>OY754330.1:108461726-113261726 GCA_963573305.1 Pyrrhosoma nymphula | reverse complement strand
TGACGTTTCATGGTGCTCCTGCGCTCTAAGTTTGGATCATCCTCGCAAAATCTGTCGAAAGCTGAAATTATTTATGGTCTAGTCCAACAACGAGGACCTTTCTTGTCAATAAATTTTCTTTCTTTCTACAGAAATATAAAAACTAAGAGGAGTGAAGGTTTAAAATAATGTCAAGTTGCATCAAGTGAAAGAAACTTTGTTAGCAAATGTGAACCACTCACTTCAAGGGAGGTTGGGAAGTAAAGTGATTAAGGTGAGTGGCATTGGAAAAGTTCCACTGAAAGACAAATTTGTGAAATAGCGAGTTTGTGCGCATGGAGGTTGCGCTAAACGAGGCAAGACTACACTATAACTGGACTGCAGAATGGAAGTGAAAATAGAGATTTAATATGGAATTTACAAATGTGGCTATTTCAACAATAATTTTTTTTTATAAAATAAGTAGAAGTTAAAACTATAAGTATATAGTCATAATATGAATACAAATACTTACTGTCCCTATGCTGGGTGGAGAAAGGTCCACGTTTTCACGAAGCTCATCCCAATCTAAGCAAACAGGTTTAGACACTGCAGTGATAAGCACTGGAGAAATGAGTACTATAAGAGCTATGTCGGAGTCATAGTTTCCTTGCCTATCCAAGTATGATGGATTCATTATAATTTCCTTGAGCTGAAATGTAAAACTTGGTATAAATTATCATAGACCCAGTAACAAAAGAGATCTACGAAAAAAGAAATTCATATTGCTGGTAATAGTATAGGAAATTCATTTTTTACACTAATTTGAAACATCAGGGAAGGGTGTAGACTGTGGGGATGGGTTGGAAGAATGAGACAAATAAGGAAATATGTGTAGGTAATTTGCCACAAAAGAGCAAAAATCATGAGATGAGGTAAATTTATATTCTATGAAGGTTGCAACGAACAACGTACCATATTTATTCATGTACCAAAAACCTTAGTGTAAGAAGTGAACTGTATTATTTATGCAGGAAATCATAGAAAAAATTTCCCCTCACTATGTAACTTAATAGGAAGCAGGAGAGATGAGAATTCAACATGAATGACTGCAATGCATACCTTTATCTTTCTGCACATAATGCATTACATTGTATTGAACCAGGCATTCATTTGGGAGTGAAGTAACTAGCATAAAAAGATTTTAACACAGTTAACATGATAGACCATAACCAGCTCAGCCCTCTTTCCCAGAACGTTACATCCCCTCCCTAAAGTTGGGAAGGGTTATTGCTGGATGCCATTGGACCAGTAGAACAGGCATGGTCATTCAGACATATTTTTGTGTATGATGCACACCTGATTTTGTAAAGCTAATTTTCAGGAAACAATTAGTTCAATTGGTGCATTCATATAGTTATGGTTAAAAAAAAGAAAATTCTAGAAAAGAGGTTTTTTCAGAAAATGTGTAGTAGCCAGGTTGCAAAAACTAGATTCTATGAATGTGAAAATTCTTTTTCTATTAGGCCAGTTTAAAGGATCACTTGCAACAAGGTATTCTTATTATTAGTTCAACATCCCATGCCACAGCATGTAATAAACTTGTTAAGTTGATTAGGGGCAATGAGGTTCCATGAAAGAAATATGGAACAACATACACTGTGGCAAAATTACCAATTGCGACAGCAAGGTTCCTTCCTTGTTGGTTCATCTAGGTTAGTGGTTTCAAACCTCTTGCACACATCACCCTAGGGGATATGCACTTGGTGGTAAAGGGATATGTGAGAAAAGCTTAGTAAAGTTCGAAGTATGTCAAGCATATACCATTACCGCAAGGGTTCCAAATGACTGGGACACGAAGTGGTATGCCAAGGAGACATGGGCTAATAGGGGGTACAAAAGTTAAAAAGGTCAGGAACGTCTATATAATAGATAAAACTTTACCTGTAAGCTACCACCTGTTAAAACCTGTTTGTTACCACCAGGCCAATTTCCTACTGGTAACTTTTTAAAATAATAATTATAAGGGTACGAAAGCTTGACCACAAGCCTCCCAGTGGCGTACCTGGTAACGGCTTTTGCCAGCTAATGGTGGACGTCTGTGTGTGGGGCTAACCACCCCACACCCGGGTAAACTGGTTCCAAAAAATAAAACCAGGAAAGCCACCCACAACCGGCCCCTCTCGGATGGGGGCCCTAGTACATTTGGGTGTGGAAATGGCAATTCACCACCACAGATGGAATCTCGTATGCAGTGGACGGAAGCCCTAAGAGGCGACCTCCTCGCATGCCATGCTGCCAGCAAGCCCAATCGCGGGGGGTATATGGTAAGAATGCACTCTTTGTGGTGTGAGATGCATCCGGAACACGATCATCTATCTCTGCAGAATCTGCGCGATTATGCAAACCACCTGCGAAAAAACGAAACTCCCCACCATCCGCCAGTTCAGAGGAACAAACCACCGGCCAGACCAAACTCCCCAACACAGGCAGCCTCTCCACCGCCTGAGGTGAGAACGACATTTGTGTCAGTCTCTCGGAAAAATGGGGAGGAAGCTGGTCAGGCCGTCTCTGAACTACGAACGCGGTTGTTAAGCACCATTAACTATGATGAAGGACAACCTAGGCAGAGAGACATCCACCGAAAGATCTCTCTTCGGGGTAACCACCTGGCCCAGTTAAATGGTCTTATCGGCGAAATCCTGACGGAAACATCGGATCTTTGGATGGTACATTGCGCGGTCTACGCTGCTGCCAAATTATGGCTCACTCCCAAAAGAACACCTCTTGAGAGGACATAGAAGCGAAGATGCTGGAACAGTTGGAGGCCAAGATCGCGTAGGCGAGACGACAGGCGTAGAGAATCCAGTGTGTGATTGAATACATCGCATCTGGGTGAAGTTTCACTCCCAAAGTTCGGCGCATATCGCGCAGCATCAGATTCAACCATCACATGCTGAATAAAAGCGTGCTGCTTACCATTAAGCAGCACGCGGTTGATAGAGTACGATCACTCACCACTGTCCGGAAAAATAACTCCTCAAGAGGAGTATGGCCGTGAGGGAAAATTCGACCTTTCTCCTTCACCCGTCCCGTCTCTTTCGACTACCTCTGACTGTCGTTGAATCTCTGCCACCCGTCCAAGAGGTTGAACGTTTCTGGAAGGAGATCTAAGAAACGTCCAAACCATTCAACGGAGACACTCTGGCCATAGGCATCTTTAAAGAGTTATGTGACCACCACCTGTAAGATCTGAATGGACCTCTTTCAGTCACAGAAAGTGACGTGAAGAAGGCCTTCTCTGGTAAGAAGGACTTCTCGGCTCCAGGAATGGATGCCGTGGATAACTTGTGGAGGAACTAGTTTACTTCCACCCACCAACACCTCGCCAGAATCTTCACGTCCTTTCTGATAGGTAGAGAACCTATTCCACCTTGGCTGACGGAGGGACGCACGGTTCTGATACCTAAGGAGGTAGACTTGTCCAATCCAAGGAAGTACCGCCCTATAACCTGCCTCAACACTGTATAAGGGGCGTTCACCTCGATTTTTAGCGGCCTTATCCTCCGCCACGTCCAGCCTCAGTGGTAGGAGGTGTACGAGCAGAGGGGCTCAAAGTGTGGAATCGCGGGATGCAAGGACAACCTGCTCATTGATAGGTGCATATACCAGGATGCTATCCGCCATAAGCAATACCTATCAATGGCCTGGTCGGACTACAAGAAGGCTTTTGACACCACTTCGCATGAGCTTTTGATCGCCATGCTGAAGTTGATGAAAGTCCACACAGAGGTAGTGTCCTGCATCCAACGCCTGCTACAAATCTGGAAAACTCGCTTTATTCTGACTTCAGGTAAGCGGTCAGTTTCCACAGAGTTGGTAACATACCACCGTGGCGTTTTCGAAGGCGACAGCTTGAGCCCCTTACTGTTTTGTATTTCCCTCCTACCCCTGTCCCTTGCAGCGACGAGGTAGATGATACATTTACGGTATTCCAGGTGACAGGAAGCATAAGGTCACCCATTTGATCTATATGAATGACCTGAAGATATATGCTTCTGATGTGAAAGACCTTCGCACTGCCCTGGAAACCATACTGGAATATATTGAGGCTATATGGATGGAATTAGGATTGGACAAGTGTGCGTCCATCCACTTGGCGATTGTATCTCCCTCGCAATGTAGGTGGTAGAGGACTATCGAGTCTGGAGTGTCTCCACAACAGAGTTATCTTGGGTACAGCATGCCGAGTGTTGAAAAGCAGGGACCCCCGTCTCAATCTCGTTAGAGAGCTCGGAGTGCGGGAGCAGGGGCGTTTCTCTTCCAGGCGGCAAAGAGGGCTGCGGACGAAACCGGTCTCGACTTCGACCCGTCATCCGACGGAAGCGTCAATGACACGATCATCTCGTCATTGAAAGCAGACATCCTCAAACTCGAAATAAAAAAAGCTTTGCAGAAGGCCTCGCTCAAGGTGCATAGCGATAAGCAAGATAACATGGATGTTTCTATCGAAACATCGAAAAGCGTGGGTTATCGAAGGAGCTGAAGGAGTCTTTGGCGCTCTATCCTAAACTCAGATGAAAATTTACTGAAATATGTTGTTTTCGAATATTCATAATAATAACGGCCAAGCCTGATTATCGCTCTCCTCGACCACCCCACACGTTCCATGTTCGTGATTGAGATTTCGGTCTTCGGCTGAAACGAACATGGATGCGAAGGAAGTGGAAAAACGGATGAAATATCAAGACCTGCTTTTCGAACTTCGACATATGTACCCCGGACACTCCGTGAAACTAGTGGTCCTCATCATAGGTGTGCTCGGTGGAGTTAAGGGCTCGCTGATAAATAACATCAAGTGCATTCCGTCCTGCGTGGCATAAGCGGAATCACTATTTGCACGCCTGCAGAAGGCCGCCATCCTTGGGTCACTCCGTTTACTGCGTACGCATGACCCGACATCAGCGTATGCACTCATCCGATAGGCGTCGCGTCGGACGTGGCTGCGATCACTGCCCAATCCCTATCGAGTCTCCGGCCATTATGACGGCAATGAAATCTGATGCTTGCCGGGGACTCGGAGGGAAGTGTTACAACTGTAACAATTAAATATAATAATAATAAAACATAATTTCAGTTTACACCTTCAGGTCCAAATGGAATGTCGGAAAAACTCATCCACCAGGATGAATCAATGTGGAAGTAACCGAATTAACTTGCAATCACCTTCAAACCATCACTGAAGCCTAAAAACAAATATAATTACTCATATAAATTATCCAGTATTCAATTTGGACTTTAATTTTGCCCATCAATGGAAAAACTTCCCTTGCTATAATGCTCCTGCTATAAATGACACTCGTAATACTTGGGTTTGACAAATAAAATTGGATTGATAAAAGATACACGAGGAAGGAAAGCACAGACAATGATCTCTTCGCATTCAGACAATAAAAGAGGAAATTATTGCATTCATACATGGCTTTAGATGTAAGAATTCTACATCTCAAATAATTTGTACTTCATCAGCATTTAGTAATTGAATATGATAAATCGTTACCTCTTTCATCTGAGTCAGTTCCTGCCTCCGGCTATAATCACGATAATACTTTCCAATTGCCGCCACCATTGCATCTGTTTTCACACCCCAAACACAATGAGCAGCTGCAAACGAGCAATACAAAGTTACATTCAACACATTAGGTAGTTCAAAACATGGGGATAAAATATATTTATTGTTACAGATACCTGAATACATGGGGGATGTCCATTAATTATGTCATGAAAATAGGGGAGAGGGAGTTTGAAGAAGTTTGAAAATTGTTGACATGGGAGAGTGGGGGGAGCTCCAGATAATTGACGTCCACAGTTTTACTCTTTTACTTTTTACAGTAAGTACATTTTTAATATTAAACTGGTTGAGTTCTTGCCAAGTAAGTCATAGTCATGAATCGTCATATTTTTTATTCAATTTACATACTAGATAGTAGACTGTAGACACATATGGTATTAATCTGAATATTACTATAATTCATTTGACAGATATTTAAGGGAAGCTGTTAATAAATTCAAAGACTACATTAAGCCGTTGTCATCAAATAGTATAGTTATCCATGGACTTCTATTAAATAGAATCTAAAGCCAGCCGTATATAATATTATTAGTCTGTTGGAGGGGGGTAAGGGTAACAATTGCTTGACATAATTTTCTTAGGGGGGTCACTAAAAATTTGACACTTGTTGACAAGGGGGATGTAAAAATTACCAAAAAATTGACATAATTAATGGATGTCTCCATATTTGAATTTATTAGGAGTCAGGAATTTTTTTTATTTGATGACCTCAGGTAAGGTCTCAGGTAAATGCAATGAACAACAAAAAGTTATATGAAATTCACCTGTGAGCACGATATTTTCAGCTACAAGACTTCCTCCACATTGGAAATCCCAAGTGATTGGCACGCCACCTCTGCCCCCGACGCGAACATACAGAGCCACCTGCCAAGGCCACTCTCCATATCTGGCAGCTGTTCCATTCACCACCAAAGGAGTCACTTCTCCCACAGCTATTCCACATTCTGAAAATCGCATTTATGATAAAACATGGCCAACTTTGGTTCATGAAGCTGTATTACAGGCAGACAATTTTCCTCTCTTTTATTTAACCATAGACATCTAGGAAGGTACTTCAAATTTCTTGATTTTGTAGCCCAAAATCCCTCACCGGATTTTAGAATGTCACTGCAAATATGGTGTAAGGAACTATGAAAATAAGATATGATGCCACCCAGGCAATAAGAAAAGAGTTTTAGAGTGGCAGGCAGGGGAGGAAAGGAAGTTTACGGTGAAGATTCAAAAGAGCAGCAGGAGTGGATGGAGGATGTATTGAAAGAAAATGTCATGTTGGAGAGGGCACTAGAGGGAGAATGTTCGGAAAGGGAATTTGGGGAAGAAGTGGGATATTAGAAATTTAGGACAATATGAGGAGAAATAAAAGAGGATGAGTTGAACCAAGACTTAATTAAAGGCAAATAGTTTAGCCAGAAAAGTAAAGAGATGCTCCCGCAATGTAGAAAATGGCAGTGGGACCTGTACAAAACCTTAAATCAATTGCCACTCCAAAAACCAAAAGCACTCCAAATGATGCTTGCTCACAAACATTTTTTTTAAATCAACACCTACCTGAAAATTTGTTCATGAAAACTAATAAGTTGCCCCATTGCCGAAGGCGCTAAATTAATGTGAAAAATTACTTCTTTTCTTGCGCAAATACGTAATGCCAGAAAGAGAATAACAGGAAAAATGATGTTTCAGTTCGTTAATATCTTCTAAATAAAAATCAATCAATATTTGATTACTAAGATAAAAGGTACATGTTCATATGCTCTCCCCATTACCATCCCCTTAGTCATATTCTGAAAATAATGTTATATGAATCCTGGCAGGAGATGGTAGGAGACAACCAATCAAGGCCATCAACAAGTTAAGCCAAATGCATACATTCATAATGAGAGATTCTAAATGTATACATTACCTGATAGATTTCATCATTAGCATTTCTTCCAGGATGAAAATGTGATGGCTTTCCAATCTTCCTACGTTGAAGAAAAGCACAGAAGAAGAATATTTCTTCAATATTGTAATATTTTTTCAATAATATTTTCAATCAAACTGTTTTCTCAGCCATTAGTAATGTATACTTAGGTGACATGACTGCCCAAACTACCCTCCTCTACACAAAATAAAAGCAGTGAGAAATTTACGGATTTTAATATTTATCGTACGAATTAAAATTCCCGCTTCGAACGCTGCTGGCAGGATTTTATTTTGAACACTCAATAGAAACTCCATGGGTTTAAATACCACATCTAGCGTACAATATATTTTACACATGGCCATAAGACCCCACATCCCAGCGTACATTTAATTGTGTGCTAGTCCTTTAAAGGTTAAATGCTGTATGTAACCACAAGGAGTACATAGATGTCCCTGTGATGTGAGGATATCTTTCGGTAGATGTCTATTTCATATGCTGCCAAATGGACAATAATATATCTAATAGATATCTATGGTAGACATACATTAGATACCTATTTCACAATATCTATTGAATATCTACCATAAATATCTTTTAGATATCTTTCGGTAGATATCTATTTCATATGCTGCCAAATGGACAATAATATATCTAATAGATATCTATGGTAGACATACATTAGATACCTATTTCACAATATCTATTGTATATCTACCATAAATATCTTTTAGATATCTTTCGGTAGATATCTATTTCATATGCTGCCAAATGGACAATAATATATCTAATGGATATCTATGGTAGATATACATTAGATATCTTCACATCTTTTTCACAATATCTAATGTACATTTAATAGATATCTATTTTCTGAGTGGGTCCAGAGAAATGAACTGACCCTCTACCCAGCACGAGTCAAGTTATTGATGAGATGAGCTCTACCCTCAACTATATCAAACTGATATTTGGGTTGATCACTTTGGGAGGGTATCAAAATAGACCTGTACAGATCAAAAAATAAACCACCAGTTTAATATGAATTTAATCAAAATATGTATATACCACTTACATGGTTTGGTTTGGAGAGGAACAAACTGCAGAGAAGATGTAGGTGTAATAGAGGTTGGGGTGAGCTTTGAACGAAGCTATGCCACCTTTTACACTAATTCGACCATGTGAGCTCTTAAAATACCATTCTGGAGCGTGGAACAATTTTAAAGGAGAGGGACCAGCCACTCAGCACACATATGCACTTTCAAAGTACCTAGATTACTTTGATGACCAAGGCCAACCTGAATAACAGGACTTGTTAAACTCTTCATTACACTTATCTTCCATTGTTGCCATTGCCTAGCCACACTAAACTTGGGTTGCTCGAGTCAAAAGCTCTCTAGCATGGCCCCCTCTAATACAGGCCGGAACATGGAATTTTGGCAACGCTGTGAGTTAGTCCTATCGTTGCTGTTTGGAAGCATGGCGTCTTACGGGAAAAGTGTGTCCGTGTGATTAAAAACGTAAGAATTCACTAGTTAAAAAGGCAGAACTGAACTAATTTTTTGTATATTGTATTGGCTAAAGGTACGTAAATTCGTTCAAAAGATAATTTCTGTGAGTTTAAGGTGGAAAATCACGATTGTTTCTTCAAAAGCATTGCGATCACTTGCCGGCCAGCCATTAATGGAATGATATTGAGAGTACAAAAATGCTGGATTAAAAGGCGGAGCAGGGCTTATTTTTTTGTATATTGTTTTGGCTAAAGGTAAGTAAAATAGTGTTAGGATATTCTCCGTGAGTTGAGGGTGGAAAATTACGATCATTTCTTCTAAAGCATTGCGACTACTCGCCGGCCGGCCATTAATGACGAAAAATGAGAGTACACAAATGCAACGTAGATTATATGTAAGGAATTTAGCAGCTATTCTGTTTTTATGCTAATATTATTATTATTGGGTTAACAGTGATTGTTATTTTTGGTGGGTCTTATGAATTACCATGGTGTAGTTGCGTCTACATGAATGTCGTTTATTATTGAAGAAACAACGGCTACTCCATGAGTCTATTGATGTGTCTAAGAATTGATGTTACTCAGGTTTTCTAAAAACAATCATAAATGTACTACACTTCGCTGTGATTATGAAAACGATGTTTATTCCTACAACTTCTCTTTTTTAAATTAAAGATTCCCCGGCGTTGTTGTGTGCCAGGTTGCAAAAGCAACTACCTCACCATCAAGAATGAGGGGTATGTGACTGTGTTCCGATTCCCCAAAGACGAACGCAGTAGAAAGCAGTGGCTGAAGAATAATCCTAGGATGGACTGGAATCCTTCTTCAAACGCAGTAGTTCGCATCAATCATTTTGCTGAGCGGGATATCCTCCACTGTTCAACTTTCACGGATAAGAGCGGTGAAGTGCAAATGTACCAGTTAGGTCGCCCAAAGTTGTCCCCTGCTGCTGCTCTTACTTTGTTTAATTCTACTACTCTGTGTTCACCTCCCTCAGTACATTGCCCCATTTCCCATGTTTGTGAAAATGAAGTGAAATATAATTAAGTGAAGTGCTGTTCTTTGCCTTGTGAAGTGCAACATGCAATGTAAATAGTGAGTAGCTTCTAAGTCTGTGATAGTGAATGACAGTGAATGGGTAAAATAGTTTCATTGTATAAGCTTACATTTGAATACATGTTCCTTTTACACTTGATTTGTGTCAAAAAGGTGAACGCTACCCCACATATATTTTTGCCTTTGGTAGTCTTGTAAAACTCGTTGAAAAAGATTTCTGGAAATCATTCATCAGTGAATTTTATTGCTGAAGGATGTGTAGTGACTGACTCTTTGCGATCCTGATGATGATTCAGTACATCGAAACCCGTGTCGATTAAAAATTTATATCTGTGGAAATTTGCATCGTCTTAGTTCTTATTGTGACTGTTTCTGATTGGAATTCAAGTGTATTACTTACAGCAGCTTTTAGTTATTCCATATTCAGAAGTTTAATTTACGCTTTTGATGGTTGTTTGCACTGTGTAATTTGAGAGTGATGTTATTTGATATACGAAGTTGCTTCTTGAAATGTTATTTACTCAAGATGGATTGATTACGTAAAATAATGTATTTTGTGTCTTTTTCTTTTGAAATAAATGTTGTAAAGTTTTGAAACGTTGAATCGTTTCATTCCTGAAATAATCCTAGTGATAGCTGCAAGAAGATATTCGAAAACCTTAAAATTATTTTGTTAGCTTCCTCACTATCCGGTACGAATGTGCATCCTGGGAGGTGTTAACATGGTCCTGTCTTTTCACAGCCGTTTAATGAGATACCTTTGTGATGATTGCAATAACTATTTAAGTTAAGCTTCCCCTTTGAAGTTAAAGCCGAATGCATATTTCAACAACAACGTACCTTGGAGAAGCCCTGTCTGCTGTCGCAACTATATATTTCTAAATTAATACTTCTGGATAGCCATTCAATTACATAACTTTAGTTAGGTACTTAACTAACCTAAAATTCCTTCCTGGACTGCAAAACGTGTTTTTAATCGAAAATGCTGTGAGATTAAATCGCCCAAGTTCATCACTCGTCTCACTTGCCATTACCAATTCTAACATATACCTACAACAAAATGGTATAAAAATACGAAATATGTATTAGAACTACTCAAATGATGCAACCCTATGTTATACATTAGCATTACTGATGCCCGTCGCGGTAGTCACATCAGTCCCATACCTACTCGCAACGATGACAGCTGGCAGAAAAACAACAGGACCACAGGCGATGCAGTAGGACCACTGACGTCATGCAAAGCGCTGTTGAAAAATTGCATGTTCCGGCCTGTATTATAGGGGGCCATGTCTCTAGTCTTTACTCAATTGAAATCTCATTCTACAAATTCCACTCTAAACCAAAGAGCATAATACTGCAAGAAATTGCTAACCTTCAGAGTGAAGCAACCAAGTAAACCTCCCACCTATCTCCAGAGGTGATAGGAGAATTTCTGTGAGAATACAAACCACTCCGAAACCACATAGCTCTAGGAAGTCTGTTTCACTCCAGTTTGATTTTTTGTAATTCACTAAAGTGAAATGACGTGATTTACCACAGCAGCTTGATATAATGCACAAACCACTCAACAATTAAAATTTTTAATAACATGGAAGACTTGAGTTCCATGAGGTTTCCTATCATTGCAATTGAAGCAATAGTCAACTACGTGTGATTTCAATCATTGAAGTAATTTTCTCCTAAATATTCACTTGATTAATTGGAATATGGCCAAACTAAATATCCTGAATAATTTGATCAACTACACAGTGTAGCGGAGTTTCTAGTTCTAAGTTCCATCACTCCAGAACGCCACCTGCCTGAGGCCACAGCCCAAGGGTTCCTGATGTGGCCGCTATGACTCGGAAGGCCCGAGTCAAACAGCGCCTGCGGGGACTGCGGAAGAACAATCCCCGTTGCTATTGACGAGGTAACAATCGCGAGAAACTGGAGAGAATTTTGACTAACATACTTGTACTCATATAAATCGGCACCTGAATAAACGTGGTCCGCTAAATTTGCCTATTTTCACTTGAAGAGTGGTTCAGCATCCAGATACCCTTCACATACAAAATTGAATCATTGATAAATTCCTACCTGGAACACACTGAAGTAGCTCTGTGCTCCATCTGCTATTTAAACATACACTTCCGCGATTGGGATAATTTGCATTGGAAACATAGAACTGACGACAGCTATATGTAGCAATTGTGCCTTCAGGGGCTGGTTGATCACAAGGATGTGGTTCACCAGAGGCAAGGAAACATTGCAAGTTTAGGCGACTGGATTTCAGACCTGGGCAGCGTAGTCCTTCCTGAACTGGAAAGAAAATGGATACCATCAGGGATGAGTAACAAGAACAAACTACAAACCTTTCAAATTTTTCACCATGAACTCTTCACTTCCCATTATTTTATTCGGTAAACATTTCGAAGGGTCCAGTTTCGGAGAAATTTTTTTTTTTAAACGTGGGGATGTGAGGGAAAAGAGAGAAATGTATAAGGTAAGTGTAATGAATGCGCGTTATGGAATTGTAAGAAACGTACCTGTATGATACATACTTTTTGAGAAAATAGCGTTTTAAAATGCCAAAAATAGCGAATTCTTCGCGAGATTTTGACGCCATGGTAATGTAACTATGGATATGTAAATAAACAGTCCGATGTAAGACATTGCACTAGAATAGAAATGGATTTCAATGACCTATGTTGTTAAGTATTGCTCACTTTTAATTTCGTAATTCCCTAGTCTGCTAGGTTCATACATAACAGTGGCGACGAGTACGATAATTCACGCGACAATTTAGAATTGAAAAAAGTATCGTGTGACACCAGGTAGTAAGATACATGGTTTTTCCCCACACAAAAATGGCATTAATCGGCACGATTGGAACGTTCGACAGCGCAGAAGAAACATGGGCATCATATGTGGATCGCTTCGAACTTTTTGTGGAATGTAACAATATAAAAGTCGATAAAAAAGTGAGCACGCTATTAACTGTGATGGGGTTGAAAACGTACTCACTCCTTAAGGACCTGATAAGCCATCGTCTAAATCATACCAGGAAATAGTAGACGCAATTAATAAACACCTTCACCCGAATCCCACATTCATCATTGAACCCTACAAATTTAGCAGGCGGGACCAATTGGAGTACGATATCGTTTATGATTATGTAGTGAAGCTGAAACAGCTTTCCAAGTACTGCGATTTCGGCGGCATTCGTGACATCCAGATCAAGCGGAGACTTCTGGGGGAGGACAAGCTGACGTACGACAAGGCGGTGCAGCTGGCGACATCTATGGAGGTGGCAGATAAGGATGCAGCTCAATTGATGAATCACCACAACGTGGGGCTTCAAAACATCGCACGGCAAGGAACAAATGGCAGAGGGAAGATTGTAAATGTTAGCGCAGGGCAGTGGACAACTCTGCAATGCTATTGTTGTGGAAAAAAGGGTCCTTTCACGAAAGAATGTCGATTTCGTGAGTATGTGTGCAATGTATGTCATAAAAAAGGGCATATACAGCGTGCTTGTAATTCGAAAGGTAAGCCGGATTATCGGTCTGGTAATTGTAACGACCCGAATGTTCAAGGTCAGTATAAATCTTACCCAGGTGGCAAACGTAAGAGTTATTACGGGAACAAACAGCACTTCATACGGGAAGCTGAGTCACAAGGTGGTGAACCGGATGAAGTCGAAACGTCGTATGACCTATCTAATTGGTTTCCAATTGATAATGCATAAAGTTCAATTGCAATTGGCCTAAATAGACTAAAAGTTGACCCAATTACGCTTAACTTGGTAGTAGAAGGATAGCTAGTCAATTTCGAGATTGAAAGCGGCGCATGTGTGTCAGTGATATCTGAAAAATTTATTATGATAATCTGAGTCATGTAAAATTACATCCAACTGACATAATTTTAAGTTCGTATACCAAGGAGCAAATTAAACCGGGGGATAATTACGAGTTAAGGTGAATTATGAATCTATTGTTAAATTGCTAGATTTGTATGTAGTGGCTAAGGGTTCTAACCCATTACTGGGCAGAGATTGGATGCAAGAATTGTAAGTTGTTATTAGTATCCCTAAAACTGGAAAGCTGAACAGTACAAGCGAGGTACCCAGAAATACGTCTAAGGAATTATCAAGATTTTTGAGGAAAAATGGCATTAAACAGACTAAATCTCCACCGTATCATCCATTCACTAATGATCAAACTGGAAATACAGGTAAGTTGTTAAAAAAGATTGAAATGTGCTTGGCTGGAAAACCAGGATGTGAATTTAGCTATGAATAGATTTTATTGGCAAACCGGAATTCAACTCACTTCACTAAACTTTCCACACTTTCACCCGAATGGGTTAGTGGTTGGAAGTGGGTGTAGTTGTAACGTGTTCAAAGTTTTAGCGTATTTTTTAAGAAAAAAATCCCCCGAGTGCGTTGGTGATTGGAGGGGGTGTAGTTGTAATTTGGTCAAAGTTTTAGCGTATTTTTTTACAGAAAAAAAGCCTCCGCGTTGGTTGGTGATTGAAGCGGGTGTAGTTGTAATTTGGTCAAAGTTTTAACGTATTTTTTATAGAAAAAAAACAAGTGAGTTGGTGATTGGAGAGGAAGTAGTTGTAATGTGGTCAAAGTTTTAGCGTATTTTTAAAGAAAAAAAAACCGATTGGGCTGGTGTTTGGAGGTCGGTTTAGTTGTAATGTGCTCAAAGTTTTAACGAATTTTTAAGGAAAAAATCCCCCGAGTTGGTAGATGATTAGAGGGGGTGTGGTTGTAATTTGGTCAAAGTTTTAACGTATGTTTTATAGAAAAAAACGCACAAGTGAGTTGGTGATTGGAGAGGAAGTAGTTGTAATGTGGTCAAAGTTTTAGCGCATTTTTAAAGAAAAATATACCCCTAGTGGGTTGGTGATTGGAGGTCGGTTTAGTTGTAATGTGCTCAAAGTTTTAACGCATTTTTAAAGAAAAAATCCCCCGAGTTGGTAAATGATTAGAGGGGGTGTAGTTGTAAGTTGGTCAAAGTTTTAACGTATGTTTTATAAAAAAAAACCCACAAGTGAGCTGGTGATTGGAGAGGAAGTTTTACGGAAACTTTTTAATTACAAGTAATGGAGGTGGTTATCATGCGGAAATTGTAGTCGTATTGACTTAAAAGCTTTCTGCTCGGGGCAACAAAATGGCCGTCGCCGCCTTTGTCTGAACCTTTATATCCATGGCCTTGGTTTAGCCTAAAGCTCTGGATAGGATATCCAGAGCTTTAGGTTAGCAGTACCACAGGCCGTACCTAGCTAAATGGCGGTGTACTCACGGAGCGGTTGCCACGCCACTGTTCAAGCAGCGCGTTCGTGGCCCTGCAGAAGCGCTGCTGACGAGCGTTCGAATCTTACGTAAAACAACGGTTGCAGGTTCACGCCAGTTAAAAGTGCTTCTCACGCTTGTTAGCAGCACCAGCGCCCGTTAGTGCCCGTTTCTGAAATCGCCGGTTCGACGCTCTGTAGTGGCGCTGTGGAAGTGCTGCTGAGTGGCCCCGTGTGAACCCGGCCTTACATCGCAGAAGTTCTAGTTTCCCATTGGAGCTGTGTTGCTTGCTTATTGTAACATAGGATACCTCTCCAACCTCATCACATCCGTTATAGAAGGCTTTTTAACACGCTTTTATTTGCTTCATATGTATGTTTGTTTGTATGTAACCGACTCCTTTGGACTCCATTTTGACCCACTTTGAACGATCAGATTTCCTTTAAACTTTGTAGACTCATCAAGGACCGATGGCAATACAATAATTTGATAAGATTTTCTCAATACTCTAATCAGGATCGCCAGGATTAATAATTTTCTTCAATTTGCGTGGGAATTAGAGGGATAGAGTAAGCGTTGGTGTAGTGGTTACCGTCGTCAGCTCTCACTGAGGGGGACCACAGTTCGCGGCTCATTAAACGTTGCTTTTTTTTGTTGCCTTTAATTTGATCGTTTAACGGCCAGTTATAATTTAATTGTAATTGCAGCAAGCTTAGACCGGAGAAGAATTTTTTATCGTCGTATTCGCTTTTCGTATCTAGGCTCTAGACTGTTTGCTGCTGGAAAAGCTTATGTAGCGCTCAGTCGTGGAAGATCTTTGGACGGCATTCGAATCGAAGAACTTGATTGCTCAAAGTTATCAGGTAGAACCCTATGTAACAGTGAAGCATTAGATGAAATGGTTCGATTACGAAACAATTCATAACAGCTGTCAATATTCCTTGTTCGCAAATAAGATTACACCACATAAGAATACGCCTTTCTGGCGAGAATTGAACTAAGAAGTGAAAAATGATTCTAGGTTTAAGAAAGCTAAAAAAAACACGCTTTAATGATAAATCAAACTTAAAAGTGAAAAATAAATATAGTTAAAAAAACTAAAAAACACACTTTAATGATAACTCAAACTAAAAAGTGAAAAATAATTCTTAATATAGAAATAAAAACATAAATGAAAAATATAATAATATTATCGTGAAAAAAGCGTGGGGTGCTCGATGTATCAATTCTTAAAAATATTCAATCGGTACGATTAGTAGAAAAATGGTGCTAAAAATATGGCTCAAAGCATAATTTTTTCCCGTATATTCCATTCAGTAATTTAGGTAAACAATTACAAAAGGCATATGAAATTAACTAAGCAACGGAGCACCCCACGCTTTTTTCACGATAATATTAATATATATATTCATAATAGGTATACTAGTGTACATCTAAGCGAGTGCTGTAGGGGTGCTGAATCAATTCGGATCGAAATGAGACTTACGTCGTGTTTCACGGAACCAATTAACGACGTGTAACGAGACATGCCTGCACTTCTTATCTGTAGCAGCTTAAAATATATTTTAGTCCACAAATGAGCCATTATTTTCCACGAAAAAAATGCGTACCGTCAGCAGGTTATTTGTAAAAAATACTGCGATTCGCATAAGTGAAGTCCCCTTAATCTTACTCCAATGTGGCAAGGCCGTAGCGAGCAAGCTTGCAGTGGTTTCGTGTTTAAGGTTTTTTTCATATTTTCTCATGGATATCGACCCTCATACTTTTTAAACCATCAGATAGAAGAGGTGCGCTGTATTTTAAAGTTTTAACTGATTGAGAAAAATCAAAGTGACAACAATATTATACATAAATATTCTTGGTTGAAGCTTTCGCGGGTCATTGTAGGTGCATTGCTCTTGTTGTTCGGGTGTACCCCGCGTGCTTTTTCAGACGTGTTGCTACCCGAAATTTCGTGCCCGTTGCTGGTCACTTTACCTTAGGGGCAAAGAGCTACCCCTATGATAAAGTGACCAGCAACGGCCACGAAACGTCGGGTAACAACACGCCTGAAATAGTACGCGGGGTACACTTGAACAACAAGAGCAATTAAATTTTATATACTACAAAATTTAATTTTCGCAAAAATCACTCTATTAATCAAACCACACTAATTATGAAAATAAATCATGAACAACTGATCAATGTTATTTCTGTTTTTCCAGCAATCTATCCCAGCATATGCTCAGATATGACGTCTCAATGGGAAGATTTTCCCACTGGAAATATTTCCATTGAAAGATTAGTGAGTATGACTTAACTTAATGACTTCCAATGCAATCACTATGTTGGGAGGGCCACACATAACCGGGACCTCATCCCAGGAAAATTTGTCCTTCAATACCGCCAAGTGTACATTGCATGGGGCCGCCAAGAGTTTGCCTACTCACAGTTACAGGTAGGAGATTCCTCCCAAGGTTTCTGATGAATACGTAGTTGGAAGTATGAATAATCGAAAGATATGTTTTAAAAAGAGTGAATGTGTATCAACACACAAAAAAGGAATATAGTACTTACAACCACAGTTTTTGCAAAACTGAAGCTATAAATAATAGAAGAATGCTCGGAATTAATATTTGGAAAAATAAAATGTAATGATGCTTGAAGTATAATCACCTCTAGGTCAATTAATACCACTTACACCCCTTGCAAACTTCTAAACATGTATTTAACTTTCATAGTTTCACATGTTAATGCCCCTCCTTCATTAGTCACTCTCCTTTACAGTGGCATTATAAATAATCTTCTGTAACTATGAATCTGTGAACGTTTCTGCAACTTTGATTACCAGGGAAACGTAAAGTGGGCAAACAAATGTGATTGTTCTTCATTGGGGATCGAATCTGGAAGAAATGGACTAATTAGTCGACCATCCTTCATTAGCATTATAAAAGTATCAATTTATCAAGCTTTCTGAAATAAAATAAAATTGGTAACCATGAGATTGTAGTGAAATGTGTGTTAACTTTACTGTGGAGGTAAATATGTACAATATAATATTAAATAATTATAAAACTTGAATTATATGCAAGACCCAGTGTCTCAGTCAACTCTAAACAATTTGGAGGATTTATATGAGTAGTTTTGGGAGCTTTTTTGTCAGCCACAAGTCCTTGCTTGAAACACGTAACCTTAAGATTCATCGTAAGTTAGACCTAATTGTGTGTTCCACAATAAGAACACAAATTTCGTAAGACTGATTATAAAACCTCCATACTTACATAATAATATTTTATTTCAGTTACTACTACTACTGATTGTACTACCTTGATAAATAGATAATGGATGCCTGGCATTTTATGATGACTTAAATTTATTTCAGTTACTAATCGGCAACAACTATGAATGGGTTCCAACCACCAGAGGAAAAATCCCTGATTGCGCAATAAAAGGAGGGCAAACATTTGCTGGAACACCTCTTTAAATAGAAAAATAAATATAGTTAAAAAAAACTAAAAAACACGCTTTAATGATAACTCAAACTAAAAAGTGAAAAATAATTTTTAATATAGAAATAAAAAAATAAATGAAAAATATTAATGTGCAGCAGCGTAGATGTCACATATTTAGTTTTTTTTTTTACTTTTTAGACTCGTAAATAGTTAGCGCACTTGTATGCTAAAGTAAGATAGTGGTAACTGTAATTTTTTAGAAAGACGACAGCGTAAGTTCGATCCTATACAAGGAAAGACGTTGGTGATGTGTTCCCATTTGCTTGGTTGCGCTGCTTATTTTTCAACACACATTTCATTAATTTCAGTTTAATAGTTTAGTTTTTCAGTTTAACTTCAGATTAATTTTTAAATTGCTGTTACCATAACAAATGTCAATATTGGTACACAAATACTGTCCGAATCGGTAATCTAAGTGTTCCACCTCAAGGTATTACTATGCTTATGTTTTATTAATTCAATATTGTTTGTAAGAAAACAATTGCTATCGCATATATTATTTGTTACTGTTGTTAGCCCTGAAGATGAAAGAATAAAGTTTCTTAACGTTGGAAAGAGAAGAAAAGTGTCAATTCATCATGACCAATTCTCCATCAAACATCATAAAAATTAATTTCAGTCTCGATGCTCTACTCAGCGCCCTTCAAAACAGAACTGGAAGAGACTTGATGAGCGCTAGACAGTAAAATAAAACTTCGCAATAAAATAATCACATCCGTGTTGTTTTTCGTACTCATTTTAAGCAAACGCATCAAATATGAATGGTTTTAAGTTTGCAATTACTCTGTGGTAAAAAGCTCACGTTTTTTATTAGTATCTGCAAAGAAACTTTATAACTGCACACAAAAATTTAGGCTGTCACTAAAGTGCACGTAAAGAATTTCACTGGCAGTTTACGAAACATTTCTTCCGTGCACATCGCTCCATTCAACGCCGTTAGTATGCGCTGATATGCTCCAATATGTGCTAACTTCAATACCTAAAATGGAAAGATCCATTGTTACTGCTTCTGACTCTGGCAGCCTTAGACCACACGCTTCTAAACAGATCGGCAGTAGACCTGTGATCCTCTTCTGCGACAACCGTACCGACCAACATAAAAACCCTACACATATTCCCACTACCTTGGCGTTACAGCTATAACTCTGAGCTGCACTCTCCAGGATTAGCAGCGAAAAAGAGAAACGCAAGGGCTTAATTTCATATGAAATTATGATTCCCGCATCCATGATACCTTTTGCAATGCTCGCAGTAGTTTCAAAAGGAATGAAACCGCTCTGTTCATCAAACACAGTAATATCACATTGTTATCCATTTTTTGTTCCTTTTCTGATTGTATCGCACTTCATAATTCCGGTTCATCCCCCGCAACGACGGCGCCAATTGATGCATTTTTGGCAGCGTCAGGAACCACTTGTTCCAGCTATACGTGGACGTGAACTCTTACGGTGAATTTGGCATACAGACGTAATTGTCTGTGTTCCCACAGCCTTTGTGGAAACGTGGCATTGATGGGCATTGGATAATAAAAGAACTTTTCTAATCTCATTCCCGATATTTTTTGTTGATTTACAGGAAAGGCGTTATGCATGAATAATGTAAAGTATTTTTTACTAATATGTGATTAAAAGCTTAAGTTTTTACATATGCATAACGAATGAAATCCATAACAATACACAAAAACTTTGGTCATGACTATCGTGGTTACTATACTTACTACCTACCGACATGTTACCAAACGTTTCTACAGCACACATCTCTCCATTCAGTGCCGTTCATGTTCGCTGATGTCTGCTCTAACTTTCATCTTTTAATTTCTTTTTCTTTTATATATTGTAATATACTTTGAATAATTTGTTTTAAAACGATTTTTAATCAATCCAATGTGATTCCTTAAGTTTTATAACTATAAGTGTTTGTTCGACTTTAGTATTTGCATCATAACTTCGAAATATCGACCCTTTTTTATCCAATAATTAGCCAGAAAAGCAGTGTATCTAAGGGATCGACGTCACTCAAAACGACGCCAGTTAAGGTAAACCTGAACTAAAGAAATGCCGGATTACTACTAACGTACGAACCAACGTAGCACCCGGCTACAAGCATTCACACTAGTATCATAACTCAGTGCTGCCCTCACCATGAATCCCGACGAACAAGTACAGAGAAAGAGAACGAAATAATGTTTCCTACATTACTTATGCCTTTTGAGGTTTTCGAAATGGTTTAAAAATCAAACGGCACTTCTCTTTTCTTATTCATTAAAGGAGCACCAACTGCTTCACTATTTTAATTGACTTTTTTTTATTACCGTCCTCCATCATTTCCGGTTTCCACTAGCCTGACCATTGTTAAGTGCCAGCGTTAAGAACTCCAACGGTAACCAACGCACGGTCACACAGTGGTTAGCGCCTATGATAGTGTGTACCACGGATACTACACGTATACGAGTTGAACAATAGACAATTTGATAACTTTAATTTATTTATATTAGTGATGATTTCAATTAGCTGACACCAGTGTCCACCACGACGCCAGCGTCTCAATCACCAACTTATCTTTTAGCGGGTACAGAGAGATTCGCAAAAATATGTAAAATATTTGTATTTCTAAGGCAGAAAAATTTGTTCAGTAGAAAACTACAGCTTTATTCGTGGTAGTGCTTCTTAACAGTGGGCATATATATTTCCGCTCCGGCGCCGACCCAGTCCGCCCCCACCGCGGTAGCGGACACCGGTTTCCTCTGCGACGGCAACTTCGTCTGCATCTCGTAGCGTACTCGCGTAGGAATACTAGGTAGTGTAGAAATATACCAGTGTATACTCGCCCTCTCTAGTTGGTAGTATCCGTACAGCCGCTGGGCAACAAATTATGGCTATAAATTACAACAGTTTATTGTAATGTGTTAATGTATGACTCTGCTCATAAGAAAGTATGTACTACTTTTCCACCTGATGTGCTAAATGTCTGTCACATTTTTCCTTTGGTATCGCGTGTCCTACCAATTTTCTTCCCGCGGCGCTATTTTGTTTACGAAAAAAACTCTTCTATTCGACCAAAGTAAAACAGTGCTTGGGACACCATATCAACATTTCAACACATTGAATTCATATCTGATTTTTGAGGAGATATTCATAACTAACCTCCAAATGAGGACATGGCGGACACGCTAAAGGTTCCAAAGTACATACTAAAACAGCAGTTACCCGGCGCGGGCGCATGCAGGAGAAATTTTCTCCGCGGTCACCGGTGTCCGCCACTGCCGACAACCTGTTAAAATTACACTTAAATATTAGTTTTATTTAAGTATTACCTAAAACAAATTATTTGCAAGTATTTGTCAGTATCACTAGACGTAATACTAACAATAAGCCTTTAATTTTCAAGGCTAAAAATAGCCATTGATGTGTTTTTCGGAGGGGGAAATAGCTTGTCACGCATCGGCCGGCCGATCCTCAGCGTCTTGTCTGCAATGACTACGGATAAACATCACGATTCTGCAGCTTCGCCACTGATTAACACTGACAAAATGAAAGTTTGATGCATGTTTGGAAGTTTTAAGGGGTGTAAGTGATATTTCTTGACCTAACGGTGATTGTACTTCTAGTATCATTATATTTTATTTTTTCAACTATTATTTCTGAGCATAATTCTTTTATCTTTAGTTTTGCAAAATCTGTGGTTGTTAGTTCTCTATTCATTTTTTGTGGGTCGATACATATTCACTTTGTTTAAAATATCTCTTTCGATCATTCATACTTTCAAAAACCTTAGTGGGCATCTCCTACCTGCGCCTGTTGATAGGCAATCTCTTGTCCGCCCCATGCAATGTACACATTGCGGATTCCAAGGAAATATTTTCCTGGGATGAGGTCTCCGTTATGTGTGGCTCTCCCGACATAGAAATTGCATCTGGAGTCATTAGTGCTTACTAATCTTTCAGATAAAATATTTCCGGTCGGAACGTCTTCCCATTCAGAAGTCATCCTTGAGCACCTGTCCGTATGGATTGCTGGAGAAAGAAAAATAACATTGATCAGTTGTTCATGATTTATTTTCATCATTGGTGTGATTTGATGAATGGAGTGATTGTTGATAATATAAACTAAAGTAATATGTACAAATATAATGATATATAATATGAGGCTGTTGCCACTTTGATGTGCTTAATAAGTTAAAACTTTAAAATACAGCGCACCTTGTATCTGATGTTTTAAAAATTACTAGGGTGGATATCCATGAGATAATATGAAAAAAAAACCTTAAAAACGAAAGCACTGCAAGCTTGCTCGCTCCGGCCATGCCACCTTGGAGCAAGATTCAGACCTTTCTGAAACGCAATTATTTCCACAATTAACCTTTCGCTCGTAAAAATCTTTTTGTGGACAAAAATGGCTCTATTCTGCGTGAAAGTTCACTTTTGGCTGTTGCCAAAAAGATGTGCAGGAGTAAGGGAAGGAAATGAAGGGGAATGAGTGCATCTTGCTGGGTGTACGATTGTCGGATGTCATGTGATATCTAACCGTTGAATGTCATACGTCCGGCGCTATTCTGTTCTTGAAAGGCACAAAAGTTTTTCCGAGGAGATACTGCATATGGACAATGAATGGGCCATATTCGACAGTCTCTCCTTTTACAGTGATTATTGCATTGATAAGGACAACTACGGCTGTCGATTTACCAGATGTTTAATTGTTAATGTAGTACATCTTCTTTTGCGTTGTTTAGAGATGTGCGAATACTCGAATAATATATATTTTTCGTGATGCCAAATCTCGAATAATTATACTTTAAGTAGAAATTCGTGTACCTCGAATATCGTGCCATACGCTATTACGTGGCGCTGGTGGCGCTTAGGTATGGACATGTTCGGCATGTCGACAAACTAATTAGGTACATCAAATGCACGAGGACCGTGAGTACACTCGATTTGTTTAGTAAATACTTTTATTTAGTTTACTTGTTATTATTTTCATTAATGAATCATTGCTTAGTTATACAGTATTAGTATTACAAGAGAAGCTCATAACTGTGCAAAAATAATTCCGCCCGCTATTGTCGTGAAGCTAACGATTGAATAAAAAGTTGAAATTAAGTTGGTCTACAGTCGACGGTTGCTGCCGAGTACGAGCTTCCTTTGCGAATCAAAGTTTTTTATCTTCTATATATAAGCATGATTATTTTGGAATAAATCACAAAATGCATCATTTCTTCCCAATCTGGAGTAATACCGCAAAGCTTCGCCAATTATTTGCTTTTTATAACGTTTTTATTAGTTCGGTTTCCGTTATGTCTGTCTGTCCGGATGGAATATTGAAACCGGGTTTAAACAAACTTCCCGGTCCTCTAGAGACTTGAAATTTTAACCATAGCTCAGAAGTGGATGACATTTCAATATAAGCTATCTATTATAACAATTAATTATTTAATAAATTGTTAATATATTATCAATTAATTAGCATATTTCCTGATGTGCTAGTAGAGGATTGTAATTATAACCATAGCTTAGAAGTGGATGACAATGCAATGTTTGCTACATGTTATAACAATTAATTAATTAAATAATTCTTAACTAATAAACAATATCATCACGTTTTTGCCACGTTTATATTAGTTCGGTTTCCGTCATGTCTGTCTGTCCAGGTGGAATATTGCAACCGAGTTTAAACTAACTTCCCGCTCCGCTAGAGACTTGAAACTTTAACCATAGCTCTGAAGTAGATGACAGGACAATATTAGCTACCAATCTAACAAACAATTGTTCAATTAATTGTTAGTAAAATAACAATAACAATAATAAATTAACAATTTTTCCTGATTTGCTAGTAGGGGCTTATAATTTTAACCATAGCTCAGAAGTGGATGACAATTCAATGTTAGGTACATTTAATAACAATTAATTAATTAATTAAGTATTAATTAATTAACAATATCACGTTTTATTAGTTCGTTTTCCGTCATGCCTGTCTGTCCTTGTGGAAATTTGCAACCGAGTTTAAACTGACTTCCCGATCAGCTAGAGACATAAAATTTTAACCATAGCTCAGAAGTGGATGACAATGCAATATAAGCTATCTCCTATAACAATTAATTGATTAATTATTAACAATTAATTAATTAACATATTTAATGTTGTGCTAGTAGAGGCTTGTAATTTTAACCATAGCTCAGAAGTGGATGACAATGCAATGTTAGCTACATGTTATAACAATGAATTAATTAATTAACGATTAATTAATTAACAAATATCCTGATGTGCTTGGATATGCTCGAAACTTCGTCCGTCGCTCGGAACTGGATGCCGATGCATCATATGCCATATGTTACGATAATTAATTTATTAATTAGTTAACAATCAATACCTAAATTAACAAATTTCCTGAGTTTCTAGTAGAGCCC
Source organism: Pyrrhosoma nymphula (assembly GCA_963573305.1). NCBI lineage: Eukaryota > Metazoa > Arthropoda > Insecta > Odonata > Coenagrionidae > Pyrrhosoma > Pyrrhosoma nymphula. The sequence goes on along the minus strand of OY754330.1, from coordinate 113,236,499 downwards.
TGATACTTTAACCATAGCTCCGCTTTCTCGGACGACCCTTGCTGAATGTATTCGTCTCGAACGATATCATGTGCCATAACGACCAAGGTGCATAAATAACTATTTCACCACAGTCACACGCATTCGGGGTATTACTGACCCATTTCTCATTATGGTATAAGGTCTGAATATGTGCTAGTCTCTCGCTCTACAGATAATCACACTCAGCCGATAAAGAATTACTTCTGGACATAATAAGGAAGGCGTATAGTGCTATATACGCCACGATTTCACTAGAAAGTATAGAGATCGAACAGTTGGTAGCTCCTCATGCGCATGAATCATGGTAATAAGACTAAAATGCACAAAATTATTAATTAAATAAAAATAATTTTTTAATGTACCACGGTTTTAAAACAGACGAAAAAGTATAAAATAATTTACCTGGGCCCTTCTAAATTTTTTAGAGTCAATTTTTAGTGGCTATGGAAATATTTGTAAGACTTGGGGCGCAGGCAGTAGAAAATAGAAGTAGATAATCCGGATGAATTCACAACCAATTTCAATGCATTGAAAATGGAGTTTGCTCAACGACACCTGGTCCCTTTACTCCTCCTTAATTATCTAGGTTGCCTGTACCCTACGTTTTTCTCTTCAAGTCTTACAAATATCTCCATAGCCACTAAAACTTTACCCTAAAAAAATAATAAGGGCCCAGGGATAATTATTTTATACTTTTTCGTCCGTTTTAAAACCGTGGTACGTTAAAAAATTATTATTATTTAGTTAATTTTTCCATCAAAAGCCGATATGAATTTCTGAAAAAAGAAAAACTATACACACTCGCCATTGCTTGATCCAAGATTCAAAATCAGTGTATTCCAAGATGCAAAGAATATTGAAACAATGAAAAAATAAATTTGTTTACAAGATGTCAGCTCTAGCTGACAAATTTAACCAAACGCAAACAGGAAGCCCAAGAAAAGAAGCACCACTAAAAGAAGCTGATGAAAAGAATGAACTCACTATGTGGGCACTTTATTCCAGATAAATGGTATCAACATACCATGCTCATAACTTCATAACTTTTGAGTGATTTTGAAAATCTATGATATGATATAAAGAAACATCTGTGTATTAATTCTGGTGTTATATGAATTAACATTATTCCTAAATAATAATCAGGTTTATTGTGTAAATAAAATCAATAAATGTACAAATGTATAACAATGTTTTGTTGAATAAATAATAGCCCAGTGGGGAGAGACCATGCAAAAGACATTCATGAACTAATTCAAAAGTAGTTCACCACTGAATTATCCTGAGCATACAACTATAGAACGTTCATTGAATATTCAAGTGCGAACTATTCATTTGAGACTGTTCATAGATCGTTCATTGAATGTTCAAGTGAGAGCTATTCATTTGAGACTGTTCATAGATGGTTCATTGAATGTTCAAGTGTGAACTATTCATTTGAGACTGTTCATAGATCGTTCACTTCCAGTCCACGAAGAATTATTCAAAAATGCTCCCTGGTTGGACATTTAAAGAACATCTTTAAACCATGCATATTTGAAATGTCATGAACGACAAAATATTAATTATGTATTCTAGGGAATATTCTATCATACCATATGTACGATATTATTCCTAAAATTAATGCCTTCATGTTATCTCGCATTTTGTACGTAATGAGTTAAACTGTAAATTTTAACGTATGAACACTGAACTGTACGCATATATGCGTACAGCTCGAAATCTTGTTTATTCACAGTAGTAAGTTATTTATATTCGTATTATGTGACAATATAAGTTTAAATTAATTAATGCCGAATAACTGTTATCGAGATTTGATGGCATTTCACCAAACTATCACAGAATCGCCATTTTTTAATTATAGTTCTCGAAGTTACATTTGTCGACGGAAGTGACTAGATACATACTACTTTCTTCACGATTGACGCGGGTGCAAGAACATGCGCTTAGAGTCGTAGAGTACCTAATAACGCTACATAGGTGCACTGACGTTAGGAAGATACAAGATAGGATGTTATAACGTACGAACATTACGAATGCGTAATTGCACATTCATAGTGATTAATTGCAAATTTTAATTTTTTATATTGAGAGAGTAGGGAAGTCAGTGAAGAGATAATACGATATGAATCGAGAATTACTTCACGAGAACTATTTATAAACATTCCTTCATAGTTCATATGTTATTAACTCAAAAAACAGTTCAGCCGCAATACATCCAAGTTGAACATTCTATGAAGTATTCAAATGAATGTTCTTTGAACTATCTGTGAGTGCCATTTGAACGTTCATTGAATGTCCTTCTTGAATGATCTTTGGACGTTCAAATAGTCTTCACTGAACGTTCTTTGAACATCTTTTGGACAATAAATTCCCCACTGGGAGTCTGCAATTTTCTATATTCCCAGTGGGGAATTAATTGTCCAATAGATGTTCAAAGAACGTTCAGTGATGACTATTTGAACGTTCAAAGAACATTCAAGAAGGACATTCAATGAACGTTCAAATGGCACTCACAGATAGTGCAAAGAACATTCATTGGATTACTTCATAGAATGTTCAAAGAATGTTCAACTTAGATGAATTGCGCCTGAACTTAAAACTGATAGTTCAAAGAACATTCAAAGAATGTTCAACTTGGATGAATTGCGCCTGAACTTTAAACTGATAGTTCAAAGGACATTCATAGAATGTTCAACTTGGATGAAATGCTCCTGAACTTTAAACTGATAGTTCAAAGAACATTCATAGGATGTTCAACTTGGATGAATTGCACCTGAACTGTTTTTTAATGAATAATGAACCATGAAGGAATATTTAAAAATAGTTCTCGGTTTGAATGAAGGTTTAACAAAATTTCAAAGCTTTGATTGAAATTTTTAGATACCTTCATGCCAATATATTCAATTCATGCTTAGGACGACAAATATTCAATTTCAAAAAAGATTTTTATATATCTTTCTCTACCTCTGGATCTGTTTAAAAAAAACTTTAAACTCTGTCTGAGTAATTTGTACTTTGTTATCTCCAGCCCATAAAATCACTTATTCAGCAAAAATTACCATCCTGTGGGTATAAAATGCTCGTTCATTCATGATTAGTTAATAAATAAATAATAAAAGTTCAAGTTTTTTTAATAAGAACTAAAAAAATCTCAAATACCAATTAAAGGCCAGAGAAAGTTAACTTCAATTTTAATTCAAATTCACCTTAATACCACCAAGTCTCCGCTTCCTGCCGTCTATATCTTCAAACTTTTGCATTTATTCCCCTTCGCGTGGCTTTTTGATGTTAGCTTCTCTACATATCTCTGCTGACTGTTATTTGTCCTCCTCCTAAGCGTCCCCCGTTACTCATTGTTACTTGTTTATCTATTTGCGTCGTCCTGATCTCCCCCGATGTAAATAATGATTCATTTAGGCGTTCTTAGTTATCTATTGTTATAAATCAACAACTACGAAGGGCCGTGCAAGCCACCACTAGGGTGTGTGGCACGGGGTGACTCCAAACCAGGCATCCCAACACTAATCTACTCCTCCATGGGGTGGTTATATTGTACTTTATTAAGATATTTCTACTATTTATTTGTATTGCGATTTCATTCCGGATTTTGTCTATGGTAGTTTGGTTACAAGATAAAAAGAAAAAATCACAAAAAGGTGCTTCTACCGAACTCATGAGCAAATAATAGGAAATATAGCTTTCACTCCCGTTTCACTCAAGTTAAAGAGAGGCAAACAAACGATGCAGCCATTATCCTCTGAAGATGATTTCCCAGTATATCTGAAATTTTTATTTTAAATAGAGCAGTTATCAGCAAAAGTTCTGGTTTATATAGTCAAATTTCAACTTCAAATTTTTTTTCCTATTACCTATTAATTGTTTCATTTCTTGTACGTCACATAAAAATCTACTACAATTTTATCCTAGCCATTCCAAGCACGCTATCTCGGAAACAGAAAATTACTTAAATTTATAGCAATAATTAATTAGATGTAATCTCAAGGTAAATTTACGTATGCTGATTGTATCTCCATCGTCCAAGTGAATTGGTAGGGTTGTGGGTAGCGTGTCAGCTTTGCACGCTAAGGTGCACTAGTTCGACGCTGGCTGGGTGAGTGTTTTTTTACTTCAAATATATGTCAGGTAACTGAGATCGCACCCTTCACGCAATAGCTTTTTTCTGTCAGCGACGGCTCACTGCTATATTTCGGCTGAGTAACATACCAGGGCTGTTCATTTAAATTTTCTCTAATATAATCATATTCATTTAATTATCACAACAGAGGTCCGCGTTATTGCCTTTCACTGATCAAAGAGGTATATCTCTTTCATAAGGGATGCACATTTTTCATATACATTTATTTATACTTTACTATATTGAACTGAACGCAATATGCGTACCTACAGTTCAGTGTTCATTCGTAAAAACCTATGGTTTAAACCGTTGGTTTTTAAATAAAATATATACCATTAATGGTATAATTATGCCTCCTAACGAACCTACATAATGTGATATCGCATGAAGGCATTAATTTTAGGAATAATATCGTACATTTGGTATGTTAGAATATTCCCTAGAATTTGGAATTCATTAATGACAATATATTAAAATTAATGAATTTATATTGTCATATTAATGATTTCTCAAAATGATCACATGTCGTTTATGACAATTCAAATGCACATGGTTTAAAGATGTTCTTTAACTGTTCAACCGCAGGCCTTGAAGCTATATGTCCAACCTAGGTGCATTTTTTAATAATACTTCGTGGACTGGAAATGAACGATCTATGAACAGTCTCAAATGAATAGTTTACACTTGAACAATCAATGAACGATTTATGAACAGTCTCAAATGAATAGTTCACACTTGAACATTCAATGAACGATCTATGAACAGTCTCAAATGAATAGTTCACACTTGAACATTCAATGAACATTCTATGGATGTATGCTCAGGATAGTTCAGTGGTGGACTACTTTTGAATTAGTTCATGAATGTCTTCTGCATGGTCTCTCCCCACTGGGTTGGATGATCTAGCTATAATCCTAACATCACTCTTTTGTAAATGTACAATTTTCTGTAGATGAAACTAGTTACCCCACAAAATGATTCCATACGACTCAATATTTATAATAATAATGAAAAATTAAGATGCTCGTAATTTTTTTTCGAAATAATATTTCTTAAGGCTTCTCAGCAAATAAATTAACCTGGATATTTAGGTAAAATGCTGCCCGTTATACTTTAATTAATTCTATGTACGAAAACAACAAATTAAATACCCGAAGAAGATTTAATAATTAATTAGCAATTTTAGTCATTGAATGTTTGAGATATGATTCAAATTCAAATTAAAGAAAACTACTATTCGTCCAATAACTATTTTTTTTTTCAATTGGAGCATCAGTAACTTGTGAGATAAATATCATGAGAAAAGGGCGGCTTTGTTCTCAAATAACCATTGAATAAGTTCACATAAAATTTGAATAGAAAAAAAGACGCCTTTAATATCCATTCAAGTATTCTACCAGCTGATTGGTAGGTTCTTGGACAGTCCCCATTCTGTATCCCAACCTAATAGAAATTGTCTCGCTTTCCCTCCTAAGGATGGCCCTTTATTAGATCCCTCTTCAAATCTTCATATCTTCTACCTCCTCTTATTTCGTCCAGAATTCCTATCCTCCTCCTTCCTCTTCCACGCTTCCCCAGTGTTCTCCCCTCTATCACTCTCTTCAACATGCCCTCTCCTCTCAAAACCTCCTCCATCCATATATTCTGCCTTCTCCGAACCTCTGCCACAAGCCTCCTCTCCGACCATATCCAATACCTCCTCGTTCGTTTTTCTCTCCATCCAGCTAACCTTCTCCATCCTTCTCCAAACCCACATCTCAAACGCCTCAAGTCTACGGACATCCTCCCTTCGCAATGACCAAGTTTCCGACCCATATAGCGCCACGCTCTATATTAAAGTTTTCACCAGCCTCTTCTTTACGTCTCTTCTCAGACCCCCCCTCATCAGTTCCCTTCTCTTCGAAAATGATTCTTTAGCGAGCGCAATTCTGCATCTGATGTCCTTACCACTAAACCCATTCGCCTCCACAATACTACCCAGATACGTAAACTGCTCGACCTGCTCTATCTTCTGCCCTCCCACCCTTATATTCAGCCCCGCCTTCTTACTTCCAGAAAATCTCATTACTTTCGTTTTCTTCCTTTAATATCGTCATAATAAATTGCTGAAACAAATGTAAATGTCTGACTTGATTTTAAATAAAATGAAGAGACAAGAAAAATAATAAAACTTCTGAAATACTTATCACCTCTCAATTTTACACACTTAGATTTTATATAATTCCAATTTTTTGTCACTCCAGTACATAAAATCTAGGCTTTACAGTAGGTAGTGCCTTTTTTATGTCATGAGTGGACAAAAAGGAATCCTGGGATATGAAAAAAATGTAATATGCTTGAGGTGTATACCGGCTTGTAATGACTATACTTGGAATTTGATCTCAAATGGAGGTTTAACAATTAGTTCTGGGTAGGGAAATGCTAATTACTCTCTATATCCTCTGTCTTCACTGGTGATTGTGGTTCTGGTATCGCCTTGTAGACAAGGATATCATATTTTGCGTAAGTATATTCTTTGTTAAAATATCCCACGTACAGAAGACCATCCACGGGATTAACCTGCAAGAAAATAGGTGTGCTATAGACAGCAAAATAAGAAATTGCCATTTAACTTATTTCACTATTTACAGACTTAAGTTCTAGTTTGCCATAGCAGCTGTGATGGCTGCTTATTATAACATAAATTACCTTTCCAATCTCTTCACAATCGCCGTTGAAGGCTTTTCCAATATAAAGTGTTGTTCCATAAACAGTTTGCCCTCCTTTTACTGCACAATCGGGGATATTTCCTCTGGTGGCTGGAATCCATTCATAGTTGTCACCGATTAGTAACTGAAATAAATTTAAGTCATCATAAAATGCCAGGCATCCATCATCTATTTATCAAGGTAGTACAATCAGTCTAAGGACATTTGTATACTTCATGAAGAGCATAGGTACATGGATAGATGTAACCTGAGGTTTAGGTAATATATTTCAAGCTGGGACTTTCGGTTTCCAAAACTACTCAAATCCTAATTTTTTTAAAGAGAAGACTGGGCTCATTTAGTCCTCGGTTAGGAACAATATGTGCTTGAGTTTTAGAGTTTTGGCCTCATTTTCCTAGTAATTATTCATGTTTGATAATTATCACATACCTTATAATAAAATTGTATTCATGAAGTACATATTTGCTTCAGTGATAAATGTACTAGATATTTCACTCCTATCTCAGGTTGGCCAATTTTATAAATTTTATAGAAGCCAAAGAAATTGATACCTCTCCAATGCCAATGAAGGGTGCTTGAAGAAAAGTACATTTCCCCCAGATTTTACCTCCATGAAGAACACTCTATTTTTGTCCATTTTATACTTCGTTAGCATCCAATGTTACAGATATATTTACAGATTCATAGTTACAGAAGATTGTTATTATATCAGAGTGTAAAATAGTGTGTAATGCAGGAAGGGCATTAACACTCACAAATTGAAAGCTAAAAAATATTTAGAAGTTTTCAAGGGGTTTTAATTATATTTCTTGACCTAGAGGTCATTATACTTCAAGCATCTTTGTTTTTTATTTTTACAAAAAGTATTTCTTAGCATAATTTTTTATAGCTTCAGTTTGGCATACACTATGCTTGTTATTCGCTACTTCTTTTTTGTGTATTGATACATAGGTACTCACTTTCGACTTTTTTACATCTCTTTCGATCATTCTTACTTTCAACTACTTGAATGGCCCAGAATCATGTCTTGGTTTTCGGGAGAATTTACCTTGCGCGGCAAGCATTCTGCACCCGACCAGGTAGAAATATCCCATTGTGAGAAATACGCAAACACGGGGAGGCCGCGTTTTGTATGGTGAGTATGTGTTTGTCTATGTGTATGTGTTTTCATAAATGTGTTGGTCGGCCAAATGGGCCACGAACGACCGACGACTTTTGAAAATTCAAAATAATTTCCGTCTGTGAGAACACGTGTGTGTACCCTCAAAACCCACCCCCAATCTCAGTGCAAGTAATCTTCCTTCCTCTACCGGGTACGCCTATATCGCGGCCCGGAAGTGGTGGGAAAAGAAGACTTGTTGGAAGCACATGCTGAGAGAATGTTCCCGTTGAGCGGAGACGGACTGTGTCGCAACGCTGGTGGACTGATATAAGAATTCGTCGCGTCATTCTACATCTACACCTAAGAAGTACCGTACAAGTCAACACTAGGTTGTGTGGCACGGGGTGATTCCACATCAGACATACAACACCCATCCCAGCACATTTCGGGACCACGCAATTTCCCCTAGACGTAGACCAAAAAGCAGTGCGGAGAACAGTACGCAGTCAAACTAGAAACTGGCAGAGTGCTACGTAAATGAACTTGCAAACATGCAGTACAATGCTCAAGACACAGCTAATGGTTAATATTACTTATACTATTCTTCCATCGTAGGTTTCCGCGGCGTTCTGATGAATTGTTCTGAATTTTCGGATTTCCACCGCGTAGGTTGCTTTTTAGGACAACAGTTTCAGTTCGAATTGAATACGGGCAAAACTGTTGTCCTAAAATGCAACCTACGCGGTGGAAACCCGAAAATTCAAAACAACTATTACTATTCATTTATGAATGCTAGGCCATCTCGCTGGTGGACATAAGGCAAAGGCACAACATCGCAACACTGATATAAAGAGATCGGCCCATGTTACGCCGAATCGCGGATGAACGGCGAACAGACAAGATTGAACCGCAGCACCGGAGACTCTGGAGCAGCGCACATCCGACCGAAGAACACGGTTCCAACGAGTGATCACACTACCCGGCTGGCATCAGGCCGAGCGGTGCACGACAGTACGCAGGTGACGCCGATGAAAAATAGGGGTGTCGGAGGCATTGGTCAGTGTTCCATGTGATTATTATTGCATGTCTCACTCCAGCCCTACGGACGGGTTATTCCGTGGTCCATTCACAACTTTCAACCTAAAAAGGGTGTCTTATAAGAATTTCCAGGGTTCCACCCAACCCCCTAAGTTTTGTTTGCATATTTCACTACCCATGTGAGGCCCTGTAAACCTGTTTTGGAGCGGGAGGAAGAAGTAAAAGTTAATATTCCTGTCATATGCAATTGGTCAATTGTATATCTGTATGTGTAATGTGTCATATGATAATATATCGATTTCAAAGTTCAGATTTAAGTGTCACTGTTCACTCCTGTTATCCTCGTGTAGCAATCTGCTGTGCTGGTGTGAGTCCATCATCGATATTTTCATTTATCGGTTAGAACGCTTGTATCGGGGGTTTATCCTCCCAACATCGTGGGAGGAAAATAAATTATTAAGGTGGCAGTGATCCGTCACACTAGGTATTCATAAAAGTTAAGTAAGTTGTCCTACCTGTAACTGTGTATAAGCAATTTCTTGGCCGCCCCATGCAATGTATATATTGCGGTTTCCAAGGAAAAATTTTCCTGGGATGACGTCTCCGTCATGTGTGGTCCTCCCAACATAGTGATTGCATTTGGAATCATTAGTGCTAACTAATCTTTCAGTTTTAATATTTCCAGTTGGAAGATCTTCCCATTTAGAAGTTATTCTTGAACATTTGTTCGAATGGATTGCTAGAAAAACAGAAATGACGTAAATCAGTTGTTCATGATTTATTTTCATCGTTACTGTGATTTGATGAATAGAGTGAACGTTGATAATATCATGGATAATGGAAACTACATTTTCACATTACAAAATAAATGGTATGATTGAGTTCCCCTTGGTCATGGCATATTTATTTGGTGAAGCTTCCTGAATGCCATAAACTGTTGCTTTGTAATTTACCTATATTAGGAGAAAATTGTCTTACAATTTAATCATCAATCAATTTTTTATTATGTAGAAGAAGGGATTCCTAAATCATGCAGTTACCTGCTTGAGGAGGGCCGGGTGTCGTGCTTGGCTGTGGTGGGAGCAAGGCCCCTGCGGACATCACACGAAATCCTTGCTCAGACGTAGCAGCAGCACAGGAATAGAAGATAAAGAAGAGGAACGAAACTATCAGAATACGCACGTGGAATGTTAAGACTATGCTGAGGGCGGGGAAGATAGAGAATATAAAGCAAGAAATGGAGAGGGTGGGTGTAGACATCATGGGTCTGGGTGAAGTAAGATGGAAGGATGACGGGGATTACTGGAGCGAAGACTATAGAGTAATTTATAGTGGAGGGAATGAAAGTCAGCGCGGGGTTGCATTCGTAATGAATAGGAAACTCAGTAGAAAAGTAGTGTATGCAGAACAGGTGAGTGATAGGATAATAGTGGTGGAACTAAAAGCAGAACCAACGAATTTAGTTATAATCCAGGTTTATATGCCTACCTCTAATTATAAATAGGAGGAGGTAGATGGGGTGTACGATCAGCTAGAGTAAATAATTGGTAGGATACCAGGAAGTAAGCACCTGGTAGTAATGGGGGATTGGAACGCGGTGGTAGGTGAAGGATGAGATGGGCGGAAGGTGGGCGATTACGGGCTAGGAAAGAGAAACGACCGGGGCGAGAAAGCTGTGGAGTTTTGCCGCAGAAATAACCTAGTAATTACAAATACATGGTTCAGACATCATCCTCGACGTAGGTACTCTTGGAAGAAGCCGGGAAAAACAGATAGGTTCCAGATAGATTATATAATGGTACGTCACAGATACAGGAATAGTGTTAAAAACTCGCATACTTATCCAGGAGCTGATGCAGACACAGACCACAACTTATTAGTCATGAAATGTCGGGTAAAACTAAAAAGGATAAGAATGAGTAGGAGGGTACCAAAGTGGAATACGGAGCCATTAGCTGGGGCAATGAAGAAGAAGTATCGGGAGAAGGTGGATGAGAGAATGGATGAGGACCATGGAGTTATATCAGTCGAAGATGAATGGGGAAGTTTGATGAATGGAATTATAGAAGCGGCGAAAGCAACGGTAGGCGTAGTGAGTGCAACTAAAATTAGAAAATCATGGATCACGAAGGAGATGATCAGTGAGATGGAGGAGAGAAGGAAATGGAATAGCGTAAACTCAGAGATAGGTAAGAGAAAATACTGAGAATATAATAACAGGCTTAGAAGAAAAACAAAGAAAACAAGAGAGGCGTGGTGGAGAGAACAGATCGACGCGTTAGAGAAGTACCAAAAAGAGGGAAGAGCAGATGCATTATATAGGAAAGTAAAGGAACTGCGGGTGGTAATAAGGGAAGGGGAATTACAACGATAACAGACAAGACGGGAAAGGTGATCGTAGAACTGAGAGAGATCCAGGAGAGGTGGAAGGAGTATGTTGAAGATCTATAATAGAGAGGTAAAGAAATAAGGCCCAATAGATTAGATATAGAAAGGGAAGACAATATCGACAGCGAAATCGAAAGAGCTCTACGAGACATGAAAAGGAATAAGGCGGTGGGAATAGACGACATACCTGCAGAGTTTTTAAAGAGCATGGGGAAGAACGGAAGAGGAATACTTTTTGCGCTTATTTGTAGGATTTATGAGGATGGAGTGTGGCCGGAAGACTTTGCGAAGACTGTACTAATTCCCATACCGAAAAAGAGCAAGGCAAAAACTTGCGAAGACTATAGGACAATAAGCTTAATATCTCACGGGGCCAAAGTAGTTCTGAGGATTCTAAACAGAAGGCTAGGAGAAGAAGGCAAATGAATACCTGGGTGACGACCAGTTCGGGTTTAGGAGAGGAACGGGAACGCGAGACGCTATAGCGGTGATGAGGACGCTAGTAGAAAAAACCTAGAGTATGGGCAGGATGTTTTTGCATGCTTTATAGATTTCGAGAGGGCGTTTGATCGGGTGGAATAGACGAAGTTACTGGGAGTGTTGAAGAAATTAGGGGTAGATTGGAGGGACAGGCGTCTGATTCGAAATTTGTATATGAACCAGACGGCGTAGGTTAGGGTAGCCAATGGTGAATCGGGATGGGCCACGATAGGACGGGGAGTGTGGCAAGGGTGCCCACTATCGCCGTTGCTTTTTAACGTGTATTCAGAAGAAATGGTAAGGGAGGCATGGGGGGAGGAGGTGGTAGGAATAAAGGTAGGAGGGGAGCTGATAAAATCAGTGAGATTTGCAGATGATCAAGCATTAGTTTGTCAGTCGGCCAAGGGGTTACAGTCAATGGTGAATGCATTAGAGGTGCAGTGCGAAAAGTATGGCATGAAGAACAATCACAAGAAAACGAAAGTAATGAGATTTTCTAGAAGTAAGAAGACGGGGCTGAATATAAGGGTAGGAAGGCAAAATATAGAGCAGGTCGAGCAGTTTACGTATCTAGGTAGTATTTTGGAGGCGAATGGGTTTAGTGGTAAGGACATTAGATGCAGAATTGCGCTAGCTAAAGAAGCATTTTCGAAGAGAATGGAATTGATGAGGGGGGTTCTGAGAAGAGACGTAAAGAAGAGGCTGGTGAAAACTTTAATATGGAGCGTGGTGCTATATGGGTCGGAAACTTGGTCATTGCGAAGGGAGGATGTGCGTAGACTTGAGGCGTTTGAGATGTGGGTTTGGAGAAGGATGGAGAAGGTTAGCTGGATGGCGAGCAAGACGAACGAGGAGGTATTGGATATGGTCGGAGAGGAGAGGAAGCTTGTGGCAGAGGTTCGGAGAAGGCAGAAGAGATGGATAGAAGAGGTTTTGATAGGAGAGGGCATGTTGAAGAGAGTGATAGAGGGGAGAACACTGTGGAAGCGTGGGAGAGGAAGGAAGAGGATAGAAATTCTGGACGAAATAAGAGGAGGTAGAAGATATGAAGACTTGAAGAGGGATCTAATAACGGGCCAGCCATAGGAGGGAAAGCGAGACAATTTCTATTAGGTTGGGATACAAAATGAGGACTGTCCAAGAACCTACCAATCAGCTGGTAGAATACTTGAATGAAACCTTTTTGAGAACTGTTTTATTGTCAAAGTATTCCTTGCTAAAATAAAATTATCATGGCTGGATTTTCAGTTCTCATGCTTCAAAATGTTTTCCAGTTTATATACGTGCATAAACGTTTTTGTCTCCAGTATTTTACTGATTATTTTCATTTTCATTGGGATATCCTTGAAAAATTTAAAAGGCTATATCTAGAATATGGAGCAATAGAATTGCACAAATCTGTTCTTTATGAGTATGCATTGTGAAAAATTTCAGGATTGAGGCTTATATAACCCTCCAGCTGAATGTTCAAGGCGCATTTGGGCGCAATATTATTAGATCATCTTGTATTGCAAAACCCCACTTAGGTTAGCGAAACTTAATCAGATATTGAAGAGCAGAGATGAATCGATGGTCTGCACCAATATGTTTTGCCTCTAAGAAGAAAATCATGAATTGGCCAGTTATGATTGGGGAAATAATTGCATAATTTTCCCCATCTTCTCCAAGTTAACTTTCATGACACGGTGGATAATGCAGAGAACAATGGCTTATCTTGGATAGTGTGTGGTGCAAAGTGCTACTTTTTTATATCTCAAAATGACTCTATAAACACGATTTTCTCGGGGCTGAGCTTAAAGCCACCGAGTGCGTCCACCGGGTTGCGGATGGTGGGTCGACCTCTATTTATAGAGGTTAGCTGTGAGATAAGCGAGTTAATTCGCCAAATAAGCAGTCATGGACAAAAAAGTGGCGGCATTCCGAGGGAGTATGGGTCTATCCCTGGGTTAGGTAGGCCTCAAAATGATGCAGAACCTGTGAAGATGCCGTGACTTGGTGACGGGAGGCCTCCAACAATTATGCTTCCCATAACCCGGAGGAGAGATCAGCAGCTCTCCTTCACATGAGTGAAGGTGGAGACCAGAGTGGTCGGTACAGCAACACTCATTTCACTACAGGCGGGATAACATTTACTTAAACGGCTGTAGTACTGCGATGTGGAAGGCAAGAGGAAACCACCACATTATTATCCCGAGGAGTCGCAGCTACTCCACTCTTTTCTTTCTTATCTAAACGTGATGGAACCCTCTCGAGAAAAATATTTCCTGGAGGTAAAATAGTCCCCCATTCGGATCTCCGGGCGGGGACTACCCAAAGGAGTACATCAGTCAAATGTGATAGCCATTTTAGGGTAGGAACGTGGCACGTGCGATCACTTCGGACCTGCTGAAGATTGGAGAACCTCAAGGTATAAATGCGAAGGCTGGACCTTGACATATTAGGAATCAGTGAAATGAGATGGCCCGAAGAAGGTGACTTCTGGAGCGGAAGTTATAGAATTATTCACACCGGATCGCAAAATGGTAACCCTGGAATAGGCATAATGCTCAGGAAAAATGCAGGACTACGTGTGTAGAGCTTCCTGTAGTACAGTGAGAGGATTATAATGGTGAAGATTGAGAACAAGCCTACAGATACCATTGTAGTGCAAGTTTACATGCCTACATCAGACTACGAAGATGAAGAAGTGGACGACGTCTATGAGGATATCTCGGAAGTAGTAAAGCGTGTAAAAGGAGAAGAAAACCAAATTATTATAGGAGATTAGAACACTGTTGTTGGCGAAGGTAATGATGGAAGAATAACAGGAAAATATGGCTTAGGAAATCGAAATGAGAGAGGAGAAAGACATAGAATTCTGCAAACAGCATAAGTTGGTGGCGGCAAACACATTGTTTAAAAACCACCAACGCAGAAGATATTCCTGAAAAATGCCCGGAGACAGAAGAAGATTTCAAATTGGATACATTTTAGTGAAGCAGAGGTTCAGAAACCAGGTGAAGAACTGCAAAAGCTTCCCAGGTGCAGACATTGACAGTGATCACAACTTAGTGATGATGAAATGCCAATTAAAACTCAAGAAATTGAACAACTCAATCAAGAACGTATTGCAAGTAGAGAAACTAAAGGAACCTCAACAACGGATGGCCTTTCAGAAAGCAGTGGAAAACAAAACAGACGAGGATTTGACTGTGAACTCAGTGAAAAAGGAGGTGGAAGAACATCAAAATCCGGCTACAGGAAGCAGCAAAAGAAGTTCTGGGAAGAAGAAAAGTTGTCAAGAAGAAGCCATGGATTACAGAAGAAGTCTAAGAATTAATCGAAGACAGAATAAAATATAAAAATGTGGATACTAAAGAAAGGCAACTTCGCTACAAAAGAATCAGGAATGAAATAAACCGAAAAGCGAGAAAAGTAAGGGAAATGTGGATGAAGGATCTATGCGAAGATGTACAAAGCAACCTCGCAAATGGAAATGTATAAGTTGCCTACAAAATGGTAAGGAATCACTTCAAGAAATGGACTGCAAGATGTAACAGCATCAGGGGTAAGAATGGAAAACTCTTAATTGAACATGAGGATAAATTGAAGAGATGAAAGGAATACTTGGAAGAGTTGTACAATGGAAGCAGTCTCAGCGCAAAAGCCATCGAAGAGGAAAATGAAGTCAATAAGGATAATTACGGAGCCCCAATCATAAAATCAGAATTTGATGCAGCATTAAGGGACCTGAGGATAAATAAGGCTTCGGGAATAGGTGATATGCCTGCCAAACTAATAAAAAATGCCGGAGAGAAGACATTTACTCAGCTGTACAAAACAATATGCGACATGTACTCTACAGTAGAGATACCCACAGACTTCGAGAAACACATCATCATCCCTTTTGCCCAAAAGAAAAAGGCTGAGAACTGTGAACAGTTTAGAACCATAAGCCTGACGACACATTGCCAAGCCACACGAAGATATTGACGAGAATCATATACAGAAGAATAGAACGAAAAGCTGAGGAGTTCCTGGATGAGGGCCAATTCGGGTTCAAAAGAAACAAGGGCGCAAGAGAAGAAAGTTTGGCCCTCAGGCTACATCTACAAAATACCCTGCAAGCCACCTCAGGGATGTGTGGCAGGGGGTGAGTAGTCACCAACATGCATTACACTATACCCTAAAGTTAGTGTAACTACGACTAATTATGCATTAGCATAATTCGCTAATGCTTGTCACGAGGCGAAGCCTCACAATCATGCACTACTACACTACAGATATTTATCAATGAAGAGGGACCGTTAATATATATGTATTTTGCAACTACCCAAGTGGAGAGAGACTTGAGACATATGTAGAAAACATGCACGGCGTGCTGTTAGTACTAGATAAAAGAAAAGAATTCAAGTATTAGGGAGTACCACTAAGAGCTACACTACCTAACGATAAACCTAGATAAAAGTCTCACTGGCAGCTGTTATGCTCCCTTATCGTTCGTGGGAAATTGACATTTTAAATCTGTCCGTTATGCAGTCTAGTTCCCTAATTTTATTCTCATCATCTGATCTACCGTAGTATGTCAGATTTCGTAAAATATTATCAACGTCGTCAGAGAATAGACCGGTTTGGAACTTACATAATAGATTTAGTCTAAATTTTAATCGGCGGTCTGAAAGATTTTCCCATCCAGTTGCTGCAAAAGGTCAGTAACACTAACGATATTATCATAACGGCCTTTAACGTATCTTGCCGATCTTCAATGCACGCGTTCTAACTCAGTTTCCAAGCCTATCTCATAAGGATCCCAAATACTGGCAACATATTCCAAGTGGGGTTTAAAGAGGGAGAAGTAGCTGATTTCTCTAAATTTATATTCACACTTTCCAAGTACTCGTTTAACAAATCCCAATTTACGATTAGCTTGATCGGTAATGTCTCGAATATGTTTACTGCACGAGAGATCATTGGTCAGTTTAACTCCGAGGTATTTAACCGATTCTATGGTCTCCAATTTGATGTTGCTTATGCAATAGCTGTTGCAAGGAGCGTTTTTCTGTTTCCAAAAATTCACAACAACGCATTTTTCAGGTTTAATTCTAGCTGCCACGCATCGCCTCGAGGTCCTTAGTTAGCGCTTCCTTATCATTAAGGCTACGAATTTCTCTATACACCACTGCGTCGTCTGTAAAAAATCTAAGCTTACTGTCAACTGTTTCACCGTTGTCATTTATGTACAAAAGGAACAGAAGTGGGCCTACGACATTTACCTGTAGAACACCCGATGTGACTTTTACATCTTTAGAGATAGCGTCATCTAATAGAACCCTTTGCACGCGATTGCTTAAGAATTCTCTAATCCAGGAAATGACGTCGTCTTTTAAACCGAAGAATTTTATTTTCAAGAGTAGCTTACTGTGGGAAACTTTATCAAATGCCTATTGAAAGTCAAGAAAAATTGCATCAACTGAAACGTTATGTCCACACGAGAATAAAATATCGTGGGCAAAAAGTGCTAATTGAGTTGCGCAAGATCTTACCTTTCTTAATCCGTGTTACATTTTTGTTAATAAGTTCTGCATATCGAAGTTTCTCATAACTGAACTTGCAATTATATGTTCAAAGACTTTGCAAGAGATAGATGTGAGAGATATCGGTCTGTAGTTCGATGGCTGATCCTTGTCACCACTTTTGAATATGGGAATGACATTTGCAATTTTCCAGTCCATGGGTAATTTTCGTTCGTTGATGGATTTAATAAATATGTTCTGCAAGAAGAGTGCTATTTCACAAGCTAATTCTCTATATACGCGGGCAGGAATTTCTTTAGGACCTGGGGATTTATTTGGACTTAAGGATTTTAGCAAGTTTTCTATTCCGTGAGAGAAAATATCGATAGGCTGTATCTTTTACTGGAAGTGATGATTTACCATTACGAATGTAATCTGTGATGACTTGGTGAACTCACTTTGAATGTATGAATTTTACAAGTTGGTATTGTCCGAACTGCTTGTTAATAATTCGCCAAATTTGTTTCGTAGTGGAATAACTTTCTTGTCGTAGTGGCTACTCATAGAGAAGAGAATAGAGAAGAATCTACTGACCTTTTTTACATTTGTGGATTTGTAGAAGGCATTTGACAACGTTGATTGGAACATGATGCTAATTATTCTGAAATAAATTGGATTGTCATATAATGACCAAAGAGTTATCCACAGCTTATATAAATTCCAGGTGGCCATAATTAAATCAGGACCCAGCAGTTCAGAAGCAATCATAAGAAAGGAGTGAGGCAAGGCTGTGCACTGTCTCCCGTATTATTTAATGTCTACATCGAGAAAGCCATCCAAGAAGACATAGAAAATTCTCCGGGAGTGAATATTCACGGGGAGAAAATCAGCATTTTTTCATCAGCAGAATTTTAAAACTTCGCTTCACTTATCCAATTTTACTATTCTCAGCTATAATTTTTGGTCAATTTAATTTTCAGGGGACTTGTTTAAACTTTTATTTATAGCTTTGATCCGGTGAGCACATCCTTCTTTAACTGAGGCAGATGAAGACATGAAGGTGGGATTGAGGCTGAAAGTCTCAGTATTGAAAGAGAGGAAGAGTGCAGCAGAAGCAAGAGTGCGAGAATGAAGGGCGAGAAAGTGGAATAGAAGCGGAAACGTCTGCTGGGGCAGGTGATACATGATTTAAACTCTCCATAGCCAAGATTCTCTTGGTTATATCCTATATCAAGGGAGGTTGAGCAATTTCGTGCCCCGAGAAATTTCGGCCTAAATGGCCGTTTAACACGGTGCATAGCAGGGGCTATTTTCCCATCTCTCGTTTATGCATTTGCGCATGCATTCTAGCAATTCACCGCTTTACACGACGACATTTTTGGCACACATCAATACGTATGTACATTAGATTGTGTAATAAAGTGCCTCTTGTAAAACGGCCTTTGGAGTAGGTGGAGCATTAAAGGCCTTAAATTTTATTCTGTCATGAGTGGACAACAATTGGCATCCTGGGACATAACAAAAATTCAATATGTTAAAGGGGTACTATATGGGCTTGTGATATGACTATGCTGGGAATTTTCTCTTAAAATAGAGGTAGAAATATCAGTTCAAAGAGTGAAAATGCAAATTACTCTCTATATCCTTTGTCTTCACTGGTGAGTGTGATGTTGGCGACGTCTTGTAGATAAGGATATCATATTCTGTAAATGTATATTCTTTGTTAAAAAATGCCACGTAGAGAAGACCGTCCACGGGGTTCACCTGCAAGAAAATGGGATTGGTAGAGAGAGAGAGCACAAAAAACATTGCCAAATAAATTGTCAATAAAAGTCAGCTTATTTTCTAGAGGAGCAATTTACAACCAGTGAAAGGTATAAGCTGTGGGGTATGAGCTTGGAGGATCAGATGTGCAATATATAAGTTTAAAAATGGCAATAGGAAGTTTGAAATAGGTCATCGAATTTAAATAAAATTTCTTACACAGAGGGTACAATTTTGGGAAATAAGTGACTAATTACGGAATACATTAATGAAATCAGGTTGGGGATTTTGTTCTGGAGAAATAAGCCATTTTAAAAATACAACTGCATTTACTGAAATTGAGCAACTTCCACAGGCATCTACTAGCATTTATTACAAGACAGGGTTCGCTTTTTACAGCATCTTCGGGTACATATATCAAGTGTGCACAAGCTTATATAGGAAAGCGGGAAGGGGGGGTGTGACGGATGAAGTTGACGGGGGAGTTTATTAAGACGGGTTGACGGATGAAGAGGAAAGGGCAAAAGGAAATTGAGAGTAGGGTGGACAGTCATCGGTGTCTGAAAGTTTAGAAATACCGGAAAAGGAGTCGTGGGAGGGGGGTGACGAATTACACATACACATGAAGGTACCCTGAACTAGGAGTGACCCCCAATTACGTCTCAATCAAGTGTAAGAGCTCCTCACCATCGGCTCTGAAAGCCATCGCAGCAGCCAAGATTGTGTGGGTCCAGAGTGAATTAAAGTCATGGTACAGCAGGAGAGATTCCTTACGGCACTATAGAGCGTTCCACATATAGTTGCCAGTATGGGCTCTTATGGAGATTCTTTTCCCATGTAAATCTCCATAAGGCCGGAGATGCATCGTTGCCATTGACAGCAGGATAATTAATGTGACGCTATGCAATATAAAAACACATATTCTGAAACATAAAAAGATGTTACATTTAGTCGTGGCAATAATTTATTGATTTAGTTTAAAATAAATGTTATGAAAATATTTCCTTGAATTTCCGTTGGTAACGGAGCGCTTATGATTTCATATTCCTCACCCAGTTGAACACTAATGCTTCTCAGAATTACGTTAAAACTTATAAAAACGTTTTTCATACGTTTCCCTCCATAATGGTTAGCTTTAATTTGTCTTTAACTGAGTTTCATCGTTGTTGTATTCATTTAAATATCTTTTGGACAAAATATTTTTATTTATGCAAGGTAAAAAGCGGTCGCATACTAACTTTCGTATCTCACGATATAGATCCATATATGCTGCGTATGAAATTTAGATTAAACTTTATATTTGTTTTTGGTGATAAAATTGTAACTCTCTCCCGATTACAAAATGAGTTATGCATTTTTGATGTCGACAAATATTTTCGACACGCCATAATTACGCCGCTCGTTCTGTCCTGCCAGTTAACCTATCGCGTGGAAGGGAGATTCTATGTCGGAGAATGATGTTTATACTTTAATTACTCTTACCTCTTCGCTAACAAACATATCGTTTTTGGAATGACATTTAGTAAAGTCAGTAGCAATATATTTAATTAGAATATACTAGTTTCAAGAACTTGACTGATGAAAATATATAAACACTGAAGCATTCAGCAAAAATATTTGACAGCCAAGAAAGAAATGGTAAACGCCTCACATGCCTTTCGGCAGAAACCGCGAATGAATTCGTACGAGGGATATTCTTATCCAGTGCATGGTCTTTGGACTGAGTGGATTGAGTGTATATTGGGTATTTCTAGAATTTCCGTTAAGAAGGTGTCGTAAAACATCTGCATGAGACGCGACCCTTCGGTGTAAGGGACCGGTGAAGGAATGGGCGAAGGCGTTTAGTTTCTCATCAGATTTCTTTGCGTGAACAAGTGGTGTGTGGTGTGAACAATAGTTCAACAGCACTGTGGTGTATCTTCCAGATTAATTTATTTCCAACAGTGTGCTATCGCCATGCCCGAAACTAATAGGAGGAGGAAAGGGGAGAAGTTGAGAAGCCGTGAAAGAGAAATGGTGTTTAATGTGTGCAAATATTTAAACAAATC
This sequence comes from Pyrrhosoma nymphula, assembly GCA_963573305.1. Classification (NCBI taxonomy): domain Eukaryota; kingdom Metazoa; phylum Arthropoda; class Insecta; order Odonata; family Coenagrionidae; genus Pyrrhosoma; species Pyrrhosoma nymphula. The sequence continues at coordinate 113,215,323 of OY754330.1, read as the reverse complement.
GTTCAATGTTCATGAAGCCTGCAAGGATACTTCGAAAGATACTGGGTGCTCACAGTCTACTATCTACAGGGTAAGAAAGGAAGCATCCCGCGGTGTATTGGTTACTCCTTCGAAAACTAAAATAATAAAACAACCGTATAAGAATTCGTGATCAGTGATGTATGATGAATTTGAAGGATCGGTAGTTCGCAGGGAAGGTCATGAATAATTCATGAAAAATATTACTCCAAATTTAAAAATCATTCTAAACTCCATAAATATACAAAAGGATCTTCATAATTTCAAGAGGGCCACGTAATACAGTCTACTTGTTGACATAGGCCTCTTATACAAACACAGGGGCAGACGAAGCATGCTTATTGAAAGAGACGATATAATTCGTTGGCTTCATAATTATTCAAGACTGTTGAAAAGATATCATCCTGAAAGATTAACTACCGCAGCGTGGGTTTAGAAAATTACCTACTACACATTACATACACACGAAAATAACGCTTTCTATTCACCTCCAACAGCAGTGTACCAACATTTTCGATCACCGATTCTACTTAAAGGCGGCACGGGAATTTCAGGTATTTTTTCATGGAAATATCTTCCTTACATTCTGCCATTCACGAATATGTAACCCTCATCCTGCGGAAACCTCCCCTTGTCACTCAAAATTACCTCTCTATGTCACGAGGGCACAGATTCTAGTTAAAGGCGGCACGGGATTTTCAGGTATTTTTTCATGGAAATATCTTTCTTACAATCTCCCATTTACGAATATGTAACCCTCATCCTGCGGAAACCACTCCTTGCCACTCAAAATGACCTCTCTATGTCACGAGGGCACAGATTCTACTTAAAGGCGGCACGGGATATTCAGGTATTTTTTCATGGAAATATCTTTCTTACAATCTCCCATTTACGAATATGTAACCCTCATCCTGCGGAAATTACCCCTTGCCACTCAAAATGACCTATCTATGTCACGAGGGCACAGATTCTACTTATAGGCGGCACGGGATTTTCAGGTATTTTTTTATGGAAATATCTTCCGTACATTATGCCATTCACGAATATGTAACCCTCATCCTGCGGAAACCACCCCTTGCCACTCAAAATGACCTCTCTATGTCACGTAAGAACAGATTCTACTTAAAGGCGGCACGGGATTTTCAGGTATTTTTTCATGGAAATATCTTCCGTACATTATGCCATTCACGAATATGTAACCCTCATCCTGCGGAAACCTCCCCTTGTCACTCAAAATTACCTCTCTATGTCACGAGGGCACAGATTCTAGTTAAAGGCGGCACGGGATTTTCAGGTATTTTTTCATGGAAATATCTTCCTTACATTCTGCCATTCACGAATATGTAACCCTCATCCTGCGGAAACCACCCCTTGCCACTCAAAATGTCCTATCTATGTTACGAGGGCACAGATTCTACTTAAAGGTGGCACGGGATTTTTAGGTATTTTTCCATGCAGATATCTTCCCTTGGATGTACCATTCACGAGTATATCGTCTTTATGCTTTGGAACCTTTCCTTTCTGCTTATATTCCTTGAAATGTTCTGTTTTATTTTAAATTGACCGCTATTCTCCACATCAACTCTTTTCCCATTCCCTTATCTCAGGTGGGCGTATCTCAGAGCTATCTATGCGCTTTTAACTAGTGATGGGTCGGTCGTGAGAGATCGAATTCCGAGAGCAAGTTCTCTTAAAAGAAAGATCGATGAACGACTTCTCTCCAATGACCGAGGCGTTCATCTTCACCGATCGCGACAGGAATGATTGCATGACATCAAATATCGATCACGAGACTTGAGACCGACCAAAAAAATCTTGAGTGAGTTTTATAACGAGAGATTCCAGAGTTACTCGCTCTTTCGTGAGATGTAGGCAGTTATTCGATGCTCCGCTCGGATGCGCTAACAAAGACGCAGCGTAATAACAGTCAACAATTTACATCACGACATAAATATCTTGCATCGAGAGAGTTTTACCAGTTTTGCTGGCTCGCTTTTTAGTAGAATAATAACATCATTAAAAATGAAGACCGAATCCGTTACACTGTCGGCAAAGAGACAGCTGGGTTAAGATTCAAAAGGAATGCAATGGAAATTAAACATGATCCAGGTACTTATCCGTTTGTTAATTCGCCAAGCAATGCATTATTTGTTACTGCGTTGGCTATGTAGTGCCGTTATTTATTACGTGCAATAGGTTAATCGTCACTTGGGTATTATTCCCGTTAATGGCGGCACGGAATCTACAGGTAATACAAACTTACTGTTTGTACTAAAAGATACACAGGACCTGGTTGAAAGACGTTATCAATGGAATAATGCTCAGAAATGTCCCACTTCCTTACAAATTGATACGTTTTAATGGACTATTTCGCGTCGTCCTCCGACGATTCGCGGCGTAATTTAGTTAAGCGGGCAGCCGCACAGGTGTCGCCAAAAGCCAGAGATCTTCATATCTCAAATGAAACTACCTAGAAACGCATCTTTAGGCCAACAAGCACCGGGTTTCTCTCCTTAGGTATCCAGTTTTAGTGATATTACCACCGGTTTCCATCGGAGTAAATTTTGGCCCTTCACTGCGAGAGCGCGCGCTTTCAAGTGTCTGCCTTTTCATTTCAATTCTTTTATTTATTTCATTTTTCGTTGGTTCGTTAAGTGATGTAATTCCTGTTCATTTTCGTGTACCTCTGCGGTGAGTACTATTCTTCCGGAGGAGGACGGATTAAATGTTTTGCAACATCATTCTACCCAAGTTCAAATCGCGTGCTCCAACATCGACGCACAAAGATCTAGACACACTAGAACATGGCGAAGTTTTATTGCCACCGAGCTGGTGCTGCCACCTGGCGAAGATCCGCCGTACTTCACCATGAATATATTCCTACGCATTTCCACCTCAGATGTTTATATCATGTTTTTTCGGTAAGTTCGCTTTCAATATATTTTTTTTTAATTTCGTTGAGTTCCCCTCAAGTGAGCACCGGGTTTCCCTCCGAAAAAATCGCGAATTTAGCCATTTTGGGGAGTGGGGGGAGGAAAGTAGGTGCCGCCAGGATACAGAATTTTACCATATTTTCTATCCCTCTGAGCGATCGCTCCAGTGATCGATTTTCAGGGACCGTAAGAGAGATAGTTCGAGATGTCAAGTTTTTGAATCACACAATCATCACGCCGTCCCTTTTTCCATTACTTTCAAAGTGTAAACTTCTATAGGCGCACTACGCACAGAAAATTCTGCAGGCGGTAAATCGGATTCTGGGCGACACGCTCTTTACTCACGTCACGCTTAACATACCGAATGTAAACTCAAGAGAACGCTGGCGAGATGACTTAGTGGTTAGTCGTCGTCCCACGTAGCGAAGGTCCCAGGAACGATTCCTAGCGGTGGAATATTTTTTTATATATTGTATTTATCAGAATACCGCCATAGAAGTTTACACTTCTCCCGTGAGGTCTTATAAGCACACCATCGCTTTTCCGTCCCTTTTTGCCTCTTTTCGACGTTCCCGAACGCATTTCTGGCATCAAATTAGCTCCGTGATACTCATATTATCGGTTGATATTATCGATAATACCAGTTTTACTTAATAAGGAGTGTGATGGAGGATGTCTTCGAAATTCGAGTCAAGCGTGCTTATGTTTACTTCTCTCGTTCCATTGAATGCCGAAGGTAGCTTTGCAATCGCTCTATGCGGCCGTGCGTTCTGATTGGCTGAAAGATGGTGTCAGCGACGGCTTCAGCGAAGGAAAAGGGACTTGCCGAGTGATGGAAAAGCGATGGGAATCCATATCGCTGAAAGTGATCGCGTAACACGGACATTTTTACGCGATCATTAGAGTGATCACTAGAGCGATCACTCGAAATGGACGGAAAAAATGATTGTGCGATTCAGGCTTTATCCTACTTCCCAGGATTATGGCACCCTCAAATGTATGGGAGGGAGGTTGGGTCTGGGGTAGCATGGGGGCATTTCATTACTGCTCCAGGTCACCCGCAGCCTCTATTCCCCCGTAATTAAATTAAACTGCAGTAGTTATACTGTCCACTAATATTTAATGTACAATGATACACAACACGTGTTTCAATGCTTAGGGCGTCGTGTATTATTGTACATTAAATATTGGAGGGGAGTACAACTACTGCAGTTTAATTTCATTACAGAAATGCTCTTACACCACGTAACGCCAGATACGGTCGAATCCATTCCTCCGATTCCCGTCTTAGGCTCAGAAATATGGGAGGGTTTATCCTAAGGCAAGATAAGTAAATGGACCTTGGCAATAGGCGTCAGGCCCGGGTACTGGTCGGACAATAAACCGGGATGGATACGGGTCTCAAGATAATTATGGAGGGCGCAAGCATGATGGGAACTTTGAAATGAGGGGAGAGCAACAGCGCCCAGTGATCCACTCTGGATAAACCATGAATATATAATAATTCGGAGATAATTGTCGTGGAGAACCAGATAATTCGGAGATAACTGTCGTGGTAAGGGAACGGGAAGCTTACGGGGTGCGGTATATTTTATCATCACATCAAAATTTATGCTGATAAGAAAACAGGAAAAAAGATTTGCTCAAATGAGAAGTTAGAAATGACTCTACAAAATATGATGAACAAGCCGAAAAAAGAGATAATTATTTTATTTATTTTCCTTACTCAAGGGCCCCAGAAGCGCTGACCCTTGAAGTCCCCAACCGTGACCCCTTTCCCACCATTTAGTGCCTCAAGCAAAAAGAGGAGAGTTGACACCCCTGGCGACCTTTGAAACAAGTTATTCTCACCAAAATATCTCTCGTGGCAATATCAAAAAATATTTTCCTTATTCAGTCATGGCAAAGCCTCACATTTCCTCAGAATTCTCGAAAAAATCGATCCCTAACCTTCATATTTTGCGTAAATATCTGTACTTTCGAAACCCATGGCATAAATAATTCTGTAAATTATCGACACGCGAGGTGAATGAAACTTATAATTAAGCGTTAAGAATTAAAAATTTCCATTTCATTATTCAGCTTAATACATAACTTACATTAAAATAATACGGGATTTTGAAAACAAAATATTACTTTATATTCCGGAAATTCATGTAACCTTTTCATAGCAAAATTTCATCCCCATGAGGTTCATTATGTGCAAAATTAAACACTTCTTTGGAACTATATAATTTTGGCGCGGAGTTATAAGTGGTAGCTTATGATGTTAGGATGCCGCCCACGGAGCGGAAGCTTGGTAACAACGTTCTCCATTGGCCCCATGCTGTCAACTAAATGTGGAACGCGCTATACATCTTTCTCTTGCATTAGGAATTGACCTTCAAACTACATCATGCAGAGTTGACAGTCTTCAACAAACACGTAAGGAGCCGAACTAGAGTGATTGGCGAACTGAAGCTGTACACCATTACTAAGAAATTGGCAGCCTTAACTATGATGCAAACCAGAGGAAAACATCAGACATCCCTAGTGACGATGGACGAAGGTGATGTCAAATTCTCTCCCAGAGTAATTAACCTCTCATCGCATGAATTCGACTCCTCGAAAATGGCGATACTCAACAAAGGACTGAAATAAGCCCCAACGCGCCTTACCTCGATCATCGACTATAAGAATATCCCAGCTGTTTATGTAGTCATCCTGGGAAGTGAACCACTAGGCTCCAAAAAAACTTGTGGCCAAGGCCATCAGAGACGACGTCATAAGAAAGCGGTCTCACCATCCAGCTTCATCGGCGGAAGAGAAGACGTTGAGGGAGCTAATTAAGGGCGTAAAGGAGGAGCAGCTCACTATTGTCAAAGCCGATAAAGGCCAATGCTTGGAGATTTTGGATGAAACGAATTGCAAAAGTAAGTGCCAAGATTTTATTTAAACCAACCACTTCCAAATTCTGAGCAATGATCCGACGAAGCAAAGGAGGATAAAAACTGAAATTGCCTAATGCTCGAAACTTTCTCAGTGGTAAAGAAAACTTTTTCTTTGCCACAATTAATCCATTTCCTCCAAGGTTATACGGAATGCCCAAACAACATTAAATGGACGCTCAGATTAGACCAACGATTTCAAGCATAAATGCTACAGCGTATAAATTATCAAGAAGGTTAATACCATATGTTGACAACTGACTGACTTCTCAGCCAAGTACGCAAACTAGAATACCATAAACTTAACGGAAAAACTCCGAAAAATGGACCTGCCACCCCATCCCAAGCCAGTGTCTTTCGACATTCAAAACCAATTCACCTCCATTCCTACTCAAGTGACTCTTAGGCTGGCCAAAGAAACCTTGGATCATGCAAATGTAAATCCCTAACTAGCAGAGGAATTGCACAGATTTATGACCATTTGTGTGGATCAAAATTATTTCCTGTTCGACGGAGTATACTACAAACAGAAGGAGAGCCTAGTCATGGGATCATCACTATCACAAAAACCGGCTGAAATATTCCAGAAAAATTTAGCGGAGCAAATCATCGAACCCATGAGTATCCAAGTATCAAAAATTTTGTATTGGTTGCGATAAGTTGACGACGTCCTCTGCTGTTGGACGCGTATCTACAGGCAGTTAAACAACTTTCTATCGTTCCTAAACTCAATGCATGAATCCATCGCCTTCACCATGGAACATGAAACCGAACTTCTTTCCAAGAACAAGGAAACAATTGAAGAAACAAAAAAGAGTGAGATCTACGAGTTATATAGCGAGTGTGGAGCCAGTTACGTATGCCAAACAGGTCGCAACCTCGCTACCAGGATGAAAGAATATAGGAAGTGCACAGAAGTGAAAAAAAATACATCCACGGTGGCCAAACACGTAATTGAATCTAATACGTAATTGAATAAGTATAGTTTTGAATCTAAAATATTACATATAGCCAGCAAGGAGTAAAAACTAGACGCCTTGGAACAAGTGGAAATTAACCTGAGAACAATGAAAAGTAGGCCCTTCTAAACGAACAACTATACAATAGAATTTCACCCCTCCTATCCATCGACTATTTCTAGCAAACCATTCCCCCCTCTCCATCCACTTACCACTCTTTTCCACTAAGAACAGCGGAATTTCCCCGATCCTCCTCGACGGCCGACACCACATCACACCCATGGCGAGGGTAACTCGGCCGAGTGACCACCAGGGAGGGAGCAGCACCCAGGAAAGGAAGACGTGCTAGGGGTCCTTCGACCATCTCAAGAAGATGCAGAGATGATGCCATTTTATTTTGAACCCTCGTGTGTATTTGTAATTCGCCACCCCCGCTCCCCAGACTCCTTTTCCGGTACATCCAAACTCTCAGGCACCGATGGCTGTCCACTCCTCCCTACTTTTTCTTTTCCGCTTCATCTGTCACCCTGTCTTACCACCCCCCTTTCCCGCCTCGCTATATAAGCTTAGGCACACTTGACATATGTACCTGAAAATGCTGTAAAAAGCGAAGCCTGTCGAGTGCTATCACTGTGGAAGATGCTCAATTTCATTAAGTTCAGCAATGTTCCGTTTCCACTCCATCACGCCTGAAATCTCAAATTATGTTAAAAAATACACTTATCATGTCTTACTTTTGCTTGCACAAGACATTGATAATGGTCTTCTTGCAATACAAGAAACCATACCAAAAACTTGACGTCGCGAATGAATTGACTGATTTTGGTGGGCGTAACGAGAGAAAAAACAATGAAAACAACCTTAGCTAGTTTGAAATAACTTCATTGACAGTATTTATATAATTACAATTATTACAGTATAAAACAAGCCCGTAGGCTAAATACCGTTAACCTTGTCTTTACAAGACGATCACAAGTGGAACCAAGCCGATACGTCCTTCTCTCGGCGAGGTCAGTTGCAAAGAGAGCTGCTATGATCGCGGTACACTTTGTCAGCGCAGGAGGGGAAACAGCTGGCCAGTGGAGGAGTGGGGAGAGGAGGGGAGGTGCTATCACACTTTGGATTGGTGGGAATGTCCGCAGGTCGACTTGAACGTGGAAAAAGATGTCAACACCAGCGCGGACCGAATAAAAAGAGTGTTCTTGCTGAAATCGCGATGACCTGAGCGATCGCGTTGACCGGGGCAGATCGTGGTACTTGTCTCTTCGCTCTGAGTCTCCGAGGATTTTCGAGTCTCGAGGTTTCGAGGGGGGGGATTTTGGCACAATGTAGCTAGTAGTATGAGTAAAACCAACCTGGCCTTCAAGAGAAGTTCTGTGTACATATGCAGGAGGGTGTCTGTTTAACTTTTTTTCCATTGTTTGAAAAAGTATATTGTCTGCCTAGATGCCTAACTGGACATTCGCAAGTCCGTAAATCTCATTTTTGACAACATGGTATCCGTTGCTGATCTTGAATCTCAGTTTTACATATATTTTGCATGGTGAATATTACGGTGTAGTTACAGAATTAAGTTCTAGTTTGTCATCGCAGCTGTGCCGACTGCTTAATATAACATATATTACCTTTCCAATCTCTTCACAATCGCCGTTGAAGGCTTTTCCAATATAAAATGTTGTTCCATCAATTGTTTGCCCTCCTTTTACTGCACAATCTGGGATTTTTCCTCTTGTGGCTGGAATCCATTCATAGTTGTCACCAATTAGTAACTGAAATAAATTTAAGTCATCATAAAATGTCAGGCATCCATTATCTATGTATCAAGGTAGTACAATCAGTCTAAGGACATTTGTCTACTTCATGAAGAGCATAGGTACATGGTCTAACCTGAGGTTTAGATAATATATTTCCAGCTGAGACTTTCGGCTCCCAAAACTACTCAAATTCTAATTTTTTTAAAGAGAAGACTGGGCTCATTTAGTCCTCGGTTAGGAACAATATGTGCTTGAGTTTTAGCATTTTGGCCTCATTTTCCTGGTAATTAATCAAGTTTTATAATTATCCCATATCATATAATTAAATTGTATTCATGGCGTACATATTTGAGAGGATTCTGCTCCCGATCAGGTAGAAATATCCCATTGTGTGAAATATGCAAACACGGGGAGGCCGCGTTTTGCAATGTGAGTATATGTTACCCCTGAGGTGGCTTTTAGGGTATTTTGTAGATGTATATGTGTTTTCGTGAATGTGATGGTCGGCGGGCCAGAAACGACCGACGACTTTTGAAAATTAAAATTTCCGTGGGTGTGACAACAAGTGTGTATCCCCTCAAAACCCACCCCCAATGTCAGTGCAAGTGAACTCCCTTCCTCTACCGGGTACGCCTATAAAACGGTCTGGAAGAGGTTGGGACAGAAGACTTGTTGAAAAGATGTTGAGAGAACGTTCCACTGTTGAGCGGAGTACGGACCTGGTCTCAACGCTGGTGGACGGATATAAGAATTTGTCGCGTCATTTCACTTCGCGTACATCTTCACCTAAGAATCACCGTGCAAGCCAACACTAGGGTTTGTGGCACGGGCTGATTCCACACCAGGCATGCAGCACTCGTCCCAGCACAATTTGGGACCTCGCACATTCCCCTAGACGCAGGCCAAAAAGCAGTTCGGAGAACAGTACGCAGTCAAACTAGAAACTGAAAGAGTCCTACGAAAATGAACATGCAAACATACAGTGCAATTCTAAAGACACAGATAGTGGTTAATATTACTGATACTATTCATTTATGAATGCTAGGCCATCTTGCTGGTGGACAGAGGGCAAAGGCACAACATCTCTACACTGATATAAAGAGATCGGCCCATGTTACGCCGAATCGCGGATGAACGGCGAACAGACAAGATTGAACCGCAGTAACGTCGACTCTGGAGCAGCGCACATCAGACCGACGGACACGGTTTCAACGAGTGAGCACACTACCCGGCTGGCATCAGGCCGAGGGGTTCACGGCAGTACGCAGGTTACGCCGATGAAAAATAGGAGTGTCGGGAGTATTGGTCAGTGCTCCATATGATTATTATTGCATGTCTCACACCAGCCCTACGAACGGGTTGTTCCGAGATTCATTCACAACTTTCAACCTAAAAAGGGTGTACCTATTATTAAAATTTCCCGGGTTCCACCCAACCCCCTAGTTGTTGTTTGGTTATTTCACTACCCAAGTACGGCCCTGTAAACCTGTTTTGGAGTGGGAGGAAGAAGGAAAAGTTATTATTCTTGTCATATGCAATTGGTCAACTGCATGTTTGTATGTGTAATGTGTCATATGATAATATATCAATTTCAAAGTTCAGATTTAAGTGTCACTGTTCACTCCTGTTATCCTCGTGTAGCAATCTGCTGTGCTGGTGTGAGTCCGTCATCGATATTTTGATTTATCGGTTAGAACGCTTGTATCGGGGGTTTCCCCTCCCAACATCGTGGGAAGAAAATAAATTATTAAGGTGGCAGTGATCCGTCACACTATGTATTCATAAAAGTTAAGTAAGTTGTCCTACCTGTAACTGTGGGTAAGCAATTTCTTGGCCGCCCCATGCAATGTATACATTGCGGTTTCCAAGGATAAATTTTCCTGGGATGACGTCTCCGTCATGTGTGGCCCTCCCAACATAGTGATTGCATTTGGAGTTATTAGTGCTCACTAATCTTTCAGTTGTAATATATCCAGTTGGAACATCTTCCCATTCAGAAGTCATCCTTGAACATTTGTTCGAATTGATTGCTAGAAAAACAGAAATGACGTAAATCAGTTGTTCATGATTTATTTTCATCTTTACTGTGATTTGATGAATAGAGTGAACGTTGATAATATCATGAATAATGGAAAGTGTATTTTTATATTACAAAATATATGGTATGGATGCGTTCCCCTTAGTCATGCCATACTTTTTTGGTGAAGCTTACTGAATGCCATAAACTGTTGCTTTGTAATTTACCCATATTAGGGGAAAACGGTCTTACAATTTAATCGTCAATCATTTTTTTAATGTGTAGAAGATGAGCTTCCTGAATTCTGCAGTGTACCTGTTTGACACCTGTTTTATGGTCAAAATATTCCTTGTTAAAATAAATTTATCATGGCTGGATTTTTAGTTCTCATGCTTTCAAATGTTTTCCAGTTTATACACGTGCATAAATGATTTTGTCTCCAGTATTTTACTGATTATTTTCACTTTCATTGGGATATCCTTGAAGGAATTAAAAGGCTATATCTAGAATATGGAGCAATAGAATTATACAAATCTGTTCTTCATAAGTATAAATTGAGAAAAAAGGTCAGGATTGAGACTTGAATCGATGGTCTGCACCAATATGTTTTGCCTCTAGCAAAAAAATTGTGAATTGGCCAGCTATGATTGGAGAAATTATGGCATTATTTTCTCCATCTTCTCCCATTCATCTTTCAAGACACGATGGATAATGCAGAGAACAATGGCTTATCTTGGCTAGTGTGTGGTGCAATGTGTTACTTTTTTATGAACCTTGAAAAAAAATGGGAAATATTTTTCTATCAGCTATTTTTCTATCAGCTACATCATTTACACAGATTTGCAGAATAATTGATTAATTTATAAGAATTAATGTTACCAGAAGAAACATTCTTTTTAATATTTGGGGATTAGTCCCTGAAAAAAATCAAGTCATATATGTGCTAGAATTTTGTATTTTTTTTCAGATCGAATAAAATAATTGAAAGCTATTGCAACACAAGCCGATTAGAATTTATCACTGTTCGTCATATAAAATTCTATATTTGCTTGCATGCCTGTGTAAAAAGAAAGACCTATAGATTGACAGATGTCAAGTGTGAAATTATGATGATCCTCCAAAATTTTAATGTACTTGCAAATTTAATATCATTGATTATCTAAAGAGCTTTAATTGTAAAGTAATCTTTTCTGAAAAAATATTGGCAAGCACATTGCAAATATCCAAAAGATCAATTTTTTATTCAATTAAGAATGGAACCCTTGCATTTAAATCAAGCTAATGATTTCACCAATGCCAATCAATGGAACACAGTACAGGTGAAGAATATAACTCCCACATTCGGCAGAGTTTCATTGCACTTCTTTGTAGTTCTACATCTTGGCTTAAATAGAGAAGAAACAATGTCTTACCATCAGCGTCATTGTCTATACTTTCTTGTGACTTGAAAACGAGGATTTCATAGGCTGTGAAATTATATTCCTTTCCATAGTAGCCAATGTATAAGTTACCATCAGTTGGATTTACCTGGAATAAAGAAAATGTGTAGAAAATGCCAAATATGTATGAATTGGAAAAGTTTTTTTTTTCATTTTACTTGATGCAACTGTAACTGACTGTTAGATTTTAATATGTATAACCAGTAGTTAGAGATTTTCCGAGCATGGAATGTGAAGGGTGCCTAAATTTTTCATTCCACATTGAAATGGAAAAATTGAAAGCATGACTTTTCATCCTTTTTTACTTAACTTCTCTCTTAAAAATGTCACTCCTAATTATGAAGCTGTTTGTATTTGCATATGCTTTGCTTTAATAATGAGCACATTATTGGATTTTGTTCTTTTTTCCTCCTCACTTCACTCTCTTCTGATGCTGTGTTTTGAATATTTTGATAACAGATTGAATCAGTGTTCTTGAATTTTGCTATTCTTTCTACTTTCACCATACTCCGTATTGCTGCAGTTGGCTATGGTATCCATAGCTCACTTCAGTCATTAATCCACTCCACTGCACTCTCCATCAGCTCTGTATGTTATTCATCTGCAAAAACTAGTTGCTATTTTTGAAATTAATATTCCCTTTTTCTTCATATAAATTGATAATTGATGTTGAAGATTATCTTTTTCTTCCAAAATCCAGCCCAAAAATCACAGTGCATCTTATGGCTCGGGAAACACGGTATATATTCAGAGTGAGTAAAACATGCATTATTGTTGTAATGGCAGAAATCAGTGAATGTAAGTTTCATCATCATTTCTTATGGTGCCCTCTGTTAACCACTAAAGAGTGTAGACCGTATCTGCAGCACATTGAGGAAGGTTCAAAGTATGGCCGTGTTTCAACTAGTTTTATCCGTTATTTCTCTGCCCAGTGCAAAATACATCAATTCCAAAACTTATACTAACTCTTCCAATGTCCAGGGCCCCTGCGTTGTATGTCCTTCCAATATAGACTGGGGTTCCATCTTTTAGCATGCCTCCTTCCACTGCACAGGCAGGGATTCGTGTACCGCTTGAAAGGACCCACTCAAAGTTTGATCCAGTTAAAACCTTGAACAGAAATACATGAATAAATGAATATTTAAACAAGTTATTGCTTTACATGTTCATGCAAAAAAAGAGTAAATCTGAAGAGGACTTTTGGAACCACTTTTCCTGCACAAGGATAGTTTCTTCCTCATATTCTGAATTAAATGCATGGAGGCTGCTTCCCAATGATATTACCTACTATGAGTCAAAATGAATTTGCAATGGATTAATGGATTAATGGATTTTTTTATGCATGTTATTTTCAAACTGCATACATATTTCTATCTTGTGTGAGTTCAACACAAGCAACTCGCTCATTTCCCTCTGGGCATACTTGGCCAATACCAAACTCAGCACACAGTTTTGGCCTCAGGAAGAGAAGTGAGTTTGCTTGTCGATATATGAGCTATGGAAAGCCTATCCCGGTGCCACATCCGAAAAGACAATCCTTAACATCCACCAGGAAAGCCTACAGCATTTCATATACAATTTACGTTCCTAATCCATCCCCACCAACACAATAAATTCAGAAAAACGTTAGTATAACGTTCCAACCAACGTCGGTTGAAACACGTAATAATGTCCAACCATCCCAACGCTTTTTTCTCGTTTGGACAAACCGTTTGGGGATAACGTTAAAATAACGTCGTTAACAAACGCATATATTAAGTCGTTGAAAAACGTGAATATAACTCGTTACATACGTATTCAATACACCAATTTATTCATCTCTTGAGTTAACTCATCACTTGATTTCTTATACATATAAGCGTCTGTGGTACAAGATCCAGAGAAAGTTAAGGGTGGCCACTATTTTGCTGACCTAAATTTACGGTTTACTAAGGTTTCATTTTTTCGGTATTTTTTCACTTTATTCATTGGCATGTTTTTATTTTATTTACATCTATTTGGAACACTCGAGAAATGAAAAAAAAAAAAGAAGAAATGAATGTCACTGTACAAAGTCGTACATTGAAAAATATTATACCACCCTGGGGGTTGTACGAGTTAAAACGAGTTGGATTCAACTATCATGTTTTTACCTGTTTCCAACTCGGTTTAACTCGTTAACTCAAATCGTTTGAAGTCGGTTATGGCCGCGTTTTTCTTGCTTTAACTCGTACATTGACCTCTAATTACCTTGAGTGACGTCGTATCAACTAGTAGCTGTCGTTTATGGGCAGCTCAATTCTTCTTGAATCAACTTGTCTTACCCAGAGATGAATAGGTTGTTTCATCTCGTATTACATGGTTTCAGTTAGTAACATGCTACGTCGTTTCACATTGTAGTAACTCGTTTCAAATATGCAAGAATCAACTCGTATTACCTAGCATTAGCCCGTTTTATCTAGAACAGGCTACCTTGATTCATATTGTATTACCTCGTTCAACCTGTACGAGAACCAACTCTTTTGATCTAGCATTAGCTTGTTTCAACTGGTTTCAGCTAGCATCACCTTACCTCGTTTCACATCGTATTAACTCGTTTCATATGGGCAATAATCAACTCGTATTACCTAGAATTAACCCGTTTTATTTAGAACAAGCTACCTCGATTCATATCGTATCACCTCGTTTGACCTGTACGAGAAGAAACTGGTTTGAATTAGTAATACCCTGTTTCAACTGGTTTCAGCTAGTTCATCACCTTACCTCGTTCCACGTAGTATTAAGTCGTTCCATATGGGCAAGAATCAACTCGTATAACCTAGAATTAGACCGTTTTATCTAGCAAAAGCTACCTCAATTCATTTTATATTACCCATTGACTTCGCTGCTCTCTCAAAATAAAAAAAGAAAATTTAACATTAATCATTTTGAATATGCTACTGCGCAATGGCTTGATAAAGTTTGCTGCATTAACTACCTCTTATCTACCTAACGTTATACTTCCTATAGGTATCGCATTACTAGGAAACCACTCAACGCACCTATTCTCGTACCCGATATTAAATTATCGACGTAGAGAAAGACGTATATATGTAGTCACTTCCGTGGATAAATGTGACTTCAATAACTATAATTATTAAATGATAATTCCGTGATAGTTGGAGGAAATACCATAAATTCTTCATAAACGTTATTTGCCATTAATTAATGCCAGATAACTATTATCCTATGTTGCCACATAGTATGAATATAAATGCAATATTACTGTAAACAAACAAGATTTTTCCAATTCCCGCACGTTAGCTTCAGCAACGTAGCAAGGGACTGGCAAAGTTTAAAAGCTAGAAATCACAGACCGCACAGAGGGAAATAACACACCAGCTAACTAAGATAGATCACGGAGCAATGGACGCCGAAGGAGAAGCAAGCCTGCGAAAACTCGCGAAAATTCCCAGCGAGACAGCCATGGACGAGTTGAAGGGGTTACACGGGTGGATACAGGGCACATGTCCAGTTATCTCCTTCAAGCTGCCCATGCCAAAGTCAAGTCAAACGCATGCCTACAATTTAATTCATTCATCCACAGCGTCTTCAAGGTTAATACTTTTTTAAGTACAGGTCAATTTCCTACGCCGACAGCGCGACAACAAAAGAAAGGAACCTGCAAATCTTGCTTACTTGCAAAACCCAAGCTGCGATGAGTCAGTGATTCAGACCGAAGGTGACCGAAGTCTGACGAAGAGCTACGAGGCCAGGGACCGGCCCTCCCCGCGAATCGACGGAGGCTCACAACGAACGTTATTTTTGCGTTTCCCTCAAACCACTTGACGTGGCTCTACAATTTGGCCGTTAGGGTGGTTAGGAAATCTAACGAGAGTAGCGTGCTCTAACCAAAAAACGTTATACTAACGTCTTTCTAACGTTAGTGTGTTGGTGGCGATGTAATTTAAGATTAAAAATCAGTGCCAGTTGTGAAAAGCATATTAAATAAAAAGATTTACCTGATAATTATGGTATTCATGCTCTCTTCCCCTCCATGAAACATATATTGAATGATATCTGGGGCAAACCTTTCCTGGTAGAAGTTCTCCATCATGACGTGTCCTTCCAACATACAGCATGCACTTAGTATCTGTACCGCCAAGAAATCCCCCTTGTGGAATGTCTCTGTTTGCATCGTCAACCCAGTTGATCTGCCGATTGGGGCACTTTTTTATGTCTTCCCCTAGATGTAAAAATAAAAGCATATTTGTAGCACTTTTCCCTGACACACAATTCTGTCAGCTACTGCTGTGATATCACCATCAAAGTTAACTTAATGAAGTTGAATTTTTCTCCCCATTATTGTCACTGTAACCACAGCTGGGAACATCAGGAATTTCAACTTTTAATCAAACTGAATTTAATCTCCCAAAAGAGAAATTGAATTGAATAAAAATAAATATGGTTTAATTTCAATGTTGGTCAATTGTCCAACCATTTTCCATACTAATATCAATTAAAATCCAAATCGCCTTCCTTTTGATTATAGGACTAAACTTACTTTCCCTATCAAGTCTCATGGCCTTCTGAACCACTGTGCTTAAAATCTCTCTACATTTTAGTTAAAATGAAAACTTGGTTATATTCTACACAATTTTATTAAGAACACGACCGGTTTCGACCTTTTCAGGTCATTCTCAAGTGTTACAATATTTGAAAACAGACAGGGCGGTATATATATGTGTTGGTATCACATTGGTTGAACGGGGGGGGGGAAACTTCAAGGACAGTGGTGGTTAGAAGGCTATGAAAATCTGGGGGGGAGAGGGAAGGGAAGGTCAAAAAAGGAAGGTTGGCCGGCAAACAGCTGGTGGCGAGGGTACAATGACAGCATATCTGACTATGGGGATGGGGGTAGGGGGACTGGTACTGAGTAGAAGGGGGAGGAGTTGGAAGGGACTAGGTCATTTAATACATCATTCTTATATATATTAAAATACGCTAAAATTTCAAAATTCTCTATAAAATCCAGCTTCTTCCCCTTGTCACAAACATGTAAAAGTTGTAAATGTAATTGAAAATGACCACAACTCGGATTTTATACCTAAACTTTTACATGTTTGTGACAAGGGGAAGAAGCTGGATTTTATAGAGAATTTTGAAATTTTAGCGTATTTTAATATATATAAGAATGATGTATTAAATGACCTAGTCCCTTCCAACTCCTCCCCCTTCTACTCAGTACCAGTCCCCCTACCCCCATCCCCATAGTCAGATATGCTGTCATTGTACCCTCGCCACCAGTTGTTTGCCGGCCAACCTTCCTTTTTTGACCTTCCCTTCCCTCTCCCCCCCAGATTTTCATAGCCTTCTAACCACCACTGTCCTTGAAGTTTCCCCCCCCCCCGTTCAACCAATGTGATACCAACACATATATATACCGCCCTGTCTGTTTTCAAATATTGTAACACTTGAGAATGACCTGAAAAGGTCGAAACCGGTCGTGTTCTTAATAAAATTGTGTAGAATATAACCAAGTTTTCATTTTAACTAAAATGCATTCATTCTACGAAGTAAACTCGCAGACCATTGATTTTATCTCTCTACATACCCATTTACATAATTTGTACTTAATTTTAAATACCCAGTTAGACCCAATGGAATGCTGATCATATGGTCTCTTTAATATTTCCTACACATCATTATCAATCATGTTTCCTATCTCTATGTCTATAGCCTCCTTCCATTCATTTGAATATTTGCCAGTGATTGGCCCAAGCAATTTTTGATACTCTTTAATCTGACTCCCTGACAAATAACACGGATAACACAAGTCCCCCTCCATCTCAGTCATATCATAGCACCAGCATGTCTTCGCATTCTTCTGTCTCTGGGACCTCCTGGGTGCCTCATGGATTGGCTCCAGCTTCAGTCCCTCTGGTACAGGAAGTTTTCCTGAATGATCTTCAATCAGTTCCAGCCATACTCCATCCAGCCCAGCTGTTTCATTCATGGGAATCAACTCCTCTGCTGTGAGAAACTCATCAATATATGTTCCTCAGACTCTTCTGCATGCATACCTGGCCTACGGGCAGTTGTCACTAGAGGTGTTTATCAATGGAGAAAGTATCGTAGATATGGCCGACTTGATGATTTTGCTAGTGGCGGCGCGATCGGTAGCAAAATTTATCAATCCCCATATATTCACAAGTATTCCAGCATAATAATATCATTTTATATAACATATTTTTTTTCAATATAAACAATTAATATGAACATTCTTTTGCATTTTCTTTAATAAAAAATATTTGATTAACATTTTACTGACGTGAGAAATATTTTCAAGAATAGTTCACTACATTAAAAACACAAGGGAATATACCATATTAAAAAGCTTAAAACTGGTGTAATATTATGCTTGTGCCTTGCTAAATTAGGGTCATTCCACATAAATTCGAACTACAAGTTGTCCATGACCTCTCAGATTTCGATAAAATTTACAGGACCTTATACAACATTGTTGACAACCATTGCTTTTCCCCAAAAAAATTATTTTCATGATGCCCTTTGCGTCCTAACTCCCTTTTGTGGGTACTACAGCATGAAACCTTCATCTTTCAAATTGCCTGTGAATCTCTGAATATTTGTAATTAGTTTATATTTTATTATTATTATTACTGTATTATTTTATTATATACCTTGATTTTGAGAGGAAGAAGGACGTCCAGCTAAATGTTGCATCCATATCTGATATTGTTTGTGCGTTATGACATAAGCATGAGATATTTTGTCATCCCTGCAAAGAGAATATATAGTTTCAAAAATGACAGTTGTACAGGCAATATAGAAGCTGTGTTGGTTCATACACTACAACTTAATCCCTGAAACATTTAAATTAACTTCCATTGCAAAAATCTTCTTTCTGTTTGAATGTGCAAATGGCATTACTATGAAAATATCAGTTCGTTGGACTGGAATTTGAACACATCCCATAAATTTGTACTGGGTGGTTTTAACAGATTAAGTTACCATAGCATCCATTTGCAAAGTGAATTTCACTGAAAATTTACAGGAACTTTATGCTCTCACCAAGTGCCATGAATATTACACCTCTGTATACTCTAATTCAGGTGCATGACACTGTAGCTCAGAAGGTTAAAAATACTTTTAAACACTCTAGAGAGTTTACCTTAGGCAAAATATGGTGGTGAATCAGTACTTAATTTATGTCAGCAATCTTAAGGGGTGTGCACTGGGTAGTTAGGTCCATGGCGGCCAACGTTTCGATGCTCGAGTCGAGCATCGTCCTCAGGGCAGGGGCGAGTGCCTTGACTAGAGATGGAGGTCAATGTTATACCCCATGGGTGGGTCAGGTCCGAAATTTCGGCGGGAAAATTAGGTAACATCCGGTGGTCTTCACTCTCCCATAAGCTTGACGATGGGTTTCCAAGTGTGACTCAGGTTGTAACAAGAGTCACGGTTAAAGTTTCGTCTCTCTCTCCAGATCTCGATGGCCTCCTTGATGAGCCGGTCCCAGTAGCCAGAAGAGCGGGCAATTATTATCGAAACGTTGGCCGCAATGGACCTAACTACCGGGTGCAAACCCCGAAAGATTGCTGACATAAATCTTCGCCGGGAAAGCCTGAAATCCTTCAGTACTTAATTTGCTAGAAATGAAGGTTACCCATTGAAATTTATAGATTAATATAATTAGTCGTCTATATTTGGATGTGAAAAATGAATTGATAACAGGAGTTCTTTTCGGCATGCGAGGTATCATAGTTAAATGTTTCTGAGTTCACAGAATCTTTTTTTAATTCTGCAAAATGAAACTTCCCACCACAGCACTTACCACTTTGGATTGTAAGCATTCAATGGAATACAAGCACTCGCTCAGGAGCACTCAACTAACTGGATTTCAGTAGCTACAGAGCAATTCCTTCACTGAATGGGCGTTTTATGGGGAAAATGTCTCCTATTTGTTTGCAATCTTTCAAATAACATAGGTAGGTACCTTATCAATTTCTGAGAATTTTGAAAATTTTATCATTATACAAAAGAAACTTGGTGTTAATTTAATTTATGGGATATAGTTTTTTCCCTGCATATTATGTTTATGTTTGACCACAGGAACTCAAGTAATGAACTTTCACATACCATGCTAGCCCATCAACTAGCTCTTTAGTGCTCTCATCTATAATGTACAAGGAGAAACCAGGAAGAAATGCCTTAGTGAAGCAGATCTCATCATCATTGTGCATACCTCCTGCTTTCCTGAAAGGGAAAAATAATAATCAATAAATTGACTGTGAATCTCTTAATTATGTATAGTATTTTTGTGGACATGTTTTTCCTCGATAACACAATTTATTTAACCCCCCTTATCTTCCAACCATACTATTTGAAATTTATTTTTTCCTTTTAATAAATAAAATTGTAACTAAAATTGTTTCCAGATATGTATAGTTAAGATTGTGGCATTTCCCCCCTTTTTTGGCCAATTCCCCTCTTTGGACAGTTTCCCCTCTGCGGACTGTTTACCCTCCGGACTTAGCCGAAGGACTTGCCCGAACGACATGTGCGCCTACGACGGCCAAAATGCCTACGACTACAAAATGCAGCGACTACTGCCAGCGACTTCTGCCACGACTTCTACCACGACTTCTGCCACGACTTCTGCCACACCGTTCCGCCGCACCGTTCCGCCGCACCGTTCCGCCGCACCGTTCCGCCGCACAGTTCCGCCGCACCGTTCCGCCGCACTGTTCCCTCACCAGGTCCTGCATCGTTTTTATAGCCAGTAAAGTGAGGAAGGATACCAAAAATACGGTCATTCTGACCAAGGCACAAAGGCTGTGATCCTGTATTCTGCAGCCGAAGCCAGAAAACAGTTCCTGGCGCTCCAATTAAAAACTGCCACCCTATCTATCACCCATCCCATTATTTCCTCCCCTCCAAGGCTACCAATCGCCAACATCCTGATCTTACCCATTCCACCTTCGTCCATGTCGACAGACCCCCTCCTCAGCTGACTCATGTCTGAGCTCGCCCTCTATTGCTTCCGAGACGGCTACCGGGTAACACCGTTGTGTGAGCCTGCTGACTTAGTCATTTTGTACTTAAGAAAGAAGCTCAACCTCTCTTACTTGTATACTTAAATTATTTTCCGACTGGAAACTTTCATTACGGTCGCCTGGTACTCGACCTACGGGTAAATTGTTTGTAACTGGGTTGGTTCTATTTGTGATTTGTGAAATATATTGATAGTTAAGTTATTGATTGATAATGCTTGTGTTTCGTTCGTTTTCCTCATTTATCTCAACCGAGCTTGGAAAGAGTTTGTGTTCTTACGAGTGTTATCGGCGAGAAAATCTACACCCTTCTCCCGGTAGCGCTTCAAGATTACAAGATTCAAGCGAGTATACTAATCAGAAATTGCTATTCATGCTTGATAAAAGTAATGAATACATCATTGTTTATAACGATGGTGACCCGGAGAGCTATCGACAAGCTATGTATAAAAGAGACGCACACATGGGAAGAGGCTAGAGAAGAGGAGATGAGCCGTCTGCAAAGAAATGCAACATGGGACTAGGTTAAACGATCAGAAGAAGGAAGATGATAGGCTGCAAATGGGTGTTCAAACTGGAAGAAACGAGCGCGGAGAAGTAACGAAATACAAAGCACGACTCGTTGCTCAAGGACACACCCAAGTTCCCGGAATAGACTATCAAGAAACATTCAGTCCTGTGATCCGAAGGCAGACAGACCCCGAGGGTAATGATAGCCCTATCAGTTGAGCTACGATGGGAAATAGAGTATCTAGACGTGGAACCAGTCTATCTCAACAGCACCCTGGAGAAGGTAATCTATATGGAACAGCCTGAAGTTTGAGAAACCCAGAGTGCGAAACACATGTTTTTGTGTGTTTACTGAGGAAATGTCTTTACGGCTTACACCAAGCTGGGTGGGACTGGAAACGTTTCATAGATGTGAAGCGTCGAGAAGGTCCTAACATGACGAGGTGCGTGAGTGACCCGTGCGTGTACAAGTCTAGAGACAGTATATCGTGGGCACGTATGTGTATGACATTGTCCTGTGCGGAAAATTCAATTAGGTCTCGGCGCTGAAGACAAGGCTGAGAAAGATGCTGAACATAAACAATCTGGGACCAGTGGAAAATCTACTGTCACTGTGCGTGAGCAGAGACGGCGACGGTGTTACTATCAGCCAGTCTGCATACCTGAAGGAGATAGTGAAGTCCGCCGGTCTGGAGGAATGCAGAAGTATCCCGACTTCGATGGTGATCCAGAGTGTTTCTGCGGAAGATGATGGCGACCAGTAGGACAGGTATGAAAACCGGAAAACGGTAAGCAGCCTGCTATACGTGGAAAACCAGACGAAATCGGACATATCGTACTCGGTCAGTTTCAAGAGTCATAAATGTGTCCGCACAACCAAAGGGGACTGGAAGGAGGTCAAGCACATCCTGAGGTAACTTAAGGGGACAATAGACTACAAGCTGCACTACCAGAAAGAACACAAGCCAAATTCAGTCTATTTTGACGCAGATTAGGGTTACAGATAAGGGAAACAGGACGTCAACCAGCGGGTATGCTATAGTGCTTGCTAGCGGGGCTGTAAGTTGGCAGTCTAGAATAAACAGCGGCACTATACACCGTAGAGGCAGAGTACGTGGCGATAAGCAAGGTAGTAAAGGAAGATCGTTGGCTCAAATTGCTATTTTATGAATTAGGGCAAGAAAAATTCATTGAGACAGCTTGCACTATCCAAGCAGACAACCAGGGAGCAATTTATCACAGCAAGAACAAAATTATTTTTGAGAGAAATAAGCATACGGAAATTAAATTTCATTTTTTGAGGGAAATGATGGTGGAAGTTTTCATCCAGTTCAAATATGTACCGTCAGGTGACAACGCAGCTTATGTGCTAAGTAAGGGATAATTGGTATAATGCCTAGGGTAAAGGATTGCATTCCCAGATTAGGGATCAAGTAATTTTTTTCTTTAATGTTTAATGTGGCAATGTGTGTAGGATGTCTGTTGTAGGTCGTTATGGTGTGGAGAAACACTTGAGGTCAGTAATTCAATGATTTTCAGTTGTGAACCGTAAGTTCATGAGTCAATGAAATTCGCAAATAAGCCTTGCTAATTGGTGTGCTATTCATTTAATCGTAAGGTATAAGAAGTTGTCATGTAAGTTCATTGCTTATTTATTTAAAACTAGTGTGAGAATTATATTATAGTTGCATATTTAAGTAGTTCCTATTTTTACATTGATCTATGTGTGTTGTTCAATTATTGATTCAGTTTTGGTTCCTTAACTGCAAAGAATATTAAAAAAGGGGGAGTTTTGGTATGAGTATTTGTGTGTTAATTATTCCTTGGTTGGACACCCTGTGTGAATCATCCTTGGGTTTGAGTGGGTAAACCCCGGAGCAGTCTAGTGGTGAGTCTTATTGTGTGTAATGTGTTGTCTCGAAATAAGTATTCGTTTTGTTCAACACACCTTTGTTTTTCACCTACATGGTTTATGATTATTAAACCAACACATTTTTCTAGTTGTTTATGCGGATGAGACTCTTCCTTGAACTACGACCTTGACGTGGTGGAAGGGCTTGTGCGTTCCAATGACCCCTAGACCTGGACTGGCGGGAGTAAGTACTTTGCTCCTGGTAGGGCCACCCATGCCAGATAGATAGAAGGGTAGGAGCCAGACGAAAGGTAGTTCCGTGATGGTGTCGCGTTAAAAAGACCTATGAGTCGTGTGGGAATACCTCTCAACTATCACTTCCCAGAACATGAAAGTAATTCAAAGAGAATGGATTCCTGGCAACTACGGGACGCCGCCCGCTAGGGCGGGTGTCGTGCCCGGCAGCGGGGGAGAAAAAGCCTCCGCGGTCGTCATCACACGAAATCCTTGCACAGCATCATCATCAGAAGATACAAGGGAAAGGAGGGAGAAGAAGAAGAAAAAGAGGAAGAGGAGGAGGAAAACCTTGATAAAAATAGGAACTTGGAACGTAAGGACCATGATGAGGGCAGGGAAGCTTGAAAATATTAAGCAGGAAATGGAAAAAGGAATAAGATGCTTTGGGATTGTGCGAGGTGAGATGGAAGGATAGCGGGGACTATTGGAGTGATAACTACAGGGTGATCTATAGTGGGGGAGATGAGAGTCAACGGTAGGCATGGTACTGAACACAAAGTTGGGACTGAGGGTGGTAAACATTGGACAGGTGAGCGACAGGATACTAGTGGTAGAAATAAAAGCACGGCCGACGAATTTCGTACTGGTTCAGGTATACATGCCTACGAGCAACCATAGGGAGTAAAAGGTGGAAGAGGTGTACGAGCAAGTAGAAGAAATAATTAGAGAAGTCCCGGGGAAGAAAAACCTGATAGTGATGGGTGACTGGAATGCAGTGGTGGGAGAATAGAGGGAGGGATTAGAAGTAGGAGGGTTTGGGCTAGGAAGAAAGAATGATCGAGGTGAAAAGGCAGTAGAATTTTGTAGAAGAAATAAATTAGTAGTGACAAACACTTGGTTTAAACATCCCCCCAGGCGTAGGTACACTTGGAAAATGCCGGGTGATACTGGGAGATACCAAATTGATTATATAATGGTGAGGCAGAGATTTAGGAACAGTGTAAAAAACTCTCGTAGCTATCCAGGGGCGGATGCGGACTTGGATCATAACTTGGTTATGGTGAAGTGTGAAGTTAGATTCAAAAGGCTTTGTAAAGGTAGGAAGATAAAGAGGTGGAACCTTGAAGCATTGAAAGGGTTGAAAAGGAGGGAATACCAAGAGATGGTAGAAGATAACATAGGTGAAGAGAAGCGGATGGGAACCATAGAGAAGAGATGGGAGAATATAAAAACAGGCATCGAAGGAGCGGCAGAGAAAACAATAGGAACGGTGGAAAAGAAGAGGGTTAAGAAGCAGTGGGCTACAGAAGAAATGATCAAGAAAATGGAGGAGAGAAGGATATGGAAAAACGTGAACACCGACGTAGGGAAGAGGAAGTACAAGGAATTGAATAATAAACTCAGGCGAGTGACGAATCGGGCAAAAGAAAACTGGTGGAAGGGACAATGTAAGGAAATGGAAAAGATGCAGGAAAAGGGGGAAGTGGTCGCTTTGTACGCCAAGGTGAAAATGTTATCGGGTGGTAAGAGAGGTCAAGCGATACTAAAGGTTAAGGACAAAACAGGGAAGATATTAATCGAACAGGAAGATATCCAAGAAAGATCCAAGCTATATGACAGCGAGAATAGACCCCTTAGCCTAGATCTAGAGGATGAAGGAACAATAGATAAGGATAGCCTCGGACCAGAGTTACTTTTCTGCGAAATAGAGAGGGCATTAAGAGAGATGAAGGGTAGGAAAGCCGTGGGAGCCGATAACCTACCTTCGGAGCTACTGAAGAATCTAGGTAGTAAGGGAGAAAATCGTTTTTCGAACTTATTCGCAGGATCTTCGAGGAAGGAGTACGGCCAGAAAATTTCGTGAAAACAGTATTAATACCTATCCCGAAGAAGAAAAAAGCGTCAGAATGCGAGGAGTATAGAACAATCAGTTTAATTTCACACGCAGCAAAAGTGTTGCTTAGAATACTAAATAGAAGGTTGGAGAGCAGAGCAATGTGCTATTTAGGCGATGACCAATTTGGGTTTAGGAAGGGGAGGGGAACCAGAGATGCGATTGCGGTAATGAGGGCACTTATAGATAGAAACATAGAGCATAATCAGGATGTTTTCGCTTGTTTTGTAGATTTCGAAAAGGCGATTGACAGAGTAAACTGGGAGAAACTAATGCAGATACTGGGGAAAATAGGAATAGATTGGCGTGATAGGAGACTCATCCGAAACTTATATATGGGGCAGAGGGCTCAGGTAAGGGTAGCTGACGGTGAATCAGGGTGGGCAGTTATAGGTCACGTGGTACGGCAAGGGTTCCCGTTGTCGCCTTTACTTTTTAACATCTATGCTGAGGAAATTGTAAGAGAGGCATGGGATGAGCTGTGAGATGAGATGAGATGTGGGAATGAAAGTAGGAGGCCAGTGGATAAAGTCGGATAGATTTGCAGACGATCAGGCGTTGGTCAGTCGGTCATCAAAATAACTGCAAACTTCAGTAGATGCACTGGAAAAGCAGTGTGAGAAATACGGAATGAAGATAAATAATAGGAAAACAAAAGTAATGAGATTCTCTAGGACAAAGAAAGCGAAGCTGGTGATAAGATTAGGAAGTCACCAACTGGAGCAGGTAGAACAATTTAATTACTTGGGTAGTACGCTGGAAGAAACAGGACATAGTAGCAAAGACATTAGGAGGAGAATAGCGCTAGCGAAGGAAGCGTTCAATAATAGAAGAGAGCTGATGACGGGAACGTTAAGTAAGGATGTAAAAAAGAGGCTAGTGAAGAGCTTGATATGGAGTGTGGCGCTGTATGGGGCAGAAACGTGGACCTTGAGAAAGGAAGACGAAAATAGGCTGACGGCTTTTGAGATGTGGGTGTGGAGTAGGATGGAGAAGGTGCGTTGGACGGAAATGAAGACAAATTAAGCAGTGCTTGACATGGTGGGCGAGGAGAGGAAACTTATAGATGAGATTAGGGGAAGACAGGGTAGGTGGCTGGAAGGGGTAATGAGTGACGGTTGTTTGCTGAAGGCCGTGATAGAGGGAAGGATGTTGGGTAAGCGGGGAAGGGGAAGGAAGAGAATCGGTTTTATGGACGGGATGAAGAAAGGTAGTACTTATGCTGAGATGAAGAAAGAAATACTTGAGGTAGAAAGGGCACGGCACGTGTAAGAGTTCGTTGGATATTCTCTAACTTTCATCACAGCCTACCTCTAACCGGTAGATTACTGTAATGATTGAATGCGGATGAGCTTTTTTACTTCAACATTCCTTCTGTGGGAGGGGAGAAGGGATCTAGAGGGTGGGGAATTACCTGTGTTACCCCCTCTGTGATGGCGCTCCTGGTGTGGGCCAGCTCAATCACCCAATAGGTACACTACTGGCTGTATATTGTCATGCCCATGCTCCTCGATATTTACAACTGCTTTATTTCTCCCTCAAGTTTTCCAGACATGTAGAAGTATGCTCTTGTACGACGCATGCAAAAGATATCTAATCTAAAAGAACCGTCCCATTATCGTCCAATCTCCATTCTGTGTGCATTATCTAAACCCGTCGAACGAATGGAACACAATTGAATGGTACAACATTTATCCCAGTGTAATTAGGTCAACGAGTTCCAGTCCGGGTTTAGAGGAGAATATAGCATGCAATCCAATCTAATTAAGCTTACTGACGATATCCGGATTTCCATTGACAACAAAAAGATAACGATTATCACACTTCTAGACTTTTCTAAAGTTTTTGACTGCGTCGATCATGCCATTCTACTGGACAGACTGTGCCAGTTAAAGCTATATAATTTCATTGGTAGCGTGGTTAAACTCTTATGTCACTGATCGACAGCAGGCAGTATGAGTTGAGAATGGTGACTGTTCAAGTCCTTGTTAGGTTTCTCGAGGGGTTCCTCAAGTATCTATTCTCGGTCCAATGTTGTTCTCGATCTATATCAGTGACCTTCCCAAGTGAATCATAATTGTACATCTCACTTGCACGTCGACGATTTAAAGATTTATCTTGATTGCCACGAAGCAAATATTGACGAAGCCATTAATAAAATTCATCAAGATATCTTACCCATATGTACCTTGTTATCCGATAATAAACTAAAACTAAAAGCGAAGAAAACTTAATCAATAATAATAGGTATCCATGCTAAATAAATAATCTGTATTTTGATATTTTTTTCAAAAAAATTCAATTTAAAGGCACATTAATAGATTACTCAAACGTAGTCAAGAATCTAGGATTAATCATAAATAGTACCTTAAGTTGGAGAGATCATATTGCATTTATTTCCAATAAAATATAAAAAGAAATCTACCAAATTAACTATTTTAGGAACATGATTCTTATTTTGATAGGACAAAAAAGTGAACTCACTCCCAATGCCTCATATTGATTATTATTGCGCTTGAGCATATACAGATGGAAATAAAGATCAACTTGTAAAACTTCAAAAAAATAAAAAATGCAGTCATCAGATACATCTGTAGTATTGGGTACCGGGAGCACGTAACGCCATATTATACAATATTAAATATTTTAAAATTCGAATCTCGTAGACAGTATCAATTGGGACTTTTTATGTACAAACTTATGGAAACAGGGCAACCAACCTACTTCTACGGCAATATAACTGGAAAAAAATGTAAAAGTCAGAACAACAAGAATTACCGAAAATCTATACGTAACACCTCACCATACAATAACTTTTCAGGAATCATGTTCGGTAAAATCGTGTCAATTTTGGAATAAATTACCGGAAAACAACAAAATAAAACCTCAGTTAATGCATTTAAAAACCTACGTTTTATTGCGTGAAAGAAAATTAAAACATACATCCACATCTACATACTAACCCGCAAGCTGCCTTAATAGGCGTGTTAGGACACCAGCCGAATACATATAAAAAGGAAACGCTCTAATGAAATTACGCCTAGCATGTATTAAAGTCCCTTATTGTTCGGGGGAAAAACGAATTCCCATACCTATCCGTTCGACAAAATATCTCTCTTAATTTATCGTTTCTGTCGGACCTGCAAATATAGTGGGGTCCTAATATGATGTTCTCCGTGTCGCTCTTAAAGATATCTATTCTCAATTGCTCAAGCAATCTAAGCCTAGCGCGCAGCTTCCGAGTCTCTAGCGGCTCCCAGCCTAATTCGTTTAACATCTGTGTAACGCTGTCAATACGCCCGTAGCAGTTTTTGACGAATCGTGCAGCTTTCCTTTGTATTTTATTAAGTTCGCGGATTAAGTCTTTCTGCACCGGATCCCATATGCTCGCTGCATATTCAAGGTGTGGCCGGACGAGTGCGAAATACCACCTCTGTTTTACTTTTTCATCCGAAAATCTTCCCACAATACGCTTGACGAATCCTAGTTTCTTTAGAGCTCTGACACAAATATTTCTCATATGTGTTCCCCACGATACGTTCGAAGTTATCGTAGCTCCTAGATACTTCACTTCATCTATCACCTTTATGTTAACACCATCCACAGCATATACATGGGAATAGTTGGACGACCTCCGCAAGATATGTACTGCCGTGCATTTTCTCAGACTAAGTTCGAGACCCCACTCTTGGCTCCACACATGAACGTTGTTTACATCCGATGATAGAATTTCAAAGTCAGAGTGATCACTAATTTCGCGATAGGTGACAGCGTCGTCAGCAAATAAACATATTTTACTGCTAATTCGAGAGCATAGGTAATTTATGTAAATAATGAACAAAAGGGGGATTGTGGGACACCTGATGTCACTTTAACTTAATCAGAGCTAATTCCGTCAAGAACTACTTTTTGCTTACGATCACTCAGAAAGTCGCGTGTCCAGTTTTCTACTGTTTCGTTTAGGCCGCATGACTGTAATTTCCATAAAAGTTTGTTGTGAGGTACCGTGTCGAAAGCTTTCCTAAAATCTATAAATAATGCGTCCACTTGTCTTTTCGATTCACCATATTTGAGAACGTCATGAAGATAGAGCGTGAACTGTGTTTCACATGATCTACCTTTCCGAAATCCGTGCTGACAGCCATTGAGGAAGTTACGACTGTCCAGGAACGTCATGATATTGCTAACGACGATATGTTCAAGTATCTTCCCTAAAATCGACGTTGATGACATTGGTCGATAGACATAGAATAGGCACAAGATATAATTAAGTATAATTTCTGGTATTGTGTATTGTACAATAAATTGAATATAAAAAATAGGATTTGGTCCTTAATAACAAATTAATATTATAAATCATTTGTATATTTGTTTTTATGTCTGTTATGATAGTTTAAAGTTTTGATTTGTAATATTCGCTGGACTTAAATGGCGTATTGAATTTTCACTTAACTTGCTAAATATGCTCTTAATTTATAATCACCATAAATGGGACCTATGTACTTATTTATTATATGTAAAACTGAGACAATTTTCTAATTTATAATTTCTATATGTTGTATACACTATGTATTTTCCTTTGCAAACAAAATATTTATTAATGTAAACTTCTGCCTCATCGGAGCTATTATTGCTCCTAGGACAATAAATGTTTTTTTTCTATTCTATTCTACATTACCCTATTTATTTCTTTGAATAATTTTGTTGATTTGAATAAATAGAAGGTTAAATATTTACCTCTTTGAAGTTACTGGAAAAGTAAGCCTACGCACGAATTGTGACTATAATTTGAGTTACATGATCCTGGTAACTTACATTAAGGCTTCAACATGTCTGCATGTCACTCTTGAATGAAATGGACAAATACAGGTATGTCTATCTCAGTTTTTTCATAACATTAATAACAAGAAAAAAAATATAATTTAATTTTCGACTTTATTAAGCTGACTTTGATTCCTTTGTTGCCTCAATATTAGACCTCTTGAGGATATAAATATTTAATAATGTGTATTAGTCTTAAATTTCCTTTTTAAATTACCCCAGAGGAACCTATACGCAGGATCATCACCAATTGATGCATAATATATTTGCAGAAGTACCACCAACTAATCCAATTTAATGCTTGGAAGGAATGATCTTTAAGTCATTATTTTACCAGCAACTGTAAGTTAATGCAAATTCCAGTGCAAATGCTTTGAAACTGTGAAGAGAATCATGATCGAGGAGGAGAATCAGCGGAAGAGTAGGGAGAAGCAAGAATATCTGGCTTTGAGGGTTAGCCAGAATAAGAGCCAAGGTAAAGGCAACAGCCAGCTTGACGGAGGTAATGGCCGCATTGAAGGGAGAGGAACCGAGAAGAAAAGGGGATAGACCAGCAGCGACCTAGAAAATTTTGGTGTTTACCATGTGGAAAACTCAACCATGTAGCGAGGAACTGCCCCAAAGCCAAAAATGAAGGAATACCTGAAAAGAAGAAATAAGAGGAGAAGAAAGCCACGATCTCAGTTGTTACAAGAGAACATGTTGCCTTGTGCTTTAGGAGCCAAATACCAAGGAATGATGGAGTGTGGACTCTAGACTGTGCAGCCTCTGAATGTTGTCTTAGGTATGGTTTAAATATAGTTATTCCCTTCCTATTGCTATTGGCTTTCTTTTTTTACCGTACCTACATTTGCTGTTAAATGCTGAAAACTAAAAAATACTGGAAAATTACGGTAATTTTCCAATATTAACGTAATTTACCACAATAATTTACTTCAGAAGAAAATTAAGGTAATTTTCCCATCTCTAAGTAAAGTGGTCCTTTAAGATATAATGCAATCATTTACAAAATTTAAGTTAGGAGAAAGCAGGCAAACATATTGGCCTCCAGAATACTTTACAACGATATGTCATAAACAATGGTGCATACATATATCTATATGTATCACAGTTTGCATTGGTGTCATATAGTAAAGAATAAAATAAATTGATAACTTGAATATAAACTATAACTAGAAATAAATTGAAAACATAACAAGTGATTTCATATTTCCTTGTGAAATGTAGTACCTTAGATTTTTATTTTTCCTTGTTCTTCCTAGTTTCCTTATTCTTTCTAGTTTCCTTATTCTTCCTAGTTTCCTTCCAAAAAATAAGAATGATTATTGAATAAGTTACTGCGATAATAATACTATAAATCCAGAAAAGATACAGCAATCATGAATTGTACTACAATAATAGGCGTAGCACATAGTTATTATATAAATTTAGAGATTTATTATGATTGTGGCGTATACTCACTCTGATGAATTGAGGCAGGGCCCAATGCAAGATTCCTTCAATTTGTAGTTTGAACATGAATAGCACTCATTCATTTTAGTACCCCAGCATCCATCAGAGGAGCACTGCTCGTGGCATAAGTAACCTTGTTTCTCTGTAAAATTAAATGAGATGAATTTGAAAGTACCCTTTATTCGTTGCTTTAGCATTGTCTTGTTGTACACTAAATACTTTTTAAAAGACATGCACATGCTTCCTTAAAGACTCTTTGATGGGTAGGGATTTCGTCCCTCGTAGATTATTTTAGGGAGAAATAATTCTAATCGTTGATTTTGGGAGCCTCTGTGTGTGGAGCTCTTTCTTCAAAGCTTTTTCATCCATGTGTGGTGTGTGGTGTTAATATTACACATTAAAGCTACGTTGGTTTTATGTTTGTCAATTGTCTCCATGGGACTGCATGTGTAATACCCTGCTGGCAGGTGTCAGTTGTAGTGTAAGCCACGAGGCGATTGTGCCTGCATGGGGTACTTTTGTACAGATTTGAAGTAATACATAAGCTGCACACTGTACAGCCATACTCCATGTGCTGTCATCGCATTCAAGACATGACAAATTGACAATGAATATGGGATGAACTACCAGAAATAGATATGATGGCAGGAAAATAAAAATAGTTGATTGGCTCGTTATCCGCAGATTACAATTCAATTTTACACAATCTAAACCTTGGTGGTACATTCTCCAAGTTTAGGAAGTGAACCATATCTTCTGATTGTAGGACTACCCACACTTCATAAAACACCTTGTGGACTTCCCTCCTTCCACAAACTTTGGAAGCACCTTAAGTGATAAAGTTAGGAAAATCCACTACTTCTCTCTCGTTGGACCCCACTTGGAATATGCTGAAAAGCTAGGAAAAGCTTTTAGACCGTCGATTAAAATTTATACTCAATCTATTATGTAAGTACCAAACTGCTCTATTCTCTGACGACGATGATAATATTTTACGAAATCCGACATACTACGGTAGATCAGATCATGAGAATAAAATTAGGGAACTAGACTGCAGAACGGACAGATTTAAAATGTCATTTTTCCCACGAACTATAAGGGACCATAACAGCTGCCAATGAGACTTTTATCTAGGTTTGTTGTTAGGTAGTGTAGCTCTTAGTAGTAGTAGTACTCCGTATTACTTGAATCTTTTCTGTTACGTAGTACTAACAGCATACCGTGCATGTTTTCTTTATTTGTCTTGAGTCTCTGTCCACTTGTGTAGTTGCAACATACATATATATTAACGGTCCCTCTCCATTGTGATAATATCTGTAGTGTAGTAGTGCATGATTGTGAGGCTTCGCCTCGTGACAAGCATTAGCGATTTATGCTAATGCATAATTAGTCGTAGTTACACTAACTTTATGGTATAGTGTAATTCATGTTGGTGAATACTCACCCCCTGCCACACACCCCTGAGGTGGCTTGCAGGGTATTTTGTAGATGAAAGCATTCCCACTCTAGGACGGGACAGGAGCCCTCTCGGTGGGATCTTCCACACAGGCTATATCATCAGGGATAAAACGGCAGAATTGACTGCAGGTCATTAATGAGCTTGGAAGACAAAGCTCCTGACGCAGAGACTTCGGAATTCAACAAATGGTAATTTTAAAGGGTGTTTCACGAAATATCTGCCTAACTTTCCCAAATGGAAATAGAACTCTTTGAGTGCATTTTATAGCATTCCCATGTATTTGAGGCTGTCATGAGAATTTTCAGAAAACTCTCACTTGAGCACTTTGAAAACACTCTCGAAACATACACGAAATTGTTTAGAATTTGTTCCTTTTGCATTTTGAGTGTATTCCAGTCCATCATTGGTTTGTGCTAGGGTAGAATAGAATAAACCATTATGAAACTCTATTGACCCTTAGAGCAAAGACACAATTGACCCTTAGAGCAAACAGAAAGAAACGAGTAA
The DNA here is from genome assembly GCA_963573305.1 of Pyrrhosoma nymphula. Lineage (NCBI taxonomy): Eukaryota > Metazoa > Arthropoda > Insecta > Odonata > Coenagrionidae > Pyrrhosoma > Pyrrhosoma nymphula. The sequence continues at coordinate 113,181,512 of OY754330.1, read as the reverse complement.
AAGAGCAGTAAGGCAAATGACAAATGTAAAAGTGATAATATTCAAATCAGAAATGTAATGGAATATTATGACCAAACTGCTTCCTTATTCAAGAAAATCTGCTCATCTGATGCACACTTAAGAAATTCAATGCATAAAATATGCAGTATAGTGGACCACTACACCCTCAAAACAATCTCTTGTACATCAGAGACCGCATATCGTTGCAGTACCAAACGCATTGGGTAATGGTAAAAAAGTATGTGTATGACTGATCATGAATTTTGTTGGCAAAGAAGAAATAATTGCTTTTCTTTGTTTTCTTTCCGGATATCTTTATCTCATTTGGGATTATTTCAAATCCTTGGATTCATGCGACCCATTTTGCATATTTGATATAAGTTAAACCTTGTTTCTATAAAATGTTATAGCAATAAAATGTAAGAATAGTTTTTTTCAGAATGCTATGTTCATTAAAGGCCGGTACTCAAAGTGCTAAGGGTACCAACTATAATATTTAAAAAAATAACGAATTCAGTATCTTTAAATAGTAAAAAAGGGCTATAAAATGCAGTTTTTTCATCATTTTCAAACATTTTCTCCGGTCCCTCCATAATGCTGGGCAGGCTTCCACCTCAGGCCATTACCACATTCTCACTACGCATTCGCGAACGGAAACAATGTTTCAATTTACACTCTCAAGCCACGCTTATGTCTGTTCCAAGGCATTTTCATTCGTTCTCCCAAAGCACTGAGTACCAAAATGCACCCATAAGGGTTCCATTTCCATTAGGGCTTCAGGGAGTGATGGGGTGATTTTTAGCATGTATATTTGTCTAAAGGACATGGGGTTGCAATTCCTTACTTATGGAGCTTTTTGACTATACATACCTACATTTTATCCAGCACATTTTGCCGGTGCTATGAAAACTGCGGCATATTTATTGACAAACAGTCACAATATCATACAGGTGATATAGGATATACAGAGCAACCATGGGGCAGCATCTACTAAAACTCTAACCACCCTTTTTGCAGGAACTATTTTTTCTTAGCAAAAGAAGCATAACCCAATAGTTGTGCAGCATAATCTACAGCCCAAGAGTTGTACAGCATAATCTACAGCCCAAGAGTTGTACAGTATAATTTTTGACTGTACTGGGGTGATACAATATGCTAACTAGGAATGAATGACCTAGCTTTCTTAACATTATATGCCCACAGAATATTTCATTAAGAATTTGCTAAACTTCTTTGGGATTAAGTGTTGCATTTTCAAGCATTTAGCACGGGGTTGCACACCTTATGGAACTGTGGCAATTTAAATATTTTACCCAACTCATATTGCAGTTTCAATGAAACTGGCGAAACCCAGAAGCCTATAACAATTGAATAGATCTTGAATTTGTCTAGTAAGTGCATTAGATATACATTTTTCTTTTAATATTTTCAATCATGTTTACGGTAGCTTATTTTCAAAATGGCACTCAAATATGAAGCGTTTTCATGGCTAGGTACTTGAAAATGTGCTGGATAAAAGTTTTTGAAAACATTATGGAAGCAAGAAGTGAGCATCAGTTCAGTTTGAAGTTGCACTTACTTAGTCTACTTAGTTGCACATAAACCCTACAGGCTCATGTGCAACTAAATAGAGTGATTGAGGATGTTTTACAGCATTGTTTCTATGATGCAGTAATTGCATCAACCATTGGCTACATGAAGCATTTGTGCACCACCTTAAGTAGGTAAGTATGAATTGTGGAACCAATTTTTCTTATTTCTGTTTAAATTTTCAATTACAGTTAAACCTCCCGGTAAAGGTGAGCTTTCGTCTCGCACGGATAACATTTTTTTTAAAACGTAGGAAACTGACGAAACTGAATGTGATTTCTAGGAGTAGAGGATGAATGCGCATTTGTATAAGTTTAAGAATCATACCCGTGTGACTAGTAGTTTTTGAGATATTAACGTATGAAAATGAGCAATTTCGCGATTTTTTCGTGAGATTTGGACGCCATGTTTGGAGGTTTTACGAACAACTGGCTTTCGCCTGGTCGCAACATTGCGACTAATTTCCCTTCTAGAATATGCCCTTCCCCCCCACCCAACCCTCTAACAAACTTGCGGGCCTATGGAGTGAAACAGGGGTGCTAGTGTGGTTTTGAAGAGGTTCTTGGGTGGGACGGTACTCAGGCCCGACTTGGCCATTTTCAAAAGTGAAAAAGGCATTTCTATGTGTTGGAAAGGCGGAAAACGCATTTTTCGCGGGAGCGATAACTTGGAAATGGGCATTTCTGAGAGTGGAGGAAGGTTCAAAATGCAGATTTTTACAATAAATGTGAAAATTGAAAGACGTATGTTAGGAATAATTCTGGGTGTTGAGTTTTAGTTGAGAGGGGATTTCATTGAACGGTATGATACTGGATGTGCATTTTCACAGTGAAAATGACGGGAATTTTTACCCTGGAACATGACTTTGCATATTTTTAAGAATGACTTCCCTGTTGTATGTTGTTGATTAGAAGGGTGTATTATTTGAAGTATAGTATTCTTTTAAGAATAGAATTCCTCTAGTGGGTTGGTGATTATAGGTGCCCATTAATAGAAGAGTAAAATTTCATTTTACGTATTCTTTTACAATAGAATCCCTCTAGTCGGTTGGTGATTATAGGCGGCCATTAATAGAAGGGTAAAATGTAATTCTGCGTATTATCATACTACTATATAAAGATTTAATGGTATCTGTCTGTCTGTCCGTCTATCTGTATATTGCTCAATCACGCAAACACTACAGAACCGATTGAGCTGAAATTTGGTAGGCAGTTAGAAAATGTATCTTGATGTAACATAGACTATATTAAAAATCCCTCAGGGCCCCCAAAGACCCCCCCTGATGGTCCCTGCTGGTCAATGCTAAGCATTGGGTTCGGTGCAGTGGTTTTATTTTTTGCTTTTTAAAATTACTTTCACTCATGATAGAAAGCTGAAATTTTTTTAACGGATGGCTGAACAAATGAAGTATCTAATTCTTTCAATCGATTTCCTTTTACGCTTCGTAATTGTCTGAATATCATATTTTTGCTGAAAAATCTCACATTTTTCTCTGAAATCAACAATAGCATATTTCCTTGACAACCAGAGATTTGATTTTCAAAGGATATTCACGCCTCTGGAATTTACGTTTTTCTGCAGGCCCAATATGGCACATAGAAATAAAATCTGTAAAAGAAGAACCCAGAGTCCCAAGGGCCCCATAATAGATTGCTTCGAGGAGTAATCGATACATTTAATACTTATTTACAACAAGTATACTCTTCAATGTCTATTCACAAAGTAGCTCTCATAGAGGCACTGCATGTATATAAGAGAACATTTACGTAGTAAACGATACACATAAAAGAATTAAACGTGCAAGAATATTTACGTGCAGCAAATAGTAATGGTAATAATGCTCTGTTGCTACAACAAACACGGCGTTGTTTATTATCGCGTAATACTCAGATGTATTACACGTAGTGTAAACGTCTGCCTCCCATTTCGATTGCTAATTGTTTTTTAGACCAATTCCCACATCATACGAACGAACGAAGGAACGTCAACGAGTATCACACTAGGCTAAGAACTCCTCAATTGACTACACTGACAGTATTCTTTAGGCTTTGTGGTTTTTCTTCTAAAATACATACAATTTTTTTCACACCCGTTGAATTGGATAACAATTGCGAACAGTGTTTTTAGACCAATTCCCACTTCATAAACGTTACGAGTTATTTAAATATGATTAAAAGTGTAAAAGTGCAGTAAACTTACATTCACTCGATCATCACGTAGCCTATTTGAGACTTTCACTCGCCGCTGTGTTTCCCTTCCTTGGACTTAAAAATATATCCATCAAGCCTATATGCCTAAAAGAAAAATAAGAGTAAACATTTGAATAAATCTTCTAGAGCAAGAGGAATGTGTTCCTTGCGAGAAAATGAGCCCATGCAAGAAAAACAACAAAGATTAGACTTGGATGCTCAAAGACATGCCCACCAGCGATCTCATGATCATCTCCCCGTGGTGTTTCAGGGGTTACGCTAAGAACCGCACAAATTTTACCCTAGCCCAACCTACGGACGGGTAACAAACTATTAATCTGGTTCAAATATAGACCCATCTGTTTCGAAACTTCAAACTGTATTAAGATGGTGGAAATTATAATGATGTCACTACATGCTTCTTACCCGAAAGAAGTACGGAAATTCTGCGGAATGAATGACATCCGTGCATGAAAATCGGCAAGTGCACTAAGAATCACCATAGATTTTTTTATTTAGCAAGCGAAACCAATAATTATGGCTACCCTTTATGTCGAAGGCGCAGTCCGGGTAATGAAGGATTCATAGGACAAATAAACATGGCTGCTGCTGAAAATACTCATTTTGACGGTGTCAACCGCTGAATTGTACCCTACTGTCCAATCCTGATTAAGATACTCAACGCACATATCAACGTTATATTGTGCAACTCAATTAAGTCATTGAATGCAAATGTATTTATGTACACAAGGGAAGCGATCAAGCTGTTAATCACTCAAAAGACGGCTCAAGAAAAACGGAGGGACGAGGTGACCAACTATCAACCTGGGTGCTATTTAAGTAGTGATAAACTTGCATGGCTCATTTTTGGGTTTCCCGTTCATGAAAGAGGACAAACAGTCACTCAACTCTCCGTGCACCTGGGAAACGGTCATAGTACCTACTACATCGAATACTACATACAAGATAGGATACGAACACCTAAAATGATCACGCTGACAGTATTCTTCAGACTTTGTGGTTTTCTTATAAAATTAGTTCAATGTTTTTCACGCCCGTTGAATTTCAACGGGTACCTTCAGCTAGTTTCAAGAATAAAATCCCCCAGGTGACATAAGAGGGGTTTTATTGGAGGCTAATGAAATAGTATTGCTGACAAAGTTCTCTTGGGTAGTGTGGAAGGGGAAAATTAACTGTGAATGGTTGGAAGTCAATTGTTTAAAAGTCGTCCGATATTCATTCTCCAATGAGAGTTGAGGGGACTGTTGGCGTAAATCATTTCAGACTTGCTTGTGTGGTGTGTGGCCACCATGAATTACCTATGAAATGGATTACCGAGTAGTAGGCCCGATAAGAAAGTGTAAATCCTCCATTTGAAGTGAAATGTGCAGTGTTTAGTGCGGTGGAATGAATGGAATTGCTTTGAAATAAATAGCTATAGCGGGGCGATTTTGAGTGGAAGGCGGGAAAAAATGTGAAGGACCGGTATGTTTAGAGTAGAGAATCAACTGCTTGATATCTGCGCCATCTACGGTGGATAAGAGGAAACGGAATTTTTTCAAAAGATGGCGGGGAGGAAAAAACGCACTTCTCAAGTTTGAAAGTTTGCCATTCCTGAAGTAGTTGATGTATTGTTATGCTGAAAGTATTAAACAAATGCCCATAGTTTGTATTATAAGTGAGGCAAATTTGGTTCCAATATGTCTGTTGAAAGTGGGTGAAAATCACGTCAACGCTCGCGAGACGAAAGCTCACCTTTACCAAACCTCCCTTTACGGATACCTCCTAAAAACGGATAGTTTTGCAATCCCTGGCAGTAGAACATGGAAAATTATGGATATAATCCCTTCTAATAGCAGACACTCTCAATAACGGACGCGGACAACACAAAAGAAACATTTTTCCTTTAATTACCTCCATTAACGGACACTCGCGACGAGCTTATCTGTAAAAATGTCTCCTCTCCTGAACAATAAACCTCATTTCATGAAGGAACTCAGACCTTTTCCAAACCAAAGCTTATCTTAGCTATTCGGTTACCATCCATTGTCCGTCAACTAGTTAGTAATCTTGCCAGTTCCCTTTCCCATCGTGGCTAACCATGATGAATCTTCTGTTTTTCGGCATTGTTCCCGTTCTGCTTCCCCCTATAGTTTTGAATGATTTTAGCACTGACGCTAGCTCTAGGCTCAGTATCTCCTTGAACGTCGCGCCATGGGATAACAAGTGAAAACGCGAGCAAGAGTACTTGGAAGCCATCCATTAAAAAGTGTTTTGTTGCATATAAAAATGGCTGGCGAAAGAAAAAGGCTGAGTTTAAGAGATAAAGGTGTCATTTTGCGCGCATCTGAGAAAATGTCAGCGTTTGTACAATTGGTGAAAATTTTGGAAATGGAAAGACGCAAGTGAGTGACATCATTAAGAGCAAGGAGAGGTTGCTGAAAGAATGGACTGAGGACAAAGGTGAAAATGTTTAGAGGCATTTTCCGAAATCGGACGGCTTTCAATTGATAGTCTTACGTATTATTGTTTTGTAGGGCTCGATCATTTAACATTGCAATATCTGGACCATTAATCCAAGAAAAAGCTTTTGAAATTGCGAAGGAAATAGGTATTTCCGACTTTGTGGCATCAAATGGCAGGCTTCAGAAATTAATAATGCACTATAACATATCATTCAAGAGTGTATGCCGAGAATCAGCTTCCGTGAGTGTGAAAACCGTGTGTGAGTGGAGGTCCAAACTTAAGGATTTGAGTGAGATATATATATAGTGAAAAGAACATCTTTAACTGTGACGAGACGGGAGTTTTCTTTCGAGCCTTGCCAGAAAAGACCATGTGTCTAAAAAAAAAGAAAAATGCTCGGGTGGAAAAGTATCGAAAGAAAGAATTATAATCTTGTTGTGCGTTTTAATGGCAGGCGAATTTGAACTACCACCTGTGAATGGAAGTGCCTCCAGGCCACATTTGCTTTTAGAACATGAACGTAAACAATCTTTGGGTGGACGGGCGAGCTAATAAAAAAGTATGGATGACTCGCGATATTATGACTGACTGGGTTTGACCGGAAAATGGGAAGGGGAAGAAGAAAGGTGATTTTGTTTCTGGATAATGTGAAATTCCATCCACACTTAAAAGTTAGAAAATGGCAAATTAATTTTTTCCCACCAAACACGACGTCTATTTGTCAACCTTTGTATCAAAGATTAACCAAAAATTTCAAAATAAATTATAGAAAAAGGATTCTGAGACCCATTTACTGAGAGTTGAAGACAAAATACCATAAAATGCACTCTAAAAACGGATCAATGGTTTCGCTACCGCACTTTGGATAGTTTCGTTGGTGAAGAACGTTCAAGGATCAGCTGTCCGTAGCTATTTTGTTGAAGCAGGATTTTGTAGCTATGATGAAAATCCTGCAGCCGTAATTGAGAGCTCTGGCCGTGAAGAGTTGGAGACACTGGTCAAATACATGGGGGGAGAAGTGGTTGGAGGCTATGCCGACATTGATGTCTATGCACAAAGGACGAATCCCTCAGGATATAAGACCTGATTTTTGACGCAAAACCATATTCAAAACTAGAGAATATTGAAAGCGATGATAAAAGTATCGACGGATCGCAGGAATACCAGATTAAAATGTTTACTCTCAAAGAGACTCTGAGAAGTAGGTATCGTAGATATGAAACAAGTTCTTTTGAACAAAGGAGATGTTCCACAGACCTGCAGTACATTTAGCAGGAGGAATCGCACACTGAGAAACAACTGAGTGAGTCTACATCGAAGCAGCAGAATATTAACGATTTCTTCATGTAGTAGCGGTAAGGTTCATGACAATTTTGAAGCTTGATAATTTTTGCAATGAGAGAAGTATGCAGTGTGTAATTTTGCATTTTCTTTTTTCTCTTAGAGACTAAGTTGATGGAGATGGAATTTGATGGATGGACTAATGGGATGCAGAAGAAAATAAAATGCCGTTGACAACCATAAGTGACGCATAATTCTTACCTTTGAAAATAAAAAGCAGGTCAATTTTTCCATATTTCTCAGTGAAAATGAGGAAAGAGGGCAAAAGGAAAGACATTATTCCTTAACTAATATATATTTGATTTTTATCATAAACTATGTGCATATAATAATATCGGTTACTGTAATTAGATACCTAATAATCCATTTAAAACTCTAAAAGACACATCTTATCTCTTTACCAGGGGCTACGTTTTCGACTTTTGTTTTGATGGTGATGTGCTACTAGTTACTCTATGGATTCATTCCATACTTTTTGTTGAAAATTGTAATTTTTCAATATAAAGACAAAAGATAAACGAAATATATTAACGCCTTTAATTTTATTGTACTGGCATAGTTACTGCATAGAGAAGCATGTCGTAATTTCAGTATCCTCTGAATAGGGGACGATTTTTCCGGACACAAACGTGTCCGCTATTGGGAGGTTTGACAATGTAAAAACTGTGGAACAGATTTTGATAGTGAAAATGATCTAGGAACTGTTATTTGAAGTAAAATTAAACTACATACTACATTCATTGCTCATTTGAAAAGCAATGAAAATTTTTTTCTCTAAGGAATTACTTAAATGAGACTGTAACTGTTAAAGTGATTTAAATCGCTTAAACAGTTACGTTCACCAGTGACTATAAACTCTCTAGTTTGTTAGTTGCCTATACATTTTTAATATAACCCTGATGTACCTACTTACTGCAGTCATTTTTGGGAAGGTTTCCTTGAATTTCCACTGAATGAGTTGGTGACTTTTTTATTTCATTCAAAACCCTCTGCTTGAATAAGCATAGGTCCTTATTTTCACGAATGATAATATTTCCTTTTGGCACTGTTCTTAATGACCGTAGGCCCAGAGTCTTCAGTGAAGTTTTTACAATGGATAATGCAGCTTCGTCGTTTGTTAAAACATCTCCTCCGATGACTTCAAGACTCCTGATTACATAATGTAGAAATTAATTCAATTAATAATTGTGGAGCTTAGATTATTTTCAATTAGAAAGAGGAAAGACAATTGCGGAATCATTATTCATGTGTGTATTGGAAGTGAAGCATCACATTACATTTTTATACTGTAAGTAGGTTAAGTAAGGTTCCCAACGCCCAAAACCACACTTTCCCTCCACAAATTTCATCATCCGCCTAGCCGAAATGGTTTTAACAAAAAATGCTTTCTCCTTTAATAATCAAATTTTTCTTCAAACTAAAGGCGCCGCCATGGGTACTCGCATGGCACCATCTTACGCCAACCTGTTCATGGGCCATCTCGAAACCACTTTCTTAAAAAATCAAATACATAAACCTCTCTTCTGGGCCCGCTACATTGACGACATATTCGTCCTCTGGCCTCACGGCCGTGATTCTTTATCTTCTTTCATTTCCACACTGAACTCTTCATTCTCAGTTTCCTTCACATCTTCCATTTCTGACTCCTTAATTACGTTCCTGGATATTAATATCCAAATTAAGGACAGTAAATTCATCACCTCCGTCCACAAAAAACCCACTAACCACGACCAATACCTCCATTTTAACAGCTGTCATCCTTCTCACACCAAACGCTCAATCCCTTATTCCCTTTCTATCCGCGGCCACCGGATCTGCAGCAATGCCCCCTCTCTAAAAGAATATATCGAAACTCTCCATCACTCCCTCAGAGAACGAGAATACCCAGAGAAGTTGCTTTTAAATAAAATCCTGTCTCCTACTGCAAAATATACCCCTCGGACCAAGACCCACCAACCTGACCAACTTAACCTTGTCACCACATTCTTCCCTGTTGCACACAGGATCAAAAACATATTGAAAGACCTGTATCCAATCTTAAAAAACAATACCTCTACTTCCCTCCTCCTGCCTTCATGTCCCAAAGTTTCCTATAAGCGTCCCTCAAATCTGCGGGACATTTTAAAATCCACTAGACCCTCCCTGCAACCCACCCTCCGCCACTTTCCTCAACATGCGGACGCCCGAGGTGCAAATGCTGCTCTCTCCTCCGCCCCTCCGCCACCCCCTCCCTCAAAAGATCTTCCTCTACGGCCAATTGTACCACCAGCAACATCATCTACCGCCTTTCCTGCAATTTCTGCCCTGCCTTCTTTGTGGGAAAATGTACCACCCCCCTCAATATCCGTATGAACAATCACCGCCATGCCACCAAAACTCCACCTTTTCTTGATCCCATTCCCAAACATACCGCCTCCCACTCTCAAAATTTTGACGATTGTTTCTCCCTAGAGATCATAGAAGCCCTTCCTGAAACCGCCGGTAATGTTGACGTGAAAATTCGTGAATACGCCCATATTTGGGTGACAAGAGCATTCGAAAAGCCCGGGCTAAACCTAGCCCATTGAATTAAAAGGCCAATAGCCACCTCTCTCTCCCCACCACTATCCATTCGCACTTACCCCCCTTCCTTCCTCTCTGCCCTTTCCTTCCCAAGGGAACAGAGCGGACTCATCATTCCTCTACCGCTGACGATGGCGTCCTGACGCCGAAACGTACAAGTTTTCTTTTGTGAGTGTCCTTTTTGCGTGTTTCTGTGTTTGTTTAGTGTATCACTGTTTTATTTATGCATGTATATATATATATATATATATATATATATATATATATATATATATATATTATTTATTTATTTATTTATTTATTTATTTATTTATATATATTGTGACGGTACGCTGTGAAACCGACTTACGTTCTTCTCGAATGCGCCACCCCAGCACTTACGGCCGGGATCTCACCCCCCCACTTCCCTCCCCGCTTCCCTCCTGGCTAAACGCCAAACACAAGGCGAGAGGGAAGTGACGCACTCCACCCACAGAATTACCAAGGGGCGCCTCACAAAACCGCGGCCAAGCTACCAGCAAGTAGACAAATGAGATAGTATCCTCGAAGGAGGGGGCCTTTCCGAATATACGCGTTCGCGGCTATTTTTCACAAGAGAACTAAGAATAAGGATCATTATGGTCATGCGTTGAGAGACGACTCAAAGTTCGATTGGATAACAAAAGCATTTATTCAAACAACTAGAAAAATAGCCGTTGACACACACACAAAATCAATAAAAATTACCCTCTTACTAACTAATGACGGATGAATGGACTGATGAATCATGAAACATGAATGAGTAATTAAAGCAAACACGGAAGGACACACAAAGTCAGTCTGTCACGGGAACTCTCAATTTCCGGCGCGTTTCGCTAGCCTAATTAGAGGCCCTCATAGAGGGCCTCTAAAGCCGTGTCCGAACTCGTTAGGCATTAGGGAGCATGGATTTGGCTACCTAAATATTGGGCAGCTAACAGAAAGGGAGCTTGAGTTTGGACGCCCTTAGCAAGTGTCGCCATCTGCTGAGCTCGAAGCAAACGAAGGACAAGGGAAATACGGAATACGATAATGTTTTGAAAATAACCCTCATGACTAGTGCTGTTTGAAATTTGATTGCGATTACAATACATTTTCTCATTATTTTCGTAGTTTCGCAATATTATGTGGTTAATTCGTAACATTGAGATTTATATAGTTAGAGTCCGTGATTTACAGAGTACAGTATAGCACGTAGGTACTTATAGCTTTTGATCAATGTGGTTGTATCTTTTTAAGTTCGTGGTTTGTGTCAATGTTTCCTTTTGGTAGATAGCGATTCGTGTTGGAGTGAGCAGTTTAGTAAATTTGTGATTGTGTATTCATCCGTGTCTATTAGCAGTATAAAGCACGTATTTTTAGTTTTTGTTCATTGTGCACTTTCGCCACAATGGCAGATAAAGATTCGTGTTAGACTGAGCAGTTAATTGCGTTTGTGATCGTGTAGGTAATAGCTTCAATTCGAATTTTCTATTGTCCATGCATTGTTATTTCCTTTTGCGTGCATTATTAATAAGTCTGTTTACGGTGATATCCAGCCACCACATGATGGCCATTAATTATTTAGTATTGGGCATCCTTTGGATGTTCATTGGATGCAGTGACATCCATATGAAGGCCACGAAATGATGTCAAATGGAAATGATGTAAAATATATCTTAAATAATAATATTAATTACTTCTATGTACAATTTCCCAATGGTACAGGAGCTTCGTATACAGTCATAAAACTATCTTTAGCTTACTATAATTTAAGGCTTTTGTTGTTGGTAAATGGGGTTTGAAGACTAACTATTGTGGGAAAGAACTATTATAGCTTGCAGTTTTTTGCGTGTTGTAATTACTTTTTAGTTTCGTTAAAAACTTGCAATATGGTAGACTTTATTTAGACGCGTAGGGGTAGTTTTACGTTAGTTTATATGTTTAGTTTATCCGCCTTCTCCTTTCTAGCTATAATTAACTGTTCGGTTGATTGATTCGTTACTCCCAAAAACGAAGTTTTAATTTAAAAAATAGCTAACATGCGCAAGACAATATAAAAACATCTATTTGTAAACACTCACAAAACTTCCCCGCTCTGACACTTGTTTATTCTGTCTCACTCCTTGATATGAAGGTCTCTGTCTGTTCGTTGCTTCCGAAGATGAAATTTATAACATAAATCAATCTAACATTTATCATTCATTTAATATATTCATAATAACTCACGCCCTTCCATTCAAAACAAATTACCTCCCCGCCATATTTACTGCAATTCCACTCATTCCACTACTTTTCACGCTTTTACCACTCGGAATTATGGGAAATTCAAAATGGTGGCAGATTTAAGAAGGACTTGTTGTTGCCTAAATCCGGCGACCGATTTGGCTGCCCAAATCCGCTCCCTTATGCTGCCTAACGAGTTTGGACACACTTCAAGATGGCGTCCTCCCTAAATTTCCGGATTTAGGTACCTAACTGGCGAGTTTGGACACGGCTTAAGCCTAATCTCCCTCTGCTGACCGCTAACGGCGAGCCCGTCAACTCTATCCAAATGACTGCCGGTGCTCGCACAGGGGTGCCACACCACCCCCTCACCAGTGACAGAGGCAATCTGGCATGATAGAAAAAAACGAACAAAAAACAGACAAGAAAAACAAATTAAATCCAGGGGGAGAGGGAGGAAACGTTATTGGAAAAATATCAAAAATACATATAAGAAGAGGTGAACAATTAAGGAGAAAAATCCCGGAGGTGCTCAGGAAAGCGCACTCATCGTCCCTATCGCATCGTACGTGCTTCCGTCAATGGTGCCGTGGACACTCTGCGGGATTCCCTCTGTGGTTCCTCTGGCGTTATGCCATCTTGTGGAGGCACCAACGGCGGCCCAGGCCGTGGTGGCCTCAGGATGGTACTCGCTGGTGCGACTGGTGTGACCGTTGGCGAATCATCGGAGGCAATGAAGGCTGGCTTAAGGCGGTCAATTGAAACCTTGACCTCTCGCCCACGGACCCTCAGAGTGAAAATCTTTTCGTGCCTCTGGAGGACTTCGAAGGGACCCTCATACGGCTGCTGTAGGGCTCCGCGGGTGATGTCACACCTAACCAATACAAAAGGAGAAGAGGACAAAGATTTAAAAATAAATGTTGATCGCGCCCCATGGCGCGCAGCAGGCTGGAGGCGAAGGCTTCGCATCTGCTGCCGCAACTGGACCACGTAGTTGGTCTGGTCTTCCACGATGTGGCTCTCGGGGGGAGAAAGGAAATCTCCCGGTAGGCGAGGTGGCTCTCCATACACCAACTCCGCTGATGTGGTCTGCAGGTCCTCCTTCCAGGCGAAGCGGAGGCCGAGGAGTATGGCCGGAAGAATATCCACCCAACCCTCATCAGTCTCATGGCGGCGGATGGCGGCTTTCAGCTGCCGGTGAAGTCGTTCCACTAAGCCATTCGCGGCCGGATGGTAAGCCGTCGTCCGCAGGTGAACGGCTCCGGAGAGATCTGCCAGTTGCTGGAAGAGCTGGCTCTCGAATTGGCGACCCAGGTCGATGGTGATGCGCTGTGGAACTCCAAAACTCGATCCACTGGCGGAAAAAGGCTCGGGCCACCGTCTCCGCCGTGATGTCCTCTATGGGGATAGCTTCTGGCCAACGGGTGTAACGGTCGATGATCATCAGGCAGAACCTGCTACCACTGGAGTGCGGTAATGACCCCACAATGTCCATGTGGGCATACTCGAAGCGGTGGGAGGGTGTGGGAAATGCACCAATAGGGGACTGCACATGGCGTGTTATCTTCGCGCGCTGACACGGGATGAACTCGCTTGCCCAAGAAATGCAATCCTTCCTCATAAAGGGCCACAAGTAACGGGACCCGACCAGGCGCGCGGACGCCTTTCCACCCGGGTGGGACAGGCCGTGAAGGGAGTGGAACACTCGTCGGCGTAATAGGGAAGGCACAAAGGGACGGGCTGTCGAAGTAGAAAAATCACAGTATAAGGCCACTTAGCTGTGAGGGAGGACCACTTGCCGCAGGACGAGGGAGAAGGAATTCGAGCGGAGCAGCTCGGCGAGTTTGCTGTCACTTTCCTGCGCCACCGCGAGTTCATCGAGACTGACTGCAGAAGTGATTTCCTCGATCCGCGAGAGGGTGTCGGCTTGTGGTCTGTGAACACACTGAATTCGCGCCCCTGGACCATATGCCCAAAATGACGCACAGATTCGTAAATGCCCAAGAATTCCCGGTCATAAGGGCTATAATTCTGTTGCGGCTTGGTCAGATTACGAGAAAAGAAGGCTAGAGGTCACCAACCTAAAGTAGTTTTCTGTTGGAGGGCTGCACAGATTGAAAAATCCAAAGCATCAGTGAAAAGGGCCAATGGTAAAGTCATGTCCGGGTGTGCGAGAAGAGCTGCGTTCGCTAAACTGCCTTTGCAGCGTCAAACGCTTGCCGTAGCTCCGGGGTCCACGAAATGCGGTCCTTCCCCTTAGCCCCCCCCGCGAAGGACTTAACTTAAAGGCGCCTGAAGTGTAGCGGCGTCGGGTATGAAACGGCGGTAAAAGTTCACCATGCCCAGACATTTTCTTAAACGTTCCACCGTTTCTGGCAATACAAAACCTGTAATTACGACCATTTTCCGGTAAAGGCTTGGAGCCACTGCCAGATACACGATACCCGAGAAAATCTACCTTCGGCTGCCCAAAAACACACATAGATGGATTGATAACTATCCCGTACTTACGGAATCGGGCGCACAGCTGACGGAGGTGATCTTCGTGCTCCTCCTCAGATTCCGATACCACCAGGATGTCGTCGACGTAAACGAAGCAAAATTCCAACTCCCGGAGAACCTCATCCATGAAGCGTTGGAACGTCTGAGCGGCGTTTCGCAGCCCAAACGTAATGAACGGGAACTCAAACAGACCAAAAGGTGTTGTGATGGCTGTTTTCGGGATGTCCTCCGGGTTGATGGGGCTCTGTTTGTATGCGCGCACTAAGTGGACACGGTGGACAACACGCGCTTTCCGAGGAGGTTGTGAGCAAAGTCCGCAATGTGCAGAATGGGGTAATGGTCAGGCACCGTCCGGGAGTTGAGCGCCGGATAATCACCGCAGGGCCTCCACTCCTCCCCAGTTTTCGGAACTAGGTGAAGAGGGGATGACCAACAGCTCTCGGACGGGCGCGCAGTACCAGCTCGTAACATACCATCAAACACCCACTTAGCGATGCGCTGACGGTCCGGAGCGAGTCGTCGCGGTCGACAAGAAGTGGGTGGTCCGGGTGTGGTGCGAATATAATGCACAGTGAAATGAAGGGGTTCCCTCGGGGAAACTACTCCGTACTCCGTACTCCGTACAAATCTTCATAAAGAAAGCAAAAGACATGGTGATGGACAAAACATTTATTATCAGAAAAGGAGTAAATGGATCAATGATCCAGATGAGAAATAACGCCGACTACGACAAAATAAAACAATTTTTAACAAAAGAACAGGCGCAATTCCACACTTGGGCACCGAAGGGCGAAGGTGTGGTCAGATACGTGATCCATGGTCTAGATCGAGGGATAGATCTTGGATACATCCAAGACGACCTGAATGAGAAAAATATCGCGTGTGTATCTGTCAGGACGATCTCATCGAAAGGTGGATGACATCTACGTCATAACCGTCGAGCGGAAAGAAAGCTTAAGGGCTTAATATATAGAAAATATACCGCGGAATACTGCGGAAAACTCCGGGAGAACTTCATCTTATATATACTTGGAAATGTATTTTGCGCTGGAAACCCAATATGTAACTACCTACATAAAATATCTTAAAATTTGAATGATATTGCTGTGCCTATCATCTTGCAATGGGATAGTTAAAAAATATTTCCTCCTCCCTTGTGCACTTTGGCGCTTTTTTCTATGTATTTATCCCATCGTTCACCTTGACTCATTTTCACCAGAACCTTGCATAGGGAAATACTTCCCAGTCACGAGTACTCTCAGCATTTCATTCCACTCCTGCGTAAACTCTCTCATGGTAAGGAATCGCACGGGTACCTATGCTTTTTCTCCATTTTGGGGCACAACTTATCAGGACACTAGACCCTTTCCTTAGCCAGTGGGGAGAGGTAATCTCGACCCTTACCGTCAGTACAAGACCCACATGGGGCATGTGTCAACATGTGGGAAACAGTCAGCTAACTGTTTACGCAGTGGGTTGACTAAAATAAATTGGTTTCATATTCTTAAAATATAGCCTCAGAAATGTATTCCTTATGTTTCACTTTGCATTTACAAATCTTAAACCAAACTATATGGTAATAATTGTCAAATTTATTTTTAAATAAATGCTCCCCAAACAATTTGGCTGAAAAGGATGTTAGAGTTGGGTTTCAATATTTGCATATTCTCAGTGGAATACGAGAAATGCACTTCGGAGCCCATATTCTCTGAGCACACAAACAATAGTTTTTTTAATATCTCCACATAGTTGACTATGCTTAGATGCCATGCATGGGGCTGTTGCTGATACAAAGATTCTATAGGTATAACATCAGCCCGCAGGCCAAGGAAGGGGTACCACATCCAGCTGCAAGGGGTTCCTATAATGACACCTGGAACATCTTTTCTTGCTTGCATCTTGCTCTTGAGGGCCATGTTTACATGCCATTTGAGGAGCCTCGAAGCCAAAGGGTACATGTGACATTTTATGTTTTTTCGAGCTAAGTGCAGAAATGTGTTCCTTAAGTATGTGAAATTGCTGTGGCCAAGAGGTATAAGTGAATGACTGATGGGTGCTGGTTGGGCAATACATTAATTTCATCTACTTCAAGAAACACATTAAACAACCACAACAAGTAGAACTTTAAACATGAATAACTCAAAACTAACTTTTTGTCACTTGTAACTCTTGGCTTCTAGGCTCTTCATTCGTTCTCTTGAATAGAAATATGTATGCCATTTATAAACCGCATTCTTTCACGTGTGATGAAAAATCTGTGACGTTTTAAGGTGATGTTCGCGGTGAAAGGGACATCCCACATTTCCCTCACATTAGCTCATGCTTCTGGCATAGCTTATTTTCAATACGATCACTCTGTTTTAGTGCTTGGAAATTGTCAGTTATTTTTAATCAATATTAATACAAATGATGTTGTGTCAAATGCTTACCTGAAGAATGAAAGATCTTTGAATGATGGATGTGAACCGCTTACACTAAGGTGTCCTGTGATTTCCTTCACTGTGTTAAACACTTCAAGTACATCTGGATGCATCTCTTCATAAAGAGGTCCAGGAACAAAATTAGTGTGAAACTTCTGGAAACCAGTGAATGATATATTCTTGATATCAAGTGAGCCCTGGATAGTGGTACAGTTTTGGAAGCTGCGTACATTCCCAGAGTGGATGACACCCACTCCCTCACATACTTTGTGGCAGTGTCCTTCACAGGTTATACATTCTCCTTGTACAGCCTATAATTCAAAGTTAGTGGTATTTTTGTTAAAAAATGGATATTAGACTATAATTTTGGAAACTAATGTTTAACGTTACTTCAAATGATAGGATTAAAATTTAAGCATTTTATCATGAACATGAGGTTTTAATGCCTCAGAATGCGTCCCATTTGTTTGCCATAAGATAATGCCCTATGGAAAACCATTACAGCAGTTACCTACAATAGATGACATGAATTATTAATATAGACCAAGAATATAATGCATGAAACAAACACTGAGGGATGACAAAATAAGCAACTTTGTGAGAATTTGCTCTTTGCTAAAAAAAAATAATTCAATGGGGAGCTAAAGAAGACCAACCATTGTATTGATGACCGCATCTGAAGGTTATAAACTATGATATGTAAGTAGTCTGTTCATATATTTTTATATTTATTATTCATATGGTTTATTGAGGCACCACTTCATGCATGACATAGTAATGCACATATTAGCTTTAATAGGTACCATAATATAATGACATTTTTGGTGTGAAAGCCAGACCACCAGCCTACAAGTGGCGTGCCTGATAATGTTTTTTGCCGGCTAATGGTGGACATCTGCATGTGGAGCTAACCACCTTACATGCAGTGAAACTGGTTTCAAATAAGCAAACCAGAAAAGCCAACCACAAAGGGCCCCTCTCGGATGGGGGCCGTATTAGAGTTGGGCATTGCAATCCAAACAAGACTTCCAAGGGAGCTCGTATGCAGCAGATTGAAGTCTTTCAGGGCTACCTTATTGCATTATATGCTGTCAGCAAGCCCGAACGCAGGGGGTACAGGTCAAAGATGCAATATTTGCGGTGTTAGATTCATCCAGAACATCAACACCTATCGCAGAAGAATATGTACGATAATGCCAACCACCTGCGTAAAAATGTAACTCTCTACCAACCGCAATCTTAAAGGAATTCATCTATATCTACATCTACAAAATTCCCTGCAAGCCACCTCAGGGGTGTGTGGCAGAAGGTGAGTTATCACCAACATGCATTACACTATACCCTAAAGTTAGTGTAACTACGACTAATTATGCATTTGCATAAATCGCTAATGCTTGTCACGAGGCGAAGCCTCACAAGCATGCACTAATACACTATAGATATTATCACAATAGAGAGGGACCGTTAATATATATGTATTTTACAACTACACAAATGGACAGAGACTCAAGACTTATGTAGAAAACATTCACGGCGTGCTGTTAGTACTAGGTAACAGATAAGGATTCAAGTATTAGGAGTACTACTATTCATCATCAGCCAGGCCACCCCCCCCCCCCCCCCCCCCGACAGGCAGTCTCTCCACTGGCTGACAAAGAGAGCCACATTCTCCACGAAATGGGGAGGAAGCTGGTCAGGCTATTTTTGAACAACGATCGTGGTTATTAACACCTTCATGATGGCGGGACTCACCGGTGGGTCCCGGCTGTTCTCCCTCATGGGCGTCGGGACCCACCAGTGGGTTCTGACTTTTCACGCTCACGGGCTGAGGGACCCATGGGTGGGCCCCTTTCCGCAGCCTTGGGTATGCATTGACGGCTGTGAAGAAAGACATTTCTCACTCACGATTCTCAGATTGGTCTTTAGCAAATTTTTTTCATGAAAAAGCCTCCATAAATTTCCTTTCTTTATGCAATTTTTTTGATGACATGTAAAAAGGCATGTTAATTGTTCAAATAAATTGTTCATAATAAAAAGGGGCTAAATAGGGTGTCACAAAAAAGGTGCATTGGCTATCAATTTTCAGATTCTACACCTGAAATAGAACAAAAAATGTTTAATAAGATTTTCTAAAATTCCGCTTCGTTTATCATCTTTCTGTATGTTTATTTTACGAAAAAATCAAGCAGTACGGCTAAATATTTTGCTTCAAAATTTGGTGGATGTTTTTACCTTATGAACATCTCATTGGGAAAAAAATTAAAACTATTATGATTTCCCGTTTCAAAATGGCTGCCTTTCCGGATTTTCAATGGTGAATTGTAAAAAAAACCTGTTAACTTTAAGAAAACTTTGCTAGAAACAAAAAAGTTTAAAATTTAATTGTGATTCAAACAATTCCTGAATTTTTTAAATCGGTTGAAATTTCACTGAAATTTTATGCTTTTACGTTTCAAAATGGCGACCGTTCCAAATGTTGATTGACAAATTGTTAAAAACCTGTATACTTTTCGAAAACTTTGCTAGAAAAAAATAATTTAAAAAATTAATTGTGATTCTAACGGTATCTGAATTTTTAAGATCGGTTTGGATTTGACTTAATAACACTTTTTTCCTGTCAGAACCTAACGTTAGCAAAGCTCAACCTAAGTTTAAACATTTAGGAAGGAGTAAAAATTGTCGACGTATATCGTCCTACCCACATTCACTAGTCCCGTAGTCAGCCCTAGAACTACCTCTTCGAGCATGCTCTTTTCCCGCCTCTTCCGGGATTGTCGCCTTTACCAGAATATTTCTTCATCCTGAAAGTGTATGCTTTAGAAGTGCATAACTTAGTGGATTTTACTTCGTATTTGTGAACCTTTCCTGGGATGTACTGACGGAAATGTAACCTGCCCTGCCAAGGTACCATCGACTCATCTATTGAAATTGTTTCCCCAAAAAAAACAGATTATTGAAAACACTAGCATATAACATCAAGTTAAGGTTTTATCTTAGCCAACCTGTTTTCTGTTGTAGAAACTGCGCTGTTAAAATGTTAGCACTTTAGAATAATTCCAAGCGGTCGAGTTGCATATTGTCATTCCGATACAGAGGAGAATATCGACCAAGTCGCATTGTTGGCAAATGGTTTATTCTCATCGCCATGAGAACTGAGTTGAATCTTTCCATTTCTCTCTCGGACATTTCCCTCCATTTCTTCATCAGAGATCTACTTTTCGGCTTGGCAGATTCTAAGTGTTGGGCTGTGTATCTATTCGTTTCCAGCACTATTAGTTCAAGCATTTATTAATTTAGGAAACAACTGATTTCATAGCCTGCAAACAACTGATTTATTTTCCATTACACGCAAGAAAATATAGGAAGCAAATAAAATTGGCTTATGAGATGCATTCGTCTAAAATATATTTTAGGGCTCTGCTTCAGGAGGTAGATTGCCACAAAGAGAAAATAACACCCCTCCTATAAAACAAAAAGCCTCTAGAACACAGTTGATAATAGTAATAAAACAAGTAGCAAAAAGAAATAAACATGGATTTCCCATGAACATTAGCGAAATTGAGTACAGAATTTCTCATAATAGCAGCTGCAAGAGAGGAGGAGTGGGAAAGAGTTATCCATGTGTTCCTTAGCTCGGAACTTGAAAGGCCACTTTCTCCACTATCCTTCCTCACATCCTCCCAATAAGCCCCCAGAATAGTTTCAAAGGTTTTAGGGTAAAGACGGTTAACTAAGGTTCGGGTTTGAATATCAAAGTCACACCTCGGTGCTGCATAGGGATTTTTCGCTGTCATATGAAAATTATTGGAATTTCAATGTTCCTTCTAGTTTGAGTTTTTCCACTCCATCTTCTTCACGGCTTTTTTGCCCGTAGCAGTGTCCTCATATGCATGAGGATTCCCTCCCTATCCACACTACCAACCCTTTGCAGGAGACTCACAGCCACAGCCGACTGTATGCGTGACCGAACTGCATATTTCAGTCCATACTTTTCTTACTGGGCGATTCTCTGGCTGTCAGGTTCCCCCTCCCACAATATGCGACTTGAGATATTCTGACACTCACAATCCGAGTATCCATTGCTACCTGGCTTCCCGTCCCGAAGCTTTCATGGTTGGAATGGAAGGGGTGATGTCCTAAGGTCTGTTGTTCCTAGGTGGTTGCCAACACCGAGACCTGGATCTTCTTCAACTTGGTCAGGAGACCCGACCAGCGGGAATCTCAGCTATTGTTTCCCCAGAATATTAGGCTGCCACCATCCTGGAGCTCTCCACTGAGTAAATCCCAGGATTCGTCACAAAGGACCTAAATGACCGGCGATTAGCTCTATTGTCAATACCCTGTATTAAATGCATGATGGGGAAGACCGAAAAGGGCCCGCTGCAGATTATTCTGGTGTACTTAAGGCCTAGGCTAAGGCTCTAGGATTTGAAAATGTGAGAAAGGCTTTTTGGAAATTTTCCGTGGACGTGAATAAATTATAGCTGCTGGCGAAAAAATGCTAAACTCCCAAAATAACGCACTTACGTAAAAATATAATGAGCATAAGTAGGGGCGAAGTAACATGGGCAATAGTATTGATGTCATGGCATTGCGGATGCCACGCATTGCCGGCATTCTGAACAAACACTTGGGTGGGAAAGCAGAAGGTGAAAACACTCAATAATCTTGAGAGCCTTTATACACAGAAGAGGTCAAGTCGGAGAATATTTTCCGTTTGAAGCTCAAGAAAGATACGTCTTTTGCTAATCAGATTCGCAAGTTCGGCATTTGTACTGGCACCTGGCGAGGTTGCATACACCACAGGAGAAAATAATGATAAATTCATCCAAAGTTTATTTTATTGTTTTTTTTTTTGGGATAACATATAAAAAAGTGATTCGAGAGCATCCAAAATTATTTGTCTACCACATCTACCCGTCACTGGTCTTGGAAAGCATGTAAAAGAAAAAATATACTCACATAAGTTATGGTCAAATTTTATGTATGTGGTTGCATACCTACTAGGGGTGTTGTTAAAAAAATTATTATTCCATCATTTGCAAATGCTTTCCACTCTCCGAAAGTATACAAATTAATGCTCTAGTAGAAGGAAACTTCGATTATAAAAAAAACTGAAAAATTATTTTTAATTTTTCTCAAGAAAATTTACGTCCCTAAGAATTGTCTACAAAAAACGCCTACGTCGAATGTGTCAAGTACAATTAACTATGATGAAGGACAAACTAGGCAGAGAGATCTCCACCGTATGATCTCTCTCACCGTAAGATCTTTCCAGGTTGAATGGCCTTATTGGCAAAATCCTGATGGAGTCATCAGACCTCCGAACCGTCAATTGTGCGGTCGACACAGCTAGCCAAATTATGGCCAACTCTCAAAAGAACGCCTCTTGGTTGGAAAAAGCAGCAAAAAGGCTAGAACAGTTGGAAGCCAAGTAAAATAAATGAATGAATTAAAATGAATGAAAATGAATGAAAATGAATGAAAATGAATGAAAATGAATGAAAATGAATGAAAATGAATGAAAATGAAAGAAAATGAATGAAAATGAATGAAAATGAATGAACATTATTGAAAATGAATGAACATTATTGAAAATGAATGAGCAGTGGAGCACCGGTTGGTTGGTTGGTGCTGGGCGTGGCTGCGAAAAATGCCCAACCCCTCCTGAATATCTGGCCATTGTGAAGGCAATGAATCCTGATGCTTGCCGGGGACTCGGAGGGGAATGTTAAAAAAGTAGCATGATAATAATGACATTTATATTGAAGCAATTTCAGGACTTCATAGTCTTTTCTTATAATTAGCTTATTATGTACTTACTATTAACTACCTACTATTTAAAAATTAAATCCCAAGAAAATATTTGACTAGCTATGGTACATGATTTGATTTTAATGTCAAATGATTATGTTTATAGGAAACGTTTGCAGTAGATACACCTTAGAGGTTAACATAGTGTGGTCACCGAAGTTAAGCATCGATGGGCTCGGCTCGAGTTTGGAGGGGTGATCCTCCGATTCGACCGAGTGCTGATGCCTCTGTGCGAAGTGACCTTAGCCGTCGAAGCACGTTAAACCAAAATACTACTACTACTGTTAACATAGTGTTTGCATTCTGGATGCCTAAAATTGCTTATATAAATATAGATTATATTGTTTTATGCCTTTTCTGTTGAATGAGATCTTTCATGGTCATGATTTGTGTGTGCGGGGCCGTGTGCTCTCGTTTGTGGTGAATAAAAGGCGAGGACACCATTAGGCGGTTCTGTTTATTTCCCACGCGACTTCCGACGAAGCGCACGACACATGTCCGTATCCACACGCTCCCGGCTTTCAACACACACTGTCAGTGAAAAAACCCATGTGACACCCACGCCGAAGGCTGGAAGGCCGAAGGATGAGAAAGGGTTACTGAACCCTCGAGTAGTGGTACCACCAAGGAGTCCTCACTTCCAATATGAGTGAATCCTCATTGTTGGTGACCGGGGGAGAAAGACACCGGCCGTAACTTCCAAGACCAATCCTGGGAAAACCAAGAAAAAGGCGACACTTGCCACTGGAGCCGACAGGGGGGAGGAAAAAGACCCAACAGATTTCATTGGCATTAAATGTGGTAATTTATGAGAATATGTGCTCTAATGTCTAAGCAACTT
Source organism: Pyrrhosoma nymphula (assembly GCA_963573305.1). NCBI lineage: Eukaryota > Metazoa > Arthropoda > Insecta > Odonata > Coenagrionidae > Pyrrhosoma > Pyrrhosoma nymphula. The sequence continues at coordinate 113,157,564 of OY754330.1, read as the reverse complement.
TTTCAGGGAAATATTTTGCCTCTTAGCACTAAACCCAATGCTTGACTGCACTAGGGAGGCTATTCTCTATCTCGAAGCTACCGATGCGGTAGCATCGAATAGGCTACCAGAATTGGCTACCAACCGCATTCTCTAACTCGATGGAGCTTTCTCAAGAACGTAATAGGAAGTGGAGAGAAGTTTGAGGAAAGGAAGTATGAGAACATTTTTAAACCATCCACGGAAACTTCATTTCTGGTGACGTCAATCTTAGAACCAATAGGAAACCTTTGTCTCAATGTTATACCGTGGATAAAACTGGTGAAACCTGTTTTTAGGCCGTTTTAGATAGTGAAGATGTTCGTGCATCGTGTTTAGCGAAAAATTCCACGCATTAAAAATCATGCGAGCAAAATTGTAAAATGGTTTATTTTTGCTAACATAATCTCGTGAACAATCTTGTAAATACGAGCGCACGACGTCCATCTTAGCTGTTTTGGTTAACTGAAATAAGATTGTCCGTTAATATATTCGGGAATTAGGGTTCATCTCAATTATATGATTCAATATGATTCGTGCTTTTTGCTTTCGTCAATTACTCGTTGCTTCAAATCATTTAGATAATATACGAAGATGAAGCTTTCAAAAGAAATGCGAAGGTGATACACGTTACCTCGGCCCACTAAGTATCCCACTATGGGCTGGAATCACGTTACTTTCCGAAGGTAAATATGGCTTTCCGTCACTCCAGTGAATATCTTTTTTGGGAAAAATCCCACAAATGGCAAAAATGACAAACTAACCCAGTGAAAGTGCAAGGAATGCGCATTTGATAAATGTAAGAAACATACCCGTGAGATGGATAATTATAGATAAATAAGCGTTATAAAATGACCAATATTTAAGCACGGTATTCGGAGGCCGCGCTTCGTGAGGCTACCGTGGGAGCTTTTTGGGGTTACGGAAGTAGCTCCGTGAGATTTACAGAATAAGGGTGAGAGCCTAATAAGCTACCGGTAGCTTCTGCTAGCTCTTTCTCTGGTATCTTCCATGACAGAGAATACCGATGGGAACAAGTAGCTTATTGAAGCATATTTTCGCCAGAAAGCTCCGATGCTTCGCGTTAGAGAATAGGCCCCCTGGTATATCCTCCTACAACACAGATGTAATACCGAGGACTCTCTCCACTACTCCTTTCTCCTTTTGCAAAATACACTACCTACCTACAATACCTATGTTGGCACACATAATAATGAGTACAAATTACTAAGGTAGAATGAATCTTTAAAGGCGGCACTCGCCACTGGAGACGACAGTGGGGAGGAAAAAGACCCAACAGATTTCATTGGCATGAAATGTGGTAATTTATGAGGATATGGGCTCTAATGTCTAAGGAACTTTTTCAGGGAAATATTTTGCCTCTTAGCACTAAACCCCTTGCTTGGCTGCACTAGGGAAGATAATGCCACATTTTCTCTTCATTGACAACGATTATCTCTTATGCTTTAACCAATTGCGAGCTTAAATATTTTTCTCATTTTATGGGTCCAAAATCTTTCACTTAGGCCATTAACCTTGATCAACCTTCTTTTATTTAGGCATGATGCTCTCAAGATCTACTTCCAGCATAATTAAAGAACTAAGTGATGAGTAGTGTATGACATTTGGAAAAAGAAGTCTGTCTGTGAAGGCCCAAGCAGTTGCCTAACCCATGGGTTTCAAAATATAGAAGTTCTGATAACATAAATGTACTGAAGTACAAAAACATGTTGTACAAGTGATCATTATGAAAGAGACTCTAGAATTAGTTTTCCCTCCGTATAGCTGATACTTAAATTTATTCACATCTCCTTTAATTCATGTTGGGAATGTGATTATAATATGCTTAGCATCACTCACCCTCTTTCCTGGAGGACAAACGGGTACACAGGCATCGTTCTCCTTGAGCATAGGGTGTGGACAATCATTTACACATGTTGCTCCATACTTGTATTTACCTCGGGGGCAACTTATCACACAGCGTCCATCATTTATGAAATGTTTACAAGCCTGTTTGGTGGCATAAAAGAAATAAAATCGTTTCATATTTGATACAGTTTTAAAAAATACTTATTCAAACTTAATTCTAAAATGCCTCTGAAATTTTCTCATTGTCTTTTCTTGAATATTAAACTTTTAAACAATACTGTGCCAGGCATAATTGGAATTATGCAAGGAGACAGGGACATGGAGGAGTAAAAATATTACATGTACATGTATATAGTCATCCCATCTTTCATTTAAACCTATATTAACAGGTAGATCAACTAAAAGTAACAATAAGTGATGTATGTTGAAGTTATCATGTATCTTCTTGACGTATTTTCTCTAGTCAATGAAATAAATTATTTCTTCTTTGCAAAATCTTCTTTTTCCATCATAGCTCTTCCTATATTCTGTATTACCATACCAATTTTCATGAAGAATGATACATGAGTATTGTTCATTGGACAAATGATCGATTTTAAGGTAATAGTTAAACTTATTTCCAGTATTAGCCAAACAAATCATGAAAGATTATCTGGCTAGTGGGATCGATGAAACTCTCCACACCAGTTATTCAGTATTTGTATAGTAAAATAATGTTAATTTAGGTAATTTCTTCAATTGTTAACTTTGGATCCAGTTCAATTGGACCTCATCAGTCCTAATTTTATTTATGCAGTCCAACATTTTCATTGTATAGATAATTTATTCTTGAGATCTCTGTTAAAATGTGTATAGAATGGCAACATTGTTGAGTGCAGTGGTCTCAAAGCTGTTGCATGGGTGTCGAATCGTCAAGAACAGCCTGGAACAGTGTGAGGCGTGGTGTGGATGGTTGAGGATGGTTAATGTTAATGACGGCTCTGCTATGTACGTGTAAAGTTGGTGAAGTAAAGCCAGGATGTATTTAACACTGTGAATGTTTTATGGCTGAAAATATTTGAATCCACGTTAGTGGCGATTTTAATTCAATGTTTACCACGCATATTATATCTTGCCCTGTTTTTTGTCTGTATGGAATCTTGTAATTAAAATCTAACCCACTTCCCAATGTTCAATTGAGCTGAAGTTTGGCACACATACCTGACCTCGATGGCAATACATGAATCAGTCGTTAAATTCATTAACTACAAAGTTAATCTACTAAACTTAAATGGTTTAAATTATATATTTCTTTACCCTAATATGACGCAACCCGCATTACATTGTTAACTCGCAATCAGAGCTGTTGCAATTCATTACAACTATCAGTTTAGCATTTATAGTGAGAGGAAATACTAAAAAAATGTAAAAACAATTGTACGATTTGTTAAAGAAGAAAAATATTTTTTACTTTTTAGTACACTTAATACTAACGTAGCTTTCTTTAAAAAAGTTTTTTTATATTAAATTATTACAATTGAATTCATTGAACAAAAATTTTCGTTTTTATACACATATTCACATAGGAAACTATTTATGTATTTCCTTCATCACATGAGCTAACATGTCTCATCTCTGACAATATCTTATTTTTTAAGTCATCCTGGTATTCCAATGTTTTATCCAGTTAATGGACTACTCAGGTGAAATGGCCATCGGATGGCCACTTATTATGACCACTGAATAGTTGATTATCCATGAGCCGCTGTGAAAGGCCATGGCTTTTTACTATCAGAGGTCACAAATGAACGCTAAGGCCTCGGCCATTTGTTATCACCAAATTCAATTTTTAATGGGTATTGTGAGTGGCCATTTTCACCTAGATAGTTTCTAATGTAAGGATGATTGACTATTTAACTTACAATGCAGTCTTTAAGTAGTGAGCCGGTGCATCCAATTGAACAATATGAATGGCAGCAGTCCATGTAACCTTCACCAAAGCATCTCCCTGGACATTCCGAGTGGCATTTCAGATTATTACTCATCTGACAGTTCTGTGGGCCTGGTCCCCAGCATTCACCACTACATGTAGCATCACATGGTGAGCATTCTGTGTCAGACGTGATGTCAAAAATGTTGGATCTCCAATCAGGGTTTATATATTTCCATTCTATGTCCTTAATGTGGCACAAATTGTAGCATTGAAGGAAGCCAACAATTCCTCTTCGAATTTCTGTCATGAAAAGGAAATGAGTTGTTTTTAAGTGTTACTTAGAAAGAAATAACATACCTACTAGTCAAAGCTAATTCTGACCCATGAAATCTCAGTACAGTGTTGTTCATAGCCTCCTAATATCCCTACCTAGACATTATATATATATATATATATATATATATTTGTACCCTCGCCTATATATATATATATATATATATATATATATATATAGGCGTCCATGCCCTCAAAAAAATCATTAAAAACCTTTTCCCACTCCTCTCTGATAATCTCACCACCAAAAACACATTCCCCAAATGTCCCTCTCTCACCTTCAGGCGTCCCCCTAACCTCTCCAGCATCCTAAAAACCACCAAACCGCTGACTAAACCCTATATTAGCTCTAAAACCCCACCCAACCCCTGCAATCGCGCGAGATGCAAAACGTGCCCTATTCTTATTACCGACCCCCTCCCCGCTAAATTCCTCTCCCACCCACTTCCTTCCGTCCCCTCTCGGTCATGCACTTCCCACAACATTGTGTACATCCTCCTTTGCAACCTTTGCGATTCCTATTACATTGGTCTCACCACTAACGCCTTAAGTGTTAGATTGACCGGCCACCGAGCCAGTTGTAAGCCGTCCTCGCCCAATGCCTCCTTCCCCGTCCCGGTCCATGCTTCCTCCCACAATGTCAGTTTTGACAAATGTTTCCGAGCAGGCATATTGTCTTCCCTCCCTCCCTCTGCCTCTCCCCTTCAATTACGTACATTAGAATTGGCTTGTATCTGGCTTTATTCTGCCTATAATCCCCCCGGATTAAATCGGGCTCACTGACCCCTACCGCCCCTTCTCCTCTCCCCTTTCTCCTCCTTTTATCCCCTCCCGCCCCTCCCCTTTCCTCCCTCCCACATCCCTTCCTCCTTCTCCGACCCTCTCCCGCCTCTTACCCTCTTCTCCCCCCCTCACCCCGCTCTCCTCTTCTGACCCCCTCCCGCCCCCCCCTCTTCTCCCCTTTCTTACCCCTTTCTCCTCCCTCTCCTCCTACCTCACTCTACCCCTTGTCCCATGCCTATCCATCATTCTGTATCCTTCCTTCTGTGAGAAAGGCAGCTCGGCTGCCGAAATATCAGAACGTATAGTGTGTGAGTGTTCTTCTTTTTTGTGTTTCTATATTTATTTCCGCCCCACCTGTGGCAAAGTTTATTTTTATTTAAATTATCGCGTGTGTGATTTTCCACGAACTCGTATATATATATATATATATATATATATATATATATATATATATATATATATATATATATGTATATATATATATATATATATATATATAATCTTTGGAAGTTTTCGCCAATTGGCCACAAATATATAAATTCAAACTTACAGGTGGTAGGAGAAATAGGAAAAGATAAAGAATTCGTTCTTACGGAACGTTTCGAACCAGTTTAGAGCTGACGAAGGACCAACTGGTTCGAAACGTTCCGTAAGAACGAATTCTTTATCTTTTCCTATTTCTCCTACCTCCTGTAAGTTTGAATTATATATATATATATATATATATATATATATATATATATATATATATATATATATATATATATATATATATATATATATATATATATATACACTATATATATATATATATATATATATATATATCACCTAATGAGGCCATGTTTTGTACTTTTTAGATTGGCTCTGGCGCTCTTTTTATCGAACCAAACGGTTCACCACATATGCAAATGAAAGACTAGGCCTCTTAAAACTAGAGCAGTAACTTAGTTATATCTGTAGAGATATGGACCCTATAAGAATTAAGAAAAAGCAGGAAGGAAGGAAGGAGCTGACTGAGATGAAGAAGAAAAATGTTTCAAAACAGCAGTACATTTATTCCACTTTACTGTTGCTTTTTTTGTCGGAGAACATCAGCGAACCGATTCACCATGGAGCATTTCCAGGGTGGTTCCCATTCGAATAGTTCCAGGGTAGTTCCTCCCCGGAACTGTTTCAGGGTGATTCCCCCCGGAACAGTTCCCCTCCCAAAATCCCCCCGGAACGATTTCAGGGGGGAACCTTCTAACAGGGTTCACTATAAAGGCCATTTTTGAAGCACTAACTCTTGGTAAATTTACGACATAAACTATAACTTTAGCAAAAGTTGAACATACTTTTTCTTCGTGTAACTCACGTCCATAAACACAACGCAATGTTATGTCATTTCAGAAGCGCAGAAACTTTTATAACCTCCGCGGCGTAAGCTAACTTAAAAAACTGCCAAACTTAAAATTCAATTGAGGGCATCCATGTAGTCAGTAGCTAAATTTCAATTCGCATTGATTCCAAATTGTATATTGTAGTTGAAACGAACTAATTACAGTCATCAGTCTTATCTGACTCTTGCGAAGATTATGCAACACTTTAAACTCATTTTCTCTCATAACACATTCATTAGGAGCGTAAGTCTACCTAACACAAATTACCTTTAAATGTAAAAATATCATCACAAGAACACACGCAATACATCACAGCACATATAGTACATATAACATTTGTAATCACTAAATTTCCATAGTTGCATAGTCACTTAACCACACGATAAACCTTCGTTTCAATATTCTCGACACATATTACGTCTCTCCAAAGAACTGCGGAACTGGCCCCGCAGTAGCTTTAACGGAGTCACCCGCTGTTGATCACACATTTGTGTGAAATTCAAATTGAAAAATTAAGATCTGGGTAGCTTAACTGGTAGAGTACTCGGCGCGAAGTCGGGAGTCAGGGTTCGAATCCCAGTCCAGGCAAATCATGCTTCCACTGTGAATTTCACACAATTACGTCTATTGCACGAGTGAAACTTACAATTAGTGATATCGACAGTAATTGAAAATTGAATTTAAGTGCTACAGTCGGATAATTTGCTTTTATTATTACAGCCAAAAGAAAACGTTGATCGGTTCAAACTACATACCAAAATTAACTTTCGCAGCGTTCTAAGCTACTAATTATCTTTGGTTTGGTTATAATGAGTTTTGAATAATTTGTGGTCCATAAAATATGTCACTCTTCAATAGTTTTTTTATCATAAGGGATATTTCTAATATTCTTAAAATCACAAACCAAGAACATTGTGTAAAAACAAAACAAACTTTCGAACGTATTGCTCAATTGTGCCGTCAATTATTTTCGCGAATATAACTCACGAACTACCAGATTTTTTATCGCTCACGACTTTCCTGAGAGATCATTGATCGTGGGGAACTTGAACCGCTCACTAGCTGGAGCATCGTACACTCATGACCCTAAGCTCACGAGCGAATCACAAGTGGGAGTGATAGGCGTGACCGAGATCTCTCAAAAGACCGACTTTGCCCATCACTACTTTCTAGTCATCAAATTTTACTTTCTTCTCAATACACATTCACGGCAGGCAGGTAGCCGTGAGGGGCTACAGCCCCACACGAATTATTTTCCCCGCGCGGCCACTGCCTTTGATTCATTCACCAAGGGGACTACTAGCCAAGGGGCACTTATCCTCTGACTCACCGTTACTAGATTCAGAAGCGATAATTTCTGCCTCCGAATCGCTTTGAAGAAACATCTCGATTTCCTTTCCGTTAGGTTCTGAGCTATTATATGCATAGTATAAAATAGCATTACAAAGTTCACTCTCCTTAGGAATAGCACAATTTTCCGTAGAATATACATGGGAAGACTCATAGCAGGAAACTTAAGGAATGAAAATCAGTGAGAGGTGTTTCATCGATATCTTTGTCTATGCGGCGAGGAAAAGAGCCGACCACATGATTAGACCGGCGCGGCGGTGCTCGGGACACCCAAAAGTGTTTACGTCCAACATAAGCGGGTAGGGTGACGCATATGAGGCCAACGGGACTGATTACGTTCGAGATGCCTGTGAGAAAGATACGTGGAAACAAGTCTTATTTCGAGGGCGATGAAGAAAGTATATCACTTGGCAAGTGTGATTCGTTGATTTGATCTTAACAGGAGGGTCGTCCCAAGTACCCAATAACAATATCTACCCTATCTCAGGGACAAAAGTGATAATAATAATTAAATCAAAAAATGTCTCGGTGGTCCCGTAGAGGGACTGCTCGCCCATTCGCAATTGCATTTGGTGGTCTCTTTAGGAACCACACGGGTGATAAAGATTCAGGCTACGCTCACGATAAATTGGTCTAAGTGGAAATGTCACGAAAGTATATAAAACATGCCTACAAAGCTTCGGTGTAAATTAGAAAACCGACATTGATAGTTGTTACATTTTTTAATCAAGAGCTCCTAGGAAAGACAGCTGAGAAGGTTCTCGGAATACGTTGACTCAGAGAGTGAAGCACCTATTCCGTAATTTTGATCTGAATGAAAACCCTGCTTCTTTATCGAAGTCCGTCGGGATTCCAATTTTATTCATTACCAAGCGGCAGTAGAAAAGTTGGAGAATTCGAAAAGGGGACGGGGACGGGGTCAACAAAATATCTCTTTGTAAGCGACTCTGAAATAGGACTATAACTGTATCGTGGTCATTTATTTCCCGAAAAAAAGGGCCGGATCAAGTTCAGCTGGGTTACGCGCTTCCAAACGAGCCACCCAGACACAATCGCAGAAAACTTGAGAAAACACGGGATTTCACGGCCCATGCTCCGTCTTTAGGACATGTATGCTTAGGAGGTCGCGCTCGCGGTCTGCAATCATTGCGAGGAAGATACACATCATCTTCCCGTCGTGTTTTTCCTGAAGGAGTCAGTGCGAGAGAGGTGCCGGGTAAGAGTGGAGCCAATGCCACCAGGATCGTATAGCGTGACAGCAGCAGAAAGGTTTCACGGCGCGGTGTTATGGTGACTGGGTTGTCAAGTTTGGAATTGACTACTTGTTGTTGGTGATGCATGGAACGTTCGTCTAGCTTCTTCCTTCACAGTGCGATTCAACATGAAACAATGACTTCAGCCAGCATTACATCATTCTTCAGAAAATCTATCAGTCTATCAGGTCATCTAGTGGGATTTGTAAAGATTTAACCAAACGTAGCCTCCGAGGAAATCCGCATTGTGAAAATTTTCACATCCAAGTAAACTTAGGAGCACCTAACCCGGAAAATAGCGACAATATTCCCAAAACGCGTACTCCAGCGAAAAAAATTATATCAAATGTAATAAGCACTTCCAGTGAAATTCGCCCACCTAATACCCATAAGCGTGGAAAGGAACCAACCGACACTCAATCGAGAAAATATGACATTAACTTTGTAGTAGTTAATTGCCGTAGCGTTAAAAATAAGCGGGCTGAAATCGAGCATATATTTCAGGACGCAGACGTGGTCATAGGAACGGAGAGCTGCCTTACAGAGGATATAAGCGACAGCGAAGTTTTTCCTCCAGGATATAAAATCTACAGATGCGATCGAAGCGATAGGACAGGTGGCGGAGTTTTTCTAGCAGTTAAATCACATTTACACAGCACCGCCCACGAAATAACTGATAATGAAATAGAAAGCGTATGGTGTACAATTAAACAACAAAACAAAAGGAGTATATATGTTTGCTCTTTTTATAGACCTCCAAACTCCGAAGTTGATATCATTTACCAATTAGAAAATCAAATATCTGCATTTACTTTGAGAGACAGTAAAAGTGTAATAATTATCTTCAACCGTAGATTCGTTATTTGATAAAGATGGCAAACTTGTCACCGAAATATTGACAAAGCTAACACGTTAAATTCCCACTTCGAAAGTTTATACGCTACAGACGATACTGCATGTAATTTTGATATTTCATTCACTGAGGAACTGATGAATGAAATCACTATTCAATGCGATTGGATTACTAAACAGCTACAGTCGATAAAAAATAGTAAATCTCCGGGTCCGGAGGGAATACCCGTGCGTGTCCTCAAGGAGTAAGCGCCACAGATCGCACCGTTCGTAGACATAATATTGAAGAATTAATTGTCTGAAGGAAAGATACCAATATACTGGAAAATTGCAAACGTTACACCAATATTCAAAAAGGGAAACAAACACAACCCAGGGAACTATCGACCAATTTCATTAACGCCAATTATAGTCAAGATACTCGAACACATCGTCGTTAGTAATATCATGACGTTCCTGGACAGTCGTAACTTCCTCCATGGCTGTCAGCACGGCTTCCGGAAAGGTAGATCATGTTAAACACAACTCGCGCTCTTTCTTCATGACGTTCACAAATCTGGTGAATCGAAAAGACAAGTGGACGCATTATTTCTAGATTTTAAGAAAGCTTTCGGCACTGTACCTCACAACAAACTTTTATACAAATTTCAGTCATGCGGGCTAAACGAAACAATAGTAAACTGGACACGCGACTTTCTGAGTGATCGTAAGGAAAAGTAGTTCTTGACGGAATTTGCTCTGATGTAGTTAAAGTGACATCAGGTGTCCCACAATCGGCCTACTTTTGTTCATTATATACATAAATGACCTATGCTCTCGAATTAGCAGTAAAATACGTTTATTTGCTGACGACGCTGTCATCTATCGCGAAATTAGTGATCACTCTGACTTTGAAATTCTATCATGGGGTTTAAAAAACGTTCATGTGTGAAGCAAAGAGTGGGGACTCGAACTTAATCTGAGCAAATGCACGGCGGTGCATTTCTTGCGGAGGTCGTCCAACTATCCCCATGTATATGCTGTGGATGGTGTTAACATAAAGGTGACAGATGAAGTGAAGTATCTAGGAGTTACGATAACTTCAAGCCTATCGTGGGGAACACATATAAGAAATATTTGTGGCAGAGCTCTGAAGAAGCTAGGATTCATCAAGCGTATTGTGGGAAGATTTTCGGATGAAAAAGTAAAAGAGAGGTGGTATTTCGCACTCGTCCGGCCACACCTTGAATATGCAGCGAGCATATGGGATCCGGTGCAGAAAGACTTAATTCTGGAACTTAATAAAATACCAAGGAAAGCTGCGCGATTCGTCAAAAACTTCTACGGGCGTACAGACAGCGTTACACCGATGTTAAACGAATTAGGCTGGGAGCCGCTAGAGACTCGGAGGCTGCGCGCTAGGCTTAGATTACTTGAGCAATTGAGAATAGATATCTTTAAGAGTGACACGGAGAACATCATATTAGAACCCCACTACATTTCCAGGTCCGACAGAAATTATAAATTAATGCCTATTTTGCCGAACGGATAGGTATGGGAATTCGTTTTTCCCCCGAACAATAAGGGACTATAATAAATGCTAGGCGTAATTTCATTAGAGCGTTTCCTTTTTATATGTAAACGACTGGTGTCCTAACACCCCTCGCCACACGCCTATTGAAGCGACTTGCGGGGTAGTATGTAGATGTAGATGTAGACGTAGACGAAATCCAAGCATGATAAAGACATATTATAACCGGGTAAGTACTTCTCACAATATTGCTGTGACGGAGTAGAACGATAAAGTAGCCGGTTGTCCTCTGTCTGTCGGCTGCAGTTTCAATAATTTCGTTTTTTTTACATTTTAATCTGGGTTTTTAATATTTTTCTGTGAGACATTCATCCCATAATTTACAAACCCTAAATTTCCATGCATTTTTCCTAGGTTTTATTATTATTTATCACCCAAATTATGATTTTATAACGGAATGCGCAACAATGAACGGAATCCTAATATAGCCTAAAAATACTGAACTCACTTTTTAGTAAGTTTACACACGCAGAAGAGTGCCGATTATCCGCAGTAATGGCCAATCAGATAATCGAAAGTGACAGATAATCCGTTTATGTCCATTTTACTAGTGGTTATGACCTTGGTTTCAGTCCCATGCTTTCTCCGAGTCTTGCGCATGTTCCATTGAAATACTCGTTATGTCCCTACCATTTAGTTTCCAGCCAATGTAAAAATTCATAATCGCAACGTAGTACGATCATCCCAAGGCTATGAGGCTATGTCGATCGGACAATTTTACCTCGCGTATTTTTTATCTTCCGAGACTCAGCTCAAGGTAGCTGACGCACACTGTACGAGCTACTCATTTCACTTCTAAAACTACGTGACGACGATTATTAAAATAGTAATACAAGCACAATCGAACGAGTTAACAAAATGTAATGTAAGATTATTTCAGACTCCCCCTTCGTAAGACAATGTAAGAAGAAGAAAGGAACAACGGAAGAAATACACACTCATTCGTCCGGGTCACCCGGGCGCCCCAACGCTGAGCAGTGATTCAAAGAACTAATTATAATGCAACACCGTTATTGAATTTCTATTGAATGAAATGTTATTGTTCATTTTGTTTGCGTGAGACCCAGTAATTTTGTTTATCTTCTTTTAACTGGGCATGATAATCCGGATTAAACTGGGTTAGCAAAGAAAATTCTTGGCTACGTTCCTGATTGACGTTACCTATTGTTTATTCACATTATATAATTACTAGGTCGATAAATAAAAAAGGTCCATTGCCAAATATATAATTTTAAATACCTTATTATGGCGTGTACAAACGTTTCTCCCGATATGCCTGGCGTCATCCTGGTTTGTAAGTCACTTGCTCGCTCCCCAATATGCCCCTAAGGATGGCCCTCGCTTGTTAACTTCATGGGACGAAAAGAGAATTATTCGCAAAAGGATTAAGGATGCGCAAGAACTGCTGGAAATACATGTAACTCGATGGACTTGTACACATAATACCGAAGGTTTTGCAATCCTATCTCAACATATATTTTAAAGTCAATGTAAATATTTTTATGGGGAGAAAAACAAGTTTTTAAAGACTGAGAGAATACTATTAGGACTTAAAAGTACTTATATTTATAAAAAAAACACTCTAAACATTGCCAAGTACCGTTAACTAAAATATCCTGTTAGAACTTATCTTAGAACCTTTCGTGCTTTCTTGCAAGTACATTTTAACACTAGCGGGTCAGGCACCGTCTGGATCTGAGCAGAGGGTTGGCAATCTCAACGTATAGCTTTTAAGCTGTGCCAAATTGTTATGAATTATGTAATTCTTGTCAAAGCTATCAATAAATAGCTAATAGCTATCAATCATGATAAAGCAATCAGTTGACGATATAACCACATTTGGGGCGACCATTTTTCTGAAAGTAACAAAGGTGACTTTTGTCCCCCAAGATTAGTGATTGAAAACACTGATCGGTGTCATCATCGGGCCGGACCTGAAAAAAAATTGTCGTACCTGATTAAAAATTGGCGAAATAAAACAAATTGTTCCATTTCATTTAGTGAACTTACAAAAAGTTGAGCCAGAAACCTTTGAGCACAACTGCTATTTATTTTATGGTCGGTAGACTGTCACAGTGGTATTTTCTTCTGCTTCAATCGCTGATATCATTTCGCACAAATCGCTTGCCTCTTTCCGACAGGAGTGACAGAAATTATAACGAGTAGCAGAATAACTGGATTCCAGCCGAGCCCAAAGATGCTGAATTTCTGTGAACCAGCGTAACTTAAGTGGGACACATCCCTTCCTGCTGACCAATCTCGGTTTCTTGTGGGATACCTGATGATACGAGAAACCTGATTACAAAAGAGAACTGTTGCCCTGTGAAATAATGAATCTAAATTGGAGGAAGATGCTAATGTTGTCTGTTACTCAATTGTACAAAATAAATTCATCGTATTTTCTATATCCACCGGACTCGGCTGTAGCTGAGGGAAAACTAAGAGAAATTTAACAGTCTTATGACTTATTAAAACATGGAAAATCTGTATTTTTTCTCTTCATATCCACGTAATATTTAATTTTAAAATACAAATTTCAACATATAAGTTTTTGAGGATGTAAAACTGGAACCAGTTGTCTCTTCTTGATCTCAATAACCTAAATCTGTTTATTTTTATTCTTCATCATTGGATGGTCGTCATAAGGATGAGGTTAACCTTTTTTTATTTCCCATTTGAAAAAAAAAATAAGAGGATTCCCATGGCAATTCCCGAGTATCGGCTCGTCTCCGATTCTTGGAAATGACTACAATTGTTTGGCGAAACCTAGTCTTAAATAATTCGGTGCTGCAATGTTCACCGGGAAAGAATTTCGCAAATAATTACAGAGGGTCTCGTTTTTGATGTCGCAAGGGCCACTAATAAGAGTTTCCATCTCCTGAGGAATGTAAACCACATTGTACTCCTCCACTTAAGTTGTTCATTGCCGATCAATTTCTACGTTTAAGGTAGCTTTGAAAATGTTTACAATGACTCTTGGACGCTTAAGTCAATCAGTAATGAGCAACGAAATTGGAAGAGTACAAAGTGATTTCTTTTCACCATGCTAAACGTGGAAAGGTTCCTCTAGCAATTAGCGTCGCGATTCCAGGAGAATTCCGTTCCAAGAGTGAGAAATTCCCGAAGGCTCCGAAATATATAGCTGAATGTGTGATTACAACTTCAGTAAAATTTGTATTCGAAATAATTCATTAATATTAACTCCCCTATTGGATCAAAATGTAATTGGTTTAACCTGGAGCTATTCCAGTTGTGATCAGATGGTATCACGTACCAAATATCTATTGCAAGAGGTTCCCAACCCGTGATTTCAGTCCCCATATATGGGGTTGTGGATGAGATTCGTGGGGCCGCAAGGGAAAGAGAAATTATGCTCTACAAATTACAGGTTTTGTTCAAATATAATGAATACTAATAAAAGCCTATAAGCGACGTAGTTTTCAAATGTTGTTCTTATAACAAATATATAGGGGTCGCTAGTGATCGTCAACATTAAATTTTGGGGTCACCATTAAAAAAAGGTAGAGAACCCCCGGATCTAAATCACCAAATGTGAGATACCTACATAATCGTCCACTCTGTGATATTGATTTTATTTGACAGCCCTTCTAGGAAGTTTCGTAAACTTTCTCCAAGAAAGATTTTCACAGAATTCCCTTGGCAGTTCTGCAGATATTCCTAATAATGTGGAATCACTTTTTTGGTAAAGTAATTCTTACCGAAACCCTCGCATTTTCCGTAGAATGTCCTCAGCAAATTCTGTAGAATACCTTACCACGTTCTATTGATGTTCTTGATTGGACATTAGCAAATAATCATATTTACTGCTTTTTGTTAACTCCTCCGACAGGATAAGCATAAGAGTGAGAATGGGGTAACTGAGAAGTCTATGCGACGAGAGTACAACCTACTTCCATCGCAAACACACGCATACATTTATTATTTAGCATTTAATATTTAGGCTACAATGTTCAAATTGACACATTACGTAGGCCTTGTAACATGTCATATGCAGACCGGTTTTTGTTTAGTTACCAGGAATAGAGTGGGAGCAAAATGCAATTTTGGGGTTCGGAATGAGTGGATCAAGAAAGTTTGTGGGTTGGACGCTCTAGTAATGGACGTATATGGAAAGAGTGTGCTTCGTTGGTTTGGCCATGTCAAGAGAATGAGAGAGAACCGAATAACGAAACAGATATATGATAGTGGAGTGAATTGTGTGAGAGTAAGAGGTAGACAGCGAAATTAATGGGTGAATGTGGTGGAGGTGACTCTAAAGAGGAGGAATATTAGCAGTTTTGAAAATATGTGTGTGTGTATGAAGCAATGCATCGGTGTAAGAGAAGCGAAAGTAGGATATAGTGCATTTTTGGATGAATTATTAAAAGTGATCCAGTTTTCGACGGATAACGGCAATAACTAAATTCTTTGACTTTGCCTGCCCAGAAACGGAATGGCATGATTGACATGTATGCGTATGTCAATTCTTACGAAAGAGAGAGTACTCGCTAAGAAATGCCGGGAAAGATTTCACATGACACAGGAAATTCCTGGAAAAATCCTACGTGAAAATGTCTCTCTTTTATGCTCTTAAAAAACGATGGGCATTCCACCAAAGTATTTACCGATTATCAAAGCGACAACCAATGGGTGATCAATGGATCAGCCCTCTATTAACCGAGTTACCATTAAACACGTAATTACTTCCAATTATGGATCATCAAAGTCACAAGAATTAATATACTTCCACATTAGTAACATGAACACGCTTATGAACACCGTTTCAGTTGTGAGTAGTATGGGAATTTTTGTCAAAAAGAAACTAGTCAACAGCTGAGCGTTCTACTTAGGAAAGTGTCGTATGAAAAGCAAATCTCAAGAAATCGTAATTATTACAGAAACTAAGCAAAATGTGGTAATATACAACTCAAATATAATATTATGGAAACGCAATTCACCATATGGAATAGATTTTTTACCATTCCCCCATTCATGCAAATACTATTCTTGGATAATCCGTGCGTGTTGGCAACCCCAAGCCATTCACCTCTAAGGGCCGGCATCTCAAGGTACTGGGAGGTGACGGTTGTGGCCAGGAAGGCGAAGGCTTCCCTCTGTGCCGTCATCTTCATCAGTTTCTCTCCTCGGATGATCTGGAGGCTCGTCAAAGGAACCCTTCGCACTCCGACGTTGAACAGCAAGACGTAGCCAGAGACCTCGTGGATGTTGCTGAGGAAGGAAATGTCGAGGTCTCCGCTCCTCAGCCACGTCAGTTCAAGGTTTCCCTGCACGAAGGTGCAGCCCGTGTAGCGGTCTCTCATCTCGCGGAGATAGGTATCGTAGTTGGTCGGCTCCTCGAAGCCCCTGTTTGTTCCGAGGCACACTGAAATTAGATGGAGAGATCATAATTTGATACAAACCAATCCATCAAAGTGGTTGGAGCATCGGTTTATGTACAGATGCACGCGAAACTTTGCGAGCGTTTTCGCATTAGTGTTATGATGTAATAGAAGAACAGATGAAGCAATGAAATTCACGAATATATGAAGAAATAGATGAAATTGAAAAAAACACGTAGCGTAATATATTCGTAAAAACATATATTAATATAATGTTCGCCTGGATTTCGAATACCGCGTCGATAACGATCAATAGCTGATCTCATAACATGCTTTGATTAGATAAGGCAACAGCGTAAAATATAATTTTTATAGATATCATTTCCATTTCTGCATGAATGGCAAGTTTCACCGCCTAAACATGTGATCCTAGAACATTTTTCGACTTGCATGAAAAATTATCAAAATATGCAAGTATCCAATATTAGCGCTCCAGCCACCTTAATTCGCTGCAAATTTAATGTGGGTGGTGAAGAAAAAAAGTGAGAAAAAATACGAATGTGTAAAATTCTCATAGTAACAAATTAACCTGGAATCTCATTCCCGAATAATTTTTTTCGCCGTGAATTTCGCTAATCGTCACTCACCTCAGCGGGCTGAAGTCCTTTGGAGTGTAACTGTATTGAATTTATAAAAGAGTATAGGTTGGATATATGAATCAACATATATAAAGTATCGTCCCAGTCATCTCAAAGTGTGTATGGTACAGGGTGATTCCATACCAGATGCGAAATGCTCGTCCAAGCTGAAGGTCGAGCCTACCACGCTCCCCGGGATTCTACACATCTACACAGTACCAATGCAAGCCACCTCAAAAGCATGTGGTAGGAGGTGGAGTTATCACCAGCATGCACTGTTCTACACCCCAATAAGTTTATAGAAACTGCGACTATTAATGTATTAGCAAAAACCAGCTAATACTTGTCAGGAGGTGATATTTCACCAACATACGCTACTATAGGTATGCTATTAATTTTACAGAAATTATCTACATGAATATATTTTGTCAACTACATGAATGCACAGGAATACCAGTGTTTTACAGAAAAAATGTTAGCGTGTTGTTGTTAGTACCTATCATTTAACAAATTAAAAAACGAGCATTAGGGGTCAAATCAACTAATTATCTATACTATCTATTGAAAAACCTAATTAAAATTCTCATTGGCAGGTATTTTGGTCTCTTATTGTTCGCGGAAATAATTACAATTTAACGAGGATAATGCACGGCCAAACTAGAAACTAGGAGAGTTCTACGTTGGCGAACATGGTAATAAAGGGTACACGGTTAAAGATAGTTCTACATGAGTGGAGATGGGTTATATACTTATTAACTGAGTATATACATTGAAAGGAAAGAAGGCTGTATGGATGATTTCGGAGGAGGTGGTCATAGTGGACGGAGGAACAACAGAAATATACCGACGCGTCGCGTCGGTACCGTCGTGAAGTGCCTAAGAGGGTGATAGAAGGAAGAATGTTATTGTTTTCTTTATTGTTTTAATGGCCTTTTCCGGGCTTGCACTAGCACCTTAAAGTCCACCTTAAGTTAGAAATGACTTTAAGAGGGTAATGCAGGTGTTCGCCGCCCGCTTTTAGGGGCCTTCCACTTAAGGTGGCCATGACCCCCTACGTTACGTAAGGTTAGCATAGTCCATTGTTCCCATGAAATATGTCCTTAAGCGCAATTTCGTCTACTTCACTACTTAATGTTTACGCGTTATAAAATGTAAATAAAGAATTTTCAACAACACTGTAGCATTAATAACAAGAATATTATGTAATTTGCGACTCTCTGGACTTATATTCGTAGACAACAAATTACCTGCTCGTGATAATCGTCATAGATTGTGTTCGAAAATAGGGTTCGTTTTCGTAAATCGTGTTGGTGGAATTCTTCTCCCACTGCTATCCATTGATCATTTGCCATAGCTTAATTAGGCTGGTGACATCATTTTCCACTGTTAATTTACATATTAACCCAGCAATAGCCACCTTCAACTTTGGATAACTACTAGATGCACTGTATTGCCAGCCATTTTTAGTCTGCTATAAATATTAAAAAATTAATTCCCAATTTCCCTGAGGGCAGTTTATTGCATTGGTGGCCAGTTTCATTCACATTTTGAAGTTCAGACAGTGCATTTATATTGGATCGTTTCACAGACGAATACCAGCAAAAAAATCTCCCTGCCTTAGGATAAAATCCGACGAATTCCTGACGGAGCATGTCTTCCGAGGCATGGAGAATCAACGGCGTGATGTTTATGTTACATTTCGGAATAAATTCACACCAAAGCCTTGACTTTTATTAATTAGGTGCTGGTAGATGAGCCAAGAAAACGTTAATCTACTTCTATTCTACCAACAGAGATTTCGATGAGAATATATACCTTCTTAAACTGCGGAAAATTGAGAATAGCTGCAGTTATACATTTCCGTTGTTGTAGACAGTTTCACATCTGTACCATAAGGAGCTTAAAGTACCTTTTTTTAAGCTACTTGATCAGTACTTTAAACACTTCTTTCAAGCTCACCATGCTAATCGTCAGTTTATTATTTTCATTGTTTTTAGTTCTTATTTCTGAGCAATCGTGACGCTGCAGTCGATTCAAGACTCTCTTAAAGTGCATGAATCGAGAGCACACCACATTTTATGTAAACCTTGAAGTCTCTTGAAGTAAGCCTGTAGTGTAGACTCGGAACTGGTGGTGGTTTTGTGGGTTTCCCACCGTCCCCAAGCGAATGCCAGGACAAAATCGCTCCTGTACATGTTATCCAGTGAAATATTTCCAGTGACCAGTTTATTAAGTCACTTAGGCGGCGAAAGCCCAAAGCGCACTTGTTTTTATTGTTATTTTATATGTATGTTTTTAAGTGTGGAATAAATATTTACTGAACTAAACATCCTGGGAGAGATAGGAAAAGAATAGGAATCTTGTAATATATAAAAAAAGGCAAAAAGAGACGAAAATATTAAAAGGGATATAATATTGGAAAAAATGTATGTACAAGTATGTATGAGATTGAATCGTTATAGAAGACTCCCAACCGCGAGGGAAGTCGTAAGTAAGATTCCATGGGGATCTACTGTCCCAGTTTCTACCCAGTACTACTAGTACAAGTACTACCCAGTTTCTGGTTGGACTGCGCACTGTTCTCCTGACTGATTTTTGGCCTGCACTGGGGGAACGTGCGAGGTTCCGATTTGTGCTGGGACGAGTGCTGCATGCCTGGTGTGGAATCACCCCGTGCCACACACCCTAGTGGTGGCTTGCACGGTACTTCGTAGATATAGATGTACTCTTTATTTTAAGGAATACTCATGAGTAAATTAGTATAGTATCATGAGAGAAACGTCAGAGATGATTCTTCGCTCTCATATTGATTTCATTGCAATTAAATTATCATTGTAACGAAATCAATAGCAGATATGTTCAAAAACATACTTATTTAGTTTTATGGCAATGGTGATCCTTAATAATTTTTAGAAGTTGAGTACCGGTGAGCAGAGGTTTAGATGACATCAGGCATAGCTATCTTAATGTTTCACGACGTAAGATCCTTGCCTCCATACACTACTTCATTTTTCGGCTCGGCATATGACCAAGCTGTTTTCATTCCATTCATTAAGCCTATTCTCTTTCTTCCCCTTTCCCACTTACCCAACATCCTCCCCTCTATCACGGCCTTCACAGCAACCCCTAGCATCCCTCATTACCTGCCCCAACCACCTACTCTGCCTGATAATGTCCAATTCCGGATTCTTTGTTGGCCATCAATTATTCTGTGCTTCGTAATAAGAAACGCAATTTTCGTAATTCAAATTTAGTATTTTCCACGTGTTTCGGTTGTTTCGCGTGAACCGTCTGCCACTTGCATCTGATGCCTAAACCTGCCAATAGCAGGCAGGCGCAACAGCACTCCGGACGAATTGGACGGTCGTCCAACCAAATCTTCGGCGAACTCAAAGACGCAGCCAGTACTTGGGTACTACTTGAATATGCTGCCAGTATTTGGGATCCTTATGAGATAAGCTTGGAAACTGAGTTAGACCGCGTGCAGCGAAGATCGGCAAGATACGTTAAAGGCCGTTATGATAATCTCATTAGTGTTACTGATCTTTTGCAGCAACTGGGATGGGAAAAGCTTTCAGACTGTTGATTAAAATTTAGACTCAATCTATTTTGTAAGTTCCAAACCGGTCTATTCTCTGACGACGTTGATAATATTTTACGAAATCCGACATACTACGGTAGATCAGATCATGAGAATAAAATTAGGGAACTAGACTGCAGAACGGACAGGTTTAAAATGTCATTTTTCCCACGAACGATAAGAGACCATAACAGCACCGCCAATGAGACTTTTATCTAGGTTTGTCATTATGTAGTGTAGCTCTCAGTAGTAGTAGTACTCTTTATACTTAAATCCTTATCTGTTACCTAGTACTAACAGCACGCCGTGCATGTTTTCTACATAATTATTGAGTATCTGTCCATTTGTGTAGTTGCAAAATACATATATATTAATGGCACCTCTCCATTGTGATAATATCTGTAGTGTAGTAGTACATGATTGTGAGGCTTCGCCTCGTGACAAGCATTAGCGATTTATGCTTATGCATAATTAGTCGTAGTTACACTAACTTTAGGGTATAGTGTAATGCATGTTGGTGAATACTCACCCCCTACCACACACCCCTTAGGTGGCTTGCAGGGTATTTTTTACATTGAGATGCTTAAATTCGGTGGTGGAGCGAGAAGTTTTCATCGTGGCAGACCGTTGCAACAGCGCGCGATCGGAAGTCCTTGAGATGTACGCGGAAATTTTAAACGCTTTTCTTGGAAAGTTGGCGTGGGTATATGTTATCGGCTTCGTACCAATATTGAAGTAAAAACCTGAACAAAGAACAAAAGGATATGTATTGGGGGAAGCAAAAAAAGATTATGGAGCGTGACAGAAATGTTAAAAACACTGTGTTATGAGTCATAAGAGCTCAGGAGATACTTATGCAGACTTAGTGGAATACTTCACGAGGTCAAGAACGGAAGCTTTGGGAGAACAAAGAAAGGAAGAGCTTTCAAACAAGCAAAAAGAAACACATTTCATGAGAAGAAATGATCCACATTACTCAGCACAATGCCGGCCACAATAAATATGCAAGAAAATTCTTATTCTATTAAATCAGGTGTTCATTGGAACGGCTCGTGGATGAAATGAACTCTTACGTGTTAATGTATCGTGTAACCAGGCATTTAAAGTAGTTTGAGTGAACGAGAGGTTCAATCATCAAAGCATCAATGAACATTCTCAAAAGGACGCGAAGGCCGTTGGATATAAAAGCAAGCAAATTTAACTCACTTCAATACTAAACAACGAATTCTAACACATATTCGGCTCACGGATGTTCAAACCTTGGCTAAAATGCCGACCAAAATCATGGAAATAACCAAGTATTACGGGCGCATTTGTGTGAACTTCTGTGATAGAGTGATTTTGGATTAGAGATGAGCACACTGGTTCTAATTTAAAAGGACGATCGGAAATGGCAAAAAACAACTTCATCTACACCTATATCTATAAAATACCCTGAAAGCTGACTCAAGGGTGTGTGGAAGGGGGTGCGTAGTCACCAACATGCATTACATTATGCCCTAAAGTTAGTTTAATTACGTTGTATACGTATTAGCATAAATCACTCATGTGCGTATTTATGGGGGGGACCAACGGGATTGGAGCCCCCCCCCCCAGAAGCAACTTTGTTAAGGGTACCAATATTAATACCAAACAAATTAGCAAACTAAATATCATTGACCGTTTGTTATCATTAACAAGTCCAATGTTCCCATTTGGGAACAGATGTATAAAAACTCATGAAAATTATAATCCACACCTATGATTGTTTTCATAGCTTTTTTTGAGTAAATAATAGATTGAAATAATTTTTAGAACGAAATACATGACTTTTTTACGTATAGGTCATTAACTATATATTTTCAAATTTTGCTAATTTCAGCACCTCTGTAGTGAGCAAGCTATTTATTCGATATTATTTCTAAATTCATTTTTAAATTCTAAATACTCATTTTTTTCATTGCTATAACATCTCTTTCATTTTTTAAAACGTTTTTTTGGATATTGAAATATCTTATATTTGAGTAATAACAAATTTAGTCGTGTGTTACCATTTGGGAACATTGGACTGCGGGCATATCTTAGTATTCGATTCTTGATAGACTCGGATAGTGCTTCTCCAAGCCCTTGTGGTATCATATTGTGCATTTTTCACCTCATCTGAGGCATTTTCAAAAATTGGTGTTACTGCTGCCTATGTAGTATATCCAAATTATTAACTTGCGACAGTTTGAAACTGTGCACTACACTGTAGTGCTAAGTTGGATAATGTAGTATGTGATACTAAGCATTTGATAGGTGTGGGTTGTCACAAGCTTTTTTCTGGTAAACGTTTGGCTGTGGTTAGTTTGGTTAGTCCTTCAACGCACTCTATTCCTTCAGGTTGTTGCTTCTCGTGTGTTTTTCTCAGTGTACTGATTCAACAAGTCCGGATTGTG
Source organism: Pyrrhosoma nymphula (assembly GCA_963573305.1). Classification (NCBI taxonomy): domain Eukaryota; kingdom Metazoa; phylum Arthropoda; class Insecta; order Odonata; family Coenagrionidae; genus Pyrrhosoma; species Pyrrhosoma nymphula. Next base: position 113,134,268 of record OY754330.1, on the reverse strand, counting down.
TTCGCATTCTTTGATGTTCAAATTTAATTTTTTTGGAGATTTTACGATTGAAGTAGTAGTAGAGTATTTGAATCTGATAAGTGGTTTGAAATGTCAGAATTCGAATTGTGCCAGCATCCTCCTGTTGAAGACCACTGTTTTTCTTATGAATAAGAAGTCGATGAAAATGATCTAAGAGAAATAATCCCTGCTGACACGTTTGGGAAAATCACCCTCAATTTACCGCATAGGAATGAGGATTGGATTCGAGAGAAGGACCAACTACCTACACAAAAAGGGGTTTCACAGCAAAGCACTGCTTAGGGAAATATGAGTAAAATAAATTTCCTCCTGCATCATTTTACGGTTATGTTCTATATAAAATTATGATTCAGCGTTTCATGGAGTTCAAAATTTCTTTCATATTTTCAATTCATACACTCATGAGTCAGAAAAGTAATGGAACGAACGAATCATGTAATTCAGCCATAATTTGGAAGAATATAGAAGTAGTTTCGATGAGAGACTCCATTGACCCAATGCCGGGGTTAGCCAATCATCTGGAGAAGCTGGTTGCCATGGTGCCAATTGAACTGTTTATGATGTATTTACCACAGGAGTATTTGGGTCATTTTTCAGATATTTTCTCTCTTTACACTCAACAAAAAGGTACTTCCCTTGATTTTACACAAGAAGAGATTGGTTAGTTTTTGGAATCCATTTGTTTACTGGTTATCACACGGTGCCCCAGGAAAATCTGTACTGGTGTTCTGCGGAAGACGTGTTGATTCCCAAAATTCCTTCAGTGATGCCGAGAAATTTTTTCAAAGAGATAACACAATATTTTCACTTGTTTTCACTTTAAAACAACAAGTTGCAGAAGAGTGATAAATTAGGAAATTTTTCACCTTTGTATAGAGAATTAGGAAAAAAATTGATGCAATTTGGGATCTTTCATAAAGAATTTAGACTTGAGGAGTCTATGGCTCTATACTTCGGTTATCATTCAAGTAAAATGTTTATCAAAGGGAAACTAATTCATTCTGGAAATAAAATTTGGATTCTATGCACATAACCAAGATACCTACATGCGATGCAGATATATGCTGGGACGGATAAACATTCCACAGGTCCTCTGGGGAATAGGGTAACATCTGTTCCTTTGGCAGTCATAGACACCCTAAGAAAATTGAGGTATATTCGATAATTTATTTTCTTCGTAATCATAGCTGACAGAGAGGAGCATAAAAACAACAGGTACTATTCGAGGAGGAAGGATAGCGTAATTCCTGCTAAAACCTTAAAAGTAAATTGCAAAATCTGACCAAGGGGATTATGAATTTCGATGGAATGGAAATGGTATTCATGTGTCGATGGCATGATAATTCCATGACGATATTAGCATCAAACTACTACCCTCATAAGTAATTATGTACTGTATAAAGGTTTCCTAGAAAGCACGGGAAGAGGATTGGAGTAACGCAACTACTTTTGGAAAAAATAATAATTTGGGAATGAGGGAAGTTATATACTGGACAGACTTATAAGTAGCTACAGTTCGAAACTTTGAGCATGGCTAGTGCACAGAGAAATCCATGGGAAGGAGACAAAAACTCACTTAGAATTTCTACGTGATGTAGCGATGAGTCTTATGCATCTAAGCCCCAAGATATTGACTCATCCAGGACCTAAGACAAATGTTTTAGAAATGAATGAAAAACAGAGAGGGCATATTTTAAATAAAGCTTCTCAATTGAGATATGTAGTCTCCAGAAAAAGTACTAGACTTCAGTGTTCTGAGTGTGACAATTGTTGTCCAATGTATCACGAATGATTTTAATCCAAATTAGGGAATGATGTCCATAGTAATCAATGAACTTTTTCTCTGTCAACATGGATTCGTGTATTTTTCAGAGTTTTGATGCTATTTTTGAAAAATATAAAAACCATGTCAAAAGAGACATTTTCAACATTATACTCAGTTGAGTGTCAAATGTTTCTATTTGGGAACATGCTCAAAAACACATATCAAAATTTTTGTTTATATTTTCCTTCAGAAGTTATCTTAATTGGATGTTAAGTTATTCATTCATTCATTCATTACAGTAATCTACCGATTAGAGGTATGTTGTGGTGAAGGTCAGAGAATATCCAACAAACTCTTACACGTGCCGTGCCCTTTCTACCTCTAGTATTTCTTCCTTCATCTCAGCATATGTCCTACCTTTCTTCATCCCGTCCATAAAAAACCGATTCTCTTCCTTCCCGTTCCCCTCTTGCCCAACATCCTACCCTCTATCACGGCCTTCAGCAAACCATCGTCCCTCATTACCCCTTCCAGCCACCTACCCTGTCTTCCCCTAATCTCATCTATAAGTTTCCTCTCCTCACCCACCATGTCAAGCACTTCCTCATTTGTTTTCCTTTCCGTCCAACGCACCTTCTCCATCCTCCTCCACACTCACATCTCGAAAGCCTTCAGCCTATTTTCGTCTTCCTTTCTCAAGGTCCACGTTTCTGCCCCATACAACGCAACACTCCATATCAAGCTCTTCACCAGCCTCTTTTTTACATCCTTACTTAAGGTTCCCCTCATCAGCTCCCTTCTATTATTGAACGCTTCCTTCGCTAGCGCTATTCTCCTCCTAATGTCTTTGCTACTATGTCCTGTTTCTTCTAGCGTACTACCCAAGTATTTAAATTGTTCTACCTGCTCCAGTTCCTTCTAAGACTAAGACTAAGACTTCCTAATCTTATCACCAGCTTCGCTTTCTTTGTCCTAGAGAATCTTATTATTTTTGTTTTCTTATTATTTATCTTCATTTCGTATTTCTCATACTGCTTTTCCAGTACATCTATTAAAGTTTGCAATCCTTTCGATGACCAACTGACCAACGCCTGGTCGTCAGCGAATCTAACCGACTTTATCCACTTGCCTCCTTTCATTCCCACATCTAGCCCATCCCATGCCTCTCTTACCATTTTCTCAGCATAGATGTAAAAAAATAAAGGCGACAACGGGCACCCTTGCCGCACCCCGCGACCTATAATTGCCCACTATGATTCACCGTCAGCTACCCTTACCTAAGCCCTCTGCCCCATATATAAGTTTCGGATGAGTCTCCTGTCACGCCAATCTATTCCTATTTTCCCCAGTATCTGCATTAATTTATCCCAGTTTACTCTGTCAAACGCCTTTTCGAAATCTACAAAGCAAGCGAAAACATCCTGATTATGCTCTATTTTTCTATATATAAGTGTCCTCATTACAGCAATTGCGTCTCTGGTTGCCCTCCTGTTCCTAAACCCAAATTATGACCAATAAAATATTAACGCCTAAATAACGCCTAAATAACAGTTTGCTCTGCTATACAACCTTCTATATAGTATTCTAAGAAAGACTTTTGCCGCGTGCGAAATTAAACTGATTGTTCTATACTCCTCGCATTCTGACGCTTTCTTCTTCTTCTGTTTTCACGAAATCCTCTGGTCATACTCCTTCCTCGAAGATAAGATCGAAAAACGATTTTCTTCCCTTACTACCTAGATTCTTCAGTAGCTCCGAAGGTAGGTTATCGGTTCCCACGGCTTTTCTACCCTTCATCTCTCTTAATACCCTCTCTATATCACTGTCAAGTAACTCGGCTCCGATGTTATCCTTATCTATTGTTCCTTCATCCTCTAGATATAGGCTAAAGGGTTTATTCTCGCTGTCATATAGCTCCTCTATTTATTCTCTCCATCTTTCCTGGATATCTTCCTGATCGATTAATATCTTCTCTGTTTTTTTATTAATCTTTGGTATCGTTTGACCCCTCTTACCACCCGATAACATTTTCACCTTGGCGTACAAAGCGCCCACTTCCCCCTCCTCCTGCATCTTTTCCATTTCCTCACATTGTCCCTTCCACCAGTTTTCTTTTGCCCGATTGGTCACTCGCCTGAGTTTATTATTCAATTCCTTGTACTTACTCTTGTCTACGTCGGTGTTCACGTTTTTCCATATCCTTCTCTCCTCCATTTCCTTAATCATTTCTTCTGTAACCCACTGTTTCTTAACCCTCTTCTTTTCCACCGTTCCTATTGTTTTCTCTGCCGTTCCTGCGATGCCTGTTCTTATAACCTCCCATCTTCTCTCTATTGTTCCCGTCCGCTTTGCTTCACCTATACTCTTTTCTACCAGCTCTTGCTATTCCCTCCTATTCTACCCTTTCAATGCTTCAAGGTTCCACCTCTTTATCTTCCTACCTTTACAAAGCCTTTTGAATCTAACTTCACACTTCGTCATCACCAAGTTATGATCTGAGTCCGCATCCGCCCCTGGATAGCTACGCGATTTTTTACACTGTTCCTATATCTCTGATTTACCATTATATAATCAATTTGTTATCTCCCAGTATCACCCGGCATTTTCCATGAGTACCTACGCCTGGGGCGATGTTTAAATCAAGTGTTTGTCACTACTAATATATTTCTTCTACAAAATTCAACTACCTTTTCACCGCGATCATTTCTTCTTTCTAGCCCAAACCCTCCCACTTCTAATCCGTCCCTCCCTTCTCCCACCACTGCATTCCAGTCACCCATCACTATCAGGTTTTTCTTTCCCGGCATTTTTCTAATTATTTCTTCTACTTGCTCGTACACCTCTTCCACCTCTTCCTCCCTATGGTTGCTCGTAGGCATGTATACCTGGACCAGTACGAAATTCGTCGGGCGTGCTTTTATTTCTACCACTAGTATCATGTCTCTCACCTGTTCTATGTTTACCACTCTCAGTCCCAACTTTGTGTTTAGTACCATTCCTACCCCTCTTGACTCTCATCTCCCCCACTATAGATTACCCTGTAGCTATCACTCCAATAGTCCCCGCTATCCTTCCATGTCACCTCGCACAATCCCAACGCATATATTTTTCCTTTTTCCATTTCCTGCTTAATATTTTCAAGCTTCTCGGCCCTTATCATGGTCCTTAAGTTCCAAGTTCATATTTTTACCACTTTTTTCCTCCTCTTCTTTCTCTTCTTCTTCTCCCTCCTATTCCTTGTATCCGCCGATGATGATGCTGTGCAAGGATTTCGTGTGATGATGACCGCGGAGGCCTTGCCTCCCACGCTGCCGGGCACGACACCCGCCCTAGTGGGCGGCGTCCCGTAGTTGCCAGGAATCAATTATCTGTGAATAACTTTCATATTCTGGGAAGTGATAGTCGAGAGGTATTTACAAGCCAATCAACGGTAATTTTAACGTGACACCATCACGGAACTACCTTTCGTCTGGTTCCTACCCTTCGTCCTATCTGGCATGGGTGGCCCTACGAGGAGCAATGGTACTTGCTCCTGCCAGTCCGGCTCTAGGGGTCATTGGAACTCACAAGCCCTTCCACCACGTCAAGGTCGTAGTTCAAGGAAGAGTATTTCTTACAACTTAGACCTACCTACTTAGAACAGCAAAAAAATCATTAAAATTGGTTAAGAAATGAATTCGGTTTGTAAACGGTTGCTTAAAAAAGCTTGAAAATGTATTTTTGCCGTTAAACATTTTACGGGATAGATCCCCCATTAAGCTAGGCCCAAACTTTTGGCACCACACCTATTAAAAATATTCAATACACCCCCCAGAGCCAAATTCTAGACACACTACTGAAATCGCTAATGCTTGTCACGATACGTAGCCTCACAAGCATTCACTTCACTACAGATATGCTCAAAATGGGGAGAAACCGTTGGTATATATGAATTTTGCAACTACATAAAGGGACAGAGACTCATGAGTTAAGCTGAAAACATGCACGGTGTGCTGTTATTACTAGGTAGCAGATAAGGATTCAAGTATTAGGGAGTACTACTACTACAAAGGGCTACACTACCTATCGACAAACCTAGTTAAAGTAGGAGTAAACTTATGAGTGTAAAGGGGTATAGGTAATCCTGTCTTTCGGATTCGTGTGATCGATAATGTCAAGCTCATTAATGCCACTAGCAATTTTATTTCCCATCAATATAGTAGGCGTCTTCCACTAAAAAAATATTTTCTTCTTTTACCTCTAAGTCAGTTTCTGCGTGCGTCCTTAATCTCATCGTGAGCAGCCAGTAGGTCTTGACATTTTCATTCATATCGCTAAGTCATCTTGAAAAAACTTGCATCGCTAGATCAATGCCAGGCACATATACGATGAAGTTATTTTAAAATCGGTTTTACTTCGCGAGCACTGACCTTCTGCCATCTTCGCCAAGTTGTCAACCTGAAGCCCGATCACACCCCATCGAGAGGAAATGAAATCCAGGATTGGCCGCACATTAAGAGTCCGCATTCAAATTAATCAACTATATTCTACCAACACTAAATTAATTATTATTTTCATTCACTGTCGGTTAAAATTTCTTATTTGCATTCCGGGGCGACCCAACAAGCTTTCCCTGTTCTCCATTATTCGCATTCGTGGTAATAGTGGCGGTAGTCTTGTTTTTTTAGGTGCTCCAACAAGGCTAGGTTGTATCGCACCGTCAACACTTAGACCTTAGTATAAAAGACAAACTGAACATTTGTTCCCGAGGTGGGATTTGAGCCTGAAATCTTTGGTTTAACCAGTCCAATTTGGGTTTGGATTAAATTGCCAGACAGGCGTTTACCAACCTGACTTCCACAACCGGCTTCATATTATTTTGTACCGTTATCCAAGTCCTTATAATAATAGTGAACGGGACGTCAAATGGTAAGAGAAGATAATAAAGACTAGTAATTATAATAAAGAATAGTTAGTAAAGACTTTTGCCAGCCAAGTATTATACCGGAAGCACTGAAATTAAGTAACATGAGAACTAAACTATTGTATTTTAAAAGTTTTGCAAATTTAGTTCGGTTAAATAGTTAAAGAGGTTTCTTGAGGCTTAACGCTTACTTAGAAATATTTTTTGGACATCGATTCCCCTATACTAGAAGGACACACTGGATTCCATATCCCAAAAAGCAAACACTGAACTGAATACGTATTTAGCTTAAATGTTATCAGTTACACACATTTATGCCAACAATACACTATCTAATTTTTTATTTCACGATATGACTTTTATAACCTCTCCCAATAAGTTATTGAAGCCCTCACAACATGACAAATATCCATTCCCTAGCGTAATAACCCTCAAGTTGGTTCCTTTGGTACTTCTAAAAACTTGTTAAATCAGTGTTTATATTGTATTGTAACACGCCATTTTGGCCGTGTTGGCATAAGTATACGATTAAGGACGCCATTGTGTATATTTTAGGAACACGTGCTACCGCGAGGCAACAATATCGTCTATGTTATGAAAACAACTTTAAACAATACCATTTTCTGTTTACGTAAACAAACTATAACAATGCCGTCTATGTTATGAAAACAACTTTAAACAATACCATTTTCTGTTTACGTAAACAAACTTATAATAATGAAAGGGGAATAGCCTATCAGATACGAGAGAAGGGGAGAAAACCTGGAATGTTCTAGAACATACAGGAGGGGAGATGAGATAGTATAAAAGGGATTGTCAAACAAGGAACGAGGCTTCTTCTTCTTCGTCTTCTTAACAAGGGAGTCACAAGAGACGTTTATCGAGTGAAAGTCATACGAGAGTTTTTGCAGTGATAATTTGCCGGGAGTAAGCAGCTTTGGACAGCAATTACCAACGCCAGTGTCCTGTGTTAAGGAAGGATCCAGGAATCCGATAAACAGATACTGGGGCATAGAGTATCAGCGAAATTCACTTTGTACAATATCCGGTGAAGTAGAACAAACATTATAAATTAATACGAATATATTTGAGAAGGGAACATATATTGATTAATTGAGTAACTAAAGTGAATTTGTTTCATAATTGAAGAATAAAAGGGTTATTATAAATATATGTACTGTTCAAGTGTATCATTTTAGTGCATGAATAATCCATTAACCTTTGCCGCCAAGGATTACCGAAAGAACGGATCTCTCTCAAGGTAAGAAGTGATAAAGTGAAGGGTACCTTTTGTGTGTCGGGCTGATACAAGTATATAACGTCGCGTGTTTAGGACCGCGTGAAAGAATAATTATTAGAACCCCTGTGATAAGGAAATTGATAAGGGGGGGGGAATAGTACATCAATGGCGCCCAGCGTGTAGGGCCTGACTACTCATTAGGTGAGACCACGAGAACCGGAGAGAAGGAGGATCATCCCGAAGGAGTGAAGAAAGAAGATGGCGGCCAACATGAAGAAATTTCCGGAGCTGAAGTCGGCAGAGCTACGGCAATTATTACGAGAGAGGGACTTGTTAGTAGGGGGAACCAAGCCAGAATTGCAGCAGCGATTATTACACACGCTAGAAAAGGAGGGAATAGATATAAGAACGTATGAATTTAGGGTCGATAGTGAGGAACCGGTGGAAACTGAGATGCAAGCGCTATTTAGGCAATTAAAAGAAGAACAAGATAGAAGAGATAGAGAGAGGGCAGAAGAAGCAAAAGAAGAACGAGAGAGAAGCAGAACGATCTTAGAGGAGATGGCTGAAGGGCAAGAGAGAAATAGAACGATCTTAGAGGAGATGGCTGAGAGGCAAGAGAGAAGACATGCAGAATTGTTGGGGCAAATTAGGGAAGAAGCAGACGAAAGAGAGAGAAAGCTTTTGGAAGAAATGGCAAAAATAGCAGGAGAACATAGACAGACGCAGGAACGTATTGCATCATTCGAACATGGCTGTGATGAAAGGTTTGCCAAAACAGACGGGGCGTTAGCAGAGATATGCGAAGATGTCGCGAAAGAAATTAACGGAGTAGGAGCGAGGCTGGAGGCGAGAGATCTCAAGGTCCGAAAGTTAGAAGCGAGTTACGTGAATTTGCATGAGAACGTGGAGGAAAGGTTCAAGAAGATGGCGGACGAGCTGGGACAACAATCCACCACAAAAGCAGCTGGGCTAGATGAAGAGGCAGTCCGACGCATCGTGCGTGAGGAAAGCAGGAGACCTAACGTCACAACGGCACCCGCGGGAATGGTACAATTAAAGGTCCCAACGTTCGACGGGAGGCATACATCAAGACCCATGAAATACCTACAGGAGCTGTGCGAATACCAAGAGATATATCGGTTACCTGACCAGATGATGCTCCAGGTCATCAGACAAGGAATGGTTGGGAGAGCAGAGGAATGGTTCTCTGCGACCCGACACCTGTATGAAGATGTGAACGCTTTCCAAGCTATTTTCACGGAGCAGTTTTGGGGAGATGAACGTCAAATGCTGATAAAACGGAGTTTCGACACGGGAAAATACAAGGAGAACGGAGGGCTCACGCGAGTAGAATATGCGACGGCCAAAATTAGCGTAGCGAGGGAGTTGACGCCGCCAATGGAGGACGGAATGATCATTCTAATTCTCAAGAAACACTTTGGCATGGAAGTAAGCGTCGGCATGATTTCAAATAATGTAAATACAATCCCGCAATTCTTGACGTTATTGGCCCGCTATGATAACATACCGCGAGAGGACGGAAACTCCGAGGCGACTGGACATCGAAGATGGGGAGACCAATACCCAAGGACCCATGGAGACCGTACGTGGAGGACACCGGAAGACACATCCCAACACAACCAGCAGTACAGATGGGACTCGAAGAGGTCACAACCACGAGAGTGGCAAGCGTCGAGCCAGCAGAGAGACGGACGGAGAGACGATAACTTTCGCGGCGAGGGATACTCTCAACGGCCGGGCGAGAGACCAGCTGATCGACGCCGAGGACAAAACAATATGGCGGAGGCGCGCCCACCGATGAGAGAGCGCCCTGTCAATTCCATGATGGCGGAAGAAAGCAACGCCGCAGGGAAGCCGGAGCAGGAAAACTATTAGCGGCAAAGCATGACGAAGGTCCCAACATGCCGAGGCCGGAAGACGGAGAGGGATTCTGGGACATACCGAAGGAGCAACGGGCGAAGACACGGAAAGTGAGAATAAAACGGACACCACCACAAGAGGAGAAGATAGAACCCCACACGGAGGAGGAAACGATATGCAATGTTTTTCAGTCACCTCGAGATTTCTTGACGGAGAAAGAAGCGGATAGGCCGGAAGTAATTAAATGCCCGGAGATTAGGGTTCAAATGGAAGGAGTGGCTGTGAATGCACTGATAGACACGGGATCGGAGCTAACGTGCATTAGCGAGGAGTTTTATCGGGAGAATCAGAATGCACTACGAAACGCTTTGGAGGTACCAGTCAAAGGAATCCGGATAGCAGGAGCCGTCGGAAGGAAGAGAGCGAAATTTAAAATAGGTGATAAGGTTTTAGTACGTACCAATCCGGTATCCGATGAGCAAAGGGGAATCTATCACGGCTTCCTGGCATTATACGAAGGTCCATATGAGATTTCAGAATTCCGAGGGCCAGCCACGTGTGTAGTATTTAATCCACAAAAGAACGAAATACGAGGCACTTTCCACTTCAGCAATATTAAACCATATAGGGAACAATAGCACAGCACTTGGTATCACTCACATCACACGAGCACACGAGAAGAAGACCGTAGTCCAACTGACCATAGCACGCAGTCATTAAACTGAGGAAACCAGCGCCGCAACATTATAATTTGATCCGTTCAAGCAAGGGAGAACTGTTTACCGATAATATACATTGTATCAGGGCCCGACATGCGAGGGGAGCTTACGAACGAGAGAGAGAGGTTGAACTTGGCGGCAGGTGGATTAGCACAATATGTATGTTTCGTGATATCTTTTCTCAATGTGTGTATATTCAGTGTCATGTTGCCATTATTTGATTCGTGTTTTCTTATGTATGAATGGGCTCGTGGACGTAGATTGAGCCGGAAGGAGGGAGAGTGTATCACCTGAAGGAACTTTAAGTGCTGTGAAGTGTATATGTGTAATGTGAATTATGGCCTTTTGATAACCCAGTGTTTTTAAGGGGTTAAAAGTGAGAATGAATGTTGAGAAGAAGATGGACAGTTTTATTATTTGCACGTTCAATGTATCAGTTAATAACGTCGATTTATATAATATGTTCTTGATTTTAAATTACGTGAATAAGATTTTCATTGGTTATTTGCCTATTTCAAGCAAGGAAGAAAGGGAAGAGACCATATTGTTATATGGTGTATCATATGTCTTGAGTTAAAGGAGGAGACGCTGTTTGTAATTGTGTTTATTGATATAAATGTATTCATGTGTGATTTCTGCTGTAACACAATATACTTGGGCACAGACATTATTTAGAGGGAGGCTAAAGTTTGAAGGCGTTGGGGCCGCGTTAGTTTACATTTGAAGGCTTTAAAATAATTCCTTTCTTATATTTCCAAGTCATTATTTTAATGGGGCTAATGTAACACGCCATTTTGGCCGTGTTGGCATAAGTATACGATTAAGGACGCCATTGTGTATATTTTAGGAACACGTGCTACCGCGAGGCAACAATATCGTCTATGTTATGAAAACAACTTTAAACAATACCATTTTCTGTTTACGTAAACAAACTATAACAATGCCGTCTATGTTATGAAAACAACTTTAAACAATACCATTTTCTGTTTACGTAAACAAACTTATAATAATGAAAGGGGAATAGCCTATCAGATACGAGAGAAGGGGAGAAAACCTGGAATGTTCTAGAACATACAGGAGGGGAGATGAGATAGTATAAAAGGGATTGTCAAACAAGGAACGAGGCTTCTTCTTCTTCGTCTTCTTAACAAGGGAGTCACAAGAGACGTTTATCGAGTGAAAGTCATACGAGAGTTTTTGCAGTGATAATTTGCCGGGAGTAAGCAGCTTTGGACAGCAATTACCAACGCCAGTGTCCTGTGTTAAGGAAGGATCCAGGAATCCGATAAACAGATACTGGGGCATAGAGTATCAGCGAAATTCACTTTGTACAATATCCGGTGAAGTAGAACAAACATTATAAATTAATACGAATATATTTGAGAAGGGAACATATATTGATTAATTGAGTAACTAAAGTGAATTTGTTTCATAATTGAAGAATAAAAGGGTTATTATAAATATATGTACTGTTCAAGTGTATCATTTTAGTGCATGAATAATCCATTAACCTTTGCCGCCAAGGATTACCGAAAGAACGGATCTCTCTCAAGGTAAGAAGTGATAAAGTGAAGGGTACCTTTTGTGTGTCGGGCTGATACAAGTATATAACGTCGCGTGTTTAGGACCGCGTGAAAGAATAATTATTAGAACCCCTGTGATAAGGAAATTGATAAGGGGGGGGAATAGTACATCAATGGCGCCCAGCGTGTAGGGCCTGACTACTCATTAGGTGAGACCACGAGAACCGGAGAGAAGGAGGATCATCCCGAAGGAGTGAAGAAAGAAGATGGCGGCCAACATGAAGAAATTTCCGGAGCTGAAGTCGGCAGAGCTACGGCAATTATTACGAGAGAGGGACTTGTTAGTAGGGGGAACCAAGCCAGAATTGCAGCAGCGATTATTACACACGCTAGAAAAGGAGGGAATAGATATAAGAACGTATGAATTTAGGGTCGATAGTGAGGAACCGGTGGAAACTGAGATGCAAGCGCTATTTAGGCAATTAAAAGAAGAACAAGATAGAAGAGATAGAGAGAGGGCAGAAGAAGCAAAAGAAGAACGAGAGAGAAGCAGAACGATCTTAGAGGAGATGGCTGAAGGGCAAGAGAGAAATAGAACGATCTTAGAGGAGATGGCTGAGAGGCAAGAGAGAAGACATGCAGAATTGTTGGGGCAAATTAGGGAAGAAGCAGACGAAAGAGAGAGAAAGCTTTTGGAAGAAATGGCAAAAATAGCAGGAGAACATAGACAGACGCAGGAACGTATTGCATCATTCGAACATGGCTGTGATGAAAGGTTTGCCAAAACAGACGGGGCGTTAGCAGAGATATGCGAAGATGTCGCGAAAGAAATTAACGGAGTAGGAGCGAGGCTGGAGGCGAGAGATCTCAAGGTCCGAAAGTTAGAAGCGAGTTACGTGAATTTGCATGAGAACGTGGAGGAAAGGTTCAAGAAGATGGCGGACGAGCTGGGACAACAATCCACCACAAAAGCAGCTGGGCTAGATGAAGAGGCAGTCCGACGCATCGTGCGTGAGGAAAGCAGGAGACCTAACGTCACAACGGCACCCGCGGGAATGGTACAATTAAAGGTCCCAACGTTCGACGGGAGGCATACATCAAGACCCATGAAATACCTACAGGAGCTGTGCGAATACCAAGAGATATATCGGTTACCTGACCAGATGATGCTCCAGGTCATCAGACAAGGAATGGTTGGGAGAGCAGAGGAATGGTTCTCTGCGACCCGACACCTGTATGAAGATGTGAACGCTTTCCAAGCTATTTTCACGGAGCAGTTTTGGGGAGATGAACGTCAAATGCTGATAAAACGGAGTTTCGACACGGGAAAATACAAGGAGAACGGAGGGCTCACGCGAGTAGAATATGCGACGGCCAAAATTAGCGTAGCGAGGGAGTTGACGCCGCCAATGGAGGACGGAATGATCATTCTAATTCTCAAGAAACACTTTGGCATGGAAGTAAGCGTCGGCATGATTTCAAATAATGTAAATACAATCCCGCAATTCTTGACGTTATTGGCCCGCTATGATAACATACCGCGAGAGGACGGAAACTCCGAGGCGACTGGACATCGAAGATGGGGAGACCAATACCCAAGGACCCATGGAGACCGTACGTGGAGGACACCGGAAGACACATCCCAACACAACCAGCAGTACAGATGGGACTCGAAGAGGTCACAACCACGAGAGTGGCAAGCGTCGAGCCAGCAGAGAGACGGACGGAGAGACGATAACTTTCGCGGCGAGGGATACTCTCAACGGCCGGGCGAGAGACCAGCTGATCGACGCCGAGGACAAAACAATATGGCGGAGGCGCGCCCACCGATGAGAGAGCGCCCTGTCAATTCCATGATGGCGGAAGAAAGCAACGCCGCAGGGAAGCCGGAGCAGGAAAACTATTAGCGGCAAAGCATGACGAAGGTCCCAACATGCCGAGGCCGGAAGACGGAGAGGGATTCTGGGACATACCGAAGGAGCAACGGGCGAAGACACGGAAAGTGAGAATAAAACGGACACCACCACAAGAGGAGAAGATAGAACCCCACACGGAGGAGGAAACGATATGCAATGTTTTTCAGTCACCTCGAGATTTCTTGACGGAGAAAGAAGCGGATAGGCCGGAAGTAATTAAATGCCCGGAGATTAGGGTTCAAATGGAAGGAGTGGCTGTGAATGCACTGATAGACACGGGATCGGAGCTAACGTGCATTAGCGAGGAGTTTTATCGGGAGAATCAGAATGCACTACGAAACGCTTTGGAGGTACCAGTCAAAGGAATCCGGATAGCAGGAGCCGTCGGAAGGAAGAGAGCGAAATTTAAAATAGGTGATAAGGTTTTAGTACGTACCAATCCGGTATCCGATGAGCAAAGGGGAATCTATCACGGCTTCCTGGCATTATACGAAGGTCCATATGAGATTTCAGAATTCCGAGGGCCAGCCACGTGTGTAGTATTTAATCCACAAAAGAACGAAATACGAGGCACTTTCCACTTCAGCAATATTAAACCATATAGGGAACAATAGCACAGCACTTGGTATCACTCACATCACACGAGCACACGAGAAGAAGACCGTAGTCCAACTGACCATAGCACGCAGTCATTAAACTGAGGAAACCAGCGCCGCAACATTATAATTTGATCCGTTCAAGCAAGGGAGAACTGTTTACCGATAATATACATTGTATCAGGGCCCGACATGCGAGGGGAGCTTACGAACGAGAGAGAGAGGTTGAACTTGGCGGCAGGTGGATTAGCACAATATGTATGTTTCGTGATATCTTTTCTCAATGTGTGTATATTCAGTGTCATGTTGCCATTATTTGATTCGTGTTTTCTTATGTATGAATGGGCTCGTGGACGTAGATTGAGCCGGAAGGAGGGAGAGTGTATCACCTGAAGGAACTTTAAGTGCTGTGAAGTGTATATGTGTAATGTGAATTATGGCCTTTTGATAACCCAGTGTTTTTAAGGGGTTAAAAGTGAGAATGAATGTTGAGAAGAAGATGGACAGTTTTATTATTTGCACGTTCAATGTATCAGTTAATAACGTCGATTTATATAATATGTTCTTGATTTTAAATTACGTGAATAAGATTGTCATTGGTTATTTGCCTATTTCAAGCAAGGAAGAAAGGGAAGAGACCATATTGTTATATGGTGTATCATATGTCTTGAGTTAAAGGAGGAGACGCTGTTTGTAATTGTGTTTATTGATATAAATGTATTCATGTGTGATTTCTGCTGTAACACAATATACTTGGGCACAGACATTATTTAGAGGGAGGCTAAAGTTTGAAGGCGTTGGGGCCGCGTTAGTTTACATTTGAAGGCTTTAAAATAATTCCTTTCTTATATTTCCAAGTCATTATTTTAATGGGGCTAATGTAACACGCCATTTTGGCCGTGTTGGCATAAGTATACGATTAAGGACGCCATTGTGTATATTTTAGGAACACGTGCTACCGCGAGGCAACAATATCGTCTATGTTATGAAAACAACTTTAAACAATACCATTTTCTGTTTACGTAAACAAACTATAACAATGCCGTCTATGTTATGAAAACAACTTTAAACAATACCATTTTCTGTTTACGTAAACAAACTTATAATAATGAAAGGGGAATAGCCTATCAGATACGAGAGAAGGGGAGAAAACCTGGAATGTTCTAGAACATACAGGAGGGGAGATGAGATAGTATAAAAGGGATTGTCAAACAAGGAACGAGGCTTCTTCTTCTTCGTCTTCTTAACAAGGGAGTCACAAGAGACGTTTATCGAGTGAAAGTCATACGAGAGTTTTTGCAGTGATAATTTGCCGGGAGTAAGCAGCTTTGGACAGCAATTACCAACGCCAGTGTCCTGTGTTAAGGAAGGATCCAGGAATCCGATAAACAGATACTGGGGCATAGAGTATCAGCGAAATTCACTTTGTACAATATCCGGTGAAGTAGAACAAACATTATAAATTAATACGAATATATTTGAGAAGGGAACATATATTGATTAATTGAGTAACTAAAGTGAATTTGTTTCATAATTGAAGAATAAAAGGGTTATTATAAATATATGTACTGTTCAAGTGTATCATTTTAGTGCATGAATAATCCATTAACCTTTGCCGCCAAGGATTACCGAAAGAACGGATCTCTCTCAAGGTAAGAAGTGATAAAGTGAAGGGTACCTTTTGTGTGTCGGGCTGATACAAGTATATAACGTCGCGTGTTTAGGACCGCGTGAAAAAATAATTATTAGAACCCCTGTGATAAGGAAATTGATAAGGGGGGGCTAGTACAGTATACACGCACAAAAATTGAAATAATACATTTTTCGTATTTGTTCAGAAATCAGCAGCGTTGATTTTACAAGTGTCCCATAACCAGAGATCACAGCTACGGCAATAGCTTGTGGCAAACGTGGAAGTGGAAAAGACTGCACCTGAAAATCTAATTATCCATAGAGTAAGAGGCGCATTGGACGCGGGACAGTCAAAAGTAAACAGTGCCACATAGCTGTTACCTACTCACCAGCAGAAGTAACTCTGCCAAGAAAATTGACGCTTCCAGTCCCACAATTGTCCTTGGTGCATCTGCCACGAGCTTTTGCTTTTGGAAATAGGGATGAGGTTGTGCCTAAAAACTCTGGCTTCACATCTGGAGGGCCCGATTTCGATTCCCTGCGATACTGGAGATTTTCCGGTGAGAAATCCCGATCTCTACACGGGACCTCTAATGAGAGGAATGAGGAAGTGCAATGATATGCCCGTCAGTTAGGACGTTATTAAGTGTCCTAGGCAATGGGACGTTAAAATGTGTCCCCTTTTCGTTTAGAGCAATGCTTGACGCTAGTTTTCTCTTCAACCTTTCACCATTCCCCAAATAGTTCTTCCCTCACCAAGCTATCCACCTATTCTCATATAGCACATACAAATCACCTCAACAGCCGGTTGCCCACCCCATTTAAACAAACAAACATCGAACCAAAATTTGCTAAAAATGTGCAAATTTTTCGCCTCTGTCTATTCCTTAGGCTGGCTGGGAAACAATAGCAACACAGCTGTCCGTTTCAAAATTGTCCCCCTCACCCCCAAGGCCTAATATGTATCTCGAAAATAGGAAAGGCCATTTCAGTCACATGCATATTAACTGGAAGCTATTTTTTCCTCCATCGAGCTACGTTTAAGATGTTTTGTAAATAAAGTTTTAAATCAGATTATTTCATTAAGAAAGGAACAAAAAGGTCCTTTTTCGAGTACCTAAATGGATTCGGTCTGTTTGGTGCTTCATCACAGTGACACTGAGAAGTTTCCTGCATACGCATTGTAGCTCAGGGGGGTTATTCTGTATGTTTTAGGGATTTCTGAGCCTTAAAAGTGACGAAACATCGACGTCACAGTCTCGAAAACTTCAAACAGGGACACTCAAAAGTTGAGATCTGTCGGGACCTGTAACGTCACTTCCACGGATTTTCCGAGGTTCGACCGTGTTGAGTCCTTACCGAACAAGTTCCCAGGCCAGCGGTCGGCAACAGATTTGTGCTTGTGTTCACATAAAATTTTATTACAAACTAAGCGCGTTTCATCCCTAAAGTAATAGCACTAAATATCGGAAAGTAGAATTCTACCGTCGTTTTCTGACGTACCAACTACAAAACTGCCACATAATGCCAGTCGCTGGCTTAGGCCGTAGCAAGACATCGCATGAAATTAGTGCAAGTGCCTTACCTTTCTCCTCCAGTGCCGCACATGAAGACGACAGCGCAGCCAACGTGCAGGCTGCGAGAAGAAGACGTCCGATGGTTCTCGGGAGGAAGCCCATCTTGGGAGATGCGTTCGACTCGGGATCCACTATCGAATTGAGAGGACGTCAACTCCTTCCCCGTCTCTCGTCTCGCTAGTCGGGCGTTTCGTGGTTTCCTTCTCCTCGGCTTACACAAGGCCAAGATTGCATGTTTTCTCAACTATTTATAAAAAATAATCTATTACTCACCACAGTATTTTTTACAGAATCGCAAAAAAACCAGCTGTTTTGAAGGGGTTTCAGCCGTACGGCGGGAAAAAATGAGTCAAGTTAGAGACTTATGTAGCTTTATTTATTTAATCACTGAGAATTTGGATCCTATATAACTATATCTTTGCGCCATTAATACTACAATATTGATTTCACTCTTCTTACAGACGCTGAAGTAAAAAAAATAAAATTATAATATGGTCTCTATTATGACTAGGGAACTATCTCGCTCAAACCACCTTAAGCCTGCTGAGGAAGGAAATGTGTGCAGGGATTCCAATTAAATACCTTACAGGATTCAAACGCGGTCCCTAGAGGTGGAGAATTAGCACTGTTGCTACCCCAGATGTGTTGCAGAGCACAGGTAAATACTATTCGCAATAAAATTATTAAGAAGTGAAAGGACTCCCGCATAAGCTTTTGGAGCTTAGGTGAAAACCTGGTTTTCAAATTGCAATTTATCAGATTCGGCAGAATTTCTCTAGAATCCTACTTATTGTCCGAAAACTGAGCCTTGTTTTGCGAGGAATTTCGTGCGATAACGTCGTCTGCATGGGTGGAGTACAAGTGCTGCCATTTAGTTTCAACTTTCGCCGCGGCCTAAAAAAATTCCATCATTCATCGCGATTGTCACTGGCATGCTCCTCGGCTTACACAAGGCCAAGGCTTTCTTCTCCCCCTCCCCCCTCCTTCATTCCGACGCTGCCCAATGAGGGGCGTCCACTCGGTACGCGCGCGGGAAAAACGATTGCGAAATGCAAGACTTAAAATTCTTTTTTTCGCCTCTAAGTTCGTGGAAAGGAGGTTGCGAGGCACTTTTTCCTATCTCCTAGGTTCCTTAAGGGGTATGGACTGAGAAACTGAATCATTATTTAAACTAGCGGCGAGTTTCGTGTGACAGGAAACGAAACAATATCGTAATTACCGGCGATGCCGTTCGGTTACCGTCAAAAGCCTCCTAACGGATTAGCCAAATATACACTAAAGAATGCTTAATACGTTAACAGTAAGGGCAGGTTTAAAGGGAAGAAAATGTTAATAACTACGGAAAATGAAATGGTTCCCTGATCGATCAGCGTTTATTTCCATATCTCACGTACCTAGTGTTTCACAACTGGTTAGACCCACGGGGCATTAGCCTCCACTCCCCTCCCTCTGGAATACTCTTCGGCAGTACACCTTTAGAACGGGATATATTGTGAGGTTGAAATAAAATTAGCGAAATAGACATAGGGACTGATAGGTCTAAGTTGGTTGGAGCGTAATTGTTGGTCATTGAGTGCACGTTATAAAAATGTTAGTAGTTAGTCGAAAAAAATTCTAGGGCAACATTTCATTAAGTACATCTGTTTGTGCGGTGAAACTTATCCTACAATCAGCAATTGAAATAATACAATAATTTTATTTTACATTCTTTCATTAATTATAACACGTTATGACTTGAGTTTCCGGGACGGTATTCGAAATTTAGGCGAAATTTTATTTGAATGTGTTTTTTCGATGCATACTTATATTTACTCTGAGGATACACCGACAAATTAATGACTCTGCTAGAACGTTCGAGAAAAATGGGTATAGTAGCAGGAGCATAAGAAGGAGCATTGTGCAAGGTCAGCAATAGGAGTGAATTGATGATGGGGACTTAGCGTAAGGACGTAAATGAAAAAGAAAAGGTTGGTGAATGCTTTAATATGCAGGGAAGCGTTTGTATAGTGCAGAAACGTGGACGCTGAGAAAAGAGGATGAGAAAAGACCGCAGGCGTTTGATATGCGGGCGTGGAAGAGGATAGAGAAAGTACGGGAGACAGACAGGATGACGAACGAGGAAGTGCTTGGTATGTTTGGTGATGAGAGAAAATTTCTGGAGGGCATTATGAGATGGTAGACTGGGTGGTTGGAAGATATTATGAGGTACGAAGGGTCGCTGAATGATGTGATAGAGGGAAGAATGTTGGGTAAGGGGGAAGAGAAAGAAGGAGAATTGGATTTGTGGAGGGGATGAAGACAGGTAGGACTCATGCTGAGATGAAGAATGAAATTTTGTATGGGCCTGCGCCAGCAAAAACCTGTGGGATACTTTCCGGCTTCTTCCATTTAGCCTTCGGCTTCATCTATCGGCTTCATTCATCGGCTTCTTCCATTAAAACCTACCTTAACCGGTAGATTACCCGAATAATAATAATTTTAATTGCAATCAAAACAGACCAAGACACTCCGTCAACGTAGTTCACCTTTACTCCTGCTGCGACTCGAAGAATAATGTGTAGATGTCATATAGTTTACGTATTTTACTATCTCATGGATAGAACTGAGAAAATATTACCTCTAAACACCTGCTGAAACGCTCATTTCTTGTGTCTTCAATCGACTCACTTTTTTTCACTTTTCAGCAGACAGTCCGAAATACTTACTACATGATTGAGATTCTCTATAAGGTACGATTGATATTTTTTAATTTAATGTACCTTCTTTTCAAATGTAAACTATTTATCTGGCATCACTTAGTACATTGACATTTTTTTCCGCCCATAAGAGGCTAAAGCCTATAGCGGGGCCCATATTTACTGTTGTCTACTGAGTCTAATTCCCTTTCTTAAAATTTCTATTAAGACGCACACTAAAATTGCCATCACAAAACAGTTTTTTGTAATTTTTTAAAAGCATATCGATGACCAATATTTTTAGAAATAATGGATACTACATACGAACTGCACACCGTTAAATTTGCCACGCGATATACAGAACTACATCATTAATTTATTAATGTGTCTCAGGAGCGCACATCAGTACCATATCCCATGGAGAACGGATTCGGATTTTTCGGGAAAACATTACGGTAAGTGGCTAATAGTTTGGTGCTAATAAAAACTGTGGTAAACTCCTCGCCTTCTAAACTGAGGGTCGCGGATTCGAGTCCCGCCTGAGTGGGTTTTTTCACCACTCAGGACATGGATGTTTGTGTTTGCCCATTGTCAAAATGTTAAGCACCCGATTTAAACGGTCGTGTGGAAATAAATTTAAAAAATATGGGATCTTTTTCTAAATAAGGAGGACTAGTCAACCCTTTTGCTGCGAAGTTCATGAATTTTTTCGTCCACTAACTGCAAGGTTCGAATTTTCCCTCAAATCAAAATCAAAATAAGAATATTTTCTCTTGACTGTGGAGATCGATTGTATCCCCAGAGGTATTTTATCTTCAGTGGTAAATTTATTACCATGGAACAACGGTTTTAAAATAATTTTGCGATTTTCACATAAGACTAATCAAATTGTAATTATTAAACAAAAAATCATGGACGTCTTTTTGTGAATGCTTGAATTATATTACGAGTGAAACCAGTAATCATTTAAAGCAGTTAGAGGGTTATAAGGACAGTCAATTGTCAACATTTTCCGAGATATTTTCCAAAATAATAGAAGCCGTTTTCCATGGGACGTGGTACGGCTGTGAGCTCCAAAGAGACGGATGAGGAATTTATGACGCATCAATCGCTTAGCATAATCTAACGAAGAGTATTTCTCATGTATTAAAATTTTCATGAGATTTTTGGTCAATTCAATTTACATTCAACCATTTGCCAACGTTTAAGTGTATTTATAAACCATCTTCAGGAAATTCGTTAGTTAAAAAATACTGGATTAATAAAAGAATATCGGAAGGTCTGCACGAAGACAATCGATTTTAAACGTTAATTAAATATTATCCCGTTAAAAACATCTGAAATTGGCGACAAACATGATTCAAGAAAAGCGAAATCTTCGGAATCACTGGGTGCATTGTATGTTAATTGATGCCCAGTTTAAAAAATCCAGGAGAATATCGATAAATAGGTATGTAGAAAATTTAGTTTAGGAATACACTACCGACTGGTACCAATCGATTCCACTAGGTGTTAACGGGGTGACGCAAGCGGTAGACCGCTTCTAACAATAATAATCCTTGCAATGTGAGGAAATTCCCTGCGAGATAAGCATTTGATGCGCACGTAATCCGAAATCGAATGCCTTGATATCCAGTGAGGAGATTAATCCTGTTTAATACACCTGTTATTTCTGCGCCCCTGTACGTAGAATGTTCATTTTTGCAATTCTCAAATGAATTATCGTTTCTGTGGTTGCCTGTGTTATCGCCTTCTTTCAAATCGTGAATGGGGTTGTTGTTAGTGGAACAACTTCTTATCTTCCCCGGAATTTTCTTCGCCCGGCCTTCCCCGCGGATGTGACTCTCGGCTATAATCTTCGCTTCACTCCAGTCTGCCACCCTCTCCCCTTTGACCTCCGCCGATAAACTTCTATCCTCATCGATCATTAGGCCCGAGATAGCAAGATAATCGTTGTTTTTGCGCTGGAGAGTTGCCTCATGTGCTTTGAAAACCCCAAATATAAATACTCCGCCATATTTAGGGTCGCTCAGTGGTCTCTAATAAAAAATATCTGGTCGAAAGTTGTTTGCTAGTAACTAATATTGGATTCCCGTTTTAATTGTGATGATAAATCACTATACAAACAAATATAAGATGGTAATTTAAACTACACTCAGGCATTTTAATGTATTAATACCTAAAGTTTCCTACTGAGCTAATATTAATGTTCCCTACTGTACTAATATTGTTACTTTATATACGGTTACATTTTATTCACAGTGCTCTCCGCATTTCTGAAACGTTCCATTGAAAACAGATGGCATATGTAAAGGGTTGAGCCTCATTTTCCAAAAATTAATATTTTTTACTCACACCATTTTTGCTCTCGATGGCTCATTGAAGACACTCTTCTTTGCTCGTCTTCTTTTCCATGCATTGCACTTTATCCATCCTCTTACAAACTCAAATCTTAAGTGCTCATAACTCATCCTCTTCCCCGATGTTCAAGTTGTTCTGCCATATAATGCCATGATCCACATCAGTCTCCTCATTGACCGTTCTTTAACATCTTAACGCTGTCATGAACTCTCTTTTATTAACCCTCATCTGATTATGTTGCACCAAAGCCAAATTCACTCGTTATGATGAATTCTAGGATAAAGGCATAGTCTATAGTCTGGCACTTTCAGCCGAAGGCCTGAGGCAAGCTTGCAGGTTCAATGATGGGCCAAATTATAATTATTTGTCAAAAGTCCTAGAGAGGATTGTTTTCAAATGAGTCACTGAGTAGTTATATCCAATGACAAACTTAACTCTTTACAATTACGTTTTCGAAATGGTTTCAGTACGCAGACTGCACTACAAAAAGTTACCGATGACATTCAACTTTCAATGGACAAACGAATGGTTCACAGTTCACGAAACAGTTCTAGTCCTTTTCGACTTCAGTAAAGCATTCGATCGAAAGGATCATTAACTTCTCATCCGTAAAATGATGAAACTTGGCTTCTCATATTCAGTTCTTAACTGGTTTTGCTCCTACCTGGGAAATAGAACACAAGCAGGTTTGGGATCTGATAATAACTTATCCGCTTGGGCTCCTGTATCTTGTAGAGTTCCACAGGGATCTGTTTTGGGCCCTCTGCTATTTTCTATATTTCTTAGTGACATATCGAGAGCGATTAATAATAGCAAGTATATGATATAAGCAGATGACCTTCAAATTTACATTCACTCCCCGATTGATAAAATATCAGCATCAGTTTATTGAACCAAGATCACAGGGAAATCACTAAATGGGTTGAAGACAATGCCCTTATTCTTAACTGCCTAAATACAAAAGCCATCACCATCGGAAACTCAAGGATTCTCAACAAAATCGATAACAATCACCTTAATCGAGTCACAGTCGGTGATTATGAAATACCATATAGTGGCTCAGTTCGCGCTCTTGGACTTAACCTCACAAGGAATCTGTCTTGTAACCAACATATAAATGACTTCTGTAATAAAGTTAATATATCTCTCCATTAGTTAAAACTTCATAAGCACTTAATCCCTATTTCCCGTAAAATGTTAATCTCCACACTGATTATTATATTTAATATTAATCTCCTTCCTTTGATTATTGTAGCCTTGTTTTTAATGACATGCCTAAAGAGCTGGATGAAAAATTGCAAAGGCAACTTAATTCTTGTGTAAGATTTCTATTTCATCTGAGAAGGGATGCTCATGTGTCACAGTTTAGGACTAGTCTAGGCGGGCTAAATATTTTTAACCGCCGAAAATATTTATTAGGGAGCCTTCTACTTAATATTTGTAAGGAGAAAATCCCTAATTACCTCAGGGAAATGTTTAAGGTCAGGTGAGAAACTACCCAGAAGACATCTCATACAAACGACTGTTCTTTATGTTATCCAATTCCTAGAACAACTATTTATCCCAAGTTGAACTCAGTAACCACCTCCAAATTTTGGAATTCTTTACCGATATCTTAAAACATAATGAGTTCCATTGATACATTTTAAAATATGTTATTCTTGACCCTACTCAATACAGAGCAACATATGTAACTTAATGTGCTTAATAAATTACAGCCTGTAAATTGTAATATTGTTTCCTTATCCATCTTCATTTTTTATTTGTATCTAATCATTGTTTCTGTGTCTTTGTTTTTCATGCATTGCATTAATATCTTTCTGTCCATAAAAATCGTATGTCGTACCCTAACTATCAAATTGTATTCCTATTTCTTCGACAAGCCAATTTTAAATTTTTGCTGTCAAACTTTGCTGAACTGCGTATATTAACCTCATAAATGCTATCAAACTTGTGTTGTATTTTTTGCTGAGCTAAGTATTAAATTTTTGTCATTGAATTTTCTCAAAGGGTAATGCCCAAGGTATATGAATTTCGAGGAAAATATGAATTAAAAGAAAAATATTTCATGAAAATGTCATGAGACCGTATGTTATATTTGATTTGAATCGGTTTTATATTCCTAAAGCGCTTTATGGTGCCGTTTAATTGTCGATATGTTTTTCGCGATTCAAATCAATGAAATATTTTCTGTGAATAGTCCATGCTTAGAGCTTCACCTGATTATGATGATTTACGTCAAAACCTACTAATTAAATGATATTAAGAGTGGTGTACCTGTGTTCTTTATATCTCTATCTCTTAATTTGATCATCGTCATCATCTGAGTAATCTACCAGTTAAAGGTAGGTTACGATGGAAGTCAGAGAATATCCAACGGACTCTTACACATGCAGTGCTCTATCTACCCCTAGTATTTCTTCCTTCATCTCTGCGAAAGTCCTACCTTTCTTCATCCCGTCCATAAAACCTATTCCCTTTCTCCCGGCCTTCAGCAAACCATCGCCCCTCATTACTCCTTCAAGCCATCTACCCTGCCTTACCCTAATTTCATCCACAAGTTTCCTCTCCTCGCCCACCATGTCAAGCACTTCCTCATTTGTTTTCCTTTCCGTCCAACGCACCTTCTCCATCCTCCTCCACACCCACATCTCGAAAGCCTTCAGCCTATTTTCGTCTTCCTTTCTCAAGGTCCACGTTTCTGCCCCATACAACACCACACTCCATATCAAGCTCTTCACCAGCCTCTTTTTTACATCCTTACTTAAGGTTCCCGTCATCAGCTCCCTTCTATTATTGAACGATTCCTTCGCTAGCGCTATTCTCCTCCTAATGTATTTGCTACTATGTCCTGTTTCTTCTAGCGTACTACCTAAGTATTTAAATTGTTCTACTTGCTCCAGTTTGTGTCCTCCCACTTTTATGACCAACTTCGCTTTCTTTGCCCTAGAGAATCTCATTACTTTTGTTTTCTAATGATTAATCTTCATTCCATTTCCTCGCACTGCTTATCCAATACATCTACTAAAACTTGCAATCCTTTCGATGATTTACTGACCAACGCATAGTCGTATGCGAATCGAACCGACTTTATGAGCTGGCCTCCTACTTTGATTCCCACATCTAGCTCTTCCCATGCCTCTCATACCATTTCCTTTCTGGATATATTCCTGTTCGGTTAATTTCTTCCCTGTTTTGACCTTAACATTTGGTATCGTTTGCCTTCTCTTACTACCCGATAACATTTTCACCTTGGCGTACAAAGCGCCCACTTCCTTCTCCTCATTCATCTTTTCCATTTCCTCACATTGTCCCTTCCACCACTTTTCCATCGCTCTATTGGTAACTTGCCGGAATTTATTATTTAACTCCTTGTACCTTGTCTTGTTTTATTTATGTCTTGTCAAGGTCGGTGTTGATGGTTTTCCACATCCTTCTCTCCTCCATTTTCTTAACACTTTCAGGACCACTTCGTACACTCATACCTTTCCTCCGGGGCCAACCAAAAAAATATTAATGTGGTATGAAAATATACTTCTACTATACGTTAAATGTTATTTATAATCATTTGATGCAAATGTGAATTGATTGGTGATAAAAAAATGTTGGCCGTCGGGTACATAGACCTTGAATATAACGTATATATTCAAGGTCTATGGTCGGGTAGCGGCGCCTTCATTTTTTTTCTGTGACGTCATCACATATGCCTCATGAATGGAGTTTATCTATTTTCTCAAATATTAATTAGTTTCAATGCTTTTTTTTACATTTCATCTACATCAACATACTACCCCGCAAGCCGCCTCAATAGGCGTGTGGCGGGGGGAGTTAGGACACCAGCCGTTTACATATAAAAAGGAAACGCTCTCATGAAATTACGTCTAGCATTTATTGAAGTCCCTTATTGTTCGGGGGAAAAACTAATTCCCATACCTATCCGTTCGACAATTTTAATCCAATCATAATCCAATCCAATCCGACATTTAATCCAAATATATGAATAAATACAGGGCTACTTCCTTTTATTATAATATTTCCACCATTTTTTACCTCTCGACCCAGAATATTTACAATTCCTTGATATATCTTAGATATGGTTTTCAAGAATCATAATTGAAAATATTTTCCAATATTTACTTATGAATTTCTCTTTGTTATAAGGGCCTCCTTTATCCTAACGGAATTACCCACTGATATGCAGAAACACAGGATTGCATTGGAGAAAAATAATCATCAACCTGGACGGACTTACTTGGAATGCTCCGATGTCCCGGCCAAATTACCTTCCGTTATAAGCTTGCCTTCAAAAAAGGTGAATTTTCAAGTAATTTTCTCTCCGACCATGTGGGTGGAGTGCGACCGCGAGCACGGAATGTCAGTGAAAATTGAAAGGGCGAATTGTTTCGGGATTTCCACCCTGCGACGGAGCCCGACGGGGCAGCTTTGTTAGCGAGGGTTAGGAACGGGAGGGGGTGTCCTAGGTTAGTCGACGTTGAGACTGCGAAGCGGTCATTTAACTTTCTTTTATGTTGGTGAGAGTATAGGAAAGCAATTTATACAATTGATAGATTAGATTTTTGCTGACACTATTGGAATTAAGGATTAATTGACATCATTAATTATTGAATTAGTCGGTAAGGGTCCTTACCGACTTTTCTTAACGCATACGTATTAAAGATACATTGTCTGTGAAATTTCGAATACAGTGTTTATTAGCAATTTTAATATGCATACAAAACGTTCTCTTATGTAGAAGGAAGACATCATGGTGAATGTAGGAAGTATACTTTCGTGTATTTCAGAAAAATGTGCACATGTGATGGTGTAGTAACCCATTCCCAAGCAGTGATATAAGTTTTAAATTGGCTATAGGTATATTTTTCAATTACATGTGGATGTTCTTACTTGAAATGACTGCGTTCATAGTTGTTTTAAACTTTTGAAGGAAGGAGATACGTACAAAACAAGAAATGTTGATTTTAGCTTGGACACATTTTGACATGTGCATCAAAGACTGTTATGTATTTTTGCTTGAAATAAAAATGAAGACATATATAGGTACTTATTGTTGCTTTCGTTCCTATCCTACCCTTATTTTTATTGTCTTTCTCTGATTTTTGTGGGGTACTTAGGAATATTTTGCCTCACCATGGAAGCCTGGTGTCCGGCAGATTGTAGGATATTGTGCGTTTACGGTAATTTAACGAGTAATTAATTATTTGTGCATCTGAAATTCATTGGAAAAATATTAATATTTAAAAGCTAGTGGAAAAATGTGGATGACATCGGGCCATTTGGTATTCCTGCGCGCCTAGCAGTTGTATCCCTTTGTACACGGTTTGGTATTGGATCGTACTTTGATACGAAAGGATACAACGGGTACTAGCATGCAGTTCGTCACTGGATGGTATCTGCATAAGAATTAGACACGACGGAATCTGTGCTATCTGGGAAACTTCTAGATTAAGGTCATCGGATTACCCCTTTCATTCTAAGTTAGATGGATAGGGTCTGGGGCTCACCTGGATTTTATACTTTCTCGATAATCTCTGGATACAGTGCTGCTTTATGATGTAATTCTTCAACTAAGCTCTTTTTTTACTGTCGTAAGTTATGACCATGGGATTACATCATGTTCAAAGTCTGAAGTTATGACTACACATTGTTCTTTTTCTTGCTTTTAACTTAGTGGCAAGGTTTGATCATTTCAAGGTACAATGTTAAAATTTTGAAGTAATAATTCTCGGTGTTCTTTTTTTACTTTTACCTTTGTGGCATATTTTGAACATTGCAGGGTAACACGCTTAAATTTTGAAGTAATAATTGTCTGTGTCTTTTTTATACCTTTACCTGTGTGGGTAATTTTAATCAATGCTGGGTAATACGCTTAAATTTTGATGTAATGACTTCAAAATGTTCGTTTTTACTTACCTATAAAGCAAGTTTTGATCTTACAGTATTACCTACCTGTATCATGCTTAAACTGCTATGATCTCACAGCGTTCTTATTTTTACTTTTATCCCAGTATTTGTTATTAACATTCTAGTGTATTGTGAGTACATTTTTAATTTCTCGCTTAAAATTACTCTTTTCTTTAATTACTTATTTTGACTAACTTTTATACATTGCGGTGTACTATGCTGTGTATTATGTGTTTGCAGTTGGCATGCATTCGTGTTGAAATTGCAACAATAAATCAGCAATTGTGGTCTTCCGCATATGTGTATACTGCGTTATTGAACTGAACTGCTAGAGCGTTACTGAAATGTGTGTTATTTCTGCGCAAATCGTTTACCTTGTAATTCACTCTGTCTAATTTCTGGTTAATTTAGCCGAGTTCATCTTTTCCGGAGAATTCGTTATTTCACTGGCACAATCTTTGCGGCTAGATTCATAACACTCAACAGTGTTTGTAGGTGTAAACATTTTCTCCTGTTACTTATTAAAACCAAAATATTTACGTATTCAATAGAACAGTATTAGTAATATTTTTTTTCAAGTTCATGAATCTAAATGCCAAATAGTTTATCAAGTATATTGTGCTATTCATAGTACCTATGTTTTCATACGTTAAAAACCGATATTAAATATGCCGTGTAGTGTGTCCAATCGTTACGGCTCTAGAATATGTAGAGGGGAGGAAAATCCCACACCCCCTACCCCTCTATTGACTCAGTTAAAGAAAATACATCGACAAAGTGTGTACAAAAATGATCAAGATGATCTCCATCCATATTCACAGTCAGTGAAATAAGAAATAGAAATCAAAGTTGAAGACATGGATGATACTGAATCTGCAAGTTCTCTTCCTAGTCCAGTTTCTATTCCAGTTGCAATGGTGGACTTTCATCTAGTTCAATCGCTTCTGATGACGCTGCCAGTGTTTCCTCAGTTTGCATGTTTCAGTTACACCTTTTGTGCCATCCCCCTCGAGTTCTCACACAAAATTTCAGCGTCGTCCAACGAAACAAAAATCAGTTATTCCCACTGGTTGACATACTCGGAAAGTGTTTCGTGGACAAAACTCGAAGTATGGTGATAAAATACGTTCAATGATTGTGCGTTGATCGGTGAAATGATTTACCTTGATAATCGGCCAATATCATTCGTGAAAAATAAAGGATTTTGTAAATAAATTACCAACCTGGAATCCTGATACACTATTCCTTCCAGAAAACATTTTGCAACCAAAATTATCCCTGATTTATAAGATGAAACAAATAATGGATATAAAAAAATGTCAGAAGCTAAATGTTTCTCTTATATATGACAGACTCGTGGACATTAACAGTCACAGATGACTGACAAATTGAGTTTGGTTATTAATTCTTTGGATTAAAGTGATCCTTATTGTCATATATGCATGGAGTGTGTGCCATTTCTGGAGCTTTCGCACTAAGGTATGAACATTCGCAATGTCATCACGCAAAATATCAAAGGTTGGGGTTTGTCAGGCAAATTGTATGCATTGACTGAGATCCAATGAACTGGAAGGGAGTCCATTTGAACACATTTCCTGCTTAGCTCACACTTCAACTAGTGATGAAAAGAGGCATCCTCAACAAGCATATGTTAAAGGACCCTGCTGCAAAATGTCGCAGAATAGTGAGTCACTTCAAACATCCTAGTAAAGCCACAAAATAACTGCAAGTATAAGCCCAAGTCTAGTTACATATTAAACAACATACGCTCACTCAGGATGAACTCACAAGATGGAACTCCCTTTTACAAATGATTTGGTGTCTTCTGAAGCAGAAGAAATCAGTAGCATTAGCTGTCACTGACCTCAGCTTCAATGTAGATTTAACTCCACTACAGTTGGATGCTATCAACTAATTTATAGATGTATTTGAAATAGAACCATTTGTTTCCACACAGTAAGCTGCAGAGCTTCACCAATTATTTGCTTTTTTCCATCAAAAGCCAATATGAATTTCTGGAAAAAGAAAAATTATACCCACACTCGACGATGATTGATCCAAGATTCAAAATCAGTGTATTCCAATATTCGTAAATTATTTTAGAAATAATAGTTCTTAAGGCTACTCAGCAAATAAATTACCCTGGATATTTAGGTAAACTGCTAACCGTTTTAATTTCATTAATTCATTTTACGAAAACATAACAAATAATATAGCCGAAAAAGATTTAATATTTAATTAGCAATTATAGTGCTTCAATGTTTGTGATATGATTGATATTCAAATTAAAAAAACCTGCTATTCGTCCAATCTCTATTTTTTTAAATTGGAGCACCAATAATTTGTGAGATAAATATCATAAGAAAAGGGCGACTGTATTCTCACATAACCATTAAATGAGTTCAAATAAAATTTGAATGAAATAAGGCGTCTTTAATATCTTTGTAATAAATTGCTGAAACAAATGTAAACATCTGACTTGATTTTTAATAAAATGAAGGGAAATTAAAATAATAAAACATCACAAATACTTATCACGTCTCAGTTTTACACAAATTGATTGTATATAATCCTAATTTTTTCTCACTCCAGTACATAAAATCTAGGTTTTACAGTAGGTAGTACCTTTTCTCTGTCATGAGTGGACAAAAAGGTATCCTGGGATATGAAAAAAAAAATGTAAGAGGTGTATGCCGGCTTGTGATCACTATGCTTGGAATTTGATCTCAAAATGGAGGTAGAACTGTCAGTTCTGAGTAGGGAAATGCCAATTACTCTCTATATCCTCTGTCTTCACTAGTGATTGTGGTGCTGGTCACGCCTTGTAGACAAGGATATCATATTCTGTGTAATTATATTCTTTGCCAAAATATCCCACATAGAGGAGACCATCCACGGGATTAACCTGCAAGAAAGTAGGTTTGGTATAGACAGCGCAAAAAAAACATTGCCATTTAAATTACAACTCAATAAAGGTCAGCTTATTTTCTAGAGTTGAAGTCCCCAACCTGTGGAAGGTGTAAGCTGTGGGGTATGTGATTGGAGAATCAAATGTACAAGATAAAAGTTTAAAAATTGAAAAAGGAAGTTTGATATAGCTAAAGGAATAAAATTAAAAACATTTGTCTTAAACAGACGGTACAAAATTGGTAAATGGGTGACTAAAGATATAAATTAATGAAATCAGGTCGAGGAATGTTGTTCTGCAGACATTATTCATGTTAAAATTACAATAATCCTGTCTTAATTTATCTTACTCAGGAAATAGCTAATGGTCCTTTTGCAATAAAAAAACACCCATCGGCTAATGCTTCCTTCAAGTTGTGTGGAAAACAGGCATTCTCAAACTCTTGTTGAGGCAGCTATATGATTAATCTCATAACAATGCTTTTCCTAATTACTAGCAGTGGACTTTAGTTATCAAAATTCTGGTATATACAAATGACTCTGTTTGTACAAAAAAATCTACAAAAAACTAAGCACGAGTGGCACTCTTATCAAATGATACTTGTAAGAATTTTCATCATAATACTTCCCCAACTTGTCCACCAAACCCCAACTTGTCCAGTTTCAAACAGATTTATAAAATGTAGAACGCATAATGCAGACGTCAACGAAAGCACTCTGTGGGCATAAAAAGCTTTCTTGCTGCACAAGTGCAAATTTATCGATAGAGAAAGGATATGAAGCATAATAAAGTCACAGTAGCGAATTTAGATCTATAAATATATTCCCGCCAAGCGTCAACTTTTTCATACATATTTACATTCATTTTATGTCCTTCATTGCTCCATTTTTCCCACACCTAGAAAAAGGGAAAGGTTGTGAATTTACGCCTAGGCTCAATGCTTTTAAATAATGGGGTGAATTATCTTCGTTCGCCTGATTCTACCAGAAAGGGCCCTGCCATGAATTGAATGATATACCTCATGGTTTGGATAGCGGACTTATTTTTACCCCATTCTTTAGTTTAAAATTCAATATTGGGACAGTCCCTAAACAGCAAGTATGTGAAGTGAAGATGAAAGTGTGTCGGTTATTGCAATATTTTGTTCACATAAGGTAGGTGAAGAATACCCAAAGAATTGACGAATCCAAAATAAAGATCACTTTGCTCTCTATCATCGAGATTTCATTAGACTATCTTTTTCACCAATCCTCTTACCCTCTAGCCCACGTTTACATCTCACGGCAACACCATTTATTTTCGAGGAAAGCAACTCGTATCTTGGTTATAAACTAAGTGTAGTGGATGTCCATGATTGGCTGAGTTTTGCTCCGAGCTCTTGATAATTCCAAATGCCTCTTCCCTACGGTGATCATGAAAGGCTCAAGTTTGTCCCGTCATTTCGCTTCACCATCATTTTGCATTTTTTAAATTCCCTTTAAGCAAAATTTCTTCACGCACCTAGCGCAATTAATTGATAAAAAATTTTGCCAAATCAACTCCTGCAATCCGTATTGTGGATTTATTCTAAACTTAATGCCGGAAACGGTAAATATTTGAAGGCAAAATAAACAAACTGAAATTGTGTGGAGTGTAAAGACCAGAATTAATCATGGCATTTCGAAAATTATATGGATTCGTTTTTTATGATAAATATATATCACACTTGTAGACAATTAAAAATTAGCGCAGTTTTTGACTTATTATCAAAATCTCGTATTCTTGGTGGTAGTGAAATTCTTACTATATTTGAAAAAAAAACCACGAAATGTTTCAAGACATTTACTTTGTTGGTATCGGATTTCCACTTAATTTTTTTTTTAATATGGCTGCTTAATCTTCCGGAAAGTGAGTTATCCGTATTTTAGGAATTTCATTTAAGGGTTTTTTTTCATTGACCTAATTAGATGTGTAGATATTACTGGCGAAGGTGGATTTACAATACAGTTAGCTGCAAGAATGCGCGCAATTCACAATAAAAAACAATCGCCTGGATATGATTCGAAACTAGATCACTCTATTTTGCTCTAAACATACTACCTAGGAATGTGAGCAAAAACGAGCAGGCATTTAAAGGATTTTCAGTGTACTTTTTGGAGGGCGAGTCTGTATAAATTTTTTCCATTGGTTACAAAAGTCAATAGTTTGCCTAGATGCCTAAATGGACATTTGAAAGTCTATAAATCTCATTTTTGACAACATGGTAACCGTCGCTGATCTCTAATCTCAGTTTTGCAAATATTTTGCATGGTGAATATCACGGTGCAGTTACAAACTATGTTCTAGTTTGTCATAGCAGCTGTGCTGACTGCTTATTTAAACATATATTACCTTTCCAATCTCTTCACAATCGCCATTGAAGACTTTTCCAATGTAAAGGGGTGTTCCAACAACAGTTTCCCCTCCTTGTACTGCACAATTTGGGATTCTCCCTCCTGTAGCTGGACTCCATTCATAATTGTGGCCGATTAGTAACTGAAATGAAATTTTAATCATCACAAAATGCCAGGCTTCCATTATCCATATATCAAGGCAATACAATCAGTGTAAGGAATTGGTATTCTTCATTTAGAATAAACGCTTAGGTCTAACCTATGGTTTACATATTATGTACCTATATTTCCAACCGGGAATTTTGGCTGATAAAAATGCTCCCACAACTACTCAAATGAATCAGCCATATTTTTGTCAGAGTTCACTCGCTAATTTAGTCCTCAGTTACGAACAATATGTGCTTGAATTTTATTTAAGATTATTTTTCATGTCAGATTGTAAAAGGTGCAGGGCGCAGGAAAGGCATTAACACTCACCAAATGAAAGTTAAGGGATATTTCTTGACCTACAGATGATTATACTTCAAGCATATTTGTTTTTTATTTTTCCAAATATAACTCCTGAGCGTCATTTTTTTATTTATAGCTCCATTTTGGCACACACTATGTTTCATAGTTCTCTATTCATTTTTTGTGTATTGATACATACTCGCTTTGTTTCAAACATTTCTATTGATCACTCTTACTTCCAATTTCGTATTCATCAAACCTTAGTAAGTGGACCTACCTGGAACTTTGAGTAAGCAATCTCTTGACCATCCCATGCAATGTACAATTTGCGGTGTGGAAGGAAAAATTTTCCTGGGATGAGGTTTCCTTCATGTGTGACCCTCCCAACATAGTGATTGCATTTGGAATCATTAGTGCCCACTAATCTTTCAGTTCTAATATTTCCATCTGGAACATTTTCCCATTCAGAAGTCATCCCTGAGCAATTGTTCCAATCGGTTTCTAGAAAAACAGAAATAACATTAATCAGTAGTTCATGATTTATTTGCATCGTAACTGTAACTTGATGAATAGAGATTAGAGATATTTTCGTTATCCCACCTGGGAGAGCTTGGAACTTTTGATATGTTCATCTCAAAGGGGTCCTGAATACATCTCAAAAGGTTCGGCTTTGTTATTACTATTTATTTCCGGGTTAAAACCTAATTTTCCTGGGCTATATGGAGGGGAAGTCTAGCCGCAGAAGGCAGGCAGGTAGGGGTAGGACTGCGCAATAGCGCATTCTCCGACGTCTTCTCAGCTTCCGCTGCTTGACGTTGGTAGGATGTGGAATGAAGAGGTTGAGATAACGAGTAGGATGTTTTTTTAACTGCTTAGGATGTTGATGACGATTCCTTTCGGAGCGTAGGACGGCTGCTGGCTGGACGAAAATTAGAACGGTGATCAACAGCATGACTTCCGTAACGCGACCATCTCAGCTGCAGAAGGGAATGGTGCGGGGCTTACGTCGGGGGCGCCGTAGGGCGGGGTCACGCCCTAGGCAGTGGATCGCATTGCGAGGGACCACATTTCGGAAACACTTAGAGATAAGTCGAAACAAACAAAAATTCAGTCCTCGTGGACTTTACTTTTGCGTTTTTCATTAAATGAGTGCTTTTACAGCCCAAAAAAACGCATATTTAGGTTCGAAGTACTCAGGGCCCTCGGGGCCCTTTAGTTAAAAGAAACAAAATTTTAGCACGTGAATATAAACTTCATTTCGATAATTTCTAGAGTACGAAAACATTATTTTTTTCTAAATTCTGAAAAATAAGTGTCACCCTAATAACTACTCAGATGACTGAGGGGAGTGTTTGTGTTTAAAGGTGAGAATGGAGGGGAGGAAAAAGCACGGATGTTGACGTTATAATATGACTGTCAAGGACTTACAGGGGTGGGTAGGTTTGATTTGCAATGTGAATTGGGGGGGGGGAGGACAGTGTGGAACATACAAAGTACAAATGTTTTAGAGACGGGTACAAGTTCCATGAAGTTACGTCGGAAACCTTCACTTTTAGCCACTTGAAATTCTAGAAGATATTCCCTCCATCTCTAATTACGTTATAGTCGCTTGGTTGTTAGGGAAAGTGACAGACAACTTACAACATTTGCATTAATAAGAACAGCTAGGTAGACTGGTAAGGGAAGGATTTTTTAAGGGAATTAAGGAGAAAGCTCCCGATGTCATCAATAAACTAATCTTAGAGAAAATGAATCAAAGGATCCACACATTTATCAGATTAATGTTTTATCAGATTTACGAGTAAGACTTTGAAAACCACACCTGCATCTGGCCTACGCTTTATGAAAGAAATAAAAAATATTGTACTGAGTCAAACCTTTGGCAGCCGAGATAGAGCATTGAGGTGGACTGAAGTGTGGTGGCTCGAGTACCGGCTTCTAACCCCATGAGTCTCGGTTCGCAACCCGAGAGTGGAGGAGATTTTTCAGTTGGATCCCGATTCCCTACTAGAGTGCTGGTTGGAGAAAGTGTCTGCCCAAGAAGACAACATATGCAATAATGCTACAGGAAAACAGTTGTGGGGACGGCCAGTCTGCGACCAATAAATGAATGTGAAATGGGGACAGAAAGTATGAAAATAGGAAAAAAATTTTTCTCACTTCCCAAATGTATTTCCATCCAAAAGGTGACTGACACTCATTACTAACTTCAATACAAAGTTCAATCAAGCTTAAGGGATAAAAATTCCTTCGCTAGCATTCTTCTTAGCAGCCTGCTGAAAGGAACTGTGGTAACTAAAATCTGCACTGAAAATTTACGGTTGAAATTCTACCCCCCCTCAAGAAGAAGGCACAATGTAAACAATCCCTTTGAATACTTTTCATCGTAAAATTCTAAGTTTGGGGACAGCTAATTAATGTAAAATGGAGTCCCTGGAGGGAAAGGAAAATACAGTGTTTAGAGGATCGTTCTGAAACCCCTGAGTATCCCTGAAATTCACGTGCGGTTCAAGAAATCAGCATCTGCAAAAGAATTCTTTGTTTGGGTGGCTACATAAAACTTTTCCCACACTTTTAAGTTTGACCCCGCAATGGGCGGAAGGCATTTCAAGTACAATACTCCGTACGTCGGATGAGACATAAAACTGCAGATACTGCGGCCTTTCGTTAAGAATATATTCCGCCGTCCTTTTCTCTTAACTCTTCCTCCATTGCCCAATGATCCTTCCCTTTCCTGCCTACTCACCTGATCTCAACGGAAAGACCTCAATTGTCGGTCGACTCCCGATAACATGGTCGTATGTACCCCAAAATAACCAATAAATTGGGCGCTCAATTAATCATTTGCACAGACGACCTTGGTGAAGTTCCTAATCCAACCTGCCACACGAATACAAATTATTCTCATCCTCCAAAATGTATCCAAATCTCCCGGGTACAAAAGCAGGCGGGTAATAAGATAACATTTTTAAAATTTACAAGTACGTAATAGTTATTAAAATACTTTCATAATCTTTTAGTAGGTTGAGTCAACGAGAGGTTCAATCATCAGAGCATCAATGAACATTCTCAAAAGGACGCGAAGGCCGTTGGATATGACAGCAAACTAATTTAACTCACATGAATGTTAAACGTATCCTGACACATATTCGGCTAAAGGACGTTCAAAGTTTGGCTAAAATGCCGACCAAAATCATGGAAATAGCGGAGTGCATTTGTGCATTTGTGTGAAATTTTGTGTTAGTCATTTTGGAATAAAGATGAAGACGTTGGTTCTAATTTAAAACTACGATCACCAATGGCAAATAACTTACGAGTGCAACGGGGTATGGATCCTGTCTTTCGGATTTGTGTGAACGATCAATATCAAGCTTCATCAATGCCACTGGCAATTATATTTCCCATCAATGCAGTAGGCATCTTCAGCTTAAAAAAATCATTTTCCTCTCTGATCTCTTAGTCAGTTTCTGCGCGCGTCCTTAATCACATCGTGAGCAGCCAGAAGGTCTTGACATATTCATTCATATCGCTAAGTCATCTTGAAACCTCCATCGCCGGGTGTGCAATTTACAGGCTCAAATTATCACATTTTTTCCTCCACCTCGCCAGTTTAATGCAAGTGCGTAAAATCTTGCATCGCTAGATCAATGTTGTTTATGTGAAATTTGCTTCCTATGATTGTCCTACAATGTTGTGGTAATTTTATTCTAAGAAGCGGAACCATAAAAATCATAATACAAGGAATGCATGCATCCAGCATGTCTCCAGCTTCTACAGTAGCCTTATCAGTGAAACACTGTCTTGCTCTTTTATCATGTGGATTTAGATTTAGAAGATTTAAGGGTAGCCAGACCCAGACGAAGAACTATTTACCACCGGATTTTAAAAAGAAACCGTTTAGGCGTCGCATGAATTTAAGCAGCACTGAGTGAAATGGAATGCGTAACATGTCGCCTACTCTAAACGAGAATGTACCCGTACGAATACATATTTTTTATGGATCAACATTTGCGCATCGTGTAAGACACGCATAGAACGTGGGACAGTCAAAAGTCGACAGTGCCATATAGCTGTTACACACAAGCAGAAGTAACTCGCCGAAAAAATAGACGCTTCCAGTCCCACAATTGTCCCTGGCAATTCTGCCACGAGCTTTAGCTTGTGGAAATCGGGATGATGTTGTGCCAAAACACACTGGCTTCACAACTCGAGAACTCGGGTTCGATTCCCTGCGGTGCCGGAGATTTTCCTGTGGGAAATCCCGATCCCGACACGGGAGCTCTAAGGAGAGGATTGAGGAAGTGCAATAAAACGTCCGTCGGTTGAGACGTTATAATGTGTTCTCCTAAGCGCCTGTTGTTTAGAGCTAATGCTTGATGCCAGGTTTCTCTTCAACCTGTCTCCATTCCTCAAATAATTCTTCCCTCGCCCAACCTATCCACATGCTCTCATATAGCATATATACAAATTACCTCAATAGCCGGTTGCCCACCCCATTTAAACAAACGACCATCGAACCAAAGTTTTGCTAAAAATATACAACTTTTTCGCCTCTGTCAATTCCCTAGACTGGCTGGGAAACAATAGCAACACAGGTGTCCGTTTCAAAATTTGCCCCCCGCCCACAAGGTTGAAACCTAATATCCCGAAAATTGAAAAGGCCATTTAAGTCACATACATAACAACTGGAAACTAATTTTTTCCATCATCGAGATACGCTGAAGATGTTTTTAAAATAAAGATTCAAAATAGTATCATTTCGTCAACAAGTGAATAAAGCGGTCCTTTTTTCTAATCCCTCAATGAATGCGGTGTGTTTGGTTCTTCATAGTAGCGATACTGAGAAGGAAAGTTTCCTGCCTACGCATTGTAGCTTCAGGCCAGCGATCGGCAACAGATTTGTTCGCGTGAGCCCCATTTCACATAAAATTTGATTACAAGCTGGGCGCACACCACCCCTAAGCAATAGGATAAAATATTAGAAAGTAGAATCTAACGTCGTTTTCTGACGTACCAACTACGAAACTGCCACATCATACCGGCCGCTGTCTTAGGCCGTAGTAAGAAATCGCATGAAATTAGTGCAAGTGCCGTACCTTCATCCTCCTGTGTCGCATATGAAGACGACAGAACGCAGGCAACGAAAAGAAGACGTCCGATGGTTCTCGGGATGAGGCCCATCTTGGGAGGTGTGTTCGACGCGGGATCCACTCACGAACTGAGGGGACGTCAACTACTTCCCAGTATCTCGCCTTGCTCGTCGGTCGTTTCGTGGTTTCCTTCTCCTCGACTTACTCAAGAGCTTCCTCTCCCCCTCCCCCCTTCCTCCGACGCTGCCCAACGCTGACGTCCACTAGGTACGCATGCGGGAAATACGATTGTGAAATGCAGGATTAAAATTATTTTTTCCGCTTCTAAATTCGTGGAAAGGAGGTTACGAGGCACATTTTCTAATCCCCTTGGTTCCCTAAGGGGTACTTATGGAGAAGCTGACTGGTTATTGAAACTAACGACAGATTTGGTGTGATAGAATACGAAATAATATCTTAATGGACGGGTAGAGAATAGGCGTGGAGAATAGACGTGGCACTAACCAGCTTGACGCCAGGTGTCTCTGGCGTTCATGTGGGATAAGTGCGTTCCGCAAGATCCTTGACAACGTTAAGTATGTGTTTAGATGGTGGTCGTGTACACTAATATCGTGACGAGATCGATTGAAAAATCAATTTAGAAAACATAGTGAGATTTCAAGAAACTTTACGGACGTCCAGCACATGTCGGGTAAGGGTAATAATGACATCATTGAATTTAATTGATTCTGATGGTTAACCGTTTCGTCTGCTGCGGCTTTTCTTCCTGGGTATTTGGATTTTTTTGCTCGTAAATGTACTCAATGAAGTGTTTTTTGAAGCATGGAGGAAATCGGGCTAAGAGGATTGCATTGGTTGAAGAATCTGAGGAGTTAAAAAAACTTTGACATAAATTTCGGGTTCAAGTTCGTCGGAGACATAGACGAAGCGGGCGAATGCAAAGATAAGGCTATAATCTCTTATGGTTTTTTTCATATTTTCAGACATAAGGACCACTGAAGTGAATAATGGAGATGTATATATCAAAGCGTACAGTTATCCTCGCTAGAAGGGGGAATCTGCCTGGCTGGCGTATTTCGTGGGGAATCGCATCGCATGCATAGTCTCTGAAAGCCCCGATTTACCATGTGGTCAAATGGTAGATGATTTTCAAACGAGGTAGTCAAATTTGAACTAAGGCAATCAACCCATTTATTCACGCGATGCTAATGAACTTTGTTTTATGTGTTAGTAATTTATTCGGTCATTTTCCAATGCTCAATCATGATGCAACTTTCTGCATTGCGTTTACTTGGCGTATTAGAATTTACAAGTTTTACATTCAGTTTGGAATCCAAACTTAACATGGTTTTCCCTCGCTGAAATTAAAATTCGGCTTTTCCACAAAGTGATGCCAGATTAATGGTTTATATTTAACAAGAAGACGCTTTAAGTTAAAACAATCCATCGCATCTTAGAAAATTTCAAACATGTAGTAAGTATTTTGGACCACCTGTCTGCTGGAAACTGAAAAAAAATGAAAAGAATGAAGATACAGAGCGTTTGAGCAAGTGTCACGAGGTAATTTTTGCACAACTCTATCCATGAGATAACAAAATACGTAAACTATATGACATCTACACACAATTCTTCGAGCTGCAGCAGGAGTGAATGTGAACTACGTTAACGGAGTGTCTTGGTATGTTTTGGTTCCAATAAAAATTATTATTATTAGGGCAATCTAACGGTTAAGGCAGGTTTTAATGGAAGAAGCCGATGAATGAATTCAATGGATGAAGCCAAAGCCAAAATGGAAAAAGCCGGGAAGTATCCCACAGATTTTCGCTGGTGCAGGCCCCTATACCCATACAAAACTTCATTCTCCATCTCAGCATAAGTCCTACCTGTCTCCATCCTCTCCATAAATCCAATCTCATTCTTCCCCTTCCCCGCTTACCCAACATCCTTCCCTCTATCACAACATTCAGCGACCCTTCGTACCTCATAACATCTTCTAACCACCCATTCTACCATCTCATAATGCCCTCCAGAAATTTTCTCTCATCACCAAAAATACCAATCACTTCCTCGTTCGTCTTCCTGTCTGTCTCCCGTACTTTCTCCATCCTCTTCCACGCCCGCATATCAAACGCCTACGGCCTTTTCTCATCCTCTTTTCTCAGC
Organism: Pyrrhosoma nymphula; assembly: GCA_963573305.1. NCBI lineage: Eukaryota > Metazoa > Arthropoda > Insecta > Odonata > Coenagrionidae > Pyrrhosoma > Pyrrhosoma nymphula. Next base: position 113,092,551 of record OY754330.1, on the reverse strand, counting down.
GTCCACTTTTCTGCACCATACAACGCTACGCTCCGTATTAAAGTCTTTGCCAACCTTTTCTTTTTCATTTGCGTCCTTACGCAAAGTCTCCATCATCAACTCACTCCTCTTGCTGACCTAGCACAATTCTCCTTCTAATTCCCCTGCTACTATACCCATTTTTCTCGTTCGTTCTATCAAAGTCATTTATTTGTTTGTGCATTCTCAGAGTAAATATAAGTATATATCTTTACTCTGAGGGGGTACTACATTCGGCATTTTTCTCTAACACTCTAAATGTGAGCTGATGGCGTCCGGTCCATGCTAATTTTCTTAAATTGACGCGCTATAGTCGTTGCCTTAATTTCTAGGAAAGTGCAACATTTGATTTCGAATAATTCATTTACGTGAGTAAAAAATTATTTCTTTATAGACCGGCCATAAGACTTCATCGACCGATCAAATGTGACGAGGGATCCGAGAAGATTGGGGAAAAAAGCAGACGACTTAGATTTCGCTCTCTGCTCTTCGGCGTGAGTACAATTGGACTTTACTTATTGCTTTTATAGAAATTGAAACATTTCAATGGTCTCCATAGCCGTTTAATGTATCGTTCTTTTCTCCTCCATCTCCGATTGCCTTTCTCTGTTCTCAATTTCCATCTTTCGTTCCCCCAGTCACATTTTTTCACCAGGATATTTCCCAGGTTTTAGTTAGTTTCAGTGAGATTTTTCTCCAGCCATAGTGGAGACCATATTCGAATATAAATTTATTATTTAAACCGTTGCAAGAAGCGTGAAGTAAATATATAAACACTAACGACACAAAAACAGTGTCTTCTTTCACCAAGAGTCTCAATAATTGACTAAATAAACATATCTCATCCGAATTGTCTCATAGGCAAATAAAACTTAAAGATTTTTTAAACCACGGAAATAAAAGATCTTAGAAAAATCGCAGGAGAAACCTTATTCGATAGAATGAGATGTGCAAAAATCAGAAAAGCAATGCAGATAGAATGGAAGACGGAAGAATAGTTGAGATTACTGGAATTACGTTTTCAGGAGGAAGGAGAGGTGTGGGCAGACCAAGGAAAAGATGGAGGGACAAATTTAGAAATTGAATAGTCGCAAGGAAAGATAGAGGAAGTACCGAAGGAAACAGACGCTAGGAAGAAAGTGGGAAGAAGAAGACATATCGAAGACTTATCATTTCACTTGTTTTTATTAATACGTACACTAAAATTGCCATCACAAAGCAGTTTTTTTGGTAATGTTTTGAAAAGCATATCGTTGACCAACATTAAAAAAAAAATGGACACTGTAAAGGAACTGCACACCGTTACATTTGCCACGCGATACACAGAACTTTATCATTAATTTTTTAATTTGTCTCAGGAGCACATATCAGTACCATAACCCAAAGAGAACTGCTTCTATTTTCGGAAAAATATTACGGTAAGTGGCTAATAGTTTGGCGTTAATAAAAACTCGTAAAGTCCTAGCCTGCGGGTCGCGGGGCGAGTCCCGCCTGAGTAGGTTTTTCAACACTCAGGACATGAATGTTTGTGTTTTTCCATTGTTAAAATGTTAAGCACCCGATGTAAAATGCCGCTGTGCTGTATTCTGGCTTGTGGGAAAAAATGGGATATTTTTCTTTATAATGAGGACGAATTAACCCTTTTGCCGCGAAGTTCGTATATCTGAATGAATGTTTTCGTCCGCTGACTGCGAGGTCTAAAAAAGCTTTTTCGAAGAGAAGGGAATTGATGAGGGGGGTCTGAACATGGACGTAAAGAAAAGGCTGGTGAAAACTCTAATATGAAGCGTGGCGCTGTATGGATCGGAAACTTGGTCATTGCGATGGGAGGATGTGCGTGGACTTGAGGCTTTTGAGATGAGGGTTTGGAGAAGGATGGAGAAGGTTAGCTGGATGGCGAGAAAGAAGACGAACGAGGAAGTCTAGGATATACCAAATGTTCCCTACTATGCTAATACAAATCTCCCCTACTGTACTAATGTTATTATTTTCTGTAAGGTTACATTTTATTCCAATGTGCTCTAGGCATTTATGAAACGTTCCACTTAAAATTGATGGCATGTGAAGGGTTAAGCAACATTTTCTAAAAACTGATATTTTTGACTCACACAATTCTTGTCCTCGATGGCGCATTTATTCGTCTTCCTTTCCATGCATTGCATTTTTTTCATCCTCTCATGCTCCTAATCTCATCCTCTTCCCCGATGTCCAAGTTTCTCTGCCATTTAACGTCATGATACAAATCAGTCTCCTCATTGACCTTTCTTTAACATCTTTACACCGTCATGAACTCTCTTTTATTCACCCTCATCTGAATATGTTGGACCAAAGCTAATTGCACTCAGTATATTGAATACTGAGATCAAGGCGTTAACCTGCCTGACAGCTTTAGCAGAAGGCCTGAGGTAAACTTGCAGATTCAATGATGGGCCAAATTATAGTTATTTGTCAAATGTCCTAGAGAAATTTGTTTTCAAACAATTCACTGAGTATTTAATATCCAATGACAAACTTGACTCTATAAAATCAGGTATTCTACATGATTTCATTACGCAGACTGCACTACTAAAAGTTACCAAAGACATTTGACTTGCAAAAGACTAACATATGGTTACAGTTCTGGTCCTCTTCGACTTCAGAAAAGCATTCGATCGAATAGATCATAAATTTCTCATCCGTAAAATGATGAAACTTAGCTTCTCATATTCAGTTCTTAACTGGTTTTGCTCCTACCTGGGCAATAGAACGCAAGCAGTCTTCGGATCTGATATTAATTTATCTGCTTGGGCTCCTGTATCTTGTGGAGTTTCCTAGGGAACTGTTTGAGCCCTCTACTATTTTCTATATTTGTTAAGGACATATCGTGCGCGATTAAAAATAGCAGGCACATGATACATCCAGATGACCTTCAAATTTACATTCACTCCCCGATTGATAAAATATCAGTATCAGTTTATTGAACTAAGATCACAGGGAAATCACTAAATGGGTTGACGACAATGCCCTTATTCTTAACTGCCTAAATACAAAAGCCATCACCATCGGAAACTCAAGGATTCTCAACAAAATCGATAACAATCACCTTAATCGAGTCACAGTCGGTGATTATGAAATACCATATAGTGACTCAGTTCGCGCTCTTGGACTTAACCTCACAAGGAATCTGTCTTGTAACCAATATATAAATGACTTCTTTAATAAAGCTAATATATCTCTCCATTGGTTAAAACTTCATAAGCACTTAATCCCTATTTCCAACCGTAAAATTTTAATCTCCACACTGATATTCCTTTCCTTTGATTATTCTAGCCTTGTTTTTAATGACATGCCTACAGAGTTGGATAAACAATTACAAAGGCAATTTAATTATTGTGTAAGATTTGTATTTAATCTGAGAAGGGATGCTCATGTATCACAGTTTAGGACTAGCCTAGGCTGGCTAAATATTTGTAACCGCAGAAAGTATTTATTAGGGACCCTTCTCTTTAATATTTTTAAGGAGAAAATCCCTAATTACCATAGAAAAATTTTTAATGTCAGATCTGAGTCTACCCTCGTACAAATGACTGTTCTATACAATATCCAATTCCTATAACAACTATTTATCAAAAGTCGATCTTAATTACTGCCTTCAAATTTTGGAATTCTCTGCCCAATAACTTAAAACATAAAAGTTCCATTTACACATTAAAAACATATTATTCATGACTCTACTAAATGCACAGAAAAATATAACTTAATGAACTTAATACATTACAGACTTATCTATCCTCTTTTTTGTTTTTTGTCTAATCATGGTACCTATATCTTTGTTTTTCATGTATTGCATTCATATCTCTCTGTCTAAAAGAATTGTATTTTGTATCCCAACAATTAAATTGTATTCCTATTTCCTCTATGAGCCAATTTTAAATTTTGTTTATCTTTTTTTTGTACTTTTTGCTGATAAGCATTGCTGAACTGCCTAAATATACAGCATACATGCTGTCAAATTTGTGTTGTACTTTTTGTTGAGTCAAGTATTTCTTTTTCAGTAATAGAATTTTCTCCAAGGGGGAAGCCCAGAATATAAAAAATATATATTCTATCCTAACTAAAATAAAATTGATTACCACATTTCATTTTTAATTTTTGTTGATATCAATTGTTTCTGGGATGAGCTAGATGTGGGAATGAAAGTAGGAGGCCAGTGGATAAAGTCGGTTAGATTCGCAGACGACCAGGCGTTGGTCAGTCGGTCATCGAAAGGATTGCAAACTTTAGTAGATGCTCTGGAAAAACAGTGTGAGAAATACGGAATGAAGATAAATAATAGGAAAACAAAAGTAATGAGATTCTGTAGGACAAAGAAAGCGAAGCTGGTGATAAGAGTAGGAAGTCACAAACTGGAGCAAGTAGAACAATTTAATTACTTGGGTAGTACGCTAGAAGAAACAGGTCATAGTAGCAAAGACATAAGGAGGAGAATAGCGCTAGCGAAGGAAGCGTTCAATAATAGAAGGGAGCTGATGACGGGGACCTTAAGTAAGGATGTAAAAAATAGGCTGGTAAAGAGTCTGATATGGAGTGTGGCGTTGTATGGGGCAGAAACGTGGACCTTGAGAAAGGAAGACGAAAATAGGCTGAAGGCTTTCGAGATGTGGGTGTGGAGGAGGATGGAGAAGGTGCTTTGGACGGAAAGGAAGACAAATGAAGAAGTGCTTGACATGGTGGGTGAGGAGAGGAAACTTATAAATGAGATTAGGGGAAGACAGGGTAGGTGGCTGGAAGGGGTAATGAGGGACGATGGTTTGCTGAAGGCCGTGATAGAGGGAAGGATGTTGGGTAAGCGGGGAAGGGGACGGAAGAGAATCGGTTTTATGGACGGGATGAAGAAAGGTAGGACTTATGCTGAGATGAAGAAAGAAATACTAGAGGTAGGAAGGGCACGGCACGTGTAAGAGTTCGTTGGAGATTCTCTGACTTTCATCACAACCTACCTCTAACCGGTAGACTACTGAAATGAATGAATGAATCAATTGTTTCACATTTTCACGAAACAAAATGCATGGTATGGTTGAGTTTCCCTTCGTCATGGCATATTCATTCAGTGAAGCACACTGGATGGCATTTAATGTTGTTTCTTACTTTACCCATATAATATTATATTAGAGGAAAACAATCTTAGACAAATTTTCTGTTAATAATTTTTTTAAAGGATGAAGAGCTTCTTAAATCCTTCAACAATTAAGACTTGTTTAGCTGTTAAAATATTCCTTGCAAAAATAAATTAATTCTGCCTGTTTTTCAGTTCTCATGTTTCCAAATGTTTGCCAGTCTATACGTCTGCATAAATGTTTTTGTGTCTCCAATACTTTACTGATAATGTTCATTTTCATTGAGCTACCCTTAAAATATTAAAAGACTAAATCTAGACCCTTAGCAAAATAGAATTGCACAAATGTTTTATTCATGAGTATCCCTTGAGGAAAAAAGGTCAGTTTTGAGGAATAAATAACCCTCCAGCTGATTGATCAAGGCACAGCTACATTATTAGATAATTTGCACTCGCAAAACTCACAATTTAGGTAAGCATAACTAAATCAGTTATTTAAAATGGTTAGCGCCAATATGTTTAGCCTCTAGCAAGATAAATCATGTTTCAGTAGCTATGACTGAGGAAATAATGGCATATCTTTTCCCAGCTTCTACCATACATCTTCCAGGACAGTTTCGATCATGCAGAGAACAATGGGTTTTCTTGACTAATGTGAGGTGCAAAGTGTTGCTTTTTCATTTCTCAAAATGAGTCTATAAAAATAATGTGAAAGTACTGCTGAAGATCCTTGAAATAAAAACAGAAAATATTTTTCGTGCAGGATAGGTTGATTACAATAAATTAACTATTATATACTTTTCCTGCATCATTTACACAGCACTACAGTATAAATGATTCAATTATAAGAAATAAAGTGGCCAGAAGAAACACTCTTCCTTGTTAGGGGTTTTGTCGCTGGAGAGATTCATATCATATTCTAGCATTTTGTATACTTTATTAAGTAATCTTTTATGAAAAAAATATGTGCAAACACAATGCAGCTGTCCAAAAACAACCCTAAAGATATATTTTTCATCCGAATAGGAACGAGCCCTTGTTTTAACCCTTTCGCGGCGAATGTAGGCTATAGGCAACGAGGTTATTTCTATGCAAACGAACGAATGCTGGCTATAGCCGACAAGGGGAAGGGAAGTGACCACCGCCAAAGCAATAAACACAGGTACGCTGTTATCCCCTGACACCCAGCTCAGCAAAATCTTAAGCCCTCTCCTCGGAAACTGGAAAACTCTTTTAGTTGCAGTGCGAGCCCCACTCACAGCATATGTCCACTGTCAATTGCTTGTTTATGAGAAGGAATAGCAAAAATAAAAGTTCCTTTGTACTATGGAAATTGAGGCTTATGAGTAAGGTAAGGCAGACATTTACAAATTCAAACGGTGTTCTACCGTTATTCTTAACGTAAATCGTGCGTAAGGAAACTCCGAACAAATTTGGGAGTCTTTATGCCAAAGAACTTAATATTAACGGTTGAAATTTTGTTTAAAAGCTGTAAAGTGTTTTGAAGAAATGAAGCTAAAGGAATTCAATTCAGATTCTTGAGAAGGCAGGCACTATTTGTTTAGAAAAACCATGTAAATGTATACTTTTTAGCAAAACCATGGCATAAACTAATAGTTGACCGCGACCGCATGTCGTAAGGCGGAAGGGGTGAAGATTATCTCTGCTTCCTGGCAGGGAAAACGGGTTCGGTGCCCCACTGGCTGCGGTCCGAAGTTGAGAAAACACACACCTGGGGGGCTATTCTCTATCTCGAAGCTACCGATGCGGTTGCTTCGAATAAGCTACCAGAATTGGCTACCAACCATATTCTCTAACTCGCGGGAGCTTTCTCAAGAACGTAAAAGGAAGTGGAGAGAAGTTTGACGAAAGGCGGGTATGAGAATCTTTTTAAACCAAATCTGCGGAAACTTCATTACTGGTGACGTCATTCTTAGAACCAATGGGAAAGCTCGTCTCAATGTTTTTCCGTGGATAAAACTGGTGGAACATGTTTTAAGGCCGTTTTAGACGGTGAAGATGCTCTTGTATCGTGTTTAGCGAAAAATGCCACGCATTAAACATCATGCGAGCAAAATCCTAAAAATGTTCTATTTTTGCTTACATAATCTCGTGAACAATCTCGTGAATAGGAACGCACAACGTCCATCTTGGCTGTTTTGATCACTTGAAATAAGATTGTTCGTAAATATATTCGGGAATTAGGGTTCATGTCGATGACATGGTTCAATATGATTCGTGCTATTTGCTTTCGTCTATTACTCGTTGCTTCAAATCATTTAAATAATATACGAAGATGAAACTTTCAAAAGAAATGCGAAGGTGATACTCGCTACCACGGCCCGAAAAGTATCCCATTATGGGCTGGAATCACGTAACTCAACCAAGGTAAATATGGCTTTCCGTCACTCCAGTTAATATCTTTTTTGTGAAAAATCCCGCTAATGACGAAAATAACAAAGTAACCCAGTGAAAGTGCAAAGAATGCGAATTTAATAAATGTAAGAAACATACCCGTGAGATGGATAATTATAGATAGATAAGCGTTAGGAAATGACCAATATTTATACGGAGGCCGCGCTTCGTAAGGCTACCGTGGGAGCTTATTGGGGCTACGGAAGTAGCTTCGTGACATTTACAGAATATGGGTGGGAGCCTAATATGCTACCGGTAGCTTCTGCTTGCTCTTTCTCTGGTAGCTTCCATGATAGAGAATACTGATGAGAGCAAGTAGCTTATTGAAGCATCTTTTCGCCAGAAAGCTCCGATGCTTCGAGTTAGAGAATAAGCCCCCTGAGCTATTCCTCGTCGATCAAGAGCACCGTACATGGACTGCAAAAAGCTTTTAGTAGCATTTGTGAGGGTAGAAACTTTTTCCAACATAAGACTCCGGCTCAAAAGGGTTAATTTGTGACGGGAAGAATATCAGATTAAATCCCGAGTGTTTAAGAATGCTTGTTTTCTTGAATATACATTTTTTACTAATATTACGTAAATTGTAATGCGAATGCCGTATTAAACTAAGTCAACGTTCTTAAATTCTAAAAATATGTAAAAGTGCTGAATGTAATATTAGTAACCAATTGAAATTTCTGTCCTATTACTTCATAATTTGTGAGTGATTTTGACAATCTATGATATGGTATAAAGAAAGATCTGTATGTTGATTATGGATTTTTTATGAATGATCTTCATTCCCAAATTGAAAATCAGATAATTTTATTTTTGTGTAGATCAAATCAATAAATGTACAAATTAATATGAAATTTCTGGTGAATAAATATTAGTCAGTAATGTTCTCTATTATATGATCCTGCGAATATCCTAACTGCTCTCTTTTGTAAAAGCACAGTTTCCTCTATATCACGCTAGTTACCCCATGAAATGATTCCATACAATTCAATGCTTAGAAAGAATGAAAACTTAAAATGCTCGTAAAATGTTTTCTGGTTCCTAGTTCTTAAAGGCTTCTCATCTAGGGTTACCATATGTCCTCATTTATGCGGACATGTCCGTATTTTGGACGTTTAATGTAGCGCCCGCGTACATTTTTACGATTTCTGCTAATGTCCGCATTTTTTTGGAAGTAAGATCTTTTGGCTTTTGTTTTCATTTCGTAAAACCAACTAGTTTTATATATTTTTATATCGATTATTGAATTACATCGTTTTCGATCTGTTAGGGTACTTTCGATTTAGGGCTATAGCGGGGGATAGACGGCGATCGCCACGCCGCCGGGCTTTCGATTTAGCTGAATCCAGAAGCTGGCATCAATTATGGCGCTTTGTGGTGTGCTATTTTCTCTGTAGATAAACTTAAACGAATTGTTGATACATGGCCCTACTGGTCTATTATGGGTTGAGAATAGTTCATGTTTGCATACCAGGTTTCTCTGTGACACGAGGCAGGGGTTGCGGCGGTGGTAGCTGGGGGGGTGCACCGTGGAATAGAGCTATTTGAAAGTAAATAATTGAACGAATTATGTTTCATTTGGCAGTCCTAAGAGCGTGTTGATCAATCCCATCGAAGGTGTCCGCATTTCAGGGTTTCAAAATATGGTAACCCTATTCTCATCAAATAAATTATCCTGGATATTTATGTAAAATGTTAACCATTTTTATTTATTGGTGTTAAATCTTTTTACTTGAACGTTACAAACAATATAACGAAAGAAAATTGAATTAATTATTAGAAATTCTAGTGTTTAAATGTTCAATATATGATTAATATAAAAATTAACGAAAACTACTATTCGTCCCATTTTTACAAGTGGAGTACCAATAATTATTGAGAAACATACATATCATAAAATATCTGTGAAGCCTCTTCAGACACCCGAACCGAAAATCTTTACTGTCTGATTGTCAGAACTTCGTTAAAAATCGCAGGTGGCAAAGGGAAAGGAACCGGCCCCCTTACCCTGGATGTTTGAATTTCACACGAAGATGGCTTAGTACGTAGTGAGCTCTACTCTCACCCATGAGAACCCACCTTTAAATTGAAACACTGACTGTGTGTGAGAGGTGTATACAAGATTGTGATATGACAATACCCGATATTTTCTCTCAAATTGGAGGTAATACCATCAGTTCCAAGTGGGAAAATGCGAATTACTCTTGATATCCTCTGTCTTCACTGGTGATTGGGATGTTGGTGGCGTCTTGTAGACAAGGATATCATATGTTGCTAATGTATATTCTTTCTTATAATATCCCACGTAGAGAAGACCGTCCACGGGGTTAACCTGAAAGAAAATATGTGTGGTATAGACAGCACAAAAAATTGCCAACTAAATTGCTACTCAATAAAGGTCAGCTTATTTCTTAGAGCAGCAATTCCCAACCAGTTGAAGGTGTAAACTGTGGGGTATGTGCTCTGGGGATAAGATGTACAAGATAAAAGTTTAAAAATGGAAAAAGAAGTTTGAAATAGCTAAAAGATTATTAATAGAAACATTTTTCTTAACCAAAGGGTTCAATTTTCGGAAACGGGTGACTATGGAATAAATAAATCAAGAGGTTTGGGATTCCTGTTCTAGAGAAATTATTCATGTTGAAAATATACTAATCATGCCTTTCTTTTGCTAGCTCAGGACAATGATAATTGCCCTAAAGTTAGAAAGAACACCATAGGCTAATACTAACTTTAAAATGTGGCAAACGGGCATTTTGAACTTGTACCTAGTCAGCAGTATGATTAATCTCATATCAATGCTTTTCCTAATGACTTTCTGTTGCCTTTAGTTATCTCAATTGTGGTTGATACAAAGTATTCAGATTGTATGTACATATTATGTAGGAGTTTGAGCAAAACTGACCAGGCCTTCAAAAGAAGTTCAGTTTACTTATCCAGGAGAGAAGGTTTGTGAAAATTTTGTCTAACGTTTACAAAAGTCTATCGTCTGCCTAGAAGCTTCAATGGACGTGGCTAAGTCTATAAATCTTAATTTTAACAAAATGGTGACCGTCGCTGATCTCGAATCTCAGTTTTTCAATTATTTTGCTTCGTGAAAATTACAGTGCAGTTATAGAATTACCCTCATAAATTCTAGTTTGTCATAGCAGCTGTGCTGACTGATTATTAAAACATATATGTATTACCTTTCCAATTTCAACACAACCGCTATAGATGGCTTTTCCAATATAAAGGGGTGTTCCATCAATAGTATGCCCTCCTTTTACTGCACAATCTGGGATTTTTCCTCTTGTGGCTGGAATCCATTCATAGTTGTCTCCGATTAATAACTGAAATAAAATACTAATCATCACTAAATGCCAGACTTCAATTATCTATGTATCAAGGTAGTACAATCAGTGTAAGGAAATTTGTCATCTTCATGAATAATACATTCTTAGGTCTAACCTATGGTTAACATAATATATTCCAAGCTGGGACTTTCGATTGACCAAAATCCTCCCAAAACTACTCTTATAAATCCTCCTAATTTTTTGTAAGAATTGACTGAGCTGATTTAGTCTCTAGTTAGGAACAATATCCACTCAAGTTATTTATTTAGGTATAAACGTAAATTACTATTTATTTTTTAATATTTATATATGTACGAAATATCTCATGTTAATATAGTTTATTAACGTAAGTTAAATTATTATTATAATTTATTTTTCTTTACACGTAACCTGGAGTAAAATGTTTCTCGTGTTTTCAAATTTCACTTGTGCATAATGAAACGAATAAATGATCAATGTGAAATCGGAATTGAAATAGCTTATTTGATTTTTGAAGTGTTGATTAATCAGTTTAATCATAAAGTTAGTCGCTCGGTCTGTTTTAGATCCAGCACTGTACGAACAAAGGTTTTTTTGTTACTTAATATCGTAATTTATGAACAGGCTAAGTGAAAGTCTGATTATTGCAGACCAATAATATTCCTATGATCTTCTGATTTGAATATAAATCTGGGAATTTTCTCAATAATAATGAGTCAATATTTCTGGTCGATCCCTACCATGGGGTACGGTTGTCAAAATATTCTAAAGAAAATGTTCACATATTACCATGCAAACTTCATTAAGCTAGATTAGAGTGCATTGTTTTGACGTAATTTATGATTACTTTAAACGAATTCGTTGAATGAAATTCAAATGTAGACACCAGTTGTAGATACAAGATAATAAATGACTTCCATTTCAAAAACTTGCATGTTAATGGCCAGAATGAATACCTACAGTGCCTCCCCGATTTTATCTCGTTGTTATCATAAAAATATTTGCTATTGTGTCCGTGATCGGCCTCAAAATTGGCAGGAATACAACCTGATTTTTAATAGAATAACTTATAGTATTGGTAAATCAAAATTTGTCGCTAAACTAATGCATTCCGATGTATATAGCAGACGATTCCGTCTTTAAGAACAACAATAACAAACGGCGGCCATGACACTTTGCCACAAACGCTCCAAAACCGGTCCACTTGCGAGCTTCTGTAGCAGTTGTAGCGCAAGTGGACCGCATATCGGTAGCGTTTGGAGCGAGAGCGCTCCGGAGCGTTTGGAGCGCCCACAGTGGGGTATTTGACCCCAAATCATGGCCAACATTATTTACCACCCAATACTGTTGAATTATAGTACAAAACTAGTTTAATTGTGTTTATACTTTTATTTTATGGTGTAACATACTAAAAAACAACACAAAAATTGCATCAACCTACATATATGGCGGATTTTCGTGGTCGTTTCTTGCGCTCCGGCGGACGTGTCCGCATTCATTCAACACTCAACTACGGGAATACTATTAAAGATAGAGACCTGCTGTTTTTTTATTTAATAATGGAGATATGATTCTGTGTTATGATTGAAAAGAAATATATTGATCTCCTTTTATTTGTGAGAAAATATTTATAAGCTTTGGCTTATGATTGCTCCATTATAACCGAGAAATCGAAAAATCGGCTTTCTACAAGTTGTAACTACAATCTTGGCCTACGTATTTTGATACATAATATGGGTATAAATTTATTTTAGAGGCCGTTAGAATTAAATCTATGAGTACTGAAGCCTATTATACTTATGGTGAAGTGCGATAAGTACTTCAAGATCTTGCGAAAAGAATAAAAACAAAGCTAGTTAAAATGCTAGGTAAACTTAATGCTCATTGCTGTTGTTAGAACCTACTGTTGGTAAATAATAGCTGAAATATTTTGATTAACATTTTAATAAAAGTCATAATTAGACCAAAAAATGAGAAAACATATAATTTAAATAATTTGAATAATGGATTTTTTCAGTTAATTTTACAATATTAAAAATAAATTTTTTAGGCAACCCCCAAGGATAAGCCTGTAACGGGGTTACCTTCTTATTGTGCATGCAAAAACTGTTTTCCAACGAAGCTGCCTCGATTCCGTAGATGACCTGGCGCCTTAGCAAATCACTAGATATTCACGGTTACTACACTTCTTGTGAACGTACGACGCGACTGGTGCAGCGTCGTCCCAGGTTATGACTAAATTAAAACAAGCTCACTCGGGAAAGTAGGGGAGAGACTCTTCTATGCCCTATAGCCATCTGATTTGTCTTCAAATGGTTTATCTTTGCTTATTCTGTCCTTCTGATCCTTCGTCCCTCAAAGACGAAGCAGACCCCCGTAATATCTGCCTCCACAAATCGAGGACCGAAAGACCCGAACAAGGCGAAGTGGCACCCTACGTATCATTCTGATGTGACTGGTCCTTCTGGCTCTCTTGCTATTGCCAGGGAGATTATGAGAGAGGATTCTCAAGTCAGTCCATAAGTTGTTATTTTGAGTCTCAAATTCGACGACAAGTGATGAGAGGTGATATCTCGAGTGAATGAATGGGTTCAGTTCGTGGGAAGCAAATGAAAGTTGAGAAATGAAATACTGCCGTAGAATACAGTTTTATCCTCTACAAGGAAATTAATTCACCTGCAGGTACTAAACACCGCATGACACAGATAAGTTTCCGTTTACATTATTTTTACAAGTGATAGGGAAATTCTCCTCCCGCAATATATTAGGGCGCAAAAGAAGCCTTCCCGTTTTCAATTCAACAGTAGAAAATTGCATACCAATATCAATCATTACGTGTTCTCGATGTATGTTTATTACAAATTAACATCAATAAATCGAAACGTGTAATTTCCTTACCTCTAGCATTTGTACATAATAGCTGTGAGTGTACTCGTTTTATGTAGAAAACAGATTACACCTGTAGTTCAAAATACAAAAGAAATAAAGGGGCAAATATGGGCAAGTTTTTTCAGCGAAAATATGTAAAGCAAAGACTGCTTTTTATGTACAATCAAAACTTTTGCCAGAACAGACCCGACACATTAACAAACTAACCTCGTTTTATGCGTTTTATAACTTTTGACATTTAAATTAGGAACTTTTATTCCTGAACGTATATATAGTTTAAAAAATAGTGACATTTTTAAGCTTAAAAAAATACATAAATGAGCAACGTACCCATAACTGACAGGCAGCAAAATGTTTCGCCGTTCCAAACGTAAACTGAACTGTTATAAAATAATGAAGATAACACTGCGCCTGCAAATAAACAACGTTCGACTCACTCGTCCGTCAAACTTCGACTGACTTTAGCTTACAATATTTGCGATAGAAATCACTTTAGCGGACGGAATTTGTTTACATCAGTTCCCTTGTCCTTCTAAAAAACCAAAATCATCATTTTTTAATTATTTTAAAGTATTTTAATTTTCGGGCACTGTGCGCCATCTGGACCGAACCCTAAGAGAGCTCGATCTAACGACCGCGCCGGTCCGCCATTAAAAGCTACCGTTTCACGGATGTAAACCTGGTATTTGTTTAATAAACGCTTGTTAATTGTTTAAACGGAGTCGTTATAGAAGTGCCGAACCCTTCAACGTTATGGTTTGACGATTTGGGGTAGGAAAACTTCACCTTGTTGAAGAATGTTATTAATTTAAAAAATAAAATGATTGCGCATTTGATGATCAAGGAGTAAAATGTGAAAGAATTGTATAAGAATCAAAGTTTTTTACCATTAAGAGAATTGTATAAATACGTATGTGTTAATTTGTGACAACTTCTTTGATAGCAAATTAATAAAACAACGTGTGATTAGTACTGACATGCAAATGCGATGAATGAACAGGTTATCGGTACCTAAGTATTTTAACCTTCACGACAAAAGGTCTTTGGCACATGTAGTCTATGAGTTGCTAAACGAATTACCCATGTCAATGCATGATATTAAATGCATATCTGCTCTTAAAAAATCACTAAAAGGGTGGCTGTTGGGTCGTTTTCCTCCCCCGTCGGCTCTGGTGGCGAGTGTCGCCATTTTCCAGGTTTTCCCACGATTGGCATTTTCCGCCGGTCCCTATCTCCCGCGGTCGCCAACAAGGAGGATTCACTCACCCTTTGGAGTGAGGACTCCCTGGCGCTACCGCTATTCGAGGGTTCAGTAACCCTGTCTCATTCCGGCCCTTTGCCTTCGACGTGGGTGTCGCGTTGGGTTTTTTCACCAGTGTGTGTCGAAAGCCGGGAGCGTGTGGACGCGGATATGTGTAGTGCGTTTCGTCGGAAGTCGTGCGGGAAATAAATACAGATTCGCTTGAAGGTGTCCTCGCACTTTATTCATCACAACCTGTGGCACACGGCCCCGCGCGCACATTTTTGGTCCTTCTGGCCGGATTGCGCACAGTTAAAATTGTTCAAAAGCTGCACAGCAAAAAAAAATCATTTTTTTTAAAAAGGCACCTTCTGACAAGTCACTTTGGCGAACAAGGACCTCAATTGCGCAATTATGCTTTCTTCATTATTGATGAAAGACTATTTTCGATATCTACTATTACTGAAGTTATTGGTGGCGCCCGATACATTGTGGAATTCCATTGTAGGAAAAGGATAAATTGCTTTGCACTATTCCATCAGTCCTGGTGATGCTGCAGTGCAGTGAAAAATGTCGGCTCAATAAATAATATATCTCCAGTGGAAAAGTGCTAAGCAATTTATCCTTTTCCTTCATCTACTATTACTGTTACCAATACTATTTTGTATACATTGATGTACCTTGTTTAAATTTTTTGTGTCATAGATTATAAAACATATACCGGTACCAATACTATTTTGTATATGATGATGTATTTTATTTATTTTCTTTCGTCATAGATTATAAAAAAATATCATCTCAGCCGGTACAAGTGATGTATGTTCTTCGGAAGAAATCAAGAAGAGATGAGTGACAAGTGCTCCCCTCCCAATTCTATCCCTAAATTCTCCCATCAGGGGAAACATATTGCCTTTCAGATGGAAATGTATTGATAAAAAATCATGTTATATTTTATTTTTATCACTTAAAAATTACGACAAAAATTTCCAAGCTATTGTTTTGAATTGGTGTGCCCGCTAACAAATACCTGTATCAATTTAGTGACTTCTTCCGCACTTAGGGATAAATCATGGAGAGTTTCTTCATTATTACTTTTAGGGAGAGAATATCCATAATTTTCCACGATCTCTCCCAAAGTCTCGATCAAGTTAACATTATTCCGGATGGAACTTAATTACACATAAAGTGATATGAGTAAATATATTTACCAACGAAAAATAAATAATTTTTCGAAATGTTGTTTGGGCAGTAGCATCACTATTTGCACTCGCTTGAGAGCGATCAACGTGTGTGACTTCAGTAGTCTCCTTGCCATGATGCGCCGAGTTCAAAGATTTAACATCGAATGCGGACGGAGAGTTTAAGGACATTGCCTTTTGGTGAACTCAGCTTTCCGGCAATCATGGAGGAACTAAAGAAAACTGCACCATTTTCCGGCTTAGCGCGTGCGTTTTAAGGTGAGCTTAAAAGTTACTTATTATGAATTAAGAAATTCTGATTGTCCGTTATTTTCAACGAAGACACTTTATTCACCACATGACTTGGCTGTGATTGATTAAAACATTCCCAAATTGATTTTGAAAAGGGTTCCAAATTGTATTATGAATATGGTATTTAACCCTTCAGTGGGCGCGTGAGATTTTGTTACACGGTTGGGCGCGTGGGCCCAAATTCAATTTTTTACTTCCTAAAATTTTCAATATTTTTGTTTAAAATTTTTATAAAAATATATTTGGACTATTATCTATTGGTTAGATAGGTATTTGTCACTAGGAGATACGTTTATAATTATATGTTGAACAAAACGAAAAGTATTTGAAATTTCGAAAAATATTTTGGGCATCGAAACCCATAATGACAAAATTTATATAAAAAATCCAACAAAAATAACATAACTGAATGGATAACAAAACTGATAAAAACGTATGATAAAAAATATTTTTTTTAATCCGGTCTTATTTATTAAAATTATAATTGAAAAATAATTTACAGAGAGAAATAAAATGATTAGATTCACTACCAAAAAAAAACCTTTAGTAAAAAGTTTGTATAAATGGATCAAAGAAAGCATTATGAAATTTATGAATTTACTATCTTATTTTTACTCAAACATTTTTCATCAAATTTAGGAAGAGATGATGCGAGCGTAAGAAAAAATATTTCTTGAATATAGTTCACACAAAAGTGATCTTTGCATGTCCATTTCCCGTATTTGATGCACCACCGTCTTGTTGTTCTATCACGGATTCTCCAACAGGCATTGCACTGTCATTAACAGCTGCTTTTTTTGATTGGGGGAGGGTAACGTGGTCACATACTCCAAGCAATGCACGAGCCCATACTCTTATTTGCTTTGGAAGAGTAGTAATTCCAATCAGTTTCATTATTTGCGGTTTTATCATTTCCCAGGCTATCTTCTGCAGATTTTTACGTCTAATAACTTGAGAAAACATTGAATCAACCTTGAACTTGGTAAGTGCATTGACACCGGCAATTTTCAATTACTCATAAAATCACCACAGGCCACTTTCTTGTATTACGCGCCACATAATATTTTGCACAGATTTGGTTCAATAGATCCACGCCAATTTTAGTTATATTGTAGAATGAAATCATATCAGGTTTCTTTTGGTCACCACTTTCAGGATTAATGGTAGAATCATAGTACAATGTGGAGAGAACCAGAACAGATTTATTTTTTTAGGGCAGAATGACCCGAATGTAAAATTCTTGTTGAAACCGAAGAGTGATGAAATCACTGCTCTGCTCTTCCTGGGTTAAAGTTCGTTCGGATTTCTTTTTTATCGTGCCGACACATGTAAGTCTATATTCTTCCAGCAATCTTTTGGCCAAGGGAACACGTGAACCAGTTATCACCGGTAATATTTCTTTTAGTGTCCACAACTGGTTCAACTAACTTAAAAACAATATCTTCAGCGGAATTAATACTTCGGTACGGTCCTTCGAGCTGTGACTCTGCATAAATTTCGTGACTAAAAGTGTAGGCATTTTTTACATCAACTAGTGAAAATGCCTCAATTTCATATTTTTCCGGCTTACTTGGAAGGTACTGGCTGACGCTACAATGGCTGCAGAAAACCAGAAGTTGCTCATCCACTCTTAGGGACTTACTCGCGCCAAAAAACCTATGAAAGGTACCTACAAATATTTAAAAAACCTCCCAAACTGCTCATCTCTTTCCACTCATCCCTACTCCTGACATCATCAATCATTAGGCATATCAAAAGAAATCAAAATATCTTTTTGTTCATGGCGTGATAGCAAGCTTCAATACCACTTCCTTGTGAATTGTCCCATAATTGGAAAGCTTTTTGTCATGAGCTCCTGAAGACCCTTATAACTTGAAGTAAACCGATCAAAGCTTTAACTTCAATTTCATCAACAGGACGTGCATCCCTGTCTCTTTCAAACAGATGCTTGAATTTCTCGAAATATATATTTTTATTCGTGGTAACCAATTTCCAAGTCCACTGATTCCTCATCCAACCATCTCTGTATGTCGTTATCCTGAACATAGTCTCGCCGTAATCTTTTAGTGGAAGATATTACGAAGAGTCACTTCCAAGAGATAATTGAGCTCCAAGAACGAGAATAGAAAGTATTTAGGAACATTTTGTAAATTTTATTTGAAGTATTCTATACAAATTCAACAAATGCAAGTAAAAACCGATAATTGTCCTTGCAAAAGAGCAAATAAAGAACATTACGAATATACATAAAACAGAAGTGCTAGAAAAAGAAAGCTTACAATAAAAACTGTTGCACATACTTATACCCAGAGCATTATAGAAATAAATAGAATACGGAACATTTCTACTTCCGTTGACTATTTCGCGAGTCCGCAAGGCGGACGAATAAGGACGAAGTCCGCAGGCGACGCACCGTCTGTAAATACCCGTACGTCAGCCAAGCTAAGAGAAAAGGAACCCTGAATAAGGGTCACTGTACCCTCGATAAACGGTACCACTGGGGATCCTTGAGCGTAGGAGAGAGGCTCTTTGTTACTAACCTCGGGGAGAAGGGTTGAGCTTCGTTGCTTGCACCCCCGCTCCCCTACCCTGTGGAGAAGGCAAGAAAGAAGGACGCTAGCTGAGGTACGCAAAAAAGTAACATAAACGTTCCGAACATTGTTTGCTCGTCAAAGTAGACAAATATAGAACGTAATTTGCTGCACAACTGCAAGTGTTGCTGACAGAAAAAGGTTACACAGTTGGGCGCGTGGGCCATACTGGTGGCCCAGTAATGCCGGCTTCCGTTTGCGCGTTATTTAATGCTAAACCTGCTACAATTTTTTTACAAACGACTAAGTGAGGACTTCGAGGATATAGTAATGTGCAGCTACTGAAAATCACGTGTATATTATGCCATCCTATGAAAAACGGCACACAATTGAAACTCTATGGGTCAACCCTGTGGCCCACGCGTCCACTGAAGGGTTAAATATTTATAAAATTTTGTTAATGCATCATACATGACAGTTATGACATTGTGTCGAGATGGAATTTGTGCCGAACATTGTTGAACGGCATAGGCGCCATATTTTTGAGTGAAGAATTATCTCTCCAGTGGCATATTAAGGTGCTTACGGTTTACATTATCTATATTTTAGGGCGACCAACCATTCATACTTCTGGATTATCATTTTTTAAATACCGTTTCAAAACTTTTGGACAGTCTGAATAATCTATGCTTTTAAAATAGCTTTTTGTAGGCTCCCAAATATTAAAGCCTTTCTACGGCAGGTGTAAGAGATAACCATCTAGTACTTACAAGACGTAGGATTATAGTCCATTCAACATCAACAAATTCAAAAAATGAGCTCAATGTTTCCCTTCGTTTTGCAGAACAGCAAAGATGACTATAAATATTTAACACTAGCACTTCAATATCTAGATAATCTACATGCCCGTTTCATGGCATTGTGAAGCACATGGTTAGAACATCTGGCTTTTAGGACTTTTCCGTTCCGTTTCCGTATCATGACTGAATGATGCTGGCCGTACTTCACATTGGCAACATCAGAACAGTATGATGATATATTACTGACACTCAATGCGTTGGACTTTAGTGAGTTAATTAATAACGTATGGACATCGATTGGCCTTTCTTCTGCCTGTTCTATGAAATCCAACCATTCATTTTTGATTCCACTAACGGGGTCAAAATATCGTACTATAACTGGAAACATTTTACTGTTTAAGTGATTATAGGTATCTGTTGCTAAAGAAAAGAACGTGCTACTCTTTTTGAGGTCATTTAACACTTCCAAAAATTCATTTACATTTCTTGGGGCGAATACGTTCTTTACAATCAATTCAGCCTTTGTTCGTCCACAGTAGATTTCTTTGGACACATCCGATTCGCTGAACACACTTTTTGAAAGTTTGATCGCATATTCCATGCTCCTGTAGCTGAGATTGTGTCGTACGGTGTGGTAAACTAATGAAAGTTCACCAGCAATAGTTTTTCCATCGATATTATTTAGGACTCTGCTAAGGTGGGGAGAACCAAAGAAAGTCGTAATCTTAGACGAAGTGCTGACATCTTTTACTTTGTCTTTGTGACCTACAAGAAACCACAAGAAGTTAACTTTGAAAAGAGCAACTTACGTAATTCGAACAATTTACCCACTGAAGAACAAGATATAACATTTCAGAATAAATATTACAAATTTATTACTTGCAGTGTTCATGTACTGTAACCAGTCGTTCTTGCCGCCATGTGCGATGCTAAACTCGCGTTTTACTGCCCATTGTCATCAGTCACTGCCCATTATTGTATTATAAATTCTTGCCCCTATACGGGTCACAGGAAATATAGAGTAAAACCACTGAAACCAAATCACACCAAAGCACCACCAGCTGAGCAACATAAAGAACGAAAGAAGGAAAGGAAGAAAGTACACCTTCATTGGTTTAACAGACAAGGAGATTTAAATTCATTGGATGGTCGTTTATAAACGAGATAATCGATAGAAAAAAACTCTATATAGAATCAATTGCGTCTGCTCTCGAATGTTTAAATGAATGACGACCGTGTGCGCAAAATTTAAATGATTGAAACTGAATGATTTTACTTGGCGAAAAAATCCGGGAGAAATTCACCCAAAGAGACAGAAAATACGGGAGCTGGGAGATCGTTTCCCAGAATTCCCATAACCCTAGCGGTTTTTTTTAGGGCATTCGGCATTTGTTAAGCGTTTTTCTAAGCTTTCGTAAGGCGTTGTAAATCCTGGGCCAATGCTCAATTAGGCGTTCATTGAACACAATTGTGAACGCTTTAGGCATTTTTTAAGCGTTTCTTAAAGATTCCTTGGTGTTTCCTGGGCGCTCCGTGAACGCTCATTGTATTGGTGAGGTTTTCTTAGGCGTTGTTGAGCGTCTTTACAGCGGTTCGTGGGCTTTCGTTGAGCAATGAAAACGCTTAGTGGAGCCGGGTGTTGGGGGTTCGGGGCGTTAGCATTCTGTGGGGGTTTCACGCTGATTCGATGAAGTCTTTCAGGGCTTAAAACGTCCCCGCATTCACATTCGCTGAGCCAGCCAATCTTGGAGGACAGGGAGCAATGACAGGGTTAACCTATATGTACTACAACCTCATGAAGATCTTCGAATGCCTTCCCTCGTAATGAAATAATTCAGGCTCATTTTAACACATTTAATAGATAAATTATTATATACAATGAAATATAGGTATGAGCACACATTGGATAAAGAATAGTAAAAACCACCGACAAGTGGGTATAGCTCTATCCTTTCACAAAAATCTATCACAGTCTTCTAGCCAAATTATGAGTTCGATAAGAGTGATGAAATCCGCATCTCTCAGCGAAAACACTTAATTCGTAATCAATTTGGCTATATCACTAAGTAGAAATCCTCCGGAAAACTTTGCGTATTCTTCATGGACGACGAGTAACAACACCATGGTGTCAACTGCATATAAGTTGTACATGAAAACTAACGCCACTAGGGCGAAAATAAACCTAATTCTGTCTTCCAGTACCCGAAATACGAATGTAGGGTACTTAAAACAACTGATTTAATGATATATAAGTAAATACTTCAGATTTCCGACTTAATTTATCGGAAAACACATAACAAAAACAACACCAAACAATCACTCACAAAGCAACCTCGAATTTCTATAATTCATGAGCGAATCAAAAGTTGTGACCGCTCAAAAGTGAGCCTCAGCGCCTGCAAAATAGTTCCATCGTATCGTGCAAGGAATCCTGTTTCTAACAGGGCTAAGGAGAGCATAAAACTAATTTTTAATTCATAGCAGTTGAAAGACATTTTTAGAACGTAATATCAAGACAGCTGTTAAGAAAATACGTTTCAAGCCATAATATCAAAACTGCCTGTTGAAATGACAATTCAGAACATAACAATTGAATCCGCTAGAACAATATATTATTTCCGCTTGACATTAATTAGATTCCTTGCATGCTGCAGTATTAGAACGGTATGCTCTCCATATATTTACGAACTGTGTGTGCTTGTGTCCCAAACGCTTAAATATAAGCATTTGAAGAGAGCTCTTTAGTGCTTTAGAAACGCCCAGAAGGGGATTTCCAATGCGTTTTGGAAATCATTCGCGAAAAGAATTCAATGAGAATTCATTATCGGCGTAACAACGCCCGCTCACGAAGGATTCGTAGTCAGTATTACGAACGCTCGGGAAACGCCCAACAAATGCTCTATTGAGGATTCTCACTCACCGCAAAACCGCCAAGGAACAGAAATAGTGAAAAAGAAGTAGACTTCGACGTGAAAATGGTCGCGTAGGGCACTGAAGGCAGCAGAAATCTTGGGCGCTTTCCCAATAGCATGGAAATCTGAAGGGCACCTTCAATCAGCATCTCTCACGGATGCTATCCGACGTTCAGAATCGCAAAAAGCGGCCGAGAAATGAAATAGCAACTTCCGGGTGATATTTCAACATTCAGAATCGCAAATAGCATATGAGACTCTATTCTCGGGAAAAGAAGAGCCTTGCATGCTATTCTGGGCAAATAGCATAGGCACTGTCTCATTCAGAATACCAGCCTATGTGGTCATTCATCTCTCATTCCATCATGATTTCTTCAGGATCCCACCCCGATCTCTCCTTCATTTTAAGGTGAACCTCTCCCTAACCGGGAGGACTTAATTCCTAACGGCACGGAGGCTATCCGTGCCTTTAGAGATTTGTGCCCGCTGGAATATATCATGAAGTACACACTTGTTTCAACGATTAGTGCACTCAGTATTTCACACATATCTGGGGTTAGCCGATATTATTATTTAATATAGAAGCCTAAGAAATCAATACTTCTACAATGCTAATGAAGGATGGTTTAGAAAAAATGTCCATTTCCCAAAGACTTTAGCTCCAGGAAGAACACGGACTTATTTTTGTCCATTTTACGTTTTGTTGGAAATCATTGTAACAGAAATATTTACACATTCATAGTTACAGAAGATTATATTTGTAATGTCAATAGTGTGAAAGAGAATGACTAATGTAGGAAAGGCATTAACATTCAAAAATGAAAGATTAATGCATGGTTAGATGTTTTCAAGTGGCTTCAGGGATATTTCTAGAACAAAATTTAATTTTATTGTTGAGCAATTCTTTATATTTTTCCGAATATTATTTATGAGCATTATTTTTTTAATTATAGCTCCAGTTTAGCACAAACTGTGGTTGATAGTTCTCTATTCCTTTTTGTGTATTGATACATATTCACTATGTTTCAAATATTCTTTCAACCATTCATACTTCCAACCAAGTAATCATTAAACCTTAGTCAGTGGTCCCACCTGTAACTGTGAGTGAGCAATCTCTTGGCCTCCCCATGCAATGTACAATCTGCGGTGTTTAAGGAAAAATTTTCCTGGGATGAGGTCTCCGTTATGTGTGGCCCTCCCAACATAGTAATTGCATCTGGAGTCATTAGTGCTCACTAATCTTTCAGTTGAAATATTTCCAGTTGGAACATCTTCCCATTGAGAGGTCATCCTTAAGCATGTGTTGGAATGTACTGCTGGAAATACAGAAATAACATTGATCAGTTGTTCATTTTTTATATTCATCATTACTGTGGTTTGAATAATAGAGTGATAGTTTTCCACATCATGGAAAATTGAGCCATCCACTACGTGGACGAGTGCTCTAAAGGCCTTCCCCTTTCCAAGGTCGCGGCTGATTACTTCATAGCTTGTGAGTGATTTTGACAGTCTATGATATGGTATGAAGAAAGATCTGTGAATTTATTCTGGTGTTTTATGAATGAACCATATTTGAAAATTGAAAATCAGACAGGTTTATTTTTGTGTAGATCAAAGCAATGAATCTACAAAAAAATAATATCAAATTTCTGATGAACAAATATTAGTCTGTAATGTTCTCTATTATAATATCCTGTTAAATCCTAACGGCTCTATTTTGCAATAGCAAAATGTCCTGTATATGACACTAATTACCTCATGAAATGATCCCATACAACTCAATTCTTAGAAATAATGAAAAATTAAAATGCTCGTAAAATGTTTTCTAGCTCATATTTCTTAAAGGCTTCTCAGCAAATAGATTACCCTGGATATTTATGTAATATAATAAATATTTTGATTTAATTGTATTAATTCTTTTTACTAAGACATAACAAACAATATATACAAAGAATTTATAATTAATTATTAGCAATTCTAGTGTTTGAATGTTCAAGATATGATTAATATTAAAATTGATGAAAACTACAATTCGTCCCATTTCTCTTCTTTTACAAATGTAGCAACAATAAATATTGTGAAACATATATCTTAAAACATTTGTGAAACCTCTTTGTATACCCCCACTCAAAATCCTTACGGTGCAACTGTCTGATTGTCAGTACTCGTCGTGAAAAATCGCAGGTGGCCCAGGGAAAGGAACCGGTCCCCCTACCCTAAATGTTTGAATTTCACACGCCGTACTAAACGTACGTGGTGAGCTTTACTCTCACCCATGAAAAAAAAACCTTTTGGGTTGAAACACCGAGTGTGTGTGAGAGGTGTATACGGGATTTTAATATGACAATGCTAGAAATTTTCTCTCAAAATGGAGGTAGAACTATCAGTTCCAAGTGGGAAAATGCAAATTACTCTTTATATCCTCTGCCTTCACTGGTGATTGGAATGTTGTTGGCGTCTTGTAGACAAGGATATCATATGTTGTTAATGTATATTCTTTCTTATAATATCCCACGTAGAGAAGACCGTCCACGGGGTTAACCTGCAAGAAAATAGGTGTGGTATAGACAGCACAAAAAAATTGCCAACTGAATTGCTACTCGATAAAGGTCAGCTTATGATGGGGGGAGTTAGCCCATAGGAGTAGCCTCAATGAGCTAGCCCACAACTTGCGAGGAAAGGGCCCACTTGACTTTGGTCGTCATATTAGGTGACCACTACACAGGCACTACGGTGAACGAGGGGGGATGGGGTTGGTCAGCACACTTCGGAGCTTCGACTCAGCTGGTCACCTCCTGCTGCATACTTGACTTCCCTCACTTGGGGGGAGGAGGGGAAAGGTCACAGCCGCTTTTATTCCGTCTTCTACACAGAAAAGAAAGGGATTGGGTAAAGAAAGGGATCTCGGGGGATGGGAAAAGACTCACACGAAGAATCGCATTCATCCAACAAATTCCACACTTGAAACATGAAAATCAAGAACTATCTCCTTGATCGACTCCTTCGCCTTGTCGCCACATCCAAACGGGACCGGCTACAATAACATTTGTCCAACGCTGACAATATTGTCAATTGTCTGCCTAGAAGCGTAAATGGACATTGGCAAGTTCATTAATCTCAATTTGAACAAAATGGTGACCGTCGCTGATCTCAAATCTCAGTTTTTCAATTATTTTTCTTCGTGAATATTACAGTGCAGTTACAGAATTACTCCCATAAGTTCTAGTTTGTCATAGCAGCTGTGCTGACTGATTATTTAAACATATAAGTATTACCTTTCCAATCTCAAAACAACCACTATAGATGGCTTTTCCAATGTAAAGGGGTGTTCCATCAATAGTATGCCCTCCTTTTACTGCACAATCTGGGATTTTTCCTCTTGTGGCTGGAATCCATTCATAGTTGTCTCCGATTAATAACTGAAATAAAATACTAACCATCACTAAATAGCAGACTACAATTATCTATGTATCAAGGTAGTATAATCAGTGTAAGGAAATTTGTCATCTTCATATAGAATAAATTCTTAGGTCTAACCTATGGTTAACATAATATATAGGTATATATATATAATAACTGAAATAATATTTTAATCATCACTAAATGCAAGACTTCCATATTTTTGTATCAAGGTAGTATGTACAATCAGTGTAAGGAAATTCGTTATTTTCATGTCGAATACGGGCTTGGGTCTAACCTATGGGTTACATAATATATTTCAAGCCAGGACATTTAGTTGACAAATATGCTCCTAAACTTCTCCTAAAAATCCTTATAAATTTTTTAACAATATTAGCTTGAATTTTAGCATTTTGGCATCATTATCCTGTTTATTTTTTTAAATTTTATTACTAAGTATCCCGTATCATATCATTAAATAGTATTCATTAAGTACTTACTTGTTTCAACGATTAGTGGACTCTGTATTTCAATATTTCACACATATCTGGGGTTAGCTGATATTATTATTTTATATAGAAGCCTAAGAAATTAATATTTTTCCAATACTAATGAAGTTTAAGAGAGAGAGAGACTCGGTAATTTTCTTTCACACGTTCAGTCCGTCCAGCAACATGACCCAACGACCAGTTCTGGTTCCCCATGCTGAGTTCTTTGGTACACACATTGATTACAGCCCCGTACTTCCGCAAAAAATCTAATCCTAATATACCCTCAATACCCGAAAGATGATCTACTACTTGCATTGGCAAGTCATACATAGTATTTCCCAAACAAAAGTTTATTAGTTTTTCCCCATGATTCCACATACTATCACCCGTTATCCCTAACACTCTGACAGGAGACGATTTTATCCCATTCGTCCCACACACACTGCGTACGACAAGGGAAATTTGAGCACCTGTGTCTACAAGCATTCTACACTCCCTCCCAAAAATGTTCACTAATGCCACCAGATCTTGCTCCTCTCCTCCTCGTCCTATGCGAGGTAGAACCACACTTACCAGGGGTCGGATACGGCGGCTTCTCCGACCCCGTTTCCGTTTAAACCTCTGGTCGCAGACGTTTGCTGGCGGCTTCGGCAATCACGGGCGAGATGTCCTTCCCTGCCGCAGGCAAAGCATTTCCTTCCTCCGCTGCAATCTCTCGCCATGTGTCCGGGCTGTCCGCAGGAAAAGCAGGTGCGTTGCCCGGTGGTCTGGAATACTCGACGGGTTGGAGGGTTCTCCCTCGGTCTGATCTCCGCCTCCTGGATGCGGATGCGGTCAATCAGCACTGGTGTCCAATCTCTCCCGATAGCCCGCGCAAGAACGTGTCAAGTGCCCTTTGATCCGCCTCAGCTCGTCTCTCCGCGATCTGCTCCGCGGTCCCTTCCATTGAGTACGTTCGCGCGTTTATCGCTCTCACCCGATCCGCGAACGGCTCGATCCCTTCACCCAGATTAATTCTGAGAGTCGAGAGTACTTCCCGGAAAAATCTGGCCGTTTTCTTAGATCGGTAACGCGAAGTAAGTTCATTTTTAAACTCTGAGTAGGATTTAGTCTCACGGCACAGGTCTTTAGTTCTAATAAAAACGGCCGCATCCCCGCACATTCGGAGCTTCGCGACTCGCAGCGTTTCGTCCTCGGACCACCCACTCAGCTCCGCTATCCCCTCTAATTTTGAGAAGAAGGAGTCGATATCCTCCTCCGCTCTACCTCCGAACTCACAGCGGTAAAAAATGAGAACTGTGGTCCCGACCTATACTATCCGCAGCCGCCGCGCCCGACTCTTTCATTTTCCTATTCTCCTCCTCGACTTCCTGTAGGCGCGTACTCAATTCATTTACGGCTTGTTGGAGCTCCACTTCCTTACCGCCAAAACTTACTCGAGATGCCATGGTATCACCTCTTCTGATATATATTCGCCTCTGGGTGGACAGATGTTGACCAAATCCCACTTCTGATACCAGTTGTTAACTCTCGATCGGATTTGGGGTCCGTCAGATGGAGTACAGGGAACAAAACAATAGCAAGGTGGAGACCAGACCTTTATTGTGGTGACTCTCTTACATCTCGCGGCCAACTGACCACGAAGCAACGCCGTCTCCTCCCGCTTACACACCTCAGCGTCACCTCGTGACTTTACCTCGACACCTTATTGGTTGGTAAATCCGCATGTTCGGTCGTGTGACGGTACATAGTCCGAGCTGACTCTTCGAGTTGGAAGCGGAGAGAGAGCTCTCCGGAAGCGGGTGGAATGTAAGGGGGTGGCAAAACTGCAATATGCAGAGGAATAGGTATGGAAGGAAAATTACCGAGTCTCTCTCTCTTACACCAGGATGGTTTTCAAAAATGTCCATTTCTCAAACATTTTACCTACAGGAAGAACACAGATTTACTTTTGTCCATTTTATGCTTTGCTGGTAATCAATGCAACAGAAATATTTATACATTCATAGTTACGGAAGTTTATATTTTTAATTTCCAAGTGTGAAAAAGAGCACGACTAATGGAGGAAAGGCATTAACACTCACCAAATGAATGTTTTTTTACATTTTTAGAAGTTTGCAAGTCGTGTCAGTATAATGTCTTGATCTAAAGGTCACTTCAAGTATTTATTTTTCCAAATATTATTTCTGAGCATTATTTTTTTATTTATAGCTTCAGTTTGGCATGAACTGTGGTTGATAGTTCTCTATTCCTTTTTGTGTATTGATACATATTCACTATGTTTCAAATATTCTTTCAACCATTCATACTTCCAACCAAGTAATCATTAAACCTTAGTCAGTGGTCCCACCTGTAACTGTGAGTGAGCAATCTCTTGGCCTCCCCATGCAATGTACAATCTGCGGTGTTTAAGGAAAAATTTTCCTGGGATGAGGTCTCCGTTATGTGTGGCCCTCCCAACATAGTAATTGCATCTGGAGTCATTAGTGCTCACTAATCTTTCAGTTGAAATATTTCCAGTTGGAACATCTTCCCATTGAGAGGTCATCCTTAAGCATGTGTTGGAATGTACTGCTGGAAATACAGAAATAACATTGATCAGTTGTTCATTTTTTATATTCATCATTACTGTGGTTTGAAGAATAGAGTGATTGTTTTTCAAATAATGGAAAATTGAGCCATCCACTTCGTGGACGAGTGCTCTAAAGGCCTTCCCCTTTGCAAGGTTGCGGCTGATCCGCAGGTGAACCGGCATAGAATGGGACCCTCTCGGTGAGTACATCGAGGGAATGGGGGTCTCTATATGGATACGGTCCAGATGGCGCTCCAAACGCTCCGGAGCGCTCTCGCTCCAAACGCTACCGATATGCGGTCCACTTGCGCTACAACTGCTACGGAAGCTCCCAAGTGGACCGGTTTTCGAGCGGTTGTGGCAAAGTGTCATGGCCGCCGTTTGTTATTGTTGTTCTCAATTGTGGTTCTCAATTGATGAAGGGCTTCCTAAATCCTTCATCAATTGAGCTTACTTTATTGTCAAAATATTTGCTGGGGTGTGATGTTTTGGGGCATTGTTCAACATTTTGTATGTTCAAATTATCGCGGTGATGAAGCCGCCGTCTTTTGTTTGAATAATTTTCTTCTATTTTCGTTACCAAGATGCTTTGCGTGTGTGCAACGTTTTTTCCAAGATGGTGTGAGTCTCGTGGTGTGTAATGTGTTTCAGAGAGAGAATAAATGAGTTGATGATTTAGAGCGAGAGAGTTTGTTAATTTGTGCACTCCTATGGTGATCACCAACAAAAGGTATGCACGTCCAATAATATTCCTAGCTAAAATATCAATTATTCCTGAATTTTCAGTTCTCTTGCTTCCAAATTTTAGCCACTCTATACATCTGCATAAATGTTTTTTGTGTCTCCAATATTTTACTGATAATTTTCACCTTCATTGAGATATCCTTTAAATATTTAAAGACTATATCAAGAATATGGAGAAATAGAATTGCATAAATATTTTATTCAAAAGTATTCATTGAGTGGAAAGGTCATTGTTTAGGCTTATATAACTCTTCAGCAGCATGTTCAAGGCACAGCTACATTGTAACATCATTAAGACTCGTATAACTCACCACTTAGGTTAGAAAACCTTAATCATTTATTGAATGAGGAATCATAATCATTAGGAATTACAGTTTTCATCAAATTCAGATTTACTAACTATGCGAAAGATATATAAATCGTGGCTCAGGTGCATCAGAAACGAATGCCATTAATGACATAAACTGCTCGATAGACAGGACTTGTAAGTTGCATCCCATGGATTCCATTTCCATAGTGGTCGTTAATTGCCATAGTATAAAAAACTAAGTCACTGATTTTCACCATCTAATTGAGATCACGTACGCTGATGTAGTAGTAGGAACAGAAAGTTGGTTATCGAATGAAATTTCGGATACCGAGATCTTCCCCAAATCATATGCAATATACAGAAAAGACCGAAAAACGAGAACAGGAGGAGGAGTATTTACCGCAGTCAAAGATGAGTTCGTCAGCAGACCCGTAATATCTCCAGATAATGACTTAGAAAGTGTGTGGTGTTTCATTAAATGCTCAACAAAAACAATTTTTATTTGCTAATATTATAGACCACCCGATGCAGACTTAAATTCAGTTCTAGAACTGGACAGACAAGTGAAACGTCTCAAACCTCAAAATAACGAAAATAGCATAATGATCAGTGGTGATATCAACGTTCCCTCGGTTGACTGGAAGACATATAGTTTCAAAAATGGTGGCAAAGATAAGGAGTTGCGCGACACTCTGCTCTACACATTCACATCTAATTCCTTACATCAATTAGTCACAACACCGACCAGAGGAAACATCGTTCTAGATCTTTTGGCGACTAACATATCTAAAAGCGTCCTTAACGTAGTAACAATGAACGGAATTAGTGACGACAGAGCAGTAAACGCTAAATTCCATATAAGTACTGACACTAAGGTACCCATTAAGAGGAGAGTACACTTATTTCACAAGGCGGATTTCGAAGGTTTAAAACGAGAACTATTGACCTCGTATAAAAAATTTAGTGATATTATAGAAAGCCGTTGTGCTGACTATACATGGAATACTTTTCATTGCATCACACGACTAGTCATAACTAGCACAATACCAAGTAAACTTAAAAAGGTCAATACTGTACCTGGATGGTATAATGCGAACATCCGGAAATCTCTCAAGCGACAACGAATCTGGCACGCAAAATTGAAGAACGCACGTCAGGGTCTCCCCGAAGAGGACTATAAGAATTTATGCGAAAAATACAAAAAAGAGAAAACAGCAGCCAAGGCGGCCTTTCAAAAAGTATTAACGGAATTCAAAAATAAAATATTGGGCGAATATTTAGAGGAAAACCTTAAGGCATTTTGGGCGTACGTGAGGGATGTTCAAGGCTGCAAATCATTAGTAACGTCACTAAAGAACAATCTAGGAGAAAGAGCGAACAACAAATTAGAAAAAGCAAATATCCTTAACATCTTTTTTCAAAGCGTCTATACAAAATGCTCTCCAAATAACACCGCAACAATGCCTAGGCTATATAGGCACCCAATGTAGTCTATTTATATCACTAGTCGCGGAATAGAAAGTCATATGAAATCCATTAACTCCAAGGAATCACCCGGTCACGATTAAATTCCTACCCGAGTTTATAAAGTATAAGCATCAGAAATAGCACCGTACCTGAAAATAATATTTGGAAAATCTCTAACACAACATCGTGTTCCTTACGATTGGAAAATCGCGAACGTTACACCAATATTTAAAAGTGGTGATAAGGAAGAGCCCAATTTTCCGACTTTCCGATAGACCGATTTCCCTTACGTCCATCTCGTGCAAGATATTGGAACATATAATTTTCAGTTCGATTATGCGGTATTTGGATAGTCAAAACTTGTTAACGCAAAATCAGCACGGATTCCGGAAAGGCAGGTCTTGCGAAACCCAGCTGGCCCTCTCCCTTCACGACATTCTTTCCTCGGGAGAAAAGCTTCTCCAGGTAGACGCAATATTTCTAGTTTTCAAAAAATCTTCCGACAAAGTCCCTCATTTGAAGTTACAAATAAAGTTGGAAGCTTACGGAATACACCAAGACGTAATATGCTGGATAAGAGAGTTCTTAGCCTACCGCGCACAGAGGGTAGTTCTAGATGGTACAGTTCAGATATAGTGAAAGTAACATCAGGTGTATTCCAGGGAAGTGTCATCGCTCCCTTATTCTTCCTTTTGTATATTAATGACATCACTACCGTTGTTAAGAGCAAAATTCGCCTCTTCGCAGATGACGCAGTGTTTTACAGGGATCTACGCAATGAGTCTCACAGGATTTCGTTACAAGAAGACCTAGATACTATGAATGAATGGTGCAGTACTTGGCACTTAGAATTGAATTTTAAAAAGTGCGTTGTTATGAATTTTTGGGAAAAGAATAACTCGGTCAACGAAACGTACACAATTAATCAAACAGACTTATCAAATGTAGAGTCAGTTAAATACTTAGGTGTGACCCTTACTCAGGACCTGTCTTGGGGGAAACACGTCCGGGAAATCTGCGGACAGACTAGTCGCAAATTGGGATTTATTAAAAGAATACTAGGAAAATGCGACAAAAATATTACAGAGCGATGTTATTTTTCACTCGTGAGACCTCACTTGGAGTTGGCCGCTAGCATATGGGACCCTTACGAAGCAGGAATAATCTCTGAAATAGATCGAATACAGCGGAGAGCAGCAATATTTGTGAAAAGTTGTTACGATAAACTTAGCAGTGTTACCGAATTGTTGAATGAATTAGCGTGGGAATCTCTAACTGATCGAAGGGAGAAATACAGGTACTGTCGTTTGCTCAAGTTCGAAGCAGACATTGTTATGCCGGACGTTCAACATATATTGCTAGAGCCAACGTACTACGGTAGAAACGATCACAGGAATAAGATAAAAGAAATGGACTGCAGAACCGATAGATTTAAAATGTCATTTTTTCCACGTACAATAAGGGATCATAATAGTTGCGATAAATCAATCGTATGAAACTCCCACCCTCACTAGGTAGAGTAGAATGTTCACTTGTGTTTAATAACATTGCATCATTACTAACACTTCACACAGCTTGATTTTCCCGTAGTTATTTTAATTTGTTCCCTGCATGTAGTATGATCTCATAGCATACATATATTAATAGTATTAGTAATATTAACCATTGATGTGTCTTTAGAATTGTAATGCACGTTTGCATGTTCATTAATGCATCACTCTCCCAGTTTCTTGTTTGACTGCGTACTGTTATCCTGACTGCTTTTTGGTCTGCGCCTAGCGGACCGGGGAGCGTGCGAGGTCCTGATTTGTGCTGGGACGAGTGCTGCATGCCTGGTGTGGAATCACTCCGTGCCACACACCCTAGTGGTGGTATGCACAATACTTCGTAGATATAGATGTATAATTTTTATAAAAACTATTGCCTAAACTAATATTTTTCCGGGACCGCATGTCGTAATGCGGAAGGGGTGAAGATTATCTCTGCTCAGTGGCAGAGAAAACGGTTTTGGCGCCCCGCTGGGTGCAGTCCCAAATTGAGAAAACACACACCTGACACATTCCTTGACGATCAAGAGCTCCGTACATGGACTTCAAAGAAAATTTAGCAGCATTCGAGAGGGTAGAAACTTTTTACAACGTAAGACACCGGCGCGAAAGGGTTAATATGTGACGGGAAGAGTAGCAGATTAAATCGTGAGTGAGCAAGGATGCTTGTTTT
The DNA here is from genome assembly GCA_963573305.1 of Pyrrhosoma nymphula. Lineage (NCBI taxonomy): Eukaryota > Metazoa > Arthropoda > Insecta > Odonata > Coenagrionidae > Pyrrhosoma > Pyrrhosoma nymphula. The sequence continues at coordinate 113,058,647 of OY754330.1, read as the reverse complement.
TTTAAATATAAGTTTTTTATTTATGTGACGTAAATTGTAATGCCAATGCCGCATTACACTAAGTCAATTTTCTTAAATTCTAAAAAAATGTGAAAGTGCTATATGTAATAATAGTGGTAGCATATTGAAATTTCTGTCCTATTACTTCATAACTTGTGTGTGATTTTGACAATCTATGATATAGTATGAAGAAAGATCTGTGTATTTATTCTGGTTTTTTTATGAATGAACTTTAATCCCAAATTGAAAATCAGATAGGTTTATTTTTGTGTGGATCAAAGTAATAAATGTACAAATTTATATCAAATTTTTGATGAATAAATAATATTCTGTAATGTTCTCTATTATGTTATCCTGTTAAAATCCTAACTGTTCTCTTTTGTAAAAGCACAATGTCTTGTATATGACACTAATTACCTCATGAAATGATTCCATACAATTCCTTAGTCAGAAATAATGAAAACTAAAAATGCTCGTAAAATCTTTTCTGGCTCCTAGTTCTTAAAGGCTTCTCAGTAAATAAATTACCCTGGATATTTGTGTAAAATTTTAACCATTTTGATTTAATTGTGTTAATTCTGTTTACTAAGACGTAACAAGCAACATAGCCGAAGAATATTTAATTAATTTTTAGCAATTCTAGTGTTTGATTGTTAAACATATGATTAATATTAAAAATAAAGAAAACTACTTTTCGCCCCATCTCTATTTTTTTACAAGTGGAGTACCAATAGTTTGTCAGATACATATTTTTTTTAAATTACCATTAAACGAGTTTACAAAATTTAAATAAAAATAAGCAAGTCTTTAATATTTACATAATTAATTGTTGAAACAAATATAAATGTCTGACTTGATTTTAAATTAAGAAGCGAAAAGGAAAAAATTAAAATTCATAATTACTTATCACCTCTCAATTTTACACTCTTTGAATTTTATAATTCCCATTTCTTGGTACCTCCAGTACATAAAATCTAGGTTTTACAGTAGTTGAAGGCCTTTTTATTCTGTCTACATCTATCTACATCTACATATTACCCCGCAAGCCGCCTCAATAGGCGTGTGGCGGGGGGTGTTAGGACACCAGCCGTTTAAAGATAAAAAGGAAACGCTCTAATGAAATTACGCCTAGCATTTATTGAAGCCCCTTATTGTTCGGGGGGAAAACGAATTCGCATACCTATCCGTTCGGCAAATATCACTCTTAATTTATCGTTTCTGTCGGACCTGGAAATATAGTGGGGTTCTAATATGATGTTCTCCGTGTCGCTCTGAAAGACATCTATTCTCAATTGTTCAAGTAATCTAAGCCTAGCGCGTAGCCTCCGAGTCTCTAGCGGTTCCCAGCCTAATTCGTTTAACATCTGTGTAACGCTGTCAGTACGCCCGTAGCTGTTTTTGACGAATCGCGCAGCTTTCCTTTGTATTTTATTAAGTTCCCGGACTAAGTCTTTCTGCACCGGATCCCATATGCTCGCTGCATATTCAAGGTGTGGCCGGACGAGTGCAAAATAGCACCTCTCTTTTACTTTTTCATCCGAAAATCTTCCCACAATACGCTTGACGAATCCTAGCTTCTTCAGAGCTCTGCCACAAATATTTCTTATATGTGCTCCCCACGATAGGTCCGAAGTTATCGTAACTCCTAGATACTTCACTTCATCTGTCGCCTTTATGTTAACACCATCCACAGCATATACATGGGAATAGTTGGACGACCTCCGCAAGAATTGTACCGCCGTGCATTTGCTTAGATTAAGTTCAAGTCGTGAGTGGAGAAATAGGTATCCTGGGACATGAAAAAAATTCAATATGTTAGAGGTGTATAGTTGTGGTGGTCTATTGTGTAGAGCGGTGGGATGCCGAGGTTCGGTCTCAAATCCAGGGTAGGCCTCTCTGGGCAACTTCGTGGAAAACGTCGGTGGCCCAGGGAAAGGAACCAGCCCACCTAAACTGAATGTGTGAATTTCAAACGCCGGTAGCTCAGTGCGTAGTGAGCTCTACTCTCACACATGAAAACCAACATTTAAATTGAAACACTGAGTGTGTGAGAGGTGTATACGGGCTTGTGATACGACTATGCTTGGAATTCATCCTCAAAATGGAGGTAGTACTATCAGTTCCGAGTGGGAAAATCCAAATTACCGTTTATATCCTCTGTCTTCACTGGTGATTGTGATGTTGCCGACATCTTGTAGACAAGTATATCATATTCTGCGTATGTATATTCTTTCTTAAAATATCCCAAGTAGAGAAGACCGTCTACGGGGTTAACCTGCAATAAAATAGGTGTGGTATAGACAGCACAAAAAAATTGCCAACTAAATTTCTACTCTATAAAGGACAGCTTATTTTCTAGAGCAGCAATTTCCAACCAGTGGAAGGTGTAAGCTGTGGGGTATGTACTTGGAGGATAAGATATACAGGATGGAAGTTTTAAAATGGCAAAATAAAGTTTGAAATAGCTAAACAAATAAAAATAAAAACATTTATCTTACACAAAGGGTACAATTTTTGGAAATGGGTGACAAGAGGATATAAATGAATGAAAGCAGGTCGGGGATTGCTGTTAAAGATACACTATTTATTTTTTAAACACACTAATCATGTCATTCATATGCTTCCTCAGGACATTGACAATGGTCCTTTAGTTAGAAAATACACCATCGGCTAATGCTAACCTTAAATTGTGTAAACAGGCATTCTCGAACTCTAACCTTGGTAGGATTATTAATCTCATATCAATGATTTTCGTAATTACTTACAGTAACCTTTAGTTATCACAGTTGTTGTAGATACAAAAGATTCAGACTATATATTAAATACCTTCTATGTAGAAGTATGAGCAAAACTGATCATGACTTCAAAAGAAGTTCAGTTTACTTTTCCAGGAAAGTGAGTCTATGTAACTTTTGTCCAACGTTGACAAAAGTCAATTGTTTGCAAAGAAGCCTAAAGGGACATTAGCAAGTTTATAAATCTCATTTTTGACAAAATGGTGACTGTCGATGTTCAGTTTTATAATTATTTTGATTGGTGAATATTACGGTGCAGTTACAGAACAGAACAGAACGCCATAAGTTCTAGTTTGTCATAGCAGCTGTACTAACTGCGTATTTTAACATACAATACCTTTCCAATCTCGTCACAACTATTATAGATGGCTTTTCCAATATAAAGGGGTGTTCCATCAACAGTTTGCCCTCCTTTTACTGCACAATCTGGGATTTTTCCTCTTGTGGCTGGAATCCATTCATAGTAGTCGCCGATTAGTAACTGAAATAAAATTTTAATCATCGAAAATGCCAGGCTTCCATTATCTATATATCAAGGCAGTGCAATCAGTCAAAGTAAATTAGTCTTTTTCATGTAGAAAACATGTCTAGGTCTAACGTATTGTTCACATAATATAGTTCAAGCCGGGACTTTCGGCTGATAAAAAATATCCCAAAACTATTCACATATATCCTTTTAATTTTTGGTTGAAGTTTACCGAGTTCATTTTGTCCTCAGAACAGTAATTGCTTGATATTTAGTGTTTTTACCTCATTGTCCTGTTTATTATTCGAGATTTATAAATTTTCCATACCATATAATAAAATAGTATTCATGAATTAGGTACATATTTGCTTCAGTCATAATTGCACTCTGTATATCATGAAACTCTCAGGTTAGCCAATTTACTTTTTTATAGTGTAACAGTTGTATCAACTTGAATGCTGGACAAAAAAGTATTTATTATTATTATTCAATATTACATTATTAACATTTTATATAGAAGCCTAGCAAAATTGATACGTCTTCGATGCTATTGTAGGATGGTTGAATAAAGGCCAATTATCCCAGATTTTGCCTCCAGGAAGAGCAATCACTAATTTGTGTTCATTTAATGTTTTTCTGGTAATCAATGTAACAGAAATATTTACAGATTCCTAGTTGCAGAACATTATACTTTTAATGTCCGAGTGTGACAGAGAGTGAATAATGCAAGAAAGGCATTAACACTTACCAAATAAAAGTTAAATGCATTCATAGAAGTTTGCAAGTTGTGTCAACGATATTTCTTGACCTAAATGCGACTCTACTTTAAGCATTTTGTTTTTTATTTTCCAAACATTATTTATGAGCATTATTTTTTTATTAATAGCTTAAAAGTAGCACAAACTGTGGTTGATAGTTTTCTTTTTCTTTTTTTTTGTCATGATACATATTCGCTTTGCTTCAAACATCTCTTTCGACAACTCTTACTGCCAACTACGTAAACATTAAACCTTAGCCAGTGGTCCTACCTGTAACTGTGGGTAAGCAATCTCTTGTCCTCCCCATGCAATGTACAATCTGCGGTGTGGAAGAAAAAATTTTCCTGGGATGAGGTCTCCCTTATGTGTGACCCTCCCAACATAGTGATTGCATTTGGAGTCATTAGTGCTCACTAATCTTTCAGTTGAAATATTTCCAGTTGGAACATCTTCCCATTGAGAAATCATCTGCGAGCATATGTTGGAATGGATTGCTGGAAAAACAGAAATAACATTGATCAGTGTTATTCATGATTCATTTTATTATTAGTGTGTTGGTATGAGTGTTTGTGTGTGTTAAATATACCTTGGTTTGACACCCTGTGTGAATGATCTTTGGGTTTGAGTGGGTGAATCCTGGAGCAGTCTCGAGGTGGGTCTCATGGTTCGGTCCAGATGGCGCTCCAAATGCTCCGGAGCGCTCTCGCTCCAAACGCTACGAAAGTGCGGTCCACTTTCGCTACAATTGCTACGGAAGCTCCCAAGTGGACCGGTTTTGGAGCGTTTGTGGCAAAGTGTCATGGCCACCGTTTGTTATTTTTGTTCTCTAAGATGGAATCGTCTGCTATATACATCGGAATGTATTCGTTTTGGGACAAATTTTGATTTACCAACACTATTAGTTATTCTATTAAAGATCAGGTTGTATTCCTTCCAATTTTGAGGCCGATCACGGACACAATAGCAAATAGTTTTATGATAACAACGAGAGAAAATCGGGGAGGCACTGTAGGTATTCATTCTGGCCATTAACATGCAAGTTTTTGAAATGGTCATTTATTATCTTGTATCTACAACTGGTGTCTACATTTGAATTTCATTCAACGAATTCGTTTAAAGTAATCATAAATTACGTCAAAACAATGTACTCTAATCGAACTTTATGAAGTTTGCATGGTAATATGTGAACATTTTCTGAAGAATATTTCGATAGCCGTACCCCATGGTAGGGATCGACCAGAAATATTGACTCATAATAATTGAGAAAATTCCCAGATTTATATTCAAATCAAAAGATCCTAGGAATATTATTGGTCTACAATAATCAGACTTTCACTTAGCCTGTTCATAAATTACGATATTAAGTAACAAAAAAACCTTTGCTCGTACAGTGCTGGCTCTAAAACAGACCGAGCGACTAACTTTATGATTAAACTGATTAATCAAAACTTCAAAAATCAAATAAACTATTTCAATTCCGATTTCACATTGATCATTTATTCGTTTCATTATGCACAAGTGAACTTTGAAAACACGAGAAACATTTTACTCCAGGTTACGTGTAAAAAAATAAATTATAATAATAATTTAACTTACGTTAATAAACTATATTAACATGAGATATATCGTACATATATAAATATTAAAATAAATAAATAGTAATTTACGTTAATAACTAAATAAATAACTTGAAAAATATTGAACTCCAATGGTCGTGTGCAGTTAACAGGCAATGGAGAAGAGTATTGCCCGTGTTCTTACATGTTCTATCATTCTTGTTGGCAGATCACAATTTAAAATAGTCAAAACACTATTTACATTGATTGAACCTAACCCTTGTATTACATCCATCAAGAAAGTTCCGAACAGTCCACTTTGAAATTCCGCCATAACCAGCCTAGCGCTCTGGCTCGCTCCAACAGACCCTAGGGAGCGTCTTGGAGCTTGGCGGTAGCGAAAGCGATGACGTCGTCAGTGACGTCTTCACTGCTACAGGAGCGCTCCGGAGCCCCAAGTGGACCTCTCGGTAGCTCGCTACAACCGCTCTGGAGCGCCAACTGGACCGTACCCTGTGTGTTATGTGTTGTCTCGTAACTGTTTTTGTTTTCTCCAATAAACCTGTTTCTCACCAGAAGTAGTACATGGTTTATGTTTATTAAACCAACAAACCAACATGTAATGGGACCAGGTGGCTTTTAAAACGGTGAAAGCAGAGAAAGAGCTGCGGATAGCGCGATAAGGTAAGTGAATAAATAAGGGCGCCAGTGCCAACGAATACCCTTTGAAGATAAAGATGGTGGTAAAAGAAGAGTACGCGTATATCCGGCTGGACGAACAAAAATATTTCTACTGGTCCGTCCGAACGAGAGCCATACTTGAGACTCAGGATTACTGGTCAGCTGTCAACCCTGGCTTTGATGTTGCAGACGCCAGTGAACTGTCGACGATTCAAAGAAGGGCAAATGATGGAGCCAAAGCATTTTTAATTTACGTCATATCAGATTCTTTTCTAGATGACGTGGGCTGTCTTGGTTTAGCTAAACATGTGTGGAATACTCTAGAAAAGGTATGCAATAGAACAAGCACGTTGCATACAGAAGCAGAACCCTTTTGTTGCTATAACTGTATACAAATTGGCCATGCGACAAGATGGTGTCGTCAAGGGAAGTTTAAGAAGAGTCAGCAATCGAAGGGAGATGAGTTCGAAAGGGACGAATTCAAGAGAGAAAACAGAACATTAAGTCAAGCTGCCGTAGTTCGCGATGAGGAACTTTCAATGTGTGCGACCGGTAACTTTACTGTCGGAAATGTTGACGTGCGGTTAATGGACTCGGGGTTGCTCGAAACACATGTCTCCCTTTTACGGACTGCTGAAAAACGTCATTGAAATTCACTGTGAGTATGTGAGAGTTGGTGACGGCAGAAAATTGTCAGTCAAGAGTTATAGTGCAGAGGAGTTGAAACCTGTAAATTGTTAGATTAGAGTGAAGTTAGATTTTTTATTGTTTGTGCCAGGCTTAGGTTTTAATTTGATGTCATTATGCCAAATTGAAGAAAAAGGTTGCGATTTTTATAAGGCAAGGGGTTTTAAATGTTTGTAAAAATAATTATGTTAAATTGGCGGCATAGTATCAAGCTAGTGTCTATTTGTACACATTGAAAACAAAGTGTGATATCAATAAAGTGTTGTTTTGTTCAGATTCGTTGTGGCACAGCAGGTTAGGCCATGTGCATAAGGATGCGCTTTGAAAAATTCCTGCATTGAGTATTAACAAGGTAAATGATGATGCACGTGATGTTTGTGTACAAGGAAAAATTAAAAAGAGTGGAATGCCAAATGTAGGAACAAGTATAGCGAAATTTGCATTGGAAGTTATTCATTCTGATGTTGTAGGAAATATTTTGCCGGCATCTCCGGCAGGTTCACAAAATGCAGTTACATTCCTTGATGAATATTTCAATTATATAGTTGAAGGGATGTTAAAGAAAAAGAGTTGACGTATTTTTGGAGTTTGTAAAGTTTCAAAAACAGGCAGAAACTTGTCAGTGAAGAAAAATTAAGTTCTTGCAAAGTGACAATGGAGGGGAGTATATCTCTAAGCAATTTCAAGAGCATTAGATGCTAACATTATAGGAAGGAGGTTAACAGCGCCATATACACCTGCTCGGAATTGCAAAGCAGAGAGAGTGAACCTTAGATTGCAAGATATGATCCGATGCATGTTGATTTATTGATTGGTTGATTGTTTAGCTAAATCAAGACAGCCCACGTCATCTAAACAAAAATCTGATATGACGTAAATTAAAAATGCTTTGGCTCCATCATTTGTCCTTCTTTGAATCGGGAGTCCCGCATTATTTGTGGACTGAGGCATTACATAGTATTTCTGTTTAACGTGCTTCGACGGCTAAGGTCATTTCGCACTTACTGTCTGCCACGTGCAGACAGAGGCAACAGCACTCGGACGAATCGGAGGATCACCCCTCCAAACTCGCGCCGAGCCCAACGATGCTTAACTTCAAAGACTGTTCGGGAACCGGTGTTTCCATCCTGGCAGCCCGTTGCCCTGAGGCATTAAATACTGCTGCATACATTAGGAATAGATGTCCCTCACGTGCTATTGATGGTAATATTCCTTGGGAAATATGGAAAACGAAACTTTGGCTAAAACGGAGTTAGATAAGATAAAAGTCTTTGGGTGTCAGGCATGGATTGCAGTTGGAAATGGAAAACTAAATCCACGAGGAGAGTAAGGTGTATTTGTTGGGAATCCAGAATGAATCAAAGGTTATAGGGTTTGGAGTTTGCGCCAGAAGCGTGTAATTATTAGTAGAGATGTAATGTTCAATGAAGAGGTATTTCCCTTCAAAAACCCCAAGCATGCTGAGATTGAGCCAGTGGGAAGAAAGTTGGAGTTTCTGATTTTAGATGATTTGTTCGACAATGTTCAAGGAGAAAATAAGCCAGAAAACAATGAGTTCATTTCTAGAAATGAGGAGGTAGTAAGCATTCAAAACCGCGACAGGGAGATCGTACCCATAAGCGATGAGACCATTGAGGAGCCGGCCGTTCCAGGGGGAGATCGCCAGGCACTGCGGGAAGGACCTGCAGGAGATGGGCAAGAGTAGCGATCACTTCTACGGCGATCGACGAGAGAGAGGCAAGCAGCACCACGGTGTCCATGCTGTATTGAGCGCACTTCGTTTGCCACAGGTGTCGTGTCTCCTGACGAGGATGGTGACCCGTGAGTGTACAAGTCTAAAGACAGTAACGTTATTGTGGGCCTGTGTGTGGACCACATTGTCCTGTGCGGACAATTCAATGAGGTGTCGGCGCTGAAGACTAGGTTGAGAAATATGATGAACATAAACGATCTGGGACCAGTGCTAAATCTACTGTCACTGAGCGTGAGCAGAGATGACGAAAGTATTACTATCAGCCAGACTGCACACTTGAAGGAGATACTCAAATCTGCCGGTCTAGAGGAATGCAGAAGTATCTCGACTCCGATGGTGTTCCAGAAGGTTCCTGCGGAAGATGATGGCGACCAGTGGGATGGGTATGAATACCGGCAAATGGTAGGCAGTCTGCTGTACGTGGCGAACCAGAAGAGACCGGACATATCGTACTTGGTCAGTTTCAAGAGTCATAAATGTGCCTGCCCAACCAAAAGGGACTGGAAGGAGGTCAAGCACATCCTGAGGTTCCAAAAGGGAACAATATACTACAAGCTGCACTACCAGAAAGAATACCAGCTAGTGTCAATTTACGTCGATGCAGATTGGGGTGCAGATAAGAGAGACAGGAGGTCAACCAGCGTGTGTGTTACATTGCTTACTGGTGGGGCTGTAAGTTGGCAGTCTCGAAAGCAGAAAAAAGTGGCACTATCCACCGTAGAGGCAGATTACATGGCGATGTGCTGTGATGTAAAGGAAGTTTGTTGAATCCGATTGCTACTTTATGAATTAGGGCAAGAAAAATTCATTAAGACACCGTGCACTATTCTAGCAGACAACCAGGGAGAAATTTTTCACAGTAAGAACGATACTATTTCCAAGAGAAATAAGCATATGGACATAAGATTTCATTTTTTTAGGGAAAAGGTGGTGGAAGGTATCATCCAGTTCAAATATGTACTGTGAGGTATGTATAACGTAGCTGATGTGCTGACTAAAGGGATACCAGGGCCAAGAGTAAAGGATTGAATTGCCAGATTAGGGCTGGAGTAATTTTGTATCTTTATTGTTTAATATGGCAATGTGTTTTAACGTTCTGCTGCCTTTCGTTATAGTGTAGCGAAACGCATGAGACCTTTGTAATCCAAAGTTTTTTTGGTTGAGAACCGTCACTTGATGTGCCAAATAAATTCTCCAAAACATTTGTAAATTGGTGTGCCATTCATTTAAGCGTAAGGTATAAGCAGTTGTAATGTAAGTTCATAGCTCATTCATTTAATCCTAGTGTGAGGATTATTTATAGTTACATGTTTAAGTTGTTCCTTTTAGATTGAGCTAATATGAGTTGTTCAATCATTGATTCAGTTTTGTTTCCTTAACTGCAAGGAATATTCAACAATGGGGAGAGTTGATATGAATGTTTGTGTGTTAAATATTCCTTGTTTGGACACCCTGTGTGAATGATTCGTGGGTTTTAGTGGGTGAATCCCGGAGCAGTCTCGTGGTGGGTCTCTTTTTGTGCAATGTGTTATCTCGTAAAAGTATTTGTTTTGTTCAATAAACCTGTTTTTCACCAGAAGTACTACATAGTTTATGTTTATTAAACCAACAAACCAACATAGTGTGGTTTGATGAATAGAGTGATTGTTTTTTATTATCATGGAAAATGAAAAGTACATTTTCACATTACAAAATACATGGTATGGTTGAGTTTTCCTTCATCTTCGCATATTATATGGTGAAGCTCACTGAATGCCATAAACTTTTGCTTCTTATTTTACCTATATTAGAGGAAAATAATCTTAGACTAATTGGTGGCCTAGTGGGTAGAGCGCTTGGCTACTGATCAAAGGGTCCCGTGTTCAAATCCGGATGAAGCCTTCGAACGTCCCCAAACAAAAATCCTCAGAGTGCGAGGTGGCCCAGGGAAAGAAACTGGCCCCCCTTCCCTGAATGTGTGAAATTCACACGCCTGTGGCTTAGTCCGGGTTGAGCTCTACCATCAACTATCCAAACCAACCTTTGGGTTGAATCACTGAGTGAGTGAGTATTCTATCAATCATTTTTTAATGGCTGAAGAGCTTCCTAAATCCTTCAGTATAACTGGTTGAGACTTGTTTTATTGCCAAATTATCTTGCTAAAATATATTTATTATGGCTGGATTATCACTGCTCATGCTTAGAAAGTTTTGCCAGTTTATGCATCCGCAAATATTTTACTGGTGATGTTCTTTTTCATTGAGTTTTCCTTAATAATTTAAAAGACTATATCTAGAATCTGGAGCAATAGATTTCCACAAATCTGTTGTTCATATAAGTATCAATTGAGTAAAGAGGTCAGAATTGAGGTTTATATAACCCTCCAGCTGTATGTTCAAGGCCCATTTAGGCGTTAAATTATTACATCATCTAGACTGGCAAAACTCACCAATTAGTTTAGCAAAACCTAAATCAGTTACTGCGGAGAAGAGATGAATCGACGGTCAGCACCAATATGTTTTGCCTCTACTAAGATAAATCATGTTTTCAATAGTTATGATCGGGGAAATAATGACAAAATTTCCCCCAGCTTCTCCCATTCACCTTCCAAGACAGGATGGATAATGCAGAGAACAATGACTTTGTCTTGGCTAATTTGAAGTTCAAAGAGCTGCTTTTTCATATCTCAAAATGAGTCTATAAACACTATTTTAAAGTACCTACTACTGAATATCCTTGAAATAAAAATGGGAAATATTTTTCGCGCAGGATAGGTTGATTATATTAAATGAACTTTGATATACATAGTTCAGTTGCATCATTTACACAGCACTACAGTATAAATTATTCAATTTTAAGAAATAAAGTGACCAGAAGAAACACTTTTCCTTATATATTAGGGGCTTTGTCGCTGAAGAAAATCAAGTCATATACCTACTAGAATTTTTTTATGCTTTTCAGATCTATGAAAATAATTGAAACTATTGTAACACAAGCCAATTAAAATTTATCACTTTGAGTGGTATAAAATTGTATTTTTGCTTGTATGTCTGTTTCTCAAGAAAGACGAATATTTTTAATATGTGTAGTACCGGGAGTTTGGGCCCAGTCTAATTGGGGACCTATCCCGGTAAATGATTGAAAATTATTTCTACAAAACTACATTTTCAAGATTTTTTAAGCAATGAAAGATGTTTGGTTAGCTATTTTTTAATTATTAATGTTAGTACCCATAACAAAGTTTCTTCTGGGGGGGGGTCCGGTCCCTTTGCCCACCCCCCTATAAATACACCCATGGGCCTAGTGTAAAATCATGATGATCCATGAATATTATTACACTTGCTAATTTAATTTCTTTGTGGATCTAAAGTTGCAGCTTTCATTGTTAAATAATCCTTTATGAAAAAATACGGGCAAACACATTGCAACTGTCCAAAAACCAGCCTAAATGCGTATTGTTTTATTCATATAGGAATGGAACCCTGTTAATAATTTTTAACGGAAAAAGTAGCAAATTTAATCCTGAGTGTCTTAGGATGTTTATTTTCTTCAATAAATATTTTTTATTAATATAACATAAATTTTCATTCCAATGCCAAATTAAACAAACTCAACATTCTTAAATAGGTACCTAATAAAAATATGTATAAGTGCAAAATATAATACAGTGGACTCCCGCTTCACTTTACGATGGATTCACTGTACGATCTGCATGCTAGGAATTTCAAAGTGCTCTGATTTAGCGTGCCATTTTTAAAATCTCCCATTTTCATGATTTTTGCGTGCATTATTTTAATTAATTTAGTATTCTAAGCCTTGTTAGCTTACGGACTGCATTTTTTATCATTGAAACATTTACATATTTAATGATACGTGTTATGTATTATGGATCTGTTCGCATTATTAGAGCAATTCGAGTAAAATTTTGCAGTGATTAGCACTGCCACCAATCAGCACCATCGAGATAACACAGCACTCCTTACGTAGTCAGGCAGGCATCTAAGATAACTCAAATTAAGACTTTCATTAGCCATTATAGAGACATCATTGTGTTTACCAGCTTGTAAAAAGTTGAGAATTTCCGCCGAATAGTAACTTGTTGTTAATAGGCATTACCTACCAAAGAAGTGATATGGTTCCTTAATGGATACATCTGGTGCGTGATTAAAAATCACATCAATGAGACGAGATTAATTATATTGTAAAATTTCTCAGTGAATAGTAATGACCAGCTGTAATTATAGTTTTTCTAAATTTGCAAAGAATTTCACGACTCTTATGACATCGCAACGAGATAACCTGGGTCTCACTGCCATGTAGGTTGCTGATGCACTCAACTATTATGTGAATATCAGTCTTCCATGCGAATTTATATTGTCAACGAAGGGTGTAGTTCGCACTGTGTTTTTTCCAACCGCATTAACCATTCGGTTACAAAACTTGTCAGAAGTAGGTGGTTTATTGTGGGAAGTTTCTGCAGCGACCATTCTCCCCGAAGTGCAGCTCAAGCAGAAAATAACAAATAAAATCAAGCAGGAGATAGTGAAGAAACACGATGAGGGTGGTCGCGTTAGCACTTTATGCACTCTCAGTGTTCTTCCTGCACGTTTTGCGTTCTATTTCTCGATGAATGGATGTCTCTAAGAAGGTTGTGAGTCCCTAAGTAAACAACCAAAACCTGATAACTCTCCCTGCCTGGAAGAGTCAGGTCAGCTGTTCCGAGAAGTTCTTTGAGCGAAGTTTCTCCCCTCTGTTGCTATCTCTTTTGTTATTCGGCAATTCAATCTCTACGGGATGGCGTTGACTGGGAGAACGATATCAATGCTGCTGGTTTGGCATAAAGAGAAGGAAGATCTTCGGAAACAGAGACAGGCGAGCGACGACAGTGTTGCGCACGTAAATTATTATTCTTGGAAAGGTTACCTTGGAAAGACTAAAGCATATAAAATCATTGAATTCCAGCATATTTCGTATCTATACTGTAATGTGCATCACTGAATGCACTGGCGATGATGTATATAGTTACACCGATCTGTTCTCTGGTAATATGCTGATTCACTTTATGATGGAATTCACATTACGATCGGTCCAATGGAACGGATTACCATCGTAAAAGGTGGGGTCCACTGTATTAGTGGTAGCTTATATTGAAGTTTATGCCTTATAACTTCATAACCTGTGAATGATTTTGACAATCTATAATATGGTATGAAGAAAAATCTGTGTATTATTTCTGATATTTTATGAATGAACATTAGTCCTAAATTGAAAATCAGAGCAATAAATGTACATATGTATATCAAATTTCTCTGAATGAATATTAGTCTGCAATGTTCTCTATTGGATGATCCAGTTAAATCCCAACGGCTATCTTATGTAAAAGTATATATATATATATATATATACACACAAAACGAAAATTTCGCCAATAGGCCACAACAATAAAAACACTTGACAGGGGGTGGGGAAAGAAAAGTAATAAGAGAGGGGACTCAATTTCTCTTTTGCTGAAGAAGGGCCTACATGCCCGAAACGTCCCAGTAAGTCCTCTCTCTCATTACTTTTCTTTCCTCACCCCCTGTCAAGTGTTTTTATTATATATATATATATATATATATATATATATATATATATATATATATATATATATATATATATATCTTTCGGCAGCCCTCACTTTCGTTCTGCGACAATGTCGCGACGTCGCTTGATGTTCTTTGGCGGGTAAAATTTTAAGCTTTTAAGTTGAATTGAGTCAATTCTTTTGACTAAGAAATAACAAACAATGTATCCCAAAAAAATATTTAACAAATAATTAGCAATTATAATGTTTTAATATTCGAGATATGATTAATATTCAAATTAAAGAAAACTACAATTCGTCCCATCTCTATTTTTTTACAATCGGTGCACTAAATATTTGTGAGATACATATTATAAAATAATCGGTGGATTTGTTCTCACATTACCATGAAATAAGTTCACATATAATTTAAATAAAAAAGTACGTCTTTAAAATGTTCGTAATTAATTGTCGAAGTAAATGTAAATGACTGACTTCATTTTAAATAAAATTAAGAGACAAGGAAAATAATAAAATATCATGAATACTTATCACCTCTGAATATTACCCAGTTTCATTTTATATACTTCCAATTTTTTGGTTAATCCAATAATTAAAACCTAGGTTATACAATAATAAGTGCATAAAGCATCCTGGAACATAAAAAAAAAGAAAGAGGCACTCCGGGAGTGCCGACAGAAGTGAAAACTTGAAATAACGTGAGCATTTTTGAATGTAGGGAATAATTTCTAATGAAGTGTTTTATTAATCAGTAGAAAGTAGTTTCATGTATATAATAAATTAAATATTCATTTATTGCGCTATTGTACACAATTATTTTACATAAAAATTGTACACTTAAGAATAATCAACTTTCATCCGTTATTTCAACAACTCTTTCATCATCACCATGTGCCATCATCATCGGCAATATCTAAAACTGATACAATAGGCTTATAGTAACTAAAGTAAGAAACGAATAATTTTGATTCGAATTTGCTTAAATGTCTTGTAAATACTGCATCAATAGTAGTTTTATATTTAGTTGTGCCAAGATTGCGATCATTAGACATCGTTAAACCAAACTCACTATTTAAAAATTCAATCAATGGTAGATTTTTATCGTCTGCAAAGTTTATGTTTATGTATATATGAATAAGCTACTCAAATTGAACGTATTAAAAGAAATTGAGTTATATTGTACTAACCTTCACTATTCTTGTATCGAGTACACTCTCCTGCACGAGTATGGACTATTATATTATCCGGCACAATATTTGTAGCAACCTAAATTGAATGAACTAATCCGTATATTAGATATATATAATGTAATATGAATAAAATTATAATATAGTTTATTTGACGGTGACGGTGACGCGATTCCAATGGTTTTTACCCATCCAAAAGTACTGTGTATATAGCGAGTATACTGTGTATATACAAAATATACAATTATATATATATTTAGCAGCAGTGACGGTGACGCGAGTCCAATGGCTTTTACCCATCCACAAAAGTGTATATACAGAATATACAATTACACATATATTTAGTAGCGGTGATGGTGACGGTGATGCGAGTCCAATGGTTTGTACCCATCCACAAGTACTGTGTATATACAGAATATACATAATTATACATATATGTAGTAGCGGTGACGGTGACGCGAGTCCAATGTCTTTTACCCATCTACAAAAGTGCTCAACGCGACAGAAGAAGTTTTCACTTCAAAAACATTAAATATGTTTGAGATGTGTATGGTTCTGGTGGCCTAGTGGGTAGAGAGAGCACTGGGCTGCCGACCGGAGGGTCCCGGGTTCAAATCCATTCGAAGCCTCTCTGTGCGACCCCACCGAAAATCCTCGCAGTGCAATTGTCAAAACTTCGTGGAAAACGCGGGTGGCTCAGGGAAATGAACCGGCCCTTCCTAAATGTGTGAATTTCACACGCCAATGGGTTAGTATGCGGTGAGCTCTACTCTCACCCATGAAAACCATTCTTCGGGATGAAACACTGAGTGTGCGAGAGGTGTATATCGGCTGGTTATATGAAATGCTCGAAAGTTTCTTTAAAATGGGAGGTAGTACTATCAGTTACGAGTGGGAAAATGCAAATTACCGTTTATATCCTCTGTCTTCACTGGTGATTGTGATGTTGGTGACATCTTGTAGACAAGTATATCATATTCTGCGTATGTATATTCTTTCTTAAAATATCCCAAGTAGAGAAGACCGTCCACGGGGTTCACCTGCAATAAAATGGGTGTGGTATAGACAGCACAAAACATTGTTAACTGAATTACAACTCGATAAAGGACAGCTTATTTTCTAGAACAGCAATTCCCAACCAGTAGAAGGAGTAAGCTGTGGGGTATGTACTTGGAGGATCAGATATATACGATCATAGTTTTAAAATGGCAAAAGGAAGTTTTAAATAGCTAAACAAATATTAACAAAAACATTTTTCTAACACAAAGAGTACAATTTTTGGAAATAGGTGACCAAAGGAATAAATTAATGTAATCAGGTCCGGGATAGCTGTTATGGTGGGTCCCCGGAGGTGGTTCAAAAGGGTATTCGTGAAAAAAGATACGTAACTATCCGCCAAATAACCTCCTCCCCAGGTAGCCTTGAAGGTTACCCGTGACTCCAGTCTCAAGGAGTCCGTGCGTTTCCCCGCTTGGTGGCGCTGTCATCAGGTATGACAGTAATGTTATCTCTCTCTACACTCGGAACGACTCCGCAGGGCCCCCCTCTCAATTACACATCTGTGGCAAAATATCCGCAAAATATTGAAGGAAAATATATTACAAAGTAATTTTCCCATTTTAATCGTGATTTAGTGTCGCGTGATCTGTTGTCGTCATGATCTGTTGTCGTCGTGATCTATTGTCTTCGTGATCTGTTGTCGCGTGATCTGTTGTCGCGTGATCTAATGTCATGGATCCGTGCCGTAGAGGGGGCCGCCGAGAAATAGGGAGGATCCAGACCAGCCAGACGATCCGTGGTTCGAGCAAGCGATTCAGGAGGGGAATGACGGGAGGATTACATCGAGGGGGGACAAACCAGCTACCGGAAAATCACCATACCGAACGAGATATGGACGTATCGTTCGCCCACCGCAACGACTACAGTTGTAGCAGAGTGAAAATATTTACTGCTAATTTTTGGGTTTGTTTTTTCAGAAGGGGGGATGTAGCAGATGAGTCAAGTCAAGGAAAGTTCCCGGGCAGCGGAGTGAGCAACGTCAACAGATCGGGAAGGTTCGAGAACCAGAGACATGCATAAATACCGGAACAAGATAGACTTCGGGGCCAGCCCGTGAGAGTGAAGCCCCAACCGTGTATTACCCGCGGGTCTTGTGATATTAAAGCTTCTACAGTGAGTACCTGTCGTGTTATTTCTGCCATCCCGATACACCTTCAAAAGAAGTTGTTTACTTTTACAGGAAAGTAAGTCTGTGTAACTTTTGTCCAACGTTGACAAAAGTCAGTTGTCTGCCTAGAAGCCTAAATGGACATTGGCAACTTTATAAATCTCATTTTTGACAAAATGGTGTTCGTCGATGATAAGTTTTATAATTATTTTGCTTGGTGAATATCATGGGCGTAATTCCAGCTTTTTAACTGGAGTGGCAAGGCCTACCTGGGGATATAGAATATCCCCCAGGTGGAAGGGGGGTCCGGGGGTACTCCTAATTAGGCATGATTAATGAATAATCAAGGAAGTGCCGTGCATGTAGAATTGTATTTTCCAAATGTTTGTAAAATATTGAGATTTTTACTTAAAAATTCTGGGGTGGAAAAATACTGGGTTGAAAAATTCTGGGGTGGCAACTGCCACCTCTTTCCACCCACAAATTACGCCACTGGTGAATATTACGGTGCAGTTACCGACTTACCCAATAAGATCTAGTTGGTCATTGGAGCTGTGCTGACTGCTTATTTAAACATATATTACCTTTCCAATCTCATCACAGCTGCTATAGATGGCTTTTCCAATATAAAGGGGTGTTCCATCAACAGTGTGCCCACCTTTTACTGCACAATCTGGGATTTTTCCTTTGGTGGCTGGAATCCATTCATAGTTGTCACCGATAAGTAACTGAAATAAAATTTTAATCATCAAAAAATGCCAGGCGTTCATTATCTATATATCAAGGTAGTGAAATTAGTGTAAGGAAATTTTTCTTCTCTATGTAGAGGGACTGTCCAAGAACCTACCAATCAGCTGGTAGAATACTTGAATGAAATTAAATGAATGAATGTAGAATACACACTTAGGCCTAAGCTATGGTTTACATAATATATTTCAAGCCGGGACTTTCGGCTGACAAACAAATTCCCAAAACTACTCACATAAATCGTCTTAATGTTTTGTTCATGTTAACTGAGCTCATTTAGTCCTCAGTTAGGAACAATGTGTGCATGAATTTTAGTGTTTTGACCTCATTGTCCGGTATATTATTCAATATGTGTAGCTTTTCACTCTTCTCTTGGAGTACAACCTTGTCGTGGTGGAAGGGCTCGCGTGCTCCGATGACCGCTAGATCTGCACTAGCGGGAACAATGCTCCTGGTAGGGTCACCCATACCAGATTGGTCGAAGGTTAGGAGATAGACATATGTTGGTCCTCGCAGCGTCTGTACTTCAGTGAGACGGCTGCAAAAGGCGTCTTAACCCAGTGGGGCGGCCTCTGAAGTGATGGGGTCACGTAAAAAACACTATTGAGTAAGACAACGGAAACCTATCTCAATTAAGACAAAAACCGGGAAATTATGGACAGTTCTCAAATGATAATGAATCCTGGCAACTATGGGACTCGGCCCAGAGGACAGGGTGTCGTGCCCGGCAGCGTTGAGCAAGGCTCCTGCGGTCGTCATCACACGAAATCCTTGCTCATACGTAGTAGCGGCAGAGAAAAGAAGATAAATAAGAAGAACGAAAATATCAGAATAGGCACCTGGAATGTTAGGACTATGCTAAGGGCGGGGAAGATAGAGAATATAAAGCAAGAAATGGAGAGGGTGGGTGTAGACATCATGGGTCTGGTTGAAGTAAGGTGGAAGGATGACGGGGACTACTGGAGCGGTGACTATAGAGTAATTTATAGCGGAGGGAATGAAAGTTATCGCGGGGTTGCATTCGTAATTAATAAGAATTTAGGTAGAACAGTAGTGTATTCAGAGCAGGTGAGTGATAGGATTACAGTCGTGGAACTCAAGGTAGATCCAACGAATTTAATTATAATCCAGGTTTATGTGACTACCTCTAATCATAAAGAGGAGGAGGTAGATGGGGTATACGATCAGCTAGAGGAAATAATTGGTAGGATACCTGGGAGTAAGCACTTAGTAGTTATGGTGGATTGGAACGGGGTAGTGGGTGAGGGCAAAGACGGCCGGGAGGTGGGTGATTACGGGCTAGAAAGGAGAATCGATTGCGGCGAGAAAGCAGTGGAGTTTTGCCGTAGAAATAACCTAGTAATTACAAATACATGGTTCAGACATCATTCTCAACGTAGGTACACATGAAAGAAGCCGGGAGACACAGATAGATTATATAATGGTTCGTCACAGATACAGGAATAGTGTAAAAAACTCGAATACTTATCCAGGAGCTGATGCAGACACAGACCACAACTTATTAGTCATGAAGTGTGTGGGGAAAAACTGAAAAAGATAAGAATGGGAAGGAGGGTACGAAAGTGGAATACGGAGGCATTAACTGGGGCGATGAAGAAAAAGTATCGAGGGAAGGTGGATGAGATAATGGGTGAGGAACATTAGTCCAGTAAATGAAGGAGCCAACCTTGAGATTATTAGTTACCATTTTTATTTTCTGGCTGAAAGTGGTATTTGGTACCTCATTAAAAATGAGACCAAGTTTGCATGAAAAGATTGTGCGAGGGGGATGAAAATGGCCCCAAAAGGCCCGAAAAATCGTTTTTCCGCGAATGTCTCCCAAAATATGGCAGTTGGAGATATTTTTTTTCAGATAATAATTAAAGATCAGTTAATTTTCTACAAAAATGGTCCTTATGATTTTTCTCGAAAATTTGACCGTTTTCGAGATAAACGGGCCCAAGCGCACCCAGAATATTGACCTCCTGCGCTGCGTATCGGAGAGCACGCTCCGTGCATTTACACATGAGCGGGAGGACAAATTATTCAATAACTTTGTTAAAAATGTATATTTTCTCATGAATCAAAGTTCATGTGAAAGAGGAAATCTACCGCTATCATACCCTGTGACTTGAGTCACGTTTTGACTCTTTGGCCATATTGGAAAAACGGGTCAAACTTTCTGCTCCCGCGCAATTTTGACCTCGCCAGGAATTTGTTCCTATTTTTTTTATTGCACTAATTGTCTCCAAATTTTCTTGATTATGGGTCCTCAGAAAGTCCTTTGTCATCTGTGAAATTTGTATGATCTAATGTTCTTCCATTTTGATTAAAACTTTGTTTGTTGAACCCCAATTTTTTGCTGTTTTTGGAGCGGGGGAAATTTTGTAAACAACCACCAATTAAAAATTCATACATGAACGGATTGGTCTCTATGACATATCATTTGAAAGCTGAGAATGTCTACTTTTTGGCTGTGCAATTATTTTTTTTCACAAAATCGGCCATTTTCCAATAAATTTGGAAAACGCGTGCTAAAGGAAAAAGCGCACTTTTTCTTTTCGTGGCTTCTATCTCCCGGCTCTTTATTTCTGACGTTTTGACACCTTGACTACTGTAAAGGTGGAATTCTCACCTTTCCATCAATGTGTATACAGTCATCTCATTGATACGTGGGGAAAAACCCGAGTCTCTAAATGCAACGCTATAATTTCATTACTTTCGTTTCTTCCGTCGTTCGTCGCGTGTGTGCTCTATGCGGCGCTCGTGTCGTCTGCTACAGTCCATGCGGCCACGATTGGAGATGTAAATGCGTTGGTTTTCTTTCATTATTTTGATAAATATTCAAGGTCAATAATAGAAAAAAAATTTGGGTGTGCTTAAGACCACACGGGAGAAGTGTAAACGTCTATGGCGATATTCTGATATATATAATACATAAAAAAATATTACATATATGTCGGGAAAAACTTTTTGATAAGATCAGAATATAACCTGAAAGAAATTGTCAAGAATTGTTCCCAAAAAAATTTCTAAAAAAAAGCTCCCCCACTAGGATTTGAACTCGGGACCTTCGGTACGTTTCTCAAAATTTTGGATTTTTCAACACGATTTTTTGCAAAAAATATTAATGTTGCGAAAAAAATCATAAGGACCATTTTTGTAGAAAATTAACTGATCTTTAATAATTATCCGAACAAAAAATTTCCAACTGCCGTATTTTGGGAGACATTCGCGTAAAACCGATTTTTCGGGTCTTTTGGGGCCATTTTCACCCCCCTAGCACAATCTTTTCATGCAAACTTGGTCTCATTTTTAATGAGGTACCAAATACCACTTTCAGCCAGAAAATAAAAATTGTAACTAAATATTTACAGGTTGGCCTCTTTTTCCTCCTTCATTTACTGGGCTACATGGAGTTAGATCAATGGAAGATGAATGGGTAAGTTAGAAAAATGGAATTGTAGAAGCGGTGAAAGCAACGGTAGGCGTAGTCAGTGCAACTAAAACTAGAAAACTGTGGATCACGAAGGAGCTGATAAGGGAGATGGAGGAGAGAAGAAAATGGAAGAGCGTAAACTCAGAGCTAGGTAGGAGAAAATACCAAAAATTAAATAACAGGGTTAGAAGAGAAACAAAGAAAGAAAAAGAGGCGTGGTGGAGAGAACAGATCGACTCGTTAGAGAAATACTAAAGAGAGGAAAGAGTAGATGCATTATATAGGAAAGTAAAGGAACTGACGCGTGGTAATAAGGGAAGGGGAATTACAACGATAACAGACTAGACGGGAAAGATGATCGTAGAACCGAAAGATATCCAGGAGAGGTGGGAGGAGTATGTTGAAGAGCTGTATGATAGAGAAATAAGGCCCATTAAGTTATATATAGAAAGGGAAGACGATATCGACAGAGATGGCATCGGACCAAGTATCCTAAATAGCGAAATCGAAAGAGCTCTGCGAGACATGAAAATGAATAAGGCGGTGGGAATAGATGACATACCTACAGAGTTTTTAAAGAGCATGGAAAAGAACGGAAGAGGAAAACGTTTTGCGCTTATTCGTAGGATTTATGAGAATGGAGTGTGGCCGGAAGACTTCGCGAAGACTGTAGTAATTCCTATACCACAGAAGAGTAAGGAAAAAATTTGCGAAGACTATAAGACAAAAAGCTTAATATCCCACGCTCCCAAAGTAGTTCTGAGAATTATAAACTGATGGCTAGAGAAGAAGGCAAATGAATACCTGGGTGACGACCAGTTCGGGTTTAGGAGAGGGACGGGAACGCGAGATACTATAGCGGTGATGAGGACGCTAGTAGAAAAAAACAAGAGTATGGGCAGGATGTTTTTGCATGCTTCGTAGATTTCGAGAAGGCGTATGATCGGGTGGACTGGACGAAGTTAATGGGAATGTTGAAGAAATTGGGGGTCGATTGGAGGGACAGGCGTCTGATTCGGAATTTTTATATGAACCAGACGGCGCAGGTTAGGGTAGCCAATGGAGAATCGGGATGGGCCACGATAGGACGGGGATTGCGGCAGGGGTGCCTACTATCGCCGTTTCTTTTTAACGTGTATTAAGAAGAAATGGTAAGGGAGGCATGTGGGGAGGAAGATGTAGGAGTAAATGTAGGAGGGGAGCTGATAAAACCAGTGAGATCTGAAGATGATCAAGTACTGGTTTGTCAGTCTGCCAAGGGGTTACAGTCAATGGTGAATGCGTGAGGCGCAGTGCGTAAAGTATGGGATGATGATCAACAACAAGAAAACGAAAGTGATGAGATTTGTTAGAAGTAAGAAGGCGGGGCTGAATATAAGGGTGAGAGGGCAGAATATATAGCAGGTAGAGCAGTTTATGTATCTGTGTAGTATTTTGGAGGAGAATGGGTTTAGTGGTAAGGACATCAGATGCAGAATTGCGCTCGCTAAAGAAGCATTTTCGAAGAGAAGGGAATTGATGAGGGGATCTCTGGGAAGAGACGTAAAGAAGGGGATAGCGAAAACTTTAATATGGAGCGTGGCACTCTATGGGTCGGAAACTTAGTCATTTCAAGGGAGGATGTGCGTAGACTTGAGGCGTTTGAGATGTGGATATGGAAAAGGATGGAGAATATGAGCTGGATGGCGAGAAAGACGAACGAGGAGGTATTGGATATGGTTGGAGAGGAGAGGAAGCTCGTGGCAGAGGTGCGGAGAAGGCAGAATAGATGGATGGAGGAGACTTTGAGAGGAGAGGTCATGTTGAAGAGAGTGATAGAGGGGAGAACACTGGGAAAGCGTGGAAGAGGAAGGAAGAGGATAGTAATTCTGGACGAAATAAGAGGAGATAGAAGATATGAAGAATTGAAGAGGGATATAATAGCGGGACATTCTTAGGAGGGAAAGCGAGACAATGTGTATGAAATTGGGATGCAGAATGAGGACTTTCCAAGAACCTACCAATCAGCTGGTAGAATACTTGAATGATAGATTTTTCATATCATAATATATAATAGGTTTCATGAAGTACATATTTGTTTCAACGATAAGTGCACTCATTTCTCACATATTTCAGGTTAGCCAATTTATTTTTCAATATAAAAGCCTAACAAATTGATAATTCTGCAATAATAATGAAAGATTCTTGAGAAAAAGTTATTTTCTCTCAGATTTAACCTCCAGGAAAAACACTCATCAATTTTTGTTCATTTAAGTTTGCTTGTAATCAATGTAACAGAAATGTTTACAGATGCATAGTTGCAGAAGATTATATTTTTAATGTCAAGGTGTGAAAGACTAACGTATTGACTAACCCAGGAATGGTATTCACACTACCAAATGAATATTTAATGCATGTTTAGATGTTTTCAAGTGTTGTGAAGATTATTCGCGCAATGAAAACACATATTGTTCTTGTAGAAACATGTTATATACAGCTTGGTTACTTAGGCACGTCTACACACATCGCATGGCCGGTCAAAATACAAGAAAGATCAATGGATAAAAAAGGAACGAAACAAAAAGCATCATGGGTAAAACCGTTACCCATAGTGTGACCAACTGTCATGCTTTACAATACATTCAACCTGATGATGGCATAGAGAAACACTATAACACTTCCTCCTTTGATATGGCATCATTTACACATTACAAACAATCATAAACAAAAAATGGTTCACACACAAAAAAATTCTTTCAGTATTTCACTCTTACATATTGGTGAAACTTCATAATAAATTCATCGTCTCCCTGAATGCTAGCATATTTGGCCCATTAAGTGGCTTAGTGAATAAATAAGCTACATTTTCATCACCACTTATATATATTTTCATACCTTAAAATAACCTTCTCAACATAATCTCTGCACATGTTATATTTTATATCCAAGTGCTTAGACAACTATATATCTCCATCATGCTTAGGAAGCCACATTGCACTCTTGTTATCAGGTTTGATAACAAATGGGTTGGCTAAATATACCTCTCTTGACCCAATTCTGTTAGTATGTACTGCCATACTGTATCTCTGCCATTATGCTTCCTTGGCTCCCTCAAACATAGAAAAATACTCGGCTTCGCAAGTAGATGCATATACAGTGTCTGACTTCTTAGGCAACTTGGTGTTCCAACTCACTGGAGCATTCGCAAACATTGAAATATAACCAGTAACAGATTTTCTCTCCAAGGAGTGGGCAAAGTCGGCATCACTAAACAACAAAATAGGGCATTCTGAATGACAAAATGTCAATTTTACATCCAAAGTATTTTTCAAGTATAAAATAATATGCTTTACATCTCTCCAGTCTCTATTAGATGGGTTACTATTACTTTGGCTAGCTTTACATATGTCAGGCCTTGTAGAAGCGGCTGTATATATCAACATACCTACGGCTTTCCTATAGGCATACTCATTGAACTTTTCAGTATCTTGCTCATGCTGTTTGTAACTCCCGTCTATTTCTAATGGATACGACCTACCCTTTCCCTCTTCAAGTCTGAATTCCTTCAGTATTTGTCTTATGTAATGAGTTTGATGAGTAGACACCTTATGGTTCCCATACTCGATACTCATTGACAAAAATGTGTTATCTTCCCTGGTACTCTAATCTCAAGCTTGTATTCTAATTCTTTCTTAAAACATTCTACTCGTTCTATCTTCCCCCAACATGCCAAATCATCAACGTAAACACCGATACATACGTCTTTACTCTCACTAACATACACGCATGGGTCTTTCACCAGCTTCTTCAAGCCCAATTCATACAAAACATTATGCAAAGTCACATGCTGCTCTCTATCATTCTGCTTCAAATCATAAGAGCTTATTAAAAGTTTCCACACCCTTCCCTTATCTTTTTCAAAGAACTTTGGCTGTTCCATAAACACTTCTTCAGTAAGATCACTGTGCAGATAAGCTGTAAGAACATTAATGTGCTCTTGCACCCAATCGTTTTAAACTGCTGGTCCCATCATCAGCGTAATTGTCTTTCTTTTGATCTCATTAAATATCGTGAAAAGTGAAACCATGAACTTGCTTAAATACCTGTGCCACCAATATTGGTTTAAACCTACTTGCACTGCCATCAGGATTTCCATTTAGCTTCAAAACCCATTTACATCCAAGAATTTTTTTTTATCAGTGAGTCTAACTACCAACACATAAGTACCCGCAGCCTCGACACTTTCTAACTCACTCTTTATAGCTGCCCTCCACTCATCAGTATACTCTCCATTTAAGTCTTCCACTGCGCTTGAGGGTTCATCAATGAAATCAGATACAAATGCTGAGAAATTGCAACATGAACACTCTTTTACCTCCCACGCAGCACGCGAACGCTCGGGGAACGTTATCTGGGCGTCCTTTACATTTACGTTGCATGTACGTTGCAATATAACGTTCGGGGAACGTTCGCTGGAGCGTTGCAATATAACGTTCGGGGAACATTTACGTTGCATGTACGTTGAAAGAGAACGTTTGGGGGACGTTGCGATTCAAATCTTTGGCCCTCGACGTCATCTGTCACATTTACATCGAAATTTTGTCAAAAATGGGAAGCTTGCAAACGAATCGCAGAGACTTTAGTTCAGCCAGTAAACACTTCACTGAGAGCTTTGCGTCAGTAATTTCCGT
This sequence comes from Pyrrhosoma nymphula, assembly GCA_963573305.1. Classification (NCBI taxonomy): domain Eukaryota; kingdom Metazoa; phylum Arthropoda; class Insecta; order Odonata; family Coenagrionidae; genus Pyrrhosoma; species Pyrrhosoma nymphula. Next base: position 113,032,178 of record OY754330.1, on the reverse strand, counting down.
TATAATTTATATTATTTTTATGTGTTTATTGGTACATTCAGCAATTTTATTTTTTAACATTTCCGTCATTAGTAATCCCTTGAATGAAATGTGAACAAACGAGTGGAAATTGGAAAAAATCTTTTTTATTCTCAGTAATATTGCATTTACTACTACGAGGCAGTATAGGTTTCGATTAATTAATTCCTGATAACTGTTATCGTGATTGAATGGCATTTTCTCAAACTATCACAGAATTGCAATTTAAAAATTAGTTCTCGAAGTTATTTTGATCCTCGGAAGTGGCCACATATATAAGACTTTCTAGACGCAGGATTGTTAAATTCAGGTGCGAGATTATGCGTGTTGAGCCGCAGGGAAATTGTTCAAACGAGAATTTTTTAATGTCGTTAGGTAGATGTTAGATAGGATAGTTAATTGTACGTAAGCATGTCATAGCGTGATTGTAACATTCATAATATTTAAAATATAAATTTTTATTTATTTTTTGAGAGGGCATGGAAGACTCAGTGAACAGGGCAAGGGAGTGGGCATGAGAGTTTCAGTATTGTGGGCAAGGGATTTTTATTACAGACGTCAATTACAGTTTAGTTTCAAGGCAGGAATTTTTACCTGAGACGTTCGCGCGGAGTGACATTGCAACCAAATGGGAACGTGGACGGCGCGAGCGTCCGCGGAACGTTCCGGTCGGGCGACATGGGAACCATTCGGGAACGTTCTTGCGGTTGGTTTCCGTAACATTCCCTTGGTTCGAAACAAACGTTCGTGTAACGTTCCGGGAACGTTTGTGTGCTGCGTGGGCTTATGTTCCCTTTTGCTCTCACGCAATGGAACAACAATATCTACATCCTCACTTTCATAATCCCTACCACCAGCCACATCATACTCACTGACCCTAAATTCATTTATGACCTCATTCCTATCCCTAACGTCATTCGAAATATCATCATCTGCAATCACGTCTGAATTCTCATCATTATAGTCACAATCATATACCATCATTCTGTCTTTTCTAGCATCTGTTGTTTTTGTATTTACCCTTTCCTTATAGAGAAACCTCCTTTCTTAGAAATTAACATGCACTCTCACTACCTGCTTAGAGGTTAAATTATACTGACTGTAACCTTTAACATGGTTCTCATACCCCAAGAAAACACATTTCACTGCTCTTGGCTGGAATTTACCCTGACATTGCGCTAACCAGGCATTACACCCAAATATTCTCAGTCTGCTCAACTCTTTATCCACTCCCTTTCCCTTCAACAACTGGAGAAGAATTCTATTATTTATCGCTCGTGAGGGACTCAAATTGCGTATGAAACATGCCGTTCTGGTTGCTTCACACCAAAATGACGTAGGAAAACCCGGCTGAAATAATAAGCACCTTACCCTGTATTCAATATTCCGGTTATACCTCTCTGTCACACCATTCTGTTGTGGAGGATACGCAACTGATTTTCTATGAATGATTCCATTTTCACTGAGAAATTTCTCAAAAATACTCCCACAATACTCGCCACCCCATCAGTCTGCAAACATTTTAATTTTAGGGCATGCAGTTTCTTCATCTCAATAGTATACTCCTTAAATTTTGAAAAGGTTTCATTCTTTTTCTTAAAAACCTTCACTACTGCATGCAAACTGAAATCATCAATAAAGGTTAACATGTATCTGTACATCGCACCACCGTTTGATCTATCTGGAGAAATCATTAAATTACTGTGCACAAGTTCTAATGGATAGCTAGTCACCCTGTCACTTCTCACTGGGAAGGTGGTGTTTGTCATCTTACCTTCTATACATACATCACAGTCATCTGTCCCTTTAGGTACTTTAAATGTTTCAAACCCTGGAATTCTCTTTATGGCATTCGTGTACAGGTGTCCAAGTCTTTGATGCAACACATCCATACTGACTGCTCTCAATGCCACTGCTTCTATGTCATCCTCGACCTTAAAATCATCGGATAGTACCACACATGATTCAGCAACATTAGAAATTACCACTTCTCTCTCCAGAGCATATAACCCTTCATTTACGTAAGCATAAATACATTGCTTCCATAATATAGACCGGTAGCACATTCCTTATCAAATAATACTCTTACATTGTTCCCATTTAGTTTGGAAACTGAAATCAAATTGAAATTCAATTCAGGCAAAAACAACACATTTTTCATTTCTAGATCATTACCTACCACCACATTGTTCTGATATACTGAGAGCGACAGTGCCTCGTCCACGACCAATAATACTACTTTTACCGAGAATAACAGTTCCACCACCCGGAGTGAATGATGAAAACAATTCCCTCCGAGAAGTCATGTGCTCAGTCACAGCTGAGTCTAACAACCACATATGAAGACCTTTCACGGCAGACAACGCATACAAACTTACACAACTAATGATCCTTCTGTCTGACTTCTTACTCACAAGATCATCTTTAATTTTAGTGACATTCTTACTTGTGCAATGAGCAGTCCAATGTCCCCATTCCCGACAGGCATAGCACTGCACTTCAGGACACACTTGACTAATATGACCAGATTTCTTACATTTAAAGCAAAACCTGGTATTCTCTTCTCCATTACAGCAGGTTGGCGTTTCACCTTCGGCACCTTGGAGTGACTCTTCTTGTCCCGCTTGGTAAAGAGCGCAGTCTGACCATTCCCCTCTCCAGTTAGCTGTAGACGCCTCTTTTCCTCGTCCAGCAAACGTCCCTTAACTTTCCGCGCTGTCAGCTGGGGTTCTTGGAGAACGTTTTGAATATACACGTCGTATTCATCAAGCGGAAGGCCCACCAGCAAAACATTGGCCACTACCTCGTCATCGAACTCTATCCTGCCCCTCTGCACTTTCTTATTGAGTATTTGAATGGATGCTGCGTATTCCCACATGCTGATATCTTCGGTCATGCTTAAGTTGACCATCTCTTTCAGGGCGTACAAAGCATGGAACATCGTAAACGTAACATGTATGTCTTCCAAAATCGCCCGTACTGCTTTCGCTCGGGCACAGTCTTCTATGTCTTACAAAATATCGTCACCCACAGTTTTGTATAACACAGAGAGAGCTCTATGGTTCAGTCTTAATTGGTCAACGTTCAACTCATCATCATCGTCATATCCCAGTTCGACTGCAACCCAACAATTCTTATTAATGAAGTGCGCTTTCCCTCGGAACTTCCACGCGAAATAATTTCCGTTTGACAATTTCGGGATATGAACGCCATCACGATCCTCGGCACTGTCCCCCTCAATGACTAATTAAACAATCTCAGTCAGTCAATCGTATAATTCACTCAATTCCGTCTTATTTCACTTTTCAGCAATTATCTCCATCTACAGTCTATTATGGGCCCATAACCTGTTTTACAGATTATTCGCGCAATGAAAACACATATTTTTAATTCAGAAACATTTTATATTCAGCTTGATTACGCAGGCACGTCTACACACATCGCATGGCCGGGCAGAATACAAGATTTAACTACGGAACAGAAAAGGAACGAAACAAAATGCATCATGGGTAAAACCGTTACCTAGCGTGACCAAATGTCATGCTTTACAATACATTCAACCTGATGATGACATAGAAAAAACACTACAACAGCAAGTCGTGCCAGTAATATTTCTTGACCCAGAGGTGATTATACTTTAAGCGTTTTATTTTATATTTTCCAGTTATTATTTTTGAGCATTATTTTTTGTTTATAGCTTCAGTTTGGCAGAAACTGAGGTTGTTAGTTCTGTATTCATTTTTTGTGTGTTGATACTGAGACGGAAAATCGTCCCCTATGTATGTGCCGGTAATCAACTTGAATGTCGCGGGTCGAGAGGTTCCACAACAAGTCGAACGCGGGAGTGGAGAAATGGTTTGATTACGATATTAATTTAAGAATGTGTCGCCGCCGCAAAATGGGGGACTATTTAAGGGGAAGCCTCGAGTGCAAAAGAGGAGAAAAATTGACCATGAATGCAGGCAGGCAGACGGCCAACGTATCACGGAAACAACTGAGAGGACACCAGGTTGGGACAGCGGAAGAGACAGCAGGAGAAACAGCGGAGGGGACGCCCGGTTGAGTCATCCGAGAAGACACCGGAAGAGAGACTGGAAGAGACTTCGCTCGGACCAGCGGAGATAAGTAGACTGTCACTCCCTTTGGACCATAGTGCTGGAAGAAAACCGCTTTGTCCCAATCCCTCCCAAGCAGTCCGGTGTCGGTAGGCTGAGTGCTCCCCAGTAGCTGAAGGCGGGAATATTTATCTCAATGCGCCTAACGCCCTGAGGGCACGTTACTCTTGCTGGCTCAGAACGTCATTTTTATGTATCACCCAGCTCCTCCGTGAGCACGTGTACACAGGGTTCATTATCACCGCCATATTATTGGAACCGGCCGGTTATCATTATTATTTTTGTGTGTTTTATGTAGTGTCCGCCCAATTGGCCACAACGAATTCATTTTGTTTGGTCCGCCAATAATAGACTATTGTCACCATGTTCCTCCACTGTTTATTTGCAAGGTAGTTTTCCCTCTCCGGCCATTTTTATCGGGATCATAATCGTTTCGTCCGCCCCGTGTAGAGCCCCATACATCCACCATCGAGGGGGGGCTCGAACTCCGTGACCCAGGCACGATCAGGGTGGGGACCATTTCCTCCCACAGAGGAACCCGGAAGGTCACAATACATATTCACTGATGTCTCCAGAAACGGGCAGTGAGAATCATAGTCCAGAAAGGTAACAGATATCCCAGCAAACCTATGCATAAGGAGTTGAACCTTCTTCCCATTCCTTGGATATATATTCTTATAACTGTTATGGATGTGAAAAATAATTTGACAAATTTTAATGTGAACAATGTCATAAGTCGATGGTAGGCGAAGTGACTTTGTGAAATTTCGACATACTGGAATGACGAGATACTTGGTCATTTCCACACTTTTTATTTTCACTGACCGGTTTCGATGTTTTAGTACATCATAATCAGAGTTATAACAACTAACCGCTCTGATAATGATGTACTAAAACATCGAAACCGGTTATTAATGAATAAAAAGTGTGGAAATTACCTAGTGTCTCGTCATTATGGCCTAAAGTGTTTTGTAAATGGCATTAATATGTATTAAATGTAAGATACGCAATAAAATTAAAATTAAATTTATTATTCCAGTGAACAACATCGTTCACAATCACCATATGAGGACAAATAGTGATATTCATTATAATTTTTACGCACTAAGGTGGCTAAAATGGTTCCCAAAGAAATGGGAATAAGGCTGTATAATAAACTGCCAACATTTATTAAAAACGGGAATGATATAAATTACATTCATTCAAATTAAAATTGAAATACATCTGCTGACCAAGATGTATTAATCTATTGAGGAATACCTCAGTAATGCTATGAAGTTTTTGTATGAATAAATTAATTATATATTTCTAGCTTATTTTATTGGTTGTTTGTGTATATTCATGATTAGGCGTGCCTTATATCTTATTCATTATCAATGTATCAGATCCTTGGGCAAATAAATATTATTTTATTATTTTTATTATTCACTTTGTTTCAAACATCCCTTTCGACCATTCTTACTTCCAACTACGTATTAATCAAACCTTAGTAAAGTGGTCCTACCTGTAACTGTGCGTAAGCAATCTCTTGGCCTCCCCATGCAATGTACAATCTGCGGTGTTTAAGGAAAAATTTTCCTGGGATGAGGTCTCCCTTATGTGTGACCCTCCCAACATAGTGATTGCATTTGGAGTCATTAGTGCTCACTAATCTTTCAGTTGAAATATTTCCACTTGGAACATCTTCCCATTGAGAAATCATCTGTGAGCATATGTTGGAATGGATTGCTGAAAAAACAGAAATAACATTGATCAGTTGTTCATGATTTATTATCCTCATTATTGTAGTTTGATGAATAGATTGACTGTTTTTTATCATCATGGAAGGTTAATGCTACATTTTCATATTACAAAATTTATGGCATGGTTGAGTTTACCTTCATCTTGGCATATTAATTTGATGAATCTCACTGAATGCCATTAATTGTTGCTTCTTATTTTACCAATATTAGAGAAAAACAATCTCAGACTATTGTTCTATCAATCATTTTTTAATGACCGTAGAGCTTCCTAAATCCTTCAGTGTAACTGATTGAGACTTGTTTTCTTGCCAAAATATTCCTTGCTAAAATAAATTAATTATGCCTGGATTATCAGTTCTCATGCTTAGAAATATTTGCCTGTTTATGCACCTGCATACAAGTTTTTGGCGTCTCCAATATTTTACTGATTATTTTCACTTTCATTGAGCTTTCCTTAAAATATTAAATGACTATATCTAGAATCTGGAGCAATAGATTTCCACAAATATGTTGTTCATATAAGTATCCATTGAGTAAAAAGGTCATACTTGAGGTTTAAATAACCCTCCAGCTGTATGTTCAAGGCCCATTTAGGTGCTACATTATTACATCATTTGGACTCACAAAACTCACCACCCAGGTTAGCAAAACTGTAATCAGTTACTGTGGAGAAGAGATGAATCGATGGTCAGCACCAATATGTTTTGCCTCTACAAAGATTTATCATGTTTTGGATAGTTATGATCGGGGAAATAATGGCAAAATTTCCCCCAGCTTCTCCCATTCATCTTCCATGACAGGATGGATAATGCAGAGAACAATAACTTTGTCTTGGCTATTGTGAGTTTCGAAGTTCTGTTTTTTCATATCTCAAAATGAGTCTATAAACACAATTTCAAAGTACCTACTACCGAAAAAAATGGGAACTATTTTTCGTGCAGGGTAGGTTGATTATATTTAATGAACTTTGATATAGTTCAGCTCTCGCTGAAGAAAATCAAATGCCTATATGTAAATACCTACTAGAATTTTGTATGATTTTCAGATTATGAAAAAAATTGAAAGCTATTGCTGCATATGCCGATTAGAATTTATCACTTTGAGTTAGTATAAAAATGTGTATTTGCTTGAATGTCTGTGTCTAAAGAAAGACCTATTGATTGACAGATGGCCTAGTGTAAAATCATGATGATCCTCCAACTTAGTATTATACTTGTTAATATTTTTATTAATATAGTCCCAAGGGACTACAATTGGGGAAAAATTATAAATAGAAAATTATAGATAGATGTTAAGAAAAGGTGTACCCGTAGACGTGCCTAAAAACGAACTACACCAAAATTTAGCCTATTTTATTCTGCGTTCTATAATATGAAATTAATTTTTTTATTTTCCCTGGGTAACATTTTATCTTAGGTTGAACAAAAAAGGAGCCGGTTTTTTGCTATTTCCAACGGAGTGTAAAATTTTAAAACTCATTTCTTTAAACAATTAATTGATTATTAACGAAACTTTATCACATCTGACAAGAACGTTTTTTATTGGTATGCCAATTTTAACCTGATGTAATAATTAGTTTATAAGCTGTTGTACATTTTGTAGAAGAACGTTTTCTCTGTTCTGGGTGGTCGTAGCGGTACGACATTTGCTTTGCTATAAAGTTCATACGAATTTATGGTTAAACGCAAAACAAATGTTGCCTACTTGCAATTGTTGATTTTATATTGATTTATATTCAATCGGGTAGTTGCGAAACACACAATTAGCGTGAAGTCGGCAACGTCGCACGAGTTCTCTCAGCCCTGCGCATCGTTAACGTCACCCGCTGCGTTACTTTCTCCTCGCATTACTCCGCCTTTAGAGTACGCCTGCAGAAGATGTGATAGAACACATTTCAAAGTATATGGTCGAAACATTGTATGGCTCACATAAAACAAGCTTCGCGTGGCGTTACTTTGGGTAGCATTCCATGGAAAGGGACGAATGTGCTCGACGCCACATATGAAGAGACCATTTTTGCAAACTGTGTTTATTAAAACTTCAAGAAAAAGAATAAGCCCGGGAGGAAAACTATCCCCACGATTTTTCGTCTCGCAATCCAGAGGATTTTTGTTCGCTCGCCAAGTAAGTATTACTTTTCATCTTTCTGACTTTTAATTAACACATTCTTATCATTGCGCTACATTTAAAATCAGAACTTCGAGCCCTTATTTTACCTTGCTAAATTAGGGCCATTCAATGACAATTCAAACAACAAGTTGTCATTGTCCATTTTTAATAAAAAACTTTGTACTTTTCCACACTTTATTTCACAACTGCGACCGGTTTCACCATAATATGGCATCTTCTGGCACATTCTGAAGCTTAGGTCATACAATATATACCCAGAGAAAGTTAAAAATGGTGGGGGTTTGAAATGGGGGAGAGAGGAGCAGGGCGATTGGGGCATGGCAGAGTGAGAAGGGGTAGTGGAAAAAACGAGAGGAAAGGAAGGAAAGTGAATCGGGGGAAGAGAGTGGGAGGAGTAGAAGGTCACCAAGTTACACTGTTTTCTATTTTTTTTAAAAAGGAAGATTGGTTAAAGCCCCCAGCCCAAACAGCCAAGTTGTCATTGACCTCTTCGATTTCGATCAAATTTACAGGACCCAATACAACATTGTTGACCACCATTTTTTTCCCCAACAAAATTATTTTCATGATACACTTTGCATCCTCACTCCCTATTATGGGTACCACAGCATGAGACCTTCATATTTGCAATTACCTGGGAAATCTCTTAATCTTTCCCGTGTATTTACCTTGATTTTGAGAGGAAGGAGGACGTCCAGTTAAGCGTTGCATCCATATCTGATATTGTTTATGCGTTGTGACATAAGCATGAGATATGCTGTCATCCCTGCAGAGAGAATACATAGTTTCAGAAATGCCACAATTGTATTGCATGGTTATATATTGTAGCTGTGTTGGTTTGTGCACTATAACATAATCCCTGAAATATTTAAATGAATTTCTACTATAAAAATCTTATTTCTGTTTGAATGTTCAAATAGCGCTGCATGCTATGAAAATATCAGTCTCTCAGACTGGGATTTGAACCCAGATCTCATGAATTTGTGACGGGTGCATGCCATCATAGCTTAGGCAAAGTATGGTGGTGAATCAGTTCTTAATTTGGTATAAATGAAGGTTGCCCATTGAAATTTATAGATTAATTAAATTAGATGTCTATATTTGGATGTGAAAAATGAATTGATAACAGGAGTTCTTTTCAGCATGCGAGGTATCATGCTTAACTATAGCTAAGTTGACAGAATTTTTTTAATACTGCAAAATGAAACTTCCCACCACAGCACTTCTACTCTGGATCGTTAACATTTAATGGAATACAAGCACTTGCTCAGGAGCAATCAAATAAATTAATTTCAGCAGCTACAGAGCAACTCCCGCTACTGAATGCACCCATTGTATGGGAAAAATGTGTTCCATTTGTTTACAATCTTTCAAATAACATAGGTGTACCTAACCAATTTCGGAGCATTTTGCAAATTTTAACATTATGCGAAAGAAACTTGGTGTGAATTTAATTTATGTGTGAGATATTTTTTTTCCTTTTAATTGTGCTAATGTTTCTCAGCAGGATTTCAAGTAATGAACTTTCACATACCATGCTAGCACATCAACTAGTTCTTTGGTGTTCTCATCTATTATGTACAAGGAGATCCCAGGAAGGAATGTCTTAGTGAAGCAGATATCATCATTGTGTATACCTCCTGCTTGCCTGAAAGGGAAAAATAATAATCAAGAAATTGCTTGTGAATCTCTTCATTATGGATAGTGCTTTTGTGGACATGCTTCTCCTCGATAACACATTTTAATTCACCTCCACCCATTTATCTTCTTACCATAACATTTGAAATACATTTTTTGCTGTAAAGAAATCAAATTGTAACTAACAGTGTTTCCGGATATGTAAAATTAAGATTAAAAGATTCTAGCGAGTACACTTATCGGAAATCATTCTATTCATGCTTGATATAATTAATGAGTACATAATTGTTTATAACGATGGTTGTATACAATGGTGTACGTAGGGTCTCTGGCACCCCTGGGAAAATGGAAGGGGTGGCTTCTCCCCTCCTCCCCCTTAATTTTTTATCTCATTATTTATAAACCTCTTTTTTGCTCTTACTAATATTCTCATTATATTTTTCTAATTGATTGTGCGTATGGGCTTGTGTACTTCAACATTCTCCTATCTATGGGAGGGGGGAAGGGGCTGGGGGGAATTTGCCATGCCACCCTCTCTGTGATGGTACTCCAGGCAGGGGCCACCACCCAACATGCACACCACTGGTTGTACAATATACTAATTATTGCTTTGAATAATTTTGTTAATTTTATTAAATAAATGGTTTAATCTTAACCTACTTGAAGAATCTGGAAAGGTAAGCCTGGCCACGATTTTTGACTATGTAATTTGTGTTACATGATCCTGTTAGCATACATTAAGGCTTCAACATGTCTGCATGTCACTCTTGAAAGGAACGGATAAATATAGTCATCTCTCCGTTTTTCCAGTACATTGATTAATAGAAAAAATTCAAGTTTAATCTTCAAATTAATTTAACTGGCTTCTTTCCTCATTACTAGACCTCTTGAGGATATTAAATTTTAATAAGATATATAATTCTTAATATTCCTTCGCAAATTACCCCTGGGGGACCTATTTTCAGAATCATCGCCAATTAATGCATAATATTTTTGAAGAAGTATCACCAATTAATCCAATTTAATGCATGGAAGGAATAAAATGCCACTACGCGATGATCTTTACCAGCAAATGTGCGTTAATGCAAATTAACCATTTTTAATGTCCTACATTGTGTCTTCATTCCCATGGCTTTTTCCAAAATTTTATGGGATGGTTTTGGTTTATTCATTGGAATGGAAATAAAGTCTGCAGGGGAAGAAATTGATTGGCCTATTGATTCCAAATGTGCATTTTCTCCCGTGAACTCTTCCATAAAGGCATAGGTCGTTTAGGGGATGCTTGACAATAGAGTATTTGCGTAAGTGAGGTATTTTGTTGAAATATTATAGCGAGTAGTGTTTGGTTTTGAACTGCCACGTACGAAATACCAAGGTATAATTCCAACTAATTAGTTTAATAAATAGCTTTTAATGTGCATTGTTTTAGCATCGAAATTGCCTAGGTCTAAACGCCCAAACATTGGTTCTTCATAGTGTGACGTCATCTCCCATATTAGCAGAAGCGAAATAGCCTAGCTGTGCGTTGAGAGTGAAATAGTATTTGCCTTTTCGAAGTTATTTCGATATTTGCTAATTAATAGCTAAAGTTTCGTCCACACGCTAAGACTAGTCACACAATCTCCAAATCAACAAATGGTCGACTATGGGAGATGACGTCAGAGCCTACAAAACATGGCGGACCATGGTTTCGGCGCAATAATAATTTATTAGATTTCATTAGCTAATAAAAAATAACGAAAAGCCTCTCGAGCGTCAGAATAAAAATTTAGCGTATGTAGTATCGATAGATTTTTTAGATGTCACTTCCCAAAAGTGTGCAAATACTCTATTAGTCCTGAATTTTTGGAATACTTTATCAAACTTCTTGCAATACTGAATCTTTAGCACTAGTTGATGACAGGAATACATATCTTTATTGAATTCCCTTCCCTACATGTTAGTTTAGTTTATATGACTATTATTTCTAATTAAATTTGCTAAAAAAATGAAGCGTGCTAGCAATGAAACTGAACTTTATATGCACTTCCTATTGAAGTTTATATGAATGATCTGTAATCAAACCTTAGGCTTAAGGTGTGTAGAAAGTAGCCCACTTCAGGTTTAAGAAAAACTAAGCATTGCATAAAAGCATTTCATTAAAATTGCGAAATTCTACAGAGGAAATATCATTCACCTTGACTGGGCCCTGAACAAGGCGAACGATTTTCCTCTGAGGAATTTTACACTTATGAGCGCTTGCAGGTGACTCTATTAACGTAATAAGTATGTAAAGTTCATTTGCGATAACTTGGCCGACACTCAGTAGTCTACTGCGCAGGTGGGCCGAGTCCAACTCAGAAAATAGGGGAAGCAGCACTTAGTGAGAGGGGAGCCATGCGCGAACAGTTTTCCCGCGGTGTCAAGGGATGGGGAAAGAAGAGAAGGACGGTTACCCTTCAAATCTGAAGTCAAATGCACTGACTTGTTTACGCCCGCATGTTATCCAGGACAGTCACGGCAAGAACACTGTCAGAGAAAAGGTAAACCACGTGAGGCTTGAAAACCCTACCCCTTGATGGGCAAAATTGTAAGAACTTGGACTAGTCAGAACCAAAATCGCGTACTACACATGACGTATACCTCTCCAATGGAGGGGCAGATACCCCTCCAATGTTCCCCCTCTCCTCTACCTATTTCCCCTCTCGCAAGTTGTCATCGGCCAGGTTAACGCGAATGGACTGTATCATGTCTAGTCCCGGTACCTGTCCTCAAAATTTGCTTTAATATAAATTTCATGAAAACATTGAATTTATGGGCTAATCTTTATGTTAAAGGGTTATAGTGATCCTTTAAGATATAGGTAACGGAACCGTTTTCAAAATTCAAGTTAGGAGAAAGCAGGCAACCATATTGACCGCCAGTGTGCTCTTACTTATTTGCCCAAAGATCATAGTACAAATTGTCTCATATATAAGGCACGTCAAAGAGAATACAAAAAGAAAATACATAACAGCAGAATAAAATAAAAGTCAGTGACACACAACATAGATCTTCAAGTAAGTAAAACACAATTCAACTAAAGCTTATCAGATAGGAAATCATTAATAGAATAGTATAATTTAGAATGAATAAAAGCCTTTACGCTTAAATTGTTCAATGCTAAGCGAATTGGTAACATGACCTGAAAGTTTATTATTTAGCTGCATTCCCATGTGTTTAGGTCCCATAGCAGATTTATTGGTCATAAACAATGATACATATATGTATCACCTAGTTTGCATTGGTTTCATAGTAGAGAGTTAAATAAATAACTAGCAGATAATCTAGAAAGAACTAGAAAATAAGACGTAATTTTAGATTTCCTTGTGAAAGTTAGTACCTTAGATATATTCTTCATTCATGAAAAGAAGTAAAGAATGGTTATTGAATAAGTTACTGCGATTATAAAACTACAAAATCCAGAAAAGATACAGTAATTTTGACTTGTACAACAGAAATAGGCATAGCACATAGTTAATATATAAATTTAGAGATTTATTATGATTGTGGCGTATACTCACTCTGATGAATTGAGGCAGGGCCCGATGCAAGATTCCTTCAATTTGTAGTTTGAACATGAATCGCATTCATTCACTTTAGTACCCCAGCATCCATTAGAGGAGCACTGCTCGTGGCATACGTAACCTTGTTTCTCTGTAAAATTAAATGAGATGAATTGGGTAGTGCCATTTATTCTTTGCTTGAGTAAATAATGCATTGTTTTGGTTTTCACTAAATACTTTTTAAGACATGCACATGCTTCCTTAAATATTCTTTGGTAGGTAGGTATTTTGCCCCTACTAGATTTTTGTAGCGAGGAATAATTCAATTTGTCAATTTTGGAAGCCGCTGCGTATATATATTTATTATATATACTAAGTATATATACATATACTCAGTCATACGAAAACATGACGCTCAAAGGCGCGAATAAATTCATTGAAACATAGGAATTGGAAATGGATAGGAACACATAAAAGGACGAACACAGGTTTTGGTGGGGAAGGTGAAAATCAGTCGAATCCAAACAGACAAAATTTCACCTGACCCGGGATTCAAACCCGGAACTCTCGATTTCCGACCAGGCATGCTACCAGTTACACCAGCCAGGTTAATCAGTTTACTGTGGAATTCGACGGGGGTTATTTTCGAATGGATGAGTATATATATATATATATATATATATATATATATATATATATATATATTCTTTTGAAGTTTTCGCCAGTTTCTTCTAGAGCTGACGAAGGACCAATTGGTTCGAAACGTTCCCGAAAGGAACGAATTCTTTATCTTTTTTTCTCTTTCTCCTACTTCCTGTAAGTTTGAATTTATATATATATATATATATATTTATTTATTTATTTATCTATTTATTTATTTATTTATATATATATATTTATATTTATAAAACCAGTTGGTCAGCTTGAATACCACTTCACATTATCAATCAATTCAGCTTGTTTATTCCTTGTATTGTATTTTAAGGGAATTTTAATTTTTAGGGATGATTTTAGGCAACATTCCATCACATTTAAAATGCAACAACTTTTTTTTTATTCAATTAATTACTTTGGGGGGGCGCGGGTGGAACTCGAATAGTAGCCAACTCCTCGGGGTGAGTTCGGGATAGTTTCTCTACGAAACTAGCGACAAGCTACTTAGATAAGCACTTGGTGATCAGAATGTACTCAAATATAATACTTTAATGAACTAAATATTTTTTGAAACGTAATAAATCATCAGATGAATATTAGCTCGTCAAAATTAAGATTAGTTTCAAACTATAATTTTACAGGTTTTTTCCACGGATTACCTTATGCGAAATGATGACTGAGACATTTGTAAAGGAATAAAATTTGAAAAAGTAGGAAAATTATGGCAATTACGGTTTCCAAAAGGCAAAATGTGAAGTGATGTCCTATGTCGCCAGAAAGTTTTATTGGTTTGAGAGTTGCGTATGCACAACATTTGTTGACCAATTCCAGGCTCCTTAGAACCATGTTTTATATCAAATTAATTTCAAACTTCAGAGATGTAATACAAAGAAATAAATTCAGCATTGTTACTAACTAAAATTTAGGTTTTTAATACCTCAGTTTCCATAGGCGTTTGTTTCCCATTGACACCTTTATTTTCGCGAAATATTGAATTTTCGGGCTCGGGCGGCAGTGGTTAATATGATCCGATTTCGAAAAAATTGCTCATATCAGCACACAACTTTCCCACGTAGGGAAAATTTTATTCGGAATAAAAATCTTATTTCGGCCCACCCTAGTGTACACTAGGGTGAGGCTTATTTTTCGGAAATCGGAAAAGCTAAAAGTTCCACCCGTCAAAATATTCATTTTGATGAAAAAACACATACGTGAAATTTTTGTTGAGTTGCGATATCGTTAACACGTACCGCATGGGGTCTGAAATACCCCACTCAAAAAATGTAAATGTCGCATCATAATAACTGCTTTTAGAGTAACTGTATGATTTTACGTTCCTTGAGGCCTAAAATTTCATTATTTTTTACCTATCTTTAGCCGTTTAGGAGATGCAGAAGGGCGAAGCGAGCTCGAAATGCTAATTAGGGTGCGCCGCCGGCGCGGACGAGTTCACCTGTTTGTAGACCCCGCCAGTAAGCGGCCCACAATGACACCGCAACTGCTACGGTGTCTCGTGGTAATTACATAGCTCTGGAGCACTCATTCACTGGTTATGGCGAAGAAGTTTTAGTAATTATTTCAATTTATTATTAACTCGGTCATAAAAATTCCAAATCTGTCATCTTCAGATAAAAGAAATCTGTATAGCTTTCAAAATCAAACAGGAAATCTTAAGGGCAGTGCACTAATAAAAAGGAAAAATACAAGGAGTTTCAGATACCAATACTTATATAAACGTGTTTATTGAAGTTGTCTTCCTTACATCCGGCACCCTTCTTCTATGTTCTTGAACAACAAGTAACAATTCCAAGTCTTTGTTCAAAGTTCTGCAAAAATCTTTCAACAATTTAACTCCTCTCTCGACATGGTCATTAACTACTTGCAATGACTTGACTACTCTCTCACCGTGGAGGTAACTTGAATTCCTTACCCATCTGCTGACTGGTAGATGAAAATGAATGTTTTGACGGGTGGAACTTTTAGCTTTTCCGATTTTCGAAAAATAAGCAGCACCCTAGTGTACACCACGTTGAGTAAGTTTGAATTGTTGAAACAATGTTTCATATTTATGTTCAATTTTCAATAAAAAATTGTGAAACAGATTTTGAGGGTCAAATTAATCTAGGAACCATAATTTGAGGTAAAAATAAACTACATACCCACATTGCTCATTTGGAAAGTAATGAAAATGTATTATCTCAGGGAATCACTTAAACAGTTACGTTCACCAGTGACTGGTGATTCAAAAATCACCAATCGCTAGCCTGATAGTAACCTATGCATATTTAATATTACCATGAAGTGCCTACTTACCGCAGTCATTTTTGGGACGGTTTCCATGAATATCCACTGAATGAGTTGGTGACTTTTTAATTTCATTCCAATCCCTATGCTTCAATAAGCATAGGTGCTTATTTTCACGAATGATAATATTTCCTCTTGACACTGTTCTTAATGAACGCAGGCCCAGAGTCTTCATTGAAGTTTTTTGAATGAATAATGCTGCTTGGTTCTCTGTTACAACATCTCCTTTGATGACTTCAAGACTCCTATTTGGACAATGCAGAAATAAGTTCAATGAACAGTTTCGGAACTTAGATTATTTTCAATTATAAAGGGAAAAGTAAATTTGGAATCATCTTGCATGAGTGTATTGGAAGTGAATATCACATTACTTATTTATGGAGTAGGTTAGGTTAAGCAGAAAAACAGAGGCAGATTAAGAAAATTATTTCAACAAAGCAAAGTTGCTTTCGGGCGACATAATCTTCCTGTCCAAATTTTTTACAAGGCTACCTATTCAATAGGAACCTATTTAAATTTGTAGACATTACTTCTTTAGAGATAGCATCTGTTTCGTATATTATTTTACAACGAATATGTTTCAGTCTAATGTCTGTAGTGGTTACATTTTTATTTGCAATGATCTATTTAAAATTAGGTACTATAACTAGCAGTTACGCTAAGTATTGACCACTTAAGTTATTCAATTGGATTTTAAGGTCATTGCAGAATAGCTTTTGAAAGCAAAATGTGCCCATAAGAGTGTTGCAAGTGTGCTACACATTTTTAGTTTATCAAGGAATGATGACAGTGGATATTTCTCAATATAACTCGCCTGGCATCGTCATAACCCTCCGCCACTCCGCCAATATCTCGCAATACATCGAAGTGCCCCTGTCACGGCGGCCCTGGCAAAAATATTGTAGAGGGAAGCGGATACGAACCATCGACGAAGCGAAGGTTTAAGCGTACACGAAGCGAATCGGAATGTGAACGAACCGTAACTAAACCGTCTCCGAAGCGAAATGAAACGTAAAATAAGACAAGGAATCGTACAAACGAAGCGTTCACGATCCGGAATCTTAGCGTATGGAAGCGTTCCCGAGCCGTGAACCTAGCGGACGAAAAAGTTCACGAGCCGGAATCCTAGCGTATGGAAGCGTTCCAGAGCCACAAACCTAGCGAACGAAAACGTTCACGAGCCGGAATATCGTATTATCCCTCCACTGACTTCGCTGCTCTCTCAAAATAAAAAAAAGATAAATAGCCATTCCAAAAAGCAAAGAAAAGCCAAAAAGATAAACATAATTTTGAAAGTATGTAAAATAAAAAAATGATAATTTGTAATTGATAATTTTGAATATGCTATTGTGCAGTGGTATAAAATATATGTCCTATTACACTACCTCGTATCTACCTGACGTTTTAGCATCTATATCGCATCATTAGAAAACCTACGAATAGCAACGCAACACAACTATTCTCGCACCCATAATTGTACAATTATTGTTTAGAAAGACGTATATATGTAGTCACTCCCGTGGATAAATGTGACTTCGAGATCTATAATCATTAAATGATAATTCTGTGATAGCTGGAAGAAATACCATAAAATCTTGGTAACATTTATTTGCCAATAATTAATGCCAGACAACTGTTATCCTATGTTGCCACATAGTATGAATATAAATGCAATATTACTGCGAATAAACAAGATTTTTCCAATTCCCGCACCTTAGCTTCAGCGTCGTATTTAGGGGCTGGCCAGGCGGGCGGCTGCCAGGGGCGCAACCCTCAGGGGGCGAACTTTGCAGACCCACAGTCTGCGGGCAATAAATCGAGGTAATATTACCTCGATTTATGTGGTATCAACCAGTAACTGTCGCTTCTGTACAGCTTGATTCTTCTTGAATCTCCTTGTCTTAACAAGAGAGAAATAGGTTGTTTAATCTCGTATAGCATGGTTTCAGCTAGTAGGTAACACGCTACCTCGTTTCACATTGTATTAACTCGTTTCAAATGCGCAAGAATCAACTCGTATTATGGCGTAATATAGGCGAACGAATGCAGTACGTGAAGTAATATCGCAGGGTATGTACATCGTGCATGCTACTTCAACAGACAAAGAACCGTACACGAAGCAGCAGGGAGCTTCCGTACGTTTCGTGTACGTTACTTCAACAGTCAAAGAACCGGACACGCAGCAGCAGGAATCGGAAGCGGAGAGCACCGCTTCCGTACGTTTCGTGTACGCTACTTCAATAGTCAAAGAACCGGACACCAAACGTTGATTCGCTTCCTTAAGCGAATCACCGCCTCGAGTACCCTACGTGACCGGTCGAGGAAGCGGAACATTTTCGCCAGGGGGCCCTTCGAAATACTGGTCACTCACATATAAAGGTACACTTATGCCCTTTATTTATTTCAAAGGATTAAAATACACATTAAGATTTTTAAATTACGTTTAAAACAAAGCCAATCTCTGGTGATGATTTGGTGAAGATTTACGAATTAACCAAAATGTTATACATATGTATACTTAAAAATGTATGTTGCTCTCCCAACCCAATGTAGGTATATGTACCTTTAAAATCATCAAATTTGAATGATAATGTTGTGGGTATCCGTTTTCAATGGTATGGTTCAAAAATATTTCCTCCTTTCTTGTTCCATCAACATAGGCACTTTTCTCTTTGTACTTCTCACTTCCTTCGTATTAAGCTATTCCCAAAAGAACCTTGTGATGGGAAACGGTTTCCCTGTCACGAGTGCTGTAAGCATTTCATTCTAATCCTGCGTACTGAACTCGAACATGGTAGGGAATTGCACGCGTATGCTTTTCCTCCATTTTGGAGCACAAGTTATCAGGACACTAAGTGCTTTCCTTAGGCAGTGGAAAGAGGTAATCATGAACCTTCCACTCAGTACCAGCCCCACTCGGGGCATATGTCCACCATCAACTATTTGTAACCACACTGGATTGACTTAAAAAAATTTTTCACTCTCGGAAAATGTGCTCAGGAATGTATTCCTTATATTTCATTGTGCATTTATAAATTTTATACCAAGCTGTACAGTATTAATTGTCAAATTTATTTTTGAAAATGCTCAAACAATTTGGCTGAAAAGGATGGTATGGTTTTGTTTAATATATTTGTTAGTGATCAGTAGAATATGAGGAACGTACTTTGGCGCCTTGCTTTTTCGAGCACACAACAAACAGTTTTTTTAATATATCCACTGTGTGAACAAACAGTTGACTATGGTCACATGACATACATGGGGTTGTTGCTGAGAGAAAGTCTACATAACCTCAGCACGCAGGCCAAGAAAGGGGTCCCACATCTAGCAGCGTGAGATCCCTGTAATGACACCTGGAACCTTTTTTCTTGCTTTTATCTTACTCATAAGGGCCATGTAAACATTAAATTTCGCATAAAAAAATGTATGCCATTTAAAAACATTATTCTTTCGCGTGTGATGAAAAACCTGAGACGTTTAAGTTTACATTCGTGGTGAAAGGGTTATCCCACACTTCCCTCACGTTAGCTCATGCTTCTTGCATAGGTAGCCTTTTTTCAATAGAATCACACTGTTTAAGTGCTTGAAAAGGGTCAGTTATTTTTAATCAATATTAATATTGTATTTGATGTTGTGGCAAGTGCTTACCTGAAGAACGAAAGATCTTTGAATGATGGATGTGATCCGCTTACACTAAGGTGTCCTGTGATTTCCTTCACTGTGTTAAACACTTCAAGTGCATCTGGATGCATCTCTTCATAAAAAGGTCCAGGAACAAAATTAGAGTGAAACTTCTGGAAACCAGTGAATGATATATCCTTGATCTCAAGCGAGCCCTGGATATTGGTACAGTTTTGGAAGCTGCGTACATTCCCAGAGTGGATGATACCCACTCCATCACATACTTTGTGGCAGTGTCCTTTACAGGTTATACATTCTCCATGTACAGCCTATAATTCAAAATTAGTAGTATTTTTGTTAAACAATGGATATTTGACTTTAATTTTGGAAACTTCTGTTTAAAATCACTTCAAATAACACGATTACAATTTATGCATTTTATCGTGTACTTTGAGGCTTTAATGTTTCAGAATTCGTCCCATATGTTTGCCAAAAGGTAATGCCCTCTGGAAAACCATAACAGCAAGTAAAGTAGAGTGACAAGAATTGCCAATAGAGACCAAGAATATATTGCATGAAACAAACACTGAGGAATGTCAAAATAAGCAACTTTTTGAGAATTTGCACTTTGCTAAAAAATAATTCAATGGAAAGCTTAAGACTAGAGGCACCGAATTTTCGTGAACCGCGATACCGCGAAGTGTATCTTATTTTCACTTTTTTCATTTCTTATGTTCGCTTTGACCTTTGGCGTCGATTTAAGCGATATTTTGTTCTCGAAAGGGCGCGAAATTTACTTATTTCCACGCATTTGAGTGTTTTGCCCTTATTTCGCGAATTACGAGCGAAATTTTAGACTTTGCCGTCGTAAAAAAAAACTTTGCATAGAACCGTTTACTGTGAAAACAGTTTGACGATGGTTTTGTATGAAATTCGACCATCAATTTTTAAAAATGCACCTCAACAATCCGATCGAAGTTCCGATTCTCTCTTCGCATGCCCCGATGCACTACGTTGTTTTCATTGATGTGACGATGCGTTTTAAAACTCTTTCGGGCACTACGCAACAGACCTTCAGGTTTTGGAAAAAATAACGAGGAAGTGCGAAGTCTACCTTACCACTACCACCGGGGTAAGGTTACAATTTGAATCGACCGAAATAACAGCTCCCCTCGTTTCCTTCGAGCATCGGCCGTATCAATCCAGTGTTGGCTGTGGAGGCCCACCACTCCCCCACTAGAGGAAGCCACCTGGGTAAAAGCGAAGCTGGGTGGGGGCAGACAATAACACATAAGGCAAAGGTGCTATCCTCTCGCGTTACTCCCTTCTCTTTTTTACAGAATGAGTCCCGCTCAGATTAATTTCGTCCTTCCCTGGAATACGAACGAAGAACTTTTTTTTTTGAGGGGTCTTCTGGGACAAATTGTTTTAGACGCGTCAATTTTTCAGACACGACTGAAGGATCAACGCGAAATCTGACAGATTTATTGTTTCCGGCAGTGTGATTGAGAAAGATATCTGGATGAATCACCCAAACCGAAATACGAGCCGAGAGGGGGAAGAAACTATCAGTCTCTGCTTATCACTGAGTAATTTACAACCGTCCTCATGAAGGGAACCCGAAAAAATTATCCGGTGTCGGCAGAGTGAGGGGGAGTGAACTACGCGGTGAAGACGAAGAAATCGGCTGGATCCGAGCCTTCCGATCCTAGGGCGGATCGGAAAAATCGATTTTTCGCGGAAAAACTTGGCCCTCCGGAAAAAGTTGTCAAAGTGACTCAAAAAAAAGCCAGAAAAATTTGGGACCTCTAAGTCCACCCTAGACCCACGCGCCGTGGCCATTTTTCGGGGAGGGGTGCTGCAAGTGGAAAAGGTCATGTTTTTATAGCGGTTCCACGTACCTGCAACCGTTAAGTCACAAATTGTCTTTTTTGAGTGCGCGGCCGCGCGTAATTATGCGACGCCCACGCAGCATCGCGACGCGTCGAATCGCAACGGTCAGCAGGCCGCTCGCGCCTCCTGCCCCCTCGCGTCTGCTGCCCGCTCGCCGCGATTGCAGCAAAACACATCATGCATGCGTCTTCCGTCATAATTCCGTCAATTAAACACAACTTACATTGTCCAGGGAATAACAATTACGGAAGAATTATTTGAAATTAATGTAACATTTCTAAATTGCCATAGGTGGCTTTTGGCGGGTACTAGGCGCTGACAATGTATGCATATTTTGTTGCCTGAGTATGTAAACCCTGGTAAAACTCCCAATACCCTCGATTTCCACCCCTTCTCCTCCCTGTCATCCTTCAGTTTTCCCTCTCATCGCCTCTCCATTCTCCCTTCCTTCCCCTACCACCTCCAAAATATGTACCTATATATTGCCAGCGCTTAGCACCATTTCATTATGTGGAAAATTACACCTTGCTATTTCAGTGAGCATATACAGTGCCTGCAGTTCGCTAATAGGCATTCAGTGAAATCGTCCTTTTCTCTACGCGTTCTCCTGTTGGTCAGTGCTGTGGTAGTCATTTTTTGTGAGAAATCTGAAATAAGTGCGCCGCTCTTCAAGTTAAATCTCTTCGTCATTTGAATAATTTAATTGTGCGATAATTTGGACTTGGAAAATACCAAAAGAATGTGTAGTGAAGAAAAATGTCCCTTTTTGGTGTCTCGTCGACATTAAACGAATCGGCGTTACCAACTCTTAAAGAAGTGGTAAACTATTTTTATGTTCGCGACATATTGAGATCAACGAAGGTATTGGACCGGAATTACTTACGAAGACAGAAAAATAAGATGCTACATTAAGTGTTAGAAAAGAGAGAAAAATCAAAAAGTGCAATTTAAGGGTTGTATTTTGACGGCAGAAAGGATGAAACAATTAAACTAGAGAAAATAGGAAAGAGGACTTATCAATCTAAAGTTAGGGAGAAACATGAAGGGTCGGAGACAGAAAGAAGGGTTAGGGAGAATAGTCAGGCTCCCACACAGGTTTGCCTCCCCCACAGGAGGATCTGCAAGAAACATCAAATCTGCAATTCTTGATTTTTTTGCGAAAGAAAATATTGAAATTTAAAATTTTAAAGTGATTGGATGCGACGGCACCAAAGTGAATACAGGTCAGAAAGGAGGAATCATGCTTTTACTGGAAGCATAGCTCCGACGTCCCTTACAGTGGTCTATTTGCCAATTACACTTCATTAACTTAACGCTGCGGCATTTGGTAGAAAAATTAGACGGGCAAACTAAGGGTACAAATTTATTTGCAGAGCCTATTGGCTCCGGCCTTCAAGACTGACACACCCTTGATATCATATGATTCGAGCCAATTCCAAAAACATTGTACCGCGGAGTGTACTTGACATTGCTGAGCACTGACCAGCAGTATCTTTTGGAAATTTCCAATGATGTGTCGAAAGGATGTTGCTAGGAAAATTAAGTCAGGAAAACTCCAGGGAAAGTGGCTCATTATCGCTGGCTCACTACGGCCAACCCACTACTGAGGATATACGTGTCCACTGAAAATCAAGTGCTAATTCACAAAAGCGAGTGTCATTCATTCAAAAAGTGTACGCACCTGTCTGGTTTTCAGTGAAGCAAAAAAATTGTGTACACGACGGTGCTGTAAATTAATGGAAACTAATAAATTGGTCGAGATATCTACCGTAAGGTCTTAAAAAAGTCATACATCCTGCTATTCAGAGAAACGGGGTTTTCGGTCACCCAGAAAATGTACTCCTCTCAATGATTTCTGACCATCGAGAGGAAGTGCGAAGTGATTAGGGGTAAAAAAAATTCTAGATGCACAAAGAAATACCTACGCGTGCGACCGAAAATACAAGAAATTTCGAATTACCAGATTTTAATTTTGATGCAGAAGACTAAACACTGCTGATCAAATGGAACGAGAACACCGACCCCACTGCTCTATCGCATCTCACGGCTGATGAAATTCGAGAATTACTTGAGTAATGCGCAAGTAGAAAGATTTGTGTAAGTAAGTTTTACATTTATCTGCCTGACTTCAAAAATTAATAAATTGATAATACCTTTAGTGTTCAATTAAAATAATTTTGAAAGACGAATACTTAAACTCAGAAAAACCGATTGGTCTACAAAATCACCACTTGCTTATTTTTCAGATAGCATCTAATCTGATAAAGGAAATGCGTTCCTTAATTTTATTTGAGTGGGTAGGTGTGCGGGGGAGCTCATAGTGCAGGTACCTCAACGTGGTGAGCTCTGGTAACTATTTTTGCATTCTTTCTCCATGTTGAAAAAGAATTGTAAAAGTGGGCTTAATCCTGCAAAATCAGGGAGTTTATCTCTACTCCCTGAATGATGACGGTGTATTATATTAATTTCAAATAATTCTTCCGTAATTTTTATTCTCTGGACATAATTTTTAATTATCTAATATTAGTTAGACCAACGACGGAAGACGCATGCATGATGAGTTTTGCTGCGCTCGCGGCGAGCGGGATGCAGGCGCGAGCGGGCAGGAGACGCGATCCGGCAGGAGGCGCGAGCGGCCTGCTGACCGTTGCGCTGCGACGCGTCGCGACGCTGCGTGGGCGTTGCATAATTACGCGCGGCCGCGCACTCAAAAAAGACAATTTGTGACGAAACGGTTGCAGGTACGTCGAAATGGACAAAATGTTTGACCATAAGGAACGCAACTCGGCAAAATCCAGGGGATCCGCTATAAAAGCATGACTTTTTCCACTTTCAGTCCCCCTCCCCATAAATGGCCACGGAGCGAGGGTCTAGGGTTGACCTAGAGGTCCCAAACTTTTCTGGTCTTATTTTGAGTCACTTTGACAACTTTTTCCAGAGGGCCAAGTTCCTACGCGAAAAATCGATTTTTCCGATCCACCCTAAGGTACAGGTCGGCCTTAGCGTTACCATCACGGCTAAGTGCCAATGAAAAAAGTGCGACATGGTTCACGCTTTACACGACTGCTTCAATTGTATCGAAAAATCTTATAAGTAAGGACAGAATTCAATGAGAAAGGATCATTTCAGGTTATAAACGATTTTTGGCGCTTAATAATAATTTATAAAAATCGCAGTAATTCTCCCACATCAACTACTTCTATTTCATTTATGCCCTTCTGGAGTCGAGCCACAGAGCTTAGGTCCAAGTTTTAAAGTACCTATGAGTTTGCCAATGGATAACGAAAATTTCATTGTACATCTTCAGAGGAGGCAAAAATCGCGTTCTCTGTACTTATGCATGAGGTGCGCTTTCGAAAGGTGTTTAGAGCAGGATTAGATTTTTTTTCGGAGTCAAACTGCCGACCGTAAACTTAAAAGTCCAACTATATAACCGAGTATTATTGTATTGCCTATGCGTTCCTAATGTTTCATAGCTCTAACGAGCTAAATAAGGATAAAAATCATGGTTATTTGAACATGTGCATGTGGCGTGCTCTGATACGAGGTTTTGAGCCATAGCTGGATTGAAAATGTTTCCGGAGTCGAACCGAGGACCGTAGACTAAAAGTCTAACCATATCATCATTTACAATTCTATTTTCTTAATATCTAACCTTTAAAAGCTCTTCATTGCTAAATACGAAATTCAATTTCGATTTTTTTAATTTTTTTATATAAATTCAAAAGGGGTTTCTTAATGTTTTTTTTCTTCTCGAAATCATTTCTCTTTTGTATACACAGTACTACTACATAATTTTCAACTTTTATATCTTCCGTTGAGAATCAACGGGTATTTTCGCTAGTAAGAAAATTAATCGTGGTTCTTTGCACCTATGTTCTCCGTTTTTTTGCACGCAAAATTTGATTACCCGCTGCGACAGAATCTGAAGATGGCAGATTACAGTAGATGAGTGCGTGTCATTGCCTATCCTTTACGGACCTTGGCTTCGTATTTGCTGCCTTGCGATCTGATTGGTTGCAGCTGGATGTCACGTACGTGTTCAGGGAAGGAAAATGGGGCGTTCGCGAATTATGGAAAAACGAATAGGGTTCGCTATCATTGCAGCTAACCCTGTAAATGACGGTTTCATAGAGCCATTACTTGAGCTATCATTGCCGCTATCCCTGAAAAATGATCGTGTAAATCATGCTTTAGTCGCTTTAGCTCCAAAAAAAAATCCCCCCCATTACTTTTCCTACGAAGATTTTGAGCAAAGGGGGGGGGGGACTATATTCGGAGATTTAGGGTATTTGTGCTGGAAAAAGCAATAATAAACATAAAGCTATATTACACTAATTTTGGGATTTTAAAAACTAATTATGTATTTTTATAAAACTATATTCCTGGACGTCTAGTATATTTTTTAATTTCTAATGATTATGTTTAAAGGAAAAGTTTGCAGTAGATAAAACTTGGCGGTTAAGATCGTGTATGCATTACGGATGATTAAAATTGATTAATGCAATACAGACTATGCTGTATTGTGCTATCTTCTGTTGACTTGAGATCTTTCATGGTAATGATTTCATTGGCATGAAATATGGTAATTCATGATAATATGTATTCTTATGTTTAAGGAACTTTTTCAGGGAAAATTCTGCCTCTTAGCACTTTAAACCTCATGCCTGACTGCACTCGGGAGCATGCTGACACCTAACACCCTCCTCTTATGCTTTAAACAATTGCGAACTTAAATATTTTTCTCATTTTCTGGGTCTCAAAGCATTCACTTAGGCCATTACCCTTGATCAACCTTCCTTTATTTAGGCATGATGCTCTCCACTTCCAGCCTAATTAAAGAACTAAATGATGAGTAGTGCATGGCATTTGGTTAGGACCCAAAAAGGATGGGTGTGTAGGCCCAAACAGTTACCAAACCCATGGGTTTCTAAATGTCAAAGTTCTGATAGCATAAATGTACCAAAGTACTGAAATATGTTGTTCAAGTAGTCAATAAATATTAGATTACGTGGAATAGACTATAAATTGAGTTTTCCCTCCGTATAGCTAATGCTGCCGGGTATAGCTAATGCTTAAATTTATTCCCATCTCCTTTACTTCATGTTGAGAATGTGATCATAATACGCTTAACATCACTCACCCTCTTTCCTGGAGGACAAACTGGTACACAGGCATCGTTCTCCTTGAGCATGGGGTGTGGACAATCATTTACACATGTCGCTCCATACTTGTATTTGCCTCGGGGGCAACTTATCACACACTGTCCATCATTTTTGTAATGCCTGCAAGCCTGTTTGGTAACACGAAATAAATTAAATAGTTTAATATACACCGTGCACTAAATTCATGCATTAGGTTTATTTTTAAACTTCGCAGAGATGTCCACATGACCCCCTACTACAATAAACTTAGATGGCTCGATGTTAAAACCCGAAGGAAATATTTCCTCGGGTTCTACTTGGATTGTTTATTTCAAGAAAAATCCCCTGAATATTTATTCGACATGTTTTCCGTAAAACCTTCCACTAGGGATATGTGCACTAGATGTGATCCTGAGCATCTTTACTTTCCTAGTCATCGAACAACGAAGTTCCAAAATTCTTTCTTGGTCACTGCGTGTCATCTCTGGAATACCCTGCCCAAAAACATAAAAAATTGTTCTTCTGTTGCTAGTTTTAAGATGAAATATTATAATATGTTACTTTCTGACCACTAAATGTTGTTATTATTTTTCATATTGTTGTAATTGCTTGTAGTAGTTGTTTTTGCGTATTTAATAATATTATTTATGTGCTGTTTTTCTGTTGTTAACTTTATAAATGTATGCAGATGAATTTGTTATACGGCATGATCTCCATAATACTTTGCTTTCAGCATTGTAAAAATTGTATTAATTTATATTCAATTTTTTCATTATGTTACTGTCCAAATTGTTGATTTTTCTCTTTATGTTGCTCAAAAAATGTAAATCTTAATTGCTTTTGTTTTAAAGGGGTATATCCCCAGGACAATTAATAAATTATTCATATTATTTTTATTATTAATATTTGAATCACCTTTTTTTAATACTTCTTTAAACTCAATTCTAAAATGCCTCTGAAGTATTCAAATTCGCTTTTCTTGAATATCTCATTTTTTAACAATAAGTAGCCAGGCATAATTGGGATCAAGCAAGGAGACAGGAGCATGGAGGAGTAAAAGATAACATGTACCTACGTATACGTGCATTTACATATATATTCGTCCTCTGTTTGAAATAAATAAATAAATATAATTTATAATAAATCGATACACTTGAAAAACACAGAAACACGTATAAGGGACAGTTACAAAAATACTCAAACGTTTCGATGGTCAAGCCGTCATCGTCGGCGGTAAAAGACTGCAGAATCTGCTCTCTTCCCTTGGGGAGGAAAGGGCAGAGAGGGCGGGGGGGGGATAAAAGCGAATGGGTAGTGGTGGGGGGAGAGAGGTGGCTATTGGGCTATTATTTTCAGTGGGCTAGGTTTATCCCGGGCTTTTCGAATGCCCTTGTTACCCAAATATAAGCATACTCTCGAATTTTTACATCAAGATTACCAGCGGATTCGGGAAGGGCTTCTAAGATTACTAGTGAAAAACAAATGTTTGGGAGTGGGAGGCGGTATACTTGGGGATGAGATCAAGAAAAGGTGGAGTTTTGGTGGCAAGGATCATTCACGCAGGGTGTCCAACCAAGGAATATTTAACACATAAACACACCAACATAAAGTTGGTGAAGTACAGTCGCAATATAATTAACATTGTGAACACCGTATGGCTGAAAGTATTTGAATCCACGCTAGTGGCGATTAGCTGATTCAATTTTTACAATTGAATTCATTCATAAAAAGTGTTTCATTTATTAAATGCATACATATTTACCTAGGAAACTCTTTATGTACTATTTAGTTGTAAGACACCCATAAATGAGTCTCATGATGTGTTCGCTAAATTATTAACATTCCTTATTTGGGAAACGCAAATTATCCACGCAAAGACGCACTAAGGGAAAAATAATAGCATTTTAAAATTTAGGTGACAGTGGCTCCATCTAACTCACTTAGCTCCCCAGAATTAATGAGTGAATTAATTCAGAGTAAAAAATTGCGTGAAAATGTTATTAATGGAAGTTTCCATGAAGAAAGCACAATAGGTATATAAAAAGGTAAGCGCAAAAAAAACTATGAAAAAAAGAAAAAATGTACATACCAAACCGGCATTGAACACCATACCTTCCACTTTCACAATCCACCACCTTACCACCGGTATACCGCTTCCTTGGAGGAATACGTAGTTCACAGGGCTTAAATACACTTACATCCATCTTACAGTATTACAGAGTCAGCCAATCAATAGGTGATGAGCGTAACTAGTATATATTTATGTATTTCCTTCATCAAATGAGCTAAAATGCATCATTCAGAATGCGCTCATCTCTGGCAATATCTGTTTCTAAATGAATTACTTTTAGAAGTCATCCTCGTATTCCAATGTCTTAGCCAATTAATGAACTACTCAGGCGAAAATGGCTATTGGATAGCCACTTATTATGACCAATGAATAGTTGATTATCCATGAGCCCCTGTTAATGGCCATGGCCATTTACTCTCAGTGGCCACGAGTGAATGCTAAGGCCTTGGCCATTTGTTATCACCAAATTCATTTTTTTAATGGCCATGAGTGGCCATTTTCACCTGGGTTGTTTCTAATGCAAGGATGTTTGACTATTTAACTTACAATGCAGTCATTAGGTTGTGAGCCGGTGCATCCAATCGAACAATATGAATGACAGCAGTCGATGTAACCCTCACCAAAGCATCTCCCTGAACATTCTGAGTGGCATTTCAGATTATTACTCCTCTGGCAGTTCTGTGGCCCTGGTCCCCAGCATTCACCACTGCATGCTGCATCACATGGTGAGCATTCTGTGTCAGACGTGATGTCAAAAATGTTGGATCTCCATTCAGGGTTTATATATTTCCATTCTATGTCCTTAATGTGGCACAAGTTGTAGCTTTGAACGAAGCCAACAATTCCTCTTCGAATTTCTGTCATAATAAGGAAATGAGTTGTTTTTAAGTGTTACTTAAAAAGAAATAACACATGTACTAATCAAAATTAATTCTCACCCACAGTACAATAGTGTTGTACATAGCCCTCTAATATATATGTTGTTAAATTAATGCTTATGCTAGAATTCCAGATTCAATAGTAAAACTAACAGCTTGCAACACACATTTCAGGGTTACTCAAGGCTTGTCCTTACCATGGTGAGTTACAATAATAGGCTATGAACCAATAATACTACATCTCGCTTTTCTCTTTTTTATAATGTTTGGTAGGTACCTAGACCTCCTTAAAGTGCACAGACATTTTCTACACGCATAGTCTCTCTCTAATTCAATGAACTTCTGAATAACTGTGTCAGATAACCTTGAGTAGTTACAATAAATGTTCACAGGCTAAATCAAAATAATATCAGAGCTCCCATTTAGGTCAATTTTTGTAAAAAGTTAAAAGGCAACACCCATGAAGCACATTTGACCACCTATTCAAAAGCCATGGTGAATGAAGAATAGATTAATTGAGCATGGAATTGAAAACCATGAGAATAAATGTTTGAATCGATAGGTTGGGTCTTAGAAATTAGAGAATGGCCTTATGAACTCGTGTTATAACAACTCTTCTAATATAGCACTACGAGAAGTCAAAAAAACACATATTTGTGAAGAACTAACATAATTTATCACTGGTAAGTACAAAAGAAAATCATCGCTAACTTCCAATGGTAATTACATCCAAAAAGAAGATTGTCTAGTTCTATTGATGTGCCATTAAATCTGATCAGCAATTATAACCTATATTGCTATGACGCCAGCGAATGGTGATAACACGCAATTCCTCACCACAGCTCTAAGCATTAGAGTGTGTTACGTGGAATTCTAAAAGTTTAATGGAATTCCAATTTTGACGTCATGCGAAGGGTACTCATCCAATCGTCAATTCTGGTGTTCGTTCACCAGGAACGTCAAACTATGAAATGGCTATCTGATATCTGGTTATGTGTAGGTATATTTATACATCTTCTTTCGAGACCGCCAAAGCAGACGTCCTGCATTGACACGGGTAATGTTTAAGCAGGCAACTCCGCTTGTAACTTTCAAGGTAATTTTACACAAGGCACTTTTCTGCACAATATAGATGTATGTGCAGCTAAAATTGCGTCATGTAAAACGAGGACTGCATGAACATAAGACTATGTTCATGCAATCCTCACTAAGACTGTGCGAATGCACGAACAAATGAAAGGAAAATAATACCGGCTCTAATTCCGTACCAGTGTTCCCAAGCGGAAATGAAAAGTCAAAATTATGTCAAAATAAGGTCATATCTCAAAAGTCAAAATTATGTCATATGGGGTGCCAATGGGGGATTATCATTCAAATGCTTTTTCGATATTACCGTTTAAATCAAATTTGCAAAGGTATTAATACAGATTTACGGATTTATTTGCTTCGAAACATTAAGGCCTAGTAACCAAATAACAAGTCGTAGAAAGTTACATATATTCCCGTTTACAAAAAACGACCTCTGCCGTCATTTCATCCATAAATCAAAGGCCCATGGTACGATTCCCGATGAACACGGATATTTTTCAAAGCATTTGCTAAAGCTTTATAATGTCGTATTTCCGGCAGAAGTGGACATCTTCACAAAAGACTTTTTAAGGCATCTTTTTGAATGTATCGGGAAGGAGAGGGAAGAAACGATGAAGCGATGGATGAAATTACGTCACTACCGTTGAGGTTGCCCGTCCATTCAACATTAGACTTCCATACCTCTGGCAATGTTTTCAATCTTTAAGAGATTATTAGCAAATGATCATTTCCCATGGTCCCCTGCATGATAAAGTAAAAATAAAAAATCGTGATAAACCCACGTGACAATTTCGTGACATCACCATGACTTCATTATGACTTCAATATAATAAAATGTATGATATGTACTACAAATATTAGTATTAGAACTAATAATAATATTAAGTAGTACCATGGAATGCATGCCAAATTGGGTGACTGCACCACACCGAGGTAGCCTTTCCATCTTCCAGGATACACTTTGATGGAAGCGCAGAGCTATCCTACATATTGTACACGAATAAAATCCTAGTTTAAGTAACAGAAACAGGAATAAAATTTAAAAAATATATAGTAACAAATTATTTGTTATTAATGAGACTGAGTGCCATTGGTCCAGTCCCGATTTATGAAAAACATACGCTGCAGTAAAACAATGCTTTGCAAACATCATCATACTAATATATACTCGTAAAAATTGAATGGTGTCTGTCTGTCTGTCTGTTGCTCAATCACGCAAACACTACTGAATCGATTGAGCTGAAATTTTGTATGTAGTAAGAAGATGTACCGGGATGAAACATAGGCTAAATTAAAAATCTGTCAGGGCCCCCAAATGGCCCCCCTGGGGGTCCCTTTTGGTCCATGCTAAGCATTGGGTTTGGTGCAGAGGTTTTATTTTTTGCTTTTAAAAATTACTTTTACTTAAGAAAGTGTGCTGAAATTTTTTTTATTGGATGGCTGAATAAATGAAGTTTCAAATTATTTCAATCGATTTTCTTTTAGGCTTCGTAATTCTCTGAAAATTATGTTTATAGCTGAAAAATCTCACATTTTTCTCTGAAATCAACAATAGCATATTTCCTTGACAACCAGAGATTTGAATTTCAAAGGATATTCACGCATCTGGCATTTAAGTTTTCCTGCCGGCCCATGATAGCACGTAGAAATAAAATTTGTATAGGAAGGGCCCAGAGTCCCAAGGCCCCATGATAGATAGCTTCGGGGGGTAATCGATAAATTTAATGCATATTTACAGGTACACTCCTCAATGTCTATTCTCCAAGTAGCTCTAATAAGGGAACTGCATACGAGAGAAAACTTATGCATAAAACGATACACATAAAGGAATTAAACGTGGAAGAATATTTACGTGCAGCGAATAATAATGTTAATAATGCCTCCGTTGCTACAACAAATACGGCGTCGTTTATTATATTTTAATACTCAGATGAATTACACGTAGTGGAACCGTCTGCCACTCATTACGATTGCGAACTGTTTTTTTAGACCAATTCCCACATAAAATTTACGAGTTATTTATATATACTTTAACGTGTTAAAATGCAGTTTACTTACATTGACTCAATCATCGAGCTGCCTATTCGAGTCTCTCACTTGCCTCTGTGTTTCCCCTCCTTGGACTTAAAAATATATCCATAAACATGCCTTATAAAATAAAGGGTAACCTTTTGAAAAAAGTTTCTAAAGCATGAGGAATGTCTTCTTTGCGAGAAAATAAGTCCTTGCATGAAAAACGACAAAGGTTAGCCTTGGATGCTCAAAGACATGCCTACCAGCAATCTCATGATAATCTCCCCGTGGTGTTTCTCGGATTACGCTAAGAACCGCTCCAATTTCATCCTAACCAAACCTACTGACGGGTAACCAGCTAAAAATCTGGTTCAAATACTGAGCCATTTGTTTCGAAACTTCAATCTGTTTTAAGATGGTGGAAATTATAATTGCGTCACTACATGCTTCTTACCCGTAAGAAGAACGGATATTCTGCGCAATGGACGTCATCGGTGCATGAAAATTGGCAAATGCACTAAGACTGATCACCATAATTTTTTAATTTTGTAACCAATGATTATGATTTAGGAAACAATGAATATAGTCAGCCTTTATGCCAAAGGCATAGTCCGGGTATTGAAGGATTCATAGGAAAAATAAACATCGCTGCTATTGAAAGTGCTCTTTTTGACGTTGTCAACCGCTGGATTATACTCTACTCTCCTATCCTGATTAAGATACTCAACGCACATATCAACGTGGAATGGCGGAACTCAATTAAGTCATTGAATGCAAATATATTTATGTAGACGAGGGAAGTGATCAAGCTGTTATTCACTCACAAGAGGGCTCAAGAGAACTTGAGGGACGAGGTCACCATCTGTCAACCTAGGTGCTATTTATTAAGTAGTAATGAGTCTTCGTGGCCCATTATTGGGTTTTCCCTGCATTAAAGAGGACAAACAATCACTCAACTCTCCGCGCACGAAAGTGAAAACGAACGAATCACAACAAACAAGATAGGATACGAACACCTCAAATGATCACGCTGACAGTATTCTTCAGGTTTTGTGGTTTACTTATAAAATAAGTTCAATATTTTTCACATCCGTTGAAGTTCAACGGGTACCTTCAGCTAGTACTAATATATAAAAATGTAATGGTATCTGTTTGTCTGCCTGTTGCTCAATCACGCAAAAACTACTAAACCTATTGAGCTGAAATTTGGCATACAGTGAGAAAATGTATCTGGGAGTAACATAGGCTATATTAACAAGCCATCAGGGCCCCCGAAGGCCCCCCCTGGAGGCCCCTGCTGGTCCATGCTAAGCATTAGGTTCGGTGCAGTGCGGTTTCATTTTTTTGCTTTTTAAATGTATTTTCACTCATGACAAAGGGCTATGATTTTTTAATCGGATGGCTGGATAAATGAAGTTCTTAACTCTTTCAATCAATTTTCTTTTACGCTTCATAATTGACTGAAAATCATGTTTTTGCTGAAAAATCTCTCATTTTTCTCTGAAATCAACAATATCGTATTTCCTTCACAACCAGAGATTTGATTTTCAATATTCACGCCTATATCACGTTTTCATGCAGGCCCATGGTAGCACGTAGAAAGAAAATCTATAGTTATGAGAAGGGCCTAGAGTCCCAAGGGTCCCATGATACAGTGCTTTGGGGAGTAATCGATATAAATTCAATGCATATTTACATCAAGTATGCTCTTCAATGTCTATTCTCAAAGTAGCTCTCATAGGGGAATGCATGTATATGAGAGAACACTTACATAGTAAACGATACACATAAAGAAATTAAGGAGCAAGAATATTTACGTGCAGTAAATAGTAATGGTTATAATGCGTCTGTTGTTACAACAAACATGGCGTTGTTTATTATCTTTTAATACTCAGATGTATTACATGTAGTAAAGGTGCATTCTATGCACCTTTCATGTAGTGGAACCGTCTGCCTCTCATTAAGATTGCGTACTGTTTTTATAGACCAATTTCCACATCATAAACGTTACGAGTTATTTATACATGTTTGAAAGTGTTGAAGTACAGTTAACTTACATCATCATCATCTAGTTGCCTATTCAAGACTTTCATTCGCCGCTGTGTTTCCTCTCTTTTGACTTAAAAATATATCCACCAAAATGCCTAATAGAAAAAAAGTAACCTTTCGAATAAATCTTCTAAAGCAAGAGGAATGTCTCCTTTACGAGAAAATGAGTCCTTGCTAGAAAAACGACAAAGGTTAGACTTTGATGCTCAAAGACATGCCCAGGAGCGATCTCATGAGTATCTCCCCGAGGTGTTTCTCAGGTTACGCTAAGAACCGCACAAATTTCATCCTAACCCAACCTACGGACGGGTCACCAGGTGTAAATCTGTTTCAAATACAAACCCATCTGTTTCAAAATTTCAAACTGTTTTAAGATGGCGGAAATTTTAATGGCGTCACTACATGCTTCTTGCCCGAAAGAAGAACGGAAATTCTGTGCAATGAACAACAGCCGTGCATGAAAATCGGTAAGTGCGCTAAGAACCACCATTGGTTTTTTTATTTAGCAACCGAAACCAATGATTATGGCTACCCTTTATGCCGAAGGCGCTGTCGGGGTGATGAAGGATTCATAGGACAAATAAACATGGCTGTTACTGCAAATGCTACTTTTGACGTTGTCAACCGCTGGATTGTACCCTGCTCTCCAATCCTGATTAGGATACTCAATGCGCATATCAACGTTGAATTGCGCAAATCAATTAAGTCATTAAATGCAAATATTTATATACACAAGAGAATCGATCAAGCTATTAATAACTCAAAAGACGGCTCATGAGAACCGGAGAGACGAGGTGACCATCTATCAACCTGGGTGCTATTTAAGTAGTAATGAGTCTGCGTGGCCCATTTTTTAGTTTCCCGTGCATGAAACAGAGCCAACAGTCACTCATCTCTCCGTGCACCTGGAAAACGGTTAGCGTGTATACTAGGGATGTGTGGTATATAAAAATATACCAATGTACCGGAATCCGGTATTATTAAAATATACCGAATTGCCGATAGGTATATCGATAAAAAATATACCGGTGCACCGGTATATCGGTACTATTTATATGATATACAATTATGTTACTATTTTAGCTGTTATTTGCTAACTACTTGTACCTACTTACATACTATCGTTCGCTAATCTAATTTAGTTCTCAGAATGCTAGAAAGCGAAGTAGAATTGTTTAAACTATCAATAATATTGAAGAAACGAGCAATAAATAGGGAATTTAAATGTTTAATAAAATATATATATTTATTAGAAAATATTTCCGAGAAAATATTTTTCAATATTTTAGTTTGATTCATTGTGGTTTCCACTCCAAGAATAAGTATGCGGAATAAATGCACAACTGGGATATGCTAAACATTCTTTTATCAGATTAGTACAATTTTCAAAGATAATTTTTTACACAGAAAGCACATACTCTGATAGTTACTAAATGCTATTTTCAGCATTCTCAGTTAGTCTACAGTTTTCCATGTGCGATATATTCTATAAAAAAACACAAAAATAGGCTTAGGAGTGAGCCTTAAACAACTTCCTCATCGTATTGTAACAGAGTATAATGTTATTAGATGTTATCAAGGTAAAGACATAAAGTGCACAGTTCTCAACAAAGTATTCATAATTAAAATATGCTATGCATTGATGAAATATTTCCAGGAGCGTGGTTATGGCTAAACACATTCCTAGCTTGGCTGATGATGCACAGTGACAAGGCGAATGTGATTTATATCAAATTGAAATCATGGAAAACCCAATATTTTTCCAATTGATCCCAAAAACACCAGCTGGTTCATATGGTCACAAGTCAATCTGCTCCAATTATCGGATGCAACATTGTATTGTTGACCAATGAGACTCCCAGGTAATACTGAGGCTCCCAGAACAACCATGTATTTAAGGGCCACTCCGGCTAAAGCAGAGAAAGCCGTTCTACTGTTCTGCCAAAACTTCAGAGGGTTCATTGCTCTGAGTGATAACGCCTGACTGAGATATAATTGCAGCTCATTCGGTATTGAATGTGAAGTGCTATCTTCGCTCTCTTGTCCTATTACCTGAGCTATTTCATAATGAGTCGCTGAAATGGATGTAGAGCTTCTTGATCACTTACAACTGGGTTTTCATGAAGACCCTGTGGGGGTGATGGGCCTTGACCAATGCGATGAAGGTCAGCGTTCACTAATATACTTACGTCATCTATGGCGTTAGATACAACTGAAGGAATGGAAAAATGAATAGTTATGTGATTAATAAGAAGTCTGATTGGTGGAAGAATTTTGAAACTCTAGATACAGTATGCATTTAGTTGTTACCAGCCACTCACCAACCAGCATTTAACAAGGCTCACCAACTGACCGAATTGCCGGCCCAATTATAGTAGAAAGGTCCAGCCTTCTACTTGACCTCGAGAAAGGTGGTGGTGATACCAACATTAATGGGGAAATTTTTATTTTCCTTGGTATGACTTTTTATTACTCCAACGGCTGTGCTTCTTAATAATGTAGGTAACATTTATAATAAAACTCACTGTCTTGCAATAATAACCGAGGTTACTCTCTAGACTTGAATTGGATCCAAATCATTGGATGATTTGGAAAAAATACACCAATATAATTTAAGACTTCATCCGTCAAATTCGTTGATAGGACTCATGCAAAGATATTAATGGCGCAATGTTGATAAAATGACAAAGTTCTTACAACTTCTAAGGCCTTTTCTACTATTATTTGAAAAGTTGAAAGTCACTCCTTGATTTATTTAATCCAAGAGAGTGGGATTTGTAATTTTTCATTTAAGCCTCATAAATCTTTAGGGAGATTTGAGATCGTCTTATTCAAATAATTCACTCACACTGACAGGCCGTGCAATTACGAACAAGTTCCCTGCGCCACGAGCCAAAGGTTGATAAAGTGACACGGGATTAGCTGAGACACTGTGGCGATCTGTTAAAGAATAAAAAAACAATGATGTTTAAATGTGAATCTTCAAAAGTAGACTAAATATATAACGAGACGAGACGACGGGTCTCGCACGAGACTCCAGACCGAGACGAGACTAAGGTTCACGAGACGAGACTCAAGACGAGACCCGAGGTTGAAAAACGAGACTACCTCTAGTCTCGTCTCGTCTCACGGCATCGCTACCTTAGAAGTTGATTCCAGGAGAATTCCGTTCCAAGAGTGAGTAATTCCGGAAGGTTCCGAAAAATTAAGTTAAAGGCGCGATTTAAACATCTGTATAATTTTGTATTCAAAATAATTGATTAATATAAACTTCCCTTACCGTTTTAGATTTCCCATTAGATAATAAAATAAGAGGATTCCCATGGCGATTCCCGTGTATCCGCTTGTCCCCGATGCTTGGAAATGACTACACTTGTTTGGCGAAGCCTTGTCTTGAATAATTAGGTACTGAAATGTTCTCCGCGAAAGAAGTTCGCAAAATATTGCAGAAGGTCTCGTTTTGATGTCGTAAGGGCCACTAATTAGAGTTTCCATCTCCAGAGGACAGCAAATCACTTTCTACTCTTCCACTTAAGTTGCTCATTACCGATCAATTTCAATGTCTTAACGTCATTTTCAACGTAGCTTTGAAAAGTTTTACAATGACTCTTAGACTCTGAAATCAATCGGTAATAAACAACCAAAGTGAAAGAGCACAAAGTGATTTATTTTTACTATGCTAAACGTTGAAAGATTCCACTAACAATAGGCGTCGCCTGCCTCCATCTGTCTCCTTAGGAGCTGATTTCAGGAGAATTCCTTTCCAAGAGTGATACATTTCGGAAGGTTCCGAAAAATTAAGTTAAAATCGCGATTACAATTTCTGTTAAATTTACACTCGAAATAATTTATTAATATTAACTTCCCTATTAGATCATACTGTAACTAGTTCTACCAGGAGTTATTTCAGTTGTGATCACATCGTATGTAGTTCCAATTATCTATAGCCAGGGTTCCCAACCCGTGGGTTCCGACCCCATTTGGGGTCGTGGAAGAGGTCCGAGGGTTCGGAAGGGAAAGAGAAATTATGCTGATTAAAATGTACATGTTTTTGTGAGAATACAATGAATGTTAATAAAAACCTATAAACGACGTAGTTTTCACATGTTTTACCTTTAGCAAATATACACGCGAGTGATAATTGAAAAAATAACACTTAATTTAATTCCACCAATTTATTTTCTGGTACAACTAGTTTCGACGCATCGGTCAGCGTCACCTTCAAGTACATGAAGATTACGCTGATGCGTTGAAACTAGTTGTACCAGAAAATAAATTGTTGGAATCAAACTAAGAGATCTTTTTTCATTTATGATAATGGACTCCCACAAGGGTGACCCTGTAACCAATGAGAATGAGCGAGTGATTGTCACCAATACATTTTGAGGTGGTGATTAAAAAAGGTAAAGGGAACCCCCAAATAGAAGTCACCAAATGTTTAAATACCAAGATAATCATCCACTCTGTTCATTTCATTTGACATCCTTTCAAGGAAGTTGCGTTAAATTTCTTCAAGGAATATTTTGACAGAATTGCCTTGGCAGTTCTGCAGATATTCCTTATAATATGGAATTACTATTCAAAAAGAGTTCCTACCGAATCACCTCGCACCTTCCGTAGAATTTCCTCAGCACATTCTGTAAAATACCTTAGCATGTTCTCTTGAAGTTCTTCATTGGACTTTATCAACTAATCTTATTTACCACTGTTTGTTAACTCGTCTGACAGGATAAGCATAAGAGTTAGCTAAAAACAGTGAGCATGTGGTACCTGAGATGTGTTTTCGACGAAAGTAGTTTGGTTGGGGATAGGAATGAGTGGATCCAGAAAGTTTGTGGGTTGGATGCTCTAGTAATGGACGTCTATGGAAAGAGTGTGCTTCGTTGGTTTGGCCATGTCGATAGAACACGAGAGAACAGAATAATGACACAGATATATGATAGTAGAGTGAATGGTGTGTGAGGTAGGGGTTTACCGCGAAAGCCGCGGGTGAATTTGGTGGAAGAGACTCAAAAGAGGAGGAATATTAGGAGTCTAGATAATAGAAGTGTGTATGAAGCAATGCATCAGTGTAAGAGAAGCGAAAGTAGGATATAGGGCATTTTGGATGAAATTATTAAAAGTGATGCGAGGGCTAACGGCAATAACTTAATTCTTTGACTTTTCCAGCCCAAAAAACGAACGGCATGATTGGTTTGTATGTGAATGTCAACTCGTACGAATGAGAGAGCACTCGCTAAAAATGCCGGGAAAGATTCCTCATGACATAGGAAATTTTTGGAGAGATCCTTCGTGACAATGTATCTCTTTTCTGCTCTTACAAAACGATGGGCACTCCACCAAAGTATTACCCGATAATTAATGCGGCAACCAATGGGTGATCAATGGATCAGCCCTCTATTAACCAAGTTATTATTATACACGTAATTACTCCCAATTATGGATCAATAAAGTCTCCAGAATTATTATGTTTCCACATTAGCATCAGAAACACGCTTATGACACCGTCTCAGCTGGGAGCAGTATGGGGATTTTCGTCAAAATTAAACTAGTCAATAGCTGGGTGTTTTAACATAGGAAAATATCGTAGGGAAAGCTAATCTCAAGAAATCGTGAGTAATTATTACGCAAACAAAGCAAAATTTGGCCGTAGGCAACTTAAATATAATATCAAGGAAACGAAATTCATCATGTGGAATAGATTTTTAACCAATTCATGCAAGCACTATTCCGGAAAAATGCGTGAGTGTTGTCAACCCCAAACCACTCACCTCTAAGGGCCGGCATCTCAAGGTACTGGGTGGTGACGGTTGTGGCCAGGAAGGAGAACGCTTCCCTCTGTGCCGTCGTCTTCAACAGTTTCTCTCCTCGGATGATCTGGAGGCTCGTTAGAGGAACCCTTCGCACTCCGACGTTGAACAGCAAGACGTAGCCAGAGACCTCGCGGATGTTGCTGAGGAAGGAAAGGTCGAGGTATCCGCTCCTCAGCCACGTCAGTTCAAGGTTGCCCTGCACAAAGGTGCAGCCGGTGTAGCGGTCTCTCATCTCGCTGAGATATGTGTCGTAGTTCGTGGGCTCCATGAAGCCCCTGTGTGTTCCGAGGCACACTGGAATATGATGAAGAGTTCATTATTTGTTACATACCACACTCTCAAGGTGGTTGGAGCATCCGTTTATGTATATATATACGCGAAACTTAGCATATGTATTCGCATTAGTGTTTTAATGTAATATATGAACAATCGAAAAAATGAAATACATGAATAGACGAAGAAATAGATGAAAGTGAACAAAATTGCATCATATCGATGTTTTTTCTTATTCAATGCTGTTTTAACGCGTATCCTTACGGCATGTACCATACGTAATAATTAGGTTACATGTGTACAGTTTTTTTGCGAAAGAAGACATGGCACATTATTAAATATAATGGTTAATGAAAAATGTCAAGGTGTCATGCCGAATCCAGTATTCGTAAAAACATATTTTAATATAATGTTCGCCTGAATTTCCGCCACGCCGATAACTATCTACAGCTAAGCCCAAAACATGTTTTCATTAAAGCAAAAACGTAAAATATAATTATTGTATCATTTTTATTACTACATGAACGACAAGTTTCACCGCCTAAAAATGTGGTCCTAGATCATTTTTTTCGAATTCCTGGAAACTTTTTCAAAATTTGCACTCTATTTCCATTCATACCTGCTTAATGCGTTGGAAAATTAACGCAGGTGGAGAAGAAAACAGGTGAGAAAGTATGCGAATGTGCGGACTTCTCAGAGTTAAAAATTAAACAGGAATCCCATTCCCGAATGATTTTTTTCGCCGTAAATTTCGCCAATCATGTGTCCCCTCAGGGGAATGATATCATTTCAAGTTTAACTGTGTATTTAGCATCTTTTATAGATGTAAAGGAATAAAAGATTCATGCAGGAAATGCAATAGGTTCTGTTAGTACTACGCAGCAGATTTAGAAACGAGAATTAGGGAGCAAATCAACTTATTAGCTACACTACCTATCGAAAAACCTAATTAAAAGTCTCATTGGTAGCTATTATGGTCCCTTATCGTTTTAGGGAAAAATGACATTTTAAATCTGTCCCTTCTGCAGTCTATTCACCTAATTTTATTCTCATGATCTAACCTACCGTAGTGTGTCGAGTGTCTTCAAGTGTTAATGACTTCGTCAGAAATTAGATCGGCTTGGAACTTGCTAGCTATACTTGCTAGACGCGGATCAGAAAGCAGTCAGGAGGACAAAGTACGGCGAACTAGAAGCTAGGAGAGTGCTATAGGCGAATATGCTAACATTGGGTACTCTGTTATAGATACTTCTACATGAGTGGAGATGAGTTTTATTTACTAAGTATATATTTATGTAAAGGAAATAAGCATGTATGGAGGAAGTCGAAGGAGCAATTCATAGTGGATGGAGGAACAACAGAAATGTACCGACGCGTCGGTATCGTCGCAATGTGCCGAAGAGAGTGATAAAAGGAAGAATGTTATGTCAGCCAGGAAGAGAGGGAGAAAAGAATAGGAATCTTGTATTTTATGAAAGCAGGTAAGAGAGACGAAAATATTAAAAGGGGTATAATATTGGAAAATACATTTGTACTATAATAGTGTTTATGAGAGGGAAAAGTTATGGTAGACTCCCTACTACGAGGGAAATCGTGAGTAGGACTGCATATAGATCTACTCTTTACTTAGGAACCCTTTACTCTAAAGGAATACTCATGAATAGCATTTTATAGTATCATGAGAGAAACGTCAGAAATGATCCTACGCTCTCAATGAAATCAATAGCAGGTGTTTCCAAATACATACATACTAAAATGCATAGCAATAGTGATTCTTAATTATTATTAGAGGTGATCAGCCGGTAAACAGGGTTTTAGATGAAAGCAGGCACAGGGCATAGCTATATATATATTTTTTTCACAAAATAAGATCCTTGTGTCCATACACTACTACATTTTTCAGCTCTGCATAAGACCTAGCTGTTTTCATTCCATTCATAAAGCCTGTTCTCTTTTTCCCCTTTTCCGCTTACCCAACATCCTCCCATCTATGCCTTCACAGCATCCCCTCTTATCCCTCATTACGAATTCCAATTCCGGACTTTTTGTTGGCCATCGAGTTTTCTGTGCTCCGTAATACCAAACACGCTTTTCGTAATTGTACATATTTTGCTTCCATGTATTTTGGCCGTTTCGTATGTGCTGTCTGCCACTTGCACCTGGGTGCTGATGCCCATGTCTGCCTATAACAGCCAAGGGCTACAGCACTAAAACTTGAATTGGACAATCGCCCACCCAAATCTTCCAAAGATGCTTAAATTCGGTGGTCGAGGGAGAACCGCAATATTCACCGTGGCAGACCGTTGCGATAGCACGCTCTTCCGTAGAAATCGAAAGTCCTTTAGATTTGCGCGGACTTTTTAAATGCATTTCTTGGAAAGTTGGCGTGCTTACAGGTCATCTGCTTCGTGCCAATACTAAAGTAAAACCCTGGACAGAGAACAGAAGGACAGCCAGATATGTACTGGGAGAAACAAAAAGAGGATAGGGAGTGTGACATAAATGTAAGTCAATTTGATATCTCCTAGTATCACTCGTCATTTTCCATGTGTACCTACGCCTGGGGTGATGTTTAAACCAATTGTTTGTCTCTACTAATTTATTTCTTCCACAAAATTCAACTTCCTTCTCACCGCGATCATTTCTTGTGTCTATCCCAAGCCCTCCCACTTCAAATCCTTCCCTTCCTTCCCCCTGCATTCCAGTCGCCCATCACTATCAGGTTATACTTTCCCGGAACTTATCTAATTATTTATTTGCAAATGGTATTTATTTCTCGACCTCTTATACTATACAGGTCAAATATCAGGAGATATTAGGTCGAATACTATATTTTTTTCAACAAAATAATAAATCCAAACAATCAACTTAAAATTGTAAATAAAAAGAGAAACAAACTTGAAAAGTAACAATCTTGAATATTTTCATGTATTTTTTTTCTTTTTAATGACAGTAAATTATATATTTTATCGATTTGGTAAAAAAGGAATGTAAAAAACATTTTTCTCTATCATGTATCATTTATTTATAGATCTGAAGATGGATCCATAAAGATCCGAAACGTTGGCAGAAGTTTGAAAAAAAATATATATTAGTTGACCTAAAATCTCCTGATATTTGCACCGTATTATTAATTTTAATTGCCCGTACACCACGACCGCCTCTTCCTCCATATGGTTGCTTGGTAGGCATGTATACCGGGACCAGTACGAAATTAGTCGGGTGTGCCTTTATTCTACCACTAGTAACCTGTCGTTCACCAGTTCAATGTCAACTACCCTCAGCCCCAATTTTGTATTCAGAACCATAGCTACCCCACGTTGACTCTTACTTCCCCCACAATAGATTACACTGTAACAATCACTCTGGCATCCCCGCTATCCTTCCATAGAGAAATAATCCGTCCGTCGGTTGGGATGCTATAATGTGTTCTTAGTAGGCACCTTTCGGTTAGATGAGGCTAATGCACATTGCCAGGTTTCTTTTCAACCTTTCTCCACTCCCCAAATAATTCTTCTCTCGCCAACCTATCCACCTGTTCTCATATAGCACATCAAATTACCTCAACAGCCGGTTTCCTACCCCATTTGAACAACCAACCATCTAAACAAAGTTTTGCTAAAAATTTACAACTTTTTCGCCACTGTCGATTCCCTAGGCT
Source organism: Pyrrhosoma nymphula (assembly GCA_963573305.1). Taxonomy (NCBI): domain Eukaryota; kingdom Metazoa; phylum Arthropoda; class Insecta; order Odonata; family Coenagrionidae; genus Pyrrhosoma; species Pyrrhosoma nymphula. The sequence goes on along the minus strand of OY754330.1, from coordinate 112,987,548 downwards.
GACAGGGAAACAGAGGTGTCCGTTTCAAAAATTGACCCCCTCTCTCCCCCCTCCCACCTCTCAAGGTTGAAGCGTAATATCTCGGAAATCGAAAAGGCCATTTCAGAAACATGCATATCAACTGTAGGCTATATTTTTCCTCCTTCGAGCCACGTTGATGATGTTTTTAATGTAAAGTTTTAAGTTATCATTATTCCGTTGACAAAGAAAAAAACGGCCCTTTTTTCTAGTCCATAAATGGATGCGGCGTGTTTGGTGTTTCGTCACAGCGATTCTGAGAAGGAAAGTTTCCTGCCTACGCATTGTAGCTCCAGACCAGCGGTCGGCAACTGATTTGTGCGCGTGAGCAACATTTCACATAAAATTTGATTACTAGCAGGGCACGTACCATCCCTAAGTAATAGCATAAAATATTGGAAAGTAGAAGTCTATCGTCGTTATCTGAGAGGCCAACTACAAAACTGCCACATAATGCCGGCCGCTGGCTTAGGCCGTAGCAAGAGATCGCATGATATTAATGCAAGTGTCGTACCTTTCTCCCCCAGTGTCGCACATGAAGACGACAGCGCAGACAACGTGCAGGCTGCGAGAAGAAGACGTCCGATGGTTCTCGGGAGGAGGCCCATCTAGCGAGATGCGTTCCACGAGGGATCCACTCACGAACTGAGAGGACGTCAACTCCTTCCCAGTCTCTCGCCTCGCTAGTCGGGCGTTTCGTGGTTTCCTTCTCCTCGGCTTCCAGAAGGCCAAGGCCTTCCTTTACCCATCCCCCCGACGCTGCCCGACGCTGCCCGATGTGGGACGTAATATGGGGGAAAAAAGTTTCCCAGCAAACGGAGCGCCGCCACTATCGCTCTCGGGGGAAAATCGCTTTCCTTTCTGATGGCATATTATTCTTAGGTCTCAGCCACGACGAGGGAAATCCAAACACAGTAAGGTGATGGACAAATTGTCAAAATCAGTGATGGATTCCCGGCCGCTCGCATGCCCCGAGTGTCTTTCGCGCTGGCTACAAGAACGGAGGCACATTACATAACCTTGAATGCAATTGAAACGTTTTATTGAACTCTCTCGTACGGCTCAACCAAAACCAGGTAATGATAAACAGTTTTCCTTAAGTAGAACTCCGTAGATAAAACCACAGGACGCTTAACGCTAAAAGACTAATGGCAGTTGATCGGTAGGTTAGATGAAATGTGAGTTTGAATGTATTTGATTTTGAAGACACTATTTTCTCTGTGATAACTTCCAGGGATATTCACAAAATTCCATTAAGTCCAGGAGATATAAGACAGTTGAGGTAGGCTCAACTTCTCTCCGATATCGAGGGCAATGGATTTGAATACACACAATATATTGCTGGCTAAAATGCTAGAGGGAGGGGATGAGACGATGGCAACATGGCAAAGGAACGGAGACCAAGATGCACGTCTCGAGATTATGATGGCAGCATTTATTAGTATCCTGCTGACCACACTCTTACTGTTGGTGGGGTAGCCGTGATAAAGGGGACATTAACTTAAAAGCACTTTTATGGTGAGAAACCGCCTCCATGAAACCGGTAAGAGAAATTCCAGTCCGGCAAGAAAGCCAGCAATTAGCGAAACTAATTAAACGTTGAGGTTAGAATTCGGTCATTCGTATCGGAATATGGACCAATTATATTAGAATATCGTAACTGTCATCGATGATTAAACATTAGAAGTGTATATTTTGAACATGTTTAGCAATTGATAACTCGAAATTGTAGGTAAATATTCATTCATTCATTCATTCAAGTATTCTACCAGCTGATTGTTAGGTTCTTGGACAGTCCCCATTCTGCATCCAAATTTCATACGCATTGTCTTGCTTTCCCTCCTAAGGATGTCCCACCATTAGATCCCTCTTAAATTCCTCATATCTTCTACCTCCTCTTATTTCGTCCATAATTACTATCCTCTTCCTTCCTCTGCCACGCTTCCCCAGTGTTCTCCCCACTATCACTCTCTTCAACATGCCCTCTCCTCTCAAAACCTCCTCCATCCATCTCTTCTGCCTTCTCCGCACCTCTGCCACAAGCTTCCTCTCCTCTCCGACCATATCCAGTACCTCCTCGTTCGTCCTTCTCCAAACCCACATCTCAAACGCCTCAAGTCTACGCACATCCTCCTTTCGCAATAGCCATGTTTCCGACGAATATAGCGGCACGCTTCATATAAGAGTTTTCACCAGCCTTTTCTTTACGTCTCCTGTCAGAGATCCCCTCATCAATTCCCTTCTCTTCGAAAATGCTTCTTTAGCCACGGCAATTCTGCATCTGATGTCCTTACCACTAAACCCAACTCCTCCAAATTACTACCCAGATACGTAAACTGCTCGACCTGCTCTATCTTCTGCCCTCCAACTATTATATTCAGCCCCGCCTTCTTAATTCTAGAAAATCTCATCACTTTTGTATTCTTGTGGTTGATCTTCATCCCATACTTTACGCACTGCGCCTCTAACGCATTCATCATTGACTGTAACCCCTTCGCAGACTTACTAACCAATACTTGATCATCTTCAAATCTCACTGATTTTATCAGCTCACCTCCTACCTTTATTCCTACATCCTCCTCCCCCCATGCCTCCATTACCATTTTTTCTGAATACACGTTAAAAAGTAACGGCGATAGTGGGCACCCCTGCGGCACTCCCCGTCCTATCGTGGCCCATCCCGATTCTCAATCGGCTACCCTAACCTGCGCCGTCTGGTTTGTATACAAATTCCGAATCAGACGCCTGTCCCACCAATCGACCCCTAATTTCTTCAACACTTCCATTAATTTCGTCCATTCCACCCGATCAAACGCCTTCTCGAAATCTACGAAGCATGCAAAAACATCCGGCCCATACACTAGGTTTCTTTCTAATAGCGTCCTCATCGCTTTTATAATTCTCAGAACTACTTTGGCCGCGGGGGATATTAAGCTTATTGTCCTATAGTCTTCGTACATTTTTGCCTTGCTCTTCTTCGGTATAGGAAATAGTACAGTCTTCCGGCCACACTCCATCCTCATAAATACTACGAATAAGCGCAAAAAGTTTTCCCCTTCCGTTCTTCCCAATGATCTTTAAAAACTCTGCAGGTATGTCATCTATTCCCACCGCCTAATTCCTTTTCATGTCTCGTAGAGATCTTTCAATTTCCCTATCTAGGATACCTGATCCGATACCATCTTTTTCGATGTGGTCTTCCCTTTCTATATCTAACATATTGGGCCTTATTTCTTTACCATACAGCTCTTAAACACTTTCTTTACCTTACAGCTCTTATATACTTTCACTCCATTCACACACACCGCCTCATCCTAACCTCGCGGGTCGAGTCGAGGGAAGGTGAAGTGGGGAAAAGGTCGGGTGACAAAAAATGTAATGGGGCTAAACATTACATGTCCCCTCCCTAAATTGATACAACTTTTTTTTATTAAACGAAGGATCTGCAGTTTACAAAAACAAAAACCAAAACAAGAAAAAAAAACGCGTCACGACTTGTCTCGCGTAAATCCAACGAATAACATAACTCAGAGTGAACTAAAATAAGCCCTTTATTTTATATTGGCTCGTGATATAATTTTAAATTACCGAAATTATAGATCCCAATTTCCGTTCCATCCCAATCCGACAAGTGACACGAGTTTGATCCCGAGTACCTGGTGGTGCGGAAGGGACCCGAACATAAATGAAATCATTACTCTATGTTGGCATAAATTAAAAAACTTTTATTTAATGGCAAAATGGGAACTCTAGGATTTCTAGGAGGGGAGTAGGCAAGAGAGTTTCAGTGTTGTGGGCAAGGAAGTTTTATTACAGATTCCAGTTTCAGTTTAGTTTCAAGGCAGGAATTTTTACCTGTGACGTTCGGGTGGAGCGACAATGCAACCAAATGGGAACGTGGACCGCGCGAACGTCCTCGCAGCGTTCCGGTCGCGCGACATGGGAACCATTTGGGAACGTTCTTGCGGTTATTTTCCGTAACATTCCCTCGGTTCGAAACGAACGTTTTCGATCAGTTCCGCGAACGTTTGTGAGCTGCGTGAGAAAGTGACCAAAAGAGACATCCTCAACAAGCATATGTTAAAGGATCCTGCTGCAAAATATCATAGCATAGTGAGTCACTTCAAACATTCTTGTAAAGCCATTGAGCAACTGTAAGTAGCCCAAGTCCAGTTATATATTAAACAACATAAGCTCATACAGGATGAACCCATGAGGTGGATCTGTCTTTAACAGATGATGTGGTGTCTTCTGGGGCAGAAGCAGTCAGTACCCAGCTTGCACAATGTAAGTCATGGAGGTAAGTTTGAAAGAAGAAATAGGTAAGTAACTTACAATGTAAGTCGCGTACTTATTTCTTACACACGTATCACATGACTTCTTGCGGGCGAAACAGGTAGGTACTTAAGGATAATTGAGGAACGGACTGATAGTCCCAGACCGTTCCCTTTTTCGGAGGAAACGAAACGGAAAACGGAAACCACTATAACGATAATTTGGTGTTTATCTGTGACAATTCAAAGCAAATTATCCCAGTGGAACATTTTATTTCAAGTTAAAATAAATTTGGCATCACTAAGTTTCAATGTGCAAGAAATAACCTAGTAATTTTTCGTAATAATATGTAAACAAAGGTTTATCGTGAGTTTTGGCTGTTTACGGTGTTCATCGTAACATGCCAGTGATTACAAGTGTTATTTATGTGCTGAGATGGATTGCATGCGTCTAAGTGGTGATATCTTTACGTAAATTAACTAGGATTTATCTCTTTTAATAACGTGTTATGACAGGAGTTGTATTTAAAGTGTTACAAATACGTTGCATATGTGTTGGAGAAGACTAAACAGCAATAATTTCGTTCTTTCTAGTATTGACTAAATTAAGATGTGGAATCTATGTGAAGTTTGATGTGAAATAATGTTAAGTTTGGTGACTATGTAGATTGCTCTTGTCTTGTAAGTGTGGTTGTTTGCGTCCCAGTGAAAGGATAAATAGTGTAGTGTTTTATTATTCTTCATTTAATGCATTTGGCCACCCCAAGTGTCATCTTTTTATTTCATTGCATTGTGGTATCCAATGTGAATTTGTTGAAATAATTAATCCGTCTATGTTTAAGGCAGGTAATGATAAATTAACAATTGGCAGTAGCATTTGTCGTTGGCAGGGATTATTGTGTTAATTGAGAGTATTAAATTGTGTGTTTGTTCACGTCCAAGTGAAAGTGATGATTTTTTTCTACTTTTGCAATGTATGTTGTTTCATTATGCTTCATTCAGTAAATTTTATCTCCTCAAAAGTTTTTTTTTTTCATTTTCTCGACTTGATGTCATTAGCAAGAATGTTCCTTTATTTGAGTGCCACCGTGTGTGCCTGGAGAAATAGTGGAAATAATTTAAATCTGCCCAATATATCTCACGGTAGATAATCGAGAAATAGAGGAATTGATTTAATAAAGCTAACTAATATATCTCACGGTATGTAATCATATAATTAATGTATTTATTGACGACGCATAAATAATCTCTTCTTTTAATTTATTAAGTTTTGGTCAATTAAAATTCAATAAATTAATAAAAGAAGAGGAAATCACATATGCTGTTTTAGGTGGTAGTACAGCGTTCTGCCGCGCGCAGCGCTACTGTCGGTAAATAACTTACCCATTATGAGGCTATTTGACGATATCCCTTACCCGTCTTACCTGGGAATGAGCAATTTCTTACGGAAGCGCCTTACCTCATGGTAAGCTACTTACCTGCTTCTTAGGTAAGTATCTCGCAAGAAGAGAGTAAGGAGCATACTCTGTGCCAGCTGAGTAGCATTAGCTGCTTCAAGGCCGTTCTACAATGACCGTATGACGTAAGTCTTAAGTCGTAAGCGAGCCGAAATGGTCTGTCGTAAGCTCTTACGGCCAGCCGAAATGAAGAAGGCATCTCCCATCTTTACGGCATCAGGCTTACGGCAAGCCTGATCGCCAACCACTCCGAGCTGGGGTCAGTCAGAGGCGAGTCAGGGGTGATTCAATAGTTATAGAGTAGAAAAGCATTACGTAAAGCTCTCCTATCCAGATCAATAGCATTACGCTGACACCTGCGCCATCTAAATTCGACAGTCTCTGGCGTTTTATGGTGGAACAGCATTTTGGTACTTAAATAAAACTGCAGTAGTTGTACTGTCCACTTAAATTTTAATTTAAAATATTACATAACACGTGTTTCGACGCTTAGGGCGTCGTCATCAGGTCTACATAAGTTATGTCTCCAATGGGATTATTTATACATAAGCAAAGGGCATTGGGGGGAGGGGAATCCCCGGAATCGGAAGAAGAAGAAATTCAATGATACCTTGAAGAAAGTTTGTCTCCACGTAGTGAAAACATTTTTCACTCTTGGGAAATGAGCTGTCTGTATCCTCACTTGAAGGAATTATCTTCTAAGTGCTTAATCATGCCGCCATCAACAGTTTTCTCTGAGAAACTCTTTAGCACATCAAGTTTAATTTGTGGCAGGAAAAGTAGAAAAATAAATCTCGAAAGTGTTAGGACGCTTCATTTAAAAAAATATAAGTCTTCAATAAAAATATAAATTTTAATGTCAATGCAAAATTATACGAATTCAATGTTCTTAAAGACTAAATATATTTAAAAGTGAAAAAGGCAACATACTGGAATTCTATTGAAGTTTCTCTCCTATAACTTCATAACTTGTGAGTGATTTTGACAATCAATTACATGGCATGAAGATATATCTGTGTACCTACTGATTCTGGTGCTATATGAATGAAAATTATTCCTAAATTGAAAATCAGATAGGTAATTTTTTGGGTAAATCAAAGGAATAAATACACAAATCTATAACAATTTTCTGTTGAATAAATTATGGTCTAGAATGTTCTATATTGGGTGATCCATTTATAATCCTAAATATTCTCTTTTGTAAAAGCACAATATTCTGTAGGTACTTATATAACACAAGTTACCCCAAAAAATGATTCAATGCCACTCAATACTTTGAAAAAAAGAAAAATTTAGATGCTCGTACATTGTTTTCTGGCTCATAGGTCTTTAAGGTTTCTCGGTAAATAAATTACCCTTCACATGAACGAAAATATTAGCCATTTTAGTTATTTAGAAAAAAAAACAATTTTACTAAGACATAACAACCAATATAGCCAAAGAATATTTAATAAAATTATTAGCAAATTCGGTGTTTGAATGTTCGAGATATGATTAATATTCAAATTAAAGAAAACTACATATCTTCCCATCTCAATTTTTTTACAATCGAAGCACCAATAATTTGTGAGAAACTTAAAACAAAAATTTGGTGGATTAGCTCTCACATTACCATTTAATGAGTACACATAAAATTTAAATACAAAAGGAGGTCTTTAAAATTTTTGAAATTAATTATTGAAACGAATGTAAATGTCTGACTTGATTTTTAATAAAATGAAGAGACAAGGAAAATAAGAAAACATCATGAATACTTATCACCTCTCAATTTTACACAATTTGATTTTATACAATTCCAATTTTTGTTGTCCGTCCAATACATAAAATCTAGGTTATAAGGTAGTTAGTGCCTTTTATTCTGTCATGAGTGAAGAAAAATTCAATCTGGAACATGAAAAAAGTGTAGTGTATAGGGTTGTGGTGACCTAGTGGGTGGAGCACTGGGCTGCTGGTCTTTGGTTCAAATCCGGGTGAAGCCTCTCTCGGCACCCACACCAAAAATCCTTGCGCTGTGATTGTCAGAATTGCCTGGAAAACGCAGGTGGCCCAGGGAAAGGATCCGGCCCCCCTAACCTGAATGTGTGCATTTCACCTGCCGATGGCTTAGAACCTGGTGAGCTCTACTCTCACTCATTAAAATCAACCTTCGGGTTAAATCAACGAGTGTGTTTTAGAGGTGTATATGGGCTAAAGATATGACTATGCTTGGAATTTTCTCTCAAAATGGAGGTGGAACTATCAGTTTCCAGTGGGAAAATGCAATTTACTATCTATAACCTCCTTCTTCCCTGGTGGTTGTGATGTTGGTGACGTCTTGTAGACAAGGATATCATATTCCGGGAGTGTATATTCTTTCTTGTTATATCCCACGTAGAGAAGACCGTCCAGGGGGTTTACCTGCAAGATAATAGGTATGGTATAGACAGCAGAAAAAATTGCCAACTAAATTCCTACTCGTTAAAGGTCAGCTTATATTCTAGAGCCGCAATTCTCAACCATTGGAAGGTTTAAGCTGTGGGTTATAATCCTATAAGGATCAGGGGTACAAGATAAAAGTTTTGAAATGGCCAAAGGAAGTTTCAAATAACTAAAAAATATTAATTAATACGTTTTTCTTACACAAAGAATATAATTTTTGGAAATGGGAAACTAAGGAATAAATAATTTAAAAACGCTAGGGATTGCTGTTCTAGAAAAATTATTCATTAAAAAAACACTAATCAGGTCTTTCTTATGGTTGCTCAGGACAATGATAATGGTTCTTAAGTTAGAAATACACCATCGGCTAATGCTAACCTTAAGTAGTGGAAAACAGGCATTCTCCAACTCTTGCCTAGTCAGCAGTACGATATTAATCTCAAATATCAATGCTATTCGTAATTACTTACAGTGGCCAATAGATATCGTAATTGTGGTAGGAACAACATTTTCAGACTATATTTACTATGGGGGAAAAAGTTTCCCAACAAACGGTGCGATGCCACTATCGCTCTCTGGGGAAAATCACTTTCCTTTCTGATGGCATACTAATATTCTTAGGTCTTGGCCACGACGAGGGAAATTCAAACATAGTAAGTCGCTGGACTGATCGTTCAAATCGCTGATAAATTCCCGGTCGCTCACCTGCCCCGAGCGTATTTCGCGCTGACCACGAGGACGGAAGCGCATTAGATAACCTTGTACGCATTGGGAACGTCCCATTGAACTCTCTCCTAAGGATCAACCGTGACCAGGTAACGATAAAAAGTTTTCCTGAGGCAAAACTCCGTAGGTAAGACCACAGGCAGCCTATCGCTAAAAACTCATGGCAGTTGATTGGTAGGTTAGATGGGATGCGGATTTCAATGCATTTGCTTTTGCAGACACTATTTCTCTGTGACGACTTCCGCGGGTATTCACAAAATTCCATTAAGTCCAGGAGAGAGGGGATTAATCGATGGGATTGTTGAGTTAGGCTCAACTGTCGCTCAGATATCGAGGGCAATGGATTGGAACAGAAACACAGTATACTGACTAAAATGCTACAGGGAGGTGGATGAGACGACAAAGAAGCAACACGACAAAGAACCAGAGACCAAGATGCACCTCCCGAGATGATGATGGTAACATTCGTTAGCATTCTGCTTAAAATCCTATTACTATTGGCGGGGTGGCAGTGATAAAGAGGAAATTCAGCTAAAATGAACCTGTATAGTGAGAAATCACCTCCATGAACCCGGTATGAGAAATTGCAGATCGACAAGAATGCCAGCAATAAAAGAAACAAAATAAACGGCGAGGATAGATTTCGCTCATTCGTACCGGGACATTGACCAATAATATTGTAATATCATAACTTCCATCGATGATTAAACATTAGAAGTGTTGAGTATGGACGTGTTTAGCAATGAAAAACATGCAATTGTAGGTAAGTATAACTTTATAAATTGATAGTACTCTTTAGAACATTTCCCTATTTAGAAAAAAATAATATTCCTCCTGTTAGTCAGGTACCACCCAAAAAACCGTAACAAGAAGAAACATAGATCTGGACATATATGTCTGCGTTTTTGGGAATCAATTTATGGTGCTCTGCCGGGACTGTTATTAAGAACACCACCTCGAATGACGTCCGAGGATTACCTCCGAATCCTTCGCATTTTCATCGCTGCCATACACAAACGAATTAGTACCAAAGGACGAAGTAGGTAGTAAGAAGGAAAATATAATATCTTTCTTGCTTATTTTTTTGTCTCTTTTACTTGCGTATTTATTAATTCATTAATATTTGCACATTCACAGCTTATTTATTTGTGCAGCCATTAAAAATATACCGCCATGATTAAAATATGCATTGGATATACGTTTATATTCACGATTAGAAGTGGAAACACTTTTACATGGTGGTGTTCTGTTAAGGATCGTAGGCTATAGGGAAAGAAGTGGACACCGGGTGAGTCCCGGTACCTTGACAGAGTGCGAGAGGAGGAGCGAAACCTAGAATAAATTGGTAGGAAAGAGGAAGAATGCAGAGAAAACTACGGCGAGAAGGAAAGAGTCAAATGATACGTTTTAAATGCATACAAGTTCATTTAATGGGCCTCCGTTTGGAAGCCAGCGATAATAACGCTCCCAGGGAATGCAAGCGGTCAGTAAGCCGTCACTGGCTTCGACGATCAGTCCACCACCTTTCTGTGTTCAAATTTCCCTCGTTGCCAAGACCAAGGAATAATATGCCATAAGATAGGAAGCCAATTTTTCTCAAAAGCGATAGTAGCGACACTCTGTTTGTTGGGAAATTTTTTTCCCCCATAGTACAGTCCTGCCAATTTTTCTCAAAAGCGATAGTAGCGACACTCTGTTTGTTGGGAAATTTTTTCCCCCATAGTATGTACATACTATGTAGGAGTATGAGCAAACTTGGCCGGACCTTCAAAAGAAGTTCAGTTTAATTTTCCAGGAGATCATAGGCATATTCAGGTGGGTGGGGGGGGTTTTGGGGGAAGTAAATCTCCCCCCCCCCATTTATGGCTTAATTTTAAAACAATTTTTAAAAACTTTGATTCAAAACATGCTATTACTAAGGTAATTTCAAGGCTCAGAACACCGTCAAAACGACATTTTAAAATATATATTTTTCGAAATTCCCAGACCCCCATTTTACATGGGGAGTATTCCATCCCCCACCATTCCTTCTTACCACCTCCTTCAGATGCTTCTAGATACACCAATGCAGGAGAGTGAGTCTGTGTAACTTTTTTCCAACATTGACAAAAGTTAATTGTCTGCCTAGAAGCCGAAATGGACATTGGTAAGTCTAAAAATATCATTTTTGACAACATGGTGACCGTCACTGAATTCGTATATCATTTTCACAATTTATTTTGCTTGGTGAATATTACGGTACAGTTATACATACTTGCCCCCATAAGTTCTAGTTTCTCATAGCAGCTGTACTGACTGCTTATCATAACATATATTACCTTTCCAATCTCTTCACAACTGCTATAGAAGGCTTTTCCAATGTATAGGGGTGTTCCATCAACAGTTTGCCCTCCTATTACTGCACAATCTGGGATTTTTCCTTTCGTGGCTGGAATCCATTCATAGTTGTCACCAATTAGTAGCTAAAAAAATTGAAATCATCACAAAATGCCAGGTTTCCATTATCTTTGTATCAAGATAGTAAAATCAAAATAAGGAAATTAGTCTTCTTCATGTAGAATACATGCTTCGGTCTAGCCTATAGTTTACAGAATATATTTCAAGCCAGGACTTTCGGCTGACAAAAAAAATTCCAAACCTACTCACATAAATCCTCTTAGTTTTTTGTTAAAGTTGACTGAGCTCATTTAGTCCTCAGTTAGGAACAATAATTATTTGAAATGTAGTGTTTTGACCTCATTGTCCTGTTTATTATTCAAGATTTTTAACATTTCCATACCATTTAATAAAATAATATTCATGAAGTAGGCACATATTTAATTCAACAATAAGTGCACTCGGTATATCAAGGAAATCTCAGTTTGGCCAATTTTTTTTTAAATAATTTTTTTATTAATACAATATTACTTTTTTTTATATAGAAGCCTAAAAAATTGATACTCCTTCGATGCTAATGAAGGATGGTTTTAAAAAAATGTCATTACTGATTTTACCTCCAGGAAGAACATCACTAATTTTTATTCATTTTAAGTTTTGCTGGCAATCAATGTAACAGAAATATTTACAGATTCATAGTTGCAGAAGATTATATTTTTTATGTGAGAAAGTGAAAGAGAGTGGCTAAAGCAGGAAAGGCATTATTACTCACCAAATGAAAGTTAAACACAAGCTTAGAAGTTTTCAAGTCGTATAGATATTTCTTGACCGGAAGGTATTTTATACCTCAAGCATTTTATTTTATATTTTCCAAATATTATTTCTTAGCATTATTTCTTTAGTTAAAGCTTAAGTTTGGTTGTTAGTTCTTTATTCCTTTTTGGTGTGTTGATACACATTCACTTTGTTCCAAACATCTCTTTCGACCATTCTTACTTCCAACTACGTATTAATAAAACCTTAGTAAAGTGGTCCTACCTGTAAGTGTGCGTAAGCAATCTCTTGGCCTCCCCATGCAATGTACAATCTGCGATATTTTAGGAAAAATTTTCCTGGGATGAGGTCTCCCTTATGTGTGACCCTCCCAACATAGTGATCGCATTTGGAGTCATTAGTGCTCACTAATCTTTCAGTTGAAATGTTTCCAGTTGGAACATCTTCCCATTGAGAAGTCATCTTTGAACATGTGTTGGAATGGACTGCTGGAAAAACAGAAATAACAATGATCAGTTGTTCATAATTTAATTTTCATTATTAGTGTGGTTTGATGAAAAGAGTGATTGTTTTTTTATTATCATAGAAAATGAAAAGTACATTTTCACTTTTCAAAATAAATGGTATCCATTGGTATTGGCATACTTATTTGGCGATGCTCACTAAATGCCATTAACTGTTACTTCTTATTTTACCTATATTATAAAATAAATTAATTATGCCTGGAATATCAGTTCTCATGTTTCCAAATTTTTCCAAGTTTATACACCTGCATAAATGTTTATGTTGTCTTCAATAGTGTACTGATTATTTCACTTTCATTTAGTTTTTTTTTAATTAAAAGACTATATGTATTTAGAATCTGGTGCATTAGAGCTCGACAAATCTGTTATTCATATAAGAATCCATTGAGTAAAAAGGTCAGGTATGAAGATTAAATAACCCTCCAGATGTATGTTCAAGGCGCATTTAGGTGCTACATTATTAAATCATCTAGACTCGCAAAGCTCACCACCCAGTTTAGCAGAACTTAAATCAGTTATTAAGGAGAAGAGATGAATCGATGGTCAGCGTCAATATATTTTGCTTTTAGCAAGATAAATCATGTTTTGGCCAGCTATGATTGGGGAAATAATGGCATAATTTTCGGCAGCTTCTCCCATTCATCTTCCAAAACAGTTTCGATCATGCAGAGAACAATGGCTTTGTCTTGGTTAGTGTTCGGTATAAAGTGCTGCTTTTTCATATATCAAAATGAGTCTATAAACACGATTTGAAAGTGCCTAAGCTGAAGATCCTTGAAAGAAAAATTGGAAATATTTTTCGTGCAGGATAGGTTGATTATTATAAATGAACTTTTTTATAGTTAGGCTGCATCACTTAACACAGCACGACAGTATAAAAGATTCAATAAAGTGGCCAGAAGAAACACTCATCCTTATATGTTAGGGGTTTTGTCGCTGAATAAAATTAAGTCATTTACCTACAGAGATTTTGTATGATTTTCAGATCTATGAAAATAATTGAAAGTTATTGCAACATAAGCCGAATAGAATTTATCACTCTGAGTGGTATAACATTGAGATTTCGCTTACATTTCTGTTTCTAAAGAAAGACCTAAAGATTGACCGATGTCCTAGTGTAAAATCATGATGACCCTACAACTTTTTAATATATTTGCTAATTTAATATCTTTGTACATCTAAAGGTTCAGCTTTAATTGTGAAGTGATCCTTTCTGATAAAAATATGAGCGAACACAATTCCACTGTCCAGAATCCACCCTAAAGATGTATTTTTTTATTCGTATAGGAACAGAACCCTTAATTTTTATAATTTGTGACGGGAAAAGTAGGAGAATATATCCTAGGTCTGTTAGGATGCATGTTTTCTTGTTAAACATTTCTTTTATTATACCATAAATTTGCATGCTAATGCTGCATTAAACAATTTCAACATTCTTAAATAGGTGCTAAAATATGTAAAAGTGCAAAATGTAATATTAGTGGTAGCTTATATAGAAGATTATGTTCTATAATGCCATAACTAGTGATTTTGACAATCTATGATAAGGTATGAACAAAGATCTGTGTATTAATTCTGGTGTTTCATGAATGAACAAATTATTCCTAAGTTTTTACCATAGCAATAAATTTTCAATTTTAAATCGAATTTCTGTTGAATAAATAATGGTCTGGAATGTTCTATATTGAGTGATTCATTTATAATCCTAAAGGTTATCTTTTGTAAAAGCGCAATATTCTGTAGGTACCTATATGACACTATTTACCCCAAAAAATGATTCCATACCACTCAATTACTTTGAAATAAAGAAAAATTAAGATGCTCGTAAATTGTTTTCTGAGTCATAGTTCTTTAAAGCTTCTCAGCAAATTAATTACCCTGCATATTTAGAAAAAATATAAACCTTTTTAGTTAAATTTAGTGAACTCGTTTTACTAAGACATTACAACCAATATAGTAGAGGAATATTTAATAAATTATTAGCAATTCAAGTATTTGAATGTTCGAGTTACGAACAATATTCAAACTAAAGAAAACTACTTTTCGTCCCATCTCATTTTTTTACAATCAGAGCACCAATAATTTGTGAGAAACATTTTTTCAAAATTTGGTGGAGTAGCTCTCACATTACCATTAAATGAGTACACATAAAATTTAAATAAAAATAAGCACGTCTTTAAAATTTTTGTAATTAATTGTTCAAACATATGTAAATGTCTGACTTGATCTTAAATAAAATGAAGAGACAAGTAAAATAATAAAAAATCATGAATACCCATCACCTCTCAATTTTACACAATTTTATTTAGTATACCTAAGTCCAAGTGTTTTTGTCCCTCCAATACATAAAATCTAGGTTATAAAATAGTGAGTGCATTTTATTCTGTCACGAGTGGAGAAAAAGGCAACCAGGAACATGAAAAAAAATTGAATATGTTATAGGTGTTGTAACGGCGGCGCTTCGACCCTTTTTTCTTATTATACGCGCCTGACCGCATTCTTTTCTTTGGCAATGGCATAGCGATTATGAAGTATTTGTTTTTTTCATATTAATTATAGTTTATTTTGATTTAATGATATTTGTGTAAAAAATGTTACGTATGAGTTGCCATTGATTACCGATTAGTATTACGCGCGAGCGCTAGTTGCCTAAAAAAGTGTGGTTAAAGGTGGCGCTAGGTGCCTAAAAAAGTGTAATTAAAGGTGGCGCTAAGTCCCTAAAAAAAGTGTGGTTAAAGGTGGCGCTAGGTGCCTAAAAAGTGTAATTAAGGGGGCGCTAGGTGCCTGAAACCGGCAACCGTGTGCGAAGTAACTCTCGAAAGGACGAGAGGTCAGAAAACGAAGTAACTCTCGTGGTGACGAGACGGAGAGAAACAGAGAAATCGAAAGAACTCTCGAGGGAGAAGCACCTCATGGGGACCAAAATCGTGGACGAGTGGCTTAGTGACATTACCCTATCAGCTGGCGAGGAGCAGGAGAGACGATACCACGGGAGGATCGGCGCTGGGAAAGCAATTATCCCGGGTGGCGCACCACCTGAAAGCAGAGGAAATCTCGTCTCCGGGCCGCTCAAAACGCCGCTGCGATTAAATAAGTACTGCCCGATTTCCACTCTCCCCCCCCCCCTCCTTTGACAATGCAAATATCATTAGTGTGCTATCCGGTTCTCGCAGTTAGCACCCAGTGAAGTGGGACAGAAGTGATTTGTCCCCATCGTTTCAGACCGCGAACTTTTGTTGCAATAGTTTTTTTTTCTTTTATTTTGTTTAAGTTCAACCTGGTTTGTTCAGATAAATAATCTCCCGTCCGACAAACATTTTATAAGTGAGAAATAAAGAGACGAGGAACGTGCATAGTAGTGTTAAAAGGGTTTCAATATTTCACGTACTTGTGTTCACTTCATCCATCATTAGTTCATTCAGTTTGATCGTTGTCTGGCGTTTCCCATTAATGTTTCGCCGATCAGTCATTCATCTTTCATTAGTAAGTAAGAGTGTGTTTTTCTTTACATGGCCATTGCCTGTCGTAAATATCCGTAATAAATGTGCATTGGTATAATTCTACCTCAACTCACTTTCATTCCCACACCGCCGCGACGTCGTCCCGCCCTAAGGCTAAGAGCCCATTCACCTCTTAGTACCGGTTTGTTACAGTGTATAGGATTATGGTGGCCTAATGGGTGGAGCACTGGGCTGCCGACCAGAGGGTCTCAGGTACAAATCGAGATGAAGCCTCTCTGGGCACTCACACCAAAAATCCTTGCGCTGTGATTGTCAGAATTGCCTGGAAAACGCAGGTGGCCCAGGGAAAGGATCCGGCCCCCTTAACCTGAATGTGTGAATTTCACATGCCGATGGCTTAGAACCTGGTGAGCTCTACTCTCACCCATTAAAATCAACCTTCGGATTGAAACAACGAGTGTGCTTTAGAGGTGTATATGGGTTAAAGATATGACTATAATTGGAATTTTCTCTCAAAATGGAGGTGGAACTATCAGTTCCCAGTGGAAAATGCTATTTACTCTCTATAACCTCTGTCTTCACTGGTGGTTGTGATGTTGGTGACGTCTTGTAGACAAGGATGTCATAATCTGGGAGTGTATATTCTTTCTTATTATATCCCACGTAGAGAAGACCGTCCAGGGGGTTTACCTGCAAGATAATAGGTGTGTTATAGACAGCACAAAAATTGCCAACTAAATTGCTATTCGATAAAGGTCAGCTTATATTCTAGAGTGGCAATTCTCAACCAGTGGAAGGTGTAAGCTGTGGGTTATAATTCTATAAGGATCAGGGGTACAAGATAAAAGTTTTAAAGTGGCAAATGAAAGTTTGAAATTGCTAAATAAATATTAATAAATACGTTTTTACTACACACAGTGACCAGATGTTTGGGGGGGGGGAGGAACCAGCGGTTCTTGGGGTATGGAATACCCCCAGGAAAATGGTGGTTACGTGGTCTCGCTCCAAATCATTTGTAACAAAGTATGTGCACAATGGTTTGTGGGGCCGTCAATACAAAGAGCACAATTTTGGGAAATGGGTGATTAAGGAATAAATAATTAAAAAAGGTTAGGGATTGCTGTTCTAGAGAGATTATTCATTACAAAAAAACACTAATCAGGTCTTTCTTATGGTTACTCAGGACATTGATAATATTCTTAAGTTAGAAATACACCATCGGCTAATGCTAACCTTAAGTAGTGGAAAACAGGCATTCTCCAACTCTTGCCTAGTCAGCAGTACGATATTAATCCCATATATCAATGCTTTTCATAATTACTTGCAGTGGCCATTAGTTATCACAATTGTGGAAGGTACAATATATTCAAACTATATCTACATACTACGTAGAGGTATGAGCAAAACTGGCCGGGCCTTCAAAAGAAGTTCAGTTTACTTTTCCAGGAGAGTGAGTCAGTGTAACTTTTGTCCAACATTGACAAAAGTCAATTTTCTGCCTAGAAGCCGAAATGGACATTGGTAAGTCTAAAAATATCATTTTTGACAACATGATGACCGTCACTGAATTCGAATATCAGTTTCACAATTTATTTTGCTTGGTGAATATTACGGTACAGTTATACAGACTTGTCCCCATAAGTTCTAGTTTGTTATAGCAGCTGTACTGACTGCTTATTATAGCATATATTACCTTTCCAATCTCTTCACAACTGCTATAGAAGGCTTTTCCAATGTAAAGGGGTGTTCCATCGACAGTTTGCCCTCCTTTTACTGCACAATCTGGGATTTTTCCTTTGGTGGCTGGAATCCATTCATAGTTGTCGCCGATTAGTAACTGAAATGAAATTTTAATCATCACAAAATGCCAGGCTTCCATTACTATTGTGTCAAGATGGTAAAATCATTCTAAGAAAATTAGTTATCTTCATGTAAATTACATAGAGATGGGAAAATTACCGTCATTTGCATCTGAGGTAAATTACAACGGTAAATTTCGGTAATTTCCGAAAATTACCGTAATTTTCCTGTATTTTTTAATTTTAAGTATTGAACTGCAGATGTATGGTTAAATAAGAAAGTCAATAAAAATAGGAAGGGAATGACCATGTTTAATCCATTCCTAATACAACATTAATCTATTAGAAATTTTTAAAATTGTAAAAAAAACTACGGCAGCGACAGGCAATCTGGCTTTCTGTTGTCAAAGTATGAAAAATTTTCAAGAGGAATATTCCAAAGCTTTAATTTTATAATGTTATAATTTAAGTAAAATATTCAAAAAATGAATTGCACATACCTCAATTTATTATTAAACACATAGGAAATGTGAACTTGGCTTAAAAGAACATGTTTGGAATTTATCTTTATGAATAATTATCTCAAACATGGGTGAATTATCTAAAACATTACGGTAATTTACAAGGGACGCGGTATATATTGGCCCATCTCTAAAGCCCGTTTTACACGGGGCACGTAATTGCACTATCTGATGTACTATCTTTTCCAAAAGTCTGAGTGCATCCACTTTCCTCCATTCTACGGTTTTTAGAATGGGAGATGGTTGGAAAACATTGAAATTCGGCACTAACTGTGGACTGCGTCTTTTGCTGGGCTAGCTTGACTTGTGAGACGACGGTGGGGAATGAGTTAAGGCTGGGACACAATCAACGTTAACGTGTGACGCGAGCCGTTGACGGGAATACGTGTAGAGATGGCTAACGGGAAAGTACCGGGGACGGACACAGCCAACGTGTCCCGGGAGTACGTGTACGTGAGAGATGGGCAACTTTCATCTCTCAACGTTTCCCGTACACGGAGAACCAATCAGAAGTCAGATAGTGTTGCCGCGAGACTCGAGACTTTCTCGTCTCGTCTCGAGTCTCGTCTCGAAAACGAGACGAGACTCGAGACGAGACCGTTAGGTAGAATTCGAGACGAGACTCGAGACGAGACTCGAGACGAGACCACTTTTTGACGAGACGAGACGATACCACTTCCACGAGACTCTCGAAAGTCTCGAAATACAGAAACATATATGTCCTTAATTGGTATTTTGTATAGCTTTATCCCTAAAACTATGTCCTTCTGTTAAGATGAAGTAAATTTTACGTTTATCTTAAGTATTAAATTTGAAATATAATTAAATAATAACTTTTCGATAAATTATCTAACTATAAAAAAGAATTTTTGCCGAAAAATTAATTTCTGAATGCATAAGCGTGACTTCTGGAGCCAAGTAAGTGAGTGTTAATGGCTGACTACTTTTCTTTGTTTCCTGCGATAATAACCTTGGAAAATTTATCCAGCAACAATTGGACTATTTTCTAAAGTGGTAATTTTCAGTGATTACTTCTACGACAAAAATATCTTGGGTTATACTCGCATATGTGTAAAGTATCGCACAGCGGCACTTGCAATCCTGCTTATAGTTTGCTTATAGTTTACATGCTAGGAGAAAATGATGGCGCCATTTCGAATTGCGCAGAGCACATCACCTCGGCAGAAAGGCGAATGATAATTGAAATAACTATGTACCTCTTCCTGCATGATATATCTTCCGAGGTTAGTGAGGATATTTAGCATAATGTCGCTAAATTGTGCCGAGGATGTTACAATAAAAAAGGATAACTACAATTGGCTTTCCTTAGACTTTAATTTCTTTCATTTGCCTTTATTTTGCTAACCAAAAATTCGTTTATTCAAAAAGCCCATTACTGGATCATCTGACCGGCATTTATTCATCAGCCACTCACTCTAACTCCATTCATTATATTTTCTCCAGAAACACCTGTTAGCGGCAGGTAATCTTATTTCAACAGCTTGCAGTCCATTCTAAAAGGGGCCAGAAACCTGTCGAAAAAATCTATTTGCAGACTTGTGCGAAATTCCTGAGAGGAAAAATCATTCGCCCTGACCGGGATTCGAACCCGGATCCCTAGATTTGCGGTCGAGTTCTTTAGCTTAAATGGCTAAAGCACAAAGTTTTGATAGCGCTGATTAGCATTTTAGATGTATAGCCCATAAACCTTGCAGTACAGGATCTATTAAGAATCTGGAGGACGGGGTTTCAGAAGACCAGCTTTATTAATTGACAGTGACGACGAGGATTTTGATTTTGAAGAAGAGAATAAAACTTCAATTGCCAAAATAAGATCTCTAATTTTAAAAATTAAAAAAAGTGAGCAGTTACGAAATAAATTCCGTAGCGCTTGCGAAGCTGCAGGGGAACCATCACTGAACCTTGTAATCGACGTCCTTACTTGGTGGAATTCAACAGACGATATGATTGGAACAGCACTTAATGTGAAGAGAGGTATTTCAATCCTATGTGATAGTATAAGTGACCTGAAGTGCCTCAAAATCAATGGATCAGAATGGACACTGCTTGAAAATGTTCAGAAAGTTTTAAAAAACTTTAAAGTTCTGACGAATAAATTAGGAGGAGAAAATTACGTCACCCTTCCACTCGTTACCGTTCCATTTAACTTGCTGTTGGATAAGCTAGAAAAAATGATGGAAATACTGGACAACAAGTCTGGAAGGAATGAAGGTGATGAAAAACTGTTGCTTGCCTATCAAGCTGCTCGGGACAAGATGCTAAAGCACTACAGCCTGACAAACTGGATTTACTGCGCGGTATTAATATTAGATCCACGTCATAAATGTGATACTTTCTCCATGACGCCATGGGGAAAAGAGATGCAGGAAAAGTCCCTATTGAAATTTTAAGAAATGTTCAAAGTCTATTACGAAAGGTATCCCACTCAAATACAGTCCGCTCAGTCAATGGATCTAGAGAATCTTGAGAGGTCTGTTTTGGTAGAAAGTGACGAGGAAGACCTTCTACATGTATATTCTCTCTATAAGCAGTCAAGACCCAGTACTGGCAGGTATTTTCTCCTTTTCGACTAATTTCACTAACCTTAACTATTTTGACCTAAGAGAGAAGTTCAATGTCTCAGAACTTTTATTTAATTTGTTTTTTACTTTTAAATAGAAATTTAACCCTTTTTCTGTTAAGACCTAATGGGTTTCATATATTTGCTCCTAGTCTATCATCCCAGTATGAAAAATGGAGGAAAGAATTTGAAGACTATCTTCAATTGCCGAGATCCCCTAGTGATATAAACATATTGACATGGTGGAAGGCGAATGAGGCAACTTTTCCAGTGCTATCAAAAATGGCGTGAGACTTCCTCAGTATTACCACTACATCTGTTCCAGCGGAAAGGTTGTTCTCAAGAGCAGCCTTGACAATAAGGAAGCATAGAAACCGCTTGGGTCACGAATCAGCAAGAAGTTTATTCTGTGTGAACTCGTGGGTGACGTGCAATTTGGCCAGTCAAATAAAAAACGAATGTTAATTAAACTTTTTTAAATCTGAAAATTATTTAAACTACTTTATTAAAGCGAAAATTATCTCTTATACCACTCACGTTATTTTTGCGATTATTTTCTTAAACCTTCTGTTGATTTCTCTGCAGTAAATTTGTGTCTTCATTCCCTTTTTAGAAATTTTTTGTTTTATGTTACTAGTTTATTCATTGAGTATCAATAAAATCAATGATTTTACTAGCAGTTTGATGTAATTGGTGTCCAGATCAATATATATTAAAAATTTATATTAATGGCTTTCCTATTTCGAGTGTACCGATTCAGCGATTAAGTACGCAAAGGAAACGGCTTTTTATGGTGCTAAATTTATTTTTGGGGAAACGAGACGAGACGAGAGTCTCGTCCGAGACTCGAGACCGAGACGAGACTGGGGTTCACGAGACGAGACTCGAGACGATACCCGAGTTCAGAAAACGAGACTGAGACGAGACTGGCTCAAGTCTCGTCTCGTCTCGTCTCGCGGCAACACTAAAGTCAGAAGACACAAATTGAGAAAATGGCGGACGTCCAGTCCATATTTAGCTTTTATTTGAAGCTTTCAAAATATTTCGCGAGTTTCTCCAGGCATCTTCTTAACCAAGAGTCAAAGCCACGCTGCTTAGTGTCTATAAATGCGTGAATACAAGATAAACGGTATTTTTGGCTCACAGTTTACCTTAAAATATCCCGAATTCGCCGTTGCGCTTACGACAGTCAATTTTCACGGGAGGTGCGCCGTGACGTCGATTGTGTCCGGTGGTTGAAATTTCCAGTCCCACGTAATACGGTTCACGGTTCCCGTCACACGCTAACGTTGATTGTGTTCCAGCCTTTACCAAGGCGGTTAGAAAAGAAATGGAGGTGACATACCACTTGATTCTTGAAGCCAATTCCGCCATTGCAGTCGGCACAGTTTAGACCTTCCTTTGGCTTACGTCTCCGGCGGTCGCGTTCGATTTTCGTCAAATATAAGTTAAAAACCACAGACAAGGCGATGTTTTGTTGATGGTTTGGCATCACCTACTCGGCACAAAATCCCTCCCAAGCACCCCAATTGTTGCTTCACTTTCGCCCATGAGCGTTCACGGTCAGGCCTCCTCCATTTCATTTTAACCTCCTTGTGAGTTAACGACGAACGGATCGACGAGGACGGAGTAAAACACGAGAGAGGAAAGCCCCATCGGAATGCACCGAAGGTTATTCGGGCTTATGCAGTTGCGACGCGACGATGGAAGCCTCCGACTTGTGTGATTTTCGCTCTTGAAATTCACATTTGTGCTCACGAGCGATCCACTCTGTAAAAGCGGCGCGGTAGCCGCGAGGTTAAGACTGCCTCGAAAGGCGAATTTGATACATTCCCGGGTTCGATGCTCAGTGGTTGTCTTTTTTGCTCTCAAGTAATTTCAATATGACTGTGAAAATGAACCTCGAAAACAGTCTCTTTACATCAACGCACCCGGTACTGTTTATTACATTACACGAATTCAATAATGACGCAGGACAACCTAATACCAATGATGACTCCATGAATCCTTATTTCTCCTTAAGCCAATCTATTCACAGTGAATAAACACTTACACGTCTCACTAGCTGAATATTCTTGGTCGAACGCTGAGTATGGCAAAATCTCCCGAGAGGTAAGATCCCTATGCTCGAAACCGATCTCTCTTCTTACCGCTATAATATAAATTCGCATTCTAGGTACTCCGTTACGATTACAGAATACAGATCGGAGAAAAGGAGTAAAATAGTCTCCTGGCGCATATGGCGCATACTTTCTCCGACATTCAGAATACCATCGGAAGAAAAGAGCTAAATTAGTCTCTTTTTTTAACAGTTAGCTCTGGAGAAACTATTTTCAGAATGCCCCCTGGCGACGACCGTTACTAAACGATACTCATTTTTTTCATGTTTTTTTTCGTTGATATGACGACCCATGCATTTGGTCCACTGTTCCACACAGGAACGTAAAGCATTTCATTGGCCGATACAAATTCCGAGAGAGTTGCACCGACTTGAAAGAAGAATTTGTCAAAACACTGTCTTTATGGGGATAACGACCCAGTTCGACACTTCTACCCTGAGTTCCGTAATCTTTAGGGTAGATATTTTCGGGTCAGGCAAGTTGGTATTTAAATCAGTCTTTATTTAACGCCCAGAGTTCCGTAATAACCCCCCTGGAAAGGCATAGTCCCTCACCAAATGAAAGTTAAATACATGATTAGAAGTTTTCAAGTCGTATAGATATTTCTTGACCTTAGGGTATTTTATACCTCAAGCATTTTATTTTATATTTTCCAAAGATTATTTCTTAGCATTATTTCTTTAATTATAGCTTCAGTTTGGTTGTTAGTTCTTTATTCCTTTTCGGTGTGTTGATACACATTCACTTTGTTCCAAACATCTCTTTCGACCATTCATACTTCCACCTATGTATTCATCAAACCTTAGTAAAGTGGTCCTACCTGTAACTGTGGGTAAGCAATCTCTTGGCCTCCATATGCAATGTACAATCTGCGGTATTTTAGGAAAAATTTTCCTGGGATGAGGTCTCCGCTATGTGTGACCCTCCCAACGTAGTGATTGCATTTGGAGTCATTAGTGCTCACTAATCTTTCAGTTGAAATATTTCCAGTTGGAACATCTTCCCATTGAGAAGTCATCTTTGAACATGTGTTGGAATGGATTGCTGGAAAAACAGAAATAACAATGATCAGTTGTTCATAATTTATTTTCATTATTAGTGTGGTTTGATGAAATAAGTGATTGTTTTTTTATTATCATGGAAAATGAAAAGTACATTTCCACTTTTCAAAATAAATGGTATGCATTGGTCTTGGCATATTTATTTGGCGATGCTTACTACATTCCATTAACTGTTGCTTCTTATTTTACCTATATTCGAGGAAAACAATCTTAGATTAATGTTCTATCAATCATTTTTTAAATGGATGAAGTATGTATG
The DNA here is from genome assembly GCA_963573305.1 of Pyrrhosoma nymphula. Classification (NCBI taxonomy): domain Eukaryota; kingdom Metazoa; phylum Arthropoda; class Insecta; order Odonata; family Coenagrionidae; genus Pyrrhosoma; species Pyrrhosoma nymphula. The sequence goes on along the minus strand of OY754330.1, from coordinate 112,963,179 downwards.
TAATGTAACTGGTTGATACTTGTTTTATTTTCAAAATATTCCGTGTTAAAATAAATTAATTATGCCTGAATTTTCAGTTCCCATGCTTCCAAATTTTTCGAAGTTTATACATCTGCATAAATGTTTTTGTATCTTCAATAGTTTACTGATTATTTTCACTTTCATTGAGTTTTCCTTAAAAAATTAAAAGACTTTATTTAGAATCTGGAGCAATAGATCTCCACAAATCTTTTATTCAAATAAGTATCCATTGAGTCAAAAGGTCAGGATTGGGGATTAAATAACCCTACTGTTGTATGTTCAAGGCGTATTTAGGCGCTACATTATTACATTATCTGGACTTGCAAAACTCACCACCTAGTTTAGTAAAACTTAATCCGTTGTTGAAGAGAAGAGATGAATCGATGGTCAGCACCAATATATTTTGCCTTTAGCAAGATAAATCATGTTTTGGCCAGCTATGATTGAGGAAAATATGGAATAATTTTCCCCAGCTTCTCCCAATCATCTTCCAAGACAGGTTGGATAATGCAGAGAATAAGGGTTTGTGTTGGCTAGTTTGAGGTGCAAAGTGCTGTGTTTTTTATATCTCAAAATGAGTCTATAAACATGATTTGAAAGTTTCTGCTTGAGGCTTTCGCAGCGCTGTTGTGCTGGTATTTTTATGTCTTTCGGGTACCGTTGCGTTTGTGTGCCTTCCTTACCTAACCGACCGTATAGTTTAATTTTAGTTTATTAAACATTAAATTGAATATACATTTCATTGGCAGGTCTTGCCCGTCCCAAAACCAGTCCCATAACCCCGTGCGCAGCACGTTGAGGGCGGCTGGTCAATCCTAACCGAGTCCATTGTCTATAAAAGTAATTAAGATAAGCACAAATCGCTGACTCTGCAGTGTCCTATCGTAATTTACACAATCAAACTTAACAACAAAAACCTAAAACGAGCATTGCCTAACCATCACGCAGTTAGGAAAAAACAAAAACTACAAGTCACATTATTATATACACAACACATCACTGGGCACAACACTTTTTGTTTCCTTCCGATCTCCGTTCCCTGCGCCTGCGTATGGCTACGTATATCATGTCTAAATCACAACAAAGCTGAAAGCTCGTATATCAATGGCCATTTCTTTGCGTAAAACTGATTGCGAGAACTAATTTTTAAATGTCATTGCCGAGAATGAGAATAAACGAGATTTTTTCCATTTACCACACGTTTATTTACATTTAAATGAAGATGTAACTTACTTGCGGAGGCTTTATGTGCCTTATAAACGGATGAAGCTATTTTTGTACATTCTATATCGGCGTGCCGATTATTAAGTTCCGCGACGAAATATATGTCAAAATAAAATGCTCTGAATCGTGAACACTTTTATGTAATAGTATCGCGTACATATTATAAAAATAATTTCGGGTTATATATGCGCATGCAATTTGCGAGCAGTACGGAGGGATATACCATTTTATTAATAATTATAACTTTTATATGAACCTCAGAGAGTGCATCGGATACACCTGCATTCGAGTTTAGTGGGCAGCATTATACATTTTTTAAATTTCTGTTGTACTTACTTACAATTATCTTTATCTCTTTTTGTTCGTTGTTAATATCAACTAAACATAATAACGCAAAAATTACCCATAATTCGTTCAATTACGTGCTCGTGAATACTTTCCATGCGCGAATGTCGGTGCTTCTACGCAGCGGCCGATCGTTTCGTGTAGTCACGTAAGGTGAAGAGGGCGTAACAAAGCGGGAAGGTTCACTGGCGTGGCCTAGAGCGTTAGCAGGGTTGATTTATAAGATGTGTATCATCATCGATTCGAAAGGCGGCTTTACACACTGGAGTTCACTCCCATAATGGGAGTCCACTTGTAAGGTTAACTTCGACGTGTAAATACCTACTCCTGTAGGAGTTGGCCATCGATAGTGGCGGAATTCGATACTTGGATGGAATTGGTGCTTTCGATTTAGCATGGCGATAGCCGGCTATTGACGGAAGCGATTGGCGATCGCCGCCAATCGAAAGCACCAAATTGCCGCCATGCTAGTTGTGGAGGTGACTGTCGACCAACTGTTCAGTCAGACGAGTGGAAATCGCACATTTAAAATGGATACCGCATAAAGTATGCTCAAATTCGACGGATATGGAAAAGGTTTTCTTGCTAAAGTTGATAGCCCTTCAATGAGGTATATATGAAATGTTTGCTTTCCCAAGTTGATTTAAGTGCAAGTTAATGACCTGACATTGAGGTACAAGTGATACTTTTACCTTCTTAAGTTGTTCAGAACCTTACATTGAGGGGTATATGAATGTTTCGTCTTTCCAAGTTGATATTTGTACAATTTAATAGCCTTACATTGCGGTATATATGCAATGTTTGAATTATTAAGTTGATGTTAGTGCATGTTAAGAACCTTACACGAAGATGGATTTTAAAAGTTTGTCAATTAGAAGGACTATGGGGCGGTGAGTTACAAATCTTACGCATGTTATACCTAATAAGCTTATGGCCAGTTGACAAACATGCTATGAGGATAACCAAAAGGTTTCCCCATGCATCCCTGTTTATTTAGAGTTCTGAAACAAACATGTGATGCGAGCTTTAATGCAGTAAATTATAATATTCGTGCCACTTTCTTGAAGCTGTGTCGCCCGACCTGGGTCGGTTTTTTTTTGTCCCTCCAGCTCTTTAAGGCTCCTTGGACTTGCCTCTCTGGGGTCTTCATGCCCGTCTTCCTTGTCGCGTTGCGGTTATGGAGACAAGAGGTCCTTTTTTTAGGACCCCTTGAACGTATGTAAGTTGCCAGTTTCCCTCATTGGAGCCGTCGGAGCTGGAGGTACTGCAATTTTCGAGAAATTCCTTGTTTCGTCGTTGCAGGTGCGTGGTGAGCACGTATTGCTCACGAAATGAAGGGAATGTTGTGCCTTAAATGTACTTATAATGTTCTTTAAATTAATAACGAAATATCATATTACGGCTCTTTTTTGTATTCTTAATTTCAAGAATACCTCTTCCTCTAGTTTAATCGCCGCTGAGGCGAAGAATCGAGACATAGCCTTTGACTTAGACCTTGGAGCGTTAACGGGAAGTAGAGCCCTCTGAATTGAACTCTCAACACCCCTACCACACTTCATAGTTATTATATGGCAATCTAGAGGACACTGGTAGGAAGCGAAGCACGGAGCCATTCGACAGTGAATTGGAAAACTAATTCGCATTGACAAAACTTTCAGTGGTAGCTCACCAGAAAAATTCCAGAGCTTTTCAACGTTGCCCAACTCTGTAGAAACGGAAGACTGCCAGTAAGTGTAGTCAAGTGAAATGCGTTGAGTAAACAAGTAAGCTAACAGTTGCTCAAGTTGGTGAAAAGTGTAGTTGATAGAGGTTATAGGTTGGTAGAGGTTATGTGGCCAAAACGTAGATTTTTTTATTCCAGGTGATCTTACCAGCAACAAATGGATATCAGAAAATCTTTTCAAAAACGTAAGTCAAAGGGTTACTAGCCTAATCTTAGTTTTTTAAGGACATCAATCGGGGCCATATCTGTAAACTCCACCAGCCAAAATAGGCTCCTAGATGCTTATTTATAAGCGATTTTGCAATTTCAACGTATGATCTAATCTGGAAAATATGACAGAGTTAGGTTCATAGAAATCTTTTAACACGTTGCGTGTCAGATTAATGGACCCCAGTCTTTGAAGACTCATTGTATCAGATAAAATGATATAACTTATTTCAAAATTAAAATTTTTAAACTGATTTGGAAAGGCCTAGGTACTCACAGAAAATCTCTGTATTTCTTCTTTGTGTGATACTCCATACAGCATTTTCCCTTGTGGAGTGGAACACCGCTAGTTGCGCCCACATACCTCCTAATTTTCTGGAAGCGTACACTTTGAATCTTCGGGGGTGATATTTCATCTCCCCCTTTCCCACGATAGGAACGAGATTATGTTTACTGAGATCCCTCAACAGGCGCTGTGGGTGATCTCTAGAAGTAGCACGCTCTTGTTGGCTTATTATTACAGTCCTCGTCCGAAAATTACTCAATTAGCTCCAGTCTACTCGCTGCCAACTCTTTGGCCGTCTGGAGCAAAGGTCATTTAAATCGAATGCTGTTAGATTCATTAAGAGTTTAATAAACTGCAAAAGCATCAAATGGAGCACAGTATAATCCGCAGTACCACTATTTTCGACCATTTCATAGTTTTCCTCAACATGGTGTAATAGTATTGGCACATATTCACCCTGTTTATTCCTTTCATAAAATCATTGTATTTCAAAATACAAGTGGGTTTATTGATTATCAGTCCTGTGATCCTATCCAATAGCTTTGAGTTACCCATCCTAGCTGTGAATTGTTAAGGGAGATAAGTGGAACTTCATAGGCAGACGAAGACTGGAATGAATCAAGAAATATAAAAACTTTATAAAATTTCACAGGATATGTTTAATAACGACCGGTTTCATCCAACAGTGGACAACACCAGGTCTCTGTAGACGCAGACAGTCTCTGACGAATTACTTCAAAAGGCGCAAGACATTGCAATGGAATCGTAAATAGACATTTCTGTTCCACGTCTTGCTCAAAAGGAAAAACACCGAAGTAATCCTCCATTATCTACATCATCATTAAAAAATTGATTTTCCCAAGAAAATACCCCAGCCTTTGCCTTGACAAAACTACATCCTTTGTATATGCTCAAAATGAGTGTCTGGGACTCTCAAAATAACGCAGAAATATTTAGAGGCTTTTATAAATTGGAAGATATGACCGGAGAGGACTATGGTATAACTTGTGGAAGAAGAAAAATTTAACCGAGATGAGTTAAAGGATTAGGAAGTTGTTGACCTTTTAAACGATACCAATGTTTTTTCCCCTCCCTGAGCACTCTCAATTTTAATCGCAATCCAACCCACTACGGCGACTGTAGAACGGTCCTTTAGTACTCAATGAAGACTGGAGACCTGGCTTAGGAGCACTATGGGAGAGGAAAAAATGACTGGATTATGTCTAGTGAGCGTGTATCGAAATTTTTGCCAAATAAAGTCGTGAAATGGTCGAGAAGAAAGTTATAAAAAGATTTTCACCAAACCCAAGAAAATTATTATTAGCCATAAACTAAAAACCTGAGTGGTTAAGTTGATAAAATGATGGAAGTAATGAAGGGTAGCTATTTTTAATGCTAATAAAAACAGTTTTTCCAAAATCTGTCATTTTTTTATGCTTTTACCCCTCCCTCTCTCCCCCCCCTCCCCCCACCGACCAGGCATGAACTGCCCCCCCCCCCAATTTCAAATCCTGGATACGCCCATGTGAAGTATGTTTGCACGGCCTTGAGTAAGAATGAATTGTGGCACCAATGTTTCTAATTTCTGTTTCAAGTTTTCATAAAAAATTGTGGAACAGATTTTGAGAGTCAAACTGATCTAGGAACCATTATTTGAGGTGAAAGTAAACTACATACACACATTGCTCATTTGGAAAGTAGGTATTGAACTTGTTTTCTCTGGAAATCATATAAACAGTTACGTTCACCAGTTACTGGTGATTCAAAAGTCACCAGTCTCTAGTTCGTTAGTTATCTAGGTATATTTAATATTACCGTGAAGTGCCTACTTACCGCAGTCATCTTTGGGACGGTTTCCTTGAATTTCCACGGAATGAGTTGGTGACTTTTTTATTTCATTCCAATCCCTCTGCTTCAAAAAGCATAGGTCCTTATTTTCTCGGATGATAATATTTCCTTTTGTCACTGCTCTCAATGAACGCAGGCCCAGAGTCTTCATTGAAGTTTTTTCAATGAATAATGCTGCTTGGTTCTCCGTTAAAACATCTCCTCCGATGACGTCAAGACTCCTGGTTACATAATGTAGAAATTAATTCAATGAAACATTGTGGAACTTAGATTATTTTCAATTAGATAGGGAAGTCAATTGGGGAATCATTATGCATGAGTGTATTGGAAGTGAAGCATCACATTACTTTTTTATACAGTAAGTAGGTTAAGCAATAATGCAGGGGCAGCTAAAAGAAATTACTTCAATAAAGCGAGGTTAATTTTGGGCCCTCTACTTACTAACATAATACTCCTGTCCAAATGTTTTACAAGACCACCTATTAAATACCTATTCAATAGGTACCTATTTTAATGTATAGATATCACTTCGTTACAGATAAATTCTGTTTAATATATTATTTTACAGCTAATATTTTTCAAACTAAATTCTGTAGTGGTTAGACTTTTATCTACAATAATCCATTGACAATTAGGTAATATATAACTGGTATATTGCCAAATAAAAATTATTTCAGTTATGCGTTATGCATTGACCACTTAGGATATTCAATTGGATTTGAATATCATTGCAGAATAGTATTTTAGCATAGCTTAATAGCTTTTAACATAGCAGAATTGCATAGCTTGTGAAAGCAAAATATGCCTATGAGAATGTTGCTAGTGTGCTATTAGTTTATCACAAATATAGGTACACTTATTCCCTTTATTTATGACAATTAGGATTAAAATACATATAAAGATTTTTACTTTACGTTTATATCAATGCAAATTTCTGGTAATGATTCTGCGAAGATTTATGAATTGACCAAAATGTTATAAATTTGTATGCTTAAAAATTTATGTTGCTCTCGCAACCCAATGTATATGTACCTTCTTCAAATTTTAATGATAATTTTGTGGGTATCTGTTTGCAATGGTATGGTTCGAAAATATTTCCTCCTCCCTTGTTCCATTAACTTTGGCACTCTCACATTGTATTTCTCACTTCCTTCGCATTAAGCCATTCCCAACAGAACCTTGTGTTGGGAAATGCTATCCCTGTTACGAGAGCTGTAAGCATTTCATTCTACTCCTGCGTACTGGAGCCCAAGTCTGTAACTTGGGGCGCCGGAGACAGGAGAAACGAGTTCTCACCCGAAAGTTTCACCCGTCCGTAGTCTGTAACTGGGTAGAGAAACTTCAGCCGCCTGAACCGGAGGTAGAAAAGTGAGGGTATGAAAATGTCTGAAGCCAAAGCTGACTATTGGACGTATTTCAATGACCTACTTTTGAGAACCAATGAAATCGACTGTACCTTTTCACATCTGCGGGAGCGAAGGATTGTTCTGCTTCGTTTACAACATTTCTGAGGACGAATATTCGCGATATTGCTTAATTTCCACTATTGCAGAGTATGTACCAATCAGATAATTGATACCATTATACTCTCGAGTTTCCGTTACACTTCATCCTATTTTACACACCGAAAGGGCATAATATTAAATCATCCCGACAGAAAGACATCACGTATCAAAAAACTTCATTGGAATTAAATTTGTTAAACTAGCGATACATGGATATTAAAATGAATAACTATCTAACACGTAATTCGATTAATGAATACATTTATTGAATGGGCTACTTAAATGATAAATGGATGATTGACAAGATTGAAAACAGGGTAATAGCCGTCTCTTAACTGACGTTGTAATTGCATGACGTTTCACTGATTGAAATTTATGAAGACGAATATTCACGATATTGATTAATTTCCGCTATTTCAAAGTATGTACCAGTCAGATAATTAATACCACTGCACTCTCGAGTATCCGTTACACTTCATCCTAGTTTAAATCACTCCGAAAGTGTATATATTATTGGCATATCACACCGGCCGGGCAAACTTCAATGGAATTACATTTGCTGTAACAATGATATATGAATATTAAACTGAATAATTTTCTAATATCTAATTTGATTAGTCAACACATTTATTTAATGGGCTACTTACATGATCAATAGACGATTGACAAGATTGAAAACAGTAATAGCCGTCAGTTGCACAAACGTTAAACACTGACATTAATCAGCTTAACCACTCGACAACACACGTCAATATTACAAGGCATTTAAAAAGTAGCATCCAAAGTTCAAGTAAACGCCAAACATGCCACAAACCTTGTATGAAATATCCAATGCTTGGCCACAGTAACACATTGTAAAACATAACGCTTTTTAAGGAAGGTTGCCGATGATTTTCACTTATATTTGCAGGATAAAATATGTATCACACTAGCATCACTCCAAAAGTAAAATATCGAACACCAAGGTCCCTTCATCGTGGGGAAACGTATCAGCGTAATCCATGAATCGAGTGTATATATGCCGTGGTATATGCTCAAGTCGTTCTAGCCGATACAGTGTAGTTTAGGATTATATCAGCATCCCAAACACTTATATAGCGGCGTTCAACCTGGAATTTGAGTTCAATGAAAATACATCTCGGAATATAAGCGTAACGAGAACAGCTACAAAAATGCAAATTCTTTGTCAGTGGAGCAAGTTAACGGATGATTTCTTACCCTTGTGTTACTGGTGTAAAATAATACATGAGAAGTATACTAGAAGACTATAGTCACACACAACGATGAATTAGAATATACGAACAAATACAAGACAGAACATATTCGCTAGCGTTTACAGCTGTAATGCCCGTACTTCCGTGTACACAGCATGACATCCAACTGACAACCGATATGCGTCCACATATCATACGTGCTACCCGTACGACTACGGTGGATTGAAACGGTCTTAATGATACGATTAATCGTTATAATGTAAACGAAAATATGATGCTTCATTGAATTAGTACCCAAGTGAGATTCAGTACGATACGCATAAGGTAACTGAAAACTCAAATGCCCTCAAAACTGTCGATCAACGTGAAGCTTACAAAAATAATGGAGTGAAATTTGTACAAGTCATTATAATAAACTAGATAATAATACGGGACTTAAGCTTTAATTCAACGTTCAATTCTTCATTAATGTAATTAGAGCAGCAGATTTTCATCTGTTGTGAACTCTTAAGGGTGGAAGTTTAAACTTCAAACATCAAATTTGAAGACTCCATTTCTCAATAAGTTTGCATGTCGATTTTTACGTAGTCTAAAATTGAGATTTCACATCAGTAATTGATAAACGCTTCGTTTATAATAATTATTGTGAATGAGGTCTATGCTAATGTGCCGGCACTCATTGCTCTTTCAATTGGAAACTGACAGAATGTATATACTACACTCATGTACGTGTAAATACGCGAAATGTACAGACTTTATTCTTATGGACGGTGGATTTGTTGTTTTCCAAGCAGAAGTAAATCATCGTGAACTCTCTTATGCCATTGGTCGAAACTTAAAATCACTGTCGTAATGCGCACTATTCTCCTAAGAAGAAAAATTACGTCGGCCTAGCAAGAGGGATGCAACTTGTCTCTCATCTGGGGCACCAGGAAGGCGCTTCGCCGGGTTACAGACTTGGGTCGAGCGACACGTTCTCTCCGGGCGTTCTCGTGTTTCTCCTTTCTCGCGGAGAAGGCCGTTACAAACTACTAACGGGAGAAAAGGCTCATTCAAGCGCCCCGCGAATCTGTTTTCTCCCGTTTTCGGGAGAAAACCAAGTTACAGACTTGGGCCCCTGAACTCTAACATGGTAAGGAATTGCACGGGTATGATTTTCCTCCATTTTTGGGCACGAGTTCTCAGGACAAGTCCTTTCCTAAGGCAGTGGAAAGAGGTAATCATGAACCTTCCACTCAGTACCAGCCCCACTCGGGGCATATGTCCACCATCAACTATTTGTTTACACAGTTTATTGACTAAACAAATTGTTTCATGCTCGGAAAATGTACTCAGAAATGTATTCATTATATTTCATTGTGCATTTATAAATTTTAAACCAAACTGTTCAGTATTAATTGACAAATTTATTTTTGAAAATGCTCCAAACAATTTGGCTGAAAAGGATGTTATAGTTTGGTTTAATATATTTGTTAATGCTCAGTAGAATATGAGGAACGTACTTTGGTGCCTTGCTTTTTTGAGCACACAACAAACAGTTTTTTAAATATATCCACTGTGTGAACAAACAGTTGACTATGGTCACATGACATGCATGGGGTTGTTGCTGAGAGAAAGCCTACATAACCTCAGCACGCAGGCCAAGAAAGGGGTCCCACATCCAGCAGCGTGAGATCCCTGAAATGACATCTGGAACCTTTTTTCTTGCTTGCATCTTACTCTTAAGGGCCATGTTAACATGACATTTTGCATAGAAAAATGTGTGCCATTTAAAAACATTATTCTTTCACGTGTGATGAAAAACCTGTGACGTTTAAGTTTACGTTCGTGGTGAAAGGGTTATCCCACACTTCCCACACGTTAGCTCATGCTTCTTACATAGTCTTTTTTCAATCGAATCACACTGTTTAAGTGCTTGGAAAGGGTCAGTTATTTTAATCAATATTAATACCATCAATGTTGTGTAAAATGCTTACCTGAAAAACGAAAGATCTTTGAATGATGGATGTGAACCGCTTACACTAAGATGTCCTGTGATTTCCTTCACTGTGTTAAACACTTCAAGTGCATCTGGATGCATCTCTTCATAAAGCGGTCCAGGAACAAAATTAGAGTGAAACTTCTGGAAACCAGTGAATGATATATCCTTGATCTCAAGCGAGCCCTGGATATTGGTACAGTTTTGGAAGCTGCGTATATTCCCAGAGTGGATGACACCCACTCCATCACATACTTTGTGGCAGTGTCCTTCACAGGTTATACATTCTCCTTGTACCGCCTATAATTCAAAGTTAGTAGTATTTTTGTTAAACAATGGATATAAGACTTCAATTGTGGAAACTACTCTTTAAAATTACTTCAAATTACAGGATTACAATTTATGCATTTTATCATGAACTTTGAGGTTTTAATATCTCAGAATGCGTCCCATTTGTTTGTCATAAGGTATTACCCTCTGGAAAACCGTAACAGCAAGTACAATAGATGACAAGAATTACCAATAGAGACCAAGAATATAATGCATGAAACAAACGGTTAGGGATGCCAAAATAAGCAACTTTGTTAGAATTTGCACTTTGCTAAGACATAATTCAATGGAAAACTAAAGAAGACCAATCGTTGGATTAATGACCATAGGTGACGATTATAAAATATGATATATATGTAGTCTATTCATATATATATAAACTTTATTTTTCATGTGGTATATTTAGGTACCATCTCTATGGTACCATTAACAAAACGAACGATGTCAAGGGTAACTTTGAAAATTTTCCATGATGAAGATAGAACAAACTTTGCGAATTTCACTATTAAGTTTTTTTATTCACGACCCGAGTTTCGACAGTTTATGTCATCTTCTGGTCACAGGTCATGATCAGGACCTTAAGTCACACATAATAAAATACGTCGTTCTTTTCCACACTTTTTATTACAATACGACCATGGTTTCGACAAACTTGTGTCATCTTCAGGTACAGAAATGGGTTCACGTTTGCCTTATATATATTAACAACCAGAGTTGGGGGGCGGGGAAGGGGATGGAGAGTGGGGAGGTTTAGTATTCTAACGGTCACAGAATTTGTTTGTGAAGGAGGAGGGGGGGAAGGGGATGGAGAGTGGGGAGGTTTAGTATTCTAACGGTCACAGAATTTGTTTGTGAAGGAGGAGGGGGGGAAGGTCAGTGGCTGGGAGGTTAGGAAAGAGGGTCTAGAAGGAATTGGAGCCATTTAAAGGGCAAAGTCAGATGCCTTATCTATGAGACCGTCGGGGTGGTAGGCGGATTCGAAGGAGATGAGAAGGGGAGAGGAACATTGTGTCATTACATAGTTTAATTGTATTAACGTAGGTATTGCAATAAAAAGTTTCGAAAAGAACGAAGTATTTTATTATGTGTGACATAAGGAATTTCCACCAGGTGAAGCCGGAGACTTTGTCTTATATCAGGACCTGGAGATGCACAAACCTTCGAAACCCGGGTCTTGAATAAAAATCTTATAAGTGAAATACGCCAAGTTTGTTTTATTTCCATTTAAGTACCACTTTATGCATGACCTAGTCATGAAAACAGGAGCGTTAATAGGTACCATAATATACTGACATTTTGGGTACAAAATTCAGACCACCAGCCTCCTCGTGGCGTACCTGGTAATAGATTTTGCCGGCAAATGGTGGACATCTGCGTGTGGGGCCAATCACCCCACACACAGTGAACCTAGTTCCAAATGAGCAAACCAGAAAAGCCACCCACCACCGGCTCCTCTCGGATTGGGGCCATATTAGAGTTGTGTGTGACAATTCGAACAATACTGCCATGGGAGCTCGTATGCAGTGGACAGAAGCCCTTCAGTGCAACCTTATTGCATGCCATACTGGCAGCAAGCCCAAACGCAGGGGGTAGATGTCAAGGCTGCACTCTTGAACACCACTACCTATCGCAGCAGAATTTTCACGATTATGTCAACCACCTGCGTAAGAATAGTGCTAGTGGAACACTTGGAGAAAGGGCAAAACGTTGCATTTGATGAGGCAAGTATGTAACTTTTTATAGGTGTTCCTTGGACCAATCTACGTGATTTGGCCCGAAGTAACGTCCGACTCACCCCATAGGGTTAGATTTCGATGGGTTGGGGGAGGAGGGGGTGAATTATGAACAATTATTTTTTTTAACATCAGATTACTGGCCTGGGCTTGTCCAAGGTATCATTTCCGGACAACTCAAGCCCAGCGGTAAACCATGGGTTTCAAAATTTAAAAGTTCCGATAACATAAATGTACCGAAGTATTGAAACATTTTGTACAAGTGGTAATTATGGAAGAAACTTTACAATGGGTTTTCCCTCAGTATAGCTAATGCTTAAATTTATTCACATTTCCTTTAATTAATGTTGAGAATGTGATCATGATATGCTTATCATCACTCACCCACTTTCCTGGAGGACAAACTGGTACACAGGCATCATTCTCCTTGAGCATAGGGTGTGGACAATTATTTACACATGTCGCTCCATACTTGTATTTGCCTCGGGGGCAACTTATCACACACTGTCCATCATTTTTGTAATGACTGCAAGCCTGTTTGGTGGCATGAAAGAAATCAAATAGTTTTAAATTTGAATCAGCTTTTTAAAATACTTCTTCAAACTCAATTTTAAAATGCCTCAGAAGTATTCGCATTGGCTTTTCTTAAATATAAAACTTTTGAACAATACTATACTATGCCAGTCATAATTGGAATCATGCAAGGATACAGCGGCATGGGGGAGTAAAAAGATAACATGTACATATATATAGTTATCCCATCTTTGATTTTTAAACCAATCTTAACAGGTTTATCAACTAATAATTGTAATAAATACTATATTTCGAAGTTAGCATATATCTTCTTGACTTATTTTCTCTATCCAATGAAATAAATTCTTTCCTCTTGGCAAAGCCATCTTTTGCCAACATAGTTCTCCCCCTTTTCTGTATTACTATACCCATTTTCATGAAGAATACTGCATGAGTATTGTTCATTGGACAAATGATCGATATTTAAGGTGATAGGTAAAATTATTTACTGTATTAGCCAATCAAATCATGGAAGATTACCTGGATAATGAGATCGATGAAATTCTGCTCACCTGTTCCTCAGTATTTGTATAGTAAAATAATGTTGACTAAGGTAATTGCTTTAATTGTTAACTTTGGATCCATGAGTTCAATTGGTCCCCATCAGCCCTAATGTTTTATGCTTTCCGCCATTTTCATCTTATAGATAATGTATTCTCGAGATGTGTGTTACAATGTGTAAGGATTGGCAACATTGTTGAGTTTATCGGTCTCAAAGCCGTTGCATAGGCGTCGAAGCGGCGTGGAACAGTCTGGAATAGTGTGTGGTGTGGACGGCTGAGGACGGTTAATAACTGGGTGTGTGTTAATGATAGCTCTGATATGTACGTGTAAAGTTGTTGAAATACAGTCACAATATATTTAACACTGTGAATACTGTATGGCTGAATATATCTGAATCCACTTTAGTGGCGTTTATCTGATTCTATTTTTATAATTGGATTCATTCATCAAAACTGTTTCATTTAAAATGCATACATATTTACCTAGGAAACTATTATGTTCTAGTTAGTTGTAAGGTGCCCATAGATGAGTCTCATGCTGTGTTCGCTAAATTATTAACATTCCATATTTGGGGAACGCAAAATTTCCAAGCAAAGACGCCCTTAGGTAAAAATAACAGCATTTTAAAATTTAAGTGGCAATGGCTCCATCTCTTCCTTTGTAGTAGTAGCAACTCCCTTATTAACTCCCTTCCCTCCCCAGAATCAAAGAGTGTATATATATAACTTTAGAGAGTAATAAATTGTGTGAATATTTTAAATGGAAGTTACCATGAAGAAAGCACAACATCTAAAGAGATAAGCGTAAAAAACTATTTAAAAATATATATACCACACCAAGGGGGTTATTACGGAACTCATAAAGATGGAGTTATTGAGTGAATAGTCTTTATCATTACTACCCACAATAAAGTTAGCTCAAGAGGGGGTCTTATGAAGATAACAACCAAGATGGCGCGTTTGCGCAGGGCTAATTCTGCGAACTCGCGAGGCATATGATAATTATGAAAGGCTATGTCAATGGTAACATTAAAAGAAACAAGCGTTCACACTTAGGAAAGTTGCGAAATGTTTTCAAAATATTTCTGAGTTTCAAATCAAATGCATTGGCGAGACTCGGGAGTATATCTGACGACGGTTCAATTCTGAGGACTCGGGAAGTATATCAATGTTAATAATCAAAGGATATGTGAAGAATAATATGAAAAGAAGTACGAGTTTACAATTAGATGAGTTGATAAATGTTTTTAAAATATTTCCGGATTTCAAAGCTATTGAATTGCTGAGACCGGGAGCATTTCTGGCGGGGCAGCATACGGCTGAGCTTTGGCATAAAAGTTAGTGTAGGATTGATCGATACTACTCGTATTTCACGCAATAGAAGGTTATACGAAGAGGCAAAAACAGATATTTCATCGTCTTCTATAGAATAATTATCCCTGCCGCTCACGTCCCCCCTGAAAGATGTGCGTTTATAGTTTCTCATTTCAAAAATACGCAACACTGTCACTTTCAGACCCACATTCCTCAAATGTGAACTCTCCGGGGAGATAATTACACGTTCAAGAAATATCAAAATTGTTGGTGCTTACTTCCTAAACGCTTGAAATGCTATTTCCACTATTTTCTGTACGGTGACAATCAAAAGACATTTTTGCAGGCAGCACCTACTAAACTTTTAGACACTCTTCGATCGTTTTCGCGCACGATTATCACAGAAATGCACATTAATTTATCAGTCTCATACACACTTTGCACCGTTTTAACAACAGACCCTCTGCACATTTTGAGACACTTTTTCTGCACATTAGTCGAAAGAATTGTCTTTAGTTTTCGACAGCACGAAGCAAACATCCGGAACGGTTTTCTCACTCTTTATTTCCACCAGCGTAACTCACGAAAGTAGCAATTACGTAATATTAAAAATTATTCAAAACTTCTTACAGGGAATAATGTCTGAAAAACATATTCAACCTGCATCATTAAAATCAAGAATACTTATTTACATTCTTGGGGGACTATTCTGATAATCGTTTCTCCGGAGCTAACTGCTAAAAAGAGAATAATTTACCTCTTTTCTCCCGATGGTATTCTGAATGTCGGAGAAAGAGCTAGCCGCAAGAGCCAGGAGACTATGTAGCTCCTTGTCTCCCATCCGTATTCTGTAATCGCCACGGAGCGTATTCCGGTGCTAAAATAGTCTCCGACAGGAGCCTCGCAAAGGATGGCTGGCCGAGGCCGCGTTAAAAGTTTTCTCCAGTGAAAATCATGCGCATTCTAACAGTGTTTTGTCGATTTTTCGAGAAGTGTGCATGTTCTTGTGAATCCGATGATATTATTTTCTCTTTACATATTGGTTGTTTTACGTGAGGTGATGCCATTGTCTACCACGACGGAATAATCAAGATACCCAAAGGATTTATTTTTAACCAATAAATCCCATCCCTGTTAACATAAAGGAAAAATAGTTTCGATGGCAATCTTGCT
Source organism: Pyrrhosoma nymphula (assembly GCA_963573305.1). Lineage (NCBI taxonomy): Eukaryota > Metazoa > Arthropoda > Insecta > Odonata > Coenagrionidae > Pyrrhosoma > Pyrrhosoma nymphula. The sequence continues at coordinate 112,947,202 of OY754330.1, read as the reverse complement.
GCCTTACTTGTATTTCGGAGATCAATTCGTGGACATTCATCGATAAAAACCGTGTTTTGCATGTTTACTAGGTTATTCCATTGAATTTCCTTGTCATGCTGGCTGTTCAGAATCGTTTTTAAATTAATGAAACTGTAGGCAATTATCATAGGAGCACTTCCTGTAGTGTCTTACAACATATGTTGTGATGTTTTCACATATGTTCTTACTTTGATGTTGTTAACCCGCAAGTTTATGATCGTAAATTCCATTTTTATCAACTATAATGATCAAGTATTTGGTTATTGTAAAGTAAGCTCTTAATGTGTGGTTGAGTAAGATTATTTCGCTTACCTATTATACTTAACATTCTTTCAACTGCAGTTTGAGGTATTAATCTTAAAATTGACATTTCTGCGTGGAGAGAATAAAAATACACAATAGAATGAAAGTTACGTTTATGGAAGTTCAAACGATGACAAAATCTGTGTGTATTATTACATGTAGGAAATCACAAATATATGTTGAAGTGATAATACGCATGCACTCACAGAATGATTTATCATATGCGCATAACCTGTAATTATATGATGTAAATAAATAACTAAGCAGCTCGTACGTTTCCTAAGAAAAAGTGAGCATATATGTAATTCAGATTTGTCGAGTGCAAGCGGCCTAACGTAGAACCTTAAGTTACTTAAAAGTATTCGTCTTTGGGTGTAGTTCCGTAGAACTTTGCTTTGGAAATTAACTCGAGAATTTAATACAAATATAACGTTAACAAAGATATCATCAGTGAATGGCCGAAGTATTGCATCATCATGCACTGCATCGCACCGACGATCGTATACATGATTGATTGCTGACCTACTGATTATAACTACTACTACAGGTTTAAAGAAAGCATTTTACCGAACGTGTACATAAGTTAACCATCAAGAATTTGAAAATAAAGGAAAACATAAAAGGAAATCTTATTATTTTCAATTCGCCATTCACATTCTGCAGAAACAGCTGTTGAAGATGACTGTCGTTACTAGATTACTATAATATTTTGTCCTTAAGTAAAAAATCAACTGATGCAGGTAATAATGTTCGTTATCAAGATGTTAAATTATTGCTTTTATCTGGTTCTTGATGAGAACCCACAAGTAAAATCATGTAATTGCATGCATTAAGCTGACGTATTCCCGGCTTCCCAACTGCAAACACGTAAAACTCGGCAGAGTATGTCTGGATAGACGCAATCAGCTTCTAAAGCTAGTCAAATAGTCGGCATATTGCTAAAAAGGTACTTTGTTTATATGTTAAAGTCGTTCAGTCAATAATGCATCAATATTATCAACTTTTGGTATTCACGAAAACTGTCTGCTCTTTTCCGGAAGTACAAGCCGGAAAAACGTCACAAAAATGAAACAGCGATTGTAATTGGAGGATCATTCGCTAGCCGGAACCACTTGGTCTGCTGACTTTTCTCCACCCCGATTCAGAGCTTGAGTTAGCTCCACCGATTTTCAGAATAGGATCGGAAGAACCTCAGGGAGAGAACCGTAGCGCTTAGCTCCGGAGAAACAATTTTCAGAATAGGCCCCCTGGCGACGACCGCCGCTAAACGATAGGTACTCAATTATTTCATGTTTTTTTTTTCGTTGATATGGCGTCCCATGCATTTGGTCCACTGTTCCACACAGGAACGTCAAGTTTCATTGGTCGATACAAATTCCGTTGCACGGACTTGAACGAATAATTTGTCATCCGTAATCACTAAGGTAGATATTTTCAGGCCAGGACAGGTGGTATTTAACGCAGTCTTTATTAAACGCCCAGATTTCTGTACTAACTCCATACCTTCCACTCCACAATCCACCACCTTACCACCGGTATACCGCTTCCTTGGAGGAATAGGCAGTTCACAGGGCTTAAATACACTTACATCCATCTCACAGTATTACAGAGTCAGCCAATCAATCGGTGATGAGCGTAACTAGCATATATTTATATATTTCCTTCATCACATGAGCTAACATGCACCACTCAGAATGGGGTCACCTCTGGAAATATCTTTTTTTATTATATTCTTTTAGAAGTTATTCTGGTATTCTTTTGTTTTATTTAGCCAGTTAATGAACTACTCAGGTGAAAATGGCCATCGGATGGCCACTTATAGACCAATCTTATAGCCACTTATAGACCACTCAACCAATGAATAGTTGAATATCCATGATCCCCTGTGAATGGCCATGGCCATTTTCTCTCAGTGGCCGCAAATGAACGCCTTGGCCTATTTTTATCACCTAACTCAATTTTTGAATGGCCATGAGTGGCCATTTTCACCTGGAATGTTTCTAATTTAAGGATTTTTGACTAATTAACTTACAATGCAGTCTTTAGGTAGTGAGCCGGTGCATCCGATTGAACAATATGAATGGCAGCAGTCCATGTAACCTTCACCAAAGCATCTCCCTGGACATTCCGAGTGGCATTTCTGATTATTACTCGTCTGGCAGTTCTGTGGGCCTGGTCCCCAGCATTCACCACTGCATGTTGCATCACATGGTGAGCACTTTGTGTCAGACGTGATGTCAAAAATGTTGGATCTCCATTCAGGGTTTATATATTTCCATGCTATGTCCTTAATGTGGCACAAATTGTAGCTTTGAAGGAAGCCAACAATTCCTTTTCGAATTTCTGTTATAAAAAGAAAATTAATTGTTTGTAAGTGTTAATTAAAAAGAAATAACATAGATTCTAATCCAAGCTAACCCATGAAGTCTCAGTATAATAGTGTTGTCCATAGCCCCCTACTATATATGTTTTTAAATTAATGCTTATGCCTGAAGTAGTACCTACCTACCTAAGGTACCTACTTCAAGTATTTAGACATTATCTACATGCATAGTATCTCTCTAATGTGTACAATGAAATTCTCTGTAATTGTGCCAGATAACCTTGAGTAGTTACAATAAATGTGCACAGCCTAGATCAGAATAATACTAAATTTCTCATTGAGGCTAATTTCTGTCAAATATTAAAAGGTAACACTTATGAAACCGATGATTTAAGTTTCTTGGGTACTAAGAGGTCATTAAGAGAAAAAATTACATTAAGTATTCAATGAGACATTCTGAGAAAACATAAGAACATCTAGAAATACCTAATCAAAAGCCATGGTGAATGAAGAATAGATAAACTGAGCATGCAATTGAAAACCACGTGAAGAAAGTTTTGAATCGATAGGTTGGGTCTAGGAAATTAGAGAATGATCTTATGAACCCGTTTTATGTCAACTCTTCTAATATAGCACTACCAGAAGTCAAAAAACCACATATTTGAAAATATCACACAGAATTTATCATAGGTACATAAGAAAATTATTTTACTTTCTTTTGTTCATACATTCGCACTGTCACTCAGGCAAGTCCTCGCTTTACATAACGTAATTTTAACTGTACATTCATCTATATTGTGCATTTAAGTGCCTCGTGTCAAACGGCCTTAAAAGAGAACAGCGGAATTGCCTGCTTACAGGTTACCCGTGTCAGTGTGGGACGTCTGCTATGGCGATAACGAAAGAAGATGCATAAATATACACATGACCAATTATCAGATAGTCTTTCACACTTGGACGTTCCCGCCAAACGAACACAGAATTGACGATTGGATGAGTACCCTTCCCATGACGTCAAAATTGGAACTCCATTAAACTTTTAAATTCCACGTAACACACGCTAATGCTTAGAGCTGCGGTGAGGAATTACATGTTATCACCATTCGCTGGCGTCATAGCAATATAGGTTGTAATTGCTGATCAGTTTTAATGGCACATCAATAGAACTAGAAAATATTCTTTTTGGATATAATTTCCATTTGAAGTAAGTGATCATTTTCTTATGTAGGTACCTATGATAACTTCTGTGTGATCTTTTCAAATATGTGGTTTTTTGACATCTGGTAGTGCTATATTAGAAGAGTCCATCCACATCTAGGTAAAGGTGTGATTCCTAAGGCGCGACCAGAGCGGCTCGAGTCGCGCGACTCGGAGATTCGATTAACTGCGCATGCGCGAAGACCAGTCGCGCGACTCGAGTCGCCGGTCGCGGCCGCCTGGTATCAATAGCAGTATAGCCGCGCCAGCCGCTGACGTTGTGCAAGGCATTTCCAACCAGGTTGCGCGTGTTCATCGTGGATATGTCGTACTCCAGCAGTGAAGATGCTACCATGTGCGAATTAGTGGGACAGCATCCCTGCTTGTTTGATTTAAAAAGTAGTAATTACAAGGACCAAAACATCCGCGAGAATGTTTGGGCAGAAATAGCGGAGAAAATAGGAAAAACAGGTGAGAAAAAATCACTTGCATTGCATATATATGTTTATTTTTACTTTATTACAAATAATTTTAGGTGTGTTGTCTCAGTCAGTTCTTCTGGCTTGATTTCTCTGCCACTGAATAGAACCTTGTGGGCTGTTGAAATATCTCTTGAAATCCTCTCTGATGTTAAAGCCCTCCGTGTTTGCGAATCCACCACGTCTTGTTAACGGAATCATATTCTCCGCGGGCTCTATTACAGAACTGTCAAAATTGTAGTAGGCTCTACCGTCTTCCTCTAAGTACGCATCGCGGAGTAGGTTGTGTAAACAGCAAGCTGTCATTATAAGCTTATCACACGTATCAGGACTAATGGCAATCGGGGTATAAAATACTCGAAAAACTTGGCTTAGTAGAGCGAAACTATTTTCTGACACTCTCCTTGCCCGCGATAACCTATAATTAAATGTGGCTTTCTCCACATCTTCTCTAGCCTGAATTTTCGTGTATGGCTTCATGATATGTTCGCCCAAACGAAACGCTTCGTCACCAATGATGACATGAGGGGCAACTATTCCTGAACCAGGGAGGGCAGAGGGAGGAGGAAAGAAAGTGGCACTTTTCAGTAACCTTCCAATGTCTGATTTTTCCAAAATCCCACTGTCTCCTTCTTTGCCATAGGAACCCACATCCACCAAAACAAACTTATGATTTGGATCCACAGCAGCGAGCAACACAATGGAGAAGTAGTCTTTGTAGTTGAAGAAAAGGGATCCTGATTTTGCAGGACAAAACACTCTCACATGTTTACCATCAATCGCAGACACACAATTTGGGAACTGTCACTGCTTCAGAAATTCATTGGCTATTCCTTTGAGTATTTCTTGGTTTGGCTGAGGCATAAGAATCGGGGAAAGTTTCTCGGCCAAAATGCGTACAGTTTTTTTCACAATCCGGCTGATATAGCTCTCCGAAATGCGGAAGGCAAACGCCAATGATCTGAATGATTCTCCGGTGGCCAAGAACCTATGGGCAGTAAAAGGATTGAATGAGCATTTCTACAGTGACTATTTCAGTGTTTTGTAATGCCTACAAAGTTAACGGCTTGCATTTCAGCGGATGCTTGCAAAAAGAGGTGGAAGAATATTAAAGACACATACAACAGAAGTAAAAGAGGGAGAAAATTGGGAAGTGGCTCCTCATCGCAAGCCAAGCAAACAAAATGGGCTCTTGCAGATGTGCTATCGTTCCTTGATAGTGTGAGCTACGAAAGACAGTGAGTATACAGCAGCCACAAGGTGTCTAATATTACTGCTCTTCCCCCTCGAATTATGGTGGAATTATGTAGTGTAAAATAAATGCATGTTACCAATTTACGTATTTTAGATCTCAAACGAACACTGCAGCAGTAACTGCAGAGGTCATAGATCCGCCTACTGAAGCGATAGACGAAAATATGGAAGAGGAAGCTTCGGCTACCAAGACTTCGACCTCCACCAACACCTGTAATCAGGGCGAGGCTAGCTCGCTTGTCTCACGAAAGAAAAGAAAAACAACCGAAGAGGAAAGAATTTATCGAATATTAGAGGAGAGGTAAAGGAAGAAGAAAAAATTGATAGGAAATTTAGAAACTGAATGAAAACTGACTTTTTGGTACAAATTGAGACCATAAGCATTAAATTAATATACAATGTTTCTTTTGTTTCTTAGATCGAACGAGAGAAAAGATATTTTGGCGAAGTTGGGCCAATCTCCGCCGAGGGCTGAGGAAGACAACATTGATTTGTTTTTTAAAAGCATGGCAATGACGGTGAAAATGTTACCTCCGCCGCTAATAGTAGATGCTAAGAAGCAAATTTTTAGCACAGTCATGGAGCTAGAGGAAAAGGCTCTATCCATGTCAGGAAAGGATCTGAAGAACTGATGACAGCCAAAATACATTTTTGTAAGATTGTTATTTCTCTGGGTGCTTTTCGCTCACGACCCGGGCCTGAATATATTGTTACAGTCGCAGGTGAACACCATGGAAACAATGAAACCGCATTCATTTCCCCCTCTAATCAAAGCACATTCCCATGCATGTACAGTTGCAACTTCGTCTTTTTCTGGTCGCGGAATTTTCTTGCCACCTGAAACTCATGACTCATCATGTTGAAACCAGGGTCGTGGGCAAAAACTAGCCAGGGGAATGAACTATTTTTCATCGTCATCCTTAAATAATTATTGTAAATCGAATTATATCAATCCAATAAATTCATTCAAAGCATATTTCTTGATTTCAATCAAATTAATGATTAGTCACTCACCTCAAAGTCACTGCTAGCTTCTCGGCAGGAGTTATTGGGCATCTAACTCTGTTACACGGATGACACTTTAATTGTTCTTCCACTAAATTCAAAATGAAGTTAAATTGCAGAACATTTAGCCTAAAAAATTCCCTAAACTTCTTTTCGTCCTTCATTAAATGTCTATTAATCAGTATACTGTAGAAACCCTCTTCTGCTCTTGATTTAAATATTTCATGTGTGTCCTTGCTCCTTCCACTTCGTAACAACAACAACGACAGAATATCGTCATCTTCCTCCTCTTCAAGCATCAGATATCTAATCACTTCACTCCTATTCATGACTTCGTTCATAACAGTCCACGGGAGCATATTACAACGAGTTGAGTGTACCGCGGCGCGACCGATTGAGGAGTCGCGCCGCGTTCATAGGAATGACACAATCGCGAGTACCGCGCGGCTTGGGAATCACACCTTAAGCTATCCTCTTCTCGACCACGGAAACGCAATATTTTCGGTATATCAGTTTCATTAGGTATTACATCTGATAAGCCCGTTTTACACGGGGCACATAATTGCACAAGCTGATGTATGTACGAACGAGCATTTCAAATAGCATCATCTGAAGCCGTCAAATGCAAGAATGCATGCGCGAATGCATGAACGCGAGATGGCAAAATAGCCCCTGCTCTAATTCGAAAATTATTGCTCGCTCGATTGAGAAAAACATGCTGTTTGAAGTTGTGCAATTTCGTACCCCGCATAAAATGGCCTTTAGGCTCAGCTCCCATAGTGCCAGCTCAAGGCGTGGGCAAAAGCCACAGGTAGCCAGTCTGCGACTAATTGACGAATGTAAAATAAGGACAGAAAGTGGGTAAATAGAAAAATGTTACTTACCTACTTCCAGCACTTATTTCTATTTAAAATGAACTTCTCTAATACATCGAGAAAGTTAACGACACCCAAAACTAACTTCAACAAGTATCACAATGAAACCTACGGACTAACAATTTCCTTCCGCACGCTTGTCGCTAACCCATTGAAACGTACGCTACTGTGGTTTAAGTTGCACAACAATTAACAATTGAAATTACACCCACCTTCAAGAAGTAGGAATAATGTAAATAATCCACGTAAACTTTTTTATCGAAGCTTGGAGACAACATATAGATCAAATATTGAGTTAATGGCAGTAAAGGAAGCGATAATGTTCAGAGGATCGTTCTGAAACCCCAGAGAATCCCTCGAATTCACGTGCTGTGTCAGAAACCACTAGCGGTCAATGAAAATCTTTGTTGGGGGCGGCCAAATAAAATGTTGTTCACACTTGTGACATAGCTTGGGCCGGGATTGTTAGTTCCTTTACATAACTCAGTATTCGCTTTTTATTTAGTGAAAAAACGGACGTAAATGTCTCTCACCTGTAATATTATTTATTTGAAAAATCTGAATGTATGAGTAAATATCCATGTTAAGTATTACCTCTCTTGCGGTATTCGTCTCACCAATCTCTTAGTTAATTACTATTCTGCACGCCAGTGTACCTATTTTTAATGGATCTAAGAAAAAAATGTTTCTGTGGTTCACAATTTAGCGGTTATTTGGTGTCCGCAAGTTTGCGGAGAAGTTGGTTCCTCGCGGAGGAATGCAATGGGTAGCACCATAGAGAAATTATGTATAGAGGACTCACCACACGCGCAAAAACCGTATATATTTTTGATGTAGGGGAGAGTAACGTAGATGGCAAGGAGGAAATGTTTAAAAAAATTTGAAAATGCTCGTTCCACAAGCCTGAAAATATATCCTGAATCAGAAAGGGTCGCTACGTTTAGTGGTGACAATAGTTAGTCGATTTTTTTCATAACAATAGTTATAAAAATATTTCCTTGAATTTCGGCTAGTAACTTGGCTCTTCCGAGTAAATATTCCTAATCCTGTTGCCGGCAGAATGTTCTCAGTATTAAGTTGAAACATGCAGGAAACGTTCATTGTACATTTTTTCCATACTGGTGAACTTTAAGTTGTGCTCGACTCAGTTTCAACGCTGTTATGTTTGTTTAAATATCTTTTGGACGAAAAATCTGGAATTTTGCAAGGTACAAAGCGATCGCCTGCTAACTTTCGTATCTTACTATATAGGTCCATATATGCTGTGTATGAAATTTGGGTAAAACTATAAATGTATTTTTGGTGAAAAAATTGTAACTTTCTCTCGAATACGAAAGGAGTTACGATTTTTTTATTTTTTCAAATATTTTTACCGCGCTATTATTTCAGCCGCTTTCTATTTCGTGGCAGTTTTCTCGTGGCTATCTTCTTCACTCAACTGTCGGCTAACAGTTCTCAGCACCAGCCTAAAACTTGCAGGGAAAGCTTTTATTCCCATACTTCCCATATCAGTAAACCTTTTTATGTTTTTAGCTGAGTTTCGACGTTGTTATATTTAGTAAAGTATCTTTGGGCCAAAACTTTCGATTTTGGTAAGGTAGGACGTAGTCGCCTACTAACTGTCGTATCATACGACATAGGTCCATATATGCTGGATATGAAATTTGAATAAAACTATAAATTTATTTTTGGTGAAAGAATTGTAACTTTATCTCGATTACAAAGGGAGTTATGAATTTTTGATGTCCGCACTTCGTCAGGCTTTCCTTACTGGCCTGAGTTCTGCGCTGAAGGCTCCCACCTCCCAAGGACGTCGTTTTGCCATTAGATAAGTTGGCGAGGTGAGGCTATTGTTTTGACGAGGAAAATATTTTCCGTGATGGAAGAATTTTTCGCTTCAAGAGACGATATCAATCCTACTGACGTTCATCGCTTCGACGAACGCTCAACATATCGAATGAAATAGATTTCGTGTAGTCTGCTTCGGACAATTAAACTTTAGTTAGGAAAACCTTTTTGGGATTACCTCACGTTGGTGAAGCGCAAATGTTCTTTACAACGTTAAGTTTTATTACGAAGTTGTTGACGTAGTGATAAGTTATTACTGTGCTGGAAAATACATTACAATAGGAATGCGCGATTGGACCTCTAAACTGAAAAACAATGCATTTTTTTGCCTTTCGCTTACGCTCATATATATTGTGTACTACATGTTTGTGCAACTTTACCTCCTTACAAGTAACTGCTAATGAATCAATATTCGTAGTTACATTAACTTTAATATAGTATTGTGTAATGCATGTTGGTGGTAACCCACCTCCTACCACACACCCTTGAGGTGGCTTGCAGGGTACTATGTAGATAAGGGGTCCCCCAAGTGGTCGATATCGACCCCAAGGGAACGATAAGAGTTTTCCTGGGGTCGATTAATACACGAGGTTCGAAAGTTCACACACAGACACGGGGTTCTATTTATGTTATTGAGTAGCTTTTATAAGATATAGGAACTATAAATTCTTTCGTTAGGTTGTTGTGCGTGTTTTCTTATAGCTTAATATCAGAAATGTAAACAAATGATTTAAAATTTTTGTTAAATACTTAATCTGAGGGTCGACAAGAGGGCAAATATTCTATGAAGGGGTCGACAGGATAAAAGGTCTGGGGGCCCCTGACGTAGATGAGCACAGAGCTAAAAACTAAGTGTTAGTAAAGGCTTTCGGGCAGAAGAATATTCTTAATTGGGAGAGGTCAGCTTAACCTTCGACAATCAAAAAGAACAAGGAAACATCCGACCACGTGAGAATTATTAGACTTCCGCCATGATAACACTCCTAACCATTTACAGATGTTCTTTTGGTTGGAATCCTTGAGGAAAAAATATAACTGACGAAGGATGAGAACGGCACATTTATTTTAGCGTTTCTTCCATACGCAGGCCATGCCTTACTGATTAATCCAACTTTTTTCCTTCTTCTACCTCATCGAGGGTGGTTATAACCTTGAAAGTTTATGCCGGCGCGGTCTTTACCTTGGCTATGGCGAGATAATCAGTCAAATGGAAGATGTTGGCTTCGGAGCGCTGGGTGATTCTCACTTCCTCCATCCATTTCCAATCTTACATTTCAAAAAAATTCTATTCACTATATTAAATTTTCACGCCTGCTCATTTGAAGATTAAAGTTGAGTCACGTGGAGTTCACCGTCGCATTAAAAGTCGTAATTACTGAAATTTAACGAATGAATAACAACACTTTGTTTTATTCCACCAATTATTATTAGGTACGGTTAGTTTCGACACATCGGTGTCATCATCAGGTCAGAACTGATGATGACACCCATGTGTTGAAACAAGCCATACCTTAATAAAAATTGGTGAAATAAAACATCTTTTTTATTCGTTAAAATGAACGCCAACAAAGTTGAGCCGGAAACCATAGAGCAAAAATGCAATTTATTTGAAAGTCTGTTGACTGTCGCAGCGGTATTTTCTTCTGCTTCATTCGCTGATATCATTTCGCACTAACCACCTGCCACTTATTGTATTGTAACAGAAAACACTTTGTAAATATTTCCACACCAATTTTTATTCAACCGACCTAGGTTTCAACAAACATTGCCATTATCAATGTTTGCCGAAACCTAGGTCGGTTGAATAAAAATTGGTGTGGAAATATTTACAAAATGTTTTCTGTTGCAATGCAATTTGTGACAATTTTCCACAAACTTTCGCCTGATACTTTAAAATCTGCACCTGGCACTTGCCGACAGGAGTAACATAACTCAGAACGAGTAGCAAAATAACTGGATTCGAGCCGAGCCCAAAGATGCTGAATTTCGGTAAACCTGAGTAACTTTTGTGGAAGACATTCCTTCCTGCTGACCAATCTCGGTTTCTTGGGGAAATCTTATGGCCAATAGACGCCTGTTGGCCTGCGAAATAATGAATCTACATTGAAGGCAAGGTGTTAATGTTGCCGGTTACTCAATTATACAAATTAAATTAATCATAGTTTCCAAAGCCACCTGACTCGGGTGTAGCTGAGGGAAAACAAAACCCAAAATTAACCGTCTTTTTTCTTCTTAACGCATGGGAAATCTGTGTTTTCTTCATATCCACGTCAGGGGCGGATTTAAGCACAGGCTACATAGGCGCTCGCCTAGGGGCCCGCATCACAATTAATCATCTAACAAATTATAAAACTATTTCAAATTTATAAGGCACGACATTGGCAGTGCAGACGACCGAAGACACGGTTTCGAGAATACGACAGAAGAAATGATTTCCGGGGTCCCAGCGGCCGCCGTTGACCTGGACGGTATTCCATACCCCCTCACCCTGGGGGCCCGCACCACAGATTGAGGCTAGGAGCCTAGAGATCCTAAATCCGGTCCTGATCCACGTAATGTTTTATTTCGCAATCAAAATTTCAGTATTAAAGCTTTTAATGGTGGAAAACTGGAACTAGTAGTCTCTTCTTGATCTCAATATACATTATTCTGTTTATTTTTGTTCTTCACTAGCGAAAGGTACCCGTTCAAATTCAACGGGTGTGAAAAACATTGATCTTATTTTATAAGAATACCACAAAGCCTGAAGAAGACTGTCAGCGTGATAATTTGAGGGGTTCGTTACCTATCTGGTATGTTGTGCTCGCTGAAGTAGACACACTGACCGTTTTCCAGGTGGACAGAGAGATGAGTGACTGTTGGTCCTCTTTCATTCACGAGAAACCCAAAAATGGGTCAAGCAGGCTCATTACTACTTAAACAGCACCCAGGTTGATAGATGGTCACCTTGTCCGTACGGTTTTCTTGAGCCGTCTTCTGAGTGATTAACAGCTTGATCGATTCCCTTATGTGTGTGCGGTTAAATGTCCTATGAATCCTCCATCACCCGGACTGCGCTTTCGGCATAAAGAGAAGGCATGGCATAAGAGTATTCGGCATAAAGGGAAGGCGTTCCGCCAAAGTATTACCCGATTATCAATGCGACAACCAATGGGTGATCAAAGGATCAGCCCTCTATTAACCCAGTTACTATTATACCCGTAAATACTCCAAATAATGGATTACTAAAGTCGCAAGAATTATTTTATTTCCACATTAGCACCAGGAACACGCTTATGAACACCGTCTCAGCTGTGAGCAATATGGGGATTTTCGTCAAAAAGAAACTAGTCAATAGCTGGGCGATTTAACTTAGGATTTATCGTAGGAAAAGCAAAGCTCAAGAAATCGTGAGTAATTGTTACACAAACTTAACAAAATTTGGTCAACTTAAATATAATATTATGGAAACGCAATTCATCATGTGGAAATGATTTTAAACCAATTCATGCAAACACTATTCCGGAAAAATGCGTGAGTGTTGTCAACCCCAAACCACTCACCTCTAAGGGCCGGCATCTCCAGGTACTCGGTCGTGACGGTTGTGGCCAGGAAGGAGAACGCTTCCCTCTGTGCCGTCGTCTTCAACAGTTTTTCTCCTCGGATGATCTGGAGGCTCGTCAAAGGAACCCTTCGCACTCCGACGTTGAACAGCAAGACGTAGCCAGAGACCTCGCGGATGTTGCTGATGAAGGAAAGGTCAAGGTCTCCGCTCCTCAGCCACGTCAGTTCAAGGTTGCCCTGCACAAAGGTGCAGCCGGTGTAGCGGTCTCTCATCTCGCTGAGATATGTGTCGTAGTTGGACGGCTCCATGAATCCCATGTGTGTTCCGAGGCACACTGGAATATGATGAAGAGATTATAATTTGATACATACCACTTTATCAAGGTGGTTGGATCATCCGTTTATGTACAGATGTACGCGAAACTTTGTATACGTGTTCGCATTAGCGTTATAAAGTAATCTATGAACAGTCGAAGTAATGAAATACACGAATAGATGAAGAACTAGATGAAAGTGAAAAAAATTGCATCATACCGGTGTTTTTTTAATTCAATGCTGTTTTAACGCATATGACATGTATTATTCGCAATAATTCGGTTACATATTTACATTTTTTCGCGAAAGAAGTCATTTCACATTATTGAATGTAATGGTTAATTAAAAAAATCAAGGTGTCACGCCGAGTGCAGTATTCGTAAAAACATATATAAATATAATGTTCGCCTGAATTTCCGCCTCGCCGATAACTATCTACAACTAAGGTCAGAACATTTTTAATTAAATCAAAAACGTAAAATATAATTATTGTATCATTTCCATTACTGCATGAACCACGAGTTTCACCGCCGAAACATATGGCCCTAGAACTTTGTTTTAGAATTGCTTGAAAAATTATCAAAATTTGCGCTCTAATATCCACTCCTACGGCTCCAACCACCTTAATGCGTTGGAAATTTTAACATGGGTTGAGAAAAAAAACAGATGAGAAAGTATACGAATGTGCAAAATTCTCAGATTTAAAAATTAACCAGGTATCTCATTCCCGAATGATTTTTTTCGCCGTGAATTTCGCAAATCTTGCCCCTCCTCAGAGGAATGATATGCTTTCAAGTTTAACTGTGTATTTAGCGACTTTATAAATGCACAGGAATACAAGAGTCATGCAGGAAAATGCAATAGGTTCTGTTTACATAGGGTTACCATACGTCCTCAATTATGCGGACATGTCCGTATTTTCGAATTTTGATGTAGGGCCCGCGTAATTTTTACGATTTCTGCTAATGTCCGCATTATTTATTTTTGGGAAGTAAAATCTTTTGATTTTTGTTTTCATCTCGTATTACCAACTATTTATACATATTTTTATATTGATTATTGAATGACACCGTTAGCGATCGGTGTGGGTGCTTTCACTTTAGGGCTCTAGCCGGCGATAGACGGCGATCACCGCGCCGCGGTGTTTTCGATTTAGCTGAATCCAGGGGTTGGCATCATCTATGGCACTTCGTGGTATGCTATTTTCTCTGTACAACTTTAACGAATTGTGCTTCAAATTGTACTTTATTCTTGTTTTCTTTATGTTTCATGTCACCAGGAGCCAGAAAATAGCATTTTTATTTTCGCGAATAAATGCAATAATGGGTCTATTTTGCGTGTAAGTGCAATAAATTTTAATTCGTGCGATATATTCAAGTCTTCAGCATTTCTCCAGTAATGTGCCATATTTACGAGTGAACTAGTCATCAAACAGGTAACTTCAGTTCTATTATGTAAATCCTTCGTAAAAGCTCGTTTATATCTCGTACATTCACGTAGCAACAAAGGAAATTGGCGGTAAATCTCGAATATATCGAATGATAAATCGCTCCGGGGGGAAGCGTGTGGTTACGCGTGAAGCGGAGTTGGAGCGATTAAAATAAGAAAATTATGCTCACTCATGGATATGTAGCATGCGCCTAGAATGGAAAAAAAACAGATACCTACCTTGAAAGAGCGCATATCGTCACGCGGATATTTAGCAAAAAAAAGGCCAAGAATACGGCAGCTAAACGTCAGCTAACAATACAAGGGTGTATTGACACTCAAAGGAAGGTTAAAACCGAAAAAGTCACTTTCATTCAGGATACGGTTAAAATGTGTCTTGTGGCAAATATACCCATAAATAAAGTTGACCATCCTGCAGTTCAAGAATACCTGCAAAAGTAAGTAGGGTCTAGGACTAGGACTTTTATTTACATAGAATAAGACTAACTGACTGTATACTAAGGCCAAGAAATTGATGTCTTAAGCTAAGTGCTTAGTGGCATGCAGAGGACCTTGCCTAGGCCTAGCTAACTTAGCATACGGGTAGCCTAAGCCTAAAACTTGGCATCCGCCAACAGCCAAGCTAGGTTTAAAATTTAGGCCTAGGCCTATTTGGATATTCCAACACCATAATTAGGGGCAAAGTAATACCTAGGCTGAGAATTTCAATATAATTGTTTTTCTTTTTAGGTACATTCCCGGCTCTGGGATTTGCCTTGCGGTGATACAATGCGTAGGGTTTATCTGCCAGGTTGAGGAGAATTGATGAGAGAGAAAATAAAAGAATCTTTAAAAGATAAGCCAGTAGTTGTCATTGCTGATGAAACGTCAGATTCTCGAGTACGTTGTGTGTTTGCAGTTCTATTGAAAACAGTGACACCAACAGATACACATTATGTGTTCCTTGCAAGCTGCAGTTTCTTGGATCAAGAAAATGGAACAACATGTTGCCAAGCAATTGTTGAAATGCTCAAACAATACGATGTTCAGTACAATAATGTAGCCGGTCTTGTCTCTGACTCGGCCAGGTAAATGACATAGTTTTTCAGAAATGCGGACACTTGTTGGGATCATTTATTCCACTACCAATGCTGGGCACATAAAGTAAACCTCTGTGGTGGCTGTTTTATGAAAGAGATAACCCTATTAAATTCTCTTGTATCAAAAAAGAAGATGGTATTTCTACACGGACGTAAGAACAAAAGTGCATATGTACAGTTCTTGCAGGAAAATTTCCCTGAACTTCCTGCAGCTCTCTTCCCAAGTCCAGTTCTTACCCGCTGGAACTCATGGTTCTACTCAGTAAAATATCTCAAAAAATATCGTCTACATCTACATCTACATATTACCCCGCAAGCCGCCTCAATAGGCGTGTGGCGGGGGGTGTTAGGACACCAGCCGCTTAAAGATAAAAAGGAAACGCTCTAATGAAATTACGCCTAGCATTTATTGAAGTCCCTTATTGTTCGGGGGAAAAACAAATTCCCATACCTATCCGTTCGGCAAAATATCTCTCTTAATTTATCGTTTCTATCGGACCTGGAAATATAGTGGGGTTCTAATATGATGTTCTCCGTGTCGCTCTGAAAGATATCTATTCTCAATTGTTCAAGCAATCTAAGCCTAGCGCGCAGCCTCCGAGTCTCTAGCGGTTCCCAGCCTAATTCGTTTAACATCTGTGTAACGCTGTCAGTACGCCCGTAGCTGTTTTTGACGAATCGCGCAGCTTTCCTTTGTATTTTATTAAGTTCCCGGACTAAGTCTTTCTGCACCGGATCCCATATGCTCGCTGCATATTCAAGGTGTGGCCGGACGAGTGCGAAATAGCACCTCTCTTTTACTTTTTCATCCGAAAATCTTCCCACAATACGCTTGACGAATCCTAGCTTCTTCAGAGCTCTGCCACAAATATTTCTTATATGTGCTCCCCACGATAGGTCCGAAGTTATCGTAACTCCTAGATACTTCACTTCATCTGTCGCCTTTATGTTAACACCATCCACAGCATATGCAAGTAGAGCATCACCATCGTGATGCTCTACTTGCTTTTATTAAACAAAATGAACTTTCCAATGCATCCACTCAGGCTATCATTGACTTGTTTGAGGATGAAGTGTCTAATGCAACAGTACGGCTGCAATGCACATTTGTGGCAGGGATTTGCCAATTGGCACCGTTAACGGTTTGTTGAGTTAATAAAAGTACTCTAGAGCTCAAAATTACCATATGCCCACCTGCTGTGGGAAGATTTAGAAACCGTTAGTGCTGCTTTAAAGCAAATTGCTGAGGGTATTTTAAGAGATAAGTGCGAAAGGCCTTGAATAATGTCAGCAATACAGCACTAAAGGCACAGTTAACTGCATCCTTGAAGAGTTGTGCTCAAAAAAGCTGTGTCAAGTTGAATGTTCACATGCAAATAAACCCTACAAATAATTTCTAAATTGCTGCAAACGCAGCATTCAACCCAACAGTTGCTGCACAACATGCAAACTTTAACGTATCTACAATGAATGGGTTACAGCACAAGATGACTGCATTTAATGCTATGGAGGAAGATGATTTTATTGAATGTTACCAATGCTTTCACCGTCAGTTAGTAAATACCGTTAATGAGGACAAAGTTGACTTACTTCAGCTTCTCTTAGCCATGAAAATGAAGAATATAATGTTCGCAGATGCTGTTCTGAAAGCCATATGGGCTCCAGTTAGTAGTGTAGATGTAAAACGATTTTTAGTGTGTACAATCTTGTACTCAATGATCGCCGAACTCGAATGAAGGAAAGTACTTTCGAAACTTGCAGCATGCTATCATTTAAAAATGGAGTGTAGGAAGGATGCATATTCAAACTCAAACCTCCAGAAAATCTTGAGCACTGACCTAAGCGTATTTCTTAATGTGTAATGGTACTATCAAAGATTACTAGGATGTGCTTCTTAAACTAAATTTAAGCACATAATACATGCCTATCTGTTAATTAGGCTGTCAAATCATAATATGCTAATATTTTACATTATTATCAACATCACCATCCTTTTTAGGCATTTTAAATGTACAACACGTAGAGTGCATGTACTTTATGGCATGTAACCTTGCTTCCGACATATTCAGTTGCATTGAAATATCTTCACTATTGCATTTTGGTCTGTTTTTAATAAAACCTACCGCATATTAGTGTTTTAAAAAAATTGCTATGTGAAATGAAAAAATGAAAAAGTATGTTTTAAAAGTGCTATAAAACACACTTTTTCATTTTATTTCTGCTACAAACACAAAATTATTGATATATTTCCGTATCTCTAACCATGGATTCGAAATAGTTCATAGTTTAGCTACCAAAGCGTGTTGATCAATACCGTTGAGGGTGTCCTCATTTAGGGGTTTCAAAATATGGTAACCCTATGATTATAGTAATACGCAGCAGATTTATAAACGAGAATTAGGGAGAAAATTAACAAATTAGGTACACTACCTATCGAAAAATCTAATTAAAAGTCTCATTGGCAGCTATTATGGTCCCTTATCGTTCTCGGGAGAAATGACTTTTTAAATCTGTCCCTGCTGCAGTCTATTCACCTAATTTTATTCTCATGATCTAATCTACCGTAGTGTGTCGAGTGTCTTCAAGTTTTATGACTTCGTCAGAGATTAGATCGGCTTGGAACTTATATATTTTATTTATTTATTTCACCACCAAAAATGGCACATTGGCTGCTTGCTAGATACGGATCAGAGAGGAGTCAGGAGGACAATGCACGGCGAACTAGAAACTAGGAGAGTGCTACTTAGGCAAACATGCTAACACAGGGCACTCGGTCATATATATATACTTTTACATGAGTGGAGATGAGTTTTATTTACTGTGTATGTTAGTGGAAAAGAAAGAAGCCTATATGGAGAATTCCGAAGGAGCCAGTAATAGTGGATTGAAGAGGTTATTACGGAACTCTGGGCGTTAAATAAAGACGTCGTTAAATACCGACTATCCTGGCCTGAATATATCTACCCTAGCGATTACGGAACTCAAGGTAGAAGTGTTGAGCAGGGTCGTTATCCCATAAAGACAGTGTTATGACAAATTCTTCGTTCAAGTCTGTGCAACTCTCTCGGAATATGTATCGACCAATGAAATGCTTGACGTTCCTGTGTGGAACAGTGGACCAAATGCATGAACACGAAAAGTAAACATGAAAAAAATGAGTATCGTTTAGCGACGGTCCTCGCCAGGAATGTAAATAAACATTCTTGATTTTAATGATGCAGCTTGAGTATGTTTTTCAGTTATTATTTCCTGATAGAAGTTTTGAATTATCTTTATTATTACGCAATCGCATCTTTAGTGAGTTACACTGATGGAAATAAAGAGTGAGAAAACCGTTCCGGGTGTATGCTTCGTGCAGTCGAAAAATAAAGAGAATTCTTTCGACTAATGTGCAGAAAAAATGAGTTTACACAATGTGCATAGGGTTTGTTTTTAAAACGGTGCAAAGTGTGTATGAGACTGGTGAATTAATGTGCATTCACGTGATAAGCGTGCGCGAAAACGATCGAAGAGTGTCTAAAAGTTATTAGAAGTACTGCCTGCAAAAGTGTCTTTTGATTGTCACCGTACAGAAAATAGTGTAAAGAGCATATTAAGCGTTTAAGGAGTTAGCACCAACAGTTTTTATATTTCTTGAACGTATAATTATCTGTCCGGAGAGTTTACATTTGAGGAATGTGGGTTTGAAAGTGACAGTGACACGTATTTTTTAAATGAGAAACTATAAACGCACATCTTTCAGGGATGACATGAGCGGCAGGGATAATTACACTATAGAATACGATGACATATCTGTATTTGCCTCTTCGTATTACCTTCTACTGCATGAAATACAAGTAGTATCAAACAAATCTATACTAACTACGCAGCATACAGCTGTAAATTCCGTAAAAATGTTGGCTGTAAAAATGTTGGCTGCCCCGTCTGTAAAAATGTTGGCTGCCCCGTCAGAAATGCTCCCGGTCTCAGCAATTCAATAGCTTTGAACTTGTTCGTGGCTTTGAAACTCGGAAATATTTGGTTTGTTTTTAAAACGTTAAAAAGTGTGTATGAGACTGATGAATCAATGTGCATTTCTGCGCGAATACGATCGAAGAGTGTCTTAAAGTTGCTGCCTTCAAATGTGTCTTTTGATTGTCACCGTACATAAAATTGTGAAAAGAGCATATCATGCGTTTAGGAAGTAAGCACCAACAGTTTGTCTATTCCTTGATCTTGTAATTATCTCCCCAGAGAGTTAACATTTGAGGAATGTGGGTTTGAAAGTGACAGTGACGCGTATTTTTGAAATGAGAAACTATATACACGTACATCTTTCCAGGGGTTAAATGAGCGGCAGGGATAATAACACTATAGAATAAGATGTCATATCTGTATTTGCCTTTTCTTATAATCTTCTTTTGCATGAAATACGAGTAGTATCAATCAAATCTACACTATGCCAAAGCTCAGCCGCATGCTGACCCGTCAGAAATGCTACCGGTCTCAGCTATTCAATAGCTTTGAAACTCGAAAATATTTAAAAACATTTCGCAAATCACCTAATTGTAAAACCATACTTCTTGTCATTTTATTCTTCTCATAGCCTTTGATTATTAACAATAATATACTTCGCGAGTCCTCAGAATTGAACCGTCATTAGATGTACTTCCGAGTCTCGCCAATGTATTTGATTTGAAACTCGGAAATATTATTAAATATTTCGCAACTTTCCTAAGTGCGAACACTTGTTTCTTTAAATGTTACTGTTCACGTAGGCTTTGATAATTATTATATACCTCGCGAGTTCGCAGAATTAACCCCTGCGCAAATACGCCATCTTGGTCTTTATCTTCATAAGGACCCCTCTTGAGCTGTCTTTATTTTGGGTCGTTATGATAAAGACTTTTCACTCCATAAAGACGGCCTTATGAGTTCCGTAATCGCTCAAGTCGATATGCTCACTAGGGGTCCTTATGATAAAGTTTTTCACCCCATAACGCCGTCCTTATGAGTTACGTAATAACCCCCGAGGAACAACAGAAATGTAACGACGCTTCGGGATCGTCGCTATGTTCCGAAGAGAGTGATAAAAGGAAGAATGAATGCTATGTCAGTCAGGGAGAGAGGGGGAAAAGAATAGGAATCTTGTATTTTATGAAAGGAGGTAAGAGAGACGAAAAGATTAAAAGGGATATAATATTGGAAATTATATATTTGTACTATAAGAGTATTTATGAGAAGGAAACGTTATGGTAGACTCCCTACTATGAGGGAAATCATGAGTAGGACTGCATATGGATCTACTCTTTACTTAGAGGAATACCCATGAATAAAATTGTATTGTATCATGAGAGAAACGTCAGAGATAATCCTACGCTCTCAATGAAATCAATAGCAGGTGTTTCCAAATACATACATACTTAGTTTTATAGCAATAGTGATTCTTAATTACTATTAGAGGTAATCAGCCGGTAAACAGAAGTTTAGATGAAAGCAGGCATAGCAATATATATTTTTCATAAAATAAGATCCTTGATCCCAGAAACTACTAAATATTTCAGATCTGTATAAGACCTAGCTGTTTTCATTCCATTCAAAAAGCCTATTCTCTTTCTTCCCCTTTCCCGCTTACTCCTATATCACGGCCTTCACAGAATCCCCTCACGTCCCTCATTACGATTTTTAATTCGGGATTCATTGTTGGCCATCGAGCGTTCTGAACTTCGCAATTCCAAACGCGCTTTTCGTAATCGTACATATTTAATTTCCAAGTGTTTTGGCCGTTTTGTATGTGCTGTCTGCCACTAGCACCTGATGCCCATAGGGTGTTGGTGCCCATTTCTGCCAATAGCAGGCAAGGGCAACAGCACTACAGCACTAAAGGACAATCGCTCCCCCAAATCTTCCAAAGATGCTTAAATTCGGTGGTCGAGCGAGAACCGCAATATTCACCGTGGCAGACCGTTGGGATAGCTAATCGAAAGTCCTTAAGATTTGCGCGGAAATTTCAAATGCTTTTCTTGGAAAGTTGGCGTGCTTACAGGTCATCGGCCTCGTGCTAATACTAAGGTAAAACCCTGAACAGAGAACAGAATAACGGTCAGATATGTATTGGGAGAAACAAAAAGAGGATAGGGAGCGTGACAGAAATGTAAGTCAATTTGATATCTCCTAGTATCACTCGTCGTTTTCCATGTGTACCTATGCCTGGGGTGATGTTTAAACCAAGTGTTTGTCTCTACTAATTTATTTCTTCTACAAAATTCAACTTCCTTCTCACCGCAATCATTTCTTGTGTCTAGCCCATGCCCGTCCACTTCAAATCCGTCCCTCCCTTCCCCCACCACTGCATTCCAGTCGCCCTATCTGGTTTTACTTTCCCGGAACTTATCTAATTTTTTATTTTCAAATGATATTTATTTCTCGACCTCTTATACTATACGGTGCAAATATCAGGAGATTTTAGGTCGAATACTATATTTTTTTCATCAAAAAAATAAATCCAAACAATCAACTTAAAATTGTAAATAAAAAGAGGAACAAACTTGAAAGGTAACAATCTTGAATATGTTCATGTATTTTTCTTTTTAATGACTGTACGCTATATATTTTATCGATTTGGTAGTAAAAAAGGAATGTAAAAAATATTTTTCACTATCATGTATTATTTATTTTTAGCCCTGAAGATGGATCAATAAATATCCGAAACGCTGGCAAAAGTTTGAAAAAAATATATATTAGTTGACCTAAAATCTCCTGATGTTTGCACCGTATTATTTATTTAAATTGCCTGTACACCTCGTCCACCTCTTCCTCCCAATGGTTTCTGGTAGGCATGTATACCTGGACCAGTACGAAATTAGTCGGGTGTGCATATATTTCTACCACTAGCACCCTGTCACTCACCTGTTCAATGTTATCTACTCTCACCCCTAATTTTGTATTCAGTACCATAGCTACTTCACGTTGACACTCATCTCCGCCACTATAGATTACTCTTCAACTATCACTACAGTAGTCCCCGCTATCCTTCCATCTCACCTCGCACAGATCCAAAGCATCTATTTTCTCTTCTTAAATTTCCTGCTTAATATTCTTAAGCTTCCGGTCCTCATCATTGTCCTTACGTTCCATGTTCTTATTTTTACCGCTGCTTTCCTCATCCTTTTCCTCTTTTTCTTCTTCTTCTCCCTCCTATCCCTTGTATCCGCCGATGATGATGTTGTGCAAGGATTTTGTGTGATGACGACCGCGGAGATCTAGCCTTCCCCGCTGGTGGACACGACACCCACCCCAATAATTCTAATTATTGTAAATCTAAAAGTTCTAACATATCACATACAAATTACCTCAATAGCCGGTTGCCCACTCCATTTAAACAAACGACCATCCACTCAAAATGTTGCTAAAAATATACAACGTTTTTGCTTCTGTCGATTCCCTAGGCTGGCTGGGAGACAATAGAAACACAGATGTCCGTTTCAACATTGTCCCCTCCCCAAGGTTGAAGCGTAATATCTCGAAAATCGAAAAGGCCATTTCAGTCACATACATATAAACTGGAAGGTAATATTTTTTTCATTCATCGAGCTACGTTGTTGATGTTTTTAAAATAAAGTTTTAAATTGGCATTATTTCGTTAAGAAAGGAGCAAAACGGTCCTTTTTTCGAGTCCCTCAATGGATGCGGCGGGTTTGGTGTTTCATCACATCGATACTAAAAAGGAAAGTTTCCAGCCTACGCAATGTAGCCCCAGGCTAGCGATCGGCAACCGATTTGTGCGCGTGAGCCACATTTCACATAAAATTTGATTACAAGCTGGGCGCGTACCACCCCTAAACAATAGGATAAAATATCGGAAAGTAGAATTCTATCGTCGTTTTTTGAAGAACCAAATACAAAACTGCCACGTAATACCGGCAGCTGTCTTAGGCCGTAGCAAGAAATCGCATGAAACTAATGCAAGTGTCTTACCTTTCTCCTCCAGTGCCGCACATGATGACGACAGCGCAGACAACGTGCAGGCTGCGAGAAGAAGACGTCCGATGGTTTTCGGGAGGAGGCCCATCTAGCGAGATGTGTTCGACGAGGGATCCACTCACGAACTGAGAGGAGGTTAACTCCTTCCCAGTCTCTCGCCTCGCTCGTCGGGCGTTTCGTGGTTTCTTTCTTCTCAGATTCACAAGGCCAAGGCCTTCCTTTACCCGACGCAGCCCGATGTGGGACGTAATATGGGGGAAAAAGTTTCCCAACGAACGGCGCACTGACACTATCCCTCTGGAGAAAAATCGGCTTTCTCTCTTATGGCATATTATTCCTTGGCAACGACGAGGGAAATTCGAACACAGTAAGGTGATGGACTTATCGTCGAAGCCAGTGACGGATTACTTTACGCTTGCCTTCCCCGAGCGTTATTCGCGCTGGCTTCCAAATTATGGCGCATTAAACAGCCATGTATGCATTTGAAACGTATCATTGAGCGCTCTCGTTCTCGCCGTAACTTCCTCTGCATTCTTTCTCTTTCCTCTGTTTTCCTTCGAGGCTTCGCTCCAACTCTCGCACTCTAGTAAGGTCCTGGGATTCACCCGCTGTCTACTATCCTTATAACCTGCGATACTTAACAGAACGGCGCATTGAAAATTGATTTGCTCTTTTACTCGTGAATACAAACGTATTTTCAGTGCACATTTCAAGCATGGTGGTAGATTTTCAATGAGTACGCAAATAAATGACCTGCTAATGCGCAAATACTAATGAAACTAACGCAAAAAAAAACATTTACCTACTTATGACTTATAGCCTTTTTGAAATGCTGAACTATTTAAGCTTCTTAGTGGAGTACGTATCCGCTTTCAAGTATGTAACTGGAGGTATTATATGTTTCAGCATATTTTAAAAAAATTTACTGAAGGCATTTATTCAAGATGGAAGAGTTACTTTTCTTATACCGTGGTATTCGTAAATTTATATATTTTTTCAGTATTTCAAAAGTAACTCATTTTAAATATACGCAAAGAGAGTAAATTAATGCTTGGTAGATGCACTGTTTGTCAAATTATCTGTCAACTCTATAAATAAATGCAAAGGAAGCAAATTTTCCGACCACACAAAATCGAGATCCATAGCAGAACCATGTCCTGACGAACGGTTGAACTCATTCTTTACTATTAATCAGCATTTATTTTCACCCCAACACAATCAATGACCCCTTGAAGTCTTCGTCTCATTGATCCTATCTAATACTGAAAATAATGTAGGGCGCTGATTCAAAGATGCCCATGCCTCCTAGACGTGACCTCTTAGTATCTCTTGGTTCTTTCCATTGGCATTCTGCCGTTTCTCGACAATTAAGTCGCAAATATTTTGTTTTGGATTCCGGTATTGTGAGTTTGGAGGGTAGGGTTACGCTGTACTGTGCGAATGCTCCTAGAAAAATCTTCTGTGTTTCGCGCACTGTAGATGGGACAATTGTCCTGAACATATATTATTTCTTCGCATTATGATACTACATCGTTTATGTATGGAAATGATGAAAATGCAAAACTTCGGGCGTAGGTAATCCTCAAACGTCATTCGAGGTGGTGTTGTCAACAGCTAACCCGACCCAACAGCAGAAATAGCTCTCCAAAAACGCAGACATAGATGCCCAGATATATTTTCCGAGTTGTTTCTTATGTGATACCTGAAAAACAAGAGAAATATATTTTTTTCTAAATAGGGAAATGTTCTTAAAAGTACTATCAATTAATAAAGTTTTATTTACCGACAATTGCGTGTTCTCAATTGTTAAATATGTCCATAATCAACATTTATGATGTTTAGTAATCGATGAAAGTTAGGATATTTTAATATGGTTGGTCCATATCCAGGTACGAATGACCGAATTCTAACCTCGACATTTAATTAGTTTCGCTAATTGATGACTTTCTTGCCGGACTGGAATTTCTCATACCGTCTTCATGGAGGGGGTTTCTCACCATACAGGTGCTTTTAAGTTTAATGACATATATTCTTATTCATACAGCTTATTCTTTATCACGGGCTACCACCAACAGTATGAGAGTTCTCAGCAGGATGCTAACGAATGCTGACACATCATCTCGAGACGTGCATCTTGGTCTCCTCTTCCTTGTCGTGTTGCCATCGTCTCGTCCTCTCCCTCTACCATTTTATCCAGCAGTATACTGTGCCTATTCTAATCCATTGCCCTCGATATTTGAGCGAAGTTGAGCCTACCTCAACTGTCTTATCTCTCCTGGACTTAATGGAACTTTGTGAATATCCCTGGAAGTTATCACAGAGAAAATAGTGTCATCAAAATCAAATGCATTCAAATCCACATTCCATCTAACCATCTAACCTACCAATCAACTGCCATTAGTCTTTAAGCGATAATCTGCCTGTGGTCTTACCTCCCGAGTTTTGCCTAAGGAAAACTGTTCATCATTACCTGGTTTTGGGTGAGCCGTACGAGAGATTTCAGTGGAACGTTTCAAATGCATTCAAGGTTATCTAACGTGCATCCGTTCTTGTGGCCAGCGCGATAGACACCCCGAGCATGCAAGCGGCCGGGAATTCATAACAGATTCGGACAATTTGTCCATCACCATACTGTGATTGAATTTCCCTCGTCGTGGCAGAGACCTAAGAATAATATGCCATCAGAAAGGAAAGCGTTTTCCTCCGAAAGGGATAGTGGCGGCGCTCTGTTTGTTGGAAACTCCCCCCCCCCCCCCCCCCAATAGTATGTACTATCGTTTTCACTGAAATGTAGACACCCAAACTGATTGTACTGATTTGATTGAATGGGGCCGGGTCGGAAAAAACATGGAGGGTTGGCACACGAGGCTAGCTGCGGCCTTTGCCTTAACGTCACCGAGAGCCGACGAGGACGGACGTGGATGCGACAGGGCTAGCGGAATCAGAGTCAAATAAACTCCAAAGGAGCATAAGCCCTAGTGAAAGGAATGCACTGAGGAAACTCACGTCCACGCACACGTTGGGCCGATCGGAGTATTTTTCTTTCGGGCTCCGTCGCGAGGTTTTTCCTTTCCCTAGATTCAGATTTCGACTCACCGTGAGTGTTTCACCAGGAAGCGGCTCCGTAGCCGAGATGGTTAATTCCCTTCGCCGAAGTTGGTGTGCGGTTCTGGCGGGGTTCGAAGTCAGGCCAATTTTTGAAGTGAAAACTTCTTATGTCGCGTTGAGCACTTTTGTAGATGGGTAAAAGACATTGGACTCGCGTCACCGTCACCGCTACTACATATATGTATAATTATGTTTATTCTATATATACACAGTATACTCGCTATATACACAGTACTTGTGGATGGGTACAAACCATTGGACTCGCATCACCGTCACCGTCACCATCACCGCTACTAAATATATGTGTAATTGTATATTCTGTATATACACTTTTGTGGATGGGTAAAAGCCATTGGACTCGCGTCACCGTCACCGTCACTGCTGCTAAATATATGTATAATTGTATATTCTGTATATACACTGTATACTCGCTATATACACAGTACTTGTGGATGGGTAAAAACCATTGGACTCGCGTCACCGTCACCGTCAAATAAACTATATTATAATTTTATTCATATTACATTATATATATCTAATATACAGTTTAGTTAATTCAATTTGGGTTGCTATAAATATTGTGCCGGATAATATAATAGTCCATACTCGTGCAGGAGAGTGTACTCGATACAAGAATAGTGAAGGTTAGTACAATATAACTCAATTTCTTTTAATACGTTCAATTTGAGTAGCTTATTCATATATACATAAACATAAACTTTGCAGACGATAAAATCTACCATTGATTGAATTTTTAAATAGTGAGTTTGGTTTAACGATGTCTAATGATCGCAATCTTGGCACAACGAAATATAAAACTACTATTGATGCAGTATTTACAAGACATTTAAGCAAATTCGAATCAAAATTATTCGTTTCTTACTTTAGTTACCATAAGCCTATTGTATCACTTTTAGATATTGCCGATGATGATGGCGGTGATGATGAAAGAGTTGTTGAAATAATGGATGAAAGTTGATTATTCTGAAGTGTAAAATTTTTATGTAAAATAATTGTGTACAATAGCGCAATAAATGAATATTAAATTTATTATATACATGAAACTACTTTCTACTGATTAATAAAACACTTCATTAGAAATTATTCCCTACATTCAAAAATGCTCACGTTATTTCAAGTTTTCACTTCTGTCGGCACTCCCGGAGTGCCTCTTTCTTTTTTTAAATCTTTTAGATTAAAAAGGTGCATTCTTCATATCAACACAATTTATATAGTTGACAAAAGAAAGAGTTAATGCGGTTTTTTATTTCCGGCTTAATTTATAAAAATAATGACTATCTACGTTACCACATTTATTTCTTAACAGATTTAATTCACTGAGAGGGAAAAAGCATTGGAAGTTGCAGTGGTTGCATCTTTGTGTCATTGCAGTGAAATACCTACTCATAGTATCTACAATCCTCTATAAATAACCAAATGCATTCGTAGTTTCGATCATTTTGATAAACCCTAGAGTTTGAATTGATATTTTTCATCTTCAAACTTCTAGTACTTGGTCACGTAAAAATGTGGGAAGTGAGGTGTTTTAAAGAACGAATGCTTTCCTTTCAGTGGGTGTGCGCAGAGCCAGATTAACAATGAGGCAAAAGTAGGCAGTTGCCTATGGGCCCCTTGTTATGATAATTGTTTTCCCCTTTCTTCTCTAGGCGACTTGTTTATTAACGTGGGCCCCGTTGCTTGTACTGCCTACAGGCCCCAAAGTGCGTTAATCTGTCACTTGGTGTGCGAACCATAGTAAGCTATAAGGACCAGGTGGAAATAAATACGCATATCAGCTCTTTTACCCCAAATTATCCTACGATTTTTAATAGTTATATATTTTTGACCAAAATCGGCGTCGCCAATATCTTCAACCTTTTTAATAATTAAAAATTTACAGGAATAAACCTGATGTTTTGATTCTTATTGAAAGTGAATCTAAATGTCATTTGACCATTTTATATTTTGACCCATTAAATAGACTTTTGGCAATGCGATGAGTATATCCATGAATATGTGCTTCAAACGTAGGAGACAGTTGGTGTTACACCGTCGTGATGGAACCTGCTCCGTCTTATGAGCTCTCTGTTGCTGACAGAGGCGTAATCGCTGGGATGGTAGCCTCTGGAATATCCATCTCAGAGGTGGCGCGAAGGATGAGTGTAAATCGGATCACTGTTCGGAGGTGGGCTCTCCGCTATGCAGACGGCGATGCCGCCTTGATCAGTAGGCCTAGACCGGGGAAGTCACGCTGCACAACAGCAGCGGTAGACAACGACATTGCTCACTACGCCCGGGAAAACCCTTTAACGAGCAAAGGGGCTGAGGGAATTCGGCAACATTTTATCCTAGAATGTAGTTATTCTACCGTTCGACGGCGCCTCCATGAGGCGGGCTTAAAATGCCAAGAGCCAGCCCAGAAGCCACTGTTATCCGATCAACACAAACTGGCAAGACTGCGGTTCGCGGAAAAGTTCGTCAACAGCCCGCAAGCATTTTGGGACCTTACCATTTTTGCGGACGAGAAGACGTTTAGGAGTGACAGCAACGGCAGAATGCACTTGTGGCGTCCACGTAATGCGCGGTAAGTAACCTGTAAGTTCATATATTATATACTAAATGTATTGAATCAGAACCCGAATGTTGTCTCTATTGATTTTTCTCTCGAATGAGAGAAATAATAAATTATCACTAGTAAAATACATTGTAAATGCTAAGTTAAATAATAGTGAATAACTTGGTGAATCCACATAAAATGATGTATTTACGACTTAGGTTTCGCTACAGGACAACACCATCAGGTGATAATCGAATTGATCGAAGGTGATTCAATAATCACCTGATGATGCGGTACTACAGTGAAACCTAGATTGTAAATAAATCACTTGATATGGAATCACAAAGTTATTCACTATTATTTTATATGAATCAGTTCCAAAAAGTTACACCAGAAACGATTAATTTTAGTAAATTCTAGGGTAAAAAATATTTAAAGCTTCATAGCCAATTTATAACGTTCGGTAACTGCAAAGATAATAAGACATATGCCGTAGACACTGATTTCAATGATGTTATTTGAAATAAATTATGTAGGGATGTTTTTTCTATTACGATATTTAAAAAGGAATGGCGCTTAAATATTAGTCAACAATGTTAATAAGAGCTAATATTAAATATGTATTCAATCTCAGTGAAATTAAATAGTTATTTTTCATAATTCATTATATATGTGTAATTTGTTCTCTCTTATTAGGTATGAATCTCGAAACATCCTGAGGAATCGTGGTTCTGGACGCATATCCCTAAGCTTTTGGGGGTGTATGACTGCTGCCGGCCCAGGACCTCTTGTTAGAACCTCTCCAAGGATGAACGCACGAGAGTATGTCGGCATGTTAGAACAATATTTAAAGACCTACGCCAGAGAGATTGTTCCAGAAGGAAAGATAAATTTCATCCATGATAACTGCCCCGTGCACACAGGAGCTATTGTAGATGATTTTTTTCAGAAAAACGAGGAGATGGTGGTTACACCATGGCCGGCTCATTCACCCGATCTAAACCCCATTGAGAACTTGTGGGGAAAGATGGCAAATGAATGGCAACCAAGGGGCGTTACAACAGTGGAGGCAATAGAGGCGCATGTCCATGAGTTGTGGGACTCATTTCGTCGACGGCCTCAAATATGCGAGAATGCTGTCGCATCAATGCCGTCTGCAGCAAGTTGTAGAATCAGGTGGTGAGGCCAATAAATATTAAAAAACTGAATAAAATTTGAATAGTTTTACTTTTTAAATACCCTTTCTACCCCGAGAGAAATACATCATGCTAAAATTACACCTAAGCCTGATAAAAAGGATGCAGATATCGGTGACGTTGATTTCGGTCAAAAATATATAACTATTAAAAATCGTAGGATAATTTGGGGTAAAAGAGCAGATATGCGTATTTATTTCCACCTGGTCCTTATAGCTTACTATGGTTAGCACACCAAGTGACAGATTAACGCACTTTGGGGCCTGTAGGCAGTACAAGCAACGGGGCCCACGTTAATAAACAAGTCGCCTAGAGAAGAAAGGGGAAAACAATTATCATAACAAGGGGCCCATAGGCAACTGCCTACTTTTGCCTTATTGTTAATCTGGCTATGCGCACACCCACTGAAAGGAAAGCATTCGTTCTTTAAAACACCTCACTTCCCACATTTTTACGTGACCAAGTACTAGAAGTTTGAAGATGAAAAATATCAATTCAAACTCTAGGGTTTATCAAAATGATCGAAACTACGAATGCATTTGATTATTTATAGAGGATTGTAGATACTATGAGTAGGTATTTCACTGCAAGGACACAAAGATGCAACCACTGCAACTTCCAATGCTTTTTCCCTCTCAGTGAATTAAATCTGTTAAGAAATAAATGTGGTAACGTAGATAGTCATTATTTTTATAAATTAAGTCGGAAATAAAAAACCGCATTAACTCTTTCTTTTGTCAACTATATAAATTGTGTTGATATGAAGAATGCATCTTTTTTATCTAAAAGATTAAAAAATTGGCCTGACTTCGAACCCCACCAGAACCGCACACCAACTTCGGCGAATGGAATTAACCATCTCGGCTACGGAGCCGCTTCCCATTGAGACACTCACGGTGAGTCCAAATCTGAATCTAGGGAAAGGAAAAACCTCGCGACGGAGCCCGAAAGAAAATACTCCGATCGGCCCAACGTGTGCGTGGACGTGAGTTTCCTCAGTGCATTCCTTTCACTAGGGCTTATGCTCCTTTGGAGTTTATTTGACTCTGATTCCGCTAGCCCTGTCGCATCCACGTCCGTCCTCGTCGGCTCTCGGTGACGTTAAGGCAAAGGCCGCAGCTAGCCTCGTGTGCCAACCCTCTATGTTTTTTTCCGACCCGGCCCCATTCAATCAAATCAGTACAATCAGTTTGGGTGCCTACATTTCAGTGAAAACGATAGTACATACTATGGGGGGGGGGGGAGTTTCCCAACAAACAGAGCGCCGCCACTATCCCTTTCGGAGGAAAAGCCCCTCCCTTACCGGGCAGTCCCTCGCCGGGCAGCGTCGGAGGAAGGGGGGATGGGTAAATGAATGCCTTGTCCTTCTGAAATCTGGGAAGAAGAAAACCACGAAACGCCCCAGGGTTGTTAAAAGTATCTATCCTTTACTAACCTTGGAAACGCCCGACTAGCGAGGCGAGCGACTGGGAAGGAGACATACATAGCAATGAAATATACATGCACTGGCTGTTTCTGGGGGAATCTGCATATCCTATGAGGATCGAATCGAGGAGGTGATTTGGGGAATTTTCGTTCGATATACAATGTCGCCATCTCCTTGGTTACCGAGCTATGGTAACGCAAGCATTTTGTCATAAGCATTTCGCAGTTACCTTGAAAAAAATTTCACCCATACAAAAACATCCATTCAAGTTTTAATGTTGATTATTTTTTTCCATTAATTAAAAAATAAATGCCTAAGCTTAGATCGATGAAGTCAATTGTCATTTTCGGTAAATGAAATTGCTTGTGAGTATTTGCATGTGGGTAATAGAGTGCACTGGTGCGGTCATAGGCAGTATTAAAAGAACCTCAGGGCCCCATGGGCCTGTTATTTACCCCCAAAATAAAATCACTGGGGCACGTGCATAAGTTTCTTTTTATGCTTCTTTAAATTACTTACACTCAATATATAGATTTTTGAAATGTTTACAATCGGATGGCTGAAAGAACTAAGAATATCATGCATGCATTTCATTATATTTTACACGCTTCATTTTTGATTGAAAATTGCCTTTACCATTCCAAAACTATCAATTTTTCTCCGATTTCCACAATGGCATTTCCTTGGTTACCTGAGCAATGGCTATGAATGGGAAATTTTGACTGGGCCTTTTATAACTTACATTGAGTGATTTATATAAAAATATTTCTGTAAGATCTCTGTCGGGGTGTTTTTTCCCCAAACTCTCAATGTGCGCTTAACGGCTTTTGCATAATATCTGTATTTAGCACGTAAAATTGATTCTTATAATTAGGGCCCATCGTAATGCGTATGGTCACCTCTCCTAGAGCCCCAAGGGAGGGCTACAGTTCCTAGCACTAACAATAAGTACATTACTGCTTTCTACTTAGCCTCGGCATGGATGAAGTAATGAGCCGTTTGTCTTTAAAATATTGCGCGTAAGTACATACGTAGGTAGCTAAATACGTAAGCCAATTTAGAAAAAGCCCTAATAAGTTCTAAAGGTTCGAAAAGTGGGGGCGTCCAAAATTGCTGACAAACAAAAATTTGAAAATACAATTTGCTTTGGAATCAGTGCAGATTTGCGATTACCATGAAATTGGAACATTCGACCCCATAAAAATGTTGACTGCCGAATAAAACTAATAAGCATAGAAAACTTTTAAGTACGTCACAGTTTATTTTACAATGTCCAAACTATTGTCTCTAATCGCTGTATCAAATGGCAATTATTTATGTAACAAAAGATATTCATGAGGATCCATTTTTATATTTCGTATTATTACTTATTAATCATATAAGATGGATATCATATCTTGTACTCTTTTTATTAGTTTTTGTAGTTATGGGGAGTTAAATAATTGAAAGGGAAGTTAGGTGGAAGAGAAGACTTAGAATTTTCATCTCGCCCCAAAATTGATTTCTTACAACCACTGCCACTCTACTGCGGTGGCCCGCCGCGCCGGGGTATATGAACTATACAAGGCAAAGCAAAGGCTCTTAGTGAATAACATGACCTTTCATTTTCTTTTGATAATTTGATAAATTAAATATTCTCCCATTTCGTTATTAAATTTTTATTTTTGAAATTTAGTCTTACATCAACGAAATTGACAATTTAGGCCTGTTATTTTACGAAAGCAGCAAGTGGGAGACCCATGTATGTAGATTGTAGGTATGTGACAAGTAGCTCCAAATTTTGTTCCAAGAAAATTGGTGGTTTAGCCTTACGGCTGGCCTGCAACATTCACTTCCTCGTACAGAACGCTTGCAAGAAGTACCTACCAACTTACCTATTTATAAAAGAATTCCATATCAATGCCAGTCATTTCTCCTGAAGCAGTGCCTTGGTGTTCACTGGATGACCTCGTCTGAAATTTTACTTACCACTTTCATCTCAATTGTCTTTCTTTCCTAACCTTTTGAAAATTACCTTTCCCAGAGGTTCTATACTGCCAAGTGAAGGAAGTTTTGTGTAATAATATTGGCATTTATGGTTTAAAATAGTCTATTTTTAATGTGTCTACTGCAGTGCCTATTATATGGATATACCTAATACAATATCCAAGTAGATTAACTGGTTTTTATTAATTTAGAAACACCATTTTCTGCTTCCATTTTGTGAACATTTGTATTTCAGCTTTTGTACTATTCAGCTACGACATTCAAGTCGCAAATAAGATAATATCTACATGATTATATACAGATAAAGCTGAAGCTCTCCGTGTTTCATGTTATATTCCGTGACGAATTAAAAATTAGCATATCCTAACCTGTGGCTTTGAACTACTTGAGGTTTTAATTTTTAAAAATTCAAAGAACTGACCTGTGACGACATCTCGCTCCTTAAAGCCTACATAAAATTCACAGTGAGAGATGACGCCTGGGTAGCTTAACTGGTAGAGCACTCTGCGCGAAATCTGAGGCTGGGTACGAATCCCAGTCCAAGCGAATGATTTTTTCACTGAATTTCACACAACTTTAATTTTTAGATAATTATGGGAAATACAATATTGTCTTTTACGTTAGCCGTTTCGATACCTAATTTCTCTTTTCCAATTTTTTATTTCAGGATAGTATACCTACTGTGTCTAGTTTCCTTCACATTATTGCATCGAAAAACCTAATGGAATATTGATGACCTACCTGAAACTTAAGACTGGAAACAGACTACTCGTGCTAAAACGCCGGGAAATCGCCGTCTACGATGTATCTACGCTGAGGAAATCCCGGAAAAGTAGCCAAGCCAACTTAATGAAATGATAATGGAAGACGACATTCCTGTAGTTCCCATTTACATTGGTTAAGTGTATTATTGTGTAATTTGCAATAACAGTCTACTTCTCTCCATTTCACTAAAGCTCCAACACTGCTTGCTAAGGTGGTTGAATCAATTGTTTTTAACTAAATACGGAACCTTAATATATATTTTTTAATCCTTCCATTCCTTTTCGAAGCAACAACCCAGGTTTACGAAGATTAAAATGATTAGAACAGAGAATCTTCCTTCACGATGATAGCGATCAATCATTTTTACTATTAAATTTTATTTAAACTATATGTATATAAAAACTCATGTTAGCATCTTATGGTTCCTTGAATTCTAAACCCGAAAGTTGAAAAGTAGTTGTTTCAACACAGCTCACAGCCAGTCCCAATACAATTCTACTATCTGTTTAGTGAAACCACTGATTTCATTTAGCCTGAGTTAAAATCAAAATGTCACATGACCGACAGCGAATTTTTAAGTGACTGATAATAAACTGAGTGGCTAGTCATATGCAATAGAATGACTTGACTAATTTTTACATCGCTATTGCAGGGGGCTCAACAACGTCTTTCTATTTATATGCCACAAAATCTGTGGGGAATGACTAAAACCAGAATTTCAATACGAGGTAATCTTGGCGACATAATATGCCCCACAATAATTGGAATAAAGAAACAAAGAAAAACATTAAATTAACAGGTTTATTGACTAAGGCAGTCTATTTCAAGAAAAAAATTATCATGACAAGACCAAACAGTGATTTAATTAGACATTTTATTGCAGAGTAAAGAATCGAAGTTTGGACCAAAAGGATAAATGATACTTCCAAAATTTTATATTTTTATATTCACACTGCCACATTCACTACATGATTATTAATTGTTATAAAATCTTTAAGCACCACCACAACACAAGAACCAAATCTACAGCGAAGATACAATAATAGTTCAACAACTGTAATGCGGTAACAGTTTCTTGGACCATTTAAGTATTTCAGTATTCAGCTAGCTACTTACAAATTTTAAAATGGCCTCGTAGTTCGTAAATTTTTAACAAGCCACAGCAAAAACCTAGAAACTGATCGTGAATCAATATTGAGCACACG
Source organism: Pyrrhosoma nymphula (assembly GCA_963573305.1). NCBI lineage: Eukaryota > Metazoa > Arthropoda > Insecta > Odonata > Coenagrionidae > Pyrrhosoma > Pyrrhosoma nymphula. Next base: position 112,911,306 of record OY754330.1, on the reverse strand, counting down.
TACCAACAATATATTTTTACATTCACACTTTTACAAGAGTAAGAACAGCTAATTTTATTTTAATTACCAAGTTCTTATGACCAATCCTTCGATCCCTTGCCCTAGAGAAAATTCACAATAATTGTCCAATGTCGTAAACAAGGTACGTACTCCAGAGCTTTAAGGGAAGACGAAAACAGAGGGCAAGGTGCCTTGACGAGGTAAAAACATGGAAAGGAGAAAGAAACTGCGAAGGAATGAAGGAAACAAACAGGAATGGACGGGAAGCATACCAAGTGGAATGGCTGAGGGATGAGCACCATTAACATAGGGATAAATGGAAGCATAAGCGGATGAATAAAGGATAGGGAACAAAATTTAACTTAATTGAAGTTGGCGGAGGGTGATTTGAAAAAACCACTTTCAGTTTTACAAATTTTAGGGAGAACAAGCATATGAATGACGAATGAGAGTTCTGAAGAAGTAGAGTTAATTGCAGTGGGTCCATCACTGAGCGACGTATAGATGACAGTTCGGCAATCGGCAAAGGGAACGAAGAGACAGGCACACTTGAAGGACAGCGATGAACTGGAGTCGAGGCGCGGGTGCACCACTTGAGTGCAGAAGATGTAGCATCAAAGAAACTGCACAGTCTCTCCAAAAATTTCAAAAAACGATGTCCCACGGGGGATGAAAAGGCCAAGACCGCTCCACCAAAGTAAGAGAGAAAAAAAGAGTATTAGTATTTGATAATATGAATAATTACAGTACATAAGTTACACAAAACCAAGCATAGTGAAAGAGATATTAAGGAAAAGGTGAAAAAAGGGTAAATCCTGAAATGGGAGAAAATATTATTAGGTGTCTTAAAATGTAAGGTTATGTACCATTAAATCCTATGAACAGAGCCTTAAAAAGGGGATAGAGCCTTCACAAAATTACCAGGGTGAGGGAAATATCACTAATACCGGTGACATTTCCTTGAAGCATCGCTTCGTCCATTATACATTCATACATACATACATATGACAATATATTATGCTTAGTGAGTCGTAAAAGAATAATATTACATCATAAATGCAACAAATGTGAATACAGTAGTGCATAATTTCGTCAGAATACATGCTTGCAATTATTTGAATACAACCTACCTACAAGTGAGAATATTCAACATATGATTTCCCATACATGTGATCTGCAACGTGTAGTTGCAGTAAGGGCAAGTAAAAAAATTAAGTACATGCTTCATTACCAAAATAAATTTTTACAACCATTATGTTGACAAGAAGATTCAGCCATTTATGGGCTACATGCTTGACCGTAAAAGTGAGCTGAATGCAAACGTTATAATCGTCATTCAGCTCACGTTAAGCTCAACTATAATTTAAGTGCTATTTGTTCGTTATTGAAAATCCCACAACTTTAAATGTCCTGCCTACATTTTCAGCTAAGTCACTTTAATTTTCACCCCCCACTTCTCTAAATGAGCTATGCCCCACATTGACGGTCACCTCTCAGGGATCCCTCAGTTATAATAAGAGGAGGCCCTTTTACCTAACCTGAACTTAACTACCGAAATGACAAAGAGCCTTAACTATCCAAGCTGTGAGACACCTGAGAGATAATCATCAATATGGGAGACAAGACTTTAATTCATGAAGGCCGTACAGTAATGTACACTAATAATAAGTGTATATTGAAGTTTTTGTCAATGGAGGATATTACTCATCTACTGGAATACGAATTTGAAGCAGTTTTTTGGGAAATATATATATATTAAGTATAGAAACTCCAGGAAAATTCTAATTGTGATACTAAACTAGTAAAAGGAATCCTAATTTAAGCCATAACGACTTTTTGAAGACTTAATTCCAACTTATTCTATTAAGTTTCCCCACAAGGGAGTTTTACTTTAAGTTAGTTTCCTTTAATGTGAGTTTACTTTAAAGCCCGTGGAGGGCCCTACGATGAGTTCCTGAGGGTAACGTCTTTACATACTAACGCGACTCGCAGCGGTCACCTAGATGGCATGCAAGGAGAGGAGACGACTCCCTACCACAGTACTGCAAGGTCCAACGGCGGGCGTTTCTCAGCTTTCCATCGACGATCCATCGATGCACACGTATTCAACACAACAATGCAACACCACTGACCACCACACAATAATGACCATGCACAAGACACTATAACACAACACTTTCCATAGACGATCCCTCGATGAACACTCATGCTGCACAAATAAGGCTACACCACTTAACACCACACTATAATGACAATGCGCAAGACGCTAGCACAACACTTTCACAATCATCAGGAAACTGAAGGTATAGATAGGCAGAATGGAGAGCTCCAACACCGACAAACTTCATGGCTGCAACGGTGACCAACCTAATGACATCCCCATCCCATTTGTACGTATAAATGTTTTAATAACCCTAGACGAATGGCTGATGGCCAGCCAAATTACACTAAAGAATCATTTAAGCTCAGAAGAAACTAATTCAAAAAATATTTTTCGAGACTGTTTACGAAAAGACTTGTGCAATAAAAAGACGCGTAACTTGCATCAACATAGCGTAAATAAAGCAAGATGTGTAATATAACAATATTACAAAAACATTAACTACGACTAGCAGGATTAATATCCCTCGTCAGTGGCATTCACTGTTCACGACGAGGGGGCCCTACAATTATAAATTACAAATTTTATTACTTTAACATATCGCGTCCTATTATTCACCGTCACTAACATAACCATTTATGAGGGAGCCATTGAATATAAAAAGGATTATATATTTAGTACAGTTACTACTCCTAACTAGCATTCAACGGTGGTGACAAGGGGTCCCTCACTCAATTATGTTAGAGTAACGAATAATTTCACGTCCTTTCATGCGCTGTCATTGGCGTTCATTATTGCTCACCAGGGGGACAACTTTTATTTCAAACAACGTATCTGGGTAGTATTTTGGAGGCGAATGGGTTTAGTGGTAAGGACATCAGATGCAGAATTGCGCTCGCTAAAGAAGCATTTTCGAAGAGAAGGGAATTGATGAGGGGGGGTCTGAGAAGAGACGTAAAGAAGAGGCTGGTGAAAACTTTAATATGGAGCGTGGCGCTATATGGGTCGGAAACTTGGTCATTGCGAAGGGAGGATGTGCGTAGGCTTGAGGCGTTTGAGATGTGGGTTTGGAGAAGGATGGAGAAGGTTAGCTGGATGGCGAGAAAGACGAACGAGGAGGTATTGGATATGGTCGGAGAGGAGAGGAACCTTGTGGCAGAGGTTCGGAGAAGGCAGAAGAGATGGATGGAGGAGGTTTTGAGAGGAGAGGGCATGTTGAAGAGAGTGATAGAGGGGAGAACACTGGGGAAGCGTGGGAGAGGAAGGAAGAGGATAGGATTTCTGGACGAAATAAGAGGAGGTAGAAGATATGAAGAATTGAAGAGGGATCTAATAACGGGCCATCCTTAGGAGGGAATGCGAGACAATGTCTCTGAGGTGGGATGCAGAATGGGGACTGTCCAAGAACCTACCAATCAGCTGGTAGAATACTTGAATGAAGTCCCTAATAACGCACGATTGCTCAAGTTCTCGCCCATGCATCCATCGTCACTGGCATTCATCGTTGTGACGAATAACTCGCCTAATTATGCATTTTATCAATTAAAAACTCCAATACCTTAAACAATTCATTGTCATTTTCCCTCTGAAGAGGATGCCGATAACAGAATAGAAAATTATAATGATAGAAAACTTGGAATCCATGCCATTTATTAAGACAATGCCACCCGAAAACGTACGCCAGACATATTTGGGGATGAAATTACGAGCTGTCGGTTTGATGGCGAAGGAGCGGTGTGCCTAGTAAACCAAGAGGCGGTTGAAAGTGTACGATTCTGTTGCTGGATAGTAGAAACGAACAAGAATATGCGGTGGAACATGTTACTAGATTATTGAAGTAGCAACTCATTGCGTATAGAACTTAAATATAAAAGAGTTCTGATTGATTATTTTCTCATTGAAGAGGTGAATGTTATCGTTTAAGAAAGTTTAAAATAAGTAAAGAGATGAACCATGCCACCAGCGTGAACATAGCCATAAGAGAATAAAGGCTAGAAATATTTCGTGATGAAATTACGTGCTGTCGGCCTGATGGCGAAAGAAGCAGTGTGTTTTATAAACTAGCCGATGGTAGAAGGTGTACCTTTCTATTGTTGGCAAGAAAAAAAGATTTTATCGCATTAGAATTACTCAAAAAATTAAGGGAGAGGTACAATGCCATAGATGAAGGCAATGCCACTCGAAAATAAACGCTGAATACATTTGGGGATGAAAATACGTACTGTCGGTTTGACGCCTAAAAGAGCAGTGTGTCTAATAACCTAAGAGGCGGTTGAATGTGAACAATGCCATTGTTTGCTAGAATCAACCAACTAGCATATTTGGCGGTTAATGATAACAGTAGTTTTCTAACTAGAAACTCAGTGCGCTTAATACTTAAATAACTAGTAGTTTTCGCAGAATTTTGTCTCCGTGAAGAGACTGATGCAATCGGGAAGGAATGACTTCAGAAAGAAGGAGAGCGAGGTCATGCCAATATCGAAGGCATTGCAACTAATGAATACACTAAATATATTTTCAGTTAAATTTACGTGCATTCTGCTTGGAGGCCAAAGAAGTAGATTGTCTTATAAGCTAGGATAGTGTTGAATTTCTATGATTATTTTATTAGTCAGAGGTAACCAATTAGAATATGCAGTGTCATATGATGTTACTAGTTTTTTAACTAGAAACTCATTGCGCCTAATACTTAAATACCTAAGAGTTTTCGCTAGCCTTAGTCTCTGTGAAGAGACTGATGCTATCGGATAGGAATGATTTTTAGAAAGAAGGAGAGAGAAGTCATGCCAATATCGAAGGCATTGCAACTCGTGAATACACTAAATATATTTGCAGTAAAATTTACGTGCAGTCGGTTTGGAGGCCGATGAAGTAGAATCTTAAAAGCTAGGATACGGTTGAATATCTATGATTCTATTTTTGGTAAGAGGTACAAATTAGAATATGCAGTGGTATATGATGTTACTAGTTTTTTAACTAGAAACTCATTGCGCTTAATACTTAAATAACTAGGAGATTTCGCTGACCTTTGTCGCGGTGAAGAGACTGATGTTGTCGGATAGAAATGATTTCAGAAAGAAGGAGAGCGAAGTCATGCCAATATCGAAAGCATTGCAACTCCTGAATACACTAAATATATTTGAAGTTAAATATACGTGCAGTCGGTTTGGAGGCCGAAGAAGTAGTCTTATTAGCTAGGATAGGGTTTCATTTCTATGATTCTAATTTTCATAAGAGGTACCAATTAGAATATGCAGTGGCATATGATGTTACTAGTTTTTTAACTAGAAACTCATTGCGCTTAATACTTAAACAACTAGGAGTTTTCGCTGACCTTTGTCTCTGTGAAGAGACTGATGTTGTCGGATAGGAATGATTTCAGAAAGAAGGAGAGCGAAGTCATGCCAATTTTGAAAGCATTGCAACTCCTGTATACAATAAATATATTTGCAGTTAAATATACGTGCAGTCGGTTTGGATGCCGAAGAAGTAGAATCTTATTAGCTAGGATAAGGTTTAATTTCTATGATTCTATTGATGGTCACAGGTAACCAACTAGAATAGGCAGTGCATATGATGTTACTAGTTTTTTAACTAGAAACTCATTGCGCTTAATACTTAAATAACTGGGAGTTTTCGCTTACTTTAGTCTGTTATGAGACTGATGCTATCGGAGAGGAATATTTTCAAAAAGAAGGAGAGTGGAGTCATGCCAATATTGAAGGCATTGAAACTAGAGAAAATACAATAGATATATTTAAAGATAAATATACGTGCAGTTGGTATGGAGGCCGAAGAACTAGATTGTATTATAGGCTAGGGTATGCTTGAATTTCTTTGATTCTATTTTAGTCTGAGGTAACCTATTCGACTATATGAAGTTTCATATCATGATACTTTTATTTTTGCAAGATACACATTGCGCTTAATACTTAAATAATTAAGAGTTTTCGCAGACCTTTGTCTCTGTGAAGAGACTTGAAGTTTTCGGATACGAATGTTTTCAGAAAGAAGGAGATCGGTCTCATGCCATTATTGAAGGCATTGAAATTCGAAAAAAAAACACTTAATATATTTGCAGGTAAATATACTTGCAGTCTGTTTGAAGGCCGAAGAAGTAGATTTTCTTATAAGCTAGGATAGTGTTGAATTTCTAGGATTCTTTTTTTTGTCAGATGTTACCAATTTGAATATGCAGTGTCATATGATGTTACTAGTTTTTTAACTAGAAACTCTTTGCGCCTAATACTTAAATAACTAAGAGTTTTCGCTGACCTTAGTCTCTTTGAAAAGACTGATGCTATCGGATAGGAATAATTTTTAGAAAGAAGGAGAGCTAAGTCATGCCAATATCGAAGGCATTGCAACTCAACTATATACGTTGGATATATTTGCAAATAAATATACATGAAGTCGGTTTGGAGGCTGAAGAAGTAGTCTTATTAGCAAGGATAGGGTTTTATTTCTATGATTCTAATTTTGATAAGAGGTACCAATTAGAATATGCAGTGGCATATGATGTTACTAGTTTTTTAACTAGAAACTCGTTGTGCTTAATACTTAAATAACTAGGAGTTTTGCTGACCTTTTGTCTCGGTGAAGAGACTGATGTTATCGGACAGGAATGATTTCAGGAAGAAGGAGAGGGAAGGCATGCCAATATCGAAAGCATTGCAACTCCTGAATACACTAAATATATTTGCAGTTAAATTTACGTGCGGTGAGTTTGGAAGCCGAAGAAGAAGATTGTTTTATAAGCAAGGATAGGGTTGATTTCTATGATTCTATTGTGGGTCAGAGGTAACAAACTAGAATATGCAGTGCATATGATGTTACTAGTTTTTTAACTAGAAACTCATTGCGCCTAATACTTAAATAACTAAGAGTTTTCGCTGACCTTAGTATCTTTGAAAAAACATTCTATCGGATAGGAATAATTTTTAGAAAGAAGGAGAGCTAAGTCATGCCAATATCGAAGGCATTGCAACTCGTTAACACACTAAATATATTTGCAGTTAAATATACAAGCAGTCGGTTTGGAGGCCGAAGAAGTAGAGTCTTGTTAGCTAGGAAAGGGTTTTATTTCTATGATTCTATTTTTGATAAGAGGTACCAATTAGAATATGCAGTGGCATATGATGTTACTAGTTTTTTAACTAGAAACTCATTGCGCTTAATACTTAAATAACTAGGAGTTTTCCCTGAACTTAAGTCTCGTTGAAGAGACTAACTATCGGATATGAATGATTTCAGAAAGAAGGAGAGCGAAGTCCTGCCAATATCGAAGGCATTGCAACTCCTGAATACACTAAATATATATGCAGTTAAATATACATGCAGTCGGTTTGGAGGCCGAAGAAGTAGTCTTATTAGCTAGGATAGGGTTGAATTTCTATGATTCAATTTTTGGTAAGAGGTACCAATTAGAATATGCAATGGCATATGATGTTACTAGTTTTTTAACCAGAAACTCATTGCGTTCAATACTTAAAAAACCAAGGGTTTTCGCTAACCTTTGTCTTTGTGAAGAGACTTTATGTTAATGCATTGGAATGTTTTCAGAAAGAAGGAGATTTGAGTCATGCCAATATCGAAGGCATTGCAACTCGAAAAAATACGCTAGATATATTTGCAGATGAATAAATATACGTAGAGTCGGTTTGGAGGCCGAAGAAGTAGATTGTCTTATAAGCTAGGATAGAGTTGAATTTCTATGATTCTATTTTTGGGATGAGGTATCCTACTAGAATATGCAGGTGCATATGATGATACTAGCATTTTCTCCGGAAAAACATTGCGCTTAATACTTTTATAACAGAGTTTTCGCTGACCTTGTCTCTGGGAAGAGACTGAAGTTATCGGATGGGAATGCTTTCAGAGAGAAGGAGATCGGTGGCATGCCAATATTGAAGGCATTGAAATTCGAAAAAATACGATATATATATTTGAAGTTAAATATACGTGCAGTCGGTTTGGAGGCCGAAGAAGTATATTCTCCTATAAGCTAGGATAGGGTTGAATTCTATGATTCTTTTTTTGGTCACAGGTGACCAAATGGAATATGCAGTGGCATATGATGTTACTAGTTTTTTAACAAGAAACTCATTCGCCTAATACTTAAATAACTAGGAGTTTTCCCTGAATTGTGTGTCTGTGATGAGACTGATGTTATCTGATAGGAATAACTTCAGAAAGAAGGAAAGTTGAGTCATGCCAATATCGAAGGCATTGCAACTCATAAATATACGTTGGATATATTTGCATATAAATACACGTATTGTCGGGTTGGAAGCCGAAAAAGAAGATTGATCTATAAGCTAGGATAGGGTTTAATTTCTATTATTCTATTGTTGATCATTTGTACCAAACTGGTGGTATTTGACGTTACTAGTTTTTTTAACTTATTAACTCATTGCGGTTAATACATAAAAAACCAAGGGTTTTCGCTAACCTTTGTCCTTGTGAAGAGACTGATGTTATTGCATTGGAATGTTTTCAGAAAGAAGGAGAGTTGAGTCATTCCAATATCGAAGGCATTGCAACTCGTGAATACACTAAATATATTTTTGCAGTTAAATATACGTGCAGTCTGTTTGGAGGCCGACGAATTAGATTGTCTTATAGGCTAGGATAGGGTTGAATTTCTATGTTTCTATTTTTGGTAAGAGGTACCAATTTGAAAATGCAGTGGCATATGATGTTACCAGTTTTTAACTAGAAACTAATTGCGCTTAATACTTAAATAACTAAGAGTTTTCGCTATCCTTAGTCTCTGTTACGAGACTGTTGCTATCTGATAGGAATGATTTCAGAAAGAAGGAGAGCAATGTCATGCCAATGTAGAAGGCATTGCAACTCGTGAATACACACTAAATATATTTGCAGTTAAATATACGTGCAGTCGGTTTGGAGGCCGATGAAGTAGAGTCACAAGCTAGGATAGGGTTGAATTTCTATGATTCTATTTTTGGAAAGAGGTACCAATTAGAATATTCAGAGGCTTATGATGTTACTAGTTTTTTAACCAGAAACTCCTTGCGCTTAATACTTAAATAACTAGTAGTTGTCCTTTGTTTCTGTGAAGAGACTGATGTTATCGGATAAGTATGTTTTCAGAAAGAAGGAGAGCAGAGTAATGCCAATATCGAAGGCATTGTAACTCGAGAAAATACGCTAGATATATTTGCAGATATTTTTACGTGTAGTTGGTTTTGAGGCCGATGATGTAGATTGCCTTATTAGCTAGGATAGGGTTGAATTTTTATGATTCCATATTTGGTCTGATGTTACTAACTAGAGTAACCAGTTGCGTATGATGTTACTGTTTTTGTATCTAGAATCTTATTGTGTTAAATACAACTAGGAGTTTTCACTGACCTTTTCTCTGTAAAGAGACATGTTATCGGATAGGAATGTTATTGGATAGGTATATTTTCAGAAAGGAGGCGAGTTGAGTCGTGCCAATATCGAAGGCATTGCAACTCAAGAAAATACGCTCGATATATTTGCAGATAAATATGCGTGACGTCGGTTTGGAAGCCGAAGAATAATATTGTTTTATTCGCTTGGATAGGGTTGAACTTCTATGATTCTATTGTTTGTCAGATGTAACCAACTGGAATATGCAGTGGCATATGATGTTAATAGTTTTGTAACCAGAAACTCTTTGCGATGAATACTTAATTAACTAGGAGTTTTCGTTTACCATTGTCTTTGTAAGGAGACTTAAGTTATCAGATGGGAATGTTTTCAGAAAGGAAGAGAGGAGCTCTGCCATTATCGAAGGCATTGCTTGCCATCTTGAGAAGTTACTCAAGTGATAACTGAGGATAAAATTTCTTGCTGTCGGGTTGATGGCTGAACCAACAGTGCCTTACAAACTTTGAGGCGATATATGTGTATGGTTCTATTGTCTGCTTCATCGTGCCAAATAGAATTTGAGGTGTTTCTTAATGTTACCTATATATAACTTGTAACAATTTGTGTCCAATACTTATTTAACCTATTAATTTCATAGAGGTGGAAGCTTTAAGTGAGTCATTTTGTCTCTTGTGACTTGCAAATGTTAATTTTTCTACGACAAATAATTAAGCCAAAGAAATACCGTACAAAATATATTTTTCCCAAAGGATTGACTTATTTTCCTAATATGATTTTGGCTTAAATAATGTCGCATATATTTGTTAATGGCACTGGTATAGATAATCTTTGAGGAGGGCGCCCTAATTCTTTAGCTATATTTCGGGACAGCGAACATACTTTTTCGAGTTTAATTATCTCCCGCTGAGGCATTTACCATTTGATAATAATAAGTCTAACTCATAATAAGTCAGACGCGTAGTCTGACTTATTATGAGTATGTAATAATCGGAATTGAGGACGAACGATTATTTTCCCTATATCTGTCAGCCATTTATGACAAAATATACACAACATACTTCGCTATGGGCAAACTCGCTAAGATCCTGCCCTCCTATGTAAGCCACGTTTGAGGAGTTGAGGCCATATTTTTAAATTTTTAATAACGAGGAAATTATTGCGTGTCATACAATATGTTTCCACTTTTTTTGCTTATTTTCCATGCATTAACACTTTCATTCATCTCGGAACCACATTCAAGGGTGTTCGCAGTTACATTCAGACAACATTCGCTAACATCGGTTTAGATTTCCGCATTAGGTATCTCGTTTTACGTCCTAGATTACCTACCCGTTAATTTGATTTTTTTACTATCCGCAACATTTTTTTTTGCTTTTAAAAGAATTTGTTTATTTTATCCTTCTAAACATTTTTGAAGTTTTAATTTTTGTCTATCTATCCATTGTTTTCAATTTCTTAGTAATATATTGTATTTATTGTTGCAAGGTAGGTTTTACCCCATGTCCTGAAAATAAAAGGAGACAATCAAAATTAGATATGCATCATCGTACAATTTTAATGCAAACTTTTAGATACACGCTTTATCTCAACATCATTTCAATCAGCAGCACAGTGAAATTTTGAAGACTAATTATTTTATAGCATTTTAAATAATTCAAATAAGACGCCGGAGCCTTGTCTTATAAATTTGAACCGGGTGTCAAATGTTGCCTCTTCTAAATACCAAGAGGCAGTACGAGTTTCCAATTATCAATTATGCTAATAAAATCACATCCATTGAATGATTCACATTGGACTGACAAAACGGCTTGACTTAGTTTGTCTATTTATATTTTGGCCCTTGCTGGTCACCCATCTCTAACCAGTGGAAAATATTTCACTTACATTTCTAGGATAATAACAGAGCACATTTCATTCAGTCAACTGACAAAATACCAAGGCACATTTATTTCCCTAACCTGGTACAAAATAAAACTCTTAAGAAGTTCACAGATAGAGTGCTGGTTGCACGCTGTAAAATAATTTAATTTAGCGTATTTCAGTAACAAAAACACCCGCCTGCATTTGAAGTTTCTTTAGCCTAAACCACTAGTCAAATTTCTGAAGACCGACATTTCTTAATAAATACTTATTTGTTCAAGAGTAATTCTCTCAATTTGTCCCATGAAATACGTGGCCATCAATTGAGCTAAAGGGCTTTGCCCGAGATTGTGATTTGAGCAACTCTAGATGCAGAACTGTACTGCACCTATCGGTGTAAGTTAATTTCATTTCGCTGCTTTATAATAAAAAAGGGACCACATTTTTGTTAAGATCGCGTTCTAGTTAAGATCTTCCCCAACTTCCAAGAAGCTCCTCAGACTATTATTTCTGTTCCGAAGCCAACCCGAAGTCTACGTGAATTCTAACTCAATATAATTGATTGCTTAAATTGCCATCAAAAAACATTCTCGTCGGAGCAAAAATACACCCGACAGTGCGCAGTAAACTCAAAATAGGTACTCACTTCTACGATGAACCCCGACAGCCCAATCCCGCGCTCCGAAAACTTCTCTTCCTGTTGAACGCGCGCCTTGCAACTTCACTGCATTGAAGTGAAAGCGAAGTAGAAGTTCTTGAATTGGCAACTGAAAACAATGAGACAAGATTTATTAAAACTAAAGTAACTACAAGATAGATCCAACTAACTAAAAATGTCCACCTACAAATTGAACAATACCATGAATAATACCCAAAAAAACATGCATTACTCTGCGTAACATTCTTATTTCACGACGGTTTTATACCATGGTGGATTATTAATTTCTACTTTTCTGAATTTCCAAACGTCTCCTGGTGGGTACGTTTCCTAATGGGGTGTTATATTCAATTATGCCATATTCCATCAAAATCAATATATTGCCTTTGCTTTCGTTCTACTGAACTGAAATTTTCTCGATAATCAGGTTGATTCCAGAAATATCCTTCAATAAAATTGGAAAATGGTAGAATTAAAATACCTCCTCGTGTTGGAAATTTAGTGCTAGTCTTGCTAACTGACATCTGAAAATATTAATTTGCTGCGCTTAAATGTCTGCCACCACGAAGTACCTATCAGAAATTCTAACAAATTATACAACTAGGCAACTCGCGTAACAATATGGTGCTCCAATTGATGGTTGAACAAAGTTTCATTGATTTTAAGGCAGAATGTGCAGTTTCATTTTTCCTAAACGAGATATGAGAGCGTCTTCAAAGGGATAGATGCGTTATACTTTAAAAAATATGTTTTTTGCCAAAATTAACACTTATTTCAAACTGTGCCAAGTTGGAGCATTTTCAATGACAGAACTACTAAGGACTTACAAGAAAATGGCAGCATGTGAATCCCATCCATACCCTATCTCACTCACCCAATCATGAGGACTTATTTTTATCAATTTTCTGTCGTTGCGGTGTAATAATATTTTCTGTGCTGCTGATGAAGGATATAATCAATTTCTTCCTACGTATCCATTTCTTTCCACTTTGTATGGCTCAGCCGTTCGATCATTATCTCGTATGCATGCGGGCCTATTGAGGATATCTACATCTACGAAACACTCTGCAAGTCACCTCAACTGTATGTGGCAAGGGGTTAGTAGTCACCGACATACATTACACTACGCATATAACAAATACACAAAGCAAATACCGTCACTGCCAATTGTGAAAGTTTCCCCGGATACTCAAGAGAACTACACGCACCGCGATTTTTTGTAAAAAAAATTAAAAGGGAAGCGATAATGACACCAGACTGAAGAACACCAAGACTCGAGGCATTACATTATGCGTCAAATATGATTAATAAGTTGAAAAAAATTATTTTGAAATTAGAAGTTTTTCTTGGAAACTGCGTAAATATTTGTGGATTTCCAATTTATATGATATTGATGAGTTATTTTTCTCTTTTTAAAGTAAATTAAGCAGGCAAGCTTAACATTTCTAAGTGAGCAATCAAACTGCACGAACACACGCCTGGCACAACCTTTTTAATTTAACCTAACAAACTATTGTGAGCTCGTACACCAAACTGGAACTCACAATAAACAGCAGGTTAACGAAAAGGCTTCGCCATCATTAGATTAACGTTAACCAGACAAAAGCGGGCCTTAGTGATTCCTTACTCTTTAACTAAGGTCACAAGCATCGATACGACGGTGAACGGGAAAAAACTAAAGTTTGTAAGATTACAATCGTTCATCCTTAGTAATTAGAAGAGTGACGAGTATCAGAGCGTCTAATGAAATGAAACGAGATTAATAGCGGACCATCACTTAAATCTACCGATCTAATACCACAAAAAAGAACTTAATAAGTTGCCAGAAAATCACCGTAACTTCAAACCTATCGAACGATAGTTTTTTAGGAACATAGGTGCTGCATCCAAAAGCAAGGAATTCATCAATGGCTGGAAGAACTTCCGACGGAAAATTATATTTAAAAATTTGATGTGCCGCAATGCAAAATTTTTGTAAGATGCGCAATCAGCTTGTCTTGTTTGTACTTCCTGTTCTATATTACTGACATGGTGATTAAATCGCGTATTTGTAAGGCGTGACTACCATTTAATTACGGCCCTATCGGTCCTATCAGATGATGGTCTCACAACCGTTACGCCAGAAGTAGGGCGCTACAAGCATTTGGGGCAGAGTATTAAAGAACAAATTCGCAAAATAAAAAAGTGAAGGTAAACGGAACGCATCATTTATGAAACCTAAGAGCGAATTGTGTTATAAGTGATTTAAATAATGGGCTGGGAAACTCAAGGGTCTTGAGGATAGGATGAAATTTTAGCTACACAGTAACGGGTATTTGCAGTTTTGCTAATGCACCAATAGTAGCTTCATTTACTTTTATTAGGGTGCAAAGTATTGCATGTTCGTGATAACTCACCCCCTGCCACACACCTTTTGAGGTGGCTTGCGAGGTATTATGCAGGTGTAGATTTAAGGTAGTTTGAGCAGTAATCAATTCACTTAGAATTTGATGGATTTTCTCTCATTTTAAAGAAAAAATATCCATTGATATCGAAATATTAAACCCTTGCCGAACTATTTTTTGAGCAATTTTCCTGAAAATACAAGCCTTTTTACAAGGTATAGATTACGGCTGTGAGATCCAGAGGGAAAATATTGAAAACAATTAGCAACCTCAAACACCTAGATTCCATCAAAAACTAAATTTTAACAGTTTAATTGTTTTCTCAACTATTTGTAAAAATTAAAGTGTCACCGCAGTAATTTTTACAGAATTGCAAAAAAAACTGAATTCGGTTTCATCGTACGGCGTAAAAATAGTAACTTAAGACTTACAAGGTTATATTAATTAAATTCAGTTGAATTTTTATCGTATGTAACTATTTTTGCGCTAATAACATTACAGTATAGATACAGGGACTTCACAGTTCTTTCAGACTATGAAATTTAAAAAATACTAATATGGTCTCCACATTGACTAATGAACTATCTCATTCAAACTACCTTCAGACAATTAGAAAAGTTAAGATCGCGTCAGTTAAATTTAGAGTAATAACGTCGATCATAATGACGGGTGGGTATAACATCATCCCCTGCCACTATTCCCTTCGGCGGATTCCTAGGTAATCTAAATATCTAAATAATCTAGGTAGAAAATATATAAATTATCGCAACTGAAACACTTCTGCAATCACTGTTTCCTAAATTCTTATTGTGGTACTAACACTCCCTGCCATTCGCCATACGGGCGCGTTAATCTGGATTCACATGGACGGAAAACTACGCGGAAAAGCGGAAAGCCAATCACAGGCGGCGGAAAGCGATGCGACGCCAGCCCCTACGTTCTCCGCCGACTGTGATTGGCTTTCCGCTTTTCCGCCGTCCGATTTTCCGCGTCGTTTTCCGTTATATAAAATAATGGGTTCAAGCAAATGAAAGTCAGAGATAATGTGTCGCGGAAATGTTCAATAGTTTAACGTTAAATTTGTTTTCTCAACTTTTAAAGGCTGCAGTAGATATATATTTAAACTGAAGGGGATAACGCTACTTGAAAGGACTTGAAACATCAACAGGATAGCCAAAATATGTCTACTAAATGTTCTCCTACTCATGTCATCAGTCTCTTAAATTCTACTCACCGTTAGCGCCAACATTTTCCAAAAATTCGCCCAGTTTATTCGCACTAATGGAATCCCCAAGAAACTCCAGAGCATTAGAGATTAAATCCTCATTCTAGCTATCATCCTCTTGTCATTTTGGTAATTACTCTGATTACTTTTCGTCTTCAATGCACGGCTGTTGTCAACAAGATTTGCGGACGAAGTAGTTTCGTTGTTTTCTTCGTTGTTTTCACTTCGTGCCGGTGGTTTGTCGACTGTTTTCGAGGGGTCTGACGTCACGTTCACCCTGCGGAGATCGGAAAATCTCAAAATATGCCATCCGCACGGTCCGCGGGCTTAACCCCTGCCCCTTGCGGAACAGACACCGCCCATTGCACTGTGATTGGCTGGATGGCCTACCTCATTCCGCACGTACCGCGCAGATTCCGCACCCATGTGAACCCAGCTTTGAACCCTCTCCCACTCCTCCCCCCTCTCCGTTTCGTAAGATTTTTAGTGTTCCGTAAGCCATGTCCCAAAATCGCCCACAGCGCAGCGCCAGTAATTTCTGCGAGAGCTACTGATTACCTCCACTGGCCCCAATTTGAGTCGCTGAAGTCAGGCCTATTCCAATACTAAGGAGGCAGAACCCACTTAAGATGAAATACAAACTCGCTAAATGAAACAATTCGCTGATTTTCTTAAGTTGGTAATGATAATTCCGACCAACATCTCCCAGTGATGAAGCCAAGAAATGGCCACAGCTGTTACGAATAATTCGTCTGGTCAGTTGACTAAACAATCCTGCTTGGTGATGACGCTTTTAACACCGGGGGCACCGATCTATTCTCAAAAGGTTATGCTGCAAACCACAATGCAATTAACATATCGTCCCGCTCCTCACTACGTACAAAAGCCAATTTGTTTAGACAAATTTGAACATTCAATTCACCCATGATATTGGCTTGAATGTTTAGCTCTCCATCCTCCCCGCATTAAAAACTCCTATCTTAAACATGAAAGTTCACCCTATCCAAAATACCACGCACACGAAATACGGACACTATAAGATTGAATTTCATTAACTCACCGGGAAATTAGACTGACTATCCCATCAACCCATGCAGCACGAGCGCTAAGCGATTTTTCGAAAGATAAATTTATGCTCTATAAAATAGAGATTTCCAATTATCACCGACATGTTATATCTGGATGCATTCCAATAAAAGATTGCTTAAAGAACAATTTAACGCGCCAATCCACTAAACAATTAGATAATGCGTCAGGCATGAGCGAACAAAACCAATGCGAACGATGTCTTATTTCACCACTTTCTGTAGGTCAACCATCTTGATTTCACTATGTAAGAGTATCCAACAAATTCCAGAAAATTACTTCTCAAAACCGTATTGTCAATTACTTGAAATAGATCCATGTCTCATTAACTGTAACAGTTTCCCTAATTCAAGTACTTAAGGCGAAACTGTGTAACAAATGCGGTCGTCCCTGACCCAGAGTAACAACCTTCATTTCATTATCACTTCCGGCACACGACAGTGAATGGCGAATTCTCTAGTACCTAATCGTCATACGAGTTGCACAAGACATTTTTAGTAGAGGTACCTACTCTTATGTTATAACTAAACCCAATTTGTTTCTTTACGCAAATACAGTCCCTTTCATGAATTAATGGTTTCAGTCTAAAAAAAAAAACAAGACTAGATCTACGATTAACACGAAATTAGGTTAAAACTCATGAGTTTTTAATATCTAGTGAACAGATGATGCCATCGAGAACCGCAATCTTGAAAGGTTAGACGGAGATTCAGGGATCAACAAATTATTACGGTTGTTAGGTAATTTGAGGCACTTTGCACTTGGAAGACTATACCCAAATATGAACGTGAAATTGGAATAAGCTCAAATTACCGCGAAAACAATTTTCACCACAAAATAGTGTCTAGTTTTGAGCGGTGGGTATTTATTGAAACTAATTTAGCTTAAAACACCAACAACACCGGTCTACGATATCCTTTAGGACTTATAATTAGCCCAAAGCTTTTTAAGTTAGGCACATATGCTAGTCTCTGTTCCTTAACACTTATTTGCACTACGACATTAACGGCTCGAGAAACCTTTGAATAGCTTATAGTTTGATATTTCTCAGATTCATCACGGATACGAGAGTCATTCCGCGTTTAATAACTCCGATATTTAGCATTTTTTCCGTTTCCTTCAATAAAAGCTAATTTTTCCAGCGTTACATCATGGAATTTGTACACTTTATTAAACGAATTTCAACTTCGCACATTTCTCAATTCTGTATTTTCGACTATCTTTTGGCATTCCCTGCTATCATCGGTAATAACGACAATGATTGTCCACCATGGTCGCAAATCAAAACAATTGCGCAAAGTGAAAGGTAGAAATTAATTTAAGAAGTTCCCTTGAATACCCGTGATTTTATGAGTTTCATTACCAAGCCAAGGAATATGCAAAACATTAGCTCTCTGCCCTCATTTTTTATCCCAATAGTATTTAAAACTAACGTAGTATCAATTTAATAACTTGACTTAATGATTCTGATACGTAAAATACGCCGCAACGCAAGATCCTAGAAACCGCGTCTGGTAATTCTACAATCGGTAATCGTCATGAGAAACAAGAAATCTTATTGTTAAAATAATTGCAGTCGGTTACACTAGTTACGCTTGCTTAAAATTATCACACGCCTCAGAGTTAAGAACATTTTGCATCATGAGAATTATCCCCACAGAGAGATTTCACGTCAAACAGCATGGGATACATGGAAAGTCACCAAAATGAAGGTACTCACGCTGTCAAGTCACGCTGATCGCTGGCAGCCTGTCTCCAGATTCCCTGCGTTAATGAACTGCCTTCCTGTGGGACGCGCCACATGGCTGACTCGACCATAGCCCATCGAAACGCTGACAGCGAGCATGAGGGTTCTTGAAGATCAATGCCATTCCATTGAAGAGAATGGTCGACGGCCCTCTCGACTGTCTCCTCAGCCAGTCCTCAGGTTATTACTGAAACTGTGACGAAATTGAAGTTTTCTTTCATAATTGGTTAGCAGAAAAACTCATTTCAGTAATGCGATAAATGGAAGAATACACTCACTCTGATGGATTGGGCGAGATTTACAAAAAACATAAGAATTCAATACACCGAAATTGTTTGTTACCTCTTGGATCCAGGATGCACTTTCACCACGCCCCTTCCTGCGTGCACCTCATGAGCACGCTGTTGTCCCGTGAACAAAAAACTCGGCACTAGAGTCCACGAGTCCAATACTGAAGATATCATGTCAAACAGCTACGGTGAACTCAAAGAGCTCTCGGGAGTTGTCACGTGGTAGTAAGACGAACTATCTTGATCCATTTAGCGCTTCCAACATGTATCTCGTAGAAGAAAGTACTGCGACTGAAAAAGATGGGACCAAATATAAGTTTAATGCAAGAGAACGATACCAGTGAATTAAAAAAATGTGCCACATGCGGCACAAAAGTGACAATACTATAACATAAAGATTTCGTTAGCATTAAATTCAAAATCCATCAAATAATAGTACTTACCCACGGATAGAAGGGCGTGCAAACGCGTTGTTAGACCATGCCAGCGCTCAAGGAGTCGATGCTTTCCGTTAAATAAGTATGGTCTCTGAAAATCATCACATGATCAAATTTAACGCGAAATAGCAAAGTAAAACGAGAGCACACTTTGCTAAAATTCTGTTCAGCAAGAGCAGATCTTCGGTGAATATTGAAGAACACGTGAATCTTCAAAACCTGCGTGACCAGCCACAACGTTGTTCCCTTCACACCATGACCGCATGAAATCGAAATAAGAACTGCTGAGAGGGCGCACGTCTTCTTATACCAGTAGCTTCAGGGTAGGGGAGGGTTTTAGGGGGTGGCAGGAGGTTCAAGGAGTGGGGATTCCAGGAGGGGAAGGAAAAGGGGAAGGGGGTAAAGGTAAAAAAAAAAGAGACGGCGGGGTTGCGCAAGCGGCAGGGTTGAGCTGGGGTTGGGAGTTGGGGTTGTGAGAAGGCAGATCGTATGCGCGTAGGTATATCACCCGAGAGACGAATGGGACTATCGCCGCGGCGAAGAGACAGGCGAGTGGCCAATACGACCCGTTCGACCTCAGCCTGCTGTTTGCGCTGCTTCTACCGAGTGGGGACAGACTTTGGAAACCAGGGGTATTGCGTTTGAAACTCTCGAGATATTTCCGATCACGTAGCTAAGGAATCACGCAATACATACAATAACGAACTATTTTTCAATCACGATGTTCTTATGTTTTTTTTATTTTTATGCACGAAAAGGGCAACTGCCCGTGCTATGTTCTTGATTTTTTTAATCCTGTGAAATAAATAAAACGGTTCGATATTTTGGTGTTTTAGTACCTTTCATTAGTTAAGATTCCAATATGTTGTTTATTGCGCCATTAATCAGAATTTTTTAACACGATGGAGAGTCTGGGTCCCTGCTGCTTGAATTCGGAGAAGTTTCGCGTAAAAAATACCATAGCTGGTTTCATTCGCCCCTCGTCCACTGCATCCCTTCCCACTGCCTCTCCCATCCTCCAACCCCTCTCCCCCTTTCACTCCTTCCATCCCTCTTCCCCATCCCACTTTCTACCCACCCCCCTTTCCTCACCGTTGCAATCTTCACGAAGTGTGAGCGGGATATTTTTCGAGTCATAATGGAGACCATATTCAAATTGTATTATTTTTAATTTTAGCAACTGTAAGAAGTATGAAGTAAGCATTATAATACTAATGGCTCGAAAATAGATATATTTAATATAAACATTCTCAGTGGCTAAATAAATATAGCCACAAAAGTCTCTAACTTGAATCATTTTTTCACGCAGTACTGCAAAAGCGCCTTCACGGCAGGTTTTTTTTGCGATTCTGAAAAATAAATGCGTGGAGTAATAAAATATTTTTTTATAAATAGTTGAGGAAACATACCAAGTACACACAATTAGTTTTATGACAAAATCTAGACGTTAGAAATTCCTATTTTTTCCATATTCTCCCTCGGAAGCGCAGAGCCGTAATCTATCCCATATATAACAGCTTATATTTTTAAGTAAATTGCTCGAAAAGTAGTTCGGCAAGGGGTTAATATTTTGATATCATTAAAACGTAGGGTCTTTTCTTTAAAATGACGTCAAAATCATTAAATTCTAGGTGATTTGATTTATCGCTTAAACTGCCTCAATAGTGGGTCAAACACACCAAAATCTAGGCCCTAGACCCGTTCGTTATTGTACCACGTGACTCCTTAGCAGTGGTGTAGCCAGGTTTTGGGTCTAGCGGGCAGATAATTTTTAGCTGGGGCAGAAAATTTTTAGGGGGTGCCGACTCATAAATAAACCAGTTTACTAAACTTAACAAATTTTGGTGATGCAATAGGCGGATGGGTTTGTACTAAATATGACAATTGACGACGTATTATTCTCTTTTATTTATACGTATTTGGGGCTTAAAAGGGTGGAAAAACACACAGCTTAGGGGCGTAGGACCACGGGGCGGGGGTAGGGGGCTTCGCCCCTCCTGTCCCCCTCCTGTCCCCCTCGTGTACCCCTCCTGGCTACGCTACTGCTCCTTAGTTCATAGGCGTATCTAGGGGGGGTTTTGGCGGTTATAACCTCCCGCCATTGATAAAAAGCCCCCCCTCCCAATACTACCCTTTTACCCCCCCCCCCCCCTTCAGACGCTTTTAGATACACCTAAGCCTTAGTTATATTAGTTTAGTTGCGAGCGTTTCCAACACAACCCGCCAGAGCAGTGGCGTAGCCAGGTTTTGGGTCTAGGGGGCGCAGAGAATTTTAGGGGGCCCCGACTCATAAATTAACCAGTTTACTAAACTTTACCAATTTCGGTGATGCAGTAAGCGGATGGTTTTTTATAAAATATGGCAATTGACAAAGTATTATACACATTTATTTATACGTATTTGGGACTTAATGGTGGAAATATTCACAGACTTAGTGATTTAGGGGCGCCAGAGCGCGGATCACAGAGGTACGAAACCGAGTGAAACCTGCGCGCTGTAATTAAAATTGAAACACCAGGTGGCTCGTAAATAGACCACCAGTTTATTTCACTTCATGGCATCGATATTACATAGGGTCATGTTCGCATGAACGAAATAAATTTTCTCCATGCCCAACGTCCGAAAAATCAGTCGAGCGGAAAATAAACAGCCGTTGAATTCACTCGCGTTGATGCACCATTTCGACTTCCGCTGTAGGTGATCCCTCACCATGGGCCGAAAGTTGCCTCGTCCAACAGCGGGGGAGGGAGGGGGGTTTGGTATGGGTGAGGGAGGGCAGGGGGAGGGGGAAGGTATGTCTCTGCCGCTTAAATTCCGAGAAGACTCCCGTAAACAGATATGCCACGTCTAGGATTTCATTCGTCCCTCGTCAAATGCGCACTATTCCCCACCCACCGTCTCTCCTCCATCTCCTCCACCCCCTCTCCCTCTTTCCCTCCCTCTTCCCCATCCCACTTTCTACCCATCTCCCTTTCCTCACCCTTGCAATCTTCACGAAGTTTGAGAAGGGATATTTTTCTAGTCATAATGGAGACCATATTCAAATTATATATTTTTTTTAATTTTAGCGCCTGTAAGAATAATGAAGTAGGCATTATAATACTAAAGGCGCGAAAATGGATATAGTTAATATAAACATTCTCAGTGATTATATAAATATAGCCACTAAGTCTCTAAGTTGACTCATTTTTTCGCGCAGTACTGCGAAAGAGACTTCACGACAGGTTTTTTTGGTGATTCGGTAAAAATAACTGCGTGGAATGATTAAATAATTTTTATAAATAGTTCAGGAAACACACAGCCCACACACAATTACTTTTCTGACGAAATGCAAGTCATAGAGGTTCCTAATGTTTTCAATATTCTCCCTCTGGAGCGCACAGCGGTAGGTAATCTATCTTATGTAAAGCAAATATTTTTAGGCAAATTATTCCAAAAGTAGTTGGCAAGGGGTTAATATTTTGGTATAATTGGAAACGTGGGAGTTTATTCTTCAAAATGACATCAAATTCATTAAATTCTAGGTGAAATGATTTATTGCTCGAACTACCTCAACAGTGGTCAAAACCCAAAAATCTAGACCCGTTAGTTATTGTACCACGTGAAAGCATAGTTACATCAGTTTAGCTACGAGCGTTTCCAACAAAACACACGTGGATCGCAGAGATGCGAAAACGAGTGAAACATACGCGCTGCTATCAACATTGTAATACCAGGTGGCTCGTAAATAAACCACCAGTTAATTTCGCTTTATGGCATCGATAATGCACAGGGTCAGGTTTGCATGTACGACATGCCCTCAGTTCTGGAAGTCCGAAAAATCTGTCGAGCGGAAAAAACAGCCATTGAAATCACTTTGCGTTGATTTTTTTGCGCCATTTTGACTTAAAAAATTGCCTCGTCCGAGTGCGGAGGGGGGGGGGGTTGGGAGGCACAGGAGGGGAGGGTGGATTCGTAGAAGGCCTACGTAGATATGCTAGGATTTATTTCCCCATCGTCCCATGCGCA
Source organism: Pyrrhosoma nymphula (assembly GCA_963573305.1). Taxonomy (NCBI): domain Eukaryota; kingdom Metazoa; phylum Arthropoda; class Insecta; order Odonata; family Coenagrionidae; genus Pyrrhosoma; species Pyrrhosoma nymphula. Next base: position 112,888,130 of record OY754330.1, on the reverse strand, counting down.
CAATTCCCCACCCACCGTCTCTCCTCCTTCACACCCTCTCCCACTTTCCCCTCCCTCACTTATCCCCTTCCCACTTTCTACCAACCCCCTTCCCTCATCCCTTCCCTCCCGGGGGGGAGGATGTGACGGGGAGGGGTTGGGGGCTGGGGTGGGGGGAGTGTAACTCTCTGACGCTTGATATCGGAGCAGGCTCGCGTAAACAGGGGCCTGATTCTGATGCTTTCCCGATGCTCAACTTTTCCACCAAAACGTCATTAGTTTCCACCAAAACGTCATGACTTTCCGACACTACGTCACATGTTCCACCTTCCACCAGAGAATCGTTCATCGTTCAATGACTGGTGGAAAGTCAAGCCTCCCTTCCACCCGTCATCCACTTGGTGGAACATCGCTAGAGTCGTGGTGGTAACTTTCCGACGGAAGTAAGCGTGCGGAGGGTAGACATTTTTTTGTTCGCGGTTTCGAGGTAAGTTGGAAATCGGCATAAGTTTGTGATGTTCGGCTCTCCAGAGGGGGTCATTGAGCCGTTCATTTAACGGATCAAGAGTCGTTCAATGAACGAACGGTGGAACTTTCCACCAGTCTTCCACTAGTGGAAGATCAGAATCGGGCCCCAGATTCCATGGCTAGGATTTCATTCGCCCCTCCTCCAATGCTAAAAATTCCCCTCCCACCGTCTCTCCTCCTCCCCCGCCCCCTCTCCCTCACTCCCTCTTCCCCATCCCACTTTCTGCCTACCCCCCTTCCCTCAACCCTGCAATCGTCACGTAGTTTGAGCGGCAAATTTTCCTAGTCATAATGGAGACCATATTCGAATTTTATTTTTTAATTTTAACGTTGGTAAGAAGTATGAAGTAAATATTATAATGCTAATCTCGCGAATATAGACGTAGTAATTTTTTTTTATATTTGGATATGGTCTTAAAAGCACATAAGATTTCTTTGAAATAGCATTTTGCTTGGAGGGAGAGACTATTAAAAATATCATTAGAACTTGGCGATCAATGGCATTGTCCCTCTAGACGTAATCTCTTGCGCATTGATGGATATTGGCTTGGCTGTCATTCCAATGAAAGCCTTGAATCATATCTTGGAACATAAAAGAGTCATTGACTGCGGTGACCTCCGTATAAAAAAATTACATACCTCCGCTTTTTGCGGCCGATAAAGTCGCACGCACAACCTCTAATTGTGAGATATCCAGAACAGTTTCGTAAGAAGAGTAATATCCATCACAACAGTGTCTAGGCTGCATTAGTCTATCAGATCTGTATCTACGTCATTATATTAAAATGCTGCCCATTAAATTCTCAGTAATCACGCTAATCACTGTAAATATCATGCGTGACTTTTCTGCTCCGCACAACATTGAATGCAACACCCCTCTGTAAGCCGCTTGCGAGAAATGTTCGCCCAACACAAGCTATGTATTGTCTTTGTCAAATCCTATTCAGCTTGCCTCCCAGAAATTGTAATTCCAAGTTGTACCAAATAATCACCGTCATTGATATGTCATACTTATAAAATGAATAGGCACTTAAAAACATCGTGATGGATTTAAGTTATTTACAGGGACAGACGAGTACAATTTAATGAAGGGAAAGTAATTCATATCGTCTCCACGTTCCAGAAATGTATTAAAAAATTATAAATTAGAAAAAAACTCTTAATTGAGTATCAGATATCTGTAAGTTAGACGATTGATATTCTTTATTATCAATTTGAGCCACAACGCCGTGCATCGATATCCTGAGTAGATAATCTGAGCGGATATTAGCATAATTTCCATTATATAGATCTACACCTACAAAATTACCTGCAAGCCACCTCAAGGGTGTATGGCAGGGGGTGAGTAATCACCAACATGCAATACACTTTTTCCTAAAGTTTGTCTAACTCCGACTGTTGCTGAATCAGCATACATCGCTAATGCTTGTCACGAGGCGAAGCACCACAAGCATGCACTACACTATAGATATCCTACCAATGTCAGCGGGACCGTTAGTATTTATGTAGGTTTTTGAAATACATAAACGGACAGAGATTCAAGAGTAAAACATGCACGGCGTGCTGTAAGTAGGTAATAGGTACAGCGGCCGCACCACGCCCCCTGAGCGGGGTAGCAATAAACTACGAGCGGAACAACTGCCCTCCTTCCGAACTCACTTGCCGAGAGGGAACCTCCACCCGAAGGACGATTTTGGCCTGCTAACATGGGATGGGTTGGATTTCGGACTCCCTTTTGGTTATGCGTGAGCGAAAATGAGTAGATGAACGATCGATCTGTCGTAATCGAAAGCTACCGTGTCGAAGCCAGGACTCAAATATCCAATTGAAGACTCCATCAGAGTACGGGAATACCACCGCTGCAAATGACATATATCATTATTTCTCTAGAAAATACAATTACCGCGAATCGTCGCTCCAGGAGGTCGAATAGTGTCGAAGAGAATATATAAATTATTGCACTTAGATTTTCTCTAATAATTCAATTACTTGAAAACATTATGAGTTACTTAGTATCTCTGCTTGTTTTGACATGCTTTTATATGTTAAAAGGCACACCTATGACGCATAAGATAGATTTATAAAATATAAAACGCATAATGCAGCCGTCAAAGAAAGCATTTTGACGGCATATAAAGTTGTTTTGCTTCACAAGAGCTAATTTATTGAAAGAGGAAGGAAAGGAAGCCTAAAATAGTGACAGTAGCGAAAGTAGATCTGAAAATATGTTCTCACCTAGTGTCAACATTTTCATGTATACTCAAAACACATAAATATTTATTTTTATGTATATTTTATGCCCTTAATTGCTCCATTTTTTCAACATCTAAGTATAGGGAAATGGTGTGAATTTAAGCCTTAGCTCGATCCTTTATATAACGCAGCTGAATTATCTTCGCTCATCTGATTTTACCATTTAAAGGACCTTGGCATGTATTGAATGACATGTACAGCTTATACAGCTGTAAATGTCCTCACAGCTGAAGTTTATATTTTGGAAGGGCGTTGGAACTTTACGTTCTTACAGCGAATATTTTCGTGAGAATGCAGGGCTCAGAAAATAGGAGGGACGTGTGGATGGAAATAATGCAGTTTTCGTACTGATACTATCGTTTTTGTGACATTGACCGTTTTTTTATTCAATATTGAACTTCAGCTAAGAGCGAGTATAAACCGTGAACCTATGATATCATATAAGTAGAATGATATGATGAACATTAAGCAGGCTGATATCTCGATTGTGCCCACTTTCCATTCAGGAATCCTATGCGTGCGGCCCTTTTTTACCCCTTTCCTTGGTTCACAGTTCATTACGGGGACAGGCCCAAAACAGAAAATATTCGAAGAGAAGATAAATGTGAGTCCGGCTATCGCAATATTTTGTTCACTTAAGGGAGCTGAAGACTCGATATTCTCAGGCGTAATCTTGTGAAAATCCATATTGACAGAATCAATACAAACTTTGTAAACTTCACAATGGATTTTATTTAATACGACCGGATTCTTCGCATTGGTGATGTCGCATATGCGATGAAACCGGTCGTATTAAATGAAACTCATTGCTAAATTTACAAAGTTTGTATTGATTCTGTCGAGCTGAAGAATACCTTAATAATATCTTAAGAATATATGAATCCAAAATAAAGTTCAATTTGCTCAATAACATCGAGATCTCATTAGGCTTGCTTTTTCCGCGATTTTCTTCTTGTCCAAGTCCAAGTTTCAAGGTAACAATATAAATATATTTTCGAGGAAAGCACCTCATATCTTGACTTTAAATTAAGTTTAGTCGATATCCATGATCGACTGAGTTTTGCCTCCGAGCTCCTAATAATTTCCAACACCTCATACATACCGCTATTGTATTAGGTTAGTTGATATGAAAAGGTGGGTGAAACTGCCGCAAACCAATCAAGGAAATGCTGAATCCTTATGACGATTCGACAGTGCGTAGCAACCAAGTCACTTTTATTCGGTTAATAATAGTTGAATGAAGGCAGGCTTTGAGTTTATTTCCTAGCTGGTATCCACGGAATTTCAGCATTGGAATTAAATAGCATTGGTCTATTTGCATCCTAAGAAAGTCGACGAGCATACTGATCCTTGTTTATCGATGGAAAAAATTAAAACCGAAAAAGCGCAGCCATATAATTCCAGACAGCGATTGCAAAAATACGTCAGCATTTTTACAAGTTTCTACATCAATGAATACGCGTATAAAATAAAATAATCATACGGATTCTTGTTCATAGAAATAAAAAATGAAAGTCAAAGAAGCGCAACCACATAATTCCAGACATAGCGATTGCGAAAATACATTAAAAGTTTGACTAGTTTCTACGTCAATGAATACACGTATAAAATAAAATAAGTATAAGAAACTAAAGGAGCTCCGGGGAGGGAGACCTTTTATTTTTTCACGTAAGGGAGCTGAAGAATAACCAAAGAGTTAACGAATCCAACATATAGATCACTTTGCTCAATAACATCGAAATCTCATTACGCTATCATTTTCCCCAATTCTCCCCAAGTCCAAGTCTACGTCTCAAGGTAACAATATTCATATATTTTAGAGGAAAGCACCTCAAATCTTGGCTGTTTAAACTGAGTTAAATCGATATCCATGATTGACTGAGTTTTGTCTCCGAGCTCTTAATAATTCAAACGCCTCTTCCCTTCAGTGATCGTATAAGGCCCCCTTCGTACAGGTATTATATTTGAAATACCGCCATTAGTTCTTAGCCATTTAGTTTGTTTCGCACTTCCATTTAATTTCTTCATATGGCTGCTTACTCTTTCCGAAAGAAATATATGAAAGTAAACGAGGAAACGCATTTTAGGAAGTGCACTTAAAAGTTTTTCTTCGATATAATTAGGTGTGTAGATATATCTGGAGTAGGTGGAATTACAATACACAATTAGCTACAAGAATGTGCGATATTCACAATAAAAAAACAATAGTTTGGATTGGATTTAAAAATGGATCACTCTGTTTCGCTCTGTAGTAATCCATAATGTCAATTTCGAACTTTAGCGCACACCTATCATCGCAAAGTATTCAGGAATAGAATTTTTCAGGGGCGATGTATTTATACGCAAAACGTTACTAATTAATGGTTTCATTTTGAAATAGTGAGCTCTCCAGAGAATCCAATGTCATAGCAAGTTCTTTCGACATGCTTTTAACAACTATACGACTGCGCTTCTTTTATTTTAAATTTTGTTTGTCGATGAACAAGGAACGGTATTCACTTCAAATATCTTCGGATTGAAGTAGCTCGATGCTATTTCATTCCAATATTGGAATGCTAAGGAAAACACTTTCGATCCACTCAATCATAATTTTCATCCGGTTCTCAATTTTTGTTTCGGGGTCGAATTTAGAATAAATTTCTTTGTAGCCATAATATAACCTGATGCCAATAATTTCACTTTTCCAGTATCTTAAATACCTCTTTCAATCTAGTCAGTTAGTGAGTTAACTATATTAGCGAGGATGTTGGCGTAGAGACAACACCACTTTGGTCCTTACAATTTTTCCCGGGAGAGCAATAAACATTCCGAACCAAAGGAAGCCCCTTCCATCACCCTCGCTCGAGGAAAGGCCCTACTCTGCCAAAAAGTGACAATGGAAGGAGGCAGCGGTATGTAGATCAATGTGTATTGTAATTCCACCTACGCCAGGGGCGGAATTCTGTACAGTCGACCGACACTTAATGGTGTCGCTAACTCGCCCAACCGACATATGTCGGTAGAGAGTGATTCCGGGGGCACCTTCTACCGATACTCGTAGTTAACTATACCGTAAATCGTCAGTCAGCCAAGGTGATCCCACCGACGATTTTGAAACCCACGGTAGGCCGACCGACACGTATTTCGTCGCTTCGCGAGGTGAACCCTGGGTAAAAAAGGTGAAGTGTTCTGCTCTTGGCAACACGGGCGAATTTGAAGTTAATATTGTGCAAATTGTCTAATCTTCACGTAGCTCATAACTTTCCTTTGCAATTTGGTGTTATTCATTGTGCATACCTCCATTAGTTTTCATTTTGCCATTATTTCCTTAAGTATATCAAATACAGTGCTTTCGTTGTGATCATCTTCAGTGTGCGACGTTTTCTACCACCGAAAGTGCAACAACAGTTAGGTGCAAGGAGTATGTAATTAGTTGATATGTATTAACTTTCAATCACCTTATATGAGTGTGCGGCGTTTCAAAACCTGTATTTCATAACGATTGCGTTTCATATTTGCTTTCTTCATTACTTAATTACACGCATACGTATCTATAGATGTAGAAATTCGGTAGGTAAGTAATGGCGTTGTTTACTTCGGTAAAAGTAGGTCTTTGGAACAGAAGTACTTATCGACGACAATATTTTCGTCGTGCTTCGAATGAACCTGTCATCAGAGTGGCTATCTTGAAAACGATATGTGTTGAAAGTGTCTTAAACCAACGATGTTATGCTTTTAAGTGTCTTAAATCAGCCTTGAAATGTGTTGAACTCTCGGACCTTGTCACGGAACTAGAAGGTGGGTGAGAACGTAGAAGATGTAGATGTAATTGCAATTTGGTGTTATTTGTCATGCCAATGAAAATTGGCGCAAAATAAATGCGAATATGTATCTTGCGCCTGTACTGTAACGGAACCACTGCCTCTACAATGCTGTAGTTCTTCATGCCATCAAATTTCTTACATTTTAACCTCCTCGCAGGTTAAATAGCGACCTAGTGACAAAACTTTTTTGTTTATCAACCTATACCTAAAAATATAAAACTCACCCAATACTTATGAAATAGAGAATATTTTTTAATTGAAAGTTCCATTTGTAGAGACAACGTTTCATGTCGGGAGGGGAGGTTGGGAAAAATACTACGGTTGTTAACGAAGGGGATGGGGAAAAAATAACCGACAGCGGTAACGTAGTTTATGCACGACCCCTAAGTTAAAAAAAATTCTAGGACCACAATTCATTTAGGTAGGTTCATCTGTTTATACGGTGAAACCATACAAGCAGTAAATTAAATAATTCAAGAATTGTATTTTACATCTTTTGCATTAATTAAAACTTGTTATGACTTGAGTTTTCGTCGCGGTATTCGAATGTAAGCGAAAATAACAATGAAATTGTTTTTTTTTTCGAATCTTTGACCCACCGACCGCGGTGGATCAATGATACGATAGAAACACGGCGCGCCGTGGCATCTTCATGTATGTATGAAATCGAAATGATGATCTGAAATGCATTATTTAGCGTTTAGAATAAAATCTGAAAACATTAAATGGAATTGCAGACTAATGCGCGGAAGGCCCCCGTGTCTAGGAAGAAGTTATAGAATGCACGAAAGGGAATGAGGAGGGAGAGAGGGGAAGGTGAGGAGAATGAGTCAAAAAGCCTTTAACTCTAAATGTCCGATTTGCCATGTGGTCAAATGGTAGATGATTTTTAAACGTGGTAGTTAAATTTGAACTAAGGCAGACAACCTTTTCCAATTCACCCGAAGTATCGGTTTTTAGGTAAAAGCTCCGTGATACTAAGGCAGTCTCGGACTCGTGCATAAAATTAAAGAGAAGGACTTCAGAACCGAGAGGTTTAAACTGCCATCACTTTCACGCTCGATTAGGGAGCAAAATAACAATGATCGATGCCTCCAGTAATGTGTGTGGTAACGATAAGTGGCGTTCCTATGATGCTCCTTTTTCATTTTTCAATCTATGCATGCGATGCTAATGAACTTTGTTTTATGTGTTATCAATTTATTCTGTCATTTTCCAATGCTCAATCATGATGCAACTTACCGCATTGCGTTTACTTGGCGAATTAGAATTTATAAGTTTTTATTCAGTTTGGAACTTTACATTGCTTTTCCTCGCAGAAATGAATATTCACCTTATCTACAAAGTGATGCAAGATAAATGGTTTACATTAAACAAGAAGATGCTTTAAGTTAAAACTATCAATCTTATGTACCTTAGCGAATCTCAACCATGTAATTAGTATTTCGGGTCATCTGTCTGCTAGAACCTGAAAAAATTGAAAATAATGAAGATACAAGAACTGGGCGTTTTAGCAGGTGTCACGAGGTAATTTTTACAAAATTCTATCCATGAGATAATAAAATACGTCAACTATATATATAATCTATATTTTATTCTTCGAGTCGCAGCAGGGGTGAAAGTGAACTATGTTGACGGAGTGACTTGCTCTGTTTTTGTTGCAATAAAAACCATTATTATTTGGATAATCTAACGGCTAAGGTAAGTTTTAATGGAAGAAGCCGATGGATGAAGCCGAAGCCAAAATGGAAAAAGCCGGAAAGTATCCCACTGATATTCGCTGGCGCAGGCCCATAAAAAATTTCATTCTTCATCTCAGCATGAGTCCTACCTGTCTTCATCCCCTCCATAAAGCCAATTCTCCTTCTTTCTCTTCCCCGCTTACGCAACATTCTTCTCTCCATCTCGGCCTTCAGCGACCCTTCGTACCTCATAACCTCTTCCAGCCACCCATTCTACCTTCTTCTAATCCCCTCCAGAAGTTTTCTCTCCTCACCCACCACACCAAGTACTTCCTCGTTCGTCTTCCTGTCTGTCTCCCGCACTTTCTCCATCCTCTTCCACGCCCGCATATCAAACGCCTATGGCTTAGAACACTACGCTCCGTACTGAAGTTTTCGCCAACCTTTTTATCCGAGTCATTCTTCATTAGTTGGTGTATTCTCAGAGAAAATCTTCTATACATGTCCTGACGGACTGCCCTGACTGAATGATTCATTCACTCATCAACGCACAGCCACAAACTACTGGTAATAAAAACGTGACATTTTGAGGGTATATCCCCATCGTGGTGTGTAGGCTCCACTACTGGCTACTTCTAATATATAAATGTTTCATTTTACATATTTGACATAAAAAGTAACTCAAATTTGTTATTCCTTTTAGAATGCTTTTTCGTTATTATTGAGAATTACTTACTATCGTAGCTTTTACGTTAAATGGGAAATCTATTATCAATATCTATATATGGATACAGATTATAGTAACAGCAGAATCAACGCACAATTTGTTGTTAGACTTAAATTCAGCTCTTTTTCTCTATCCGGCCCAAACCTAGAAATCGCATCTAGTATTTGGAATCAGCTCAAAGTTTCCGTCATCCCTGAAATTATTTTTTCATCCAATATTCAACAGCGACTAAAGAACGGTAAATGGAATTAGCCTGGGTTGGATACGACCCTTGTTGTGATTTACGTAACTTCTTTTTCAAACCGATTTTGTAATACAGATGGCGGCAATGAGAGTATTTTCGACTGAGGAAGAAACTAGAAGAGAGAACCCTCTCTCCTTTGGCCTCGGCCGATAAACTTCTATCCTCATCGATCATTAAGCCCGAGAGAGCAAGATAATCGTTGTTTTTGTGCTGGAGAGTTGTCTTATACGCTTTGAAGACCCCAAATATAAATAATCTGTCACATTTAGGGTCGCTCAGTGGTCCCAAATCGACAACAACTGGTCGAAAGTCGTTTTCTAGTAACTTATATTGGATTTCTGTTTTAACTGTGATGAAAAATCACTATTTAGTTTGCAAACAAATACAAGATGGTAATTTAAAGTCCACTCAGGCATGCTAATATATTAATACCTAATGTTCCCTAATGTGCTAATACTAATGTTCCCAACCGTACTGATATAATTACTTTCTGTAAGGTTACATTTAATTCACAGTGCTCTGGGAATTTTTTAAACCTTCCATTGAAAGCAGATGGCATGTGAAGGGTTGAGCCTCATTTTCCAAAAAAATTATACATTTGACTCACACCATTCTTGCTCTCGATGTCACATTAAAGTACTTTTTAGTTCGTATTCCTATCCATGCATTGCACTTTCTCCATCCTCTTACACACTCACATCTTATGTGATTATCATCTCACCCTCTTCCTCGATGTCCAAGTTTCTCTACCATGTAATGCCATGATCCACAACAGGCTCCTCATTAACCTTTCTTTAACATCTGTACACCGTCGTGAACTCTCTTCTATTAACCCTCATCTAATCATGTTGGCCCAAAGCCAATCGGCATATTGAATTCTGAGATCAAGGCGTAGTCTACTGCCTGAAACCTTCAGCGGAAGGCCTGAGGCAATTTTTCAGGTTCAATGACGGGCCAAATTATAGTTATTTACAAAGGCTTCTATCATTATATTGAATTAAATTGTGAACAATGGCAGTGCTGTAAACTGTTTATTATCAAGTGAATAAGCACCTTCACAGCATAGGGATTGAAAATACACTGAGTTGCACATGGTGTGAAGAGTTTGAGAGTCCTAAATCCCATCTATTGTTCAAATACCTAGCAGTCGTGAGGACTCTGAAGGGGTACCTAGGTAAGCCCTTTATGGAACCCAGATACATCAGTAAATAATCTATTGGGACATCCTGGGCTGGTGGGATTGGGGATATCCTAGGTGATGAAGACTCATTAAGATGGTCGTCACAAAGGACAATTAAATCCAAGTGCCTCAGGGCTAATGCTATGCTTATATGGCACCGTGAAAACTCCATCTAACACCAATCAATCAATCAGCAGTCTTCCTTGCTGAATGGCGCAAGGATAAAAATTCCTATTCCCATTGATAGGCTAAGGTCGATAATCATGTGTATTTTCATATTCATAAAATGGAAATTTAAAAAAATATTAGTGACACATACTTTGCAATGCCTCATTTATTTTGTCCATTAACAGTTCTATCATTCCAACAAAATCAATTTTCGAAGATAAAATTGGACTTTTTCAGCACTAACCTCAAATTTTGTTCATCTATGGTAACGTGAGGTGCTTTCCATAAATTTGTCTGATACATTCTTATACACAGTAATAAGATGTTGAATCAAATTTACATTGATCCGGAGGTGAATAATTTTACTTTAAAGGATCACCATAAATGTATACAAATTTACTATCTTTCTATAAATTCATGAGTTTGTAGAAATTAAAAAAACCCATCGTGCTAACATAGAAATTCTCACTGTAAAATTTAATCATTATTTCATCCATTATTTATAATGAACCATAAGTACATATTTTGACCATATATTACTAGCAGTTTTGCATCAAATTAATCCAGTGAAGAGAAATCAGGCTTTGGTCTAGTTATTAAAATTACACGAACCAATACCGGCTCCAATAACACCTAAAATAACTCCCACTGGCCCACCGCTGGCTCCAGCCACAGCGCCACCTATCACTGGTAGTGGCTGGCAGTTCTTTGATGCCCAGTCAATCACTTTGCGATCCCAAACAGGGCTACCAAATACCTGTCTTGCTACTCTTTTTTTTATTACTACAACATCATTACCAAAGTGGGAATATTTCTGTGGGTATGCATAGGCAGTTGGTAATAAACTCCGGAAAACTGGTCGTCTTTGAGCCAAGGGCCATGCATCAGAGATGAGAACAGTATCTGCTGGAGTTAAGGTCTTGGAGACAGATTGTTGTGCTTTCTGGTCTTCACCTACATCCACCCTTTCTTTCTTCCCAATATGAGACACGGTGCCACCAGCAACTCCTTCCACATTGGGGACACTGAGGAACTCACCACTGCCAATCCTGTATGGAAAAAAAGAATGTTGAATACCATCATTTGAGGAGAGCTGAACTTCAATTCTCTGTTGATCAATATGATTTAATTGAGGCTATTGATTAAATTTCTTTCTTGCTACCGATATTTTTCATCTATTTTAGTTTGTAACTTATTTAAAAGTCTCCTTGCACTGGCTTAAACTAAGAAACCAAAACTTATTCTTGAAATGGGCTACCAACAGTTCTGTGACTAATGAGAAGGCAAATTCCATAGGTTTAGTTATTCCACCTACCATTAAATACTTATTGGTAGTTTGTTTGCTGATATAATATATCTAAGAAACTAATTAACTTGACAAAGGTTTGTGTGAATAACTCCAAAGGAAGAGTAGAGGTTGACAAAGAATACACTGATATATTTGACATAAATACTGGAGTTAGACAAGGGGGACTTTCTCCTCTACTAATCAACATGGCAGTAGATGAATCACTAAAGAAAACGAGAGATTCCCTAGGAGAAGCTTACCTTCCAGAGAAAATCAACCTAATAGCCTTTGCGGACGATGTAGCCATTATAACAGAGAACAAAGAATACCTGATAAGACTAACTAATTTACTCCTAAAAGAAGCGGCCAAAGTTGATCTACATGTTAATGAAAGCAAGATAAATTTCATTAAGATCGGCAGGCTTGAAGAACAGGAAGAAAATATAGCAGTCATGAATTATAAATAAATAAAACAAATCAATTCAAGTATTTAGGAGTAAACTTAACACATGACAACAGGGGGCCTATTCTGAAAATTGTTTCTCCGGAGTTAAGCACTACGGTTTTCTCCGTGAGTTTTCTTCCGATCCTATTCTGAAAATCGGTGGAGCTAACTCAAGCTCTGAATCGGGGTGGAGAAAAGTCACCAGACGAAGTGGTAAACTGAATTCCGGCAAGCGAATGATCCACCAATTACAATCGCTGTTTCATTTTGTGACGTTTTTCCGGCTTGTACTTCCGGAAAAGAGCAGACAGCCTTCATGGATACCAAAAGTTAATAACATTGATGCATTATTGATTGAACGACTTTAGCATATAAGAAAAGTACCATTTTAGCAATATGTCTACCATTTGACAAGCTATAGAAGCTCAATTGCATCTATCCAGACATACCCTGCCGAGTTTAACGTGTTTTCAGTTGGGAAGCTGGGAATACGTCAGCTTAATTCCTAAAATTACATGATTTTACATGTAGGTTCTCATCGAGAAGAAGAATAAAGCAATAATTAAACACCTTGATAACGAACATTATTACCTGCATCAGTTGATTTTTTACTTTTCTTATCTAATTATAATCTAATTCTACATCTGGGGGCTTATTCTCTATCTCGAAGCTACCGATGCGGTTGCTTCGAATAAGCTACCGGAATTGGCTACCAACCATATTCTCTAACTCGCGGGAGCTTTCTCAAGAACGTAAAAGGAAGTGGAGAGAAGTTTGATGAAAGGCGGGTATGAGAATATTTTTAAACCAAATCTGCGGAAACTTCATTACTGGTGACGTCATTCTTAGAACCAATAGGAAAGCTCGTCTCAATGTTTTTCCGTGGATAAAACTGGTGAAACATGTTTTAAGGCCTTTTTAGACGGTGAAGATGCTCTTGTATCGTGTTTAGCGAAAAATGCCACGCATTAAAAATCATGCGAGCAAAATCCTAAAAATTTTCTATTTTTGCTTACATAATCTCGTGAACAATGTCGTGAATAGGAACGCACAACGTCCATCTTGGCTGTTTTGATCACTTGAAATAAGATTGTTCGTAAATATATTCGGGAATTAGGGTTCATGTCGATGATATGGTTCAATATGATTCGTGCTATTTGCTTTCGTCGATTACTCGTTGCTTCAAATCATTTAAATAATATACGAATATGAAACTTTTAAAAGAAATGCGAAGGTGATACTCGCTACCACGGCCCGAAAAGTATCCCATTATGGGCTGTAATCACGTAACTCACCCAAGGAAAATATGGCTAACCGTCACTCCAGTTAATATATTTTTTTTGAAAAATCCCGCTAATGGCGAAAATGACAAAGTAACCCAGTGAAAGTGCAAAGAATGCGCATTTAATAAATGTAAGAATCATACCCGTGAGTTGGATAATTATAGATAGATAAGCGTTAGAAAATGACCAATATTTAAGCAGGGTATACGGAGGCCGCGCTTCGTAAGGCTACCGTGGGAGCTTTTTGGGGATACGGAAGTAGCTTCGTGACATTTACAGAATATGGGTGGGAGCCTAATATGCTACCGGTAGCTTCTGCTTGCTCTTTCTCCGGTAGCTTCCATGATAGAGAATACCGATGGGAGCAAGTAGCTTATTGAAGCATCTTTTCGCCAGAAAGCTCCGATGCTTCGAGTTAGAGAATAAGCCCCCTGATGTCCCTACCACTAAAGCTATTTCCTTTTAAAATACTACCTTCATCTTGTAATGTGTTTAGTAATGCAAATAAGGAAATATGTAGATATTTCTTAACTCATATATAATGAGTAGCTGAGGCCACTGAGACCCTGATAAGTCACAAATATTTTGATCCTGTGATGATGAGTGACAACTTTGGCTCAAAGAAATCTACTTCGGCAAGGATAAAATTGCATGCATCTCTTTTGTACGTCATCATATGGCGGGGAGAATAATTGTTGAGAAATAGGTTAAATTCATGATCTAAATTTTGTATTAGGGCCTCCTCTGGCCAAATACCCTTCGTACCTCTGTTTTTTATATTAAAAAACACAGAGCTGGCTTTTTTTTGCCAATATTGCATAATTCACGAGTAAAAATTTCTCCCTCGAAACTCACTGATTCTGGACTGAAACTCCACTGAACGGGTTAAAACTGGCTTGAAACTAACTTGCAACTGGACTGCACTGCCTTGGCCTCACAAAAAAAACTGCAATCAACTGAAACTCCACCGCTACACTCCCTTGCTACTCCATTGAAATAGAACTGCTTCTCTCATTCTGCGTGAGTGCTCCACTGCCACTGAACTGAACAGTTGGCCCAGGTCAGGCCATCCTTTAAACTCCACTGCTTCTCCCTTATCATGTCATTTTATTGCCTTGCCACTCAGCTGCTGCAGTATTTAGGTATCCCCACTCCCAATCTAAGTGAACTGCTTCTCTCTTGCTGCATAAGTGCTCCACTGCCACTGAACTGGACAGTTCGTCCAGGACAGGCCACTTTCGGAGTCTGAGCCACGCGGTCGACCCAACCCTTCACCGCTGGCAGTTTATGGCAGCAACTGACCAGTTACACTACAGTTTATAACTTCTAAAAGTTAAACATAAATCGCAAAATTATGCTCGTCTTTGTATTGAACTAATCACGCTGGTGAAAAAGGTTTTTCATCGCAGTTATACGATATATATTAACCATTTTATGCGCTTTAGTAAACCAAGCCAGTTTAATGTACACAATATTACTACAGCACGTAAAATTGTTAATTTAAATCATAAAACTGCGATGAAAAAAACATTTTCATCAGCGTGACTAGTGCAACACAAAGACGAACAAAATTCTTCGATTTATGAGTAACTTACAGAAGCTATAAACTATAGTGCGACTGGTCCGTTGGTGCCATAATCCACCCGCGGTGAAGGGTTCAGTCGCCTTCGACGCCGAGGCTCGGAAGTTCGAGTGCCTCCCGAAGAAATCCCCTCTTGTTCTTTCAGGCGAAGGGTTTTCTTGCTATTGTGCTTAATGATCCATTTGGTAACAAGAATTTTAAGAAGCATCTACCCGGTGTGTTTAGCACGTGGTCCCTCCTTCACCCGATATTCTGGCA
The DNA here is from genome assembly GCA_963573305.1 of Pyrrhosoma nymphula. Classification (NCBI taxonomy): domain Eukaryota; kingdom Metazoa; phylum Arthropoda; class Insecta; order Odonata; family Coenagrionidae; genus Pyrrhosoma; species Pyrrhosoma nymphula. The sequence continues at coordinate 112,872,710 of OY754330.1, read as the reverse complement.
AAAATGGGAAGCCTGCAAACGAATCGGAGAGATAGTTCTGCCAGTAAACACTTCACTGAGAGCTTTGCGTTATTAATTTCCGTTATACATTCATCTACATCTACATCTACATACTACCCCGCAAGCCGCCTCAATAGGCGTGTGGCGGGGGGTGTTAGGACACCAGCCGTTTACATATAAAAAGGAAACGCTCTATGAAATTACGCCTTGCATTTATTAAAGTCCCTTATTGTTCGGGGGAAAAACGAATTCCCATACCTATCCGTTCGGCAAAATACCTCTCTTAATTTATCGTTTCTGTCGGACCTGGAAATATAGTGGGGTTCTAATATGATGTTCTCCGTGTCGCTCTGAAAGATATCTATTCTCAATTGCTCAAGTAATCTAAGCCTAGCGCGCAGCCTCCGAGTCTCTAGCGGCTCCCAGCCTAATTCGTTTAACATCTGCGTAACGCTGTCTGTACGCCCGTAGCAGTTTTTGACGAATCGCGCAGCTTTCCTTTGTATTTTATTAAGTTCCCGAATTAATTCTTTCTGCACCGGATCCCATATGCTTGCTGCATATTCAAGGTGTGGCCGGACGAGTGCGAAATAGCACCTCTCTTTTACTTTTTCATCTGAGAATCTTCCCACAATACGCTTGACGAATCCTAGCTTCTTCAGAGCTCTGCCACAAATATTTCTTATATGTGTTCCCCACGATAGGTTTGAGGTTATCGTAACTCCCAGATACTTCACTTCATCTGTCGCCTTTATCTTAACGCCATCCACAGCATATACACGGGGATAGTTGGACGACCTCCGCAAGAAATGTACCGCCGCACATTTGCTCAGATTAAGTTCGAGTCCCCACTCTTGGCTCCACACATGAACGTTGTTTAAATCCGATGATAGAATTTCAAAGTCAGAGTGATCATTAATTTCGCGATAGATGACAGCGTCGTCAGCAAATAAACGTATTTTACTGCTAATTCGAGAGCATAGGTCATTTATGTATATAATGAACAAAAGGGGGCCGATTACGCTTCCTTGTGGGACACCTGATGTCAATTTAACTGCATCAGAGCTAATTCCGTCAAGAACTACTTTTTGCTTACGATCACTCAGAAAGTCGCGTGTCCATTTTACTACTGTTTCGTTTAGGCCGCATGACTGTAATTTGTATAAAAGTTTGTTGTGAGGTACCGTGTCGAAAGCTTTCTTAAAATCTAGGAATAATGCGTCCACTTGTGTTTTCGATTCACCAGATTTGAGAACGTCATGAAGAAAGAGAGCGAGCTGTGTTTCACATGATCTACCTTTCCGAAAGCCGTGCTGACAGCCATGAAGGAAGTTACGACTGTCCAGGAACGTCATGATATTGCTAACGACGATATGTTCGAGTATCTTGCCTATAATAGACGTTAATGAAATTGGTCGATAGTTCCCTGGGTCATGTCTGTTTCCCTTTTTGAATATCGGTGTAACGTTTGCAATTTTCCAGTCTATTGGTATCTTTCCTTCAGACAATGACTTCTTGAATATTATGTCTAAGAACGGAGCGATCTGTGGCGCTAATTCCTTGAGGACACGCGCGGGTATTCCCTCCGGACCCGGAGATTTACTATTTTTGATCGACTGTAGCTGTTTAGTTATCCCATCACATTGAATAGTGATTTCTTTCATCGGTTCCTCAGTGAATGAAATGTCGAAATAACATGGAGTATCGTCTGTAGTGTATACACTTTCGAAGTGGGAATTTAACGTGTTAGCTTTGTCAATATTATCGGTGACAAGTTTGCCATCTTTATCAAATAACGAATCTACGGTTGAAGATTTTCCCTGAAGCTCTCTCGCATATGACCAAAAAGATTTCGGATTTTCTTCGAGTAATTCACCAAGTACTTTTTTCTTGAAATTTCGCAATGCAATACGCATTGATTTCTTGGTTTTTGAGCGTTGTGCAGCGTAACTTTCTTTTGTTTCAAGTTCCTTCGATTTGTCACCTAACGTAATGGACTTTTTGAATAAGTTGTACAGTTTTCTCTGTCTCTTAAGGTCCCTCCTAACATCATTGTTATACCAGCGAGGTTCTTTACTATCACATTTCAATTTTCGCGGAATATATTCGTTGATTCCCTGGCGTAGAATTTCTAAGAAATATTTCCATGATGCATCAGTGAATTTATTGCATTATGCATCAGCATTATGTCATTTCTATGTGTTTATTGGTATATACATTCAGCAATTTTCTCCTTTCAACATTTCTGCAAGTTAGGGGTTGTACGTAGACTACGTTACCGTTTTCGGTGATTTTTTTTACCTCTCTCCCCCACCCCCCTTCGTTGACAACCGTAGTATTTTCCCCAAACCCCCCCCCTGACATGTACCGTTGTCTCTACAAATGAAACTTTCAATTCAAAATATTTTCTTAAGTATTGAGTGAGTGCATTTTTAGGGATAGGTTGATAGAAAATTTTTGTCACGAGGTTGCTTTTTAAGGTGGTTTGAGCGAGATAGTTCCCTAGTTATAATGGAGACCTTATTCATATTTTATTTTTTTTATTTCAGCGTCTGTAAGAAGAATTAAATAAATATTTTTATATTAATGGCGATAATATATAGTTATATATTACCTAATTTTCAGTAATTATATAAATAAAGCTACATAAGTCTAGAGTTGTCTCATTTTCTCACGCCGTATGGCAGAAAACCCTTCAAAACAGCAGGTTTTTTGCGATTCTGTAAAAATTACTTCGGTGAGTAATAGATTAATATTTTTAATTAGTTGAGAAAACATGCAAACTATACACCGTTAGTTTTTTTTACGAAATCTAGGTGCTAGAAGTTCCTATTTTTTTAATATTCTCCCTCTGGAGAGCACAGCCGTAATCTATCCCATATAAACTGCTTGCATTTTCAGGCAAATTGCTCGAAGAGTAGTTCGGCAAGGGGTTTATATTTTTATATCATTGCAAAGATTTTTTCCTTTAAAATGAGACCAAATTCTTGGTTACGTCTTGATTTCAACGTGAACAAATGTGAGGGAATTGGAAAAAATCTTGTTTATTCTCAGTAATATTGCATTAATAGTCATACTATGTGGCAATATAGGTTTTAATTAATTTATGCCACATAACTGTCATCGTTATGCAATGTTATTTCCTCAGATAATCACGGAATTGCCATTTAGAAGTTAGTTCTCGAAATCACATTATTCCTCGGGAGCGGCCACATATATAAGGCTTTCTTGACTCAGTAATGCGTGCGAGAAAATGCTTATAGAGCCGTAGGATAATAGGACATGCGAAACAGATACAATATTGTTAGGTAGGTATAACGCAGGATAATTTAATACATTAAAGCATACCATCGTGTAGTATTGACATTCATAGTCTTTAAAGTGCAAATTTCCTTTTCTTATTTTGGGAGGGAGAGGGCAAGGGAGTTTCAGTGCTGTGGGCAAGAGAGTTTCAGTGGAGAGAGCAAGGGTGTGCAAGGTCATTAGGCAGCAAGGGTGTGCCAGCCCAATATTTTGACAAGGGTCTGTGGCCTCTGTGCCAGTGCAGTTGCATGGCATTTTATTGCACAGCTTACCTGCTACCACCCCACTTCCGAACTCCCTTGGTATTGTTTCAATTGCAAGGCAGTTTCAGCGGAGAAGCAAGGCAGAGTAATTCAAGGGAGTTTCAGATGAGTTTCAAGGGAGAAATTTTTACTTGAGAAGGGCGATTCAACGCAAACTCAACCAAGGAAGTAGCTCGACCATCTTCGATTCTCACGAAATTTGGCACAAAGAAAGAATATAATAAAAAAGACAATTTGCAAATTTGGATTAAATATAAAGAGGCATATGGCATGAGGAAATAGAGAGAGACCTGATGGTGAAACATCTACAGGAGGGAAAGGGAAGATGATATCCCAGAAAAAATAGGAATATCAGGATAAGGACTGTCCAAAATCCTCCCCATCAGCTGTTAGAGTGCTCAAATGAAATTTATATCTTTCTGTGTTTGGAATTACATACCTATATTTAATCTTCATTTATTAGGTGGCTTCCATTTTTAGCCCCCTAATGGTTGTGTGTAACAATTTCTTTCCATGGGAATGTATTTTCTGTATTGAAATCTAGTCCTCCAAAGATAATGTAAAATTAAAAAATGTTTATTTATATTTTTTTTAAATTCAGACCTTCGTGATAATCAATTTATAATAATTATAATATTTTTTATTTTATCTCTATATCTCTTCAACATTAATGGAATATGTTCAGTTTCCCTATCTAAAACAATGAATGACTGTTAGTTCTCAAAATAAGCATATAAAGTTTCAAAGAATATACATATTTACCTTTAAAACTAGCATGACATTCTCTCTCTTTCTCTGCTTTCAGACTGGTGTCTAAAACTTGATTTTACTATTGTTTATGCTGTTTGTGGGTCATAGGCTACCACAATTTTCTATCGAGATGATACATTGAAATTCTTACACTAACTGAAAAATATAATGATGATCATCATCGAGTATACATGGTCCCGAAATCCAATATCTGACACAATCTTGTATTGTATGTGAGTGAATGTATATTATAACCATGTGTTGTAGAAGATAATGAGCATTTTCTTTTCTAGAGCTCTGTTTCTTCTAGCCATTTATTTTCTCTTTTCATATTTTTCTTTATTCTCAAATTGACTTAAAAATTCACTCACCTTGTCAGAACTGGAAGAGGCACAGGTATAGGAGCATGCAACTGGATCGGGGATGAATATGGGATATGATTTTCTCCACTTGGCAAGTATGGTATATTATAGGGCAGAAAGTAACCTTGAAATCTGGCTGAGGTCAAACCCATAAGGGCTGCCAACAACACCTGCAGGAAATATGGAAGAGAGATGATATGGATAAGTGTTCACAAATTATTCATCATTAATGATCAACGGTAAAATGAACTACACTTTGTAAAAAGTGTAAAATATGTTTATCTAGGGTTGTTAATGTTTTATCTGGATACTTAGTGAACAATAACATGTGTGTATTTCAATTACTAGATTATGAATGTATGGTCAAATAAAAATCTCAGGCTATTTTGGGGAAAGCCTATTTATAAGCAGAGCCCCCCTTAGGAAAAATTGCTATTGAGGACTATTAGTCATCAGTAGTTCTTAGTAGTCACCCAGTAGTTGCAAGTAGTCGCCAAGCAGTCTTAAGAAGTCATCAAGCAGTCGCAAAGAGTCACTATAACATGTGTGTATTTCAATTACCAGATTATATAAGTATGGTCAAATAAAAATCTCAGGCTATTTTGAGGAAAGCTTGTTTGTAAGCAGAGCCCCTGCTTTATTGACAGTTCTTTTTTGTGGCCATTACTTTGAAAGTTAGGTAAATTGAAGGTAAAAGGGAGTATATTACCAATTGCATATTACTTTTATGAATTGCTTTGCACTCATATATATTAGTGTTTTTTACTTTACACAATTACAGTGAAACCTCTATCTTATGAACAGAAGTGGTCCATAAGAATGTCGTTATGTCTTTGAGTTAGAGGTTTGAGAAACACATTGATACGAACACTGTTTCACGGATTAAGGTGATGCATCAAAATCTACAAGAAATTTAATTACCCTAAAGGTTTGTTCATGAAAGTAAAATTGAAAATAGTGATAGCTATTACAAATTTCCACAGAACTTTAATGTTATTATAAGGGATCGTACAAATATTTCAATACTCCTGTAGATTTAAAGAAATCCACCCAAATAAATATGTCCATTTTGGAAAAATTATTTCCTAGTGTTGTCTGTGGCCTTAAGTCCGAGTGTCCACATTGGAGAGAATTCGACGAAGCAATATTGTATGCAACACAGCCCGGGATTTCAATAATGTGGGTATACCTTATGTATGTGGGTATTCTTATAAGATAGAGGTGCCCATTTAGAGAGGTTTTAGTGTTAATTATTTGCTTGTGTTTGAATTTGTGTATTTAATTTTGGAGATGACCATCAACTGAGGTCAGTTGTACCATAAACCCATTCGTGTCCGTAACTTATTTTTTTTATTTTTGCTTATTTTAAGTCAATATCACAGGTTATAATTCTGTCCCAAGCTTTAAAATGGAATTAGTACCACCAAAATTACACATGTTTCAGAATTTGAAGCTTGAAGGATTTCCAATCGCGTAGTATCATATCTAGATTTTCATCTGGCCCTAATGACCCGATGGGTTGCATATGGTAAAGTTGGAATTATTTGGAGAAATTAGGAAGAATAAGGAGAAGCACACTCTAGGTGTTAACCTGCCTTTAACAAATGGTGCTAGGGGTGAACAAGTAGCCTTAGGTTTTAAAAGATCTTGAAGCCAATTCTCTAGCCACCACAAGAAACCATTCCCCAAGTTATCCCTATCACCAGCCTGCTGGCACCAAAATGCGGAGTCCACTGTTGTGCTTTGGGTTGGTGTAATGGCTTGAGTATTGTCTTCCCACCCTGAGAGCCACTGCTGGAATCCCGGTTGTGGCTGACATTTTTAGTTGAATCACGACGTTTGGTGCTATGTGGAGAGCACTTCAAGGAAAGTGTTCCTTCAACCGCATCTACATTATATCCTGCGTGCTGTCGAAGAGACGTGTGGCATGAAGTGTTAGGACACCAGCCAAGGAGGGAATATATAAAATGAGGGGGAAGAGGACAGGGGTGAATTGTAAGTTAACGATGTTTATTATATTAGTGTCACGCCGTTTTTGTTATAATCACTAATAAAGAGTGGAAAGAAGGAATTTTTGTACCCATCAGTTCGGCAGCGAATCTCCCTATTCAGTCGTTTCCATCAGTTTTAGAGATATAGTGCGGGGTCAAAATAATATCCTCCGTGACGTACCGAAACTCGCCTGATTTGAAATTTTCAAATAATCAAGTCTAGCGTATACCCTCCGAGCCTCTCAACGGTTCCCCACCTAGTCCTAACATCAGCTATGCAACTCTTAATGTTCGCTCGTGGCAATTTTTAACGACACGTGCGTCTTTCTTTGTATTGTATTCACTTTGCGAATCAAATCTTTCTGTGCAGGGTCTCCAACGCACGCGGCGTATTCGAGACAGTGCTGTTGGTGCAGTCCCTAGGGTAGTGTGATAGGTGCCGCTACACTGGGCCCCGCGTCTATGAGGGCCCCGCACGGGCTTGCCTTTTTCAGACGCTGCGGTGAAACCCGCCCATTTCCCGACATTACCTACTACTTAGTATATATGTATGCACATTTCTTGAAATCATTAACCATTTAGTAGGTTAACTTCCTTATTTCCATGAAATATTCTTAAAAGATGCTACTATATCAAAAAGGGGATACAAAGTGAGGGGGGCCCCGACTTTCGTTTGCACAGGGCCCCTCAATCTCTAGGGACGGCCCTGATTCGAGATGTGGTCTACGAGAGACAAGTAGCATCTGTCTTTCACATGTCTATTGGGGGACCTACAAACTTATCACTTGATAAACCCTAGTTTATTTAATGCAGCGCCGCAAATATTTTGTATGCATCTGTTTCAAGGGCGTAACCAGGGAAAGCTCCTGGGGGGTTATTATTATTTGTGCCCCTCCCCTCCCCTCGGCGACTCTTACCACTGATGATCACCTCAGTTGATCCTTGGAAAACGTACCTTTAATAAGGACTTTACCGTCAAAACTGATTACGCGCGCTTGATTTACAATTATCAAAATTTGAATGTAAGATGTTAAAATTGAGCTTTTTCTCCATCGTTGGGCGATCGCCCCTATTGCCCCCCCCCCCACCCTGGTTACGCCCTGTATTTGTTTTCCCCCGCTAAGTATGAAGTCAAGGTGATTCCCAGGTATTTGACTCCATCTGACTCCTTTATATTTACCCTTCCGTTGGATGGGACTTACAACTTTGGAACCTTTTGCTTAGAGTAGGCGAATGTCGACGCTAGGTTTCTCTCCCCCTTATAGATATACCTTCATTCCACTAATAATACTTTCCATGGCAACGTATCTACATGTCTTCATTGGCGAAAATGACCTCAGCCGTCGCTCAGCACCCCAAATAACCAGCCAACCAAATAACACTTTTCGTAATATTATAATGGTTACTAGCAAATGCCAAGGTGTCACGCCGAGTCAAAGATTCGAAAAAAAACGCATCTAAATATTATTTTCGCCTGAATTCCGAATACCGCGCGGAAAACCCATGTCATAAAATGCTTTTCACTGAGGAAATAAATAATTCTTGTATTTCTCAAAAGCATGGTGAGTTCCGCCGCTTAAGGTGGTTCTATCACGACTGTGTGAATCAAAACAAATACTAAATTCCACCTTTTGATTTCTTTGTCTTAAAAACTCTGTTTTCGTGAATACGTGCGTTACCTATTGAGAACCAAAGTTAAGATGCAAAACATGTAGATTATTCCGCGAACATATTTTTAATCAGCACTTTTTTCAAGCCATAGCTGCCGAGTGCAGCGCCATTTTTACGGAATTACCGCATTTTGACTTCAATTATCGCAATGATTGGCTAATTACTAACGTATAAAATCGTTACAGGCTTGATTTTGAGGAAGTTCGCTATATCCATGTTGAAAGAACACACAAATGGTAATTTCCACACTTTTTAATAAAACAACTCTTAACAACCGACCGTGGTTTCAACACATTGTGTCATTCTCAAGGTAAAGCAAGCATCACTCTCTCAGTATTTATACCCAGGCCAAGGTAGGAGGTGGGGGCATATGGAATTGGTGTGAGGAAAGTGGGAGGGAAAACAGTTTGGGTGAACAAATGAATGAAGGCCGATAACAGAAAGCATACATCAAGTGGAGCGTGAGTGAAGGTCAGGGTTTTGACGTCATGGGGATGCTTAACTTTAACAAAGGTGAGTCATTACAAAATAAAACATCATTACAAAGTCCATCCGGGCTATTGGCAATTTCGAATTTTTCCATAAAATCTAATTGACAAAGGGCTGAAATTAGATTTTATGGAAAAATTCGAAATTGCCAATAGCCCGGATGAACTTTGTAATGATGTTTTATTTTGTAATGACTCACCTTTTTGTTAAAGTTAAGCATCCCCATGACGTCAAAACCCTGACCTTCACTCACGCTCCACTTGATGTATGCTTTCTGTTATCGGCCTTCATTCATTTGTTCACCCAAACTGTTTCCCCTCCCACTTCCCTCACACCAATTCCATATGCCCCCACCTCCTACCTTGGCCTGGGTATAAATACTGAGAGAGTGATGCTTGCTTTACCTTGAGAATGACACAATGTGTTGAAACCACGGTCGGTTGTTAAGAGTTGTTTTATTAAAAAGTGTGGAAATTACCATTTGTGTGTTCTTTCAACATGGCTAATTACTCTCAAAATTCGGCGGTTAGATGCCTATATTTTATTTTTATTACATTTCTTGGGATTTTATCCTTCCTTTAAACAGTTTTTCACGAAAACTTCATATATATTCTGCGGATAAATACTTTTTTCCCCGTCTTTATCCCATTCCCCCATTTAACACCATGTAATTTCAAGTTGTATTTGTAAGAAAAAAAACACGGAAAGGTGACATTTTGCTGTTCATATCAGATACAGCAGGCTCGTTTTTCTATAAGCAGCCAGGATATATGTAAAATGACATTTAAGACATTTTATGGGGGAACCACCTTAAATGAGAATCAATGAAATTTGGCGCAAGAATTTTTTTTCGACTGACTTGAAAATGATTAAAATGTGCACTCCATGACCCACGATTACTCATCCAGCCACCTTAAAACATTTGTCTTTAATTTTCAGTTAACCAGAATCAGTGGCGGAGCCAGGGGCGGGCGGAGAGGGGGCGGTCCGCCCCAAGCAGTCAACCCCAGGTGGCTCTTTACTTCGGGGAGACATTTTTTTCGGTGCGACATAGTTTCGACATTTAAAAAATGTAATCGATTTTAAGCATAAAGAATATAAAATTCATCAAATATTTCAGGAATTAATAATTAAAAACTATATCACGGCCATTGAAAAAGTAGTCAAAGGTCCCTGATTCGATCGAACAAAATACTGCTGTTAGTTTTGATCATGGTTACGGTGCAATTGACTGATCGTCCCGGGTGACTCAGCTATGGCTACGACACAGACCAGGGGCGCGATTGCTGTTCCTCATAACGCGTAAACTCGCCTTATCGTTATTTCTCATTGGCGCTACTGAAAGCGAAAACGTGATCGTCATTCTACAAGTTTTTATTATTTGCTTCAAATCACTAGTTTTAATTGATGGAGTGCGTACTTAGGACATTAACTGTGAGCATTTCACTTCTAGAGCTGTTTTCGTTTTGGATAACGATAACGAAAACGTGAAAGAAGGAGCCGTGATCCTATCACAGGGTTTTCACCAAATATCAGCGGCGCGATCCATTTTCAAGTATAGATAGTTTGAGCGAGATTTTTCTATATAGTTATTATAAAGACTATATACTTGGTTGAATTTTACTTTTTTGAATCCATCATGAAGAAGAAGAGAGACATAGAGAATCGTGAAGTAAACATAGTGATATTCATGACGCAGAAACTTTGTTTTTATGACTAAACGTCTCTGCAATTTTCCTAAGTATTCTAATTTGATGCTTCAATTTGACTTATTTGTTACACGCCGTGCACTGAAAACCCCTTCAAAACAAAAATTATTTTGCAATTACATGAAAAGTATTACGGGAGTTAGGTATAATGAAATCAACAGTGTCAGGCGAGATGTGGTGGAACTGTATTATCAAATGAAAGTAATCGATATAGTACAGTCCACTTTTTATTTAAAATACTACACGAATTTCGGCTTCTTTGTACAAAGCCATCATTCATTCATTGTACCTAAGGATGGCTTGGTACAAAGAAGCCGAAACACGAGTAGTATTTTAAATAAAAAGTGGACAGTACTATATCGATTACTTTCATTTGGGAGTTATAATGTTTTAAAACTTTAAATTTCCGGCCTAAGGCGTGGGCAGAGTGGGAAAAAGTCACAGGCGGCCGGTTGTCGGGGCGGTCAGTCCGCAACTCATTGATGGACGTGAAAAGGGGAAATGTTTCCAACTTCTTGCAAGTATTTCCATCTAAAATTACCTTCTTTGGTACTTGTACAGTTTTGTGTATGTAATTGTAAAAATTACTGACACTTCAACAAATAGCACAATAAAACAGTCGTACAATCAATTTCCTTCATTAGCATGCTTGTCTCCAACCCGTTTAAACGAACTGTGGCAGTCTACGACTAAATCCCCCATAAGAAGTAAGCAAAGAAAACTTAATACAAATAATCCCTATAAGATTTTTTCTTCGAACCGATCGAAGCTTGGGGACAACTAATAGATTAAAGTTAGAGCTCCTGGCGGGAAAGAGAACTAAGTTGTTAAGAGGATCGTTCCGAAACCCCAGAGTATATCTCAAATCAACGTGCAATATAAGAAATCACAATCCGCAAATATATTCTTTATTAGGAGTGGCCAAATAAAGTTGAAGATACATTTCTCCCGGGTATTACACCACGTAGGTCCATTGTTCAGGGACGACAGTTTCGCCGGCGTTGCAATCGGCTTCTTCAGGTCAGCGAAGTGTCTTCACTCGTCGGTGTCCCCAAGTGTCGGCTTCTTCACTCCACTGACCTGAAGAAGCCGACTGCAACGCCGGTGAAACTGTCGTCCCTGAACAATGGACCTACGCGATGTAATACCCGGGAGAAATGTATCTTCATACTCATCAACCCGCGGAAGCCTACACAAGGAGCCAAATAAAGTTGTCCCCACACTCGTAAAATGTGCCGGTACTGGCCCTGTGTGTATTTGTATGTCGTTAAAACTACCCTAACACTCGCCTATTGAGCTATTCTCCAGACCAACCCAATTAGAGTTCAAATTGATATGAAAAGTCCCCTGCCTTACCGGTAATATCATCCTCGCCCAAGTTGGACACCGCTCCAAGAGACACGCACGAAGTTACGAGCGTTGAAGTTTCCGCTCTCTTCCCAACTCCGCTCCTGAATCTCGCCGATCGGGCAATGTGACTCTTCGACAGGCGTGCTCCCTGTTATATACACAATCAGATGCGTGTGCTCTCGATCCTCCCTGCACTCTTCGTATTAGTTTTAAAATTCACCGCCAGGTGCTCACGCAACACTTTCCTCAAAGCGCAGTGAGATTCCGATATCCTGCGAACCGGTGTGCTGGGAAGGTCCCCCCCGAGTTTTTTTTATGGTAGGAAGACGAAGAAGTAGAAGTTCCCGGACACGTGACTTCACAGGAGCCAATTGGGATGATCATCTCCGAAGGGTGTGGCGTTCAGCCTCTTTTGGAATTTCAGTCGCTCAGTGACCTTCCTACTGGTTCCTTCGTGGTTTTCCCCACAGTGCTTGCCGATCCTTCGTTGTCGTAGCATGCCTTGTTTTCCATCAATTCTATGTGTTTCATGGATCATTATTTGTGAATATATTATTATTAGGGTGACTTCCTTCCTTTCATACATCCTACCTCTCTTCATCCCGTCCATAACACTTTTATTCTTCCTTCCCCTTCCCCGTTTACCCAACATCTTCCACACTACCACTGCCTTCAGCATCCCTTCATTACTCCCAGCCCCTCATTACCTCCTCCAACATATTCCTCTGCCTCCTACCAATCCAATCCAGAAGTTTCCTTTCCTCACAAATCATACCAAGCACTTCCTCTATTGTCATCCTTTCCGTACACCGTACTTTCTTCATTCTCCTTCGTGCTCACATCTCAAACGCCTGCGGCCTATTCTCGTCCTTTTTCGTTAGAGTCGACGCCTCTGCGCTATGAAACGCAACACTCCATATTAAACTCTTCCCCTGTCTCTATATCGTACGCAAGGTCCCCGTCGGGCCCTATTCTGGTTCTTTCTGGCTATAGCCAGGGCTGATTTGGCGACAGAATTGGCGAAAGTTTCGCCAGCCCTACTCTCGTATACAAGCGCCAGTGATTTTGCTAGCGGTCTTTCGCCAGGGATTCCGCTAGCGAGGGCTTCGGCCCTCTGGTGAAGAAAAAGTTATTCTTGTTCTCCTATGGCGAAAGTAAGTATTCGCCAACGGAGAGTATCGCTATCGAAGGGTAAGACATCGCTCCAAAGCGTAGCGAATGAATAGATGGGATTTTGGCAGGTTTATAGGAGGTTGGGAAATTATATTGTGTTCTTTATAATAGTTCTACGAATTAAATTTAATGAAGAATTAGTACTAGGTAGCGTGTCAGCTATTTTATCAAATTAATATTTATTTTATTGCAATTAGTGACATTTTGCTCTCTTTGCTGTTTTTGATCGGAGACATCATCTTATGGCTTATTGACTCTCATTATTAGAGCTAAAACTTATATATTCATGTATTCCAATGAAAGCATTATTTTTAAATCACGTTTTCGTACGCAGGAGATACTGGATTACCGTTAGTATCATGTATTATGGCCCTATTATCAGTGTTGGAGAGGTAACACTAAGGGCATGATTTACAGAAGTGTATTTTCGCGTTATTATTTTTTTTAAGCCAATTAAATTCATGAAGAAGACATGCCGCTACTTTTCACATTAGTAAATTACATTTCATAAATCAATTATTCTCGTAACTAGCGTGTCCGGCTTCGGGCCTTTTATCATCTTCCTTCGGGAGTGTGTATTCGATGTGAGTTCAAAACTATTTACATCTAACTTTCCGAAACCTATGTAGTAGGAGTATCTTTCCTTTGGAGACAGAAGACGTGGAGAAAAGACTATCCTTCCCTCCCCGCCCCCTGTGAGTGAATTAGCGGAATATATGTGTCAGTGCCTGTCCTTATTGGGTATTAGGTGAAAAGTTGTAATTTTTGATGCTTTGAAAATATTGTTTGTGACCATCTGTCGGCAACTAGACTGTCATGGAATTATGAAATGACATTCATTCAAGTATTCTACCAGCTGATTGGTAGGTTCTTGGACAGTCCCCATTTTGTATCCCAAACTAATAGAAATTGTCTCGCTTTCCCTCCTAAGGATGGCCCGTTATTAGATCCCTCTTCAATTCTTCATATCTTCTACCTCCTCTTATTTCGTCCAGAATTCCTATCCTCTTCCTTCCTCTCCCACGTTTCCCCAGTGTTCTCCCCTCTATCACTCTCTTCAACATGCCCTCTCCTCTCAAAACCTCCTCCATCCATCTCTTCTGCCTTCTCCGAACCTCTGCCACAAGCTTCCTCTCCTCTCCAACCATATCCAATACCTCCTCGTTCGTTTTTCTCGCCATCCAGCTAACCTTCTCCATCCTTCTCCAAACCCACATCTCAAACGCCTCTAGTCTACGCACATCCTCCCTTCGCAATGACCAAGTTTCCGACCCATATAGCGCCACGCTCCATATTAAAGTTTTCACCAGCCTCTTCTTTACGTCTCTTCTCAGACCCGCCCTCATCAATTCCCTTCTCTTCGAAAATGCTTCTTTAGCTAGCGCAATTCTGCATCTGATGTCCTTACCACTAAACCCATTCGCCTCCGTGTTAGACGCATATAAATCAACGTTTACTAGAATGCATTTCCTTGTTCTGTAAAACATGAAGATCAAGCCAGGCAAAGGAGGAATACATTTTATTGCATTTGATTGAGTCTTACAAGAATTGATTCGTGTGGCAGGGGGTGAGTTTTCACTCATCAGCTCGGCAGTGTATCTCTCTCATTTTGTCACTTCTATCAGTTCTAGAGAAAATCGTACGCGTAAAACAATATCCTCCGTGTCGTACTGAAATTCGTCTGATATGAAATTTCCAAGTAATTTAAATCTGTTACAAGCGAATAGAGAGCGTTACACTGCTTATGGAAAGACTAGTTTGGAAGCCGCTAGATATTCAAGAAGCTACACGGTTGGTTTAAATTGTTTAGGTAAATTTCGATGTCACAACATCGTCATTGATGACGACTGATCTGATGCTTTTCCGCAGTGGCGTAGCCAGTTTGGGTCAGGGGGGGGCAGAAAATTTTTAGGGGGCGTCGACTCATAAATTTACCAGTTTACTAAACTTTACAAATTTTGGTGACGCAATAGTCGAATGTGTTTTAACAAAACATGACAATTGACAACGTATTAGGCACATTTATTTATGTACGTATTTGGGATTTAAGGTAGTTTGAGCGAAAAATCACTTCACCTAGACTTTGATGAATTTGACTTCATTTTAAAGATAAAACTCCCATCATTCCAATGATATCAAAATATCAACCCCTTGCCGAACTACTTTTCAAGCAATTTGCCTACAAATACAAGCTGTTTTCCATGGGATAGATTACGGCTGTGCACTCCAGAGGGAGAATATTTAAAAAATTAGGAACTCTTAGCACCTAGATTTCGTCAAAAAACTAACGGTGGGTAGTTTGCATGTTTTCTCAACTATTTATAAAAAATAATCTATTACTCACCACAGTAATTTTTACAGAATCGCAAAAAAAACCTGCCGTTTGAAGGGTTTTCAGCCATACGGCGGGAAAAAATGAGTCAAGTTAGAGACTTATGTAGCTTTATTTATTTAATTACTGAGATTTTTCGTCATATATAACTATATCTTACCGCCATTAATATTACAATATTTATTTCATACTTCTTACGGACACTGAAATTAAAAAAATAAAATTTGAATATGGTCACCATTATGACTAGGGAACTATCTCGCTCAAACCACCTAAAGAGTGGAAACATTCACAGACTAAGGGGCACCAGGACACGGGGCTGGGTGGGGGGACATTCGCCCCACCTGTCCCCCCCCCCCCCTGGCTACTCCACTGCTTTCCCGGCGTGTGATGTTGTGAAATCAAAACCGGTCAGTTTATTAAAATAAAAGTGTGGAAAATTACAAAAATAATTATTCTACAACAGTACTTAATGGATATTCACCCGGGAAACGAATCTCCAAAGAGCCCATGCTGTCAACTACATATGCTACGTTCTATAGTCTCCTTACCTCTCATGTATCGTCCGCAGGCATTTCATTCAAGTATTCTACCAGCTGATTGGTAGGTTCTTGGACAGTCCCCATTTTGTATCCCAACCTAATAGAAATTGTCTCGCATTCCCTCCTAAGGATGGCCCGTTATTAGATCCCTCTTCAATTCTTCATATCTTCTACCTCCTCTTATTTCGTCCAGAATTCCTATCCTCTTCCTTCCTCTCCCACGTTTCCCCAGTGTTCTCCCCTCTATCACTCTCTTCAACATGCCCTCTCCTCTCAAAACCTCCTCCATCCATCTCTTTTGCCTTCTCCGAACCTCTGCCACAAGCTTCCTCTCCTCTCCGACCATATCCAATACCTCCTCGTTCGTCTTTCTCGCCATCCAGCTAACCTTCTCCATCCTTCTCCAAACCCACATCTCAAACGCCTCAAGCCTACGCACATCCTCCCTTCGCAATGACCAAGTTTCCGACCCATATAGCGCCACGCTCCATATTAAACTTTTTACCAGCCTCTTCTTTACGTCTCTTCTCAGACCCCCCCTCATCAATTCCCTTCTCTTCGAAAATGCTTCTTTAGCTAGCGACATTCTGTATCTGATGTCCTTACCACTAAACCCATTCGCCTCCAAAATACTACCCAGATACGTAAACTGCTCGACCTGCTCTATCTTCTGCCCTCCCACCCTTATATTCAGCCCCGCCTTCTTACTTCTAGAAAATCTCATTACTTTCGTTTTCTTGTGATTGATCTTCATCCCATACTTTTCGCACTGCACCTCTAATCCATTCACCATTGACTGTAACCCCTTGGCCGACTGACTAACCAATGCTTGATCATCTGTAATTCTCACTGATTTTATCAGCTCCCCTCCTACCTTTATTCCTACCTCCTCCTCCCCCCAAGCCTCCCTTACCATTTCTTCTGAATACACATTAAAAAGCAACGGCGATAGTGGGCACCCTTGCCTCACTCCCCGTCCTATCGTGGCCCATCCCGATTCTCCATTGGCTACCCTAACCTGTGCAGTCTGATTCATATACAGATTTCGAATCAGACACCTGTCCCTCCAATCGACCCCTAATTTCTTCAACACTCCCATTAATTTCGTCCATTCCACCCGATCAAACGCCTTCTCGAAATCTACGAAGCATGCAAAAACATCCTGCCCATACTCTAGGTTTCTTTCTACTAGCGTCCTCATCACCGCTATAGCGTCTCGCGTTCCCGTCCCTCTCCTAAACCCGAACTGGTCGTCACCCAGGTATTCATTTGCCTTCTTCTCTAGCCTTCTGTTTAGAATCCTCAGAACTACTTTGGCCGCGTGGGATATTAAGCTTATTGTCCTATAGTCTTCGCAAGTTTTTGCCTTACTCTTCTTCGGTATAGGAATTAGTACAGTCTTCGCGAAGTCTTCCGGCCACACTCTATCCTCATAAATCCTACGAATTAGCGCAAAAAGTTTTCCTCTTCCGTTCTTCCCCATGCTCCTTAAAAACTCTGCAGGTATGTTATCTATTCCCACCGCCTTATTCCTTTTCATGTCTCGTAGAGCTCTTTCGATTTCGCTATCTAGGATACTTGGTCCGATGCCATCTCTGTCGATATCGTCTTCCCTTTCTATATCTAACCTATTGGGCCTTGTTTCTTTACCATAGAGCTCTTCAACATACTCCTTCCACCTCTCCTGGATCTCTCTCGGTTCTATGATTACCTTTCCCGTATTGTCTGTTATCGTTGTAATTCCCCTTCCCTTATTACCACCCGTCAGTTCCTTTACTTTCCTATATAATGCATCTGCTCTTCCCTCTTTTTGGTATTTCTCTAACTCGTCGATCTGTTCTCTCCACCACGCCTCTCTTGCTTTCTTTGTTTCTCTTCTAAGCCTGTTATTAAATTCTCGGTATTTTCTCTTACCTAGCTCTGAGTTTACGCTCTTCCATTTCCTTCTCTCCTCCATCTCCCTGATCATCTCCTTCGTGATCCACGGTTTTCTAATTTTAGTTGCACTCACTACGCCTACCGTTGCTTTCGCCGCTTCCATAATTCCATTTTTCAAACTTCTCCATTCATCTTCCACTGATCTAACTCCATGATCCTCACCCATTATCTCATCCACCTTCTCCCGATACTTCTTCTTCATTGCCCCAGTTAATGCCTCCGTATTCCACTTACGTACCCTCCTTCCCATTCTTATCTTTTTCAGTTTTACCCGACATTTCATGACTAATAAGTTGTGGTCTGTGTCTGCATCAGCTCCTGGATAAGTATGCGAGTTTTTAACACTATTCCTGTATCTGTGACGTACCATTATATAATCTATCTGGAACCTGTCTGTGTCTTCCGGCTTCTTCCAAGTGTATCTACGTCGAGGATGATGTCTGAACCATGTATTTGTAATTACTAGGTTATTTCTGCGGCAAAACTCCACAGCTTTCTCGCCCCGGTCATTTCTTCTTCCTAGCCCGTAATCGCCCACCTCCCGCCCATCTCTTCCTTCACCCACCACCGCGTTCCAATCCCCCATTACTACCAGGTGCTTACTTCCTGGTATCCTACCAATTATTTCCTCTAGCTGATCGTACACCCCATCTACCTCCTCCTCTTTATGATTAGAGGTAGGCATATAAACCTGGATTATAACTAAATTCGTTGGTTCTGCTTTTAGTTCCACGACTATTATCCTATCACTAACTTGTTCTGCATACACTACTTTTCTACCAAGTTTCCTATTCATTACGAATGCAACCCCGCGCTGACTTTCATTCCCTCCACTATAAATTACTCTATAGTCGCCGCTCCAGTAATCCCCGTCATCCTTCCATCTTACTTCACCCAGACCCATGATGTCTACACCCACCCTCTCCATTTCTTCCTTTATATTCTCTAGTTTCCCCGCCCTCAGCATAGTCCTAACATTCCACGTGCCTATTCTGATTGTTTCGTTCCTCCTCTTTATCTTATTTTCCTCTGCCGCTACTACGTCTGAGCAAGGATTTCGTGTGATGACGACCGCAGGGGCCTTGCTCCCACCGCTGCCGGGCACGACACCCGGCCCTCTGGGCCGAGTCCCGTAGTTGCCAGGATTCATTATCAATTGAGAACTGTCCATAATTTCAAGGTTTTTGTTTTAATTGAGGTAGTATTCCTTGGCCTTACTCAATAGTGTTTTTTACGTGACACCATCACTTCAGAGGCCGCCCCACTGGGGTCAGACGCCTTTTGCAGCCGCCTCACTGAGGTACAGACGCTGCGCGGACTACCATTCGTCTGTCTCCTAACCTTCGACCAATCTGGCATGGGTGACCCTACCAGGAGCAATGCTCCCGCCAGTGTAGCTTTAGGGGTCATCGGAGCACGCAAGCCCTTCAACCACGACAAGGTTGTAGTCCAAGAGTCGTTAAAAATCTCAGTGCCGCAGTAGAATGGGGAAAGGAAATCCGCGAAGGATCTTCAGCATTGCGTAGACAATGTCGAGGAATGTGAGCGACTTTTCTCAATTTTTCGAATCTGTTTGACGAAGATGTTAACAACTGCCTAAGATCGGTTGCTCCACTGTTCAAAGTGGCGCCCTGCTGTTCGTTACAGACATCATCCGTATTCCTCATCGTTTTGCCCATGGTACTACTAAAACAGTAATCGTAGTACCATATTTTCGCCCCACGTGTCTTCCCGGGGCGTGAAGCTCGTTCGATTACCATTCTGGTTTCTCTTCTCTCCCTCTCCTTCTCGGCTTGGCCCTGCCCTTCCCCCCCCCTCCGTCGCCATACCTGTCCTCCAATCACAGCCTCTCCACAGCGTTTTCCTCGTTCTTCGTCTTTGGACACGCTTACTTAAAACCCTGTTTTTCTCCTCAAATACATGTGGGAAAGTCCGACTTCTTTTTTTGCCGTGAAAATAAATTTTTTCGCGAATGTTACACGTCACTGGGAACGCGTGTCAATGAGCAAGTTATGTATCGTTGAAAAGAAAATTCCTTTTAATTTTAAATGATGTAGATTTCGGTCCGGTGTCGTACATTTCTTCTCAATTCGAGTTATCTAAAAATCGATTCCCAGCACGATAAAAATTTCCGTAAATCGCGACTAAGCCATGTTTACAGCACTTTGAGTAAGGCAGCATCTTAGGTCCCGGTCAATGCGAATGATTTTTCCTATGTGAAATTTCCGCACTTATGTGCACTTGCAGGTGACTCCGAAAATAAGATAATACCTTGGCTTACCCGGGATCTTCAAAATCTAACGATTAATTAAATTTTACCATTGTTGAGGAGTGTGATCATTAGGCCCTAAGCGATTTCGAGATACCATACTTCAGTTAGGTACACTAACATTTCGTTTATATTTCGAAGTGCCATGAATATTTAAGTTTTGAAGTGGCAATCAATAAATCCGATAGTTTTCTTTAAATATTGCCCTAAAATATTGAAGTGTGAATCAAATGCCGATATGAAAACTTACTATGTTGTTTTAGATACCGTCGGGTAGGGAATTATGAGCGATCTATGTGAAACTTTCCACGACAATATTTCTTAGGCCCATGTCTCAAGCTTCCTAATTTTGGTGGCAATTTAGAGGATTTGTACTAGACGGCTAGTCCGTGGTTCCATTACCAGTCCACACCGATTTTGTTTCGTGGAAATTTGCGCGTATTTCATCGCTGCAATTTGGTAGTGTGAAAATCATAATGCGTGAGCTATATTTAATGGTGAGAAGATAAACAGTAGATATCTTTGAATAGAGCTCCATGGATTTTCGTTTCCTATCGGTGGTTTGCGCGAGATTTTTTCCTAGTCATAATCAAGATCATGCATACATGACATAATGTTTTCACGCTGTACGGCGAAAACGCCTTCACAATCATAAAATATTTTTTTCAATTCTGTAAAAAATACTGCGGTGAGTAACTGATTTAATTTTTTAAATAGTTGAGAATTCAAACTAGGTTCAAATTTAAATTTTTGGCGAGATCTATGAATTGTAAATTCCTCATTTTTTACAAAAAAAAGTCTCTGGAGTGCATTCCCGTACCCTTACCCAAGGAAAATAGCTGATATTTTTTGTAAAATAACTCTAAAAGTAGAGACGTAAGTGGTTGACATTCTCTAATCATAGAAATAAATTTTTTTCTTTATGATGAGACAAAATTCATTGAATTTTATATTAAGCGATATCTCGCTCAAAATACTGTAAAAAATAAAAACAGTGTAAATAGGGTTCAGTTTCTGTAAATAAGTTGTAATTTTTAGTCTCTTTTTTTAAATGATTGACGTTATTCAATGCCGTATTCACCTCCTATAGCGAGCTACAGGGATATCTCAGGAGCACTATGCTGGCACGTCTGTCGAAATCGTAGGCAACAAGGAATTCGAAAGATCGCTAATGGTCGCTTGCGGTAACATTTACCTAGATGGGAAAGATAGTTGTGATATCCATAAAGTTATGAACCTCATTGCTAAATTCAAGTTGCAGAAATTATCGCAATCATTACCTCGATATCTCAAGAATCCAATATCTCGATAGCCATTGCGTCAAATGTTTGGTCTGCTCTCCTACCGCTGGATAAAATTTAATTTTTTTTCCAATAACATGACGAAGTTTGCCCTAGGGAGAAAACAATTTTTCTGGAGCCGACCGTTGTTAGAAACCCATCGACGGTTGGCGCAAACAGGCGTTTCCGTTACAAAATGTACCCAGTGTCAGGCCCAGTCAGGCCTAATCGGCGTAAATGAGTGCAGTGGAAACGGGGCATCACTCAAGGACGTAGCTAAGGCCCCCCCCCCCTTTAGCACCGCCTACCCCACAAAACTCATTGCCCACCCTAGAAAAATCGACAGTATTGAAGAAATATACTGTCTTCATTATTTTTAAATTGAGAAAAAGATTCATCACCATTCCTCGTACACAAAATTACACATAATGTGTCCACTAAAATTAAATTAGTTGATCTCTAATCGGATTTGCGAAATTGAAACCTTGCGGTGGCTGATTAGCTGGACGGCTGCCCCCTCTAGGAAAAATCCCTAACAACGCCAATGGCATCAGGTACCGTCTGTTGTCGGTCTTCTTCGGTTCTCTGAGACGACCTTGGCAACGACTTTCCCTTAAAAGGATGGTTGTAATTGGGATTGATGTGAGTCCCTTTGTTCTACTCTGGTGCTTCTCGGCGTGCCCTCCGTAAATAACTCCTCTCGCCTTCGGGAAAAGATCCAAGGACGTCCCGAGGAACGTAGCTCACGATGCGATGCGACCTTGGCTAGCCCGGGCTATGTATGCGTACTTCTCCCAGAACTTTAACCCTTGCCTTAAGTAGGCGCGGTCGGCCAGTGACCCGCGGTCCTGCTCCAAATGTTTACTGCGACTCTGCGGCATCGCAAAGGGTGCCGGAAGGCCCATAGCTATTTATTATGTAGAAGAGAAATAGGAGGAATTTTCGTCTTCTTCGAAAAACTGGGGAACAGACTTGGATCGCAAATGAGCGAAATGTATGCAAATTATTATGAGTAGTAATAATTTTTTTAGTAAAAGAGTATAGGTACATGTTAACCTAAAGACCATCACATTTTCTGACGCAATCTGTTCATCAGAACTTCCTCATATTAACAAAAAAAATGTGCATCTCTGTTGTCCACGCAGCCATTCCATGGAAAGCTGCTTCAATGTTTTTACAAATATCTCAAAAATTACATTGGGATAAGTGTCTGTGAAGTATCAATAGAAATTTGAGATCTATTTGTTTATAATGAGGCCAAATTCATTGTATTATGGTTTTTGATAACTCGCTCAAACTACTTCAAGACACATTACAATTGAAAATGGATAATGAAATTATAAGATGACTCCCAAATGAAATCACGAGATGTAAGTTCACATATGTATCGGGGCTAAGCTCATGATCGGGACTGTTACGTATAAAGTAAATAACATAAATATTTATGGTGGCCCTAACTTATTATTATGCCTATGGATTTTGTATGCAATAGTATGCATTACTATACAGGTAGCTGACCACAAATATCTCAATATTTTGTTTGTACACTGTCGGTCAATGAATTGCATCCATCAACGAGAAGTGAAGGTAAAATCTGGTATATAAGTTGTCATTTAATACTACATAGATACCAATGTCCAAAGTAGATGCATATATGAAGTAAAATCTGTGCTCTTGGGGACACAAAAATATATTTTGTTCAATATTCAGCCCTAATATGTGGTATTTCATATTATTTTTGCATAGAGTAGACATTTGTTCATTCAGCCAAGGCTTTGATCCAGTTACAGCCAAATAAGAGGGAGTCTACTGTTAGAGGGCATTTTCAAGTACCTTATTGAATTTTTCTAACTCCCAATGGTAAAAAACAATACCTTGACCACAAATTGTTTACCCCATACAACTTGTCCAAAGGAGCTCTAAAAATGAATATTACTCACCCATGCGCTCTTTTCTGATTTTATTGGTAGGTGCAATAATAAATATGTTTATGCAACTCACCAAATACCTAGATTAGTTTTTAATAGTAGGTAGTACTAAAGCTCATACTTTTGCTTATTAGATTGAAATAAAGGTCAAGCCAAGGAAGAACTTTCATTTTTCCGATCATTGCGGTTGCACAAATGATGTAGTCCACAGTCATGTGCACAGGTGCAAAGATATTCACAAAAGAGGGTGAAATTTTCCATGAAAAAAATCATTTGACTTGAGCGGATTTAAACCCAGATATAAATTCACCCTTGAAACTTGCCGTGATTTATGATGGCATCGTGGTATAACTAACAAACCCCCCAGACCGGCAATAGGGAGATTCGGGTTTGAATCACGGTCACGTCAAATTATCATTTTCATGGTGAATTCCACCCTCATTGGTGTACATCCTTCTTGCCTTTTGTCAGGCTACTGGTTGATTATAAGACTTGATGAAACCCATTTACTAACCCATTCATAAATAATAGCACGAGCCATGATGGTTGGTTGAGAAATATGTGCTATTTTTAACTACATACCTAGTTCTTCAGATTATTTCACAAAAAATCTTCCTTTAGGTAATGCGACACCTAAGTTTAGCAACTATGTAGGTACATTGTAATTAACTTAGCTGGGTATGCTAATTTTATTCAGAATGCCATACTTGTAATGAATAATTTGAAGTATCTTCAAAATTATAATGTTTAATATCCCTTATTTCAGTGAAATGTTCTCCTTTTTCAGCCTCACCGATGAAGGAGAATGAAGAGCTCAATGAAGAGATAACTTGGACAACAATTTATAAGGATGTGCATTGGATAGAGGATGAAAGGGAATTATTGGCATGAAGAACTTAGGTTGAAGTTAGATAAAATTTACTGTGGTATAAAAATTATAAAATTTCTCTTTTAGTTGGCATATCATTTTGATGAGCAGTAATTGTATAATTTTTTCTACTCTGCTAAAAATTAACTCATCCATAGAGAGTAAGCAGAATGTGCAGGAGTATTAAGTACTCCTGAAGTGAAAATATCCTCCCTCTCCACTCTGTTTAACTTGTATGGAGTGATGAGTGGTTATATTCCACATCATGTTTTCCCATGCGGTTTCCAATGTTTGGCCATCTCAACCAAAATGCTGGGAAAGCTGCTGAGTGAAATCGCAATGAACCCCTGAATCCAAGCAAGCATGTATGAAGATTCCTCGGCAAAGTGGTTGGGGCCAACAAAATCATGTGTTTTGCTGCTGGGGATCCCAAACAGCCCACCCTTGGGGAAGATTCTGAGTGGAGAGAGTATCTCCACCTTCATGAAGGAGTTACACCAATTAGGGGCACCATATGCTACTTCACAGATTTAGAAGAGGCACTGTTGGACTGCCTGTTGCTGGGATGCACCGAAGAAGTGATTCAGCAGTCACTAATGGTGATGGCAGCTATTGCAGAGCTGACACTGACGGAGGCATTAGCCAAAACAGTGGCCATCCATACCCCGTAGGAAAACACCAGTGGTGAGGTAAGACAGATTCTGTTCAAGTGAATTAAACAAAGTGCTTGTGAAATCTGGGGGGCAGTAGAGGCATGGAAAATCCTGCTACAGATGTGGAGAGGAGTATCATCAGGAATTGTAATGTTGATTCGGGAATCCAGGATGCTCCTTTTGAGGGAAAATTGGACATATCGCTAAGGCTTGCTTCAAGAAAAAGCTGAAAGAGAAGCAGAAGGTGCAAGGGAACAAGAAAGAAGCACCACGGAGTCAAATTTGTGTGCTGGATCAGAACATAGACGATCATGATGCAGATGACCTTTGCATGGTGAGTAGTAAAGGCACAAGGCATGAATTATTAGTGCGGCTCACAGTCAATAAAAAGCAAATTAAAATGGAGTTAGACTCAGGCGCAGCATATACTGTAGTGAGTGCTTCTTTTTTGGTTATATTTTTGTAAGGAATGCTCCTCAGCTGGAAGACATAAATATTTTATTCTGAGCTTGGTTTTTAGAACAGCTAAAGGTGAGGGAAGTATCAAATGTGACTGTGTATCAACAACCTAGAGCTGTCTTACCACTCCTGGTAACAGAAGGGGAAGCAGGTGGTTGCTTGTTGGTAGGAACCTCTGGTAATTAGACTGGAGGGAGTGTATGCTATCCAAGCCTACAGTCTGTGCAGTGATGAATTTGTGGAGGCCATCAATTAGAGAATTAGGGATGTGCAAAGGACCCCAGTGTTGATTGCTTTAGAGGAAGGCCCACCAAAATTCTTTAAAAAAACAGTCCCTTTAGCATTGCGAGAGAAAGTAATTAAATAATTGGATAAATTAGATAAACATGCGGGGTTCTAGAGGCAGTGTAATATTTGGATTGTGCAACTCCTATAGTACCAGTGCTATAATGGAACATTTCCTAGAGGTTATTTGGGTACTATAGATCTGAAGTGAATAATGTTGTAAATAGGAATATGTACATATCCCATGCCAATGATTCGCGATCTTGTGACAAATGTGGCCAGAGGCTACACATACAGTGAGCTAGACTTGATGCAGGCATATCAGCAGCTTCCAGTGGATAGAGAGATGGCAAAATTACAGGCAATGAACACAATCAAGGGACTGTACAGGGTATGCAGATTGCAGTATGGTGTGTCAGCAGCACCAGGAATTTTCCAAATATACATTGAAACCATGCCAGCTAAGCATGATGAACAACTGAAACAGGTGCTGTCAAAAATAAGAAAAAAGGGCTGACGTTAAAGAGGAAAATGTGTGTGTTCAATTTACCCTAAATAAAATACTTGGGATTCATGCTGGATGGGAAGGGTATTCACCCAGTAGCAGATAAAGTGAAAGCCATTCAGAATGCACCAGCATCAAGAAGTAAACAGGAGTTACAGGCACTATTGGGGCTGATCAATTATTACCATACATTCCTGCAGAATAAAGCTAAAGCAGCTGAACATCTCCATAAGCTCCTGCATGCAGACACTCAGTGGAGATGGGGGCCAGAAGAGCAGGATGCGCTTAGTAAACTTAAAAGTTCAATCACCTCAGAAGAAGTATTAGTGCCATACTCAGAGAAATGGGAATGCTATTTATCATGTGATGCATCACCGTATGGGCTTATTTCAGTGCTATCACACCAAAACAAAGATGGCCAAGAAGAACCAGGAGCATTCGTCACAAGAACCTTATGTCTTAAGAAATAGTAAAATGATGTCAGTCAATGGAAATAAGGACTATTATGGAAATATAAAATTGATAGAATCTAAATTTTGCTGCCCTGCACAGTCAAAATGAAGATATACAAAAAAATAATTAGGCCAGCAGTTACTCATGGATGTGAGTCATGACACTTTATTATGTCCAAGTGGAATATGCTAAGGATCTTCAAGAGGAAAATTATCTGTTGGCTATCTATGGGCTCACAAATAAAAATCAGGAATGAAGAATAAGAAATAACAATTAAATAAACGGAATCCCTAACAGATGCCATGCATTTTATCAATGAAAGTACAATTAGCTGGCATTGGCATGTGCTAAGAATGATGCAAACATAATTACATGGGCAGCTTATGCTAGCAGGAAAAATGGAAGGCACATGAAAAAGAGGAAGACCCAGAAGGCGATGGATGCCAGATTTTGAGGAAGATGTGAGATGTATGGGCAGGCCTCTGACACTCCCATAAGGCTCTGTCAAGTATGATTGAGGAGGCATATGGAGCAGCCACCTGGTGAACATGGGAGAAAACCAGTAAATTCAAAACCTGGCAGTTCTATACCTATGGATGCAAGTTGACATATTTCTCCAGAAATTAATGTTAAATAAAAATATGCCATGGCTTGAGCATATTTTTCATGACACTATAGAAGGTGAAGGGATTAATTTTAAAAAACTCTTAGCAATGTGCAAATATTTATTAGAGTATAAGGTTCCTGTCATCAGGTGCATGGTAGACTTTTATCCTAAAATACACAGAATAATGTGATTAACACTTCAAATAACAATGAATACAATAAGGTTGAATCGAGGAGTTTGGCCACTGATGAATAACAGGCAAACATTGGTGGAATTACCTCCATTCCTCTTTTGCAAAGCTAGATAATGAGATTAGTAGATCCAATGTCACACCTGTACCATTATTACCCAACAAAGTAGCACAATAAATTCCCTCCTTCTTTGAGGAATGCATATAATCACCAATACCACTTCATAAACATAAAGTCTCAATATAAAACTTTCTCCCAACTTAAGCAATGTAACCACCATGTGAGCACGAGTATAAATAATGTAAAGTAAAAGAGAGATCACAATGGAAGAACAAAATGCATAAGTTGCATCCAAAAAGCCTGCTGGGAGAGCTGCAATCAAGGTCGCTATCCCCACACCCACACCTTTCTTCTTGCTGGATCAGTAGGAAGAAAAAAATGCATAAGTTGCATCCCACAAGCCTGCTTGGAGAGCTGCAATCAAGGTCGCTATACCCCACACCCACACCTTTCTTCTTGCTGGATCAGTAGGAAGAACAAAATGCATAAGTTGCATCCCACAAGCCTGCTTGGAGAGCTGCAATCAAGGTCGCTATACCCCACACCCACACCTTTCTTCTTGCTGGATCAGTAGGAAGAACAAAATGCATAAGTTGCATCCCACAAGCCTGCTTGGAGAGCTGCAATCAAGGTCGCTATACCCCACACCCACACCTTTCTCCTTGCTGGATCAGTAGGAAGAACAAAATGCATAAGTTGCATTCCACAAGCCTGCTTGGAGAGCTGCAATCGAGGTCGCTATACCCCACACCCACACCTTTCTTCTTGCTGGATCAGTAGGAGAATGAAACAGTCTAAAGTTTTTCATTGTGTTCGAGCAACAGGGAGAACTACAACAAACCATTTTTGCAAGTTATTGCTTCCTCACTGGAGAGCGACAATGCTACAGTACGTCGAAATGGATCCAAAATAGCAAATTTATGATGCTTCATGGGATCATGTCATGACCTAGGAAGAAGGACCTTGGCTGCAATCAGTGATGCTCACTACCATCTATGGAGATAATAATAATAATAAAATAAACTCTCCACCAACTGCAAGTTCAGAGGAATACACTGAAGGCCAGTCCACCCTCTCCGACACAGGCAGCCTCTCCACCACCTGTGGCAAGAATGGACAGTCATCTCAGTCTCTCAGCCAAATGGGGATGAAGCTGGTCAGGCTGTCTCTGATCTACGAATGCGGTTGTTAAGCACCATTAACTATGATGAAGGACAACCTAGGCAGAGAGACATTCACCAAAAGATCTCTCTGCGGGGTTGAACCAGTTGAATGGTCTTATCTACAAAATCCAGACGGAAACCTCGGACCTTTGGACGGTAAATAGCATGGTCTATGCTGCTTCCAAAATTATGGCTCACTCCCAAAAGAACACCTCTTGGGAGGACAAAGCAGCAAAGAGGCTGGAACAGTGGGAGGCCAAGATCACGCAAGCGAGACAACAGGCATAAGTAATCATTTCAGGCTTAACTTTGCGGAAGCTGGTAACATCCATGATAGAAAACCACTTACTTTTAATCCACACAATTTAATACATACGACCGAGGATTCAGCAACTTACACTTCATGCCATATTCAGGTAAAAAATTTCATTTTTTGGGCTACTAACAATTTCAAATTGTTCTAAAAAATCCAGTTTGGTACCTTTGTCATTAAAATGTAAAATTTCAAAATTAAAATCACTAAAATGTTTATAATTACATAAATACTCTGCAAAATTTGAAATCCCAGTACTATTAACAAAACAACTCATATGTTTTTTCACTCTGTCCTCAAATTTTTGCCCTGTTTGACCAACATACACTGAGTTACAGTCATCACGTTTTAGTTTGTACACCCCACTTCTGTCTGCATCTGAATACCTGTCCTTCACATTAAAAATTATTTTAGACAGAGAGTGGGGATTTCTGAATGACACACCAGCTGTTTCGTCACACAGTTTGCTGAGTTTGTTTGAAATGTTTGGAATAAATGGGAGGCATAACATTTTTTCTTTTTATCTATCCCGGAGGAAAGAGATGTGAGGAAGTTAATGGATTTTTGTTTAGCTGCTTTATCAACCAATTTCTCTTTGCACTTCTTATCGAATCGATTCCTTTTGGCTAATAAGTAAATCGTTACAATTTCTTTATTATAACTAGACTCGGACATAGGTACATACATTAATCTATGAACCATTGCTCTAAAAGAGGCAAGTTTATGGCTATGGTGGTGTTGGGAATCACTCGGCATGACTGGGTCTGTAAATGTGGGTTTGCGAAATATAGAAAAATTATGGTTATTATATTTCCTATCCCAATTGTCAAATCTAAAATATTGATACTTTTGCCTCCTACTTCCATCGTAAATTCCATTTATTCATGCAGCGAGTTCAGATAAGCTAAAAAGGAATCTAGTTGGTGAGAAGTGTCAGTCCACATACAAAGGATGTCGACAATATACCTATCTAAACCAAAAAATACACAGCTAATGAGCTGATGTGAAGAATTAAAAAGTTTTGATTCTGAGTCATCCATAAAATTTTTTGCCAGAATTGGTGATAAAGGGTATCCAATAGATAGACCCGTTGTCTGTTGATAAAATTTACGGTCAAAAATAGAATAATATTTGGTCAAGCATAAATCTAAAAGTAACTTTAGGTCTTTAACCACTGTTGGATCCGTGTCTTTTTTTTGACCACGTTAAGAGCGATATTCGAAGCTTCATTGGCAGGTACTGAAAGAAAAAGATTAGTTACATCATAGGTTACCAATATACCATTAAGTGGAAGCTTTAAAACAGAAAGTCTATTGACTAGTTCTTCAGAATTTTTTATGGAATATCATGCATGGAATGCTGAATAATTCCGAATCAATGAGTTTAACTTTACAGCCACTTTATGGCAAGGTGCCGTCACAAGAGACACTACGGGTCGAACAGGTATGTTCGTCTTATGCATCTTTGGCAGATCATAGAACCTCCCAGGTAGTGGATTCATACAAATAAATCGCCACCTTTCTGAATCACTAATTACATTATCACATTTCTTAAATGTGTCCTAAAGTTGTTTTTGGTACTTCAATGTGGGATCACGTGGTAGAACAGTAAAATCACCAGTCTTTAGAAAACTTTTACACTTTTTAATATAGTCCCTCCAATTTAACACCACTATACTGTTTCCTTTATCAGCTTTAGTAAACACCAAATTTTCTTCCACTGCCATTGTTTTTAAGCTGCGAATAGTACGGTAAGACACGGGATCCAACACTGCGGGAAATGTACATGTACATGTGTACCAGCAACTGTGGGAAAACATTCTTGTACATTTGACCCTCTCTGTCTACCTGCTTCCTCAGCCCTTTCATATTTTTATGACCCGAACTCTTTCTTTCCAGCGGTGGATATTTGGGAATCCACCCTTTTTACTCAAACCACTCCCTTCCCACGCTCTTTAGGGATCGCATACCACTGCAATGAGGTACGACCCTTTCTTACGATTGCTCACTCAATGGGTTATGGTTGTCTTAAAAGTTATTTGTCTTATGTTCGTGCCTGGCTCAATTATCAATAGATTTTTTTGGTGTTTAGTATCAAACTAATCAGAAAATTTCTAGAAAAAAATATTGTCATATTTATTTTTAACAATTACGCCTATAAACTCATTTTCAAAATGTGTTAAAAGTCCCACTAATCTCTCAGCAACTTCAGGTGCCCATCCCCTGGGATCCCAAGAAAATTGTCGGGAGGGGATTACATGGGTCATATAAATTGCCCGACCTAGACCCGTGGGAAGGACAGACAGGCTCCGTCCGAATAGATAATTCCCGCACAGGGTGGACGACATGTGCTCTAGCTGCAGCAGCTTAAAGGTTAAATTGTTTTTGGTACTCAATGTGGGATCAGGTGGAAGAACAGTAAAATCACAGGTATTTAAAAAACTTTCACACTTTTTAATATAGTCCCTCCTATTTAACAACACTATACTGTTTCCTTTATCAGCTTTAGTAAACACCAAATTTTCTTCCACTGCCGTTGTTTTTAAGCTGCAAATTGTATGGTGGAACACGGGATTCATTCTTCCACGATTTTCATTCACTCCACTGGATACGATGTATGTGGCAAACTGTTTTTTCCCCCCAAGATTCCTTTTTAAGCATAAATTCACAGTCTGCTGCTAAACTCAATGTCAGCTTACAGGAAAGGGGGGTGGAGGGGGGGAGGGGTGAACTTCTGACCCTTGTGAAGTAACTGTATTTCTTCTTCTGAAAATATATGACTAGATAAGTTAATCACTTTTGGGGCAAAGGTGTGGTCAATATTGTCTGATGGCAGTGCATTTGGGAGTGACGTTTGGGATGAGCGAAGAACTTGGATATTTTTCAAAATTGTGCACCGTTTTTTGTACACAATTACACTCACCTTCTTCTTCACCCGATCTTCCAACTTCAACCAATCATACCAATTCAGCGCATGTAACAGGTTGAGGTATAGAAAATACACGTACTGGGAGATGGTATCTCGGATGCTGAACCAGGACTTCAGCTCCTTTTGTACCCAGATCTTCTTCGCCATGGCCAACGCTTCCATAGCACACTTAGAGGTTGATCTAGTCCAGATGTTCACGTATTTTGGAGTCACTCCCAGTTTGAGACACTAATTGTTGAAGTAGATATTAAGTCCAGCCACCCGATACTTATGGAGAGTTTAAAAAATAACTTCGCCTTAACCGCTGTACAAGCGTTTTGAACATAAGTAATCATTTCAGGCTTAACTGTGTGAAAGTTGGTAACATCCATGATAGAAAATCACTTAGTTGTGGGTAAATATAATTGTCTACAAAAAACGGTGCACAATTTTGATAAAACTCCAAGTTCTTCTACCAAAAACAACTTTAGGACACGTTTAAGAAATGTGATAGTGTAATTAGTGATTCAGAAAGGTGGCAATTTATTTGTATGAATCCACTACCTGGGAGGTTCTATGATCTGCCAAAGATGCATAAGACGAACATACCTGTTCGACCCGTAGTGTCTCTTGTGACGGCACCTTGCCATAAAGTGGCTGTAAAGTTAAACTCATTGATTCGGAATTATTCAGCATTCCATGCATGATATTCCATAAAAAATTCTGAAGAACTAGTCAATAGACTTTCTGTTTTAAAGCTTCCACTTAATGGTATATTGGTAACCTATGATGTAACTAATCTTTTTCTTTCAGTACCTGCCAATGAAGCTTCGAATATCGCTCTTAACGTGGTCAAAAAGACTGACACGGATCCAACAGTGGTTGAAGACCTAAAGTTACTTTTAGATTTATGCTTGACCAAATATTATTCTTTTTTTGACCATAAATTTTATCAACAGACAACGGGTCTATCTATTGGACCCCCTTTTTCATCAATTCTGGCAGAAATTTTTATGGATGACTCAGAATCAAAACTTTTTAATTCTTCACATCAGCTCATTAGCTGTGTATTTTTTGGTTTAGATAGGTATATTGTCGACATCCTTTGTATGTGGACTGGCACTTCTCGCCAACTAGATTCCTTTTTAGCTTATCTGAACTTGCTGCATGAATACATTGAATTTACGATGGAAGTAGGAGGCAAAAGTATCAATTTTTTAGATTTGACAATTGGGATAGGAAATATAATAACCATAATTTTTCTATATTTCGCAAACCCACATTTACAGACCCAGTCATGCCGAGTGATTCCCAACACCACCATAGCCATAAACTTGCCTCTTTTAGAGCAATGGTTCATAGATTAATGTATGTACCTATGTCCGAGTCTAGTTATAATAAAGAAATTGTAACGATACTTATTAGCCAAAAGGAATCGATTCGATAAGAAGTGCAAAGAGAAATTGGTTGATAAAGCAGCTAAACAAAAATCCATTAACTTCCTCACATCTCTTTCCTCCGGGATAGATAAAAAGAAAAAATGTTATGCCTCCCATTTATTCCAAACATTTCAAACAAACTCAGCAAACTGTGTGACGAAACAGCTGGTGTGTCATTCAGAAATCCCCACTCTCTGTCTAAAATAATTTTTAATGTGAAGGACAGGTATTCAGATGCAGACAGAAGTGGGGTGTACAAACTAAAATGTGATGACTGTAACTCAGTGTATGTTGGTCAAACAGGGCAAAAATTTGAGGACAGAGTGAAAAAACATATGAATTGTTTTGTTAATAGTACTGGGATTTCAAATTTTGCAGAGTATTTATGTAATTATAAACATTTTAGTGATTTTAATTTTGAAATTTTACATTTTAATGACAAAGGTACCAAACTGGATTTTTTAGAACAATTTGAAATTGTTAATTGCCCACATGTGTTATGTAATGATCAATTGTTCCCATCTCATTCCCCCACCTTAAAATTAACCTCCCCCAACCCTAAAACCGTTAACCACCCCAGCCACCTTATCCGTCCTTCACAGTATGAACGCACGCTCCTTCCTTTAAAAACACTGATTGACTCAACCTTCCCCCCCCCTTTTAACCATGCTGCCCAGCCCATTTGTTCCTCACTCCCCACCACCCCACCTTCAACTATATAGATACCCGGCCACCTGTGAAATTTGTTACCTGAAGATGGCTCGAAGTGTAAGTTTCTGAAACCCGGGTCGTATGTTTTAAATTGTGTGGATTAAAACCAAGTGGCTTTCTTACATGGAGACAACAGGCATTGAGAATCCAGTGTGTGATGAATTACATCATATCTGGGTGAACTTTCACTCACAAAGTTCGGCGCATAGTGCGCAGTCTCAGATATTGCACTGCACTGCATATGCCAGGATGCCAAACGGCATAAGCGAAACCTATCAATGGCCTGGGTGGACTGCAAGAAGGCATTTGACACCACTTCACATGAGCTCATCATCGCCATGTTGAAGTTGATGGAAGTCCATCCAGAGGTAATGTCCTGCATCCAACGCCTGTTACCAATCTGGAAAATGCGCTTTGTCCTGAGTTCAGGCAAGCGGTCAGTTTCCACAGAGTTGGTAACATACCACCATGGCATCTTCTAAGGTGATAGCTTGAGCCTCTTACTGTTCTGTATTTCATTCCTACCCGTGTCCCTTCAGTTGCGACGAGGTAAAGGATATATGTGAGGTGTTCCAGGTGACAGGAAGCATAAGGTCACCCTTTTATTTTATGTAGATGACCTGAAGCTTTATACTTCTAATACGAAAGACCTTCGCTTTGCCCTGGACACCGTACTGGTATACAGTGAGGCTATAGGGATGAAGTTCGGATTGGACAAGTGTGCATCTATCCACCTAGCGAGATGTATATTTTCGGAGATCAAGGAAGACATGCAACTTGTTGACGGGAGCATCATTCGTCACCTCGAGGACGATGGTAGCTATGAATACCTCAGCGTCCCCCAGCCCTGAATGCAGGAGGTTGCAGCAGTGAAGGAAAGGCTCACCGCCAAATACAGACAGACTCTCAGGAACATCTGGAGTTCTGAGCTGCCTAGCAAGAACAAGGTTTTTGCCACAAACATGTTCATGGTTCCTACACTGCTGTATACCTTCGGATGCATCAAGTGGAACGTCAATGAGTTTCAGAACCTCGATAGGGGAATGAGGAAGATGATAAATGAAAATGACTGGCAATTTTCCATAAGAATATATTTAAAAAACGACCGGTTTCAGTGTACAACACCATCATCAGGTGAAATCATATCTTTTACATCCGTATATATACCAAATTGCATGAGGGGAGGAAAGGGATGAGAGGGGGTGGGGTTGGGAAGAATAAGGATTGGGAGTTGAGAGGAGGGTGAGAGGTGGGGAGGGGGGAGGTTGTTAAAGGGTAAAACCCACATGGTAGTTGGAAAATTGCCAGTCATTTTCATTTATGATGTTATTCCATAAAATTAAGCCTGAAACTACAACTTTTATGAGGAAGATGATGACTATCTACAGCAGTCTTCATCTGAAATCTTCCGTCACCAGATTGTATCTCCTTCGCAATGTAGGTGGTAGAGGACTATTGAGTCTGGAGTGTCTCCACAACAGAGTTGTCATGGGTACAGCATGCCGAGTGTTGAAAAGCAGGGACCCCCATCTCAATCTCGTGAGAAAGCACGAGAGTGCGGGAGCAGGGGCATTTCTCTTCCAGGCAGCAAAGAGGGCAGCAGACGAAACTGGTCTCCACTTCGAACCATCATCTGACAGAAACGACAATGACAGGGCCATCTTGTCATTGAAGGCAGACGTCCTCAAGCTCGAAATAAAAAATGGTGAGCAGAAGGCCTTGCTCAAGGCACATAAGGATAAGCCCATGCAAGGATGTTTCTATTGAAACATCGAGAAGCATGGGTTATGGAAGGAGCTGAAGTTTGTCTTCCTACCCTCCGCCGGTCTGAAGTCCGAGACCAAGGGTTTTTCCCTTGCGTGCCAGGATAGTGTCATAAACACACTCGTGTACTGTCACATTACATTCAAGGTGGACATTGTGGACATGAATTGCAGGGCGTGCTGAGCCCAACCAGACACCTTGAGTCACCTTCTCTCCAGCTGTAGTTGTTACGCCTGGTCAGCATATTTTGCTCGGCACAACGCGGTCCTGCAGGTGAAATACTTTTACCTTCAACACCAAAGACGAAACGCCTGTGCAGCCCTATGCCCCTGGAGATATTGTGTCCATCGTGGAGAACGATAAATGCACGATCTGGTGGAATTACTCCTTCTCCACCACCAGGCAGTGAGAGGCGACCAAGCCTGATATCGTTCTCCTCGACCACCTCACACGCTCCATGTTCGTGATTGAGTTTTTTGCTCCAGCTGAAACTAACATGGATGCAAAGGAGGTGGAAAAAGGGATGAAATTTCAAGACCTGCTTTTTGAACTTCGGCAAATGTACCCCGGACACTCGGTGAAACTAGAAGTCCTCATCATAGGTGTGCTCAGTGGAGTTAAGGGCTCGCTGCAAAATAACATCAAGTGCATTCCGTCCTGTGTGGCACAGGCGGAATCACTAGTTGCACGCATGCAGAAGGCCGTCATCCTGGGGTCACTCCATCTACTGTGGACACATGAACTGACCACTGCGTAGCCAATCATCCGATGGGCATCGGATGTGGCTGCGATTACTGCCCAACCCCTCTCGAGTCTCTGGCCATTATGAAAGCAATGAAACCTGATGCTTGCTGGGGACTTGGAGGGGAGTGTTACAAAGTAACAAATAATAATAATATTTATTAACCATTAGCACAATTAAGTGATAGGTGTCGAGGATGGGAAGGACTTAAAAGTATTGGAGGCCTGGAACAGGAGTATGAGTTTGTAGCGGAAGGGTTGATCGGAGAAGAACATGGAGACTTGCAGTAGTGGAAAGCCAAGGCTCATATATGGATGGAGCACTTCAGAAGCAAAAGAATTACTACTTGGGACAGAATTTCAATGAGTGGGAATGGACAGGGGTGGATTATGCTCATTGTTTGAGGGGGGGAAGACTTTCTTTCAGGGGGTATGGGCAGTATGGAACCCCTTACAATTACCATTCTGTCCATTATCCCTATTTATTGAATTACAGGAAGGGTGGCCACCCACACTGCACCTCC
This sequence comes from Pyrrhosoma nymphula, assembly GCA_963573305.1. Lineage (NCBI taxonomy): Eukaryota > Metazoa > Arthropoda > Insecta > Odonata > Coenagrionidae > Pyrrhosoma > Pyrrhosoma nymphula. The sequence goes on along the minus strand of OY754330.1, from coordinate 112,835,717 downwards.
TTAACCTTTAAAGGACCAGCGTACATTTAAATGTACGCTGGAATGTTGGATCCTACAGCCGTGCGTACAATATATTGTATGCTGGATGTGGTATTTAAACCCATAGAGTTTCTACTGAGTGTTCAAAATTAAATCCGGCCAGCAGCATCCGAAGTGGGAATTTTAATCGGTATAATAAAGGTTAATCCACCCCTGGGGATAGAGAAGTTTCATAAAGTCTCATGAGAATTAATTTATAACATTGTATACGAGAATTTATTTATACCAAAACTATTTCATCTATTTTCCCTATCTAACAAATTACAGATAAAGTGGCCACCCCCACTGCACCCCCTTAAACCACCTCTGGGGATGGAAGAGCTTTATCAAGTCTGATGAGAATTGCTTGAATTATTGAAGATATTATAATTAAGTTCATAAAAAAGCTTTTTATTCAGTTTTGATAGAAGAATAATACAGCTTAGTTGTACAAATGAGTGCACTGACTGACTGAAAGCTAGAAGCAGGTAGAACTGAATATACAACTCATGTATAGAGCACTACAGTCCACTGTAGTTGAAAAATATAGTGCATGAGATTTCGGCAACCACTTGATGCTCTCAAATGAACCATAGGTATGCTTGCAAACAATATTCAAGCAGATATTATTCATCATAAACAATTCCATCATTTACAACAACCTACATCATCACAAATTTTGACAACATATTTCATTTAAGTATACAATGAAGAAATGACTAATTACAGGTCGATATAGGTAATTTTATCCATCATAGCTTTCAACTTTTCTCAATGTCCATTACCAAAATACAAACATGGCTTTTAATGTACAATGAAATAATGTGACTATCATTGCCAGAGCATTTCATTGATTAAGAAGGGCACAATACGATGGCTAAAATATGCTACATTACAACGTGATTACATATGGTTATGAAAATATATTTATTCAGAGTTAATTTTTTCGATGGTTATGTTTGCAACCCATTATTCTGGTTTTTCCATCTGATTTAACCCTGAATCCAAATGTACAGCACTTGATAAACTATGCAGAGGTCCACTTTTTTGGTTTATGATGGATAATCCAATGCATATCTTCCATTTAAAAATTTGCTATTTCATACAAATGGCAATTTTTCTAACAATATGTTCTAAAGATTACATAGCACTTAACATTAAGGTGCTGTTTATAGTTTCTTTTTGTAAATTAGTGTCTTAGCTTAGCTGTTTTACACTCTCGGTTTGAAACTTCATTATATAGCATTCAAACTACATGTGTATTGAAAATGCCAATTCCCCTTATAGGAGAGAAATTTAAGAAAAGTCCCAGAGGCATGAGACAGCAAGCTCAACAAGGCATGATTTGATTCCCTTTACTATTTTAATATGTTTCTATAAATAGTTTCTTCAAGGGAGGAATGTCTTTTCTTTTAAGATATCTTTTTTGGTTCACGAAAACATGTAGCCATTGGGATGTGCATTGACCTTACAAAATGACTTTAAAAATGTCTCATTAAAGATTCCAGCATTATCTGAATCCACAGTGATAAAATATGAAAGTGCTGCTTAGAGTAGCCACAAAAACACTTGCAACTACATTTTGAAGATGGAAATTAGTTGTAGGAGCGTGGTTGCAAGCATCAGCATCATCACAGCTCTGGAGACAGCCTCTGACATACCTAGAAGATAAAATTAGTAAGCATCAAATATTTGAAATACTGTAATTTCTCCTCACTGAAAACTTTATTATTCATACGAGCTTTAGTTTTTTTGGCATATGACATGAGGGTAGCCTTCATGGGTTTTCCTAAAGGTCAGGCATAGGGCTGCTGATCAGCAGCACATCGACATTTCAATAGCTGACTCTCAAATCCCTGATGGCAATGACACAATTGGCTATCAAAGCATCAGTAGCATGACCTGGTAGAAAAACTGGGAAGACTACATTTTGTTAATTATATTTCCACTAACTTGTCTGAAATTAGATTTGCATTGAAATTTGCTTATTGTGGGGTTCCCCCTGCTGACCCCAAAGAAAGTTAATTGCGCCATGCATACTTAGCTGCTATGCTGGCTTATGCTGGCATATGCCTTAATTATGCATATACCAGCTTCGTAAAAATTTTACTACTTCATTCTTTGAGTAGCATTAATCCATATTCAACTGGCAGAGAAATTTCCTGAGCTTTGATTGAAACACTCCAGCAAAATATGTATGCTTGTATATTATTTACTATAAAAAGCATTGCATATTTCATCAGTATGTCCAGACAATACTATTATTTAAGGGTCCCATATGCTTGGGTTTTTAGACTTGCTTCATTGATGAGTCTGAGATGTAGGTATACCTAGATGTAGCTATGGCTGTCATATCTATTATCTGCATTAAATAGCAGTCACTTTTGTCATTGGAAAATTGGTAATCCTAATAATTTTTTGCGTAAGACTCAGATTCCCTGATTTATGATCACAATGCTACACAGTGGGCTAGTACCTGTAGTGACAGCTATTATCATCAAAAGACCCTACTCTAAGTGACGGGCACCTACATACCCATTGGCTCTGAACCCAGCTATTGAGACAGCTGAGAAAATGAAAATGAAGCTTATGACCTCAGTCATTGTGTCTTGAGTTTCTATTTTAGTGGCAGCAAAAGTTTTGCTATGCTCATTTTATACAAATATATGACAGAGGTGGTAGACATAGACAAAACCCATGTGATGAGCACATCTACTAATGATGAGTTTTCTTTTTGCAAATAAACCTCTCCAGCTGGTTCGATGATCACATGTTTGGATCAATTTCCTCTCCATATGGGGATTTGACGTACCTACGTACCATACGTCCTCTGCCACCTCCTGCATAGATATCTCTTCTCTCTTTCCATCCCACAGATTTTTTTTCGCCCTTCGGTATAGCCCTATAATAGTTATGTGTTTATCATGCTCTTTGGGGGATCTCATAACTATCGATGGCAATAATTTTTTGCCCTGACATTTGTCATGAGACCATGAGTAAAGATTCAATTCAATTTAAAACACCCACCACTAATTAAAGAATTTTCCTCTCAGTTATAATTTGAATCCAAGTCTTAAATACCGACCTGAGAGGTAAATGTATGTATAACAACCTCTTCTAATTTTAATAGGGGGCATGTGTAGCCCTTTCCTCTGTCCACGAGTCTTCCTCCCAGGATTTTCCCCTCTATCATGTTCCTTACATGGTCATTGTGTTTCAGCTTGTGCTCAATCCATCTTAATCTTCTCTTCCTTAATCTAGCTCCACACAAGACAATAACTGCTGGATATGTATCAACAACATGACACTCAACAGCCCTGCACTGAATACACTGATCTTTGTACTTGGATACATGCATCCCATTATATTGCCTGTCCACACAGATGCCAGTGGACCAATAACTTTTTTTCACTGGGAACTATTATTAGTGTTCAGTCTGGTTCAATAAAACATTAATCTGTTTGTTGCAGTTGAATTTATTGTCATTGAAGGTGGGGAGAAAAGGAAGAGAAGCTGGTGGGAAAAAAATTTGATGGGAAGTGACTGTAAGGGAAAAAGACATTTAAATGATGGCTCCTCATTCAAAACTTTGTTCGGCTTACAAAAATTGATTTTGAAGAGCAGTTGTAATTGGTTTTGCCAAAAATCGTTCCAACGGATTTTGCAAAATGTGGCTATCTGTGTAGACATTGTCATTCCCATGAAGACTATAAAACAGATGAAACTACCACCATAGCATTGTTGCTTAAATGTTCTTTGTGAAGGCTGATGTGCTTTCACACAGAGCAATGTTTTCGATTTCGAGTGGGAAACATGGCAACAGCAACATTCTCAGATCATTGCTGCCAGTCCACAGAAGTGATGTTTCTTAGTATCCAGGGTATCCAGACAATCCATCAAAATCGCTGGGCAACATTTAATTGACAATTATCGCCCTGTCTCGAACTAGCTTTAGAGTTGGCCATGTGGTTTCCTACTCTTCTATTTGTTTGAAATTGAAGTTATTTGAATACATTTTCATGATTGTTAGAAATATTTACATGTTTGATTGAAATTGACAGGTTTTCAGATACATTTACATGATGAATTTGGCTGAGTGTAGCCATCCATTCTTCCCTATTCGATGTTATTTCTCTGATGCCATCAACGGTGTACCTCGGGTTTCTGACACCCCTGAAAAAATGGAAGGGGGGTACTCCCCCCTTTTCATACAAAGGTCATGAACCTTAACCACTTCCCTGACAAGCCCGCATATATTCGGGCACCGAGGTTGTGCAAATTCTGACAAGCCCGCATATATTCGGGCAAGTCCGCGATGTCCGTATATTTTTCTTTACGCCCGCATATAGTCGGCCGATGCTAGTAGTTTGCGTTCCTGCCGCCTCCCATGCTGTTGAAGGTCCAGAGCCACCGATGCGGCAAGCGGCGCTCTTTTCAAACAGTGATTTCTAATGTTAAAACAATGGTCATTTTTGGTAATATTTCTAGAAATTCGAGGGTTATAATTTTTTACGCACTGAAAAGTTATCCCCATACGAAATTTCAATCACCTACATTGTCATTCGTAACTATCCGTCTATTTACTTCATGCATGGAGTTTCTTTTGCGAACTTTTTACGAAATTTACAACTTCAATTTTTGTTATTTATAGATAATTATTGCAAATTTATGATGTAAAACTTCCGTTTTATATGACAAACACTTTCTAAATAAGTAAATAATTTTTAAATTAGTTATTTTCATTTATTTCGTCATTTACTACATGAGCATTCAATGACATTTTTCTTCAACATTTTAGCGGTCATTATAAAAATTGCAATTTCAATTTTGCGCTAATTTTCACTGCTACGATGAGTTCCACAGTAATTGGAATGCAATATTTCTCTAGCAACAGAACATGAATCTTTCCTTGCCTTATTTTTTACTATAGATCTATATTTGTTACCATATATGTTTGTTACTATATATATTTGTTACAATATATATTTGTTACTATACATATTATGTAATTCTATATTATTCGTCCGCAAATTTTTCTTACGGTAATTTTTATATATGTAGGAAATATCTATTGTACCGTTCTTTTTAGATAAAATGGCGTGAGCGTAAATGTTTAGATATGTTGCGAATGTTATTTCATCAGCCCCATTCATTTTTCTACTTTGAATACTGGCGGAAGTTGTGAAACATATTTATGGAAACAGCTTTACGATGAAGACGTCTGAAGGTCGTACGTTCTCAATAGAAATCAACACAAGTGCCCTGTGTATGTGCTACCCTAACCCACATGAGTACGAGAAAATAGGAAAGATAGAGATAAATCCCAAACATGTGTAATGCATTCTATTGTCATGCTTGACACTTTCCTGAGGTCAGAAAACACCCGCTCGAGAGCCGATGGCCCGCTGAGCAACCTGGCGCCCGGTATCATGTCATGCTAATATGCCACCCTTTGCTCCCCGAGCTACTTTCCCACCAGCCAACCCTTTACTAATGGGCTTTTCTTGATATAAATTTACCGTTAGTTGGAAAATTCATGCTGTTGCGGTACGCACACGTGTGTTTTTTTACCAGGAAATGGTAGGAACGGAAAAGAAAAATTTTATGATGAGCATGGGATGGGCTTTTCACACTTAGGGGCGAGATCCTTTGCATATCATGATTGTTTCCACGAGTACTTTGTCGGAAGGACGATAGTGACAGTCTTTCGTTGAGTTTCAGGGAATACGCATCCTTGATTTTCAGAGCGCATGCACTTTTTCGCTGAAATTCCACCGATACTAACTTTCCATTTTTAGTTCTAATATTTTCGTTCTAATACGAGCGGTGTAGTAGGAGTGAACTCTACGGAAAATTATTTGTTTTCGCGCAGTAACATTAAGTAATCAGAAATGGATTCTGGAGAGGAATCAGTGTTGACCAGCAGTGATTCGGAGGTTATGGACATTGAAGTTCCTGGCTCCTAGTCGACTCTCTCCGGAGAAACAAGCTCCGAATCAGAATGCGCAGCGGAACATACGTGGGAAGCGGAGTGGGAGGAAATGCTTACAACGAATCCTCCTCCGGCACCACCTAGGTTTCTTTTTGAAGGTAATTCTTTGATGAACTTCGACCTGGTTTCCGAATGAGATTCCCTAAAAAAACATTTTTTCCGATGAAAATGTTGACTTTATAACTTGGGAAACTAATCACTGCGCCAGTAACACTTTGCGTGAAAAAGCGGAGCCGAGCAGTGGTAGCGTAAATCAGTGGCGAGCTATGACAAGCTCAGAAATTCGTGTTTTTTGCCCTTGTAATGCTACAGAGCAGAGTGCGAAAGCCAGATACTGAGTTTTATTGGTCAACGAGACCAATACTCTCCTCTCTTTTTTTTGGACACACAATGTCTTACCGATGATTCGTAAAAATAAGGCAATATTTACATTTTGCCTATAATAACGATCTTGAACCCCAAACACACCCCAAACTATATAAAATATGGCCGATTTGCCAGAGGCTGGAGGAAAAGTTCAAGGCACTCCATACACCATACATGTTAAGAGAGAACGAAAAGAGCCAACGGCAGTTCATGCCTAAGCCGCCACGGCAGTTCATGCCTATGAAAAGAGCTTCATTTGGCAAGTATTTTTTCTTTGTGAATCGAGAACTGGATACGTGTGGTCAACGACAATTTACACGGGAAATGGGACTGTGTTGGATAAAGACTTTGCCCATTTATCCATGACCTCAAAAGTGATGATGACTCTAATGAAGCCATTATTTGGCCTATGATATTTCCTGACGATGGATAACTTTTATACGTCTCCAGATCTAGCCGACTTGCTCGCTTCACACTCCAATGACTCGTATGGAACACTGAGGAAACGGATTCCAGCATAATTCAAAGACAATCAAATAAAAGAAATGAATTTTCTTGTTTTTGTCATAGAATGAATTCTGTTATAACATTTTCAGAGCGAAAGTCGTCGTCATGCGGGTTGCCTAACTTCCATGAATGTTTGTGCGTTGTTTCTTGATGTGCTATGGACTAAAATTAATAGTTAACATTAACGTTGTCGGCAAAGATATGCTTTTGCAATATTAACTAAATGTATTCATCATTGGCTGACTAACTAAGGTTTACGGGAAGGAAAGTTATACTGATATGCAGGTTGCCTAATTCTCTTAAGTTAAGGGGCAACATTCAGAAATTATTGAATAGATCATTAGTTATTTGGAATAAAAAATAAAGGAAAACATTTTCAGATTTGCCTCCATTTAATGCTTCTGAATCTGAAATAAAAAAATATGACTTTTTTTGACCGGTTTTGTAAAAAAAATCCGTCAGGGAAGTGGTTAAAACACTTGCATGGCTAATTTTCTGGGATTTCCTCCGCGTTGATACATCTTTAACAACATTTTCTCCCGCGTTTCAGCAGGCGTCTTCAGGTGTGAAGAGTGGATGGCGGTTTCTGTCCATATTTTATAGGCCTTGGTTTTTCCCATGCTGTGTTGAAGATGCCTGCTGAAACACCAGCGAAACTGTCGTTTAAGAAGTATCGACGTGGAGGAAATCCCGGAAAATTTGCCACACCTATTCCACCACTCCGCGGAAGCCTTCATCAATACTTAAAGCACTTGCTTGTCATTAACATTGAAATTTTGTGTCAAAGATAACATAAATTTTTTATTTCTATTGATAAAAGATTTTTGTAATAAATTTCTATAAAAGAAGCTCAAAAAATAAACTTTATTTTAAGATGATGCTCTCCCTCCCCCCCACCCACCCCCGTGAACCCCCTCTATGAAGGCACCCTTGGCGGGAGCTTATAGCCCCACCACCCGTTAGATACAGCACTGCATGCCATAACTGTTCTTTCCCATGTTTCTCCCTGTCTATCAAGGGTATTCATCCCCTTGTCTTTCTTGAAAGACATTCATTCCCTTCCATTACTTACATTTGAATCAAATTCTTCGTGCAATGGGTTGTGCCAATTTATTCATTCTTACCTTTCATATGGTGCTCAATATAGGCATTCCCTCTTTCTTACTTCTGATTATTGGTGATGATGTTGGCTATTGCATTGATGTATCATTTTCATTTAATCAATACTTACCATATTTGATGGAATATAAGGGCAATCAGGGCTAAAAAAAAATCACCCTCTGGTTTTACACGTGAAGGTGCAGCCTTCCACAGGCTAATGGGTGCTTTTCTGTTCCATACTGAAATGGGGGTGTATCATTTATGCCAACGCATCTTATATGCCGTCAAATATGGTACTTCTTTCTGATTATATTTTATGAAGATGGCAAGGGTATGTTACCATATTTTTTAATACTTGCCTTTCTTCAAAGTAAAATCCACCACAATGGGACATCCGGATGATCTCTGTGTCTGTTGTCAAGGTACCACTGTCAAGGGCACATCCCCGGACTGTCAACCTTTTACCAGAGTCATCTGCAACACAGAGTTTAGTGAGTTAATGAATGCCGCACTCAATTTCCATGCAATATTACCTACACATGTACAAAATAATATGCTAAAATAGACCAAACATTCAGTGGCATAGCCAGGTTTTGGGCAAAATGTTTAAGGGCAACTCATAAATTAACCAGTTTACTAAACTTTACAAATTTTGGTGATGCAATATGGTGGATGGGTTTGTACAAAATATGACAATTGACAACGTATTATAAACATTTATTTATACATATTTGGGTCTTAAAAGAATGGAAAAATTCACAGACTTAGGGGCGCCAGAACACGGGGTGGGGGGGCTTTCTAAATATTAAATTTTCCAGTTATTATAATGTATAATTTTGTTTAATTTGTGGATAAATTTCCTCTTTTAAGGAGATTTTTTATGAATTTGGAGTTATTTATCCTTGAAATGCTAGCATAACTTTCAAGTATATATTTTTCTACAATAATTACTTTTTTGGAATAAGTCAATCATCTTAGGAAAAAATTATGAGAACATTTTCTGATCAGGCAAATGAGTATATGCATATATGTATCTATCAAAACTGATGAAGAAGGAAAGCAAGTTAAGGGGAAGTTTATATTTTTTATCCTTCATTTCTCTGAGCAATTTGACATCATAGTTACACTTTGCTTTAATGTAGTCACAATCATTCTAAGAATGACATAGCATGGGGGGTGGTTTTCTTGCGCTTTAAAAACACTTCCTTGGCTAGTGCATTCCAACATTTGTTCCCACCACAGAACCCATTCTCATCTAAAATACTCCATGAATATGTAAAATGTCCAATCTGCTCTATTTTGTGCCCTCCACTCTTTTAATATAGGGTGAAGGATGAGGGGGAAATGGGGGGATCAGGACAGAATGCTATTGTAATGGGCAAGTAGGATAAGAGGGTGCTCGGTAAAATTGTCCATATTGAGAGAATGGACGGGATGAGTTAAATCAGTGAACATATATTCTGGAAAGAGGAGCTAATGGTGTGAGAGAAAGGGGAATGAAAGGGGTTTGGATGAGTGTAGTGGAAGAGACCCTTAGGAGCATTAATGAAATCAGTCTTACAAGTAAGAGAGCATGCATTTTGGGTTTAACTTTGGGTGAAGAAATTAGTAAAACAGCTAGTTTCCCATGACCTTGACCAATTGTTATGGCACTGTGACCAGGCCCGGGCGACTGCCCGGGGCACCGTGATTGTGAAAAAATATTTTTTTGCTACAACGTTTAACTGGTGAATAGGTTTGATAAGCAGGGAGGGGGGGCCAGAACCTTCTCGCCCAGGTGAAGATTTTGTCTTAAGCCGGCCCTGACAGTGCCAGAAAGTTGTTTGAAGTTGGATGAAAGGTCTGTGTTTACCTATGTAATATCAGGTCAGAATAATGTTCTGGATACATTCTCCTGGTTTTTAACTGATGATATTCAGGTGGTTGAGGAATTTTCAAATTCATCATTTCTACACTACTTGCCCATCTTGCAACATCTTCTTTCTAACACTATTTCTCATTTCATCTAATCATACTTCTTCCTACCCCACTTTATTCCATTTAGCGAGCCCAACTTCTCTCTCCATCCCTCCTACTTTCCGGACAATATACCTTCTGCCTGTAATTACCACTCCAACCACGTGATCTGCCACTGCCTCATATCCTCCAGCAACTTCGTTATCTTACAGGCAGAAGCTTAACCTGAGAACCACACACAGTAGCGTAGCCGGGGGGGGGGGGGGGATGTCCTCCTGCTTCCTGTGTCCTGGTGGCCCTAAGCCTGTGAATGCTTCCATTCTAAAGTCCCAAATAGTGCATGAATCAATATCATAACTTAATAATCAACAATAAATTCTACAAGGTCTACAAGTTTGGACCATAGTGAATATATAACGAACAAAATAATACAGTAAAAGTACTGATATAACAGTATGTTAAGTTTAGTAAACTGATGAATTTATAAGTCGATGCCCCCTAAATATTTTACCCCCTCTCTCCTCCTTCAGTGCCCCCTAGACCCAAATCCTGGCTGCGCCACTGACCACACAGCAGTTCATAGAATACATTTAGTAAAAGGTGGGGTCATGTATGACCCCAATTGTTGTTTTTTTACTTTGATCATTAAATGAATATATTTTTTCACCTTAATAAAGACTTTGTAAGCAATTGTCTCATTTTTGTGCAGTGGGAAATTGATTGACAGTCAGTTTCTGTGAGAGCACAATTTATTGACACATATAAGAAATGCACTCAGAGGCAACAAAACATATGTTTAAATATTTAAATTAAGAGCAAAATAGGAGAGCATAAAAGGCAAAAGAGTGTTGATGAATGGCAAACTTACAACTCTGCTGCGTCAAAAGTAACTGGAAAAAAAGGCACTGAACCAAGTTTGAGACACTTCATTAAGGCACTATCAATTAAAAAAAGAAACAATGAAACAATTCTCCATGGAGGTTACAAAGTATAATGTGAAACATGAAAACAAGCACAAACTAGAATGTGACAAAAAGGGAACCGAACTCCCAAAATGCAGTCCGAACTGAAAATACATAGTGGGGTAATAAACAGTGGCATAATTCGGGGATGGCTGTTGCCACCCCAAAATTGTCCAACCCAGGGTTTTTCCACCCCAGAATTTTGAAGCAAAAACCTCAATAATTTACAAACAATTGGAAAATACAATTCAACATGCACGGCCCTATCTTGATTCTTCATTAATCATGCCTAATTTAGGAGGACCTCCAAACGCGACGCGAAGTGCCTTGTCACGCTGTCTCTGTTGTTATCCGGTTAGGTACAAATAGCATTTATGCACATGCAATAATTACTCTTTTTCTTAAAAAATGAATTATCATTAAATAACGTTTCCATAAAGACTGGAAAGTCTCTCTCGTGTTTTTGCAGTGAAGCCAGCTGAGGAAAATTTATCTGAAATGTTTTTAAAAAAAATTTGAATTAATAGATTCAAGCTGCACTTTTAATTTGTCTCTTTACTATTAATAGTATGCAATTAAGCATTATTAGCTATTTTGGTTCTTTCACCGTAATTATTTTGGTGCAGCATATGTAGATTTTCATGGTAAATCATTCCAATATCTTCCCTACGGGACGGTATGGTTAATTGCGTAGTTGTCTTAACATCTTATCGTTCCAATAAGGTTTATGCAACTAATAATTGCGGTGGATACAGATTGAAGTTTTGATTGATAAATTCTATACTCAACCTTTGTATTACTATTTTTTGTTACAATTGTGTGTCTTCCCGAGGTGTTGCAGGTTCAGAATTTATTGACGGAGAACAAAGTGGTTTTTATAGACTGGGAATGAGGCAGGGGAAATGACAAATGCTGTGAGCATAATATAGGATATTGAATTTACAGTTCATCTCAAAGGGAGGTCCATATTTGGTGAGGTCTTGAGGCAGGTTCGCGTTCCACCTGGGGGGTATTCCATACCCCTCGGTAGGCCTTGCCACCCCAGTTAAAAAGCTGAAATTACACCCATGGTCATATATGATGCCATGATGTGGAGTTAAAAGATTAAATTGTAAGAAAACAGATGCACTGAATGAAATTTGGAGGTTGAAAGGTACCTCTTCCTTATGTGAGTGAGACATAGAAGGTACCTACTGAAGATGCAAGGATCGACAGTTTAAGGTAGGTATCCAATTGTAAAACAAAAAATGTGATAATTGCGGTCTTGGGTGACCCCATAGGGTCAGCCAAGGTAGCGTAAGTATACTGAAGCTACCTTGTGGTTTTAAGGCCGTTTTACACGGTACATTTGTTTGTACAAACTCTTCCGTGAACTCTTGCATGAGGCAAAATGTATCGTGTAAAGCGGCAAATTGTATGAACGCTTGTGCGAATGTCTCAATGCCTGCACGGGAAATAGAACCTGTTCTAATTTCGTTGAGACAAACGTACATTCTCACGTACATTCGTTTGTACAAAATCTTTCATCGTGTAAAGCGGCCTTTATAGTTACTATGGAATCAAACGTGGCTGGTATTCAAGCCATTAAAAAATAATGAAGGCATTTCCAAGGTTCACTCGGTTTCACTCTCAAATTTAAGTTGAATGGGGCATAATATCTGCGTTATCACCTCGCAGGGAATCGGAAAATACTTTGAGGTGACAAACAAAACTTCTTGAAAGGTGGAGAAATAGTGAAGCTGTTAAGTATAGCCATTATAGAGCATTTATAGTGATCCACGGAAACCCCGCATTGCCGAAATAAATACCTTACACGCAACCAACTTAATAATCGCACCTACCTTCGAATTCATCACAGTGCATGGTTTTTCCCAACTAAGTGTACTTGAACGACGAGATTCCAAATTGATTCTTATTTGAACTAGAAATGGCAATCGGATTTTGAGGACTAAATGCTTACAGTGAAGAAAGTATTTGCCAACATGTAACGTTCAATCGCGTTAAAAACAAACAGTAAAATCATTCGGTTGAATCACTGCAATTCACCAATCAACAACTTTGACAGGTAAAAACCAATTGCATGGAGTCAAAAAACGTACTACGCCAGCAGTGTTCATGCCTGTGTTATTTGGTACCTGTAGGCGAAATTTTCAATGCGTTACTCATTTAGTTTCGCTTTTGTCATTCCCATCAAACTTCACTTCGAAAGCATAGTCATTTAAAAAGTACGGCATTTGCTCATCTTGTTTGAAAAACGTTTAGAAAATAGCAGTTTTTTCACGCTGAAAACAGATGAAATACATCCTCATGTAAAGGTGCGTATTCGTAAACCAACAAAAAGTTTTTACCCATCAGTGAATGCTTGTAGCCAGGTCACAGCTCTTTGTGTATGTCACTCTTCAACCGTAACGGCATTCACAGTTTGCTCATCTTTATTCATTCGTTTGTCTTGCTACGCAATGTTCGGTGGTTATACCTAATGGTGGCTATCGATATCTGTTTTAGCGCATTATAATATGACCCACTCCTCTCAACGGCATCCCTTCTAGAAAGTTGTCGGACTACAGCCACATTCTGCAGGCGTGAAGTAGGTAAGTTCATTTTTGTTAATTTAAATAATTGGAATACTCGATTCTGGAAACACCTTTAGGAGACAATTTTATATATCTGAGGGGAAGAGGGTGAAGGTGTCGAGTTAACCTCATTTTCATTATAAGGGTACAGTGCCTCATCATGGTGTTAATAGTACAGAAAACCCATATAACACCACCGAATCCAGCCCCACGAATGGGCAAGGGAAAAATGTATTAAATAACAGAAAATCCATCTAGTCCTACCTAGCTCTGGCGCAAGGGTAGCCAAACCACGGGTCGCGACCCCATTTGGGGTCGCAGAAGATGTTAGCAGAGGTGTCGCAAGAGAGAGAGAGAAATTATCGCTTGATTTTGTAGTTGCTATAGTCAGTGTCATAGCCAGAATTTCGTTTTGGTAGGTCCACGTTTAGTGCAAGCAGGAGGGAGGGGTGAAATTTTTTAAACATTAGCGGGAAATTTAAATGTTTGCTAATTCGGTGGTGTTAGATGGGTTTTCTGTAATATTAACATTCATTTCCCTTACTCGATAGCGGGGTTGGGTTGTGTTGGGCTAGTTTTGAGTAAGGTTACCATATTCTGATTTCCCAAAACCAGGACATGCCTAGTTTTGAAGAGACTAAAACTGGAACAAAATCGGAACTTTTGTTATAAAAGTCAAGCTAATGGTGCACAGTCATTTAATTATTTGATGGCAATACAAAATTAAATTATTAATTCAACCGCAGACCACGATTCTATAATGTTATACCCCGGCTGGTTTCAACACTTTCATGTCATTTTCAAGGGAAGTCGAAGTTCCACAAAGTTCACTCGCGAACCATGGCAGTGATATTTCAGTTTTTCAAAAACCATTCCTCATTTCCACTTGGTCCGATTTTGTCCATTAACGAACTTGACCGAGGGTCTACCGACCATGAAACGAAAAACTATGTAGAAATTTTCCGGAAGTCTCGCCATGGTAACGACTACAATAGGTAATCTTTCTTCGAAATTCTAGTAGGTATCCATGGAAATATATCTAACAGTAGCCGACTCTTAGGTGACACCCAATCCGAATTTCAACTTCTGCGAAGGAGCAAAGGTGGACTCGACTCGTCGTCCTTACCGTAGATTCCTGCCAGCTTGATGCACGCCGTGGCGGGGAATAGGCCGTTGCGTCCTTTTCTCCCGCCCATGCAAGGAGACTCCAGTATGTCCGAGGTGTAGTTGTTGTGGAAGGGATCGTCGCAAGGAGGATGGCTGCCGTCCACGGAGACGCACTTGAAGCAGTCTATTGCACCACCTAGGTGACAGGTAAAGGAATACAGACATAACTAAGATTTTAAAGTTCTATATAAGTTATTTTTCCAAAATTTCTAAATATGAATAGTTCAGTGGATTCTTAGGCAACTCTTTCCACCTTATATTTTCTCACTTATATTTCCCTACCTGTAGGAATTAGACTAAGCCATTCCCTTTGATAAAGTGGCCAGCAGCGGCCACGAAACGTCAGGTTTCACACCTGGTCATAGTGCGCGGGGTACACCCGAAAAAAAAACAAACATACATTGATAATGATCCGCGAAAGTTTTAACCAAGAATTAATAATAATAGTTGTTTAGTGTTCTGTGGCAAGCCACTTAAGAACCATTACAGAGTATAACGTTAATCTTATCACAGTAGAACAGTCGAAAAAAAAAACAAAAAATACAATGTACAATGTCATTGTTGAATTTCCGTTTTCAAAAAGATTGATCGTTAGGTAGATACGTATTGTTTAAACGTCACATATATGTTACACTGTTGCTCTTTCTATTTGACAATAAACTTTTCAAGAAAAGCAGCTTTGATGTAATAATTTTTAATACAATAAATAATACCCATGAAATCGTTTGTCAGGGCTCGCCCGACATTCGTTTGAAATCGGAGGAAGACGATATCGGGGCTGCACTAGCACACGAGAGGAAAGGATTAACATTGCTTTTTTGAAATTATAGACCATAAGTTTTACCCTGGTGGTCGGTTTTCTGGAAAAGTGGAGGAAAATCGCTGTAGCGGTAGGAGCATCAGTTCTAGAATTACCCTAGCTAAACAAGCATTTTTGAAGAGAAGGGAATTGAGGAGGAGGGGTATGAGGAGAGACGTACAGAAAATATCGGTGAAAACTCAATTATGCAGCGTGGTGCTTTATGGGTCGGAAACGTGGTCACTGCGTAGGGAGGACGAACGTTTACTGGAGGCATTTGATGTATGGATTCGGAGAAAGATGGAGAGGGTGGTGGGGAAGACGAACGAGGAGGTCATACACCTATTGACGATTTGGTACCTGGTTTTCGGAATGCAATGCTTTAGGTTAGATGGTTACACCACTGGTTAGATCCCTCGTTTTATTATCCTAAAGAAATGGGATTATCATATGATATTGAAAAATTAAGTTCCTGGTTTTGAATAAATTTTGTCGCATTTTAATTGTTAATTTTCACATCAAAGTTTAATCATCGTGCCTCTTTTTTTCTTTCCTAGAAATTTTTATACGAAAAAAGACGCCCAGTTTGGCTTTGAATGACACGGAAAGTAGACTTTGATTTGTGTTGGTAGCAGCACACAGTTGCGTGGTTTGATACTCACAGGACATGAATGACACAGGACAGGGAATGAAGGAAGCGTATGATTAAATCTGGGGTCGGGATTAGCCAATTATTAGTAAAACAATGCCCAGGGGTCAAAAGTTTTTTATTTAACTTGGAAGGACTGTGTTCTTGGATGCTAAGGTTTATGCGGCGTTGATCAGTTGATCTCTCCATTGTTTTTGGGTTTTCACCGCATTGAACTTACTATAGTTAGTGACGACAGTTTCGCTGGTATTCCAACCAGCGTATTCAACCCAACTCGACCTGAGGACGCTGGTTGGAATACCAGCGAAACTGTCGCGTCGTCACCAACTAAGTTCAACGCGGTGAAAACCCAAAAGCAATGGAGAGATCGACTGTGTTCTTTGTTTTTACATCTCTCCTATTGGTATGGTTTCTCTATCATCAAAATGTATTAAACTAAAATGTTTTTCATTAAAACAAATTAAAGTAATACTATCCGTTGCATTCACACATTTAAGATATATCGAAGTGAAGATGTTTAAAGAACCAGATGGAATAAAAATGTTAGCGTATATTCAATCTTTGAAGGCGAAAACCTGTTTTCGAAACGCTTATCGTTAGTAAAATTGTCACTGTGCAGTTACGAACTATATTTCACGTGCACGTTAGTGTAAACGTTCACAGTAACCATGGATATTTTAACTTCCTGCAAAATCTGTCTCTTGAATTCCTTTAAGCGATATCTGAAACAAAGGAGTCTCAGTATTTGGTCAATTTTATTGAGTATCCGATAACTTGTGATAGTTAGGGTTTCTCCTAACTTGATACCTGCCAGAGAATCTAATTACATGCAATGCCCCCGACCTTTCCTCCTATCCCTTTACCTAATGGGTTTTATTTTGTGGCAATCTTCCTTCCGGATGTTCGCTAAATTGCTTGCCATCGATTTCACCGAATCATCCTAATTCCCAGATGGCGTGGGTAGCGGTCGGCTTCCAGAGTAGCGGAGTACGTCCTTATCGACTATTTTCTTTAGTCAAAATGTTAATTCAATAGTCCTCCATTTGAGCCACATCATTTTTTTCCTCTTTAAATGAGAACAATGGCACGATTGAATAAATTTACATGCTTGAGAATTCTGGTAAAAATAACGTTACAACGATATTATCCATGCTAAAAGGACAATCGCTTTCAGGATCGAAAAATCAGCAACAAAACTTTATAACCACTTACCAAAGAATGTAAAAGTTCAAGCATGTAAATCCACAAGTTATTGATTCATGCTTTACTCTACTTTTCTTGCAATTTGCCTAAAATATAAGCTGTTTTGCATGGGATAGATTACGGCTGTGCGCTCCAGAGGGAGAATAATGACAAACATAGGAATTTCCGGCACCTAGATTTTGTCCAAAAACTAACGGTGTGTAGTTTGTATGTTTTCTCAACTATTTATACAATCGCCAAAAAACCACCTGTTGTGAAGGCTTTTTCACTATACGGCGTGAAAAAATGAGTCATGTTAGAGACTTATGTAGATAGCTATAGTTATTTAGTTACTGAGAATTTTCGTCATATGTTGCTATATTTTTGCGCCATTAATATTATAATATTTACTTCACACTTCTTACTGACACAAATAAAAAAATAAAATTCGAATATGGTCTCCATTGTGACTAGTGAAATATCTTGCTCTAACTACCGTAAGGGATAATAATCTTGTCAACGTCGAGCTCGAACGTAACCACCGAGAGGTAAGGAGAGGTCCCTCTCGGTGGTTACGGCTCGAGCCGCTCCTCTCGGAGGCAGTTCCCCGCCCCCCGACCTCGGAGACCTTCGAACTGCTTCAGGCCCTCCTGAAACACACCCATCCCCGCGAGTTTTAGGCCTGCCTCTCAGCCCCCAAGATTTTTGAAAAGAATATACATCTACATAATACCCTGCAAGCCACCTCAGGGGTGTGTGGCAGGGGGTGGTTTATCACCAACATTGCATTACACTATAAGGTTAATGAAAATATAACTATTACTGCATCAGCAAAAACCTGCAAATACTTGTCAGGATCATATTTCACCAAAATGCACTACATTATGGGTATAATGCTACCAAAGTTCGAGAAACTATTAATATTAATGTATTTTGCAACTTCAACATAAATGATAACATAGACATTGATTTCAGCTAGATGTTAGGGAAATTGAGTTGATATAAATAGTTATTTCCGTGTTAAACCCGAAAAAGACCTTCACTTTTTTGCTTCTTGTCCGCTTATGTTTTGCGATCTGCCCATTTTTAGTATAAGGTTTCCTTATTCGCGTAAACGCCCACAGATACACATCATACACGCCCGCGATTCGTGCAATACTTTCATTACACCGGTTGCGGGAAGTTTCAATTTCCGTACGGTATATTGTTTTCACGGTGGTGGACTCAGCAATGCGAGTAAGCCCTGATGGTAAAGAGCGAGTCGTTCTTCGACACGTCGGCAAGCATGGAGCCCCTGAAAAGGTGGAACATCCAAGAAAACCTCCTTCTTCCCACAAATCGCCCGACGACAAATCCAAGTCTCTTCTATGCAGCGCTGCAGTTGTTTCTAGATCTTAATTAGGTACCTATCGTTCCGATGAAAAGCACAAATACGGAAGTGGAGGAGCTATTTTAATTGATTTGGCACCGTCCATTGCGTGTATCTTCTGACGTTTAGAATCAAGTTCAAACTTTTTCCGCAGCTGCTTACATGTCTTTCATTCACTTTCACTGGTGGCATTCTGTCTCTTGGAGGGAGTGGTAACCTCAACCTAAATTAATTTTTCATTCACACTGTCAAGGTAACTGCAAGCCACCTTAGCTCAGATGGTAGAGCGCTAAATCGCGCCATCTATTTTTGCGTAACATGCTCGTAATTTTCTTTAAGGTCGCACATTTCCAAAGCCTTTAGATTTTCTATGGAAGTCTAGTCTCTCTGTTTGATGGATGATAGAAAAAATTTCACTTCCCCTTTCGTTTTCCATTCCGTCCACCGCACTTTCGCCATTCTTTCCAATCGATTTACTAGGTAATAAAAAGCCCATTCATCGGTCCCACCGATTCTTAAATTCTGAGAGAAGGGGGATGGGTGGGAGGTTTGCACCGTTTTAAATAGTTCTGGACACGTTACTAAGGAGTCACGTGGTACAAGAACGAACGGTTAGAGATTTTGGTGTGTTGAAACCACTCGGGTGGATAACATAAGCGTAAGATATGTTTTTTTATGGCGTCTCTAATCGGGATTTTCAACTCGACCAACGATACCCGGGTGAGAAAAACTCGATCGGAGAGGCTGCGTGAGATTTTTACGAATGGTTCAAATACCTTTTGTAACTACGTGGTTTCTGTTATTTTTGTGGTGAAAATGCGTTTATATAATTGACACCAGCGTCGTAATAAGACATATTTTGAAAAATATTACTATTATTTTGTAGTGGTTCTCATTGTATCAGCTTTTCGTCTAAACGACAGTTATATTCTTATAGTAATCTGCATTTCTTGTAGCCTTAGGCAAGCCTGTATATAAGCCTGTATAAATCATCTGATTTTAAATTGTGATTTATGTGAAATACTATGTGGCAAGCGTCATTATTTTTAACGGGTATAAGTAAAGTGAATTAAGAAGGGCATATTTTGACATTTTTACGAAAATGACATTTACATCGTTTTTTGGTGGAACCTCCTTAATTCTCAAACTGTTTGTGATTACATCACGTGACTCCTTAGTTACATATGATCGGAATCGTCTCGAACGGTCCAAACACAACCCCCCAGCAGTGCATTGTTTCGTTTCCCTCGTTTAGCGGGTCGCGAAGGCAAGGCTCCTCCACCCGCGGAAGTGGAAAACAAAAACAAATACCACACGACAAGCGCTTCGCGAAGCTGCTCCTAAAGTCTTCCTTTGACTTAAAAATCCGTACGTGGGCTAAGAAATGTACCTGTGCACATTTTTCTCAAACTCCATGGGCGACGTATAAAAGTCCTCCTTAAAAGAAGCTAAGAACTTACTTTGCCCCCGACAGCCGCGGCGGGCCGTGGTGAGTGACAATCTGGGTACCTCTTCCCGTTCACATTTCAACCCTCGACCCCGTTTTTGCATAATTCGCTCACGTGCCAAGTGATAAGGCATTTTTGCCGCCTAATACCGTGCTGCCCGACAATTGCATGATCCCAAAAAACGTTCTAAGTCGCGAAGGAAAACTCATATTATATTGCAGAATGCATAGTATAAGATATATAACCATGAATTAATAATGCAGAATGCATAATATAATAATATGCATGCTTGTTCATTATATACTATAAAAGAAACCAATTATTGTTTCCGGGGACTATGGTAGTCCAGGGGTAGCGTTCAATTCTCTACTCTAGGGTCACAGGCTCGAGATCAAGTGATGGCAAATGTTTTCCTGATTTTGTAAAATATATATTAATGGAAAAATATGTGGAACGAGACGAAAATAATTCTCTACACCCAACAAGCTACCCGGATCTGATGGCGCAGATCAAGGTCAGTCCGGTATTTACTGCCACAGCTTCGGGCGAGAGTGAAATCCACGGAATCGGCCGGAGCACTGCTAGATGTGGAAGGCAACGAGAAACCACCACTTTGTCTCCCTAGAAGATGATTCATTTGCCTTCACTTGCATTCACCGATATATGACGCGATGTCATTCCTCCAGATAAAATATTCCGGAGGTAAAATTAGTCCCCCTATCGGATCTCCAGGAGGGGAGGGGGAACTTAAGTCATAGTAGACAAATGCAATGCAATTATTATCAGTAGTAATCGAATTTTCTTTTAACTTTCCGCAGTAACTTTAAGTCGAGTGCGCAGGGATGACAGTTGGCTGAATGCAGCGAGTATTGGATATCCGATAAGTGTTTACGGTGAAAGCGGAAGGGATAGTGTTAGGCATGAATATTATAGAGTATTTTTTCTATAACTCTTGGGGTTAGGAATGAGTGGGCGATGAAAGAATGCGGCATAGATGCTCCGGTTAGGATATGTAAGGAGCGTACTTCGTTGGTTTGGCCACGTCGATGGAACGGATGAGAATAAAATAATTAACCAGATTTTTGAGGCGTAAATGGTGTGAGAGGAGAGGGAAGACTAAGGAGGTGAAGGGTGAATGTGGTCGAAGAGGCTTTAGAGGATGAGTATTTATTTGTAGTCTTAAGAATAGGTGGGTGCATAATAAGCAATGCTAGAACGTAACTAAAGCAAAAGATATATGCAAACATTACGGTATCATGGAGGAAACTATTAAAGCAGAGTCACGTTTACAAGCCTATCGTCGAGAATTAAACTTTTTTGACTGTATCTAACCCGAAAGGTAACGGCATGATGGGTATTTATGCAGTAGCAATCGAATATCACATGGACGGAGTGAACAAGAAATGTGTTCCTTATGTGCAATGGTGTCTGAGAAAAGGGAAATAAATCGGTAGAACAGTGAGACAAGAAAACTCAGAAGACAATAGAAACCATTAAAATGCACCATCTACCTAATCGATTGTAGTTGCCACAATCGACTAAGAAAGCGAGGCTGGTCATAAAAGTAGAAGGGCACGAACTGGAGCAAGTAGAGCAATTTAATTATTTGCGTAGTACGCTAGAAGAAAATTAGCATGGTAGCAAAGACATTAGGAGGACAATAGCGTTAGCGAAGGAAGCGTTTAGTAATAGAAGGTAGCTGATGACGGGGACCTTAAGTAAAGATTTAAAGAAGAGGCTGGTGAGGAGCTTGATTTGGAATGTGGCGCTGTATGGGGCAGAAACGTGGGCTCTGAGAAAGGAGGACGAAAAAAGGCTACAGGCGTTCGAGAGGTGAGTGTGGAGGTGGATGGAGAAGGTGCGTTGGACGTAAAGAAAGACAAATGAGAAAGTGCTTCACATGGTTGGTGAGGATAGGAAAATTCTTGATGAGATAAGGGGGAGGCAGGGTAGGTGGCTGGAAGAGATAGTGAAGGGTGATGGGTTGCTCAAGGCTGTGGTAGAGGAAAACATGCTGAGCAAGCTGGGAAGGGAAGAAGAAGAATAGGTTTTATGGACAGGTTGTAGAAGGGTAGGACGTATGCTGAGATGAAGAAAGAATTATTGTAATTAGATTGGGCTCAGTTCATTTAAAATTCTACAGGATATTTACTGACTTCCATTTGAACCTACCTCAACCGGTAGACTACCTTAATTGATGAATATACGAGTACACCTGGATTATGACTAAAGTCGCTGTATCTGCTCTCAGCTTAACGAGTATTATCTTCAAAAAGAATTTCAGTCAGGATTGCCATGACCCACTATATTTTTGTTGGTTTCCATAAAAAAAGTGACAATACAGGCAAATATTTTTATTTTCAGAGCAACAATACAATGACATATTTCAATCAACCTGGTAAAAATATATTGCGTTCATTTTAAGAGAAAAGATTTCTTCGCATACGACATTCTGATTTCGGCCGTAAACCGCGTATGAAATGATCACCGTATACTTCATCGGACTGTTGAAGGTAATTCAAAAAATTTTAGGGTCAGTCGTATCGATGCCTTACCCAATCGATGCTCTTATCTCTATTTCGCCGGTGTCGTCAGACAGCGAGCGTTGTCGTTTGCCTCGTAACGTCCCGCGTTTGTTGTTGGATGGCCAATTTCCGAAGCCGTGTAACTGCATTCATTCTGGTTTCCCTTTTTATCCCGAAGACCCTACATCGTCGTTATAAGGGAAGCGAGAGGACCGCACCAACGGCCAATATCCATCGAGTTCGCTCATGTCGTTGGGTGATCAATTTTCAGGCTGGTCGCTGGGAAAACACGGGATAAACCCAGCCTCCGCCTCACTCGCCCCCGAAACAACTCTCGTTTCAGTGA
This sequence comes from Pyrrhosoma nymphula, assembly GCA_963573305.1. NCBI lineage: Eukaryota > Metazoa > Arthropoda > Insecta > Odonata > Coenagrionidae > Pyrrhosoma > Pyrrhosoma nymphula. Next base: position 112,812,757 of record OY754330.1, on the reverse strand, counting down.
ATGTCCCCGGTAAATGAAAAGTAACATGAAGGCGACATCGGTACACTCTAGTCAAAATGACAATCAATGGCGAATATATAAAACAATATTCGAGCTTTTCCCTCTAGCAACAAGATCAGGCTTTGCGTTATTTCGTTTCTTTTTCCCTTGTATTATCCCTGCCAAAATTCAGTGCATTTTGTTTAAGAAATATTTCTACTTAATTCATTAGACATTTTTAGAGCCATTCCTTAAAATATTGTAGGACTTTTTTTTAAGGTGGCTGGAGTGGTAAACGTGAGTCATTGAGAGCACAATTTTATATTTTTTCTAAATTCAAGAACAAATTATAGGATCACATTTAATTTGAGTACTTATGTATATGCGGTGGAACTCACTATACATGCAGTAATGGAAGTGATAAAAGAATTATATCTTACATTTTTGCCTTTATTAAAGCTTGCTGAGTGTTCGAAATTCAGGTGAAGATCATATATTAACATGTTTTTTTTCGAATCTGTGACTCGGCGAGACACCTTGATGTTTGTTGGTAGGTAACCATTCTTATGATCTGAAATCTATTATTTCGCGTTTAGAAAAAAATATGTACATATGTAATCGAATTATTGCGTGATACATCCCATATGCGATAAGACTGCTCGTTTAAACAGCATTGAATTGCCAAAAAACTAAATGGGTAAAGTTCAATTTTGGTTACTTTTATCCACTAATGAGAATACGTACGCAAAGTTTCACGTAAATCTATACTTAAACAAAAATCGCTCCAACCACCTTAACGAATTTCTACTGACTTCCCTTGCACATTCTATAAAACTTCTATAGCATTTCGTAGAATTCCCTAGCACATTCAGCAAACAATCCCTAGCATTTTGCAGAATTCACTAGCTTTTTTCTTCCTTAGCTCTAGTTTTTCTACTTCTTGGCAAACTGTATTCGTCCTCATGTATGCGGAGAGAAAACAGCGAAAAGATGCTGATGTAGAGCCCGTTTCACACGACACTTGATCCAGCACAAGACCTAGTATGCTAACCAGTACTTGATATTGAGGACATAATCCAGTATAATTTGAGCAATCGTAGAAGGTTTCACACGATCATTGAACTTGTAGTGACGAGGAAGCGGTATTTTCATACATATCGTTAGGAATGTTTTCTATAATTTTAATCCAACTAATCTATGGCAGCAGGCGACCCAAAAAATTGCGGGAAATTTTTGTCTATTGTTGATTTCACGGCCAGAAAATTACTTACACCGTAGCCTCCGAGATATACATTATACAGGCTTGAACACCCGATCGTCATATGTTTGTAATGAGTAGGTCAAAAATTTTCCAATTCTCCGTACGGAGCTAAGGGGAAAAAATAAAATTCAAGGTTATTACGCCATGTAAGACTTGGTTAGTACGTAGATTTTCTTTAAAAAAGATAATGAATCGTCTCTGATAGACACAGAAATCTCCATGTGCTTTTGTAACAGTATAAGAACACGAAATATAAGGATGCGAATTCCAGGTTAAAGTGTTTTTGCTACTTATCTGGATCACATGCCTCTCAAATAAATAGCATCTTGCGTATCATAAAAGCGACAGTCGGATGTACTGTGGAGGGAATCGCTTAAATCGGTATAAATACCTCATTGACAAATAGGTAGTAATTGACTCTTTACTATTTTCAACCAAAAACCTCCTCCTCCTCTTAAAATCGTAGATCAAAAGAAAATGCGAAGCAAATGTAAGTCTTCATCATCTCTTCCATTACTCTCTGCCAAATTGCCTTTTTACTACATCGAATCTGGTGACAGGACGTGTTTATCGATCAAGAAAATGATGGACGTACAGTTACTAAATAACCTAAAGTAATCCTATTAATTGCCTACATTGCCTCGCTAAAATAGTGCTAATGCTTTCTTAAATGCATGTATATTTTTAATGAAAGTGAAGTGGTCCTTAAAATTCTGCATATGTTTAGAAAAATCTGTCTAACATTTTGGGACCTCGGCATAAGAGATCACAGTAAGCGCATTTCAAGCGCTTTTCGTTGGACTACTAAATAGAAGTCGGTAGTGTTACGGCCTGTACATCTCGGAGGCCACACTTATACCCACTAGTAGGTGGCGCTTATAGCGCTGATTTAAAAGTAGAATATAGCACTGCGATAGTTTAAGCTAGCGTATTTGGTCGACAACTGCTAGATCCAACTGGAAGCGAGTAGCAAACTATCAATTGTGAAATAAAGTAGCTAAGCGAGTAATATTGTCATCGTGCCTGTTATAGCCAGTATTCTGGTTCTGTATCACAAAATACTGGAAAATTATATTGCTAACGAGCATTCTAGAACTTGTGCTGGATCAAGTATCGTGTGAAACGGGCTTAAAATCCAAATCCAGTCCTCTCTCAAATCTTAACTCAGCGACTCAGTCGGCCCCGGTGGCGGCTCGGTGAGGTCCTCGCCGTCCACCCGAGGGGCGTGGGCTCGAGTCCCGCATTGGTTGAGCTTTTTTTACCGCCCTGAGGCATGGTTGTGTTTTCGTCCTTCATTACATGTTACAGTGCATGATATAAAATGCTGAATCGGCTGTTTTCGAGGACATTGAAAATAAATAAAATGAAGTAATTGGATAAATCCACTACTTTGGGTGATTGCATATACTGTTGTGCAAAAGGCAAAAGCTATCTCAGTTGAGTCATTCAGAGCGTCGTGAGGGAAAGCTTTAATCCATGTTAATAAGAGCATCTGCTTTCTTGCGGATTATTATGATAGCAGAACAGTATAAAGAGAGACACAAAACAGTCCGCGGTGCGGGTGTGAAATTCCGAAATTCCATTAGGTGAGAGTGGTCGGGGAGTCTGGTAAATGATTCACCGCGTCTTTAATTTGGACCCCGTGTTCCGTGGTGGGGATCAGAGAGTTCCCTCAATGCATTTTCGCTTATAATATCCTTTGACGTTTTTATACTCTTCATTTCGAGGCGAGTAATTCGCCCGAGCTCTTCAAACCCGCTTCAGCCCGCTTATAATATGTCATCACTCGGGGAGCACCGAACGAACCGCTCTGCTGCTTCGCCATGTAAAATTTGTGACGCGCCTCTCTGTGAGCCACGTCATCCGAGCTTCCTTTCTCCTACGCTCCCGGGCCCCGGAAACAACAACGCCGGTAATTAGCTTTATTAATTAATACTGAATGCTTAGCTTCTTCCTTCCCGCCACCTTTTGTGTCCCTACTAAATTCTCTCGTCATCGCGTCTCGTGCCATACCCTTAAACTTCCGTCATCAAAACTATAGTAGCGCTTCTCGGCGTCTCGTCTGACGTAAATGGCGTTGTTGTCGTGCGTGCGGTAGCGCTTGGAACTCTGGGTCTGGATACGAGCCTTCAGCCCAGTGAAATGCTGTCATATTTTAGAAACTTATGATTATGAATTTTTTCAATATTTTGCCTAAATTGGTTGGTTGATGGTGCGTGGCACTCTTTGGATCGGGAGCATGGACCATTGGAAAAGCAGATCAGAAAAGATATTCGAAAGGTATTCGAAACCTAGTGTTGGAGGAGGATGCTGAAGATCAAATGGACGGAGAAAATAATAAATGAAGAATTATAGAGATGAGTAGAGGAGGAGAGGACCATGTGGAACACAATACAGGAAATAAGAATTAGGTGGGTTGGACACACTCCGTGGCACAATGGGTTTGTGAAGAATATAATTGAATGAAAAATTGAGGGAAAAGTCCCGAGAGAAAGGCCTAGGGGTGTAAAATAAATACATAGAACGAATAAAGAAAAAGTAGTTACATTTAAGGAGATCTACCAGGGTCTAAGGGAACTTGAAAATTAAAAAACTTGAAACTTAGAAATAAATTTCATCTATGAATCATTATGTCAAGAAAGGGGTTATAGATGTTTAATGTGATAAAAAGTAAGCAATCTTTCCTTCTAGTTTTAATTTCGTTTCCGTGAAAATCTTCATTGGAGACCTGAAGTATTTTTTTCTTATTACTATTTGCCACAAAAATGAAGAAAGCCAGGTTGAAGTAGGAGAAAACTTGGTGCTGGTAGAACAAGTTTGCAGTTGGAGTATGAATTCTCGGAGGAAAACGAGTGTTTTAGCATGGGCATTAGTAAGAGAATGTCATCAGCAAGAGGCCGTTACTCATAGAAGATAGGTAATGGTTGTGAGCGATGTTGAAGATGAAGAAAAACCTGGTGAAGAATCTACTACGGAGCGTAGCGTTGTAGGGTGGAATAAATCTGGAAGCTTAGGCAATATAATGAGAGTGGATTGGAGGCGTTTGAGATGTGGGAGTGAAGGAGGATGGAAAAATGCAGTAGACGGAAATGAAGACAAACGAGGAAGTGCTTGGTATAGTCGGAAAACAGCCTGTCGCGTTAGAAACACCTTTTCCGTCTCCTTCGTCGACGTTTAGCATCGTTGTGCTAACTCGAATTCGGAAGGGTGATCCTCCTTTTCGCCGGAGATGTGTTGTCATCCATGTCTGCAAGTTACAGACATAAACAATGAGTGCGAAGTGGTCTTAGTCGACGATGTCGGTAATTGGAAGAAACTGCTGCAGGAGATTGTGAGGAGGCAGAGTCGGTGGTTGGAACAGGTGATGAGAAGCTAGGGTATGCTGAAGGCAGTAATGGGAAAGAAGGGAAAAACAGCAGGGCTGGAATGATGAGATAGAAGAGATGTTGGCACTATCTTCTCAGCGTGCCAGAATCCGTTTTATGATTGTCGACAGTCACGCTGAAAAACATTAGGTGCTTCATTTACAGCTGACCCAAAAAGTTAAGTTTGTTGTTCTTTGGCTAGTTATTTGGGAGAGGAGACCGACTTCCGAGGTCATTTGTGCCATTTGGACAGGTGGGTTGGTTGGCAAGGGAAGGGCAAAGTGCAAAATGAGGGGAAATGTGCTGAGAAGCCCGGAGTCGGCGTTAGCCTACTCTTAACGAAAGGCGCAAAAGTGGTCCACTGTTCGAAGGTTTCAGCCTTAACGATGTGGAAATTCATTCGTTCATTTTTTCATCCACTCCCCTCTCTCTCCCTCTAAGTCTCCCTCCCACTCAGGGAACAACGAGCAAGACCTCCTAACGGGAATTCACCTTCTTCACCCTAATCACCCATGGAAATATGAAATCCATTACCCAGCCCCGACAACTCCACTGCTATCCTCCTCAATTCCTTAAGGTATTTGAGCGATATATTTACCTAGTCATAATGGAGACCGAATTCCAATGTATTTTTTTAATTTCAGCGTCTGTAAGAAGTAGGAAGTAAATATTGTAATATTAATGGCGCTATATGACATCGAAAATAGAGTTATACATGCGCTGAACTGCGACGTTTCGATGAACGACTCGTTCATCGAAACGTCGGCAGAAATGGAGCAGAGTTTGACCCGGTCGGAAACCCGAATAACCACCAATATCGCTAAGCGCCGGGAAAGCCTTATATCTTTCAGTACACACCGTTAGTTTTTTTACCAAGTATAGGTGTTATCAATTCCTAATTTTTTCAATATTCTTCTTCTGGAGCACCCAGCCGTACTGTATCCCATGCAAAACACCTTATATTTTTAAGCATATTACTCGAAAAGTAATTCGGCAAGGGGTTAGTATTTTGATATCATTGGAAATATGAGTCTTATTCTTTAAAATGCAGTCAGATTCATCAAATTCTAGTTGAAGTGATATCTCGCTCAAACTACCTTAAGGGGCCGATGTGCCATGTGCAGTGCCATGGCCGCAGTGCCGGTGGTTTAGTGTGGGGTATTGGGTGGCGGGTTACTAGCAACCCGCAAGGCAAGTTTCTGTCACAAGACTGCAGATGGAGGCGGCCGCACTGCACCCCCCAATCTACCCAACCCGCCTGGCGAGTGTCCAAACGTGTCGTGAGGGATTCAGTTGTGCTGGATAATTGCATCTACCCACCACCCTCTCGGACGTGGAGGAATAGCTAATCGCGGGTGATTAAAAGAGGAAAACCATATCCGGCAGACGAATTGAGGAAAATTCCAAAATACTCGTCAACATAAGTACTACTATGCGAGCTGCCACAGAGGCTTGGTTGAGGGGGTGTTAGGACAGCAGCCATGGAAAGGGGAGGGGAGAGGACAGGGGTGAATTGTATGTTAACGCTGCGTCTTACGTTAGTGCCATGCTGCTTTTGTTATAATCACTAATTGATGATCTAAGAAATTTTTGTGCCTGTAAATTTTACAATGTATCTATCTTATTTTATCCCTTCTATAAGTTCGAGAGATATATCGCGGGGTTAAAATAATTTCCTCCGTGTAGTACTGAAACTCACCTGATCGAAGTTTTTCAAGTTGGTAATCGAAGCCTGGCGTGAAGTCTGTTACTGTCTAACGACTCCCAACCTAATCCATCCATCTGCTTTGTGACACTTTCTGTTCACTCGTAGCAGTTTTCAACGAAGCGTGTGGCTTGCCTTAGTATTTTATTTACTTCGCGGATCAAATCCATATGTGCAGGGTCCCAAATGCTTGTGGTGTATTCGAGATGTGGTCTAACCAGAGCAAAGTAGCAGCTCCCTTTCACTTTTTCATTTTCCGACAATTACTACTAGCAACACTCTGGGCTAAAATTCCCCAGGAAATTGGCTCAGATGGTGATTTTTTTTCAATAGTTTTCATATTTTCATATTTACTGCTTAATTATACGCATTATGGGAATCAGATGGCCTAGTTATGTGTGGGATAGAATACATTATTTTCTAACAAACAGGTTTTTCGACAGATTTTACAAAAATATTATACTCCATGCATCGTAACTGTGCTACAAACTAAGTAAACACTTATATGCATAGAATACTGCATTTACTTTAGCCTCCCTTAGGCAGCTAAATTAGGATGAAGCACAATTTTGCTAAATAAATCCAATGCAAACTGTCGCTCGCAAATTTCCATGATAATCATTCCCCGCCATTTTACATGAGAACCACATAAATTCCATGGTGTCTCTGGGTATTTCAATCTTTTTAATAGGGATCGCCACTCATTTAGCCAAATTTCTAGCTAATGAAATTTAAGAATACATTCAATATTGTTTGTGCAATGATAACATTTTGTCGAGCATAAACGAACTCCTTCCAAAGTATTCACTGTCACAATGACACGTTCACTGTTTTTGCAATTCCAATTTCTTGATCAACGATAGTTCGACCAATGGAGTAACGACTATGCATGTACGTTCATCGTCCTGAATCGCCTCTCGCCGACCCCCTCCCAGCAATTATGTAAAACGCTTAGACAATTTTTTTTTTTTTTTTTTTTTTTTCTTTCAAATCTCGCCCCCTTTCGTCACACTCGATCGACCGGTACGACGCCCCATACCAGACGTGGACGAAGTCTTCAACTACTCTAAAAAGATTCAGACCTCTCTTACTGCTTGCCGTGACATCTTTGTATATCTGATTTATCTTTTGATTTATCTGATATATCTGATCTTTATTGAATGTTGAGACGTGACTCATCGATTTTAGCATAGGTACTTGTTCAAATGAAAGATGCATGCAGGCTAGTGGGAAATTGGGAAAAAAGAAAAAAATAAACAAACATCTTTCGGATCTAATTCCATGAATCACTTAGTGGAAACTACCGATGTTCCTGCATGGTGAGCAGCCTACTATGTCAGAGTCACAGAAATTCTCTTAGGACTGAAAGTCGCCCACGTTTGAAATCACTTTTTAAAATCTTTGGTCGAAGTCATCGAAGTGGCATTCAGGAACGAAGCAATTCATTATATTTTCATGTAATATCCATCAACATGATAAACGTTCTATATATTTACATTGTGTCCCTTAGATTCAATATTTTTCCAATTGATTTTTCAAGATCTTCCACATTCGGCGTCTGTATTTGTATGTGCAATCTTTACATGAGATTACTGCAGTGCTAAATAGAAAACATTAATTTTAGCAAATTTTCTGGAATTAATTGTTATCATATATTCACTACATAAAGTAGTCAGTGCTCGCATTTCAGAATAAACCATTTTAAAATTCTTCTTCCAAGCATGTAAATAAGACTAGCTATACATATTATTACGGTTTTGCTATAATTTCATATTCTGCCGTATTGTATATCGCTAACTTTATGAAAAACGCAACAAGAACCGTGAGCGAGTTGAATAAAGTACAGGAAAATATTTTCTTGGCACACTTATTCTTCAAGGAGAGTAATTTTGAGAAAAGTTAAAAACATATAAAAGGTTGAAGGATAGTGAGAAGTTTTTTGAAAATTTAGACAGGGCCATGCTCAATATATGATCTACAGTTTCATATAGGGTTCTAAGTTGACACGGTTGACACGTCCGCGCCAAAATCTTGTAGACTTGACCTAAAAACTTAAGAAAACCAAGGTGGTTCATTAGATTTGTGCGTTATATACATCATCGTTTAGATAATTCTGTTTTATATTCAATCTATATATAGACTAATTCTTGCAAACAAATTTTGGACCATTATTGGCGTTAGAGTAAGTGCGCTTTTTGTATTTTTTTTTGTTTTGAGTGTTTTTTTCAAATACGACATGTAAATACAAAGTAACTTAGCTTTATTATTGCGTCTGCGGAATTTCAAGTTTTTAAACTCATTGTCAGTACTTTTTGGTATGCTTTTCGATTTATAAACCTACTTTTTCTCGGCCACTATGTATCATGGCGCCATGAGACTAAAATTGTTATCTTCTTCTATAAAGTTCCTGAGTGAATCTGACATTATCATTTTGCTGAAGTTAGAACCCTATTTTATATCCAATTATATATTTTCTGACAAAAAAACCGCGGGAGCCCAAAGCCAGAGTAGCTTATTCCACAGCGCAGTGCGGCCTGATTATATCCACCCGCGATTCACCAGCTTCCCTCTATCCTTCAAATTATCCGCTTCCCCGCATCACTCCTACTCCCATTATTCCACCTAAACCTCAATAACATAGCAGCAGTGGACATTAATAAATAAATAGCAAACTATGTACCTGATGATAACGCCTATACGTCGAAACTAGTTGCATCTTGTAACTAAAATAATTAAATATCATTGGAAAGACGTTTTTTCTCTCTGAATGAATGAATGGGTCCACTGTTTATCGTCCCATCCGACGTAGGGAGTACTGCACCTGAAATTCTCTCCTTAAAGCACCCACATATTCCGCTGAAAGTCTCTTTTACCGCCGGGATTCGAGACCGGGCCCTTCGGGATGGGAAGCCAGAACTCTAGCCAACACACACAGTCATCACGCCGTTCTCTTTCGGGGATAGTATAGTAAAAAAAGCTGAAGTCTCGGTGTTACGCCTGTAAAACTGGATCTGCTCTTCATGATTTCTTCGACACTGCCCTTTATCTGTTTACTTATTTGCTTCAATCACACTCATACATTGCTTCAAACTCGCCCTCCTGTTCTTAATATTACTCCTAATATTCCTACTCTTAAGAGTGAGTATCTTCCACCATATTCACCCATGAGATACTCGCGAGTCGCGAAAGATACCTCTTCCTCTCACACCCTCACACCATTCACTCATCTATCATAAATTTGCTTAATTATTCGACTCTCATCCATTCCTCGCAAACGGACGAAGCACACTCTTATCATACTGTCTGTCCATTACTGGACATTTATACCATAATCCACATTCTTTTATGACCCACTTATTCAGGTACCCCCATACCCTCTGCATTCAGCCTACTCTTATACATACCCACTGTACGCCGGCCTGACCTGACATACCCATGTTTCGCTACCATACGATAAAGTACGAAGGAGCACACTTATGTGAAATGCAATTTTTGCTCCCGTGGACCAACTTTCACTCCTTGATATAATTCACATACTACCTGCGACTTTTCTTACAGCTATTTCACGCCTTTTAATCTCTTCATCTATCATCCCGTCTTTCACAAGCATTCGGACAGTCTCTCTAGCCACCTCATCAACCCATCATTGGTGTTTCGATCTTGGTCACCCGATAAAATTGTAATATTTCGCACTCAATTCCTTATTCGCCCACCGGTTACGGGTTTTACAGGCTTCCGGGCCTAAGAAGTAGTTGAATTTAATAGAATTAGGCTAAACTTTGTGAAATCTCATCGTTACACAAGATTCAAACTCCGTAAATTTCACTGAAAGTTTAAATAACGACCGGTTTCATCCAAAAGTGAACATCATCTGGTGTCCTGATGATATCCGCTGTTGGATGAAACCGGTTGTTATGAAATCATTCTGTGAAATTTTACAGTTTTTATATTTTGCTAAGAAGCATTATCCGATTAAGTGTGTTTTATTTCAAAGTTGCTGTATTGCAGATATTATACTTCATTATCAGAAATTCAGGATTGGATACCGACACCAAGGCATTGGGCAATGTCGAATGGGCACTCCTGGAGCTCATGACTATTCATATCTCGAATTGTTGGATATTTTGGGATGCTTCTGTTCTTAGCTCACTCACTCATCGCGTGGCACGCGCTAGTGGAATCTCGACGACCTTTTAAAATTTGTTGATAAACATTATTTGGTGCTGTTTACCTTCACTGCCTTTCGTAAAAGGTTTCGAAATAGCTAAACCTTAGGTTGCAAGCTTGCGATATTCGAAGACGAATTGCATTTCTATGTATCCCTGGTTTTTTTTAGTCCTTGGGGCGTCAGTCCTTGACCACAATGTTATTTATGTCCGCTGTGGGGTAGCTGTAGGTTTGTTGGTTTTTTGTGGAAATGTAGCAATTATCCAAGTCGGTAACCACTCTTTAATTTTATCCTACGTTAAATTTGATGTTTTCAAAATTGACTTTGGAGCCAAAATTTTGTTATCTTTTCCTTGACCAAATAGGTTAGATATTTGCTGAGTATCTGTGCGCTGACTGTTTATGTAAATGAAATTGATATGAAAAAAGGGCAATTTTATAGACCTGGAAGTCTCGCTGTCGTTGGTACAAAAACAAGACTATACCCCTTATCGTGTACTCCCTCACCTTAACCCTAATTACCAATGGAAATACCAAACCCATTACCCTGAATCTTCAACCCCGCTTCCAAACTCCATCAACAACCCCCTCCCTCTCTATCCCTCCCTTCCACATGCCTCTCCTACAACCACCCTTTTTCAGTGAGTATAAAGTCATCCGTTTTGCATAATTTGCACCTGATATTCAGAAAATTTGAAAATAGTTGTGCCGTAAGAATATAGTTCTGAGAAAGATAAATAATTCTGCTCTGGTCGGTGCAGAAACTACATATTTGAATCGAAAAGAGTTATGAAATATATGTCTATGTAGACACTCATTCAATGCGTGTTGCAAAAAACATGCACTGACTTTATTGGTTCCATAAATAATTACATAAAACATTTGGTCGTATGGTATGGAGTTATATACTTATGTGTCATATGTCATTTTCGTTAAAAACATTTACCAAAATAAATTGTTCAGTGTAAGTAACCAAGGTAACGGATGTGTAATGAACCACTTGGAAGCCTAATAATGTGACGAATCACTAGTTTATTTACTGGTACAGAATGATTAATGTTATTAATAATGATCATAAGTACTGTACATACTTAAACATAAATACATTGTATCCAGCGTGAGGAGGGTAGACCAAACGGCAATGGCTATAGGGAGATAGGTTACGAAAGCGTATGTTGCTGCAACCCGAATTCAGGGGAGAGGTCCATCTATCTATATATATTAATTTTTTAGCGTGTCAGTCAGTCATTCTGTATCCATTTTGTTTATATCTCTCTCAAGTTTTGAGCTAGAGAAATGAGGTTTGGTGCATAAAATATGGATTCTCTATCTGTATGATTTGGTAGTAAATTTGGTTTGGTAGGTGGCAAAGTTTGGGGTTGTTTTTACCCCGATATTGTTAACATTGACGCCCATAAGAAAAGCATTGAATTCTGTGCAGGTTTTTCTTCATTTGTTTTTTTAAATTACTTGCACTCAAGATATTGGACCGAAACTGTTGTCCTAAAAAGCAACCTACGCGGTGAAAACCCGAAAAAGCAGAATAATTCATATTGTATATCCGAAAGCACTCGAATAAAATTTTCAACTCTATTTTATTACGCAAAATATCATTTACTTTCATTAATGTTGGACATGTAAATGTGTCTGCTTTGTAAATGTGTGCCTACTTAAAAAGAAAAAGAGGTATTGCAACGCATGCCGGGCCCCGCCGGCGATCGCGCCTCAAGTTCGAGCCACCTTATTTCTCTTTCAAGTTTGCTTGGGATGGGAAGGCTTAAAAGAATGCAATTGCTGTTTTGGGGAAGAAAAATTATTCTGAATGTTTTTTTCATTTTTGGGAAACACACTCATTTTGCCACATTTCCCACTGCTTCCACTTGAGTAGTGCAAAAAAAAGAAAAAACATTAAGTTCACTTCAAGAGCACACCAGACAGAGACTGCCTGCAAAGCAGGCAGCAGGTCTGCTAGTAACTTTATGAATCTCATAACTGTCGATCCCATGGTCTAAATGTTTGTGCAACCGGCCATTATTACTTGAGAAGGGAAGGAACCTTGAGAAAGGAAGCTGTTGAGTTTTGAAGTTTACAATGCGAATGGAATACCTTATATGTGACGCAATGATATAGCTCTAACTTTCATATATTTATCGCAAGATCAATGCATTTTGTCGTGGAATTACCGACATTACCACGTAAAAGACTGATTCGTAGCTAGTCTTACGTGCTGATTTGAATTTGTAAAAATGTGCCAAGGTTTTTCATTTTATCAGCATTAAATTTCTAGAAGTTGATCTTCAAAACTTTGGGTTAGTTTCTGCCTTCTAAGTATACTTAAAATACTTGGGATAGCTCTTAACCACAACTCAACGGTTGAATATTGCGTATGCTACATCAAATATATATATTTTCTGCAGAGATATTTTTTACCGTTTTCGTTCACTATCCATCCAAAATCCCATGACAATAATTCTTCGTTAAGTATGTCGCGCTTAGGAACACACACACCCTTATAGAATTGGGTATTTTCCACGTATTTCAAACTATCGATATTCTGATTCAGTTACTTGAACTTATTGCATTGGCTAAAAATTTTCATATCAAATTGTATGAATTTCGGTTTTAAAAGCTAAAGAAAGTAGAAGGTTACGAAAGCACCCGAGCACACTCCGAAAACAACCGAATGGCCTGTGACGTCATTTTCGCTGTTTACATTTAGACTCAGGCGTTTCCTTATGCTTACGGTGGAAACAAATGCGGCGAAATTAGTTTCTGACGTGTTCGCGTTTCTAGATATGCCTTTAAATGGCATCTAAGTAAGGGATAGAGATGGTGTTTTGTGCCACAATGTACAAATACATCGGTTGAAACACCGAACAAGAAATTTATTCACGCAATCACGACATTGAATGATTGAAATTTCTTCCTTGGATTCCTCAATCTCCACCCGTAAAAATGTATGCTTTACTCCGCACTTTGTGTTCTGGACATATTCTTGCAATGACTGTCCACAGTGGTCCATCTCTCTTTACTTGGACGTATCCTATAGCATTATCGCCATATCTCTCACGAGAAGCTTTATAATATAACAACACTTAAATTAAACTTTGGATAGACATTTAGGAGATGAGAATCTATTTTTAGGCATTTCTACAGCTGATAAGCCACTTCTAGAAACCTCTACAAACAATCACTAATTAGCAAATAAAAAATTAACTTTTTAGGTGTGTCGAGTATTGGCAGCACAAACATTTGGCGAGTACTGTGTTATGTTGATATGTTTCTAAGATACTGTTTGTTTACTGTTGCATGGACTGATATGGACTTCGATAAAGAAAGAAGTATCATAATGATTATGAGTGTATTGGAAAAACAGTTAATAAAGTTCATACACCAAATACATAATTATATGTATCAAACATGATATAAAACAGAAAAGACGATTTTAAAAGCAAACTTTAGGCTTACATTTTTTGGACTTAAGCTCAACGAATTTCCGCAGCATTAAATCGCTCGTCCTTCTTCATTAAAACGCCTACCATAAACATATCCAATTTGGGTAAATTATCTTATGTGGTTATAATAAAACCATTGCACGCCATAGTCTTTGTTTTCAATGAAAAATCTTTAAATATACGGTAGATCTTCTACAGTTACTCACTTTCTCCCTCACATCCGTCCATCGCTCAGCGAAAATGACGTCAAGCCAATCAGATTTCGTTTCGCAGCGGCGAAAAAAATTTGAAATTTCCACTATTTTAATCTTAAATATCTCAATTAATATTGAATCAATTTTAAAACTACTTTCACTCCGCAAGCTTGTTCGAGTTTAAGTAACATATAAAGATCCGTAAACTTAAATTTAAAATTTTGGAAAATACCCAATTCAATCCCTTGCGAAAGACTCTCCCTAAGAAAAGGAGCGCACGCTCTCGGTTCATATGTTTCTACGTACTTCAAAATGACAATTTAAAAAGATTTAAATAAATACTACTTGGAAAGACATAACGTGTTAGTTGCAATGGTCTTCTTTCTAGGCAGCTTTATGTTTTGTGGATATTTATGGAAACCCAGCTCATATTGCATTCGCGCTCCAATAACATCTTAGTATTAAGGATACTTATTTACCCTCTTAGTGCCATCTATTCACAGTAGAATATTTCAGAAATAACGAGGGTATCTTGTAAATAAAATTTAACCCTTTAGTAAAATAACATTATGGTGCATTCTTTTGAAATATCACTCTCTAGCTTAACTTTACCGTCTCATATACGTCTTTTTTCATTGACAATATTCTGTTTTCATCACTGCAACAACGAAAAACAATCGTAATCATATGCTTGAGTATGGGAACTTACTTTGTGGGAACACATATCCATCTTGTAGAAAAAAAACCAGAAACAATGGTTAAAATTTCCACTCACTTAATTACCGACTAAGGTTTCGGCAGTTCATACCATCATCAGAGTACAGTTTTACAAAGAGTTCAGCCTTATATATGGTAACATTAAGGGTCTACATCTACATCTACATATTACCCCGCAAGCCGCCTCAATAGGCGTGTGGCGGGGGGTGTTAGGACACCAGCCGCTTAAAGATAAAAAGGAAACGCTCTAATGAAATTACGCCTCTAGCATTTATTAAAGTCCCTTATTGTTCGGGGGAAAAACGAATTCCCATACCTATCCGTTCGGCAAAATATCTCTCTTAATTTATCGTTTCTATCGGACCTGGAAATATAGTGGGGTTCTAATATGATGTTCTCCGTGTCGCTCTGAAAGATATCTATTCTCAATTGTTCAAGCAATCTAAGCCTAGCGCGCAGCCTCCGAGTCTCTAGCGGTTCCCAGCCTAATTCGTTTAACATCTGTGTAACGCTGTCAGTACGCCCGTAGCTGTTTTTGACGAATCGCGCAGCTTTCCTTTGTATTTTATTAAGTTACCGGACTAAGTCTTTCTGCACCGGATCCCATATGCTCGCTGCATATTCAAGGTGTGGCCGGACGAGTGCGAAATAGCACCTCTCTTTTACTTTTTCATCCGAAAATCTTCCCACAATACGCTTGACGAATCCTAGCTTCTTCAGAGCTCTGCCACAAATATTTCTTATATGTGCTCCCCACGATAGGTCCGAAGTTATCGTAACTCCTAGATACTTCACTTCATCTGTCGCCTTTATGTTAACACCATCCACAGCATATACATGGGAATAGTTGGACGACTTCTGCAAGAAATGTACCGCCGTGCATTTGCTCAGATTAAGTTCGAGTCCCCACTCTTGGCTCCACACATGAACGTTGTTTAAATCCGATGATAGAGTTTCAAAGTCAGAGTGATCACTAATTTCACGATAGATGACAGCGTCGTCGGCGAATAGACGTATTTTACTGCTAATTCGAGAGCATAGATCATTTATGTATATAATGAACAAAAGGGGTCCGATCACGCTTCCTTGCGGGACACCTGATGTCACTTTAACGACATCAGAGCTAATTCCGTCAAGAACTACCTTTTGCTTACGATCACTCAGAAAGTCGCGTATCCAGTTTACTACTGTTTCGTTTAGGCCGCATGACTGTAATTTGTATAAAAGTTTGTTATGAGGTACCGTGTCGAAAGCTTTCTTAAAATCTAGAAATAATGCGTCAACTTGTCTTTTCGATTCGCCAGATTTGAGAACGTCATGAAGAAAGAGCGCGAGTTGTGTTTCACATGATCTACCTTTCCGGAAGCCGTGCTGACAGCCATGGAGGACGTTACGACTGTCCAGGAACGTCATGATATTGCTAACGACGATATGTTCGAGTATCTGGCCTATAATCGACGTTAATGAAATTGGTCGATAGTTCCCTGGGTCGTGTCTGTTTCCCTTTTTGAATATCGGCGTAACGTTTGCAATTTTCCAGTCTAATGGTATATTTCCTTCAGACAATGACTTCTTGAATATTATGTCTAAGAACGGTGCGATCTGTGGCGCTAACTCCTTGAGGACACGCGCGGGTATTCCCTCCGGACCCGGAGATTTACTATTTATTATCGACTGTAGCTGTTTAGTTATCCCATCACGTTGAATAGTGATTTCTTTCATCGGTTCCTCAGTGAATTGTATTTCAAAATTACATGCAGTATCGTCTGTGGTGAATACACTTTTGAAGTGGTAATTTAACGTGTTAGCTTTGTCAATATTTTCGGTGACAAGTTTGCCATCATTATCAAATAACGAATCTACGGTTGAAGATTTTCCCTGAAGCTCTCTCGCATATGACCAAAAAGATTTCGGATTTTCTTCGAGTAATTCACCAAGTACTTTTTTCTTGAAATTTAGCAATGCAGAACGCATTGATTTCTTAGTTTTTGAGCGTTGCGCAGCGTAACTTTCTTTTGCTTCAAGTTCCTTCGATTTGTCACCTACCGTAGTGAACTTTTTAACCAAGTTGTACAATTTTCTCTGTCTCTTAAGGTCCCTCCTAACATCGTTGTTATACCAGCGAGGTTCTTTACTGTCACATTTCAATTTTTGCGGAATATATTCGTTGATTCCCCGTCGTAGAATTTTTAAGAAATATTTCCATGATTCATCAGTGCTTTTATCCTCAGTTTTAGCTACGAAATCCGTGTACGAATCATTAAGCATCTCGCCAAATTTGATGAAGTTGCATTTATCAAATAAATAAATATTGCGTTTCGGTTTTACAGCTGACTCTACTTCAATTTTTAAGGTTGCAAAAATTACTCTGTGATCACTTATGCCGTCAATAATATCGAGCTGTTTTATCAACTTAGGATGGCTTACTGCAAAAAGGTCTAATATTTTATTTCCTCTCGTAGGCTTGTCAACTACTTGGGAAAGTGAGTGATTACCAAGTGTGTTGAGTAAGATCTCGCTGATTTCCCTTTTCCTAGAATTCGGTTTTACAGTGTAAGAATCCCAATTTATATATGGCAGATTAAAATCTCCCCCAATAATTATTACACTTTTACTGTCTCTCACAGTAAATGCGGATATTTGATTATCTAATTGGTAAATAACATCAATTTTGGAGTTTGGAGGTCTATAGAAAGAGCAAACATGTATACTCCTTTTGTTTCGTTGTTTAATTGTACACCACACGCTTTCTATTTCATTGTCAGTTATTTCGTGGGCGGTGCTGTGTAAATGTGATTTAACTGCTAGAAAAACTCCGCCACCTGCCCTATCGCTTCGATCGCATCTGTAGATTTTATATCCTGGAGGAAAAACTTCGCTGTCGCTTAAATCCTCAGTAAGCCAGCTCTCCGTTCCTATGACCACGTCTGCGTCCTGAAATATATGCTCGATTTCAGCGCGCTTGTTTTTAACGCTACGGCAATTAACTACTATAAAGTTAATGTCATATTTTGTCGATTGAGTGTCGGTTGGTTCTTTTCCACGCTTATGGGTATTAGGTGGGCGAATTTCACTGGAAGTGCTTATTACATTTGATATCATTTCTTTCACTGGAGTACGAGTTTTGGGAAAATTGCCACTATTTACCGGCTTTAGCGCTCCTAAGTTTACTTGGGTGTGAACATTTTCGCAATGCGGATTTCCTCGGAGGCTGCGTTTGGTTAAATATTTAAAAATCCCACTATATGACCTATCCTCTAGTCTAAAAAATATCTACAGTGCTCAAAAATCCTACGAGCCACCCGTTCAGACGCCTCTTTGGAATAATGCACCCCAGACGAGTTGAGGGGAGCCCGGCATGATCTAAGCACCGGCCGAAGATCCACGAACTCTGCCCCAATGCTCGCACAGAATTTCCACAGCCTCTTGTTGATCCAGGAAATCCTGTCCCAAACTCGAGGGCCGCAGTCAGTCCGTGGAACAATGCTGCAGATGGATAGTCGCAGATCGACACCAGTGCCCCTCCGAACGCGTTCCACCTCCGAGTTTAGATCCCTAAAGGAATCCAAGATCTCATCGGCTCTACGCTCGGAAGCATCATTGGTGCCAACATGGGCCACCACCCGCAGTCTAGAGCAGCCCGTGTACTTCACCGCCGCTTTTACCACCGCCGTAGAATTGGGTACGATTCCCCCTGGTGTACACCAGGAGGTGACCCGTTGGTCCGCTCCGTCTCTCCTTGCCCTCTTCTCCAACTGGGGGAAAATCCGCCGGACGTTCGAACTCCCTAACAATACTATTCCTGCCCTCCCAGCCCGGCTGCCGTTCGAAGTTGAGTCCCTTGCAACGGGGGGTTCGTTCACGACCTCGCTAACTGGCTCCCCAGAATTGTCCTCCGACAAAACCGCGAAGCTGTTGCGAACGGGGATGGGATTAGCCTCCGCATCCCCCACTCCCCGTCTCGGTCGAGCCACCGCCCCCCGCCCTTGGGGCACAACCACCCACTCGGGCCTCAGGCTGTGAGTCATCCCCAGACCCGAAGATTGCACCGTCTTCCCCAAGGCCGCCGCACTTGCTTTCGCACCCGAGCATGCCCGGGACACCACCTTGGTGCTGTGCAAGGTCCTGGAAGAAACGCTACAACCACCGAGGCCCGAAACCCTCCCACAACCCGTAACCCGGGCGAGTATCTCCGTAACTAACCTCTCCAGTTCGGCGACACGTGCCTCGAGGAGGTCGCTCTTCACCTTGCTCTTGAGGCTCGCTACAGAGGAACTAGGGCCAGCCATACTATTCTACAGGCTTTAGCACTTAAAACGATTTGAATTTACACTAAGTCCTCTAAATATATAAGGCGGGTATAAGCGAATCAAGTACGATACGCAAGGTTGCGTAAGAAGTACTTTCTAGCAAAGTAGTTAGACGGATAAAGAGCAAAAATGCAATGGATCAGTTGCTAGAACACGCACGCACGTACAGGATCAAATAATTATTAAGAGTCAATACTAATACTTTGGAACTACTAATAATTTTAAGTTCTATAACACTACTTAACCACTGAAGCAAGACAAATTATAACTAAGCAAGCACTACAAATTAGTAATACACTTGAATAAAGGAAAAAAGAATTTAAGAAACTAAGATGGTCAGCGACTACTTATCCGTTACACCGTCGGCTACAGGACCAGGCTGCTTCACAACACTACTTCACTACACAGCACTACTTCACAAAATGCGATTTCAAAAATAACACTACTTCACTTCACAGCACTACTTCGCAAAATACGATTTCAAAAATAAAACACTAAATTCACTGCTGCACAAATCTAGGTGTACGGTGCCGCTGCCGGTCAGAGGAGTCAAATAGGTGATCGCCGCCGGTCAGAGGGGAAACCGGTTTCAGGAGCGCTCAGTAGACACAACCTCACCCTTCGAGAGCTGGTTGAAGAATGAGGGTGGGGTATGAAGTTGAGAAAAAGGGGGAAGGAGGTTGAGAAAAAACAAGGAAAGGTTGTTTAAGGTCATAGGAAGTCTTGAGTTTTAGGATAGGTGAATGAGCAACAACACTATCATTACATAGTTGAACATTAATATTAGATATTTCAAATTGTCCATAGAAGTTCATAAATATAATATTCCTTGTTATTCCTACACTCCCATCCCTTTTTCATAACTTCATACCCCACCCCCAATGTTAAGATATATAAGGTCGAGATGTTTGTAAAACTGTACTCTGATGATGGCATGACGTGCTGAAACCTTGTTCGGGTGTAATTAAAAGTGGAGAAATTTTAACCAGTGTTTCGCCTTCTCTTTTGTCAAGATGAAATCGTACTTAGTTTTCAATATTTTATTGATGCCACGCGCATGAACCGATACTTAGGCCCGTGGTTCTTTTCGCCGGAGAAAATAAAGCCCATAAATCGTCTCTTGACACTACAGAGGGTAAAAATATGTAAATTATGATTACTTGTATATTATGTGTCGATCAATAGAGTCGTGTATTTCTAGCGCTTGTTATCCTTTGTGACGCACAGCCAAATGTTTGTGCTATTCCTAAAATAATTTGTTTATATTATTTAATACTCAGTTGCGAAAGTATTAGGATAAAGTAATAACTACTCACTATGGAAAAAATGCATTGAAAATGTATTTTTATCAAATTGCATTTTAATATTTAATAATAAATTTCAAATACTTTTCGAACATAGTTACATTTTAAATGATTGTAACGGGTAATTCCTAAAAACATAAGTAAACGCATTTCAATAATAAATTTTTTCAGAATATATTTTTTCATAAAATGCATGCGAAATGCACTTCTTGAAGAGAGTTTTATGAAATGATGCTTCAAATACACGGGAAAAACTAAAAACAACGACCACTACGGGGGCCGCGGTTGCAATACGCAAAGCTTTGGTAATTCTAATTGGTTGTTTTCAAATTAACGAAAAAGCGTATTAAGTATTATAAATGAGGCATTTCATTCATTCATTGGTGGTTGAATCCTAAGATTGGTTGACTGCAGCTCTCCATCCTTCCCAATCTCATGTGAGTTTCCTTATATGGTGTAGAAAATTCTCGCTGTCTCGTTTCAGATATTTTCCATTGATGTATTTTTCCAAAATCAAGAAAATACTTGCTTTAACTTGGTACAACACTTGGAAAACTTGAGACGAACTCGCTACCCCTGGGCCACCCTGGCCTCTCCTGGGTATATATGTAACAATTTCCTCCAGCAATGTGTACCTATATCGTTTCTAGAGTGCAAAATCGCGTTTTTCATTCTCCCTAAAAATATGTTTGCACACTCACCTGATGGTATAAATGTTTTACTCACTCCCGATTAATCATATTAACAGTATAAGTTGGAGTACCCCGGACACGTGTCGCACGCTTACCCCAAAGCGTCATATCCGGCTCTCTTCCCTTCTTCTCTGTCCAGCTGAGTCGAGGGGCCCTATACACCAAGGCAATCTCACGGTGAATTCGTGGTAGGCTGGTTCTTGGAACGACGTCAAAATTCCGAAAGATGCGATTCGCTAAAGGTGTTCACGATATGCTCGCCTCGACAGTTCGAGCCCCGAGTGGAGCTGTGGAGTGGTAAGGTTCGGTCTTGGACTGCGACCTCACATCCACAGTGAATTTATTTATTTATTTATTTTCAATCGAAAACAGCACTCATTGGCCTTTACATCGGGGTATTAACAATATTAACAATGGACAATCACACACAACCATGCCCTGGGAAGTGAAAAATCCTCCCCAGGCGGGATTCGAACCCGCGACCGGGTTAGCAGGCGAGGACGTTACCCCGCCGCCACCGAGGCCACGTTTAAGGTTTAAGGTTGTTCCACAGTAAAATGACTTAAATACCATGCTATTCATATTTAGGCTACTTATACGGAAAAACGTGTCCTTTGCTTGATATAAATGTTAAAATCCAACATTTCCACGCCATTTATCTTGCAAATTGAACTTGAAATAACATTTAGTTCAATTGGAGAACGAGAGAAATACATGGGAAAATATTGTTTATTATAAATGCTATTTTCGCGGAAAACTGTTGATAAGGAGGGTCAACTACCGGGAAATTGAATAAACATATAATAAATGCATCTTACCTCCTGAGACTTTAAGGTATTAACTTATTGCGATAACTGATGTCAAAATGCGGCAATTCCATAACTTGATGACAGCTAGTTATTGGCCACTGAATTATAAAAGGATGTAACTATAAAAGGATATAATCTTGATTATGCTTTGGTAATTCCATTGAAATGGCGCTGCGGTTGGCTCCCACGGCTATAAAAAAAAGTGTTCATTAAAAATGTATTCGTCCACGTATCAACATATTTTGCTAATTGTCAATGTTGGTTTTCAACTGCTAATGCATGTCGTCAGCGAAAACAGAATTTTACGAACCAATTAAACAAAAAGTTGAAGTTTAGTATTTGTTATGACTCACACAGTCGCCGTGGAACCTCCATAAGTGGCATTTGAATTTTTCGAGGTCGTCAAGATTCTCTTTTCGAGACTCGGAAATCCCGAGGCTTAACGGAACAGGGCACCAGAGGCAATTTCTATTCCTCCGCATTCCCTTATCGGCTCCATTGGCCGTACAACGATCTCTCCCCTCCCTACTTCTCTATTCTCCTTTTTCTGCCCTTACTTTACTCTTCTCCTTCCCCCCTCCCCCAATCCCGTTTCTTCCTAAATCTCGACCTCTCCCCCTATCTCCCCCATTCCTCCTCCCAGGGCTATTCCCCCATCCTTCCTCCACCCTGATTACCGGCACCAGCCATGAATCCAGATCAAAATGAGTTTTGTCACGACTCTTCCTCTCCTTTTCCCTGTGCCCAACTTCCATACTCCCTATCTAAGGCCGCTTGCCTACACTCGCCGGCAATATTCCGGAACCGGCGCGTCTAACGGCTTGGGTCATTGCGCGCTGGACGGAAATTCCGATGCCGTTACCTTCTTTGATTTTTGTAGGAGGACTACTATGTGACATCTTTGGTGCCACAACAAGCGTCCTAATCCACATGAGTAACAATAATGTTTAATAGGATAGGATTAGGGGCGAAGGATGGCTCCAGTCCGTGATAGAGGGAAGGATGTTGGGCAAGCGAGGATGGGGGAAGACGAAGAAAGGTTTAATAGACGAGTTGAAGAAGGGTAAGACGTATGCTGAGATGAAGAAAGAAATACTAGGGGTAGATAGGGTCCTACGCACGTAACAATCCTGATGATTCTTACTGACTTCCATTTGAACCTACCTTAATTTAAAGAATGTAGACCTTAAATAATGAATGAATTTGTCTATGTGGTTTCACCTCAATGAGAATTGCCAAAGTCATAATTCGACGTGCATTTTATCATATTTAAACACATTAAAAACATGAATTATGACGGCCACATTCAAACCACCAAGTCATTTACTTTAAATCAAAATACTCTTGCACCGAGTTACCACGTTTTTTATAGTAACCAATCATATATTTCTTGTTTAAATGCCGCAATAGTACGTTTCCTTTTAGTCTGGTTTTGTTCGTTTTACAGCTTTGTACACTTAAATAAAATTTTATGTTCTTTCTATGTTGTGGACAATCTGCATTGACCAGGGTATGATTTCATTTTATTCCTTGTATCATTATGCACTTCAGTTCTATAATCCGTCCAAGATAATAGCGCAGTTGATTGTACTGATTTGGCTTATTGTTAGAAATAAATGAGGAGTAAATAATTTTTTCACGATCGTGTGATTTAAAAAAAGGCCACCATCATAGATTCTTCGATCACGTGATTCTCACCAAACAGAATTGGACAAGTTTAGGAAAACATTTTACGCTTATTCGTAGGACTTATGGCGATGAAGTTTGGCCGGAGAACTTCGCGAAGACAATACTAATTACGGTTCCGAAGTAGAGCAAGGGAAAAACGTGCGAAGAATATAGGACATTAAGCTTAATATCCCACTTGGCCAAAGTAGTTCTGAAAATTGTAAATAGAAGGCTAATGAATACCTGGGTGACGACCAGTTTGGGTTTTATGGGAGGGACGGGAACGTGAGACGCTATAGGAGCGATAAGGACTCTAGTAGAAAGAAACCTTGAGTATGGGCAGGATGTTTTTGCTTACTTTGCAGATTTCGAGAAGGCGTTTGATAGGGTGGACTGGACTAAATCAACAGGAGTGTTGAAGAAATTACGGGTCGATAGGTGTCTCATTCGGAATCTGTATATGAACCAGACGGCGCAGGTTAGGGTAGCCAATGGAGAATCGGGATGGGCCATGGTAAGACAGGGAGTGCGGCAGGGGTGCTCACTATCACCGTTGCTTTTTTAACGTGTAGCCAGAAGAAATGGTAAGGGAAGCATGGATGGACAAGGAGGTAGAAATAAAGGTAGCAGGGGACCTGATAAAATCAGTGAGATTTGCAGATGATCAAGCATTGGTTTGTCAGTCAGCCAAGGATTTGAAATCAACGATGAATGCGTTAGAGGTCTAATGCGAAAACATGGGATGAAGATAAATCATAAGAAGACGAAAGGGATGAGATTTTCTAGAAGTAAGAAGTGGGGCTAAATATAATGGTGGGAAGGCACAAAAAAGAGCAGGTCGAGCAGTTCACGTATCAGGGTAGTATTTTGGAGGAGAATGGGTTTCGTGGGAGGACCATCAGATATAGAAGTGCCCTGGCTAAAGAATCATTTTCAAAAAGAAGGGAATTGATGAAGAGGGACTGGGAAGAGACGTAAAGAGAAGGCTGATGAAAACTAATATGGAGCGGGGTGCTGTATGGGTCGGAAACTTGATCACTTCGAAGGGAGGATGTACGCAGACTTGAGGCGTTTGAGATGTGGGTTTGGAGAAGGACGGAGAGGGTGAGTTGGGTGGCGAGGAATACCAACGAGGAGGCATTGGATATGGTTGGGGAGGAGAGGAAGCTTGTGGCTGAGGTTCGGAGAAGGAAGAAGAGATGGATGGAGGAAGTTGTGAGAAGGGAGGGCAATGTGAAGGTAATAGAGGGGTATAGCGTGGAGGAGGAAGGAAGAAGATAGGATTTCTTGACGAAAAAAGAAGAGGTAGAAGAGTGATTTAAGAGGGATCTAATTACTGAAGATCCCTAGGAGGGATAACTAGACTATGTTTCTGAAAAGGGGATGCAGGATGGGGACTGTTCAAGAACCTACCAATCACCTGGAAGAATACTAAAAAAAATCTCCGGAGTAGTTCAGCTCACTTAGGGAGATTGGTATGCACCTCTCCGTTCCTTGCGCGCGCCAAAGAATTCATGCAAAGTGCAACATGCGGCGCTAAAAAAAAAACTGGGGATGGGGAATTATTTAAGCGAGATCAGGCAGGATTCCAGCTACAAGAAAGAGGACTTTTGGCGGTTAACGGCTCTTTCTGATGGGGGATAAGAACATTTCCAACCAAGGACAAATGATGAGCGGGTTCAAAGTGATGAGCGAGTTTCATGCAGAAAGGCAGGGATACGGCAGAGCTATTCTTTTGCGTCTCTGTGCGGTGTCTACTCTAAAAGAGCTGCAATCGGAGCTTTCTGACAAGTGGCGCGGTTATCGACAAATGGCGATGAACCGACGCGCCCTCCGACATCGCGCGACTTTCAATAACCTTACCAGGTTCCCGGGAGTTGGAACCTCTGGTTACACCGTAGGTAAAAGTAAAAAGGTTGCTTCATACCGATTTTTTAGGCAATTCAATGATATTCTCACACGTAGTCTTATGAATGAAGAGCTCTCAGGTTTCACACCGGGTCAGGTTCCCCATAACTTACGACGTTTCCACGAGCTACTCGCCCAAATGTCGGAATGTCATTCACATAATTTGCCTGGAAATCCTTCAGTCATGCATCACATAACCTTATGGCACATGACTTTTATTTCGTGCTAATTCGATTACATATGTACAGATTTTCTTCCAAATGCGAAATAATACATTTCTTATGATTATAACTGTCGATAACTAATATCAAGATGTCACGTCGAGTCCAATATTCGAAAAAAAAAAACATATTTCAATATAATTTCGTCAACATTTTTGAATGCTGCGACGAAAACTCGAGCGCTTGCTTAAGGCAACATGCTTTAATTAAGGGAAAAATGTTAAATATAATTCTTGTATAACTTCCATTGTTGCCTGTATGGTGAATTCCACCGCATGTACAGCTGTACTTGAGTGAAATGTGGTCCAAGATTTTCTTTTAGACTTACTTAAACATTATTTTAAGGTGCACTCAATGACCCACGATTATCGCTCCAGCCACCTTAAACGAAGTGTGCCAGTTGCTTCCTAACTTAAGTGTTCTCTCTCTACATTTCCATTTCTTGATTCTCCAATTGAAATCTCTTATCCGCTTTCTCATCGCCAATATGACGCAGTGATTTACAGGATACTTCTATGTGCGTAGATTCAGACCTTCTCGAGGTTCGAGCACTGTGCCTCCCGCTTGGAGATCCCGCCTTTTCTCGTCCTATCGTCTTTTGCCTCCTTCAACCGGGGATTTAAAGTCTCCGAGGTTTCATATAGATGGCCCCATCTACCGTTGACGCGTTCGCTGGCGGATCGATTCGAGTGAAATATTAACACAACAATTTGAGGCTCGCGTGCTTGCCACTTCGCCTCTGTGGGTTGAGGGACCAAAGAAGCATCCCAAAGCTGAAGAGACGTTTCACGAAAACAGTTCTACTCTTTTTTTAAAGAGAAACTTTGACCTTAAAGATGTAAGAGTTTAGGTTTCTATTTTTAGCTCGTGCCTTCCATATAAGCCGTTGGATCTTTAATCTAAATTTGACTTTTTTCGGGACCCAGGCGTGGACAGTTTTCTTGCATGCGTCACTTTCTGAGAGTTCATGTTGATAAATATTCATGTTTATCGAGATCTTGATCGACAGCAATGAAATGAAATTCACTTATTCCTCCGCCAACGTTTCGTTGGTATGTACCTACAAACATCATCACGGCTTCAGTAAATGCATCAGTGAGCAAACCAAACTGTCATTATAAATGCCAACACTAATGTCCTTTTCTCTGCTTAATTCAGTTCAAAGTAGGAGTTTTATTCAAAGATAAAACATTGTAACGCAAAAGTTAAGTGTACTTAAATAAGTTGATGCACAATAGTAGATTATTCTGTAATGTTGTAACTTCCAATTTAAAAAATCAGGCAAATATTGTGAAACAAAATTTATAAAAACTTTGATGTGCTTCTCTATTGTAAATTATTTTTTAAGAAAAAACAATAAATAATATTATCTATCTATTCAAAGATAAGCGTGAAGTTTAAAAATGAAAATTTGTCATGTGCCTCTAATGAACATGTAACATTTGAGTGTTGAATCCCTCCTGCAAAAAGTAAAAAAAATCTAACCTTATATTTTACGTGGATAGGATCCAACAATATTAAATGTCTTATTCTTTACATGCCCTGATTGCACGTCATTTCAATACTAGACAACTATATGGCAGTAAATAGCTTGTGATATTTCCCAATTTATTTTTAAAACTGTTTCCGATACAGAATTCTGCGACCGCCAGTAGCATGAGTTAATCTGCACTTTCCCGGCCACCGAATATGTTTCATGTCGGCAGGCTGTCAATGTTGGTTTCTTTGCTGCGCTTTTCATATTTAGTGCAAATATTTCCGTGGGTAGCTTGAATTTTCCAAAGAATCGTTCATCCCCATCCTTCCAAAATCTATGGCAACTTAACGTAATATTGGGAGGAGAGAGGGGAGTTCAATGTAATCTCTCTCTATCTTACATTGGTAGGAAGAGAGGGATTAAAAATCGTACAAAATCGTCTTCCATAATACTTGAATGGCTCCTTACCTACGTTAACGTAAATCATATAGCTTGCCTTTGTGCACAACCTTTCGAGTATTGTTTATGATGGACACGGGACCCTGACTTGGTGCTAAGGTGGAAGGGGTGATGTCTTCTTCTGAGCTTTTGATTCATTCGAATAATGGTTTCAGATTTCCTGGTCTCGTGAGAAAGGTTCGTCAAATTCATTGAATTTTATGTGTACACCTACATCTACGTAGTAGCCAGTAAGCCAACTCAAGGGTGTGGGGCATGGGATGAGTTTTCAACTAGCGCGACACTCGACTAAAGTTAACGAAGCTACGGCAATTAATACATCACCAAAACATGCAAAAACCTGTCATGAGGTTAAATTTCACCAAAAATGCGCACTAAAATATATTTTATCAATGTAATAGAGTTATATTAATGTATTTTGCTACTACATAAATGCACAGAGATTCAAGAGTAACACAGGAAGCATGCGACACTGTGAGTACCAGGTAGCACATTAAGACGAAAGCATTAGAGAGCAAATGAAAAAATTAACTGCACTATCTATCGAGAAACCTAATTAGTGATAGCTATTATGATCTCTTATCGTTGGCGGGAAAATTGACATAATAAACATGTCCGTTCCACAGTCTATTTTCCTAATGTTATTATCTTTATCTGATGCATCGTAGTATTTCGGGCTACGTAAAATGTTTTTGACATCGTCAGAGAATATATATTAACGTGGAACTTACTTAAAAGATAAGACGTGAAGATCTGATTGCGATTGCCATCCTAGTTGTTGCATCCAAATGTGTAGATACCGTATTTCTCTGAATATAAGCCGCACTTTTTTCCGATTCTAGGGCCTCAAAATCGGGGTGCGGCCTATATTCGAGGTTTCTTCGAGAACTTTCTTAAAAAATCGTAAAAATGACCGATTTAAGCAAACCAGCCTTTATGATTCACGCGAGCGCAAGCTAAACTCGCCTAAGGCACGGGAAAAGTAAGAAATAACGCTGAAAAAGGTCAAATTGGTGCACAATTTATTCATATATTAAAGGGTAATATAGGTAACATTGTGTCTTAGTTACATAGGTAATGTAATAACAGATATAAAATTCTAATGCCTAGTACTGTAGGTAGTACGGTATGCACTAAAAAGGGTGCGGCTTAAATTCGCGTATAAACTTTTTTCCCTGTTTGAGGCCCCAAAAACGGAGTGCGGCTTATATTCGAGTGTGGCTTATATTCGAGTGCGGCTTATATTCGGAGAAATATGGTATTTCCCTCCAAATACGTTAAGCAAACGTAGGCTTGAGCTCCTGAAGATCGTCTGGACGTCTGAATTCTGCACACACGAGGATGCGAAAATACACATCGTCGACTGAGGTCTGGAAAAGTAGACAAGGAAGGCGATGTAGAGGAGCCAGGGGGACGCTGTGGAGAACCCTTAAACCACCTCCTCCCCTCCTTCAGCTTCGTCTGGCGTCCGACCCCGACGAGAAAGGGTCCTGAATATGTGATGCAAAAACTTTTATGAAGAAGCGAGGACGAGCCCTGTGATGATGATGCGATTATGAAGTCACAACGCGACGGTCGGCTCGTCTCTTTATTCTGCATAATTAAAGACAACGTCCAAACCACCTTCCCCCCCATCCTTACCCCCGATTCTTACCCCATCCACCGTCTACACCCTCTTAATCCCTTCTCTAATGTTAACAGGGTCTCGAGCTTCGGCGGTTAAATGGTGACAACGAAATGAGCTTTATCGGATTAAGTTTATTAGTGTTTTGCCGAGAATTAAGTCATAAGCAATCACACGGAGGGTTACAGAGGAGGCTAAACTACTAAAATAACGCGGCTCATGCTTTTCAGGATTGGACAGTAATATTTAGATGCATATCGCTCATTGAATGGAGAGTAGCTTCATTACTCTGGAATCGCCGTCATTTGACTTATTCATGCGGACGACATTCGCTTTGCTAATACGCATACTAAAAACTGCGAGAGCATCGCGTGTGAAAGTGAGAGCAATGATGCCGACAATTCCTAATAGACTCACGGCATTTCGCTCATATTGTGTTCAGAAAGATTGAATTTTCTGAAAAATACTATTTCTGAGCCATAAAATTACTTAATTTAGCGATCTCTACAATTGTAACTACAAACTGACATTTAAAATATCGCCGATGATTCGTACACACCTACATCTACGCCATATCGTGCAAGCCACCTCCAAGGTTTGTGGCATGAGGTGAATCTACAGCAGGCACACAACACTCTTCCCAGTTTAAGGTCGTACTACACACTCTCCACGGTCGCTCGGCGCGAACCAAAAGCAGTCAGGAGAACGATGCAGGGTGAAACAAAAAACAAGAAGAGTGCTACGTTGGCAAACATGCTAATTTGCCGCGCTAGGGCCAATATATTCTACTGATTAGTACTGCCAACGCTAGTAATTCATTCACACCGATAGATTCTAAGTCATGCAGAAAACAAAATCATGCGAGACTTTCCAATCCTCTGTTATACGCTGATATACATTGTTAAAGAGCAGATTTTTGTAAGATTCCTGGCAAATTTTATCTACACATCCTACTTAGTTTCAGGAGAATATTGGGCAAACATAAATGCTTTTCAATTATTTAGGAAATAGATTTTTACCCCGAAGATAATGTAGACGAAGGTATCAATGGAAGTTAGAAACAGGGACAGTGGACATTTGGCTATGGTGGCATGAAATAGTAATGTAGCGGAGTATCTGAAAACAAAGTGCGTATTATAAATTTAATATTTTTTAATGTTCTTTTGTTTCTCTTTTTTCTAATTATCTGGAGTTCTGTAAATATTCTTTGGTTCATTTAATGTTCTGTTTATGTTTTTGTATTCTCTTATTGCTCTGATTTTCTGTTTCTGTTCTGATATTTTCGTTGATGTTCCGATTTTCTGATTCTGTTCCAATTATTTCGTTAGTGTTTTGTTGTCCTGTTGCGTATTGTTATGACATACATCATGATCATCTAGTGAAATGAAGTTCCAATTAATTATTATGTATGTATAAAAATCTGTTCTTTAATTATTGTGGACGATGTTGAAAAACTTTACATATGTCATGTTACGATTGCGACAAAGTGTATTAATTGCTAATGTACCATTTTTCATGAGAATTTATTTCCCCGATCTATGTATTATTACTATAACTTGACTGTATATATGGAAGCGTCTCATGAAGTCGCCAAAAGAAGTTTTTCTTTTTGCATGGTACTACTAATTCAATACCAGTACTACAATCTGTTGTTAATACCAATGGTGCGTATCTTGCGCCTTTCACTGGGCTGGTTATAGAACCCTAACCTCAACTGATATATTAAAGTTGTTTGATCTGTTATTTGGGGGAGGCTACAGAAAACTGGGATCAATTGCGTCTTTTTGACAGGTGGGTAAGGGAATGGGTGGAAGGGTGGGGAGAAACCAAGCGTCGGATTTGGCCTGATCCTAACAAGAACTGGCAAAGTGTTCTAAGTGTAACGTTCCATCCTACGGACGGAGCCCTAGATCTTGAAGTACTTACCACATAGCATCCAAGGAGGGACTTAAATTCCGTTGGCTAATCTCCACCGCTGCGTGGATTCGAACCCAGACCCTCGGTATGGAATGTCAGTGCTCTAGCCACATCAACCAGATTTCCTCTCATAAAAGTGGAAACAGTGACGTCGCGATACACTTAAAAACTCCTCAACATCCTCACATGAATCCAAGATGGAAAGTCATAATTGCTATAATTTCTGTAATGTGACGTAAAACGTTTGGACAAAACCTTGTGTCGGAATAATAAAATCCTCCGAATTCCTTCATGTAATGAGAGCATTAGCATTATGAAATTCCCCGTAAATTGGCAAAAATTGAATTTATAAAGAAATGATGTAATTGAATTAGTTCTCTCTCATGGGTAGAATTTTTTAAAATTAATGTTGCCTTCTACCTTTCTAATGAGTATGCTAGCTTCGATTGTTGACCAAACTATCACAATAATCAACGCCCAAATGAGCTTTCTCTTCGTTTATTCCAGCTTAAGCGAATTGCTGTTTGCTGTAGTTTCCTCGCAACTCGTACGGCCACGTGGCATTTGAAATTGTCGTCCTACCCGTTAATTTTACGTTATTCTCAGTAGCAAAGGTTCTCTAGGCTATTAGTCATTTTCGATTTAAGTAAATAGTTGTTTCATGCCAATATGAAAAGGTTCCAACTTCGTTTTGGTTGTTTTCTTCAGAAATTCCGGAAAAAATCAACACTTCTATTTTTCTTACAGCTATGCTTAGGTATTAAATAACTGCTGTGTATTCTTTGCATGTTTAACGTAGGTAATCTGAATCTTCTTCATCCGTTTTTTCTCATTTTCTGATTCAAATTAAATAACTCCGATTCTTTTAATATAGCTCCAAACAATTAGCTTCATATTATGGGACCCATGCTGTTTGTCGTAAAGGTGGCCGGAGCGGTAATCGTGGGCCATTGAGTAAACATTTTAATAATTTTTTAAGTAAATCGAAAAAAAATTCTTCAACCACATTTCACTTAAGTGCATCCATTTATGTGATGGAACACACCGTACAGGCAGTAATGGTAATTATAAAATAATTATATTTAACTTTTTTCTTAATTAAAGCATTTTATGACTAGAGTTTTTGGCCCGAAAACTTTAGTCATAAAATGCTTTAATTCCCTGTATTAGAAATTTAGGCGAAATTACCTTGTGATTTTTTTTAGAATATTGGACTCGGCTTGGTTACCTTGATATTTATTAGCAACCATTATAGTAAAGATAAATGTGTTATTTTGCGTTCAGAATAAAATCTGTGCAAAAATAATCGAATTATTGCGAAATATATGTCAAGTGCCATAAGACGTATTAAAATGGCATTGAATTGCTAAAAATATAAATCTGCATGATGAATTTTTTTATATTTTATGTGTAGATATTACTTAAGAGTACATGTATGCAATGTTTCATGCAAATCTGGACATAAAAAAAAATCGCAACAACCACCAAGCCTGTTTCAGGGGCAATAACGTTCCTGTCAATAAAAAAGTATTCACGCTGAAGATTTGTTTTAAACCTATGTAGAAGTCTGATGGGAATTTTTCTTCTAGAGAAAATATAATCCCTTCAGATGCAATCTCAAGTCAAGAACCTTTTGTCCTCAAACTTATCGCATATACGGTAAAAAAACGGTGATATCGGTGAAATTAAAAATATTCTATCTAGGCATGATTCCTAATGAATTGTTTCAATATTTTTCTGTACCTGTAATTTTTCGGTGTTTTCTGGATTTGTACATTCGACGCAAAATCAAACATGCCATTAACGGGTATCATTGAGTAAGTCTTTCACCAAAAAAAGTTCATATTTTAAAAAATGTTGCAGCATGCACTGAACTTGGGCGTTACCGCCCATTTTCTTCGAAGAGATGCAGGGAAACTTTTCAAGAGGGAGAATAAATATTGTGAACACATAGCAAAGAGTGCCCTTTTTCGTCGCGACGTGTTTGAACTACGGGGTATGAGTGTTTGTGATGCTCTTTGAGTGCTCGGCCCTTCCCCCGAGCAGCGGCCGGGAAGGAATGAGCTGAAATACAATGTATGTATCTTGTCTGGTTCAAGGCTTTGTCCATGTAGGTCATGCACACAGACAGAGGCGTAGCCGGAGGTCCTCGGTGCCACGGAAAAAATTAATGAATTTTCTCACTAGCCATTTTTGTAATCCTCATCCAGACCCCATTTTGGGTTGGAACCCGGGAACACTTTTTACTGCTCACGAAAATTCTCGTTCTCAGGGCCAGTATACTTTGGAGGCGACCTGGCGAGGGCCAGTATATCTTGAAGGGGGACATTAAAATTATAATGATTCTTAATGAGCCCTTTCTCTGACAAGATGAATATTTATTTGTCACTGTTGTCTTTCCAATATGATACAAGTGACCTGCAAAAAGCTTACTGTTAAATCAGACCAATGAAAAACAACATCGCACAAGTGGGACATCGCTTGTACTTGATGTAAATATATTTTTTTCTTCATGGTAGACTTTCAATTGTTTTTGGAAAATAAGACGTCGAAAAGTCAACATTGATACTACCTATAGTAGATAGTTAGATTGTTTGCAGGGGGGGGGGCTTCGACAGGAGCCCGGGCACGTAGACCTTGTTGGTCCATTGTGCCAACCCCATGCCTGTCTGCCACATGCAGACAGGACAAGAGCACCACGGTGAAGATATGTATGGTCACCCATCCAAACTCCGTCCGGGCCCAACGTTGCTTATCTTCGGAACTAATTATAGTAAATGTAAATAAATAAAAATATAAATTCTTATAGTAAACGCAAATTATTTTTTCTCCGTGGAATTTTGCACATATGTGCACCTGAATGTGACTCCATAAAGGTAACTCCGTGGCTAGTCCCGGTATCTTCTAAATTCGTCAAATAGAGAGACCTCACTGTGTTCCATGTTTGAATTTATCCTCGCGGACTGTGGCGTTATACGCACGCTTTGGACTGCTTCGTTATATTGTTTGTCCAGCGGTCTTGAACACCTTGTTCATTTAAAGCCCACAAAAATCCACAGGGGAGGAGGACGTCTCGGTAGCGTAACATTGATTGTTTAAGTGCCATCTTACAATTAGTGCCTTCTGAGTGCCATCTATTTTCAGTGGAACCATAAAGAAATGTGTGGGAGGGGGATCGGGGACAATGTTGGGCAATCGGAGAAGGGGAAGAAAGGGGATAGGATCTATAGATGGATGAAGAGAGAGGTGGGACGTAAGCTGGGCTGAAGAAAGAAATACTCTAAGAAGGTAGGTAATATAGGTTCTTTGGAAGATTAGTGGAGGTAATCCTATCTCCATGTAAATCATAATCAGTGTACTTCCACCTGTAATAATAGCGATAGCGATACAAACATTTTTGACCGGGTGGTTTAATTTATGGCTGATGGCAACTGTACAAATGACTTTATGAATTTTTATGGTAGAGTATGTGAGTTATGGTAGAATGTTGTGAGAGAAAAGGGTAGACCGAGAAAGTCATGAGTTAATGTAGGAGAAGAGAGGAGGAATATTAGGAGTATTAAGAACAGGAGGTTGTGTATGAAGCAATAAATGAATGAAAATAATGAAAAAGAGGTATTTACGCAAAGGTAGCGAGTCATGGAGGAAATTATTAAAATAGAGGCACTTTCCGAGGTCTCGCGCCAAAAATTAAGAATTTAGTTATTGCCTACCACCAAAGGTAATATCGTGATGTGTATGTATGACCGTTTTCAATAGTTAGGTTATTTTACCGTAGCATACACCTAAAAAATTAAATTAAAATTTCTCCAACTTTATGTGCTCCGTTCAGCAATTAAGACATTTTGAGTGATGCGTTATATTTACCATAATTTTTCTAAAGACGCTCCACACGATAGTCAGCTTTCCGATTGTGTCAAGACCACAGAATTGTTTGTACAACTTTTTTCATTTTAGTTCTTCATCTCCACGACAGTCAATTTCTAAGTAAAAATCTCGTCATTCACTTATATTTCCTGCTTGATGATACAAATGTATTTTTTCTAGCAGTTTGAACGTTAAAAAAGTATTCCTTTTTTTCTTCAATTCGACCATCTCTACTTCCTTCCTTGGCTATTATATCGTCCCTTACCAGAAATCCTCTCGCACGAAATCCCAGATTTCCAGTTGCCCGTCCTCCCCCCTTCCACCCTCCCAAAAGGACGTCTCCGCGGCAACCACGCTCCCACAACACGCCACTCGCGACGTGCGTATTTGTCTCCATTGTGGAGGATTGCTCTTCATACGAAAAAGGAGAAGGCATTAGGGAATGCCATTTTCTATTGCCAGCTTCTTTTGGCTTTTGCATCAAATGTAGGATGGTATACTCAACGAACTGAGGAATGATATCCGAGGTTCTTTAAATAAATATCTAATACATTAAATCTATTCATCATTTAGCCTGGGATATATATTCCACACCCTCCATTCATAATCTTTTTTCATATGCCAGCGTATTATTTTCTCCTCTCTTCACTGCTCATCTAAAATCCTCTTTTTTAATATTTAGCTTTCGACGATCTCTAAACTAATTTCCCTTCCCTTGAAATACAGCATTGACATGGTGGAAGGGCTTGCGCGTTCCAATGACTACTTGAGCTGGACTGGCAGGAGCAATCACTATTGCTCCTGGTAGGGCCACCTATGCCAGATAGGTTGAAGGGTAGGAGCTAGACGAAAGGTAGTTTACGTGATGGTCTCACGTTAAAAATACGGTTCAGAAGCGGGGGTTGGGGAGCCCTCCAAACTATCAATTACCCTGAGTACGAAAGTCAATCATAGAGAATGCATTTTTCTTACTTTTTCGAACTTCCTCGCAAACTTCCTTTCCTCCCACGCATTTAGAACTGGTAAACGTTACTGATAAATATTCTGCAGAAGGAATAGAAATATTCCTTCTTCCCCCGCACCTTCAGTTAGTGATTACAGCAAAAAAAAAACTGCGAGACAATGGGAGCTACTTCCATTCAATGTGCTGATGTTAGTGCAGATCTCAACACATAGACGCACTTCAGCGCACCCTATCGACGATCAGTGGAACAATGTGCGCAGGTAACCTGCCGGTAGGTGGCATTGTTATAGATTCACAATAGTCACGGCAGAATGTTTTCTGCATAGTTATCGAGCATCATCATACTACTTCACAAATACAAACGTCTAAGCACTAGATAATCGTATGTACAAGTGCCTTAGTGGCAGTTAACTTAGCTTTGTAAATCAAAGAAAAGGAAGATTCGTAACGAATCTTTTTAACAATTACTCTAACGATAGTGTTTTGCAGAAGCAGAGCAAATTTTACTGACTAAAAGTATGTTCCCCCATTCATCATTGGTCGTTCAATCTTGAGATAGATTGACTGCAGCCCTCCATCATTCCGTATCTAATGCTAGTTCCGTTACTCTCTAGTACTTCTTCTTGTGTACTTTCATCTTCATTTGGTCAACGTATTCATCCAAGGGCTTTGTTCTTGAGACTTTTACCTCTATTTTTCTTTCATTTATATTCTTCGCAAACCTTTCTTCTTCTCCTATTTCGTGTATTTCTTCAGTTCTTATTTTATCCGTCTATTTGTTCTTCACATTTATCTACTTCGTTCAAAATATTTATTAAAAGCGTAAGCTTTTTACCTCAGATGAATCAAAAACTTTACATTATCCATTGTAGACACCTATACTGAAAATCAACAATCGCGGATGCGAATATCGACGTTTTTCTGTTGTTTAGCGTACATCAACTCTGCTCCCGATCTCTTTTGAAGTGCGCTGCCTAGGAACGCAGGGTCTGAAACAAATGAAAAGCAAGTGCACTGCTGTGTTGCGATGTGAGCAGCGCACTAGAGAGAATGAAAATCGCCCAATAAGAACCTCAGTAAACATAAAATAAATTTTATATAATTTTACCCCTTCCTTTTTCTTTTCCATATTCCCTCCCCTTTTTATGGCTAGTCAAACTTGGTGGCACTCACCAGCGGAGAATTAGAGGTCACTGAGTGTGCATAAATCGTCGCTGAGCGGGCAAATATAATCGAAGAACTCTCGGAGAGACATCTGTTGGAAACTCGGCCACCATATCCCTCAGCTCTTGTATGATTTCCTCTCCTTTGCGTCATGCTCCTCACAAGCGAGTGCCATCAAGTTCCGCTACGCGTGTAAGTATATGCATTAGCGCCCAACTTACCTCCTCTGACGAACAGGGAAGTGATGAGGAGGAGTGAGAGTGGGATCTGCGTCCTAAGAGCGTAGAGAAGTGACCGGCAAGTGAATCGGCCTCCACCGGTGGAGAAAAAGGTCGAGGAGGACGTCGCCGCGCCCGGTGCACCCCCACCGAAGCACCCGTACGCGCGGTCCCGCGTACCGGAATGTCCAATCAGCGCCATCCTCGCAGTCTCTTCTTTCTCTCCTCAGTTTACAGTCGCCAGCAGTCCGCTTGCCACCTGGAAAAGTAAGCAAATTCCTCATAAGCAAACCGAACATGCGATGAAACGCCGTATAGTCTTACCGAAATATAGTGGCTGTTTCGCAGTAGGACCTTTTCAGTAGAATAGTCCAATTCTTAGGGTGGGTTTTTACTCTGGCAAGTTACTTCCGCAAGTGCCTGCGGTGGTTTTTACTCTGACGAAAAAGTTTTCACGAGTAAGTTCAGAGCCCAGATTGGTTGCTGTTTACACTGGCAATAATACGCTTCTGCGACTTGCGGAAGCATTAAAAAAGTTCTACAAGCGGACTTGCGGAGCCAGTTCAACCGGCAATTTACGTCGAAATTCGCTTGGTGCAAGTAACTTGCGCAATAAACGTGTCAGTTTAAACCCATCTTTACGAACTGGCATCAAATGGGAGAGTAAGGTAGTCTCTGCGCTTAACTACCAAGGGTTCCATAAGTGGCACACCTGCATTGCCAATTTCAAAATGCTCCCAAGCCACCAAGTTTTGCTGCCATTGTATGGGTATCCAATAGGGCGTTCCATATTTAGTTAACAGTGCGGTCTTATGGAGATTCGTTCCCTGCGTATATCTCCTGTTGCGATGTTGCCAGTAGAAGCAGGAAAATCAACAGTGCAATGCAATGATATACCAACTGCATGTTCAGGAGTCAGCCAATATGCAAATGTTATTCTCCAAAGTAACTGACTTAACCCTAACGCGTTGCTGGAAAATAGTTGCCTACGTGGCGAAAAGGAGAGCACATGGGCTTTAATGTTTGGCAACAGCGTCCTTCATAAGGCCCATAATGCCATCTAAATGTGAACGCTCTATAACGTTTTAGATAGGTTAAGATGGGCTGCTATTCTGCTGATGGGAACGGTAAACGCTTATCTCAATATAATTCCCACGGTACCTTAAGGCGGCGATTTTTGTGTGCGGAAATTCTCGATTACATGGGTATACATCTTCTTATAAATGCGAAATAATACACTTGACACTATATAACTGTTAATTACAAATACATATCAAGGTGTCACACCGAGGCCAATATTCAGAAATGCATTTTTCAATATAATATCATCTGAATTTCGAATGCCGCGCCGAAAACTAGTCACAATATGCTTTAATTAAGGAAAACTTAAAGAAAATATAATTCTTGTATCATATCTGTGGCTGCCTGAATGGTGAGTTCCAACGCACAAAGAGATTCACTTAAATAGAATGTGGTCCAAGAATGATTTTCATCTTAAATAAAAAATTATTAAAAGGTGCACTCAATGACCCACGATTACAGTTCCAGCCACCTTAAATTCCTTGGTAATTGGTTTCATGGGGAAATGACCAAAATATGAGGTGAGTTACGCCATTGTAGATGGTGGGGCAGAATGGTAAGGGGAGGATTATTTGGGAATTGGAGGAAGGGTGGAGGGCAATCAATCTTCGGTATAATCCTGCTGTTAACGAAAGACGCCAAGGGAATACGGTTTAATGTCCCATCCGACGGACGGAGTACTACACTGGAAGCGCTCTCTACATGTCACATAATAGGGATCGCTATAGAGAAACTGATGTAGTCCAAAAGACAGAAGTGCATGCGGAGAGGGATAAGAATGTCCATCTTTCTTAGTCTCGTCTGTATGAAATCAGGTTCCGCATAATATGAAGCAGGAGAACATACCTGAAAAGTTGTGTAGCTTAAACTGTTTCATCTATACTAATATTGAACGACGTTGAAGGCAGTATGTGTCCAGAATATTGAATAATACGATGAATTTTAAGGCTACTTTTGATGGTTCGTTCTGGTTGGCATACAGAAGTCACACTAATTGTGAGAGGAGAGAAATTAGAGCAAGTGGATTCCTTCACCTACTTTGGAAGTACCATCACGTTGGAGGGAAGAAGTAGGTACTACGGATAACAAGCGTAGAATAGCCCAAGCTAAGAAAGCGTTTATAATGAAAAGGCAACAACCGTGCTCAAATAAAATAATACCTCGAACTAGGAAACATTATGTGAAAGCATTTGCGTGGAGCGTGGCACTATATGATTCTAAAACATGGACCTTTGCAAAAGCAGACGAGAAATGATTGGAAACATTCAAAACTTTGTGTTGGAGGAGGATGCTTAAGATAAAAAGGACGGTTGAAATAAGAACTGAAGAAATATACGAAAGGTTAGAAGAGGAAAGAACCACATAGAGCACTATACAGAAATCAAGAACCAGATGGATTGGACACACGCCAATGCACAATGAGTTGGTGAGGAGTATAACTGGAGGAAAAATAGTGGGAAAAGTCCCAAGAATAGACAAAAGAAAGAAGGGATAAAATACGTAGGTAGACCAAATAAAGAGGAAAGTGCATAAGAAGAACTACCAGGGAGTAATGGAACTAGTATTAGTTAGGGAAGGATTGGTGGGCTTCAGTCAACTAATCTTATGATTGAACGACCAATGATGATGATAGTTATAATTCATTCGCATTTTTATTTATGCAGTGATACTTTGGCGGCACGTTGAATATTATACGATACATAAGGAATAAACTTACTTTCCAAAACTTGAGACTTCGGGGATTCCCTTTGGACCAATGGTACACACCACTGTGCTATAGTATCTGTCTTGAGAGTCCCTCCTCATTCCCTTCCCACACCTGTCCAAACGCTTGACCAAAGTCCTAATTTAATTCTTAACTTCGAGTAGTGGAAGGAAGCCCTTATATTCGTGGTTTATGAAGCCCTTGGAAGCCCTTGGGTTTATGAAGCCAAAGCTAGAAATCCTCGAGGCTAGTTATGTGGGGTAACTTTTGATTAATGTATAGCGGAAAAAATACGAATTAACGCGAGAATGTTAAATATTTGAGATGATATTTGCGTTTCAAAGAAGTAATAATAATAACAATGATGTCTTGCTTCGAGCGATATTAGGACTGCACATTATTCTCTTCCATACATCTCTTTTAACGAACACACAAAGCCACGTCCTGGGAGTTAATAATCCTACCCAGGCGGAATTCGAACCCGCGGCAGTTGAAAGGCAAGGACTTAACCCAGCCCCCACCGGAGCCGGCAACTTTGGTCAAGTAGTGAACCACTTGGAGATTATTGCTTTAATATGACGATAATTTTATAGCAATAGTTTTGCACTGTACTATTTGTCTCAGATATCAATAATTAGCTTTTAACTAATCTCATCGTGACTAACATGGGATTTTATTTTGGATTAAGTATATATTATGATTTATATTTGCCTCTGAAGTGTAATGGTTAAAATAGTTTGTAAATACTACCTTGATTTTCAGTTATTTTTCGTAATTTGAGGTCAAATACTTGTAGATATTTTCCTAGAATTTTAAGGAAAGCGCAAGTGTTTTATTTCAATTACGAATACTAACTTCTGAGAAGTGAAGCCTAACGCAGATACTTTACCCATCATGGACTAGAATTACCATGTATTAGCGTTCTTAATCCATACATGTAAAGCAAAAGTTGTAGATATTTTTCTTAAACCTTGACAATATTTAGTGTATTCATAGATAAATAAATGCATGAAACTCAATTATTTAGTAAAAAACGGAAAGTTTTTTAATGCAATATATAATTTCAAATAAAATATTAATGGCAAAATTTAGTTTTATGGAGCACAGCGGCATAATATATCTATTTTTTTAAAATTAAGTCCATGCTCATTTTCACAAAACTGTTATTAAAAAGAACGGATTATAAAGGTAGTTTGAGTGAGATTTTTCCCTAGCCATAACATTGACCGTTTTCAAATTTTATTTTTAAATTAAAGCCACTATAAAAAGCATGAAATAAATATCGCTACATTACTGACACAAAAACTAAAAAAAGTAAATTATCAGTAATTATGTAAATATAAATGTTTTGTTTTAACTTGACTCATTTTTTAACGCCGTACGCAGAAAAAGCCGTCAAAATCGAAGATATTTTTGCCATTCTGTTAAAATTACTGCCCTGAGTAAAATGCCCTGAGATTTATTTCTAAAATATAGTTAATAAAACATAAAAACTACGCACTTAAATTACTGATGTGATCTATAGTATATAAATTCCTCGTTTTTAAACAAAGTCTCTCTGGAGCGCATATAATTTTCCATAAAAATGGCTGCCATATTTTGGAAAATATCGCAAAAAAAATTATGGCAAGGGGTTGGTATTTTTTATCATTAGAAAGACAAAATCATATTCTTTAGAATGAGGCCAAATTCATCGATTTAGGAAAAATGATATCTCGCACAAACCACCTTAAAATAACAGAAAATATCTCAAACAAAAACTTAAAAGGAAAGGGGTACACTGGAAATATTTCATCTGTTTTCATAAGGTGTGAGCATAAAAGTATTTTCAAAAATAAATATACTCACAATAACCTTTATTTTCATATTTTCACATCTCATGCATCCTAGTACTATTTTAGCAGAATATTTTAAAGATTTTTCAATTAAATTAATTCAGTCCCCGATGGGTTACGTGAAATTCAGCGATGACATTTCGGAAATACAAGAAAAAATTGACTAATTCTCGCCTAAAACCAGCAAGCATGAGTACGGCCTTTATGGGTTCAGGAAGCCATGAAAAAACAGCAATGAATGCAAACCAAATTAGAGGTGAGAGCATCGCTCGAATCCATCGAAGGCGAAGTTGATGGGTATCAAAGCAACCCGTGAACGACAGGCGAAGTCGGCTCCTGATGTAAAACAAACTTCAAACGCAATTGAGAGTGCAATAAAAAGGAGGAAGTGAATCTCCTTTTAATGTCATGCCAGGGTATGAGGCAACGTGTTCTGTGCCGCGCGTGCATTTATCCCCGAGAAAATTCTTGGGAAGCATAAAAACAAGGCCATTAAGCCCTTGACTTCAACGCGTAAACGCTCCTCTTTTGATCGGATGGGAGGAGGGAGATATACCTGTGATGTTTTCAAGCTTTCGGCAGAGCGTTAAAAAAAACGAAATGGAGTGCCTGAGGAGAAAGATATGTGTGTGTGTGTGGGAAACTGAACTGGATCTGAGCCGCTAGATTCCGAGGTCGAATGAAAGAGACGCTGCGAGGCTAGACTCCACCAACCCTTAGTTTACATCTCTGAATGCCCTAGAGCGTCTGTTAGCATAGGTCGCCTTTTTTTTCATTTGTAGACGATTCGGAGCCTTCTTCGCCTTTCTGTGCATCAAGAAAACATACTTTCTTAAGATAGTGGACCAGAGACCGAGATAGCAGCCAGGGAACAAACGCGCTTCCTACAAATGATGAGGTAGGCTGATGAGACCAGGCCTGTTCTTTGTGGCGACTTTGCTGTTATCATTGTGGAATATTGAAAGATTAGTTAATTGTATCCGTAATTATTTTTCAAAAGCATCATAAGAACTGGGTTGCTACAGACCTGGAAAACCTGGAGAACCTGGAAAAGTCAGGGAAGTTGAAAATGGCTCTGAAAAACCTGGAAAAGTCAGAGAAAATATCTTACTTGGAAATTTGCTTTCCTAATTCCAAATTCTTTGTTTTCAATAAGTGAGCAGTACCATTTTATGCACTGTCTGTGTGTGTTGGCTTAGTGCTTTTAGTACCATGTTTAAACGAGGCATTGGAGCTATTACCTATTTGGTCTTAATAAATTAACTATATGAACCTAAAATTAAATTTTAGATCCTATTTTATGTAATCATTCTGAGGATGATGGAATATTTGTATCTCCTCAAATTGTGAACGTGCAGGTAATTCCTTGCTAGTCATTCCTAAGTCATAATAACCTCCAGTATGAGTCAGTAAAATCAAAAGGAACGAGGTACAGAATCTCAGGTCCATTGAGTGCCATTAATTCCCTTTTTGTGGGAGTATCAGGTCTCGATTGAGGGAACATGATTTTACCTTCGAAAGCCTTACTTCACTCAGTGAAGAATTTTTTTTTATTAAGAGATCAATGTACACA
Organism: Pyrrhosoma nymphula; assembly: GCA_963573305.1. Lineage (NCBI taxonomy): Eukaryota > Metazoa > Arthropoda > Insecta > Odonata > Coenagrionidae > Pyrrhosoma > Pyrrhosoma nymphula. The sequence continues at coordinate 112,769,119 of OY754330.1, read as the reverse complement.
GGAAATGCAGGAATTGTATGAGTGGAGTAAGTGGGACTTAGTTGTTTTTGTACATACCTTAGAATATGTATATTTTTTTGTGAAATGCGTATTCTGAATCTGTCCTTATACGAATTGGCCTACTTCCTGTTAAATCACAATCGTGCCTTTGTCATCATCATCATTGCTGGTCATCAACCCTATGGTTGGTTTGACATGGCTTTATCAGCTAGCCTCTTCACCTCTACATATTTCTTTGTTTCCTCATCAATTATTATTTCCCCCATGTATCTCAGCCGAGGTCTTACTCTGCTTCTGGCTATCTACTTTAGGCACTTGTATCTTAAAATATGCCGAATTAGGTTGTCCTTCCTTTTCTTTCCGAGTTCTTATGAGATTTTAATCCTCTCCCACTCATCTCAGTGCCTCTTCGTTAATTGATCGGACAATCCACTTTTATGTCCAATTTTATATCCTTCCATGCATAAATTCCTCATGGATGATTATTTAAACAACTTCTATTAATTTGTTTGAAATTTTAAGAGCGGTTCTCGTCATTCTTTCTATTATCCTAATCCATATTTACCGTTAATTCTTCCTTCTTGACTTTTTGTGACAGTGGCATACCATTTTCCAAGCATTATTCTCTTCTCACCTTTTTTTAATTCCAAGATATTTTGCACAGACTACTTTGATTCCTTCATATTCCATCATAGGCATGTAGACTTTTAAAGCTATTGTGTCTGTCAGCTTAGTTGCTATCTTAACAATGACTATTCTATTCTGACACTGCAGGAAAGTTTTCTCATGCATGCTAGTGCTCTTCTTAAGCATAATTTCTAGACATGCATGTTTAATGATCCAGTGTGTATGATCCTGTTGCTTCCTCTCCATCAGTTTTCCTCTTCAGGCTACTTAACCTCACTGACTTCCAAATGTCAAGGCCCATTGTCCTTTTTTTCTGTTTCCAGAATTGTCAGTCTTCCGCAGGTGTGAAGTGTTGTTACATTCCATTTTCCAATCCTGAATTGACCATCAGGCTTGGTTGATGTACTCGCCATCTGGTTATCTTATTGGGGAACTATTTTTTCAACGGAATATTTTACTCTAGGGGGTTCTTTCAGCTCGATACTTGATAAAAAATTTAAAATAAAGTGTTGGTTTCAGGCAGCTCCTTAGGATTGTAATGTGGTGGTTTCTCCTTGCTTTCTACATGTCAAAGCAAAAAAGTATTACAAAGTGACAGACAAGGTAACATTTACTTTGACTTTGCTTAGGTAAATGTTACCACACCTGTAGTGATGCGAGTGTTGCTCTACTGACCACTGTGGTGTTCACATTCACTCATGTGAGGAAGGGTCGCTACCCTTTTCTCTACTTCCTCCAAATGACTCCTTGTGTAATGATTAATTTGCAACTCACCTGAAGGCTGGCTTACCATACATCACCCGGTGGGCTCCCTTAAGCGTAGCCCCAAGTTTGCCTTCATTCTGATGTGAATTTTGTGTATGAAATAGAATTTGGTATTTTATAGTCACATTGTAATGGTGATACATTGACACTTAAGTGATATTGAATTAAACCCTCGAGCATGTCTTTATTTGTAAGTATTTTATCTATACATTGAGCATTGTTCCCTAATGTCGAAGATTTCGTGCTTACGTTAACTGCAATATTTTTAATACCCTAGTGGCTCTTTGAAATTATTCCAATAACATTATTGTTATTGTGTTTTATTAAAAAAACTGCCGACTTAATGAAATAATCACTTTCTTCTACCAAATGGTTTAGAAACTTGGTTATGATGTTCCCTAGCAGAAAAATATTGTGTAGATTCATGTTCCTGAAATATGAACGTGACCGAAAAAAAATTACATCACTACATTTGCAGCCTCTATAGTTTTATAAAATTTCAAGTTCTGTGTGGAAGTAATATTAGTGCAATTAACGACCCTCTAAAAGAGAGATACGTGAAGTAAAATACATAAAGTAACATTAGGGAAAATCGTCCTTTTCCACCTCAATCCAAGTATGCACCAGTGGCTGATACGATTGGAAGTTGTTCCCTGGTCGCGCAGACTTTGAAATATGACCGAGTACTTAAGTCGATAGACATAATAAATTTAGCATTACTGCATAATCTCCACATGTCTACTATTCATTTTGTGTATAAAAATGACATGAAGTTCCGTTAAGAAACATCAAATTTAACAATTAATACGCATACAATGTTGTTCGTTTGTTTATGTATGGTCATTAAAAACCACAACTGTGATGATTTTATACCATGGGCATAAAGACAGAGGAGATTCTTTTGTTGAAGGGTATCTTATTTATCTTGCCTTCATGTTTCGGTCTCAGCTAGAGAGAACATACATAAAATACGCTCTCCTTGAACTGTCGCCACTTCTCCCATTGGTAGTTATGCAGGGGGCCGTGGTGTAGTGCTAGTGGTCATAACCCATTGGTTAGATTCAGATCGATGTTTAATGAATTAATTTATTTATTTTGCCCAAGGATCAATTACACTTATGGATTGATATAAGGCAGGCACGTCAATACATAAGATACTTCAAACTACTATAAGGTACTTTACATAAGATAAATCAAAAGGTTATAAGGTATAAAAATAAAAAAAAAATACCAAAAATACATAAACATTCTTACTCTACTCCCACGCATTCATTTACAGAATAAAAAAGCTTTTCGGATTAAAGATTCAAAACCAACCTGTTTTTCATATAGTATAAATCATATGCTATCACCATATGGTGTGCAATTGTTAATGTGTTTTTTTCTTATTCTTGCGCTCTCTTTAAAATACCTGCTTACGATAGAATGGATATTTTAACCTGGACAAATGAAACTTTTGGCCTGGAAAACCTGGAAAAGTACTGTAATATCATAATTTCTGGTCCGTAGCAACCCTAAAGAAGCAAAATTACAGTCCGTCTGGATTCTAAATTATTCGAAGTAATATGGGTTGAGGACGCCTGAGCCGTCCATTAGGATATGAACTCCTCCATGGCGCATGACTCGGGGCAGCCTAATGGGCCCTGGCTATATAAGGGGGTCACCGTGCACGGAACGGGGCAGAATCTCTGGATCCTCCCGCGGGAAAAGACCGGGAATGAGCTGCCTCGAGCGACGGGGCTACGCCGCCTCTTCAAGCTCCGTTCCATCCACCGTTCCTTCAGGTATCGCCCGCAGCTTCCATCCCATTTCCCTCATTTCCCCACTGTTCCCAAGCGATTAGCTAGCCCTTCTTTCTTGGTGCACCGCGACATTTTGTTGTTGGCTAATTGAGACCTTAATATATTCATTTCAATCAATTGTGTGTTTGGTCGCTTTACCGCTATCTTCCCATCCTTCCCCCGCGTCCACATTGCAAATGGTAGCTGAGCGTGGTTGATGGGAACGGTATAAATCGGGTTATCAACCAACTTACCCACCGGCACCAGTTGGGTTAATTAATTATCGAAGGCTCAAGTAATTGAATTCTGTAGTAGATTTTGGTTAAGAACGGAAGGTACGTTGGATGAATTACGGAAACTTCTACGCGATTATGTTCATTCTCTCAATCAACGACAACGTTGATACTCGCAGAAGGTTTTCAGAAGAGGACCCTCCGTGGCGACCGGAACGTCAAATTAGGGAGTTTGACATTAAGTACTTGGAAACCCTCGTTGTCGCAGCACATCGGTGGGAATTGAGATTTGACGGGGCACCGAGAGAAATCGTAATGGATTTTTTAGAAAGGTTTGGGAGGTTTCTGAGCCAATTTGAATTGCAAAACGAAATGGCTTTCAAGTTAATTCAGGAAGTGTTATATAGAAGGGCTAGAGTTTGGTAATGGGCGAATCAATTTATTGATTTGAAACACTTTAGAGAGGAGTTGAAAGCGACGTTCGGCATCCCCAATTATCAAACACGTCTGAAAAGGGATTTGTTTAATCGTACTCGGGGTAGTAATGAAACTCTTAGTGAGCACCTTATCGTCATGAGCAGCATGAATCGGAGGCTTGACCAACCGCTCCCACAGGATAGTCTTTTGGAAATATTGTGCGGTAACCTTAACCCCGATTATTCCGGGAACTTACTAACTAAGCCACAATCTTTCGAGGAGCTCGTACGTTGGGGGCGTGGTCACGACGAGAGACGACCCGTCGCCGAGTCGTACAGAGAGCCACCATCTGCGGAAAACATGGTAGAGTCGGAATTCCGCGATGGAAATTGGCGACCGGGGCAAGGATTACATTCCTTCCAATATTCAAGTCAAAATATTCAGCTCAGGCAGAGGCAACTCCCACCATCGAGTAACTACGGAGGTTGGCGCAGAGGGGGCCGCGCACCTGAGCCATAATCTAGCCGTCAAAATAGAACTCTTACGGGAAATGAGTGGTCCGCCCGGCTCTGAAGCCACGAGGCTATCGCGGCAGGCTAGTGGCGTATTGTGGTCGTCCGGCGGTCGTCAGACGCGACCTATCGCCGATAGTAAAGGTTGTGATAGACCGCTCTTTTAGACTCAGGTGCGTTTCGTTCTTGTATGGTGGAGAGCTTCTTAAGTAAGTTAGCTGGGCCCCTAAGGCAAATTACTAATATAGAAGAAATTTGTTATGGAGTCGATTCGGCCCCCATTAAAATTACAAATTGACCTCCCGCGGGAGGATCCAGAGATTCGGTCCCGTTTCGTGCATGGTGACCCCCTTATATAGCCAGGGCCCATTTGGCTGCCCCGAGTTATGCACCATGGAGGAGTCCATATTCTAATGGACGGATCATCCTCCCTCGCTTCTCCCGGTCTTTTTGCTTCTCGCCGCTCCCAGCTTCTCCATTCACTGGGACAACACCGCTCCCGAGTCTCCAACACGAACCAGGAAGGAGTGGGGAGGTGGGGAAGGATACAATTGGGCCAGCCCCCCCGAACTTTAAGCGACCGTGATTTATGTATACAATACTAATTCGCACATTCAGTCCGAATTCCCAAAACTTAAACAAAGCACAAATAAAAATATTGACCAAAAAAAAGAATGAAAAAAAACTTGTTTAGTAACAGCTTTTCTGATCCAAACATAATCAGAACGAATAACCAAAAGGTTTACCAGACCAACACATGACTTAAAAGGCCAGAAGGATGAAATCAGCACCCTCTCTGAGACTCAGAGACAAAGGAAAATTGGTCCAGGCAGAGTCAGGTATCTTACAAGAAAAATGGACCAGGAATTACAAAACCAGTCTTTCTTCAATAAACACAAAAATACATAATCACCAGCATCTCCTCCAACAAGTTTCCAGAAAACTTAATTGCTCTTCTACACCAACAGAAACGAACACAATAGCCCGACAATAAATCAAAAACAATAAGGAAAATGTCCACAAGCAGAGCGCGAAAACCGCGAACCCAACACCCTACGAGCCCCTAAACCTCTCGTCCCCCATTAGTAGAGATCCGTGAAATTCGTGGTACGCGAAATCGCGAAATAACGCGAAATACCACGAAATCGGTAAATAAAACGAAATCGCGCCTTTCTCGCCAATTTTACGTGAATTAGCGAAAAACTCGCAAATGTTGAGCGTCAAAATCGATTAAAGCCTAGGCCTTCATTTTTTAACGCTGCTGAAGTTCATTCGCCCTATCTCATTATGATCCAAAGGCTGATAACTTGCTTTTTCGCGCACATATCGCATTCCAGTAATATATATCGCGCATTGAACTATGTTGTAATCCCCATCCCTTCCTTAGGTTAAACAAAAGAATAACGTACTGACTCTCTCTTCGATTGCCATTTATCAATCCTTAAATTCTCGTAAATATCTAGAATGACGCGCTTTCACTCCTGAAGAATTAGATATTCTGAATCAATAATGTGCTGAAAGAAATGTAACAAAAATAACATGGCCACGGAACAGCGGAAATACAAGCTCACGCGCCCGTAACGCGTCGATGCTGAGCAGTTTCCGTTGACTCACCGTAATGCAGTAGACAACGTCATTGAATAACTTGTTGCAGGAAAACCCACATATTAGCAGACGGTCCGCGCTTCGCACTACGCGTGCGGACTACTAAAAATTCAATTACTAGGCTAAAGCGTTTTAGTTTTAAAAGAATATTTGTAATGCGTAGATGTCTTTCTCTCCAACAAAAAACAATATAGTGCACCAATCAAATATTTTGGCCGTGACGAGATGAAGAAGACGACCGTTTTACCGTTCTCTTAGTTTTTTTCGTGTTTTTCTTCACTCTTTCCACCGTATAAGCTAAAAGTTTACATTTAAACACTTCAATTAATGCATTTTGTATAGTCAAATTAACAAAGAGCAAAACAATATCTTACACGATTCTATGGAGCTTCGGCGGAATTTATACAAATGCTTAAAGTTCAGCGTTCTACCTTTTTTGCGCCGATAGTAAGTTCCATTGGCAGTAATGGAAGCTTTCACATGAACGCGGACAGTCCGCATCCGGTGGAGCCATCCGCATGGCCCCTCCGCGCCGCAGTCCATCCGCACGCGTACGGGCCACAGAGACAGGTTGGGGCTTACACATGAACGTGGACCGCTTGTGCGGAGAAAGCAGGTTGTAGTTTGTTATGAGGGCTCGGTGAATGGCCACTGCGAGTTGCGCTATGGATGGTGAAATAGACACTGCCTATCTCTCTGTCTAAGATCTCTGTGCCACTATAGGGTGCACCCAAAATCGCCTTTGGCGGGCATTTTTCTTCCTTTCTTTCATAGCATGGTATATACCAATTCCTTTGATTACACTAGGTTGCATGACGTCCTTCCAGCTTGGCAACCTCAACACAACTGGGATTGCGTCCTACGTGGACACGCGGAAATATGTCGTCCGCGCCAATGTGAAAGGACGAGACGCTCCGCTCGCGTACCGCGGAGCGCGTATCGTCCGCGTCCATGTGAAACGGGCCTACCTAGCGCCGCTAACGGAAGCGCTTGCAGTTGGGGGAGGGGGAAAGGAACAGAAAGGATAAGAGGAGAGGGGTTGCTACTTATTAGTGGACGGATCGTCGGATATTTGGCGCTCCACTGTACTTTAATGCAAATAAAAATCATTTCCACACACTTCCAGTTCAAGTTTCGTTGTTTCCGATTGTGTTTAGTTATGCGTGTTTTTTTCACTGCCTTTCTTGATTGATTACGATTAGCAACAACTGTAATCAATACTAAACGATTTTGTTGCATCTACTTGCTACCTACCTTCCCTTGGCATCTTTTCTTGCTCAATATGTTATGTAAAATACTTCAAGTATATCCATTCACAAAACATGTACCAAAAAATAATAAAACCCCTAGAAATGTGCAAACAATTGTTAAATTGTAATAAAACCGCCAAGATATTCTATAACACCGAAGTCGAAGAAGAAGTTTTAAAACGAGATTTAGCAAAAAATAAAACCACTTTCACGGATCTCTACCCATTAGGGCCAAAAAGGCCGAGCCGAGTGAGGAGAAGCCACCCCGAAACACAACAGACCCAGTCACTAACTTTATTTATTTTATTCCGGCAAAAAAAACCCAAGGAATACGAGAGAGGGCCGGTCCCACCTCCTCTCACTCAGACCACCGCTCCTCTCGAACCGCCGTGAAGCGAAACCAAAGGATGAGGGAAAGGACAAGAGGCTAAAGGTGGAGATTGGCCAGCACCTGACGCTCATTAACGGGTTTTATTTGTGACACGTGAAATTTTCGGGTGGAGCCCTCCAACGAATTTTAATTAATTTAATAATTTAACGTGGTCTTTTAATTCAACAGTTATCGGGCTGGTAAATCGAATGATTTGGTGTGGGCTCAACCATTTCGGTAGCAGTTTTGCGAAAATTTTATTAGCTGAAGAGCTCAACGGGTGCAATTTATATGCGACCTTTTGCCCCACATGAAATGGCTGTACTTTACATCCATTTACACTGGAAAATTTTCACAAACAGTAAAAACCTAGCATGGTGAGCGCGCGAATACAGGCAAGTAATGTTGAAACCAGATCAGTATTGTTATTTATAGTCTCCGAATTAAGATAAATACGAAGGGCTCAGTGTTAGAGTGGACCAAGTCTATTTTTACATCCTTTAACTAATAATTGTATAGGACGGCCTGGGTGTAAAGTTTTGCTGAGGCTGGAGTTGGGGTAGTAAATTTGAGCAAGAGAGAACCAAGTCCAAAGTTCAAATATTTACAGCTTCATGGCAGCAATTCTCGAGAGCACGGAGACCAGCTGAATTACGGGAGGCATACGCGGAACTTTAAACGCGTTTTCCTGAGAACATACTTCAATAGACTTGACCAACTTTAACACTGAGACCTTCATTCATATGTACAGAAGGTTTTCACGAGTGTGAATTTATAAATACATCTTTACTAGTGCGATTAAATGTTAAAAAGGAAAACACGTTTAAAAAAGACACATTAAGTAGAATATATCGATAGCACGACCACCTTCTTTAGCGAAAGATGGGTATAGGTATCGCCTTTACTCTTTTTTTCATTGAGAAAGCTGGTTTCGTAATTCAAGCAAATCGTGCCGCACAGTCGTCTCCCACCCTCACCCATTCACATCTTCTTTGGGAAAACAACGGGAAGTGTAGAGCGCCACCCATTACAACTCAACGGAAATTTTGTTTCTCCTCCCAAACTTCTCTTCCCACTTCCCAAAGAAGATGTGAATGGGTAAGGGTGGGAGACGACTGTGCGGCACGATTTTTTTGAAATGAGAAATATAGAAGAGGTTTCGAAGAACATGCTAAAAAGGTATGCGAGTAAAATAATATAGGGGCTGAGAGGAAAGTAGCATTGAAAGTCCAATACGGGACGAGGTTTATCTATTTTTCTCCGAGGTTGACCGCTGTAAGGTCTGGTGCCGGCTCCTCGTGGGAGGCGGAGGTCTCATCTGCGAGAAGCAAATAGTGAATGGCACGGGCAAAGGGGAATTAAGGGTTGGTATACACTTAAAACAGGCAAGAAGAAGATGAAAGAGAAAGTGTGATGAGATCTGGAGAACCTGAGTACCGTACGGTCGACGCGCTAGCCGGTCGGCGCGCGAGCCGGACGCCGACCGTACGTTACGCCTACACTGAAATTTTGCTTTTATTTCTTAAATGAAATATAACCCCTACCAAACTTTTTTTATTTGTAAATTAAGGTTGTATCTATAAGTTATAAAAAATGAGCAAAATCAAAGGTACAGTTATATCGTCAAAATCGATTTGAAATTTAAAATTGCTATAAACTTAATTCAGTTGTTTAAATTTTGAAATGTAATCCTTTATTATACTTTCCTATTTCATGACCTTTAAAATAAGCTCTTTATGTACATTTGTAGCTTCAATATTCTCGGAGATATGCCGTGAAATGTGTAAACAATTTTGTAAAATTCAAATTTTGCGACGTTGCAATATCTCGTAAACGGTTGCATGTATTACAAAACGGTTTCGGGGGTTTCAATATGATGTCATATGAGGACGATATCCCAAATTTGGTCAAAATCGGTTGCCCTAAGGGCAATCACCTGGTCGGGTTGACATGGAATAACCTACACTTATATTTTTTTATTTCATTCCAACCAATTTTCATTTTGTACGGCACTAAAGAAGAAAAGAGTTTGAAATCCTTGTGTAGGCTGCCGCGGGTTGATGGATGTGAAGATGCAGGTCTTCCACGTTGTATACTACGTTGATCTATGATTCCTTGGAGTTTAGTCGGCGTTGTAGTCGGCTTCTTCTGGTCGGTGAACTAAAGGTGCAGCCATTCGTCGTCTTATATATCTCAAGCGTTAGACCTGACTCCAACGAGTGAGATATGTAAGACGACGAATGGCTGCACCTTCACTTCACCGACCTGATGAAGCCGACTGAAACGCCGCTGAAACTGTCGTCCGAAGAAGCATGGACCAACGCGGTGTAAAACCCGGAACACCTGCATCTTCACAAGAATGGTATTCTTTACATCGTTTGTTTACATTTTCAAATGTGATAAGAGAGCTTTACTCAATAATTTATTACATCTACTATGTAATACAGCCGCACCAAAAATACGTTCCAAGCGCTTCATTTCTTTTAATTTTCCGAGTGAGGACCACCCGGACCCCGTTTAGTTGAGAGGTATTGCATACCCCCCAAGCGCCGCGGTAAGTAGTGAACCGCCCCCTCCCCAAACAACGACCTTAATCCGCCCCTGCCTGGGAATAACTTTAAATCCATTAACCCGGAAAACTTTTCACTGGCACAAAAAGATTTCAAGTCGAACATCAGAGAATGGTGATATATTGTTTGAATCGTACGATTGAAATAAAAATATTCCATTGGAAATGGACATAATGCTCAACGTGAGCTCTAAAAGATGATGAAAAATGAGCTCTAAATTATGAGTAAACCGTGGTCGTGTGAATAAAAATATGTTTAGAACTGGAAACAAAATTCATCTTTTTCACAAAATTGCGGTCAATTTTTCCAATCGAGATACACGGTCATTGTTGGTAGTCCACCAATTGATTGTTATGTTCTTCAAGGACAGTCCTCCCCATAATTCCTCTACTGCGGGAAATCTAATTTTTCATTTACTTGATAACCATCTATTGTGCCTGTATAAAATATTCTCGTTATTAATTATTCGTAACTTTTACCTCTCTAAATACCGTTAAAAACTCATCCTTATCCTGTGCCAACTCCAACGAGTGAGACATGTAAGACGACGAATGGCTGTCTCTCTTCCATCGCCCTATGTAAACTGGGATACAATATTTTTCCAACTATTCCACTGATTGTTGATTTGATTACTTAAACTGGTTTCCATTCGATGGCTTGGGAACGGCACAAAATTGTTAAAACCGGAGTATATTGATGAAAAGTGAAAATCGAAGTTAATTTTACAATATGAATGATTAAGGATGGCTCGACATTGTTTAAATTTGGTTATTTTTATAATTCTTTTCTCGAGAAATGGATTTAAAGAATCTTTTCAAAGATCACATCCAATTTTGTCGATCATATTGAACCGATTTTTGTGAAAACGTTATGTGACTTGACCGGGATTCTATCCCGCGCCTCCAAATCGCCAGTCACGCGCGTTTTCCTTTCTTTTTTTTCACAGCCTTGCGGAGATGATATCCACCAAAACAACGCATGGAGTCAATGTGCACTGCTTACTTCAGTCATTTATTGTCCGCCATTTCAACTGTCGAGGAGGAGACAGAGGACGAAATATCTGGGTTCATCATCAAACCTTAAGTCTATTGTGAGAATTCATTGTAGATTCATTTTAATTTCATATTTGAAAGGGGGTGTAGCGATTACAATGAATAGGAGTCAACTCATTACCACCTTGCACGGTTTGATTTTCTACGCATTAACAGGAAAGGATTGATAGTCATACAGTACTTACTCGTCCCTGTTCAAGGCTGAACCCCGCTCGTTCCCCTGGCCACTAGACCTGAACCAAATAGCAGTCAGGAGAAAAATGCACGGCTAAAATAGAAAATAGGAGAGTGTTGACATGCAGTACTAGGGTTAGGAAACCATTCTTGAAAATTATTACTAATTCATGGAAACGGCTGGATACTAATTCAGGCAGAAAACATAATTGTTAGAAAGAATGATAAGTTATGAAAGGCGAGAAGCCTTGTCCAGTGGACAAGGCTCTCAAGGGTGGGTATTTCACAGAAATGATACTGCGGCAGAGAAGTCAGTGATTTTCACCGATATAAAAAAGTATCAATATCACAAGCCATCATTTTCCCTATATCGTGCGCCCATTTTGTCTCTACTACAAGCATAATTTCCGTAATGTTTATGATCCTCATTTGTTTAAAACTCACGTTTTGCGCAAAAGTTCTTATTTATTGCCATGCGCTGTGGTTATCTTCGGTTCAGATTCACGCTCGTGTTCGGGGACATAGAAAAAAGGAGGTAAGTACTCAAATGACGGAATAAAGGGATAGGGATCCCTATCATTTCCGCTATCCCTGAAAATGATGGCGACGCGAAGGCATAATTTTAGCCGTCATTAACACTATCCCTGTATATACTAGTTCGCAAACAATAACCCTGTGAATCAGGCTTCTACTCCGAAAAATCCTGCAGTATTTTTTCCATACCAATTCAGCCGAATAGGAGCAATACAATGAGTTTGGGAGCCGAAAGTTTTAACTTTCAGTGTCCAAAGACATGAATATTAGATCAAAGACTGATTGCGGGAACAATTGTACATTTTATTCTTCTAAGTTTGAGAAAAAGGGCCGGACACAGGAAAAATTCATCCTTCCTCCAAGATTAGTTCGACCATTTCTCTCCGCCAAGTTCCCTTCCCCTCCAATTTTGCTTCCGAAAGGGCAGGAATTGCGAGAGACGTAGGAAAAGGCCAGCAGGGGGAAGGGGGAGGGTTTAAGGTGTGAAGGGGATGCGGCAGAGGTAAATGGGCCTCAGGAGTAATTGGTCGGATCTTTTCCCCTAGTAAAGATTTCCCTTCCGAGGCCTTGGGCATGTAACTCCTCGCGTGACATTTACCCTCCGTCCCTTCCAGGATACTGCTGTCTTAACTTCCTCCCGAACACAAAAAAAACCTTTTAGATTCGTCCCCCAGGTAGACTTCACCGCAGGTGACAACAAAAGACCTCTGTCTTTTTCCCTTTCGGCCAAGGCAACTTTTCCCTCGAATTTCCGCCCTGGCCGCAACACTTCCCGCCTGACCTTGTTAATTCGTCTTCCAGCTGTCCCCTTCTTGTTTACCAACTTTGGACATGGTGTGTGGAAGCTCAGGTTTCTTTGAATATATACAATCTCTCTTTCTAAACTACCACGGCCGCCTAGCCTGCAGTGTTTTCCTATTCCCTCCCCCCTTATAGAGGATGTCGGGAAATAAACATCCGCTGAAACCACTGGGGAATACATTTTAGGATAAGGAGGAAGTAAAAGATGGATAAAAGGCTTTATTGGGGGCGAGCTTGAGATTTGGTAGTTCCTTCTCTTAATTAACGCCTTATCAAAGTTATATTCGTGTAAAATCATTTAATATCGCTTTTAAAAAATTTGGTACATGGTAAAAGTATGTACATACGTGCCGATGTATAAAGAAATTAGTGAAGGAAAGATATGCCCACGTATGGGAAATATGTAAAATTATACATATACTATTATCTGCGGTAGTTTACCGGTTAAGGTAGGTTTAAATGAGAAAAGTAAAAATCCTCCACGAGAAATTCACTGGGCTGGGTCTGGTATTTGGGAAAATTTGTAATTATGAGCCCAGAATTAAGGCCAAATTCTGAAAATTTTGGGAATTAATGGGTGGCGGCGGGGTAATGTCCTCTTCTGTCAACCTCAATGTCAAGGGTTCAAATCCCTTCTGGGTGGTTTTTGTCCATCCAGGGCATGGTTAAACGTATTCATATTATACATTAAATTGATCGCAATTGGCTAAAGCTGTGAAGGATCAGGAAATTGTTATTATGGTATTTTGTTAAACGACTTAAAAATATAATAAGATGCACTGAAGACAATGAGAGCTGGAATATATAGAGGACCAGGGAAGTGAGCAATATGTGGACTTGCGACAACGTCAATTTATTGATTAGCTAAACTCGAGTGATTTCTTTACGAATTCACATGAAGAAAAATCACAATCCGATCAAAGCTTGGTCTCCAGAAATTAAAAAAAAGTGTAAGGGAAATAGTGAAAGTTGTAAAAGCAAAAAAAATTGACTGTTTCTCTTGTTAACGGATCGCTTCCTCCAGCCCAGAATCGTGCTCGAAACCTCGTTTCCGCCGTACCTATTCCTCTCCGTTTTGGTGTTGATCGGGGAACAGTTTATGGGCTCACAAAAATCACACCATGCGCCCGAACCACCCTCGGCGCAGTGCTTTATGGGTAAACTGACGCCCACACACACACACTACCCTGTTTCCCTTCTTCAGTTTTTATCTCCCTCAACTTGAACACCTTACCCTTCAAGGATGGAATGACTTCGGCCGTCAAGATAGCCGGAGGAATATACACACGAAAGGGATAAATCTAGTATGAACTAGGTTTGAGCAAGACCCCTTTCAAGAGTGGCAAAACGCCCGCTGGCAATCTCGATTGTGAAAGGGTTAAAACGGGAGACGGAGATTGAGGGAGAAAATGAGATAATTGTAGGGAAATTCAGAGCAAAGAGAGTGAATCAAAATAATAATATTTCGTGTATTCCACACTTTATTGAGTGCCTAGTCAGGTTTCGACGCTATTTATGTTCGCGTCATTGTCAAAAAGTTTTGGTCGGGAATACGTTCGACGTTCCCTGATGTGATGGAAACGGACAGTGGTGTTCGTGAAGTTTGTTTATGGTCATTTAGTGGAACCCATTACGGTGGCCTAACGTTGACGTCACCGTCGACGGACGATGACCGATTCTCACCTGAGTCTAACTTTCCCGTCACGCCAGGTCAACGTCAGTCAATCAGAGGAGAGCTTTTGTTCAAATTCACAACGTTTCGTTTCCAGATTATCCATCATACTTTTTCACTTTACAATGGCACATAATTAGTCCTCGTGAAGCAGTATTAGCCGTTATTTTTTTCGGATTATTTATATTTCTATATATATATATTATTATTTATACATCTAGAGTCAGCGCAAACGCGTTCACTAGGCAAAGTTCTTACTAGAGTCCGTACAAGATTGTTGATATATATTGATTTGGCTCAGAAAGAAATGAAAAGTAAACAATATTTTCACGATCGTATGAAAGCCACCATTATGGATTCTTCGGTCACGTAATTGCCTTCCCCAAATAGCATTGCAATTGTCCACAGATTTGCTGCGTTTCTGTCAACTGCGCTATTTTCTTGGACGAAATATAGTATTCAAGTTTCTAGCGTAGAAAGCTAATGATATAAACGGGGCATTACAAGGATAGGTAAGCATTAGCAAAGCGAATGCCGAATTAGCACCGACCATGGTAACTTTTTCTAACCAAGTAACTGATCTGTCTATCTACAATAGATATTTTCTGCCATCCGAATGCATGTTATAATAGCAATGGTCAGGTGATCAATCGTCATCAATTCCAAGTGACCGGTAGACGATAAAAACAAATATGGTTCACGTTAAAGGGAGTAAATACCTGTCATACAATGACGAATGCGGGTAGAAATACCCAACCATTTGGACAACTGTAAGAAGTTAGTGATGCAATCAGGGAATGGAAAATGGTTCCTGAAATAGGAAAAAGGGGGATATTTTTGAGTGATTTGAGGCTAAAAAATGTGCTGACAGGACTGCTCGTCGGAAACTGAATGTGAATACCAATAAACTGAAACTTATTTCGACAGTATTTCTTAATTACAAGTTTTCGGTGTATTAAGAGAAAACCATTGCTTCCGGCACGTCTCCTTTAAAGCAAGCACGACGACCATTGCATTAATATAGGCCGCGAGACGGCACGAGAGTCAAGTAACTCGTCAGGGCGCTCATATTCCGCTCACTCGAGCGAGAGCCGAGACTCATTTGAATGCCCATTCCACCGTGCGCTCTGCGCGTTGCACTCGACAGCGATTCATATTTGACGACATCGTGTCGACAAACATAATTATTCCTTCCTTTATTGCGCAACTTCCGCTATTGATCTAATCGATTGCTCATTTCATGACCGCCGGCAGGCGACTAATTTCCTCTCCTCTACTCTTCCTTTGGCTCACTTTCTTATACTCTCCTTCACATATCCACGTCCCTTCTCTCCTTTCTCATGTAAATAGTGTCTACTCATTATGAGTGACGTATCAGTTCCTACTTCTTTTATCTTTTTAAAGCATTTTAGCGAGATTGTTCTTTTGTCACTATGGTGTACTGTTTGATGCTTCGGTGTTATGGTTTTGACATTGTTCTCATTACTTTTATTATATGTTTATTACTTTTAAATAGTTGTTGTTTTCTTAATCGTTGCAATTTTTTGTTTTCGGCTGGTTAGTTGCGAGGGGTTTGTTGACGGAAGAGAGGAGAGGGGATAGCTGAATGAAATTTTAGTATCCATGGTTGAATGGTTGGGAGTGAGGTGAGATGTGCTGCGGACTGCCGCGAGAAAGTTATTTTGTAATGTGAAGAAAATAAAGAAATCGCTACGTAGTGGATTGTGGAATTAATTTCAAGTGGTCCGACGTTACAGGAGTCGATGCGGACACTATTTTCTCAGTGGATTGGAGAATTCATTGGAAGTGGTCCGGCGTTAGAATGGAGTTCATTTTTGCCTGACCATGCCAGAAGAAGGCTCGGCGAAAGCTTGCGCTTTAAAAAAAATAATATCAGTGGTTACCGAAAGGAAGAATCTGATAAATATTAGAGACTATGTTCGAAATATAGGTAGTTGTTCGCGAAGCAGGATCCACCGATGTCCATTAATTACTCTATTACCAACAGCGCCACAGCCATAATTTATAACTCATTTTAAGCGTATGTATGTAAATTTTACGAAAATCTCTACTAAAGCAAGGCACAAGCGTATGCATTTTTCAAAATACACACAAAGGAAACTGCTTAATAATAGCTCCACCTGCATCGCCAAATATTTTTTATACAAAGATATCTCTGTCATTTTGATATTATATATTATTTACCATAGTTACATACATATATAGTTTTCATTAAAACTAAAAAAACATTAATTTCTATTTAATTATTTACTTCGTTCATTATTCTTTTGGCTATTTCGACACTATTTTAGCCTGTTTCAGTAGACTTTACAGCTAGTTAGCAGATAATGATCGAAGAGTCAGCTAGAACTAGTTTTTATAAAATATTAATAGATCAGTCCATCGTTTAGTAAAATTTCACAATAGTTCAAAAACGTTTTTTAATGTTAATTTCTTATTCAATATTTCTTTTTATTTTCAGTGTTGCCATGGTCTTCTTCAGTTGTTTCATCCGAGTCGGAACATCAGGATTGTTTACTGTACCGACAAAAAGCTGCATGGTTCATCGGTGATACGTGAGCCAAAATTTTGGAATTTTTATTTTTAATCAAATAATTTTAAATATTCATTTATTGATATTTGGGACTAACGAGGTTGTTTTACAAGAGTTATATCAATGCGCAGTTGGAAGGAATGGCAATCTTTAGAGCTGTCAAGGGTGAAAAAATGTATTCCGTTGACGAATGCAACAGTGTTGGTGAACATGCCATTTTTTGGAGCTTTTTATTTGTGAAATAGGTGTGCAAAAGCGGTAATGGCAGGCGACGGCGACCCATAAGATCGCTCCGGAATCTTATTGAGGGAATTCAGGGAACAGCGCGCGGCATGGTAGCCCGCGGCCGAGACATTAGACCGGAAATTGGCTGTCACCTGGTTTCATCTCCGTAAGAAAGCCTTTTCAGGCTGTTTTTCTACCTTAAATTTTTCTCCCCTTGATGCCGCCAACCCTCATATACCTGCAGTTTCATAGGTAATAGGGAGAAGGATAAAGACATGAGAGTACTTTCTTTAAATAAAAAGAGAGCAATATCCATAGTTTAAAGTCAACCACTCATTTATGGAGGACTCATGAAGATTAATATGGAAGAGGACGCCCATTGTTTTTCAAACATTTATTATCGATTCGGTAAAGGTGAGCTTTCGTCCCGCCAGCGTTTTCGCGAATTTCACCCACTTACAGTAGATATATCGGAACCCAATTCACATCACTTATTAAGCAAACCTTGCGCATTTGTAAAATACTTTCAACACAACAATACATCAACTACTTTAGGAATTGAAAACTTTCAAACCTGAGAAGTGCGTTTTTTCCTCTCCGCCATCTTGTGAAAAAATGTCGTTTCCTCTTATCCACTGTACGTGGCGCAGCGATCGAGCAGTTGGTTCTCTAGCATATGCACACCTCTCCTACACAATCTCTTCCCTCCTTCCACTCAAACTCGCCCCGCAACAGCCATTTAATACAATGCAATTCCATTCATTCCTCCACAGTAAACATTGCACATTTCACTTCAAATGAAAGATTTACACTTCCTTTTCACTCGCATTCATTCCACTGCACTAATAACATTTCACGTTTCACTTTAAATAAAGGATTGCGAGTTCCCGCAGCGAGGAGACGAGTGTATATCCCCGGGTAACAAACACCCGTGCCTTTCAAGGAATAGCAAGCCTGACTCCGCCGAAACGAATGTTTGAATCGCAGAAATTTGCGAAATTTGCGCACACGATAGGCAACTCATGGCGACCATACACCACACAGTCAAGTCAGAAAATGATTAACGCCAACAAGCCCCTCAACTCTCGTTGGCGAATGAATACCGGTTGACTTTTCAACAATTACCTTCCAATTATTGACAGTTAATTTGCCTCTTCCACACTACCCGAGAGAACTCCGTCAACAATACTATTTCCTTAGCCTCTAACAAAAGCCCACGTACATTAACCTTGTCACCTGAGGGATTTTATACCAGAAACAATACGAAGAATTACATTTTAGCCTTCTACCAATGCCCACGAAAAAGCTTGTTGGTGGGGTGGGTTGGGTGGGCAAATTAAAGAAGGGAAATACGTTTTTAGCATTTCCAATTCATGAAAATACCGTAAAAATCAGCATAATGAAACTTCCTCCACTCCCATAAATGCTTGAAATCGATTTCAGCTTTTACAACTATCAAAAATGCCGTAGAAATAAGCATTTTGAAACTTCATCCACTCCCATAAATGCTTGGCCCGCAAGGTTATTGGTGGGGTGGGTTCAGGGCAAAGGAATAGAAGGGAAATTCGTTTTCCGCTTTTCCAAATTACGAAAATGCCGTAAAAATCAGTATTTTGTAACTTCCTCCACCCAAAATGCCCATATCCACTTTACCATTCCCGCCAAAAATTCGTTTTTCGCTTTTTCAATTCACGAAAAATGCGTTTTTCACTTTTGAAAATGGCCAAATCGGGCACGCGTACCGGGCACGCGTGGGACACCCTAGCACCCCTGTTTCACTTCATAGGCCCGTAAGCTTGTTGGGGGGGTGGGGTAAAGGCATATTATAGAAGTCTTATCCCACTACCGGTTGTTCGTGAAAACCTCCAAATATGGCGTCGAAAACGGACGAAAAAATCGAAAAATTGGTCCTTTTCAAACGTCTATATCTCAAAAAGTATTAGTCACACGGGTATGATTCTTACATTTTTACAAATGCGCATTCTTCCTCTACTCAATGGTATTATATTCAATATCGTCAGTTTCCTAGGTTTTTCAAAAAAAAATGTTGACCGTGCGGGACGAAAGCTCACCTTTACCATCGATTCCAAGCACTAGGATTGAGAACATATTGCCAGCATATTGTCGTTTTTTTTATTTTTTACATGCAACCCCACGATCCGCCGCAGAGGCTTGTGGCAGGGGGTGTTAGGACAGCCATGGAAAGGTGAGTAGAACAGGCAAAAGGAGGGGGGAGAGAACAGAGGTGAATTGCATGTTAATGATGTGTCATATTTACTATCGGTTAAATTTTATAAGCCGATAGTTAGGCAGTGTCTGTGATATTTAATGAACGCCGGCTTTCAATTTCTTTGTTATCATGTCAAATTCTTCAAAATTAGCATTTACACCTAAATTTATCAAAATCTTATTGGGGCTAAGGTCAATAAATTGCTATCCCCTACCTCCGATAAAAGTTTATTCAAGAAGCAAATTTAATGCTTCCACTGTGCTGTTCTCTCACTTTACCATGGCACATGAATATGGCTGTACAAGTCAATATACAATACACTTTAAAAATATAACGACCGATATAAAGATACATTTTTTTAAATATACCTGTCGGAAAATCGGCATATTTGGAATATATTGTTTTCCTAAACATCGATATAATCTTGCAGAATTGCATCGATATATTTTTGCATCTGTAGTTTTGAAGGGAAGGCTACATGGAATTAAGTCACCTCCTTATTTTTGATAGATATGAGGTTGCGAAACATCATCACCGTTCATCACCGTAATGATTGACGACGAGTCATTAATCTAAATGAAAGAAATTTTCGCTCACGGACATAGAGCTCCGGGAGTAGTGGATATAAATCACTGGATATGTGTTTATAGACTCCCCGTGCATATAATATAAATTACGTATTCTGGCAACAAAGAGCATCTGGCGCGAATCAACTGTGATGTTTGGCCCTGAGATCCGGGAGGTCCGAAGCGGAAGAGCTTTCATTCATGAGAGCGCAAGCCGAGCTGTTTCTCCGTTTTTCGCAATATGGAGCTTCGTCGGAATGAGCCGTTGCACTTAAAAGAGCGGTTGAAAATAGCTCACAAGTCTCCAGATGCCCTGATAAATTCGGAAATCTGGAGGAAAAGGGAAAGCAAGCAAGGGTCTGCTCTCTCTTAAGGTAGCTGAGGTGGTAATCTTTGGTCATTGAGGGAATATTTTAATAATATTATAAGTAAGTCAAAAAGAAATTCGTGGACGACATTTCATTTGACAGAATCGATTTATGCGTTAGAACTCATCATACAGGCAGTCTAGAAAATTATAAATAAACTAAATTTATTTTTTTTCCTTAAATAAAGCATGTTATGACTAGAGTTCTCGGTGCGGTATTCGAAATTTAGACAAAGTTATATTTAAATATGTTGTTTTCGAATATTTGAATCAGCGTGACTCCTTGAAATTTGTTAGAAACAATTATAATTATGATGAATGTATTATTTGGCTTTTATAAGAAAAACTGTTCATATGCAATCAAATTATTACGATATATATGTCATGTGCCGCTATGATACGTGTTAAAATAGAATTGAATTGCGTAAAAGCCAAATCGGCATGATGTGTTTTTTATATTTATTATCTATAGATATCACAAATAAGAACACGTACGTGCATGCAAATTTTCAGTGCATGTTTGTTTATTTGCCGTTGACTATTGTCGTAGTTACGGGAGGAGGAAGAAGGTGGGTTGCAAAGGTTTGGGGAAGGATGAGAAAGGCAGGGGCCAGTAGAAACGTGGACCAAGGGCTGGTGATGGGGGAAAGGTTATAGTTTTTCAAAGATATTTTTTCGGAAAGGGTTGTGGAGGGGTGAGGGAATATTTCCGTGCACAGTGCATCATTAATGCTAAAATTCAACTTTTCTACGAACTGAGCCTATAACAGTAAAGTTTATTTTATACTCGTTTTTCGTTAAATTTACTTGTTAAGCCACAACCTTCCAATATCGTTTGAATATGTTAACGTAGAGTGAAGTATAGTCGCTGAATGAAACTAAAAGACGTACATATTCCCAAAAGGTTTATTCCCCCGACTGCGGTATCCGAAAAATTAATTTAACTTACTGAAAAAGCTTTTGCGCCGGCTTTTTCTGGTATATTTTCAAAAATAAAGGATTTTAAATGTCTATCTGGTACTTCTATCTGCTTCTATTGACTAAAAATTCAATTTCACAGCATTTGGACTTGGAAATTATTGTGTTCGTAAAAGCAAGCCGAACTTTGAATTGAGTAGGTACATATGTTTGAGGTTTAGGGAATCAATTTAAGTTATAATCACTTAATTATGCTTCCAGCAACTCTAGACTCATCCGAGCTGGGATAGGCATAAAAGGCATGTAAGTGGCAATTTCAGTCATGGATATTTTTAACCCGTTTCCGTTTTTTTGTGATATTCTTCCATTCTACTATCAAACGTTATGCGGGGCCAGACTGAAACGGTATGCTTACGTAAATGTCGAAGGTAAGTTTCTCAGCGTTGGATTCATTTTCTGACAAAGGACTAATAAAATAAAGACGTCTCGTCGGGGACAGTTCTAATTCGAATGAATTAGAACCATTCCCCGTCATTCGCACTATACACCGATCGTTCTAACATTTAGCAATCCGTCAAAACTGATTTCCTGATTACTGGATCGGGAATGGGATTCCTGAATGTGCCTAGTCGAATCAGCATGGGTTATTTCGTGGAAATAAAAGCACGGGTGGGCTGATGAAGCAAAAAAATGGAGTGGGTCATGATTCAATTAGAGAAATGGGGGAGGGTGGGGTGATGGAATAGGAAATTGCGCAGTTCTTAAGCTGCCCGCCGACATCCATCTCCGCTCCGAGTGACACCGCTTGCTGATGAGGAACGAGAGAAGACCCCTATCTGGGGAACTGTGAAAATAAACTTTTAAAGCTTTTGGTGATTGACTTTTCCATTCCGGTGGTGCTCGTGAAAGGCACGTGGTTCCCATTAACAGAATGTGCCGAGTGCGCCCCAGCACTCAGCTTCAATTCTGAGAACGAAACCTAAAAAAAGTATTTTCCCGGAATTCGGAAGTTTAAACGGCCACCAGAAAAAAATCGGCGAAGTTGTATTGTGACCCAGATTGATGTTTCATCTTTAAACACCAATCAGTTCTGCAGCCGTATCAGGTCAAATCTTTGTATGACTGCACCGTAAAAAACGATTCTGAATCGATTGGTTCTAAATTAAGATCAGCACGCTGCAATCCTCCATTCACTTATCGATTTGTGGCTTTGTGGTTGTTTTTATTTTCGATGTAGCGTTAGCTCTTTATGTTGAATAATAATAGCGATTATGCTAGTTTATCTCGGAAATATTTTAGCGTCTCCTGGCATTGATTAAGTGTAAAGGTTTTGACGGAATATTAACGAAGAGATTATAAACAAATTGGGACTCGATGAAACCTTCGTTGAAATACGTTAAACTTGACGATTTATCAGACCTGAAAACATATATGTGAAAGAGTCAATAGTAGTGCATATTGATAGGGCGAAATTTTATGGGGGCATCGGCCTGCCACGATGGAAACACCGGTTCCCGATCAGTCACCGAAGTTAAGCATCGTTGGGCTTGGCTCGAGTTTGGAGGGGTGATCCTCCGATTCGTCCGAGTGCTGCTGCCCCTGTCTGCAAGAGGCCATATAGCCATAGCCGTCGAAGGACATTAAACAAAAATACTACCACTAAAAGTTATGATAGAAAGCCTGCTTCAAAGAGACCCAGTGAATAGGTTTAAATGTTACATTGAAAAACTCAGGAGTTGATTAAACGAGTCCCAATCTGAGCCATAACGGCCACTTGAATGCAAAGATCGAAAGAGAAGTGATAGAGAAGAATCACCGAGAGAGACCCAGGGTGGAATACATCATGCATCAGATGTAATACATGAGAGTAAAATGCATGTGTAAGATGTATAAAAATGAAATAAAGCTGTCAGGTGATGTCAGAAAGGAGTGTAGAGCAGCAGTAAGCAATCTTCGGATTTATGACTGTTGATGATGATGAGTCAAAAGGTTTTTGGATAGAAAAATTGGAAAGAGATGTAACTTTACCACACTCAGGACTCCTCTTTAGTGCTCCGCTAGCATTTTTCACCGAGCGCCGCAAAAATTGTTTTTTTTAAATAAATATATTAATTAAGGGGGAGTATTAAGCGCACTATGAACATCAAGCGTAGAATAGCCCAAGTTAAGAAAGAGGGGAACTACTGTGTTCAAATGAGATAGGACTAAGAACGAGGAAACAGTATGTGAAAACATTCGAGTGGAGCGTGGCACTCAATGGATCGTAAACATGGACCATTGAAAGCGATACCAGAAAAGGTTAGAAGCATTCAAAACCTTGTGTTGGAGGAGGATGCTGAAGGTCAAATGGACGGACATAATAAAAACCGAAGTAGTGTACGAAAGAGTAGAAGAGGAAAGGAAAATAAAGGAACAGTATACAGAAAAGAAGCGTTAGAAAAGTTATTGTTAAAAAGAATCGTAATGGATCTTTCTTTTATTTACTAAGCTAAGTTTGCTCCCACTGAGGCACTTCAGTGCTAAGACTTTTCTATTTGTGAAGTAGTGACAATATCTCCGTAGTGAGCAAGCCCTACTTTGATTTAAAGTGAATTGGAACCCTTTTCCAAGTCTAGCAAGCCACTGTTTAGGCAAAGTACCTGTTTGTTGGGCCAAAATCGTTCAAATATTCTACCCACACTATAAAAAAAGCATTAAGTCTGACTTTTTTCTGAAAAAGAGTGAAACTTTTTCTGTTGTTTTGCATGGGTATGGAAGAGATATGTTGCTATCATTTAGCTTATCAAATTGTTGACTTTTGTTTGTTATGTCACAGTGCTTAGGGAAATTTATTGAATGATTATCTCACTATAGTCTTCCATTCGAGGTCACCTAAATCTTCCAAATCAGGTGCATCTTTCATCTTTTTTTCTTGTATTATTTGGGAGTAACAAAACTTTATCATTATTATCTTTATGGGTATTTTCGGCCCGAATATATTCTTGGAAACATTCAGTGTGCTTTCGGATAACTGGAACAATGACCATGGTGTCCTTTGTTTAATTTTAAGAAGCTTGATGAAATTTCGCAAGTCAACGTCTTCGTCGTCCCTATCAAATCATGTTTTAAAATATTCTCCCTCATAATACCTAACCTTAAGCATAAGTCTCAAGCTATTTCAAATTTCGTTCCACTTATTGTATTTCGTATTTGATTTGCTGCAGACTCTGGCAATATAGTGTAAAACCCTTGTCATATTTTTCGGTTTTCCACCGTATGCAAATGGGAATGAGCATTGACATGGGGCAAGGAATGCAAGACCGTATTTTGTTGCCACAAGACTAAAAAATTCGGGTTTCAGTTTTTCAAAGCCCCTACTTTTTTATCAGTTACGGAAAATTTTGACTTGTGCAAAAATTCTTGAAAAAGACTGGGTCCTGATAATAGCCATGTCAGGATTTATTCTTAACCAGCATCTCGATGTAACGAAAAATTTTAATCAATTCCAAATAATTAAGCTCACCTAGTATCTTATTGCTTGAGTTTTCTTTCTGTCCTCTGGAAGCTTTCTTGCTCCCCTTTTAAGTTTCGGATATAAATATTTTATTGCTCAAAATTAAGTAGAAAAACTTTGCTGGTTCTACAATTGTATTTTTTAATCAGGACCGTTTTCGATACGAAGTATCATCATCATTTTTGTTTTCAATTTATTTATTAGATCCATTTATATATATATATGGAAATGAAGAGCCCCATAGCGTTTAAAACAATAGACACTTATTTGGAATTCTTTTGTTCGCGTACTGTCGTTTCCTAGTTCCTCCGTTCAGTTATTCTAAATAGCTTGGACTGTCGCTTATGGAGTTTTGGAAGCCTGCCGCTTCTACCGTGATACTGTTTTCCTTTCTTTTCACTCCGGGAAAAAAGGAATAAAAAGTCTTTCACGATCATCTTTTATTCCTTTCCTCGAAATTCTAAATCTTTTGGGAGCAAAGCAAGCTCGGAACACGACGGTGTGGAGGTGGCCGGGTGGGTGGGGGGTGGACAGAATCTTGCGTGGGAGTTGTGGTTCTTGTAGTCTCTGGAACTAAGCCAATAAACACGATGTGCTGCCTTCCTTACCTTTCCGCACCCTTTGCTTCATATTTTCCCCGAACATTCTCCCCCCGGAGCCCGAGCAGATTACTTTGTTTTGCAGCGGGACCGGAATTATAGGTGATTTCTGGGATTCTCCCACGACCCCATAAGGCCAAGGAAAGCAAGGAGCAAGACTTTTGGGGAAAATTCAATATGCTTGTTCCCTTTTTTGAAAGTTGGAATCATATGTAGATTTCTTCACATCACATCTGTTGGGATGGAATGTATTCTATTGTTTTGGTTTCAATACAAGTACGCTTTCATTCAAACCTTTTTCCATGTAAATTACCTAAATATACTCGATATAAAACAGTCTTCTTATCACTACAACCCTTGGTGGGATTGGCCTCCTCAACAATCTGCCACCTTATTCTTCTACCTTTCGCCATTTCTCTCCATCCTTGGACACCCTTACTGGATAGGTTCGCCGTCACATCATCTATCCAATTTATTCTACGCCTATCTTTCTTTCTGACATTCAGCAGTATCTCATTCGGCAGTTCAATATGCTACGTTCTATCTTCTTGAATTATCTCTACATGTCCTAGTTCACGTAGCATTTGTGATTTCACGATCTTAATAATATTTCTCTGTGGTATCAACTCGTTGTTATGACGCTTTCTCTAGCTTTTTTCATATCGTACTATCCATAGATTATTCGCTAAATTTGCGTTCTGAGGATCTCAAGTTATTTTATTCTTTGTTTGCTACAGTCCATATATTCGAACCCATATATAAGCGGTATGTATAGTACCATAGAGTAATAAACGGCTAGCTTCGTACTTATTACAAGCAGCATATTTTGGAAAAGATTTGTATTCGCAAAATCTGCTCTGTTTCCACGTGCTATTCTTTCTCTTATACTCTTCTTCATATCATTATCATTCATCAGAATCGCTCCTAGATAGATAGTTGAAGGTGGTCACCTTTGATAAACATAAACATAAAGGCATGACACAACGAAATTATTCTGCAATATGCAACATTTATGAATGCCAATGCTGAACTCTCTACCTTCTCTACTTAGTGCTTGGGTATAATCGTCGCAAATCCTTGATTTCTCCGTGGAGTTCCTTACCTAATTTGAGACAGTCTTCTGGATTGAGGACACAGGTATACATGATCTTTTGAAATGTACTTTCCTTTGCCACTCTCACAAGATCTAGTATACTAGCCGGTACACTAGATATTGTGGATGGAATCCATTATTAATGGTGCCGTCCTAGAAGGTTTCACACGACCGTTGAACTTGTACTGGTGAGGAAGCAGTATTTTCCTTCATATCTTAAAGAATGTCTACTAAAATAATAAACTAACCAATCAATGACAGCAGGGGGGCAAAACAGCAGTGGGAACATTTTTATTTGTTATTGATTTCGTTGCCTGAAAATGACTAAGAGCCAAAAGGAATGGATGGCGCTGATTTCAGAAAGTGAAGATCGCTCAGCGTCTGTAAATGCTAACGTGATCGGTCGATGGCTACTAGGTCCTACTGGGAGCTAGTGGCAACTAGTACCGCATCAATTATGAAATCAAGAAGCTCAGTCAGTATGATGGCGATGATATTTTAAGATATTTTGCTTGTTAGCCAGCATGCTGGCACAATATCACGCGATACTGGAAAACTATCATGCTAGAGAGTATCCTTGTACTTGTGTTGGATCAAGTATCATATGAAACGGGCTTAAGTCTGTGCATCTAAACAAAAGGGGATAGAAAATGTGGAAAGGGAGAAGATTACGTGGAAAGACAGAAACCAAGAGTAAACGCGACGGGAGATATGAGAACTAAGGAATGAAGAGGTGGATAGAGAGCCAAGGATATTACAGAGCATAAAGGGGACATCTCGGCAAAAAAATATATGTGTGTGTGTGTGATATAAGAAGGGTTTGTGTCGGGCGGACCGGCGTGATTGGATAAAAGGGTGATATAAAGGTCGACTCTGCCCCCACTGATGAAAGCGGGGTTGCGGGGAAACGGGGGGCGGAATGGAGCTGTAGGTGGAGGGTTTGAAGGGGGCGTTAGACGGTCTAAAAGGGAGATCAAGAAGGTCAGAAGAAGATGATAGGACTGAGGAGGTACAGTGGAGAGGCTTTGGAGATTGGTTTGGAAAGAAAGAAAATAGAAGTATGTGATTGTGTATGATTGATTTCTTCAGGAGTAGGGAAGGTGGATAATAAATACGTATTGAACGATAGTTAGTTCTTGTTTACCACCTTGAAGCCCCACGTTCTTATCCCGGGGGTCTTTGGAGTTTTTTTCCGTTGCATCTCTTCCTCTGCTTGGATCAGCTCTTTCAAGTGCAGTACTCCGTCCGTAGGATGGGACATAAAAATTTGTCGGCAATAAAAGCTACTGTTGGTGTTGCACACCGCTGTGAAGCGTATCCGTAATTCAAATCCTTGTAAATTCTGGCTTATCCCTTTTTGTACATTTTACTCAGTTCTGATTATTTTAATTTGAAACCTACACAGTTTACTTCCAATGAATGTTGGCACGATTACAATGTCTGCTCAAAGGGGACATCCATAGATTGGAATACAGACTGACTACATGTAAGAATGGTGTATGAAACTCTGCCTCCATTATTTATAATAAGCTCCCTCATTCTGTGAAGTCCTCCCCGAAAGCAGGAATCTTCAAAAAGAGACTGAGATAATTCCGGACTGGAAAGAACTTTTATTATTTTTAAGGATTACCTGGACTGATTTTTCTATACTTCTTATCGTCATTTTACTTATAGAGATATATTTTTATCAACTTGTGTCATTTATGCTTTATTTTTGTTCCGTCTCCATGGTTGTGTGTGTAACAATTGACTTGCTTTATACCAAAGAATTTACCATGCAAGTCAATAAATATATGATAACTATTACTGCCGCAAAATGACTTAAATGAAATTAATTTCATATTTATTTATTTACATTTACATTGCAAGTAGATATTAAGTCTTGTGGCTTAGTAACACTTCTGTTTAGGTTTAAATAAAAAGAAAAGAAAAACAAACTATTGTAGACACTTCACGTTTTACTTATACCTACAATGTTTTTTTCTATGACTTACAGTCTTAGGTAATGGTGTTGTTAGTTCGTCTGGTAAGTTATTCCATATAATAATGCCGCGATTCAATGCGCGAGTACCATATAGCCAAGCTGAGGACATTTAGGCACTAAAAATGAAAAAATAGGCAGCCTAAATAGGCAATAAAAATTTCAAAATAGGCGCTTAAAATATTTTTAAATCGAAGATATGAAAACAAAAATTTAAAAAACCGATAAATAGACGAAAGCTCAAATATTAACTTTGGCCCCAAAGAGTTGGTCGGTACCAGTAACAGCTGTCACTATTCTAGAAGCACCTCTAGTGGAATAACGGATTCATTGAGATGAAATTTGAATGATCCAAGAAATGAATACATAGCATCACTCACAATTATAAAAACTCGAAGCCACACAATACAGAACGGCCACACGGCCACGACTTAACCCAAATCTCTAGTATAGTCTCCTTACCCAAGTCTCAAAAAAAACCATACGAGCTTCGGCTTGGGAACCTAGGATAAGCTGCCTAACCTTTGGCTTTGGAACCAGACAGATACCCACGCAAGGATTTGGAACCTTGTCGAAGAAACCAAATTGCAGGCTTGAGATCCCCAACCAAGAAACCCACCCGTGGCTGGTATTGTACGGCAATTGAGCGTGACCACTACGACGATGGGGTTACTGGGGGGTTATTTTGTAATCTCACTTAAGTGAGAATACGTCATTAAATGTGGAAAATTACGTCATTTTTCGTAGTTCAAGTCCGCCACCCAGGCGGCGTGACCATCTTCGACTCTCAAGTGGTGAACTGCCGGTCTATTTATTTGATTCATCCGCTCTTTCGACTCTTGATCCGTATCTTTCGACTCTTGATACGTTTCATTTGGCTCAGCATTTCATTAGCTCCATCTCACCTGGCGTAAGGAATGTGAAATAGATCCACCATCGGACCTTGGCCGATCGTGAGCCGATCATTAAGAGAGCGAAACGGAACTCCCGCCTTCCCGCAAAGAGTCATTAAAAAGGTGAGATTACAAAATAACCACCCTGGTTGAAATGCCTGAACTGGTAGTGGCAATGTCACCATGGACCAACGCAATATACTAAAAATTTCTACATAAAACAAACAGGACGACAAAAAAAAAGGATGCATTTGGTGCCACCGTAGCAACGTTCTCAACGTTGTTCATATTTTTAGGGCCGTATGTGCTCGCGATAAAAAATCGTCTACTTTTTAAGAGGTTTGAAACATGCTCTTTCAAATGAAAATGATTCAAAAGAGTATCCAGATGGTCTTTATTTTGTAAGAGCGGGCAGAAAATATCCTATTTTTGTCGTTTTTACAAATGTCATCCTCAAAGTTGTCCCTATTTTTAGGGTCTTATATACCTGCGCTGAAAAACCAGATATACATTTTAGAGGGTTGAAATCATTCTCTTTATAATGAACATGATCCAAAATAAATTCCAGGGGGGTCTTTTTGTAAAAGTGGGTAGAAAATACCCTATTTTTGGCGTTTTTACAAAAAGTATCAAATTTTGACTCAATTTTTGAATAATGGAAAGCACTAGGAAGATGAAATTTATATTCATCAACCATGTATTGTTATTTTATCATGCTCAAAGTTTCACGTTGAAAAAAGTTTCACAAAGTTTCACCTTTACTTCCTGAAATATAAAAAGCCAAAATTTTAATTTTTTTTCGATCCGCAATTTTTCGGGCCTGTTTCGCCCAGAATTTTCTACATGGAGGTCGTTTAAACAGTTATTTTTTATTATATTTTTAATAGAGCTCAAAACTTTGTACAACATAGCCAATTTTTGTTTCGCTTATCAAAATATCTCCTACTATGCCTCAAAGGTACCGAAATCTCATAGTCATGCTGAAGAAGGCTGCGGCACGGGATCAAAACAATTACTATATATCAGCAAGTATACCATCGGCGAACGTAAAACTTTACAAATGTTTATTGGGAATATGTGTGAATGTTCATTCAAAATTTCATTGAAATCCGTGATGGTCGAGCGGGGACCAACCATACCACTTGGCATGGAATGACCCAATAGTGTACCTTCAAGTGGGTGAAAAAGACGTTCGAACTGATGTATCGGAGGAACACATTATTCCTGTCACATACCTCACATATTTCAATAATTTTATCTGCCGAGTATAATGCAGTATTTAGCCATGTTCCCCATATTATCGATACTGGCTGTGAAGGCAGATCAACTTCAGGCATACTGCCTGAAGTTGATCTGCCTTTAAACTCGGCAATACTGAGTGGTACCTTCAAAAACAAGTTTTTGGAAATTGAAACCATCGCATGTACGCATCACGTAAAATTACCATAGTTGTTTTTCTACTCTTTATATAATAATACTTTGGATGATTTTTCTTTATGCATGTTTAATGACATTATTTCAACCTTGTTAGAATAAAAAAGGAAACTGAAATAACTGACAAGGTATTCACCAAAGAGAAGTTTGGTGATGTTGAGAAGAATATTGCTTGTTTAGGCCCTTAAATAGGCGATATAAGCAGAAAAAGGCATAAACAGGTAAAATAGGTATTTTTAGGGAGTAACAAATCACTTTAATTTCGCCATAAATGATTCTAAATGAACTTATAACTTCATAAAATTGGTTTCCTGAGTAAATGAAAAAATAGGCATTTTAGGCAATGTCCTCAGCTTATATATAACACTATTTTTCTGCCGCCTTAATTTAAACTTAAGCGGATGGTCATTTTTCGCGGGTGGTCATATCCGGGCTACTAGTAGAAAAACGTGTCCTCTAAATCTGAAGAACGACGAATTCCTACTTTTCCTCGCTGCTTATTTTATGAAATTGAACTTGAAATTAAAGGGTGCGAAATATGTTAAAATAAATTATCATGAAATTAAATGCGGAAATTAGTGAAACGGGGGAAAACAATATTACTCTATCAAATATAAATGCCATTATCGAACAAAAAAAGCTTATAGCAAGAACCAAATACTTCCAGGCAATCGAATGGTAATGAAATATAGATGCCGATCTATCTTAGTTATGAGTTGTCTGGGAATAACTACTTGAAGTCAGAATGCATTAGTTCAATGGTAATGGAGCTACAGTTGACTACTATGACTGCAAAAAGTGTTCATTAGAATCACATTGGTCGAAATATCTGAATATCTTGTATCCTAATTTATAAAATTTATATCTTAATAATTAAATAAGTCAGAGCAAACATTTCTTAAAAGTATCGACAATTGTTATTGAATCACCCCTGTAACCTCCAAAGATACGCTAGAGATAGGATTTGAACTTTGACACCAAGGTTAAGGGGGGTTATAAAAATCGGTGTTTGAAAAAAGGTTTAGAACATAACTTTATGAGCGTTTTATAACGTTGCCTGAAATTTTGGAAGTATTTGCCTGTACAACGTATTTTCAACTAAACATTCAAAATCGTTAGTAAATGAACAAATTAATGAAAATATTGAATGCAATAGAATTTAAATAAAAAACTAAATACCAATTCCCTGAGATAGATTAATAGATAAATCGAAACGAATTATTTTTTTTATTTATGTAGTGTCTTCAATAAATATGACCAAAGCCCGTTTCGTTAAGCTTTAATTTAAATTGTAAACTAAAAATATAGAGTCGTCGATAAGCAGACAGGATGTGTTTAAAAAAGGAATTGGGTTGGACTCGGTGGATTTTTATTGGCCTAATCTTTAAAAGTCTATAAGTCTTCCCTTTTTATTCTTAAAAGCATTTTTCATTCCTTTTTGATGCGAACACACTCCCAACTTCATTGCAATTGGGTCAGTAGAATGGAATATACAAAAACCCTTTAAAATCACATGAGTATTTGCTCTATTACCAGAGTCAACATTAAGTAGGTCTTGAAGAACTTCGCAATAATATAAGTAAACACATGCGACTGTGAAAAAAAACTTGAATGACTTATCTCGGGCTGCAATGTGTTCCTTGCCTAACTAACTTATTTCAACTAACCACGGCCACAATTTATGAGCACATTTCTGTCTCTTGTTCCTTTTTAAGGGGTTCATTTTACAGGGAGAGATAACTGGGCCTCGTGAAGAGCAGGAAAATTTTGAATGCGCCTTATCTCTAAGATTCATGTATTAAATTGAGGAGATGGTTGTCAACATTGGTAAAACTCCTTAAATCAGCCAGATGTAGGGCAAGGAGAATGTCTTTTATCAGATTTTACCTCCTTTACCTACCTCGTCCACATCATAAATCTTTTCACTCTACTTTTACCACGTGCTATAAATGTATTGTTTGGCGCTTTTTCGTACGCTGTGTATTTTTTCTGTCTTTGAAAGTTTGGTTTATCCATAGTTAATGACATTATTTTTAAATAATTGTTTAAAATAATTTCCAATATGAAATTCACATAATTTTATTGAATCTCCAAGGTTAATGAAAAATTCTCTTCAACATTATTTGGAAGTGGTATGCGGAAATAGAGTTTTGCAATAACTTAGTATCAGGCTAAAAATCTTAAGACATTGAAAGAACAATTATTCAAAAGTATATGTGACCTGTATTAACCCTTAGGCTGCGGGAAACGTACATGTACGTGTGTACCGGCAAATGCGGGAAATACGTTCTTGTACGTTTGACCCTCTCTGTCCACCTGCTCCCTCAGCCCTTTCATATTTTTTATGACCCGAACTCTTTCTTTCCAGCTGTGGACATTTGGGAATCCACCCTTTTTACCCAAACCACTCCCTTCCAACGCTCTTTAGGGATCGCATACCACTGCAGTAAGGTACGGCCCTTTCTTCCGATTGCTCGCTCAATAGGTTTTGGTTTTCTCACAAGTTAGTTGTCTTGTGATCGTGCTTGGCTCAATTATCAACGGAATTATTTGCTGTTTGGTATCAAACTAAACAGAAAATTGCTATAAAATAATATTGCCATATTTGTTTTTAACAATTATGCCTATAAACAAACTGTCAAAATTTGTTAAAAGTCCCATACTTCCTCAAAAAGTTCCGCTGCCCACCCCCTGGGATCCCGAGGAAAGGGTCGGGAGGGGATTACATGGGTTGTATAACTGCCCGGCCTCGGCCCGTGGGAAGGAGGGACAGGCTCCGTCCGAATAGATATTTCCTGCACTGGGTGGACGACATGCGCTCTAGCTGCAGCAGCTTAAGAGTTAAGCTGAAAATGCTAAACATTTGTACCTGAAATTAGAATGTAAGTTATCTTCTTTGAAGTTTGTTTGGAATGAATGAATGCACCTTGGATCAAAGAGGGTATGGTATATTTCATATACTATGTTAATTAAATACTCTGACGAAAGTTAGCTCCAAAATCCAGGCAAAGTTTCCTATGACGTTATCGTAAAAGTATTGATTAGTATAAATAAGTCTCAGAGGATTTTAATTTTTTTTCGTCCCAGAGGATTGAAGTGAAATACGTTGCCAGGATAGCGACTCTTATTAAGAATAACTTTGATGAAATCTTAAAAGGCATGATGACGTGGAATTTGTGAATTTGGAAAATGCATGACGAAGTGGAAAAATATTCTCATGCGTCACATGTGTTGATCGGTGAGAAGATACGAATTGATGGAGTACATATACAATTTGGTTTGCGAGAGATACACGGATTCTAAACCTAAAGAATACTTGAACTCAAACGATGGCTGAGAAGTGAGTGAAAGTCACTTGATACCAAAGTATCAGATATATGTTTAAGAGAACCAGACTATAAGCTAAAACATAGCCCACTCGGCGACAACAGGTTTATAGCACACAGGTCTGTAGGTAGTCTCTTGCATGGATAGTATGATCCTCCAAGTTGCATATGCTTATAGCCACAGTTCTCCCACTTCTAATAGTCTCTTTCAATCCCTAGATCACCCAAAAAATAAAAACCCAGCGCTAATTTTCTACTCGTGTTAAATTAAATGAAAATTAAGCTAAGGCGGGAGATTAATATAGTCACTATTCATTTTGTAAGAAAAATCTCCAGTTCATCTTGCCCGAAAACATCAATATCCCCTGACCGCCTGATTTTTCCTCCTCCACCTCATTTGGCAAAAAATCAATGCAGTTCCAAACAGTAATATGGTCAATTTTGAGGATACCGAAACTAGCCACGGTATTAACCTTTTACGGAGTCACCCGCTAGTCATCCCGCTCAAGGCGAATGGTTTTTCTCAATGCAACCGGAGAGAATGTCTAGAAATATTGACAGCAAATGCATCGACGAGCTTGCATCTGTTCTTACTCACTCATTATTGAGCCATCTTAAAAAAACTTGGAGCCTAAATATTTTTGCTTCTCTCAAGTTGCATTATTTCATGTTCATTTTCAGAGTCTGTAGGTATTGGACCAAAATTAACGATGTATAATGTCGTAATATTTATCATAATTAGAGGTAAAAAAAGTCGAGTTAAAATAGATTCTAAAATTATTTCAGCATCTGTTAGGATATGTGTTGAAATACTTCCCAAGTATTTTTTCTCGCGGTGCCCATTTCAAACATATGAATTGAGGGATTTCCAGTCTTCCCTCCGTACATTTTTAAAATTCTAGGCCGGCGTAAGCTGACCCATTTATTTTCGTAAGCACAAGACACGTTTATTACTTGAGTGGAATTTACTATAGATTCTAATTCTTTATATCATATATTTGTGGCGATGATGAATGTGAACTTGTGAAGTATGACAGCTTATTTGAATGTCTGCTTAAATTTAAATGTATAAAACGTCGCATTCGCCTAAATGTTGAATTATTTTTATGCATAGACACCAATGGTAATATTTGATGAAAATAAAACACGCCAGTGAAGGATAAGCTCATTAAGCTTTCAACTTGACAGTTATAGAAAGTTACATTTTTCGCTTTGAATATACTCATGTATAATAAATATGATGATGAGTGAAACTCATACCAAAGGCAAAAGATGGATGAGCTTATTTTAAATTCAGCTGAGCAGTGAAAATAAAAAAATGTCGCATTTGTTTTAACGATGCTAGTGGATGATAATGATGCAGATATTGTTGAATTTTTTTCTCCATCTTTTTGCCATCTGAGTGAAGTGATATTATTTGCAACCAAACATGACTGTGGATTTAATTTTTAAACATATTTCGATACAAATAGAGCGAGATAGTGTATGGCATCTGATGACGCATTGATTTTACTTACCTTTGACATTAATCGATATGCATAAAGGATGTCATTCTTCATTGGAAATATGTTTGTGCTTTGAGGCGCGTCTGCCATTTGCCTGATATATTACAAGGCATGAAGTAGTGCAGTTAAAGACAGACTCGGGTCAACTTCTAGTATTGAACATATTTAAGAACAATAAGGTATTATCTCCCAGTTTTATTTGATAAAAAATCAATGTAAAAAATGACATGCATTTAAGGTGCATAACCGCATAGCAATTGATATGCTAAAGTTGCAGCAACCCATCCAAACCCCATGAAGACTCATTCTATATATATTAGTTTTGTGGCGTGTCACTCAGTCAGTCATTCTGTATCCATTTTGTTTATTTCTCTCTCAAGTTTTGAGCTCGAGAAATGAGGTTTGGAGCATTAAGTGTGGACTCTCTTTCTGTGTGATTTGGTAGTAGATTTGGATTTTTAGCAGTTGGTGGTGCAAAGAAAAATGCAAAAAACCATGTTTTTTGAGACTTTAAATTTAGTTAGATTCCGGGGATTAAGTTTTTCGGTACTCTCGGGTTCACTTTTTCAGAGCGAGTCTATCTTTCGTGGGACTCCCGGGTTCACTTAAATTTAACATATGAAATGCATGTATTATATGCAGAATTAAATGGTTAGCTATTAAGCCCATAATCCATAAAAACTGCTAAACAACGATGAATTTATTTAGATTAGCAACGGTGAAGTAAACAAACAGTACTCATTAAATTACAAACAGTTACAAACCGTATGGGCATATAAACGTTGTTTATTTATCTTTTTCGGGTAAATGTTGATTGCACTACGATATCTGTATTACTTTATTTTCATTTCTTTTATTTCCCTTGATATATAAGTAGCTACTTTTACGCAAATGAAGCTGAACATCGGAAATTAGTCCAGTTGAAAATGAAAGTTACAGTTAAGTGTGCCAATCGAAGTTATTTAGTGAAGATATTTAGAAATTATCCGGGTGAATTTTAAATGTATGCCACTCCAAAACAATAAGGTTCATGTCAAATTTCTGTAAACTCAACGTTAATATAATCAATTAAGTGTTTTGATGTTGCCGTTCGCTTGATTTGGTTTTATTGCATATGATATACGATTATCTAGCGTAAGTGAAATGAACCTCAAGAGTTTTCCATGCATTAAAGTGTCTGGATAAATATCTATGTCTTAAACGTTTTAATACATTTGCGTGTGCCGCTGTCTCAATATTGGTACAAACTTCACGCCGAAAATTTAGAAGAAAAACTTTTACCATTACGAATGCTATATGAATGTGCGAGAATCTGACCTCAGAGATAATTCATTACTAGTATTTGTTATTGTATGTCAAATATTGCTCCCGTGCTTCTGTTTTGGAGAAGTAAAATTGCCAGTGGGGCACCTAAAACAATGAAATGTTCAAAAGTGCTGTTTTGGGGAAGAAATATTATTCTGAATGTTTTTTTTTTTTCATTTTTGGGAAACATATACACTCATTTAGCCACATATCCCACTGCTTCCAATTGAGTAGTGAAAAAAAGGAAAAACACCAAGTTCGCCTGAAGTGCACACCAGACAGAGACTGCCTGCAAAGCAGGGAGCAGGTCTGCTAGTCATTGCATCTATGTTTCATCAGGGGAAAGGATGCTGTCCCACTGATGAGGACCCGGGTATGGAAAATTTTTGTGACAGTCATACCCATTTTGTTTCCTTTTCAATTAAAATGTTTTCCCTGTATTAGTGAATAGTTAATCAGGTATCCTTGGGTTTATTTTTTATTATAATTGTACCGTGTGAGTGCCGTATAAAATGCCAAGTAGAATATCAACGCATATAATAGCCTAACAACGTGAAATTTAATCAAATTTCCTTTGAAAAATATGTTCAAATACAGTTTTTACGAGCAGAATGGATCGTTACTCAGTTTTTTTATGAGTCATTCACAGAGTACCCTCATTTTGTGAGCAGCAGTGAGTTATTACTTCACCATTACTCCTGTTGATGAAAATTCTTCATCCAAAATTTAGTTAGATAATTGTTTTGGTATCATATTGTACACCTCACTCAAATTTAGATAACTTCGAATATTCGAACAAACTCATCCGGGCGAAAAATTCTTAGCTCGAGACATTGCTTTGATTAAAATGTTATTTTTACTGTTGAGAATTACTAAACCTCAACTTACACGTGGGATTTGGACAATTTAATTCGCATTCTGATAGGTGAGCGAGCCGAGAGTCGACTGAGAAAACGCTTGGTTTTATCCCATGAGCATTGTAGGGTCGGCCCAATTTTTGGTTATGCGATCGAATAGGAAATGAAGCGGATGCTGGAAGTGGAAATAATAAAGGATGCCCCCTCCCTTTGCAATCGCGGAAACGTAAATGAAATCCTAGCCAGGCGCTCTTTACCACGATGGAACGAATGCCCTGTACCTATTGTGAGTCGCCGGCCCGTATGCCCTCATTTAAAACTACGAGAAGACTGTAAGAAAATGGAATTGAAAGAAGCGGAAATCTTTCTTGTTTTGAGGGAAGGAGAGCGTGGAAAGAGCTTAAGGTGCCGACGAGTCGATCCGTGCACCCTACTGAGTCAATCAATAGGTAGGGACAGTCCCAATAAACCCTCATTTTGATTGGTAGATCAATGTTCCAAATGCTTCTACCGAATGATAATCAAATTTCACCCCATTGAAGTAATGGTGAGCTCCTCAAACCTTCTTCCTCTCGTCATGTCATCCAAAAGTTCAATTATTCTCTTCTCGTTCTTAGTTTTAATGGTTGCCGAGAGTTATTTTCTTCTTTGTTTGCTAAACATTTGCCTCTCAACTATCTCCTTCTTTCGTTTCCTTTTAGTACGTCACCCGGTAACTTTCCTTGCTTCCACCGCACCTCCAACAAAAAGCTCCTTCCCTCTTCTACCATATCCAACAGTTCCTCGTTAGTCTTCTTTTCTAACCCTTATCTTCTTCAATTTTCATTACACCCACATCGTAAGGGCCTCCAGTCTAAGCAAATCCCCTAGTCGCAATGAGGAAGCCTACGAATCATAAAAATATCTTGGTATGAGAACTGAAAGTTTTACTAGACGAAATCATTCGTAGTATCTGTTACACTACCACTGGCATATACTACGCGAAAAGTTATCTTGCAAGTCGTGTGGCGCCAAATTTGCGGTCAACTTCCAATTGCTTCCATACCTGTAGTAGGCGCTGACTTGGCTGTCGCTTGGAGTCTCCGTCGCTCCTGAAATTGTCTGTAAAGTTATTCGAATGGTATTTTGTGCTTTATATATTCACTACTGAGTTTTTTTTTCATTCTATTTCCTCTTAATGTAGACATTCTTTCTCTTTTCTTTTTCGAGATACGTTGGCATATTCTCTGGAATGCAGAATGTTTTCAATATTTTGGTACTAAAATCTCTAAAATTATTTCAACCCCTATATATGCATATTGTTTCATGGCTTTATCCATAAAACAATTAATAAAACGCTTTAATAGGGACCAACTAGCAAAATTCTCGCTCGATAATTCTACGTCGAGCTACACAAATTTGCTTTCGTATACAATTCCAAAAAGGCTGTTTATTGTAATATTTAAAGCTTCCTCTCTCGAATGGCACATGGCCCGTTCGGTTGTCACTTGTGTCATCCGAATTAAAAAGTAGTATTTATTACATACTTTTTTGCATCGACATTAGCCATGAGTATAGTGGCAGCGAAACATGGTGGCAGTCATGAAGAATGCCTGTTTTAGTGGAATATTGCATTTACAGACCAACTGCGCACATGAGAGAAAGGTAATATCCCCGTTTTAATAGCAGGGTTCCCAAGGTCACTAACCTTCATCCCCAACTTCAAAACACCCAATATTTCATTCTCATCAAATTGCTCTTAATCCAATTTTTAGATAGCCTTCTCCAATCGGTTGCGAACAATATCAGCGTATTTGGACCCAGCTTTTTAGTATCATAAACACGGTCGTGAATAGTGATGTCGCTGATACTTTCCCGACCTCTCAGGTTGTGAAGTTGGCAGCGTTGACTGCCAATGTGCTGTCCTCTCCCCTGTATTCCTTAACCGACTTATTTCAACATGATCCTTCCCCTCCTTGACGTCGCGCTTACGTTGGTGACGGCTACCATGTTTCTCGGCATCTCTAACCCCAATCCGAACCGATTAATGAGGCCTTTCGCGTCAAAAAAAAAACATAAAGTTGAAAGAATAAGAATTATTTCTCATAGCGTGGGGAGGGTATTTGGGGAAGGGTTGAGGGGGCGCCGTGGGGTGTGATCCTCGCGGAAAACATTCAACCACCCCACACGCCCTCATTGCATTAAGCACATGCCTGGTCTCGGTTCCGTCGCTCGCAGGGACGATCGAGAAACCGGCGCCGTGGATTCTTGTCGCCCGCCGTGCAGTCGCGTCGCACCGGTATGCATAGCTTCAGGGGATACGTCCCTCGCCATGCATTGGAGCGGGCGAATGCATTTTTTGTCGAATGGGCTCAGCGGGTGTTCCCACATGTAAGCTGGCCCTATATAGGTTTTCTCCCAGAAACCTATCATCGTATTTCATTTACATATATACATACGTCATTCCATTTTTAGGTTGGCACGGTGAAAGAATTTAATTATTACTATTAGTCCAAGAAAACCGATTCTCCTTCAATTATTTCCTCCACGTTACCCTACCCTATTCTTGCTAACTGCTTTCGCAGCTGTTACACCAACTCATACACGTTCTCCTCTTCTTAAGGCTCTTAACATTCCTCCTCTTACAATTCTCTTCCACCACCTTCACTCATGACTTTTTCGTTCTGCCCCTTCCTCTCACACCATTCACTCCACTATTAAAAATTTGTTTTCCATCCACTGACTCCCCACATATTTCTTTAGGTACATATGTATATTGTTTGCCACAATATATACCTCATTTATACTGATTATATATTTTATCATGTCATTTAGGCCTGGTTTTATAATCTTCGGTTAAATATTTTCTCGGTGTGGAAATGCATCCTCCCATAGATATAGCTGACGTCAACTAATCGACAGTCTGATGTCCTAGGGTGTAATTACAATAAATGTTTCCTAACGTGTTGTTAACGGACGGTGGCGTTCAGTTTTTCATCGTCTTCCCGTCAAGGAGGAGTGTATAGCGATTGAAGGGAAGTATCAGCGCTAATTGTTAATCGTTGTTTTGCAAACCGAGCTCCATACGTTTGCGAAGTAAATGGATTTAGGCTTTCCCAGTGAACAGCGTGGATTAAATTTTCTCGGGATTCTAACCGGTTAAGATTTGGCTCCATGCCGACGTTTCGACAGCTGACTCCGCTGTCGTCCTCAGAGTGATGAGTGCCTTGACAAAATCCGGTCGATTTATATACTCTGCCAACCTGGTGTATATATGAGTCGACCGGGTTTTGTCAAGGCACTCATCACCCTGAGGACGACAGCGGAGTCATCTGTCGAAACGTGGGCATGGAGCCAAATCTTACCCGGTTAGAATCCCGAGAAAATTTAATCTACGTTAGCGAATTAGCTGTTTATTTTTATTTTCTGTGGTCAAATAATATATAATACGTAAAATACATTGCTCCAAGAGGGATAACTATGTTTCATTGCAAAGCTAAAAAGGAAGATGGACATTCTGGAAATGAAATTTTGGAAATATTGAAAAAAATTTCGTCTGCGTGGCTGACGTTGACGTAGCGTGACAGAAAAGTAAGAGTTTGACAAGGTTAGCTCATCGTCTGTTGACGGTTCCGTCAACGTTCGGCCATTATAAAATAGGTTGGTTCCATTACTTTGCAATCAACAAAAGTCGTGATTGCCAACATCCGTTTCCGTCACATCAGGAAACGGTGAAGTAATACCACGCTTACTCAGAACCTCAAACTCTTAGTTAACATCAAACGGCTAAGTCATCTGAGTTTAACGTTAACTAGACATGAAACTTGTCCTGAATATGATATGATAAAATATGATGTATTTAATATAAATTTAAGTTCTGTGATATACCTGTGGCTTTTCTCGCCATATAATTATTAATACGCATCATATTAAACCACTTTTTTACCCTATTTTCAAGCTCTACCTACCCATTTCACTTTGTGTGTGGCATCTACGGGTTGCTTTTAAATATTTTCAAAGTTCTTATTTTATTTTACACAACAGCTGATGTATAAAAAATCCCCATAGACAATTGAGCGATAACAGTACACGCAACGGAGCCAATCACGTCGCTGCAAAGCTGGTTGAAAATTAAAATGAGAGGATTGCTGTTTTTTTTCAATTTTTTGTGAACAAATATTTCTACAAAGATTTTAATTTGACATTTATTTTTATGGAATAAAATTCCCCATATTCTCGAAGGAATTTAAGAAATATAGTGTTTCAGCTAATGGTTTGCATCCTGCAATTTCTCCTTTGCCATTACCCGTAATACGCGTTTTATTACAAAAAGACCTATTATAGTTGTTTTTTTAGATGTCTTAGTTATCACTTTGGGCCTAAGACAGGGCTTTAAGGCAAATTTAATTGAAATGTATTTTGTAGTTTCAGGGAAATCGTTATCATTCTATGAGTTTGCGGCATAAAAAAATTGATGAATATAGATTCATAACTAAATAGATGAATATAATATAAACTTAGATAAACGTCTCCTGCGAATTTGCGTTTCATTCTTGAATACTAATTTTTATTTGAAGTTGGGAACATCATTAAGTCCAGAGACGCTAAATATAATATACCTGACTCACAGAATACCACGACACCTTGAATTTTCAAAATTATGGATTTAGGCCGATGCGAGGCCAATTTACGATGGATAATCATGGGGTAGGATTTAGTTTTTACGTGGAAGTTGACTGCGGGAGTTTGTCAGTATAGTGTAAGGGAATGGGGTAGACAAAAGGAAGGTGGGAAATCAGAAGCCTCTAGGACGTCCGGAGGCTAATTTTAGATTCGATGGTTCCTTCGTGACTCTTATCCAAGCCATCGACGTGGCAGTAGCGCATCGGTTTATAAAATGGAATCTCTCCTTCCCCTTCTTGTCCCTTCGATCCCGTAAGGTAATGACGTCACGTCAAGTCTTAGGAGCTGGAGTGAATGGCTGTCGTAGGATTTTGGGCCGACGAGGAGGAATAAGAGTAAATCGGTCTTTCGCCTTAAGCAAGGAATCTCTAATCTAATGACTGACGTATTTCCTCCATTTCTTTGACCTTAAGGAAGTATTACAAGTGAGAATTAGACGAGTGTAATAGCTGTCATTCTTTGTTAAATTTGTCTTCTTTAAAAATTACAAATCGCTCAATTTCTTTTTAAATATTGGTTAAATTTCAACTTTCTCAACTAATTATCATCGAATTTATAGAATACGATTGTGAATCAGGCATTACTGATGCTTCGTAATATTTCTTGCCGGATTTCGGTCATAAAGCGTTGAAAATTAGTGTTGCTAGATATAAAATTCAAAACTATCATTTTAATATTCTGATCATTATATTTTCAAATGAATACATTTAACCGTTATATCTATGTTTTTCCGATGTCAGTAAGTCATAAAGGGTGATACTTGCTCGGCTTTCTGGACAGAAAGCGAAAATTAAATAATTAATATAATTTTTGGCACCCTCCTGGAACTACAATCTTGACGTGGTGGAAGAGCTCGTACGTTCCAATGACCCCTAGAGCTGGACTGGCAGGAGCAAGTACTATTGCTCCTGGTAGGGCCACCCATGCCAGATAGGTCGAAGGGTAGGAGCCAGACGTAAGGTAGTTCCGTTGATGGTGTCGCGTTAAAAACACCGTTGAGCGGCGTGGGAATACCTCTCAGCTATCACTTCCCAGAATATGAAAGTCACTCAAAGAGATTTTATTCCTGGCAACTACGGGACGCCGCCCACTAGGGCGGGGGAGGCAAGGCCTCCGCGGTCGTCATCACACGAAATCCTTGCACAGCATCATCATCGGTGGATACACGGGATAGGAGGGAGAAGAAAAAGAAAAAGAGAAAGAGGAGGAAAGCAGCGGTAAAAATAGGAACTTGGAGCGTAAGGACCATGATGAGGGCCGGGAAGCTTGAAAATATTAAACAGGAAATGGAAAAAGGGAACATAGATGCTTTGGGATTGTGCGAGGTGAGATGGAAGTATAGCGGGGACTGTTGGAGTGATAGTTACAGGGTAATCTATAGTGGGGGAGACTAATTAGCAGGTAGGTAAAACAATTTAATTACTTGGGTAGTACGTTAGAAGAAACAGGACATAGTAGCAAAGACATTAGGAGGAGAATAGCGCCTGCGAAGGAAGCGTTCAATAATAGAAAGGAGCTGATGACGGGAACTTTAAGTAAGGATGTAGAAAAGAGGCTGGTGAAGAGCTTGATATGGAGTTTGGCGTTGTATGAGGCAGAAACTTGGACCTTGAGAAAGGAAGACAAAAATATGCTGAAGGCGTTCGAGATTTGGGTGTGGAGGAGGATGGAGAAGGTGTGTTTGACGGAAAGGAAGACAAACGAGGAAGTGCTTGACATGGTGGGTGAGGAGAGGAAACTTATGGGTGAGATTTGGGTAAGGCAGGGTAGGTGGCTGGAAGCGGTAATGAGGGGCGATGGTTCGCCAAATGCCGTGTGAAGTGCCTGAATAGAAGGAAGGATGTTGGATAAGCGGGGAAGGGGAAGAAAGAGAATAGGTTTTATGGACGGGATGAAGAAAGGTAGAACTTATGCTGAGATGAAAAAGTAAATACTAAGAGATGGATAGGGTACGGAACGTGTAAGAGTCAGTTGGATATTCTCCGACTTTCATCATGACCTACCTCTAACATGTAGATTACACTAATGAATGAAATGTTTGGCTTGAAAATTTCCTTTTACATGATTCATCTTCCGACCAAAAGAGCATATTTTAATTTTACTAATAACTGCCAAAGACGTATTTGATTCTCTAAAAATATATTTAATTAAATATTATTCTAAGTTCTCATTATGTACATAACTTTGATTTCGTTGGCAGAGGGTTAATTTAGCCTAAAAAAATAGAAAAAGCCTTGTTATGAGTAAATTCTTTCCCAATATGCTGAGTTATAATGGATTTTTTCTTATTTGATGAAATATATGTGAAATTTGGCTATTCCTTCCCGTTTAAGCAAATACTAAGCATGAGATTTATTTCAGCGATCTTTCGGGGTTTGCACTGTGTAGTTGGTGCCTTGGCTAGAGATGGAGATCAATATATACCCCATGGGACCATTGACCTCCATCTCTAGTCAAGGCACTCACCTCTGCCCTGAGGACGATGCTCGAC
The DNA here is from genome assembly GCA_963573305.1 of Pyrrhosoma nymphula. Taxonomy (NCBI): domain Eukaryota; kingdom Metazoa; phylum Arthropoda; class Insecta; order Odonata; family Coenagrionidae; genus Pyrrhosoma; species Pyrrhosoma nymphula. The sequence continues at coordinate 112,724,257 of OY754330.1, read as the reverse complement.
TCTAGCATCGAAACGTTGGCCGGTGTAAACCCCGAAAGATCGCTGACATAAATCTTCGCCGGGAAAGCCTGAAATCCTTCATGAGATTCATGATTGTACAAGCCCAAACATATTTCTGTTTACCATTGAGGCGAATTGCCTCGAATTAGCCGCGGTCTCAACTTTATGGAGTCATCCCTAATAGTGTACCTACATGTGTGGTAAAATAACACAGGAGAAAAATAATACGCTTTGATCGGAAGTCGAACCCCGTTATCTTGATATCGCGCCAGAGTGTTTTAGCCAGTTCAGCTATCGATGCATTTTTTCACCTTCATGATTTTTGTGTGCTTTAAAGGAGCTAGATGTTTTCCACGACTGCCGGAAATATGATGTCACGGAGGAGTCGTATTATGTGCAAAGCGCTACCGTCCACGGGGTTAAACCTAAACTTTTAACAACTAAGGCGATTACTCTGAGGATGCCGCGAAATATTCCACGTAAGAAAGAAATCATCTCCCTTGACCGGGACTCGAATTCAGATCCCTCGATATAGAGGGTTCAGGGTTCGTGTCCCGGTCAAGTTGGATGATATCTCCTATGCGGAATGTTCACCCATATTTCTGAATAGTTGATCGGAGCATAGCCGAGAGACCCTAAAAGGGTTTGGGAAACTGTTCGGTTGTAAATCTTTCATAGACTCGCGTTTCATTCCCTTTAACACGGAGCGGTGGATCAAATACAAAACTTGGGGTGATTTATTTGCGGAATTATTTAGTCCCCCCAGCCGCCTTGATCCTTTTCAGTATTCCAGCCTCATCCCCCTTTTAGTCCATGCATCAAGTCCATTCGCGTCGGCTCAGTTTTTATTGTCCGCTCGCCTCCTGCTGCCCTAACCCCCTCTCACCCCCCCCCCCTCTATCGCGCTTACAAATACATACGCACCAAGTTCTCCCTTCTCCTCTTCCCCAAACCCCATCTCCTGCGTCTTCCCCTCCAAGCATGTTCCATTCGACCCACGTTGCGTAAAAGCAGCGCCACGCGTTCTTTTCTTCCTTCTTTCTCCTCCTCTCAGCCCATCTTACCCGGCGCATATTTCCTACCTTCCCAGCCGCTATTATAGAGCAGGGCGTTTCAGGAGGAATCTGCTTTTACTTCTCGAAATGTAACGGTGGATGTTATACCAATGTTTTTTGCGTTTAGGCCCGAGGTCATAACTCTTTACTTACGGAGCTATGTCAACGAGAAACTAGTTTTGCATGTACGGAAATAGAGCAAATTTGGATGCCGTTTAATTAATCCATTGGAGTTAATGATTATCAATAGGAATTTACGTTGCATTTCGCCTGCAATCGTCAATTTTAACGGTGAAATAATTTTAAACAACTCAAATGTAAATATCGATAGACGACACTCTGAGACACTAATTATTACCGAAAAGCTAGCCACTTATAATGAGTCTATTGATGTAACCGTACGCCGGATGTGGAACTCTATTCTCTAAAGTTATATATAAAAACGCATCCTTCATAATCACTTAAATAATGTTTTTGAATATTTCATGGAACAATAATAAGTAGTTTAGTTTATATATATACATATATTTTTGTAATTAATCTAGTCTGATTATTCTATGATTGGCATCAACTATGCATATCTTGATATGATCATGGTGAGACAAATACGTTTCTTTGTTCCCAATGTGCGCAGAGTAACTTGAGATAGGACGGGTATCTTTTCTAAAAACCAGGCTCTGTGAGTGAATGGATGGTAGCTGCATGCTTTTTCTCACTTTTGACTTCCCTGTGTGAAGTACCCCTAGCTCCATTCTAGCTATGCGCTAAATCCGAATTTCGTAGTTAAAGACATTTTTACTTCCACTCCTCAACTTCTCCATACCATCTGACAATCCCATCCTCTACCTCCGTGACGTAGCGTTCTTCACGTCCATCTCCCGCCAGCTTTTGCTAGCGTTGTACGTCAAGGAAGAGAATACCCGACGTTTTGGCGAATAAGAATGAAACTTTTTTTTCTGGCTATGCTGAGAAATTTTTCCAGAAATGCACTGTTTTTTGTGCACTATTTTCATACTAGCTGTAACCCGTCAAAAATGACGTCTGAAATTTTAATGAAGGTTAAGGCTAAAATCTCCTCGAATTACCTTCGATTAACATTCACTTAATGCATGCATAGACTATTTCTTAATTAAATTTATCTATAATTTCTCATACCAACAAGGTAACCAAGATAAATATCTATTAAATGTCTCGAAGAATGTGTATTTATCTATATTTTTAAAACAATAGACAAAAATCATTTGTATTCAAAATATAAGTATAGTCTAGTTCGAACTGGTTTGGATCTATGATTCGAAGAATATAATTTAAAAATTAAATTCATTTTCAATGAAATTGAATTATCAATCGCTGCACTACTAGCAGTGTTACAGCCAGACAGACATAATATCTGGTAATTATATACTTTTGTTGTCCGAATACCATGACAAGTCTCCAATTAGTATCTCTGTTTCCGGCTTTGCAAATGCGTAACATCCATTAAATACTGGGTTTTTTTTGAACTTCAATGAAATCAGAATGACTTTTGGCTGTAACTCTTTAAAGTTCCTGTCTATTTCCATCGTCAGTCTAATGATTTTATTCTTCCAACCTTTCTTTACCCAAACCTCCAAGCAAGCCTAACGCTCTCAAGACTCCTAACATTATCCCTGTCTTAAAAGTACCTTCCACCACATTCATTCATTTTGTCCTTCTACCAGTTCCTCTCACGACATTCACTCTAATCGGTGCAAATATCAGGAGATTTTAGGTCAAATAATATGTATTTTTTTCAAACTTCTGCCAACATTTCGGACCTTCATTGATACATCTTCGGGGCTATAAATAAATGATACATGATAGTGAAAATGTTTTACAATCCTTTATTATTACAAAATGGTTAAAATATGTAATTTACAGTCATTAAAAAGAAAAATACATGGACATATTCAAGATTGCTACCTTTCAAGTTTGTTGCTGTTTTTATTTACAATTTTAATTTGGTTGCTTGGATCCATTTCTTTGTTGAAAGGTTTTATGTCATTTATTAAATTATGGTAAATTTTGCTTAGATAAGTAATGTCTGTCCTTTTATTGTAACTTTTTTGGTTTCAGGAGATATGGAACATTTCTTTGAATAATGTTTTTGATAAATTTTATTCTGAGTCTAAAATTTTGTCTTCTTCGAAATTAAACTTCCAGATATTTGCACCGAATAGTATAAAAGGTCGAGAACTAAATACCATTCACTCTAATATCATATATCTGTTTCCTTAATTGACTCTCAGCCATTCTCTCAACATGGCCAAACCAACGAAGCACACTTCTTTCATATATGTCCATTAATAGAGCTTTCAACCTACTCTTTCATGACCCACTAATTCCTAATAATTTCCTCTTACATATACAGAGCATTCTCTGATACAGCTAGAAACTTCTGTTCTTCAATTTGATCCTTGAATGATGATATGATATTCTGTTTTGTAAACTATGGTGGGGAAACTTAAGTTCCTTGATCCACGTTTTCAGTTATACAGGTCAGGCACAGGCTCTGTAGGCAATTTGTTAGGACTGGCCGGGCAATCCAGTGGTCGCGGGTAAAGATACCCTGGCTGGGGTACGGATAATTGTCTTTCATTTTTTTAGGATAATTCAGTTAGATATTGCGACATAGCCTCAGTAATTATTGCACGTCAGACCTATTTTAAATACTGTTTTAATAGTACAACGCCTGATACTAAAAGCAGCGCGTTTCATGTGGAAATTATATCATCGTTGGACCAAAATTAACTCGCGCCGTGACGTCTTGACTCTTAGAAAGCTCTTAGGAAGCCTAACTTGCCCCCATTTATGGATTTAGTTTTTGAAAATTGCCTTTGAAGAAATAATCTATTTCTTCTAGCTATGAATGGATGACAGCTAGATAACGAAGCAGATAATTGATAAAGAAATTATTGGTGTGAGTGGAAGGGTTAGACCGATAAAGTGAGGGGTGGATGTTGTGAAAGGTACTCTTAAGAAAAGGGATATTAGAAGTCTTAAGATCAGAAGGACGTGCACTAAGCAATGCATCAGCGTAACTGGCGCAAAAGAGGAATAAAAAGATAGGGCATTATGGAGGAAATTGTCAATTTAGTGTCAGCTTTACAGGCCTATCACCGAGAATAAACGTTTTTATTAGGCCTACCCCGAAAGATAACGGCATGATGAATATGTATCTGCTTATGTAAGAATATTTTTGGGGGTTTCAATTTACGATTTCACAATTACCATTACCCATCTTACTAATTAGGCATATACTTACAGAATTTTATTTGGTAAATAAATAATGCAAATCAAACATTGCAACCGATAACCATTTTTGCTCATCAATTTGGACGCATTAATAACGGTGAGTGAATGAGAATTATGCAAGGTCGTGGAAATAATACCTCTATCTTTTGGACCTTACTACTTGAGGAACAAAATGTTTTCTTTTGCAGATGAGTATGGCTATGTAAAAAATGTTTTATTTGAATAATTTCCTTGCATTTTATGAAATACTGTTCAATATGGTTCAACTTCCAAGTGGAGAGTCAAGTTCTTTTATTGCGTTAGGATTAAGTGATATTTCAAAAGGTTTAATTATTTATCAGTTCAATTAACCATTAAATTGACGATATATTTGCTAATTTCCAAAGGAAATTTTCGTAAGTACTCTTTTGCGCTTGTCGAGTGGCACTTTGAACATATTCACTCGCTGAGTTTGATGGGCAATTAGGTAATATAAATCTGTAAAATATTAAATAAATATTTTTCAGAAATCTTGCTAGACCAACCATAGCACCTACCGTGGTGCTTTGGACCTTTTAATTAGCCTAATTAAATATGAATGTGACAAGACAAACTATGATCTATTCATAATGTCAAATATTATGCATGCCTACCACTTGTTTCGAAGTAGATTTTAATAATGCCTCGGAAACCAAGAAGCACTACCGTTTCAGAAATATGCACCGTGGTAACAGATACATTTTGCCCCAAAGGTTCAATATTTTATGGTTACCTCTTAATTGCCGAAAATAAGACTTGTAAAATGGTTAAAATTTTGGAAAATGTTCATAATAACGGGTCTCTATTTTTCAGAACTCTTTTCAGAATTTACTTTATTGTTGAATTTTTATTACTGGCTATATTGTAGGAATAATAGGTATTAATTAAAGCCGTTTTCAAGACTGCATTATTGTTAACGATGAAGAAATGCTCTTCCGTAAGACCCTTGTTGCCATCGGAAGTTTGTACCCTGCGGCAGTAGAGGAAGTCACTATATTTGAAGGCAAGTCATTACTCGAATATTTATGGCATATAATTATGAATATCACCGCAGTGCCGTGATGAACGCCTTTGAAGAAATTCCATGATATTTATACCCGTCTGATTAATATTATACAGATGAAATACTATCTTTCGTGTCAATTAATGACACAGTTGACGTATAATACTAACATATAAATGATATGGGCGGAAATAATACTGCTTTCGTCACTAGGATCACTCTTATTAACTTCGTCGTTTTTTTGTACGCCGTTATTGGAAGGTTTTGGTTATTTGCAGTTGATCATTTGTATAAAATATTTCAAAATTTTTTTCTTTGGTTATTAAAAAGCCTCTTTCCAAGTTTAAAAGAAGTAACTCTTGGTAATTAAAGAGATATCATTGCTCGAATTAGAGTCTCATATCATGATGAATATCCCAATTAAATAATAACGCCTTTAAAAGAATTCCGTGATTTTAGATGGCAACACCCTTCTGATTAATATTTCATAGATTACATACTAGCATTCGCGTCAGTTATTGACATACAATACATTACCATGGCCGGAAAGATAAGTTCTTTGACTGACGAAGACGAAAGATGACCTATATTATAGAGTAATCTGTGCCTATGTGCCTATATTAACTTCGTCATTTTATATGCACCATCATTTGAAGGCATGGATTATTTGCGGCCGATCGGTTTATAAAATATTTCAAATGTTTCTTCTTTGGCCACTAAAGTAACTCTGGTCAAGTCTCGCTCTGTTGCACACAGATTAAGAAATTTGGATTCGTTTCGAAATTAATGCAAATGAACGCCAATTTTTTATGCTTATAGCTCGTTAGCAACTGTTATTGGGAGATAGCCGAACAATTATCGTTTTATATTTCCATTCATAGTGTATGATCACATTGCTTATAGCCCTTCGAACATCTCTTTTATGTGGTTGTGAATTGATAATCTTTTACCAGGTTATACTCGCCTAAATCCTAGTTAGCTCTAACTTGACTGTTTTGATTGAATTAGCTTAAAAGATTGTTGATGAGTCATATTTTTATGAATACCGTAGAGTTAATTATGCACAATCAAATTAAAGCAAGTGCACTAATTGAAGGTAATTGGGGAGAACATACGGCATTCCATTATACGGAGTGCAACTGCAGAGGGCGTACTGAGATCGGTGAAGACCATCTAAGAATTTTCAAATAGCCTAGAAACCTCAAAGAAGTTGAAATCACCGCCAAAAATGTAAAATCTTGGTATGTATCGGTTCTCAACTGCGAAAACTTTCAGAGTTTACCGTGTTTACTAGGTTGGTGACGTCTCGGAATGACAACTCAGAATCGAAGGTATTAGTGTAACATGTCTCCACATAACGTTGTTGTTATGACAACGATTCATTTTTTATAATAACCACGCTAATGGCGTCAGATCCAAATTTTTATTAATTTTGTGAATTAACGTCGACTGAAAAAATGGCTATCAATTTTGCAAAACAAAACCGATTGCTTTTGTCGGATCATCATCTTCAACAACAACAGCAGCAGTATCTCCTTGGGACCCGTGCCTGTACCGGCACGGTTTCAGAAGCAGAGAAAAACTGTGGAAGTAGAGGAAAAGCATATTACGATGGTTTTCCTTTGTTCCAAGTGTCGTAAATTTCGAGCTGCCAAAAAGTGATATTTGGTGGCGAAATTCGTGGTGATGTTCAATCGGATCAATTGCACTCATTTTTTTGCTACAGGTTGCTGCCAATTCGAAATCAAACACGAAAATCACTGTAAAAGAATTCGCTAGCCTTGATTTACCTCTGGTCTCAGGATCTCTCATTGATTCATAGCAAGAATTTTATGCGCAATTTTGTCACACAAAACCATACTTTCGTTGATTTGCGTAACTACCTTCGTGAAATCCGTCTGCGGACTCTGAAGCTCATTTTTGTGACTAAGGTTTGTTACTATAACACATATTAATACAGTAGGGATACAAATTGGGATGTGGAGACATGCTACACTATTACCGGAATCGAATCCCACCTCGGCATGGACTTAAAGCTATTCTCAGCATGGTGGTCTTAGATTTGATAGTGCAATAAAACTTCAGCAGTTGCATTATCCTTAATCCATGTGCACTGAAACTCAAACTGTAATCTGAAGTTCTTTTGAAATATTTCTAGAAATATGTGAACCATGAATAAGCCATAATCGGGATAATGGAGGCTCCTATAAAATATACAATAGGACTAAAGGTAGTGATTAGAAACATTTTTATGATCATTATACATAATTTTGTATTGTTATTTGGGACAATTGGTATTGATCTATTATTGTAATTATAGGACTTTAATTGTGATTATCGCCACTACTATTGTGGTTAGAAATTTCTATCCATAGTAGATTCCATGGTTACATAATCACTACGGCAATGATCTCTTAATCACTATAGGAATCTCTATATCCACAATTATAGTCCTATAACCACTATCATAGTTCTTTAGTGATTGTTTTAAATAAATATAGAACTATGTATAATTTATGGATAATTTCTCTGGTCACAAAAAATAGTCCGATACAATATTTTCATAAGCGTAGTATACGAGAGAATGAAGGAAAAAGCGTTGAAGAGATGACCAAAAGATGTTGAAGAACAATTAGTTTGTCCAAAGAAGTTATTCCCTTGACATGAAGTTATCCAGCGCTCAATTTTTCATGCATCCTCCTTGTTCTGGACCAAAATTGTGAATTAAATGTTTTTCAAGAGCTGATCATTTGTTTTTCCCAATTGTTTCTTATAATTATATAATTTAACCATCCGTCTCTTTTAGACGCAATGTCATGAGTGCAATTGTGAGTGCTTTCAATTATTATAGTCCGCATGAAGTGTGCATAATGCTGATTTTGAAAATAATCACTGTTCTATCTTAGGTTTCCTTAACTTCCGAGAAATTGTTATACATATTGCTATAAATGAATTTAGAGTAAATAAAATATGCTTGTATATTCAAGGAACTGGCAATGCTGAATTCTTTCCCGCGTTCAATACTCGTGGGTAATACTGTGAGTCAAGTCCGCGTAAAATCGGCTTTCAGGTCAGGATAAATCGGCATAAAACTTTTTTTATGGCTTCTCCCTTCTTTCAAAGAATAAATCATCTTCCAAAACGTATTTTTAAAAACTCTTTATAAAATACAGGCAACCAACTCCAAGGGAGGTTGTAAATTCTTTACGTTTGGAGTTTTTTATTATACCTACATCTAATGAATTAGCTTGTGATAGTCTCCCTCGACGATTTTTTTAACCGTATATTGTAATAAGAACTTAGAAGTAGCAATTTTCCACAGATAAATATTTTAATTCGACCCGGTTTTCACTACACTGCATCATCACCAGGTGAAAATATTTATCTGTGGAAAATTGCTACTTCTAAGTTTTTATTATGTTCATATTCCACAACATCTCCCCTGATTCCTCCCTTTTTGACCGTATATTGTATTCTGGATTTTATTTTATTATATAAATCTAAGGAAAAACCGTTCAATTAACTTCCAGGGTATGTTTTCCAGACCAGGCACGCAACACTTATCTCAGTTCAAGGTCGAACCCCGCACGCTGCCTAGGCCACTTGGTAGGCGCGAACCAAAAAGCCCTGGGGAGAGCAATGCACAAACAAACCAGAAACCCGGAGAATGCCACGTAGGCGAACATGCCAGGATGCAGTACCAGGGCCAAGATACTGCTACTGATTATTACTACCATTGCTACTGATTCATGCATGCTACGAGATACAACGAAATCATGTGGCATTTCTCAAGCGGGGAGGAAATGTAAGTGACAATGAGAAGTTATTAGACACAAGTGCTAAGTATAGTTAACCCAGCAACACTGTCTCGTTTCCATACCCCGACAGTCACTCTGACATGCATATATTGTCACAAAATTTCAGGAACATAGACATAAAACGCATTATAATCTCACAACTATTTGCGGCATCAAATCTCATTTAAATAGGATGGCACCTTTACGTTCACATTCAGTTTTGAACTATGAGCGTTCACGCATGCTAGTTATGAAGTTTCAATCCCAAAAATGGCGGAGAGCAGTTTTCGATAGTCATACTGGGTAGACTTTCGATTTTATGATCGGCACTCAATAATCGAATCAATGGCGATCTTTATTAATTTTCAGGGGTAATTATTTCCGCCGGAAGACGGGAAGTATAAGCTTCAACGTAAGCCCACATTAACGCATAACGACAGCCATAATCGGTGCATTCACCCAGAGGACATAGTTCGCCAGGCAAAATTAAATTCTCTTTCACGCCAGTAATCTACTCGCGGTTTTATTTTTCATTTGAGTGGCTGAACAGCTCTAGCAATGCGCTAAAACGATGAGCTCTTTAATGACCTTCACAATTCCCACACCAGCTCCCTCTCCCTCCCATTATCAACCGCATGGCCAGCATTATCTGCTGTATCCACAAGGGAATTTCTCATCCCTCCCGTCGACTAGAACCTCTTCGTTTGAAATCGAATCTACCCGGAGCGCCAGAGGCTCTTCCATCCTTCCAGTATTGTTTACAGGCTCATTTAGTAAATTAAGTTTTCGTGGAGTTATGTGGTTGAGCTGGACGTGTATAATTGTTTCAGAATATTTCTATCAAGGCAAAAATAATCCATTACCACATTTTTGCCAGCTCTAAGCCCTCGTTTTTTTAAATAATTAGGTAAATAATATCCTATTTTCTGGCGGGGTAATTTACTAATAAATTACAATAATATTGCACTATATTTTGACAAAATACCGCTTTAAGCCAGAGGTGTGTGATGTGAGCAGGAAGGAAACCAGTTTCCACGAGTCCTTTTCTTCATTAGAAAGGTATTTAGGAATAGTCACTTTTGGTTAGGTTATTTATTGCCTTGAAAGAGGTAAAGATCAAAATAAATTCCTTGGATTTTAAATATTTTCGCCACGATTAATATCTTATCTAAGGAGTTCCAGGATTATTACCATCTATATATATATATATATATATATATATATATTTATTTATTTATTTTGTAGCGTGTCAGTCAGTCAGTCATTCTGTATCCATTTTGTTTATATCTCTCTCATGTTTTGAGCTAGAGAAATGAGGTTTGGTGCATTAAATGTGGATTTTCTGTCTGTCTGTAGGTATATATATATATATATATATATTTGTGTTCACGCTCGTGAAAACTTCCAATGATTATATATATATATATATATATATATATATATATATACCTACAGACAGACAGAAACCTACCTATATATATATATATATATATATATATATATATATATATAAAAGAAGTTCTGACTGACTGACTGACTGATTCCTCAACGCACAGCCCAAAGTACTGGTGATAGAACCGTGACATTTTGAAGATATAGACGTACCGTGGAGTATAGGCGAACTGAGAAAGGATTTTTGAAATAAACTATTTTGGGGTGGTTTTTACCCCATTAATGTTAACTTTTACTCCCATAATAAAATCATTGAATTCGGTGCAGGTTTTTCTTAATTTGCTTTTTGAAATTACTTGCACTCAAAATATTGAATGGAGATTTGCATTAGAACGCATAAAAGAATGTAGTATTTAATTATGTCATTCAATTATCTTATACGCTTCGTTTTTGTCCAGGTACTGCGTTTTCATCTCGAAACTCATCAATTTTTCTTCCTTTTCAACAATAGATATTTCCTTGGCAACCAGGCTTTAATGCGCATTTAATAGCGATTTTATGAATGGCTATTCCATCGATATAACAATTGTCTGCATTTCAGAAAGTTTTTCCACAAGTTGTCTCCAATTATAAAAATAACTGACGGCTTTGGGAACGCGCTATTTTGGCAGCAAAAAACACCGACGTCAGTGCAATCAACTACGTCATCTACGAACGAATTTCGGGCGAGTTTGTCACCTACAAATCGATTGATAGCGTCATGAATGCGGACGAGATTTTTAACTATCCAATTGAATTTTAAATTCGTTGGATCTTTCTGGTATACCACCGCACAAATTGTCACTCAAACTCGGTGCACCAATAATTCTTTTGCGCAACATTAATACACCACGAATGTGCAATGGAGCCAGGCTCACTGTCAAACCACTGATTCCAAAAGTCATCGAAGCGACAATTCTTAACGGAAATTCAAAAGGGGAAGATGTGCTTATTCCACGTATTCCCATCATTCCCACCGACATGCCATTTGATTTCAAACGACTACCGTTCCCCGTTCACCTTGCATTCTCAATGACAATCAACAATGCACAAGGTAAATCGCTTCAAGTGTGTGGATAAAAATCTGGAAAATTCATACTTTTCACACGGTCACGGCGGGGAATTATATGTTGCATGCTCATGAGTGGGACAGCCGAAAAAGTAATTTGTTTTTGCAGAGGGCGGTAGGTCCAAACATATTGTGTATCCGAAAGCACTCGAATAAAATTTTCAACTCTATTTTATTACACAAAATGTCATTTTCTTTCATTAATGTTGAACATGTAAATGTGACTGCTTTGTAAATGTGTGCCTACTTAAAAAGAAAAAGAGGCATTGAGACGCATGCCGGGCCCCGCCGGCGATCGCGCCTCAAGTTCGCGCCACCTTATTTCTCTCTCATGTTTGCTTGGGATGGGAAGGCTTAAAACAATGCAATTGCTGTTTTGGGGAAGAAAAATTATTCTGAATGTTTTTTTTCATTATTGGGAAGCATACACTCATTTAGCCACATTTCCCACTGCTTCCACTTGAGTAGTGGAAAAAAAATGAAAAACACCAAGTTCACTTAAAGTAGTTCTAGTTCATGTAGCCATTTAAATTAGTGCTCCTAGAGAAGATAGGAGAGGGGGGGAGGAGGGGGAGAGGAAAGGAGAGAGAGTTTAAATTATCTCTTTTTAACAGTAATGCCATGTAATTATTTAGGAAATGATGGCCTACTCTTTCACTGAAAAGATAAAAGGGAACAAACCATACATTTTCTTTTTTTCGCCAACTATTTACCTTTTCCTTAACTTCATTTTAATCTCCAAAAGTGTTATTCTTTCGCGCATATCATAAGTTCCTAAAATGCAAATAGTTCACTTCTACCAGACAGGGACTGCCTGCAAAGCAGGCAGCAGGTCTGCTAGTAACTTTATGAATCTCATAACTGTCGATCCCATGATCTAAATGTTTGTGCAACCGGCCATTATTATTTGAGAAGGGAAATCTGTTGAGTTTTGAAGTTTACAATGCGAATGGAATACTTTGCATGTGACGCAATGATATAGCTCTAACATTCATATATTTATCGCAAGATGTACGCATTTTGTCGTGGAATTATCGACATTATCACGTAAAAGACTGAGTCGTAACTGGTCGTACGCGCTGATATGAATTTGTAAAAATATACCAAGGTTTTTAATTTTATCAGCATTAAATTTCTAGAAGTTGATCTTCAAAACTTCTTTTGGGGAAGAAAACACCAAGTTCACTTCAAGAGCACACCAGACAGAGACTGCCTGTAAAGCATGCAGCAGGTCTGCTAGTAATTTTTATTAACTCTGTAATTTATCTGGCGAATGCTTAATAGTACTTTGTTATACATGCTTAATACGTAGTTTGATTAATGCCAGACAAATCTCTTTTGTTATTATCCGCGTAATGCGGAATGACAGCAAGCTACTGCGCAGATTTCCCCTTTTATCAGTTTCTCTGCCTATGATTAATTTTATGTGTGATCGATCAAATTCATTGAGACAATATATCTTTTTGATTTATTTTTCCATCACAAACCAGCACTCGCGGATATGTACATAAAGCTTAGAAGTTGTTTTTGCGTCCATAATAGCCTTTAATTAGTTGAAATGGGCGGGGTAGTAGGTTTATAGTTTGGTTTATTATTCTGGATGGAACAGGCTTCTCGGATTGGCTATTGATGCTATGGCCTTTATGTAGATGATGTAGACCCAAGGAGTTTAATATCCTGAAAAGCTCCTATCCTAAAGCTTAAAAGTTGACATTCACAGGTGGTAAGATTTCAAAGAGTTGGCAAACTTAGTCTCATTCCGAACGATAAATTAGTTATGAGTATGCTTCATTTTTCACAGCGATGTCACGACACAATAAATGGATGTTTTTCCTTTTTTTGCATGTGATGGTCAGAATCGTGTATTATCAGGAATCACCTTGAATTATCCTTCCATCATCACCGTCTGCATACGAGACGTTCTTGGCTTTATAGTCTTCGAAACTGATTCCTACGACAAATATTTCAGTTTTGGTGTGGTCATGCAGGGATAATGGTTGTGAATGATGTGACAGGAAGAGGTCAACCGAGGAAATCATGGGTGATTATGGTGAAAAATAATCTATAGAAAAGGAATATAAGTAGTCTTTAAGAAAAGAGGGCGTCTATGAAGCAATGTATCAGTGCAACTGAAGCAAAAGAGTGAAGTGAGAAGCAAAGATTGGGCAGTAAGGAGGAAATTTTTAAGGTAGAGTCAGATTTAGAGGGCTACCACCGATAATTAAAATGTGTTGGCTGTGCCTACCTCGAAAGGAACTGGTGTGATTGGTATGTTTGGAAAATGTTGATTATTCTGGAATATTTCAGAAACTTTATGATACACTTTGGATGAAGTATCGTTTTAATCCTTGTGTAGGCTTCCGCGGGTTGATGAATGTGAAGAATCAGGTCTTCCGGGTTTTACTTCGCATAAAGCCGACGAATACCGCGCCTGTAAAACTGTCGTCCGGAGAAAATGGACCTACGCGGAGTAAAACCCGGAAGACCTGTATCTCCACTATATTATCTTTTTTTTTAGGTTTTTAATGTAGCCAACTTTCTCGTTAAAATATTTTTACCTTAAAATATTATGTGGTTAGAGTTGTAAAGAGTTGGTAGTAAAGGAACTCCTTCCCACTTCATTGTTTGGTAGCGAAAATTCGGTATGCCCTTAGGGTGTATGGACGGACCTTTCAGCAGGAGGAATATTAGGAGTCTTGAGAATAGGAGAGCGTGTATGAGACATTGCATGAGTGTAGCTGTTGTAAAATCTGTAAACAAGGATAGGGCAGTATGGTGGAAATTATTTAAGCAGAGTCAAATCATCGAAAATGAAACTTTTTTGACTGTGCCTGGCCCGTAATAGAGCCGCGTGATGGGCATGTATGTTATTAACACTCGAAAACAAAAAAAACCCTCGTACTTTCGTGTAGAAATTCACTCATCTAAAATTATGTTACCCCTTAACTGCGTAAACAGAGTTTTCCGGCTTCCCTCATAATATTTGTCTATTCTCCTAAAAAATAACGTCACTATTTTTTTAAATTAAAGAATAAAAAATCGTATTGTATTATACAGAGATAGGAAAAATAAATGTGATCCGTTGATTTACTTTCATTTATTTAGTACTAAAGGTACAATACCTATGGGGATATACTCTATATCCGCAGTGGAAGAAAAATGGTTTTTGAGAATAAAGTCGAACTCTGCAGTCAGCTAGTGAAAATATTCATTCGATGTATCCGAGCGACGCAGCAAAGAAGCGACTTTTGAAAGGTACCCACGACAATTGCGAGTGGGAAACGCATGTCATCCTTGTGTATTTCTCCCGTGTCACCTTTCCATAGTTAACCCCTTCCCCTCTCTCCCTCTTTCCCCCTTCCTTCCTCCCCCCACCCTGGGGCGACCACACCCTGACGCAGGCAGGGGCGCCTCGCTAGGGATAACGGCTGACGAATCGCAGGCCGTCATGAAGTGTTTACGTTTTATATCGACTTGGTGAAGCGGAGACTTCTGTGCGTGTGTTGGATAGAGCAGAGGAATAGAGTGGGATATGACTACCGGCAGGAAAACGTCCTGGGTATCGTCAGTCAGGAGAAGGTTCTCTTGTCCTGAGTATGCCGGAGTAAAGGAGATCACACTCTTAAGGAGATCAAAATTGTCTCGAGAAACTCGATTATGAACTCATTAAGGAGGCGGCGATTGGAGTTATTTTAATTCTGCGGAACACAAGAGCACCAGCTGGATCGTTTCAAGATTATGAAAATGTGTTTGAAGGTCGTCGAACAAAAAGAGAAACAAAACCAGTAAAAGGAACGCATTCAGAGAACGCAAAATTTGGTGAATAACGCATTATTATTATTTATTTATTTTCTAGTTATTCTATACCTATTCTTATTCGTCTTATTTATTATTACTAACCATTTATTTGCTAGCTAAAGTAGGCAGAAAAATGAGAACCCTCGAGTTTCAGATAGGCCAGATGAATCCTTAAACGATCATAGAGTCTTTGCTGTGCATTATAGATAATTGGAGTCAAGTTACTTAATACACTGAATGCATGTTGCGCGGAAAAAATTCGATCTAGACCGAAGATAGAATAAATATGATAGGAATAATCCACTAGAGTCCGGAGGACTAAGGGAGGTGTTTTAGTCGGTAGTCTGCTGCAAGGTCGGAGACCGATACAGGAGGGTGACGGGCGACTTTGATCACTCTGCGCGCGTAAGCTGGATTCTACCTCCCTTAAAAAAAATATATATTAATTTTTATTACTTTTCGCTGAATGTGTTTCTGTCTTCCATCTTGTGAAGATGGATCAATGCGGAAACTTCGGGCTGGTTCAGACCCGGTTTTATAATGTCTGGTTAATTTTAGCCGTTGGATGAAGTGTTCTCTATATTAATTGTTGACTGAAAGTCCAGGTTTTGTAATTTACATCGCACTGGCTTTACATTGACCCGAGCGTTATCGATTGGTGAGATCGCACACAGTGGTTATCAATTCGATAAAAAAATTGACTTGATATTATTTAATCGGTGTTTATCAAATAGGAATTTGAGCCAGCCGTTTGTGCCACGCTTGACCTAAAAGCTTAACTACGAGGCGAATTTTGTTGATAAAATTCTTATAAATGTCATTTTTGGACTAAACTTTTACAAATAAATATTTTCAAATGGAAAATTGTTTTATTCACATTTATACGTCGTCTGGTATTAAATTCGATTCGAAATTTGACATTAAAAACCAGATTTGACATTAAAAACCTTGGTATTTTATAGTTCGTTGTGGAACGAGTTTAAAGGTAGGTATAAGAAAGACGTCCTTTACGATTTATTTTTTAATATCTGGAGTTAACCTGGCTTTACGTCGTACTTTAAGAAATAATCCAAGGCCATTTGCAGTTATTAAAACTGAAATAATTTAGCTTTTATATTCAAATGCCACTAACACGTGATTTAAGTTTTTTCCTTTTACTGTTAATGCGGTACATTATTTCAATGATTTACAGTTATTCGTGAGAACATACATAATTTATGATTGCGTTAATTTACATGCATTCATGAAAGGTACTAGACAGCAGATCTTACATAATCTATGTTCCTGTTAATTTGTGTTAAATAAAAATTATTTTGATTCAATCTCGTCTTGGCATTTGAATTTGGGCTGATATCTCGTTCATCTCAGTTTATAATGCCTATCCAAAGCAGCTTCGTGGAAAGGTGGTATTTTTCAGCGCGTGAGGAAATTTGGTGAGAGTTGGATGGAATCTAAAGGGCAGAATATCGACGTGCTACGAAACAGAATCTCCATTTTCTGTTTGTTTTGAGTCCCACGAAAATGAAACACTAAACCCGCGCTAATTCTCGAGCAAACAATCTACGCGCTTTGTTTCTCAGTATTTCCTTTTGTTGGATGGCTAAGGTGTTAAGAGGTCACGTCTCCCAAAACAATACGTGACTTACTCCCCATTCCCTTGTTGAAAGTGCCAGAAAATAAGGTTTTCCTCAAATCAATTGGAAGTATTGTTTCGTCATGAATAGGAAATGGACGTGTTGGTTCCTATTTAACATAAAAATCTTTATTCGTTTTATAAAATTCCTTCGTAAATGGAATTTTATACCGTTTTCATTTCGCCGTCAATTTTTTTACTAAATGTACGACGAGTCATTCCCAGCTATCTTTCCAGCTAAATCTTACCTTTCTACCCAATTTTCTTCAATAATTTATATCAACATTACATGATTGTACTTCTAGCAATTACAACTATTAATTATCCAACTTCTATCTTAATGATAATCATAATGACTTCATTACAGGAATCTCCCAATTACAATTTCAAGATAATGTTAATATTGACAACACTAAGAAACGAATTACAGCTTATGTAATACAATGCAGGAAAATTTAGGAATTGAATGAATATACAGGTTTCTGAATTCGAAAATAATATACAGATAATAAGTAGAAAATAGAGCAATATATATAACAAGCCATCAGATACAATTATACGTACGTGTACATAAAATTAACAAACTAGATTTTGAGCAGATTCATGGATGAAATAAAATAAAGACTTGTTTAGTTGTACAGGATCACCTCACTATTTTTTTCAAATATGTGTTAAAACTACTTTTTCAGCAACTGAATAAATCTAATGAGGATATTGGTTTGCATATCTTATCGTTTAACCAGTTAATTTTACTATTAATACTTAATCCTACTCCTTTACTCTATTTTCTGAAGAAATTAAACTCGAAAAAATTATTCTCCTACTACTTGTCATTATATGACAACTATTAAATATCCTAATATCGTGTTAGTTATTAACCTATAAGATACTAGATTTTTTAAATTACTTCCACTATAGATACTAGGTTAAAACTTACGCTGCCGAATGACTGCAGTTTTGTCCTTGCACTCGATTTTCCTTTACGCTTCGCTTTTGTCTGAAATTAGTGCTTTGGCTCCAAATAACTCTATTACTGTACTATTTTAGCAATATAAATTGTACTATTTCCTTGGTGACCGCAGCGTGGGCATTAAATGTGAGCTTATGCCTGAGGTCTTCATGACTTAGGTTATGTGATCAATATGAGAATTAAAGTGAGATATTTGTGGGGGTATTTTTCACCCCACTCTCTCCGTGGGTTGATATGGTATCCTTATTGGTAATTCATTTTGCACGCCATAACATGGGGATTCTTTTAATCCTATGAAACAACTTATATTTTTTCTTCTTACCGTTGAAGTTTTAACGGGCGTTATCCCCTGGTATATAAATAGATACGTAGATTGTTGTTCACCTGTAGCTAATTCACGTCATCAGTGAAAGAAGTATATTTCAATCTACATGCACCAACAAAGGGGTGATACTTTCATTTGTTTCGACTTACGCAGTCGTGTTGGAACCTTCTTAAAAGGGTCTCGGAATATCTTCGATTAAGGTCAGCTCTTGGCACGACTTTTCGTTCCGCAGTTGTCTCCGCCCCGAGGAAACGCTTTATTCCCCCATTCATGCCTTCTCCACGACTCCCGGCTTAAATTAATCTTTTAAATTTTTTCTCTCGCTCTCATCGAAAAATGCCGGAAAAAGTGAAATGATTAAAGAATAAGAAGAAGAAAGGTCCCGTTCGCAAGTTTTCGTTGTATTAGAAACGCCATTACATGCCGGTTTTTTTCGTCACGTGAACGCGATTCCCCCCGTCGCCGTTGAGTACCTGTCCCTGCCGTCTCAAGGGTTCGGTTTCCTGCTTTCCTCCTCCTCCCAAAAACCCTCGCGATGCGATGCAAACTGGGTGATAGAAATAGGTGTTAAGCACAGGGATGTATCTGAATATTACCAAGGGAAAAAAACCTTCAGATGTTTCCTTATTCGGTAGTGTGTGATGAGAAACATGTCTTAGGGAAGCATGTGAAAATTGGTATTTTTAAGGATAAGGTTGGATCACTAATAAATCCGTGGAAGCTAATTAAAAATCATCGATATTCCTATGAATGTTGCTTAAAACATAATGTTTTTATTGAGAGTCTGTTTTAGGCTATTGAGAACTAAAGTTATAGCACTAAAGATGGAGAATATTCAACGAAAGTATATGTTTTTATTCACTATCCCAGATTTAATGAGTCGACTGTTACGCAACGCAATTAACGAAATTTGTACGTAAAATATGTTTCTATTTCCTAATTAGTAGATGGCGACTCTATTTTTAGCCACTTCATTTAGCGAAAAATTGTGTCTTAAAGCATTTTATTGAACATTTTCTAATTCGTCTCATTTTCCCTCCTAGGTCGCAAGGCCTATCGCAAGGCGACTTCAAGGGTAATATTTGAAATAATAAATTGGTGCGGTAAGGTAGGATTAAGTTGACATAAATATTTTAAAGGGTACTTTTTTGTAGAAAGACCAAATACTTGCCCTACATGATATTTTTTTATTTTTAATCCCGTTTTGTTTAACTCAGATGGCCAGTAAGTGTATCTCTAAACGATGGGTATGAGCGCTTGAATCTTCATCTGTGTGTCCATAACATGCAAGTCACCCCAAGGTCGTGAGTCCGTGGTCTTATGTTACTTACCACATGGAATTCCATGTGAAGAATGAATATAGTAGAAAATATTTTTTTAATGCTGTTGTATTTTCCCGTTTGCTAGATTCCTTCTCGTGATCATTCGTATTTCTATCCTAAGATTGGTTGACTGCAGCCCTCCATCCGTCCTTATCTAATGCTAGTTCTCTTACTCTCTGGCTGTTATTCTTATATACTTCCTTATGTATTTTATCCATATATTTATCCCTTGGTCTTCCTTTTGGGACTTTTCTCTCTTTTTTACCTGTAATCATATTCTACATTAGTCCATTGTGCCTCAGGGTGTGCCCAACCCATCTGGTGCTTCTTTTCTGTTTACTGTTCCATATTTTCCTTTCGTCTTCTACTCTTTCGTATACTTCTTCAGTTCTTATTATATCCATCCATTTTATCTTCAGCATTCACCAGGTTTCGAAAGCTCTTAACCTTTTCTGTTTTGCTTTTCCAGTGGTCCATACTACCGATCTATAGAGTGCCACGCTCCACAAGAATTCTGTACGTTCTGTTTCCTCATTCGTAGTTCTGTGTTCTTTGAACGCAGTATTTTCCTTTTCATCATGTACGCCTTCTAGTGTTGTGGAGGTGAATAGTGTAAGGGAAAAATTATTTAACTTTTTTTTATCTCATCAGTGTTACTTTTATTTCGTCGGTATTGCCTGGCTTCGAGAATATTGCGCGGATATAATTTAATCCTTGAGTCCTTAGTAAATTAATTCATTCGCGTTCATTTTTAATTTTTTAACCCAGCGATGTTTTCAGTCTTCAGTGGCTTTTTTCGTGACTGTAGAAAGCGAGATTCTTGACACAGAAATGGGGTGTTAGAATAACTTTCCTCGTGTTATATACCCCTTTTGGTGCATTTATAACATCTCTAGTTCATTATGCATGTTAGCATAATTAGATACATAAAAATAAACTAGTTAATTTAAATCCCTAACGTTGCGTTGCACGTCATCGTCACCTGATGATGACGTGTAACGTCGAAACCTAGGTCGTTTCTAATAAATATATGTGGAATTACAAATTTACTGCTTTGCATTCACAATGCTAAGCAATTCCATCAAGCCACGCCTGAGACAACGGAGTTTAATATTTTTGTGACTTCTGGCGTAGAAAACCCTGTAGAGATCGATCATTGTTAGTAAATATCTAGTTTAATAATAGAATCTTGTTTGCAGTGGAAATAACCCTAGCAAAAATGTATGTATAAATGAAAGTTTAAACTCTTACCATTTTCAACATTAAATTTGTCTTGTCTCCAGCAAACCTGGACCCACTCCGCCCGTATACATGAATCATTGGGACTCTAAAAAGAATCTCTTCCCTATTTGTTTTCTTGTATTGCTGTTGCATCCGAATACCACACAAGTATCAAATCCACAATGCGCTCCGTACCTAGCCTAGATGTAATATCCGAACTACGTCACAACGTTCGACTCAATCGATGCTCAACGACCTACCTTGTATTAGTAGTGCCATGCCCGTGACTTTCAAATCGACGGGCTGGAATCGTCTTTGTAATTTATTTCATTATTTCTTTCTTTTAGTCGGGAAGATTTAATCGATGCATTTTATAAATAAAAAATCCAAGAAAATTGAAAATTTGTGAATCCTATCTAACGATAGATGGCGGGAAACTCGGGTACACTAATTCCTTATTCCAGCGAAGAGTTTACTTATTACTTCAACAAAATGAGTGTGTTAGACTTTTCCGTCAAAACATATCTCATTTTTCATCCCCTCCCTCTACCGATTTTTTAAAACCTATCTCCTCCTTTCATAATTGGTAGTATCCTAATACCTCCTTACATACGCCCTTGCTGAGCATCGACTGGTGATAGAGTGTAGATTTAGCCGATTTCCCATAGGCGGAATCCCAATTCCGCCACCTTCGTTTAAGCAGGTGAGAACACTTTAACCCTTTCAGACGCAGATGCCGGGAGTGGGTACGTCGTAGCATCTCACCTTTACTTTGGCGTGCTTATATCTTCCTCCAACGCCCGTTTGATGGAATCACGTTTCATAAAGGTTAGAAAAGGGAGCAAGATTCCTCTCTAGTCATAATAGAGATCATTCTCGAATTATATTTTTTAATTGAAGTAGATTTGAGAAGCATAAGGAAAATATAAAAGCATCAATGACGGAATAACTTTGTTTTACAGGGCTGTGAAATTCTCAGTACCTAATTAACTAAATACAGGTATTTAAGGCTTTAACTTGACTAATTTTATTCATGTCGTGCGCTGATAATGCCCACTCAAAGGAAGTTAATTTTTCTCCGTTTTCATGAATAGTATTACGCGGAGTTCAGCTTTCACTTGTGAAAATAATTTAGAAGGAATGCAAACTACAACTGGTTACATTTATGACGCTGTGAATCTTTCTCAATCATTCTTTTCTTTTATGTCTCTCTGAAGTGCACAGCCGAAGGAAAACGGCTTATATTTTTTTGGAAAATATCTCGAAAAGTAATGAAATATTGGTCTAAAGAAACTTAAATATTTTTCTCTGCATTGAGTCGAAATTCATTTAATTCCATGGGCAGTCTCATTTCACTCAAACTAAGCACATTCAGGATACGTGATATGGGTGACGTCATTAATCCACGCCGACGATGCCCGTATCCCATATGTTCAGCAAAAATACAAAACGCACAACGAGAGGAACAATACTTACGAATTTAAGATTTAAAGATTTGAAAATTATGTGAAAGTTTAAAAAAAAAACTATGAACAATTTTGAAATATTTCTGTTTTTTCTTAATTTCATTACAAATTGTTTAAAAATACCACAGCAGGCCATTTTGCAGGAGTATACGAGGTATAAAACGTCCAGACTCCATACTGTTAACGTGGATCCATAGAATCAGGGGCCCGATCAAGGTTCTCCATAACACGTGCGCCCGCGTTATTTTTCATTGCGCTTTAAGAGCGGAGACGTGATTATCACTCTTCAAATGTTGCCAAGTGCGTTAAATAACAATTTTCAAACGATGGAGTGCGTTCATAAGGCAGTAACATTGCCCCTCTAGAAGGGTCTGGGTTTCGGATACCAGAGTTCCTACAGGCCTGGAAAACCTGAAATACCTGAAAAAGTCATGGAAATTAAAAATGGGCCTGGAAAACCTGGAAAAGTCATGGAAAATGTGAAATAACGCTGAAAATGTTGTTGTCCTAGTCAAAAT
Source organism: Pyrrhosoma nymphula (assembly GCA_963573305.1). NCBI lineage: Eukaryota > Metazoa > Arthropoda > Insecta > Odonata > Coenagrionidae > Pyrrhosoma > Pyrrhosoma nymphula. Next base: position 112,701,358 of record OY754330.1, on the reverse strand, counting down.
CTGTTTGTTTTACAATAAGTGAGGAGAATTATCTTATGGCACTGTCTTTTGGTTTGTGAACAGAATTTTAGCACCTTCTCTGAATGAGGCAGTGGAGCTCTTATTTGGTGGTAATCTGTAAGTAAGGAGAGAACGAGAGACGTAAATATAATGTTTCAAATGCATAAAAGGTTATCTTCTAATGTGCCTTCGTTTGGTGGTCAGCGCGAATAACGCTCGGTGCTGGCAAGCGGTGGGACATCCGTCACCATCTTGGACGATGAGTCCAGAACCTTTTTGTGTTGGAATTTCCCTCGTGGTTGTTCAGACCTAAGAATAATATTTCATCAGAAAGTACCCCGAATTTCCCCCAGAATGATAGCGATTGCGTTCCATTTGTTGGGAAACCATAAGTCCACGTGTAGTACATACATTAATGTGTTGTGATGTTATTCTTGCGCCTTATTTTAAATGCATAGGTACTTACGAGAGAGGGGATATTTTCACTATGTCAGGATGAGCACGAAGAGGAGGTTAAATGGATTGGGAATGGGGTACCTGAGACGTGTTCGCGGGAGAAGTAGGATGGACTGGTTTAGGAATGCGTGGTTGATGAAAGAATGTGGGTTGGATGCTCCAGTGATGGACATGTATGAAAGGAGCGTGCTTAACTGCTTTGGCCATGTCGAGAGAAGGGAAGAGAGTCGAATAACGAAGAATATATGTTGTAGTGAATAACTTTCATATTCTGGGAAGTGATAGTTGAAAGGTACTCCCACGCCACTCAACGGTATTTTTAACGTGACAGAAACTAGCTTTCGTCTGGCTCCTACCCTTCGACCTATCTGGCATGGGTGGCCCTACTAGGAGCGATAGTACTTGCTCCTGCCAGTCCACCTCTAGGGGCCATTGGAACGTACAAGCCCTTCCACCACGTCAAGGTCGTAGTTCAAGGAAGCCCACTAGGGCGGGTGTCGTGCCCGGCAGCGGGGGAAGCAAGGCCTCCGCAGTCGTCTTCACTCGAAATCCGCACAGCATCATCATCGGCGGATACAAGGGATAGGAGGGAGAAGAAGAAGAAAAAGAGAAAGAGGAGGAGGAAAACAGCGGCAAAAATAGGAACTTGGAACGTAAGGACCATGATGAGGGCCTGGAAGCTTGAAAATATTAAAAAGGAAATGGAAAAAGGAGAAATGGATGCTTTGGGATTGTGCGAGGCGAGATGGAAGGATAGCGGGGACTATTGGAGTGAATGGTTACAGGGCAATTTTTAGTGGGGGAGACGAGAGTCAACGACGAGAGTCGGTAGGTATGGTACCGAATACAAAATTGGGGCTGAGGGTAGTAAACATTGAACAGGTGAGTGACAGGATACTAGTGGTAGAAATAAAAGCGCGCCCGACGAATTTCGTACTGGTCAGGTATAGATGCCTACGAGCAACCATAGGGAGGAAGAGGTGGAAGGGGTGTACGAGCAAGTAGAAGAAATAATGAGAGAGTGCCGGGAAAGAAAAACCTGATAGTGATGGGTGACTGGGATGCAGTGGTGGGGGAAGCGAGGGACGGATTAGAAGTGGAAGGGTTTGGGCTGGGAAGAAGAAATGATCGCGGTGAAAAGGCAGTTGAATTTTGTAAAAGAAATAAATTAGTAGTGACAAACACTTGGTATAAACATTACCCCAGGCGTAGGTACACATGGAAAATGCCGGGTGATACTGGGAGATACTAAATTGATTATATAATGATAATGCAGAGATTTAGGAACAGTGTAAAAAACTCGCGTAGCTATCCAGAGGAGAATGCGGACTCAGATCATAATTTGGTGATGATGAACTGTGAAGTTAGATTCAAAGGGCTTTGTAGAGATAGGAAGATAAAGAAGTGGAACCTTGAAGCATTGAAAGGGTTGAAAAGGAGGGAATACCAAGAGCTTGTAGGAAAGAACATAGGTGAAGTAAAGTGGATGGGAACAATAGAGAGAAGATGGGAGATGATAAAAACAGGCATCGTTGGAGCGGCAGAGAAAACAATAGGAACGGTGGAAAAGAAGAGGGTTAAGAAGCAGTGGGTTACGGAAGAAATGATTAAGAAAATGGAGGAGAGAAGGACTTGTAAAAACGTCAACACCGACGTAGGCAAGAGTAAATACCAGGAATTGAAGAATAAATTCCGGCCAGTGACCAATCGGGCAAAAGAAAACTGGTGGAAGAGGACAGTGCGAAAAAATGGAAAATCTGCTGGAGGAGGTGAAAGTGGAGATTGATTTCTGAGATTAGGAGGGGGAAGAAAGAGATTAGGTTTTATGGACGGGATGAAGAAAGGTAGGACTCATGTTGAGATGAAGAAAGAAATACTAGAGGTAGATAGGGCACGGCACGTGTAAGAGTCTGTTGGATATTCTCTGACTTTGTTCATAACCGACCTCTAACCGGTAGAATACTCTAATAATAATAATAATATGTTTGTAGTGCAGCGAGTGGTGTGTGAGGAAGAGGTACACCGCGAAAGTCATGGGTGAATGTGGTGGAAGGGACTCTGAAAGAGAAGAAATAATATTAGTCTTAAGAATAGGAGAGCCTGTATGAAGCAATACACGAGTGTATGAAAAGCGAAAATCCTTTATAAGTATAGGAAATTATGGAGGAATTTATTGAATGGGAGTCAGTATTATAGGGCTAACGGCGATACCTAAATTCTTTGACTAGGCCTACTTACGCCGAAAGGGAATTAGCGTGATGGGTATGTATGCATGAAAAATTAAAATTTTATCTTGGAAAACCTGGAAAATTCCTAGAATTTTTATAATCTCTGGTCTTTAGCAACCCTGGATTACGAGAAATGCAACGCAAGAGAAGGAACTATGATTCCACCCCAGGTTTCTTTAACGCGGGACTGTGGAGTTGCAGAGAGAGGGGAAGGGGAAATGAAGAGAAGGAGTGAGGCGCAAGACGATGGTGCTCCACCGTCCCGTCAGATGGCACCAGCACCACTTCTGCTTATTTCTTCTCTTGCCCCCGCCCTCTTGACTTCGACGCTGAGTGGGGTTAGGTGGAAGAGGAGGCGTATGTGACTTCTTAAGAGGGAAACGCGGACTGAGTCATGGGGTGTGTGTGTTTGGGGGAGGGGGGTTTGCGAGGAATAGAGGCGCGGGGAAATGTAAGGGTGTTGGAGGGGGTAACTCAGTCAAAGGACATCAGGAAAATCGTGTCGCCGCGATGCATGTACTGAAAGGCTTGCATAGAAACTCCCATTCTCAGTCGTATGAATAAAAAATATACCGTCTGTGCCCACAACGTCGTGGGTTTAATTAGGGAAGAATGGCATGTCCCCTTTCTGAGGGCATGGCGAGGCATCGTCGCTTGCATTCGTTCACATTTCCTTATTTATTTAAAAAAATGGCCTTGTCACTTTGACACGAGACATTTTCACTGAAATTGTTTTCGTCCAGCTAGAGACTGTGACGACGCTGCACTCAGTTTCTATGATTCTACCATTAGTTCAAGATAGTTTGAATAGATAAGCTGCGGCCTAGTTTTTTTGGTGATGAAAAGAGTTGTTGTAACAACTCTCTGAGCCAGTAAATATCCGTGCGAAAAAATTACTTAGTAATTATTTTCATTACATAATGGGAGTATTCCACAAGACCTAGCATTAACGCAAGGCTTTAAAGGAGTAAGTTCTTCTCTGAATCGTCATGCTTGTCCTATGATCTCAGACCAGTGGTTCTCAATTTGCTTCCCTCAATTCTTCTATTTCATCATAGTTCTGAATATAATTCTCCCTTTCCAAGATAATCTGACTCAAAATGCATTTCAAATAATTTGCATATAGGATTGAAAAATATTTTGTTTTACATGACTACCTATGCATTTATATTTTCAGATCGATGAAAAATCGCATGTGATGAAAATATATATATTAAAAAGATGTTACATGAGTGAAAAGTACTAACAGACACAAAAAAGAATGAAACTCTCTCGTAAATTTGAATTTTCGGCAGCACAACCACTTTCGTCCGAAGCAGAGATAATGATGGTTGGTCGGGTTTGGGGAGAAGATTGGAAGGGAGGGACAGAAATGGAGGGGAAAGGAGGGAGGGAGTTTAGTGGAATGCATTGATTCCCGGAGAGTTCAAAGCTATATTTTATGATAGTTGAGTATCATTAGTATGAAATTGATTGCAATAAACAAAATTTTATATAACCTATATAACATCACATATGGCCGATTAGCGGTCCAAATTCTCGTCAATACACGTAGGTTGACAACCCCTGACTCAGATGAATAATCTTCGTCACCCATTCTCTATTTTTTTTTAAATTACGAAATCTTTTTGATTTGTATATATATATATATATATATATATATATATATATATATATATATATATATATATATATATATATAGCTCTACTTCAGTTAGCTTAAGATCTTTTTGGGGATTATACCATTCCATGCCACACGGCAGATTAAGCTCGAATATTAAAGCCTGAGCAGTTAATTATTGTTACACTATTTTGCACACCCCATACTGCGTCATTAATGGCATCCGGCATTCCACGAAGAGGCATCTCGTGGCCACCCATACCGAGTGCCTGAATTGACGTCATAGCGGTCATTTTGAAAATGAAAGCGACAGACAGGTAATGAGTGTCTAATTCGTATTTGAGTGACTGCATTCATGACGAAAGCCCTGCTTCAATTATAGGGACGCTCAGGACCGTATTTTTGGGAGAGTTGAAATGAAAATTTTCTGCTCATGCTGGTCGTTATTGTTTCCTATAATTAGAACACACGCCCTTGTAATTCATATTACATCCACATAATGTAGCTCAAGTCGATTATTTACGTCAATATACCACCCTGCGAGCCGGCTTAGGGGCGTGTGGCAGGGGGTGTAAGGACATCATCCTTGTAAAGGGGTGGAAGTAGGGAAATGAAATTGTAAGGTGGAAAGGATGAGAGGGCTGTGTTCATGATGATAAATTATAGCTGTGTAGTGTTTTTACACTTATTTTATTAAATGACCAAGGTTTCAACACATTAGTGTCATTATCAAGTTTAAATAAATTATAAAAATATAATAAATAACGCAAGGCGTCACCATGATTAGTATTCATGAATCCTTAATGAATATTCAATTTGACCTTGATTTTTCTTATATGTATTCCATTCTTGATCTTCCTCTGTAATTCTTACAATTAATTGCTCCTTTAAATATTTTTTTCAATAGGCAGTTGTGTCGCAAAATGTGTCCAATATGTCTCTCTCCTTCTTTACAAGGTTTTCACTAGGTTCAACTAGTTTCAACAAATAAGCAATAGGCTTAATATAAATTTCTTAGTACAAACGTACAAATTCGCCAAAAAGCCGTGGCATATTTTACGTATACCAGGTCTAAGAGGCTGGCACTAAAAGGATTAACCATCTCTTCTCTCCAACTCTTCGTGAAACTTCGTCTTTAGTCATTCTTGTAGTCCATTTGATTTTTCACCTCGTGGAAATGACTTAGGTTTATGATGAACAATAATAACTTTGTACTGTGTTCACTCTTATTTTATTGACAGACCAAATATTCAACACATTGACCGTGCTGAAACCGTGGTCGGTAGATAAAATATGTGTTAAAAAAGTACAGAGCTATAATCGTTCTTCATAAACGTTATAAGTGCTTACGAAGTGGCGCCTCAAGTTAATTCTTTACTTCTTCAATTAGATGTAAAGAGACTGTCTTTGTGTTTCACTCATTTAATAGTTGAGTTCAAAAATGGTGTGTGGAAAAATATAAATTTTTGAATCTATCATTATCGCTTCGTTGATTCCCATAAATGCAGAGGGGGGCAAAAATAACATATTTCGAGTCACCCCGAAACAGGCGTGGCCTAAACTTAGAAAGAGACATGTATGATAACAACGTCATTTCTTCAGAGGTCTAGAGGGATTATGCATTTAAGACGTCTACTGTAATATGGAATGAAGGATTATGATCCTATCTTATGGATTCGCAGGAATGACCTGTGTCCGCAATTTATTATCAATCACCTAGAATGCATCTAGTCCTAATTTCTGTTGAGTACTTAATATGTAAAATATCGATCAGCATCCACAAATCGCGAAACGATGGAAATATATTCGCATTCATAAGACGAAATTAACGTGCTCACGCAAGGTTCAACGATACTTCCAGGGAGATAAAACCACGTCGAAAGGATCGCAGATTTTTGCTCGATATAAAAAAATAAAGGTCGTAGTACTCCGCGGATGATACTCCCACGTGACAGCTGCTTTCATTATATTCCCCCGGCGTGGTACCTGTTTCTATTCGATGCGGCTTTCGTCTGGCTAAAAAAAATTGTTTTCGACAATCCGAGCCCCTTGTGTGTGTTTTTTTATTTCCGTTTCCAACGACGAACGACCCAACCCTGCCGCCGCCCCCTTTTCAATTTTTTATTCTCCTGGTCCCGGAAGTGATGTCCCCATCCTCGTTTGCCATTCTCTCCGCCCTCTTTCCCTCGACGCTACCGTGTTGTGTATTGATACATAACGTTTCGCCGAAATTGATACGCCTTCGAGTTCCCGCCCCCTTTAAAAAAAAGTGAAGGACGAAACGCGGGGAAAGAGGATCTCCCATACCCTTGCGTAAACATGTACTTGTATGTTGTTTACGTGTGTGTATGCGTATGGGAAAAATCGAGGGGATGTCGCCGAAAATGAAGTATGGTTGTACGACTCGATAACGACTTCTGTTGATAGAGTTAAACGATTTCTACGATCAGTGGTACTACTAGTAGAAGGTAGGTGTTCGCATTGTGCATCGTTTTGGTAGAACGCTGAGGCGTAGTTTGGATTACAACAAGATATAATCAAGGATCATAACTAGCTAGGAACGGCTGGGTATTTGAGACTTATGTGTTATTAGGATACAACAGCAATGCGTGGGTACATATGAGGGAAGATACATTTTTTAGATATCCCATTGATACATGATCATGGGCGATGCGGATCCAGGTTCTCCGGAGACAAGACAACGTAAATGTTGAAAATGGTTTTTTTTTACATTTCCATTTGCAAATAAATAGTTGCTAGGATAATTTCCACTGTTAGCAAGGTTGTATTCTCAAACTACAAATTAACTGAGTATAACCGATCAAATATGTTATATATCAGTACTTAAGGACGCAAGTATCTACTTGTCTCCGTTCTGTTGTTGGTTAAAAACTAAATTATCGGAACTTTCATCTATTATTCCTATGCTAATTCTCGAGTCGTCTGCTTCTCATGTCATCCGGATGACTTCATGCGCAGAACGGACTCATTTTGGTCACGGGAACGCCCAACCTTGTATTAGTAGTTCCATGGTTTCTGCCAAACATTTATAACTTCCCAGGGTCTCTATTCATTTTTCCTCGGCTTTTAATATTTTTATAAAATGCACGCTCTCCTACCAATCTTTGATCCTTTTCTCCTCCTCAATATTTTTGAAGATTCAATCCGTGGTTATCGTTTTGCATTTAATGAACAATGCTTGAAATAAAATAATTGCATTTTCCGTGAATATTTGGTCCTACTGTGGGCATCAATCCTTAAAACACTCGCTGGGACAAATGTGTCCCGTTAGTATGGAGAGAAGGTTAAGGTTAGGGGCCTGAGCAAAATCTGCCGGCTTAGCCTTAGGTGGAAATGTTTGCTCTCCATACTGCCAAATGAAAAATACCCCGGTAACTTTCGAACACACATGATGCGATGGTTGAAACTTAAACCTCGAGGAATTCCATTGCAAATTAAGAAAACTTGAAAATAAAAAAAAATTCTTTCCACATAAAATAATCTTCAACTTGTTTCATCTGCATCTACATGATACCCTGCAAGCCACCTCAAGAGCTTGTGGCAGAGGGTGAGTTATCATCAACCATGTACTACACTATACCCTTATAAGTTTAATGAAACTACGATTATTAATGTATTATCAAAAACCTGAAAATTCTTGTCAGGAGGTGACATATCACCAACATGCACTACACTATAGGAATGCTACCAATTTAAGAGAACCTATTTATATTTATGTATTTAGCAATTACATAAATGAGCATAAGCGCAATATTTATACAGGAAAAATGCTATAGGTTCTGTTAATACTACGTATCAGATTTATAATCAGGCATTAGGGATCAAATCAACTAATTAGCTACACTACCTAACGACAAACGTAGTTAAACGTCTCACTGCTTTGCAAAGTTTTGCTACACTAGCATTCGCAGACAATGAAAATGATGCAACATCGTAGCATCATCCTCTTTACCAGAGGTACCATTTCACTACACCGTAGCACACTGAAGATGCTACGATGTTGCGGAAATAGTTGATGTAAATAATATAATCTGTGGAAATAAAAGTTTTTCATTCGAAGTTTTCTCAACTTTCGACCCTTCATTTCATGGACAATATCATGGTTTCTTCACTTATAAATTCATCATCAAGGTGAACCCTTTCTTAGGTGTAATTCACTCTGATACTGGCTGGTTGGTTTGGTTATTTAATTAGGTGACTGACATCTGAGGTAATTTACACCATTAAGGATCGGTGTGAGAGATGATGGATGAGATGGGTGTGTAGGAGGTTGGTGAGGAAAGAGATTATTTTTGGAGACAGAAAAGGGGTGGAGAGAAACCAGGCGTCGGGATTAGCCTAATCTGAACGGCAGGCACATTGGAGTGGACAGTTTAACGTCTCATCCGACGGACGGAGTGCTATACTTGAAAGTGCTCTCCACATGACACCAAAGTGGGGATCGGTGTAACTGGCTAACGTGCCCGGGGTTCTATTCTCGCATGCCGTGATAATTATCTTAGGCCAATATAACAATTCTTATGCATGGTTTTTATCGGTTCATTTTTGTTGGGTTGTCACATCGTGTGGGCGTGTGTGTTAGTTATTGCATGAAAAGTATCAAAACGTTGAGTAGCATGCGATACCTCATGGAAACTGAGCTATAATCTATTATTTTTTCATGCAACAATTATGATGGCGTTTCTAGAATTGTATGCCCCAGGGTGTAAATTCTCGAACGGCGCCATTCTCGAGATAGTTATCGTATGCAAAAATAATAATCTCATCGAATGCATCGATTCATTATGTTTGAGTCGCCACAACCTGCGGACGCATGTGATGATTGTTGCATGAATAATATCAAGTAGTGGTGTAGCATGCGATAATTCGACCAAAACAGAGCCATTGTTATTTTTGCTTACTATAATTATCGCGTCGTTTCACGAAACGACCGGCCATCGGGAGATCCGGGTACGACTCCCGGTCAAGTGAAATAATATTTTTCTTCCCGGCAAATTTCATCCTATTCATGTACATCGTTGCACCCATGCGTGTGATGGAGTATACCAAATCATTTTTGAATTTTTGATCGAAGTGATATTGGTCCGAAAATTTATTCGTTACAAAGCGACAATGTTGGATTTATTCTCCACGAAAATAACTTATCAGGCACGACTACACCGATTGTGCGTTGAATTGTGGACTCGAGACGAGAATATCTTATCCGCATTAATCCCGATGAAATTCACTTTGAAGAAAGATGGCTCGGTGTTGCAACATACTTTGATAATTTGGCGATAATTTGCACTATGACTCAGTGCGCAAACACATATGTAACTATACTTATAGCCAAATGAGGAGAGGTGCTCCGGAACAACGCACTCACTTATCCGACTGTTGAGTCGTTGCGTGGTTACGCGTATGCAAGTACTTCGAAATAATTCGCAATACTATCACTAGAGAGTGAGTAGGTATGTGATTTTTCACTCGATGCTGTCTGATGTTGACACAACTGCGTACAAATAAGGCGATTTTATTTGCATAGCGGCATCGATAAACATACTTATATACAAAAATATGGTGAATTCTGTGTGTGTCTGTTACTCAATCGCAAAACGGCTGAATCGATTACTATGAAATTTTGCATGTAGGTAATTGAGTTCACTGGGACGAACACAGTCTATATTGAAATTTCCTCAGGACACAAAGGGCCCCTAGATTTTACTCCAATAAGAAAAGAATTGAAAGCAGTGCAGAGGTTGTTTTTTTGCCTTTTCAAATTACTTGCACTCAATATATAAGATTGAAATTTTCATTATCGGATGGCTGAAGGAGCGAAGTATTTAATTCTTGCATTTGATTATGTTTTACGTTTCGTTTTTGCTTGAAAATTACGTTTTCAATTTTAAAATCATCTATTATTCTCCTCTTTCAACAATAGCACATTTCGTTGGCAATCTGATCAATGGCAATGAACGGGAAATTTTTCCATGGCCTTTTATGACTTACATCATATTGAATAAATAATTAATGCAAATTTCAGTGAGCATGGTCCACTTCTCTCCCGCGATGGCCACACTTTTTTCATTGCAAATTTCCTCTCCGGTGTTTATCAAGATTTCGTTGAAAAATCTTCGCCATTACTGGAATTCAAATTCAGGATTTCAGTTGGGGAAGGCTAAAACCAAGCCACTTCATCATCCATGTACCCTTGATAAAAGCGTTTTAAATACTGAACTGATTTTGGTGTCCCTGAGTAAAAGTGCTGAAAGTTACCTGTGTTTCTTCTTTGAAGAATATTAAGATAAATAGCGCAAGGAATATAAACGTCGTTGCCCACCCCTCTCTCCATGACAAAGTAATCATCATCCCTAAACCTTGAGAATCGACAGGCGGAACCGAGTCTTGAAATAAAGTTTTTGTTCTTGCATTATTATCTTAGTTTTCTTCCAAACTACATTTACTTTTTTTGCCAATGGCTGCACTGAGGCGTCAGCTTGATCGTTACAATTAGAAGGTGCCTCATCCTTATTTACCGCCAAAAGCTCATACCTTCAGCGAAAATTGAAGCCGACGCTGATATGTTGTAAATGGCACGTGCATCATAAGGAAAGACTGCTGTTCAAGCGCCGGGGATATCAGATCTCTGGAACCTTTTAGAAAAAAAAACCTCAAGATCAAGAATCCCTTTCTCTGAAAATTCTTACTCCCGTATCCCATGGCTGCCATTTTGAATGTTAATGTTAGAGGAAATATGTGCGTAGTATATGACTAGAACGTTAACATATTTCCCCAATTTGAATTTCAACTATGATTACTATTTGATATTATTTATCAATCATTAACCCTAATTCCTCATACGGTGCCTTTCGTAATCCTAAGATGCATCATGTTTTCATTCCATTTTAAATTTATTTTACATTTATTGTGCCTCCGATTTCCCTCAAGAATCAGTTTTAATTTCTCTTATATTTCTATTACTTCTACCATCGTCTTTCAGTCTGATGCATTATTTTCTTCATCCTTCTCCTTACCCGCATCTCAAATCTCACCTCATACGCCTGAAATTTATTCACCCCATATTGCAAAAATTTCAGGTATTGCGCCCCTTTTAAGATCGTCCTCTGTCTTCCAACGGCTTCTAACCATAATGCAACTCAGACACTGCACTCAACTATTTCTCAGAGTACAGTCATTCAGACTTGCAAAATTCTTGCAAAATTACTGGCGCATAAGATATAAATGAAAACAGAACAAATATATGAAATAAAGAAATGTGTATAAAACTGTTGAAAGTAACAATTTCTAATACTTGTAAAATGCTAAAATATATTTAATGTTATAGCTATTAACTTGTATAGCATTTTTTTCATCAACTTTCTCTTTACCAATAGTTTTTTTTCGGCCATAGAAGGAAAATGAACGAGGCAAATAAACCTCCTTAAAGAATTAATTATAAATTACGCAAACGTATGATTCAATACCTCAACCCGCCAACAAAAACAACTCTAACTCTCGTTACCATGGACACTATTGGAGGTCTCCTTTCCTTTCATTCATTCATCATTTTTGCCCCTTCTATATTTCCTGTGTACCTATCCATCCATCTGCCATCTTCCTCTCTCCAACGCATTTCCTTTTTCTCTGCCACTTCTCTTTAACGGCTCTCTCTCTGTCCGTTTTTACTTATCCGACCTCTCACGTTTTCCATTTCAAGGGATACCCCCGTTTGTTCCCGCGGCGGCTTCCCGCATCTCGTGTGTCTGGTTCGAAAGTGTCAAACCTTCGCGCCTTCTTATTCTTCCCGCTTCCACTCTCACCACCTGCTCACCACTATTTCCCCCACACCCTTTACACCACCCCCTCGGCTCCTTGTGTCTCCTGCCGGAAGTCCTGCGAGTGCTATCGTTTGCACGTTCTCTACTTTCTTATTCTCTTACTCTCTTCCTTTTTATCATTCTTCTCCCTCTGCTTTTTTCCCTCCTAAAAGTCTCGAGTCGATCGTTGACTGTGACTCAATCCATCCACGTCCATCTTTCGAAGCAAAAATAACGAACGCGACAATTCTGTGGTTTTGTTTTTCAGAAAGGGATGCGATCGAAGGGGATGGGATACAAACACTCCGTCGTTAATGAACATAATTTCAAAGAAGTGTTGAGAAAACGATCGTAAAATTTCTAAATGATTATTACAGGTTTTCTACCAGTTAAGGTAATTTTTAAATGGAAGAAGAAATATCTATTCTAACTTTAGCACGCAAGATTGAGAGAGAAAATCTAATAAACTCTACTTTTTCCCTCCTAACTGTCTCGATCCGATCGTCGACTGTGGCTCCATCCATGCCCATCTTTCGAAGCAAACATTACGGACATTAATGTGGTTTTGTTTTTCTGAAGAAGATGCGAGCGAAGGGGATATAACATAACCCGTCGATAAAAAAATTCGAAGAAGAGTGGGATCGAGGGATCAGGACTCGAGTCGCGGTCAATGCGTATGATTTTTCCCCTGTGGAATTTAGCACTTATGTGAACTTGCGGGTAACATATTAAAAATAATGCCGTGGCTAGTCCCGCTATCCCCAAAATTTGTTGGTAAGGCGAAAGACTCGTTCAAAGTTTAGCTTTAGCCTCATGGACAATGAACGCCAAGTACACGCTTTGACTGCTTCTTGTGGCATCATATAACCAGTAGTCTTGAGCACCTTGCTGCACTAAGCCTACAAAAATCCATAAGGGAAAAAGACGTCTCGGTACATTAAATGGCTAAAGCATTTGGTGCGTAAAAGAGGGATCCGGATTTGAGCTCTGGTCAAAGCAAATGGTTTTTCCCCTGCGGAATTTCGCATTTCGAAGAACTATTGAAGAAACGTCAGTAATATTTTTAGATTATTATTAGAGGTTATCTATCAGTTAAGATTATTACTTTGCTAAAGTAAGTGATATAAAGTAAGTTATCATCCATCCACTGAAAAGGTTAGGGGCTACGCAAAAAATCTCCAAAACAGTCGAAAAAATCGCTGACACCGATATCCTTTTAACGTCGGTATCTCTGAAAGTAGGCGTTTTTTGGAAAATGTCTGGTGTTGTCTATTATTTTGGCCGAGTTCATAAAATATAACGACAATTTAATGGTCTCAATAGCAGTAAAATTAAGGCTGCTCGATAAAATAATCTATATGAGTACCTAAAATCGGATTTATCTAAATTATTATTGAAAAAAATGGAAATAGTTGAAGACTTCCGTTCATGCTCTAGATGGCGACATACTCCCCGCAGCAGGATCCCTTACGCGGTAACCTTCAAATGAGCTGGCGAGGACTTTTTTCCTTCTTTCTTATATCCTCGGTCCATTTTTCTTATTCCTTCGCCTCTACTTTTTTTTCTAACGGTCTCGAGTCGATCTTTGCTTGTCTTTCCACCCCCTACCACCCATCCTCCTGAGCAAAAACAAAAAAGAAACGTGAAAATGCTTCGGTTTTGTTTGCCTTTCATAAGGATTCGAGTGTAGAATTGAAGGGAAGGATGATGGGGTGTGGAAAGTTTATGGAAGGGATGAATATATGGATGACACTGGGCTACGTGATTGATTAAAGAACGTGGCGAAGGTGATGAGTCACATATTTCTCGCGAAGGATCAACAAGAACGATGTGTTATTCCTGCGCGCGCAAAAAAAACTCAGCAGATGAAGAGTCAATGATGCACGAAATCGTCGAACGGATTAATCCCTTCAGGGTGTGTACGGGGATTCCGGAAATGCGCTTTTTTACAGCGTATGGATTTTATTGCATGCATCCGTGTATCTCCAACTTTGTTGAAGTTAATCTATGGTCTTTTTACTATCTTTTCAATTTTTTTTACATTTTCAATATCTTCATGGAATGCAGATTAATTTTCATTACGCATGAAGTTCTATGAACTTGGCATCATAATGAAGTGCTGTCTATTTATAAATGTCCCGTGCATTGACGAGCACCTCGGTTGGTTGAAGGTTGTTATGACATCTAGGCTAGTGTGTCGATGCTATTAATAGGATCAGGGTAGGAAGCGTAGATTAAAAAATACGCCTTGCTAGTCCCCCGAGTAAATTTGAGTCCTGTTACTTCTCGAAGAAGTAAATAACGTATTAAACACTCCGTGTTACCATGGTAGTTTAGATCACATGCATAAAAATAGAGAGACAGATTGCAGGACGGAAAGTTTTAAAATAAGAGTATTTTTTTCCGCAAACAATTAGGGGCCACTAAATGTTTTATCCATACCACCAATAATGTTAATGATAACAGTAGATAGCTTTGTTTTTATACTCTATTTTTTCTATTTTCAATGTCTTCATGAGATGCTAATTAATTTATTGTTCTAAGTGTTCCTAATAAATGCAACAGATTCAGGTGAGATATCGTGGAAGTTCTTCATGATATAAGAGAAACAGTTGCACTTTTCCTCAAACTGCTTTAATGCACACAACGCGTTTCGGCTCACAGAGACATCATCTTAGGTCTTGTACCTGATGATGGCTCTGTGAGCCGAAACGCGTTGTACGCATTAAAGCAATTTGTGGAAAAGTGCAATTGCTTCTCTTATATTATGTTCCAAGTGTCTCTGCTTCTAGTAAAAACGTTTTTGCATGTTGGCATAGCTAAACTCTTAACAAATAAATTGCGAGATATATATGCTCAGTGTCTATCCCGTATGAGTTTAATGATGGTTTAAAGTCGTATTGTACGTGAAGCCTATTCCACTTACGTTACTTTATAAAACATGAAAGAATACTTGAGCCGTCGAGAGCGAAAGTAGTCAGTTTTTTCCCATATTTTAGTTAGGGACGCAGAAGTATTCCTTTAAATGTGTGCATAAATTTCTCTACATGTGTGCGTTTTTCACTTACACCATTCTTTCGGTCAACGGCACATTTTTTAAGTTAGTTGATAACAGCATGAACGTTTTCCCAAAAAAACTCTATCGCTTATGAAATCCTTTTATTTTTTAAAAACATTCTGCTTAAAATTTGTGTTATTCTATCAAACTTTATTTTCATTTGGAAAATGTCGCTGACCACTAAATAACGCTCACTTCTTGTCCCAGATTTCAATGCTTAAAGCTGACCTGTAGATAGTGCTCAAGTATTGAAACCCGGGTCATGGAATTTGCGTTATTTTGTGGTTTGTAATAGTTTACACACGAAAATAAATTTACTTATTATTTTTATTCCTCGGCTTATGTGTAATGTGCAATATTCATATTATGTCAGCGCTGTATTGCAATCATTTTTCAACGGTGTATTTTTTGTCATGAGAGCTATTGATGGTTCAACAGTGCATATAAAACTCTCATCGTTGGGGTCCATGTATCGATTTCCGAGGGGGTTAATCCCAACGGAGAGAAGAATCCCTAGGGTATGATCGTTACCATCTTGCATGTTTGGCCCTTTAAGTTCTCTTGAGCACACGACAACATCCGCTGTCGATGGAATACTATGCCTGTTAATACTCCCCGAAGGGAGTGGACGCATATCCCATCATTGACAATCTATTGTTGAGGCCGTTGTTGAAGAATTACTATTCAGTGGATACGAGTCGGAAACAAAGAAGTCTAAACTCACCAAACTGATCTTATTTATCAATTTTCTAGATTTTTTGAGGATAAAATCATGTTTATTGCGTAAACTTTAAAGCTTTAATCGTTAGTGATATTCAGTGACCTAGGTTTAAATTTAATTGAAATTTTAAAGCTGTTTTGTCATAATTTTACTCACGAGACATTAACTAAGTTGAAGAAAAGAGAATTAAATTCTTTGAGCTTCTCGGGGAAAATCGCGTTTCCGACACCATTCTTCGTTCTGGTTAAGAACATGAGGAGAGGAAGCTGAATATCTAACCAACAAGTTAACCGAAGCAAGAGATTGCGCGGTAATTTCAACAATCCCCTGTTTGGGGAGGTCGACCAAATGGAATCCATGTCCTGAACTGGATTAATTTAAGTAATGAAAGAGTCGATTGGCAGCTAAGGCCATGTTCTCCGTTATGAATAGATGGATGTTTAGTTTTAGAATGATGTTAACCGCATGGATTAGGGGATGAGAGAAACCCGAAGTAGCCTTTAATCCGATCTGCACGCAATGCGTCAAAGGTCCGGAATTTTATTTCTCTAGTCCGATTGAATACTTCACTTGAGTTCTCTCCCCATGGTCTTCAAGTGGAGATCGGAATTCCAATGCGGATTACCCAGGACTGTCGTATTCTGAACCCGTGCCCTCACACGGAAGGACATTTTGATACCCTCAGCGACCTCAACGACCCTATCCCACCCCCGTCCAATACATGCATTTTACTCCTGTCTCACTACCTGTGTTAGGATTGAAAATTGCACAGTAAAAACTCCATCCTCGTTTATAGTTCCATCACCTCTCATCCCCTCCTCTTTTTCATGGCTGATGACCAAACAACTCCCGTAACATGCCCTAACTGGAGCTGGTCGTACTTTCAAGAGATCTGACAATTTATTTTATTTATCATATACCATAAGAGAGCCCTTGACTCTTTAACCTGAGGTCGCGTATTGTAGTCCCGCCTGAGTGGATTTCCAATGTCTTGGGCTTGGGTGTTTGTGAAGTCCACGAGTTAATTGCAAGAAAGTTCTCTATAGTTCTAAATTCACCTAATGTAGATGGAACTCTCCATTCAATATTTTGAAGTTAGCGCAGATCGGAACATATCTTCGCACTTGAGTGCCCACGAACGACGATGAACGGAACGATGTGCGCAGGGGAAACGGTCGGTAGGTAACCAGCCGGTGGGTGCAATTTTTTAGGTACACAATAATTACGGCCGAATTTTCGTGTGATATTATTGAATTCAATCTAATTACGTTTTTAAAAACGTGAGATTTTTCTCACTGGGTTATTAAAAACGTTGCATTATCCACGTTTTTTTGCTTAAAATAAAATCAACACAAAAAATAACAATCTTTGATACGATTTTCGGCTGGGATGAAATTTGCCATGAAAAATATCATTTGACTAGACCGGGATTCGAACACGGATCTCCCAATCGCCGTTCAGGTGTTAGTTACACATCCAAGCCATTTTAACTCTATGATAATTTTGGCGGATTCCGCGAAAGTGGCTTGGTAAGCGCGACCACGTCTCTCTTGCCACAATGTGGACTTCTGACGAGGACATTTTGTTCGCATAAACCCCCGCCGCGATTCGGCACCCGAATTCAGATGGTTTGATTGTGAAGTTGGCCAACACATCTGACCGTCAACTGGGAGATTCGTATTCGAATTCCGATCAATTCTAATGATTGTTTCATGGCGACTTTCACCCCCCCTGTGTATATGTTTGCATCCGTGTCCGTAACTGGGTACCCTACCGTATCATTTGCTCAATGCAATGATTGGAAAATTGACGACTTTTGGAGTTATTTTTATTGTCTATTGCACATGAACTCACTTCCCGATTCTTTTTTGAAGTGCACTGCCTAGTGCGCAGGGACTGAAACTAATGGAATCCAAGTGCGCTGTTTTTTTGCAAAGTAAGCAGCTCACTGGAGCGATTGGAGAGCTCCCAAAGATGAAATTATTATATAATTACTATCGAAGGTAGAGTGATGGGTAAGCGGGGAATGGCAAGAAGAAGCAAATAGACTTTTAGAATGTCATGAAGTGAGTTGAGACGTATGCCGAGCCTAAGAATGAAATCTTGCAAGGAGACAGGGTCACGTAGCTATAAAAGATTGGATGAGGTAATCTATTTTCCATGAAGACGATAGATTACAGAAGAGAGTAGATGTCGTCTTGAAGAGCAAAAGTAAAGCTTGATTTTTTTTTTAAATGATCCACCTAATATGGCAGTCGCGAGCAATTTGTTCATATATTTCATGGCTAATGGAGATCTTTCATTATTTTTCTATATCAGTCGTTACGATGCAATGGCAATTCCGCTTCTAATACCAATGTCTTATGATTATTAATTGTGCAAAATTCCACAGAGGAAAATTCATTCGGCTTGAACGGGACTCGAACCGGGATCCCTCAATATAACGCCGATTTTTAGCCAATTAAGCTACTTTAGTCTTCTTCTCCTTTGGATTTGCGTACGCTTTAAAGGAACACGGTGTTCAGGACTGCTGGATTAGCCACGGTATTACCTTCACAGAGTCACCAGAAAATTCCCATAAGTACTAAATTCTACAGAGAAAAAATCATTCGCTTTGATTCGAACCCGTATCCCTCGATATCGTGCCGAGTGCTTTTGCCAGTTAACCAAACCCAATGAATTTTCGAGGCTTTTAAAGGAACACGTTGTCGGCGCGATATCGGGGGATCCGGGTTCGAGTCCGGGTCAAGATGAAAGACTTTTTTCCTCTGTCGAATTCCGCACATATATACACTTGTGAGTTACTCCGTGAAGGTAATACCGTGGCTAGTCCCGGTATCCTCGAAAGGCATAAGTATTAACGGAACAACTGATCCATGTAATATGAACAACTGTGCATTTGAATGGCTTCAGCATTCCTCTGTGCTATCCGTACCGTGTGATTCCATCAGTTCTCTCGCTTAATCCATGGTGAATATCAGTCTTAACCGGTTGATTTCCCCTGTAATAGCAATGCGTTTCATGTTTTTGGTAAGCAGTCAGGTAGACTTTACGCATCAGGAATTGCCCTTTTTCGTCCTGCTGCTTTGATATGTCTTCTACTCGGAGAAAAAGATAAAAGAGGGGCAGAGTAAGGGAGGAGAAACGGAGAGAGAGAGAGAGACGATTGGGGTGAGGAAGCGAGAGAAGAAGTGATCCTTGATCGGAGATGAGCAGCGAAGGAGGGTGAGGGTGGTGAATGAGGCAGAAAATCTCTTTCCCGATGGAGTCTCAATCAATCTCCGGTTTCTTTCTGCGTTTTCCATCGCCGTCCTAGTTTTTTTTTATTTCTCCATCTCAGTCGTTTCCCCTCTTTCATTTTCCGCCATTTCCAATCGACATGTCTACGGCTGACTATTTTTCGTCATTCTTCCGCCCTTGATTTCTTCCGGCAATTCCATCCTGGAGGTTTCATCGTGACTATGTTAGCCAAAACAAATACGGAACTCAAATTTTTGATTGTTTTGTTTGACAAAAAATGACTGGTTTATGTTTGCATATTATTCCCAGAATATATCTTTTGAATTAGCACTTTTTTCTAGCCATTGGAACCGACTGCGCCACCATTTATACTGAATTACCGCATTTTGACTACAATTATTGGAGTAATTTACTAATAATCAAAACAGTCACATAATAAGATGCTTATATTGTATATTTATGCAATAACCTACTAGGTTTTGCTTCATATGCGAAAATGACATATATTTACATGCATCAGATAGAAAATTTGATAGTGAAATATTTTGGGAATGTATTATTTTTTAAATAGTTTGGAAATGTGTTATTTTGTTATTCAGGTCAATTAGAGGACATTTTTTTTCTGGAAGTAGCCTGAATATGAATTATATAAAATTTATGTCATTTTACTGATGAACTGCCCTAAGCCCACTATTATGTCTCACCCCTTCGATGATGGAGCTTCGTTCACTGGAGAATGACAACTGCGCAACTCCGCGGACATGCGCCCGGGATCGTCCGGGATGTTTTCGAGTCACTAGTGGTCATTAGCCGATCTATTTTCTGACGTCAGCAATATTTTATGAAACCCAAAATTCTACGGTAGATTATATCACGAGAATTAAAATAAGGGAAATAAGACTGCAGAACTGTTGGAGTATGACAAATTTCTCATAACAGTGTATTCTTTGTACATTATTTATTCTTTTGTGGATAAAATAAGTGTATTTATTCATGCAGCTAATTTGCCACATGCCATTGTATGTTGTTGACTTTTATTTCTAATTGTTGTTATCTCGTATTGTGTACGCCGTTTTTCCCCTCTGTACGGAAATAGAGAAATATAGAAGTTTTATCATCCAAATTGGATTTAGAAAGAAATCAATCAAAAAACCCACTTCTAACAACAAGAACGGACAGGTTTAAAATACTTTTTTTCCCGCGAACGATTAGAGACTACAATAGCTCCCAATGAGACTTGAAACTAGGTTTGTAGACAGGTAGTGCAGCTTATTAGTTGATTTGCTACCTAATACTTGTTTATTAATCTGCAACGTGGTACTAACAGAACTTTTTGCATACTTCCAGTATGACTCTGGTAACTCTGTGCATTTATATAGTCGCAATACATATTCATTAATATAAATTGTTTCTGTAACATTGGTATCATACCTACAGTGTAGTGCGTTTTGGTGAAATGTCACCACCTGGCAAGTATTTTCAGGTTTTTGCTAATGCATTAACAGTCGTAGTTTCATTAACTTTGTAAGGGTACAGTGTAGTGTATGTTGATGATAACTCAACCCTGCCACACACCATCGAGGCGGCTTGCAAGGTATTATGCAGACTTAGATTATTTTTTCGTAGTTATGCCGTTTCCCGCTCTGCTGAAGAAATTATGCATATGCGATAGGAAATCATATGGGGTTGTTTAGTAACACCCCTACTGATCCCTTTTACAAGGCACAAAGTTCATACAGAGATGCAACAATAGCTGTTATTATTTTTTTGCGAAATCTGCCATGTTCTTAAAGCCAAAGAGGACATGCGATAGGGAAGTGGTGACTAACGGAGAGAGAATACTGCTTTTTAAAGAGAACAGAACCTTGCTATTTCCTGATTGTCTTCCGAAAAATCTTTCTTTGCTTCCGCCCTGATTTTCGAAATCCAATCCTTCAGCAACCACATTTATTTTTCGATTCGGCTCGAGAAAGTTACGAAATAATTAAACCACGTTGATGCCCTTGCTCATTGTGATGCATCAAATTTTCCCATTTGGGTTCTCGGAGGAAGGAAGTGGATTCTCATGCATACGCGCCCTTGAAATGAATCTGCAGTCACGTGAGAGCGAATTCTAACGCGAGTGGCTTAAGATATGGTGTGATTAGTTCGTTTTCAAGTGTTTTTTACCCTTAGGTATATATATATTATATATAAGGGTAAAAAAAATACCCTTATATATATCAGGTTTTAGAATTCGGCACATATACCTCAGGAGTCACCTCAGCTTATGTATCAATGACCTAAGGTGCCTAAATCGGTAAAATAAATAATTATTATGAAAAATACTTCAATTATACACACCAAAGGGATGAAATTCGCCGTTAAAATTAACATCTGACTTGACCGTTGGCGTGCGTCATGCAGTGCGCATGCGCGTGCTGGTGTTAAGTCGAAAAGAACGTCGCAGCCACCGCCGAGGGCCATTTCAAACTCGTGTCGTGCATGCGCATCCTTGGGGAGCGCTTCGTGTTTATTCATGAATCAGGGAAACAAATGAATCGACGATATCAACGGACATGTGCCGCTCCTGCTTGGCTCGAATACCCGAAAGTGAGCCAGAGTAACGAGGTGTCGATCTATCGTCGTGACGGACATTTTAACCTACTTAGACACCACCTAAAGGTAAGTCCAGATTTTCTGCAGCTTTGCTCCTGCTACCTGAGGGGGTCGTTTAACCATAGCGTGCAAGGTGTTGTGGGGACGAGATTCAGAATCATGAAAATTTTCATCATTTGAATGTAAATAGAGGAGACTCTGCGAATGTGGGGGAAAATTAATTCAAATACCCGAGGCACAATGTCAGGCTTCACTCTTGTTTTACCTTCATAGTATTTCCACTTCACCAAATTTATTAGCAACCCATGTTTTGAACAAAATGAACTATTTTCACTATTGTGCGTTTAATTTGTGAACGCTGTTTAGGCCACTTACTGCGGACTGGATCTCTAAGACCCATGTTTATGATAAATTGTTTCTTTGTGCCGGGTTAAGGGTTAAATACTCATACTACCATACTATCACTAACATGTATCGCATACACAATACTATCACTAAAACTAATAAGGGAAGTGTCGCGTTATTTACCAAAATTGAAGTGGTCCTCACATTAGAATTCCACAGTTTATTTTTAAATGTCCCCGGGATTTTTCTTATAGCTTTCAACTACACACTCATTATCTCGTTCGGTAAACAGAGAAATATTGTTGGAGCTGTAAACGTCGTCCTTCGGCCACCTGGTACCAAGAAATATTTTATTAAGCCACCAACAATCGATTTTTGACTATGTAGTTGTGTTGACATAATTCATCACATCAAAGCCATCTTCGCGCAGTGAGAACTCCAGAAGTTTTAAGAACATTTGATATTTGCAATATAACATGTTGTGTTTAGAAATGTTAATAATGTTCGATGTGTGTGTGGGCTTCACGGGA
This sequence comes from Pyrrhosoma nymphula, assembly GCA_963573305.1. NCBI lineage: Eukaryota > Metazoa > Arthropoda > Insecta > Odonata > Coenagrionidae > Pyrrhosoma > Pyrrhosoma nymphula. The sequence continues at coordinate 112,678,744 of OY754330.1, read as the reverse complement.
AAATTTCGAGGGTTCTCCTGACCGTAGAGGGACAAGATTTCATTTCCTGTTTATCCGCTGATGCTTTTTTTAATGAGGATAATAGTCATTTTTTTCAAGTACCTCCACAAAGATTTATTAATATATTGGATTTTTCACTCACAATAAACATCCATGAGTCAATTTAATGCCCTACATTTCGCAGTTCTCCATGCACGCCACGGGGATTGCACGAATCTATCATGGGAGGGAGAAGGCTGCTGCCTCTCGACGGCAGTTGTGACGTCAGACGGGGAAAAGTCCCCTTACTTACTTAGTATTTCGGAACGTTCAACTTTTGACTGATTTGCGAATTTTTATCTCCGAAACTAGGATTTAATTTGGCCTCAAAATGTCGGCAATGTGCTCTACTTAACATCGTCCGTCTATCGCCTGATTTTTTTTTCAAAAATCTGAAAGTTCCCCATTTCCATTCCACCATGGGTAAATAATCTACGAGGAGGTAAATTGAAGTGCCTTAATGCGAGATAAAAATGGCATTTATTATAGAGAAAGAGCAAATTTTTAGCAGTAAAAGCGGCATAACAGAGGAAAATACTTGATTATATTACTGTGTTCATTTCTGGAGCATTAGTGGAGATTTTCTCGAGTAGAGTAGTGGAAGTTTCCTCTGTTATAGGCAACAATAAATGTGGTTTTAAAAGGGGCAAATATGCGTTCGACCAACTTTTCCCTGAGAGCAGTATTAGAGATAGTAAAATTATTTAATAAAATATATATTATTTATTTAAAAAATGAAGAATTCCTATGTTAGTGTAAACAGGGTAAAACGCTACAAAGCAGTGAGACAAGTTGGGATTCCAGCCTAATTGAGCGGCTAGTGAGAGCGGATATAAGAAACACCAAAAGCTACGTAAGGATACTAAATGATATGTCTAACGTCTTTCTATGGGAGAATTACTGAGACAAGGGGACTCCCTGGGCTGTTTAATGTTCAATAAAGTGTTCGGCAGGGATTCTGAATTACTAACTAAAGGAATTATCTTCAACAAGTTTCTGCAAGATACTAGCTAATGCGGATGATTTTTGTTTAGTTGGTCGTACAGTAACTGCAATAAAAGGAGCATGTATAGCCCTTGATAAGGCTACATATAAGATAGGCCTTTTGATAAATGAAGAAAAATAAAATATATTACCATAAGTGGATGATATCAGTTTGGATCAATACAGGTTGGGGGCAATGGATTTGAAAAAGTTGAGCAATTTAAATATTATGGAGCGATCGTAACAGCCAATGGTAGCATAAAACAAAAAGTGCTTCAAAGTATTATATCTGGTAACAGATGTCATCATGGCCTAAATAAATGTATGGGAAGCCGTAAATTATCTAAACAAGAAGAAGTTTTCCTTTAATGAGGTTAAATTGTGCAGAGATACCTTGCCTACCACCAAATTCAGTAAAAGCGATACTTGTCTGGCAATCTTTCATATTTTATCAAAACTAACTAATCAGGACAGTTATTGAATGTTATTGCAGCCATGAATTAATAGTACAAATTGAGTTCAGAAGAAGGTTTTTAAAAATGGGAAAAGAATTTTAACGTTCCTGAGAATGTGCTCATTTTTGGCAGTTAAAGCGGTGGTTTGCGTCAATCTTTAGTAATTTGTAAAAATAATCTGAGAATTCAAACTCGTAGTTGAAAAGGATTTTAATAAAATGTGACCAAATAACTTTAAAATAAAATACGTCCAACACCGTGTATGGTTATGAACTCTATTTTTTCTTGATAATTAAGTAAAAAATTAAATCCATAGTTGGTATTTCATTTGAAAAATCAAATATGCTTTTTGAGAGAATGCGTCATTTCTGGTTAGGATGATTTCATCTGATGGCTTCTGATTCCTCACGATTGATAAATATAGCTTACAAGAATTCTTCCCTTTCATCACAGAAAGGATAACCCCGCAAAGAAATGCACCATCTTTCTTCTATGTATGATAATTATCGCAACTACAATCATTCAAATGTTTAAATGTGCTCACTCTTAGTTTAAACCAGGATGAGCTATTTCCCGCTACTTGTTTTCTCAAGTTATCTGTGACGTTGTTGTTCATGTTTGACATCCGGTATTTGGATGACCTTTGAGTAATCTGATTATGACTGATGGTCTCTGATAGGAAACGATGAACATTCACCTATGTAAAACGCGTCTCTGCTAATTCTTTCCAAATGGTCCCCTCAGACTCCTTGCGCGGCGCCCGCGGTCAGCAGCCTAGTGGAGCACGGTGGATGTGGGTATTGCGCTCTTCACCAGGCTGAAGTTTAAATGGATGAAATGGACTGGTGCTAGTGATGCATTTAAGCCTCATCAAAGGGAGTTCAGTGATAATTCATGGATCAAGCAGTCGTTCGTGGAGCGAGAGTATTTTCTGTAAATCACGATTTCCCGATGATGAGGTAGTACGGGTGAAGTCTCTAAAAAAAATTGATGTCTCTCTCACGAAATCTTCATACTGAGTGAATGTTTTGCTCGATTAAACCAGCTCAAAATGCTACTTTAATTGATGAGGGATTCTAAAGTTGAAAAGGCTCTGTGGCTGTATAAGTCCTGCGCTTGACTCATTCGTGGACGATAGCGCTCTATTTTTCCACCAGAATTGTCCAAAAACAAACCAAGATCCTTTAATTACCAGGGGAAAAATCTTGACGCATAATCAAGGCTAAATTCATAGTACCAAATACGCCTTTTGTTTGCGATTAAACCTGAAATTTAAGTTCGTTGAACTTGAAGGCTTTGTTGGCAAAAGCGCACTCGTTACGGAAGATTATCGGTAGGTATCGATAATTAAAGGAATCTCTGAGGCGATAGATATCAGTCATATGTAATTGCTAATGAGAAAGCCTGAGGATTACGAATAGTGTATCTTTGCGCAAAACTATGCGTCGTTGTCCCACGCCTTAAATCTAATTCGGACTAAAATTTATCTCGGTTGCTGAATCACTTATAGCTAGCAAAACTTGAGCATACTGTTACTTTTATTTTCCTCCTCAGTTTAACTTTAACAAAACTCCCATATTTTGTAAAAAAAAATAGTTTTTTTTAATAGAATGTTAACCATCTTATTGAGCGAATCTAGGTTTTTGTCTCGTTTACCCTTATTCGGATGAACGCTAAATTCCATTCAAAATACTAAAACTTTTGAGTGATAATTCAATATGGTTGACTTGTTTATAAGTTATTTTGTATACTGATTGTTATGTATGTCCCGTCGTTAAACACCTATGCCCGACGGAACATAAATGTAATGAGAGTTCTAAAAATAAATTAAATGAAATGCCTAGTTTTCTAAATGGAAGAAATGGAAGAATGTTAATTATTCCATGTAGGATTAGACAATCACGAATCGAAATTATGAACGTACAACGAAGATGCAAGTCTTTCGGGTTTCTTCCCGAAAGGTTCCATAGGGCAATGAACAGCAACAAGCAATCACAACGGACCTGACCCCAAAGGATGATGCTTATAAAACGGTCAAGATGCATTTCCACTTCAATTCACTGACCTGAAGAAGCCGAAAACTGCAACGCCGGCGAAACTGTAGTCCCAGTACAATTGACCTACGCGAAAAAAACCCGGATGGCTTACATATTCAAATTTACTAAGCCGTGGAAGCCTCCACATGGATAATACAACAAAAGTATATTTCATAATATTTTTGCAACATTTTTAACAAATACTTAGTTAATTTTCATGAGTATTTTAGAATATGCGCTTTAAATCATCTTTTTGACTAGCAATGTCTGGCAAAATCTCATTTGAATCAAAGATAGAAAAACTACGCCAAAATTCGTGTTTACTGCAGCATTAAAAATTAGTACTACAACAACCTTGTTGAAGTACTAATGTTTTCCATTCCATGCCTCGGGAAGTAACAAACCAAGCGTTGGGAAAAGCTCACGCAGTAGAAGCAGATCAATGGGCGTGTGTTTTGAGAGACGAATTTTGACGACGGACTGACCGCAGGAGTTGTAATCCCAAAAGGTGTCCGAATTCGAATCCTTGTTAACGGCAGGATCCGCTCTCTCGCACTGCCGACAGGATATCCAATTACATTCAAGCCCGTTCGGACGAGTCTGGGACTTAAGGGCCATAGCATCCCCTGCCATACCCTTATCCCTCCCATCCTCCGGGTCCTTTCTCCTCTTTACTGAGTCCCGAAGCTCTTGTCGTCGATTTATAAAAAAATAGCCTTGATTTTTTTGCCGTTTCACGCGTGTGTAGAGATTGAGTTCGCGATATTTTCTCTGCGAATGATGCCGTTGAAATTTTAAGTTACGAATCCCAGTCTTTAGATGTTTTAATGCAAAGAAAAAGGTAGACGTTTGACGAGATCTTACGTCTTTAATTTTGCTTCTCATGCCAGTGAATGAGTTACATGGGGCCTAAAATTTCGACGCAGACGTCATCGAACAATTTAGTTCAAAGATCAGTTGGGTAATAATCCAAAAGTCACTATCTATCAGTCCAATATTCAGTTTCTCCCAATTTTACACCGGATCTTTGTTGGATGTGGTAGTTTTTTTGTTTATTAGGTCTTGGTGTTAGTGGTCTCCATCTCTCAACCATTTGTGGAGTTTTCCCGATTGAAAAAAACCAGATTGGGTTCAGTTCACCCACCTATGCTCAGAGATATTTAAGTTACAGTGGTAGTCTTAGGCCGATTTGACCGGTTAGGGTTGAGATTTTCAAGCAGTAAGACCAGCATCGAATGGCAGGCATTTGTACTCCATGGTAGTGGGAGCCGTTCATTTCCCTATGCCGTTCTATACATATTATTATCGTGGTGATCAACGGGTTAAGGTAGGCTTTAAAATGGAAAATAGTAAAAGTCTGCTTGGCACAGGCGCAGGCTCCTATCTCCTTGCACTATGTCTTTCTTCATCTCAGCATACGTGCTACCTCTCCTGATCCCGTTTATAAAACTTATTATCTTTCTTTCCCGTCCCAACTTATCCAACTTCCTCTCCTTGATCTCTGCTTCAGCGTCTCTTCACACATCATTACCTGTTCCAACCGCCCACTCTGCCTCCTTCTAATCCAGCAGTCTCCCTTCCTCACCCATCATGCCGAGCACTTTCCTCGTCCATCTTCCTCTCCGTCCACCGCACCTTCTCTATTCTCCTCCACATCCACATCTCAAGTGTCTGACATCTATTCTCATCCTCTTTTTTAACAGTCCAAGATTTCGCACTATAAAATACTAGCACTCCATATTAAACTCTTCGTCAGCCTTTTCTTTACGTTTACACACAAGGTCCCCGACATCAGTCCTCTCCATTACAGAAATATTCTTTCGTTAATGTAATTATAATAATAGTATTTATTACTTCCAAAAAATAAGTTTATACAAACTCAGTAAAATACAACAATTGGAAGGTCTAGGCTGTCCTTTAAGATATTTTCTGCGTAAGGACTACCTTCATTTTAAATAAACGTGATTAGCTAACAGATAGTGAAACAAACAAAATATGAAGACATGCGCAAAAATATAGATATGACACCAACATGTTTCCAACAATAAACTAACAAATTTTATACATGAAAGAAAAAAATACGTACGAACAATTGCATATAAATTACAGCAGTTAATTCATAAATTATTTCAAACAGGGTTTCAAACTTTTGCTCTGTAAACAGCCATGATTTTTCCTGGTAAAGACATGTGCTAAAATATTCTCCCTTTTTATATTACCAGGCAAAACATTGACTGTTTTGGGCCAATGTATAAATCTGATCTTGTATATAATGTAGGTACATTACTTTTTCTCCTCATGTGGTAAGAATACCTTTCCGAAGTAAAGAACGGTGAATAAACGCTTCGATTACTAAAAGTTATTAAAACTTAGTAAATACACATGTATGTATTATCCTCAATCTCTTTTTAATGCCCAAGCTGCTTTGTCAACTTTCCACCAATCTTGTGGTGTCCCGAAAAATATTTCACAGCTTGGGCTTAGCTGGACACCTCAGACCCAAATATGAGCTCCGCATCTCCGGAAAGGATCCCAACGCTGTAATGCACTGGGCCATCTCGTTGTATTTATTGCTTTCCCTAAGTGTGTCTAAAACCATTGGGCGAGCATGGAGCCTAAATATCGTCTCAAAATGTCTGAAGTGCTAACAGGATATTCGGGGAATACGAACTCATATCCTGGAAAATTTCCTTTCCGGAAGGCAACGCTCGTATTGCACATGGATTTTTTTCCTCTACTCTGGATGCCGTTGGCGGGGAAAAGCAGGGTCGATATTACCATAACCCCTGCCTTACACAACAGCCCAAACACCGCATGGGAATATATGCACGAATCCTTACCGCCGAAAAACACGCTTTCTTCCCTTTTGAAAAGAACCCCGTCCATCCTTCCCTTTCCAAACCCTGTTGTTTCCCCCTCTTGTTTAACCTGCTGACTCTCTCGTTCCATCCCCCTGCCCCGGCTAATGGTTAAACCCGTGGAATGAGTCGCACCATTTTTCCTCCCCTTCCTTACTATCCCTTCCCTTTCTTGTTTACCAACCTCTCTTCAGCCCCAACCCTCCCCTTCTCTCACAGTTTCCCTTCCCACAATTCCTCTCTCCTGCCCTCCAAACCACACGCACACAGTTCATAAAAACCCTACCGTGGCCTACCTTTCCACTCTCCGCTCGATAAGCTACCCTTGCGTGACCAAAAACCGTGCATGCGTGATAGACTTCCTCATTCCACACACTCTCTCTCCTTTACTGCCCCATTCCCTTTCCCCCCTTGTTCTATCCCCCCACACCTGTACTTGCTTCCTCCGAAAAGCCTTGTTTTCATCCCTCGCAAATCTCCCAGTGTCCTATCCATCCTTTCTTCCTTCCCTCTCTGTGTCGTTTCATTCGTGAAACCGTATCCCCCATCCTGAATTCCCTCCTCCTCAGTCCCTTATGGGTTGTTGGGTTCTGAATGTTGCGCTCCCCGATCCTATGGATGCCGGGTTTGCATCTTCAACCCTCTCTTGCATTCACATTAAAGTAATCTACCGGTTGAAGTAGGTTTTATTTAAAGTCAGAGAAAAGCCTCCAGATTTTTAAACGTGCAGATTCCTTTTTACTTTAGCATTTATTTTTTCATCCCCGCATACGTCCTACCCTTTTTCATTCCGTCCATAAAGCATATTCTTTTTTTTCCCTTCCCCGCTTGCCTAACATCCTTCCTTCTGTCATGGCCTTGATCAACCTTTCGTCCCTCATTACCGCTTCCAGCCACCTACTCTTCCTCCCCCTAATCTCATCCAGAAGTTCCCTCTCCTCACCAATCATGTCACGCACTTCCTTATTTGTCTTCCTTCCCGTCCACCTCACCTTCTTTATCCTCCTCCACACTCACATCTCGAACGCCTTCAGCCTTTTCTCGTCCTCCTTCAGATTCCACGTTTCTGCCTCATGCAACGCGACACTCAATATCAAGCTCTCTTCACCAGCCTCTTTTTTGCATCCTAAATATCCATAGCGATTCATTTCATCCTGCATTGAGGGTGGCTAAGGAAACGCTTCCTGACAGGAAGTTAACCCTTTAGCTGCGCCGTTCGGATATCCGAATGAATATTTTCACTCGCTGACTGCGGAGTTCGACTTTCTCCCTCAAGTTAAAAAACTGTCCTCCTACTGCGGTGATCTAATATATTTCTATAGGTATTGAGACCTTAGTTGTAAATTAACTAAAGTACCACAACGGTTTAGATTTATTTTGCAATTTCTGCTAGAATAATACGAATGTTTCTGATGTAATACAAAACTCTGTGAAGATATTTTTGTGTAAAATTAACAAATATAATTATTGTGATACTTTACGCAGTAAAAGGGTCAAGATGATATCAATAGTTTCATCTCTGCCGAAAGTACAGAGATGAAATACGTATAAATTACCACGATAAAAATAAAGTTAAAATGATGTTAAATGCTGAAAGGAAGTTAGAATGCTTTTATCCTAGCCGAATTATCACTGCGGGTTTTCTTATTCTTTCCATTTACAGATTTCTGTGATAGCTGTTGGACGAAAAAAATGACTGAAGCGTCGTGTTTATTGAAAAATTGGCAACCTGATATTTGATAAATAAAAAGACATTGTGTAACTTCAAGGGATTTAATTGTAATAAATCGGCGTTTCTTTGAGGAATCTGTGAGAGTAAAACAATTATGTACCTCTGCAACTTGGAAAAATTTCGAGAACAATTCAATGTAAACCGTGTATGTACAAACCTTTGTATTTTGCGGCATCTCCTGGTGGAATAAGTGGATGTGACTGGAAAATTTCCCCCTAAGGCGTTGTAAAACTTTTTAATAAATACGTTATGCCCAATAAGCGTTAATGTATAAATATCTTTAAACTCCTCGTCTTGGACAGCAGTACTCTCTAAACATTCTTTTTTGAGAAAATCTATCAACAATCACCTGACAACTAGCGCAAAAATATAAGCCATAAACCCTCACCAAAAACAACTCCTCTCCACAGACACGGATTAAGTTTTCAAATAAAAAGAAGCAATAATAAATTTAGTAATATAACTGTTAGGGGTAGGTTTTGGTGGAAGTCTGAAAAAATCCTCAAGATTTTTATACGTGCTCTATCTGCCTCTAGTATGTCTTTCTTCATTTCCATATACGTCCTACCCTTCTTCATCCCGTCCTTAAAATCTATTCTCTTTCTTCCCCTTCCCCGCTAACCCAACGTCCTTGCCTTATCACAACCTAATGCAAACCAACCAGTTCATTACCTCTTCCAGCCACGTTCCCTGCCTCCCCATAATCTCATCCAGAAGTTTCCTCTCCTCACCAGCCATGTCAAGCACTCCCTCATTTGTCTTCTTTTCCGTCCATCGCACCTTCTCCGTCCTCAACACCCACATCTCGAACGCCCGCAGCCTATTCTCGTCCTCCTTTCTCTGAGTCCACGTTTCTGCCCCATACAATGCGACACTCCATGTCAAGCGCTACATCAGCCTCTCATTTAGTGAGATCCTTTAGGCTCATTCACCCGAGGCTGATTCGCCAGCTGCTAATATCAGCTACTATCACCAGCGGTATGTACCAGCGTGGAAAATACCGTTCACACTTGGCTGGTTGTCAGCGCTGGTCGTAAGCGCTGGTCGTAAGCGCGAGTGTGGCCAGTACACGCTGTCTCTTTACAGGGAAAGGTTGTGCAGTATAGATGTTAGTTTTAAAAATGTCATCTGTGCTTTTAAGTTGGTCTGCTTGCACGGTGCCAAAACCTTCGAATTCAAGATGCGAAACTAACACCAACTAACAAGTCCTCTGCTTGCTCCTGTTTTTGCTCTCCTACTCTTATGACCAGCCTCGCTTTCTTTGTCCTAGAGAACTTCATTACTTTTGTTTTCTTATGATTTATCTTCATTCCGTATTTCCTGCTCTGCTTTTCTAATGCATCTACTAAAGCTTGCAATCCCATTGCTTATCTAATAACCAATGCCTGCCTGGTCGTCTTTAAATATAAAATTAGTTACGTTTTTTAGTCACGATCATTTGTTACACCCCTTTCATTCACTCCTTCCTGTCCCCAAAAAGGTGAAGTGTTCAGCATGCGTGCGCTCCCCAATACGCGAGGTCGGCGGTTGCATCTCCAACCCCTTGTAGCGATTTTTTAAAGCCACTTTGGAGGTTAGACTGCGGGAACGCATCCGAAGAGTAAGTTTGATGGTTGGGCCATTCATTATTTGTTGAATGATGAAACGAAGCGTATAAAAATTTTTATTTTTTTTTTTAAATTTTATAAAGTATAGTGGTAAAAAAAACCGTCTTTAATCGGGTTTCAATGCTTCAGCATCACGAACAGGTGATTTATAAACTTTATTAAATAATTACCTTGGAGAGAAAAGAGTAAATGGGGATAGGACATGGGGAGTGGTGTGGCTGAGAAAGAGTGGAGGAAATTTATATTTCACAATAGTGGAAATAATGGGTGAACTGAACAATTTTACATCTGTAAATTAACGAAAAAAAATAAAAATGTTCATACTGATTTATTTAAGTACAAATTCGTCGTAAGGTTGTAAAAATAGTGTTACATTTGATATTTTGGTAATGTAACTGATAATATTGTAGACAAATTTTTAAAGGTTGAATTTAATAAGCCCTAAAAATCGTCTCACAAAATCAAAAATGTTACTGTAATACAAAGATAAGGTGAACTCAATGATGAAAAATGGATTTAATGAACTAAAGTAAAGAATGTGATGGAGTCCACATAACACAGACTTTAAAACCCTGGTTACACGATACATTAGCACTTACGAGTTCATGTACATTCGCGTGAATGGTTTCGTGTGCGTTTGCGTGAACGGATTCATGTACATTTGCGTGAATGAATGGATGAACCAGTGGTTGCACGGTACTTGAAACCGCACATGCATTCGCACAATTTTCAGGGTACGTATTTACGATTGTTGTTGTTTTTCTCTTGACTAAGCACAACATTCAAACCATTCAAGCGTTCATAAAGTCAACTTACCTATAGACTACCTACTATCGACCAGACTATACTTTTATATACTTAATAATTGATATTCCGATTTTCAGCAGTAATTATTTCAAATTCCGCATTTGTTTTCCCGAGTGGTAGTTCCTCAGATGAAAGATACTCGAATGGACTTGCTAAGTCCCTTTTTATACGTTTAGGGAATTATATTTCATTTATGGTGAGGTATATTTCTAACTCGAAAATCAAATAATTGTAGTAGAACAAATGCATTGGGTCAAAATTTTATTTAAATTATAGCTGTATGGTACGTGAGGTATTTCCTGTTGAGAAAAAGTGCGATGAAAAACCCTTTTTATAGAGGATCGATAAGAACATCTGTAAATATATATTGAATGCAATTTATAAATAAACTCAACTATTATGGGTAGTAACATACCGGATCGTAAAAACATAGATTAAGGTATTCTCGGCACGTTTGGGAAGGGTAGTGGGTGGTAGTATTGGAAACAAGTGTTAAAAATTGCTCTTAAATGGATATCGTTGCCTCATTATACATGACACGACGGTAATTTTTAATAATCTCTCCGGTTCCTACTTAAGTTTTTCATGTAGAATTGGACGTATATAAAAACACCTGATCCAGTTGCGAGCACGAAGCTGTTTCTTGGATGCTCTGCCAGTGAACTCACTACCCTAGAAAATATAACAATGTGAGAGTCGTACACGCAAACATTGTTGTTAAAGTAAAAAACTAAGTAATTAACGGCCAATCTCACATTCGTGGCGCGAGCTTCTCAAATATTTAGTGCACAAACAATGCATTTTGAATGAAATTCACTGTTCTACTGGATTAGCCCTCCCGGCATTCATGACCTTGCTGAGAAAGCGTTTAGCTCTGGAAAGAAATATATAAGTACGCGAAATACTGGGAATGCTTTTCTAATTAATGCATTTGAACCTTTATTTTACTAATGCCGACGGAATTTGTAGGAGGGTAGTCGAAGCGAGGGGCAATGGTCTATAACAGGAGAGGTCCAACGATAGCGAGAGGTCAATAAACTTAGCGTACAGGTCGTACAGGTAGTCCAGGAAGTGCCAAATTCAAATAGTAGGGCGAAGTCCTAATGGAGCAGAGGTCAAAATAAATACTAATTGCTGAATAAAACGCAAATAAACCGAAATTTAGAAGTATACAAACGCCATACGAGCAGAAAACATTATTTCCGTTATCTACCACCAGGTGTCACTGAAGCACGAGAGCAACTTGTACGAATGCATGAACCAAATTAGAACAGGTTCTTTTTTCTGTTCACGCGTTCATGCATTCGTACATTTTGGTGTGTTTACACGGTGAGTTTTCACGTTCATTCTCGCGTTCATGGATTCACACATTAACTTGTACGTGTTAATATATCGAGTAACCAGGGCTTCAGAAATATTTGCTCTATAGTATTGAAAATCAGGACTTAAGGACGCAATAGTGCATTTAAAAGCAGCCATGACGAGGAGCACTTCTTTGTGAAATATCATTTAACTAGTGACCACCGGAGGGATTTTAAAGTGAAAGTGTGGTATTTTACTAGTAGCCAGCGCGAGGTAAGTTCGTCCACGTCACCTAAAGTTAGGTGTATCATCAGAGAAATCAACACTTAACATGTTATTAATTATATAGGTAAATAATTAATTATATTGATAAAGAAAACATTAAATTAATAAGTCTCAACTCTCCAGTCTTTAGTTTCAAAGGTAAAATGAACGTTGGCTATCGCAACTTTGCATCTTTAAAAAAATTTAAATGACAAATTGATTAAATCCAAAATAACACAAGGCAGGTTGTGTAACATCGTTTAAATCGAACGCGGTGGCGTAGTTTGGATTATATCTAGCACTAGGTACGGAGTAGATTATGCATTTGATACTTGTGTGGTATTTGAATACAACAGCAATGTGAGGAAACATATGAGGGAAGGGAATTGTTTATACATCCCACTGATACATCTACACGGGCGACCTTGCTTTGGGTTAACTTTTGGATAATTTGTTGTACTTGATTAATTTTTTCTAGTGCATCATTATTTTACATCCGAATATCTTTTTCAAAAAAGGAAGACATTCAAAATATCACTATTGACATTTAACGTACCATATTCTTTGTATGAGTACAATGAACTTTGAAGTTATTACACGCCAGTAGGCAACTATAAAGAGATTTGATTTATCTGTAATAAATTTGATTTCTTCGTAACTTTTGCCATGATTTAAACGTATGTGGTACAATACTGTAACTTCTTTCTTTATTAAAAAGATGACCCAGAGCCAAAAAAATCCTAAATTTGGAAGTAAATATTTAAGAGCGTAATCAAAAATAAGTTTAGAAAAATAAAGAATCAGTTACATTTTCCTCTTCACGCAGAGTTTGGCGATTGTGTGCGCACTTTGAATCGAACTATGGGCTGTTAATCCGTGATTAGTTATGACTTCAATGACCCTTCCACGAAATTCACCGTTGATTGCTTTTAGAAACGCAACCCACAGGTTGATGTTCGAATGGCTAGAGATAGCGTGGGAGTACCAGCACAACAAATCGCTTCTCAAGATTGAGGCTTAACTCAACACGAGGGAGGCATTGAACCCATTCCTCATCGATTATTAAAAGCCGCGTAGAGTGGTCGGTATTTCTAGCGGAGTTTTTATGATTATCACCTCGTGGGGGTCATTTTATTGGGGTTAAATACTAATGAGGAACAAGCAGCCTTGTAGGTCCAAAGCCATCGCTCGGCGTTTTATAGTCTGGCGTTCGTTTTTTTGTTTTTTGAAAATCATTAATTTATTTCCCTAAGATGATGGAATGATTAACTTATCGCTTCCCTCTTACCTTTTAAAATTCGCATTATTGAGGACCAGGTGTAGTAGCATGAATTCGTTGAATAAATAAGCACGTGACGGCAAGTGTTTTAAATGATGTACCGCGTTATGGATTAAGCTCTTTGGCCTAAAAATGAAAAAAGAGAAACATTGGGAAAAGGCTGCCGACACGTGGAGACACGTCATAATTTTTGGGACATTTTTTATCTGGAAAGAAGAATAATTTATTTTCCATTCTAATAAAAAGAACAGGACTTACACCTCGAGTGGCTCATAGTTAAGGATACTGTTTTCGTCTTTGCTGGGCTGTGACTATTTAGTCTAGTCAATGAAGGGGTTTTAGAGGATATAGACTAAACATCAGGGATGTGTTTGGAGTTGATTTGGAGGTAAACATACTAAAAGTCCCCGGACCTAGATGGTGTGTGGGGGGAGGGGGGATAATCTACCCGAAGGTCCTTTTTTTCGTTTTTCGCTCATATCTTGAAAACGGTGCGTGGTAGCGAAAATGTTACTGGTTTAAAATTAAAGCTAACAAAATGTACTACAAAACAGTGTTTTATACATTTATTTCTTATCCTCATAGTTATCGAGATATTTCTAGCGAAAATGGTACAATTTTTAAAAACGTTTAATTTCCTCACGTTTTTTGACAAACGTTTCCTTCTAGCGGTTCAGATTTTAGTTTAACAGCCAATTCCTGGGAATATTAGTTGTAGAGAATTACATTAGCTTTAAAATAAGACATAATTTAATATTTTATCTTTAACTGGTCAATAGTTACAGCAATTTGAAATTTCTAGGGAAGTTTCGGAATTTAGTAAGAAAACTGCTGTGTTAAAAAAAAATATACCGTGGAATACGAAAACAGCTTACCGAACTTCCTCGTAGAAAACTGAAAAAATGACTTGTAGCCAACTTTTTTCGATTTGGGACCACTGTGCGGCAGCATGTACTTCAACTTGTATGCACATAGTGTGAAAAAAGTGAGTATACATAAGCCTACTGTATATTTAGTTAATGACACACATTTTCTTGTCATTTATTTATATTAATACAGCATACAGTTGTATTAATAATACACAACCCTATAAAAACAGGAAAGAGCGACGTGCATTAAGTATGCCAATATATTTATTATAAAAAAGCCACATTAAATAAGTTGGTGGCTTTTACCTGTATTTATTCAAGAGAAAGTTTATTCTCTTAAGCTTCCATATCATTTTTCATTATATTATAATCTTTTCCAGTTTTGCATTTGATATTCATGTGATGAATATCATAGAAAAATAATCTCCCAAAAATATATCGGTTTTCAAGCAGTAAGGATTAGAATAAAAAAGATAAACACTGTCATCAGCATGTTAGTTTTTTGAAATAATATTTCATGGAGTTGAAATTTGTCATCACTAATGAATTCCTTTCTTGTGTAACTCAAACTGCTTGATTGTTAACTTTCCTCCTATCCACATAGGGATAAAGCCGTCTCTTTTTATTTTGACTCCTACGTGCATAATTAATTATAACATAATTCTTACTGTTAAGTTCCTCTTTGGTTCATTAAAAAAATAATGAGCGGTCAATCTGTGACTCTCGTGGTAGTGGAATACATAGGTGTAACGTCACATTTTTCCCATAGGCTATGCTCCTCTGGACAAAAAAGTAAGCGCGGCTGTTTTTTGTGGCAAGGATGAAATATGTATGTGCACATGTACCATTCATGTCCTTTCGTCAGCAATCCATGCTCGTGCTTGAGTATTTAGGTTCATTGAACGTCCTTTAGGCAATCTGCATGGAAAATTGAAGCAGAAGATCTAAAGGACGAATGGGATCGAAATCGAGGAAGTACACAGAAGAATAATAGAGAGGAAACCATACGCAGCACTATTAGGAAGACAAGGCGAAGACGGATACACTACACTAGGGATCACAGCGAACTTAAAAGGAACATAGATAAGAGAAAAATAAAAGGGAAGTCCTCACGAAAAGACAGTGGGACAAATTCATGGGCCATCTAAAATGGAATATGAAACAGATGAGCAACAAGGACACGAAGGAGGTAGCCGGGGAGAGGGTAGAATGGAGGCCATGCTGTTGACCAATCTTAGGATTGATCAAATGACTACTGACAACGATTTGAAGCAGAATGTTATTCAAATCAACGGACGTTAATATTGGGCCTGGAAAAGTCTGGAATCACGATTTGAAACCCATGAACATCGACATCAAGTAGCATTTGAATCGATTCACGTAGTATTAATGGCCTTTCGTGAAGCTCCTACTTCGCTTAGTATATTTTAACAGCTCCGCGTCAACGATTGTAACTCTTATGATCCCTTAGAGCAGATGTCGGCAAATGCGTTTATCAAAGTTTCAAAAGTCTTTAGGCCAGATACGGCCTAGCTAATACTCAAGTCCGACCTAACGCTCCCTATTTTTTACTTTAATCCGGGCTAATTGAATAGTTTCCGCCTCAAAGAGGGGAGGCGCTGGCATCTCAGAAATAATAGATGGCACATGCCTCATATAGTGGATGTAGTAGATAAAGTAGAGAAATGAATTACAAGGGCCTTAAAGGACATTGATGCATGATATGCCTCGCTCATTGTAGTTATGTGCATTCTTATTTCGTATGTCAAATCTTATCATAATCTTTGTATGAATGACAAAAATCTTTATTAAACAATTAGCCTATTCTACGATTGATCATCCTACTATAAAATATACTCTGTAATAATTAAATCCTTTTTATTTAATATTCTTGGACACCTTGTTATTTCTGGCCAAGTTAGGCTTTTTTGACCTCCTGAAATAACTTAATTGTTCGATAAGTTTGCCGAACCCTGCCTTAGAGCTTTTAGAGGTTGACTGAGATGCGTGACGGTTGAACTGTTGTGCATATCTACCTCAAAGAAACTTTGAAGCAAGCTCATGAGAGAGGCATGTTTTCCTCCGTCGTATCGTTTTGAATTCTTTTATTTCCTACCTTCACAATCACATTGCCACAGTATTTTGCCAAGTATTATTTTCAACTGTGAAATTGACCTCTTTGGAGGGGGGAGGGAGTTATTTTGCAACTTTTCGGTCCCAAATCGATAAATCAACTCGGTTGCTGAACGATTTGATTTCTAAAATTTCGGTAGAAACAGAGTAAAATATTCCGTGGAACTTTGTATATTAGCAAGGTTCGGAAACTCCGTTTGAATGTGACGTACATGGCGAATTACAACCTAGAAACTATCAGCGCGAAAGTAACACTATGACCTCCCAGGTTGGCTCGACGAAGAAGCTATAGAGTTTTTTTGCAAGACATGAGGTGAAGATTCTCTCATACAATAACTGAAATTATTATTATGCTTTCTCCTCTTAGCCGATGTACCTACATTTTCGTTTATGGAGGCGTGCCAAAGCACACTTCAATTGACTTCTTAGGCAACATTATTACGAATCGCCTATCTTTGTGCACCTACGAAATACCGTACCAATCACCACCAGGATGTTTGGCACGTAGTTATTCTGCAATAGGCACGCATCACTCGTTCCAGCATTTGAATTCTATCACTTTAGTTTCTGATGGTAGCTTTTTTCAGGTTTATCCTTGTAAGCTACCTAAAGCTCAATTTATTTATTCATTTTATAAATTATGTATGAGTTTTGAGCATTAAATATCTATCTATCTTCCAGTTCGAGGTTAAACAACGCACGCTCCCTTGGCCACTAAGCACGAACCAAAATTATCTCGTGAGAACAGTGCACAGCCAAACCTGAGAACAGTAGTGTGCCACGTTGTCGAACATGCCAAGATGCTGTACCAGGGGTAAGTTACTACTTCTGATTATGAATATCAATTCCATACTTCAAGATAGTAATTTATGCAGCGAAAAAATTATGCGGAACTTACCAAGCGGGGAGAGGTGTTATTGATAATGATAAGTTAATAAGCTATTAAGTAATAAGTAACACTAGTACGAAGTCTACCCAGTGACTCGTGTCACAGTGTTTCGTCTTCATTCCCATATCTTCTAGTGTCCATCAATTAATAATATTAACGCCAATAATCAGTTAAAGTATGTTCACCCGTGTACTGCATGTTAGAATGTTTGTCAACTTAGCACTCTTGGTTTATGGTTTGACCTTGCATTGCTCTCCTGTACTTTCTGGTCCTTGCCTATCGGCTGGTTGACCGTCCAAGGTTCTGATTTGAATTGGGACGAGCACTGCATGCCTGGTGTGGACACATAAACATAAAATTAATTAGCATGCCATGCAGGTTTTAAATAAATAAGAATAATAATCGATTTATCTACTATTTATCGAAATATATGTTCCTGTAGCCTCGTCTATTCAGCCGACGAACTAAATTATGAACGACTCAAGCAGGTTCACCTTCGTTTGATGACACGAGCGGGTGTTCTCAGGCATAAAGGCTTTGTGTTCTCAGGGTACGTGACGGCAGGGAAATGAGGCGGAGGGAGGAGAGGCGAGAAATGCGTGACGGGAGATCGATAGTGGACTTTTTTTTCCATCGGCGTCGTGCTTCGTAAAATGCATTCTGCAGCCTTAGCGATGGAAAAATCGTGAGTTATATTATCAATTAGTACTCCACCCACCGCCGAGAGTTAGCCTCGTGAAGAATGGGGAGTGACGCTGCGTTCGTGGTGGGGAGATTTATTTGAATGCAGGGCTTTGCGTACTTGGGATCCTAGCGTCACACACAGACTAGGGAAGAGGAGCCATACCGCATGCTATTGTTGGAGAATGTTGAAGCTATTGAAATGCGCAATCGACCATAGTGAGTGGATCAAGAAGAATTTAAGGCGGTCCCACCGTAAAATGAATAAAATATCATTTCATTCACATTCTGGCTACTCATAGAAAAAAACTTTTCCTTAGTTTTGATGTAAACAACGAAATCCTACCTTTCCACGCTATTTTTTTGCTAATTTAACTTGAAACGGCAAGGTTTTAAATCCGAGAATATGTGAAACATGATTAAAAAATAATATTTTTCTGACTAATACAATGACATTTTCGCGTTAAACTGTTGATAAGAAGCGAAATCTCCCTGGGCATTGAGTCATAAAGATATATATATATATATATATATATATATATATATATATATATATATATATATATATATATATATCTTTATGACTCCGGAAGTTTTTATTTGTAAGTGTTCTTTTTTCCGTGTGTATATTTTTATCGGCCACCCTCTTGGCATATTGTATATTTATCACCCGAGTGATTCTCCTGGAAGTTTTATTTATATATATATATATATATATATATATATATATATATATATATATATATATATAAGAAATGGGATTGAATAGAAATGGGATTGCAGTCGGCTCATATGGCGCGAAAAAAGTGCACATTAAAAATTTAACCACCGAATTATTTTTTTATTTTTCTATTGATAATGTGCCCCAATACCTAAAAACTTTCAACAATGAGAGCAATAATTTGTAGGCAATTCAAGCGAAAAGGTTGGAATGCAGTGTTTTTTTTACTCACAATATTGGAACCTCCTTCTTATCACTGGTTGGGGAACCTCCTTAACACAGGCTGTGAAACCTCCTTAGTAAAAGGAGAAGAAAAAAGATATAACTGTAGGTGTTCCGGCAGCTCTAATAGCTTATCTAGTAGTTTTGTTTGTAATGACGAAAGTCACGATTGAGTATCATTATTAACCAATAACTTACTGCTTTCTGGCGTTTCTTCACGTAATGGTATCCAATGAAGGCAACGGTTTCTCCAGCCATCCTGCTGGCTTCTTGAGGTTAGAAGTGGGGATGCGTCCTCTAGGTTCGTCTTATTTAGGGATATCTGAGTGAGCCGTTCAATAGTCCTCATTGGTTGATTGGTTTCTCGCATCTTCTGACTGGAAGACTTTACTAAGCGCTCGATATTTTGTAGCCGTCCTCCCAGTTTAAGTTGCCCGTTAAACTGCTCATTCTCCGTGGCGAACTCAGGTTCCCGTTATCTGAACTGAATCAACCATACCGTCCGCCCGACATTAGAGTTTGCCAAAACAGAACGCCAACTAGTACACTCCCTCCCATTATGTGTGAGTGATTTTTGTCTTTAGGTTTCGGGCAGGAGGTCGCCACGTATTTCTGCAACAAGTAAATCTTGATTACATGTTGTCCTTCGGGGGAATTATCCCGATTCTCTCGATGGTTTCCGCAACATATGATAGGGTGGCAGACGCTGACGGATATTTTTCAGTTCCATAATCGCTCAATCAGACTTGGAACTCGTGACGTTGAACGGACAAATGCATCGCCCAGCCGCTTCTCTCTGCTGCCATTAAGTTTAAAGTTCTAATCCAGAAGTCGTAAAAGCAGTTGAAGCGAGATATCACTCCGCAAAAAAATAAATGAATTTGGCCTTATCATTAAGGGAAATATTTCGTATTTCTAATGATATCAAAATATTAGCTACTTACGGTTATATTTTTCGAGTCATTGACCAAAAAATACTTGCCATTTTCCATGGGAAATGGTACACGTACTCGTATGTACTCCAGAGAGACTTTATTTTAAAAATGAGGAATTCATAATGCATAGATCTCGTCATAATTCTAACAAACAGTGCCTATTTTGTTTGCATTTTCAACTTTTTTAAAGAATAAATCAAATACTCACCGCAGTAAGTTTTACTGAATCGCAAAAAAAAATCTTCAGTTGTGACGGCGTCTTCAGCGTACATGAGTCAAGTTAAAGACTTGCGTATGAATATTTAGTTCAATAATTAAATACAAAGTTTTCGCGCCACTTATGTAACAATATTTACATCATGCTTCTTACCGTTGCTTTCTGAGAGATATATGTGCGAAATATTGCTACTTACCTCAAACTCCCTCGTAGGAGAATGATATCAACCACATAAATTCGCTTTCCTGTCCAAAGTCCATGTTGTAATAATTGAGGGGCGGATATACTCTGGAGTTCGATTTTATCTCATGCAATAACTTAGTTCGAAAGAATTTATATTAAGAATCCCTGAATCGATGTCGGAGAAAGAATCACTCACCTACCACTGCCTGGCTCCTAGGCAGTGGAAAGTGAGAGAATCCGTGAGTAGGAGAGCCTGTCTCTCGAATTGCTGAACCAAGATTTTATAATGCATTTCTCTCGGCGTGGTTAGTTAAAAATGGACAAGAGCGGTGTTAGTTATTGATCCGTCCTCTTTTTTTTAAGTTTCCAAGGGTCGTGGAGGACGTGGCGGAGTGACTGGAATGAAATGGGAAGGCAAAAAAGGAAACAATTGATCGGTGGTGTTGTCTCGCTGCTTTTCATCTACATCTACATAGTGCTCTGAAAGCCACCTCAAGAGTGTGTGGCAAGGGGTGAGTTTTCACAAATATGCACAACACTATGTCCTACAAAGTTTATCTAAATAAATCACGACTTTTGATGCATTAGCTAAAGCTGGCTGCTAATACCTGTCACAAGAGGTGAAATTTTACCAACACGCACAGTTCGATATGCTGCCAATGATAAGGGAAACTATGAGTATCAATGTATTTTTCAACAACCTCCTACATATATGCACAGAAGTTAAATAGTTATACAAAAATCATGCGTGACAGCTCGCTATTACTACCTAGCAATTTAAGGAAAGAATTTGCGAGTAAATAAAATAATTAAGTACACTACTTAGCAAAAAACTGAATTATAAAATCTCGGAAGTAGCTATTTTGGTCCCTTATTGTTTGCGGGGAAAGTGGCATTTTGTAACTTTCCGTTCTGCTGTCTATTTTCCTAATTTCATTCTCAAGATCTGATCCGTATTATATTGCGTTTCGTAAAATTATATTGACGTCATCAGAAAATAATTTGGCTTGTAACTTGCATGCTTGAGATTCTGCATACATTTTTACTGATGGTCTGTTAGCAATTCCCATCCTAGTTGTTGCAGTAAGCTTGAAATACTAATAAAACTATCGTACCGGCATTTCATATATCTTGCCGTTCTTCGCTGCACGTTTCTAACTCTGTATTTGAGCCTACCTCACAAATACTGGCAGCGTTTTCCACGTGAGGTCTCATAAGGGAGAAGCATCCATGCTCCCTAACTTTATCATTGCGCTAGCCTAGTACACTGTTTACGAATCCCAATTTAAGTTTAAATTAGATAGATGTGTAGACTTTACTCGTAGACCCTCTGTGTTTTCCATCTTAATGTCGTAAATGTTATATGCTATACAAGGAAGCTCGGGATACTCTCTCCTTGTTGTTTTTATTGCCACCGCCACGGACGAAGGGAGACAGGCGGTTGACTCACCTCCATGCTCGGAGGATCGATTTTTCCACGCAGTAGAAAACTCTGTCCCTGGCACATTTCCTGACGCAAGGTTGGACCTGCGGAGGAATCAGCTAAATGTTTATAGGAGTCTTTTTTTTTCCCTCGCCCCACTGGAAATTCTCCTGTGCCCCCGTATATTCACCGTCATCCACTCATGAAAAACAGATTTTTTTATTTTTCTAGGGTAGTTTGAGCGAAAAATCACTTTACCTAGAGTTTGATGAATTTGGCCTCATTTTCAAGAAAATAATCTCATCTATCCAATGATATCAAAATATTAACCCCTTGCCAAACTACTTTTGGCGCAAATTGCCTGCAAATATAAGCTGTTTTACATGGGGAAGATTATGGCGGTGCGCTCCGGAGGAAGAATATTAAACAAATTAGGA
Organism: Pyrrhosoma nymphula; assembly: GCA_963573305.1. NCBI lineage: Eukaryota > Metazoa > Arthropoda > Insecta > Odonata > Coenagrionidae > Pyrrhosoma > Pyrrhosoma nymphula. The sequence continues at coordinate 112,656,671 of OY754330.1, read as the reverse complement.
ACTTCTAACACCTAGATTTCGTGAAAAGCTAACGGTGTGTAGATTGCATGTTTTCTCAACTATTTATATGATATAATCTATTACTCACCACAGTAATTTTTACAGAATCGCTAAAAACAACCTGCTGTTTTGAAGGGTTTTCAGCCGTACGGCGGGAAAAAATGAGTCAAGTTAGAGACCTACGTAGCTTTATTTATTTAATTACTGAGAATTTTGGTCATATATAACTACACCTTTGCGCCATTTATATTACAATATTTATTTCATACTTCTTACAGACGCTGAAATAAAAAAATGAAATTTGAATATGGTCTCCATTATGACTAGGGAACTATCTTGCTCAAACCACCTTAACTAATATTGTTCAGAAACATTTGAAAGCAATGGTAATTAAGGAGTCTTGGTAGTAATAATTTTCCACAGGATTTATGTAATAGAATACAACGCGCTTCAAGGTTTTCACGTCATCCTCTGGTAGTGACTCTACTAGTCTCAGGTAGAGACTACCTTTAAGAATAGTCTACCTGAGGATGACATGAAAACATTTAAACGTATCGTATTTTATTAAATGAATCCTGTGGGAAATTAAGACTGAGATTTCATGATTAGATTCCGTCCAAGAGAATTGCACAGTTGAAATATACTGCTTTGGCTTAGAATGAAATGAAAGGTTACAATTTTTTCACGATCATATGATTTAAATAACGGCTGTCATTATTATTAATTCTCCAGTTACGTGATTCCCTTCCCCAAACGGCATTGAACGTTTTTTTTCTGATTGGCTGTATTTCTAACTGTTTCTTGGATGAGCATTACCATGATGAATTTTCTCTAAATCTCGCCGAAAACGTCAATTTCATTTGGGAATAAGTTTCACCCCCTTTTTTATCAAGCTATGACAAAGGTCAGCAGTAGAAACAGCTCGACATGCGCTAAGAGATTTGTTTCTTCATTTCGCGACAATTCTAAATGCTCTTGCTTCATCCCATCCATAAAGCATATTCTCCTGCTTCCCCCTAACTCGCCTACCCAATACACTCCCACCTAACACCACCTTCAGTATCCTCTCGACTCTCATAACCTGTTCCAACCACCCACTCTCCCTTCTCCTAATTTTCCCTAGTCTAGGATTAGGTCCGCCATATTAATTTGCTACTTTCAATACTCAACTCATGTCCAAAGGAATTGTTACTTATTAAACCATTAGCCCCATTATTTGTCCGATAGTATCCACTTCTCTTTCCCTTACGATCAAAACGTTACTCTTTGTTAATCCTCTTTAGTCCTTATCTCATGAATCCCAAGAATATTTATTTCGGGTTATATCCTTGCAAGTTTATATCACAGTTACAGCGGCCGGAAAAGATTGCTAGGTGATTGAATTTTTCTTCAATTCTCCAAGCTCTTTGGATCCAAAAATACACATTCTCTCAAAATGGGTCATCAAAAAGTTTGGATTATTTTCTGCCTTCACATAAAGGTTCAGTTCAAGACTGGAGACGCATATGTCAATAGCCTCCTACATAGCTTAATCAATAGCTTAAGCATGTGATTTGAGTTCAGAAGTTTGTTTGGCATTCGAGCTCCCATGATATGAGCACATTCGAAGAGATATCATTTTTTGTTTTTATCCTTTTACCTGAATATGCTTTTGGATTTCATTCTCTACTGATCCTTAAAGAATGGGCAAATAAAGTTTCTTTTACTCCATGCTAGTGGTGAACGGCATCCATGTCATATTTGATTCAGGTTAGGATAGTTAATTGTTGATTGAATAGTTAATCGAATGCATTTTACACCATTAATTATGGCATGTAAATGATATATTATCGTTTATTTCAGTAAAAATTTGAGTATCAAACTTCAAATTATAAAAAACATACATCGAGACATCGTTAGCATTCATAATTACACTAACTCGATCAAGCTTGACCTTATGGGGTCTTTTTATCGATATGTTATAGAGTATTAGTTATATCAAATCACTTTTTATCTGGAGTTTTGGTTAATTAAAGCAAACCATTCCAATGCCAACGATTCGCTATTTTTTATTAGCATCAGCAGGGCTTTGGAAAATTGGATGATTGTTATATGAATTATTTTAATGGTGGCTTTATTATTAATTATATCATAACTATCGAGGCTCATTTTTTGTTGCTGAATTCATTTAAAATACGCTTTTCAAGAGGCTAGCTTATTGCAGTGAATAGTAAATTTGCGACCGAGAATTATGACAGAATTTTATAGGGGGCTACGGAGTAGAATATCTATATAATATCGATTTGTAACCAATCGATTGGTTATATCTTAAATCTACAGCTGACAACTTTTCCATAGATGATGTCCGGTGCAATATAAATTTGGAATTTGGCTCTATCTGTTGTTACAGCTTGGTGGTTATACTCGTTCAATAAAATTGCTTCTAATTAAGTATTAATGACCAGGCTCTTGAATATGACTGGGTAAAACCGGGGCCTTACACACATTTATACCAACTCAAACGCTTAATATTGTTCTAAACGACTGGATTAGATTAAATTGCTTGGAAATTGTTATTAAAAATAGACAAGCAGTATTCTAACAATTCATTTGCCAATATAATATCACTTCGTTTCATCAGTGACTTTTGTGTTATTAAGTATTTTAAGTCGAGACTTTTCATTCATTTTAGTGAGTTAATTTCAGAATTTTCACCATTATTTATTGTGTGAATACTTATGTTTCGCCGATGAATACCAGTATGGCAGTACCCATTAAATGTCAGATTTTTCTATTGTACTCTGGGAGAAGCATTAAGGAGTGCCAACTTGAAGAAAATGATGAGCCCTTTCGGGCCCTGTCTTCTTTTTCTCCTGGACCGTGTTTTCTCGAGTCTGGAAAGCGCTTGGGAAATATTGACCCAACCACTCTCAAGCAAATTTTCTCCTAAAAGGTATGGAAAGACCCTAGAATGAAGAAAATCACGATCTAATTTTTTTCACCAAAAGAGTCTTGAAATCAAAGAAACTGTGGAATTGGTGCAATCATTATATATGAATTACAAATTGATAATAAAGCTCTCCCACCATCAGCTACGCATTTAAACATTGAAATTGATCGAAGGATAAACTTAGATACATTCTAATTAAGAAATTTAGTATTTCAATTCTGATTTATATATCATTCCTCTATCCGGTACTTATACTTAACTAGGTGCCATCTTGTTTCTGAGAATCCGAAATTCCTTTTATTTTTTTTGTCTTCAAATTTATTTGGTACCATACCACGAGAATTAAGTGGTGACCTGGGCGTGAAAAGGCTTCTTTAGTAGTTCTCATCTTTTAGTTTTTTTTAATCTTAATGTGGGTTCACACGGGCAAGTTTATTGTGTAAGTTACTTGCAGCAAGCGACTTTCGACGTAAATTGCAGGTGTAAACGGCTCAGCAAGTCCCTTTGCAGAACTTTAAAAGGTTTGAGCAAGTCGCTTGCAGAAGCGTATTGTTATAGCTCCCGCAGAACTTTCTGGCGCAGACCTGCGCGGCAAGGAGGGGAGGTAGAAGTGGAAGGGGTGAAGGGAAAGGACGGAGGGGAAGAAAGGGTGGCAACGAGATAGAGTGAGGATCTGGAATCTATCTACTTCGCGAAATAAGCTAGAGTGCAAGGCTATTAGGCAAGTAGTTAAAATCATCCATTGCCCTGACTGTAGGGACCGAATCTTGAGGTCTCTTTGTGAGACGAATCAATACAGGACGGCAGGTAGTTATAAGTGATCTCAATTCTCGAAGCGCTTGTGTTGGGAGCAATTAGAAAGGCTCCATTCTATATAGCCTTCTTCCTCCGTTTCGCAGGACTCTGAAAATTCAGTAGCCCATGTCCCAGAATCGTCCACTGCGCAGCGCCAGGAGTTTTTGGGAAAGTTATACCAGTGTTAACAGCAATCAATGTCTCTGCACTAACTTGTGAAAAATGTTTCTTATGAATAAAATTCCCCGCAAGCTCTTGCAGAAGAAATTTGAGGAAGTAATTTGCCATTGTAAACCCACTTTTAGATGTGATGCATAAGAGTCAACCGGCTGAATGGTTCAGGCATCTGGATGATGCTCTGTTACACATTTTTTCATGATAATTCAATTATTTTCATTTCTCAATGAAAGATTGAACCATCACCTAACGTGACTGTATCGTTTTCTAAATTCTTTATTTATTTCTTGGGAATAATTCACGGGTATTGGATGAAGTCGGTCTAGTGTCTATGGCACTGAGAAGAGAAAGGTGGGGAAGGGGAGGAGCGGAAGTGAAAACTTCTTGACGCTTGAAAGTCTCATTTGCCTTATAGTGCTAGCTAAAAATGGTGGCATTTCGGAAGAAGATTCTTTTGAGGTAGTTTGAGCGAAATTTTTCCCCAATCATAATAAAGACCATTTTCAAAATTTATTTTTGAATTTAAGCAACTTTGAGAAGCATGAAGAAAATATTTCAAAAATGATTACGCAAAAACTTGGTTTTAAATTTGTGAAATTCTCTGTATTTAACTGCATTTACACATAAAAGTTTTTAAATTGACTTTTTTTTCACGCCGTGCGCTGAAAATGCCTTCCTCACAATCGAAGTTTTTTTTTTAATTCTGTAAACATTACTGCGGTAAGTAATTGGTTAATTTTTAAATTAGTTTAGAAAGCATACAAACTACATAATTATGATTTTCTAAGGAAATCCATGGGTTAATAATTCTTCATTTTGTAAATAAAGTGCCTCAGTAGTGCATACCCGTATCGTTTCCCATGGAAAATAACTGGTATTTTTTATAAATATCACGACAGGTAGTTGAGTAAGAGGCTGATATCTCATTATAATTGGAACTATGAGATCTTTTTCTTAATTCATCGAATTTTATGCGTAGTGATTCGTCGCTCAAACTACCTTAAGTCCTTTTGGTCCCATTGCCTACAAATTGTCCTTTCCCAAGAGAGTAATGCAGTCTCCGCGTCATACTACCGCCGCAAACCTTCGTTGCCACTTTCAAAATGCTTTATCTGATAGCCACATGAAACATCTGTAGAGTTGCTCTTAATCAAATATTTAAATATCCTTCTCCGGTGAGCTGCGAACACCATCAGCGTATTTAGTGTTGTGCTCGTATTTATCGCCAAGCATTTTCGTGTAACGAGTTGCTGAAATATCTCGTCCTCTCAAATTAATTATAAAAATGTTGGCAGCCATGCCTGCCATGTGCTCCCTACCTCCCACCGCTCCTTTGCCAAACCCTTCCACTCTCACCCTCCCCACCGTGAAGTTACGCATATTTTAGACGATTGCCACCAAGTCTCGCTACCACTATACAATTAATGTGGTGGGCACATTGCACGCTTGGTAGCCCAGAAAGTAAACAACAGCACAGCTGCCACCCATTCACTCGCGGCGAATGTTTTTTTTTAGGAAATAGACTCTCTCAGTCCGAAAATCGTCTAATCTTCCAGGAGCTTTCACATAGACCGAAGACGCACAACTCTTTTGTTTTCTATTTTATTCCTCAGCTGCGACCGTCCCTTCTGCCTGGCATCGTCGATCGACAAATAGAAACCGATTCCTTTCGGGCACTAGAATTGATCTCTTGGCGGATAGGGCATGAATTCCAGGGTGTGAAGACCTCCATTTCCCCCCCCCCCCTCCCTCTCAAGTAGTCCCTTCGCCGTTCATTATTCTTCTTTTTTATACGTTCTCATTCCCCTTTCCCTTCCCCCCACCTTTCGGGCTAAATTGTGCGCCTGGCTCCAAAGTACCCACGTCCGTTGGAAGCAGCCGGTCAGGCACCGCCTCGAACGTCACGGGTCATCGCATAAAAGAATTATCGGCCTCGTCCAAAAGCACCACGCGCCTCTTGACCGCCAATGAGTCCGGCTCCATTCCTTTTGTGTGTCGCAGGTGGATCCCTTTTCTCTTCTTCCTCCCCACTCCCCTTCTATATACACACACCCTTTTTCTCCGGAACGATTCTGCGATCCCCGTACCCTATTGTGCCATGTGCGCGCGGTTATCTCTTGGAGAGCCGAATCCATGCTCTCCTCCACGAAAGTCTTTTTTCATTTGGAGTGGATTCAATCCTCGTGAAGTCATCTAGACCATGTTGTTCAACGTTTTTGAATTTCCTGATTTTTACGGTTGTTTTATCAGTGTCAGGTTTTAGTCAAAACGAATGAGAAGTTCAAATTATAGATTAATCCAAATTTTTCAGGAAAAGCAGAGGGATGCATGCGTTTTGATCATCGTCTACGAGATTTAACCATCCCAGTCGACGGTCACCTGAATCACCGAATTGCATGCACAAAATTCTAAATCCCTCTGCTTTTATTGACAATTTGGCTTGATCTTTAATTTAAATTTACTTGTCATTTTTTTCTCTTCTTGAATTACGAATGGGAAGAATGAAACACAGTGGCATTCACCTGCGCGAAGCGTGACGTCACAGAAGGGAAGACTCGAGTGGAAGGGTTGGTAAGGATCAAGGAGGAGTGGGTGGGCACGTGGTATGCAAAACTAGGAACATGATTACGTTCATTAAATCTGAGAGGGTGGGAAATATTAGAACTTCATTGCACACAAATGCTTGAAGATACAAACAAATGCGAAACAAAATACACTGACAATGCTCTTATCTCACTGGAGAAGCCTATTAAAATACTTGATTGAGAGTAACAGAATGCATTTTTATGTGGATAATGGATTGAGCGTTTTGAAAATGATTTTGAAGATTGGTGGTGCCTTTGGAACTCCGGTTTTCAAACGCGGAGACTACCTTACTTCCCCAAGAAGAGCCAGTTTGTAGGCAATGATGCATCCGCGAGGCGATTGTAATCCGTCCAATTTAAGAATAATTGGGTTTTCTTTCCTAGATGTATATTGCTGTTTACGGAATTGAGTTTCCCTGTATTCCTGCATGCACACATCCAGATAAGGGTATAAGTAGATATTTGTCACTTGACTTAAATCTAAAAGATCTGTTTATTTTGTCAGTTGGATGACCTAAATTGGCATGTATACAATGGCTTTATATGATAAAATCCATAGTCTCAGCTGGTTCTATTGACTTACTTGAAATAATCGATTCAAAGCTCAATGTAAAATCTGAATATCATGTTCTAAGTATTATTTTTGATAGACAGTGAATGGTGATATGCTTGTACAAAGTAATGCATTTTAATACAGTAATAATCTATTTTATTTTATGGCCCTGTTGTGTTTTTATTCAGGAAATGTTTACATTGCCAAGTAATAATTCGATAATGAATTTTATATGAGCTTTGGGGTTTAAACCGTTGTTTTGTGAGCCATGAGAAGAATGAGATGAGGCCGGAGTGGCTCTCAAGTTGGGCCACGTATGGATCGCGCTACGTGAAGGAAATTTTGAGCCACAACGTGCTACATTCGCAGCTCAACTCGGGATACCACTGCGACATCACTGAATTGCTGCCTCATCCTACGGTTGATGACAGTGAAAAGCTGGGCACAAGTTATGTTTATAGTTTTTCCTCGCAGAGTGAGCGAATTTATTTTTATGCTGATGTGATTTATTTTCGAAAATTCATTTTTATTCAATAATAGTTAATTTAGAAATTAATTCTTCCAACGCTGATTATTTATTTTTCAATAACTCGAAAGTTTCTCAATCATTTTTAAAAGGAAAATTTCGAAACTGAGAGATTTATATGCTGTTGTATCGAACTGCCTTCTCGGCGTAGCGGCAGATGTAGGAATGAGTTTGAAAAAGCCTTTGCGATGCCGAAAATATATTGAATAACATTTAAACTTCCCAATTTACGTACTTATTTTTAAGCCTAAGCTTTGCTGAATTTTTGATCGCAAAATTCAAGTTACTAACATTTTTACGCATGTGAATAGGATATCACTTGGACATGGTGTATAAATCTCTTAACTAAGTTTCCTTTTTATTTATAAGTGCTCGTTTGTAGCATAAGACCAAAATGTGTATTTATACCAGCGTCTCCAGGGTGTAGTTTGCGGAGTATCTCCACAAATTACTCCGCAAGCTAAACATGACACTTTTTGGTCCTTAAGAAACGCGATTACATTACTAGGTAAGCGAAAAATCCCTTCTACTGCACTGAAAATATACTCCTAGGCTTTGATAATGTTGGCTTTATAACGGTGGACTTAAATGATTCCGTAAATTCGTGCTAGAAAAAATGTATATGATGTTGTCTCACTTGCTCATAGTTTTATTTTCGAGTAATAAACATCACTCAAGAGCCAAGCTAGTGCTGGCACTTATTCAGTAGCTTAAATGTAAGGTTTTACGCGTTAGGTGAGAGTTATTTTCTATAACGCAACTAAACACTCATGTATTCTCCTTCATTTCCAGGAAAATTACTTTTCCCACCTTAATATTCACGTATGTGATACCTTTTTGCTATGATCTAACAATCTATGCTATGATCTTTCCTAATACACTTTAGTTTTCTTCGACCGAAATCATCTTTACATAGATTAATGACACTTTCTAGTTTGTGTCGCCGATATGAATTAATATGGTGTGAATATCGTCTTGGTACAATTATTCACACGCCCCGGGTAGATACCGCTCGTGCTTGCTTGCTTAAACTTGCACCCCTCAAGTGAATTCGCTCGTCTTCGAAACGGACTTTAAATGAAATTCCATCTTCGTCGGCGCAAAACTTTCGATTGCCATTGGTCGAGTCGTTTCAAAGTTTCCCCAGGTGCTCCGGTCCATGGAAGGCGGCTCGCGGAGAGAATCTTTGGCCCAATATGTAGTGTTCGAGTGCGTCGAGGGTCTTCTTTCGCGGGTCCATATAAGATTTCTTCCTCGTCCGCCGTGAACTTGCCCGCAGTAAAATTCCTGAGTTCTACGTGAGAGAAGGGGATACAGTGAGGGTATATCTTCCGCGCGCTGTATATGCTTTTTCGTATTCCTCCCCTCTCTCCCCACCAGCGTACGTCGTCCTACTTCCACGCTCAAGTCTCCTGCACTCGTCCCAAAAAAAACCCCGGTACTCGACCGTTTTAATTAATTTTCGTGCTCATAATGACCCTCTCTCGCCTATTCTTGCACAACTTCCATTCTTCATCTCCTCCTCATCTTCTTTTTATTTCGTGAATGACAGAGAGAGAGAAAGAAAAAAAGAGATTTCGTTCCGTTTGTTGGTTGAGCCTCGGCTGGTATTTTTTTTTCAATCCGCGGATGCTGGTTGAAATTGTGGCCAGCGCGACTCGTGTGTTGGTTCGCGAGATGCCCAGAGCCGAATCCAATGGTTAACCTGAGAGATGTTTTAATCCATCAACATCAGTCGATCAAGAGTCCTACAGCCAGGTGGCGATGACTTCAACCGAAATTGGCTTCCGGTCGACTTTTAATTTTCGTGATGGGTTGAAATGCATGTGGGGAAAACTCAAGGCGAGATCATACCCTTCGTGGTGTCATGATGAACAATGCTGGGCGTTTTTAATGTCGCCCGGATCAATGCAGTGCCTTTGAATGAAAACTCATCTACATCTACGAAATTCTGTGTAAGCCACGTCCAGGGTGTGTGGCGCGGGATTATTCCACACCAGGCATGCGCCAAACGTCAAACACACTTCCATTCAGTCCCCCGTACAGTTCCCCCCACGCTCCTTTGGTCACCTACCAAGAGCATGCAGGAAAGCAATGCACGGCCAAACCAGAAACTAGAGAAGTGCTACGTTCGCGAACACCAATAACAAGTACTAACAGCGCTGCTAACGATTAGTACAACCAATGCCACTAATTCATGCATGCTTCATGCAAAAACCATGCGGGACTTCCCAAGCGTGGAGAGGTGTTAGTAATAAAGATATGTTAATGAACAAAAGTACAAAGTCTAGTCTACCCAGCGACATCGTCTCGCCTTCGTACCTCGCCAATTATTCTGTCACGCTAAGGTTATTACAAAATTACAGGCATATCCACTTAAAACTTAGCATCTCCAAATTCTGGATGGCATGTAGTCTGATTTAACGTTCACTTTCGTAAATTTGAACCTTCCCGTAAGTTAATCATGCAGTTTTTATCCCTAAAATGTCGGAGAAAAGTCCAAGATAGACGGACAATTAAGTCAATGACCTCGCAATCCAAATTTAGGCAGCTCGAGCCCTACCTTGTTCCGTGGAGTTTTGTCCTGGGATTAAAATCTTGTTAGAGAGAGTAACATAGATCCTGTGGTTGGAACATTATGAGCCAAAATCTACTACTTCCACCAGTGAAGGGCGTAACATTTACTTTGTTCGAGAGAAAATGAAACCATGTTTTTAACCTTAATGTAAGTTAATAAAAGAATGTTGATTTTGTAAACTCCGAAAAATTATTTATTTTTAAATATTTGACATGGAAGAACCAACCCAGCACCTTAAATACGTGTCAATTTTTAAACATTTAATTCCTAGCAAGTTTGGGAGTATTTTCAATGGAAATAACGAGTAAAAAGGGTTTCCTGGACCTGGAAGAGAAAAATGGGCCTTTGCTTTTCCAGGCTAATGCGTATGTCATTAAACTACCTAAATTACTAATTCATACTTCTAATTGTCTGTCATGGGAGCTCAATTCAGATGTGCGTTTAATCATTATTACTGCCAATGGGTACATACTCATCGCGCCGTTTCCTTAGGGGTTGGATAGCCAAAAAAAGTTTAATTCTCGGTGATTCTCTATTTTAATAACTTTTTCCATACTGTCTTATCCAAGAATAGCTCTTGCTTTAGTTACAATCACGCACTGCTTAATACACGCCCTCCTTTTCTTAAGACTCCTACTAGCCCTTCTCTTAAGAACATCTTCCACCACATCTATCCATGGCGTTCTCGGTCTAACCGGTTATTCCCCTCACACCATTCACTCCTCTATCATAAATCTGTTTAACTTGACTCATCTATTCTCTCAACATTTCCAAACCAACAAAGTACATTCCATTCATATATGTACATTACTGGAGCATCCATTCCATTCCCTGTATCTACTGAAGCATTTTAGACATTTAATTCCAGTCCGATTACGGCAAAAACTTGTACAAGAGCTGTTGTTTCCACACTTCGATTACTGTTCAATAGTCTACTCCGATACTACAAGCGACCTAAATAAGAAATTACAGCGACTACAAAATTCCTGTATTCGCTTTGTTTTGTATATTAATTATTATGAACATGCCACACCATGCTACCAACAGTTAAAATGGCCCAAACTGAAAGAAAGACGATACATAATGAAAGCTACCTTTACACATAAAATGATTAAAACCCAATTACCATCTTACTTGTATAAACAAATAACATTTAACATTAATTCAGAAAAACGCATTACGTGGAAGACGGAAACTCTGTCCATCATATCGAACTAATTTGTATGAAAAGTCCTTTATTTCTTCATGTAAATTATGGAACTCTTTACCATACAGTTTACAATCCATAAATTATTTTAAGGTATTTAAAGCAAAAGTATCCGAAAATATTGTTAATTAATATATACCTAACTCTGTAGTTTTTTTTGTGAAGTTATGTGTTTTCGATGCGCTCTAAATACACAGCTGTATGATTAATGTTATGGCTTATTTTGTCTTGCTTACAGTGATGCACTATGTCTCCTATTGAACACTGTGACTAATTTATTCGTTTATTGTAAAAGTTTCTTTTGCTCCAAGGGACAGATCCCCGAGCAAATAAAGTTGTTATTATTATTTTCGACTTGTCACACTTTCTCAGCCAGTATAACAGCAACTCGAAAATTTTCACCTATCCTAAAGGTGGATTAGGATGAGGGTCGGAAGTTCAGGAAGAGAATTCACCCTATGCTACTGTGTCCGAATTTTCTTGGCTTAGAAATCTCCTCACGATTTGACAAGTTTGGAGTAGCACAGCTTTTTGCCCGAGGTTAGTTATTAGTTTTTTTATTCCCAGCTTCTCAGTTTGTTTTTTAAACATATGGGACATCACTCCCTCCGAAGAGAGTACTATCGGGTGAATGCTGACATCATTTAATTTCCAGATATTTTTTATTTCGTCGGCTAAATTTCTGTATTTTTAGATTTTCTCTCTCTCTGTGGACCTTACGTTGTGGCTTAGTGGTACTGCTATATCGATTATATTAGCCTTTTTTTCTAATTTATTGATTAATAGGATATCCGGTCTATATTACAATAGACCGGATATCCTATTAATCCTATGGTTTTGTCGGTGATTATCGGTCTGTCCCAGTACAAAACATGGGTTTTTGTTTCAATTACAGCAGGTGGCTGATACTTGTAGCATGGTGGAATATTTTTCTTTAAGAGCCCGTAAGTTAGTCCCAGGTGTTGGTGGATTATTTTTGCCAGTTGGTTATGTCTATTCAGGTAGAAATTCCCTGCAAGAGCTGAGCATCCTGCCATTATGTGCTCAATTGACTCACCAATACATCCACATTTTCTACATCTATCGGGTATTTCTAGTTTAAAAATATGTTTTTCATAGTTATGGGTGCGTATAACTCTGTCTTGAATAGCCATAATAAAACCTTCGGTCTCGGGGTAAAGATAGCCATCCTGGAGCCATTTTAATGATGCAGTTTTGTCAACCCAATCCTCCTGGATAACTGTTGGAAATTTTCCGTGCAGTACTTTGGATCTCCATTCTTGTTTCTGTTGGGCAATGTCTGGCAATTCCTTCTGATTATCCTCATCTCTCAGGTTCAGAGGTGTGTACCCCATGTCAGCTTCAACGATCTGTTTCATTATAACATCATTTGATGCTTTTAAAGTCAATTTAATAGACTCTTCCTGAGATCTGCACAGTCGCAATATATTTAATAGACCTCGGCCTCCTTCCTTTCTCAGAATATACAGCCTAATGACAGAGGCCTTACTGTGTAAACATCGGAACTTGTTTAGTAGTCGCCTAGTTAGTCTGTCCAGTTCATTTAGATCCGTGTCTGACCATTTTAAAATTCCGAAGGAGTAGGTCAGGGCCGGCACTGCCCAGGTATTTATGGCCTTTATTAGGTTCCTCCCGGATAGTTTTGTATTCAGGATCTTCGTCACACGTCTTTTATATGCGTCTGTTAGTGTTTTCTTTAATTAGGTGTGGTCCAACCGATGGTTTTTATGAACGCCTAGGTACTTGTATGTACCGTCCACAGGAAGTGTCTCTATGTCCTCTATACGTTCGTCGGATAGTTGGGGTTCTCCCTTACGTAAGTGCATTACATCACATTTCTCCAGCCCAAATTTCATACCAATGTCCTCACTGAACATTTTAGTGGTTTTGGTGAGTTCTTTGAGTTTTTCTTTGGACTCTGCATAGAGTTTCAGATCGTCCATGAACAGTAAATGATTGATTCTTGTATCATTTCTACGATTTAATTTATACCCAATTTTATATTTTTTAAGCAGCGTTGACAGTGGGTTTATTGCTAAACAAAACCATAGTGGTGATAGTGAATCGCCCTGAAATATTCCTCTACGGATATTAATAGAAGAAACCTTCTGTTTTTTGAGGTTAAGATATTTAAGGGTCTATTTCATATATTTCCAGATTTTTTAGCAGCCAGTCATGAGGAGTTGAGTCGAAAGCTTTTGAATAGTCAATATATCCAACATGAAGGTTCCGACGGTGTCGTTATTAATATTTTTATTCCACATTCAATCATCACCCACTCATTCCTAACCTTATCCCTTCCTTTTTATTTTATATGTGCAATTCCTGCAGTGAAATATTAAATTCAAGCATGGTGACGACCTTTTCCTAAGACCTTGGTGACGACTCAAAATGTTTCGTACTCCTTTTGTTTGTAGTTATACCAGTTATAGTTGGTTTCTGCCTGTATCCCTCATTTTTTATTAGCCTTTCAAGGGTCACACGGGCTTCTCACGCGATCCTTGTCTTCATTTCAGCATATTTCCTACCTTTATTCATCACATTCAACATGCCTATCTTTCTCTTTTCTCTTTCCTTCGAGTGTCACTTTTTTCATAAGGGTCTCCAGTATCCTATTCTCCATCACTTGCTCCATCTACGTAATTACTTCTTGCGACATCTTCATTTTTTATGGCAACTTCCTTTCCTAACCTTCCTCGTTTAGCTCTTTTTCATAGAAATCGCCGCATAAAAAATCCACCTGAACGGGGAATAGAAAAACGGACTAAAAATTGGCTTGCTGGGCCAATGTGAAGACCCCTAAGCTAACCTGGCTTCTTAGTCCACGTGGAATATTTTTAATATTCAAAGGGACTATTGATTTTGTACCTTTGCGGACCATCAAGGATGTCAACGTAAGGGAATAGGGGACTGCTAAGTAGTTAGAGCGTGAGATATCACTTAAAATAAATTTCGATGAATTTGAACTCATTGTAAAGATAAATCTCTCCTTTCTAATGATAAAAAATTATAGCCACTAACCATCATACTTTTCGAGATATTTGCCAAAATATACCAGGCATTTTACATAGGAAATGGTACTGGTATGCACTCCAGAGAGACTTTATTTAAGACATGAGGAATTTCTTACGCATAGATCTCGTCAGGAATTTAACAGATAAAACATTTCTATGTTTGCATCACTGTTTCCTTCTTATTTTATGCATGCAACAGGCGTTCATCTAGCCATGAATATAATCAAGTTATAGTATTTTCCGAGAGAACATGATCCCACTTGTTAAGCAGGCATCTTTGAATTATGAAAAATTCCTTTCCATCTCCATCGTCTCAGGCTCAACCTTGTGGAAGTTAATTTTATCGTAACATCAGGTACCTGAAGATGACGCTGCTGCGTCGAAATTAGTTGTACCTGAGAATAAATTGGTGGAATATAACTTCCTGATCCTGGACGGTTTATTGAAGAAAGATGGAGAATGGGAAAAGGCAATGAGGCTGACCTTTTACGGATCAATTTTTCCCTGCCCTCCTGACGTCAACAGAGGAGGCGATGGGTACGCGCAAGCAATGAGGTCACACTGACATGAAAATTCCGAGCAATGCGATATCTTCCTCCGTATTTAAGTAAGTCACCTCTCATCCCTTGAGACTCTTAGTGAGGATTCGTTTCCCGAGGTAAGGAAATTTTCGGGTCAAGTGGGAACGAGAAATTGGGGTTATTTTTGGAGTGCTTTGATGGTAAATGAAGAGAATATATTGTATGGCTAAGAAGGCTTTGCTGATTTGATGGCCGGTTTTCTGAAATTACACATATGTTACCATTAGTTCTGCGAGATCAATAACTCTAAGCATTGAGTAGCAGAAACATGCTCTCATTTTTTTGTTCAGCCTGAAGGAATGGAGCTACATACTTATGAGTTCCTAAAGTAATTAAGATGATGGATGTATTATGAATCACTTGGAGGTGTAATTGCTAGAGGATAGAATTATTATGCGACGAATGACGGATCTATTTATTCATAATGATTAATTATAATGTGCATATGTTAATACCTGCATTAAAGCCTACGAATATCAATCCATCCAACCAAGTGATCGAATCTATTATTTTTTTAGATAAGTCACCAAAGTGGTGGTTCTGGCAACCCGAATATTGCAACAAATTACATAACATCATGGGTCTCATAGCTTACGATTATTTTGTTTCGATTATGTCATGAGTGAAATAGAAGTAAACTGACAGTACATGGTTGCATTTGGATTAGTCTATAGTTATTTCACTTTGAAAAAAATGCTATAGGACTACATATAGTAGTCACAGTAATTTTTCATTATCACTATAAGTGTATAGTTCTATAGCTAATTGGAACAATAGCTATAGAAATATTAATAGTGATTATGGTACTATACGTATAAATTCATTATAGATATTCTTATTGGGAATATGAGGGATATGGTTGTTGTGATCACGCAACTATATGACTATCCATTTAATGACTATGGCAACTCCCATAGTGATTATGGAAATTTGCCAAATTCATATTTGCTAAATTATTCCGAAAGTGAGAAACATCATTTTCTTATCCCATAAGCCTCGTCTGTTTCATTTACAAACAAGAGTTGATGCATGTTTGGGTTGAAATATTTGCATTTTACCCTATCGTTTGGTTGATGCTAATTATTTTAAACGATGCCTTAAATACATGTCGATATACGTGTTTTTCGAATCCTGCTCTTTTTATTACCAATGGCAGTCTCCATTCCTAGTGGAGGACGTTGACTTCGCTATCTCATTAGCGTGACACGCTCGGTCAATTATGGAGACAGTTCAACCTCATTGAATGAATACACAATTATAAAATTTAATTCGAAGGATCTGTTGAATATTACATGAAATGGGGTATTTGACATTCTCTATCGATCAAAACGGAGGTTAATACGAGTCGCATGTGATCAAAGAGGAATACACTAATTTACAAAATTAATGAATTGAGCATAAATTTTCATATTCCACGAATCCTCCAAACATTTCGTTAATTGGTACCAGGGTAGTCAGAGTTGAATTTGATTGAAGATTGCAGGAAGCTCCGTTTTCGATTCCAGGAGGTCATATCCATTCAAAGAAAAATACCGTGATGAACTCGATATTTTCAGTCTCGACCTAGTGAAATTTCGTGATGATTGAAATACTATAATAACTGATTATTGTTCAAAGTTGATTTATTAATTGTCGACCGGTTTAATCGTAGATGTGACATCAATATTTTGGCGTCCTGATGAAACCAGTTGACAACAAATAAACTTATTGTGAAAAAAGCAGTTATTATACTGTTTCAATCAAAAACACTACTTCACAAGGGGAAGCCGCTTTTGTTCGGATGGGGGAGAAATAACCTAGGATTATATTAGCATAAGTAGATTTATACGAAAGTGGTTAAAAATTCAAAGCCTCTACTATTGTAATTGAGGAGAAAGTTTTTTATTACTTATTTAGAGTGACGTATTATAATATTGGGTCTCGTTTTTTTTATGGTGATTTTTGGAGGTGAGTTGCCGGTTTATAGAGGTAAATTTTTAGGCTGTAAGAGAGAGCTTGGGTGAACAGCTAAGGAGATGGACAATTTCACGAAAGAATGTCGCTTGAACTAATGAGGAACACGTAGAACTTCCATAAGACTGGAGGACGCGCCTTTTCCGGGATAAATGAGGCGTGTGGAGGAAGTGCTGTTCTTAGAATTATGAATTTAGGTTCCTACGTGTCCTTTTGCTTGTCGAGGATGCCGGAGGACTGGCGGAACGTGTTAGGGCGAAGGCTTATCCATACTTTGCTTCTTCTTCCTTTGTAGCAGGCTCCTGTGGCCTGTTTCTTCTTAAACTACAGCCTTCTATAGCTTAGGTTGTTGTACAATATTTTTCTTGGCCTACTGACGTTTCTTCTATCTCTGGGCTGTAAATTTCCTACGATACGTAATAATCTGTTCCTTGTTATTTTGTTCATATATTTGTTCCATTCTTGTTTTCGTTTAAGTTCTCAGTAATTTCAGTTTAATGTTTTACATGATTTCCTAATAATATCAATTCTTTCTCTGTCTAACAGTGATTTACCTGAAATTCTTCGAAGTATTTTCATCAATTTAGTCTCAAATAGTCTTCTATTATTGGATATATCTGGCCTAGTCTCTGTTTTACCTGTCATAATTGGTCTGGTTCTTAGTTTGTTGATTCTAAAATTCTGTCGCTGGTCCTTCGCTTTCATCTGTCCATGTGCAATTTGTCTTGAAAATAGTAAACCTCTGTACGGGTGAACCATCTGTAAGAGGCAGCATGCGCAAGAGAAGTCACCTAAAATCCTCAAATGTAGGTTCGTTCTTCTATTTCTCATTTACTGCGGATTATTTAAATCGCTTAATGAGGGAGTTGAAAATTGATCTCATGCTCCGTTTTGGGATATTGATTGGCGTGTAGTTGATTCGGCCAGCGTGGTATCGCGCGTCATCAAGTTACAATTTCTCCCCACCCTCTTTTTTTGTTCAATTTAATGGCATCGTGTCACACGATGACGTCGTGTCACTCTCACTCGGAAATTTTGAGCTGGTGTGAAGCTGGATGTTGAGGATTACATTTGTGGCTGAGGATTTCCACAATGAAGTGAGCGTGACGTCATGTATGTAAAATTAGAGGCATTCGGTGAAATGACTCAAATAACATTGTTGAATCTGAAGTAAATTCACTGGAAAGAATTCTTCGCAAGAAGAAAGGGTAACATTTAATATTGCACGGATGATGGTTGTTGACAAACTTCACTCTCATCTACACCTACCTCGCAGTTGTGTGCTGAGTCGATTGATCGCTTCTCATAATTTGTCTCTATTTTTTTCATTGTGGAATTTCCTTGTGGGTTTAAGAGATATAGCATATTTATTTATGGGGGAGCTTAAAAACTGTTTTTCTCTCTGTTGAAAATATTGAACAATACATCTATTTAAATTAATTTTTCCATCTGATATATCTCATTATACTGTGTATAGTTATGCGTCTTATCATATTGTGCAAAACAATATCCACTAACGATTTAAGCATTGCTAGGTCTCGAATAATATGTCTTGTTGTTTGTTTACGAGGCTAGAGGGCGCTCAACGGGGTGATTGCCCACAGGCCGTTTACCACGGCATGCCTTGTGCTCCTCATTTATGTATTTTAAATTGTATGTAATTTATTTTCTCTCAAATTATCAATGCTTACACAATCAACAATTCATGCTAATATCACTCTAAATGGTCACTCTGAGAATTTGTTATACGAAAATAAATGCTTGTAAACACAGCCAAATATTGAGAACGGTAGCAGATAGTAATCCCGATACTGGATATCCTAAAGGGATCCTTAACTACTCTGATATTTCGTATTCGTCAGACCGTAAGCGAGAAAAAAACTTTTGGGTGGAATAAAACTTTTAGCTTTTCTTCTTTTAATAAAAATTTAGAAGTGAAAGTTGATATATATTCAGGTAAAGAAGAAAACATTACTCTTCTTTAGAAGAGAAGAAATTTTGCTAAACGGCATTTTTACTCTGTTTCAAAACCGTTGTCGTTTTGCGCGTAGGAAGAAGTGAACCAATTAAGTCAAATGGCATGACAGGTGAACATGCGAGAATACGTCCCCGTATGTAATTTGAGATGTCCATGGTATGGTAATATTGTCATGTGATGCCGTGCAGTGCTAATTGAAATTTTATTTCAAATGAGTGAGTAAAAGTTGGTAGAGGACGCCTGAGAGGTTGAAATGATATGTTAGAGAGATATTTTTAAAATAGTGATTGAGGGAAGAATGCTGGTTAAGTGCAGAGGAGGCAGGTAAAGAAATAGAAGTGGTTTGAGGGGAAGAAAAAGGAACCTACGAAGATTGAGAAAGGGATTTCATTCATTCATGAAGAATTCTTCCTGTTAAGGGTAGTTTTTAATGGAAGTCAGAGAAAATCGTCCATAAATTTACACGTGCGGTGCTCTATCTACCTCTAGTATTTCTTACCTCATCTCAGCATACGTCCTCATCCCGTCCATAAACCTATTTTCTTTCTTCCCCTTCCCCCTTACCCAACATCCTTCCTTCTATCACTGCCCTCAGAAAACCATTTTCCCTCATTACCCCCTCCAGTCACCTACCCTGCCTCCCCCTCATCCCTTCCAGAAGCTTCCTCTCCTCCTCCCCCATATTATGCACTTCCTTATCTGTCCTCCTTTCCGTCCACCGCATTTTCTCCTTCCTCCTCCACACCCTTTTGTCGAACACCTTCGTCCTATTCTCGTCCTCCTTTCTCAGAGTCCACGTTTCTTTTTTTGTAATATATGTAGCGTCTTTTAGGAAACGATTGAGAGGACCCCACTTTAGGAAAAAATTATAGACCGGAAAACAATATGGTCCATGGTCCATTTGGTAGAATATCTGTGATAATAATTTGTATATATTTTATGCCATTGTTTTGAGCTAAAGAGCCATGAAATCGTTAGCTTAACTGGCTAAAAATATCGGAGCGGAATTGAGGGACCGTGGTTCGAGTACCGGTCAAGGCGAATGATTTTCCTCTATGGAATTGAGCGTATCCTAAATGACCAGATACGAAATGGTTGAAAGAAAGCAAATGTGGTTTTCAGTTACTTGCAAAGATTCCGATATGAAAAAATAATAATTTTTTTCTGGTTAAATCGAAATAAATTTGTATAATTTCTTTCAAAACGTTTAGTATATTGCTTATTTTTTATGCCGACGTACTCATCTTCAGGAGAAGAGAGGGAGAGACGCGGAAGAACAGAATGGTCCTTTATATGACTCGCTTCAAAACCTTTGTTCCTCTCTCCCTCTCTCCACAAGGCACTTCTTATTCATTTCTGGCGCACTTGTTTCATTCTTGAAGATCTCCCCCCCCCCTTCCCCTCCTTCTTGATGCGCACGACCTTACACGATTGCGCGCCGAAAGGAGCTGAGTCGCAATTTTAAGTCCCGTCGTTTCACCGCCCTTGTTTTCCCTTCTTCCTTTTTTTCGTCTTATTTTTTTCAACCGACACCCTTCCACGTGTTATTTTTTCTCCAGATTGCCCCGGCCCACGAGTTTTTATTTAATGCTTTTGTTTTGTCGCAATGAAACGTCTGGCGTGTCTCTTGGGGAAATGGACCTAGTGCTTTTATTCTCTCTCTATCTTTCTCGCGCGCGCACGCAAACTGGTTGTCTAGCGAGCGAATATGATCCGGAGCCGCGGTCATCCGTAAGGACGTATCTGCGACAGTTGTATCAGAGCTGAAAATCGAACCAAATTCAACATAGTCGAAATTTTATCGTGTAGAAGGCTCGAACGTATTCGATGAATGCGTCGAATTCAATTTTCACTGCTGACAACAGGAATGAGCAAGATGTCTACTTATTTTTTTAAATCCAAGTCTCCTATCCAAATACCAGTAGCAGGCGAGTAGAGCGATCCAAGGAAATGCTGCTGAGGGAGCTAGAAACGTTTGTTTTATTCACGAAGCTGTGTGATATCGTAAGTGGTGAGCTTTCTAGTACTTGAGCAATGTGCTACAGGACCGGGGATGCTAATCTGAAATTGATCTCAGGGAATAAATGTAGGGATTTTCGTATATGCAATACTAAAAGCGTTGATTTTGCATGTATTAACAATGTAGACAAATACAATAGGATCTTCGCATGCGCCGGTCAGAAGTCGAAACTGAGAGTTGAATCGCTAGAAAGATTTAATCCTAAACTTTCGGGATCCACTTGTGAGTATGCTGATTGGAGTACGTCTTTCAGTACTGAATTAGGTATTGTGTAAAACGATCATTAGGGTTGGAAGATACGTAAAAATATATGGATATATCAGCCATTAGATTTTTGGAATTTCCAATTCATTCTACATCTCCTGCCCAGATGACGACAGGATAATCTCTTTTCGAAACGTCGCAACGTATTCAGGCCGACGCGTCCGCTTGAATGAAAATTGCCTCGGCCGTTTTAAAGCCCGAGAAAGGTTAAGCACGATCATTTGCCATGATAGCATCAAATCTTTCATTCCAATGCATATTAATCGTGTTGTCATCTTTACATTTCACCAATGAATGAGATAATACAATTATAGTATATAGGATTGAATGAATGGAGTGAAAGGAGAGGGTAGACTGAGGAAGTTATGGGTGAGTGTGGTGAAAGAGATTCTAAAATAGGAAGAATAATTGAAGCATTAAAGGGCACTAGCGCGCGTATTAAACAATGCAATAGCTGAGAAGTAGGTACCAGAGGATAGGGCAGTATGGAAAAAGCAATTTAAACAAAGCCGTATTCCTTGGCCAAACAAAAGTAATTTGAATCATTTGACTGTGCCTAGCCTCAAAGCAAATGCATGATGGATATTTATTTATGCAATGTGTTTTCACGAGGTTAACCTTAATTTGACTCCCATTCCCTAGATCTGACGCCCCGGGCAGGCGCCCGGGTCTCCCGGGAATTTCGCTTCCTCATGAAATATGAAAGATTCTTCTTAAATAAAATTTCATCTTAGATAAAGCATTTTAATGTTTTTCTTAGCCCCCAATAATGTTTTAAATACATAATGGATGGTATGAATGCTGATATATAAATAAATTGACGTGATGAAATGCATATGTATCTGGTAACGGTATCAAGAAAATGGCACTTATATTTGAAGATACTGGTATTCCGGGTTTTACATCGCGTAGGTCCATTTTTCTTCGGACGACAGTTTTGCCGGCGTTGCAGTCGGCTTCTTCAGTTCAGTGAAGTGCGGATGTTGGCAGGCTTATATATCTTATCCGTAGGGGTTAGGTCGCTCGAGATTGGCTGTTGCTGTTTTTCTTTTTCCCGCGCAAAACGCCTTTCCAGGCATTAGCGAGGGAATAGCCATCTTCCCTATTAAAATTGTCTTCATTCTTGCTTATTTCAATGGCCTCCCGTATTAGACGTGGGAAATATCTTCTTTTCTGAAGCACTTGAACAATCAAGACGAATCCATGAAGTATGCGATGGAGATAGAAAAAGAAAAACGCCTACCATTCTTGTACGTCCTTGTGAAAGAGAAGAGTGACCTAACCCCTACGGATAAGATACATAAGGCGGCCAACATACTGCATCCGCACTTCACTGACCTGAAGAAGCCGACTGCAACGCCGGCGAAACTGCCGTCCGAAGAAAAATGGACCTACGCGGTGTAAAACCCGGAATGTGTATCTTTATACTCATCAACCCGCGGAAGCCTATACAAGGAACACTTATATTTGCTTTAAAATATAGATAGATAGGTTTAATGTTCCCTGGGACAAGTTCTCTCAGGAAAAAGTAAGATATAAATTTGGTACATAAAATTAAATGAAAAAAGTCGCGTGGTAAAGGGATACAAATTCTTAAGAATAATACTAAATATAAAGAATTTTGGTAATTTAATCTCAGTCTCACGTGTTTGATACTGTACGCAAAATAGGGATGAAAATATATTATACAATATTTAGTAGTGAGACCACATATTTATAATACAGATGAGGGCTGAGACGTTTTTACATTTTATTTACTTAGTTACTCGTGCATATTTATTTAAAAGAATTTGTAGTTTTAAACATTTTAAATCCTTTTGGTAAATAATTCCAAAGGAAGGAGGATTTTAACAGGAAAGAATTCTATATTTTTTTGTACGGGGTATTTTACTGTGAAGATAATCTAGATCCCTTCTTGCGAAAATGGCTCCGGCAACAAGCTTTTGGGAGAACAAATTGTATAGAAATGGTAGAGGTTAATTATAAAGAAGTATAATTAATATACAGACATTTTTCAACAAATCGGAAAATATAACGGATTTACTGATATATAGATATTCTATCTATCGACATAAACCTTCCCAGTTCTCTTTCCTTGTTCATCTCCACCTCATATCTGCCATCGTCGAAGTGAGATGTTCTCCGCGGCTCTTTGGAAGCACGTTCGAATTTGCACTGCACACAAATATACGAGTCCCCATTTTCGCAGTCATCATGATCACGACCTATCCTATCGCGACCCTATCACGACCATCGTCGCCTAATCCATCCTCCCTGCCCTTTGCCACCATCGGTGTCCTTGTTCGCCAGGAGATTTCAATCCGCGTGGCCGAGCGAAGTAGGCTAGTTCGAGTCTGATTGTAATTTCTGAAATCATTGAAGGAATACGTGTTCCAATCCGTTTCTATTGGCGTCTTCGACTCTTTTAGACAGCTTCAGAATTGAGTACTTCAGTTAATAGAGAAAATTTGTCAGATGTTAAACTTTTTTTATGAAAACCCATTCTACGTGAATCATATACCCCATGAAAGTTTATTGACTGTCTAAGTTATGAACTAAGAAGACGCGTTCATGATAATTAGTTTCTTCATTATATTATTCGTAATGGTAAAAATCAGTTTCGCCTCAATAATATCAAATGTTTTGTTTCTAATTTTTGCTTTAGATCAAAATATTTGCTTTACGTACACCATGTCAATAATAATTATTCAAAGAACTCGCCTTATCATAGATTTTGTGCTATTTTCAATAAATATTATAGTACACTTGACCTTTTTCAAGTTGAAACAAAATTTTGTTTATCAAAATGTGATATTATTGATACTCAGCAGTGACAGTGCATTAATTCATTTATGCAATTCCTACAATAGATGGTTTATCCAGTTTACCCTATAAAAATGGTAGGGCGAACATTTAGCCTAATGCAATGAATAAAAATAAATAAATACAATTGAAAATTGTTCATATAATTTATTGAGCATTTGTAATTCTTACACGATAAACTGACCGATACTCGGTGGTCTACTGTGCAGGTGCGACTCATTCAACTCAGAAAATACGAGATTTATGCCTTCAAGCGAAATTTAGGAAAAGAGGTATCGCTTAGGGCGAGATGCTATTTTGTATTTTTTTTAATTATTGAAGGAAGATTCTTTCCGATATATTCCAGTTCTGGCGTCAGGAACACTTATATTTAGGGTAACGAAAGGGTGGAATGACTCGGTATATCCACCCGAATCATTAGTTTATGTATGCGGTCCGTTCGCTGTTAAGTGGCTTACATTGATCACATGGGACTTATTAATCTCACCATCAGAAAAAGGGACAGGTAACTCTTAAAATCGAGGAAGGAAATGTCATTGTGGCTTCTTTTGCATTCTGAAAGGCGTTATCATTTCTCCCTTGAACTCCACTTTTCCCGCTTTAACCTGGAAAGCCATCGGCCGTTTCGACACGAATAAATTACACACGTTGATTTATCTTCTACTGAATACAACAGAGTTCGTATGATTGGCCTTCATCTGCAATTTTGATCGTGCGGGCTCTGAAATTTATGCGTTAAGCTTTCGTGCTAAATTGTCAATTTTTAACGTACAGAAAAAAATATGTTAGAGGATAGGGTTGGTTTTATGGCGAGAGCTTTGGTTTTCTAATCGCGTAAAGAGATAGTGGCTCGCGCCTGTAAAAACATATTTCAATTTTCTCTCTTCCATTTAAATCCTAACCATCTAAAATGGTAGATTACTCTAACTGCCACCAAATACTTAAGACTTGGGTATGAAACCAGGCATAGGCATACACTTTTCAATGAAATCCCATTACTTACTTTAGTGCAAAGTGGAGAGCACTGCTCTGCAGTGTAGAGTATTACTTTGTACGTCTGATAGAAAGTTAAACAGGGATTATCCCATAAGTTGCTTTCATTTTGCCCATTCACAGATATGCTGGATGGCATGGTAGAACAAGTTGCTATGCCTTTGTGCAGAATGTACTCAGCTAAGCAGAACTAAACACATGTGAGACCGGACATTTATTTTAACTTTACCATGTCACCGAGTGTTTTCCCTGTTGATTTATTTTTTCATTCAACTATTAAGTAGTTCATATCACTACGCATAATGATCACGATGGAGACGGTGGAGTGGTCTAATGAAGCAACTGGACTTCCGGGTTGTCCTCCGCGTCGTATCATTTCACATCACTTAAGACCTAAAGACGCCTGTTGCAGCGCCGGCGAAACTGCAGTCAGTAACATGATGCGACGCAGAAGACAACCGGGTAGTCCAGTTCCTTCATGCGTGTAATTATGGTAATTTTTATAAACACAAATATACATCTGCAAATTGTATAAATGTGTGAAACAAGGGGGAGTTTTTTATAACTAATATTAATGCCCCCATCACAACAAAAAACAGTTAATTTATATAACGTCTTCACCCAGGAAATTGAATGGTAATTTAACTGAGGCCTCTGCCCATCTTATCTTGAGTTATTAGTAAATCACTGCATTAATTAAAGTCAAAATGAATTCATATTCAAAAGTTAAAATTAATCCAGTGGAAATGGCGCTGTAGTCGGCTCCTGTTGCTAATAAAAACTGTCTCCTAAAAAATGTACGTATATGCGTTGAATAATCTGAATATTTTGTACCTTAATTTTGTTTTGTAATTCAGGATATTCAATTCACCCGTGAATACAGAATTTTTCTAAACATCACTTAGGTTAGAAAAGGTGGGAAACGGGCTTTGTTTTGATTCACATGGAATAGCGAATCCTCCTCAAATAGCGAAAATAACCGCTATGCCGGTCTAGCTCCCTGCTAAACACTGCATAAAATTTGAATTTTCCTTGGTGTAAATAGCATCAAATGCAACTTTGAAAATATCAGTGTCATTTCGTCAGAAATTCTACTCTGCAGTTTTTCCTGACGTAGCTGTACTCCGCAAGTCTCTGACAAAGCGCGCAATTTAATTTCTCCCGTGAGGGCGCAGCATGCCCTTGTCTGACCCACTTATCCCCCCCAATCAAAATATGGAGTCTTGTTTTTCGGAAAAATAAGCTCATACATCTCGACCGAGTGCTTTGCATGAAATGTCCTTCGTTCGAGCGGATAATTCGCCATTTTAGGTCACTCCTTTCAAAATTGGAAGCTGGTTTTGCCCATGGTCCTTCTCAGTTCAAATTGACCTCTCGTCGTTCTATTGCAGTGCCAGACAGCATTGATCCCTTGTGGAAGTATTAATGTTCAGCAGCAATTAGCGAAATTAATACATTTTTTAAGTTTTTTAGGGTAGTTTCTCTGCTTTATGCGACGTATAATTGAACAAATTTCTGTAGTTAAATTTTTAAAAATCAATAGTTTCCATCTTCGAGGATAAAACTATCTCGAAACGAATTTTCAGATTTAATTGTCTGTGGTCAAACAAGGCACGGTGTATTAAAGTTTAGTTCCAAAAAGGATGTATTCTTATTATATTTTCTTAAAATATTTCAGCATTATAAAAGTAGTAATGTTAATGATCGTGTTTATGTGCTTCATCTGAGTTACATTACAATAAATCTTTTTTTGGAATAAATGAGAATGAAATTCCACCACAAACTCTGAAGACGGTCATTTGGGTTTTCATTATGTAAAGGTTACCTCCGGAATTTCGAATTCTTATCAAACAATTTAATGTGATGCTGACCAAGCCCATGATTACAAAGAAATTGACCTATTTCTAATTCGAGAAGGCTTATCTGTTCCAGACTTTTGGCCTCCGCTGAAAAGTTTTCCTGCCTCACGATACCTGTTGGATGATCTCGGATGGCATTAACCTGGTGCCTCAGTCTGCTTGTGCCCATCATTTTATTCTCAACTTTAAATTTTTGTTTTTGACTGTGGCTCGTCGCCAATGGAAAGAACTTTGTTTTCATTTTAAACGAAAATATATATCTTGCACGAAGCGGATAGCGTACTCAACGTTGGTCATTCTATGTGATAATTTTAAGATTTCTCAATCGAAAATTTCCGCACCTGCTTTTTCATCTGTATAATGATAGCATTGTGATTGTGACGTACCAAATTGCTAAGCAAATAACTTATGGTCGTATTAAGGTTTTAAATTATTGAACCAATGTTGTTTCACTAAATGATATAACTACTATATTTTCATTAAATTAATTTTATACACGACTGATTTCGTCGCATCGGCAGCATCATCTAGCACAGAATTATCAACCATGTTGTGTGCGAACTTTTTCTTGGTGGAGGAAAATTGTACATAGCTGTTTTATTTAGTGAACATGATTTTCACAAATTTGAGCCTGAAAATATTTTATTCATGTATGTGGTTTGTTTAAAAACCAGAGGATTTAAAATGACAATGAATTATCTCTCTCAATACATCCTATACTTCCTATTTTTCCAATTACGAAATTAAATGCTTATTGCCTTGTTCTATTGTTTCACCGGCTCGACATTTGTTCAGTTGACTAAATTTCTCGTAAGCCCGTTTAGATATATGGCTTAATACTACGCTTCAGATACTACGCTTAATAAATTTTTTCTAGCACACAAACATTGAGGCTCTTTTTTATGTCGGTGGTTTTAAGAAAAACATAACTTATTTACTATAGCATAAAAATTTAACTCTGGCGATTTTCAAATTAATCATGTCTAGCCTCCTGAGGAAACAAGCATTCTTCTAGACGCGATCTCTCTTGTACCTTAATTATAATGAATTCCATCACATCTAAAAGAATATCTCCGCCCAGCGACACTGATGCAACAAGGGTTTTACCGGATATATGTAGGTAGAATTGTTAGTTCACCCTGATTGTATCATCCTTGCAGCTAAGTGCTTGTAATCATAAATGCATTATTTTAAAATACATGATAAGAGAAAGCGTAAAATAATGGAAGTGCAATATAATATAGCAAAATAGGACCAATGGGTATGGCTTAATGTCATAACCAAGAGATATTAAGGTGCCTAACCCAAAGAGAAATACTTAAAGGGTACTGTGTGTTATGGAAAGTAAATGAGAAAATCTTGTTGTCTCCAATTCCTTTACGTAAAAACATTTTTGCCTGGCCCCTTCCTATCTAACACCAACGAAAAGGGTTCACAATGCATCGAAGGTTTGCTAAGGAGATGTTTAGGAAGAAAGGCGATGTGGATGCCGGAAAGATTTTTGACTTTTGTCCATTGGCATGAAGAAATAATCACTTGATAAGGGTGACTCATGTCTGCGTAAACTGTTTATCTTCCTAGGCCCTTTCATCTTCAGCGCGCCACGGGGATGTTGACGATGGAGGAAGGAAAAGATTGTTGAGGAGGCTCTCGGGATTTTGTGTGTGTGAGTTCGTTTGATGAGAGAGGGGGAAGTTTGTGGATGATGGACGGGCCAGGGCCCTGACAGGTCCGCACGCATCGGCGGCGACTATCTTTTGGGACGGACTTGAAACGGCTTCGCTTCGCGCAAAGACAGAGGAAGAGGGAATCGCTGCCCATATAACCTTGATCTCCTCCTTGCTCTTCACTCGTCAAGTGGGTGCGAGGCGTTTTGAAGTGCCGCCGCCGGCTGTAAGGGAGAAGATCGTGAATAGATTCTCTCGGAAGAGAGGAGGAGAAAGGCCTTAGATCGGAGGCAAGCGTGGTTGGCGATGGTATCCACGCGAGAGTGACTGAAAGCAAGGAGGTTAGGAAAAAAATGGAGGTGACATTCCGCTTGATTCTTGAGGCCAATTCCGCCATCATAGTCAGTACAGTTTTGGTCATGGTACTCCTAATACAAGGTAGATCGTTGCGCACCGTTTGAGACGAACGCTGAGACGTAGTTTGGGTTACATCAAGTACTAGCTAGGTACGAAGTGCATTGTGTATTTGATACTTGTGTGGTGTTAGGGTACAACATCAATACGAGGAAAAGCTTGCCTTCACTTCCACGAATCCCAAAAGGAGATAATTAATTGCCCATAATCGAATTATGGAAAACGAAGAGGGTGGTTTTGTGATGACTGGTATTCATAAGAAGGTAATAAAAAATATAGATCCGCAGTCAGTATTATTGTAGTTAAGAATTGAATATCATCAACCTGCATAGGAACATGCACGAAATTTCAGCACTTACAGACTTTGTTATGAAAGGTGAATTTATATCCTTGCAGTATCCACTAGGTATTTTGTGGATATAGCAGTGTAATAAATTCGCCTTTCATTTCTACGATGGAATATTTACGTATTGTTATTCCTGAGACTGTCAGCTAGCAGCCTTGTCATTGAACAGGCCATTATTTTATGAGACTGTAGGGACAAGCTTGAAAGTGTGCAAGAAGCGTAAATTGCATCATCAGGGTACCTCTGACTGATCTGCTATTTTAAGAACATATTTGAAATACACAGAAGTCTGCACAGTGTAAGCCATTAATGTATCACTATATTTTATTGAGTTCATGTATTGTTTAAAATCTAATGAAGGAAAATGTACTTTTTGTATGATCATTTTTAAGGTTTTCCTCGGTGTCTTTATTGCCAAATTAACTAAAATGTAATTAGAGGATTAATTCCCACTCATATAATGAGGGAAGAGAATTTTTTTAGATATCCCAATGATACGTCTACGCGGGCGGAGTGGGTCAAGGTTTTCCGAAGACAAGAAATTTTTAATGTCATAATTGGTAAAAATTTCAACTTTCATTTGTAAATTAATTACTGCTAGGGTTATTTCCGCTGTAAACTAGATTGTTTTCTCAAACTAGACATTGACCAATTATAACCGATCGCATGTGCTGTTTATCAGTATTCAAGGATGCAAATATCTACTTGACTCCATTCTGCCTTTGCTGAAAACTATATTATCGGAGCTTTCATCCATTATTCCTACTTGCTAATTCTCGACTCGTGTGCTGTTCTTGTCATCCGAGTAACGTCATGCGCAGAACGGTCACATTTTGGTCACGGGAACGCCCGTGAGATGGGATGAAGAGAGGCAAGACGCATTAAAAGTTGAAGAGTAAAATAGTTGGTGAAGACATGAGCCTTCAGCTGTCAAAGATTACCATAGATAATCCTACTTCCATGTAGACTTTTACCGGCGATCGTGGTACCATGGTTTTGGTCCTACCCTGGCTTACGTTTCATGTGGTCGTGTTCGATTTTCGTCAAATCTACGTTAAAATTCATGTAGGCAATGCAATCTTTTGTAACTGGTAGTCCACGCCTAATCGGCTCATAATCCTTCCCATGCTCCCCTGTTTTTACTTCACATTCACCCGTGAGTGTTCATGGCCATGCCTCCTCCATTTCCTTTAAACCTCCATGGCTAAAAGTCTGTTCACATTTAATGTAACAACATAGCATAAGAACATATCAAATGTTAGAAAATCACGTCGGTTCACAATTCCGTATGTCATTTTAGTTCATCTATTAGGAAATCTTGATGATTTCAATGGTTTTTCGTCCGCGTGTGTTATTTAAATGCCAAAATCATCAAATTTAACCTGCGGAAACCTACGAACTAACTATAGAAAAGAATGTGTGGAGAAGAATGTGCGATGCATGGAAAGGGTTCCGAGGGTCGTGATAGAGGGTAAGATATTAGATAAGCGGGGAAGGGGAAGACCGAAAGTAGGCCTCATTGATGGGATGAAGAGAGGTAAGACGTTCGGTAAGCTGAAGAGTAAAATAGTTGGTGAAGACATGAGTCTTCAGCTGTAAAATATTACCATAGGTATTACAACTTTCATGTAGACCTACCTTTACCGGTGATCGCCTCGAATAAAATAATAATACAGTAAGCGAACAGTCTGAGGTGAATTATTCGCCTTGATCAATCCGTATTCTCCTCAAATTTCTTTCAGCTTTCTCCTTTCCCACCCTCTCAGAGAATAAGTACAGGTTACGCGCCGTTTTTTAAATCTTACTCGACGAATAATCCGGGAGGTTTTTTATCCATCCGCAGCTCTGCCATGGATTTCAACGGAGGCATCATCTACTTCTCGTCCCGTCTGCATTACATGCAAACGGCCTGAGGATACTTCGGACCCCCCTCAGGGGCAGTTGGCCTGGCGTGGTGGCCGAAGGAACAAGGAGTGGGGAATCGTCGTGGCGACCGCAGATAGGTGGATATAGGGTAGATAGGGCAGGAATACCCGCCATGTGCACAAGCGCCACCGGCCAGGGGCGGTGATCGTGGCGACCTCTTCGTCCCTGTTTTCTCATCACGGGCTCCTCACGAGGTCGCGGAATGGGAAAGGGGAAATGATTGCAGATGACTGTTGTGTGGTCCACAAGCCGATGATGAGACTCGTGCATCCTCATGGGGGGGCGGGGTAAAAGGTTAACGGGTGCGCGTTCGGTCCTACCAAGGGTGACCCCCCACTACGCCTCCTGGGACTGCTTTTGTCGTTCGCTCGTGTGGTTTCATGTTCCGGGCACGTGTGTCGCGGGGCATTTTCGCCGTCCACTGCACTTGTTATTTTTTTGTAATCCCAAGCGCACTGTACTTTGTCACTTGT
The DNA here is from genome assembly GCA_963573305.1 of Pyrrhosoma nymphula. Taxonomy (NCBI): domain Eukaryota; kingdom Metazoa; phylum Arthropoda; class Insecta; order Odonata; family Coenagrionidae; genus Pyrrhosoma; species Pyrrhosoma nymphula. The sequence goes on along the minus strand of OY754330.1, from coordinate 112,624,989 downwards.
CGCCCTCTTATCTGGTGGTGCGGCAAACCTTCTCTTTTCTAGTTCGTCTCATCGTCTCGTGGCCAGGATACTACCGCCCTCGGTGTTTAGCGTCTGGGAAATGCTTCCGTGTATCTCGTAAAGGTGAACGTTAGTTCTTCCGATGTCCTACGAAACACCGAAACACTAGTGCTCAGCTTGGGGAAGATGATGTTGTTTCCTAATAGATAACTTTTAAATATACTCTAATTGCAAGCCAAGAATGTTTTTACAAATCTACGTATGAGTAATCGCTCTGAGATACAGAGCTATTATGATTGCCATGTAAATGAAGTAAGATATGGTCGTAATTACGAGTTTAGGCATTGTTCAATAGGTATTATAATACTTTTTCAAAATCAATCATGGTGGTTTATGTATAATGTATCATAAAATATTGGACTGACATAAAATTCAATAGTATATTCAGTATGCATATGTAATTTGTTTTCCATAATTATCTGTGCTGGCCTCCAAATTCGTCACGGAAAAACATTTGCATGAGTTGCATAAAGTCCACTCTAGTCTGATCTTGTGAGGTTCTCCACTCTCTCTCTGATCAGGAGTTTTCATATTTATAGTTTTGTCCAAATAGTTGGAACAAAAATTGTTGAGAACATTTTTTTAAAGCTGTTCCTAAGCTATATTTACGAAAAACATGCATCATGTATTCCATGTGCTTTTAAAGCACTCCCCGAATTTTCATTTAACAGTTTTTTTTACTGATTCTATTACTACTAAAAACATAAAAGAGCTAATTACAGTTTGCGATTGTTCTTTACTATCATTATTTTCCTTATCTTTTTCTTTGAAATGCTATTTTTTTAGGTTAATTCTCTTATGATCGGATTGTATATGCTCGCTATGTTGAGACTGATCTGTGTAGCATTTCATGTGACTTGGTACAAAGTTTCATTTTGCGAACATCATCGCAAACGTAGTCTAGTAGCGTAACTTGTCTCGATGTGACAAGAGGATGAGCTCAGAGAACCCCAGAATTGGCGTGGGGTGTAAAACTGAAAGGCAATCGCAGCATTGCGAACCACTAGAGTGGGAATGCGGTAGTGATTAAATTCTCGCATCCCAATAATAGGTTGGTATCCCTCTGAAAAATCCCCCAAACTTCTCAGATTTAAGCATTGGCCTTCAGAATGAAGGTACATATTTTGAGCGAGATTTTTCCCCATTCATAATAGATACCATATTCAAATTTTATTTCCAATATAGGTTATTGTAGTAAATATTATAAAATTAATGACGCAAAATATTTGTTTCAAATAACTTAAATTCTCAGTGCAAACCAGGGGATTGGAAATAGGACCACGGAACCGTATTTCCTGGACTCTTGACCTCACGCTCATCAAACATGGCGATGAGTCGTTTTGGGCGCAAGGTTACAATACCATTTTCAAAGTTGAATTATACAAATAATTCTCAAGTTACAGAAAAACTTCTTGCATTGTAATTTTCAGTGTAGAGGGTACGTTTTAATCACATAATCATCAATTTTTATAGACTTCCCCAATGGGAAAATGGAAATGAAATACAATTGTACCTATAAGGTGTTAACGCGACTCATTTTCTTCATGCCGTACGCTCTCGCCTTCACTGCCGAATATGTTTTGCAATTCTGTAAAAATTACTGCAGTGAGAAATTGATCAATTATTTAAAATTGTTCATATTGTATACAAAATACACGCCGTTAAATTTCTGACGAAGCCTATGCGTTAGAAATTACTCATTTTCTTGAAAAAAAAAGTCTTTCTGGAGTGCATACCCATACCATTCCCCATGGAAAACAGCTGGTATTTTTTGACAAATAACTCGAAAAATATGATGGTAAGTAGCTGATACTTCATTATGATTGGAAAGATGAAATATTTATCTTTATGATGACGCCAAATTCATCGAATTTTATGTGAAGGGATATCTCGCTCCAAGTACTTTAAAAGGTATTTCTACGTAATTCACTCCAGCCCAGTGGTCACGAACATAGTATATATCTTAAAGATTTAGATGTAAAATAATGGTATTCTCTGTTCATTCTTCACGGCCTATTCTGTCCGTCACCACAATGGTTTTTAAACCTAGTCTTGTAATTGCCCTCCCAGAAACCATATTTTCATGCTAGTTGAGACTCTTTTCGAGGAGTCCCGATAAATTTACCCTGTATCTAAATGTGACTAATGGTGTAATGTAAAGAAATTCTATTTAACTTTTTCACTGTATTCAAGTATTAACATGGGTTATTACTGTAAGAGTCTTTGAATCAGTCCGGGATGCATCCGCCTGAGTTTAGGTGGATGAGAAAGTTATTTCCATAAAGGAATGTTACGTATCCCGAAATATATATTACGAATATAAATAGTATCGTGGAATCGATTTCCAATCGAGTGAATTCCTCTCATTCTATCTGATCGTGGAAGGTCTTCAGAGATTTTTTGTCCTATATTCCAACGTGCGAGTCATGATAACGAGGAATATGGGCATAACGGTTCATTTCCCGGAGTTCAGTGTTTCATTTTAAATTTATAATGTCGAAAACGATTCAGCTAATAGTGACGCAACTGAACGTAGATCAAGATTCAAATTCCATCATCTTTCGACGAGGAAGCTTACCTTTGAGAGAATGGATGATAATCAAAATTACGAAACAGATATATGATAGTAGAGTGAATGGTGTGAGAGGAAGAGGTAGACCGCGTTAATGACGGGTGAATGTGCTGGAAGAGACTCTAAAAAGGAAGAATCAGAAGACTCAGTGGCTAAGAATAATAGAGCGTCTTTGAATCAATGACGTGTGTGAGAGAAGCGAAAGTTGTTTTTTAGGATATAGTATTATAGAGGAAATTATTAAAAGTGATCCAGTTGTCTAGGTGTAACAGCAATAACTTAAGTTCTTTGCCTTTGCCAACCCCGAAAGAAACTCGCGTGATGGGCATGTGTGTATGAAGTATATAATGAAATACAAATACTGGTGGTCCATGACAAAATTATGTACAAATATTTGCCTTAATTTTTATGATAATTCCATCGCATAATTAGTAGATTTTTTTCTTTTTTTCCGCACTTTTTTCTACTGCACTAAATAAAAACAAGTTTGTTTTACTGCTTATAACTTTATGCTACTGGTACCAAAATATACTTTTAAAATTAAAATTTATTAGTGCTTACTAAATTTAAAAATATTTTTTCATAAAGCAATAATCTGCATTCGTTCAAAGTTGTTGCGTAATTTGGTGCCTGCCTTCATACCCTTTAGTCTGCATTGTATCACATAACTAGATTTCATTTTTCAAATAGTTTATATTTTTCCAAATCTCATGTCGTGAGAGGAAAATAATCCTATTTCGTTTCTTTTTCCTCGACGTAAAGCTCTGTATTACCCGGGATCGTTTATTCTGACTCTCTTTTTGTTTGATTAAATTTACTATCGCCCGTTTGCCCTCAAACTGTTTCTTAATATGTTTTGCATGCTTGCCTTGACTTCATTCTTCATTTTTGCTCCTTTTCACCTTCCTTTGTATTTTTAATCAATTCCTTCATATCACCCCTGTCTATTCCTAACCACGCAATGCAGTAGTCTGAGACGGGGAGATGTCGAGCATACGTAACCGGGGTAACGGTTCCCCCTACCTCTATTTGCATCAGCGGATGGGTGGGTGTCGGTGGGGGGCAATTTGAGTTGAGGGACAGGCGAAGAATGAGGGGGGGGGAGAAATATGAAGGGGGGAGAGGGTGAAGCAAAGGAGAGAGAAGTGATTGACCCACTTTTCAGGATGGCGTCTTCAGCCGCTCTCTATATTCAGTAGAATTTTTCTACCTACCACTTCTCTCCCTCCGTATTCTCTTTCAATCCCCTCTCTCTCTATATATATATATATATTTCATCCCTTGTTCTCTCTTTCTTCCCTGCTGCACCCTTACAACAACACTCCCGGTAAAAAATATACTCGCGCATGTCGTTCACCATTGGATTTACCGCACGCGAGTTTTCTTTTCCTTCGTATTCCCACCGTCAGACTCACTCATCCTCCTCTAACAAATACCCGACCAAGCGAGCCTACCACAATTTTCTCTTTCTCCAATCAAGGTGGGTTTAAACTGGCAAGTTTATTGTGTAAGTTACTCGCAGAAAGCGACTTTTGCTTAAATTCCACGAGTAAATGGCTCTGCAAGTCCACTTTCTGAAATTTAAAAGCTTCGGAAATTGGCTTGCAGAAGCGTATTGTTGTCAAAGTAAACAGCAAGCAATCTGTCGACGCACTACGTTGTGAAAATTTTTTTCGTTAGAGCAGAATTCCCCGCAAGCTCTTGCAGAAGATACTTGAGGGAGTAAGTTGCCAGTGTAAATCTACCCTAGCAATCTTTGTTTTACAATTTTCCACGCGTCTTTCATTTTCTTGTCCATTCGCTGGGAGTTGATAGAGAGGAAAAAAGACCGAGAATTAACCTACGGATCTTCGTATTTCCGAAAAAAGATCGGTCTTCATTTCTTTTGCGGTCCACAGCCATAAAGAAGATGTCGCATGCAGTCTACAGAATTTTTTTTTGTTTTAAAGTGTTGTATTTCCACGCTCTGAGTGTAAATACGCGATTTTATTGTTGCGCTGTTAATAGAAAGAAAGAAAAATATAATTGACGATGCCTTTATACTGAATGAAATATGCTCTTACACATATCAATCCTTATGAACACTGTAAAAATTAAAAACTGTGAAGAAAATGCAAATAACATTGTTAATTTGAACGCAAAATTTGGCAGAGGGGTGATGGAGGACAAAAAATAAAAATGAAGAGGTTTTCGAAGCATTTCTGTCTGATGAAATACCATCTTGAAGAATCAAGTGCACTGGTAAAATTGTAACGTCAAATTATTTTTCCAAACAATATTTTCCTGTATATTTCGCATTGATACCAATTTTTTTTTAAAGGAATACCTTGGTAATTATTTGTGACGTCATGCTTTACCAGTTCATTGTTATTCGGCAAAACATTTTTAAATATTGAGACTATTGAACGTTTTTTTTGCGATAGCATAACTGATTAGGAAATTGTCTTAATTTAAAATAAATATTCAGTTAAAATATACTTCTTCTTTCGCCAAATATTTATAAAGTATCGTAGACCACGCAGGACATGATCCTTGAAGATTGAAGATCTTGAAGAAGAAGTTGAAGGTTAAAAGTTACGCCTTTGGAATCAGAAATTTGGATTTGGTGAGTAGTTCGAGCGAAATATCATTTCACCTAGAATTTGAAGAAATTACCCTCATTTTAAAGAAAAAATATCATCTATCCAATGGTATATAAATACTTGTACTTTGCCGACCTACTTTTTGAACAATTTTGCTTTTAATATAAGCTTTTTTCATGGGATAGATTACGGATAAGCGCTATAGAGGGAGAATAGTGGAAAAGTTAGGAATTTCTAACACCTAGATTTCGTCAAAAACTGACGGTGTGTAGTTTATATGTTTGATTAACTCTTTATAAAGTAAAATCAATTTCTCACCGCAGTTATTGTTACAGATTTGCAAAACACCACCTGCTGTGTAGGCGTTTTCACCGATTGGAGTGAAAAAATGAGTCAAGTTAGAGACTTATGTAGATATATTTATTTAGAAACTGATAATATTTGTCATATAACTATGTTTTGCTTAATAATTCTTACTGACGCTGAAATAAAAAAAATTGATATGGTCCCCATTATGAATAGGGAAATATCTCGCTCAAACTACGTTAACAGGCTATGGGAGGATATCTGAGGTACGAATCCGGCTCATTTCAATTGGTTTTATGGCCCTAATGAGATTCCGCTCTAGTGTTGTTTACCTTGCACTGTTTGTTTTGCTTACCTTGTTTACCCTTAAAATTTTCATCATAGTAAGTATCCAAGAGTTGCTGAGGTTGATACATTCAAATATTTTTTCGTAACAAGTGGATGATATTTTTCGTAAAAATGAGAAAAAACTTACTTCGAGCTCATCACGAGAGAAATATGTCATCAGTGTGCCATACTACAGATTCATCGCACTTTCTATTTATTTGAGTGCCGGGTTTGGGCATGAGATCTGCAGACAGTCGCTAAGTGGTCTGCTCTGACGCTCAACGACGCATTCTGTGGGGAGTCACCTTCACTTCGGGAAATTTATATATACGAGTCCATTTCCCGAAACCTTGACCTTTCGTCGCAGCCATAACATCACTGGGCAATAATTCGTCATGACTGTTCGCTCTATAAGAGAGAAGAACACCCTTCAGCACTAAGGAACGGATGTGGAATGCCAATCCCGACCAATTACCGCCTGGGAACCACCACCAATGTCATCCTTTAGCCTTCCAATCCCGGGATAACCTTTCGCCATGACCCCACTCGCTCATCTGCCATTCTCTCCTTCCTCTTCACGCTCTCCACTCCAGCTCACAGAAGAACCGTGAGTTATTGGTAAAGATGTATTGTATCATATTGATTTCACTTATTTTAATTATGCATCCACAGATTGTCGTTTTTCTCTTCCATAAAATGCAACTTATTGCCACTCTTAATCCGTGTACATTAGTTATAAATTTTCTATCTCCTGGTGTAATCCTTGAACTTTTATATAAACTGCTCCCGATTTTCCTCTTTTTGATATTTCACCGATACATCAATTCCTTCTGCTGAAGCTGGCTACATACTTGTCATATATCACTTTTGTAATAGTTCACATTGCATTATAAGATTAATATTTAGCCAAATGTTTATTTTTGCTGTCTTACTATTTTTATAAATTAAAAAAGGCGTTATAATAACCTTTTTTTACCTCAGAGTCTCTATTCATACTATATGTGCTCTATGCTCCAGAAGACTAAGTCATAGATAAAAAAAATTATGTTCATGATGCACTATAATTTCTTCCAAAGAAGCGGGAAAAAACGAAAATGAATACGTTGGATTATTTTATTAGGTCCTTAAACGGCCGAAGTCGAGATAAGAAGATAATATCTTCTCTCCTTCTCGCTTTCCTTGGTCTCGTCGAACATCGTCGTTAATATCCTTGCTTATTATTATATAGCTATATGCTTATGATTTCCATCTCTCTTCTTTCTCATCTAACCATCATTCTCGCAATCCACGATTATCTGACGCTCGATGTATTCACTTTTCCTTTTGAAATCCTTGTGAAAGCTTCCGCGGCGTAGTAAAGATGAAGATTCTGGTCTTCCGGGTTTTCCTCCTAGTTTGTCCATTGTGCCGAGACGACAGTTTCGCCGGCGTTGCAGTCGGCTTCTTCAGGTCAGTAAAGTGCAGATGCTCATGTTTACCCGTCGGGTGCGCTGTTTACCCGTACGGTGTCGGGTGCGCTGTGATTGGTCATTTTTTCCCGCGTTTCTAAGTGGAATACCTACACGTTTCCAGGCGTTGGACTACTGGTAGGACAGCTTCACGAGTTTTTGACAATGTTTCTGAATCTCTGCATTACCATGATGTAATCAATTTGATATCTCCCGGTATCACCCGGAATTTTCCGTGTGTTTAAAATAAGTGCTTGTCACTACTAATTTATTTCTCCTTCATTAATCAACTAGCCTCTCACCACGTTCACTTCTTGCCCCTAGCCCATATCCTCCCACTTTAAATTCACCCCTCCCTTTCCCAAGCACTGCATTCTAGTCCCCATTGCGAACAGGTTTTTCTTGCCCGTGACTTCTCTTATTATCTCTTTTAGTTATTCGTATACCCCATTCGCATTGAGAAAGCGGTTCCTGCGGTGTAGAGGTTATCATATCAGCTATACACGCGGAAGGTCTCCGGTTCAAACCCGGTTGGGGACTTTTTTTACATGTCAGTGGTCCAAAATATATAAATTAAAGTAAATTATAATTAAAAATTATCTATTGTGGCGATGCTTGGTGGAAATTGAAGATAGAATTCATTATGACAAAAACAGTACAAAATTCCACTATTTATTTTAATGCTTTCGATCGGTTTTGACGTCTAATGCGTCATTTACAAGACAAAAAGAAGGAAATGTTGCTACTGCTAGCCTTATATAATAAAGAAGGAGGGTTAGGAACATGGAGAAATGAGAAGAGGTCAGGAATTGACGGTTGTCCATCAACCGTCAATTACTGACCTCCCCTCATTTCTTTTACCTGAATGAGGCAGTTGATCTCTTATTTGGTGTTAAGCAATTAATCATGTCCCTATATAGGGAGGGAGAGGTAAATAGAATGTTTAAAATGCATACAAGGATATCTAATGAGCCTCCGTTTGGTGGCAAACGCGAATAACGCTCGGTGCAGGCAAGCGGCGGGCAATCTGCCTCCGACTTGGGCTACGTGTCCACGAACTTATTGCGTTCGAGTTGCCCTCATCGACCCTAAAGGGCTGTTTACACGATGCGTGCACCCGCGCGGGTACATGCGTTAACACTTGCACGAACTCGTTCACCGAATTGTAACAGGGGATATTTTCTGGACGTGTGTTAATTCATTCGCGCAAGTTGCTGTGGTTACGCGATACATTTCTTGAGGAATTGTATTGCATTTACGCATGAACCCGCGCGGGTATATGCACCGAATAAACAGGCCTCAAGATTCAGTAAGATCGTATTAAAAAGAGTAATATTTCATACCGGTACGAAACTTTATTGATATTAAAGTATCGTGCCGAGTCGTTACAAAACTTTACGTTTAGTTCCGTTCCGGATCACATCCCTGCCAAAGAAATATATGCCATCAGAAAGGAAGCCAATTTTCCCTCAGGGCAATAGTGATATTACAGATAGACAGGGCAATAGTTCTATTTTTTGGCAACTTTATTCCCCCGTGGAGCACATGCATTGCTCTACTATTCTTTTCCTTCTTTGAAATTCACACTAACGAAAGAATGTGCATTTTCACCTGGAAAACGACAATTTTGGCCAGGAAAATCTGGAAGAGTCCTGGAATTTCATTATCTCTGGTCTGCGACAGCCCTGCATTATATATAAACGGTTACATAATTGTGGCAAGGGGTTTGGTGACAGAAGAGACTCTAAAGTCTAAATCTCGGCCCAAAAACAAAATGACACTTATCTATCTATATATGTCAATGCAGGCATAAAAGGAAATTTTAGGTTCCGATCGATAAAACCGTACTTCATATCCATCACCTCGATACCCTTCATACATTGAGGGTCGATAATAAGGTCGATGGTGAATGGGTTATTTGATAGGCCAAGGTTGAGTTCACCTTTTATTGTGCTCACAGGGGTGTAAGGCACACATGTAAGGTAAGAGAAGAGGTTACTTTCTCTTTACGGCTAGTGGTTTCCATGGAAGATCCGGTCCCCAGAAAACTAGGGAGCCTCGAGGAAATATTTTCAATCGGGCTTTTCGGTGACCGCCGCCACCCTATAGTCTCCCCCACTCTCAAATCTTCCCATCGGAAATTATTGCGAGGCTTTCTTTGAAACACTCTTATTCATGCTGAGTTATCACTTTACTATCTTACTATACTTTTACAAAACTGAAATTCCGTTCGTTTGAAAGCTGTTGACTTCCAAAGCCCTTGACGGACTCAAACAAAATTTGACACGCATGTTCCTTAGGACCAAAAAACATTAATAGGCTATATTAGAAAGGCCCAAAGGCCTCCATATTGGCCCGTTTTAACCAATTTTTACTTCCGTAAGAAAGGCATTGGATTCGGTTTAGTTTTTTTTTAATCTTTTAAATTATTCTCTCTCATGATATAGGCTAGAGCATTTTACTATCGGATGACTGGAATAATTCATTTTATAATTCCTGCATTCCATTTTTGTATTCGGTTTGTTTTTTGCTCCAAATTCGTCAATTTCTTCTACTATTGCAGCAATAGAAATTTTATTTACTTGGCAACCGCAGCATAGGCTTTAAATGGGGGCTTATTCCCTAGGTACTTATGTTTCGTTCTATGATCAGCATGACAGAATTGCAGCGATATTTTATCCGGGTATTCATTACAATAAAGTTTTGTACTTTTCTACACTTTTTATTTTTTTTAAACACTACTCGTTTCACCAATTTTATGGCATCGTCAGGTGTATAAAATTGGCGAAACGCGTAGTGTTTAAAAAAAATAAAAAGTGTAGAAAAGTGCAAAACTTTATTGTAATGAATATTAAAAATTTCTACAAATTAGAGCCTGAAGCTGTGAATTTTATTCGGGGTATTTTAAACCCCAACCTCTCCATGTGTGGTTAATGACTGCTACATACTATGTATATGAATAGTGAATGTCACATAGGAAGGATTATTTCAAAGTTATGCTTTAATGTTTTTTCTTCTTCCCGCTTAAATTCAACGGGCACTATCTTCTAGTTAGTGATAAATATTTGATTATATTATGAACATACTAACACCCTTAGTTCCACGAGCCGATACAAACTGGGTTACGCATGTACTATTGATAAAGTACTTATAACTAATTACGATATGTTCTTTGTTGGTACTGTAACGAAAAAAGAGAATATAGTCAACAATGAAACAAGTACAAGACGGTAAACTTAAACTCTCCACATAGCTATTTTAAAAGTCTGCGGGATGGTCCAATAATGGACCAGTATGAGAGGAACGTGCTTCGGTGGTTTGGCAATACCGAGAGAATGGAAGAGAATTGATTAGCGAAGCATGGGTGGGATCAAAGTTTTCTTGGTATTATACACCCCTTTGGTAATATATACCGTATGACGTGGGTGAGAATATATGTGGTGAAGGATTTGATGCTTTCCCGGCAAATTATTCCAGGAAAATTCTCCCGTGCTTCCAACCGGATCAGGTTCTCAATCTCCGTCATCATCATGTGCTTTAGGCCTGAATATGATGGAAAAGTCTTCCATCGAAACGTCGGCGGAGATGGAGAACCTGACCCGGTTGAAAGCCCGAGAGAATTTTACTGGAATATATGTGATTCACGCAAAACGGCGCGACAAAAACTACGCAAAAGGGAATGTATTAACATTTGGCTCTGTATTGCAATGAATTTGTTATTATATAGTATTCTTACTGCAATTACAAACTTACTACGCCCATTAGTGAACAATTTCTGCTTAGCCCTTAACCGCAAAGCTCCCCTAAGGTAACGCGTACCAAAGGGTGGGAACCGTTGCTCATTGAGCGACCGCACTTTCTTAATCCTTATCTATATCTACATAATACCCTGCAAGCTGCTTCAAGGGTGTGCGGCAGAGGGTGAGTTATCACCTATATGCGATACACTATACCCTAATAAAGTTAATGCATCTACGACTATTGGTGCATTAGCAAACACCTGCCAATACTTGTCAGGAGGTGAAATTTCATCGACATGCACTACACTATAACTCTCTCTTAAACTCGGGAGACCCATCTCTTGCTTCGGGATTTGCTGCCTTGTACACGGATTTCCGGGCCTGAGTATGGCCCTCGGAACGTCCCAACCAACCCCTTTTCGCGGAAAGAGGGCTTGAGACTCCCGGTTTGAAGGTTTTCTTCTTCGAGATTTCTTACAATCGGGGGGGGGGGGACGAAGTGGGCTCTGGGTTCATAGGGTCTTCGGGTTAGTACCCCGGCGACAGGGCCCTCAGCATGCATGTGGCTGTAATAGTGGAGCAGCAAGTGTCCCAGAGGAAAGAGCGGCAGCAGCCCCAAAGCCTTTGATTCCGCCAGCCCAGTTTGTGTATGGTGTTCGAAGATCCAGTACCCGTTAATTTTCGGCAGGATAACGTTAGGACGGTTGAAGGAGCTGGACGTTCTACTACGAGCAACCCTTCGATCTTGGCTGCACCTGCCGAAGGACGTGTCCATCGGATAGACCCACGCCCCAGTAATGGAAGGAGGATTAGGAGAACCATCTCTCCGCTTTGCCATCCCGGTCCAGATATGGAGGAGATAAAATGTCCTCAAGCCAAAATCTTCAGCAACCAACGCCGTGGTCCAGACACCATACTTCCGCCGCCAATACCAGGGAGTTGTGTTTGAATCCCTCGAGATAATTCCGATCACGTAACTAAGGAGTCACGTGGTACAATGACGAACGGTTAGTGATTTTGGTGTGTCTGAACCTATCGGATGGATAGCTTAATGTTTTAATACGTTGTTCATCGCGTCTATAATCAGGATTTATAACACGATTAACAATATTACGGTTATAGAAACTCGATTAGGAAGAATGCGTGAGATTTTTAAGAGTGGTTCAAACATATCCAAGTGAGCCTAATACATTATTTGCTAAATTATGAATTAGCACATAATATATCGTATTAAAAATTACGTAAAAATTTCAACTTAATGCAATGGAAAAGATTAAGTTCATGCTTAAGATCAGAATCAAATGAATGCTTAATTGAGTGCACTTCCCATTATAACTGTGCATAATTAGTTTCCTCGCACGCCAAAGAGTTATTTCTTTCGATCACAGTGTCTGTTTTCATAGTTGTTTTGGATACGGCAACGCATAATGAAATTCGAAAAACGAAAAATAATAAATCATATGTATAACCATAAACATAGTAGCAATATCTTGAGTGTTAATGTAATGTAACCGCTGTAGTTGAAGGTATTAACTAATTAAATCCATGCTCAGTATGCTGTACAAGATAACTGAAAGACTTAAGCTGAAGAGAAAAAACTAAGCATGTATTCCGTCTGCCCAAACACGGACCTCTTTCTCATTTAACCTTCAGGTCGATATGTAGATTCTTCAACATTCAAGTGAAAAGCCTAACTAATCACAAAAAATCCGTCAGGTTGCCCTATACGTATGGGATTTGTCTTTGGAGGTAACAAGAGCAATGACTTCCATCCTGAAGGTCCGGGTTCGAATAACGGCAATGGCGGAGATATTTCAGTGGAATCTCCCGGTCCCTACTTGGGTGTCATTAGAATAGTTCTTCAAGTGGAATTCTCCGTCCGTCGGACGGAATGTTTAACTGCGTGCCTTTCGTTTAAAAATTGAGAATACCTACGCCAAGTGCCACTCCACTCTTCTTCCACCCTACAAATAGTTCTTACCAAACCTTTAATGATTTAGCATAGAGGGGAGAAAGCTAGAGAGATAGATTTCAGGACGGACAGTATGAAAGATCATATTTTCTGTGTACGATAAGGGACGAAAATAGCTGTAATCCATGTCGTCATAAATGGTTATGGTAACGATATATAGAGTTGTTAAATGTTCATTTTTTTAATTCTTTCAATTTACGATGCCTGCATGGGATGCTTTTAATTTTATGCTTTATGTGTCTCCATTTTGTTAATAATGTTTCCTTGCCAGTATGACTGAATTGTAACAAATTGTCCCCATTGTATATTAGTGAAATATCCATCCCGCAATAGTAGCCTTATTTCTCATGAAGTCCCGTCATGTGTGTTACTTAATTTAACACAAAAGTACATTTATCAAATACCTAATAACGGTATGATTTTTATTTGACGGTCAGCTGATACCTGGTGTGGAGTCATCTCATGCTGCACACCCTTGAGGAGGCTTTCAGACTACCACATAGAGATAGATATGACCTCAGGTGTCGGTCGCATTTCCAAGTAACTACCATTTCTTTTTTCTTCCTTTCCTCCATACCACTGGATGAAAATTATTAATGTTTCTATTTGTATCACGAGTATTCTTAGAGGTATCCAACTTCGATTTGAGTTATTTAATTTTGGATATTTTCACATCCATAGCCATTCTTAACCGGATTATGAAACCGGGAAAGTATTGAGTCCTTCATTTCCAAGGTTATGCTACGTTGGATTGAGGCCATGATGCGACTCATGGCGTCAGTTAGCGCAGCGCCAACTTGCAGTACTCTGGTACGGCACGAAGTTGACGATGCTATGATTTGAGGTTGTGATTATCCGACGTCGCCGTGAGAGCCTTTTGTGCGTTGAGCCTTTGTGAGTTGACGCCGCGATAAGCCGACAAACGAGATAAGCTTGAGCGTAGCTGAGATAAGTCGATAAATTACGCATAAGCCCTATTCTCACTCCGCCATCGATGGAAGGTATGGAGGGCGCTTCGTGTGTGAATCGAGACCGCATATGTGGTGCCAAAGGTTATACGAGAGGTTAGGTGACTTCCGATTGTGAGGGTAGGTGATGTCGCCGGGGAGGGCGTCAGATAAGGCCGGCACTTCTTCATCCGCTGCCTCCCTTAAGACCTCTCTCTCTCTCTCTTCACTATCATTCCTCGCGCTCTGTAATTTGGTTTCACCGTAGTATGACTTACGGCCGGTCGAAGAAACAGTACATCTGACATATTTATGAGACCGATAAGTAAAGGGATTCGTTCCATATGCGTTTCAGAAATATTCTATAAATTTATTTGGTTTCGTAAAGAGTCTCGTAATCTATTTCGTTTGATGCAATTGGGTTAAATACTTGTGAGTTTCTTAAGGGTGCTTTCGATTAGCGGTGAAAGCTGGTGATAGACGGTGATCATCGCGCCGTTGTGTTTTTCATTTATAGCAATAACCGGATATCGCTGGCTGCCGGTGGCCATAGGTGCTTTCAATCTAGTATGGTGGATAGGCGGCTATTGACGGTAGCAACTGGTGATCGCCCGGCGACCAAATTTAATATAACAGCTCAAAGTGGCTATTCACGCATGTGCAGTCCGTCTCGCGTTCTCGCGCAGCATCGGATAGCTGTGAAGAAATGAGCACGTTGTTCTTCAATGGTTCGACTAACCTCGGAGAGGACAGCCACCGACAGCCAGTTATTTCAATAAATCGAAAGAACCACGAGGTGGCAATCGCCGTCTAACGCCGAAAATCGAAAGAACCCAAATCCTCTCCGGGCCGAGCCTAAAACATTAAAAACAATATGCACATTTATGGAAAGCTATGTGCTACAGCTTATTTGAACACTAGACGGACTGCACATGCGTAAATAACTGCATTGAGCGGTTGAATTTCATTTGGTCGCCTGACGATCGCCAACTTACGCCATCAGTAGCTGGCTATCGAAAGCACCCTAAGTAAGCAAGATGGCGGATGCGAAATGAAGCACTTGGAAGTGTAATTAGTTGATAAAAGAGTTATCATGTGACGAATGACGCGTATATTCCTTTGGGCTGACTATTATTAATGTGCATAAGAAATTTTTATGCGTGAGATGAACAAACATAAATTTTATTCGCCGAAGGAGAATAGACAAAGCATTCGAAGCAATGGCCATTGAGAGATAAGTTATTAGGACGGTAGTAGCATGCCGCTACCAGAATTTAGTAATTAGTTCCATGATATGGATTTTGTAACTATCGATTCGATAGCTTTTTATTCGTGCAACCGGTCATTAAATGCCATTGGATTTATATTCTGCCTATTAGTAGAAAAACGTGTCCTCTGTTTTGTATGAATAACAAAATCTTACCTTTATGCGTCATATTTCTTTGCGAATTGGACTTTAAATCACATCCTACTAAATGCATGAATGTTTAAAAATTATATTATTTCTCTGTTGGTATAAATGCCTTTTTCGTGAAAAGACACTCAACGAGAAGGAAATACACTCAGTAAATTGAATGGTAATAACATATAGGCGTAAATTAATCTCAGTTTTTTAAATCATTAGTCAGTAATTACTGAAACTGAAATCAAAATGCGATAGTTCAATAGAAATTACGCTGAAGTCGGCTCATGTGGCCAGGAAAAATTGTTCATTAAAAGAATAGGAAGCTTTCCAGTCATGGTGTAGAAGTTAGAACAGATCTAAACAATTCAGCGCACATGAACGCCAGTGAATCGAACGATGTGCGCAAGCGAAACGTTAGTTAACATTGGAAACTACCAACTTCGGCAAGGGAGGAGCAGCTAATCCTCTCTTAACGCCGCATCCACTTCTCTCCGCAACCTATCCGCAATGTAATCCGCTGCAGCGCAAGGTGTCCGGCTAGATTGGACTCCACACGCGACACCTCTTAGCCGATGCTATTATCTCCCTGCGACACCGGAGGTCTTCTTCCAAATTTCGAGCATCGATCTCCAGCGGTTATGCGCCGCGCGAGATGCATACAGATAAGAGGAAACAGTGGTCTCCTCCACAGAAACACACTCCAATGCATGGATAGGTAGTCGCATCGATATGGCTAAATACAGAGAGGCCAAGAGCAACAATGGCTGTTGTAAATGTTTTCGCAATCCGCCATGTTCTTAGCAATTTGCATCCCGACCCGTCGATATAAGTTAAATAATAGTGAACCGTGAGAGGAAATGGTTATTTAAAGGGAAAAAGTTACTCGGAAGTAATGTCCAACTTAAGTATCGTTTCTAATTATTTTTTAAAAGTTTTATCCAAAAATGTATTGACTACAACCCAAGTTCAACGAAGGGAAAAGCGATACTCTTGGTTTTTGAATGAATGTTTTGTTATGAACTGATGAAATATTTTTGTAATATTTCCCTCAAGGGAACAAAACATGCGTAAGAAAAGTATGAGCCGTCTTAAAAATTGTCGGGTTTGTGGATTTTCTAGTATTCTCTTTGAATCGGAATCAGCTCCTTTTCTTGCCCAAAAGATCATTGATTTTAGTTAGGTATGGTTGAAAGATTTACTCAATTTTCCTTTTGTGCTACTTTCAAACATTCAATTCGTCAAGAATCACTGAGCGCATGGCAATGGTTTTTAGCTTTGTGGCGAAAGAGCTTAGTAAGAATATTGAGTATGCGCGCAAAAATCATTGCTTAAAATTGAAGCAATTGTCGGTGACTTAAATTTGTGGAATCGACACACTACTCAAAACGAGGTTAAAAAAATACTTCGTAATTTTCCACACCTATATTTTTATGGCATGACGGACGGGAGATGGTTTCACATCATCGTCGATGGTAGGTCAGCTTTGTTATTTAATTGACAAGTAAATTTAAATAAAAGTTTAATCCATATCGTCAATGAAAGTAAAGAAAGTGTGACTGCTATGCATGCATTTCTGTCATCCATGTGACCATCGACAGGGAGAGTTATAATCTCGTTTACGAGATTTTCATGCAAAGCAGTCAAACTTTCTTCACTTTCATTGACAATATGGATTAATCTTAAATTTAAATAGGTCACATTTATGGTGATGTAAAAGCATCGAAATCGGTCAGGTCAGAACAGTAAAAAGTGTGGAAAATTATTAAATATTTCTTTATCTTCATGATGAGTAATTATATTAAACAGTATACGAACCAACCAGCTTGGCCACTCTGTATATACTCTGTGATTATACATTGCGTTCTTAAGGGAAGGATTTAAGCTCTGATGAAGTCTCGTACTCCGTGAATGACTAAACGCTTGCCCCCGGAACAGGATACGTTTTTATCATTAACGTGTGTTTTTAAAAATCAGTTCTGATATCAGTGGAGCGTGCAAGTTAAATATTAATTAAGAAGGAGTTTTACTCGGGGGCTAATTGACATCGCATGCCCTTGTCTTATCAAGCATTTTACAAAGAATGTGTCTTTTGCGAATATTGAGTAATGTAGCTCTTGAGGAATTTCAGCAGCAATAGCCGTGTCATTGCATTTAAACATAAAATTAGAATTAAAGCTTGTTTTTACGTGTTGCTCACATTTCTCTTTCCCGGTCGTCACGCAAATCCGCACGCAAAGAAATTTATCAAAGATGATGTAAATTTCATTTAAATATTTTGAAGAAAATGGGAATTTCTTGAAATTCGTTGAGGAGTACTGAAATTGGTATGGAGAGAAATTGTCAGTACTTCCATGAGTATGAACCTCTACTGATTATTACTATTGTTTTCGAATATCAGTATTTCCCTTTCTCTGACAGAGTCGTATTCGTTAGTGTTATGTATATCTAATTGACAACATGAACTTCCCTTAGGGATGAAACTTACTCATCAGGAATATTTTTACCTGTCAACGTAGGTTTTTGGAGTTATATTTGTCTCATCTGTAGGCTGCCGGGACTAGTTCCTTTGCCTAGTGATAAATTCGACGCTAGTGCAGAATAATTCAGCTTTTAATGATTACTTTATGCTTGCGCTACTATTGGTACCTTTTTATAGATTTTAGAAATAGATAGGTACTTTTTTTGAGCTGATAATTTAAATTTTAATGTTAAGCTCCTGTGAATTAGATGGACAATGCTTATGAGTGCACAGGAAGCAGGTATTTAAAAGCTTCATTTCTTTTTTAATCATAAAATGAACTTCGAGCTGAATGTAGTCACCCTTAGAGAAGCGGGAATGGCTTTCTGATTCTCTAGTCCTTCATAAATATCCATAGTTTATATCCAAGTAGTATTTTTTGTGATTCTGCATGCAGTACCTTTGCTACACCCAAGGTTGAGATTACTATAGAAATGTTCCGATGATACGAGTATCAGGTTGACCCGTATTCTCCAGCGTCATAATATTAAAGCTATGCACCTACCACCACCTAAATTAAGGGATCAACTGGTGAAGGCGAAGGATCTCATCGGCTTCAAGACGCCAGGAGTCTATAAAATTCCCTGTGAATGCGGTAATGTCTATGTAGGAGAGACAGGCCGAACGATTGAGACCAGGCTGAAGGAGCATTGGAGACACTTTAGATTGGCGCAACCACAGAAGTCGGCATTAGCGGAACATAGCATCAGCGAAGACCATGCCATACAATGGGAAGATGCAAAGATTCTTAGCCGCACGCATGGCTATTGGGACCGGTTGAGAGACCATCGAAATCCGCTTATAAAAAAGAAATTTTAATTGAGATACCGGTTTTCAATTAAGTAGGGTCTGGAATCCTATTACCAATTACATTAAAAGTTGAAATAGAAGGCGAGAAAATCAGCCAACGGTCAATCACTCAAACGAACCAATCAGGAGTCCCCTGATACGGATTGTTGCATATTAATAACGGCCAAATTTATCTCATGCGGCATTCAGTAGTCCTGATGATGGTGAACAAGTCGTTCGTTGAAACGTTAGCAGAAATGAAGCCTATAACCTGGTGTGAAACCCAAGAAAAATTTATAAATCAGATTCACCGGGAAAATCTTAAATCATTTATCCGTGGATATTGTTTAGCCCCACTCGACGTCTGTTAAAGCATTAAAAGTGGCAAAATAACAGAGACGCAGCGGAGGACAGATAGATGAAGACAAGGATTCCGTGGTCCTTTGCTCCTGCTTTGCTTTGACTGCTTAAAAAAAAAGAGCGAGTCCCCAATCTTTCCCAGAACATCTGCCTTTTTGTTCCTTCTCGGTCATATTTCTTTCAACTATTCTCTCCCTTCTTCATGGCTAGTGCTAACACTCCCTGCCTCACACACTTGCGGAGACTCTTAGGGTGGTAAAGTGGTAGCGAAATATGGTGGAAGTCGCCTGCGAGAAGCTTGACATCAAGGAAGGTAAGGTTCGTGTGGCAATGGGTCAGCTAAGGAGCGGAGTGGTGAGGATAGAACATGGTAGGCAATGCTGCCAGCATGACTGCATTTAACTTGAGAGGGTGGAAAAGTGTCAGCAGCGTGTTTCACGACGATGTTTACGATCCAAAAAAAGCTGGATCGAAATAAGCTGATATTGTTCTCAAACATACAAACAATTGGATTGGGAGCCATGAAGAAGCGGAAAGTTGATGTGAATGACAGATTGAATATTTAGAAGCTGACCATGGAGGTTTGAGACCTTGAGAACCCTGGTAGTCCAACACGAAGATAACCCCGTGCGGAACCAATTCATAGGGAATGAAAGGGAAAATTCTTCCAATGAAAAGGTTCTACTGCGCAGTTGCCACTATGTTTCGCTACCGCAACATGTTAAAGCACTACAAAGGAAATACAGAAAGGTTTCTCAGGTGTTCCACCGAGATAGGGGCTCTATCTCTGCCGACGTTTTGAAGAACTACTCGCTCGTCATCAAGCAAAGCCCTGAACCATGCAAAAACCCTGCTGATGAAGAACGATTCATTCTTCGAAACGTCGGCAGAGATGGAACCCCTGACCCGGAGGAACAGCCGAGAATCCTTCCTATGGAAGATACGGTGGGAAAACATCAAGGATCATTCATGGCTGACTCATTGACTTTATGGGAAAGGCTCTCATTCCGAAAAGGGTGACGAAGGTAGTACTCTTGTAATTCTATTTTGTTTTAAGTCAATACTCCCACTTTCAGTGATTGCTCCGGTGTAACGAAGTATTTTCGGTCAAGGAGAGGAAGGCATCGTTAGTTTTCTCTTAAGAGGTTTGAAAACCTTTTTCATTTTCTTTTTTCATCCATCCTAGCCTTCCCGCGTCGATTCCCGCAAGTTTCTTAGCTGACCCTTCCATCCATCTCATTGCAAGCATTAAGGGTGGGAGACGGATGGACTGCCTTTGCGGAGCAAGGAGGGTAAACTGTGGTGTGGGGACCTTGTCGAACGGAATAAGATGAGGGATTCTGAATTATGAAGGTTGTATTCCGCCTTGAGCACCTCTTCACTCAAGTCAACGAGTTGTTACTTCAGGAAGAGTTGCGGGTAAAAAAAATAGTAATATTTGCGAGCAACCGCTTACATTCGAGGAAAAAACATCGAGGGAGAAATGAAACGTTGCTTTATGAATAATTCATATGCTTCCTTCGCGAAATCGGCCCCACTTTTTGAGTGTTTTACGCCAATGCCCTTCGCGATGGATATGATTTTTTATTATTGCTGGGAATTATGAAGATTTCGAGAAACCCTCTCATAGGTGAGAGCGAGTGTGATGCGTTGACATTTGATGGATATACCTTGTCGTCTGTTTTCCAATTGATGGCTTATCATTTCCCACGATGTTACTGGCTGGTTATGGGTCTCCGTAAAACCCATGCTTGATTGGTCATCCAAAAGAAGACCGTAATATTTCAGTTTAACTGAGGATATACTTCAACTGAATATCTGTATCCATTTTCTCAATGGCTGTGTATGTATAAAAGCTGATTTATACCCGCAAAAAAAATCATAGATAAGCAGCTCACGGAATCTATTATTCATGTGAATGAGAAAGGAGCCCGAATTTACGTTCCAAAAGTCTATTTAATAACATCGATCCTTGTCAAGTCGGTCGTTTTTGAGTTCATGGGAAAGTATTTCCTTTCCCTCACCCAAGCTGATTGCGGGGAAAGATCTCACGCAATATACATACATCCCAAATACTTCGACTTTGTCCCTCATGTTTAATTTAACCCAATCAATATTTGCCGGAACTTGAGAAATTCGCATACCTGGAATCCCTGATTAATTCGGAGGGTGAACCAAAATATGTAAGTGACTACCTGAGATGCATCAACGGAAATGATATCCTTGAGAATATGAAAATTCAGCGTCCTCAAATGAAAATTTATCGTATCACATAGAAATAAATTCTTTTTCACGTGTATATGAATTACGAAGGGATATATTTCTTCACTGGTATGTCCACAGAATATTTAACGACCCCTTCAGTGTTCGGCGCTGTGTCTACGCCCGTTTCAACCAGCGTTCAGAAGCGCGTTCGCGAATACCGCGAAATCGCGTTCAGAACTTATTATAACTCTCATCAGATTTCGTGGTTTCATTTAAACTGCTGACACGGAAACGGGCTCACGGAACGAGAATCGTTTGCATCTTAATACCGACCGCGAACTCAAAAATTGGTGTAATAGTCTTTTGTGTTTTACAGATAACGGAAGCGTTTGTCGCCTAATTGTAAAATATGTACCTATTGGTTAAGCTGTCTTTAGGTTGCTATTTTTATTAATACACTGAAATGAAGAGATAATCACGATATATTTTCAACATTTTGGGAAATATCTCTGCAGTCAATTTACATACAGTATATTTTTACAGCCAAATATGTACTATTAGCTTATTGTTGTTCAAAAACAATCGAAAAATAAATAGCATTAATTATTGAGCATTCAAAAACTACTGAATTTCAACATTTAAGTATCATGTTGAAATTTCTTTGAATTTTGAAATCACTTTGATAACTCACTCTACGAGGCCGATTTCAACACACCAAACTAATTACAGTACCTACCACTAATTCTAATCTTTCCTCTCAAGTATTTTTAACTATCCACCGTACCTTTTCCATACTTATACTACATTTGCACATCTCAAAAAATTACAGTTTTGACTTAAAAACCTTTTGTCCAATCAGGATGTTGAAGATAACACCTAAGCACTTTTCTATTGCTTTCAAAGCCACGAAAAAATACATAACCTTTATGATGACCTAAATACGTACTTTTCCACGATAGTAAAGTTTCAAGAGTTTACAGAGTCCTAATCTTCAGCTCAACCTCCTCGCGGTAAAATTTTCTCGCGTTTGTTAGCATATTGGTTCAGTTGACTCCATGCTTCGCTCACGCATATAAGTTTTTGTAAGAAGCTTCTAATGGAAAGTGGGAAGATTTTCCGTAGGTTCACTCTTTGAGGAAGCCACCGCATGAATGCTGAGGGGTGCTGAAAAGAGCTCAAATGTGAGAAAGGTATAAATGTATCGCACATTCGGGGGAGAAAAAAATGTGACTTGCGATGAGGAAGAAATAGAGAAGGAAGGGGTTCCCAAGGAATATATTTTTCCTTGGCGTTTTCCCTGGACCTTAAGCGAGATTGTAAGGATTTCATATGCATTGAGCATTCATGCATTCCGACCATAGAAACCAAGCATGGGGATAGGGTTCTATTGAGAGTTGAGTAATTATTTATGGATATATTCCGGTTATGAAAGCGAATCCGAGAGATTGTTCGGGAAATTTATTTTTATAAATAGGCTAGAACTAAGTATCATCCCGACCGAGTTTTATGTATTTTTTTGCAGTTCTATTTCCTCCCCTCTTATTTTCTCGATGTTTTTCCGAAATATTACTCTCGGAGGTTGACTCTTGGGCGAGTGGTTCTCGCTTTATACACTCCTTCGTGTCCCGATTTCAATAATGGAGGCGGCCGGGATCGCAGGCAGGTACGAGAGGCCCTTCTGAACTGCTTCTCTCTTCTTCATTTTTTCATCTATTTTCCCTTGCATCCGAATGAACCCCCCCTGAGGAGATCTTTCTCCGAATGAACCGGCGGAGATCTTTCGGCAGAAATGAGTGGTAGCATGTAGGTCATCTCTCGGCCAAGACTTTAGCGTGAACTTTACCCCTTCGATAAGTCTCATCCGTTCCTAGTGACGGCACGTGTTATGTCGATGTTACGCTGTATATTATTATGATTGCATGTGCTCATGACGTACTCTGGCCGAGCTCAATATTCGTTCATGCCTTTTCTGTCCCTTGTTATTTCTCCCTTCAATTTTTATATCGTGGTGAACTCTTCAAGCTTGTATACGATAAAGGCGTTCTCGGCGAGGAAATTTGTCACAAGAGCAACCTCTTTCGTGTGACGTCAGGAAAAACAGTTGTGTGACGTCAGCAACGATAGAGCTCCCGACATTGCATAAAAACACTACGCTATATAAGCGTCTTTATCATTTAAAATAATCCTCGTTTGGGGAATTTTAAATGGAAAGTTGGAATTTAAAAAGAATAGGGTAGTTCATTGCCAATGAGTACTGTCGGAGAAGACGCCATTAGTGATTAATTATTATTGTTTTTAAAAGGACTGTACATGGAAGTGCATTGTCGGCAAAAGATTAAATTTACCTATCAAAATAAACATTTTTGCTTCATTGACAAAACAACGTATCCTTCAGTTACATGAAATAAGTTAGGAACGAAAAATACTTTTTAATTTTCCACATTTCTGCTCCATACAACGCTACACTTCACATCAAACTCTTCACCAGCCTCTGCTTTATGTCCTTAACCAAGGTACCCGTCATCAGCTCCCTCCTATATTGCTGCACGCTTATTTCCTTAGTGCTATTCTATAATGCCCACTTACTTCTAGCTTACTACCAAAGCAATTAAATTCCTCTGCTTTCTCCAGTTTGTACCCTCCTACTTTGATGACCAGCCTCGCTTTCTTTTCCCGAGAAAATCTCATTACTTTTGCTTTCTTATTATTTATCTTCATTCCGTATTTCAGCTGGATTATAATACGCTGATATTGTTCACAACTCATTTTAGTTGATGTTAATAACAGATTGAGCATTTTAAAGTTGGCAAAAAAGGCTTACGACATTGGAAACCCTGATTTTCAAACGCGGACACTAACTTACTCCCCCATTTGGAGCTAGTTCGTAAGGAATGGACTCTTCCCCTGAAAAAAGACCTACTGTGCAACTGCCACCATCTTACACTATAGCTAGATTGGTGACTCTCCCGCCTTGGAACTCAAGTTTATGGGTTCAAATCCCGCCTCCGTCTTGCATTTGGATTTTGCAAGAACTTCCGTCAAGAAGTAAGGTGTAACGTTGGAAGTTGGAGTCCTTATAATTCAAGTCCACTATACCGAACGCGATACCCATATTTGAAATCCATTGGCCGTGTAATGTAAGTTTTAGCAAGTTCGAATCTCAACTCAGGTATGGATATTATTTTTGCCATAGTTTTAACGGAATGATTTAAGCTGTGCAGTTGGTATTCTTAAAAAAAACCTTGTGCATTTCTGAAATACTTTCACCTGAAACCCAAATATTGATGACTGCTTGGGAGCAGTAGTTATGGAACTGTACGAACCGATAGGTATGAAGTTATTACGTTGCCACATTTATTCCGCTATCAAGACAAAGTCCTCGAGCCGGATTGGGTGGTGTGCAACGTGGCAACAATGGTATTCACATCACTTGACATTCAACAATCGAGAAGTTCCATAATGGACACCGTGGAGTACCTACTTCGTAGAAATTTAAATGACTCCTCATCCATGGATCTTACTTGGAAGTTTGGAACGGTCAGCAGATATGTTCACTCGCGTATTTCCATCTCTTTCTCTAACCCCTTGGAGAGGCTAGTGCCCCTCCTTACTGCCTTATCTGTGGGAAAGGAAGAGGAGGGGGGAAAGGGTAACTCAGTTTCATCGAGGAGGGTACCACACAACAATATCTCTCCACGGCCACAATCAGCGCGAGGACCTTGGTACGTACACATGGGGGACGACCCTCCGGTCACGGAAAGGGACAGCCATATTCTCCGGCCGGTACAGCGTCCGGACGCTCAATTTTTCCCCTCCGTCGTAAAGGGAGTGAGAGTGTTCTGAGTGAAGTGGGACGATGCAGGAAGAGAGGGGGTTGACACTCGTGTCTGACTCTGGAAAAAAAAGGTCCTGACGGAGGGAAGACGTCATAAAAACGCGTGGAGGGAGAGTGGGAGAAGAAATGAATGCGGAGAGAAAAATGGGGACTGAAGGAGGGAGAGGGATGGGGAAAGGAGAGGAAGGAATAGTTGGTGAGGGGAAGAAGTCATCTCTCGAATGGTGACTGAGAGTGAAAAAGAATACGAGGGAGAGAGAGAAGGAAGTCGGATTGAATAGGGGGAGGGGGGTCGGAGGGGGTAGGAAAAGGGAATGACCCCCGAGGAGCAACGGAGAAGTGCGAGATTGAGAGTCTGCGGAATGGACTGAACTCATTTTCCTGTTCCCATCTGCCCTTTCCCTCGAGCCGCCGCGCCAATCCCGCGAGCGCTAATGCCCTTCCGCATGGAGGTCAGCGTCAAACGCCGTTTGCTTTATGGCCAGCACCAAGCGTGTACGAGGAGGACTGGTTGAGGGTGTGGGAAGGGCGACTCTCACGCGGGAGGAGTGCTCCCCCCTGAACACACTCAATTCCGAAAGCCATCTTCCTATCTCATTCCCTCTCGATCTCACCCCGGCAGCGAATCACGACGGAGAACGGAGAGGGCAGAGGCCAGTGGGAGGAGAGGACGATTGTTGAGAGAGTTTGGGGGAGATGGGTGCCGGGAGAGGGGGTGGTTGGGAAGCGCTTCCGAATCGAGTGCGGGAGGATTATTTATTCATTCGTTCACCCCGTGCGTCCGTTCGCTCTCTCCACTCTCTCTCTCTCTCTTCCACGAGAAGGCCGTCAACCGGTCTTCGGAGGCAATTGTGTTAGAGAGAGGGTTCTCCAATCGCTGCCGACGCCGCGCCGTCATCACGGAGTGCACCCCGGAGCAACAATGACCACGGCTGTTGAGGGGCCGCGTAGTCGGGCGGAAAGCTCGACGTTCGGATACGCCAGGGTTCATATCTCGGTGTTGCGAATTTTTATCAATTCACAGTCTCGAATTTTCAGCTTCTCGAGTCGTTTTTTTCTTCGAGTAAAAGATCATAATTGCATAATTTTTAATTCATTCTTCTCACTCTTTCCCACCTCCATCACCATGAATATATTAGTGTAAGCCTCAGAAACATGGCAACTATACACTCAGTTTTTTCTCTCTCATACACAGCAATTTCTTTGATACCATTTTAGTGAAAAGTTATGCAGTCAAGGTGAATCTTAGCTCACATCCCGATCCTACTAATTTTCACCTATTCACGGACCCTAAATCACAACTTTTTGAATCCTTTCAAGTAAAAGAGTGTTAATTTGTCTAATCTTCTCACTTTTCCGACTGTATCACGATGAGCCTATTATTGTGTGCCACAGAAACATGACTACATTTCATTCAAAAGTTTGCTCTAGGCCTGTTGATTATAATGTATAGAGTGGAGGTAAACCAGTGTTCATACCTCGGTCCTGCGAACTTGGATCCATTTACGGACTAGAATTCACAGCTTTCTGAATCGCCTTGAATGAATGAGATTGATTTTGTATCTAATTCTCTCACATTTTTCCTACCGAATTACGTTTGAGCCACTGAAAAATGTATCGACTGCACACAAACATTTTCGTCGATTCAGTCAATTCAAAAGTTATGGACTCGAGGTTACCCCATAGAGTTCATTCCTCAGTTACACAAATTTTCATCTATTCACGGACTAGAATTCACAGCTTCCCGAGTCGTCTCGAGTGAAGAGTATTATCTTGTCTCTTATCTTCTCACTTTTACGCAAAAGCATTGCGATAAACCGTAAAAATATGAATACATTGCATTCAATAATTTCCTCGATTCCAGTTTAATGGAAATGTCCGCGGGTATTCATTGGTAACAACTGGAGACAATTTTTATTGGGTAACTGAAAAGAGTGGAATGGTCAAATAACAAAGAGCTTGAGATTTTTCTGAATGTAGATTGCTTGCGATAATATCACACATAGTCTCCTGCTGGCATGCTGGCATCACAGCCATTAAAAATAACGGTAATGGTATCCCAATATGAGATTTGTCAACGCTGTGGTGCTAAAATCTTGGCATTTTCGAGGTTTTATAATAAAAGTACTTACTTGATCCTTCCACGTAAGCAAGCTCCGACCTCCGTTTCGGCTGCTTGCGCCCATAGTGCACGACCCGCTTTCGTCATTTATCAATAAAGTAAGTTCTATAGAGTCTTCGTAGAAGTTGAAACCTTACATCGCCGGCTTTTTCTTGGATATTGGCGCCATGAGTAAATTACATTTTTTTATCAAATGTGATATCTTTTGAAGACCTTATATGTAAATGCCTGAATACAAAACGAAACGTTATAATCCACTCTCGGAAACTTTTGGCAGAGGTAAAGCAATGCGAACGCGTTCTAATCTTATATAATCGATCGATTAGTTAAATGTATTATGATAAGTTAAATCAATTTATTGACAGGCAGTATACTCATTAGATTTAAGTTTTTTAATTACGGGCAAGATTTCAGACCTTTTATTTTCAGATAGCTTCGATTGCAAGGGTTGCTTTGCCATGAAAACATTTTTTTTATTTTTTAAGAACCAATTATGTCCAACGTCTGTTGTAATGTCGGATGACTTTATATAATATGACAAACTCACGCTACCGAGGTTTATTGTGGGTGGTCAAAAACCCATCTAGACGGTATTAAAACCCGGGACTTAAGGTCAGTCGGTGATAGTTTTCCCCTCTGCGAATGGGGTCGGAAAAAATGAATTTGCAATTCTACTCATATTTTTAATCTGCTAATCATGATTGAATGCGAATATGCCTCATCATTTTCCACGTAAAGGTGATGAGACGCGAGTTTAATGCAATGGAAATGACAAATTCAATTAATATGCATGATGAAGCCCTTCTGATTACAGCCCTCTGTTGTCGATCACATAAGCTTACATATTTTCTACAGTGACGTCAATTATAGAGTGAAGTTACATGCAGGCTTATATATATACCCATCACGTCATTCCCTTTCGGGGTAGACCCAGTGAAAATATTTCAATTTTCTGCCTTAGGCGTGTAAAGCTGACTGCTTTAATAATATCCTCCATACTATCCTATCCTTTCATACCTCTTTAGCTTCAGTCACACTCATACAATGCTTAATACACGCCCTCTTGTTCTGAAGACTATTAATATCCCTTTCTCCCCCATATTCACACATGACATTCTCTGTCTACCCCTTCCTCTCTCGCCATCCACTCCTCTATCATAAATCAGCTTCATTATTCGAATCTCATTCATTTCTTAGAAATGGCCAAACCAACAAAGCACACACTTCTGCTTTTACTGCATACACTTCTCTGATACCCCATACCCACTACACTTAGCCTACACTTATATTGGCATTTTCAAATTTAGTTAACATACAATGAACTGGGAAGGAATAAACTTTTTATACTGCAATTGTTGCTTTCAAAGATATAAATTAATTTATTGATATACTCCACGTATTACATATGACTTTCCCTCCAGCTTTATATGTCTGATAGAGAGAAGTTTCACCTGTTATATTGAAATTTTTCACGGAGACGATTCAGTGTTCGCTGATGAAACGTTCCATGAAGATGTAATTCTCTTTAAAGGTTTTACATTCAATATTTTGAAACAAGTGGTGGTTTGAAATGTTATTATCATTTTTGAGGCATGTGTGATGCTTAAGTCTCATTTATGCACATTTTTCTTTAGGAAGATAAAATCAGTAGAGGGGAAAGAAGAGGTATTTATTTATCAGCGCCCGGGAGAAGGGGTAACATTTGAGAGAATGAAAAATGAAGTGAAGACAACTCTTCAAGAGGAGGGTTAGGGATAGGATAGAGCCCTCATGTCCTTTAGTCCGTTACTCATCTTCTTTCATAGGCAAAGAAATGGAAGCAGGTAAATGGGAGAGGTCGAAGAAATGTGACTATTCGCTATTTAAATTGGTACGATTTTAAGTATGCAGAGGATAAAAATATTTATTTCGGAGTTTTCCCCCAAGCTCACATTGGACAATGCTTAGGAATTGTAATAGTTGTAATCCAAGAAACGTCGGAGTGTTTTCGTTACAGATTTAAACCATATTCGTCTCAGATCTGTGGTTTGGTGTTAATTTTTAGGCATTTTGTTATCAAGTATTTTTTACTGTCTTCTATTTTTGACAGCTAGATGGTGAGAAAAACCCGAAAACGGTTCATCAAGACATCAATCAACGCCGTGGAAACCTCTGAGCATTAATGTCGATTTCGCTTTCATCACCCCTTCCCGTAAGATCGCATTTTCTCGATATGTGTATACGAGATAGCAAAGTTATTGTCGCGTAGTATCTGGTTTAATCAATGCAATGTTTTCAACCAAGAACGTAATTGCGAAATCTCTGGTGAAAAAAATGCGAGATCTTTGCTGCGAGATGAGAATGCATGAATTATTCAGCAAGAGTCATTTTTTTCGCCTTCGGGTTATACCTCGTACAATGCAGTATTGAGTTGCGTGCTGCATATCACAATTATTCTCAGGATATTGAATTTTCTCGACCGGAGGTTATTTTTTAATTTTATATTCTGTTGCAGTAGACGGACGTCAGTAATTATGTTGAACGAAATATGTTGCTGCCTTATTAGCATCGGATATTAACATATTGCTTCATCATTCTTCGAAGGTGCTTTAGTCTCATTTTATTCATAAATATTATCACTCATCGCTCGATTGCTAGCGTTCGTGAAACGCCTCCTGGGTAAGAGGTGAAGCGTTGTCTAGGAAGCAACAAGATGCGTTGGAATCACCCGATAATGAGATTAAGCGTAGATAGGTATATATGTGACGATCAAAATTCGTGTCTCCATTTGAAGGTGATTTTCAGTATTAGTTTCTTTAAGAATCAATTTCCGTGGTCTCGTCCCAGATGCCTTCATACGCCATACTTCTTTCGTGAATCTCGCGTGCCAGTAATTTTTTTAGTAAGGAAGGGTAGGAATTCAAGAAAAAAATAAGTTTTTGAAGGAAGAGGAGATAAAAGAGAGTGAGAAGCTTGAAATTGGATCCACCCACTTTCGGTGAATACTTCTCATTCCTCCGGGCAAAAGTCCTTCCTCCCTTCTCGGCGCATTTCCACGGAACTCTTCGTAGCTCGGGAAGCATTTGGCATTTCCCCCTTTATATGAAGTCACGCCTTCGTTGAATGGGAGGCGGTGCCCATTGTTGCCCCTGTCATTGCGCTGACCTTTCAAATAGGTACCATTCCTTGGAATAACCCAAGTTCTCTCCCTCCGATGCCGTTCGTGGAGTCAAAAAGTTAAACTTCCGTCGGTAGAGAGATAAAACGGTAAATCCAAACAGTGTAATTCTTGACAAACATAGTTATAAAATTTCCATATTTCTTCGTACACCCTTATTAGTCCTTCGTCCCGAGTATGAAACGTTCAGCACCTCCTTCTCCCATGACAGTGCCTTCCTTGCTTGTTATCCCTTTAAAATTTCTATAAAACGCCCAGTCCATGTGGGGATCCACAACGCAGTACGGTAATGGGTAAACATATTAACTTCAGGTGTAAAGGATTTCTTGCGGGAGCAAAATGAAGTTCTTTTTACTTGATTTCTGACTACAAGAACACTTTGCGGACGCGTATATGGCTTTATCAGCTTTTGACCTGTTAGTTGGCTTGGTCACCTATCTTCTGAGGAAAGAATGTGGTAACAACTTTGTGAAATTCCACAACAGTTTATTAACACTGTACAACCGGTTTGACCCTTTAAGGCATCATCATACCCTAAAGAATTTTACCTCTGGGAATATATATGTATATACTGTATGTATGTGGAACTCGGGAACAAGGGATGGTGGGGTTGTGGGAGATACATTGGTGCCCACCGATACATTCGTTTCTTCTGAGGGAGGATCTTATTGATTTCTAATAAGGTCCCTATTATGAGTCCCGCTTATATTTTAACTTACTCGTGCTCTTCACTTCATCACATACCGGTTCACGGTTAATAAATTTTCAATTTGAAACATGTTCTTTTTGGCAGGCATTCATATTCTTAGTATATTTAGGCCCTGTTTTATAATCTCCGGATAAATATGTCCTCGATATGAAAACCGATGCCTACTCATTCTCCCATCGATAGCCCTCACGTCAACTAACCGTGTGCTAATCTCCCTTAACTTTATTTGAATATTAACTCAATTTAAAATGTAACTTATCATGACACTAAAGTGCCGTGGCAGTCTGAAGTAATATACAAAGTCCAACAGTTCACATGCATTTAACGTAAAGGCAACGTCATCTTGCGGTTAGAGTTAACCAGATATTGTAAAACCTGGCCTCATAGGATCGCAATATTAAAAGTTTTATTTCCTTTCCTAATTACTAGAAAAGGAGGTGCAAGGTATTTGATCCCAGAGAAACAGTTTGATGAATGCACACATCTACTGAGAGAAGAGAAAGTATATTTATTTATTTATAATTATTCCACGGGTGACGTCCCAGTTATAAAGTACCCAAAGACAAGTATAATACAAGAGTACATTAAGGAGTTCAAAGTAAAAGTTAGTAGTATTGGTTAAATAAGGAATAAAAAGACACGCAGATAAATTACAAATGAAACATGAAACTCGTATACCATACATACCAAAAATAGTTAACTTAATGCCAAAAGACAAAACAAGAATTGCACGAATAATTGGACACCAATTACTGAAACTCATAAATATTATGATGAATATTGCACAAGAAAAAGATATATATCCATGTATATATATCGGATCCATGTTTGAATTTTGTCTTTTAGAGATCGCATTGATGAATGAAAATAATCAAACTCAATTTTATTAGCATCCTTCATAAAACTAGATACATCATTAAGTAATATAGAAACAAAATCCCTAAGTTCCTTCTACGATATTCTAGTGTATTCATATTTAATATAGTTAATCTGCCAGTATAATCAAAATCCGAGAAATGAAAACGGTAAGGAATGAACCTAAAAATATTTTGTTGAACTCTTTCGATGAAATTAATGTTTTCCCAAAAGATAGTGACCAAATGCAACATCCGTACTCAACAGCTGGTCTTACTAATTCATGAAAAAGTATTTTCAATGTAACTTTCTTTATTTTTTACTTTATATGTTGCCCACGTGAAGAAAATTTGATCATTATTTTTATATCTACACCCTACCTTTTACTTAATTCTTACTTAGGTTTAAGGCGATCTTAATTTTCAATTTTTTGTTTCCCAGGCAATTATGATTTTAAACTGCATCCCCAATAGTCCACTCACGGCTTTTCACCAAGGTTTTCCCAGAGGTCGAAACGGAGACATCCATACCCTAGGTGGAGAATATCCTACCCAGGTCGGACTTGAACAGGTGCCTTAACCGAAGCATTAACAGACGAGGACTTAATGTTTCCGTTACCTGGGTCGACACCATTGCCACCAATCAGTATTTTATGAATTTAGTCAAAAGTTAAGATCGCTTGGATTTACTTCTTTTGTGTGCACAAATGATGCGGAAATCCGTCATATTGAAACCTATTATAAACTGGCCTTTCCAAGAACAAATTGTATCCTTTTTTAGCCAAACTATAGTATTTTTTGGAACGGAACCGTTAAATTTGAGATGAATTTCTGAGGATGGATCAGAAATGCACTCCGTCACGTCATAGCGAAACACAGAGCAAATGGTTTTTATCCGCGGTGAATGAAAGCACCCGATTGAGGGAATTCCTCTCGGTGTGACGGCCGTGTTCTTGAAATAACCCCAGGCATCTGCCGCCTTGAATTGAACGGGTCTCCCACACATTTGCCCTCACCCTCCCTCTCACCTCTCCACCCCCCCCCCTCCCTACGCCCCGCACGAGAATCAATTTGCATCGCCGAGTCACTCGCTCGTCCGCCCGCCGGGAGTCCGTGCCTGCCGCTCCCTGTACCGCAATCACTTAGGTCGGGATGCCCCGGCAGTACTACCCGGCCCTGAAGGGTAACGCCCGATTGTTTCGCGCGCGACGAAAAAAAAGAAAATAAGCCAACAGCAAAAGCGAATCTCTTGCCGAAAATTTCTCGTTTTCTCCCACAAAAAGCAATCTCAAAGGATTTATCGAGGCGTCGAGGTGCCTATGCAATGCTTATGTATCACGTGTGCTTCGATAATCTCTCTGTAAAAACCACGATTGTATTGATTGTCACTTTTTTGGAAAGCACAAGTTTTATGCAAAAAAAATAAGTAATAAAAACGGAAGAGTTTGGGAAGGTTGATTTTTAAATATTTTTATGATTAAATGGCATAAGCTACGCTCTAAAATTAATGTTTCAGCACAACTGTCCTTTTTCATTCCGGAAATGTACTATTTAGTTCGAAATTATAATTATTTGCCCTAGTATGTAAGGTAAATATTTTTTTTACTATACCGTATTTTTAAAGGCTTATTTAGTTATAATTATATTCAACTTTTACTTTCACTTTATTGAGTCCAAATTGGTCAATTGAGCGTATTTTGATAGCTTTCCAAAGTTTCCAAAAGTTGCTTATTGTGCGCGCAACAAGCTTTTCCATGAGCAAAGGCAACTTTCGGCATTGGCTATGAGTGCTGGTTAAAGGCTTTGCAAGACGTTAAGGTTAAGGCGTGCAAGGTTAAAGGCTTTGCTTTGAGATTCCACATAGATTTGAAAAATAGTGGATGGTGACGCACAAAAGTGAGGTTTGTTTATTGGCGGAAAATGACCCACCTTACATGGCACCTATCACGGACAATTTGTCCAATTATTTTATGAATAATTCAGTGCTTTTTCGTAAAATATTTCCATTTTACATCTCTTTAGATAAGCCATTTCGGTACCGCGCCATTTTCACCAGTTAATTCCTTTGTTTTCGGCGTACGTGGAGGTGGACTGACAGAGTGACGAACAGAGTCGAGAATCCGCCGAAAATACGCGGGAGAACATACTAGTTCGTGAGCCATCTCTCTTCTAGTGGATGCAAATGCCATTCCAATTAAGTCCCTTGACACACCTCTCTCATCCAGATACGAGTTCTTCCTCTCTTCCTATCTCCACCCCTTCCGGAAATTTTCTTTCCCACCACCACCTGCCATATTTCGTAATGACATCGATTCACCCCTTACCTCCCACCCACCAACCCGCCCACATAAATCTCATAAGTACACGGCGTTTCATATGTTTACATACAGAAGCACATGGTGCCCAGTCATTTACAGATAACTCAGTGGCTATCATGTGATAAATTTACAACATAGGAGTGGTTGAATACTTAGAAATACGTACGGTTAGTCTTGATAGACTCCCTGCGGTGACACCACCCTCCGACTAGTCTTCACGTCAACACATTATGCACAGAAAGAAATGAAATCACTCTCACGTACATACAACATCACCTAGTGCATGTTCAGCAATGACAGTTGAAGAAATTAAAATTTGATGTTATTATTTCGAAGAATGCATGCATTTATATTTACGGGCTTCATGATTCACGGAATTTTTTCATGGCAAATTTCAACCTCTTTGGTGAATATCTTTGCACTCGTGCGCGTGACTGCGTACCACATCATTTGTACAACTACAATGATTGGAACTTTGATGGAAAAACTGATTGAATTTTGTATAGGTCATCTGTTAAAAATAAAAATTTTCATTGGGGTATTTTAAGTCCAGACCACCAATTCAATTTTAGTTATTTTCTTCGCATATTTTTACAAACGTCTCCAGGTTTTAAATTGAAGCTTTTTCTCGTGCATGATAAAGCATTTTTTTGCGTCGGCGAAATAATTTTTTTTTATATCCCGGACAATTCTGGTGACCCGTATGTCCCTGCAACATTTTAGACTTTTCATCAGGAATCTCCGGGGCCGAACCACCAGAACTTGACAAAAACACGTATACCTTGGGCTGGAAAAAGCAATCCAGGCGGAACTCAAACCCGCGACACTCATATTAGCAGGTAAGGACTTTGTCCCGCCGCCACCGAGGCCTGCAATCCTTCAATGGAATCATGAATCTACTCGTGCCCTTCAAAGGTAGGAGTGAGGGTAGTGCCATTGAAAAATACGTTGTTATTCAATGGAATCATGGTTGGATTGCATTTATTTCGCGTGAAAGTTACAGAGGCTATCTTTTGTATGTGATAATTTCCTTCCAAAACATTGGCCCACAATGCTCAGCAGAAAAAGTTTTTATATACCTAATAGTGATGATTTTACAGCCTTAGCAGCCGATTCCCGCACTCTTATTTCCATTTCGTCCTATCTTGCAAATCTTCTTCCTCCAGCCCTCTTTCCTCAGTCCACTTCTAAACAGATCGGGAGTATTGTTGATGTTATTCGGTGTGTGTTTAAGAAGAAAAGATCTTCGATAAGACTTTTGTGCGTTGATTTTCATTGATAGCGTAAAGCATGAATAATGCATGAATGTTTTAATTAATTAGCAGTTAAAAGCTGTCCTTCTTTTAATTACAGGTTGAACGAATTATTTACCAGAAATTCGACCGTGAAATTTGGGAGCTTTCCATTCGCTCTAATGCGCTCATTACTCTGCAACACAAAAGCGCATTTGCTTTCCATTCGTCACACACCCTTTCGCGCTAAGCAGTGCGCTTCAAAACAGATTATGAGTAGAGTTTAAGTGCGCTAAACAACAAAAGAACGTCGGCAATTGCATCCGCGATGGATGTTCTTGTGTAGAATTTCCGCAAAAGCGCCAAATATGGATGTTTTAATTTTTTTAATTACTCTGAGGTAAAAATCTTACTTTTTTAAATTACTTATTTTGAACGAATTCGTTAATTATTCACTTGATATTCGTCCGTGACTTGTTGTGTACCATCAGAGTGCTACCTACCTAACGGTGGGTACCGAACGTTTCACCTGCGTACATCGTTCATCATTCATCACTTCATTCGCGTGCGCTGATGTGCTCCGATCTGCGCTAACTTCAACACTTTGAATGGAAAGCTTCCTGTGCCTCACTCAGACTTGTCTTTCTCCAACCCCACTTGTCTTTCTCCCCACCCGCCGGCCGCCCCCACCCCATCCTCCCGCGGCTTCGACAATCGAAGTCGCGCGCGTGGGAGAATCGACCCGCGACTGCGTTACGGAAGGGCACGGCGAGAAATGAACCATTGGGCAGGCTAAGGGAGGGGGGGGAGGAATGGGAGGACGGGTATTAGGGTGGGGTAGGGATAAGTCTGGGGGGTATGGAGGTGGAGGGGGTCGATGGAGGAGAAGGAGAGAATTGGGAAGAAAGTGGAAGGGATGAATCTGGGAGGCTATTCTCTATCTCGAAGCTACCGATGCGGTAGCTTCGAATAAGCTACCAGAATTGGCTACCAACCGTATTCTCTAACTCGCGGGAGCTTTCTCAAGAACGTAATAGGAAGTGGAGAGAAGTTAAATGAAAGGCGGGTATGAGAATGTTTTTAAACCAAATCCACGGAAACTTCATTTCTGGTGACGTCATTCTTAGAACCAATAGGAAAGCTCGTCTCAATGTTTTTCCGTGGATAAAACTGGAGAAACCTGTTTTTAGGCCGTTTTAGACGGTGAAAATGTTCGTGCATCGTGTTTAGCGAAAGATTCCACGAATTTAAAATGATGCGAGCAAAATTCTTAGAACCAATGGAAAAGCTCGTCTCAACGTTTTTCCGTGGATAAAACTGGTGAAACCTGTTTTTAGGCCGTTTTAGACGGTGAAAATGTTCGTGCATCGTGTTTTAGCGAAAAATTCCACGAATTAAAAATGATGCAAGCAAAATTCTTAGAACCAATAGGAAAGCTCGTCTCAATGTTTTTCCGTGGATAAAACTGGTGAAACCTGTTTTTAGGCCGTTTTAGACGGTGAAAATGTTCGTGCATCGTGTTTAGCGAAAAATTCCACGAATTAAAAATGATGCAAGCAAAACTCTAAAATGTTTTTATTTTTGGTCACATAATCTCGTGAACAATCTTGTGAATACGAACGCACGACGTCCATCTTGGCTGTTTTGTTCAATTGAAATAAGATTGTTCGTAAATATATTCGGGAATAAGGGTTCATGTCAGTTATATGATTCAATATGATTCGCGCTATTTGCTTACGTCAATTACTCGTTGCTTTAAATCATTTAAATAATATACAAATATGAAGCTTTCAAAAGAAATGTGAAGGTGATACACGTTACCACGGCCCACTAAAGTATCCCATTATGGGCTGGAATCATGTTACTCACCGAAGGTAAATATGGCTTTCCGTCACTCAAGTTAATATATTTTTTCTGAAATATTCCGCTAATGGGAAAAATGACAAACTAACCCAGGGAAAGTGAAAGGAATGCGCATTTAATAAATGTAAGAAACATACCCGTGCGTTGGATAATTATAGATAGATAAACTTTATAAAATGACCAATATTTAAGCACGGTATTCGGAGGCCTCGCTTCGTGAGGCTACCGTGGGAGCTTATTGGGGCTACGGAAGTAGCTCCGTGACATTTACAGAATACGGGTGGGAGCCTAATAAGCTACCGGTAGCTTCTGCTTGCTCTTTCTCCGGTGGCTTCCATGATAGAGAATACCGATGGGAGCAAGTAGCTTATTGAAGCATCTTTTTGCCAGAAAGCTCCGATGCTTCGAGTTAGAGAATAGACCCCCTGGTAGGGGTTTGTGGTAAAAGGGAAGAAACTAGTACTGTACGTGTTGGAGGTAATCGATTTGTATGCAAGAAATAATAATTGCTTTGGAGTGTTAATGTCTCTCTCAAGTCTTTTTACACAGCGGCAAGTAATAAACTCTTTTTAACGCAAAACAGAAACAACAATCGTTGGTAAAAATACTCAAAATTGCTGACCATAAGTATGTAAATATATTAAACCTTATACAGGTATGAGAAATTGCTACTTTCCGCAGGGCCAATAAAACAGGGTTGAACAGATAAATAGATATTTTTTTGCTTATTCTTTCAGATGGAATTACAGTAAGTAATAAAAATGTTTGAGCTATCGGTAGCTCAAAAGGTGAACTGTGTCAAGCCACCGTCGCGTCGTAGCTTAATTGCGATCAATTACAGAATTCTGGAAAACTACAGGAAAATTGCAAAAAGACGCATGAATACAAAAATAAGTGCATTGAAATCATAAAAAATAAATACTGCAAAGAAATTTATAACTAATCAATACAATGATAAACCAACATAAGGAAAATTGTACCAGTGGAATACCCGAATAATTTATGTTCAAATAAGAATATTTTACAACTTATAAAGCATTACAAACTATATTCGGGAAAAAGTCATTTTAACTTTTTTAAGAAAGATATAGATAGATAGATATATCTGTTTTACCTTTTACATCGTCCGGTAAATGATTATATAATTTTGATCCAACGTATTTCAATTTTTTATAATAAATTGTTTACTTGCTGTAAGGCGTATAAAATT
Source organism: Pyrrhosoma nymphula (assembly GCA_963573305.1). Lineage (NCBI taxonomy): Eukaryota > Metazoa > Arthropoda > Insecta > Odonata > Coenagrionidae > Pyrrhosoma > Pyrrhosoma nymphula. The sequence goes on along the minus strand of OY754330.1, from coordinate 112,586,458 downwards.
GTGACGACATCATCTAATTAAAGGTTTATTTTACAGGTCTAATATTTCTCCACTCTTTCTTAGGAACATTCTTAACCTTATAAATGTACAAATGCCCTAATGGGAGTAATATTGAACTGCGATGTAAAATAAACTAGGATTATGTCGGCTTCTTGATGATGTAACACTAATGATGCTCATTTGCAAGAAAAATTCCAACTGAATTGAATTTAAATTCCCCTGGTAGCAACTTAACACAACCTGGATTTGACCAAGACATTGTAAAATAGCGTTAAGGTAATTTGACTGAATTCAAGGAATTTGATCTTATTGTGATGAAAAAACGCATCTTTCGAATAATAACAAAATATCAGCCAGTTACCGTAATACTTTTCGAGGTATTTTTCCAAAAAATACAAGCCGTATTCCTTGGGATATGGCACGGTTACCACTCCCTTTAGTTATGTATCTAGGGAGACTTTACTTAAAAAATTAGGATATTTACGTATACATAGCGTCAGAAATTTAAAGGTTGTAGTTCGTATATCTTCTCAGCTGTAATTAAAATTCATTAATCCCCGTAATACTTTGTACAATCTCACAAAAAACCTTCTGTTTTGATAGCGTTTTCAGCTTGCGGCGCGCGTGAAACAAATAAGTCAAGTTAAAGCCTTATATATGTATAGTTTGTTAATCACTGATAATTTCACTAACACAAAACAAAGTTTTTGTCTCAATTAAATCTAACGTTCAAAAAACAAATGAGTCAAGTTAAGGTTTTAAATACGTATATTTAGTTTATTACTCAGAATTTCGGAAATACAGAGCAAATTTTTTGCTTCACAAAAAAATGCAAGGTTTATCATGGAACGCTCCTTACAGGTACTTGAATTAAAAAGTAAATCCGAATACGGTCTCTATTATGACTAGAGATAAAAATCTCGGTCAATCTAACTTAAGGAAGTTTGAGCGAGATATCATTTCACATAAAAGTCAATGAATTTAGTGTCATCATGAAGAAAAATATCTTTCCAAAGGTACCAAAATATCAATCACTTACCGCACTACTTTTCGAGATACTTGCCAAAAAAAATACCAGTCAGTTTACATGGGAAATGGTAAAGGTATGCACACCAGAGAGACTTTATTTCAAACATGAGGAATTTCTAACACATAGATCTAGTCCGAAATCTAAAAATATATTATCCGTATGCTTTCTCAACTATTTTTAAAATAAATCAATTACTCACCGCAGTAAATTTTACGTAATCGCGAAAACACCTCGGTTGCGAAGGCATTTTCAGCTTACGGCGTGAAAAAAACGAGTCAAGTTAAAGACTTATGCATGCATGTTTAGTTGATTTCTGAGAATTTCAGTCATATAAAAACAATTATTTTACGTAAATAATAGTACGATATTTACTTCATGCTACTTTCTGCTGCTGAATATATAAAAAAATAAAATTCGAATATGAGGTCTGTTATGACTGAGGGGAAAATCTCACTCAAACCACCTTAAACGGTCTAGAAGAAGGTTTTTGAAGGCCGGGAATGTTTTTGAGGGGATGTCACTGCCTCACACCATCTTTCTCCCACTCCCTCTGGCATAGTCTCTCTCTCCTTAATCTCTCCCTCTCCCTCCTATCCTCTCTCTCTCTCTCCCTTAACGGCAGCCAATTGGACATGTCCCCTTCAAGCGGCCTCGAGACGACGGACGGCTTCGGGCCACCGTGAGGAGGAGGAACAAGGGAAAGCGCTCTATAAAAAAGAAGGAGAAGAAGAAGGAATGAAAGGTTCGGAGTCGGAAGGAGAGGAGATGAAGAGGGAAAGGGGCGTAGGGAGGGAGGTTTTAAGGGGAGTAGAAATATAGCGTTGGGGGGGGGAGGGAGGTTGTGGCCGAGGGGAGGGAGGGAGGAGGTGGAGGGTGTGAGGTCGCGGGTGTGTGTTGTCGGTGCGCGGTTGCCTTGGAGACGTCCTTTCGAGAGGAGGTGGGCAGCGGGGGGGGTATTACTATGTGGAGGGGAGTGAACGGTGTTCGGGGGCGGGTAAAGGACGTGGACAGTGGGGCATTCTGGGATATCGTGCGATTTGGTGCCTGATGTTTAACAGTGGGACAATTCAGGGCGAAACGCGAAAAACTTGCAATGCTTCACACGAGTTGGTAGGAGAGGTAATTTCAAGCATTTATTTAGTCCTTAGAGCAAATAAATCTCCGAAATAAAACAAGTATCTCTGAAAAGTAATTTTTATAGACGACAATATTTGACAATTTTGGTTACCGTCTTGACAGTTGGAAACAATATGAGTAAATCATTACAGGAAAAGATACAAACCTTGATTGCAACTTAAGATGGGTTTGCGCTGGCAAGTTACTTCCGCAAGTTTCTTCTGCAAGAGATTGCGGGGTCTCTTTCTCCAGCGAAATATTTTTCCCAAGCTACTTTAAAGCAAGATTGGTTATCGTTTACATTGGCAACAATAGGCTTCTGCAAGAGACTTGCCGAAACTTTTAAAAGTTCTTCAAGTGAGCTTGCAGAGCCGTTCACGACTGAAAATTGCTTGCTACAAGTAACTTCCGCAATATATTTGGCAGTGTAAACCCACCTCGCTGCTTTGTGGCCTTTTCTCGGCGATTGCAAAATGCTTCCGAAAAAATGTATGCATTACCGTAGCTTGGGAGCGTAGGATTACCGACCACATGTTCATAGGACAAAAAATAGTAAAAATCACCTCCCCAAATACCTCTTGGAGTATTTCAGATTCTTCTTGAATCACCCCGCATATCTTCCGAGGATGTTGGGATATGAACCTTGGATGAAGAAAAACGTTTATAGCGTTTAAAATTCTGGAAAAAAGACGTTTGTTTCGATCGTTCGAAGAAGAACAAGAGGAAAACATGAACAAATTTCTCCACACATTTTTTGTCTTCACAAAAAATCTTACGTAACACTTGAATCTCGAATCTTGAAACTCGAATGACATTTTTAGGTGATAGGGGTTGGAAGGATGGATTTACAAAGGTATGTCACGGGGAGAAGGAGGGGGTAGCGAGTGTAAAACTGTCTGGAATGGTCGGAGAGTAGAAGAACTCGAGTCCGGGGGTGGTTTGTGAGGGACTTAATTGAAATGGCATTTGCGTCCACGTAAAAATGACGGATCAAGACACGGAGTTATGGCACATTTTCGCGAATCCCTGATTTTCATCATCACGAGTCGTTGCGAATGTACGAAGAAAAACACCGAATGCTACATTTAAAGGCAGGTGTTCGCAAATTCAAAGTGTATGGCGCTGGAATTACAGAATTATGATGGAAAATTATAGATCTATAAGTAAATATTTTAATAAATGTCCAAAAGTTAGTTAACTTAACGAATACCTGTAATTAATTGAAGAAAGATGTGCAATTTTTCACATATGAATAGAACTTTAAGGACAGCCTAGGTTTCAATGTTATTATATCGTCTTCAGATTACTTTAAGATAATGTGATAGTATTGGTCGTAATGAAAGTCCTACTTATTTGTGTAAAAGGTCACATCTTTTATAAATTCATCATGTCCAAATTCCACACCGTATATCCTGATTCTACTGCATTTGTTCATAATAAATATAGATTACAGGCTCCTATACGTGTAACAAGATCAATTCTGTCCTGTCAATTCTCTTCCCCACACACACACGCTATATATTAATTAAACATACATAAAGCGTTACCTATATTAATTGTTTACTCTGAATTATTATAAATTATTTGTGGCGATGAATCACTTTAAAGTAATTGAGAGCATGACTGCTAATTCTGCACTCATTCAATATTTACCTTGATTTTTTTGTAATGGTTGAGCTTTAATGAATTGCATCGAATAAATATTTGCTATTTAAATTTATTAATTACATTTGAAGTTATTTAGTTATTTTGTTTACTGTTGTAAGCTGATGGAGTACGCTATTTCTCTTGTCTGCTCTTGTCTAGAAATGTGCAGTGTAAAAACCACAGTTCCTGCGCCATTTAATAAGGTGTGCCCATATATTTAAGGGTGGGATTACGATCGTCGTTTTGTGACGTGACGGAGGCGTACGGTATCGTTCTCGGAGCTTGGTGATTATAATATAGTGAATCTATTACGATGGCCGGACGTTGACGGTGTCGATAACGGACAATGAGCGGACCTTCTCAAAGTCTAATTTATCTGTTGCGCTACGTTATCGGCAGCCAACCAGAGGAGAGCTTTCATTTTCAATGTTTACTAATATTAACTTTCAAATTATCCATATTACTTTTTAAACTTTACAATGAAACATAATTAACCTTCTTGAAACGTTATTTATTAGTATTATTAGCGGATTCTTGATACTTTGTGTTTAAAATATGAAAATAAACAGCCACTTTGTAACCCTTTACATTTCCGTTTGGAAAAGCTGTTATCCATTGGCGTTGATGCTCTCGTCAACCGTAATGCACTTTTCACTGACGGGAAGTCGAGGGAAAACTGAACGCCACCGCCCGTAAACGCCACGTCAGAAAACGTCGATCGTAATCCCGACCTTAAGAGTAGATGGAACCATACAGTGTGATAGCAGAGGGAAATATTGGATCCATTAAATCCCGCCATTGGCCATATCGATTGAATCGGTCGTGAAATTAACACGCCGTAAACATGGGTATCGGTACTAGAATTGTCCTGATATCCAAACGATATATCAATTAAATTGCACTCTTGAAATAATTTCCTAAAAATCACTGTATTACTGCATTCTCCTCTCTGCCGTGCGGTTATTAGGAGAATTTTGTTAGCATTATAGGCGTTAATTTATAGGAGAGAATAATAAACAAAAGAAGAGAATAGACGTAACCATCTGATGCCACAGGGGTGCATTAAATCCATAAAAATGTGCAATCGGCCTTATTAAAACGATCGATTCTGCAGTTAACATGCTAAAAACATTGGTATCATTAGCGGAATTGCCACGGTACCGTAAATTTTGATCGGCGAAAGTGCAAAATCGAAATATTTCTCTAAAATGCACTGTAGTTTTCTTATAATTCATGGACAAATTGCGCGCGATAGCCATGTTGGGTGTATTAATTTACTCGTAAGAACAAACGCTTCACCTTTGTGAGCCAAGACGCCATCTTTATGGAGCAAGCTTCTACAATCTATAGCATCTTGGCTTCATCTATGGGAGCGCCACTTAGCCATCAATATTTGACGAATGAATCTGAAACTCGAGAAGGGAGTGCAATTGCCCTCACCTGTTCTTCTGTTGTGTAAATGGGGTAGTTGGATGGGGAGAAATGGGTTGGCGCATGGTGTTTGTGGAGCCGAGCGCGAATGTGTGCATGTCGTTCGCCATTCGGCTCCAGCTCACGGCAATCAGCCGTTACACGACCGATGGGGGGGGGAGGAGAGGGGGATGGCTACCCCCCCATGTACCCCTAAATCCACACACCCTGTCCTGGGCAGACGGCCGTAGTCAAAGGGAGAGTGCCCTCTTCGACCGGCGCTCGCGGCAGGCAGATAAAGGCAGCAAGCAGTCTGGCGAGTGCATATTCGAGCTTCACGACCGTCCGCTCTTAAAAAGTGAAATTTAATTTCGCCGAATCTCCGCGTGTCCGCCTTTCATCGTTCCGACGGGGAAAGGAATTGTTTTCCGAATGGAGAGAAAACTTTAATTTTTTGCGCGTGCTCATGAAAAGTTGAATCGCGCGAACGAGTGACTTCTGCCTTTACCTCGTGCTGTTGAAAATTAGCACTCTTTTTGTTAAAGAGACGGGAGACATTTCTTAAATTTTGGGTTCATATCGTTTGACTTTTTTGCGATAATTCTTTCTCAAGCGTTAAAAATCTGTCTGCGTTTCTTCACTTCACTATATGCTTCATTCGTTTTTATGGAGGGTAGTCGTGCTTGATGAGTAGCACAATCTTATTTAGGAGCATGGACCTTTTAGAGATTGATTCCCAAAGAAAACTGACTCGTCCTAATAACTAATAATATTTGATACAACTTATTTGAGAGAGAATGTACAACTAAATTGTGAGCACGAGATGTTGTCTTCTGCCTTTCTCTCGTCCTGTTGAAAATTTACACTTTTTCTTTTTTTTTTTTCAAAGAACGAGAGTTTTACTCTCCTTAAATTTTATGTTTAAGTTGTATGCCTTTTTTGTGATAGTTCTTCCTCAAGCTGTGCAAATCTGTTTGTGTTTCTTAACTCTATGTTTCATTCAATTTTCAGGAGGTTAGTCGTGCTTGATGATTAGCACAATCTTATTTTGGACCTTGGACCTTTAGAGCTTGATATCATTTTTTTTAAACTCGCTCGTCCGAGCAACTAATAATATTTTCTACAAAAACTTGGTTGAGAGAGAATGTATTTAAACTCTAGCTGAATCATGAGGACCAGTGGCTGAATTCTGCCTTTACCTCGTTCTGTTGAAAGTCCGTAATCTTTTCAGTTTTTAAGGAATGAGAGTTTAACACCCCTTAGGTTCAAATTGTATGACTTTTTGCGTGGTAATTCTTCCTCAAACTTTGGAAATCTGTTTGCGTTTCTTCAGTTTACTCTAGGCTACATACATTTTCAGGAGATTAGTCGTGCTTGGTGATTACTTATGACTTACACAGTCCTATTCTGACCTTTTAGAGCTTTATATACGTTATAAGAAAACCCATCCAAACAGATTGTAATATTATATACGAAAAACTTGTTTGGCGAGAGAATCTACTTAATTATAGCTGGTAGGAATTGCAATAATTAATAAAATTAATACCTACATCGTTTGAATGAACTTTTTTCTCTCTGCGTTGAGAGACTACAGACCAGCGTGCTACAACTATTTCTCCTCATTCAATATTTTTATTCCGTTCCTGCTCGTCCTAGTTCCATTTTAGATATTTTCATGTTGAAAATACTTCATTATGTAATTATATTTATTTATTCAGTAATTAATATCATGCATGGATACTCTGAGAAGTGTTTGTGACAGAATTAGGAGGGATAGGGTTGGTAATGTGTGGGTCATGGCAGAATACGAGTTAGATGCTACGTTAATAGCCGTGAATGAAAGGAGCGAGCTACGTTGATTTTGTCCACGTATGAGAACCGAATAACTATAAAGATTAATGACAGAGGAGTGAATAGTTTGAGAAGAAGGGGTACACCAAGTAAGTAATTGCTGAATGTGGCGGAAAGGACTCTAAAAAAATATTATGAGTGAATTACCGAGTGTGTGTGAAGTAATGCATGCATGTATCAGAAGTGAAGGGGGTATGCAAGATATGGCAGGTCAGTAACAGAGCCATTTTCCTAGGCCCAACACCGAGGATTATTTTATAATATTGTCTTAAAACTGATGTGGTGGAAATTGTAAATGGCGAAAGAAGAATTCTTTGTTTAACTTCGTTATCAGAGGAAAACTGCAAAGAGTTTTTTTTCAAGACTCACTTTGTAGAAGTTCTGAACGTTAGTATTCATAATTAAATAAATTACTAAGTACTTTTCTACAGTTAAATATTTTGATTTCAAAACGCGTTCCCCCAATTTACGGCATTATTAGGGTCAAAAGTCAGATTATGTTTGTCAACAATTCTGACTTTGTTCTCAATGATACCGTAAGTCGGCGATACGCGACGTGCAATCAACAAAAGAAACTGTAGAAAAGTAGTAAGTATTTTATTCATTTATGATAACTTATTTTCTTTACCTACTCCGAAAGGGCATAGCGTGATAGGTATGTAGTATGTACGTAGGTATTTCATGTTAAAAATTGAGTGTAATTAATAGTTTTCCACTCAACGATTTGAGGTTCGACTTGTTTCGCAATACTGAATCAGCACTCTTGAAGGTCTATAGTGCATTTAAACGCCTCGTGCCTCAAAATTTATGGGGAAGTACGAATTTCTTCCTATTTTCAGGGTAAAAATTCGAGACTTCTCCAGACTACAACCTAATCTTTTGTCCATTCTATCCTTTTTGAACCAATTGCAGCTTTTGCACCCGCGGTCGACCATGGTTTTTATTCACTGCAACGCTACCTACCTATTTACGAGGCCTTGACTAAATTGCAACTAACTGCACTCTTTGATGGGGAAAACATTTGAAATAGTGGGATAAACAAAAGGATGTTCTGCTTATAGAGCACAATGTTTTAAATTCAAGCTATGATGATGGCACATTAAGCCCTCACCTGTCAACCTTCTATCTCAGTGACGCATTCCGTCTGGGTGGGCTATTCACAACCATGGTTTTCAATGAGTGTATTCTCCCAGTATCGATTGGATCGTAATTAGAGTTCATATTTGCATTCTCGACATAATAATAATGCAACTTCATTACTGCTATGATTAGGAATATGGAATCCTCTCTTACATTTAACCCACAAGGCGTTAAACATATAACCATGCCCTGAGAGGAGAAAAACCCACCCAGGTGGGACTCGAACCCGCGACTCATTGGGTCGGTTTAACCCCGCCGCCAACGAGGCCGACAGAGAGAGAGGGAGAAAAAGTGAAAAAGAAAAAAATGAAGAGTTCAGGTTTTAACTTGAGGATGCAGACTCATTCATTTTCCTCTATGTTTTGCTACCAATGATGATCCACGTAATTATCGAATGTAGGTTCCAGTTGATTTCAGAAACTTTTTTAAATGCTGCGTTTTATCCTTAAACAAATATTTTCTTTCATTATTTTTTTTTATTTTTTAACCAAGCATGCTTCGTAACTCTCAACCTTTTCCTTCTAAAATGCCAATCCTTATCTTATTCGCGGTAAACTCAATTTCCCAATTCAATCATGCCCTCCAACCTCTCATTACTTCATATCGCCTTCTCCAACCACCTTTCCCGAGTACTTCTCGTTGTTTCCTACAGCTTTCAACCTTCAGCCTCAATCAACAATAATTCCCGGCCCTCCTACGGCTCTTCCTTTTCCTTCATATTGGATTCATGTGGCCTGTTTCTTCTTCAATCACAGCCTTCTCTAGATAAAGAGGTAGCATCACCTTTTTATTGGCCAAACGACGTTCCTTCAACCTGCGGCAGATTATCTCCTGCGATAGGCACGAACTAATCTGTCGATTGCCATTTTGTTTATATGCTCGTTCCATTCCTGTTTTCGTTTAAGTACTCAGTCATTTATGTAGTCTGTTTTATATGATTATCTCATATTTTCACTTTTTTCTCAAACAGTGTTTTGTCTGTAATCCTGCGAAGTATTTTCATCTATGTGGCGTCTAATATTCTTCTGGCATTGAATATGTCCAATCCAGGCACCAATCAAAACCCGATTCTTCTATGTTAGCAGTTATTTTTTTTCATATTTTTCCTCTTCCCTATCTTTTCCATTCTTCCCCAAGTCCAAATCATTTAACCCCTTATTTATGCTCACCTTCTTTTGATTTATGCTTGCACGAAATTAAGTGGAATGGCGTCGCTTGGTAGGAATCTTTTAAAAAATTCTCGCCATCATCTTTGTAACAGATGAACTCCTCCATCTTGTTGTGCAGCTATCCCTAGGTCAACTCCATCTTTATTTAATTCATATACTGTTTAAGCACCGGTGGGTGAAAGAATGATTTTCACAATAATTAGTCTATTTTTCCGATCCAAATGAAAAATTACCATATTTACAAAATACAGTCAAGTCGCAAACAAACATTTTCATCCTCATTTCAGGACGCTTTGATTCTCTATTAAAAGATTAACTTCAGGAAATTTTCTCCCTGCTTCCAAACGTCTTTATAAAGCATTATTATAAACTTTTCAAAAGGCCAGAAGCAGCCAGACTCCGCAAACGAGAGTCACCAGGAAAGAAAAATATTGAAAAACAAAAGAGTTAACCCGTGGAATTCCGCATTGCCGGTTCGCATAAATTGCTTCCGTCAAAGGGAATACGACATCAGTGCCTGGCAGAGGCATATTCTGGTAAAATCCGCGCAGCAGTCGAACCTTGGAAGTCAATGAATTAATAATTTCCCTTTACGTGCTGCACCATAACTATGAGCTGCTGAGTTTTAGCCACCTCTTTTTTTTATGGGAAGGAGATATTTTCTCAAACTCATTCGAAATGATGGAATGGCTCGCATCCACCTCAAATATTGCGAACAGATAAGTTTTTCCAGTTCTGGAATATCATGTGTGATATTTTTTTCATTTTTGTAGAGTGGTAGCTTGGAGTATAGCACGCACTGAAAGGCAATGTCGTTTGCTCTGCCAATTTTCCACATCTGCTATGGTTGGTTTATCGGTATAAATTTAATATTTTTTGCATAAAATGCAAATTCTAATTATGGGATCTGCGTAAGCACTACTTTTTGCATTCATGCAAGATATCCTTCGTTTTACGAACATATAAAAGAATTTGTAATTGCATTAGATATTTCGTTCGGTAACTGCGACAGACATATTTGCTACTAATTGTAAGTGGAATATGTTTGGTAATTTACTTCCTGAAACTCAACCACGAGAGTCCTGCAATGGAAAATGTGTTATTCTTGCATTTTGGTAGATTATTGGCATGAAGGTGGCACACACACGTAGTGAAAGATAGTATCGTTTGCCTCGTCAATTCTTCACATCTGCTCCGGTTGGTTTATCGGTTTATAGTTAAGATTTGGTGTATAAAATACGACTGCTAATTGTGGGAGCCTTACATAAACTCTGCTTTGTGTATTGATGCAAGAAATTTCTTCTTTTATGAACATGAAAAAGAATTTGTAATTGCACTAGTTTTATTTCGCTCCGTAATTATGATGGGCTAATGGGCTGCTAAGTGAAATATGCTAGGTAATCTGCTTCCTGAAACTCAACCATGAGAGGACAGATAGTGAAACTAATCTAAGCACTGGTAATGGAGCTAACTTTGTTGATGGATGAATTAGTGGATTGATTAATGGATAAAAAATGGTGATTTAGTCCCAATTTTATGATTCACCCTCGCCCACTTACATTAGTATGATTACTGCAATTCGATCAAGCCACGAAGCGGATATCAAAAACCTACGGGCTGGAGGTTAGTGAGTAAGTACGCCAATCAAATGGCTGCTGCTGGAACGTCATTTCAGTTTTGCTTTGGGGCTTTCCAAGTAAAGGGCAAGTTTTCCTGCGAGCACTAATATCCATACATGCTTGAAATCTCGTATTTTATTCCTTAATCACGGAAATAAGTAGCTATTGAAATTAGATTCGTTCAATTATTCTTCCGTGGCTCCGAGGAAATATGTTTTTTTGTAAACATTCTTAAATACAGGGATTCCGGCAAAAAAACGTCTGCGACAGATTCTCCCGCGACATTCTTATGACCTCATCAAAATACATCGATGGCTAAATTTTGCCAAAAATTACATGCACTCGAAACGTTTAGAAGTTTACCAAGTTAACTAAATTGAAAATGAATTTCTAGGATACCGGGACTAACCTCTACGGAGTCACCCGCAAGTGCACACAAGTGCGAAATTTTTCAGAGGAAAAATCATATCGAGGGATCCGGGTTCGAGTCCAGGTCCCGGATTTCTCCTGTGTGGAATTTCGCACGTAAATTGAAAATTGTGGTTATTGCCTCTCTATAGTTCAGCTGAAAGTAATAAGATCCTGTCTCACGACAATTGGGATGCTTAATTCTTCCATCGAAACGGTGATGATTAGGGTGATACCTTTTTGAGCATTTCCCCCAATAAATTTTAATTAGTGACTGAACGCTAATCCCATAGCTTTAGAAGAGTAGCTTTGAGTGATTAGCGGCGATCTACTGGTTAAGGCAGGTTAAATTGTGTAGCGTCGGACGGTGTGCACAATTAAGAAACACCTAGTTTCAGTTTTCTTTATTCCAAAATTCTTTTTATTTCTGCAGAGCCGCTTCCAGACCGCTCTCCTACTCCCTTAACAACCCATCTCCCCTCCAAACAAAAAACTTCGTAACCAACACATTTTAACAATCAAACATGAGTACACTGAAATAAATTAAAACATTTAAACAAAAACTATACCAAATTAAACAAATTAAAAACAAATACTCAGGTACAGGTCAAACGCTACAATTGGAAGAGAATAAGAATCCTCTAGATTTTTACAGGCGCAGGCTCCTATCCCCTTCCACGACTTCCTTCTTCATCACAGTATACGTCGGACACCTCTTCATCCTGATTCATTAAAACACTTTCTTCTCCAACCCCGATTGCCCGACATCCTTTTTTGACGACCTTCCGTTTTCCTGCATCCCTCATTTCCTCCTCCAAACGCCTACTGCTTTCGTTTTCCTCTCCGTCCATCACACTATCTCCATTATCTTCCACACCTACATCCCAAACGGCTGCAGCCCATATTCATCCTCTTTCTTTTAATTCCACGTTTCTAAGCTCTAACTCCACTTTTCATATCAGACTTTTCATCAGTCTTTTCTTTAAATTTTCCCCTAGGTCTCCTTCATTAATTCTCTCCGCCTCCTTTCTAACGCTTTCTCCTCCTGAAAGCACCACTACAAAGCACATTGTCTTCCAACTTAATACCCTAATAATTTAAATCCTTCACCTATTCCAGTTCCCCCCCCCCCTTCCTGCTTTTATCTTCAGCCGTGCTTTCTCTGGCTTAGAAAACCTTATATCTTAACCAATTTGAGGATACCGGGACTAGCCACGGTAGTTACCTTTACGGAGTCACTCAATAGTGCGATATTCCACAGAGGAAAGAAAAGATTAATTTCCTCTGTGGAATATCGCACCTATGTGCACTTGCGGGTGATTCCGTAAAGGTAACTATCGTGGATAGTCCCGGTATCCTCAAAATTGGTCAAAAGAGCGAACACCTCATTGTGTTCCATGTATGGATGGCTTTATCCTCGCGGACTGTGGTGCTTAGCGCACACTTTGGACTGCTAATGACATCATATGTCTAGCAGTTCCTACCACCATGCTCCTATAAAGCCACCAAACAATCCACCGGGCTAAGGGCGTCTCGGTAGTTTAACTATTTAAAGAACTCAGCGCGAAATCGAGGGATTCGGGTTCGAATCCCGGTCAAGGCGAATGATTTTTCCTCTGTGGAATATCGCACATATATCTTAAGCTCTCTTATGATTGATCTCCATTCAGTATTTCCCTGGGTAATTTTCTAATGCATCCACCTATGGCTGCATTCCTCTGAATGATCAAGAACTAACGCCTGGTCATTAGGGAATCTAATTGACTTCTCAGGTTACCCTTCCACTTTTATTCCTACATCCAGCTCCTCTTCCTAAGCCTCCCCAGCCATTTTCTCGGCATGAACGTTGAAAAGCAAGGGAAACCTTGGGCAAACCTGCCTTACCCCCAACCGAAGGATGCCCACCCTCCATTAGTCACCCTTATTATATTATATTATTAAAACTCGTGCCATTTCCACCATTTACTAGTTTCAGATCCGTCTTTTATCTCTCCAATCTGTTTTAAATAGTATCTTCAGTAATTTTTGCTCAATCACTCTGTCGAATGCCTAATCAAAGTTGACGAAACAAGCAAATACGTCTTGGAAATACTCTAAATTCTTTTCTATGAGGGATAACCGCCTTCCTAAAACCGAACTCGCTGTCGCCGTTGACGCTCTACTCTCCAACCTTTTCTTAATGATCCTATGCATGTGTGTCAGCCGTTTGTGGAATCAAACTTATGGTTCAATAGACATGTCTTTATTCTGATACTTTCTTATTTTTCGGAATTGGGATCAAATATATTCACGAAGTCCTCCTGCTATATAATAATAATAATAATATAATATAAATGATTTTTATTCCAGATTAGATAAATACAATTATTATTTTTACAATGATTTGTCTGAAATATAGGTGCCCCATTGCACAGTATCTCTCTTTTGGGGTCACCGACTCGACCATCACAGATGAAATACAAAAACAAGAACATAGAATAAGTGTGTTGCAACTACAATCACATAGATGCTATAATTGGTGCTGGATAATTTAGTAATTAACCCATGGTTTGAAATGTGAAGTAAAAGCAAAGCATAAAGAGCATCTCCTCGTAGATCTTTCGAATTAATTCAAAATATCGTCGTCTTACATTATTTCCTAGGTTCTTAATTAGCTCTGAAGGGATTTCATATGCTTTCAGTGATTTTCTTGTCTTCGTTTCCCTTAGCGCCTTTTCTATTTTTTCTGTCAATGTAATATCCCTGATCCGAGATAATTCTTATCTGCTCTTCTTTCCTTTATCAGTTTAAATTTATGATTTGGTATAAAATGAAACAGCTAATAATAGAAGCCTTTAATAAACTCTACTTTGTTTACATGCAATTAATTCCTTCTTTTACGGACAGAAAATAGAATTTGTAATAAAATAGTTTCTTGCCGACTGGCGATCGCAGTGAAATAAATTCTCCTACCATGACTGAGATTTTATAAGAAGTATACTATTGTCTATCAGATGATATCCTCCTTAACAAAGGTTTTTTTGGGGAATTTTCTTGTTTTGTAGCTATAACAAAATGATATGCAATAACATTTTTTTAACTAAAATTTAATTAGCGTTTCAAAATAAAATGTCACTAAACTTTGTGCTTTCCCTCCTCGAGCAAGACTATCTCTCTCTGAAAAGATTTTAATAAAATGTGTTTCATTTACCCCACTTCAAAACCCCAGGTATCCAGAAATTGAAACCGTGCAATTGAACGGTGATTGACAACATGGAGTAGACTACGCACAATATTTTGCAGGAAGGGGTAAATTTTATTAAAGAACTTAAAAAACCAAATTTCATGATGTGTTCGGTCTAAATTTGAAATGTTTACTATGGTATTATCAAACTGTATGCTTGTGAATTAATACTAATAGATGATCTACCGGTTGAAGTAAATTTTAAAGGAAGAAGTAAAAATACTCTTCTTTTTTACATCTGCAGGACACTCTAGCAATGGTTCTAATTTCATCTCAGCTATAGCCCTACATAATTTACCGGTATGCGATACTTCGAAAAATATTTTCATTCGAGCATGTTATAGGGAATATAGCTCATTTTTTGGCGTTTGCCTCGCTCATATTTCTCTACTGGTCAAGTACTTTTGTACAAGCTGACAATCAAGAATCTACAAGCTGAGCAATCACTGCCGGCTGATAAAATATGATCGAGCCATGATGATGGTGTGCGTATCCACTACTTTTTTCCTCGTTGAAAAGGAGGCTTATATATTCAAAGTATTTTATTCAATGAGATAACACTTCTCAAAACTTTGTAATTTCTGTCTGAAGGTCATATCTAATCGCAATCTTATGGCTTCCATCGAAAAGAAGTATTCAATTGTCCTAATTCAGTATTAAAAGCAATAAAATTAATTATTAAGCTAACATTTTACCCGTTGGCATAATTTCTCAAAATACGGTTGCGTGAATAGTCATGTTCATCTAAGGTTAATGACAGCAGCCAAAACTTTATCATAACGGTGCCTCTCATTTCGGATCGTCTTTTATCCGATGATTTCATTTGCCATTCTTTCCAGCTTGAAATATTGATTATCATTCGTTTTTTGCAATTTTTACTTCTTTTTACTAGTTTGTGAATTTCACCCTAAACCACAAACTATCTTCGTGCTTAGTTTTTAAAGATGTTCTTACCTTTGGCGTCGTCCGCATTTTTTATCTATCATTCCTCATCTTTTATAAATTACAAGGAGCATTCTTTCTAAGTGAATATTATCAATATTTTAGCATATCTATTTTACTTTTTAGGAGCTTCTATGGGATTAGCTACTGGACAAACAGATTGTTGTATGATGACAAGATTGGGGATGACCCTTCGATCGGAGGACTGTCTAGTGATGTACCAATATTGATAAAATATCCTAATGATGCTAATGGCAATTTATTCTCGTATTTATTGTAATTTTTTTGTTGGTTTAGCGCATACCCTGGTCAAATGAGGAAATGTAATGCAATGAAGGAGTGGTTGCTATTAAAAGAGCTCTCGGCCATAGTTTTCTCACGGCTCTTCATCTTACGAAAAGGAATGTATTTATAAAGCAAATATTTACTGTAGTTTATCTCATACACACAAATATGTGAACACTAATATGGATAGCCATTAGGCAATCTGGTTTTCCTCGAAGGAAGAGTTTTCTTGCAAGAGTTACATATTCATTCATTCAATCATAATGATAATACTTTTGCTATTTCACTTGCTTTTCTTATACGATACACGAATGAAGTTCACCTGTGGTGTAACAATGATGAAAAGAATCTTTCAATGACGTGTAAAACAAATATACTACGAGGGTTAAAAGTGAAAGAGCAATTGATTGATGTTATTTGCTCATTTCCTTGGTGGAGTTTTTTAATGAAGGAGATAAATTGTTCACAGAAAGTGGGAGACCTCAGTGATCGGTTTACATCACGGCTCGAAAGAAAATTACAAACGAAAAAGTTGCGAAGACAACTGAAAATCACACCTTATTTTTTTTAAGAAAGGAATTAAGGCATGTTTTCCAAACTGAAAGTTTAGATTTCGGACGATGTTGCCAAGAGAGGGCGATGTCATTTCTTTTTTTTTCCTGGGAAGTGAACGTGAGAACGGTGGGTAATAATTATATATTCCAGGAAGTGGAAAATCCGTCGTGCGGGCTCCCCTCTTTTCATCGGGGAGGGACTTATTTGCGCTGAAATCCTTCTGCTGCTGCAAAATCGCGGATACAGAGAATAACAATGACGGATCGCCCTTACTTTACGATCAGAAGAACACCCCCTCCGATTCATCACACGTGTTTAGGGGGGGGGTGGAAGGACAGGGGAGCGGGAAGGGTGGGGGTAACAGCCATGCTTCTCCCGTCACTCGAAACGAATGATGGTGATGAATGGGTCGAGGTGGAGAGCGGAGGACAGTGTGACTATAGAGATACGTGGGAGAGAGAGGGAGGTGAGGATTTTTTTCTTCTCCATCTCTCCCTTCCTTTTCCTCGTCTGAATGCTTCTATTTCGGTTCCAGCCGCTTTCCAACTTCATTCCCCTTCCCACCAAAACCCTCCTACAAAAATCCTCTTTTTCCCAAACAAGAGCTCAGATGATTCCACGCTTAACTCAACCAAATGGTCATATACTAGTTGTTTGATTATCTTCAAGATGAGGTTTAAGAGAGGTGAATGGGCGACAACATCATTACACAGTTGAGCACTACTGATAAAAATCTCAAATTGTTCATAAAGGTCCATTTCATGCCATTTATCCATGCATGTATTTCCATACGTTTATCCAAAAATGGTCCTTTATGAATAATTTGAAATTTTGAACAGTAATACTCAACTATATAATGATGTTGTTGTCGTCCATTCACCTCTCTTAAACCTCTGACTTCCCAAGCCTATAACATAATATTTTCTACTCTCACCCATCCCATAATCCTATTTCCTTCCTAAACAACTTCCCATTTTTGCCCTAAAATGCCCCCACCCGCCCTCCTATTGCCGTTCACTTACAACAGCCAACCAACCTTCCGTTGTTTTCCCCCTCCTTTTTCTCACCTTCCTACCCCACCCTAATTTTGTGAGATACAAGGCCGATATATTTGTAAACTGTACTCGGACGATGGCAAAACGTTCCGAAATCTTGGGCGGTTGTTATCAAAAGTGTGGAAATTATACCAGTGTTCTCTGGATATATATTGTTTCCACAAATACAGTGCAACTACTCTTTCAGTTGGTTAGATTTTCAGCAAATATTAATTACATCTTAAAACAAATCTTCAATTTAATTTTAATTTTACCAAAAGCGAATTCACGAAGAAAATAAATCACGCGTGCTGAGCGAATTAACTTTTCCGGTGCGTAGTTGGAAATCACGTAGCCGCAAGTCAACCTCTCTCATGGTAGCAACTGAGTTTCTCATTTTAGTCCACTTCTCATCGTTTTCAATGTATTTTATCACATTTTCAAGTCATAGAATAAAAACATAAATGCCTATAAGTCCTTATCCCTTCCCACGCTTGTCGTGATTAAGTCCGGACCACTTTTCTGGGCTCAAACTCGGTCCATTATCAAATTTTATCGAATATCAGGTAATGAATTACTCGTTCGCATAATTTTACGCTCATGCTCATGAAATGACGCGTGCGCAGCAAATTAATATTTGGAACGTCATAGAAAAACACGTGGTCGCAAGTTCACCAATTGATCATTTCTATGACTCTGTGGCATGTTTCATCCCTTTTCGTAAGTAAACGAAGAGAAACGGGTGTTACCATAATACTAATCTTGAAAAGGGCGATAAAAATACTAAATGAGTTTGTTTGATCTAAATTATCTAAGTTTACAGACCAACAAGTCAAAATTAAAAATGCTATAAAAATAAAATTTAAACTTGCTCGCGATGTTCAATTTAATTCTGATTGTCCTAAAGAGTTTTATCATATTTTAAGGTCATATAACGAAATACTCCACCTTGAAGTCCCCGTTCATTCCCAAGCTCTTCATGATTCAGCCCGGTACTCGTTTCTGTGCTCAAACCCTTCTTTTATCGAATGTTCCCGAATATCAGCTGCGAATATACCAAGGAAATCCCGAATATACAAAGGAAAGCTGCGCGATTCGTCAAAAACTGCTACGGGCGTACAGACAGCGTTACGCAGATGTTAAACGAATTAGGCTGGGAGCCGCTAGAGACTCGGAGGCTGCGCGCTAGGCTTAGATTACTTGAGCAATTGAGAATAAATATCTTTCAGAGCGACACGGAGAACATCATATTAGAACCCCACTATATTTCCAGGTCCGACAGAAACGATAAATTAAGAGAGATATTTTGCCGAACGGATAGGTATGGGAATTCGTTTTTCCCCCGAACAATAAGGGACTTTAATAAATGCAAGGCGTAATTTCATAGAGCGTTTCCTTTTTATATGTAAACGGCTGGTGTCCTAACACCCACCGCCACACGCCTATTGAGGCGGCTTGCGGGGTAGTATGTAGATGTAGATGTAGATCAGATCGAGCGTAATAAATTTCTCGTACCCAAAATCCTCAATGTACTTATGGTGTTTCATCAAAATCATTAGGTTTCCGAAAATACGTGGTAGAATATGTTGAATTGCTGCAGTCAGTGCATAAGGGTGCTGCAGTCATTTCCATGAAGAAGAGGTTACATGCTGGCTGTGAAAGCAACTTTTAGCCACTTATGCATGTATTCCAAACTCATTGAGAAGTGTCATTTTACCCATCTACTTAATTCATTCATTTTAGGGACCTAATAATTCGTTCTGTAATATTTGTATGTGACCAGCCTTAATTTTTCGTTACATTCATCGTGAAGGAATTTGTATACTTAGAATAGTTACATGAGATAATGCTCCCGCTAGACGACCATATCGCAATTGGAGAAAAAAAGGATGTATAGGGAATGTGGCAATATTTGTGGCGATAAAAGGAATTTTTCCCGCAGAGTTCTTCATTCAGGTGCATATTCAGGCATTCAGGTGCACTTCATCCAGAAAATGCAAAACGAATATTTTTGGGTTCGTCAGTCTATCGCAGGGTTCGGCAAACTTCTGTTTAAAGGAGCCAAACCTTTCATTCACAACTATTTAAAAACTATTGGAGAGTCATGAATATATTTATTCAAATAAGATCATTTTAAAATATTTTTATAACTAGCTGTAATATTAATTATATATTTGCTAAATAAAAAATAGTATGTGAATAAATTCTTTTTTAATGATATAAATGTAGATATTGATATTATGATATTATAGTTTTATTTTCTATTTCACGTAGGAGCCACATGCGTAACCAAAGAGTCGCATGAGGTTACTTGCCGCAGTTTGTAGACCCTTGGTCTGTTTGAAAAGGCAAATCTAACAGGGTGGCCATTACTCCGCGAAAGATTTGAATTTCGTGTATATGTTTAATTTGGGTATCTTTGGCCCCTAATTGTTCTATGTAATTATGAAATGACACAAAATTCAGTTTTATTTTGTCCTT
The DNA here is from genome assembly GCA_963573305.1 of Pyrrhosoma nymphula. Classification (NCBI taxonomy): domain Eukaryota; kingdom Metazoa; phylum Arthropoda; class Insecta; order Odonata; family Coenagrionidae; genus Pyrrhosoma; species Pyrrhosoma nymphula. The sequence goes on along the minus strand of OY754330.1, from coordinate 112,566,548 downwards.
GGAAATAAGTCTGGGGGGTCTACTATGAATGCTATACTCTTTCAAGCCATTTCATTCTGCTCCTATCTACTTCTCTTAGTAAGTAATTATTTCCTCTCCGGATCCTTGAAATTCTTCCAAGAATTAGGGTCTACGTTAAGAAGGTCGAAAAAATGAAAAAAGATTACTTACATCGATAAGTTTTCAACGAGTTTCGGATGCATTGAATTCGCACAATCACTTGACGTTATCGTTAAATCGATGTTGAAAATCTACTTAAAAAATGTAAATTCTAACTTTTTACGGTAAATAACGGGATCATATTGGTACGTAAATGATTACCACATATGTCCTTAAATTGATGATGCTTTACAATAAAATATGATTTCGAATGGCTTCGCATTTAACTTCATTTAATAAAGCCGTAAAAATGGCAATTTTTGACCGATAAAAACCGTGAATTACCGTAATTTTTACTTAATTGAATGAGTGGCCTCTCTGACTAATTGTCTGGAAAAAATCTGCTTATTAGTGGATTTTTTTCTTCGGAATTTTTTTTTCAACTCACCCTCTGGTTCTCCCCGCTCCTTCCTCGTCCCTTCGGGTCCCGCCGAAAGCGTCTCGCGGTATGCTCTGGGATGATATCCGCCGAAAAGCCGCGAAGCACTTCCCCGGACAGCGAACAGCTAGCTCTTAACGGGAATGGAAAATCCACGGTGGTATTCTCACATTAAGGTCCTCACATCCTGGAAAAAGCACGGTCCTCTGCTTTCCTCTCTTCCTTGTCCCTCATCGTCCTTCTCCTTTATCCACTTCCTCCTCGTTGGTGGAAATTTGTGGCTCCCGATAACATCCACCGGTACTGAAATCTTCCAGAAAACCCTCTCTCCCTTCTCTTGCTTCTACATATATATGTTCCTCGGTTTCACTCTCGCTCACATCTCCCCTTGCGCATCGTGACGCCTTTTGTCCGATGCGAGCCTTTTCGTGTGTGCTTGTGATGAGCAGCCGGTGACACGAGCCGGACAAGCAGGAGGGCGTGCCTTGTTCAACTCTCCGACTGTGGGTGACGACGTTTCGTGTGTTTGCGTCCACCCGCTCCGTCGCCACCGTCGGCAGGGCGTTCTCCTCCAGTCGTGTTTTGTTTTTTTTTAAGTTTATTTTTGTCACCCGATTTGAGGATTATTTCAAGCGTGTCACTCTTTAAGTTAGGAGGTTACTTCCCTCGTTAAAATGATGGAGAGAGATTTTTTATGGGGTTCACCGCGTGTATGCGTCAAAGCTCGTCCCTCTAGTCGTTGCGTTTATCGAGAGAGAAGTGAAGCAAGGCGGAGCAGCGCTATCCCCGTCGCTGCCGCTATCTCAACCGCACGGCGCGATGTCCACGGCGCGTCTGGCTGGCTCGAATCGGGGAATGCCTCCTCTCCCGGTGGTGTGTGTACTCAACCCCTCCCCATTTCCAACTCACCCCACCCCCAACACAGCTTCCTTCCCCTTCCCACCCCTACACACACTCCCTCGCCCTCCTCTTCCCCCCTCCTCAGACCCACAAACCTCCCCTCTCCTCTTCCCCCCCCCAAATACCCCTTCCCCGCGTGCGCCGTCGTAGTGGGCTTTGGCACACCCCACCCCCATCTCACCTTCCCCTCTACCCCACTCCCTACACCCACCCACTTCCTACCCCTTTTACCTTCCTACCCTTCCTACTCTTCCTACCCTCTTACCCCGGCTCTCTCCTCACCCCTCTCCAGCTTCCCCCCTCGTGCGCAAACCCCACTCCATCCGACAAAATCGCGCCTGAATACCTTGACCACGCGAACTCCCCACCCTCCATCCCCCAACCCACCCTCGCGATTCGCTTTTCCCCCTTCCCACCCGAATACACTCCCTCCCCACCCTACCTCTCTCCCATGTTCTCTCCGCTCTCATCATTTGTTTCTTCACATTTACGTTTTCTGTCAAAACTATGCCAAAAACCAATTGATATTAATACGAGAACACGTTAATTTCATTTACTATCCCGCTCATCGCACAACTTGCTTTCAAAAATCATTCTAGGCTGTAGGGTCTAATCTTGGGAATACTCTCACGGATGAGGTAAAAAATGTTTCCACATTGAAATCCTTTATGTCAAATTTTTACTGCCTATTGCTTTTGTTAGTACCTCATTATGAACCATATAAAATGTTTACAAAAATGTATTGTTCCAATATTTCTTCGATTGTAAGTTACTATTTTTAAGTCGTTTTACACTGGTATCTATAACCTTTTATGACATCATGATTACGTTATTATTACTTACGTGACAATTGATTACGTAACAATTTATTACGTAATTGTTTTGTGACAATTGATTACGTAATTATTTTATGTAATTCATCGTTAATGCGACTGTGTAATATGCTGTAATATAACTTACTGTTACGATGATGGACTTATTTTCACGTTTTTCGTTTCTGATGTACATATTGGATCATCGCTCACAGCGAATAAGTTTTAGTCTTACTCCATGATTTTATTTATTACTGTGAAACGTTTTTGCTATCATAGGATACATACGTTCTAGAGCAATGAATTCATGTTTTTCTTCTTCTTATTCTTCGTCTTCTTCTCTCTTTCTCTATCCCTCCCCCTTTATCCGGCTCGATCCTCTACTTAATCTCTTCGCCCCCTCCACCTCCTAGCCAACATGTAAAACAATAAACACTTTACCTGCCAACGGTATTGCCGAAATAAATCGCAAAAAACTCTCCACGAGACTGCTCCGCGTGATTTTAGCCCATATGTCCCGGTTTCGTAGATCTTTCTTCCGCCATTTGATATTCTACCGATTGATTCTCTGGATTTTGAGATTTTTTCCTACGTTGGACCATCGTTACACTCTTTTCTCACAGTCGCTGCCTCATTGGATTACTACAGGCCCAAAAAACCTGGATGTTCTTGGATAAGTCATGGAAATTGAAAATGGGCCTGAAATACCTGGAAAAGGCATGGAAAATTCATAGGGAAATTTGCTTTTCAAGTCAAAATATGATTGTTTTCAATGAGTGAGGAGCACCATTTTAGGCACACTTGGTGTGTGGACTTCGGGTTTTTAGTACCTTGCCCGAATGAGGCATTGGAGCTCATATTTGATGTTTATCAAGTAATTATGTCCCTAGAATAATCTTTTCGGTCCTATTCTTGAAACTCATGCTGAGGAAAATGGAATATTTGCTCCTCCTCAGAGTGTGCACTAGTAATTCGTGGTCCTAGGCGTGGCCGAAACCTAAGAGTAACATACCTTTGAAAAGGAAGCCCATTTTCTCCCAGACCGATAGTACATGGTAGTGCGCTGTACCTTGGAAAACTTTATTCCCTCACAGCACATGCGTTAGTATGCTGTGCTCTTATTCTTGCACATTCTTCAAAATAAACTCCAAAGAATGGAATTTTCACTTGTAAAAATGAAAAACTTTGCCTGTAAAACTTGGAAAAGTCCCTGAATTTCATAATATCTAGTCTGTAGCAACCCTGATTGACTTAAAATGATTGACATCTATTTTCGATGGAAAATTTGAGTAATCCCGAAAACGACCTGTAAATTAAATGTAACCTTTAGGGAAACAAGAACCACCAGGTAGTTAGATCAATATCACTGCGAAAAATGTACAAATGACTTGGTAGGTAGTCACGAGCACGGGTGCAAAGATACACACCAATAGAATGAAATTCGCCATTTAAAAAAATCAGTTGACTTAACCGGAGTTCTCCAAATTGAGCCTAGTTCATGTGTTAGCAAGTGGCATTATCCCAGGTCCCCTGCTTAGCCCGTTAACATACCTGACCGGCAATTGGGAGATCCGTGTTTGAATCTTGGTCGAGCCTGTTGATTCTTTTTCATGGCGGATTTCATCCCTTTGATGTTTATCAGGTAGTTATTTGTCTCTTGAAGTATCAATCTGCAGTTAATTTTTAAGGTAATATATTTGAATAATTGCTGAGGGTTCTTCCATAGGAAACTATAGAGTAAAACAAAAGAGACATAATTAGTGATGATGACTAAATGAATGTTACTTGCATGAGCCGATGCATTGGACCCCGGTAATAATTGCCTGAGAATCACAATGCATGCGGAAATATCAGTTTATGGCACTTACACCCGTTTATTACGTCTGAGTAATGCTAACTGCAAGAGTGCCTGTCCTTTTTGTTAACTGTACGTTTACGGATAGTTAAATTTATTATATCACATAAGAATTTTGGTTATATACCATGATATTAATTGATGGGAGAGTATATAAACTTCGATTTTCATACCGAGAAAGTACTCCAATGGAGATTATAAAACCAGACATTGAAGGATTAAGTATTCCAAAATCTCTATATCTCTTCTTTAGATCTATAGCACTATGTCCCCCAAAGTTTCTCTTATTCCGTCTTTCCTCCTCAAATAGTGCTCAATCAATTTTTTCTATCTCCTCCTGAACCCCATCACCGACTTCCCTCCTATCGTCATCATTTCTCCTTTGGTCTTTCTCTAAAAAGCAAGAAATGAAACCGAAGAAATTAGTAGAAAACTTCACTTTCCGGTCGAGTTTTTCTATTATTTTAACTATTTGGAGGCCCATTATAAACTTGAAACGATTTGGATTTGGCCATGTTTCATCGGGTGCTTTGAAAGATGTTATAGCGTGATTTTTCTGTAGTCATAATGAAGACCATATTCCTATTTCATTCTCAAATATAGGCATTTTTTTAAAGTATAAGTAAATTATAGTAATATTAATGTCACAAAAACTTTTTTATATGACTGAAATTCTCATTAATTTACTAAATACACTCATTAAAGGCTTAAACGCGATTTATTTGTTTCACGCCATACGCTGACGACGCATTCAAAAGTGAGGGTTTTTGATATTTCATGAAAATATTACGGTGAGTAATAGTTTTAATTTAAAAAAACAATTGAAAAAATATTTGAACACTACGCCCTTACATTTCTGACTCAATTTGAGCGTCAGAACTCCATCATTTTATTAATAATGACTCTCCTGAGCCCACAGCCGTACAATGCCTCATGGAAAAATGCTTACATATTTCTGGCACTCATCTCTAAAAGTATCGCAATAAGTGGCTGATTTTTTTTTGGAATTAGAAAAAGGAATTTTTTCTTTACAATGAGATTAAATTCATTGAATTTAAAGTGAAATGATATCTCTTTCAAACTATCTTCAACCTGCCGCAAGATTACATTTAAACAGACCAAGACATACGCCTTCAACGATATCGTGCCATCTTTAATTACAGCTTCCGGGTTACAAATAAAATCAATCGTCAACGAGCAAATTTTGTGGAAGTTATCCATATTATTGAGAAGTGTTTGCTTTGTAATTTTCCGCACCATTTATTTTTTGCCTTTCCCAAAGCGAATGTCAAGTTTTGTTTTTATTACCCAGTGACTTGGGGCAAATTTCTATATATTTCCAAAAGATTTTAAGTGATAATACTGGTTATCTCCATCGTCTCAGGCTCAACCTTGTGGAAGTTCATTTTATAAATGAAAAGGAAAACTTTGTTATATTCCACCAACTTATTTTCTGGTACAACTAGTTTCGACGCAGCGGTACCTGAAGATGACGCGGCTGCGTCGAAAATAGTTGTACCTGAAAATAAATTGGTGGTATATAACAAAGTTTTCCTTTTCATTTATATGATAATACTGGTATTTATTTGATGGAATTTACACCTAATTGTATTGTTTTGATATTGGTCAAACCAAATTTAATATTAGTATTACGGAAACTATGAAATCTCTGCTTCATGGTAACAGAATATCAATGGTTGCCAAGCACTTAATTCATAACAAGTATTCCTCTTATATTAATTTTGTACAATATACTTGTGACAAAGGCACGAAATTAGATTTTAAATAGGAGCATTTTATAGATCATGTGGTGAATAATTGGTAGATGAGATAGTTCCTGTGAATCACTCACCTAATCTATCTGTGCCAGCTCTTTTCCCTCCTTAGTAACTTCTCCATGGCCCTACTCTTGGTCCCTCTCATAGCTGGTACACACCCGTATTACTTCCGTCTTAACCTTACCACCAACTTATTTCTCCTACCGTTCATTGAATAAGTAAGAGCCTTACTGTTCCTTGGCTAAGTAGCCTCTTGAAAATGACGATTAAACGTTGAAAACGGTTGAGGTAAAAATAAATGGTGTGGGCTAATACGAAGTAAATACTTCTTACTTCTCCGGGTTACAAGTTTGCTTCTGTGCATGTTATGCCGCGATACATTGTGAACTGTAGGTAGTGTTACATTTTACCATGTTGGCTGGAAAGTTATGTAGATGTTATGTAGTGCCGGAAAAAATGCTAGCGCAAAATTGCCAAGAGTCCATACACTTCTACAACAGATTGCGTACACTTGAGGTACCGAGATACCAATGTTAATACCTTATCGGCAGTGGGAGCATAACATATAAAAACTTGGTGCACGAGTTGATTTATGATAACTTGGTGAAGAAATCAGTCAAATTTGAATTCGATTGACTCGTTTGAATAGCTTGTGAAAATAGGCTTTAAATAGTATGAAAATAAAAAAGCTACGTCAAATTTCTTTAAAAAATAGACAATTGTGCAAAATAAATCAACAGCTACGATTAAAGATCGTTCTTCTCGCGTACCATTCCCTCGGGATCCCATTTATATGTCACGAGCGAATTGATCAATTTTCAATTAATTATTCCAGAGAATGTAGGGAATATTCTATAGCGTCGCTTAACGAAAGATTTTGTCAATACGATAACATAATAAAAACTCAATGTGTCACACATTCACTATGATTTCAACAAACATGAAATGGCACTCGAAACTATTGACGGTTATGTTCCTTAATACATCATGAAAGTGTTGCAAATTGATTTTTCATTATTTCATCATTCCTGAGATTGATTGCAATTCTTAATTTGCTAGATTCACTCTCACATAACTTATTATATCTTCATTTAAACTCTTAATAGGGTTAGCCAACACATCATAAGGATCAACCATGCCAATATTATGCTCGGCAGAGATTTATACCGGGCCTATGAAATCAAAAAACTCCAAATAATCAACATTTTCGGACTTATAACTCACGCATTTATTTGTTATTAGTATCACAGGTTTTTTCGTTTTTTCTTCAGCCACTTTGATAATTCTTTGTTCTGCTCATTTTGCATTTTTTCATTGACAAGAGAGAATATTATGTTTGAATTGATTAAAGAAAATTCGATTTTCTCAATAACTTGTAGTGAAAAATTTGTTTGGTCGTTCCATCCTCCTGTATCTTTAACTTTTAACTCTAAATCGCTAACTCTTCCTATTCCTTCTCGTCTATCCCTTGTCACCCCTGGAATATTACTGACTACTTATTATTACTGGAATATTACTGACTAATTATTGATGTCTCGGTAAAATTTAATGATGAGTAGTCAAATCAATTACTCTTTTCGCCAGATTAAATGCAGAGCTTCCTAAAATCAAGCTGGAGATGAATCTGGCCGTGAAAAAGCATGATGAACACATTCGAAGAAACGAGTAATTAGGTTGGTTGTATGTTTAGCGTGAATTCCGGTATCCAAACCGCTTCATCTGAGTGCTGCAGAGAAAACCTCCTTCCTCGTCAACATCAAGGCATCCCGCAATATGCCTTGATATTGTTGATTATTTTCTTTCCTGTGCTGTTCAAAATTCACGGTAGACGCCATGGCGGAATAAACGCAGAGTACACGGTTGAAGGAAAACCTAGCATCTCGATTGTTGTACTTGTGCAATTTTTCCATTTGCTTACTTTTGCCTTTTCTATCTGTATTTTTAAACTCTCAGTTTATCCTATACTAAAATGTATCAACTAACCTTTCTTACCAATTATTCTGATAGATATAAATTTTAACGAAATAGAGGCATCAAAGGCATGGATTATGTCTCTTTCCCTACTGGTTTACGCTTGCTCTTTCAAAATCAATAATGCGTCGATAAATAATTCCGTAAACACGTACAACAACGTTTATTCACATCTGAGGACGCATTTTCGTAACTTTGGACCGCAACCTATTCTCGAATGATTCCATTTTAAACTTCCCTACATTCTAAAATTATTCCTTTACATGCCTTCTTTCAATATATTTCAAAGGCAGTTTGTTCGTCTTCAAACTAAATTAAAGTTAGAAGGCTGAATTCAGCACTTTAGTGATTTTCGGTCCTTGAAAAGTATAATTCAAAGTCTACTAACTAAATCATTGAATGATTGGCTTGTCAACAATCTACAAGTTCACAGTATCACGGTACGCGCCCTAATCCCTTTCTGAAAGTTATTAAATTACAGATCGATATGAGATCTTGAGATCATGCCTGTGATCCGTTGACGCAATACCAGTTTTTTTCTAGGCGGCTCTTCCATTAGAGTTGTGGAATCCGTTCTCGGTGACTTAAAAATGAATTTAAGGAGATTTCCTGCCGGAAGCCTCTGTCAGTCGCCATTTTTCCATTCACAGTTGACCTTCACCAGTGGAATTATAAGGGGAACACGTTTTCGTGCTTTTCATCCTAATTGTATCGACTGCGTGCGGCGGTTTCCCCAGATCCTTACGGATTTCCCTCCAAATGGCGTACTTTCTCTTTTAATTAGGGCTATCCGAGTTGGCTCGGCCACAGATTCATTAGCGGTATTACACTCCCACGCCCTATGCGATTGAACGCATCTGTCAAACGTGAAGTTTGGGAGATATTTTCATTCTGAACGCGCGAAAGAAATGATTTTCACCAAAGGGATGAAATATGCCATTAAAAAAATCATTTGATTCTACCGGGATTCGTATCCGGATCTTCCAATTGTCAGTCAAGTGTGTTAGCCAGTTACACTGTATGTAGTGTGTAACTATGTTACTGACTAACGCTCCTGACAGGCAATTGAAAAATCCTGGTACGAATTCCGGTCAAGTCAAATGAAATTTTCACGGTTAATTTAATCCGTTTGGTGCAGGGATATCTTAAGACCCGTGCGCGTGGCTGCGTACCACGTCATTCGTGCATTTTTCTATGACTTGGATATTGTCGACAATGGTTTTACTTATGAATTCATAGATTTCATATAGATGTATATGTGCACTTGTTATTTGGATCGAAATATGGAAAATCTTTTTTAACGACAGTGTTGAGAGCTAGCATACAGTTGCCCGCGACCCAACTCTAGGAGGTATATGCACTAACACACCGGAACGCGAATGAGTGTTTGTCTAATGAAGCAAAAATTGCAGCATGCAAAAGTCTTTCTCCTCCTTCCGACTTTATTATATGGCATCGAAACATGGGTACTCCAGGATAAGCATAAACGTAAGCCAAATGCAGTGGGATTGGGGTACTTGGGAAGTATTTGCAGTGAAAGTAGGATGGTTAGGGTTAGGAATGTGTGGGTCATGAAAGACTACGGATTTTTTACTCCAGTCGAAGAAATGCATATGAAATAAGCGTATTTCGTTGGCTTGGCCACGTTGAAAGAATGGATGAGAGTTGAATAGCGAAACAGATTTGTGATAGAGGAGTGAATGGTGCGAGAGGAAGGGGTAGACTGAGAGGGTCATGGGTGAATCCGGTGGATGATACTCTTAAGGAAAGGGTTATTAGGAGTCTTAATACGAGGAAGGCTTGAAAGAAGCAATTCGAGAATGTTTCAGAAGCGAAAGAGCCGCTAAAAAAGGGGAATTGCTATCCATTCCATATGCAATGGAGGAAATTATTGGTACAGAGCCATTTTTTCCGACAATTAAGCTCTTTTGACTGAGCCTACCCCGAACGAAAATTGGGTGATTGTTATGAATGAACTACGTACGATAGCGTCAGTCACATCCGAGGTATCAGTTGTGCTCTTCAATGCTCGGGGTGGTTTGATTCCATCACCGGTAGTCAATTCAGTAACGCGTCGGCCTGGTGGCCCAAATGGTCGTGGGATCGAATATCGCCCCGGGCTTGTGCGTTGTGTTTGTCTTCGGGTTAACATTTCATGCCTCGAGACTTCAATATTTTACTAGCAGTTAAAGATCGCAGAACCCAAGTTTGTTCCTGCTATGGTTTGATGCAGATCACCCCTCAATTCTACTGTCTGCCATAGTTTTAATTTCTTCGTTTACTTTGCTTTATACCCGCTCCTTTAATTTGCTTCACTCATTTTTTATTCGGTGTCTCTATTTCAATCTTTTTTTTCGTTCTCTTTCCTTTTCTATCTTACAGACAGCTGACCGTTCTGAAAATATATCCGCTGATTTGACAGTTTACCGTCTATCACCCTCAAAACGTGAGAATTCTTTTTCCCCCAGATTTTCTCATAACCATGGCCGTCAGGAATTTCGAGATTGAATTATTATCTCACTTCACTATCGTAATTTTTAACTGTTTCAAATTTTAAAATTGATTTCGCTCCCCTGAAACACTTTTCAACGCGTGTTCTTTTGCATTCTGATGAACGTATTAGGAAGGGTGTTTTTGTAACATTCGTATTTCTACGGCTAACATCTTTATAACTTAATATGTTCGCTAATTTCATTTAATGTGGTCTCCTTGAATGTCCGTAGTTTTATTTTAGGTTTCTTGATATCATCATACTTGAGAATAGTGCCAAGAAGTTGGATGCATTTTAACTTGGGTCCACCAACAGTAACGGGAAATCCTTTCATCTCAACACGTGCACTCTTCACAACCAAGAGTCAACCTTATATTTTAAGTCTCCAACTCGCCCACTTTCAACTATTAGTCTCTTTGTACAGTCTAAGGGGACTTCTATATCACAGCGATGATGAGATTTTCTCTTAAAAGAGAGACTAAATAAAGCCGGTGTGTTTGGTTTCATGAGTAGCTGGCCTGTCTGATCGTCAAAAGGTCGAGAGTTCAAGTCTCGCATTTAGAATGAGTGATCTCAGGTTTTTCGGCTCTTGAGAACTCTAATGAAAGGCTTATAAAGACATTAGAGAGTACATGGACTACGAACAGTCTCCTTAGCGCCATAGCATACACTGGATCGAGGATTGGGTTGGAAAATATGATGTCTTTCACTGAAAACCTATTGGAGGGTTAGGCGTTGCTATCCTATCATTAACTATCAACTGGGCCCGACGACACAGGTGAGGGTGACAGAAGGAGAACCAGGATGGGAAGTTATAGGTCACTGGGTAATGCGAGGTCGTCCGTTGTCGATTTAGATTTTTAACATTTATGCAAAGGGAAAAGCGAAAGAGGCATGGGAATAGTCAGATGTAGAAATAAAAGTAGGAGCCCTGCTGACATTCGGTTAGATTCACTGACAATCTGGCGTAAGTTTGTCAATCATTCAGAGGGTTGCAGACACTGCTAGAAGAATCATAAAATCAGTGCATAAAATTGCGGAATAAAGTTCAATCAAATGAAAACATGAGATTTTCTGAGAAAGAAAGTGAGAGTATTCATTTAAGAAGTAGATCACAAACTAGGGAACATAGAGCGATTTAATTGCTGGGATAGTAGTACTTGAATATTAATGGTAAGAAGACTAAGTCATTAGTAAGAAGCAACTCAACCAAACCACCATTACCATCAGAAATTAAAATATAGAAAGAGTTATTAAATTTAAATATCTGGGATGCTACATCACAGAAAACTGAGATCTGGATGAGGAAATAAAAATGAGATGTGGCTATGCTCGAGCCGCATTCCAGAACATGAGAAGCTTGGTCTACGACTGGTCACTATGTTTGAAAACAAGAAAAAGTATGATCCAATGCTACATCTACGCAATCTTAAGGTATGGTCTGTAAGCTGCCACTATCAAGAAGAAGCAGTTGAACAGATTAGAAGCCATGAAGATTTGGTGCCACAGATGGATACTTAGGGTATCTTGGACCACAAGAACGTCCAACAAGGAAGTACTCGAAATATCCAAGTCTGAGAGAACGCTTATCAAGCAGATAAAATACATGAAAATAAAATACTTTGGGCACACCATGAGGGGAAAAAGGTATGAGATCCTGCAACTTATAACACAAGTCCAGGGTAAAAAGAGTCCGGGAAGAAGAAGAACATATTGGGTAAAAAATATTAAAGACTGTACTGGTACAACATCCATTCAAGGACTGCTCAAAAAAGCCCTATAACACCATATTTGAAGCCAGTGTGATCGTCTACGCTCTAGGAAAAGTATGAAACCTGAAGAAGAAGAGTAAGTAGGAGGAAAAATGAGCATGATAGAAAGGATATTAGGAGAATTGCGTTGGCAAAAAAGGCGTTCATTTATAGGAGAGATCTGATGACCGGGACCTTTTGCAAAAATACTAAATAACAGACAGGCGAAGGGTCTAATAGGGGGAGTGGCATTGTAGGGTGGAGAAACCTGAACTTTGAGAAAGGTGGACGAGGATAAACAGTCTGGCGTTTAAGAAATGCGCAAAAATGTTTGTGCAAAAATTATTTTAAAAATACTGACGAAGAGTCTAATCAGGAGAGTGGTATTGCATGGTGCATAAACGTGAACTCAGAGAAAGAAGGATGAGAGTAGGCTGAAGGCGTTCGAGATGTGGGCGTGGAGGAGATTGGAGAAAGTGTGGTGGACAGATAGGAAGACGAACGAGGAAATGCTAGTGTGATGGATGATAAAAGGAAACTTCTAGAGGATATTAAAGGAAACAGAGTAGGTGGTTGGATCAGGTAGTAAGGAGTGAAGGAATGCTGAAGGCCGTGGTTGAGGGGAGAAAGTTGGTTAAGCGTGGACGGGGAAGAAAGAGAATAGGTTTTATGGACGGGATTAATCGAGGTCACCCTACCATTAACTCTTTTGTCATACTTACAGATCCCCTCTGCCCCCGTCCCATGCATTTTTGGATGGTGTCATGATAAGATAAAAATTCAGTTGAAAAGATGAAAGAATGAATTTCCAATTTCCAACCTTAAACGGATTTATAAGTCAAATCAAGATACGGGATTCTTGAAAATGTATGCATTCAATTTACTTCATGTTTAGTCATTTTTTTGTGTTCCGCTTCACCAACTAATCCGTGGTCGACCCACATTTATTTTCCCTTGTGGTGCATGTAACATTGGTCTACTCGGTATTCCGTTCAAGGACATTCGCCGAGCATGGCCTTTCCAATTTGACTTTTACCGATGAGCTGCCTTTGAAATTTCACCGGCCTCCAATAGTAATAATAATAATGTTTTTTAACCCATTGCACTATTAAGTGATAGGTATCGTCCAATTACAATAAAACATAAAAATAAACCAAAATACAAACATGATTAATAAAAATATATTACCCTGAAATACTTGCAAAGTCAAGTGCAAACTATTCTTCAATGCTGTATAGTGGTCAATCAACCAGCCATTTCTCCAATGCCCTTCGAAATTTACATGATGAGGCAATTTGAAGGGAGTTTGGCAACATGTTGTATAACTTTATACCCATGTTCATGAATTATGTATATTCATGCCAATGTTTAAAGTTTTGTGTGTTATGGTTAATCTGTACTGTGTTATATTCAGTTTAGACTTTGTCATTGTGAAGCTCGTGTAGCTCTGTACAATGAAGCTCGTGTATCGTCATTTATTATATCTTGTTTCAAAAATTTTAAAATAATTTCACTTTGTAATATTCCACGGAAAGTTTTATTTCTTCCAACCCAGGGTTTCGACTATTACACAGTCATTATCAAGGTGACAATAGCTCACCACGAGCCCCTCATAAAGAGAGTGAGGGTATAGGGGGAGGGGGAGAAGAGGATGGGGGAGGAGCCAACGGGAGGAGAGTGCATGATTGGTCCGAAATTAAGGGTTTGAGCGTTGTTAAAGAATTGCATCATGGAGGAAGGGGAAGGAAAGGTAATGCACTCTCCTCGCGTTGGCTCCTCCCCCATCCTCTTCTTCCCCTCCCCTATATCCTCAATCTGTATGTGAGGGGCTCGGTCTAAAGAAATAAAACTTTCTGTGGAATATTATAAAGTGAAATTATATCCAAATTATCGCAATGTGGTTCCACTAAATTAAGCCGGAAAATTTTACGTATATTAGTTTGAAAATCCTCGCACCGTGCTTAGAAAATGTATTACTAGTGTCATACGCCTGGATCATTTAACTTAATTTTCTCTTTGAGCTATCTGAAAGCAATGCACAACCGCTGTGGGACTACCATCAGCTGATAACAATGAGCTATATCGACGACAATAGAAAAGGCTTACTTCTAAAACTGTGAAATTGCATAGCAAGTACTGTATTTTCACCAGATGGTGATCCCCTCGTGATTAATTTTGTCGTTTGAACACGCGTGTGGAACAGACAGATGAGGTTAATTTTAAAATAATGGCAGCGAGCCGGAAGAGTAAGCTCACGAGAAAAACACATATTGCTCGTTAGCTTATAGCAATGAGCTATTTTTGGATCTGATCGTTAATAACTGAAATTTTTTTGCTTCGGAAACCGTAATATTGCAAAGTATATACTATATTCTTTCCTATCTGTGCTCCCTTCTTGAGTAATTTCGTTATTTGAACACGAGTGTGGAACAGGCAAGTGGGGTTAATTTTGAAATTATGGCAGCGAGCCGGAAGTGAAGACTCGTAAAAAAATAAATTCGGATCGGTCTTTAGCTTATGGCAATGAGCTATTTTAGGATCTGATCAATGTTAATAGTGAAGGTTTACTTCTGAAACAGAGAAATTGCAGAGCAAGCACTGAATTCTTTCCTGGTGGCGCCATCCTCTTGAGTAATTTCGTTACTTGAACACGAGTGTGGAAAAGGCAGGTGAGGTTAATTTTGAAATTATGGCTGCGAGCCGGAAGTGAATACTCGTAAGAAAAAAAATTCAGATCGGTCGTTGAACTAAAAATAAGTATGGTTAGTATATCTCACCAACTCTCACGAATTCTTATCTTTTTTGGCCTCCCTCACGTCAATTCACATTTCTCGGGAAAAGTGACACGTCCGATTAGTCTGGATTCGGACGGCAGTCGCTTTGGCAGCTCGCCCGCCCACCACCATGGTCCCGCCATTGCTCGCCACTTACCTAAGACATCCACCACCCATATCTACGGAAAAGAGTTTTCGCTACGTTCCTCTCGCGATTGCCGCATTCTCGTAATATAACGACTCAAATAGTGTCAAGTAAATGCATTTGCATGTTCGTAAGGGCAAAAACTTGAATATTTTAACACTTATATCAATTTAATTATGAAATATGGCCATTTACAGAATCATACACTTTACTGCTCATTGCACGTTTCATGTACAATCCTGGGGCATTGAGTAGAGTTTATGTTCTATTGAGCTGTTATTAAAACAGTCAAAACCGATAAAACAGTTACTGCTTTTACTTGAAAAACACTCCATGAAGTTAGTGAAGACTTCGGGTTCTCCAATGGGTCAAACTCCCCATCTCTGCCGACGTTTCGATGTACGAGTCGTCCATCGTCATCACGGCATCATGACTCACATCCGGTCATCATGCCCTGATGACAATAGACGACTCGTACATACATTGAAACGTCGGAAAAGATGGTAAGTTATACCCGGTGGAGAACCCGAGCAGTCTTCATTTACATCATACGCTGGGGAAGCATCAGATCTTTCTTTACTCGATAAGATGTTTCGACGGACTAGTGACTAGCTCAGTTTACTGGTAATCTTTGATGGTGAGTGGGAAGAGTAGTATTATTATAGTGATGAGCGATATATCGCTAATTTTGATTGAATCACAGATACTGAAAAGTAGCAGCCACAACCTGTGACTTGATATTTGACATCACTGTGACTGTGATCACACCGCTACAATGCTACCAATGCTACTGTGAATTAACTGTGATACAATGCGATCGACGTAAGCTACAGTAACACCAGGAAAAAAATTAGTGCTTTAGCTAGTTCCGAGCCTCGTGAAAGATTGTTTTCTAAACCGGGATTCTCGGCTAGACCGGTAATCTTGAGTCATTGAGCGCGAATTTTAATATTTTTTTAATTGAGTCGAAAGAAAATTCTTGGGCCACATTTCATTTGAGTTATGCATTTATGTTTATGCGTTGAAACTCACCATAGACAGTTATGGAAATGATACAAGAATTATATGTTTTCCTTAAAGCATGTTATGACTACAGTTTTCGGCGCAGTATTCGAAATTTAGACGAAATTACATTGAAATAATTTTTTTCTGATACTGAACTCGGCGTGACATCTTCATATTTATTAGCAATAATTATAACAATAAAAAATGTATTTTTCGAGTTTTAAATAAATTCAGCACGTAAGCGATAGAAATATTACGAAATATATGTCATGTGCCAGAAGGCTACGTGTTAAATAGCATTGAACTGCCTAAAACCAAATCGGTATGATGCAATTGTTTCACGTTTACCTATAGATACCAATAATGAGAACACTTATGCAAAGCTTCACACAAATCTGTTCGTAGACAAACATCGCTCCAATCCACCTTAACTGTAAAGGAAAATATCACATGCGCGTTTCACGTATATCTTTACGATATGAAGAAAGCTGGATCAAAATTCGCTAATACTGTTCGAAACCCACCAGACAGTCCATTGAAGTGATTGGATTAAGAGCCATGAGAGATAAAAAGTTGATTTGAATGAAGGATTGAGCATTTTGAAGTTAGCAATGTTGGATACCCTGGTAGTCAAACGGAGATTATTTTTCGTCCCCGTGCGGACCCAGTTCGTAGAAAATTGACTCTTCTCCTGAAAAGGGCAACTATACTGCTACTGCACAACTACCTCCACGTTTACTTACCTGTATAACTGAGCGTGGATGGAAAAGGAAATGGGAGAGCGTGACTTAGTTTGAAATAAGTAGTGCACAGTGCATGAATTGGAAAAGCAGGGTAGAAATAGTCCATCATAACCTTACCTTTTTAGAACTTTGAGGAACATGGAATAATCTCGTTGCTAGCCTATCCCGCTCCTTTTAATTTTTATATCCTCCCCAGCACATATGCTCCAAGGAATCAAAGAAGGTGCTCTTTCATGAAAAAAATATGTACAAATAAATCACCAGAGAGCTTGCTTGCCGTCTCATTGCTTCCCCCCTGCTCTCCAGCCACTTGTATTTTTTTCTCCTCTCTCTTTCCTGGCTCACAACCCGACACTCGCTTGGTCTCGATTCCCTAACCCCTGGTCGCGCCCCCTCCCCTGCTACCCTCCACTGCATCGAGAAGTTCGCCACCCTGCCAACACACCTACCCAAAGGGGTGGGGGTGTGTGTTCCGTCAAAATGATTCCATTGTCTCCACGCTAATTTTAGCTCGCGCGACCCGACCCACTCTTCCACCCTCCCTCATATCTCGACACCGCAGGGACTTAAAAGAAGAAAAAAATGAAGAAGTGAAAAGTCAACCCTCCGATCGAAATCGGATGTAAATATGTGTTCTTTGGATTGAAGGGTAAGGGGGATTCAAGATCCCTGTGGGGGGGGGGGAGGTCAGATCTGTAACTTTTATCTCCCGTCGACAATCGACAGTTATCTCCTTTTTGGCCTAAATCCAGGGATGTTTCTACAGTTTGAGCTGCACGGGGCAGGTATGTCAATTTTCGCACGTCCTTTTCTTCTAAAATTTGACCCGAAAAATCGCAGTGAGTCTTATGGACCGGTGTGTCCCATCGGCTGGGAAATGCGGTACTTCCTCATTGGTGATTCTCTCAACCCATTTTATCTTCTTCATTCTACAGTAGCACTACATTTCCATTGCTTCCAATCTTCGTTGCTGTTAAGCAGCGCTGTCATATAGCAGCATACTCCATGTATATGTTATATTGAAGTTCTTCCTTTCTTCAAAGCTTTTGTTGCAAGCTGCCAACCGGCTCTTCTTTTAGTGGAATGCCTTATTGGCTTGCATTACTCTGCTTACTATATCTTTCTTGCTCCTGCCATCCCTGGTGATCTTATTTCCCAGGTAGCATAATTCTTCCACTTGCTTTGATTTATGTTTCCGTAGTCTTATGATCACTTTATTTAGTGGATTTCTTCTATAAACCATTATTTTAGTTTTCTTCACACTAATGATTAGGCTGTATTCATTCATTTATCAGGAATGAGTAGTTCATGAGTAGTGTTGGGTAAATTATCCAAAAAATGCAAATGGGAAAGATAACAATTACTTCAGCAAAAAAATAATCAATAGCAAGTAAAGTCACTCTTAATTAAATTAATCAATAATATATATGTATATATATTACAATTACTTTGTATGTAATCGCATACTGGGATTACCATTCAATTGAGTTCTAAAAGCGTTACACATGAAACAGTGTTGCCTCATAATATTTTGCGGAACATGTTTCTAGTGGATGTCCAGCTTAAAAATGCACTGAAGGTGCTAAAGGGGATGATAGTCCAAACATGCGGTCGAAATAAAAGATTGTGAACAAATCCTCTAGAAGTCTATAACAATAAAAAACTGGAGTTATTGACATCAATACTCCCAATTACGTGCCAATTACAAACTATCCGGAGGGTAACGATTGTGCAGATTTAACAATTACTTTGATAATAGATTACAAGTAAAATTACAATTTCAAAAAAGTAACGGCAACAAGTCAAAGTTAGTCAAATGTAATCGCTACCGGAAAGAAGATGACTTGTTATCAATTACTTCCCATCACTGCTCATAATACACATCAGACCTATGACATAATTTAAAATTAAGCTTTGGAAATAATAAGTTTATTTATTTTATTTATAAATCAAAATAAAAAATCATTTTCTTGCCTTTTTATAGCAAAATCGCTATGGTATTATTAATGTTTATTTTTTTGTTGGTTGATGTTTTACGGGTACCTAACACATATAGAAAGATTCCTTAATCGTTACTTGTAATATTGTAATTGTAATTTTTTACCCTCGGGGTAATTTTCCACTTCTTTTCAAAGGAATGATTGTTTGAAAAATTCATAAATGCAAAAATTGCCGCGTCGAAATAAGATGCCGTCCCTCCGCCCACCCCTAGCTAATCCACTGCCTAAATCGCCGTTGGAAAATTTATTTACTTCACTTTCGACAACATGACGGCCGCGGCTGAGTTCATCCTACATTTTTACTATTTTTTTGCACCGTGAGTACTGACATATTTATAATGCCTAATGTGTAAAAGTGATCATAGCAAATTTCGCGAACATAGATTAAAAACTGACGTCGTTAAAGCTTAAAGTCTGAGTGCGGCTACCGCCCACTTTTAGCCTCATTTTCAGCGACGGTCGACCAGTTATCGATCTGGGTGAGCGGCTGTGCGTAAAATTAGCGTCCATAGTCGGTTATTATTTTGGTCGACGAAAATGTCGACTGTCGAGAAAAATGAGACTCACAGACTGGCCAACTACGATAAAAGTCGCAGGAAAGACAATTAACGTTTGTCGACGGACCAAAGAAGTCAGTGTCTTGTTCTCTCGACGCGGCGTCGTGTGCTCCATTTTCCCCTTTTCGTTTTTTGCTTGTCTTGACTAACGCACCGCGTGTTCAATGTATTAATTCAGGCCACGGTGTACGCTGAATATTTCCCTGTCCGGAGTTGGCACGACCTCTGTCTCTCTTTTGTTTGAATTCAGCAGCTGCCTGCATCTTTTGAACGTTCTGGCACGCGCACGAAGCTTGGTGCATGAGTTCTTGGTTGAAAGCCAGGGCCGATGGAGATTTGCACTTTCCGTATGAAAGGTAGACTTTATACCAACTTCGCCAACATAATGTGGTCATTAATTAATGGAAATCGATACTGAGACCATTTATTTTTAACGAATGAGTTCATTGAGGCTGTCTTGGAAGCTTTATATTTACTTCAGACGATGATGTTTCATCAGAACGTGATGCTGTCGCAGAAATACTGTTCTGAACCGTCAAAGTTTTTTTTCGATTCACAGTAGCGTAGATTCTTCTTGCAAATATTTACATAGGGAATCAAAATTAATCGGAATGACTTCTGCGTCAATTGTCCTTTTCAATTCGTTGTTGCACATTAATTTGATGTCTGAATTTCTCTTGGAAATGCAGAATTGATGGAGACTCTCTCTTTTGGTTTTAAATGTTGAATTTTACAATCGTTAGGGACCATATTATCAGGCTTTATTAATAGAAATCAACACCTAGCCCAGACCCTATTCACAACTGAGTTCGTGGAGATTGTCGGGGAAGCCTAATATTTATAAAACCTTTGTGATATCTTTGTCAGGCGGTAATGGGTTAAAGGCTGAAAAACTATTCTGAACCCGAAATTTGTGTGATTAAAACCTAATGAGTACCTTATTGGATAACGCATATCTCAATAAGACTAGTTACTTATGAAATTGAAGTTTAATCTGAGGTAGGTTACTTACTGTACATAAAAATGACAAAAAATGACCTCATGCAGCACCTATTCAATTTTCTGGTCTCAAAATTGAATAATGAATTCAGATACTGCTCTTGTGGCAAACCCATTCATTATTAACAACATAGTAGGATTAAAAAACAATTTTATTAAAATTATAATAACCGTTTATGAAAAATAACCCGTTTGTCTCGAACCAAATTCCGTGCCGTAAGCATTGCATCTCCAATTATTGAATATACCATCTTCCATTGAGTACTGAATACCTTTATTTCGCAAAGCATCCATGATCCTAGCAAAAATTAAAAAAAAATGCCCTAAAAAGTATAAAATAAATTATAGATTGAAATTTACAAAATTAAAAGACCCTCTATTCCAAATTTGTAAATATGTTAAAGTTGAAAGTGAAAATGAATATTTTCACTCTCAACTTTAACATATTTACAAACTTATTTAAGACTATAAAAATCATAAAATGTCTTGTTTTTTAATTACAC
This sequence comes from Pyrrhosoma nymphula, assembly GCA_963573305.1. Taxonomy (NCBI): domain Eukaryota; kingdom Metazoa; phylum Arthropoda; class Insecta; order Odonata; family Coenagrionidae; genus Pyrrhosoma; species Pyrrhosoma nymphula. The sequence goes on along the minus strand of OY754330.1, from coordinate 112,545,726 downwards.
CTCTTAGGTAATATCGGGTCATCGAAAGGACTGCAAACTTTAGTAGATGCACTGGAAAAGCAGTGTGAGAAATACGGAATGAAGATAAATAATAGGAAAACAAAAGTAATGAGATTCTCTAGGACAAAGAAAGCGAAGCTGGTGATAAGAGTAGGAAGTCACAAACTGGAGCAAGTTGAACAATTTAATTACTTGGGTAGTACGCTACAAGAAAGAGGACATAGTAGCAAAGACATTAGGAGGAGAATAGCGCTAGCGAAGGAAGCGTTCAATAATAGAAGGGAGTTGATGACGGGGACCTTAAGTAAGGATGTAAAAAAGAGGCTGGTGAAGAGCTTGATATTGAGTGCGGCGTTGTATGGGGCGGAAACGTGGACCTTGAGAAAGGAAGACGAAAATAGGATGAAGGCTTTTGAGATGTGGGTGTGGAGGAGGATGGAGAAGGTGCGATGGACGGAAAGGAAGACAATTGAGGAAGTGCTTGACATGGTGGGTGAGGAGAGGAAACTTATAGATGAGATTAGGGAAGACAGGGTAGGTGGCTGGAAGGGGTAATGAGGGGCGATGGTTCGCTGAAGGCTGTGATAGAGGGTAGAATGTTGAGTAAGCGGGGAAGGGGAAGGAAGAGAATCGGTTTTAGGGACGGGATGAAGAAAGGTAGGACTTATGCTGAGATGAAGAAAGAAATACAAGAGGTAGAAAGGGCACAGCACGTGTAAGAGTTCGTTGGATATTCTCTGACTTTCATCACAACCTACCTCTAACCGGTAGATTACTGTAATGAAATGAGGTAATATCGCCTCCAATCGAAAAGAAGAAAAGTTATACGAAACGCGATATTTATTGCCCAAGGTAATGGTAACTAGGATTGGTTATAACCCAATTAAACCCAAGATTAATACCTTGGCTATATATCACAGAAAAAAAGAGAGTAAATGGCCTTCTGACGCAAGGAAGTGAAGCCCGTTTCTTTTACGAATAAAAACATACAAAAAACACTTTTTAAAAACTGGTCTTATTTCAAAATGCAATAAAAAGTAAAAATGCACTAAAAAGTAGAAAAAAATGTTAGATGAAATTTACAAAGTTAAGAGACCCTCTATTCCAAATTTATAAATATATTAAAATTGAAAGTGAAAATATGTTTACTTTATCTGTGCAATTCGTCGATGATTATGAGGCAAAAACGTATAATCGTACGTCTAATTGATCATCTAGTTGATCATCATGATTATAAGACCAGGGTGCAAAGTAATTTACTGAGTTAAATTTCAACACCCTGGTCTTATAATCATGATGATCAATTAGATTTACGATTATACGTTTTTGCCTCATAATCATCGACGAGTTGCACAGATAAAGTAAACGTATTTTCACTTTCAATTTTAATATATTTATAAATTTGGAATAGAGGGTCTCTTAACTTTGTAAATTTCATCTAACATTTTTTTTCTACTTTTTAGTGCATTTTTACTTTTTATTGCATTTTGAAATAAGACCAGTTTTTAAAAAGTGTTTTTTGTATGTTTTTATTCGTAAAAGAAACGGGCTTCACTTCCTTGCGTCAGAAGGCCATTTACTCTCTTTTTTTCTGTGATATATAGCCAAGGTATTAATCTTGGGTTTAATTGGGTTATAACCAATCCTAGTCACCATTACCTTGAGCAATAAATCTCGCGTTTCGTTTAAATTTTCTTCTTTTTGATTGGAGGCGATATTACCTAAGAGGTGTAATTAAAAAACAAGACATTTTATGATTTTTTTTAGTCTTGTTTGCATCATTTTCCTTCATGGTGTACTTGCAAACTCATTTTTATGAACCTCAAACCTTATTGCTCTTTAACTGTTTTTTTAAGTTTCTAAGCGATAGACTGTCATCAGTCTTCTCCTTTATTCGCTATCTTATCTCTACGCTCTTCTAGTCTTGAGGAAGTAATCTCGTCCCTCAATCTGCATCCGCCTCCACCAGAATTCTGGGATTTTTTTCTTGATAAATTTCGTCCAAAACGAGGAATATTTTGCTCCCGCCGGAGGCATTATATGAAACCCACTCGAAATCGTGTATTGGGAATCAGACCCTGAAGGCTGAGTGCCAAATATTCTTATCTTAGCGATAAACTTGAAGTAAGGTTGATTTTTTGATTCCCCCGAAAGAAATACGTAATCATTTTTACATGATGCGTTCTTTTAGGTTCTCTCCCAAGATGTCGGGAAGAATGCCTCTTCATGCACTTCGGGAGGATGTTTTTAATTAACTGATTGAAATGACGGCGAGGCTTAGTGGGAGCAGTGAATTGCATCGCTATTAATTATAAACTTTATAGAGTTTTCAAAGTATTACCAAAGGTATCGGCTCGGATCTCTCTCTCTGGCTTAACGATTTAAAAATAATACTTTTTCCGAGCGAATCTCTTCATGTCTTTATCATCGAAAAATTCATGAAAACTTAAGGAAAAAACCGTTAAGTTTGCATTACGCTATGTACTAAGTTAGAGGATGATTTGGTAGGTTATTTTATAGCAAGACTTAAGATTTATTGAAATATCTTAAGTACAGTCACTAGTGGCCACCTTTGGCATAATGCGATTGTAGTGATTTGTTAATGCTGGGTGATAAATGAAATTGATAAATTTTCCACATTTTTTTCATTGTAAATAAATTATGAACGTATCATTGAATATTGGTTTTTATTAAATTAATGAAGCTCCGTTTTCATTTACATCTAAAAATTGATTGTGCTATTTTGAAATACAAATTTTAACTTTTGGCAGAAAAAAATTTAATTTCTTGTGATTGAGTAAAAACACTTAATGTCGACAAAAACTATTTGTTCGCCCCTTCAGATAATTATGGTAACGGATAGTAAAGATATGGTAGTGATAAGGTGGTAACGAAATCTGCTATCATTTATTACTCATTCTGGACGAAAAAAATGCATCAAAAGATACCAAATGATTTCGCAATGAAATCTATTCGTACTATAACGAAAATATAATTTTGAATCTTAATATCGTGGTTTAATTTTGGCGTGTGTAATTCTGTGCCATACCTACCATAAATATCCGTACTTTACCATACTGTATATTATATTCTTTCATTCCCAGATAAATAGATATAGGGGGGGCTTCTCATTGTCATTCCCAATGGTATTTTTTATGTGAGGGAGAGTTGACAAAATTACTCTAGATAATTTGGAGAACACAGAGCAGATGATTATATCGGGTAATGAGGGGTGAAGTTATGCTTAAGACTGTGATTTAGGGGAGGATGTTAGGTAAGCGGAGAAGGGAGAGAAGAGGATAGGTTTTATGGGCGTGATGAAGAGAGTTACGACGTATGCTGAGATGAAGGAAGAAATTGTTCAAAAGGATAGAGGCTTGCACCTGTAAAGGTCTCGAGCATCTAGAAGATTTTTACTCACTTCCATTTAACTCTACCTTAACCAGTCTATTACCAGAATAGTAATTTAATTCCACTTCTGGCTTGTATTACTCAATCAGACCTGTAAAATTAATGGGAGGAAGGTATTGACAATTTAAACTGTATAAATATAAGATAAATATCAAATATTTCTGTAAATTTTCCAACTGAACTTGAGCATATGCATATAAAATGATTTATAAATGTACATTTTTTATTTTTCTACTATTTTTATGTTTAATTCTTTTCTAATAAACTTTTTTATCTGTCATAGAAAAATGTTTACATTGCTATTCAACATTTACCTCCATTTATTGTGCCATTCTTGGCTTGCAATCCTGCGCCCGGGTTGAATTTAATGAGCTGGTGGCAGTTGATGGCGAACAACTTTTCGCCACTGTGTGCACACGAAGCCGCAAGCATTGATAAAGTCTTGAATGAAGTCTCCTCTCGGGTTTCCAACCGGGTTAAGGTCTGCATGATGTACGCCGACGTTTCTGGAAAGATAGCCAGGATTCTTGCTAAACACAAGAACCAAACCTTTCACCTCCCACCTGATAAACTCCGGAACAAGTTGGTTCGGGCCAAAGATCCAATTGGTCTCAAAACACCGGAAATATACTGCATTCCATGAGAATGTGGCAAAGTGTACATCGGGGAGACTGAGAGAACCATAGAAACCAGGGTAAAGGAGCATCGACGCCACCTGCGACTCGATCAACTTGAGAAATCGGCCGTGGCGGAGCACTGTGTACAAGAGAATCACAACATCCATTGGGAAGAAACAACACAACTCGGGAGGACCAGAGGTTATTGGTACAGAATAACAAAAGAAGCCATAGAGATCCGGCTTCATCCCAATAACATGAATAGAGATCGAGGACTCTATCTAAGCAGCACTTGGAACCCGACCATAAAAAAGGCGGGAAACCCAACAAAAATACAAACCAATCAGGGACCACCTAGGTGAAGGAGGAGGTGTATATATATTGGAACACTACTGACATCGGCATCATCAGCCCTGAAGATGTTGGGAAAGTCTCCCAACGAAACGTCGGCGTACATCATGCAGACCTTAACCCGGTTGGAAACCCGAGAGGAATTCATTCAAGTAATTCACCGGGAAAAACTTAGATCCTTCATTGATTAAGCCGTGAAAAACGTTGAGAGTGAATAACCGTTTTCCATTATTTAAATTGATAAATTTCACATTATGTCAGGAGTAGTTGCTACAGCGAGAGTGTCGGGAGAAGTTCCAGAAAAAATAAAGGGTGGCGGGATGGAATGTGGTGAACCTGACCATAGTCACAGATTTAAGTATGTACAGATTGAGGCCAAATTGGTTGCTCCTTATGTAACTTAATGTAACGAAAATCGCTTGTAAAAATCGACAAGATTTTTGCTCTCTACAATACAAACCTACCTTGAGGTGATTGGAGCAATTTTTGTGAATGAATAGATTTTCGTAAAACTTTGTATACGTGTTTTCATTCCAATATTCGAAAAATAAAGCATTTCAATATAATTTCGTCTAAATTTCGAATACCGCGCCGAAAACTCGTCATAACATGAGTTAATTAAAGAAAATATTTAAAATATATTTTGGTAAGTTTCTTTTGGATTTCTGCGATTAAACTAAACTTTTTTAGCAACAGTTTCACCGTTCTATTCTTCCGGCTTCGTCAGGCATTCTAAATCAACAATGAAAAATAAATAAACAAACTTAAGCGATTATTATGTACAGCATGATTAATTAATACTTTAGTTTTTCAAAAGTCTTTTCCACGTATAATAACCGCTTAAGTTTGTTTATTTATTTTTCATTGTTGATTTAGAATGCCTGACGAAGCCGGCAGAATAGCACGGCGAAACTGTTGCTAAAAAAGTTTAGTTTAATCGTAAAAATCCAAAAAAAAACTTACCAAAATTAAAATGAACTATGAAAATCTACGAAAACAAAAATATTTAAAATATAGTTCTTGCGTCATTTCCATTACGGCGTGTATGGTCAGTTCCAACCAGTGCCGGATACATATGGGGGGCGCGGGGGGCGCGCGCCCCCCCCTTGCGGGGCCGCTCGCATTTGCGCCCGCGCCGCCCCCGCCAGTCAGCCCGCACGCTATTCGTTCGTTTCTTTCGTCAGTCGACTCTGAGTCGAGTTATCGAGTAGTTGTACTTTCTTATGCAGCACGCGCGCGCGTCCGCGTCATCGTATTTTATACGTTTCTGTCTGGCACATAGATAGCTAACCTACGAGAAAAGTCGCGGCCATTCTAGTGATCTCGATACGTTATTCTGTCTGGCATTTGTTCGAAAAAGTCGCGAATATTCTACTGTTTGTATTTGTTCACACTCCTTAAAACTCTGGAAGCGATCATTCTGGCACCGAATGTTCTCGAAACAACCGAGCTACATATATAAGGGAAGCAGAGTCGCTGCCAGGCAGTCAGTTACAATCTACAAAGCTACAATCGTCGCGATAACTTGCGCCCCCCCCTTGAGTTTTTTCTGTATCCGCCACTGGTTCCAACCCACAAACAGATGTACTTAAATAAAATTAGGGTTATACAATATTGTTTTTCGACTTACTTAGAAAGTTCCACGATTTATGCTTTTTACTTTATCGTGTAGGGGACCATAATAAAATGATCATTTGCAAATCATCTCTTAAATATTCCAAAAATTTCCAGAGATATAGGAGTCTAAATTTGAATGGATGGGCAACCTTCCCATAACGGCCGTGACGTCATTTCATCCATCGCTTCTTCCCTCTTCTTCCCGATACATTCTAGAAGATGCCTTAAATAGACTTTTGTGAAGATGTTCACTTCTGCCGGAAATACGACAGTATAAAGATTTAGAAAATACTTTGAAGAAATATCCGTATTCACCGAGAATCGAACCACGGGCATTTGATTGAATGACATGACACACCACAGGTCGTTTAGCGGAAACAGAAAAAAATGCAACTTTCTAAGATTATTTATTTGGGTACTAGGCCTTAATGTTTCGAAGCAACTCCGTAAATCCATATCAAAATCATTGCAAATTTGATTTCAACGGTAATACAGTAGAACCCCGGTTAACCGACAAAAAGGGGGGAGAGCCGTTTCGGATAACCAATTTTTCGGTTAAACCGTCATATGCTAAAAATAGCCTATTGACATGGTGTGTAGGAAAAATGAATCTACAAACAATGTCTATATAATACAGTGTTTTATTTCAGCTACAAAAAATGTTATAATGGGTTAGAAAATACTATAAACTGAACAACTGAAGTTACTACTGCATTGTACATTACGTATTACAGAAATCAGTGATTTTTGTTTGCTTATAATTATTTACGGAACAGTTTCGGTTGACCCGGGTTCCGGTTAACCCGATTTCGGTTAACCGGGGTTCTACTGTATCGAAAAACCATTCGAATGATAATCCCCCATTATTATCATGTTAACCACAATTACCACTCCATCTACCTCAACCGGTGGATTACTCTAATAAAAACCGTTACTCTGCTGCCACATTTTGCCTTCCTCGACCTCTTTCGCAATCCGAGTTTAAGACGTCACCCTCTCAGAAGACGCTCATAGTCATCCCCATACGTCCCAATCGAACCGTCGACTCGGGCATCCCTTTTTCGTGTCTCGGAACGTACGCAGAGGGGGCGTTGTAGGACTCCCCCTCCCCCCCCCCCCCCCGCCTCTCCCCTCCACCCATACGTACACCCCTTCATCTCTTCTCTCTTCTCCTCCCAGTCACTCACTTAAACTGTAACCCGACAAGAATCTTTCTCCATCCTCAGTACGAAAACGTTACCCTCTCGCCTCGGAGGCATCGTCAGATTCTCATTTTTGCACCCCCTCCCCACTTCCCCGCATTCAGGAGGAGCGCCCTATCGGGAAAGTGTTTGGAGGAGGAGGGAGTTGGGGGGGAGGGTTTGGGGGGTTTTGAAAAGCACCATTTTCGCTCGCGAGGGGGCATTAAGTCTGAGGAAGGATGGAGATCTGGGCGAACCCCTTTCCTCCCCTCTAGAGATATGCCGCGTGCCACGTCGCTCGACTCTTCTCCGTCTGGAGATAAGGCGGTAAGTACGGTCGTGGTGACCGGAGAGAAATCGTGCGACCCCCTGTGGTGATTTCTGTGTGGGAATCGGTTTAAGGATGCTGAAGCGGTAATCGCGGGTCGTGGAGTGCACATTTTAATATTTTTTTAAGTAACTCGAAAGAAAGATTGAAGCAGTCGTCAAGCCAACCACTTTAAAATTGGTAGAACACCTTGTAGTTATTATTGGTCAACACACTAAACATTTACATATATCACAAAAGCTATAACATTTCTTTAAAGTAATGTTACTTTTACTTACCTACTCGCGGAGGAAATTTATATTCATGACAGCGAAGTTAAATAATCAGCAGTGAAAAAATTCTATGAAAATCAAATTGGTACTTCTCTTCTATTGTATTGGTAAATCTTCACAAAAACTAAAGTATAACTCCAAAACTCACCGCTCACTCATTGATAAAAACAACACTATAACACCGGACCAAGGAATGATGATAAAATAAAGAGAAATGCAATAAAACGGTCATTATTGGCTTTCAAGAAGCTAATTGGAGGACTTTAGGACGATCCGGATCCATCGTACGGATTTATTTTTTTTGTAATTACATGCTATTTTATCATGAAGCCATATGGCAAATGACATATTTCGTAATCATTCAATTACATATGAGCCGATTTTCTTCTAAACGCGAAATAATACATTTGTCATCATTATAATTGTTGTTAATAAATGTAAAGTTGTCACGCTAAGTCCAACATACTAAAAAATGTATTTCAGTATAATGTCGTCTAAATTGCGAATCATCATCAGTATTCATCAATCCGAAGATTGGTTTGTAGCAGCTCTCCATTTCACAGTTCTCTCTGCCATCCGCTTCATTCCTACAAAACTATTTCAAGGTTAATAGTATTAACCTTGATGTCCTACATGATTTGCTTGATTTATTCCATTACACACAAGGCTAATATAGGGTGTACACATACAGAAAGTTTGTGGCACTGTATTAAAGGCATTTGATTCATCAAGCGAAATTTTGGAAGGACCTCAGACGAAAAAGTGGAAGAGAGATATGCTATATCTCACTCTCTCTGTAGGACACTCTCTCCTTAGGTAGAGTGCGCCGCACGCATTTGGAATCCGAGAGAAAGATTTTATCCGCGAAATAAACCAATACAAACGCACATTTCATTCAAAACTGCTTAGAGAGAACATAATTTGCAACACAACTGACAAAATAACAGCAATGAATAAACTAAGTATTGGGACCCACTAAAGACTCGGGGGCTACATGCTTGGTTGAAATACTAGAAAATTTCAGATTACGGGAGTTTATTATTTTGACCCCGCATTGTATCTTCAGAGCTGATAGAAGCGACAAAATAAGAGAAATGCACTGTCGAAATGATTAGATACCAAATTTATTTTTCCCACGCCCTCAAAAATAGGGAGACGCTAAGACACCCTTTTGCATGTATTCCTATTTTCGTCCTATGCTTCTTCCAATTCCTTTCCTCTCTCTCTCTTCATGTCTGGTGTCCTAACTCCCCCTGCCACTCATCTGTACGTCAGCTTGCAGAGTAGTAAGTAGCAGTAGATTTTTGTGTTTTCACATTGAAGCAGAGAGCTGTACTGACTGAAAGGTTAGACTATGAAGTGTTGTAAAAAGTAGACTACGACGAAAGACGGTATCAATTGGAATCCAACCAATTTTAAAATGTTTTCAACTCCGTTTCAGGGGTATTCTTTCGAATGAGTATTTTTTGCTTATCCTTTATTTATAAGTTTTATGAGCGTTTAATTTATAAATATATTTCCAATCGTAAAAAGAATATGGTTTTACACAGGCTTCTGCTTGCTGAGAATGCTCACTGGTTTCTGTTTACACTCATGCAAAATTCCCGGTTCGTAAACCTAAAGCGCTATCTGAAATGGTTGCACCGAAAACTTTTTCATACGTTTCTCCCGTTTCTCTTCGCAACGCATGTTGTCATCACCGAAGAGGAGTATGGGATATTGTCCGTGATGGCTACTCGTATTTTGTTTGTTGCACGAACAATTAAAAAAGAATTTGTTTCCCTATCGTGCAGGAATTATTCATCTGACTCTGCTAATATCAAAGTATGTTAAATTCCTTGTTATCTGTAGCGTTGGAATTGAAACTTCTTGTACAAAACTAGAATTGAAAGATGCCGTCTGGAGAAATCGCAATCGGGATTGTTTGAAAGTGTAATAGTACATTTTTCATCGATTTACTTGTTGATTGTACTAATATAATCTTCTTTTCTTTTAGAGAGGATTGGTTTTAGGAGTATACTCTGACGGGGACAGGAAAGGTGATTTAAAATTAACACCATCAGCTGAAAACTTCAATCAAAGAACTTCAGGAAAATTTGGATGTCTACTTCAAAAGTAGGTCATTTTTGGACTCATAACTTATATCCCCATATGAATTTACTATGGCATGTTACCCTATGGCATGTTCTTTGTGAAAGAGATGCTTAAATATCTGCGGGTTTTGACCGTTGACTGAATCGATTATTGTCTTGTCTCGCTGTTTGAAGCACTATTTTAATTGAAAATGTGTTCATTATGGGCCGAATATTTAGAGATAAACTGATTCAGTTGTGTCATTATCACCACATTGCTATTTTTAATGGTTTAAATTAAAATTTTGGGAAACGAATCCCTATTTGTAATTAGATTGTGATAACGAGTTTCAGGTGCTTATTACTCAATGAAGACTGGTGGTAACTAGCTCCTTAAGCGTATTTAATATAATTTTAGGATCAATTATGTGCTTGGATGCAATATATCCATACTAGAAATATATCCATATAATTATGCCAAGTAATCTTGCATAAGTGCAGTAAGCTGACCTGAAACAAGAATGGTAATGCTTATTGAGCATACAGCGGTAGATTTTAAGTATTTGCTCAATACTGCGTTATTTCGTTGTTTCAGATCAGCTGCTGACATCTGAAGACTCATAGTGTCCAAACTTCTACTAGCTTTTGAACTTCCTGTATCATCGTCTCTGAGATATGGCAAGCCGGAGTGGGGCAGTCCCTGGCGGGACTGGCGGAAGTTCTCGTGGCCGGGCTTCCAAGCGACATCACCCTGCTGTCTTCAATGGCATTGGAGGCTCTGCTGAGGATCGCAACAATGACTACCTATGCCCCATATGCTTTGACCTAATAGATGAAGCTCACATTACAAGATGTGGTCACACATTTTGCTTCAAATGCATTTGCCGAAGTCTCGAGGCTAGTTCACGTTGTCCGAAATGTGGGTCACCAATTCCAGACATTGATTCCTTGTTCCCCAACTTTTTGCTCAATGAACTTGTCTCCAAATATCGACAGCGCACCACTGCATCGGGAAGGGCAATACAGGGTGTGGGAGAAAGCACAGAAAGTACCCATGAAGGTGGTTTACGAGATTTTGTGGCTTCCGAGTCTAGGCGCTTATCACTTCCTGATGTCAATGCCCTGCTGGAAGTTCTCACCCAACGAAAACATTTGCTTGAAGCTGAGTCGTGTGCTGCTCAAAATAGATTGCTTCATGAGTTCCTTAGGCATTTGTTGAGGCAGAAAGAAGAGCAGCTGGCCCAATTGGGCAAAGAAGTTGCACTTGTTCGTAAGGATTTGGCGCAAGTTGAGGCGATCTTGCGTGATGTTCAAGAAAAATGCCCAAAGGTTAGTGATAATGGAATTGAGGAAGGGGCTAGTTCACTAGCTGAGCATCCAAAGGAACGCCTCATTACTGACACAGTTGCATTGACTGAAAAGCCAATAAAGACTGAACCAATTGAGATGGCCTCTGAGGTAGTGGGAATATCAATCAATGCAGGAGCTGGCTCCAGTGATGGGTTTAATGGAAATGCAAAGGGAGATCCTGCATCTCTAGCTGCACGAAGAAAACGAATGCACGCCCATTTTGATGATTTTGTTCAGTGTTATTTTGCATCCCGAGCAAAAGAACTAATGTTTGGCCCTGCAGCTATTGGAGAGGCTGAAAAGGTCCCTATTGATGGACATGGTTCGGGTTCCTCAGCTGGTTCTGAGGGCCTTGATCTGTTTCGCGAAAATTTGGTCAAATTTTCACGATATAGTACTCTTCGGCCTCTTGCTACTCTAAATTACTCTTCCGACATTTTCAACAATTCGACAATTGTGTCCAGCATTGAATTTGATAAAGATAATGAGTTTTTTGCCATTGCTGGAGTTACAAAACGCATTAAAGTGTTTGAATATGGCACTGTTGTAAGGGATGCTGTTGATATCCATTATCCATGTGTGGAAATGGTTTCTGGGTCTAAAATATCTTGTGTAAGTTGGAATGCATATCACAAAGGTACCTTGGCAAGCTCAGATTATGAGGGAGCTGTGACTATTTGGGATGCTGGGACTGGATCAAGACTTCACTGCTTTCAGGAACATGAGCGCCGCTGTTGGTCTGTCGATTTCAATCGAGTTGATGCTAGACTTGTGGCATCTGGTTCTGATGATGCACGGGTGAAACTGTGGTCTCTAAATGCTGAGAGGTCCATTGCTTCCCTGGAAGCTAAGGCCAATGTGTGCTGTGTGAAGTTCAATCCAAAGTCATCATGCCACTTAGCCTTTGGTTCAGCTGACCATTGTGTTCATTATTATGATCTTAGGCATCCCCATGAGCCCCTAGCTGTTTTCCGTGGTCACCGTAAAGCAGTGTCATATGTAAAATTCCTGAATAAGGAAGAAATAGTATCAGCATCAACAGACTCTCAACTGAAAATGTGGAGTGTCGGGATGATTGGTGGGGGTTCTAGTTCCAAGGTATCAGGCACTGCTCCATCATGCTTGAGGTCTTTCATTGGTCACGTTAACGAAAAGAATTTTGTGGGTTTAGCCACTGATGGGGATTATGTAGCCTGTGGCTCTGAAAATAATGCTCTTTATGTGTATTATAAAGGCCTCTCAAAGCAGTTATTTAGCTTTAAGTTTGATGCCGTAAGGAGTGTGTTAGAAAAGGATCGAAAGGAAGATGATGTTAATGAATTTGTTTCGGCTGTCTGTTGGCGACAGAATTCCAATGTGGTTGTGGCTGCCAATAGCCAAGGTATCATCAAAGTATTGGAGTTAGTTTGAGTGACTTAACTACTCCTATAAGTGTGCTTTAGCAATATTTTTACATTTTAGTTGAGCAGTGTATCATGTCAGTCATCTTGATTTGCTCTTTAAGAAAATAGATCTGTATTTTCCTCTTTGCTCTTATCTTGCACATATGCTTCACTATGTGTGTCTGGGTTCAAGTATTGAGGAAATATTGATTGTGAGTTATTTGTGATAGATGTTCAGCATCTTCATGCAACATCATGGTTTTATTTTTGCCATGTTTTTGGCAGTTTCCCAGGAGAAAATGTAGTTGCATACTATATTATTATTGTAATATACTACTGCATTAGTTTGATTAGACATTGTGCGATTTACCTAGGTTAAATTAATGGTGTCATAATGCAAGTAAATTGTATTTAGAAGAGTTGCTTTTGTTGGATGTTTACCCTCTGGTGTCCCTGCACAAAATTCTGAACAATGCAAGTCATTATGCTCACATTTTTACAAATAATATTTAGATTTGTAAATATGTACAGACTCTTTTTAGATTTTTCATTCATCGTTCTACACTTTCCATCATGTCACACTTTTGTCCAAGTAGTTATGGTGAACACACTGCTGACAAGTAAAAGTGTTTTCTACTACCTCATTGAATTCATTTTGTCTTTTGGCTTGGTAAAAATTAGATACGTTCTGTCTTCATTTCCATGTTCTGAAAAGTAATTAACCCCACTTCTTCTGATTGGAATTGATGTGTCATGTTTTTTTCCAAATCTTATTATTTTACCTTTCACATACCTATTGCTTTGTGAAACATTAAAGAAATGGTGTTTAATTCAAGAAAGGAACATGTTTTGTTGGTTATTGATACTCTTTTACTTGTTTTGGTGTAATGCATTCATATTTTCCATGCATTACTCTTATATATTTTATACCAAAAAGAAGGTTAATTATTGCAGTGTTGTCTATATTAATTTTGTAATTACATGGTTACAGGACATTCATTTATAGCAGTTGGAATCAAGGTGGTAATATTTATTGCATCAATTTTGAAATGGGGAAGATATGATTTTTCTTATTTGGACATTTCAGCATTGTAGTCGAATTTTAATAATCAGAGCCCAGGGAAATTGCTTGAGGCAGAGTGTAATTGTTCAAAGTTGCCTTGGTGGCTGTAGCTTAAGCTGCTGTAAGTGGATCATAATAAGCAATATTTTTATACAAATAGCTCAATTTTAATGCCATATTTTACTTATAGTTAGCCACTTATAGATATGTCCTTAATTTGAAGAATTCTGTTTTTGATAATTCAATGGAGGCATAGGTTTTGGCTGGTCAGGGAGCCATTTGTTTTTTATTGAAATGTTGTGATTCCAATTCGGTATTTGCTGAAAAAATTATGCATTTTAAATCGTATTGTTTTCAATGTGCTTTATAGGTCAACTTTTTTCCTGCTTTTGCTTCATTGGTATAGGATGTGTGTAATTATGAAAAGGATTCCATTGCTAAATATACACATTTGCCAATAAATTGCAGAGTGTCAATGAAAGTAATATATTTTGTGCTCAATTTATGTACAAATGAGAATGTACATTTTAATAGATCATTGGTGAAAGAAAGTAATATAAAATGAAATAGTTTTGATGTTTATGAATGTTATACATGTTATTTCTCAATTGACTCTCATATTTAAATTATTGTGTTACATATTTTGTTTCTCATGTGCCAATAGTGGAATATGGCACAGCACACTACTAAAACTAAGCAGTCACTAGTGGTTGTTGTGTCCCATGTGGTATATTTTCTAAATTTCTCTTTTTGAGTTTTAATTTTTCTCGACCTCATATGTTAATACTTAGATCATTTGATGGAAGGATAATCATTGCCAGATTTTGTTAGCTAATTGTACAAATATTAATTCAGTACTCTTCTTGTTAATATATAATTTGTGCAGCTATTTAATAATGTATACATCATTTGTTTTAGAATAAAGGACTGGACTTTAGATAAAAACATGGGTCATTATTATTGTTGATCATAACTCCTGAGTAAATATGTACATGATTGTATGAATGTATTGTCACCATTGAAACTGTGTTGATATCAAATGACTTGAAAGTATATTAGACAATATGGGGGTAGGAATTTTCCATGATAATTACAAATGTGTACACCAGTTTTGTTTAGTGATGGCTCTCATCCACACAAGAGAATTGTTTTTGTTGTCAATCCTGCTTTGAATAGGTTCACAGAAATATGGGTCAGAATATCTGTAACAGATATTTCCTCAAGTACCAAGAGTTGAACTTTGCCTTTTTAAGGAGAATGCTGCAAGTATAGCCATGTTATTTGACTACATTTCCTTGGGCAAGTTTGGGGAAAATGATCTTGTAGGTTTGACCATCATTTACCTCTCTGTTTATGACTTCCAACTCTGTTTCTCTGAAAATGAGGATTTATGGCTAAAAAAAAATTGAAAACACCTTCCTCCGTTATAACACAATATGCCTTTAACCTTTTTGGTCCAGATTTGTTTTCCCAAGGGTGTTTCTGTTGACAGATAACCCCAAAAAATGAAACACGGAAAAAAATTACTAGAAAAAAAATTTTAATGCATCCACCTGCAAACAATGTGCACCGTCAGATAGCTAATGGTGGAGAGGCCAAAAGAGAAGCTTTTGGGGATGGCACGAACCATGTTAGAGGTGTCATTTACCTACCATTGCATGACTTACTCTGCGAGTCATCCACCCCTTGAAAGCATACATCCATGACTCACACATGTGAGTCACTGAAACAATGGTTTATGGCTTGAGTTTTTTCCAATATGAAGAAAACCAAATGGAGCACTCTCAGATAGACAAGGTCCAGATAGATAAGCTACACTTAGAGATATGAGTTTGTAAGGAATACAATAGATACGCACAGGGGCGGCATGGGTGCTCAGGGGCCCGGGCCACATGCCCAGAGGGGCCTGGTTTTTGTGACCCCCCCCTCCCCCCTTCTGAAAAAATTTGTGCGTTAAAAACGCGTTAAACTACAATTTCATAGGTATTTATGTACAGTATGACAAAATTGTACTTTCACTCAGAGATGTTTGGTCTGCTGGCTGTTCAAAGTTCGGGGCCTGGCCCGCCGGACCCGAGCCCGAAACCTAGTGTGTGGCCCGGGGCCCAGGTGGGAATCCCCGCCTTCCCCCCCTGGATACGCAGATACCTCAAGGAAGGCAGAAACAAATACATGGGCCTACTGAAACGAGATATATTAATAATAATTTTGTCATTACATGGAATTTACAAACCACAATAGACATAGTCAGAAAAGTTGATAGAACATGACATATTTTATGAATATACACATTAAAACTAATGTTACTGTCATGGGAAAATTTGTTCAACATCCGAATCAAAGTATTCCTGCATTGAGTAGAAGGCTTGATCAATAAACCATTTACGCAAACTATTTTTAAACTTTAGCATGTCCACATTTCTGGCTGTCCCAGGTATCTAATCTATTAAACAGCTTGTATTCCAAATAGGTGAAAGACTTTTGAGATTTTGCCAGTCTATGAAATGTTAAATCTATTTTTTAACTATTTGAGTTTCCCCACAATTTAAGGCCATACAATATTTGAGAATGAAATTTTACTGGCTCATTCATGTTGTGGGGTACATTGTGATTGCTGCAACTTGGGTCTTCTCTGTATTTAAGAACAATTGGTTGGGATGTGAAACAAAAGGGCTGCAAAGGCATGAAGGACTTAGCAGGAGACATGTTAGAATGGAGGGCTACAGTCAACCAGTCTTATGGTTGAATTACAAATAATAATACATAGCTTTATTGTTCTGTTGGTCATTGTTGACATAGAACATATTCAGAAACATTTATACATAATAACCTTGCACAATAGATTTACAATATTGTCTGAAAAAAACTCATCAGTACTAAAATAACATTTATTAAGCAGTAGTTCTTTGAGTTTTAATTTAAAAGAAGACACAGAGGACATACATTTAAAGTTTGTAGGTAACTTATTGTACGAAAGTGATGCCGAGTGAATAGGGCCATTCTTACATTCAGCACATGATTGTACTTGCAGGTGAACATTCTCCCTTCCACGGGTCAAGTGACTATGAACCATCGAGTTAGGAATGAACATAGAGGGATTCTTTTGTACAAATAAACTTGAGTGAAAAATATATATGCTGGGTAAAGTCATGATATTCCGTTGCCTAAACAAATGCCGTCCAGGGGTCCTGATGGGTACATTCATCATGGCCTTTAAAGAGCTCTTTTGCATAGAAAATGCCTTCAACATGGGGAGAACAGTGATGGGCCAGAGAGTGGGAAAATCTAGCTAGGCACAGGCTGGTGCAGCATCATGGGGAGTCGGTCGGCATGCTGGCCGGTCCAGAATCAAGTGGGATACAACTGCTGCTACTACTACCCCGATTATCAAATTTTCCTTCTTGTACAGTCGAACTTAGTGCTCTGAAGGACATTCCAGGTGATCAAAACAAGTAAGGATGGGAATGAGTTGGAAACGAGTTTAAGTGACTAAGTAATTTTGTCTAAAAGGGAAATCCAACAATGGGAAGTCCCCAAGGGATGTTGATCAAGGGATTGAGTGGGGGTGCAGGGCCCACCCTCCAGAATTCCTGGGAAAATAGAAAAAATGCTAATCATAAGGTATTCCAGGCCTCCTGAAAGTAGCAATTGCCCCCCCCCCCCTCCCCCCAAGACAATGACAATGACCTTTATCCACCCCTGGGGTTGAGATACTTGTTTACTACTTTGTCCGTGCCTCTCTCTGTCTTCTCTGGTTCACTACACCTCGATTCGGCCACATCTTTTCCTCAGATGAGGTTTATGATTTCAGTCCTTACTCACTGTAGTATTAAATGTTCAAGCTAAAATTCTGGATATTTTATAAATGTTCCCTGTGAAAATAAAAATCACTTCTTAACAATTTCATTGCTTCTAGCGTTCAATAATTACAATTTTCTCTAGCTTGCAGAGAAAGTTTTACCCATATTGTAATGATCCACTAAACCTATGACTCTCTTACCTGCTCCATAAGGGTAGAATATGTACAGTCGCCGCATAAAGTCTGGCGATATCAGCAACTTAATCCCCTTAGTTCACTTGCCTCCAAGACGAGGTTCCGACTCTCGATTACTCTGGTCACTTTCTCAACTCCTTCCCACCCCCCTCCTCTCTATCTACCCTCCCCACCCATTCACGTTTGAATCACTGGAGCCACTCAAAATCGTAGTTTCGCTTATTCGGCGCATTTATCGATGTCGCCAGACTTTATGCGACGACTGTACCTGCACACAGTGGTAGTATTAAACCAAGCTTCTGCAGATAAATGATTAAACACTCATTTACTCTACATATTCTTCCACAAATTATGACCTTCTGTTGTCTAAATTCTAATGTTTAAAATAGGCCTTTCCTTTCTCTTACTGTGTTGAAAGTTTTACCGTCAACTTTCATTTTTGTGGTTTTGCACTTCATTGTCATTCCCAATATTGGTATGTATTGGATTGCAGCTATGTTTTATTTTTCTGCCTAACAATATATTGCTGGTTCATTTTTATATCCTCAATTGTGTATTTTGTGTTCAAATAGGGTTGGTTGTTTCTTCTCTTGACTTTTCACTAATATCCTCTAACCAACTTCTATACCTAGAATGGTTTATTGTCCATTTTCTATAGCAGTACCTTTTCAGCATGTTCCTTTGGCTGTTCTGTTGGTTGTTTCATTACTTACCCTATTTTCACCTTTTGCCTGTAGTCCCTGATGTATAACTTCAAAGTTCCCTTTGTGCTCTGCATTTTTAGGTTCTTTGTCTGCTTTCATTGACTTTGGCTAACAACTGTTTCGATAGCCATCCTGCTCAAACCCATCGTCAGCCAAAGTCAATGAATGCGGACGGATAACCCGAAAATGCAGAGCGCTAATGGACAACCCCGCGAAAACCTACGCAAGAATTCAAAGTTCCCTTTCTCTACTTCTGGGTCTAAGTCTTGTATCTATAATGAAGTACTCTCTAACTAACCCCATGTCACATTTATGTTTTTTTTCATTTATACTTTATTTTTTTGATTAGATCTTTCTTTTAACAAAAATTCCTTTTTACAGGAAGGTTCTGGACATCCAGAAATGTCAATTTTTCCATTGCTAATGATCCCTGTTTACATTTCTGTAGATTACCATGTATTTGTATTATTGCTTTGTGTAGTGCATTATTCTGATGCCTCAGACAAGAAATGTTTACTTTTCTCTTCTGTGAAGCATTTTCATCACCTTGAAACATCACCTTTGTTTCATGTTATCTTCCCTTTATCTTTTGGCTGCAATTGACATAATTTTCTTAAACATCATTAATTTAATCAGGAGTGGATCAGAGGGATACAAGGGAGGTTGGCTGCCTCCCCCTGGCAATTCCAGGGCAAAAAGAAAAAAATGGTAATCATAAGTTTGATGAGAGCTAGGTATTGGCCACTTGGTTATAGTAGAAAGAATTTATAGCAACCCTCCAAAAACATCTTTTCATGGCAATCATAAGGTATTCCATGCCCCCCAAATCCCCGGAAAGTAGAAAATAAGCTCTCCCCCCACCTCTTCCCCCAAAACAACGGCCTTAATCCAACCCTGCATTAATTAAACTGAAAACCATAGTAAACATTGAAGAGACTGATGAAAGTGCAGACTTATACATTCTAGCATTTTCACCCTTGAATAATTCAGCTATAATAACTTTCAGCTTTGATTGGTTAATTGGACTCTCACGTCCTTTAAGGGGTCATCAATTGTAGTCTTGCCTTTGGGCAGGTCAGGACATGGTGGCTCTCTGTTCGTCCTGCTTTTCTCCATCCATGCAATTCTCTTGCTGATGTGGTACTTTCCTCCAAAGTGAATTGCGTCCATGTGTAGGCATTTTCTTCCTACCCAATGACCCAGTTACCTAAATCTTTTTCCACCTTTGTATTATTTCAAGCAATTGCCTCCCTTCGCCACACCTTCTCAGAAAGTTTGAATGGTACATATAATGGTATGTAGGTACTTCAGAATCTGGCTTCTCTTACTTCATGATTAGAAATATACATTTAATCTTCCTATATGAATCTGCAAATTGAATTACAAAGCATGATGAAAGTTACTCGTGTCTTTTCCATTCTCGTCTCTTGAATACTGACTTATTTTCTCTGCTCTTGAATTTTGAAAACTATGTACGACATATATGTATTAGAATTCAAATGATTTCTCATTCCTTCTTTTGTTGAATAATCATTCTGATGTCTCTCCTGTGGTCAGTGTTACAAAAATGTCATCTCTCAATTGCCCTACACATTTTGGGAAAGGTGTCATGTGTGATTTGATGTGAGTGTTAGTCATGTATTACATTACTTTCTTTTAGAGGAGAGTAGCTACAAATAATATGCAATAATTTTATGACTTGACTTTCATGAGCAACCTGCCATGAGTACCTGTGTAATGGTAGCTATGGACTAAATCATGGGCAGATTAAAGTGTGGTGCAGAGGGGCCCCCATCCTGGTGAAATAGGAAAAATCATAATGATAATGTATTCCAGACCCCCCGAAAGTAGCAATTGGCCCTCTGCAAAACAAATGACCTTAATTCTCACCTGGACTAAATGTCATAGTATTGAATTAATACCTTAATTTCCTATGAATCAATGTTGATTTAGTTGGTTGGCTCATGCTCCACCATGGGAAGAAAGTGGTGGCACTTGTGTATTGGGCTGAATTATATGACCCAATTGTCAGTTGTATCTTTGGAGAGTTTCATCGTTAGCAGAATTAGTTCAGTGGGAACATTGTATTTCATGGAGTTGGAAGTCTTTCTTAATGAAAACTTTTTATATTAAAGCTGTGTTATGTTTTATAGGTATATGTATTAGGCTTCAGATAATTTTTAGTTTCTTTGTTTCTAGGTTGAGTTTAGATACGCTTTCCTTAGTGTAGAATTTTCACTCGATCAAAGTTTGAAAGTTCTGTTTATTGTTTTTGCGGGTCTTGTGTTTAGTCTCTTGGTTTTGGTACTGAGGGTTTTGAATTTTTAATAGAATGGCACTAAATGAGGAGCACTATCAACTGGTGGACTTAGAAAAAACTAGTGTATTTTTTGGTGCTTGCATGGAATCAGCTTTGAATAATTGAACTGATTTTTATAGTAATTTTCACAGTTGGGAGTGAATAATTGATGATCATTTACTTAAAGCTTCCATACTAATTAAATTTTTCTGGTGTTACCACCCTAGTATTCTCTTTCATTGCATTACTGCAGTCTCTCAATCACTCTGATACTTGTTTATATACTATGCTTAAAAGTTTTAATTGAAGATTTTAAAGTCTTAGAAATTGACTGTGGTGAAAAATAATTGACATTCTTACTGCATGCAATTTGATAAAAGTTACATTTAACCATTTGTTGATTTTGCTGTTACAATATCTTTTTTCTTTAATAATGAGTTTTTCATACATTCATGCTTTTTGTTGTGCACAAAATGTTTTACACGGTGATTACATGTTCCTATCATTTCTGTGAAAATGTTCCTATCATAGGTCTGGACCACCTCTGAAGAAAGGAAAATCAAGAGTTTTATTCGATTTGGATGATTGCTATAGTACAGTGGCTGTGGTTGGCCTTGGCAAGCATGTGGGGTGTGCAGAAATTGATGAGCATGAGAACATTGACCAAGGGAAAGAAAGTATTAGAATTGCAGCATCAGGTGTGTTGAGTATTGTGGCATTTACATTTAGACTTAGGCTCTATCAATGATTAAATTTTGAACCAAAATGTACTTCATGGTGTCAAACCTGCTTCATTGACAACACATATTGGTTTTATTTGATGAGTGCAGAGAATGTTTTGATGCATGATGTAAGATTTTTGTTATCTTGATTGATGGGATTCTGAAGTGCCCTAACTCCATTTTATAAATTTGATGTTGATGACATGTGGATCATAAATGCCCAAGAGAGATTTCTCTGTTACCTACATTGACTTTACCTAAATTGGAAAGTGTATTCCAATGTAGAACATGATAAATTTGTAATGCCAACTTAATTTTCAGCTCTAAACTCACCTATCAAAGCAACCATTGAATAAACCATTCATTTAGTGACAGATATGTATGTGTTATTATTGATTTATTATCATTGGGAGTCTTTATGGGATTTGAATGCCAGCCTTATAGGTAAATTTGGGTAATTTTTATCAAGCATGCTCGCTAGAAATATTAGTCATCACCATCAGCCGATTGGGAGAATGGTTTGTTACAGCTCTTCACCCTATTCTCCTCTCAGCTAACAGTTATTGTATATACATAATGCATCATTTTAACATCCTTATACATAATTTGTTTCATGTATTCCATCCTTAGCCTTCCTCCATAATTCTTCGTATTCATTTCATCTTCCAAGGCTGTTTTCAAAGAGTAGTTGTGTTGCAGAATGTCCCCAGTAAGTTAGCTTCTTCTACATTGTAAAGTTTTCATTTGATTTCTTTTCTCTCTAGGTCTTTGTAATCCTGTATCTCGTGGCCCATTAGATTTCCTTTTTTCCTCCAAAATCCATTATGAAATTGGCATGCATTTTGTGAGCCGAGAGTAAATTTACACTTTCATGAATCCAATTTTGCATTGTTGTCATTGGTGCCCATCCCTCTACTTTCACTACTATGTTGCGAAAACAAACTAAAGGTGATTGAAAGAAAATAAATTCCCCCAGGCCGTACTCTTTACTGGGCAAAAAAAGAGGGGGGAAGAAGGGATGAATAGGGTGTTGGAAGGTTAGTAGGGACGTTAACCAGACCAGATAGAAAAGGCCAAAAAACCAGAATAAATTAAAAAATTAAAACATGCCCTTGCTCACGCACTCTTCTCACGGATTTGCTCTGAGGAGCATCCTGCATTTGCTCGGAGGATCCGTGAGAAGCGTGCGTGAGCGAGTGCATGTTTTAATTTTTTAATTTTTTCTGGTATTTTGGCCTTTTTTATCTGGTCTGGTTAACGTCCCTACTAACCTTCCAACACCCTATTCATCCCTTCTTCCTCCTCCCTTTTTTTCGCCGAGTAAAGAGTACGGCCTTGGGGAATTTATTTTCTTTCAACTGTTTAACGGCCGTAGAGCATTCAATAATCTATAAAACTAATGGTGGACTCTCCATCACAGGATTAGGATTCTGCGACGAATAACTAATGTACAGTAGTTATTATTGGAAACTAAAAATCCCATTTTCTTTCTATACATTTTTTTACGCAAACAATTGTTGATTGCTATTTTTTTCTAAAAAATATAAACCAAAAAATCACAGTGCATATTATGGACCATTGTGTCCTATCGGCTGGGAAATACAGTGCTTCCTTATTGGTGATTCTCTCTGCCCATTTTATCTTTTTCATTTTACAATAGCACTACATTTCCATTGCTTCCAATGGCTCTCAGCACGGCTTCCAGAAAGGTAGATCATGTGAAACACAACTCGCGCTCTTTCTTCATGACGTTCTCAAATCTGGTGAATCGAAAAGACAAGTGGATGCATTATTTCTAAATTTTAAGAAAGCTTTTGACACGGTACCTCACAACAAACGTTTATACAAATTACAGTCATGCGGGCTAAATGAAACAGTAGTAAACTGGATACGTGACTTTCTGAGTGATCGTAAGCAAAAAGTAGTTCTTGACGGAATTAGCTCTGATGTAGTTAAAGTGACATCAGGTGTCCCACAAGGAAGCGTAATCGGCCCCCTTTTGTTCATTACATATATACATAAATGATCTATGCTCTCGAATTAGCAGTATAATACGTTTATTTGCCGACGGCGCTGTCATCTATCGTGAAATTAGTGATCACTCTGACTTTGAAACTCTATCATCGTATTTAAACAACGTTCATGTGTGTAGCCAAGAGTGGGGACTCGAACTTAATCTGAGCAAATGCACGGCGGTACATTTCTTGCGGAGGTCGTCCAACTATTCCCATGTATATGCTGTGGATGGTGTTAACATAAAGGTGACACATGAAGTGAAGTATCTAGGAGTTGCAATAACTTCGGACCTATCGTGAGGAATACATATAAGAAATATTTGTGGCAGAGCTCTGAAGAAGCTAGGATTCGTCAAGCGTATTGTGGGAAGATTTTCGGATGAAAAAGTAAAAGAGAGGTGCTATTTCGCACTCATCCGGCCACACCTTGAATATGCAGCGAGCATATGAGATCCGGTGCAGAAAGACTTAATTCGGGAACTTAATAAAATACAAAGGAAAGCTGCGCGATTCATCAAAAACTGCTACGGGCGTACAGACAGCGTTACACAGATGTTAAATGAATTAGGCTGGGAGCCGCTAGAGACTCAGAGGCTGCGCGCTAGGCTTAGATTGCTTGAACAATTGAGAATAGGTATCTTTAAGACCGACACTGAGAACATCATATTAGAACCCCACTATATTTCCAGGTCCGACAGAAACGATAAAGTAAGAGAGATATTTTGCGGAACGGATAGGTATGGGAATTCGTTTTTCCCCCGAACAATAAGGGACTTCAATAAATGCTAGGCGTAATTTCATTAGAGCGTTTCCTTTTTATATGTAAACAGCTGGTGTCCTAACACCCCCCGCCACACACCTATTGAGGCGGATTGCGGGGTAGTATGTAGATGTAGATGAATCTTCTTTGCTGTTAGGCCTCACTGTCATATAAGAGCATACTCCAATATATATTATATTGAAGTTCTTCCTTACTTCCAAGCTTGTGTTGCAAGGTGTTAATGGGCTCTTCTTCTAGTGGAATGCCTTATTGGCTTGCATTACTCTGCTACTGTATCTTTCTTGCTCCTGCCATCTCTGGTGATCGCACTTCCCAGGTAGCATAATTTTTCCACTTGCTTTGGTTTACGTTCCCGTTGTCTTATGATCACTTTATCTATTAAATTTCTTCTACAAACTATTATTTTGGTTTTCTTTACATTAATCATCAGGTTGTATTTATTCATGCATCAGGAATGAGTGGTTCATGAGCAGTGTTGGGTAAATTGCCCAAAAAATGTAAATGGGGAAGATTGTAATTAAGTAGTACTTCAACAAAAACTAATCAATTGCAAGTAAGAAGCAATTTTGATAAAAGTAATAAATTACAACTACAAATATATTGCATTTACTTTATATGTAATCGCAAACTGTAGGGTTGCATCATTGAATTCCAAGAGCTGTGGACTTTAAAAAATGTGCGTTGCTTCATAATGTTGCACCGAATATGTTTCTAGTTGAGACCTGGCTTAATAATGCACTGAAAGTGCCAAAGGTGATGATCATCGAAACAAGTATTCAAAGTAATTGATTATGAACAAATGCTCTGACAGTCAATAAGAATCGAGAACTGGAGTATTTGACATTATGTATCAATAATCAATTACGTGCAAATTACAAATTTGCCCAAGAGTAGCGATTTCTCAAATGTAACAATTTCTTTGGGAATAGATTACTACATAGTAAAATTACAATTTGAAGTATAATAACAATTACAGGTTAAAGTAAGTCTAAGGTAACCATTACCAGTAATCAGATTACTTGTAATCAAACACTTCCCATCACTGTTTATGAGTGAGTTACGGAAGAATGTGGGTTGGATGCTCCAGTTGTGAACATTTATCTGAAAGGAGTGGGCTTTGTTGGTTTGTCCATGTTGAGAGAATGGATGAGAGTTGAATAACGTAACAGATATATGATACATAGATGAATGAATGGTGTAAGAGGAAGGGGTAGACCGAGAATGTCATGGGCGAACGTGGTTGAAGAGAGACTAAAGAGGAGGAGTATTAGGAGTCTTAAGAATAGGAGAGCATACATGAAGGAATGCATGAGTGTAGCTGAAGCAAAAGAGGTACATAAGGATAGAACAACAGTATGGAGGAACAAAGGAAATGGTTGTAGGCTGTAGTATGGAGGAAATTATTAAAATAGTGACTCCATATTTCAGTTAGCTTTACCCGACTATTACTGAGAATAAAACTTTTATTTGGCCCTGCGTACCACAAAAGGGAATGGCATGATTATTGAGGCTTACCAATTTTATTTTATTTCATTCTCTAATATGAACTCTAAATTCCACAAATTCAGCTCGCAAACCATTGAAGATTCTGCTTGGTAGTTACGTATTTCCCCCTGTGGCTTATGAAATATGGCACAGCTCATATTGTCAGTTCTACTTGGATAGCTAATGCAATGATAACTCCTTTTATCAGGACTAATACTGTGTGATTTTTCTTCCATATATGTACATATATAAATACCTGCTGTAAGATTCCTTCCGTCATGGTAGATTTTTCTTCTGCTTCATCGACAATTCATGAGAGATGAGTGCTTGAGAGTTATATTATCAATTATATTTAGCATGTGTTTGATGTGTGGACAATTCTCTGCTAGCCAAGTTGATCTTATTAACCAGTTTGGATGATCCCTGTTTTTCATGAGGAAGCTGGCACAATGATATACGTATAAATCCTTGCAGCTAATTTTTAATATTGTTTATTCTTCTTGATGAGGAGTATGGTTCAAGATAATCAATGCTTTTCCTAAAGTGTTTATGTTTCGCAGTTGTTTTATTTTGAATACATATACATTCATATGTATATTTAATACTATACCGTACATTCTCGAGCATAAGTTGAGAAATTTCCTCTATTTTTTTAGCCAATGGAAACTTACCTTCAACTTATAGTCAAGTCAATAAATAGGTGACTTTACTGGGGTCGATATTTCTATAGATCAGTTGCATAAAACTGTATTTATCTATAATAATGATATCCATGGGGAATATTCACCAAGAAATGTGATAGATTTACTTTCTATGTTTCATATTAGGACCTATCACTGACATGCACACTTGCTATTTCCATTTGCGATATTTATACATTCCACAAGGCCAATTATATTGTACAAATATCGCAATATCAATGTGAAACAAGAAGTTTCCACAATTTTTCCACTTCGACTTTAACTCGAGTCACGGATCTTATTCGATATTTTCGACCCAAAAAAAATGCCTTCAACTTATACTCAAATATAATTCGCTGAATATCTAACTTGCTGATGACACCCATTTAAATTGTCTGGTGGGAAGAAGAAATTGATCATGGTGTATAGGATACAAAAAAAATCTTTCCAATCTGCTTTTCATAGCATTTATTGTGGATACCTATCAAAAGGGCTATTTTTCTGGAAAAATAGGTGGTGGAACTCAGTTGTCACTACTCAGAACTCATTAATTAAAAAATCCAAATGACCTTAGACTGATTTATATGAGTTTAGGCAACTTACTTCGACCAAAGAAGGTGCCGGAACACAGTTCTGCCACGTACCGCCAGAAAAAAAGCCCTGCCTATCAAGCAACTCAGACGACTCTTTGCAAAAATTAAATTAACCGCATAAATTGAAGGTGGACAAACTTTGAAGTTCTCTATTCTAGGGGAATATGAACAATTTTTTTCTAATTATATCTAATTTATTTCTCAATAGCTGGGTGCAAAAGTTTGAAAGACTTGGAGGTCGATGTTATTGAGCTGGAAGATTTTGGTCAAGCTGAGGCAGCTGCCGAGGGTG
Organism: Pyrrhosoma nymphula; assembly: GCA_963573305.1. NCBI lineage: Eukaryota > Metazoa > Arthropoda > Insecta > Odonata > Coenagrionidae > Pyrrhosoma > Pyrrhosoma nymphula. Next base: position 112,518,517 of record OY754330.1, on the reverse strand, counting down.
GTGTCCTTGGTTTATGGAGTTACAGTGGTTTTAGGAATAAATCCCAGCAAAAAAAGAAGCCTCAACTGTGCCCCCACGGAGAATTGGATCGGTACTTGAATGCTACATTCATACAAGTTATTTTTATTTATTACAAGATTAGTGGTGGCCTCAGTTTTAATTCATTTTTATCAGAAGTTACTTTTGCTCTGTGTTACATTTGAGAAGTACATAATGGCTTTTTTTTAGGTGAAAAGCAGGATAAACTGTCTCAGCTCAAGTTACACATATGTATTTGTTTTCTATTAACTCATGATCACTTACTATGCGTAGTGGCATCAATTATATCTATATACATAGTATGAATCCTAAAATATGCGCAAAAGATGAAATTGTACTTCTAAACTCTATCGATCTTATTTGATTACTGTCACTAACTTTACAAATATTTACTATACATTTTGGATTTTTTCTAAAAGACTGTTATGTATTTAATAATTCATTGTAAATCCAAGATGGGCAATAAAGTTTCCCATTTCACCTTTCAAATTGCAAAATCTTTGGCTTTTCTGCTCTATTGGTTATCTGTAGCATTTTATTGTATGCTTAATGATGCATTTTGTTATGTGTGTTATTATTTTAATGGATATTTTTGTTTTTTTTGCCAGAACATCATGGGATAAAGGATTAGTAAAAGCTGAAGCCCAAAATTTTGCTCGCATATTGATGGAAACCCCAGGAAATCACATGACACCAACCATATTTGCCAAGGTATGCTTTGCTTTATTTCTTTAGCTCTTGTGCTGTTTTTATTCTGAAATACATCTGAAAAATGTATCTGTCTTATTTAAGTTGAGAAAAATTAATTATATGTGTCTCTAATTTGTAAGGGTTTCGTAGTGGTATCTCATCATTTTTTATGTGTCATATTGCAAATACAAACTGCTCATTTCATTTAGCTTCTATGCCAAAGATTGTAATTGTTGATTTTATCGAAGGTCCTATTAATTCATTCAATCCTAATATGTTTATCCTCAATATCATGAGTTTGCTTGAATCCAACCTTGTAAAATATTTAACATACTATTTACCTCAGCTCAAACTTTATGGAATTTGATTCAATGAATACAATACTTGTTTCACCATTTGTGCTAATGGGTATTTACTAGAATTGTTTTTTTTCACAATCATTATGTTATAATTTAACCATTATTTTTACCCTCGTCTGCCTTAGTCTACAAATTTTGGTTGATTCAAAATTTCAATTTTTCCAAGCTCTCAAGGTCTGATGTAAAAATTATATATGCTTTAAAAAATGAGCCTGAGTGCATAAAAATTATTACGTTTTCATTTTTATTTTTTACTTTGTCGACTATGGTTTCATAAGCTTAATACTTTGGCTGTGAAACAATAGTTTCTTTTTTCCTTGCAGTGGAAAATTTGTTAAAGGTATTCGTAAATGTTTAAAGGTGCACGTCTATTGACGTGATCTGCCCCTAGCAAGGCTTTTGGCCTCGTTTCTAGGTGTAGCCTGCTCTCTGAAGTGTTAAGCATTGTTTTCACGATGACGTCTTATTTTGAAAATGCTGCTTTGAAATAAAATGAAAATAGAGCATTGAAATTGTGGTCAATACAATGAAAAAATAATCATGTGGAAATACTGAGTGTTTTCAAAAAGTATCCTTCAATGACCTGGCTCTGCTAAGGTTCATTTTAGGATCGGTGCTGTTAGTATTAGTATTTATCAAGCCACTTAAAATTACAATATCAACCGATAAAATAATAAGAATTCTCCTCACCATGAGCCAATTCTTGGTTGTAACTGATGTAGTGTGGAACAGAGAGGCTGTGATTTTAATTAGCTAATTAATTTTTTTACTTTTGAGTGTTAAATGTTTGGCTGATATGGGCTTATTCAAAAGGTTGCCAAAGAAGAGCTGACAAAAAATGCTGTGTCAGTCGAAGTCCGAGACAAAGCTTGGGCTGAAAGCATGAAAATGGGGTCATTCCTCAGCGTTGCTAAGGGGTCTGAAGAGCCTCCAGTTTTCCTGGAAATCAAGTATTGTGGAAGATCAGATGGCGGTGACCCCATTGCACTTGTTGGTAAGGACTACTTTACATGGACTTTAATTTGATGTTGGTAATACATATCTGATTTTTTTTTCAAAGCCAAATTTCCAAACTGAATGGATTATAATTTAAATCTAAATTAAATTTATTATATTTTAAATCTAAATTTGCTCATTTTTTAGGCAAATGTACCTTTCTAAATTCCATTTTTTTGTGGATTAAAAAAAATACAAGCTATGAAAACCTTTGGTGGCTTGCATGGCTATGGGACTGGAACATGTGTTTTCTCACCAAAGTGATCATTTTTAGCATTCAGATTATAATGTCTCTTTAAATTCTAAAAATAACCTCTGCCCTAGTGTTGCCCCTGACCCATCAAATGTCTTTTTGTATTGCACTGACCATAGGAAAATTTGAAAGGGAGTAGAGCTGCCTTATGCTAATTTGCCTCATTTTTATATTCTCAAGACTAAGATTTAGTTGGAAGTATTAAATTATGCAGGTATTTGAATATGATAAAAAATTCCAGATTTTTCTTTAAGAAGTCTGGATCTGTTCATTTGGAACATTATGAAGTAAGAAATTAAGAAGAATTTATAGTTTTGTTGAGTATGGACATGATATACATATTGCCTTTACTTATAAGTGAATTTCTACTGCCTTAACTGAATGTCATTTTTGGTTCAGAAAGGTATAAATTATTGGAAGTAGTATTGTCCTTGGCAATATCTATATGTGTTGAATAGAAAGACTTTGTCACATTTAAAAAGACAATACTATTGCATCTCCTTACAATTCAAATTGCTTCAATCTTACAGGGAAAGGAGTGACTTTTGACAGTGGTGGAATAAGCCTCAAGTCCCCGTCAAAAATGGATGAAATGAGAGGCGATATGGGCGGAGCAGCATGTGTAGTTGCTACTATCAATGCTCTTGCCCTCCTCAAAGTTCCTGTAAATGTCATGGGTGAGTGGTGGCATAGAGTAACTGGTAAAATCAGTCAGTCACTCTCATGAAGTGGCTAAGATAATATTAGTACTTTTGAGTCAAGTTCAAAACTTAGAAAGATGAATAAAATCGTAGTGATTTAACAAATATCTGGTATATCTTCTTATAACCCATTAAAACAGTATTAAAAATTGTTTTAGCTGATAAGTGGTACATTTGATTGCAGAATTAAACTAAATATGTAAATGGCATTGTAATCATTGTTTTGGCTAGTTTTTCAGTGTTGGGAAACCCAAAAATTTACAGAAAGTAACTGAGCAGAATAAGAATCATGTTAATAACTTGCAATTTTGGCATATTAACTAGCAAAGTGAGGCTGTTCATAAAAGTAGGAGGGCACAAACTGGAGCAAGTAGAGCAATTTAATTACTTGGATAGGACTCTAGAAGGAAATGGGCATAGTAGCAAAGACATTCGCAGGATAGTGCTAGCGAAGGAAGCGTTCAGCCATAGAAGGGAGCTGATGACTGGGATCTTAAGTAAGGATGTAAAGTAGAGGCTGGTGAGGAGCTTGATATGAAATGTGGCATTGTATGGGGCAGAAACGTGGACTCTGAGAAAGGAGGGCGAAAATAGGCTGCAGGTGTTCGAGATGTGGGTGTGGAGGAGGATGGAGAAGGTGGGGTAGATGGAAGGGAAGACAAATGAGGAAGTCCTTGATATAGTTGGTGAGGAGAGGAAACTTCTGGATGAAATTAGAGGGAGGCAGGGTAGGTGGCTGGAAGAGTTAATGCAGGGCAATGGGTTTCTCAAGGTAGTGACAATGGGAAGGATCTTGGGCAAGTGGGGGAGGGGAAGAAAGAGAATAGTTTTTATGGATGGGATGAAGAAGAGTAGGGCCTGCGCTGAAATGAAGAAAGTAATTCTAGAGGTAGAGCCCTGCACTTATCAAAAAATCTTACCTAAATATCATGCCTAAATACTTGCCATTATGAAGTTTTTATGGAGATACATATTTAATTTGTTGCCCTTCAATGTGTATTTTTAAAAGTCCTTTACCAATGTTTTGACTCTTGGCAACACTGTTCAATATTTCTTGTTGGCATCCTCTGCTCTTGTACATCTGCTATTTCCAGAGAATATCTCTGTTATTTATTATTATTTATTTTTCTAATATCTCCTTGAGGATTTCGGTACCTATACTACAGGTTTCAGTACATTTTCAGTTAGTTTTTTCATGGAATTGCATGGATAAAATTCATTAAAAGTAAAATATGCATGCCTGTCTTGCTCATTTCCCATATGACCAATGTAAAAGTGCTCCAAATTTGAATGCTCTGCTCTTTTTAGGGGGCTTAAATAATTATGTAGGTACTGTGATTGTGTCTTTTGTAAATTAGGATCGATGTACATTCATTCCTGATGACTTAAGCTGAAGTGCTGAATCTCATGTCATTTTTACAATTACTGCTGTGGGCATTTCTTTGAATCATAGTATCCTTTTCTTTTTTTGCCTAGGCTTTATTCCGCTGTGTGAAAACCTTCCCAGTGGAACTGCTAACAAGCCTGGAGATGTTGTCATTGCCATGAATGGCAAGTCCATTAAAGTTGACAACACAGATGCCGAAGGAAGACTGATTTTAGCTGATGCTTTGTGCTATGCCCAAAATTTTAATCCTCAGTTCATAGTGGATATTGCAACTTTAACAGGTACCTAGCGTTGACTCATTTACTAGATTCTGCCTTTAAATATGCTGGTAATTTAAACCTGTTGGACCGGAGTTGACCTAACACCTCTCAAGTTTTAGGATATGTTTGCCCTGTCAAATAAGGACAATGATTCTGGGGTTCTTGCAAAAATTGTTTGAAAAAAGCTTTGTCGTGGCCATTTTCCAAAATGCCTGTTTTCACTGAATATGTGGACATTTTTAATGCCATACTTCATATCAGGTTGACTACCCTTTCTTGAAATCATTGAAAACTCCTTGTTACTGTTTTTTCCTTGGCGACTGTGGGAATTTGCTTTGATTTCAGTGTAATTTGGGAATTTCTCCTTTTTCCTGGATTTTTATAGTGCCTTGGAATATTGCTGGAGTAATTTTACAATATTGCAAACTTAGTCCAGCTAAAAGATTTTGAAAGCATTATACTGTTTGACGTCCAGTGTTGCAGTAACTGGTAATTAGTATTCAGTGAGAGGGGTCACTGACTAATGATTAATCAGTACTTGGGGGATTAGAATTTTTAATATTCCAAAACATAAAAATAATTAATGGATTTATACATATTGATACTTGTGGATGATTTTTTTTCATTTCAAAACATGAAAATAACTAAGTGATGTACACATATTGATGAAAGTAAAATTTATTCAAAGGGTAAAATAAAGTTTATATATATGTATGTATATTCTAAAATTTTAATAAATTGATTATTGTTTATTTTAGGAGCCATGCGAGTAGCTGTAGGATCTGCAGCCACAGGTGTATTCACTAATTCATCCACACTTTGGCAAAAACTGGAATGTGCTGGAGCCACGACAGGTGATCGTGTCTGGAGGTTTCCCCTGTGGAAACATTATACCAAAGAAATCAGTGGTAAGAGAACATAAGTATTCATATTTTCCCATATTTACTTTAGCTGGAATTCATTCCTTTATATTTTACCTGCTGTATTAATTTCAAGGTTAGGAAGTTCTATTGAGCCATAGCATATTGGATTAGTTTGGTAAGATTTTCCTTGAAAGAAGTTTTAAAAAATTATGTGTCTATCCAAAATTACCATACATACAGTCAACTCTCGATTATCCGTGCTAATGGATGCACGACAAGGCACGGATAATCGAAAAACACGGATAACCGAAAAACATGGAAAATGCGGCTGTGATATTGACATTTCACTTCGTAGGATGGAAACTATTTCACATAACAGACTGCAGTGATAACCGCAAGACAACTAATGAAATACTAAATATTTCTATTATTTCAAAATATAATAATATCGTAAAGTTTTATAAATTTATAGCTTCTAATGCTTGAAACACAACATAATGGGTACTTACTTAGCTTGACCACATAGATAATAAAAGCTGACATCTTGCTTATTTTCAGTAAATGTATGACATCGAAGTGATTATATAATACAAAACATTGTTATAATTGTGAGTCTCTGATATACTGTGATATAATATATAGATTCGGCATTAGTAGGATTGAAAATATTTCGCATCACAATTGACTGCAGGTGTTACGCCATGAAAACAATTGAATAACGAAATGTTAATTTTCCAGTTTGTTTATTTCGAATATCATCAAATCTTCAATGTTCATCTATAAATATTTTATAATCTAATAAGTAGTTTCTAATGCTTGAAACAAAAGACAATGGGCGCTTAATTTGACCATTTCGATAATAAAAAACAATAACATATCTTGCGTATTTGAAGTCGATGTAAAAATCATTATCGAAGTGAATATCAGAATAAAGCACATCCTTTTTTGTGAATCTTGGAAATAACAAGTTATTTGTTGCTGTTTACTTGATTTCTTCATGTTTTCTTTGAATGCAGTCCTTATTTTTCTGGCTGAGATTACGTCGCAATAATCGAAATCAAATTGTCGCATGCAATCTAGCTAAGTTTCAACACTTGCCAGAGCTTCTGTGCGGGTGCCAACTCTTCTTCCTTTACGTACTTTGTGAACTCCAAGCGAAAAGCATCAGCGGGTGAAACATTGCCACTCAATCGCTCTCCATGAATAACAATTTCACGAATTCTATTTCGCTTCTTGAATCTTGTCAACCACCCAGAAGAAGCTTTAAAATCTCCTTCTATCCCTTGAGACTTGTGAAAAAGTTTAGCCTGCTGTGCGCACATGGGGCCTGAGACGGGTATACCAATTGACCATTTTTGATTGAACCAAAGAAGCATGGCGGAGTCTAAATCTTTAAAGGTTGATCGTTTCATAGTCTTACGCTTTCAGGGTCCCAAACCACTGTCTGAGGTTGCAGCGAACTTCATCAGCTTACTTTTATTCTTAATTATATCGCAAATTGTTTGTAACACCACAGCATATTCTTTTGCCAGTTTAAGCGGAGTCTCTCCTCTTTCATTTCTTGTAATCAATTCTAGTTTTTTCGCGATGGAAAGGACAATTTTCTTCCGTTTTTCTGCCATTTGCATCAGCTTTGTCGCAGCACTACAGTAACTCATGCAACTTTGAAGTTATTGAGATTTCCACGCGAATGAAGTGGCACAATTGTATCTGGGTAAAAACAAATGACTGTTCATCGGCAAATAATGACCAGGGAGCACTGATACTGTTTCATATTTATCAATTCAGGCCGAAAAGTAAGAACATACGGAACAATAAGTAGTTATTTTTAAGTATAATATAAGTTATTTTATTTACAAGTAGTTAATTTTAAATTACTTCCATTGTATGTTTACTATTTTGTTCGTTTTAGGAAGATAGAATATTCAGTGGCAAAGGGTAATGCGAAAGAATGGATAAAAGAATTTCAGAAGCAGATGCGGCTGAGTTTTCATCATTCTTAAACGAAGCAAACAATTTCTATAATATTGTGAAATTAAAAAGTTAAACTAAAAAGAGACATTTACAAACTTGCAATTCTATTTAGATACATCGAACTTTCAAAGAATTTACTTAATTTTACCATTGGAATATTTATCAAACTTTGAGGTGTAGGGATGAGAAAATAGCATGGATAATCCGCAAACCGGATAATCGGAAGCCGGATAATCGAATGTTGACTGTAGTTATTTTTTCTCTCCATATTATGTTCTCTCTGTTTCGAAATGTTTTGCAAAAATGTGATATCTTTAGTTATTTTTGAATTTCTATCATTGATTACTTAAGAATTTATTTATAAATTACTTAGTAAAGGTTTGTCTTGATGATGATATTTGTTACTTTAGTAAATCATTATTGGACTTATGCCTGTCATTTCATTCATCCTCCCTTTGCTTAAGAAAAATTCATGAACAAATGAGGCATGTGGATTGATAAGGATTGTTTCCAATGCCATCTATGTATTACATCCTCAAGTAAATCAAGGATTCATGGTGCAAATTGTGACATTGGTCCCCTTATTGCCAGCCTCTCCCTTACAGCCTGTTGCACTGTCTGGTTTCTGCACTATGTCTGTATGTATTAGAGATAAGAATTTGAACCCGCTGTTTGCCATTCCACTGACCCATAACCCTCACACCACTCTTCCCAGAATACACCTAACTCCTTCCCCGTCATATGCACCTCCACCCCACCCTCCCCTAATCCCTCCCCCTCTCCTCCCTGATTATTGAGTATATATACTACTGGCTATGACTTTAATGCTTGTACCTGATGATGATGCCGCAGTGTTGAAACTAGGTGTACCAATAACATACTATGTGGATTTAAACATAGTTGGCCTTGTCATTATCTGGGTGAATTTTCCTGGTGGGGATTGCCGGGTGGGGGAAAAAGAATATGGGAATGTGCGGACATTTCCATTTGGAATTTTCTTAATTTCCGATCCATTCGGACAGTTTCTTTATCAATCTGCAGGAACACAGCTGTTCTCTTTTAGGATATTTTTTCAATCACTCGGTTGGAGCGAAGGGGCAGAAAGGTACACCATTTTCCAATACAAATATATATGGGTGCTAGAGTATTTTTTCCCTTTGATTATGCATGTGGTCAGCGCTATTGATATTTTAGAATTAATGTGTGTCAAAGTAATTGGTTGTATGAACCAAGCAAACTCGTATTTTCTCTGGTTTTCTTGGCTGTTGCCAATGGAAGAAGGGAAGGGCAATAGCTTGCTCGATGTCTACATCAAAATGCTCAATTAGGGCGGGAAATTAAACCTGATTCTTTCGATGATAGCTATTGCCAGCCGGAATAATTATGCCGTGGAGCAAGGTTAAGCGTAATCAGTCTGAAATAGTGAGAAAAAAAGCTTCCTTAGGTTATATTCACAACTGATTTATCGCTTGAACAACATAGCATCATCTCCGATACATGTCATATTTTTTTTAGCACACGCGTGCAGCAAACGATTTCTTTACCAGGAATACTCATCATGGATTTATGTTTGGGAAAACCGGTAACAAAAAATGCCAGGGATCATGAGAGGAAAATGCTGGTTGTAGCAATTATTCTCTCGCGGTTGAGTATATCCGTACACGACTAATTTACGTTTTTTTACTCTTTGGCAACTCTGTGAACTTATCAAAACAAAGCGGAACGCATTTTTTGTCAGATTGGTTTTATATTTTATGTGTTACGATGCCTACGATTCAAAGTCCTCCAAGATAAGGTTTCACTGGGGCGTCCAGCGGCCACGTCCAACCGCTGCATCTGGACGTTGCGGCTGGACAATGCGGCCGGGTAGTTTCATTCAGGCGTCCATGTCCCGATTCCATGGCTGGGTGATGTGGGAAAATGTTTATTTAGCTTAATTACGAATTTATTATCGGTTTATGCTTCCTGAGGGTGAGTTGATTTTGAGCTGAAATGGATGGTGACAATTTAGTTTTGTTGCTTTTGTTGGAAGACGAAGAAGACGACCAAATGTTGCATTTAGTTTTACAGAAAGAGTTGGAAATGACGCTTTATATAAAACGTGGAGAGAGGAGAGCAGAAAAATCACCGAAAATTGGGACTGCTCGAATAGGCGTCCGCGTCTCGAAGCAGTCGAGACGCAGACATCAAGCATCAACAGTCAAACGCGACAGCTGATACGTCTCAGCGACATCAAGCCCATTTGATATGTATTGGATGATTACGGCAGTGACTACCGACTGCTGGACGCAGACGCCGGTCGTTGCCGCGGGACGCCCTAGCGAAACCATGCCTTTTACTATTGTAGCATTGAAAAATGAGTTATCGTTCAGGTAATTCACATTCAGTGCATAATGTATTCAGCGATGACGATTAATTAGATATCTTACTCTGACAAGGAGCGCCTAAAAACATTGCTGTGATCAGTGACTATTCGTATAAATGAGTAACTTTTTCACGTCAGGACCAAGACCCGAGGTTCGTAATTTCAAAACTTTGTTATTTCATAATATCGCCTACTGTTACATACACTTAGATACCCTTTTGGTCGGGATGGAAGATTTTGCTTCGTAAAATCAAAATTTCGTAATTTCGAGTTTCGTATTTTTGAGTTTCTACTGTATGACGAAAAATATGAAAGAAAAAAATTAATTCCATAGTAAACATTAGTCAGCTGATAAATTCACAGTGATTAAATATTAGCATTGTGTTGCTTATTAAGTAAGTTTTTTGTAATTTTCATCCTGGCAGAAAGGTAATAATCTGAAGTAGGCGTTCATATGATGAGACAAGAAAATGCATGATTTAGAGAAGATATTGATTTTATTTTACTGTCCCACACAAAACATCAAATAGTACCTCTTTCAGGTTATTTCTGTCATTTGTTAAATTTAAAAAATACAGTAGTTTAAATTTCATCATGCATCATGAAACTGAGAGGATTTTTGGCAGACTGATTTTTTAAATAAAGTCAGCATTTATTCTTTTGCACTGCTGCCTAAGTCTCATTAAAATGAAATAATGTAAAATGTGTGTTATCATATCTGTCCCATGTGTTTCACAGGGAAATGTAAAAAATACCTTGTCCAAACAATGTTCCAAAACCAAACTGGAAACGTTTTAGGGTCAATCCATTTGAACTGGTCAAAAAAAAAAAGTTGGTTGCTTGATCAATTTTATAAATTGAAACTTTTCTAATTGTTACTCTCATGTCTTAAGACATTAAAACTTTTTTTTTTTAATTTTTATCTCAAGCGGTTTACCTTGGGCGGCCATTTTTATGTTGTGCAAGCCCATTTTTGCATTTGTAAAGGTTTACGTAAAAGTCTATAATTATAAAAGTATTTATCCTAGAAAGATGAAATAAAAATAATTTGTTTGCAATTTCTCAAGGTAAAAAATAAGTCTGGTAGTTTGTTTACCTATCTCTATCCTTTGTAAGCTAAATCTACAAGCAAAGTTTAAAAAGTTACGATTGAAATTTCAATATTTGAAATTTTTTTCTAATTGTAGGAAATAGTTATACAGTTTGAATTATTTTTTTTAAAGATAAATGCCAGTAGGTTTATAATAAAAAATGTCAATAGTGATGTACGTTCCCTTGAATTGTTATAAATTTTTAAAAAGCCACTTTTTTCAAAATTTTCAAAGTTTGACATTGAATAACTCTGATGGGGTTAGAGATAAAAATCTCAAAGTAGCAGAACTTACAGTCTTTATGTATGTGACATATAAAAAATAATGTTGTGTATTTTATTAATAAAAAAGTTACAACCTCTCAAAAATCATAAAAACGTCACTAAGAAAAATTCGGTTTTAATGCGGGTCTAGGGGGACGGAGTTTACACCCGCGTTATCGGAAAACCGTGTTATCATGGGAAATTGGGTGAGAACCTATAAAAAACCCTTAAAGCTAAATTTTATAACTAATTTAATGGTGTAAGACAAAAGCAATTGATGTTTTCTGATTTAAATACACGCCCTACTTTAACGGGAGTTACATACTCCGTATTTTCTTTTGGCGCTATAGTTGATAGTTAGCACATAAGTCTTAATGTTTAGCAAATGTAAAAGATGAGGATGATCGCAATCGATCGAATTAGAAAAAAAATTTAAAATATCAAAATTTCAATCGTAACTTTTTTAAACTTTTCTTGTAGTTTTACCTTAGAAAGGATAGAGTAGGCAAACAAACTACCAGACTTAATTTTTACCTTGAGAAATTGCAAACAAAATGATTTTTATTTCATCCTTCTAGGATAAATACTTTTATAGTTATAGACTTTTATGTAAACCTTTACAAGCGCAAAAATGGGCTTGTGCAACATTATAAAAATGGCCACCCAAGGTAATCCACTTGAGATAAAAATTTGAAAAAAAAAATAGTTTTGATGTCTTAAGACATGAGGGTAACAATTAGGAAAGTTTAAATTTTTTTTAATTGGTCAAGCAACCACCCTTGGACCACTTCAAATGGATTGACCCTATAGTGCTCTTCATTAAAACTTTCGCAGCTCATAATGACTAATAAAATATGATACGGGTTTATGCCATGTTTTTTTTTCGTGACCCACTGCTGGTCACTTCATGGGAATCAATGGCATTCCCATGAAGAAGTGACCAGCAGTGGGTCACGAAACGTCAGGCCAATCGAAAGCAACATGCGGCATACACCTGTTTCATATTTTATTAGTCAGTATATTGCTAATTAGGATATTCTCCACTTGCCTCAGCATAATGTAAAGGTTATTATGCAGCTACTATGAGACTACATTGCCAGTTTGCTTGTCCACTGCTTCCCATTTATGAATCACATCACTTGATGCAAAGTGGTTTTTGCGAACCAACTACAGAAGTTTTCATCAACCCTACACGAGGTATCACTCTTTCCCATTTTTTTTAACTATTCCTCACTTCGTGGCAGTGAAAATGAGGGCACCTTTTCCTTCGCACTTATGTATCCCAAATCACACCCGGTCACAAAACAAGTCCTTGATCTGTAATTCGGTGAATTATCTTCTCGGTGTTCTTGGCCATCAATACCGGAGATATCTCTGGCTCCATCCATTTCTACATTAGGTTACTTAGATGATATATAATCTAAATACGATGAATCCTTATGTATGGTTATATATACATGAAATGCAACGAAGTAATATGGTTGTAATACGTAATAAAACTAAGCTGAAGATGAAGCCTGTTGTGACAACACTACATCACACTGTGGTAATATGCAACTTTCTGTATGTATTATTCTAGTTCTCATTGACAAAAAAACTCACATTGGCAATAGTGCAAGAGTTCGAATTGTTTCCTTGCTTCTAAACACAAACCAAATCACGCTAACTGGCCACTAAATAAAGAAACAATTCATTGCTAACCGATGTTTTAACTTGCAAGCAATGCATTCAGGAAAATGTCTAGCAGCACTAGGTAGCGACAACTGGTGGCGAAACACTGAAACCATGCAAGAATGGAACACTTTCGCTAGGCGATAGCAGTGAGCTTCAGGGGGCTGATAGAGGTGATTGTGAGGTACTTTTAAATGGGAATGAAGCTTACTATGTTTTCTTTTACCGATGCAGGCCTCTGTTTCCAAATCCATTCCTCAGCTCAGCATATGCCTTACCTCTCTTCATCTCATCAATAAAACACATTCTCTTTATATAGGTACCTTCCCCAGCATCCCACCCTCTTATCATAGCCTTCAGCTTGCCCTCGACCTTCATTGCCTTCTTATTTCCCCCAGACGTTTTCTCCTCTCACCCACAGCAGCCTTACAGGAGAAGTACATAATTTGATTTCATAGCCAATGATGCCCGAGTAGAACAGAGACCTCTATCCAAGTTCAGGTGAGAAATGAATATTCAGCATGAAACAAATATGAAGATTTCTCAACCATTAGCTAAAATCAGAAGATTTAATGGGGGCGTGTACTCGGAACTGAAATTGTTATTTTATTCACGAAATCGTTAGAAGAAAAACAAAAATGAATTTTGGTGAACAAATCAATCTTCTAACCATAGCCATTAACTCATAAATTGAAAATTAAAATACGCAAAAGGTGACGCCCATCGAATGAGCGGCGCTGACACTTCTACATCATCCACCTCCCCTCGTTGACTGTTTGGGGAATGGAGTAGGGGTGGAGTTGGGGAGGGGAGGATTTTGATTGGGTGAAGGAGCTGTGGATGAAGGGATGACATAAGAAGTATCACCACACCCATTCCAGCATAAGGGTTAATAACATCAGTTTTTCATCGCTTGTTACTCGAGAACTAGGTGACAGATCGAAAAATGGAAAAATACGGGTCTTTTTATTTTACTAATTCTATCAGATTTGGCAATTTAAAAAAATGGTAAATGCCCCCATTCTGTAACTACACCACTTTTACACAGTTACTACACCAAATTAAATTACCAACCAGCAATTCTAGGGTCAGCCAACCGTTACAAATTTTCTATCCCAGAAGTAATGACAAACATTTACAAGTGCAAGAAGTCAAGACTTGCAGAAAGAAAAATGGCTAAGCATTTTTTTGGATGCATTGCTCAGAGTCTCATTGAAGACTGCCCTGCCAACTACTGGGAGAACTAATGGAGGGGCTTATTTTGGCAAGATCAAGATCGAGTAAATGTGCTCAAGTTTTTGGTGATCGGTAACCCTTGGAGGGGTGAAATAGGGGATGGTTACAGGATTATGTCATATGTGTAGTAGAAATTTGCAATGGAGACATCAGGAACTGACTTATGTCTGTACTAGTGCAATGCAGGCTTTTGGCCTCTGTGCCATGCTCTGAGTGATAATGGTACTCCAATTCTCCTTGTGCAGACTACTATTTAAGTGACGGTATACCTGGTGAGGAAATGCACCACAGGGACAAGGTGGTCTCGGTAGGAATGCAAAAAGGGTAGTGTAGGCAATTTTGGGTTGTAGGAATGGTTGTTGTTGTTGACTCAATGTCGTTAGCATTCATGTAAGATGTGCCTCGGTCAAGTTCACAGCTAAGTTTGCATTGGAGAAGCATATCCAGAAGAGAAAGAGGGGATATTTTTGGACAAGATGAGCATAAAAATATCGTACCACGATACTGAGCTCTTGTTCGCCTTCCTTTCTGTCCATCGCTTTTACTCCATCCTCCTACTCACCTGCATCTCACATGCCTCCTGTCCACTCTTTATCTTCGTTCTCCAGCATCTACGTCTCTCTCTGTGCCATTCAATACGACTTAATATAAATGCTTCAAGTATCCTAGCTTAAAGCCGTGTTTACACGATGCATTTACCCGCACAAGTACGTGGCTGGACAGATGCGTGAACACATTCACCAAATTAGAACAGGGGCTATTTTCTGTCCACGCATTCACGCAATTTTGAGTGTTTACACGGTGAAATTTTGATGGTGATTGCGTTCACGCATCTACCCGCGCGGGTAAATGCATCGTGTAAAACGGCTTTATATGCAGTAGTGGAATAAGGGAAGGGGAGGAGGGTGGTGACCTCCCCATAATTCCTTGTAAAATTGGAAAAATGGTGGTCATCAGTGGCGTACGCAGGATTGACTTCTGGGGGGGATTTCATTAATATTTATGTGCATCATCATAAAATGATATTTCGATTATTATTCACAAAAACAATAATTAAATTAGCATTCTATTTTCGTGAAGACAATTCAACTATATTTTTCAGTCCAATAAGCAAAATTCTAAATGTTAGTTCAGGTAAACGAACTAAACGAATTCAGGTAAACATGTCTTTGGGGGGGTTTAGACCCTAAACCCCCCCCAAAGACATGTTTACCTGAATTCCGGCCGTCCGTATGCCACTGGTGGTCATAAGGTATTCAATACCCCTGGAAGCAGCAACTCCAAATTCACTTTGTAATGTTCCACAATAATTGTTATTATTTCGACCTAGGTTTTGACTCAAGTTAAATCATTCTCAAGGTCAAGCCTGAGAATTTGATATGCTCTCCACCCCTGTTTATATGCGTGTATTGGGTGCACAGGGTGTCTGGCGACCTTGTAAACCTGGAAAACTCAGGGAAATATTATGTCCTGGAAAACTCTGGGAATACTCAGGGAATTTTTGTATTTTTCCTAAAAACCAAGGAAAACACACAGCAGCCGATTTCCATTAAGGCAGAGAGAGAGGTTTAACCTGCGTCTTTGCTTGCATTATGCTCTCGGCTCAGCGTAGCCTTGCAGTACCCTGTTCATTTCATACTCTTTCCATAGCTGTGCGCCTGCTCGCAGCTTTTGCTCTGTCACCCCACCCCTTCGCGTAGTCCAGGGGGCTGATTTTATAACAAGGCAAATTCCACATGGGATAATTCCCATGTAAAATGGCTATGAATGAAATCGGAATTGATGCCGAAATGGGATTGTATATCTCCGTCAGCGGAAACAGAATTCCACATGGAAATCTTGATTCCATTCGAAGAGCCGTACAAATGGAATTCTTAGTGTTGCCAAATTTATGAGAAATCTAAACGTCTGAGCATGCGCAGTGACATTTCCCACAATTATACGAAAACCATTCGGCCGGCAACCTAAATGGGTAATTGGTGCATTGTAATATAATTGATAATCCTCTCCCAATAATCTCCACCCTCCTCGTTATAATGTTTGCAGAAATGTTTTTGATGGAGCGGAAATACATTTTACTGTCACTGCATATGGAAATCACGGCCCTCGGGTCCGCTGTCGACAGGGCCATGGTACAGGAAAATCCAAACTAATTAAGATTCGTGTATTGTCCTACAAATACAATTTTGTTCTACATAATTGAATGTTGTCGGGTGTCAGATCTGTACCTATCACAAAGCAATTAATTCACAGTTTCAAAAATGCTCATGTAAAGTACAGTGAAGCCTTTGGGGAGAAGAGGAAATTTCCTCAAGGAGGCCTTGGTACCTTAACACATTGGACCCTGAGGAAAATATTTTGGTATGCCACCGCAGACTGGCTATTTTGCATGATGTTCTCATTTTTAAAATTATTATTAAAAAATTATAAAATATTATGTATAATACATCAAACAAAAGAGCACTTTATAGTTTTTAGAATAATGTAAAAAATGCATCAGTCTGAGCAAATGACACATATACACTTTACGTGGACCGCGAGATACAAACACGGAATGTTGTGCCCGTATGGTTTACGGGCGTAGGCCGCTGAGTCATTCAATGGCGCCCGTATATGTTACGGGCACCGGGTCCAATGTGTTAAGGTACCAAGGCCTCAAAAGAATAAGAAAGAGGTACTTGCTGCAAAAGGTTCAAGGGCTGTAACCCAAAATAAAGTAATTTCTTGAAAAGCCGAGAAATTTGTTGCTGTAGTTGAATCGGAAATGCACTCATTGAAAAATGTCACACCAGTTTCTTTTATTTGCATGTTCTTTATCAAAATATTCTGAATCTAGTTTATTGTGTGCGAATTTCACCTGACTCAATTTTTTTTTCAGTTAACCGTTTTTGTTTATTTGTTGGTTGGAATAAAACCCATAATACTCCACATTCCTTGTATACTCTTACATATTTAGCTCAAAGTAGGGACCGAAATTTCTTGTATTTTTCATGTTGGCAAAATTATACCGATATTATTAGAAATTCATTAAAAATATGTTAGAAACAAAGTGCAGCTAGACCCTGGAAAATGCAAACATTTGCCTGGAAAACTCAGGGAAAAAAGAAATTGAGATTCACCGGACACCCTGGTGCAGAAACCCTTTACACTACACTACCTCTTTGTGAATATATCAGCTTGAGCTAGTGGCCTGAAAATAATGTTGGATACATCCTATTTTAGTCATGGTGTCAGATTGATATCTGTTTTCATTCCTCTCTCGTTCATAATTTTCCCTCTGAATCTCAAATTGTCATTCTCAAGAAAGTTCTAATTATTGAATACATTTCAATTATTACTTTTTTCGCATTGTTTTACAGCCTACAGATTTTCATTGTTCCGAGAAATGCTTATTCTTTCGAATGCCTGACCGTGACTCATAACGAAAACAGTTTAAAAATATCAATGGGGGTTCTGCAACATCTATAGGTGCTTATCATCTGTAGGTATGAAGTATAGCGATTTCTGTTTCATTGGCGCTTCTTGCAGCATGAGTATGGTAATTATATGGCATTTTATTGAAATTGAAATAAATAATTTGTTTAGACCAAAAGTTAGGTTTATAGCATGTGCCGTACAGATTTTTCATTTACTAGTGGGAAATCCAAAGAAAAAACCGTACTTATAAGTAGTTTAATATTACCATAAAATACCCTCGCAGAAATAGATTTGATGTATTCCCCTTGTGTATTCTTGAAATATTGGAATACTGGCACGTATAATATCACAGGCTCAGTTTATGCGTGGATTTCCCCATGGAGACTTCAACGAGCTGACTACCTGTTGCGTTTTTGGACTCGAAATAACCGCGTATTTCCGGGGTCACCATGCACTGCATGAGCTACATTTTTCGAGTTATTTCATTCTTATTAAGCGAAACAAATTTTCTATCGTTACGTAATAGATTTTCTGCCACTTTTTTCCAGATGTATCCGGAGCCGATTTAAACAATCTTGGTAAAGGAGCTGGAGGTGGTTCTTGCACTGCGGCTGCATTTTTAAAGGTATGAATATCGTTGCATACACATCGTTTTGTTCAGTGGTAGTAGCTGTGTTACTCATAGACAAAATTTTCTGCAGGAATTCGTCTCATCCGGGGACTGGATGCACCTCGACATTGCTGGGGTTATGAGTTCAGCGGGTGAAAGCCCTCCTTATATTTCCAAGGGGATGTCTGGCCGTCCAACTCGTACATTAATCGAATTCCTGTCTCAGTTCTCATGTCATTAATTCTTGTTCACTTCTTGAATAATTTTAAATAAACAATTTAAACACAGTTGTTCCATTGTCCTTGGCATTTATTTCCTACCCACCTACGAAGTACAAACATTTTACCTTGGCTATGATTGCAGTCGTCTCACCTGCGAGCCAACGTTAGTTGGAATGCCTTTCTGCAGATGGCGCGGATGTGAAATTGGAGCCGTTTACCGTGAGAGCGCCCGAGGCGAAGTGTTTCTGACTAGAAATGGCTGTGTTGGAGTCGTTTTGAGAGTTGAATTTTAAAGTATGGTGCATTATGTATCCAATATATGTCAGTTATAGTGGAAAATAGTGAGTATTGGTTTGTCTGACTGTATAAATGTGATTGCATAGTTCATATTTCATACGTTAGCGAAATTAATCCATGTAACGGGCGAATTTGAAGTTTACGTGGGCTAGTTTATCGTATACGCTATGAATTCTAGCCTAAAAAGTGATCCAACTAACTCTACCCTGAATTATTTATGACCAATCCCTGCTGTTTAGCCAACCTATGGGCTTGTTCAGTTGTAGTTTTATCCTTAGTGTCATATGTAGGTAAGCATCAATGTTTTCTTTATTTACCTTTAATTGGCAAATGTGGAATGTGAATTGTGCCTAATGATTCATACCACGGTTTATTGATAATTTGGTATTAACCATATTTATCGTAGTATTATTTCATTGACATCTTCGTGAAGGTTTTCCAAAAGTTTAAATGTGTCAATTATAGGTTGAAACATTTATTTTAGAGATACGATTTTCATAATATAATGCAATGATTTGTTTATGTGGCCTCGGATCTTGCATTAAGTTGTTTGTGAACGCAGTTCCAACCTGAAATCGTCCCACCGTGGAATATTTCGCCAATTTTGATTAAATGTCATACTGGCTTGCTGTCAGGTTGTTTAAAGATCTTATTTTTTATTACTCTTTGAGAATGAGATTTATCCGTACACGCAGTTTTTGGTATAACTTGAGTAAGCTAGTGATATTTTTTCTTAGTTACTTCAAATAAGAGTAAAAGTGACATATTAGACATTGGTATAATTAATATTAAAATTAATACCGTGGTCTCAACATTTTTACTTTGCTGATTTTGACACATTTCGTGTGCAATTAGTGTTTTAATAAATTTTGGTTTTTATTCCTGACACAGCAAAATTGTTTTGTTTTAATATTACTTTGTTTGATATTTGGCTTATGCATTATTATTGGTATTAGTAATATTTGCCATTTTGTCTGAATCTTTCTTATAGTTCTAAGAAATTTAAAAATAAATAATGATAAATTAAAGATATAATTATCTGTTTCAAAGTAGTTTTTATGGATTCGATCTGATTTTGGTGTGCTCACAATGTTATTATTATTTCTCATATAATTAACCTTTCTAGATGAAAGTCATATGATTTAAAAAAATATATTTTATTAATTTTTATACGCTTGATGCTGGGCTTCTCTAGCTCTGCTTTCAGGTGGAGTGCCATCACAAAGGGTGCTAGAAACCCAGCAAGCCATGCACCCAGTCTCCACCGGTGTTCAACGTCGCCGTCGACGAAAACTAACTCATCATCACACCAGTCACCATGGACATCACAGCCACCATCACGGTGGTGTTCGGACTGTGGAGCTCCGTCGTGGCAGAGGAGGTTTTGGTTTCACGATCTCAGGGCAACGACCTTGCATCCTCAGTTGCATCGTCGCCGGTAGTCCAGCAGAAAGGGCTGGCCTTCGCCCAGGTGATCACTTAGTGTCAGTGAATGGACGTGGAGTTGCCAGGGCTCCTCACGATGATGTGGTACGCCTTGTTGGTGCTTCTGCCCCCCTTCTCACTCTCAAAGTTGCAGAGACCTACTACTTTTCCCCCTCATCAGACACTACTGCCTCAGACACCGAGGCTGCATCTCCAGTGGCTTCTTCATCTTCATCTGATGGAGATGATGGAGAGCTTAGGGAAAAGACCCACAGGAGTGAGGGGTTGGTTAAAATGTGTGGTGCCATGGGGGGTAGGATACCTCCCCCCGACAGATCATACGTCAGACCTCGTCCTCCAAGGCTCCGTCACCTCCACAAATCAAGAACGCGATCATCTGGGGGATTGCGGGTTCCTGGTGGGGGTCGGTCGCCTAGTGCAGCTCGGGGTGTGTCATCTGCACAGACAACACCCGCAAGGGCTGCTCGCGTTGTGCAAGATCTGCGTACTGGAGCCATGTTTCAAGAAATGGCCACCATCTGGGGTCAGCAAGCAGAATCTCAGGACCATTGCCTTGGTCTTCCCATACCCCCCTCCATTCTGATGCCCCCACCAGTTATAATACCCAATAGGCCTCCCCTTCGGAAGGAGAGGAAAGAAAGGAAGGAGAGGAGGTCTGCCGGTGCCGCTCTGGTTGTGCCACGGCACAGGGAGAGACTGCCAGCAATGCCATACGCCTCATTAGCCAATAGAACGGACATTCAAGATGAGGTTCTGGATGGGGATGATGTCAGGGTAGAAGGGTTGGATGGAGATGTTGTTAGAAAGGCAGAGGGTGTCCTCAGCCCTTCACCCATTTACAAAGCTGTCGTGGGTTATCTGGGCAGCATAGAAATGCCCGAAGAGGGTAGGAGGATGCAGGTTGTTAGGGGATGCATTAGAAGGATGAGGGCTGAAAGGCGTGCTCATGCCGTGGTGTTGCTATCGGTGCGCGCTGGACGTCGGAGACGTAGATGCGTGGAGGTTATGTCTGCGTCAGGTAATACGTTAGCATCCTACCCTGCAAATAGAATAGCTGCATTGTGTGCATGTGGTGATGCCAGGTTTTTTGGTTTAGTGGTGACCACGTCTGCTGCCTCCCTAGATGGTGATCATAACATAAGTCACCCTCCGTCCCTTCCCCTCACTGGTCGTAGTTCTTGCCATGTTTTTGCTGTGGAACCAGGGTTAAGGCCCCATGAGGCTCATGCTGCCCATGCCCTTGCATTTGGGATCAATTGCAATGCCGGCTGTCTTGCCTTTCCTGACTCAGCCATTCCAGTCCTACAGTCCATTGCCACAATATGTGGTGGATCCATATCAAAAGGGAATCATTCCGGTACAGCATCTGGTACAGATGACTTGGATTCTCCAGGTGTGCCAAACCGTCGGAGAAAAGCAAGGGCAGATAATGTGAGGGCGTCATTGGGAGATCTGCTTCTATTTGTCGACCCCATTGCCCCCCCTGCTCTTGCATCTGTGACTCCATCGCTCAGCAGTGGTGGGGGACGACACCCTAGCAGCACATCGAGTAACTCTGATTCGGGCATAGGGTTTCGAGATGATCGTGGTGCCATGGCGCTTGATGTATCTGACCGTGAGGCAGCCGTCCCTCACCTCGCGCATGAAGGGAGCACGCCTCCCAGTTGTCCTTGTGCATCTGGTGGGCGACTGACAGTCAGAGCAATGCCAGATCCTGTGATTGTCAATAAGTGCCAATATCCTGATAGGACTAGTAAAGAGGGTGAATCTGCTGGAACCAAAGAATGCACCGAGTCGTGGGTGACCAACCCCGACTCTTCTCTTGCCGCACCACTGCCAAAGCCATCATCTTCATCGTCCCTTTCATCGTTTGGACATCGCCCTGCCCAGCAACCTGAGACCGTGATTGAGGATCCGGTTCTGTCGTACAAGTTGAGTCCCAAGGTGTATGGCCTACCTGTCCCCCTTAATATCAATGATGGTGTGAGGTCTCCAGTGTCAGGTGTTACTGGCAGAGACGAGAGGAGGAGGCGACGGCGGAGGATGAAGTCTTCAAGGGAGCAGGGGATAAGTCACAGTTTGGAGGACATCAAGCCTCACGGGTCTACACGCTTTGAGGAGTCCAATCGAGAGTCTCTCATCAGCAGGGTCGGTCAAGGTTCAATGGAATGTGTGTCAGATTGGTCCATAGCTAGCAAAGTCACCACACCGGCACATCACATGAATATGTCGGGGAGTGGGGGTGGCCTATGGGGCAGTTTACAAGATCTTCGTTGTCTGGAGAACTCACCATCAGCATCTCGCCATCAATTTCTGAGTCAAGCTGAGGTTGGGGTCGACAGAACCGCTGAAGAAGAAGGTGATGGATGCATGTCTGACTTGGAGCAGCTGGTAAGCAACCTTTATGTATTTTCTCTCATAAATTGCTCTAAACCCATTCACCCAGTTGCATTGTTGACTTTGTTTTAACTGTCAGGTTTCTTGAAATCAATGTTTTTTTCAGGCAAGACAGTGGAAATTATGGTAAATGAAAAGTCTATTACTTTTCTGTTTAAAGATTATTACTTATTTCAAAGCTTCAATATTTCACATCGTCATCAGGTGCAGTGTGAGTCAGAGACAGTCTATGACTGATGGTGATGTAGAAATTCAAACGTGTCTAATTGGAGCATTTCTGCTTACTTTTTATGGTGGCGTTTCTTCTTTGCCAAAATGATTTTAATTACTTTCTTAGATTAAATACCACTCGTGTTTAGCATTTTTTGTCTCATTTTTAATTTCAACCAAAATGACTTAATATGGTGTTTTTTTTCATGAACACATTCCATTCCCTAGGGTGAATTTTGTCTTTTAAGTTATTCTTTAATTACTTCCTGATTAATATGCACCTGTTGTATCATAGCAATGAAGAAACATCTCCTAACCTCCGAGCATTTGTTGGATAGTTCTGATTGCCTACTATACTTTTAGAGATATTATCAGTAAATTCTATCGTGTACATATATTTTTGTGAAAACAACCTACTTTAGGAGATGGAGGAGACTTTTGATTTTTATAATCCATTAACTTTATCCAGTGTTTGGCTCCATTTAGTTGTGGATTTACAGCATTGCACTTTTCCACCACAAATTTTACTGCAATACAAAAGAAAAAGTTGACCTTAGTATTCAGGAGAAGGAATAGGAGTAGTTTACTGGTAGTGTTAGGTCTCATGGACTATAGAAACTGCTATTCAATCTGGAACTATAATTAGACTAATGGAAAACATTTTACAACCAAGTAGATTGATCATAATGCCTGTTGTTTATGTATTCACAAGATTTGAATTCTAAGTGGTCAAAAGATTTCTTTATTGTCAAGACAAAATGACATAGCTCTTGTCTTGGTCCAGCCAACAGTGTGGAATTTTAATAAAATTTTTCATACCATCTAACCCCTTTTTAATCTTTAAGTGCGATAAGTCTTGTGTGTAATCTGGCTGTCAAAACCTGGCTTAAT
Source organism: Pyrrhosoma nymphula (assembly GCA_963573305.1). NCBI lineage: Eukaryota > Metazoa > Arthropoda > Insecta > Odonata > Coenagrionidae > Pyrrhosoma > Pyrrhosoma nymphula. Next base: position 112,494,880 of record OY754330.1, on the reverse strand, counting down.
CTTAGTTTCATAATGAGACACGCAGTTGTTTCAAAAAGAGAAGTATCAGGCATGATGTGGTGGAATTTCAACATAATGAAGACGGAAATTGCAATTTTCCACAGTAAAAATATGTTTATTGCACCCTAGGTTCAAATGTATTAACCTTTTTACTGCCACCTGGCCGATATATCGGGCCATGTTGGATGTGCGAAAACTGCCACGGGCCGATTTATAGGCCCAACTTTAAATACATACCTGAATTCAATGGCCCAACTTTAAAAACCTGAAAAAAGCCTTGGCAGTCATCGCACATCCCACTGGAAATGGACTGGCAGTAAAAGGGTTAAATCATCACTGATGATGATGTAGTACATTGAAACCTAGGATGCAATAACTCTCTTTTACCAGTGGAAAATTGCAATTTCTGTTTTCATTACTCAGTTCTTTTCTTTGAATTTTAATGAGTCAGTCAATTTTCTTCTCAATTGTTTTTCAGTTCAAACATCTATGTCCTGTGATATAAACAGTAAACCTCTATGTTCCTAATGTAATATTCTTCAGTCATTTCGAAGATGGGCTAATGTGAATTAACTCTTGTCCATAATTTTTTTCTTATAATCTTACTAAAAATAATCTTTCTTCCTTTTGTTTGAAGAAGAAAGTCTTGTTACGGACAAATGATGTTTGCATGTTTTTCCCCTGTCAACAAATTTCTAGTGCTGCTTTAAATCATTTAACTTAACCCCCATTGTTTTGAGGAAACTATTCAAGAATGTGTCAAAAAGAAATATTTCATTTTGACCAAATTATCTAATGCCATGCATTTTTTCATATTTGGCTTTGACTATGGTCATTGCACTTAGGAGTAATGTAGATGACATATTCTGCATTAGTTGTGGTGTCCATTTTAATATTTGTCTCTGTTGATGCCTATGCCATCTGTTAATAGCCTTTTAGAAAATCTTGATTGCTTTGAGATTCATATCATGGATGCAAAGGAGGAATACAGAGAGGCATTGCACTAACAATAAGTTGTTGGATGATGGAAATATTTTCCATGTACATAATTGACATTTATTATGATATTCCCATGGCATAAACATAGGAATTGGGATACCAATAACCTGTTTCCTTCTAGTAGAGCGAGAAGTGGCACATATAACTTGGAGTAATCAAAAGAGAGGTACTCAAACACTTATTAAAACTCCAACTATCTATCTGTCTTGACCAAATCTTTCTCAAGAGGTTGGGAAGTGAATTAGAAGTGGAAGTGAATGTGAATGAGTCTTTTTCAGACCCAGGGAATTTTAGGTTTGGAAAAGCCAAATGCATGCATTCACTAGTTAACCAGTTGAGTTGAGTTTACAGTAAGGTAGGAGGGAAGCAAAGATACCTAGCAAAGCATAGGTCAAATATGAGGTCCGTGGGAGGAAGTGTCAGTTGAGTTGGGGTGGGAGGAAAGATTGAAAGTAAATCGGTGCCCATTTGTTCAGATGCCAACGGTAATTGCATGAAGGATCCAAAAAGTAGAGTAGGGTTTAGAAAAATGGAGCTGAATTGCACTATTAGTGTTGCATAAGGAAGAAGGGATGAAAGGAAGGGAATTTTGTGTCTTGCATGCGGCTTAACACACAGGTGTTAGTCATAGTATTGGGTGATAGACCCATGACCATATTCCTGTTTTCTTATCAGTTTCATGCAGTTGTTGCTCTTGCTTTATTAAGTTTTATGATACTTGGACCTCTGTTTTTTTCAACCAGAGAATGCCATATCATCTTATTTTTCTCTTTTTGGATTTTTGGATGCCATGAATAAACTCAGTGTCAGCTGATACATGACAATTCCTGCTATGTAGTTGTCTGTGGCAAATGGGTATCTGTTTCAGCTTTTGATATCTCTTCTGTTTGCTAAAGAAGATTTGTTTGTTAATCCTTGACTGTATGTGTTTACATATCAGTCATTAGATGGTAAATTTTTGGAAAGGAGGTGGTATATTTTTATAATTGCTTCCAAAATCTTTGTTTAAAATGCTAGTTTCCCCATTCAATTTTTAACTCCATCTCCATTTTATTTCTTAAATTACCTTAAAAGTTGAAACAAATTCTCTGTCCCTCTTCAGTTTTTATCAAAAAAATTATTTTATATAAGAACCTAGGTACATACTTAGTTAGGCTTTGTCTTTTTCTCATGAAGCCTAATTGAAATCTTTTATCACCAAGATGACTTATTTCGTGATGTAGTTTATTTATTTTATTAATATTACACTTCATGTATCATTTATTTATGTCAAAGTGATATTAAAAGATGAGATTTTTGAGTTTTTCTCCCAATTTGAGTTTCCTTGCTTGGAGACTGTCTGAAGGCAATGATGGAGAGGAGGATGTTGAATAACAGGGGAAGGGGAATACAAAGAATAGGCTTTATGGATGGGATGAAGTGAGGTTAGACGTATGCTGAGACGCAGAAAGACATTGTGTGAGACGATAGGGGCATTGTCGGATAGAGAAAGGCACCTTGAGGATATTCTACTCGCTTCTATTAAAATCTACCTTAACCAATAGATTGCTTTAGTGATATTGTAATAATTATTGAGAAAATCCAAAAACCTTCATGTCTTATCAGTGTTGCGGTAGCCTCACAAATTTTTATATTTGAACCCTGATAGCATGAAAATAGATGCTGGAAGTATCAGGTCTGTTGCTCAACACTTGCTGAAAAGTTTTTCAAAAACCTGAGTTTACCTCTGTTTTAGAGATTTATCAACTATTGACTTCGTTTTTAGCCAACTAAAGATTCAAGTTGTTATGAAGATTTTGCAAGTATATATGTACACATCACTTTGGTGAAGGTTTGAAATATGTACTTCAGAACAAACATTAAACTGTGAAGTGCCTGAAGAAATTTTGTGATCTATTCCCAATCAATTTTATTTTTGTGCTCTTTATAATGTAAGGTTACCCATTTCATTTCGCCTGCTCTTCATGACAATCATGGGTAGGTATAGTCTATAGAATAGGAGTCCAAGAACATATAAGGTTGAAAATTAAATTTGGACTTGATATAATCATTTTTCAGTATGTCGTCGTCTGAATTTTATTTTGCTGAGCTTTGTATTTACATCCTAATATAACACTACCATTTTGCATTAACTCATCATGTGTTCATGCCTAGGGAAAGAGCATTAATACAACTGTTTTTTCATCTTGGAAAGCTATTTATAATGCCTCTTCACATTTTTTTGTTATGCTATGAGATGTATAAAATAATATTATGCAGCATTTACTCAAGTTAAAATTTTTTTGTTGAAAATCCTGTTTATTATTTGTGCTGGAGGTGATAAAGCATATTATGCTTAGATTTAGCATTACATATTTGAAATAGTACAGAGGCATAGCTGCCTAAAATACCTACTCTGTCCAAAAAGTTGACAATAGTAGCTGGTCTAAGCTTTGTTTTTGGCCTTGACTTTGGCTTAAATATTTGCGATTTAGGTACTGAAATTATGTACATTGAAAGTTAACTTGGTCATTGCTTTCTTGGGTGTTAGAGAATAAACATGGATTTGCTAAATAAATCCTCTAAATTATTATTTTTGTGTGATTCATAATGTCTAAGGTTGTCCTTAATGAGGTTATTTGTATTTATGGTCGATCAATCCTAGCAGGGACGTATATATGACTTCTGAGGCCCCTGGCGGAATCCAGAATGAAGTCCCCAATGTTATAGTCTTGCAACCTGGCAGCTTGGCATAGACTTTTCCTTTATCAAGACACTATATAATGCAAATATCTATCACAATTAATACTCTGCTAATAGACACCAGGTTACAACTATATTTACATTTTTTCATTCAGTATACTGCAAATCCAAGTGTGCCATAACTCTCATGAGGCCCCCAGATCTGGGGCCGCTGGGTACGCCATATGGTAAATACGGTCCTGAATCTTAGTATTCAGGTAGTTTATTCCACAATGCTACACCTAGGTCGGTACTTATACCAGTCTATCCAATATTATGTTGAGAAGGCCTTTATTGACTTTGTTCTTGAATGTTTGGGAATGTTGTGTAAAGTCGATTATCCTGCAATTTTAAGTTCAAATGATTATAGGAAAATACAATCTTTAGGTTTGTACCACTGTACTGATGTCCTCATTTAGTTTTGGCAGTTAACTGGCTTAAAATCACTATTGTCCCTTATTGCATGAAATATTAGAAAAACCGGCTGGGCATACCCTTAATTGACATATATGTTTACCCTATCGTCTCATGATCCAATTTTTTATTCGTTTATGTAAAAAACTGCGTTCTTGAATATGAATGCAAGACCAAACAATATGAAAAATAAATTAGTAGCTATACATAGTTAAATATTGGTGATTTTTCGTGAAAATAAATATTTTGGGCCATTGGGTGACACTTTTCACCTAAGGTGCGAATGGCTCTAATTGTTAACTCTTAATTTTCGGTTTTCGCCTGTTTCCTTCTGAGGCAGAAGCAGTAGTTTCATCGAGGTTTTTCAGCCTCCGCGAAAAAAAATTATCGCGACGGCTTTGCATTTCGTAAGCTTTCCACAAAAATTCCTCTCCATCCGTGGTAGCCACGGAGACAAACCCGTGTCGTGTTTTTTTTCTCTCACTCCCTTGTCGAAACATCGCAGGGTGGATGCCGCGGCGGCGGGGCTCCCAAGTCCGGTCGTCGTGTTATAAGGAGAAAATATAAAGAAAAAAAATCATATTCTTCCCCTCGCCCGGTGTCTGCGATGACAACGCGTTCACCGCCGCGTGCGGTAGATGGCGCGACCACCCCGCTCGCTCGAACTGTCGCTTGCTGCTCGCATGGCTTGTCTCGGTGGGAAAGTCGCCTCTGGTTGGAGTTGCGGGTGGGGGGGGGAGGTGGGGATTGAGGGGAGCGATTCAGGGTGGGGCGCGAGGTCCTAAACACCCCCACGCTCCCTCCCTCCCGCACAGCCAAATGGTGCCCTGTTGAACAGCAGGGGAGGGGGGATAAGACCCTCCCTCTTTTTCGTAATCTCCTAGTACACCTCCTCCCAACTCAAAACTCCTCTCCACCGTACGATTCTCGTTCATCGGGAGGAACGTAGAGGGGAAGGGGTTATAGGAGAACGGGCTGTTAGAGGTGGGGGGGGGCTTTCGTGTCTCTGGTAAAGCACGGAGGGGGGAAGCAGAAGCCCACGGCTGTGTTGGTGTAGGAAGAAGGGAAAGCGGGGTCGGGCTTTAGAGAAGAGAGAGATCTGTCACTCGGCATCATAGTTTACCAGCGGCCGGGGCCCAATTCACCGCCGACTCCGCCCCGCTGCACCAGCTCCCACGTTCGGCTCCACTGGTGCGTAGGAGTGCGGGAGCTGAGTATTTTTTCGGTGACCCCGCTCCCGTAGTTGTCTCTGGATGAGATCGTGTGTGTCCCTTACAATGCGGCCAAGTCGACCGTCATGAGGTTCGTCTCGCCTGCGTCCTGCTCGCTTCCTGCGGGAGGAAGGTGTTGTCGGTGTGTGTGGTGATGTTGACGACCAAGGAGAGGAGGTGGAGGCACGTCATCGGAGACCTCGAGTAATCAGTGGAGGACAGGAGGGGGGGTGGGATCTTTGGTGTCGAGGAGGGACTTCGGTCTGTTGAGGTGCCCAGAGTGAGTGGATTGCAGTGGATCGCATATGGTGGGCGACGTGGTGGACGAGGGCCGGCAGTCGGTTGGATGGCGGCAGCGGCAGGGGCGACCCCCGGTGGCAGAGAAGCCGGGTGACATGCGAGGAGGCAGGGGATGGAGCACGAACGCCCCTGCGAGGCCCAACCTTCCCATTCCGGTTCGTAAATATTTTGGTCTGGTCTCGAGCGATTGAGAGGGGGCGTCGTATGGTTTCCCTGAGGGTTAGGGTTGTCTTCTTTGTCGAGCTTTGAGACATCGGTTGTGCTTGGCAGGAGCGGTAAATATAACCAAATCAACATTGCATGTCCAAGCCGTGTGAAGACCACAATAGTCTGTGAAGAAATAGCTCTCTTTTGGTAAATCTAATCAGTACTCCTGTATAGTTTGCCTTGATAGGTTCCTCCTCTTTTATCATCGATTCACATTATAGTGAAGATAATTGTAAGCAGTCGCCAATCTAGAGATTGTTTTGCTTCAGCTGTCCACTCTCTTGTCTGTCAACCGTTTCATTCCCACATTAGTCTTCACTTAGACGGGGTGTCACCTCTTATGAGCTTAGGGACAGAGCTTAGGGAGCGCACTCTACTGGTACGTCTAGTGTGAACTATGCTGTAGGTTTCCTCGAGAATAGGTTCATCTTCAATCATCTGTTCACATAATAATGAAGATCGCCATAAGCATTCAACAATACGAATATTGGTTTACTGCGACTCTCCCCGTATCTCTCTCCTCTCTGTCAACCGTTCAATTCTTAAATAAGTCGTTCATTTGACGTCCTTAATGATTTCCCTAATGTATTCCATTCTGGGTCTTCCTTGATAATTCTTCTCGTTCTGTTTTCCTTCCGTTTTTGTTTTCATGAAGCAGCCGTGTCACGAATTGTGTCCAATAACTTTTGTTTCTTATCCTCCTCAGAGGTTTTAATGTACATCTTTTCTCCCCAAATCTGCATAGGACTTCTTACATGATTCCGCCGTCTATTTGATTTTCTCCATTCTTCGTTAACACCACGTTTCCATCCATTCTTCTTCGTCCTGCAGCTGTGATCGTCCTATCCTCGCTGCCGTGCAAGCGTATGCCCCATTCACGAATACATAATGAAGGTGAATGCCACAACGGAAAATTCTCTTGCCTGTGGAAATATCAGTTAAGGAAGTCCTCGCCGAACTCAGTTCGTTATGTATGCGAGCATATGTTGCAATTCTGACGACCGTGACCACCGTTGTTTGATAATCAGCCGACGCAAGTGCTACTTGGATCTCGGGGTCGCATGGGAAAAAGTAACCGCTGGATATTTGTCAGTTCTTTCTTCCTGTTTCTCTTTCCTTTCAGCTTGTAAAATGCTTTTTTTTTAAATGTTATCATGTCGGAGTACTTCTATCGATTCATAGGAAAAATATCGAGGGTAAATAAAGTCCAAGATGCACTCCCTTTTTTCTCCATTGTGTATCCGGTTCATCTTATCGTTCTGTTGGTACACTTATTAGCTTTCTCGTGTTTTTTTTCTGAACGCCGGTGAATGTTTATCTTCCGCGACAAATGTCACCGAAGTCTGATAAAGCCTTCGGAAAATGAGTCTCCATTGTGATTCATAACTTGGTAAACCGCGGAGGAATTCCACAGAAGAATATCATGTGTATAGCACACAAGGATTTTTTTTAAATTTTTAAGTTATAAATTATAGTGGTATCCTCTATTTTGTTTCTCATTCCGCGGGTGAGTATGAGCTTGTAACCCACGCTGTTTGATTGTTTGACCATCCTTAAATTCTTGGGGAAGTTTTAGTGTAGAATTGAAAATTATAGGTAGATTTGTACTACAATTGTTCAATATGCATGACCTGTTAAAACTATCACTGTCATTTTATTTAGTTTATTGGAGTTTAATCATGTCGTTGAAAGTAGCAGTGTTTGCATGAGCTCATTTCTTTCCGGTGCGTAGGGTGCACTCTTTAGGCCGTGTTTGTTTCTTAACAATGACCATTGGTCTTACTTGCGCATCTTTCCTTGTCATTCGCTTAACAAATACATATTTTTCCTCTTCTACCTTCCTTTAATCCGATGTAGTATCGAGAGATCTTCTTGAATAATATTAAATTTCGATCCTAGTTTCGATGCTCGTCATAATTTTCAGTTTATTATTGTTTGGGGAAATATGAATGGCAACTGCTATCTGGCCATTCATATCTTCGTAATTATCTTGGGTAATGCGTCGTTAAAACCGAAATGGTCAGGTTTAATCGCATGGGTAATAAACGTACGCCTTTCTGAATATCAACCATCAACCCATTGGGAAAAGATACAAAAACCAACCCGCGAAATCCGGAATTAATTTTGCTATTTTTTCAGTTTTAATGTAATAAGCAGGATATATCACCACTGAGAGATTGGGTGTATTTTTTTTGTTCAAGCATGCGAAGTTAGTGGAGGGAGCACTTGTGACGAAATTGGATTCGTGAGGTAAATAGTATAAATCACAACCAGGGTAGTGCATACCCTCGTTACAGTCGTAGCCCCAGAAATAATCACGCACTTGAATCGCTGTCGATTTTGGGACTAAAGTGAGTTCTAGGACGCTCGATTTAGGATGAGGGAATTTAAGCGGTGCGACTTCGGGAAAGCTCATAGCGGAAGTTCCACTTTATAAATCTTATTTCAGCCGAAGACTTTCTCCCCGTTTAATCGGTTCGCGGAGTGTCATTCAAGATATTTTCAGTGATCAAGTTAGCATCAGATTTGTATGGCTTTGGTGCGCCGTGAAATTCCTTGCCCTATTTCCCTCTCATTCAATCTTGATGTTCTGTGTAGCTTGCATTAATAGCTGCCCTTCCTCTTAAATATTTCGTTCGCACAAAAATGAAGTTGAATGCGACAGTGAAAATCCTTCGGCCTCTTCTTCTTTCCGCAGGAGTACTTACTTAGGGAAATCCCCGCCAGAATATTTTGGACCTATTTGTCTTCGTTTCTCGCCCCTATTTAGAAATACTGCCCAAGTGGATTGGCTTTCTTACTTTGCTTTAAGTAGCTTTTCTGAGGAAATATACTCAGGAATGCTGCGCATTTATTATATGATAATAATATAATAGTTCCATAAGTTCAAACTGCACAGCAATAGTATTCGCCGTTGCAGTGGTGCAATCCCTGTGGAAAGAGGGAATGATTTTGTTTTGCTAGTGTGTGATTCTCATTGCCGGTTGCATGTTAATTTTGTCGAAATAGATCACATTACAGGCATTGATTATTTGTATAAATGAATTGAAATTCGTTATAATAGTTTAACTTAATATTACTGTTTCCATGTATTTCTACCCCAATAGCATGCGGAGAGAATAGTAACCACTAGACTCCATGTCGTAGAAGTCCTTCAGTATCGTGCTTGTGGAAACATGTTTATCAGTACGTCACCGTTTGCTGCCCAGGTGCTGTGCATGTTTTTATAATAACCAAAGGTTGCAGAGGGTGTGAACTCCACAAATGATTATATTTGAAACGACCCGGGCTTCGACACTTTCTGTCGTCTTCAGGTCTTGATGGTCTGAAAACGACATAAAGCGTCAAAGCCCGGGTCGTTTCAATAAAAAATCATAAGGTGGAGTTTTATTTCCTCCGCGACAAATAGCTAACACAAAATAAGCTCTGAAATCGTTTTCACAATCAACTAAGGGTTGTATCGTAATCCATGCGATCATATGACCCCGCTTTGGTATAAAAATGTTAACAATGCTGCCTTTACCTGAGATAAAGTTTCTTGTTTTCCGGTGGGTAAATTTACTTCAGTTGTTTCTGTGAAAGTTTCTGCCTCTCGCACGGCCTGGAGAATTACTTTGATCATTGTAACTCGATTGATGAGGATTACGGCATGTGCAAGCCTCCAGCCATGATTAAACTATAGAAAGTCTTTGGAGCCAGTACGGATGGTCAGTTGGCGTCCGCGTTTAATCGTCAATTAAAGAGTTCTCATGGAGAGAAGGCTAGTGAAGCTTTATGATGATGATCATCATATCGTATTCATATCGCGTCCGGTACGGACTCCTCTGGAGAAGGATGGCTCCCGTCTCCCCGTCGCAGACTATATTGATGAAGGGCAATGACTCGCCCGTCCATCCCCTCTCCTCCGTCTTCCAATTAATTCCCTCCTCGCCCTTGGGCTGCGCCAGTGTTATGTGGGCCCATTTTTCCGCCGGCCATTTCGCCCTCGTCGAAAGTTTCTTCCTCGCTAGATGCAGCTTCTTTACGGTGTGCCACAGGAGTGACCCGGTACAGCTCTCGCGAAAGTTTATGGCGTTCGGATGCGCAGAAGAAGACGTCGTGGAGGGGTAAAGTTTGGTGGAAGGGGTAGGGAAAAGGGACGTAGGGGAAAGCGAAGACATGGCATTTGCGCCATGTGTGAGTGCATTTAAAAAAATGGAAATTGTATGACGCGGACAACACAAACGCCGCGCATCCGAACGCCATAAGCTTTCGCGAGAGCTGTACTTCGATTGCCAATCGTCAGAAGGTAGAATCCTTGTTGAATTCCTTGGAAGTTTGTGAAAGGTATCCTCATGCGAGCCGTTGTTTTTCGATGGTGGCTTAATTATTGTTAACCTGGAGCGCGAAAATCGTTCTCCGGCTCCAGTAGTCGGAAATTTTCAAGTTGGAGTACTCCATATACAAAAACTAATCGTGCAATACAGCAAAAATATGGAATCTATTAATATGTTTGCGTCGACATTTTTTTAAATAAGTTCTTATTTAAGTTCCGCTTTGGCTATGGAATCATTACAAGAGTCATCTGTTAGTTGTAAATAAAAAAATAAATTTCAATATTTCAAGTTGCAGTTGATGTTTCAATGTTTTTTCCCTAAGAGGCCTTGTGAGAGCAAATACATGTGTAGAGTGGGGATTATTTTGTCAAATAGTTCATCGTCCTTTCGTAGAATTGATTTAGAAGATATTTTTTACCTTGTCCTCAGCCACGCAACCAGAAACGTAACTGAAGCATGGAATTATGTTGGGGAAATTTTTGTTGCATTTGCTCACATATCTCACGAGCAGCAAGCTTTTCATGGGTTATTTCGGCAGATCTTTCAGATAGAGTGGACTCGCGTTGCGAAGCTTGATGCTTTCTTAGATGTTTTAAAATCAGCGAGGGCATTTATCATGGTGGTGTCTTGGAAACTTCCTGTTCATAGATGTGTTTCTTAAAACACCCTGATGCAATGTTCTCTTTGCCATCTCTGTGGTCATATTCATGTTCTCTTGAGACCATTAGCCAGTGAAATTGGCTTTATAATTACTACCACTGCTGCTGAATGGTTACCACAAAGAAATCCCCTTTGATTACTATGACAACTCCTGTAACTTAGTGACACATTAATTAGTCTTTATCCTTACGTAATTCAATGAAAAAACGGAATACATCTATTCACATTATACCTACGCACCTCTTCACGCTTCTATAGTTCAAATATATCGGATTATCAAGCCTATTATATGGCAACGACTTATTTTATTGCCATCTCTGCTTATTTCCCCGTAGTTGTGGTATATTTATGTGCAGAAGCCCGTATTTCCACGACAATTAATTGTTAAGCAAAAGTCTTATGCCCTTGGTTTCCTCTAATGATGTTCGCCGTTTCCAATCTGTTTCCATAATATATGTAGCCTCAATCTGTGTATTATTTTCTTCCCATTTTCGCTCTAATGTTAAGAAAGTGTAAGTCAATGTGGATGGAACTGTACTCACTATTCTCGATACCCATAGTGTGTGAAATAAGAGGAAAACTGTTGATATTTATGAGATTACATTAGTATTGGCATCAGTAATATTGCGTCATGTGGTATTTAGGTTGTATAAATTAATGACAGAAGCTCGATGGTTTTTATGGGCGAGGAGAGAGATTATCACATGTTGGCATCATAGGGAGTGAGGAAGGTGTATTGTCCTCCTGTGTCACTTGTCTCCTTGCGTTTCTTATTGCCTTGAAAGTCATGAAGCTTTACTTTATAGAGTCTACTAATTAAGCGTAGAATATTGAGCCCGGTGCCATACCGCCAACGGTCGTACGTTCAGCCCACTTGGCTCCTAGGCAGGGTGGCTTTTTATTTTTTCAGCGTTAGAATTCAGCGAGTAAACAGTCGGTTTATTAATTGGGCATGAAATGCACTTCCAAGGAAGCTCGTTGAGCCGGTGAATTGGAGGACGCAATTACTCCTCGTGAGACGTGAGTGACAAGTTTTTCTCTTCTCTCGAGAGCTCATTACGCTGCAGGTTTTCATTTTTTACGAGGCCATTTGGAGTTTAGTTCGGGGAACGTCAACCCGGCAGTTAGTGATTTCAGGCGGCCCACGACGAAACATCTTGTGTTTTATTTTTTGCTTACAATTTGACCGTAATTGATTCAGTGTATGGGCGATGGATAACTGCCCCACCGTTTGCTACTTGATGGAACAATGTGAATCGTTTTCTTCCAAATTGCAAATAAAAATTCAAATTACAAACACGAAATTAACGCCATGACAGAAACTACACATGAAAAAAGAAGTTTAAGGCTTGGCAAACAACAATTTCTCATTCTTTTTATCATTCCGGAGCGCAGAGGAAGAAAACCTTTCAAAAACCTTTCTTTAATAATCAAAAGAGAATTCCAAACTTTTTCTTCAATCCGGAGTTCTTAGAGTAAAATTTGAGACAATAATGTGGGTTTCATTTGATACACAGGTAAAAATACTTTGTTTTGTAGAGAGACTAGGAACTGTATTACTAGTGAAATAAAGAAACGTCTTTATGAAGTCCACACTTGAGATTTAAGGTGGCTGGAGTGGTTATCGTGGGTCATTGAGAGCACATTTTATAATGTTTTAAACAAAGTTGAAAAATAATTCTTGGACCTCATTTCATTTAAGTGCATCTGTTTATGCGTTGGAACTCACTTTACAGGCAGTAATGGACATTATACAAGAATTGTATTTTAAATTCTTTTTCCTAGTAAAAGCATGTATAACTGGAGTTTTCGGCGCTGTTTTCGAAATGTAGGCGAAATAATATTGAAACATTTTTTTCCGAATTTTGGTCTCTACTTGACATCTTGATATTTCTTAGCAACAATTATTTTGTCATAATAAATTATTTATTTCGCGTTTAGAATAAAATCTGTCATATTCGAATTTTTACGAATTATATGCCCTGTGCCATAAGGCTACTTGTTAAAGTAGCATTAAGTTGCCAAAAAACCAAGTCGGTATGGTGCAATTGTTTTAACTTTTATATATAGATATCACTAATGAGAACACGTATGCAAAATTTCACGCTAATCTGTGGGTAAACAAAAATAGTTCCAGCCATCTTAATGCGTTTAAATGCTTCCTTAAAGGTTTTCATTCTGACGCTATTAAGTTACCATCCCGGAGATAAACTTTGCGTGGTATCTTCTAATCAATGATGAAGCGAGGCTTACGGTTTCGGAATTATCAAGGGCTATTTCTCTCAAGCGGAGTGAAATGGCGTTGCTTTTTAGCGTGCACTTCGAGTTAGTGTCTTTATTACTGGATGTTGATAACCCCTCCCTTTAAAGAATCTCAATGCGTGAAATCGTGCGTAATTCGTGGCCGGTAAATCGTTTCGACTGTGACGTAGGTCTCGATTTTTTTACCCTAGGAAGTAATCGATCGGTACGAATGCTACCAATTAACCCTTTCTCTGTCCGGTGCTTTAGGCGAAAACATTACTCCCGGAAGTACGTACCAAGGTGTAGGTAGGTACAAACATACATACATGCGGTTTATGGAGGCGTCACGAGATGCAGGGGAGCCTCCCACTTCGGTATCCTTTATATCATCTCGGATTCCCTCCCTTCCTACCACCTTCTCGAAACGAACGACCTCCGGTGGTAGGAGGGAGGCCTCTTCCCTCCCTTACGGCTTGTCCACGACCCCACGCAACCGCGTGCGTTATCAGGTTTCCGGGCAACGCAAGTTTGCACGTCCGTGACCAAGGGGTCCGTCGTATCGCGAGAGCCCTCCCGTCTCTGTATCGCATTCCTCGGAGGGCGATACCCGTGGAGGAGGAGGTAAAGAAGGGGGGAATGAGGGGACGGTTCGGGTGAGTGGCAGTGGGGGCGCGCGGTGAGGCGTGTGTGGCGACCGTGGGTCTACTCCGCGTGTAGGGAAGAAGTCACCGTGAGTGTGTGTGAAAGATGCGACCCCGCAGGACTAGCACCGCACCGTCGGTCGCGGATCGTTGCTAATTGAAAGTTGCCGTGGGAGTGGCAAAAAAAACCGCGGGAAATCGTTTTGAAGAGGAGTCTGCACCCCTCCGCCGAAATTATAATACGTAATTTTTGTAGAGTGCACCAAGGGAGAAGGATTTTGATTTTTGTACAGAGTGTTTTAATTTATGGTTTATTTTGATCAACTCTTTTTTTAAGTAAATCGTCGGCCCTGGTGGCGACGGGGTAAAGTCCTCGCCTGCTAAACCGAGGGTCGAGGGTTCGAGACCCGCCTGAGTGGATTTTTCACCATTCTAGGACATAGGTGTGTTTGTTTCCATCTGTTGTTACTTGTTACGGCACCCGATGTAAAAGTTTGGTAAAGCTGATAAAATACGTAAATTTAAACACTTCAGTGACTTTGTGGTATTCCATTATGAAAGGATTTAATAGGGTAAACTTTTACAATTGGTACCACTTCATACTTAAAACTCGGTTTCAACGCTTTTGCGTCATTATCAGGTGATTTTGTCAGATTTCAAATCCCGTATATATACGAAGACCATAGGAGGAAGGTTCTTTCTTCTATGGTCTTCGTACATACATACAAGGGATTTGAAATCTGAAAAAAATCACCTGATGACGACGCTAATGCGTTGAAACCTGAGTCGTGAGTTTAATGTATGAAGTGGTATTGTAAAGTTTACCTTATTGAATTCTTTCATGTAATTTTCAAACATTGTAAGAAACCGTTGGTATCATACTTTTTCAGAAGTTTGCGCAATAAAAATCATTTAAAAAACCGGATGTTACATTGCCGTCGCAATTGCACTCTATATGCATTAACTTTCACTATTTTTCTCCCGATTTAAAAACATTTGCCGATGAATTCTCTTCCCTCCCACATCGGCATCATCTTCGGCAAAAATCAACTTTTTCGAGGCTGTGACGTCAAAATGTCATTGCCGCGGGTCGTCAGTTCCGAGTCCTTTCATAATTAGGTCCAGAGTAGTGTTATTCCCTAACTTGTTTACAACTTATCGAGATATCATTGGCATGTATAACGATTTTGTCCCTCGCGCCCTATCTAATTGCCTCGCTTGCAAGTGACAGTAACGAAAGTAGTCGCTTTCTGGGCGACGATTTTACCGACTAAAATCGTAAAAAACAACTCGCAGAAAAGCTATTTTCATTCAATAATCTCTTCGACAAATTTCATGTCACTACAGCATGCCTTGACGAGTTACAGAATTGCGCTGCAGGGCTAATTGACAATTGTCGGGGTTTACTTCACATCCGCGACGTTTTTGCGGTCGAGGCCTTCCGGAATACGCCCTAGACCTCTTTTGTTTCTACCACGGTGGTCCCGGCGCAGTTTCAATGTGCTGTTGAGTTACTAAGGCTGTTGCAGCATATAGTGTTTTGTCTTATAGCATTATAAATTAAAGTACGGCGATGGGGGCGTGGCGACCGAGAGTCTACTCGACGAACTGGAAGAAGTTGCCTTGTGTTCGTGTGTGAACGATGCGACCCCGCTGTTGCTGCCGCCTCTGCACACTCCCCCGCGACTCCCCTCCTCTGCCTATGAGTCTCCCTCCCCCTTCATCCAAGCGTCCCCGCCCTCCATCACTCCCACGGAGGAGGAGGTGTTGCCTCGTTCCACCTTAAAGATCTAACTCCATCCCTACCCTCCCACCTTCCCTCTCCCTCTCCTGCATTCCGTAGGCTGCATATATCTGACCTCTCCGCCGTTCCCCGTTGGCCCACCCCACGCGCTTGACTCGGGAGAAATCGGCCCAAAATCTAATGAATTCCATGGTTATTTAATATCTTGTCGATAGTTTTTTTCTCTCCGAACTATAGAGACCCGTATAAGGATCCATCACTTGCCAAACAGGCATAGTATAGTTTTGAGTGGAATTTGGGAGACTGTTTGCTACAGTTTTTTTGCTTAAGGTGGGTACATTAGCAAGTTTATTGTGCAGTTTACTTGCAGCAAGCGACTTTCGACGTAAAGTGCAGCTCTGCAAGTCCACTTCCAGAACTTTTAAACGTTTCGGCAAGTCACTTGCAGGAGGGCATTGTTGCCAATGTAAACAGCAATCATCTGTCTTTGGACTAACTTAAGAAATATTTTTCGTCAGAATGAAATTCCTCGCTGGCTCTTGCAGAAGAAACTTGAGGAAGGTGCTTGCCAGTGTAAACCCAGCTCAGTGTGTAATGTTGCAAAACTTAGTATCCCGAGGAGAGAGGATGGTAGTGAATTCGAGACGTTTCCTGAGTGTAGATGTTTTCGGTGTTGTAGATGACAGTGATCCATCAAAGCCTCGTTCTGACCTGTAGAACAACAAATAAAGAGTTGACCCAAATATGTATAATTGACAACAGAAGATCAGGTTATAGTTTTCGTTTCCACTATACTGATTCACTTTTATTGCCTTTTCTTATCATAGGGAGGAAGGTGTTGACACCTTGGTCAAGGTCTCATTTCGTTAGTGTCTCCTCTACTATCTAGAACTCTATTATTCCCAGAATTCTATTTTTCCCAGCAGTCTATTTTGTTTTGTAAGATATTTTTAATTCCAGGTTTCATGTTTCGCAAACTTTGGTGACAGTAATATCTTCAAAAAACAGGTTAAATAATGCACTAATACTGTAACATATACTGCGATATGAACTACCTGTCTTGGATGTGTTCGGACAAATTTATTTATTATTTTTTTGTTCGGAGAAGTTTTTTACTGAATGAAAAAAACAATTTTTTTCATAAAATTCTTGTTGTATGATTCATTTTTCTAAGTGTATTGCTCTTGTATTTTTTAAGTTTCTTTTCTAAAACATATTTGCTCCAACGAAAACTACCTTCCGGCTTAGGATGTATGTGTACAATGTTTTAGAAAGTATTTCATTAAGAGGAAATTTCGTTTATGTACTACAACCGCATGTTTGCGTATTCCTTAATATTCGTACTCAGTTATTCAACTGCCATAGTGTAACTTGTACTGTTAGAGCTGGAGGGAAAGGCCACTTAATGTTCCTCTTTATAATTTATGTCTTTCATATTATAGTAAACTTTCCTGACGAGAGCCGTGGGCAACTTCTGCCCTCGATAGTATTTGGGTGGATGGGAAGTCGTTGAGGGAGGGGTCTAGGTGGAGCCAGACTATTTCTATATTTCTTGCTCTCAAAAAGCTAGTGGTTGACGGAAAATGTGGATGGGCTAATGTGTTGTTCGAAAGTGTAAATAACTTCCTTTATTATTTTTATTTTTCGTAGTATTTATATTATGCTATATTGACTTTACTTCGTGATGAACGATAATTGGTCTACGGTCAACAAACGCATTGCTTCTATTTGTACGTTCGCTCCAGAAATTTTCAAAGAGATTTTGATATTTGTTAGACTGTGGCATTTATGTAGTTGATGCGCTTAACCCTTCCCCTAAAAACCCTAACCCTGGCCCATTACTGGGCTACCTACCGATGGTTTCAGGGTTCAAGTACTGGAGAGGCCTCGCAGGGAAAGGAAATTACCTCCATGCCCTGATGTTTAAATTTCATATGCCTATAGTCTCAGCTCTTGTGAGCTCCGTCCTCATCGAAGACGATTGAATTCGGTTGAAAGAATACTTAGATTTTTTATTTCGAAAGTAAGAGACGGATACGCAGGGTTGTACTTTTATGTTCTTTAGGCACACTGCTTTTAGGCATAACGAATTTGTAAGTAACACAAAAGAAAGGAAAGGCCCTCGAGGGAGACAGAGGGACAAATACGCAGGCCAACTAAATGACAACTAAATAAAATCCTTGATAATGACTCTTTAAGTGTTGAAACCGTGATCGGCAAATAAAATAAGTGTGAAAATAGTACAAAGTTATAACTGCTCATCATGAAGGTTCTGGTATGTTTTAAGTTTATTTCTTTGTTGCATTGAAGAAGAGAATTTCATAGTGGACACAAGGTTGTGTCAGAGAATAATGTACGTTTCAATGAAATTCTCCTTGGAGATAAGGGATCCCACGTAGACCAGTAATCCACTTGAGCTGCTTTGGTATCAGCGTATGATTTTCCACCTTATGATCACTAAATATAGACTAATCCAGCTTACCTGCGACCTGACATAGTATAGAGTTCTCTGCGGGGAATAAAAGGGATTTCGGCCTACTCTGGCGCTTGTGGCTTTGTGAATGACCTCGTATTTTTCTCTGAGTTTATCGCTTTTTTTGCCCACATTATCCCAGTTGAAGGAAAAATGAAGGCTTTTCTTGGGCACGGAATTTTTTTTTGGCTTTCGCCTTGAGAAAAGCCTGTCGGGATCATAGCCTCTTCGTCTCTCGTAAGCCTTTTAACGTGCGTCATCAGCGCCTGTTCGACGGAAGTGGGGAAAGACCCCGAGCGGATTTGGAGCCATATATCCGATATATATCCCGAAGGACGGTGACCGGAGGTATTGTGTGAGTGGCGGGATAGTGTAGTGTAATACCTGCTTGTTTTCTAGGAATCAAGTCAAGGCTCTTATATGCTCTGTTCGTGACACAACGTTGGAGGTAGGGGGATGTGAGGCGTGGGAGTCAGTTTTCTTTGCTGCGTTTGTCCATCGAGCGCGGTATGTGTGTTCCCGTGCACGGGGAGGATGTTAGTGCTGAATTAATACATTTAATTGTGGGTTGTCACGTGACTCCATCGTACCTGGAAGCATAGAGCTGCGGTTTCCCGTGGCACGTGGCGTCAGATGTGTGATCAGGTAGTAGCTGTGGTGGTAGTAATAATACTGGGAAATAACCAACCACTGAGGTCATTTGACTCTGGAGAACAGTAAAAAGGACGGTTGGAACGGCCATTTACTGCGGCATGAGGAATTGGTTAAGGTAATTCGAAATAATTAGAAAGGGGTGGTAGATGGCAAAAGGTATAGAGGAATATTGGAAGCAGATAATGGAGGACATGGGATGCGGATGGTTTTGGAAATGAAGAGGTAGCCAGAGGATAGAGAGAGATAGAAGGCTACCATCAGCCATTCCTGATGGATTGACAGCTGGAGAAGGAAGAGGTCATTTTCGCCATTAAAAAAGGCGAGTAGTTTGTTAAACTACTATGGGTATATTGGTAGGGAAACTAGGTGGCAGTCGACTGCGCGAAGCGTGATGTTAATTAGAGAAAGACTCCTGTGGAAGGGGTCGGCTAAGAAACGGAGAGGAGAGGAAAGTACGTGTTAAGCAGCGGTACCAACATAAATGTATGTAACTAGATAGGGCGGGAAAGTGTAAATAGAAAGTTTTATGATAATTTTTACGATCCAAACATAGCTGGAATACGCTGATAGCGTTCGCTACCCATCGGAGAAGCCCATCTAAACAACTGGATAAAGAGCCAAATGGAGAAATTTAGTTGTTGCAAATAACAGATTGATCACTTTGAATTTGGCATTGATGGTTTACGACATTGGGAATCCTGGTAGTCAAATGCAGAGACTGTCTTGCTCCCGCGGGGAGCTATTCGTAAGGAAAGGAGTATTCCACTCAAAAGAGCCCTCTCTGCGACAACCACAGTATTTCGCCTCCACTTTGAAACTTAAACGCGCTACGGTACTTTCCACTTATAGTATCTTATCTAAACTGTTAAGGAATAGCATCACCTCATGGTTGTAGTTTTACGTTTTACATTCTGTTCCATTTCATCTCGCCTAGCAAAGTTGATCCTGTCCGAGGAAAGTGTTATTCGGGATATGAAGGGTGTGTCAGTATGAGCCTACTGTTTAAGAAATGCACCCGGAAGACTACTGTTAAACTTCCCAACAGACAAACACTTCTTGGATTAAGTACGGCACTTCATGTGCTCTCCACATTGCTCTCTGGATAGATATTTCTTTGAAAAACCCGCGCGGCAGTGTGGATTCGAGCGTTGGAAGTCAGTCAGCTCTCCCGTCACCCCAGCCCGATACCCCGTGCGATCACGATGGATCAATTTTTAGTCTGGGATACGTGGTTTTATATTGATGCATTTTTATTCTTTTTTTAAAGCGCGCGCGATATTGATAGAGCTCGTCGGACCCTCTCTCTCACGCTCACGAGTCTCACTCGTCATGCGTCATTGCTTTGTTTTTGTGGATGACGGATCGCGAAAAGTTATTATTAGGGAGTATAAATGCGGGCGAGCATTCAATGTGCCATTCTTTGTTTTTACGAGTCTTTGAGCAAGAGAATTACGTACATTATTGCAATCATTATAATGTCTTCATACAGTAAGCTTTATGGAGCTTATTGTAAGTGTTATGAAGCTTATCGTAAGTGTTATTCTAGCATTCCGAGTTCTCTCGAAAGACAAAATTCAAACCAACTTTAATGAACGATGGAGATCGTTATTAATTTTTTAATGTATAAAATCATTTTTTAAACCACGTGTCTCCCTGAGGGGGAGGGGTCTTAGAAAAAGCCACGATAGACCGCATGGGGAAATAGGGGGGATGGTTCCAAAAGTATCTAAAACGGAACTGCAAAGTTTATGGACAGCCCCTAAGTATTCGTTTATTTTCATCGAGTTCACCGTGCAAATACTCAAGAGCGTTGCGATTTTCTCGAATTTCTTACAGGATCCTCACACAAAGGTGCACTCAAACCACCGGCGGTAGTTCTTTTTGCCAAAGGAACGCGCCAGAACTGTTGGCCGGCTTGTTTCATGGAGTTCATCGATCAAAGAAGCTCAAGCGTTGCGATTATTTCTTATATCATGTCTCACCGGATCCATGTAATGCACGCAAGTCACCAGCGATCGTTCTTTTTGTCAAAGGCACGCGTCGGAAATGTTGGCCAGCCTTTTTTTTAATTGAGCTCAACCGAGTAAAATTAAAAAAACCCAGAGTTGTGACTTTCTCCTGTGTCCGCGGCAATGCACGCGACGGTTGCACTCGTTCAAACCGCATTATCCATGTACACTTAATCCGCGTGGACTTTAGTCCGCAGGACACGAAACTTTTCACGAAAGCCGTCGCGTGGTTTCACTTCAGAGCGATGACCTAGGATGCATGGACATTTTTTTGTAGTTCCCCAGTCGAATTGACCCGATTCTGTTGGGGATAGTTCAGCCGCAGCGTATGATCGAGGTCTTCTATTACCGTTTATCTCGATGGCCAACCATTGGCAGCATCCGTCATTCGAATTGTATGTGACAAATAGGTCGGGGTTGCAAACACAGTTACGTCTGTTGCCGCTGGTAAGCCACGTGTTTTCGAGTGATGATGCTTTTACCTCCGAGGGATTCTAATTATTTAAAAATTATACTCTTATAACTTTTGACACTCGTCAACTTAAAAATTGCGAAGATTCATCATAGAGGAAAAATTATTCGCCTTGGCTGGAAGTCGAAAACGGATCCCTCGATATCGCGCCGATTGCCTAAGATAATTAAGCTACCGCAGGGGAGGATGACGCCGCGGCAGCTTAACTGGCTGAAGTACTCGGAGCGATATCGAGGGATCCAGTTTCGAGTCCTGGCAAAGGCGGATGATTTTCCCTCTAAAATTTTGGCACTTAAGAGCACTTGCGGGTGACTCCGTAAATGTTAGGAGTGGAAGTTCCTTTCTTAGACCTTTAAATAGGCCTTCAAAATATAATTAGACGGAAAACAAATAGACCTTCATTCATTATATGCTGCCAAACGGTATCAGGCGTACTCATCTCGTTCCTGGGTCTAAAAAAATGCCCTTCTTTTCCTTTGCAGAAATTTGTGTACTACCTATGATTGTATTTTCATAACCGCGGCGGGTCGCGGCTTTTGGGCCTATTTAAGGCGTAAAATAAAAATGTTTTGTAGATTTTCAACGTTTACACATCTTAACCAATTCTGCATTTTTGGATTCATTTACGCTACTCATTTCCATTTTGTACTTCATTACTGTCATAAAATATGCTTACTGTCATTATGTTTGCCATTTCACAATTAACGGATTAAGGCCTCCCACGTGAATGGATTTAAAGGGCGCGCCGGCATCTCCCTCGATGATGTGCCCTTAACCTTGTTGTCCCTCCCCGTCTATCGTGCCACGGGGAGTGGGACTTCGTTCGGGTTTTCGTGTTCAAGAGGAGAGATAATAAAAAAAAAGAAATGAATGCCCGTGGCGGCTCGTCGGGGTGAAGAATTCCAAGCGGATGTGGAAGGAAGTCTTCGATCAAACTGTGTGTGTATATATGTAGTTTTAAATCCACGCGATGCGTCCGGCCTCGTGTCGTCGTCGCGCATGCGCGAAGTTCAGCGAATATTTTCGCGCCGTGACCGCTCTTTGAGGGCAGCACAGGTTTCGGGCGAGACGACGCGACGTGACAGATGTCACCTCTCTATGAGACGCGTCCTCGTCACTGCGGTGCGCGTTGTTGCGGTGCGGTTCGTGCGCCGCGGCTCGTTTCCTCGTCGTTAAAAAATAACAAGTGAAGGCGATAAAACGCGAGCTCTCTCTCTTAGGACAGAGGTTATTTTTTTGGTCAAATCATTTCATGGGGAGCAGTAGCGGAATTGTTCTTCCACGTGGTTCTGTCGAGGCACTCAAGATTTTCTCTTTCCTATGTTGTTAGGTTGGAGTTTCTAGGAGGTTGGTCTACTTTAGGGTAATCTGCCGGTTAAGGCAGATTCAGGAAGATCACGGTAGAAAAAGGGTGAAGTGTATGAATGTAACAATTATGTGGGATGTAACAGGTGTTGTCCCCTTCGGGCAAGACGGCAAGTTATTATTGCTTTTGGGTAATGCACTGGTTAAGATAGATTTAAGAGGGTGAAATGGAATAAGGTAAAAATCTCCAGATTGTCACAGGCGCGGTCCCCTTTATCTTTGAACGATTTCTTTCTTCATCTCGGCCTACCTACGTCCTACCTCTCTTCACCCCGTCCACAAAGCCTATTCCGTCTTATAGCGAGCAATAATATGGGATCTCAAGTAGTCAAATGTCATTTATTCCCCCTTTTCTGTATCATTATCGTTTTCCAATGAATGCTCGGTGGAGCAATATCTACCTTATCCGTAAAAATAATCTGCTGAATTTTTGGATAGGGACGTAACTCATCTCCGCACCTCATTTGTTGTTTAAATCAATTGGTTGGTAGGTTAAAGATAAATGAAATCTCTTTTTACTCAGTTTATATGTCTGAAAACTATAGTTTCATGCTATCATTTTGTGTTCAACCTCGGTGTCATCATGCCGGAGTCAGTTGGACCGCTAGATGTTTTTAGGTATGCCATATTTCAATTCACTCCATTTCAGAGTCATGTCTAAAATATCCTGAAAAGCATTTTCGAGGGTATATCCTAACAAGGAGTCTTTCTTAAGTTTTTCCTCTTCTTATATCCTCCAAAATCCTATTCTCTTCCTTCCTCTTTCGCTCTGAGCCAATATTCTCCCTTCCATCACTGCTTTTTACGCTGCCTTCCCACCGTGAAATGTCCCCCATCCGTTATGGATGCCTCTTTAAAATCGCTGGCACTAACTTAATAGTACTTTCCTCCCCTGCCATCTCTAGCTCACCTTCGTTTGTCTCCCGCGCTACCCAGTGTATCTTCTCCATTTCTCTCCGAACCTGCATCGTATGATTGCACAGCTTACGCCCATCCTTCTCCTGCCGAGATAGAGTATTCGAGCCGTATAAACCTGCGCTCCATATCATATTATATTTAACCAAATACTTTCTCTATGAAGTTTTTCCAAGAGCTCGCCCGATTTATTCCCTTCTCTAACTGTGGGAAAATCCTTCATTAGCCAATGCAATGAGTTTCTTCGCGCTGTGCCCTTGCTACTAGACTCATTCATATTCAGAGAACGGCTCATTTACTTGGACCGATCCCTCATTTCCTTTGTATAATCCCCCTCCATTAAACGTATTCCCGTAATTTAATTTCGGCAAATTCTCCTGAATATCCTTATAAAATCATGACTGTTCGAGATCTACCAGTTGTATTGCAATTTTAAACCTAGTAGTAACCGGTGTTACTTTGTTGAACTCGGGAAAGTAATTTTATCACAAATTTAAAAAGCTTCGTAATGACCAATCAAAATATTTAATACTCAACCTAAATTTCGTCTTGTTCAGTTCAGTCAGGGGTTCCTTAATATGTAATCTTGAGAATGGATTGAAACTAAGGACGTTTTTTAATTTTTTTTAAATTCGTGATAAGTTAAACTTTTTTATCCACAATTTGATCGTTAATTTTGAAGGATTTACAGATCAGTAAATTAATCTGAAACGTGTTGTTTGAAGTGATGTTAGACTTCAATAACTAGATAAACCTCAGTGGATGTCTTCTGTTTTCATGCGCCCTACCTATGGCAACGATTGCTGCGCTGGTCTAATTAAAGTCATTGCGCGATTAAAAGTCGACTCGTGATTATGACGGTCATCCCACCGTGTGAAACCGTTTTGATTCATGTGCGTGAGTCCGCAGGTAGATAGATACGTCCCGTGCCTTCGATGTGCGATGTTTTAATTTCGCGTTTCCGGCACGATGGGGTGATCGCGTGAGGCGGCGTTGTTGTGGGAGGCACGTGACTTCTCTCCTTTTTTTCCCATCCATGTCGCCCCTCTCTCCCTCCCTCTCGCGGAATTCGATTGAAACTCCAGCCCCCGCGCGTCGGCCGTCGCTTTAAGTCGACCGACCGCCGCAATGGAATGGAATTCGACAGGACCCGTGTCACGTAATTGGAGTAAATAGGTGGTACCGCACGACATGTCATGCGGGTAGTTGACGGCCTTTCTTTTTTTTTCTTTTCCTTATTGTATTTTTTTTCTAACCCTCTCTCTCACCCTCGGGAATACTCGGGAGCGCTCTGCGCCGCCGTTTGCCGGGAAAGGGAAGTGAGAAAGGCCGCACGTATCCGGTTGCGCAACGGATGAAGACTGGGAAAAAAATGAATAGGAAAAAAAGGCTGAAGTGAGGGATGAATCAGCAGCCCCCCACCCGCTCCCTACACCCCACAGCATAAAACTATTTCGGAGTCATAATAACGAGCGGTCTTTATGGGCGTGGTGAACTTTGACTACGGGGGAGGCTACAGCTCCAGTCAAGTATTTACCTCCATCGGCTCCTCAGAACTTATTTGGGACGTGACGTGTATGTACGGCCTAGATTTGGCATGGGAAATCCGCGGCCCATGGACCAGATATTCCTGATTGGTATTTTCTAGCGGCCTTCAGGCTATTTCCAGGCTGTCCGAGAGTAATTACTTAAAATATGATATGTATTAGGGCTAACCGCTGTATAACAATTTCGTTAACTTTAGGTGGACTCCCAGGTACCTGCCTACTGAATTGTGCCCCCCTCACAGGATAGAAATAAGCGCGCTGAATTGAATTACCCTTTAATAGATACATGGTTATTTCTACATATTTACATAAAATTGTATTCTTATACCTCCTCCAATCATTAAAAAATGCATTAATATTGAGAATGTTTTAAAGACCAGGGAAGTGTTTTGTTTAAAAAAAATTTGGTTCTCAGGCATTTAAATTATTTTATCTGGCGTACTAACGAAAGAGGGTTTCCCGGTCACCGCTAGAGTTTGCTCATGATAACACAATGGAGCACGAAATTGAAGTATGTTTCTTTGCTGAGTTGTTATCAACCAATATGGCTAAACTCGCAAGATTTTTCTTGCAAAGTTTCATAAGGTTTTATGTTTTTTTGTTGATTACTTTCGGTCTACGTCTATTTTAAAGGTCGTTTTTTTCAGGTCAAATGCTGAGAGAGAGTAAGGGGGAGGGGAAAGATTTCTTTCATATTTTTTAGGTGCTTTGGGTGATACGTAGAGAGCAGTAGGAAGTAGATATGCTGAAGTGAAGAAGATCTTGTGAGGAAGTGTTTTGAGCCAAGCAAGGATATTAGGAGAGTAGTGATAATTCAAAGAAACCTAACCGTACAGAAGTTGACAGTCTCAACCTTAACTTGTCGGAATTCCTTTAAGATGAGGGTAAAAGGAAACACTGCAGTTCCTCAAGAATTTTTATTCACCCACGACCTTCGTTTCGATGCTGCGCATCATCATCAGGTGGGTGGTCAGTCGAGTTATCGCCGTCGGTTGTAGTCATTGAGGTTTATTTTTCGGGCTTATTTTTTTATTTTATTTTCGGGCAGTGATTTCAAAGGTCCGGAAAATTCCTACGTTGCTTCCTGGGGTCGCGGATCTTATAATCCTCTTTGAAAGATTTCATTCGTGATTTAAACAAAATACAAAAGATACCCGTACACTTTGTTACAGACTGCTACGAGCGTGCAGAAAGTGTCACACAGTTGATGGAAGGATTAGGGTGGGAGCTGTAAAGAGGCTCCGAGGCTACGCGCTAGGCTTAGATTACTTCAAAAATTCATTTCATGCGAGTTTCAGTACGACACGGAGAATATTATTTTATCCCCGCGCTATATCTCTAGACCTGAAAGGAGTGATATAATAAGAGAGATACACTGCCGAACTGACTAGTACGAAAATTCCTTCTTTCCACGCATCATTCGTGGTTATAACAAAAAAGCGTGACTCTCAAGACACATCGTTATCACACGATTCACCTCTGTCCTCTCCCCCCTCCTTTTCCCTATTCTCCCCCTTTCCATGGGTTGTGTCCTAACACCCCCTGCCACACGCCTCTGCGGCGGCTCGCAAGGTAGTGTGTAGACTGTGTAGATCTGTGCAAATCGGACTAAGACGTAGAGGATGTTTTCTACGGCAACCCGTCTCCGGGAGGGGGGGTCGCGGTGCACGGGAGGGGTTCTAGAGTCGCTTCGGCGAATGCAGCGTCCTCCGCGGTGAACTATTAGGGTCACCTTGTGCTCTATCCCGCAATCATTATCTGGTTGAATCGACTCACATCAGGATCACAGTTTGCCTCATTATCTTTGATCGGTGATTTTCGCAATTGCTCTTGGGAGGTTGTTGGGGAGGCCAAAGGAATATTTCGCCCGACGACTTCTTAGACCGGCTACTCTTTTTTCTTATTTGAAATCGGAAAGAACATTAGTCTTTATTAGAGTAATGTGTTTGCCGCTGAGGAATGTCCGATTGGCCGGCTAGGTCTTTCAGCCGATTGCTTCCGTTCTGTGGCAGTATTTTCTTCGTCGATGACTTCGAGGAAATCAGTGTTTATTTTTTAGACGTTAGAGGTGAGGTAGTCTTATCAGGTGACCTTAATGTCTAATCATGAGGTCTTTCTCCTCCAAAGAAGCAGGTGAGATTAGTGCTTCCAGGAAAAATTGTGGGCAAACTTCATGCCCAATAAACGTTTTATTGGTCATTGACTCGCTGTGACGTTGTGGTTTCATATGAAGACATTGGTTTTGCGCAACCGTAGGGCGAGCATTACTCCGTAGTGAAACTCAGTGTATATTACGTCTGTTTAAATGCGATGGGGTTGTGCTCATGTAGAATACTGGCTTGTCTTAATCTTCGATTTACTGGATCCTCTTTGGTATCGATTAATTGTTCAGATTTCTTGATTTATTTTCTGTAAATTTAATTATCGGTTTTATGCGAAATGTATTCCTCGGAGTTGTTATCAGCTTTTTAATTAATTGAGAAAATAACCTGTGACTCAGTTCCTCTACCTTAACTTTCGTGGTGATGCGGGTGAATCGGTAAATGAGTCTGATTGTATTATCTAAATATTGTGTCTTCGTCAATTTGTGTTAAACTTAATGCTACGTTAATAGCGTTGTATTTCGTAGTGATTCGTAATTTATTTATTTATTTGTTTTATACAATTTTATTTTTCACCACAGATACTGAATTTTTGATAACGTTTGTTCACAAATAAAGTAAATTAATAGTTTCGCAGTCAATTTCAACACTAACGTGTCAGCCGCGGTTAAACAGGTTGGTTGCGCGTTTATTTTCTTTTCTTTGCCATGCAGAAGAGTTGTCTCTCTCAGTCGATGTTTTAGACTTTAGGTCGTAAACTAAGAGTTGTCCCGACTTGACTGCTTGAATTTACTATCTCGGCGTTTCGCTACACAGTGTTTTCGTCGCAACGTCGCACAGTGGGCTGAAATGGCAAAAAGTTGGCCAAAAATAGAAATAATCATTCGATTCCCGTGAAATTTGGTACTCAAGGGTTTTTTGGGTTGATAAATACGAATCTAAAGTCAAAAATTCATTTGTCAAGAAAACAAAATGGCGGACACTATATGCTAACTCAAAAATTTCATAATTGCTTTAGTTTCTCGTCTGCTGAAGTTATTATTTACGCTAACGGTTGACCTCATATACATGCCGGCATATACACACTCATATATCGGTTTATCATGCCTCTGACGGCAAAGTTATCTTATTTAATTGCATACTTTTCGCTAAGCGTAGATGCGTTGATGACACACTTAACGTTGCATTCACACATGATTCATGCTACTTTCACTACTTCATGCTTTGAATGATTTTATAGAAATATAGTTCAATCAGAAGATATCATACATATGTCAAAGAAAATCTTATATGGTTTAAATGAAATATTATGTCCTTACAAGTCGAAGGTTATTCATCACTGGAAGAATCTGTTTCCTCTTCATCTTCGCTCCCATCATTGAACTCATCATCTGACTCTTCGGACAATATGAAATCATCTAGCATTTCACGGACTGCAACTGGTAAATTTCGCTGCTTTTGCCGCGGAAGTTCTCCTTTTGATGATATTAAAGGATCTGATGTCAAAAGTAACCGATGAAAAACGTCAGTATTTGAAGCTATTCTAGAACTTTTCCGACTGTGATCCCTGCGAAATCTTTTGCAGTCTTTATGTCTGGATTCAAGGGCTTCTTCTGTTAGCTGGCCAATGGGCAATATTGCTTCACGCACGACTACTGCCCCATGAATTAAAATTTTATGAACTGTTGGAGGCATATGGTACCATGGGTATAACTGAACGTAAAGTTCGGCAGCACTCCAGCAATAGTTCTCAAACTTTTCGGTGTTGATACTGTAGCCGCTTGATATAGCTTTTAAAATGTTGCTGAATTTAATTATTAATTCCTCAGATATTCCTGGAATAATAGATTATATGAATCGTGATAAATACTCTATATTAAAAACATTCATACTGGCTCCCGATCTTATGTCAATATGCGATAAAAGACACTTTCCGCACGGTTTTTTCTAAGTCGACCGCGGTTTCAACGCTAAAGAGTCAGTTCATTGGTCTCGCGGTCGATCTAATGAACAATCGTGTGGAAATACAGTGTCATTTTTTCGCAATGTTTAAATTCCACAAAGTATGAATCCTTTGAATATTATTTTATACCTGTTATTTTTGCAGACTCAGCTGAGTGGTTAAAAAATCGTCTTGCAGTGTTCCCGTCGTTTGACGAACCGAAGCCTGGTTTAGGCATGTCAACTCGTAAACCTAAAATATTTAGGAATGCCTCTTGCATTTTTTTCTTACGAGCTAGCAGAAGAGCTTCCGTTCCATCCTTTTTACTTGCCTAGAATAAATGAGAATAAGTAATATTCTCGTCTCAACATATATTGAATTGAATTAAATTTAACTCATTATTTGACCCAAGTAGGGCATTATGATAATCCATGGTCACATTCACGATGTAATGCTTTGCAAGAGAAAATATTTTCAGCGCAAAACCTCCGTTTAGAGTTATGATACGATATCCTATGCAAGTTCATAACAATTACCTTCCATTTCTTAAATTCTAATCGATACGCAATATATAGCAAACATTCTAAGAACCGAATATTTGCATGTAGTACCGACAATCCGAAGGAAATTGCCGAGGTATCTATTTCTCGGTCTCTCATTTCTTCAATTAAATTCATATTTGAAATTTTTGCTCTGCAAATACTACATGTCATGCTTGAAGTCTCGGTCAATGCATTGCAAACCTGAAAATCAATTGAAGTGTACTCAGTCTTTATCCTGATTAACATAATTACATTACTATTAATACTCGAGCATGAAAGTGCGGGTGAAATGGAACATACAAATTTAAATATTTGCAGAAACTATTAGGCTCAACCAAACAATACAACTCTGGAAATTAAAGAGAGAGTTTTGAGTAAACATACCTTGCCGTCAACCATGGTGAGGCACATAATGAAAGATATATTTATATTTCCCATAACAAAGGGTTCTAATTTATCAATTTGTTGGGTAATATATTTCTCTTCTGCTTTCGATATGTCTTTCGTCTCGGAAATCCATTGCATCCTTACTGGTCTGCAGAAACGAGGAGAAGATGGTCGAGGGTTGCTCCAAATAATTTCTTTAGTGGCTTGATGTACGAGACGAAGAGGAACAATTGAGGTGGCAAAAATACTTTCGTCGCTTCCCCCTGTTTCCGACCACCTTTGCTTATACAGGGAGTGTCCTGAGCTCCCATCAAAACCCCATTTACAAATCAGCGTGTAATTCTGATCTTCACCATTTTCCGCTTCGAGCGTTAACAGTTGAGAAAGCCTTTTGCATGAGTGGTCTAGCAGTACCTGCAGCTTCACTTCGCATTTATTTTCTGTTACTGAAATTCCTTCAGGATATGCTTCTTTCTTTGCTTGATTTACCGAAAAGTAGGAGGGGTAAAGATCGTGGCCGTGTTCATTCGCCCCTTTGAGCATATGAATGTACTGGCTTTTCGTTAAATTATTATTTATTATCAAGAGCAGGGCTTCTTCTGCTGTATACTTTCTTTGCTGAATGGTCTTAGAGCTTTTCCATGTTCGTAGTATTCTACTCGCTCAGCCTGGCGAATTTTTTGTGATTTCCGACAGTAACTTTGCAGCGGCTTCGTTACCACTAGATCTGAGATCCATTGTTGTCGCCAATGTGATCTCCTCCCCTTCAAATGAAGTTCTAATTTTTTTAGCCTTTCTACGTTTGGAGCGGTCACTACTTTCTCCAAATAATTTCCTTGGCCGTCCGCGCATAAAGTCACGATCTAATTTGAAAAGAATGCAAAATAGAGACTATTCACTACACATTCGTGTGTCCCACAGAGAGTAACTCTCCCTAAGGTTTGACTGCTTCCCAGAACAAATAATAATTTATTAAATATTTACCTTGTGAAGTGGATGGGATGCTTGCATCAGGAAGTGGGATTGTTATGGTGCTGTTTAACCAATCTCCGTATTTTTTTAAGAACACTTCTTCCGTTCTGTGGCACTCTTCCCATTTTCTTCTCACATGGCCACAATGCCTACGAACAGACTTTCTTAACCTTTGGCACTCCTCTTTAGGTAAACCTAAAGTTTCTTCTACATGAGAACACGCTTGTTGGTATCTTAAGGACCAACTATTCTTGGGATTTAACATTAACAATCGGAAAAGTTCCATACCCTTGATAGTGAACATTGTAGCATGTTATGAATAAGACTTGATCGCACAAGATCTCACCAGACCTCACAACACAAAATCTCAAAAGCAACTGAAGTCACGGAGAATGGAATCTTTAACTAAAGTTGGTACTAGGAACATAATAAACTTGCTTACGCTATGCGCGCCTGGGCATTTCATCGTTTACATTGCCCTCAGCTGGGAGCGCGGCCGACGCGGCGCCGCGTCGAGCGAGGCGAGCGACTGGCGCATTCGTAAAGAAAACAAAGTATAACTCATGGGTAGGCAAGCTTCGGCAGATGAATTTTGGTGGTCTCACAAAGAACACTCTGTGTCACCTAAATATGGAAAAGAGACCGCTGCGCCTCGCTGGGCTTTTTTTGTAGCTCAAAATTAATGTACGAGGATTATATATATTGTACATACCGTAATGTACGCGGCATACCGGCATACTGGATAGGAATTTCTTAGAGATAACTTCACAAATAATTAGCCTAATATCCTTAAATTAATTATTAGTAAAATTATTTTCGGATTCTTGCCTGTAGTTTCTGTCAGATATCTTCTTACAAGTGTTACTCGCCAGCGCTCCAAACGCCTTAAGGTTATAACCTCGTATTACGGCCGTGATTTCTAGTTAAGTAAGAGGTATATTTAAAAAATTCTTCCATACAGGCGTGCACTGGACATTTGTGTTTAAGATAGGCTATATAAAAGAAATGCAGGAGCAAAAAAGTTTTTGGGGTTTTTGGCCAGCTTTTTCGCGATCCAGCCCACTGTGCGTCGCCCCTTGCCAACCACACTCTTGAGAGCTGACTGAGTAAACAATATATGCGCGTCGAATCCGCAATAACCGATCACTGTGCGTCATCATAAGCGTGACTCTTTTACGCATTGCGTGGCCAGAAGTAATGATTCACCCTTAAGTTTCCATTCAAAGCGATCGTTCTTTCATTTGCGTATTTTTGCGGTCGCTTTTGTGTGAATTGCATCGATAATCCCGCCAGAACTCCTATATCGTGCATATTGGGAGAAAAAGGCTAGTTGTAACATTTTTCTTTCGGCGAATACCCACACAACATGTTAGTGAGCTTCTAAAACCTTTGGATTCAAGAAAAAATTTAGATATAAGTGTGCGTCCAAAGAAGGCTTTTGGATTACCCCGGGAAAATTTCGCTGATCAACTTTACTACTCATCGACGTCGTCCCATCATATACCTACACACACCTCGGAAGGAATACGCCGTGTAAAGAAGTCCTGGCGTGTATTAAGTTCAGTCGCTTCATTAATTTTCTGCTCCTGAAGTGCTTCAAGGTAGGTGTTCGTTCAGACTTACATTTAATGATCAGTCACATTCATGGGCGGAGGAGGCATTGAACGTATCGGACATGGCTAGTCACCGTAAATGACTAACTTAATTGTTACCATTGAGAAAGTGGTTGATTATTTCTCTGCTCTACCCTGATGTTTCGTGGGTGGTAACCAACGTAAATTTACGGAAGACGTTCGGCAGTAAATTGGCATCGAGGATGAAAACTCTAGTTCGCGATTAGTAATATTTGTTTTAATTTATCTGTTTTATTCTCAAAATATATTCATATGTAATGTTTATGGTGAATTGCGCTATAGGGAACAAATTACGTTCGCAATTTTGGTTTTATTTTTTAAGTATATATTGGCCTTTGAAATTCGTGGGGAAGATGTTGAAGTATATTTTGTGGCCAGTATGAGAGTGTTGTATCATTTTGGCTTCGTTATTTTTCAAATACTTCATTCATGCGAATGCGAATTATTACAAAAGAGGTAGCGTTCTATTTACTATAATTATGCATACATAAGTACTCATCACGCCGTTCACTTCCGGGGTAGGTACTTACAGTCACGGTAGGAGCTTAATTCTCGGTGTAAGCCCTAGAAAACTGACTCTGATTCAATTATTTCCTCCATACTGATTTATCATTGCATTTAATCTTCGTTTCTGCCCCATTCATGCATTGCTTCATTCGCGATCTCTTGTTCTTAAAGACTACAATTATCCTTTTTTAGGAATATCTTCTACAACAGGCAACCATGACCTTCTTGATCTACCCCTTTCTATCACAGCAGGCACTCGCATACAATAAATCTATTTAGTAATTCGGCTATCATCCATTCCCTCAACGGGGCCAATCCAACGAAGCACGGTAGGAGCTTAATTCTCGGTGTAAGCCCTAGAAAACTGACTCTGATTCAATTATTTCCTCCATACTGATTTATCATTGCATTTAATCTTCGTTTCTGCCCCATTCATGCATTGCTTCATTCGCGATCTCTTGTTCTTAAAGACTACAATTATCCTTTTTTAGGAATATCTTCTACAACAGGCAACCATGACCTTCTTGATCTACCCCTTTCTATCACAGCAGGCACTCGCATACAATAAATCTATTTAGTAATTCGGCTATCATCCATTCCCTCAACGGGGCCAATCCAACGAAGCACGGTAGGAGCTTAATTCTCGGTGTAAGCCCTAGAAAACTGACTCTGATTCAATTATTTCCTCCATACTGATTTATCATTGCATTTAATCTTCGTTTCTGCCCCATTCATGCATTGCTTCATTCGCGATCTCTTGTTCTTAAAGACTACAATTATCCTTTTTTAGGAATATCTTCTACAACAGGCAACCATGACCTTCTTGATCTACCCCTTTCTATCACAGCAGGCACTCGCATACAATAAATCTATTTAGTAATTCGGCTATCATCCATTCCCTCAACGGGGCCAATCCAACGAAGCACGCTCCTTTCATTTATGTCGATTATCGAATCATCCAATCTACATTATTTCATGACCCGCTCATCCCTAACCCTACCCATCCTACTTTTACCGCAAACACTTCTGAGATAACTCATAGTCAATGCAATTAGAATATCCTGACTTATCCTAGTGCCACTGTCCTACAGTAAAGAGGGGAGGAGCAAAGGTTACGCGGGTGACTCCGTAAAGGTTACTGCCGTGGCTAGTCCCGGTTCCCTCAAAATTGGAGGATTACACTTTAAGCATGCCCTCTATAGCATCTCACTGTCGAAATTTCACGAATATTCAAGAGAGGAAAATTATATAATATTTTATACTCCCCGTGAGAATGCGAATTATTAAAGCAGCTGTTTTCTAGCTCTTTTTAAGTTTTAACAGAGACG
Source organism: Pyrrhosoma nymphula (assembly GCA_963573305.1). Classification (NCBI taxonomy): domain Eukaryota; kingdom Metazoa; phylum Arthropoda; class Insecta; order Odonata; family Coenagrionidae; genus Pyrrhosoma; species Pyrrhosoma nymphula. Next base: position 112,460,574 of record OY754330.1, on the reverse strand, counting down.
TGTGAACGAAGAGGCAGGTCGTGTTAATCCTCGATCTAGTCGTAAGAGTAACGAGTGTTTCTTTGCCAGTGCGCTTGTACCCTCTCGAAAGAAACACGCTGCAGTTGTGATTCACCCTGTAATCAATGCGATCCCCGCGGCATCTTCAGATATTGTCCCCGTGGATCTAATCCCTTATATGTTCTTAAATCGAACGACTGTGGACGGACGCCTCCTTTTCCTCGGCGGCGACGGTGGCATTCGTCGTCCTGAATGAGGAATGAGGCCAACCATGCGGCTTCGCAGTCGAGGGGACGAGGAGAGAGCTTGTCTTGAGAAGCCGTTCCCCAAGGCGCCCACGTTCCCATTACGCTCCTTTTCTCGCCGTGTTTTATTTCTCATTTTCTTCGCTTCTTTCGCCCTTTTCGATTAACGCCTGAGAACAGTAGATTCCCGGGTGTGTTGAACGGCACATTGTATCGATACAATATGGGGTTCTTTCCATTCGAATTGGTGGGCTGCTCTCTTAAATTACTCAACGGCGCTGTTGATTTGCATTTGTTTCTGACCCTGCGTACTTGGTATCGCGCTTGAAAAAAGATCGGGAGCAATTTTGATGTGCAAACAAGAATTGCTCTGAAGACACTTTGTATTAAAGTATGTTGACCAAAAAAATTATGTATGTTCTAACTTTTAGACAAGCCGTGTAAAAGTTTTTAAAATAAAATTTTCTCATTGTTGATGCGCGTTCGCGCAGAAAAGAACGTTGTTTACCGCATCCGAGATTTTTTTATTTTCTGTTAAGTCCTCCAGCATGGATAATTTAATGTTTTTAATTTCAGAATGTTAAAATTATAATTACATTTTTAAGTGCGTTTCTCGCACGTATTCGTTAAATATTTGCAAGAACTTCTGCAGTTTATTCATCGTCGTTAGTATGCGTTGAAGTGCGCTGATTGTGTTCCAATATGCACTAACTTCAACGGCTACCAATGAATATTGGGAGGTTCTTCGGACTGTTCTTGCTTAACTCCCAAACTTCAGATTCCTTTCTTACTTGTCCAATTGCGTCGCGGATCACTGCTTGAGTTCTACATTATCCCCATCCTGAACTCTCAAACCTCCTTTACGGTGTCCGAAATCTCCTCTTCTTCTCTACCGTTTCCCATCTGGTCAGCATTCTCCCCTATACATCACTCTTTTCAGCTGTTCGATATCCTTCATTATACCCTCCTGTGGAACTATTCAAGCTCGTTAACACCTTGTTTAGTGAACATCGGTATCTGAAATGCGATATCTGTCATCTCTCGTGATATCTAATCATCTCGCTTTCAAGTGACGGTAACAAAAGTAGTCACTATCTAGCGACGACTTTACCAACTAAAATCGTAAATTAATTCATGCAGAATAGCTATTTTCGTTCCGTAGGCTTGTCCATAAATGTCACTAGCATGCTTTAGTGAGATACAGAATAGCGCTGCAGACACTTCCTCCACCACCATATGCAACTTAATATATCGATAGGATGCATTTTATCGAGCTTAGTCCGACTGTCCAATTTTATCGTAAAAATTGCCTTTATCTTTATTATTTAATTTTATATATTTACTCTTATAGCATTGTATTTCGTAGCTATGTGTAATTTTTGTACTCTTTCTTTTTCCCGTTTTAGTACATTTTTTCCAAAAGTTTTTTTTCCTGGGAAATGAATTACTGATTACGAATTATTTTTAAAATAACCGTCCCCTGATGCACAGGTTGGTCACGAGTTATTCCTTTTTCTATCTTTGTTTCGTGGCGGCGATTCGCAAATGTCGTTTTCAGACGATATTTCTGTTTCTCATTCGTGAATAAAAAGTTGCCCCGATTCGCCTATTTTGAATTTGCTACCTCTCGTTGCGTATCGCTCTAATGTTGACGTCGCCACATCGTCAATCGCCAACCACCTTCTGTCTCCGCAATAGGGTGACTCCTGCCCAGTGCACATAGAATGCTATACGTTTTAATTTTTTTCTTCGCCTTTCGCCGACCAGTCTGGTGGAGAAGAACAGCGGTCGCTGGAAGGCCGCTTAGAGAGGTATAAAGACCGCCCATTCTTGACCGCATTGTCCCTAATCGTTTCGTCCGAGAGGCGAGCGAAAGTGTGTTCGCTCCGCATTGTTGTCTTAAGGCCGTTCAAGGTGGCTGGAGCGGCAATCGCGGGTCATTGAGTGCACATTTTAATTTTTTTAAGTAAGTCAAAAAAATTCTTGGACCGCATTTCACTGACATGCATCTGTTAATGCGTTGGAACACACCATACAGGCAGTAATAGAAATTATGCAAGAATTATATTTCAATTTTTTTGCTTAATTATAGCACGTTATGACTTGAGTTTTCGGCGCGGTATTCGAAGTTAATGCGACATTTTATTTACTTACGTTTTCTTCTGAATCTTTGACTCGGCGTGGCACCTTGATAGTTGTCAGCATCAAATATAATGATAAAAAATGTATTATTTCGCGTTTAGAAGAAAATTTTACGCATGTAATCGAATTATTGCGAAATATATATCATTTGCCATAAGGTTACCTGTTAGAATAGCATTGAATTGCCCAAATTTTCCAGATTGTATTGCCATGTCCGTCACTTGATAGGCCAACCTTATACAACTTCCATCGTCCATCGTGGCTTCGGTCGTCCGAGGCTATTCTTTGATTGTTAGCAGTAAGTTGGAATAGAGTATGAAAGGTTACCAGTATTTACGGTAACCGCGCCATATGCAGCTTTCCCTGTTAACGGTCACGGCGCTCTACTGGTCCGTTTTGGCACATTTTCGTCAGTATGCCACAAGAGAAACCGAAGCCTTGCACCTAATACCCTAATCCCACTTTGACTCTTCTACTCAAGCTACGATACCTTATAGGACTACCTTTGAGCCAGCATACCATTGTACGCGACCGACCACTAGGAGGTATATGCGGTGTAATAACACACCGGGACGCCGCGCCTTGAACAGATGCTACTTCAAAATAGCGTCCTCTCTTCACGAGAAATTGCGTAGATACGCGAAGACACGTCCAGGAAACAAGCACATGTTCAAATTCATAGCATTCGTTTTCGCATTGTTGTACGCATGTACACGCGCAAGAAAATACTTCGTGTGAACAGACCTTTGCAGTGAGCGCGACGCTCAATTCCGTCGTTAGTCAACACTTTATTTCGTTCTTTAGGTCGCGAGGAATTCACGGCCGGTCGAAATTCGCCAATTATGTGCCCAAACCCTCCATTCAAAGGAAGCAATTCATCCTAAAGGGTGTCCGAATACAATTGATAACACTGTGGACGCCGAGCATTGATGTCGTTAGGGTAGGAATTAGCCATTGTGTCCTGTCGCGACACTGTCTTGGAAGTTGTTGTCCTAAAAAAAATCCTTTTCACACTGTCATCACGTCGTCAATTGTGTGTTGTGAATATGCCGAAAAAAGATGCACTATAAGACGAAGATGAATTATGAGACCGAATTGGGATTCAGAACGTAAGAAGACCAAAGACGGCCGCCAAATGTGGACGTTTATTTGTTTACATGAAAGTTATTGTCTGTCGCTATAGTTGTCACCACACGTCTCCCTCGATTCAACGAGGTTTGAGAAACCTTCGATGGCAATAATTCATTGATTCATTCATTGATAAAAACTAAATTTCGAAACATTTTGAGTATGTACTCCCTGATTTAGTGTTCAAACCGTGAATTGTATTTTTATATAAATATTGTACGGTGGTATGTCCTTAGTTTAGTTGGTTGGTTTATATTTGCCATTGCGACTGTATGAGTCAAGGAATGCCATATTAACCTTTTTATTGCTTAAAAAATATCACTTTCACTGATGAAAATCCATAGCATTGAGATAGCTTAGCACACACAATATGCCAATTATTCGACGAATATATTTTTAATGAACTCTTTTTTTCCAGTCATCAGAGATGACTTCAGCGTTACTACTATTGTAATAACGTATTTTAACTTCAATTATTACTTTAATTTACTATTAACTTTTTGAAGTAAGATTGTCAGTTGCGTAGATTTTATTACCATTGAAATTCCCTGGGAAAATGCGTTTCTCATAAAGTTTTTTGTGAAAAAAGTATTTAAAAACTAGTTTTTCCTCGTTTCACCCCTTCTCGCATTAACTCAATTTATTTTCAAGTTTGAAAAAAAATACAAGGAGAAGTATGATTTTGTTGTTCATATCGAACAATTATACGAAGCTTTGTTTTCGAATATTGCATGCATACTTTGTAGAAAAATTGTATTTTCCCAATATTTTACCCACATTCGAATTTAACACCATGTATTTTCAAGTTCATGTTGCGAAAAAATGGCTAGAAACGACAGTATTTTGTTGTTCATATCGAGAAAAAATTTCTACGAGCAAATGTTTGCGTAAATTGCTTTCATACTTGTTATAAAAATTGTATTTTTCTAATGCTTAAGCATTTAACACCCTGTATTTTCAAGTTCCGAAAAAATGGCTAGGATAGGCTGGATTTTGTTGTTCATATCAATCGAAGGTCATGTTTTTTTCCTGTAAGAAGTCAGAAAATTAATAAATGACATTTAAGTCATTCTAAGGTTGAACCACCCCATGAATAATTCTGGCACGGCTTCATGTCGTGAGAGAGATAGGGAGAGGTGTAATCGTTGCCCTTTCGCATCATTGTGGAGGGAAAGCGGTGGAGAACGAGGGTTGTAGGGGTCAAGATGGAAAGGGGATGGGGGGTACGGGAGTCGGAATGCAGTAGGGACCCGTCCAAATTGAGGTCGCGCCCTTCGTCGTCTGCCCCCCTTCGTCCGTCCCCCCCCTCCCCCCCCCCCCAGCTCTCCCGCGGGATGGTTCCTCGGTCCATTGACAAGGGCCAGGGATTCTTCATCCCTCTTGTCCGCCATCCTGTCGCCGGTTCGCCTCCAGTAGTGTGACAAGGGGGCTGACATCATTCTCTCCGGACGCACGCAGTTTTTTCAAGAAAGTCTCAAGGGGATACTTCGCTACAGGTTAAAGAGGGTGGAATTCGCCTCGAGAAAAATCATTTGACTCAACTGGGATTCGAACCCGGATATCCCAATTGCGGGTCAGGCGTGTTATGCGGTTACACCGCCAATCCGTCTTACTTTAAAGGGAATATTAGCGGGGGTTTGTGCGAACTATATGTCTCCAGTGTACTACATTGTAGCACAGGAGATAAGGTTGCGTATGATGTGCCACTGTCACGGAGGATAAACCCAACTTGGAAAATCAGAAGTTAGTGTGGAAATTTGCTTTTCAAAGTCGAAATATGATTGTTTTCAATATGTGAGGAGCGCGAGTTTGGCCACTATCTGTTGGTGTGTGGACTGAAGGAATGAGGCATTGGAGCTCTTATTTGGTGTAAATGAAGTAATAATGCCCCTAAAATAAACATTCCGGTTCTGTTCTTTAGACTCATGCTGAGGAAAATGGAATATTTGTTTCTCCTCTGTCTGTGCACAGGTAATTTGGCCGTAATCGCGGCCGAGACCTAAGAATAATATGCCATCAGAAAGGAAGCAGATTTTCCATCATAGTATTAGTGGCGGTGCTCTCTTTGCTGGAAAACTTTATTCCCTCACAGTACATGCGGTAATGAGTTGTGCTCCTATTCTTGCACCTTCTTCAAAATGCACTCCGAAGAATGAGGTTTTCACTTGGAAAACTTAAAATTTTCTGATGATATCAGGTCTGATATCGTGGAAATGATGGATATCCATGTTGGTCGATCCAAGTCCGATCAAAATCCAAGCCGGAGAGCAGGATAGACCCAGAAGGGGTTATTTTTTCTACTGCCCATCAAAAAAGTTGAAGCGCTGAAGGTGGCTAAGGACGGTAATAAGTGACGGCGGCATGTGTCTCAAACGCAAACCATTACTTTTTATGAAGTTAGAATCGCGACGGCTTTGGCTGCAGCATAAAGGATGTTCCACAACTTGACTGAAGCCGCATAAAACCATTGCATTCACCGGGAACATGCCTACACCTCCGTAAAAAAGTACTTGAATGGCTAATGATGACTGCATGTAGACGAATTCATGGTGGTAACTATTTCAAGTTTAACCTGGTGGAATCCCTTCATGATAATAGGCAAAATAAATAGGTACTTACACATATTAGTTCTACAGAGTAGAGACTTACTGACTCCAAGCACGGGTTTCGATGCCTAGCAACATTACCCTGAAGATTATGCTCAGTATCGAAACCTGGTTCGTGAATTAACAAATCACTACTCTGTGGAACTGCTATAAATATGTTTGCCCTTTATCGAATTTATTGTGATTGATTTCTTCCGTCTCAGGATCCGAAAGTAATACCATTTCTGATAGCCTATTTCTCACAATCAGCAATAAATCGTTAACAACACAAAATGACGACGTGCTGTCGTCTCCATTTCTGTACCATGTTAATTAAAAATATGCATATAATATCAGATTTTATTCAAAATTAGATCTTCCTTTTTTCACTTAAAAATAGACTCACCTACTACCAGCCAATTCTGTTTCTTCACTCTATGAAATTTCAAAAGTAGTTTATTGTAAAGAGTAATAAATGAAGATAGGGTTGCGTGTACGTCATGGATAAAGAACAATATAACCTACACGTTGCATAAACCTGAAAACATACACATTTTGTCATACAATGTCCTGTATGTCGGGAACTGATTCAGCAAACTGGAGCGACCTATGGCAATTATATTTCGACAAAGAAAAACGTGGCGCTTGATTCAGGGCAATAAATCAAAGCTAGACAAACGACGTGATAGATTTTTTATTTGAGGAATGACTTTTTTACGCATATCTGTAGCCTTGATTTCACCCCAAAAAGGAAACGTGGGGAAGCCTAATTAGGGTGTCTTGAGAATTGAAGCCACGATTGGAAAACATAGTGGGGAAAGGCAAAACAACGAAAGTAAATAGGGGAGCTACCGTCAAATGTATGACAGGAGTACAGAGCTGCTCAATCGTTTCCTAAACTTTCTCGTATTTCGCAAACGTACATGACGGGAAACGGCGAATGCTATGCGTAAGTAAGGGGACCATTTTATTCATGGAATACCTCCAATGATGTCATAAAATTTCACGGTTTATCACGGCATCCATCATTAGCCATTCAAGTACTTTTTTACGGAGGTGTAGGCATGTTCCCGGTGAATGCAATGGTTTTGTGTGGCTTCAGTAAAGTTGTGGAACATCCTTTTTGCTTCAGCCAAAGCCGTCGCGATTCTAACTTCATAAAAAGTAATGGTTTGCGTTTGAGACACATGCCATGTGCCGCCGTCACTTATTACCGTCCTTAGCCACGTGCAGCGCTTCAACTTTTTTGATGGACAGTAGAAGAAATAACCTCTTCTGGGTCTATCCTGCTCTCCGGCTAGCATTTTGCACGAGCGCTAACGTATACAAATATGTTTTTTCCGTCCCTCTCGCGGGGCCATGTGGCTTGTCACGCTCACGTCTGCAGGTCCCGCGTCATAACCATCGTTAATTCGCCTTGCTCTCTCTCCCTTGAGAGGCACCACACCGTTTAACTTCCGTGTTACCAACGAATTACTGATGTATTTGGATGCAAAATGCTTCCGATAGAAATGAAGGTACAATCTGTCTGAGGAAAGAAATCAGTTGGTACATAATTATAATAAATGCATCTACACGTGAATGTCTTAAGCGCTTTACTTTTACGAGGTTTTGGCATGTCGTGGAAACAATTTTTCAGTACTGAATAAATAAGAATGTAGAAAAGTTCAATGCAACCTTCTTAAAAGGTAGTCATGATTTTCTATGTGGGTTTCTATAGTATTTGATGGCCTTAAGCGTCACTTAGTTGATATTTATAATGATTGGTAATTTTGCATAGTCTACGACTTGATTGGTTGAACCGACCCAGAGTTCAAGTGCATTGTAGTCATTGTCAGGGTCGGTGTAACTGATAAATTTGTAGCATTATCTACTGTCATAAATCTTATAATTGGTCTTCTGCAACCCTCCACTTCCTTATCCTTTCAGATAACCCCTTCATTCCTTCGCTAGTCTTCATATTAATATCACTTATAAAATGCCTTATGTATTCCATTCTAGGCCTTCCTTGTTTATTCAGTCCTGTCAATACTCCTTCCAGTTTTTTTCCAGAGGCTGCTTTGCCTTAGGGTGTGTCCATAATATACTTGTCTCCTCAACTTTGCGGAGTTAAAAAATTTTGTGTATCTTCTCTCCCCACTTCTCAGCAGTAGGATTACTTCATTTGTGATACTTTGCTTACATCTGATCTTCGTTTATTCGATAACACCACATTTCCATTGCTTCCTGTCTTTTCGGTTTTGCTGATGTCATCTTTCAAGGTTAGGTGCCGTAGAATAGCTAGCTCCACTAATATGTTTCAATGAAGTGCTTCACTAAGTCCAAACTTGAAAATGTTGGACCTCACTAAATTCTTTGTTATTATCAGTAATAGTTCTCGTGAAATGTGTAGAATTTACCACAGGCTCGTATTGCCATTCGTGTGTTAGCTGTCTGCGTCTCTAACAAATTAAAAAAAATATTATCAGTGGAAAAAATAACCCTTCAGTCTCTCACCGTCACTAAACTTACATTTCGCACGAAGGTTTAAATACGAAAACATGTTTTTTCCGTCGCTCTTACGGAGTCATGTGGCACGCTACGCTCACTACTACAGGTCCCGCGTCATTGCTTCGTCTGACTCCCTCTTCTGAGAGGCACCGCCCTTCTTAACTCACGTGTTATCATTGAATGGTTGAAGTGTTGATTGACAAAATTGCGCTCCATGATACAAGGAAAGAAATTTGAGTTAAATTATGTTTTTCAATTGCGTGTTAATTTAGCACTTTGTTTAAACTCTCCCTCCTTGGTTATGCATATTTGTGCATGTCGTGGATGAAAGAATGTTATTTTATTCGTGTTATAATAATGTGAAATATCTCTTTCTTTTTGAAGTGGAGGACTTCTTATGGATGAGGGGTAATCTCGCGAAAGTCTAGCGTCACGTGACACTCCCAGACGGAGAGTACGATTGAGGAGACGAGAGAGTCTGCTTGTATGTGCTTTTGTACGCTATGGCTCAGTGCGCATACACATAGGTACCTATACCTATAGCCAAGTGAGGAGAGGCGCTACAGAACAACACACTCGCTTAACAGACTGTTTTGAGTCGTTTCGTGGCTACGTGTACACAAGCACTTCGAATTAATTCACAATACTATCACTAGAGTAATGTAGTGTAATTTCTTATGAATATTGGAAGTCTGTGTATTTCATGTATTTATCACTAATGTATAAATTTAATTTTCAAATTCACATTTTCAAAAATATTAATTTAATTATTTATGTATAATACTCTACTCCCCTCTGCCAGTTATATCCATACTCCGTGTTCCACTGCTGTCGGCCTTCCCGCGGCGGCCACACCTTTTTTTGGCTCACGTGGCCGCTATCCAAGCGTCATAAAATGTTATAGTTTGTGCCGGAAATGTTAAAAAATTGCTGACTTCACTTTTTATCGCTATTCACCGCGTGTGTTTATTCAAGTTGAAAAAAATGGTATGTGCAAAAAAAATAACGCATCAGACTCTCCGTGCTTCAGCTAACATCTTCCACGGGCGTCTGCGCACGCAAATATGTTTTTTTAGTCAATCTAGCGACGGGCCATGTGGCTTGCCATGTTCTAAGACTGCAGGTCCCGCGTCATGTATGTACCATCATTACTTCGTCTTTCTCTCTCACTCTTTTTGCCTCGAGTATGTTCCGGAATAGCCGGACGGACGCGCGAACCCGCTCTTAATTTCACCTCTTGTTGATGGGCGGTCGGTCACTCAAAGGCGGAGAGGCTGATTGGCCGTTTAAGACGTGACGTCAAGAAGGGGGGGGAGGATTAAGGAGGAGAGTGGTTCAACAGGAGGGCCGACTCTGGGATGGAGCTGCTTGTTTTCTTTTTTTTTTGCTCCTTTGAGATGTGCTGAGCGTCGTCGGCACCGTTTTCTCTCCTGCCTCCCTCTCCCGCTCTCTCCATTGACGCAAGAAGTTGCGGGGGTGTGGACAAGGAGATCAATTCATTTCCCATTCATATCCAACCGTGAGCCTGTCCCCATGTGCCCGATGTTTTCATTCGGAGATGGCCGTCTTCTTTCCTTTGCAGCCGTGGTTCAGTTGCTTTAGCCGTGATTGACCATTCACGAAATCTCCCTCCTTCTTCCGTTGATCCCATCGGGTAGGTAATTGGTTGAAAAGTAGGAATGGAACGGGAGGACTTAAAATTCACTATCGCCGGAGAGCGTTTGAATCTAATCGGGTGGAGGCATAGTGAGTTTGATGTCTTCTATGTATTTGGCGTGGAGTAGAGTGAACGTACCGCTTCCTGAATTGATAATAACATTGCAAAACTATGCAAAAATTATAATTTTTCGGCTGCCCACATACTATTATAAGGTAGGCATGTATGCATTGCGTGTAAGAATTTTTTTCATAGTAGACTGATACCGCAATTAGTCGTTGCTGTTGAAATTTCTATCTGGCTGAACATACCTTGAACTTATGTATCCTGTTTGGCTAATAGAGTTACTATGAGCGTCAATGTTTTTGAAAGCCTGTAAGAGACACAACCTCAACATATATAAAGACTAAAAGAACGAATTGATAAACATACCCCTAATTTGAGCAAAGTGTTAATTGCGTTTTCCGCCATGGTAGGTATTTAGGCTGCCGACCTTTCGATAGCTGACTCTCCCATCGACATCGGGGATGCAAACTGCTTGCCAGCGATGTTTGAGTGCATTTGGCTTTTGGATGGCGTATCTCAGTCGTGAAATTGGTACGAATGTAGAGAGGGTGACTTAGTAATCCGTAGTGTTTTGTGGGAAACCTATCTCTTTGAATGGGCCTGATGGACTTTTTCGAAGCTTAAAATGGAAACTACGGGGCAGTGAACAATAGCTAAATAATGTGGTCAACTTGGCCGGTTTGGATTTCATAGTAACGTTTCTTAGTAAACAATTACCATAACAATAATAACAATATTTTCCAATAATACTAACTCCAAATTTTTAATTTAATATGTGGGAGGTGTTAAATTAATACCCCGAAATGGGAATTTTTTTCTCACTTTTTTGGTCACTTTTTGATTTTCCTTGATCAAGTAACAGTGGCTTATTTATTTTATTCTACAAATTAAAAAAATGCCTCTAAAAATAATTATACAATTCACAATGCCAAAAAAAGGAACACATATAGGACATGTTACAAGTAGCCTGCAGCTTACAGAGGAACAGAATGAGTTAAAATATCAAATAGAGCACTACGACAGTTAGTATCACGTCCAAAGTTAAGGTAGGGACTGTCCAAAAACCTAGAAATCATTAGGCTAAATGCCAAATGTTGACAGTATTTCTACCTTGAAAATCCCAGACCTTCTCCAAACCGACCGAAGTGTTACATAAACCGAATGTGGAATGCATGCACAATTGCAATATTTCATTTTCTAAATTCGACAGATATTTGCGCACCGTAACTGTACCAATGAATCGCTTAGCTGTTTGGCGAACTGAACATTTTAGGACATAACACAGTTTCATTTGGTGACCGTGATGGGAAGAAGTTACTCGGGCTAATTGGTGGTGTTGCTCAGAATAGATAAAGAGTCCGCGGTCGGCAATTTTCAATGGACTCTCCGGCCCCCTTTGTGGTGGAGGGATTCGAGGATGCGGGAAGAGGACGATGTGATGCAACCTGAGGACAGAAGCGAGCGGACAGATGGCTCCCGTCCGGCGCGGCCCTCGGGGTTCGAGCGCGCGTCCCACGTCCGCAATCGAAGCGGCCGTCAATCCACCTTCGTCCCTCTGGCAGTGCATCTACGAGCGGCGTGGGGCACGCTGTAATTATTGTCCTACCTACCTCTCTCTATACATCTAGCTTCCCATCCTCCTCCCCCTCCTGCTAGCCCACTCGCCTAGGCTATGCGTTTGGACCATGGGAGTTTGAAATATAATAGAGTACGTTGCTAGCCCCATGCGTGGAACGGTAGTGTGGCAGGAAATTGGGTGCTTGGGATAAGGAAGCTACGCCCACTTCGATCACAACATTGAAAATCGCAATGGGTTTAACCCTTAAATGGATGCTGGACTGCTGGATTCTGCACATACTTCTGGAGTCATCTCAGTTCATTAACTAATGTCCACATGCCGAAATTATTACTAGCTCCAACCAATTACTCTCCCCCTGATCTCCTCCAGATGTTTCCTCACCCACCATGCCAAGCACTTCCTCGTTCGTCTTCCTTTTCGTCCACAGCTCTTCCTCCATTCTTCTCCATACCCGCATCTAGAACGCCTGCAGCCTGTTCTCGTCCGCTAGGCTCCACGTTTCTGTCCCATATTTGTATGATACGTTTTTGAGGTTGCTGAAAACAAATCGGAATGTACATTTCCCAAAAATAATTCCTGCTAATCTTTTCGTAAAAATAGTAATTTTTAAAATCTATCTATTAATAAAGCGAAATTTTCTGGCTGACTGACTGATCCATTCACTCGCCTAAGCACAGTCAAAATATTGGTGATTAAAACGTGAAATTTTGCATTTGCATTCTTATTACGAAGGAGAATCGCACTGGGAAAGGATATTTTTTGCTGAAATCTATTTTGGAATTGTTTTAACTCCATTATTGTTAACTTTTACTCCGATGAGAAACGCATTGAATTCGTTTCGGACTTTTCTTCCTTTGCTTTATTAAATTTCCTGCGCTCCAAGATATGTCGGATGGGAATTTTTATCAATGCCGCCGCTGGCGGCGTTGCCCGCGTTGTAGTGAGACCTCCCAATCCACACACTCCCGTTTCGATTCCTCTCTCTCTCTCTCTTTCTCTTACTCTCCCTCTGCCCCCCTCTCTTGTACTCTTTTTTTCTGTTTTTCGAGCAGGAGGACGAATCGCCCTTCTCTCTCTTTTCTCTCCCTCCCTCTCTCGAGGAAGTGCACCCTTCTCGCGGGACGAGAGCTAGCGGCCCTTTTTAATAATAATGGTAACGGAGGGCGGGCGGAGGTCGGCCCTCGAGGGCGAGTCCTCCGTCCGCTGCTCCTGTCTGCGCTGGGATGCTTGCCCCGCCACTCAACTCTGCCCCCCACCTCACCCCCTCACCCATTGACGTTCCTCCAGTTCTTTAAACTGTGGTAGCGCCAGCGCTCACATTGGGCACTTTCCATTAACTCATCTGCACTGCTCACTTCCCTACGCAACGGGTGCTGTTGCTTTACCTTCGTTTCACGCCCTGCGCACCAGGCAGATCAGCACACTTCAAAACAGATTGGGAGCTTTCCATTCGGTAATCACTTCGCCTCGCAGCAGCGCACTTGCCTTCCATTCCCTTCAGACCCTCTCGCACTAGGTAGCGCTCTTCAAAACAGATGGGTAGCAGAGTTGATGTGCGCTAAACAACAAAAGAAAGTCCGTAATCGCGTTCGCGTTAGTTGTTTTTGTGTTGATTTTCCGTAAAGACGTCAAACATGGATACTGTGAAGTTTTTAATCACTACGAGGTAGAAAGCTTGCGTTTTTTTAATACTTATTTTCAACGAATTCGTTAACTATACGCAAAACATTCGGCGGTGATTGCTGTGCACCCACAGAGTGCTACCTGCAGGCAGGTGACAAAACCTTTCGCCAGCGCACTTCGTTACGTTCAACGTTCGTGTGCGCTGATGTGTTCCGATCTGCGCTAGCTTAAACGCCTAGAATGGAAAGTTCCCATTGTTGATTTTAGCTCTAATTTTGGCAATCCAGAGGAAATTGGTTCGATTCATGACTGTTGCGGAGATAATAAAAAAAAAGTTAATCCTAACTCTGGTTCCTTGTGGAATGTACTTTAATTGCGGGATACCGTACGTCGAATGAGATGTTAAGCTTTGCTTCCCTTGGAATCTCTCTTCCCTTTGAACCTTTACTAAGAGTTATCTGAATTTCCCTCGTGTTCAGAAAAGAGATTCGGCAAGTTCTTCCTCAGTATTCAGCGACACCGGTAATTCTGCGTAGCAGTTGCCACAGAAGTTATATTCGCGATTCTGGCTGATGAACGCTCGAAGCATTGACGGGCGTAATGCGCAGAACACCGAAGAGGCCCTTGTTGGAGTTGTTTCCTTCAATTCTGGAGGGGTGTGCTACTCTTCATCTAGAATTCTGCCCCACCGCAGATTGTAACTATATAGAGGAGGCTGTATGCCCATTTGTGTCAAAAGCTTTTGCTAATTATGTAATGTACTATGATAACGTTATGCCGTAAGTCAAAATTAATATCCATTCACTTAGGCACGAATGGGCAGCACTGGGTGCAAATTTCACGATGTGGAATTTGGGCTCCGGTATACAAATCTCAGATTTTTTGAGTGTTTTTAAATACTGAAAATACCTTAGATATGTATACTTTTACAGCATACATTTGTGAGGTGTGTTTCAACTACAAAATACGAAAAAAATTCAAATACATGTATTTGAAATACTGCCCAGTCCTGTGGGTAGGTATAGAAGTAATTCCATCTGATTATCTGTAACCGCCATCACTTACGTCTCCATCCTACCTTTTTCTTTGGCGCGGCATACGTCCGACCTCTCTTCATCCCGTCCATAAAGATATTCTCTTTCGGCTCCTCTCCCGTTTAATCAACATCCTCTCCTCTATCACTACCTTCAGCCTTTCATGTCCCCTCACCTTACGCTTTCCAACCTCCTTCAATAGTTTCATCTTGTCTACTTTTTCCGAACATATCCTCGTTTGTCCCACTTTCCGCCCGCACCATTACCATTCTCCTCGACACTATGGTCTCAAGAAGCTACCTCTCTAACCTTCCTTTACCATTAAAGCTTCGATGAAATGCGATGTCTTGTGTTAATGCAACATACCCGCAATAAAATCCATGTTACATCAGTACGCTGTCACTCCATTATCAAGTTGAAGTCACACGTTTTCGCGAAGCACCATGTAATGACCGTGGATAATCATTGTAATTTTCCCATTTGATGATCGGTCTAACTTATTAACCGTAATTCATAATCAATTGAACTAATCAATGAGCCTTAAAAGGCATGCTCTATTGATGCTCATCTTTATTGCCGCAGCCTTTTAAAAGTATACACATCGCTCGGACTGAGGGATTTGTGATGTGAGGCATGTTTTCCTTTGAGACTGTCAAAACCTTTGTGAGGTACTTTTCCACACTAAATATTTATTGACCGATTATCTTTTCTAGCGGTTGCTCTCATTTTATGTTACGGTCCTTATCCGAAGACGCATATTGTGCATTGGAGATGAGATTGACCTCCTGAAGCCTTTGTCGGTTAATATATATTCAGTGTGGAAAAGTACTAAGCCCTTCTATTGTGCCTTATAGCGTTTCCTCAAAGATCATTCGGAAACGGTTCTTTAAGTCTCTTAGATTCTGGACTCATCGTGTCGATTCCTTAATTACCGTGCAGAAGAATTAACGATGACGGGCGCGAGTGGTGACGGAATCGCGCTCCTCAACCGGAAGAAAGTTTATATATTCACTTCTGCGAATCCGTAGCATTTAATTGGGCGCCTCTAATTGCTGCCCAGAGGGAGAATCGTACTCCCCGCGCTTTCACTGCGAAATAACCATTTGATACGACCTGTTGTTCTTTCTTCTTTTTTTTAATTTGTGGGAATTGAAAAAAAAAGATAGCCGAACTATTTTATTGTTGTTTTCTTGTTCTGGAAAGATGGAATGGTGTTAGTGTCGCATTTTTTCCGTACGCTCTGTGGGAAAGTTTCATAGCAGGCATTCGTCGTCTCCTATTTTTTTTATTGCGGGGGATGGAAGTTAGGGAAATATCATCTCCTCTTGCTCACCTTAGACGAGTTCCTTCCGGGCTCAACCGGTGTCTCGCGAGTTATTTGTGCTGCTTCCCCCGTGATGCGCCTAACGTACTAGATGGGGATCTGAGCGTTTCATTACATGGAAACCCTGCGTTTTTTCAAGGTAGAGCCGGTGCGATTTTGCTCAGCTTCTTAAAGGATCGGGGTCCATTCAAGAATCTCTATTATCTCGCGTTATTTTGGAATTCCAGACTTAAGATTAGACCTTGATAAGTACATCAGCCGACCGTCTTAAAATTTTAAGGGAGACAGTTGTGCCATACTCTTCATAAATGACTGCACCATTTGACATTGTTATCTGTTATTTTTCTTCTCAATTAAAAGTGTTTAAAATTCCTCTTTTGATTTCGTTTTTTATTCAGTATTGTAACGTGTAACCTTCTACTGTTCTCTGGAATTTCATTCAAATTCACAAGAACATTTGCGTGAGAACCCTTTAAAAACATTACAAGAAAATGAACCATTGCTAACATCTTCGTCCGTACACTATGTCCGCTGTCTCTTTATTGTAACGGAGCCGTGAAATCAAATTTGAGGCAGTTAGTATTTTAATTGACTCACAGATTAAATTATCTACTGAAGATGATCACAATGTTGCTTTCTCACCGACGCGACGGTGAAAAGTGCAAAAACATTATTTTAATTTTGGCTACAAATATTTGCAACACATTATTGTGAATTCTTGCTCCGCGCCAACCAGTCTTGTGCCAGTCCTTAATAGCTTCGAAGCGCAACGCCATGCCATATATTTTCTTCTAAATTATGAATGTTTAAACGCTCTCTACTGTTCATAGGAATTTCATTCACATTCGCAATTACTACATATGTTGGACAATTCATAAACCCTAAAATAAATTAAAAACAAGAATATAATCCATAACTAACATTTTCGACCGGAAACTATTTCCGCCGTCTCTTTAATCATGGGAGAGTATAGGAGAGCCAATGTTGGGTGTAGCTTTTTTTTTTTTAAAGATAACTCCTCCCCCCTTCTGGGGACCCGTTAGTTACCATTTCCCACGGAAATCTTTTTCGATTCACTCGTCACCCCCATTGTTCCAGCGGAGCTCGCCTCGTAACCTTCCCCCCACCGGCGCTCTCACTTCACGTACAAAATAAATCCATGCCCAACCTCCTTCCCCCCTCCTTCCCTGGTCTCCTCCTGTAGTTCTCCTGCTCTTCATCCGTTTCCTCTCGCCCGTCATCACGACTTGTTCAGCGGATAATGTTCGCGGCGAGGGAAAGCGTGGTGGCGGTGGTGGTAGTCGTTGTACAGGGGTACTCCCCTTCTCGTCGTCCCGAAACGCAAGGGGGGCAGGCTCCTCCCGTCGGCCTGGGCGCGTCATTATCATATGTGCCCCCCTCCTCCCCCTTCGTTCGCTTTCGTTTCGTCTCTTCCCACACTCCTCATCCCATACTTCCCCATCCTCTTCACTCGAAACTCTGAACACGAGCGATGGGGAGAGGATAAAACGGAACTCGCCCCGAGAGGTCGTTCACCGATGAATCGCTCATGGGAAAAAAGATTCGGTCCTCGAATATTTACGATTCTTGTGTTGTGTGGTCCCGTGACTTTTCCGGAGCATATCTTCTCGATTATAATGATGAGTTTGAACACTCTCGCTTATTGCATTTACTAATCATTTAAGCTATTATTCATTAATAGAACTGGAAATTTCAGTCATATGGAACAGTGTTTTGCGTCATTAATATCACTTACTGCTTCTTCAAAATGCATAAATATTAGATTAAAAGTCGAGTATGGTCTTTATTAAGACTGGAGAAAAATTTCACTTCTAAGACTCCCTAAGAAATAAGAATGAGGAAATGTTCATTTATTTGTACCACCTATGGTTTCTCATTGAAATATTTGGTATTGTTATTAAGGTTACCGGTTATGGTAGGTTGACATGGAAGTGAATAAAAATCCTCGAGATTTTTACCGGTGCAGGGCCCTGTCTACAATTTTGTCTTCATTTCAGTATACTTCCTAGCCTTCTTCATCCCGTACCTATATAAAACCTATTCTCGATCTTCCCCTTCCCTGTTTACCCAGCATCTTCCCCTAGATTGCATCCTTAAGTAACCATTCGGCCCTCATCACCCCCTCCAGCCATCTGCCTTGCATTTTCCTAACCTCATCTACAAGGTTCCTTTCCTCACTCACCATACAACCTGCCAGCCACACTCCCCTGAGGTGGCTGGCAGGGTATTTTGTAGATGTAGATATCAAGCACTCGATGATCTTTAAATACCAAATTAATGATGAGCATTTTAGGGGTATTTCACGATATTTTTAAAGAAATTAAAACCATTCCCACATGATTGAAAATGTTAAGTTTTTCATTTGAGAAAAATTAAATTATTATTTCCCACATTTTTCAACCACCCCGACCCAGGGTTCAACGTGTAATAGTCATGTACAAGGTTTCAAGGTTACACGTTGAAACCTGGATCGGTGTTGTAAAAAAGAGTAAATAAATAAATACAAATGATTCTTTTTTCTTACGAAAATGAAAAACTTCCTCAAAGTGAAGCCTGAAGCAATTTGTTTTTTGTTCACTTAATATTGCAAAATGGTTAAAGAAAGTAATTGTTTGTAAAATATAACATAAAAGTAGGTACTTGAACTTTTCAATCCAAAGTTGCAGCAAACTATCGTGAACTGCAAACTTGAAATACGTCAATTGGTATCAGCTGCATTGCTCAAAGGTTTATAAAATTACGACTTTTCCGGGATCCACGGTGAGTGTGTTCAAACTTTTGTCTATAAACTATTGCGAACTGTAGATGTTTCTTTCTAGGGGCCAGTGGCACAATATCTGGGGAACAAAAGTTATAAGTATTTCTAAATGAATTTAATAGATTCTGATAACCATCCCCTATTCAACATTTGTCGCTGTTATTGAAGTTTCATTATTTTAAAGAGTGCTAAACATAAACGTATTTTACAAAACTTTTTACACCGTGATACAAAAGCTAGAATTCAATTACTACTCACTTTACTAATTTTACTTGCACAGTATTACCCAATAAACAGATACCTGCCCACCATTGTTTAGGATTAATCAGTATACTTTATTTTTAAACACTGGAAGTAATCGTAAATTTCCGACTTTTAACTGGGACTGAACGCCATATTCAGGAAGCTGTCACATCGAAAGGCTTATTGGTGTTTTGGAATGTGAAGGTAAACTGTTTCTTGGTAGTTGTGTGAATATTTCTTTTCCTAGTGAGTGTAAGGGATAAGATTGGATGTGTAACCGAGGGATAATATTTTAAAAGTTAGAGTAAAGAGTTGATATAGGCTTCGTTGTTTATATTTCAGCCAGCTTAAGAAGGCAATAGAACTAGCGACCCGATCCGATAGATCCCATTTTTGAAGGTATTTTGACAGAGCTATCACTCCTATGATGACATTAAATAAATATTGCCACATTGTAAATTGCCACGTTGTAAATGTCCCACTTATATTTCAAATGATACCAAAATATCAGCTATTATTCCGCTACTTGTCGAGATATTTTCCAAAACATTGAAGCCGTTATCCATGGGATATTGGGATATGGTATGGGCATGCACTCCATAGAAACTTCATCTTTTAAATGGAATTTTATGTCACGCACAGATCGCGTCAGACATGTAGCACTGTGTAGTTATTGTTTTTTCAATTATTGGACAAGTGAATTAATATTACTCACCGTAATACTCATTAAATCGCAAAAACGCTTCGGTTGTGAAAGTGTTTGTTTAACGTAAGTAGTTCAAAATCAAATTTCGTTGATAACTGAGTATTTTAGTGTTTTTATTCAAGTGTGTACATATTTCATATTACTATATTTGTTTCATTCTTCTTATAACTTCTTAGATTTCAAAGTAAAATTAAAATGTTGTCTCAATATTGAATAGATAAATTTCTCGCTAGAATCACTTTATGTCTGCAATAAAACTCATATATTTAAGTACGCTACAATGGAAGGGGCTGCTGTACTGATGCCTTGAGTTAAAATGTGATATCACTATTAGCATGAGTCAGTACTGCGGGAAACTTAATTTTTTCCATATTCCCTCCAACTCTTCGACACATGGCGAGGAGGTAGTTTCCCAAGCCTCATTTTTTTCCTCTTTCGGCTCAAAACGCAGCGCCTCTCTGCCTCCTCTTCTCCCCCACACCACATTGACCTTGGTTTCTCTTTTTTCTTCGACTTGTCCCCTTCTTAATCGCTCTTCCCGCGTCAAGGCTTTAACACTCGGAGTCCCGGACTGCCGTACACCCAAAGTAACCCAATGGAGTTATTTTATATCCAAGACATTCGAATAACATTTTTGAGCATTAAGCTAAAACTGTGATACAAGGAATCAACTTGCAAAACGCAATTACACTGCGCTAACTCTCTCCAATGTGTAAGGAGTCACTATGACTCCATTGAGACTTCGAGATAAATCATGAAATATTTCAATAGTTTATGAATGAATTTATTTGTATATCAGACAGCCAACACTTATCACAAAATGAATAAAAGTCACTGAAGGAAATATTCGAATGCATCGCTTTATCGAAGATACACCATAATTAAAACCTCAAGGAGTATTTTGACTCCCACTGGGACTCCTAGTGTTAATTTCATTCGTCCCATACACTTGTTTCATTTCCATTCATCCTTCCCTTGTCTTTTCATCCTCCCGCGAGGATAAATATAAAAAGGAGTGGGAAATTTCTTGCATTTTACTTGCATGTGAGTGTGATACGATTTTATGTATTCGGACATAGTAAAATGAAATAAAAGCCTGCGCACTGTGCTCTTATGTTCGGACGCGTTATATTTACGTACATCTTGGATTAAGGGCTTTTGGATGCTCTAGTAACGGACACATATGAAAGTAATGTTCTGCTTGAGTTTGGCCATAATGAAAGAATGGATGAATGGCGAAAAGTGAGGGTTTTTGTCGAACATATCTATGATATTAGAGTAAATGGTGTGAGAGTAAGTGTACCGCGAAAGCCATGTGTGAATATGTAGGAATATACTCTTAAAGAGGAGGCATAAAAAGTCTTAACAATAGGGACACGTGTATGAAGCAATACATGGGTGTACGAGAAGCGAAAGAGGTGTGCAAGGATAGGACATTGTGGAGGAAACATACAAAAAGAGAGCCAGTTTTATATGTCTAACAGCAGCAATAACTAAGTTCTTTGACTATGCCTGCCCCGAAAGGAAATGGCGTGATAGCTTTGCGAGTGTTTGGGCGAAAGGAAGATAACGTTCGACCAGTGTCCACGTACGAAGGACGAGCTTCACCAATTAACTTAAATAGGAGCATGTGGAGAAATTAATTTGTCGCGACATGACGCTGAAAACCATGTACTTAAGCGTAGACCAGCGGTACCCAGATTGTGGTCCACGGAGCCATGGTGTTTCACGCGAGTCTCAAGGTTTCCACGAAATGTTGTTTTATTACTTTGTATTGGTCACAATTCAAACGTTCTATTTTCCTTCCCAATCCTATACTCTAACGCGTTTTGCACGTAAGGAATTGTGTTAACATGTTTGTGCTTAACTTTTGTGTTTCATACGTACCCTAGGCTTGGTGTAAATATTTAATTTTTTTACGAATAAGGGGTCCATAACATTTTTTAACACAAGTTAAGGTTCCGCATACCGAAAACTTTTTAAGACCACTGAACTCAGCCAATATGAGGCGGAAAAGATTATTTTCTGGGCGTACTCGAAATGATCGTCGGAAAGTTAGTAGGTAACTTTAATTTAAAAGTGAAGGAAAACATTGTGTGATAAATTTCTTGCACTAAATTGTAACAGAGAAGGAATAAAAGTGCTGCTATAAAACTGGAACGAATATGACGTTGATCTTCGGGCCTACAGCTGTTGGCTATGAGTGAATTTTCTTCGGGGCCAATCAAAATGGAGGAGCAGTTAATGAATTATTCCGTGTGAGCCATCTCTTAAGTTGGTTCCGTGAAGGCACCTGGCGGCGAATAACGGACTGTTTTAGCTCACACTGGTGAGCCAATCCCTGCGTATACGGTGGTTCATATGGCTCATATGAATCAGTTCATTTCTAAATGTTCACCTACTCTGTTACCAATCTCTGAACTCAGCGTATTCTTAATATTGACAAACCACTTTTAAGGCTGGTCCAATTTTTTTCCGGAGCCTATGTTAAACGAGTATTCATTGCGTTGTTTTAAAGCTAATAGGCGTTCTTTCCGCCAACGTTTGTCCAGATTCGACTGATGAAACAGCGAATATCGCCATGGCTATGCACCCACCTGTATGTCATAGGTTTAACTTTCTGCGAAATTAAGGTGCCAGGACTCATACCAGACAGTCAACGCTAAAACGACGTTATGGATACTTGTTAAAGTTGTTTGAGCTAGATTTTTCTCTAGCTATAATAAAGTGCATACATATATATGAAGTTTATTTTTGAATTAATCGTGTTTTAAGAAGTATGAAGTAATATTATCGACACAAAAACTTTGTTTCTATGACTTATCTTCTCAGTAATTAAGTTAATACACATACTTGATTCTATAACTTGACTTTTTCCATGCAGTACTCTGAAAATGCTTCCACTGACTGTCTTTCTTTTACGGTTTTGTTAGGAGTTTAATTAATCTACTTTGTAATAATTAAGAAAATTTACGAACTAACCACCGTTATATTTTTAAGCACCATCTGTGCTTAAGGACTTCCTCTTTTTTTAAGTTTCTCTGGAATGCACAACAGCACCATGTCCCTATTTTTCTTGGGAAACTGCTCTGTATATTGACAAATATCTCGAAAATTAGTGCAATAAGTGACTAATATTTTGGTATCCATAGAAAGATGAGTTATATTTCTTTACAATGAGGTCAAATTCAATGAATTTTATTGGTAGTGGTATCCCTCATAAAATTTCTTAGCACCGAAAGAGCATTCTGAGATCCTCCGTTAATGCACCTGGACGAATAAAATTATTGGTGCCCTCTATGTTTCAAGATGTGTTGTTGACAAGATTAGATCAGGACCAGGTGAAACCTCGTAATCCCCAATGAATAATAATTTTATGAATACGGCTGACGGGGGAGTATTCAATCTCCCGGCTCGAATTACGACGGAAGTTGCCTTCATTCATATAAGTATTCTACCAGCTGATTGGTAGGTTCTTGGACAGTCCCTATTCTGCATACCAACCTCATAGACATTGTCTCGCTTTCCCTCCTAAGGATGGCCCGTTATTAGATCCCTCTTCAATTCGTCATATCTTCTACCTCCTCTTATTTCGTCCAGAATTCCTATCCTCTTCCTTCCTCTTCCACGCTTCCCCAGTGTTCTGCCCTCTATCACTCTCTTCAACACGCCCTCTCCTCTCAAAACCTCCTCCATCCATTTCTTCTGCCTTCTCTAAACCTCTGCCATAAGTTTCCTCTCCTATCCGACCTTATCCAATACCTCCTCGTTCGTCTTCCTCGCCATCCAGCGGACCTTCTTCATCCTTCTCCAAACCCACATCTCAAACGCCTCAAGTCTACGCACATCCTCCCTTCGCAATGACCAAGTTTCCGACCCATATAGCGCCACGCTCCATGTTAAAGTTTTCTCCAGCCTCTTCTCAGACCCCCCTCATCAGTTCCCCTCTCTTCGAAAATGCTTATTTAGCGAGCGCAATTCTGCATCTGATGTCCTTACCACTAAACCCATTCTCCTCCAAAATACTACCCAGATACGTGAACTGCTCGACCTGCTCTATAATCTGCCCTCCCCCCTTGTACCCTCGATGTAATAAAGAAATACCAATACCCATTATATTCAGCCCCGCCTTCTTACTCCTAGAAAATCTCATTATTTTCGTTTTCATGTGATTTATCTTCATCCCATACTTTTCGCACTGCACCTCTAATGCATTCACCATTGACTGTAACCCCTTTGCAGACTGACTAACCAATGCTTGATCATCTGCAATTCTCACTGATTTTATCAGCTCCCCTCCTACCTTTATTCCTACCTCCCCCTTCCCCCATGCCTCCATTACCATTTCTTCTGAATACACGTTAAAAAGCAGCGGCGATAGTGGGCACCCCTGACGCACTCCCCGTCCTATCGTGGCCCATCCCGATTCTCTATTGGCTACCCTAACCTGCGCCGTCTGGTTCTGATACAAATACCGAATCAGACGCCTGTCCCTCCAATCGACCCCTAATTTCTTCAACACTCCCATTAATTTCGTCCATTCCACCCGATCAAATGCCTTCTCGAAATCTACGAAGAATGCAAAAACATCCTGCCCATACTCAAGGTTTCTTTCTACTAGCGTCCTTATCACCGCTCTAGCCTCTCGCGTTCCCGTCCCTCTCCTAAACCCGAACTGGTCGTCACCCAGGTATTCATTTGCCTTCTGTTTACAATCCTCAGAACTACTTTGGCCTTGTGGGATATTAAGCTTATTGTCCTATAGTCTTCCCAAGTTTTTTCCTTACTCTTCATTGGTATAGGAATTAGTACAGTCTTCGCGAAGTCTTCCGGCCACACTCCATCCTCATAAATCCTACGAATAAGCTCAAAAAGTTTTCCTCTTCCGTTCTTCCCCATGCTCTTTAAAATCTCCGCAGGTATGTCATCTATTCCCACCGCCTTATTCCTTTTCATGTCTCGTAGAGCTCTTTCGATTTCGCTATCTAGGATAACTGGTCGGATTCCATCTCTGTCGATATCGTCTTCCCTTTCTATATCCAACCTATTGAGCCTTATTTCTTTACCATACAGCTCTTCAATATACTCCTTCCACCTCTCCTGGATCTCTTTTGGTTCTACGATCTCCTTTCCCGTCTAGTCTGTTATCGTTGTAATTCCCCTTCCCTTAATACCATCCCTCAGTTCCTTCACTTTCCTATATAATGCATCTGCTCTTCCCTCTTTTTGGTATTTCTCTAACGCGTCGATCTGTTCTCTCCACCATGCCTCTCTTGCTTTCTTTGTTTCTCTTCCAAGCCTGTTATTTAATTCTCGGTATTTTCTCTTACCTAGCTCTTAGTTAACGCTCTTCCATTTCCTTCTTTCCTCTATCTCCCTTATCATCCCCTTCGTGAATCACGGTTTTCTAATTTTAGTTGAACTAACTACGCCTACCGTTGCTTTCGCAGCTTCTACAATTCCATTTTTCAAACCTCCCCCATTCATCGTCCAGTGATCTAACTCCATGATCCTCACCAATTATCTCATCCACCTTCCCTCGATACTTCTTCAATGCCCCAGTTAATGCCTCCGTATTCCACTTTCGTACCCTCCTTCCCATTCTTATCTTTTTCAGTTTTACCCGACATTTCATGACTAATAAGTTGTTGTCTTTGTCTGCATCAGCTCCTGGAAAAGTATGTTTAGGAGTTTTTAACACTGTTCCTGTGTCTGTGACGAACCATTATATAATCTATCTGGAACCTATCTGTGTCTCCCGGCTTCTTCCAAGTGTACCTACGTCGAGGATGATGTCTGAACCATGTATTCGTAATTACTAGGTTATTTCTACGACAAAACTCCACAGCTTTCTCGCCCCGGTCGTTTCTATTTCCTAGCCCGTAATCGCCCACTTCCCGCCCATCTCTTCCTTCACCCACCACCGCGTTCCAACCCCCCATTACTATCAAGTGGTATATAACCCTCCGGTATACTACCGATGATTTTCTATTGTTGATCGTATACACCATCTACATCCTCTCTATGATTAGAGGTAGGCATATAAACCTGGATTATAACTAAATTCGTTGGTTCTACCTTTAGTTCCACGGCTATTATCCTATCAATCACCTGTTCTGCATACACTACTTTTCTACCTAGTTTCCTATTCATTACGAATGCAGCCTGCGCTGACTTTCATTCCCTCCGCTATAAATTACTCTATAGTCACCGCTCCAGTAGTCCCCGTCATCATTCTATCTTACTTCACCCAGACCCATGATGTCTACACCCACCGTCTCCATTTTTTGTTTTATATTCTCTAGCTTCCCCGCCCTCAGCGCAATCCTAACATTCCACGTGCCTATTCTGATTTTTTCGTCCATCTTCTTTATCTTCTTTTCCTGTGCTGCTACTACGTCTGAGCAAGGATTTCGTGTGATGACGACCGCAGGGGCCTTGCTCCCACCGCTGCCGAGCACGACACCCGGCCCTCTGGGCCGAGTCCCATAGTTGCCAGGATTCATTATAATTTGAGAACTATTTCCATAATTTCAAGGTTTTTGTTTTAATTGAGATTGTATTCCGTGGCCTTACTCAATAGTGTTTTTTACGTGACACCATCACTTCAGAGGCCGCCCCACTGGGGTCAGACGCCTTTTGCAGCCGCCTCACTGAAGTACAGACGCTGTGCGGACTACCATTCGTCTGTCTCCTAACCTTCGACCAATCTGGGATGGGTGACCCTACCAGGAGCATTGCTCCCGCCAGTGCAGCTCTAGGGGTTATCGGAGCACGCTAGCCCTTCCACCACGACAAGGTGTAGTCCAAGGGAAGAGGGAAGTTGCCTGGACTGGCACAAAGAGGTTTGAAACATGAGAAGATTTTCGGTTCCGCTGGCGTGACGACGAATTCTTAATGAGTCAAAGAATAGCACTACCTACTGCCCTTCCTCGTAGCCCATAGTCTCCGGACTCAAAGACTGTCGTTAAAAAAAAATAATAAACACTCTTCGTGCCTCCCCGGTGCCTCATTGGTTCCGCGAGGGATCTCATGCGTCATCGCTTGTCTCTTCCCAGTGCCCACTCCGTCAACCAATCAGTCAAGTCGGACTCGGCGCCCGAGTGTCTACTAATTTCCATATCGGGACGTGTTATCCCATCTCATTTCACCCTCCCCCCTTCGTAGGGCACTGGAAAGAAGCGTGCCGTACGCAGGACCGCGGTTAAATTATTCCAATAGTCCCTTCTCCCTCCCCGATGGATAAGAATAGTAATTGTGTTGGACGAGAAGGGTGTTAAATGTGTTTTCTTGATCTGTTCTTAAGGAGGTTTCGCCATTCCGTTAAAATATTTGAACCGTGCTTTTTTATATGTTCTCTGTACTTAAAGAAATACCTGCGCTCTCTCGGAAAACATCAACGAAACGTAAAATACTAAAACGGTTAGCCGAGAGGAGAGTTGAACGGAGATTTGCGGCAAAATTACCTTAGGAAGGTTGAATGCTAGTGATGATGAGGACGTAATATTTTGATGCATTCCCCTCCTTATTTTAGAAACAATGATCGATTCCCCTAAATTGCGGCACTTTAAATCTATCCGCTAAATGCTTTGGCATCTCCAAGACAGGCTTTTAAAGCTGTCATTGCTGAAACAGCCAGACAAACTTTGCATTGCGGTTAGCTTGTGGAAAATAGAAACTGATGTTACCATGAGGGACTCAGATACAACTTCTTAAAAATCGTTATCGGCATTGCAATAGTCTTCGTTTTATTATCACGCACCAACCACAGATCATCTTCGGGCGTACTCAGCTGGACCTTGAAGCCGCAAGCATATTGCTGCTGGACTGGATGGCTAACAAATAAGTATTCATACGGGTAATATGCTACCGCGGAGGGATCTGAGTCTCCTCCTCAGGAATCGGACCTGCGCGGACTGGACTAAATTGAGTATGTCTGCGCACGCCGGAGTCAGATGGGTAGTAAATGAACTACCTTTCGAGAAACGCGGGCTTACCGACCGCGCAGGTCCGACCGTCTATTACGAGACCAAGTCAGTACTCGGGCGGCGTAAAAGCGGACTCGGGCCTACTTACAGCGGAGTTGCGGTCGGGAATCAAAAGTATGGTCGACCATATGCTCGACAGTGCAGCTCGTTGACTACGCAGAACTGTGATACCATCGTTTTCGAATGCGCTTTATGTTTATTCCTTTTGAAGCATGACGGCGATTTTGGGTGACAGAAGTTCGCATTGGGTTCTTAATCGAAGCGTAACTTTATACGATTTATCTACATATGTTCGTGCAAACTATAAGTGAAATGGTGAACCGTTGTAATAAATGTTCGATGAGTGACTCTATTAATAACGTTATCGCTTGTATGAATGAAAGCCTCGATATTTAATTGAGGATGATGACACAAGGGAATGTATAAATGCAGAATTGCAGAAAAGGAGAATATCTTTCATTTCAGTGGGCTGTACAAGATGGCCTTGTGGCCGTAGCAGTTCGCTCTCGGGTCTGTAATTGACAAAATCCCCGTCCCGTCATTTTCAAGGTCTCTGAGGATCCTTCAATTGTAAGACGTGTGAAATAAGGCGATGAGAACAAACTCTGCAGTCATTCCTGTTTAGCTTGTGAGCGTGTTTGAGTGTTTCTTTGCTCATTTGCTTTTCCCTTGATTTTTGTTGACGAACCTTCAAGTTTTCAGGTCGTGCCCAATGTTTTTTCCGCCAAATTCATTTTTTCATCCCGCCAAATTCACCATGTGCAAATTTGTACTGTGGAAAAATGTAGATAAAGGATGTAGAATATAAGTAGATTCTACCTTTGATCAAGAAAAATATTTGAAATCTCAAAACGGATGTAACCTGTTGGCAGCGAAGTCCTAAAACGTGTATTTAGTCTTTGTCTTGCTATGAAACGCCCATTTGGAGGTGATTTGGATGGAAATTAAGAATTTAAATTAACTAACGCTGATGGGAGTGGTCTAGAATAATCTCAGATACGGAGATTCTTTCAGTAGATTTCAGAAAACTGCCTATCTGGTGCGTAGATGCTGAATCTGTGGAATAGATACTTCCCTATCATCTCACAGTTTCTCTCCGAGATTAAAATTTACTTACGGAAAACAGGAAATAAAATGCATTTCGTCGCGATCCTTCTCGATGCTGCGCTCGACTTGGAGATGAGAAATTGAGTCGAGGCAGAAAAGGCTAGTTTCGTTCTTAAAAAACACCATTTCGTCATCGGTAAAGCTAATTTCTGTTCAGATAAATTCCATATTCCTCCGAAGTTTATTTCATTCGGATTCCATTTTTTTAATCCGCTGACTTTAGCATGTGCTTCTCTAATTTTCTGTTCACTGTCCAGTGGGAATTCTGTAAAGTATATGATTGAAAGAAATTTTAAAAATAGGTATTAATAATAATTTCACACTTTCATCCATTCTTTTTTTAGAATAATTTACTTTCTTTATAACATCATTTCCTCTTCGGCGGCCTTTATGTTTTCACTTTAGAAGAACAGGAAAAGGTCGTCGACGGCCCGTTTCGCTAACTTGAAAACTCGATTTCCTGATGCTGAAACGCTAATCTCGAATCGGATTAATCACTTGCCCGTCCAGAGTTACTTTTTAATCGGCGCGTCTTGTGTTTCGTTAATCGTCCGTGGTTGGTAAAAAAATAAGACTTGAAAAAAAGTGCTTTGAGTTGGATTTCCGTATAGCATCGGACTGCATGCAAGGGGGACCCATCCGTTCATGAATGTGTCGATTCCGAACCGCGGGGAGTGCCCAGAGCGGAAGTGGGTGGGTGGAATTGGGACGTTATGTGTAAGGGGCTTTTGATTCACGCAACCAATGAACTCGCGTGCTGTTTCCTCTTGGACCCCGTGCCGCTTACCTTGGGCTCCCTCCTTCGTCCATTTGACCCCCGGCAGCCATACTCCCACCCAAACCCTCTACCATCCGTTCTTATGGTCGCCAAATCGTGAATACGTAATAATGCTAGGGAATGTAGCAGTGCATTAATAGAACGCAAGTCGTAGTTTTGACCGTTTCAAGACTTGTAAGCATTCAGGCATCATCTAAGGTTGAGGGTAATGTAGGAATTTGTGGGCATATTTTGGGAACCTTGCGTAAAGTTGTATAGAAAAGGTTGGCGAAGAGTTTAATATGGAGGGTAGCGTTGTATAGTGCAGAAACGTGGAATCTGAGAAAGGAGAGCGAGAATAGGCTGGAGACGTTGGAGTATCAGAGTCTTTTCGTTATACCGTAAGTACACCCAGTCACACACTACTTTTGATAGCCAGAAGGTACCTTGCAGTTGAAAAAGGCGAAGAAACGATAATACAGTCGGGTAATTCTTCTTCCACTCTCCATTCCAACAGAGTTTACCTTTATTTGTGAACTCCTGTTGAGTTGATTTGATATATAGGTAAGTAGTTATTCCCATCTACTTGTAATCCTGAATAACCTTAATTAATCATCTGATTAACTTTTCGTATGTAAAATGTGAAGCTTCTCGCGAATACAATTTTATCTTTTGGTAATGTTACCTCAAAGATAGTAAATGCGTTGATGTCGATTGGCCTCCCGTAAGCATTTGTGTGGAACGTTTTTTTTTTAAGGGTGGACTGAGCAGACAAATTAACGACTGTGTTAAACAATAATGTGGTAAATAGAGGCTGAAAATGAAGTTTGTGGCCGT
This sequence comes from Pyrrhosoma nymphula, assembly GCA_963573305.1. NCBI lineage: Eukaryota > Metazoa > Arthropoda > Insecta > Odonata > Coenagrionidae > Pyrrhosoma > Pyrrhosoma nymphula. Next base: position 112,430,284 of record OY754330.1, on the reverse strand, counting down.
CAGTATTTTAATTGACTCTCTGGTGATCAACTACGGTAGGTAATGGCAAAGTTTTCTCGTCGAAGGTGAAACGTGATGAAAAAATTTTCATTTTAATTTTGTCGAAAAATATTTGCGCAACATTAATGTGATTTCTCGCTCCAGAGTCTTGTGCCAGTTCTTAACAGCTTCGAAGCGCAACGCCATGCCCGCCAGGCTATAAAAATGAACCGAAGGCGATTGCATCAAGTGATTAAGTCGAACGTGTTTCAACAGGTGAGGACCTCCTTCGTGGGGATAAACTTGTCTTCAGCTTCTCGTAGACTTCGCAGCATCGAAATCTCTCTACCGTGCCTTTGATTTCGAAAGACTTCATTCTCTATAGAGTGGCACGAATCGACTGGAATGCCGGTAGCAAATATCCCACCGCCCGCCAGTGGGAAAAAATATTCGACTCCCAAATGCTATTGGGGTCAGTCGGTATTTTAAACGATCCGCCACCTTGTGAGCCTCATTTCAATTCAGCGGGTCTTGCATCACTTAAGCTTTTCGCAGCCGTGGTCGAAAAGGGCTTTTGAATATGATTTGCGGAGCATTTTTGCATCCCTCTTTCCCTCGCTCTGTTGTGACTTTTTCAGCAGTATACGCTTTGGGAATTAACATGGCATAAATATAGACGCGAAGGGTCTTTAAATAGAAGATGATCCCATCTCACTTTCTCTCTCTCATGAATTTTGATCTCGTGCGACGACGAATATGAAGTGTAAAACTGCGATCTTTCCGGCGCATCCTTTACCGAGCTTTCGGTAGAACTCGACGGTTGGTTGGTCACTTTTTTTTGATATTTTAAAGTCACTTGCGCCATTAAGGTGGCTGGAATGGTAATATTGAGTCAGTAAGCGCGCATTTTAATAGTTTTTTTAATTTAATTGAAAAAAAATTCTCGGACCGCATTTAAGTTCATATTCGTTGGTACTCGCCATACAAGCTGTAACGGAAATGATACAAGAATTACATTTTCAGATCTTTCTCAGTTGAAGCATGTTATGACTTGATTTTTCGGCGCGGTATTCGAAATTTAGACGAAATTATATTGAAATATGTTTATTTTCGAATATGGACGGCGTGACACCTTGATATTTGTTAGCAACCATTCTAATAGTTTTGATTTTGTCTTTTCAGTGTGTTATTATTTTACGTTTCTGCTTATTGTATTTTTAATAAAGCGCGAGTTTTCGCCGACCTTTCTGCCGGCTTCGTCAGTCAATAATGGGATTCATTATGTCGCCGAAAGCTCGCATTTCATTAATATGACATTCAGTGTAACCGAAATCAAGAACGTAAAACCATTATAATAATTATAATAAATGTAGTATTTCGCGTTGAGAAGAAAATCTTTAATCTTTTAGTCGATTTATATTGCGAAATACATCAGGCTACGCGTTAAAATAGTATTGAATTGCCAAAATACCTATTTGATTTGATGTAATTTTTTCACTTTCATTTATTGATATTCCTAAGGAGAACACGTGTGAAAAGTTTCACGCAAATCTGTACGTTAAAAAACCGCTGCAACCACTTTAATAACAGTTTGATAGGTTATAGACAGTTAGCCAGGGCAGGATTCTCGGGAAACGGAGGAAGGGTGGAGAGAAACCTGGCGTCGGCATTAGCCTGCTCTTAACGAAAGGCGTATATAGGTCCACGGTTTGACATCCCAGCCGACGGACGGAGCACTGTACATACTTGAAGTGCTCTCCATTTGAATCTTTTGCTGGCGGTTGCTAGTTTATTCAGCCAACGCATGTACACCCATTGTTGCAGATAGAATTAGAACTGTGAAGTACCTTTCATGAATCGAATTTAAATTATTTTTTTTGCTTAAGTGAGATTTCTTATCAGCTAGAATGCAGAACTTCTAGCCATGTTCTACCAGCGCCTATCCATCGCCTGTTGTTTGGTGTGCTGTTGTTCGCAACAGAGTGTTTCACGGAACTATTTCGTTTTGAAATGGTTGCGTAACAGCTGCAATGAAACTTATTTGTTCTTTTAGTGTCACTACTATTTTGGAAGAGCATGTTCTACGTCTACATTCTACTCTGTAAGCCGCCGCTAAACTGTGTGGTAGGGTTGTTTAGACATCATTACATGTAAAGGGAGGTGTAAGAAAAAAGAACTGGTGGTGGGATGAGATGATTATTGAGGTGTTTTCTTAGAACTAGTATTTGAATCTGCTGTTGTTGCAGTATTTAATGATTTTGTGACTTATAATAAGTAAAAAGGATTAGTGGGGAGGGTAAAGGGCAATTATTGAGGTGTTTTTGGTTGAAATAATGTCTCGTTCTGCTCTTGCTGTTGTCGTGAGTGTTGAGCGTTGGGAAATGTTTCTTGAACGTATCCGTTCGACTGAGAATCACACTTATCTTGTCGCTTCTGTCTGTCATAGAGATGTGGTATGGGGATAAAATTGTTTCCGAATGTTCTTAGAATCACTATCGCTTAGTGACGGAAATAGCATGTGACTTTCGGTGGAGGAACATCGAAATCATCTTCCAGTCGCTCTTCCGGGACTCGTCTTTTAGGCATCTCCTATGAGTAATGTAGTCATACTTTTTAATTTCATTTCAAATTAAGAAATTAAATTCTCAAGGTATATTGAGCACTTAAATGATAATCACTTCGATATTCCACTGAGGAAAAATCATTGACCGGGATTCGAACCCGGATCCCTCGATTTCGCGCCGAGTGCTTTAACCTGTTAAGCTACCGAGGCGTCCTTCTCCCCTGTGGATTATATGGTGGCTTTATAGGAGCATGGTGGTCAGGACTGCTGGACATATGGTGTCATTAGCAGTCCAAGTCGTGCGCTAAGCGCCACAGTCCGCGAGGATAAAGCCGTACATCGAACACAAGGTGTTCGCTCTTTTGACCAATTTTGAGGATACCGGGACTAGCTACGGTAGTTAGGAGTCACTCCGTGGCTACCGTGTAAGGTAACTACCGTGGCTAGTCCCGGTATCCTCAAAATGATAATCATTTCGATTATTCATTTCAAAATTCGACTCAAGTGTTGAAGCAAGCCCCTATTTGTTTACAATTAGCTGTATATCGCTGGTTAAAAGTGCCCTCATGAGTACAAGCAAATTTCGGAAAGCTGTTAAGCCACGACCAACGGGCACCGAAGTTTCCGCGTTTATTGTGTCCGGGTTAATTGACGACGTCTGTGTGATCTAATAACGCATTCTTTGAGTCAGAAATAGTGCTGTTGTTACTTTTCGCCTACTGAAGTCTCAATATTTGCTAGTAGTTTTCATGCTGGAAAATTAAAACAGTTCTCTTTACCTGCATTTTTAAGTCTTCTAGCTATATCTTTTCCCTTTAAATTATATTTTATATTTTCAGCACTATTTATTTAAACTTATGTTGAATGTTGATTCGGGCAGACGCCGGGGAAGGAAGGGCCAATTCCGTCTAGAGACCTAATTTTTTGTCTGGGAGGCGTGAAATTCGATTAAGATAGTTTGAGCGATCACTTCACGTAGAATTTGATGAATTTAACCTCGTTTAAAAGAAAAAAATCCCATATTTTCAATGATACCAAAACATAAACCCCTTGCCGAACTACTTTTCGAGCAATTTGCCTGAAAATATAAGCTGTTTTAATTTGGATAGATTACGGCTGTGCGCTTCTGAGGGAGAGTATTGAAAAAATGAGGAATTTATAACACATAGATTTCGTCAAAAAACTAACATTGTGTAGTTTGTATGTTTTCTCAAATATTTATAAAAATTAATAAACTACTCACCGCAGCAATTTTTACAGAATTGCAAAGAAAACCATTTCTTGTGATGGCGTTTTCACCGTACGGCGTGAAAAAATGAATCAAGCTAGAAACTTATGTATGTAGTTATATTTATTTAATTTCCGAGAATTTTTGTTATACATATGTTACTACAGTTTTTCGCCTTTAATATTACAATATTTACTTCGTAGTTCTTACAGACGCTGAAATCAAAAAATAAAATTCGAATATGGTCTCCATTATGACTAGGGAAATATCTCGCTCAAACTACCCTAAGAATCCTTTGCGCAAATTTAAAGGGCGCAAATAACGTCACGAATCGTCCAAATTTGTAGAAGTTTGTTGGAGAAAGGTAATGTGGCATTCGTAATTCCTCATAGCATAACTCTATGTCCTTTTCTATCATCGGGGTATCCCCTGAAATACCATTGTTTCTCCTTTATGTTTACCATTTTTAGTGTAGAGAATGAGCTGTTTTGCAGTGTTAAAATGACTATGGGAGAGCAATGTGACGAATACCTAAATTTTGTGGTTGAATTTACGTATGTTTGCCTATTATATAAATCAGCGACTCCTAAACTCTCAGCCTCGGAGCTCTTTTTGAAGCAAAATTTTCTATTGGAGCCACATATTTGTGTTGCATAATGTTGGTGTTTAGTCATAGTTATGTTCTATGAGGCGTAGTACACTCGATACCTGTACGGAAGTACGAATCATAAGGTTTATATACATATTAATAAAGTAAACAATGGGGATCCTCTTAGAATCACTCGAGGAGCACTAAGGGCTCCGCGGAGCACAGTTTGGGCAACGCTGATATAAATCATAACGGATCGTACCTACCCCTCGGAAAATGACGCCCTCTTAGTAAAACTCATCAACATTCGTAGCGGCCTTTATAGCAATGGAAAAAAATTCCTTACAATTCCGATTGTCTTGTGCCACTCCACCCTTAAATCATTTGGACCAGTTTTCAATCGATACTGATGCAGTATGGTCCAGTATTATATCTGTAAACTCAGAAATGATTCATTTGTCCACAACGCCATTCCAAGTGCTGATTGCAAACATTTTTCGAAGCACATAATTCCTTTGTCATCGGATGTCGCGAATGAGAGCAGTGACCCATTTTGTCCACTTAGTTGGTTCACTGTGTTCCCCGTGAAACCGCGAAGGGGGAATTTTTAGTTGCATAAAATATCCGATGGATCAATGGTGTTGGCATTGGCAGGCAAAGGCATGCTGGTAAATTATAATCTTCTCCGTTAATTTAGATATTTTTCGGAAGTTCATTGGTTCTATGTTATCGGAAAAAGCGGCCGGTAGTCACAATCAATTGGTTTGCCAGTTCAGCGGAAAAAATATGTATGTTTTGCTGCCTGAAATTCTTAGAAGTTGATTGCGTTGTCCCTTGAATGATAAAGGCCTTTGCATTCGAATCTTATGTTTATCCAGAAGTGATCGCTCCTCTTGCCACCGGATGTTGCGGAAGTGAACAGAGACTCGGGAGCATGTTCAGTTGGCTCATCACTTCTCCGTAAAACCATGGAGAAAATTATTTGTGGCGTGAAATTCCTAGTGGTTGATCGTGTGGTCCATTATCAGATCGCGTTCGTACACCCGACTCTTCTCCAGTAAGTCAAATATTATTTTTCCGATACTGATCGCCGTAGTCATCAGATTTCCGGGAGCTTACAGTGACTTGGCAAGCCAATTCAGTTGGCTCATCAATTCGCGGGAAACCGTGAAGGAAACAACTGTTCGTTCTTTAAAATTATTGGCAATTGATTTCGCGGTCCAATTCTGGATAAAAGCACATAACCGTCTTAATCTACTCCATTTTAAGTCTTCCTCCTCCTCCGAAGAAAGGGAGCAAGGCCGGGAGATCCCTGTTGTCTCATCGGGAGTAGTTTTGTAGACGACGACCCTGCCTTGCGGCGGAGAATGAATGTACACAGTCTCGTATCTCCTTCGCCATCCTCATCATCCGCTCTCCAAGTTCCCCTCAGTCTCCTTTCGGGACTGTGTCCGTGCGGTGGGTGGGGTACAGTCTTCGCATCGCTAAGTGCCCGGGTATGAACCCCTGTCGTTGCTCAAGTTTTTATGTGCAATCCTGATCCCCACTTCGGATGTCATCCGGAGAGAAAAGCAAGCGAAGCACTTCGTCGTCGAATGGGACGTTAAATTGGGAATACTCGTTGAAATTTCAGCAGGATTTAAGGTAGCTGTAGTGGTAATCGCGGGTCATTGAGTGCGCATTTTAATCATTTCTTAAGAAGATTATTTAGAGGAGACTACATATCTTGAGGGTTTTTACCAGTCTGGTCATTTTACAAGGTCTGATCTTCGGGAAAATTCGCCAAGGGATGCGTTTCATTGATCTGAAACAAATTACACTATTACTTCATGCTTTTTGCGGCTGCTTAAATTAAAAAATAAAATTCGAATGTAGTCTCTATTATGACTTGGGAAAAATCTTGCTCTCAAACTATCTTAACTCCATCAAGACCGTGAAAATGGCGATTTTCGACCTTAAAAAAAACAGCGAATGACCCTGAATTTGACGTCATTGAACGAGTGGCCACCGTGGTTGTTGGTCGCCGCCTCCCCAGATAACCAACCAACCTCCCGGTAACCCGCGCCCACTCATACAATCACCGCTCTAGCTCCCGCATCCAGTGCACCACGTTCATGCCTTGCTCGGGAGTTTCGCAACGCTAATTGAGAACGGTCGCGTGATTGGTCACTCTCGCGCGAGCAGTTCACAAAGGGCGCATCTCGCAAATTTCCCGTCGCTTCGCAACAACCCACACTCAAACGACTCAACAGTGATGAACCGCATCCAATCCCACATCCCCCTCCTGCTCCACTCTCTTAACATATTGCCGAGTGCTCGTTGCCTCGACGAGATTATTTTTTCTCCTGTCGAAGGTCACTCGTTGTGGGCCTTCCCAGGCTTCGTCGTGTTGTTTGTTGCTTTTTCAAAGAGCCTATAGGGAAAAGGCTGTGAGGTCGGCGGGTGAACGAGGGGAACAACCATCTTTGATGGTGAACGACTCGTTGTTTGGTTATTCAGGGAGGAGTTGATCATCACATTTTCGTCGTCAAGGAGGTTCCACCTCCCTGTGGGTGGGAACAAATTTTGAATGCACGCTTTTTCGTTTGGATTATTTAAAAATTGTTCTTTTTTATGGTTTCCTTTACTGTTTAAAAAATTAAGATTTAAAATAGGAGTATGATTGGACGAGTATATTTTTAATAAAAATGTTTTCAGACATGGAAGGTGACTGTTGTCCGTTTCCATTGAATTAACGCATTTTTACTTCGATTTTTGGGTAATTTTCGAATAACTCAAAAATTATAATGGACAGTTGCCTAAAGTTTATTACTACTCAATTAACCGGGAGAATTCGCTTCTTAACAAGTTTTTCCCGAAAATGGCATATATATCAGGTAGAAAAATTCTCTTGTCTCACCCATTTTCGCATTTAAGGTAGTTTGAGCGAGATTTTTCCTTAATCATAGTAGAGACCATATTAAAACTTTATTTTTAAATTTAAGCAGCTCTAAGAAGCAAGAAGTAAATATTGTAACATCAATTGGCAAAAAATTTGTTTTTAATTACTCAAATTCTCAGTAATTGACTAAATATACAATTTTAAGGTCGATGTACAAACTCTTTCTCACCGTACACTGAAAATCCATTTACAGCCGAAGATGTTTTTGCTATTCTGTAAGTATTACTGCGGTGAGTAGTTGATTTATTTTTATTAAATAGTAGATAAAACATACAAACTACGCACTATTAAATTTTTCACAAGATCTACCCTTAAAACTTTCTCATTTTTTTAAATAAAGTCTCTAGAGTGCATACCCGTGGATGTTATATTTTTCTCATTTAAAAGAAAAGATTTTTTCACTATAATGAGGTCAAATTCATCGGAAACTTGTGTGATGTGATATCTTGCTCTATCTACCTGAACACCTTGTAATACCAGTTTCGATTTTAGAAAAAAAAATAACGTTGGAAGGGCATTCGTTGTTTATATGAAACAGTGGACGCTTTTTTGTTTTAGCCGTGCACCATTTTCCAGACTACTTATTGGTTCATGCCTGGTATGGAATCACCCCCATGCCTCACACTCTGGTTCTCACGTTACTTCGTAGATATAGATGCGTGTATGTATGCAATCTGACATGTCGGGCGTCCGGGTATGATAAAACCTTTGCTTCATGCATTATGATCCGTAGTGTGATCAGTCAACGTGCAAATGTAGCAGAAGAATCCGTCTCTTCGTCCTTTCATCGGAAGCAGCATATCCACGGAATTGAGCCAAGAATAAAAAGGATGTTCATTGGAGTAATTGTAGTGATAGATGTTCGAGCTGTTTGCTGCTAATAGTTGGGTCTGGGATTCACATCCTGCCCTTCAACCAAGCCAAGGATGATTGGATGTCTTGTGTTCCCTTCATCCCAAGAGGCGCCGAGCAGCATAAAGAGTGGAGTTGATGCCAAATCCTTAATTCATGACTTTAACTCGCCAAAGGTCAACACTTCTTCCGTACGTATGTTGGTGCTGCTCCAAAAACCTGAACCTGAACAAGAGGATAGCTACACAGTCGCACGTATCATTCAGATCGGAAACCTTTGTTTATTCCATGAAAGGAGAAATCTTTTCAAGCGTGAGCCGAGGGTGAATCGAGTTAGTGTGGTGGCTAGAGTACTAGCTTCTCATCCCTAAGGCATGGATTCGGATCCCGGCGGTAGCGGAGATTTTTTTCTGAGTAATCCCTATTCCCACTTTGGTGCCTTGTGGACAAAATGTTAGCGCTAACATTCCGTCATGCCGGATGGGAAATTAAATCATGGTCACCTTTGTGTCTTTTGTAAAGAGTAGGCTAACGCCAACGCCGAGTTTCTCTCCACCCTTCCTCCACTCCCCAATTAACCCACCCTTACCTAATCACCCACCTATCCTTAATGGCGCAAATGACTTCAGTGGTCGATCGCCTCCTCAAATAACCAACAAACCAAAACTGAATGAACATGTACAAATGAATGATGAATGGGAAACAATTCTAACCTCATTGCAAGGGAACGGAGGACATACTGAGAGAGAGTAAAAGAGTTGAACTACCTGCCGTAATTAAGGAATTTCAGTTAATAGCGAAGAATTGGAGAAGAAACAGATATTTTATAGAACATGAGGGGGTTATAACGTATGAAGAGCTAATGCAAATGGAGGAAGAAAGTACTTAGAAGCACCTCATGATTTGCCTTATTCTTTTACGGTTATAAAAAAAAGGTTACCAGTTAGTGAGCAAATAGGTATATATAATGATGATCCATGTGAGAACCCTCTTGAGGTTCTGTTGCATGTGGGTCTCACTGAACAAAACCATATTGGGCATCGGAACTGTTATGCTATGGTAGAGTTTTGTAATTTTTCTTTGAGAGAATCCATCACTCACACTAAGAAAATTAGTTTTTTGAGCATCGCTGAAAATCACATTGTCGCAGGTCCACCAATATTTCTACTTTCTGGTCCTCAGAATAGTCCAAGTCTCCTCTCAAGTGCATTTTACCATATTTTAAAATCGTAAAATAAAATCTCTACTTCGAACTCCTCATAAATTCCCTTTCATGATTTGGCCAAATGACGAATTTTCCAAAATGTCAGACCTCATTCATTCATTACAGTAATCTACCGGTTAGAGGTAGGTTGTCAGACCTAGCCCAATGAATTTCTCACACCTCAAGCCCTCAAGATATTATGTAGTCTCATCAAAATCGTTAGTCTGAAATAAATAATGTAAACATACATACTATTATTCTCGTACAATAGTAGTAGATATTTCTAGATTGAATGAAATGATTGAGTATTTCTTGCTACTGGATTAATTCCATGAATTCAATAAGTAATACGTAGCTCAACTTAATGCGACCACCGTTTGGGGGTCCAGAATTTCATGCTCAGGGTTGTGAATTTAGTTACTTTACTCAGCTTCTCTTATGCTTGACAGCTAAATGTTGAGGTCTCCAGGACTAAAAGGCTGTGATACTTCCCGCCCTTAAAGATTTCGGTTTCCTCCCCCATCCCCTGCCTTACAACAAGACGTACATCGGACATTTTAAGGCCTTCCCTTTTAAGGGTCTCGCAATCGTGTTGTCCTTCGGGCTAAAATAGCTCTGCCGGCCGAGATGTAACATTCTCTTGAGAGATGGAAGGACTGGTATCACCTCTCTTGTGTTCGAATGGCCTCCAAGCAAAATTGCATCGATCGTGATCCCTTGATTGCGCCCCAATTATCGCCTCGAAATATAAAGGAGGGGAACTGACATGGTTGCTGGACATAGGCATCGCGAAACGCTCATAATACATGCTCGGATGCAAACCATGGCCTGTTAGGCATTTCTCGCGCGCGTGAGATCTGCATTCTTGAGCCTCCCGCTTTTTTACGACTGGTGGCAATTAACATTCCTGGCTGTGGAAACTGTACTGTGGGTCGGTGTGCATGCCAACGTGCTGATTGCTAAAGTGCGAACCATTTTTAAAAATATATCCTTAAAAACCATAATAATGTTATGAATGGCGCTCTTTTAACTTGGTAATATTCACGGTAACGGGTTTCACCCTCACAAATTTTCTCCCAGTGGGGATAGAGAAATAAAAACTCGTATAATTTTTGTGAATGACGGCCAGATCTGTATAGCTGCTAGAAAGATTTGAGAGGAAAGCATTGTGTATAAATATGGGCATGTGTGCAGTGAAGAATCTCGGAGAATTCGTTATAAAAACGAAATATACAGATTATACATAAAACCTATAGTATCTACCTACAATAAGGTGGCTGTAGCGGTAATCGTAGGTCAATAAGTGCACCTTTTGATAATTTTTCAAGTAAGTCGAAAAAAATTCTAGGACCACATTTCATTTAAGTGCATTTGTTTATGCGGTGGAGCTCACCATACGTGCGATAGTGGAAATGAGTTAAGAATTATATTTTACATTTTGTCCTTTAATAAAGTATGTGACGTGAGTCTTCGAAATTTAGGCGAAAATTATATTTAAATGTGTTTTTTTTTTCAAATCGTTCTACTCGTCGTGACACCGTGATATTTGTTAGCAACCATTAGAGCAGTATGAAATGCCTTTATTCGCGTTTAGAAGAAAATCATCAGATGTGTAATTGAATTAATACGAAATATATGCATGTGCCATAGATGCTGTTAAAATAGCATTGAAATGCCAAAAAACCAAATCTGTATGATGCAATTTTTCACTTTTATCTATAGACATCACTAATAGGAACACGTGCACGCGAAGTTTCACGTAAATCTGTACGCCTCGGTGGCGGCGGGGTTACGTCCTCGCCTGCTAACCCAAAGGTCGCGGGTTCGAATCCCGCCTGGGGAGGATTTTTCACTTCCCAGGGCATGGTTGTGTGTGCTCGTCTATTGTTAATACCCCGATGTAAAGGCCAATGAGTGCTGTTTTCGGTGGTGATGGAAAAGAAATAAATAAATAAATATACAAAAATCCCTCCCACCACCTTAATGAGAATCCGGTGGGTAGGGCATGCCCAGCGGATGCCGGAAGAACGGTTAGCAACGAAGGTCTTCACTGAGGAGATGGGAGGGAAGTGATCAGTGGGAAAACCATGGGATAGGTGGGAAGACATCATTACAATAGATGTACTTGAACTACTTGAAGCGAGGAACTGGAAAAGACTGACTAGAGGACAGAGATGATGAATGGAGGCAGCAAATTGAGGACAATTCTCGATTTTGGCTGCAGTGCTTTTGAAGAAGAATTATTTTTGTGAGAGCTACTAAAATCCTTCATTATCCGGTCCAAGTTGCTGCATCTCCATGATGGCGCAGAATTCTCGAAACCCGGGTCGGATGATAAGTTGTTTCAGTGGAATTTACTAAGTAATTTTTAATGCTATTTTTTATCTTTTATTCATTCATTTACATATTTTTTCTTCATCTTTTTATTTGTTTGAACGCAAAACTCGAGTCAAAGGTCATTTGTCAGCGTTCTAGTCTACTGTGCGCTCTTGATTGCCCGACATTCTCCGAGTCATTATGATGCAGAAGTGCGAAAAGATGGCCAAAATTGGAGAAAAAAAAAGTTTTCATAGAGGGTATATTAATATGGAGTGGTGTAAAGTTACCAATGGCGATGCTAGATACGTTACCAGCTAGACAACAGGTGCACACTTGGTCTACCATGGTGTGTAATATGTGACCGCCTACTATGGTGTGAAAGTGAGCGGCAAATAGGTGGCAACTGCAAAGCATTAGATCAGTGGTAACTAATCTAGTAAGGGACTACACAAAAATGATTAAATGAAGCCGCAGCATATCATAACTTGACATCGCTTGGTCAAACTTCCTTCCGCCTCCGCCGTTGCGGAGCAATAACCGCGTGTGACTTTTGTTTATTTTGTGGCTTCCAAAAACAAGTTAGCCGCGGCATGCCATCTATCGTGAGACACCGACTGTAAGCCATGTGATATTAGCTATCCGTGCAACCACTCTTCACCTTTTACTAATTCGTTCAAAATTTATGCTTTAAGATGCTTGCTTTTTACCACGAAGTAATTTAAAAACTTCACGTTACCCATGTTTTGATGCCTTCACTGAAAATTAACACCTAAATACATGTTGGCGCTGATCGGACTTCAAACAGTAACTTCCCAGCCACAGTGTAGGCGGGAAATATTCCCTGGTCATTTGGATGCAGGATGGGGACTGCCCAATCAGCTGGTTGAATACTGTAATGAACTAATCTTGAGGTTGCGGGTTCGATTAGGTGGATTATATGGATTTTTCACCATTTCGGGCGTGGGATATTTGAGCTAGTATTTCCTTGGTTCCCAACTAGGGTTGCCAACCCTCCCGTATTTCCCGGTAGCTCGCGTATTTTTCCCTGTCAGTATTAGCTAGTATCAATAACATAAGCACATTTCATCCTATCAATTTAAACTTTGGTAAGGTATGTGCTTTGTATGTCTTTACTGAGTGTATGCAGAATGATTGCAGATGCGCCGTTCACAACTCAAAAAGTAGTGTTTTCTAGTGAAATATTGTCGAGTTCCTAATCTCCCGTATTTTTTCAAGAAAGTTGGCAACCCTATTCCCAACACCTGGATGCTTTGAGGCCTTAAGGGCTGTTTTTAATTTTTTTCAAGTTGGGAAATTGAAATAAGACATGACTTTAATACATTTACCCATACCCATTTACCAAAGAAGAGAATGGGTGGAACCCCCACGGTTCGATAGCACGGGGCGATATTGAAGTCATTAAAGTGCGCTATCGGCCAAATTGAATGTATCGGTAGTGCAGTTAATGTGCCGAGAACAAAGCTATTTGGGAGTCTTTCACTCAAGGTGTTGAAGTTGGCGCGGAAGCTAACTTCAGCGCACGCGAACGACGTAGAATGTAACGGAATGTGCGCTGTCGAAACGTTTGGTCACCCGCCGATGGGGAGCATTCTGCAGGTGCACAACTGTCGCGGTCGACAGTTTAGTGTGCAGTTATCGAATTCGTTCAAAACAAGCATTTTAGAAAGGTTTTTTTAGAAATGTTTTACCACTGAGTTATTAAAAACTTTGCATAGTCTATGTTTGACGTACTTATTGTAAATCAACAAATACAATAATACGGATGCGATTATCGAAGTTCTGCTATTGCTAAGCACACATGAAATGTGCTCCCGATCTGTTTTAAAGTGTTTTAAAGTTTTTCGTGGAAAAAACATGGTTCACTCTCGTCCGTCCAGACTCCCATCTACCCTCTTCTTCTAATCCTATGATACGTGCCCTCATTCTTCAAGAAAGCAGCGGAATTCTGTGAGAGGAAGTGTTGAAATTCGTCCGGTGGTGGTACTTGAAAAAATATTCAGTTCGGATTTCCATAACGTTCGCGATCAACAGGTGCTATACAACTTTCGAGTTTCAAATTGTTTGCGCCCGGAGGAAGTGCTCGTCGCACTCGTGATAGACGGTCGGATTCAGTGCGGCTTCGAGGGGAGGCGTGGAAAAGTAGGAGGGAAGAGGACTTTTAATGAGGAGAACAGATGGGTCGTCGGTGAGCGCATTGCATTTCCGTGGTGTTCCCTACCGGACGGCAGGGGTGCCAACCTACCCGCACTGTAGTCGAGATGGTTCCACCAGTTCCACCTTTTAATGACTTGAAGATGGTTGGAGCGATTTTGGTTTATGTACAGATTTGCGTGAAACTTTGCATGGTTGCATATATATATATATATATATATATATATATATATATATATATATATATATATATATATATATATATATGGATGAAAGTTATGATATCTATGGATAAATGATATCTATGGCATATATTCGCAATAATTTGATTGAAAATGTACAGATTTTATTCTAAACATGGAACAATACGTTTATTATTGCTATAATTATTGCTATTAAATATCCAGATGTCGCGTCGAGCTCAATATCCGAAAAAAAAAACATTTTAATATGTCGTCTAAATTTCGAATACTGAACCGAAAACTCTAGTAATACAGAATAGCATAACACGCTTTAATTAAGGAAAAATGTGAAACATAATTCTTGTATCATTGGCATTACTACCGGTATGTTGAGTTCCAATGTATAAATAGATGCACTTAAATGAAATTTGGGCCAAGATTGTTTTTCGACTTACTTGAAAAATTATTAAAATATTTACTCAATGACCCACGAGTAGCGCTCCAGCCACCTTAATGTCACATAATTCATGTTCTGACGACTTGCAGGAAAAAACCTGTCCTCTGTTTGATACGAACATCTAAATCCTACCTTTCCACGTTCTATTTTTCGCTATTCGAGCATGAAATCACGTGGTGTTAAATGCGAGAATGGGTAGAAGAACATGGGTAAAATGGTATTTTCCTGTTTAATTTGAATGCTATCATCGCGTACACTTGTTTTTAAGATGCTAATTCTCCCGGGGAATTGAATGGTGATAATCAAGGCACCAATGCATCTTAGTTTAAGAGTAATTTGCAAAAAAATACATAGGAACTGAAGTCGTAATGCGTTAGTTAGTTTAACCCGTTCAGTGGTGAACTTTACTTGAAAGTGACCAACTTCTTTCTTTCGAAATTTGGATTAATGGGTAAGAAAAAAAATAAATAAAATTTTTGAAAAAAAAATATATATTCAATCCTACTCTAGAACTTGAGAACACAATTCCTATCACTTCTCAGGTGACATGGGCTATGGTATCGAAGAACTTAAATGATTCCATTTGGAATCTTTCAGTCAGATATCAGAGTTGATAGAAATAACACAGCAGTGGGCTTCCATGGCTGGAAATTGTTTTCTTAAAAAAATATAATCGTCAAGTATATTACATATTTTGCATCTTAATGTTTTTTCATGGCTTAGGCGGACGGAAAGGAAGACAAACGAGGAAGTTCTTGGTATGGTGGGTGAGGAGAGGAAACCTCTGAAGAAGATTAGGAGGAGGCAGAGTAGGTGGTGGTTTATGGATGAAGTTAAAGAGGGACGTAGGGTTGCTTAAGGTCATGATAGAATGGAGGATGTTGGGTAAGCGGGGAAGGCAAAGAAAGAGAATAGGTTTTATGGACAGGCTGAAGATTCGTAGGACGTACGCTTAGATGAAGAAAGAAAAATTATAGGTAAATAGGGCTTCGCACGTGTAAAAATCTCATCATGTAAATTTATACTCCCATTTAAACCTACATTAACCGGTAAATTACTTTAATAATAATGTTTTCAGCTAAAGCAATGTTTTTTTTTATCAGCACAAGCGTAGATGTGTAATTCAGTATCGGTTTTGACTTAAACAGTCGCGGTGGGGCCACCTTTAAATGAACTGAATCGGGAGTATGAGGGGAAAAATAAATAGAAGAGCGTCTCTTTCCGTTCGTTTCGAAAGCGGTGTAAACCTTCCGGTAGGAAGCGCGATCGGGGACGGATGAGAGTGACTGGAATCGTCGCAGTTTCAGTGGCGACCGACGCCGAGCCGGGTCGAAGGGTAGAAGTGGTTTTCTTGTCAGTTAGAAAAACTCGGCTGTCTTTGCGGGGCCAGCGAGAAGTTATTGCTGTGATATTGTGTTTGTGAAAATGCGGCGGAGACTTGTCTCACTCGTTCGGTATTGTTACTGCACCGGTTTCTAGATCGAAGATTATGTGGAGGTTTTTCTCTCTTTAGCTGTCGTCCATGTAAGTAGGAATTTTCTTTGGAAAGTAGTGCTTGCTTACCTTAAGGCTGTTTGAGCGACATTGTTCTCTAGTCATAATGGAGGCCATATTTGAATTTTATTTCAAAGTTTTAAGCAGTTGTTAGAAGCATGAAGTGAATATTGTAACATGTACTAAGAACTAAAACACTTTGTTTTATATTAAATTATCTGTAATCAGCCAAATATACGTATGTAAGGCTTTAACCTGAGTCATTAGTTTCAGGCCTTACGCTGAAAACTCCTTCACAACTGAATGAGTTTTTTTTGCTGTTTTGTAAAAAGTGTTTGGGTGAGTGACAAATCTATTTTTTTAATATTTGACGAAGCACACGAACGGCACACAAAGTTAAATGTATTATTATTTATTATTTATGCGTCATAACCACCTCGATTTTTTAAATATTCTCTCTGGAGTGCATAGCCACTCCATATCTCTTGGAAAATGTCTTGTACTTTTTGGCAACTAAGTATATCGAAAAGTAGTGCAATAGTAGGGTTATATATTGGTATCATTAGTATTTTTTTTGTGACGAGCCCAAATTCGTTGAATTTTATGTGAAGCGACATCTCGCTCTAACTACCATAATATCGGAGAGACATCACCAGTATCGTCAAAGTCGTCATTTCTTGTAGCATACTGCATTTGGAAGTTTTACTCCCGTGTCCTGACTTCCATGTTAGTGGAAGTATTCTGTAGTAATGATTCTAATCTTCAACCCGTCACTTCTTGTGACATCATAATTTTGGAAGTTTTACTCCCGTGTTCCGACTTCAATGTTTATGCAAATGCTTGCAATGCTATATCGGAGTCATATTCAATTCTTGCGTCCTCTTGTCGTTTCATGATGTCGGAAATGCTTGTTCCTTCTCTCTCTCAACCTTTATCAGACTAGTATCCTCAATTTTCAGTACTTCCTTTAGTTATCTATTATCTTCCAATTTGTCCTCTACTCCCCCTCCCCTTTGACTGAATTGGTCGATGTCGTTTGATTACGACGTTGGTTTTGGGGTATCTATTCTTATCTAGAGTTCGATTAGAAAAGCTCAATGAATGAAATAGTTGAAAAAACGGGAAATGAAAAATTAGTCTTACAATTAGTCGTGACTCCGTAGAAATGTATGTACATCTCCTGTCTCTAACTCCGTGGAGAAACTTTTCGCCACATTTTCTCCTGGTGCACTAATTTATGTTCAGCTGCGACTTTCTACTTCATTGAAATATTATCACCTTCGTTTTTATTTGTTCGTATCACTGTCTCAAGAGGATGGAGAAAGTGCGATAGGCGGAAAAGAGGACGCTGGAAAACCCTCGTGGCATGGTTGGGTAGGAGAAGGATTTTCGTGAGGAAATCAAGAAGGGGTAAAGCTGGCGGATGGAGCGAGTGATAACAATTCTGAAGGCCGTTCTGGTGTTGAGAATTCTTCGAGAATGGGGAAGAGGTAGGAGGATGGGCATTTTAAATGTTTTGAAGAGACGTGTAAAGTATTAAGGACTGAAGATAGATCTACATTAGCATAAAAGCCTGCTACTTAGTCACAGGGTTGCAACAGGCCTGGAATACCTCTAAATGTCATGGAAATTGAAAATAAGCCTCTAAAAGTCATAGAAAACTATAAATTAGGTTGGAAATTTGCTTTTCTAAATTTGCATTCGTTTGGTGGCCAGCGAGAGTAACACTCGGTCCAGGCAAGAGTTCACCACCACCTTGCTGTGTTGAATGCTGTTTGAATTTTCCTCATCGAGTTGTATGCCATGAGAAAGGAAGCGGATTCTCTCACAGTTCCATATGTTGGTAAACTGTAATCACCCATACTACTGGCTGCCCGCACACATTAGAACCACTCATCCTTCGGGACACATTTAAGTGAATTGCTTGAATCAACTGAATCAACCCTACTTGCTTACGAGACTGAGTTTTCTAATCGAGACGAGCGTTCAAATATTTTCACTTGTTGATCGTTCAAATTGGGTGTTCAAAAATCTTTTTTGAAGGTACCCAATGGAGATCTACCATCTCAGGTGTATTTTTCCGTCGATCCTGCATCTTATTCCGCTCCAAGGTATTCATTTTAACGTCCATCTGTGAAAATTCACCGTGAAAAACTGTTAGCTCAGTTCTGTATCCGAATCTCTTAACCGGCCAGTTCCTTGTTCCGAACCGGCAAATGTGAAATCGCCTTTTTCAAGGTGATTATCTCCCATTTGGTGTTATGTTTGTGTAGACGTAGTCTACACAAACGTGGTCTACACGTGGTTTGTGTAGACGTGGTCGTGATGGCGTTCAATATGCGTTCGTGTTAATTTCGCAATGAAGATTGCTGTTCCTTTGTAAATGCGTTTTAGTTTGCTTCCCGGAATCACGTTCACAATAGGGGTTATTTATGCGTCGCTGATAGAAGTGTCTGTTTCTGAAGATCCGATGTCGTTGTAGTGGCGTTGTTTTAGTTGTTCCGTTAGTTTAGATCGTGTCCAGCCGTCAAAAAAATACGAGGAATAACATTGCACCACACCGCAATGTTTGTTTCCGAATAAAGTGCTTATAATTTAGGTTAATTGCTTGGCGCACTTCCATGACTACTCTGTTGCAACCCTCATCCACTAGATCGGTCAAAATGAATAGCTATTTCCCTTCTAGGAGCCTTATCGTAGTGAAAATTTTCTAGTGCGTTTTGATTTTATCGAAAATGTGGTGTCATTTCGATCATTATATTTATCACTTCGTCGAGGAGCAATTATTCATATTTCTTGTAGTGGCAGTGGATAATTTCTGATCCAAAGTGTCTAGTCAATGACTTAATTCTCTATTTAGCTTCGCGGAAATAACAACGATGCGATGATTGTAGGTGTTTTACTAATGTAATAGGAAGAACCGCGTCTTTATTTCCGCAGCACTTCTTATTGACTTCTTTTATTTCGCTGCACTCTTACCTAATGAAATGAAAAGCACTTCTTGAAGTCCGCTGTTAACATTTAATGTCGACATAGGTTCCAACTGTTTGGTCAATTTCAAAGTCGTTAATAAATGACTGTAAGCAGTTGGAGTATCCTGGTTTGGTATTAAGGTGGTTGGAGCGATTTTTGTATTCATACAGATTTGCGTAAAACTTTGCATGCGTGTTCGTATAAGTGATATATATGGATAAAAATGAATAAATTGCATCGTGGCAGTATGATATTTTGGCGATTCAATTATATTTTAACGCGTAGCCTTATAGCACATGGCATACAGTTCATAATATTTCGATTACGTATGTACAAATTTTCTTTTGAACGCGAAATAATACATATCTTATTATTATAATTGTTGATAACAAACATCAAGATGTCACACCGTGTCCAATATTCGAAAACAACCTATTTCGTAAAATTTCGCCCGAATTTTGAATACCGCCCCGAAAACTCAAGTCGTAACATGCCTTAATTCGGGAAAAAATTAAAATATCATTTCCATTACTGACTGGTGAGTTCCATCGCATAAACAGATGCAATTTAATGAAATGTGGTCCAAAAATTATTTGCGACTTAAAAAATTATTAAAATGTGCACTCAATGACCCACGAATACCGCTCCAACCTCCTTAAATCTCACGTGTGGACTTCACGAAGGGGTTCTTTTTATTTCACTTGTAATGCAGTTCCAAATCTAGCTGCAAAACATAAAGTGAATTCATACCTGTTTATCCAATGGAGCCCATGTTGTCATCTCAAATTTTACCCAATGAACTCCGGATTGAAGAACAGGTTTGAAATTCTCTTTTAATTGGTATAAAAAAAAGGAAAAGTTTTTCCTCCACGCTCCGGAATCATAAAAAGAATGAGAAACCATCGTTTCCCAAGCCTTGAACTTCTTTTTTCATTTTTAATGTATTTTCTGTCATGGCGTGCATTTCGTGTTTTAACTTTTTAATTTTATCAGATAATTGTTTGCGGTAAAAGCAGAAGGGATAGGGTTAGGAGTGAGTGGGTGATGAAAGAATGTGAAAGAAATGCTCCAGTAAATGACATGCATGAAAGTGCCCTGCTACTTTCATGCATGTCATTTGTTTGGTCATGTCGAGAGAATGGATGAGTGTCGAAAAAAATCAGATTTATGATGGAGAAGAGTGAATTGTGTGAGGGAAAATGTTGGCCGCGAACGTCATGAGTTAATGTAGTGGTGGAAGATGCTGTTAAGGTGGCTGGAGCGGTAATCGTGAGTCGTTGAAGGCACATTCTAATAACTTTCCAAGTAAGTCGAAAAAAATATCCTTGGACCACATTTCACTCAAGTACACCTGTTTATACGTTGGAAATCAACAAATATGCAGTAATGTATATGATGCAAGAGTTATATTTCAACTGTTCGCCTTAATTAAAGCATTGTTTTGCCTTGAATTTTCTGCGCGAAATTCGAAATTGACGAGAAAAGTATATATACTTACTCTATGATATTACTAATAAGGACACGTATGCAAAGTTTCACGCAAATCTGTACATAAACAAAAATCGCTCCAGCCATCTTAAGAGAATGGGTATTAAGAGTCATAAGAACAGGAGGGCGTGTATGAAGCAATGGATGAGTGTAACTGAAGCGAAAGGGGCATGCAAGGAAAGGCCGTTATGGAGGAAATTCGCTGAGTCAGCTTATCAGACCTATCACCGAAGAATTTCATTGTTTTTTTTACCGTGCCTACCCCGAGAGAAATATCGTGATGAGCCTGTGTTTGCGTATGTAACTTTTGAATTTGGCGCATTTATGTTTTGCGGGTCGTCATTCGATAATTGAAATTCCTCTCATGTCCATGACTCAAATTCTGCTCTAATTTTAACCACAGTTTCCGTCGTAATGTGGTGAGAGTTAATTTTGAGGGGATGACGGTAGCAGTTTTCCTCTTGTCTTAATAGCTCGACCCATTTCGTCTTAAACTCTCCATCACTTGGCTCAGTGTACTCATGATTGCTCATTCGGTTCAATGCGCAACATACAATGAGCTTTAAAACGCATTGGAAAGGTTTAATTTTCATTCGCTCAGTATGGACATAAACTTCACTTCATTAGTTCACTTTTTCATGAAATGCAATGTAGGTACTTAATTTTTCATTCAACTCAGTTTGTACTCATATATTTCCCCACCAATCGTTATCGTGAGTTGTTACCACTGAGTATGTCTCTGAACCTTTTTAATAGCTTTTTGTGGTAATCACATCGGATGCCCCCTTATTATTATGGACTTACCCATTTTTTTTATTTTGCGTCTTCACTGTCATATTTTCGTAGTTATGAGACGAAGAATGACCTTACGATTTTGCGGTCGGTTCAATTTTGCTTTTTTTAACTAAACGCTCGTATTAGGCTGTATTTCACCAACCATGTTTTGATTGAATAGTTTTAATAATTTCTAAATGCAGAAAAATAAGATAGTTACCATTCTTCATCTTATTGCATGACTAGAATGAGGAAGTCCTCCATAGTTGGGGTTGCCTTCGATGCAGACGTTTCTAGAGTGATATATCGTCTGCATGGTATCTTACATGCCACTGCATAGGTGCGTAGCAGGGAGTGTAATTTAATGTCTCGAAAGCTTAATTAAGTAACGATTTCATGGAGACAATGAATGACCAATCTTCGACACAGTTTGTCCTCCAGTTATTTGGTGGCAGCGGTTTAGCATTACTGCAATATAAAAGTTGGTATAGTTGCGCATAAGGTGCACACAGGCCTTTTGCTGAGTTGTTTGAAAACTATGAATAAATGCTTCAAAACAACCGAAAAAAGCGCCGAAATTGGTTATATTCTTAGGAAATATCTCCAGAATTAAACTTTTTACGGGAAAGATTTAGTTACGTAAATGAATCCAAAAGCTTGAAAAATATAGCTGTATAAAAATGGTTTCTGTAACGTGGAAACTAACGCAGCCAGTGGAAGAAGTACGTCCGTACCTTAAGTGCAATTTTACCAAAATTGTTTCTATTGAAGCGTTAACTTTCACTTCTTGTGTAGATACACTTTGCTCCAGAAGTTTGCTTTCATACTAATTGCGCCTTATCAAGTTCTGTAGTATTACACTGATAGATTTTGCCTACCCTTGTCTACTAAAGTCATGAGATCAGTTTGTTTTCCTCGTCCTTAAATACATTGTCTTTTCTAGAACCAAAAGCACTTACGCAATCTGAATTTCTTGCTGAGAAAGATTTGACGAAGGCTTAATTAAACCTTCCTAAATTTATTTTAGTCGTTGTCCTCTTCAGAAGTTAGTAATACCTCATATAGAAGTCGTCAAATTGGGGAAATGTAATTTTTCCGTTGTGTTGCGAAGGGGGCGCTTCAAACCTATGGCAATCATTTTTCCAGGAATTAGGACTAGGTTCTCTATCGTAGCCGTAATCGTCACATTTAATTGGATGGCTTAATTGATAAGTCGTTTTGTTGTAGTTTACGCCCTTCTTGTTGTTGCTGTTGATGCAATTGAAGGAGGGAATGGCTATGCAAAAACATGCCTAGTCAGAATCATCTTGCGTCTTTCAAACTGGGAATTCTTATTAGATAACTGTACGCTACCCTTTTTGTACCTGCTGCTTAATTACTGCTCGTCCATGCCTTTCTTTTTGCTTGTGCGTTCCACTTAAAACCATGGGGATCTGGGTTGTAAATCCAGTCAAGGCGAATGATTATTTTTACCGCAAATGTTCACATATTAGCTCAACCTCAAGTGAACGGAAAGTAAGGTCTTAGCTGCGGTAACACACTTAATGCAAAGGGCAGAGAAAGAAAATCGATTGTAAATATGATACATGTTTAAAATGTAGCGACTTGTCGAAAACGTGTCGACCCAATGACGTTCTTTTTGTATCTTCGGAGAGAGAATCTGTTCCCTACGAAGAAGTAAGCTGAATATTTTGTTGAAAACTAAAAAAGAGAGTTCCTCTATTATTCTAGATGGGTAGTTTTTGACGGAGGGCTTAATAGACACGCTGAATTGTCTCTTTTCAGTGTTGCCTAAAGTTTGACTTGACCGGGTGACCTCTTGTTCTCTTCTGTTTCTTTCCTTTCACTTTTGACGTTATTTGTTTCGAGTCTGACCTCGTGGACCCTCCCTTTCACTTTTCCATCTCACAGCTGGTCTCAGCAAAACATCGCGCCCTTAAATTTGCCAATTATGTTATATACTTCGTTTTCTTTTCGGTATTCTTAAATCTATCGTATTGTGTCAACCCCTGTGTTAGTAAGAAATTTTTGTCCATTTGAACATCATCCGCATCGCTATGCACAACATTTAAAAATTTCATTTCCGCCTCCTTTTCTTTGGCTGATCCAGGGAGCTATTCTTACAGGGTGTGTATGTTCGGTGATTTTTGTTCCAATTTCAATTGTTGCGTTCTGCTGTACTCCGTTCAGCAAATAGTTTTCTCTACTTGAAGAAAGCTGTAACCTTATTGAACTGTGCCTTTTCACGCTGACCTTAATATATTATTATTGATAGTAAAAATGGGTTGATTTTGTTCCTCTGACTTGGAGAGTTTACCAAGGTGTGTCAGAATTCTTTGGAGCAGATGATCTTTTGAATTTGCGGGAATTCAATCGACACAAATATCATCGGTTTCAGTTTGTGAACGGGCAATTATAGTCTCTTTGAATGCACTTATTTCATTTTGTCTGATGTCTTGGAACTTTAATTATCTGTTTTACCTTAGAGAAAAGAATTTCGTGCCCTCAGTGCCTTCTTTGATATACAGGACTCCTGTAAATCTGTTATTTGGAGCTTTAATTTCTATTTATACTCTCTCATCGTCAACAGCCATGCTTCCGAATTCGATCGTTTGAAGTGACAAATTTTCTCGAAACGTGGTTAAGGGTGGGTTTGATCTCTCCCACCTCACGAAACCGCACATAACCCGCGATCACTGTAGCGTGACTCCCACCGGATTAACGTTCATGGCAGGGCCGTTCGCCGCCTGGCCCACGACCCAACGACCTTGCCGTCAACCTGTGTCTATACCTACCCCTCGGATGTTTGCACAATTTAGAATGACTTTCCTCCTAAAGCCGGGTTCCCACGGTAAATGGTTGCGTAAATTTATTCATGAATAATTAATGAAAACTCTCAGTATCGAACTGCTAGTGGCAATATTCCGTGAACTTCTCTAAATTTGGTAGCTTCGTGAATTATTGACGAAATACGAATAATGTTTGGCTTTTCTGAGCGCATGCACTTCGACCATTGCCAGAGACTACTTACACTACTTAAGAAGAAATCGTAATTGAAAAACGCAATCTTTGACACCAGTCGATATTAAGTAAAGAGGTTATTATTATATTTAATCATATATTTGCGCGAATTGTTAACATTATTTCAATAT
This sequence comes from Pyrrhosoma nymphula, assembly GCA_963573305.1. NCBI lineage: Eukaryota > Metazoa > Arthropoda > Insecta > Odonata > Coenagrionidae > Pyrrhosoma > Pyrrhosoma nymphula. The sequence continues at coordinate 112,405,917 of OY754330.1, read as the reverse complement.
ACGACCGGGACAGAATTATTTTGTGTAAACATCTGTTGTCAAATCACTTATTGTAAATTGATCAATAAATCACGAATTATTATCAATGAACTGCTATGTTGGTATTTATATGTGCATTATTGTAAGCCATGATGTTTGTTCATGTAATTCATTCAGTTTATACTTCAGGCTATAATTACTTCCTTGTAGTTACTATACTTAGTCTCGTAAACTCTGTGGAAAACTCTTCACTATTTGTTGTTTTCGTAAGGATTATGCACTGTAGATTCTTTACAACTAAATATTCTCGTTTAGGGCTTCAGCCCTTGAGTGCCAAATTCATGAATGTTTCCTGATCGTGTGACATCGAGGCATGTACGTTCATGAAGCTTGTTTCATGATTATGGATTTCATGAATAACTTTACGAAAACATTACCGTGGTAAATGGGCCTAATGTACTGCTACTCGTCCCTCTTCGCTTCCTCCCTGCTGGCGAAAATTAATTATTAAAACGACGAACTCGTTCTTGAAATTGAAATACCGCGCGGGATCGGAATGATGTTGTGGCTGGAATGTTGGCATCTCATCCTGAAGGCCCCAGGAGGAATCCCGGAAGTGGAGGACGTTTTTCAGCGGGATATCGATCCTTACGTGGGTGATATGTGGAAAGCCATCAAAGTAAGTGCTGTTCTCTGTCCGTTGGATGGGGCTTATTGTAAGAGTTGTGGACCAATTGGCATGTTTGTTATGGAGTAGATTGACGCCGACGCCGGGTTTATCTCCACCCTTCCTCCAATCCCCAAATAATATATCCCATAACAATCTATCCACTTGCAACAGTGGCGGAAACGACCTCAGTTGTCGGAAAATAATAATTAATGCAATTAGTAGACAAACCCAACCAATATCTCTGAAGCTAATGTCCCAGGGTCAAAATTTTGATAAGATCTTTCGCCAAACTGGTTTTATTGTCGTGTGAAAGGGAGATTTTGAAGAAAATAACACTTAATTTCAAGAATTTGATCCATCGATAGTTTTAGACTTGGAATCAAATTGCATTTTCTTCAAATTCTGCCTATCACACGATACTCAGAACCACTTGATTAAACTTTTCGTCAGATGTTTTGACCGTGGGACACCGGCTTAACCGCGGCATTTTTCTCTTCAGCACGACCATGTTGGATACCTTTCTAACTCCTCCCCCTCCACGGACTTGGAGCTTCTCGTGCGTTTTGGACGTGGCGAGCCGAATTCCCAAAGCATTCATCTCAGATTTCCTCACTCTCTCATTGCTATTATGTTTTTTTCCCGGTTTCCCGGGAAAAATTCCACCCGCGCCTCCCCCACACGCAATGGTCGGGAGAGAGAGTGAAAACTTCGCGTATAAGGTTTCGCATGCGAGAGCATTTCTTCACGTTTCGATTCTCAGGGAAGGCTGCCACCGTCAAATCCACTTAGTCCTCAGAATGTCCATTACACGGCGCTCTTCCTTCCCCAGGAATAACGTCGTTGATCGACGACGAAGGCGAGATTCTAAAGTTTTTGTCGTCTTCATGAGTGCCTTGGTCCAGTCCTAAGGACTTACATCTCGATTGGTGCTTCTCCGCTGAATTTCTATTATATCTAAGAGTAAAATTAGAGTATTACCGAATTTATGTGTACCACGCGTCCACGTGCTAGACGCCCACCGTAATTTTTAATAAAGAAATCGAAACATTTTCCCCCCGCATTTTGAATGCATAGGAAATGGAAGAGCTTGGAATAAGTCATCGACGTGATTATTTATAACGGAGATATTATTCTTTAAAATACCTAGTATGGCATACTTATGATACTTAAATTAACAAAAAAACTCGTTAAAGCAAGTCTTACTCCCTTCCATGGAAACCAAGATGCTAAAAATATGATTTCCAATTATCCTTGTTTTTATGTTAATTTGAATCAATTTATTCAATATCCCAAGTATATAGTTCACATCTTGCTGAATGCAATTGATTTTTTAAATATTTTGTTTTCTTTCAAAATAAAAAGTGCCTAAGGTTTAACGTTAAATACTATTTTCATAATAAAAACACTCATGGCACTATTTGTAAATTAAAATTTTTTCCTTGCCTCATTTTGAACTCCCGGCTTTCTGAAAAATTATATGACCCAAAATCAGTAAAATCAAACAAGCTAACACATGCCTGGATGATTTCACATGGCTTGACGCTCTAGTTTTTTTTCCTTACAGCATCGACTTCGTATTTATGACTGCTTGTTATACCGTGTATAATAAGTCAACCATTTGCACACCCCGCATTATGTGCGTTAGCGTGTTGCACTTAGTCAACCTTCAGTCCAGGATTGGAACCGTCGTTCCAGCAGACGGAAACCCCCCTGAGGAGGACCGGAAAGTTCATTACCAATTGAGAACGACAAAAGTTTAAGTCCACGCCTTCCCTCCCTCTCTGACAGATTTCGTTTGATGAACTGGATTTTGGTGGAGCTCATTCATGCCCCCTCGTTACCTTGACCTCTGCCCTCTTCTGTTCATCTAGGGCGCCATCTGTCGAATCATAGATGGCCACTCCCTCGCCTCCCCTTGTTAGTTCCTCGCTATTTAACCCTGCCCTTTGGTCGTTCCCATCAAATTCCCGCCACCATCTCCATCGCGACCCATCCATCTCTTCTCAGAATCCCCCCTCTCACTCCCTTCCTCGTCCCACAGCATCCGGCAACCTTCACCAGAAAAATTCGGAAAAGATGTCGCTTTTTGATTGGACAGGAAGAGCCAGTTTGATCACGAACTATACCGGCTCTTCAGTCCGAATGTTTATGTTATGAAGCGTTCACAATCTACGACCCCGTTGCTGTTGTTCTCATCTTTCGTTTCGAAAATTTACTCTCTAGTTTATGATAGTCGCGGGCTTTGTCTATCGAGAAAGTATTTTAAGACTAGATTTTCGAATGCAAAGCGAAATACGCTGCTCAGTCGTATTTTCAGCCTGCAATAATTTAAAATTGTTTACGGTGACCTAATTTTTGCGTGGGAAGTTATTCTGAGGCTCTTATCAAAACCATGGTCCGAAAATAAAAGTGCTAAGAGTAGAAGTAGCAGTGTTATCCTTCCCCATGTATTATATAGTTTAAACAATTTCTACAGAGTTACGTCTCTGTCTAATACTAGACCGTGGTTGTGCCTCCCTGTTCCTCATGTCGTTTGTATCCTTATATTTTTACTTTTAAACGATCAATAGTTGTATATATGTACAATTTATTCCGGAAACCGCTCTTAACGATTTTTATGAGACACCATATCTTGAGGACTTAAGGTCTGACATGAGATGTTCATTGGATTAGGTCTCATCATCGGGAAAATTCGTTCGGGACCGAGGTATAGCCGAGAAAAGATTTTCAAGCCAAATCATGAAAAGCATGGGAATTAATGAGGACTTTTGGTAGAAAATTGTTTTATGACTCTAAACTACGATAAAATGAACTTCAAATGAGACTTGGACTTAATTGAGGACCAGAGAAGTGAGCGGTGGTAGACTTGAGTCTACATGATTTTCAGAAACGCTCCACAAATTAATGTTCATCTTGTGTGATTTCTTCGTGAACCCACTTAAAGGAGATTTACAATCCTGTCTAATATCGATCTCCAGGTATCTATTTGTTTTTTACTTCTCTTACTTCGAGGAAATCGTTCGGTATTTATTCCTAGCCTTTTTCAATTTTCATTTGGTACCAGGTGATTAAATCGTTTTCTTCTAGCTCATCCCCTGATTTTGCTAACTGCTTTGTTATCTGCCGATAAATTATCGTCATTAGTTTAAACGATGTGATGGCACCCGAGTCCTTGACGGATTTTTCCCCAATTAGATAAGTTCGTGAAGGCAACTGCGTGCTCGCTGGGAAAACCCTTCCGTGATTCCCCCGAAGCATCATCCGTGGTACTTGGCAGAAAAATTTCGGCATGTTATTTGCGTGTTCAATTCCTCCTCCGCCTGTCAAAGATCTTGAATCATCGTCATTGAGTTCCAAGTTGTTTTGTTTTGTGGACAATCACTTCCAAACAGATTCGGCGCTTCAGGCCGGGAAGATAGTTAAAGAATTGGAAGGTTAGCAAAAGAGGGAGGAGGGCAGCCCTACACCGCCATTAGCCTGCCATTAAAGAAAAGTAGCGTGGGGATCACGAGTTTTATGTCCTATCATATCATGGACCAAGTGATTAAATAAAAGAAATTCTGCAGCCTGTCGGGATTCGAATTAGGGCCTTCCGCGTGGAAAGACAGTATTCTAGCCACCGCCGTAATCCAACCCCTAATAATTCGGAGACGTGAGCCTCCTACGTGGAATAATAATTTTTAATAATACTACTATTCTTCATTATAGGTGTGCTCGTTGGTGTGACGGCTCGCTTCTAAATGCATTCTTTCCTGCGTGGCTCAGGCGGAATCACTTGCGGCGCGCATGCAGAAGGCCGTCATCCTGGGGTCACTCCCGTCTACTGCGTACGCATTACCCTAATTCAGCGTGGCCACCTACACTGTAATTAAATTTTGGAAAATTTCGCCTCCACGTCCGACGCCCACCGGATACACTGAAAGATAAATTTGTGAAAATACGACAAAAATCATTGGCATTATAATTTCCCTCTATTTTCATTGTATTTTTCCAATAAGTTTTTAATGCTTTGATTTTCTATGTGCATGTCTTGTTGGAAAAATACAATGAAAATTGATGGTAATTATAATGCCAATGGTTTTTGTCGTATTTTCCCTAATTTATTTTACAGTGTATCCGGTGGAGGTCGGACGTGGCTGCGAAAACTGCCCAACCCCTCCCGAGTCTCCGGCCGTATGACGGCAATGAAACCTGATGCTCGCCGTGGGTTTGGAGAGGAAGGTTACAAAAGTTACAGAATAAATAATAATTTATTTAATCTGCGCACCTACAAACCCAATCACGTATATTTTGACAAATTCTAATCGTGAATAACAATTCATACCGTCATAGCCATTTATACTCTGGATTCTGTCAAACCATCCAGGGGATACTCGAACCCGCTACCTCCGTATTAGCAAGCGAGGACTTGGCCCTGCCGCCACCGAGGTATTCAATGCTCTCAACCTAGATTCCAACTTCCTAAGGAGCGTTTTTAGCGTTATTTTCTCTTGGGTCAAATTGAAGTTTGGCTTAAGATAGTTTATGGGAAGATGTACATACGCGTAAAATTCATTGAATTTGGCCTCATTATGAAGATAAATATCTTATATTTCACTTTATACCAAAATATCAGCCTGTTATCGGACTACCTACTTTTCGAGATATTTGTAAAAAATTGTAAGCCTTTTTCCATGGGAAACCGTACGGTGCTGCGCTCCAGAGAGACATCGTTAAAAAAATGGTCTGCTTTGAATTATGTTGACAGAGTTGCCTACCGTGTGCTCTTCTCTCCCCTCCTCTTCTTTGACGACCCCTACCACGCGAGCCTTCGCCTCCTTAACCTCACGCTTTGCCCAGGCGACATCTACTAAGTTTCGCTACCGCGTTACAATTTGTGCAGGCAACAGCCACCAAGTTTCGCTAACGCTATTACTGTAAACCAGCAGATTTTTCAATATTGTACTTGTCATGAAAAAAGATCAAATCTTGGTTCGGTATACTTGGGTTAATGCAAAGATTTTATTTATAAGTTAAATGAAAACAATAAACTTCAAGGTGAAAGTGACTTTATTTCTTTATGAATATATTAGTTTCAGAAAGTCCCAAAAAAATTAAATATTTTGACCAATATCTCATTTTTTCAACAAATAAGACGTAAAAATATGGAATAATTTATTAAAATATACATTTTTGAGAAACATCTGCGTAGCCGATGGTATATTTGAGTAAGTGAAAGATTTACGTTCAGTTGTTTCGTACCTTACGCTGTCCCGGAGAAATTGATGTGAAACCCTGAGCCCGGAGCTTCACCCGGAGTCACCGGGTCAAAATGCCTCAGTTGGCAACGTTATTCGGCACTTACCAGTGTTTTAGCGCACGTGTGCGCAATAGTTTCAGCCGGCGACAGATGTAGCTGGAGGATGCCACAGCGATGTTAAAGAGTCCCAGCGGTGGGTCGAAGAGCGAGGAGAAAAGATGATGGTTTTCACAGTCCGCATTCAATCACACAAAATGAGCTAGAGAGAGTCAGTTACTCTCGCATGGTCTTAATGTAGCGCACTTGGGAGGTTGGACGCGTGCTGGCAAAACAAGCGTCCGGCATACCCATCGCGTAATTTCTACAGGCTTGACCGTGGCCGAATCTTAAACGTCACATTGACATCGTTCTTTATCCGTCTCCTTACCCTCTGCTCAGAAGTTCTCGTATTTCCTGTAAGCCTATACTCAATTTTCAGATTTCAGAACCATGCCGAGCCATGTGAGCGATGGTTGAGACCGAAACTTCATTGAATTCCATTGTGAAATTAGGAAAAATCTTCAAATTACAAAATTTGCGATTCTACATGATACATTTTCATTATTTCATCTAGTTTCGCTACACTGTTGCATGTTCAGGAAACAAATTACAATCTACAACAACGATCAGGGTTGTTTCCTGAAGATACTGCTTTATAGCGAAACTGGGTGAAGTAATGAAAATATATTCTGTGGAATTTCATGAGTTTTAAATTTGTATTTTTTTTTCTTTCTATCATTCAGTGTCATCCTTTATACCGAAGTCCTTATTAACCTTCTCGTAATTTTAATGCATTCATCTTTGTAGTCCTGCTTGATAACGTCTCTTCTCCTACACAAGTATGTTTTACGGGGTCTCAAATGCTCTATTTATGCAAATTTTCGTCCTAAGCACTGCCCTAGCAGATTAATAATTTATTTATTTATATTTTAGGGCTTACATAGCCTGTACAACGAGGTAGGTATCAGTTGGTATCATTAATTATTGACGTTAGCACGTTGAGATATTTGTTATCTATGACAAAAACAAAATAGGTGGGAAGAGTTACAGAGGGAGACCAAGAATGGAATTCATCCGAAAAATTATGAAGGACGTCAAAGTGAATAATTATGTTGGAACGAAGCGTTTGGCTGATAGGAGAGTATAGTGGAGAGCTGCAGCATACCGATCTTCGGATTGACGAACAAGAACATGGTGATAATGAACAGAAAATTTATTATTATTACATTTCTAGCTCATTCAATAACGACAAAATAAAGTTTATTTGATATGCTCTTATCAAGGCCTACAGTAATGGTTCCAATCAGAGAACAATATGAAGAATCACAAAATCATAAATAAATGTAATTAATTACAAAAACATTCATAAAGTAAGTGTATTACAGTTATATCGAACACTCAAATATGCTTTTTTCTTATATTATTTATTTCATTTATATAATTGCTATTGTAATTTGAAGAGTTCTTGCTTGTGAGTAAACCTAGCGAATCGTTATCGGAGACAAGAAGCTATCGCGAAGTTCTCCTTCCTGAAGAATTCATCTCCTCTTATGAAATGAATTTCTTTAGGCTCATCTCCTTCGTACGCATCGTTCTTTAGCACTTAATCCAAGATGGTAACCAGCCCTCGACTTAAGAGATTGATGTAATATTGTCAGTGGGCCCTTTATAGCTAGATATTTCTTTTTATGGTGTGTGCCGTCGAGTTAAGAGTCCTGACCGCGGCGTCCGGCGAGTTGGAATACCGGAAAAATCTTGCGAAATTATCATGTCATAGGCATAAGAGTAAGTTTTCCTCGTCTGAGCAGTGGAACATATATCTTCTAGTCGAACACTTGTTCTCCCATGCCTACGCATGTTTTTTGCGGGTGGTCAAGGCTGCTGTTTTGCTGTAGTGTTTCGCTTGATCTTGTATTATGCGGGAATCAAGATAATCGTTCGCTTAAGTCATATATGCTTTCCCGGGGATAACATTCAACACTCGTCATCATTCTCAACGACTCAACTCTGGTTCTGCGGGTAGAAATGCAACCTGGGCACCAGCTTTGTGTTTTTCCCGTGATGGTGTTAAGTGTGCAAAAAGAAAACATACTACTGCGGGCTGCTCAGAGTCTAACACTGCTGCATCTCCTATGTTGAATATTTTTTTCCGGGGACTCACTGTATTTTTCGATAAGTGTCTCAGTAACACCTCATACTGTGTTCTGACCTCTGACGACAAGGCCGCTAACGTTTGGAGACTATCTGAAGATACCCGTACTTCACTTCCTGTGGTTGTCAGACAAACCTGTGTTTTTCTCTTCGCATTGGTACCATGCCCGTACTCGAGCCATGCGGCTCCCCTCAGGTATTGTAGCTTTTGGACCTAATTCAAATCCTCAGCTTGTCTTTCTCCGACTATTCTGGCGAGACCCATGTGAAATATTGTATCCTCATGACTCTTTAACTGCCTGCTTGCATGCTGTCTATTGAGCGCCCATTTAATCTTGATGGCCAAATGAAGGTAGTGTGGGAAGGCTAGCGAACCGTCGCGCATCGATTAGGTTCTTGAATGTACTGTTTGTGTGATTTTAGCATTTAAAACTAATATTGATTGCCTCCTTCCGCGTCGCTAGCTACTCTCAACCTAGTACTTCCATCAGCTGTGTGTCACACTCTGTAAGCAAGTGACCGTTGTAATGGAAGCTTGGGGCTTTCCTTTGTATTTTGTCTATTTCGTTTATTCAGGTTTTCTGTACTGGGTCCCAAATGCTCGCGCCTTGCTTAGGATGCGGCCTAGCCAGAGCAAAGTAGCTTATCTCTTTTACTTATTCATCCGAGGACCTTCCTAATATCTAGCCACTTGATAAAGCCTAGTCTCTTTAGTGCAGTCTAGTCTACTTAATTTAACATTCCATTCGACGATGGAGTTTGAAGTTCATTAGAGGTTGAGCGGGGTTACAATATTGGTCGGTTTCCATTCGCTGAAGTAGCTGGTCACTTCGCAACATGAGAGCAAACTTGCTTTCCATTCGTTTCAGACATTGTGCTCTAGGCAGCGCACTTCCAAAAGGAACTGGAGCAGATTTGATGTGCGCTAAACAATAAAATAACTTCGATTAACGCATCTGCTATTGTTGTTTTTATGTTTATTTTCAGTATAGGCGTCTAACATGGCTAATATAAAGTTTTTAATTACTCCGGGGTAGAAGGCTTACGTGTTTAAATTCGTATTTCGAACGAATACGATAGGTGTACCTACTCGTAACATTCGGCCGTGACTACATATTGTGAACCTACAGAATACTACTTATCGGCAGATTAACGATTGTTTCGCCCGAGCACATCGTTTCATTCGTCGTCGTTTGTGTGCGCTGATGTGTTCCGATCTGCGCCGACTTCAGCACCTTGAATGTAAAGCTTCTATTATCCTCCTGGCCCCCCTAAAACTAGCGTGATATGAAATTTTCAGGAAATATGATTATAGTCTGGAGATATTTATTCACGAGCGTAGGCGTTGCTCATGACGTTGTTCCCAAAATATCGTGCGTAGGAAGAGCTATTTTTTTTTAAAGATGACTAAGAGAATAGTAGTACACTAGGTGGAGCTAGCCACTCTTTTTCCTCTCCAATTCCGTGAAACAGCTACTTCTTCTCCCATAAGAAGTTTAGCGCGTCATCGGTTGTCTTCGTCTCCGTCCACTGCATTTCTCCATCGTCCTGGCCTATGTGGGAAACGCCAGGTGCAGGTCTATGAACCAGACGACGTAAAATTACGTATCGGACCATACATTAAAGAAGAAAGGAGGTGGTGTCTTTTTTTCATCAACCTGAATACAGCCTCGAGGACCATTTTACATCAGGCGTTGTAACAGTAACAAAGGACAACACACAACCATGTCCTGGGAGGAGAAAAATCCTCCCCAGGCGGGACTCGAACCCGCGACCTTTGGGTTGACAGGCGAGGACGTTACCCCGCCGCGACCGAAGCCGTCTTATCGTACGATAGTGTAGCGGGTTTTTATTTTGCTAGCATTGATCCACCTAACATGGCTATCGCGCGTGTTAGAGGAATCGCGGTCTCGTAGCATTGAGTTTAATGAGGTTAGAACTTGTTAGTCATTTCAGAAAAATGTATGCATTCGACAGAGAATAGCGTAATTTCCTGGTCACACGTTACCCGTGTCAATACGGGACGTCTGCTCTGGCAATATCGCAAGATGGTCGGATTATTGACGTCAAGTAGTCGTTCACAAATAGACGTCCCAGGCGGACGACCACAACAATTGACGATCATGTATGTATCCCTCCGCTCGAAGTCGCGCATGGAACTCCATTCAATTACGAGCTCCACAGGACTCGCGCAATATGTCCATAAGTGTGGTGAATAATTCTGTGCGTTTTTAAAATAGTTTCCATTTAGCGTTTACTGATAAACCATTACACGACCTATCCTCTATTAACACCTATGTTTTCGGCGTATTAACTTCGCAACTGATCCATTCAATATGATCGATTGCGCACTTAAATGGATTCATTGTTCCCCTGTGCTATCGTTCCGTATGTTTCCATTTATTCTCTTCTTTAGTATTTATGTATCAGCCTCTATTTAAAACGAATAATTATGTAGGACTGAAGCGGTTAAATTGTAGGAGAACGGAGTGGAGAGCTTGCAGCCAATCAATCTTCGAATTGATGACTAGGTAGGTACTGATTATGATCAGACTCTTCCTTAATTTAGGTCCTTGTCACCATTAATCCCTGTTTGTGAAACGCCGTTCTTGCTAACTCGTCGGCTATTCAATTCAAAAAGGGAGTAATAGACAAGTAAATTGAAGTTAAAGATTAATCCAAATTTTCAATAAAAGCAGAGGAAATTGACAATTAAAGCAAAGGAAATGCAGAACCTGCTCATGCTTGTCGGTCATCCGGGTGTGACCATCGACAGGCCAAAAATCTCGTAAACACGCATGTGCTCACGAGATTTTTAATAATCCCTGACGATGGTATCCTGGATGACCAAAATGCAAGCACAACAGTCTAATTTTCTCTGCTTTTATTGACAATTTTAATTGAAATCGCCAGTTGTGTGAATCGTTTAATGTGTGTGGTCAAATTAGGCGTGGTCTTCCTATCCAAAGCACCCCTATTCCTGCCACCCTCCCGTTCCATTCACGGGACCTGCATCCCCCTCTCCCCCATGTTATGCCAACCTCCTTCGTTAAAGTGAATAAATAGCGGAGATATCACAACACCTTACTCGGCCGTCGGCCCTGTCCTGCCCGCTGATTATTCTGCGGGCGGCTGTTGTTGCCTCCGCCCTGTTTCAGTTTCCGGTGGCCGAGTGAGTGTTTTTCCGAGATAGGAGAGAAAAAATGCGTGTATGCACGTTTATTCTTGTCTTACTCGTAACCTGTCGCGGGGCGTCCGTTCACTAGGGAAGGGACGAGAGGAGGGAGCATGTAGTATTGTCCATAACCTATGCAAGGAGTGTTGTATGGAGTTACTTCGGAGGAATGCTAAGTTTCGTAACCGGCCGGCTAGTTGGCAGAGAACTTGAATGGTGAAATACTATACGCTGTGAGGTGTCATCGATGGGGAATGCATTATTTCCTTCCAATTCGTTCGGGAGTCATTGCCAAGAGGTGACTACGCATGTGATGTGATGTGGTGTGTGTTGTTTGTGTTCCCATGGTGAAGGTCCAATTGTTCCCCCGCGACAAACCATTTACGTTCGAGTCGGAACGAGGTAATGTTAACCCCGTGAGAGGTGACCATCGTGTTTTCCCTTCTGTTAAGGTAGGTTTACGCTGGCAAGTTTATAGCGCAAGCCACTTGCAGATAGCGACTTCCAATGTAAATTGCCGGTGTAAACGGCTACGCGAGACCGCTTGTAGAACTTATAGTCTAGAACTTCTAGAAGCGGACTAGTAGTCCGCTTGTAAAACTTGAAGTCTATGCAAGTCTCTTGCTGAAGCGTATTATTGTCAGTGTAAGCGGCATTCGATCTGGATGTGTACTAACTTGTGGAAAATATTTCGTCAGAGTGGAATCCTCCGCAAGCTCTTGTAGAAGAAACTTGCCAGTGTAAACAAGTCTTTCAATTTTTCTTCAATCCTTTCGCCGTGCGTGCAGTTTTCGTCCACTTCCAACAGTGCCCTCTGCGTTAAGAAGACGGCCGCTGACTGGCATTTGTTTCTGCCAAAAAATTAAGGGTAGCACAGCGAAGGCCAGTGTTTTAATTAGATTAGCAGGGAATGATCGTGAATGTGCAAGAAATTTCAGTGATTTCTGTAAAATGTCATTCTGGGTTCAATCTCGTTGGGGTAACGGTGCGTTAATCCTGCGTTTGCATATTATTGTCGAGCTTTTTTGTGCTGATGTGTCCCAGGAAATAAAAATTCTCTCTAAAATGTCATTCTGGGTTCAATCTCGTTGGGGTAACGGTGCGTTAATCCTGCGTTTGCATATTATTGTCGAGCTTTTTTGTGCTGATGTGTCCCAGGAAATAAAAATTCTCTCAAGCCCGCTTGTATAATCTCTGATTGAATACTTTCTCGGTATGAAAACCGATGTTAATAGGTTCTCCCATGGATAACGCTCACGTCAACTAGTATCCGAAAGTCCGGTGCAATATACATCACCCCAACTCTCAGTAGACGTCAACTTAACGGAAAAGCTACGTCATCTTGCGGTTAACGTTAACCAAACATTATAAAACCGGGCCTTTGTGGTAAACATTTAGGGCTGTAAAAAATATGCTGAACCCCAGATGTCAAATCTACAGCCCAGAAACGTGCATCAAATATCTTTACAGTAAACAAAAATTCCGTCTAAAGAAGTTCCAACTGTTTTTACAGTCTTAATGCAATAATTCATCCGGAGTAAAATCAGTTAAGTATTCACTTTACCAATCCGCGCCATCGTAATTGATGTCCGTTCTCCAGTCATAATATTTTGGTTTCGTTATCAATTTCAGCCAATGATTGCAGAAGGTGACTCTTGTGCTGCGGTACCTCGCATAAGAAAAGAGAAATCAATGCAGTCTCTCAGTATTTTAACTTTTAATGCTGCTCGTAAAATGAATGTTTACGAAATGTTGTATGGTTAGTTGTGTGAAACTTAAGGTTCTCTCGCATCATACGCGTCATTGGAAATGTTCTTTCGAGATTTTCTTCTGCTGCTCACGCACGTTTTATATGTTCTGTCTTATCTTTGCATCTCTTCCCTTTCATATTTTGCCTGCTAAAGACGGTTCAAATGCATACAAAGGAGGTGGTTTTCTGCGACAGGATGCTTTCTGCGGAAGTGGGTGTTACCTGATGTCGTCATTTTAGGAAGCGCTTTACGTGACTCTGATGAAACGTTTTGTGCCGAGTCCCGTCGTGTAATCACTATGTCAATTGTAGGTACGTGTGGACTTATGAGACTTTTCGCCGCTGCTGTCTTGTGTGAAACTAGCGTTTGAGTAATATGTAATCGGTCGAACAAATTTTAGATAGGTATGAATAAAAATAAGTGTTAGGGGCACGAGTGTAACAATACATGAAAAACAAAGATATTAAGACACATTCTGTGGATTAATTTCGGTGGATCAAGGTTCAAACCTTTTAAACCTCTTTGAAGCAGGAGTCGTTCGTGCCACCTAAATTATTCAACGAAATATGTAATTTATTTGAGTGTTTTTTTAGATATTGTTAAATTTGTGACCTAAATACTTTTATAATTCCGTAGTTGATGAATGCGCCGATCCTTTGGGAATTACATTGTCATTTTCGACTAGGAATATGACAATTGAAACTTATTAATCCACTGTTTAGATAAGTTGATTTCGACTAGTGTTGCTACACCGCAAAAATCTCCTGGAATAAGTCAATGTAGGAATAAACTTGTTCTTAAATTGCGTAGTAAAGCTAGTAGAAATAAATATCTCGAAAACAGTGGATTGCTAATTTTTAAATTACCGTATTCGTAGTCGAAACTTTTATAATGGCGTCCGTGAAAATCTCCAACTGCGATAAGAAGTGAAGGTGTTTACACTGGTTAGGAAATAGTTAAGTGATGTGTACGTATTTGTTACCTAACCGCTTTGGTGTTTTGGTGAAGCGGAGTGAAACTCTTTATCGAGGTGAATTCATTTTGAGTGTCTTTATACGACAAAATTCAGCGGGTATCGTTTTAATCGAGGGTAGTTTCCAAGATCCTAACGGGAAAATGCGCTTTGTCAATCCCTCCAACCATGATCTGGGATACTAAATTTAAAATTAGTAATATAGAAGTCACTTTATTTTAACTTTGGGAGCATGGATATATTATTAAAGCGCCTATTAATGATGAAATTCACATCGCGGATCTATAAAATAATATCTGTGCGAGAAAAAGGTACCTAGGCTGTGTACATAGGCTATCGTATTTTTCTCTGCATTATTGTGCAGCTATCGTAGGAAAAATGAGATAGTGTGTCAGTGTGCGATTCTTGAAACCTACTGGCATTTAATGTCTGGGATCTAATATCTTGTGCTTATCAGTAATTGCAAATGATAATTACTTATCTGTTGCCCAGTCACACAATTACACTTGAGCTCCAGTCTCTGCGTTTCAGCCTTCTTTCGTACGATAATCTATATTTCTGTCGGAGATTCATTTCTGGATTAAAATGGTGGTAACAGTGCTCACAAACCGTATGTCATTCATTAAGTTTGACGTATTTCCTCGAGTTAAGATTTAATATCGTTCACTTCAATTTCTTTCTTAAATTTGACGTCTATGTATCGCATATATCTTATATCCCATTATACGTCATTACTTGTAATCTGCTTGATTCCTTGAGTACTGGAGGTAAACTGTTTACGTTGTTTACGTTAATGATCGAGTCGCGTGCGATTTGTTTCTTTCGCCTTGGATACAATTTTGGCGCATTTGATTCGAGTCAAATGTTTATGCCTCTGTTCGCAGGTTTGTATGAGTAATGTGTCCTCGCTTGGATGTAAATTGAACCAGTCAACAAACTGACCTCATCCGATCCGTACTCCTGCATGTATGCTCGAATTACTGCGGCTCCTGAATTTTTCGGCAAGGCCTATTTTTTCCTCTCCGAGCGATACCTATTCCCTAAATGTATTGATCGACCGCTAATTTTTTGCCTATGGAAGCGTTTATTTTTCCATCCACCGGCTTTTGTCGCTGTTAGTACATTGGCGCGAAAAATTGATTGTCAGGTTCAAAGCTTGCACCATCGCTAAGAGTGGGAGCTCTTTTTAGAATCCTGTTAACAGCTCCTTCATTAGCAGGATATGAAGACCGACAGTAGAGTTCGACACTCTTGGGGAAAACCCAGTGTTGCCATCTTCCCTCCGTTAGTTTTCATGCATTGCCAACGTAAGACACTTCTGCCTTCATGTATCAGATTCTGTTCCATGAGGTGGAATCTCCGCGGTGGAATCATGATGAAATGTGATATTAACCAACTCAAGATATCATAACAGTTAAATTTCCCTCGTTACAAATTAGGTTAACTCGTTGAAATGTCTTGTAGTTACGAAATTTTGGGGTCATTTTTTTTTAATATTTGATTTTGTGATCATTTAAAAATGTTATTTGCTGGAACAGTTCGGCTGCTTCAAACCGGAAGATCGTTCTTACGTTTCCAATCACTGCGAAATGCACAAATGACATAGTACGAAGTCACGCGGACGGGTCCAAAGATAGTATGCATCGAAGAAGGTGAAATTCGCCGTGGACAAATCATTTTACTTGATCCCGATCCTGGCCAAGTCAAATGATTTTTTCATGGCGAATTTCACCTTCTTTGGTGTATTTCGCCCTTAGTGTTTCCCCGTTTAAGATACAGTTAGCGCTCTAATTGGAAACTTGAAGAGCCGGATTTCTCTCCTATATGATTATTGTAATTATAAGCATGAGTGATTATGAATTGCATATTTCATCAAGTCACGCCTCAGTCTTCAGATTTCCTCTCTGATAAGTGACTTGCTCAGATTCTCATTTGAATCTAAAAGGCGGAAAATGTAAAATTGGTACTCGGGATATAATTTACATCTTAATATTACGAAGTCTCATGTTTGAAGACGAAGATTAAAGAAGAGAATAGATGGAATCATATGGTTCGTTAGCTTTGGAGTATATTAAAGCCAGTTATTTGTGCACTCGGCCATGTTCCATACATCAGTTTTGAAATCGAAACAGAGGTATCAGTGACTGAAATTAGCGCCGTAACCGTTACAATTTTGTCTAAATAAATGCAAAATGGAAGAATCCCAAAAAATTGCATTATTCATCAAATGTATGGACAAATTACATGCAATAGAAATGCTAAGTGCGTCATTTTTTCGAAAAAAATCAGGCTGCACTTTCGTGCGTGCGTGCTAATATGATATCTATACTCTTCTTTAACCTGTCTGAACAGAAAGTAGTATTATGATGCAAAGATTCCTCTGAAATGCGTTTTTCACGGTGTCTCTTGTTCATGCCGGAAATGAATAGATGATTGGGAGATGTTGTCCTATGTTCCCGACAAGTGAGTATGTTTTCGGGAACATTATATCGATGAAATTAGTACATTTAAACTATCAAGTGAATTAGGTAGACATAAATCCGTGTTCGTTTCTTACTGTTTGTACCGTTTATTTCTACAGGTCCACTGCTAAATTATCTCCTAAACTTCTGGATTGGATAATTGAAGTACTCATACGGATTCCTTATATGTTTTGCTGATCCTTCAGATTCCTTAAATTGAGGGTACGACGGGAAAACTTGGGCTGTGTAACTTGTGGCTCCCTGGCCCTCCAATTCACGTAAAAAAAAGTATAGGTATTTAAAAATAGGGCTGTGCTATATTATGATATATCGACTGTGATTTTAAAGGGATATTGATCCTCTGGGGTATGCGATGCATCGCCTTGCGAAATAAATGTAAAATAACATCTGAATATCGTTCAGTCATACTGTGGAGATACGTGCGTACTGCGTTTTAAAGATTTCGTACTATGTAATGCCATATGTTCCTTGCCCATGCCTCTAGAAATGGATAAAGGGATTAGGGAAGTATTACAAATGTGTATTACTCGAGTGAGACTGGGCTGGAGCGTCGCCCTAAAGGTTAAGTCTTGTGCTGTGTAGAGGATGATACTATTTGACGTGAACATTTTGGAGAGTCAACATTTAACTGTTTATCTACTGGTTTAAATACTGGTTCATACAAACAGAGTAATTCACATATTAGCTCGACAGCGCGAGATTCCGTTCTAAGTGGAACTCAAAAATAACGCACGATCTATGGTGCTGACCCTGAAGAGTACTCCTCGTGGGGCAGTCCATCTCGAAGAATTACTGGACTAATCGTGATAATTATATTAGCTTCCTATAATTAATATATAGCTCGCTAATGTGTTGTGGTGATTTACTAAGGTGACAGCGGAAATTAAAAATCACCTTATGGACCGTCCAAATGATGCCCAACACAACATTTTATTAATGATGTACAGACAGTGGAGTGCGTATAGTTATCGCTCTCACCTTAAGAACCGAGTTGACCCAATGAGAGGGTTGTATTTATGCTGAAATTTGTGTAATGGCGTGAATTTTTAATCATTCTGTAATTAATGACGTTAGAAAATATTACTGCAATTAATCTTAGTATTTCCCTTTTTTTGTCTTAGTAAATGATCATGCTATTAGTTGTAGCTTCCAGTAGCTCCTTCGCAGGTGACATAAATTTTGGCTTCAAATAATATTGTGCTGCCTTTCAGCATCAGTTTTCCAGGAGGCGTACAAAAGATTTATATAACAAACGGCAGTTGTGCTAGACCGATGACTTGCTCTCCTAATTACTGTTTGGAGCGAAATTAGGATTTTGGAGTCCTCTTTTACATTTAGCGTATAATACGTTACTTATAAAACCTTGCCCTAAGTGGTGAAATCACCCAGGTAGGTCCCGAACCCGTGACCTCTGGGTTGGCAGAAGAAGAATCAACCCCACCTCCAACATGGCCAACCATTACCTAAATCTGCATTTTATAATAGATTTTCAAGCAATTGCGAAAGCGTCTTTGTTCTAATGGCGCTTGAATCTCTCATTTACAATCCCTCGGAATCATTAGGGGTTCTTTCAGGGCCATAAATACAGAATAACCTTTAAAAGAGCATAGCTGCTCTTGATTGGAGAAAGACAAAATCCGCTGTAACATGTGTTATTTCGTTAGTTTTAGTTTAAAATGTGTTAGTTTGCTGACTCTGTGTAACAGTGACTTTGAGAACCTTAAGCATTAGAAGCACACTCTGTTACCTATCTGTAAAAGTCGACCAAGATCACTTCCATTCAACCAAGGGAAGTATTCAGGATGGACTTGAGCAATTTCGGACCACGAAAATTACGCAATTTAGACTACAAAGCCTCTGCGTTTCCCGTGTGAGGCATTCACTAAGTTGGGATGTGTCGGAGCTGTGAAATCACAACTTCGCTGCTGTCTAATTTCGGATACTTTGGATTCCTCGCTGGAAATTCCCTCGGTAGGTCATTGACCTATTCCCTTATCGCGGACTGTACCATCTATTTCTGAATTGTTAGGGGTTTATGTGACCCTGCAATCGTTATACCACGTTCTAGTCTTGCATCTTTGTGCTGCGAATCCTGGGGCCTTATTCAGTAAGGACTCGACACGGTCGAACCTCGGAAAATCTGTGGATTACACGTCACAGCCCCCGACAAATCTCAACTATTTAATAGCCCTATTTGAAATTTTAGAGGCTGTGACGTCTAAATATCGTCACTTCAGAGGCTCGGAAATTCCGGGAACATACAGAATAGCCCCCCTGGAGTACAACGTTTGCTTGAATATCCGTGAAGTTTCTTTCCTCTACAGTTTAGTGGTGTCGAACACTGGGCACAGCGGATGGTTGGTATTAATTTTTTGCTATCATCTAGCGACGTTTTGAGTAGGAGATGGAGCGTGACTTCTCAGGGAAGCGAGACGTGGGTACCGAGGGAAGAGGATTGAGAAATTATGGCAGACGTTTGAGATGCGGGTGTGGAGGAGGATGAGAGTCATGATCTTAAGATCGTGATGGGAGGTAATCTGGACGACGGAAAGGAAGACAAACGAATAAGTTCTGGGTATGGTAGGGGAGAAAATTATGAGTATGATGTTGATTTGAAAGAGACATATGAAATAGATGGAGCAAGTAATCGGGGGTGTGTTGTTGAAGACCCCTCTGTTAACTCGCCCTCTTCTTTTGTTTGAAAGAGATTGATGGTAAAAAGCTTAGGAGTCGTGGTGTGGGGAAGGAAAGGAATGTGTTATAGCATTGAAAGAAGTAGAAGATATGCTCAGTTGTAGATGGCTGGATGGATAAATTTTGCGTGGCAGTAGACTTCTAGGATAGAAATGTAGAAATAATACATTAAAGCCAAATCAGTTGGAAGCTGTTGATGATTGGTACCATCAACCCGCAATGGTGCAGGTTTACGTTGCGTCGAAAGGGACCAAGATTTACTAGTGCGCTGGTTATTTCGGGAAGATTCGTATTTAGCTCTGGAATCGTACCCTTTCCTTATATCTTTCAATGGACTCCGGCGTAACTTCCCGGGAAAACAGCGTTGTTACAAGGAAATGGATGGCTCAGAGCCATATGTGACCTAGAGCCATCGTGGCTTATAACTCTAATGATCAGGAAATATCGTATTCTATTCTGTGTCAAACATGAGTAACAGTCTAACCGTGTCTGCAAATTTCTACCACCATCGAGTTTTTTGAAAGATAATATTTTTTTAAATCCATTGTTGACTTTATCCTTCATTTTCTTAAAACATGAGAAACAACGCACTGTCGCTGGTGGCACTGAGCCGTCCAAATGTTAACACATTACTTCCACGCAAAGAGTTTTATTAAAACAATTATGTGGTACAACCAGCTAAATCCTCACGGCATTATCAGGTACGAGATGTGTAAATGCATGACGATGCCCGTGCGGGTGAATATAGTTGTGACTTTAAATTGATATATTTGGAACTATTGTGTGGATGTTGAAACGTGCTTCTATTTTACATTTTCTTCTCTCATTCAACCAGCTAACCGCGCAGCTGACCTGGAGGGTCAAAGGGGAGGAGTAAAAACTCCACATTTCCACCCCAATTCCCTCCCCCTCTTCTCCCTAAAATAAAATTAAACTAAATAAAAGCAAGGCTCTCTTCCGCTCCGTTGTCTAGCATGTCAACTCGAATCTCCCTCTTACTTCCTCCGCTCAACTCGTACCAGGGGGGGGGGCAACGTGCCCCCTCCCCATTCCCCCTATTAATTCCTACAGTAGTCGAAAACACGTCCACTCCAATTCCCCCCCCCCCCATTCTCTTGTGGGCTCACCCCCTCCATGGCCTTTTCCCCTCCGCTCCCCTTCCAACAACTCCTTTTGTTTCCCGGAAACGCGGCCACAATGCATCCACCTCGGCCCTCCTCTCTTCCGGAAGCTAAGGCGTTCGTCTCCACTCGTCTTATCGTTTCTTTTATTCGAGGAAGATATCTCCCTCCGTTTCTCTCTCTCTTATATAGAGCATCTTGCACAGAACGAATATGCTCGTCAAGGGAAGCAAAAATAGTGGCGAGTAAGAAGAGTTTGCTTCTAAAGTTTATTCCTCCGAAAAATGACTTGTCCGTCATTGAATTCATATTCTGGCTACTTACAGAAATGCATGTCCCCTTTTTCATATGAATAACAAAATCCTTCCTTTCGTCGCTACTATGAGTACTCAAATGCGAGAGTGGGTTAAACATGGATAAAATAATATTTCTCTCTCTAATATAAATGTCATTTTCGTGAAAAAATGATAATAAGAAGCAAATGCTCCCAGGGAATTGAATTTTAATTAAATGCATGGGCCAATCTGTCTTAGCTTTCGAGCTATTAGCAATTAGCATCAGGAAATTGAGTCAAAATGCGTTTGTCCTCTAGAAATAGTGATGCAGTCGGCTCTTATAACCGGAAAAAAGGGTTAATTAAAATAAAATCAATCGTCGACGAGCAACATTTGTGCAAATTATCCGTAGTAATAAGAAAGATTCGCTTTGTTATTTTCCACAAACATTTTTAAATGTGGTGGAATGGTGTGGAAAATGACAAAGTTAAGTTTACTTGTTCATTAAAAATATAGTCGTCGAATAATCTGAATACTTTATCTTAATCTTCTCTACTGACTAAGGACTTTCATCAATGAAAGCAATATTTTTTAAACGGCATAAGCGAAAAGGTGGAATACAGTATATCTTTTGACACGCGCGGTCGCGGCAGAACCTCTTAATGGTGATTTGAGTGAGACATTTATGTAGTCAAGACCATACTCGAATTATATTTTTCGATTAAAGAAGTTTTCAAGTAATTCAAGTGATGCTGATGATGCAAAAACCTTGTTTTATGTGCCTGGACATATCAATATTTAGTAAGTATACTTACTTGAGTTTTTATGTTAACATAAATATTCGTGTCACTCCTTACTCTGAAGACGTCTTCACAACAGAAGGTCTCGTATTTTTTGACAAATATCTCGAAATGTAATACGTGAAGTGGCAAATATGTTTGTATAATTTGAAAAATAAGGGCATTTTCGAAATAATGAGCCCAAATTTAGTGGATTTTATGTAAAGTGACGTTTCGCTGTGACCATCTAGATACTCCAATGGAAGGAGGGTGGCTACCAACCTTGAAAAACGTTTAAAAAAAAACTGGGAAAGTGACTTCAATTTTTTTTCAGGATCTTGCGAACCTTCAGTTTCGGGAATTTAAACGGAAAATTTCGGCTACTAACCCGGAGTGTTTTACGTTGTTATATAACCCTCCGTTTTCGTTGGTTTACTTTCTTTTTTCGTAGGGCGACCGACAACCATGGTCATTTACGCCAGTAAGGCGGCTGGAGCGGTAATCGTGGATCATTCTGTGCACATTTTCATTCTTTAGGAGTAAGTCGAAAAAAAATTCCCGAGACAGATTTTATGTAAGTGCATTTGGTTTATGCGTTGGAACTCAACATACATGCAGTAATGGAAATGATACAATGATTATATTTTAAAACATTTTCCTTAATTAAAGCATTTTATGACAAGTTTTCGGCGCGGTATTCGAAATGTAGACGAAATTAAATTGAAATATGTTTTTTTCGAGTAAAGGACTCGGCGTGACACCTTAATATTTGTTAGCAACAATCATTGTGATAATAAATGTATTATTTCTCGTTCAGAAAAAAATCTGTTCACATATTTAATCGGATTATTACGAAGTGTATGTCTTTTTCCATAAGGCTACGTGTTAAATAGCTTTGTGATATGTAAAAATGTAACTATAAAAATAAAAAAGTAGCTTTGAATTGCCAAATGACCAAATTGGCATGGTGTAAGTTTTTTAACCACTATCAATAGGTATCACTAATGAGATGCGTTTGCAAAGTTTCACGCAAATCTGTAAATAAACAAATATTGCTCCCACCTTCTTAAATTAATGAGACTCCGATGGGCAGGGCATGCCCAGCGGATACCTGAGAAACGGGTAGCAACGAAGGTCTTCACTGTGCAGATGGGAGGAAAGAGATCAGTGGGAAAACCATGGTCTAGGCGGGAAGACATCGTTAAAAAATATACACTTGAGCTACTTGAAGCGAGGAACTGGAAAAGACTGACTAGAGGACAGAGATGATGAATGGATGCAGAAAATTGAGGAGGGCAATATTCGATTATGTTACAAAGTTTCTCGCACATCTTTACACAAACAAAGATCGCTCCAACCGCCTTAAGTATGTATGGGTAGACGAGGGAGTGAATGGAGAGAAATCCGGCGTCGGGTATTAGTCTTCGAAAAGCCTTTAACGATAGGCGCCTATGGGATCCACTGTTTAACATCGTGTCCGACGGACGAGGTACTATTCCTCTAACGCCCTCCAAATATCACCCAAGTAGGGATGACTCCATTAAAAATTATTACCGTCTCCTCCGGGATTTGAACGAAGGCCTTCGGGATGTTAGTATCCCAGCCGCCACAGCAACTCGGTCCACCTCTTATTTGAGAGTTGATGTAGTATTTCAAATGCATTTTCATAGAAATAATCGGGGGTTTTTGTCGCGTTTTATGAATGCATTATCATCGGTTGTGCTCCACCGGTGAGGGTTGGTTTTTGATGGACCATTTCCTCTCTCCTTTTCAATCTTTAAACGTCTCTTCCCCTCATCTTTCCTCTCCACAGATCTGCACAATATCTGTCTCTCTACATACCGAACAATCTCGTGCTTATCTTTTTCCTCCCCATTCACCGATTTTCTAATATGTTTACCCTCGTATAAAGGTCTTCGATATCCCATCACTGATAGTCACTTGTTCCATACACCTGCTTCGTGATTATCAAGGAATCTCGGTAATAATTTTCCGTAAGATTTATTTAATGAAGCCTCCTACCTGATAATGGCGTTGAAGCGTATTGTATTTCATTAAATAAATGTCGTGGAAAATTACTGCTGAGGCTCCTTGATTATAATTATGAATATCCCCTACATTCACTATCCTGAGAACATCAACCTTAAATAAAATAGGAGTACATGCATACAACATGTTTGCTCGTCTAAGCGTCATCATCAGATACAATCATCAATATATGAACAATCAAACTCCAGGGAACAGAACAAAGTTTTCATTTTATTAAATTATCATAATAGTGTTCCACCACATCTCGCCAGACATCGTTGAATCCACGAAAAGGTCAATTTCATTGCGTCATTTTCACCTTCATTGTCTCCTCCTCATCTCCTCCAGCAACTTACTCTCTTCTCTTACCAAAACAAGTAAAGATTACTTAGTCTCTCTTCCATTCCATCCGTTTACATTCACCTCTGCTACTTGCCTAACCCTAATTTATAGTCATCCTCTCTCCTCAGGGATGTTTCCCTTCCATGTTATGCCTCCAATCAGCGTCAAACATTTTCAGTGGCTGGCTTAACATTTTCACCAAGTGTTCCCGTCGTCATTCTTCTTTCCTTTGGTTGATTTTCTCTTCATCTCGACGAAAATGTCATGAATCTTTTGGACGCGAAACTTTCCCCTCTAGCGTGATACGGGATGTTCGTACTGTAAGCCCTGAACGCCACAGTTATTCCCAAATTAAAGGCTCAGTTTTTTTAAGCCAGTTATTTTTTAATTAATTGATCTTCGCTGAATTTGAATCGTTCGCTACCGTAAAATCCATTAACAAAGGCGAGTGAAGTTTTCCAAGTCCATATAGGTAACTAGGAAAATCGGAAGGAAAAATACCACTTCATTTCTTTCTTCCTCTCTCTCATTACCTTTGAGATTCAAACTTATTAGATAATATAACACTTGCATATATATATGGGCTTCAGTCCAACTTATCATCCTATAGACAATTCCAATTTTATTTGTCAGCATGGACCTTATGTAGAACGTTGTTGCCAAACTTAATCTCAGTTTGCTTACGTAGGCAACTAATTCTAACACCTCACCAAATTAAAGGAAGTTACGAATGGGAATAATATTCCCAAGTTGGAAAACTCCTAAATGTGCTGATAGTATACTGCATAGCACTGATAAATTTTCCTACTGCTATTGGCAACGTCGCACCACCATTGGTGACTTACTTGCTTAGAAATCGAACCTCCGTAACAGCCTATTCTATCTACTAAATTTTGAACGCTCAATACTCATATTAGTGGCGATGCCCGTAAGCGTCCCCGCTTACGCCTTTGGATGTGCATCGGAAGATCTGGACGAAAAGAATGACTCAAGAACGTTGGAGATCTCCCTGAATTTAACCCCGAAAACGATAGTAGACTACGCCTTCGAAACGTCGTCGGTGCAACTCAACACCATCCAACACCCGGTTGGAAACCCGAGAGCCCTACATGCTAAGCATTCGCCGGGAAAGCCTCAAATCTTACGAAAAGAATGACGTTCATCCATCCTTCATCTCATCTCTGGCCGATCTTTCTTCTTCCATCCCCACCCTCCTCAATTCGTCTCCATGCACCGGAACGCCTCCCCGCCCGACTCCTCAGTACACCGAAAGCGTCTTCTTCCCTCTCCGCAGGCCACCGCCGCGCGCCGCCGGTCAGACGACTTAACTCGCGGATTTCCACTCGCTCTTCCCTCGGGAGGGGAGGGGGTTGAAGGAGGTGGAGGGGCGCGGGGGAGGGAGTGTGGTGCGGTAAGGGGGGAGAGGAGAGAGATCTAGAGAGAGGGAGGGGGACTGTTTTTCGCGAACCCCCGTTTCGCGCGCTCATAATCTCGCGGTGCTTTGGCCCGCGAAGAACTCCCGGAGGGCTTCTCCGTCGATTTTATTACAGACACGCGCGTGCAAGGGCTCAATTGTGCGCGTCGTCTTGTCCGCCGACTTGTCTCCTCTTCAATTCTACTGTGTGTTATCTCCTGGATCTCACGATGGATATCTAATCAAAGGAAGGAGGAGGGTACGTGTGTCCACTTGTCGCACCTCGTCTCTATCTTGCTTCCCATTCCCCCTCGTCGTCTCTTGCGTCCACGCGACACGGTGCGATATTTTCTCCAACTCCCCGTGTGTGTGTCGGTCGGTTTTGTCGTCGTTTTCGAGTGTGTAGTTCAGCTGCGGCGTTCGTGCCATCCAGTCCCCACGCCTGGGTGCGGTCGCCTCGCCCGGAAGTACCCCCCGCCCCCTGCGAAGAGAGTTGTTGTCGTCGTTTCTCTTGGCGGACTGTGGAAGAAAGGGATCTTGCGTTCCCTGATATTCCCGATCGTGTTCATTGGTGGTGGATTAAGTTGAGATGGAGTGACTAGCGAGGAGGAATGTGACACGAGGAGGTCGCCGTGCCGCGGGGAGTCATCCGTGAAGGATTCGGTTGTTTTCCCAAGAGTATCGATACCCCTGACGGAAGTTTGAACGTCGCGGCCTTGAAAAATCGCCATTGTTACGTCACGTAAAAATTGTATTTTTTTGGTGGGGGGAATTAGTGACATTGAAAAATCTCGATATAGTCGAAGTTCGACAGTCTCGAAATCGGGAGACTTGTTGGTGTTCCGTCGCTAGGTCGCCGTAACTAGGACACTATGATGGTTGCCGACGCAAAAATGGATGTGTCGGGGTTGTGACGTTACAAATTCGATGTTTTCGTAGTTCTGCCATTGCGAGTTCTTCCTGAGTCTGGTGTTTCGTCGTTGCGAAATCCTGGTGACTCGGACACGTGATGTTTGTGTGCAAAAACATTAATATTTCGTGATTGTGAGGTCACAACTTGGATATTGTCGATGATCAGTTGCGAGTCCAAACTCAGAAACGGAGGCCTGATTACTGTGTCGTCTATAAGTCGCTTAAACTCGGAGGCACGCTGTGTTTACGGACAAGAAATTTTATGTATCGAGGCTTTGACGTCACAACCTCGTTAATATCGTTGTTTGGAAATCTCAGGTCCTTCCTGTATCGGGCGTCTGATTGCTGATTGTGAGCCGTCGCGAAATCTCTCAAATTTGGTCTCCTCCAAAACAAACTCGAGAAACTAAGACACTTGCTCAAACGTGCTCCTCCTCTTCTCAGTTGTCTCCTTGGTGGATGATAAGATGAAGGTCTGTCTCTCCCCCTGTCTCTCTGTCTACGCACAATTACTTGAGTGAGTGTTTAGATAATCTCCGTTTTCCTGTAATCTGTTCAACGGGAGACTTTTTGAATGCCCGCTGTGCTCTTCCGCGCTCGGCCGAGTAGGACAGCATCGCACGTTTACCTCTTCCTCCACGCGACCGTAAGGTTCATCTCCTCCTCTGCTGTGCGATCCTTCGCGTCTCCTCTCCTCCACCGGTCCCCCCTTCCCTCTCCCTTCCGCAAACCCGATCATTTCTCTTCCTTAACGAGAGATTCCTGCCCGGCGAGCTGCAGCCCAGCAAGCCCCCCCTCCACGCGCACATAGCATGCGTACACTCTCAAAAGCTTCCCTTCTTCCGGACGACCTCGTCTCTCCTCGCTGGGAATTCCGGTACGTTAGAGACCTTCTAGGAAAACACGCGACGCAACGGCTTTGCTGACCTAACGCCTTCGCGATTCCGAAGAATCGACGTGGGATACTCTGAAGTGGTCTTTCGAGTAGCATTTCGGTGCGGGCGACGCTCGTCATTCCATTATCGTGCGCACATGCGTTGTTGGTGATGGCGAAAACGATAATCGGCGATTGCAGAAAAAATAGTGAGTGCTGAGTGTACGCATCTCTTGACAGTGTGAAGCTCTTATGGATTTCGGATTCTTGGACATCTCTTTCGGAAATCTGATCGAAGCTTTTGTGGTTAGTGAATACCAATCTGAGGAATATTTTCCATGGGAGGTAGTGTTTATTATTTGCGTCTCAAGATTAGCAATTGATCGGCGAATACCCGCCCTCCCCCGCAAGTATTTCAACTGATCTTTTACAATAACACGTCGTGTTTCTGATTCTCAGTTATCGATCTCTTATTGCTTATTGAATACCCTTACCCCTGATATGTCGAAAACATCATCCCGAATAAGTTGCGCGTTCTAGATTGTCGATTGTTGGATATTCCACTCCGAAATTGGATCGAGGCTCTTCTTTCGGAAAGTGTTTCGTGAATGACTATTTGATTTATATTTCCGAGTAATTCTTTTATTCCGATTTTCAACTCCCGGATCGCCTTCTCTCTAGTGGTTGGCGAATGGAAATTTGAAGAATATTTCCGAGTAAGTCTCTTGTTTTCGATTTCCAACTCCCGATCGCCCTGCTACATTGCGAATTCCCGCCGAATGGGCAATTGAATGTGTCTTTCCGAGCAACGGCCGTGCTCTTGCTTTTAAACTCCGCTGACTGCCGATCGCTTGGATGAAAATCCGCTCTCACCCCCTCGAGTAATTGAACGGATTTTTCCGTGGAAGTGTCGCGTTCCCGTTTCCCGATTGCTTAGTGAATTAGCCCCTCTCGTGACCCCCATCCCAGTGCGAACAACCCCGTTGTATCCGCTACGGGGCACTTCCCACCTGTTGACGTCCGCACACGGGGCCGACTCTTGAAGGGGGATAGGTGATAAACTTTCCCGCATCTGCGCTTCTTTCCCCCCCTCGTACTACATACATTTTTCCTCTCGGTGAGCCCTCTCCCATCGACTCTCCCAACGACGACGGCCGAGTCCCAGGTGTGACGGAAGTCGAAAGGCGGTCGCATTCGTATATTTCCATCCGACCCCCCACCCCTTCCCCTCCCCCCCTACTCTCTCCGACTTTGGCGCGCCGTCTTTTGTTTTATTTTTCGTCGCCCCGCCCCCTTCTCCTCCTCCTCCTCCTCCAACCAACCTAACCTCCCACCCACTCACACAAATTCCCTCACCCCTGGAGTCTACCCCACTCTCTCCTCTCTGCATCGTTTCGCATTTTCCCCCACCCACCGCTCCTCATCGACCATTCAGTCCGCAGTCCCGAGGAAGCAAAAGCAAAGGCGGTCGGTCTGGGTGTGTAGAGAGAGAAAGAGGTACAAAAAGGAACGCCGACGACGTCTTCGGGATTGCCTCACAGTCATTCCTCACGTGCAAGGTTGTGTCGGTCTCCGTGTGTGTGTGTGTTTCAGCGGCGTCGACTGTTTCCACGAGCTAGTTCGTCATCGCCGCTGCCGCTCACTGCTTCTGCGAGACAGCGGAACCGAGCGCGCCATTGTGGTGTCCTTACCTTAACGATGAGTCAACAAGAGCTCGATCATCGGCGTTGAGTAAGTGTTCGGATTTCTGGGAGGAATGTATCTCACTTCGGGCCGGTCGGGTTTTTCGGTCCGCCGGTGTTGTTGATGTGTCGGGCTCCCTCCACAGAGGGTCCGTCCGTAAAGTAGGTGGGGGTTGTCGTTAGGATGAGTCCCTTTACGAAGTCCCCCGCTCGTCGGCTCTCCTCCTGTCACTTCGTGGGTTCGATCCCCGACTGTACTCGTCTTCTTGAATCATCAGCCCGTGGCGAGGCGAACGCGTCCATGGGGACCCGGAAGAAGGACGAGATCTGCCTAAATTTCGAGGCACTGGATGTCGTTGTTCAACATGTAATTTTTTTCCGTTGAAATTACTTAAATGATTTTTTTTTTCGTGTCACCGCCTTCGTCCGTCGGGGTTACTCAACCACTGCTTTTAGCACTTCTGCGTCTCTTAGCACTCTCCGCCTCTTCTGTTTTCCCCATCCTTTTGCAATAGGATGTGGTTTTCGTTCTTTTTTTTCACTATCTTGCGAATTAAAAAATAAAAGTGGTGAAGTCTTTTCGTGTTTGTGTGTGTGTGTGTTAGTTATATCATCTTTTTATTTTTTCTTTCCTGCTAATACTGCGCCTGTGCCATTGTTTTGTGTGTGTGTCGCACGTTGAGAGAGAAGTGTCCAGTGACAATGTTTTTTAAATCCCCTGTCCCGCTGTGTGGTGTTGTGTGATCTCGCCGAATGAATCGGTTCGTTCTTTGTTCGTGGCGGTGATTGTAATGCATCGCATTTTCTCTCTTTGTGTCGCGCAGAGTCACCAGCCTCTCAAAAAGTGGAGCAATGCCACCAGCTTTCGGCGGACTTTCGGAGCCGGTGGACGCAGGCTTTCGCCGAGATTTGTGAACTACTTGACAGCATCCGATGATGATGTTTACAAGGTAAGACAAGATCTGTCTCGCTCGGTGTGTATCCAACCGCAGCGAACTTAGTGGCTATGACTCCTTGAAAATCGGGGAAACTCCTTGTTACCACTGTCTGCGTTAAAAATCCTGGAATCATCCTTGATTTATTTCCCAATTCCGGAGTTCCTGATTTTCCCGGAATTAATATTGTCCGAGCCTTTATTATTTGCCTGGGAACCAAGCCGGAATTAATATTGTCCAAGCCTTCATTAATTGCCTGGGGAACTTTCCAATATCGCGGACTCAGTTCCTGGATAAAATGTTTAAAACAGCAGCTTATTTCAAGCACTTTCTGTACATTGTCCTATATATCCTATCCTATTAATAATTATCCTAATCCTAATATTAATATATCTATCCTAGATATCCTAGTGATAATTATCCTTGATTTTTCCGGGTGTCATTTTGCACTTCAATCATCATATATTTCAGGTACTTTTTGTACATTATCCTAGATATCCTATCCTAATAATAATTATCCTATTCCTTATAATAATATATCTATCCTAGATATCCTAGTGATAATTATCCTAGATTTTTCCGGGTGTCATTTTGCACTTCAATCATCATATATTTCAAGTACTTTCTGTACATTATCCTAGATATCCTATCCTATTAATAATTATCCTAATCCTAATAATAATATATCTATCCTAGATATCCTAGTGATAATTATCCTTGATTTTTCCGGGTGTCATTTTGCACTTCAATCATCATATATTTCAAGTTCTTTCTGTACACTATCCTAGATATCCTATCCTAATAATAATTATCCGATTCCTAATAATAATATATCTATCCTAGATATCCTAGTGATAATTATCCTAGATTTTTCCGGGTTTCATTTTGCACTTCAATCATCACATATTTCAAGCACTTTCTGTGCATTATCCTAGATATCCTATCCTAATAATAATTATTCTAATTCTAATAATAATATATCTATCCTAGTAATAGTTATCCGAGATTTTTCCGGTTGTCATTTTGCAAAAGCGTATTTCCCAGCTAATTTTTCAAAATCTTGGACTTGCATACTGGATAAAATATTTTTAAGCTTCCAACTCCCTAAAAACCATAATAGAATTAAATCTCAATTTTTTCATGATTTCTTATTACATCGAATCTGCATTTTAAATTCTTGTAAAATCCATATTAAATATATATGTGCCTGACAAATATTTTATCTTGATTAAATGCAGATCTTCATTCACGTGGTAGTTTAAAAAAAAATCTAGATTCAAACTTGCTCCCATTACAATTAACGTGTTAAGTCTTGATTTCACTATCTCCTTGAGGTGTTACAATCATAATAAAATGTAATGATACTATGGTACATACATAGAAATATATGATTTATATGATTATACTTTGTATATTGAAGGGATTTTCTGGTGAATCCACTGATTCCAAAGTAATGTGAAGTGTTCAAAAAACTTGATGGCACTTACCCATATGAAGTGGGATTTCAGGGCAAGGATATCATGTGAGATATTAGAGAAAGGTGAAAAAAAGAGACTAAGGGTTCCTCCAGTGTGTTCACAGGAAATTCTGTTTCTTCAGGAATTTCACAGTTTGTTCATTGCCTTGCTTAAGTATCTTAAATTAAAGTTCAGTTTAAGAGAAATGGAATGCAATGCCCAGGATCTAAAATTAGTCAGTGCCCAGGATGTTTCAGAGTGGCAGGTTGAGCACCTGAATTAGGGAAGAAAAAAATTGTATATGCCAACTACTAGCCCCACCATGAAATGTACAATGTTCTTTTAACCCATTCAATACTGACCTGTTGACATGACATTTATTCCGACGCTGAAGGTTTTTTTTCGTTTATTTATATAAAACGAAAACACATCCAGCAAAGAACGAAACTCATCCACGTATGCCTGGAGCAAGACTAAAACGCTGAAGGAAGTTGCAAGTGTCAGCGCCGACGCTTGGGAACTAGGGAAAACAGAGAAAAGTAACGGGACCGATGCCATGAATTCAAGGCATCCGCGCCTCTGACTTGCACGGGATGCCTTGAATTCAAGGCATCCGCATTGAATGGGTTAAAGAAACGTGATTTTCCTCCTGCAAAACCTGGAATCTAGTTTCATGGGTTTTGAAAAGTGAAATTGGGGATTAACATTCAAATTTTTCTCAGTATAGTTTCTATTGTGCAAAGGTTTTAAATAGAGCTACGCGTTGCCTTAGCATCATTTTGGCCTAATAGCGTTTCGCTTTTCGGGACAATTCCCGGGGTCTGTATTCCCCTGCGATCCCATTAAGCCATTGACTTGTCATCAGGTTTCTCGGTGGCCAAATCAGTAGAACTTGACAGAAACTCCCATGCCCTGGGCAGGGAAAAACTGTTGTTATTTTCGGGGTTATGAGGATGGGAGCAGATACACATAGGACGAATTATATAACCCTTTATTAAGAAACACGTCTTTACTTTTAGGAAGACAATCAACAATAGATAAGGAGAAGTAAAATGCAACAGGAATAAACAAACAAAAGAACACCGATTACATCACATTTAAACTGTGGAGAGTATGAGAAATTGCTCATTTCAGCACCACTCCTAAATTTCTCATTACAAGTCATTACGTACAAGTTTGTTTAATACATAGGTACAATTACCTTTTAATACATAGGTAGGTCATGCCTCACACTTTAATTATTCTAATGCATTTATTTTTCTTATAGACCTAGTTCAGATCTATGCTTCGCAATTGCTGCGAGAGGCAAACCTTTAGTAAAGATATCAGCGGTTTGACAATCTGTTGGAATATACACAACTTTTAAGACACTATGTAAAACAAGCTCTCTCCCAAAATTATATTTAATGTCAACATTTTTTAGTCTTTTCTGATCCCATTTAATAAGTGAGTCTATACATGATTGATTATCTTCATAAATAATGATAGGGGTTACTACTTCAATTTTCAATTCATTTAACCACTGTTGCAGCCACAACAACTCAGCAGTTGCTGAAGCTATTGATAAATACTCAGACTCTGTAGATGAGAGAGCAACAGTTTGTTGTTTCCTAGAAGCCCACACAACAGAATCACCAAAAACTTGGAATACATAACCAGAAACAGATTTCCTATCTTCATGGTTTGCATAATCAGCATCTGCATATCCAACTATGGCTGTATCATTTAAACCTCTAAATACCAAACGTAATGATTTAGTTCTTTTGAGATAGCACAGAACCCGCTTAAAACCAGCCCACAATGCCTTGGTTGGTTTTGTTTGAAATTGGCAAAAAAAACTGACGTAAGCTGCAATGTCTGGTCTGGTTGCGGCACAGGCATACATCAGCCCACCAATTAAAGATATATACATTGTATTATGGGTTTGGATGGAATATCTCAAAATTTTGCAGTTGCCAAAGGCACATCTCTAATATTGGCTGTTTTCAATTTGAATTTATCTACTTATTTCTCTATGTACCTATTTCTCTTGGATGAGATGCATACTATTGCCCTGTCTTTGAATTTTAATGCCCAGAAAATAATTTAACTCTCCAAGATCTCTCATTTCAAATTCTTGCATAAAAATATTTTTCAAACTCTTAAGGGACAATTCAACATTGCTTGCCACAATAAAATCATCTACTTATAATAACAAGTAGTCAATTGTAGGTCTTGCTGATCTTACATACACACACTTATCTGTAACACATTGTATGAACCCTATCTTGATAGTGAATGCATGAAGCCTAGCGTTCCATTCCATTGGCGCTTGCTTTAACCCACATAGGGTTTTATTTAACTTACACACTAAACCATCCTTAACTTTCATACCATCTGGAGGGATCATATAAATACTTCTTCTAAAATTCCATTTAGAAATGTATTTTCACGTCAAGTTAATGAGCAAACAAATTCTTATGATTAATGATACTGAGTAATATTCTTAATAATATAAGAGAAACAATAGCACTTTTCTACAAATTGCTTTGATGCGTGCAACGTGTTTCGGCTCACAGAGCCATCATCAGGTACAAGACAAAGTTATAAGAGTGTACATCACATATATATCTTTTCAGAGGAGGGGGGGGGGGTTAGTTGGGAGGAAACTAGAGGAGGGGAGGAGGAGGAGGTAGTGACGGAAAAAACCCGGGAGAAATCAGGAAAAACCAAGGGAGGAAAAGGAGGGGGGGAAGGCCAAGAAATGGCAAAGGGGGAAAATCTAAGGGGAGGGGGGGGAGAGGGAAAGGCAGGGAATAGGCATGTCGTTAGAACGGAGGGAAGCTGCGCCAGGGAAAGGAGGGGGAAGAATGCACCCGAGGGTAATTGGGAAAGGGGGTATGAATGGGAAAGGGTTCTCGGAAGGGATAAGGCAGAAGGTGAGCACAGCCCAGTTAAAGGTGGAGGGCCTGGGTGGGTGGATGGGAAAAAACCATCAAGGGGAGGGGAGTCGGTTGGGGGAGGGTGAGTGGGAATTTGGCCGTTCCACCACAGTCGGAGTCGAAACCACTTCTCTCCAACCATCCTCTTGAAATCTTCACCAGCCTTCTCCTTTCAAAACTCTCTGAGCCTTCTTTCTTCAACTCCCTTAAACCAAAACCTAATCTATCTCCTTTGGAGATCTCGGCCCTAAGAAAACTCACTCTAAATCCAGATATTGCCATCACTCCCTCCAACAAAGGCTCCACAGTAGTCATCCTCAACCCTTCTGACTACCTCGATGAAGCCAACCGGCAACTTTCTGACACTTCCTCTTATCAGCCTGTGTCCCATGACCCTAATCCTGAATTTTTGGAGGAAATAATCTCCTTTCTTCACAATAAAGGCCCAGATGAAGGCCTATCTAAACAAGATATCACCCTTCTTTCTCCTTCACACCCACGCACCCCAAACTTCTATATTCTACCCAAAATTCACAAACCTGACAACCCCGGCCGCCCCATAGTTTCCTCTTATAACTCACCCACCGAACGCATGTCCGCCTTTGTTGACTACTACCTACAATCCATTGTCCACTTCCTGCCCTCCTATATCAAAGACACGTATCATTTTCTTAATAATGCCTCGCCTCCATTCCACTCCACTCCCCTCAGACTGTGATATCTTAATGGCCTCTATTGATGTCACATCCCTATACACCAGCATTCCTCATTCTGAAGGAATTTCTGCCATCTGCCATTTCATTACTCAACGCCCTGCTCCTCACATTCCCAGCTTTGATTTCCTTCTTGATCTTTCTAATTTCATCCTTACCCACAACGCTTTCTCTTTAAATAATAAATTCTATCTTCAAATTAGAGGATGTGCCCTGGGTAGTCGTTTCAGTCCTTCCTACAACAACCTTTTCCTTGGACTTTTTGAACAATCATTTCTATCTTCATGGTCTCTAAAACCTCTTCTCTGGCTTCGTTATATTGACGACATCTTCCTTCTGTGGCCACATGGTCTTCGTTCTCTTAATTCTTTTATTTCCTCTCTCAACGCCTCCTCTTCCCTCTCCTTTACTTCTAACATCTCTGCCTCTAACGTCATCTTTCTAGACATAAACGTCTCCCTCTCAGACCGCAAATTTAGCACTTCCGTTCATATCAAGCCCACCAACCAACAACAATATCTCCATTACAATAGCTGCCACCCCTCCCACACTAAACTGTCCCTCCCCTACTCCCTTTCTATTCACGGCCACCAAATCTGCAACAACCCTGACTCCCTTGATAAATTCCTCACTAACCTCCACCTATCTCTTCTTCAAAGAGGATATCCAGAGCACCTTCTTAACAAAAAAATCCTCAAAAAACCACACTCCCCCAAACTGCCTCCCACTAATAGCATTTCTCAACTCAAAATCTCCCTCTGTACCACCTACTTCCCTGGTGCTGACTCCCTTAGACGCATTATTAAAAGCCTCTACCCTATCCTTTCAGACAACCTAACCACTTCAAAAATATTTCCTCAATTTCCCTCTCTCAGCTTCAGACTACCTTCAGCTCCCAATCTATCCGCTATTTTTAAAATTACCAAACCCCTGTCCAAATCACTCAAACCCACCAAATCCCTTCCCACCCCATGCAACCGCCCACGATGCAAAACTTGCGCCATCCTCATCAGCCAGCCCCTGCCAGACAAGCTCCTCACTTTTCCCCTCCCTTCTGTCCCCTCACCTACTTGCACCACACAAAACATTGTTTACATCCTCCTCTGTCTTTAAAGTTGGTTTACTTGCCTCCCTTCCCCCTTCTTCCTCTCCCCTTCAGCTCAAAGATCGTGAATCTTCTTGTATTTTGATCCACCAGGCCATCTCGCCCCCTGTACTCAATGAATCGCGCTAGTTTCTCCCTCCCCTTCATCTCCTCTCTCCCTGCTTCCTCCACTCTCCACTTTCTTTTTCTCCCCTTTATTCCTCTCTCCCCTCTGCTCGCCCTCTCCCCACTCTTTCCCCTCCTTCCCCTCTTACACCTTCCTCTCCCCCTCCCCTTCAATACCTCAATCTCTATCCCTTTCCTCATTCCTACTCTCTACCCTGAGAAAGGTGGATGCCAATACCACCAAAATATTGGAAGTTTTAATTTGTGTCTTTCGCTTGTTTCTATATATTTATCGACTACCCTATTGGCATATTTTATATTTATCACTGGAGTGATTCTTCAAGAAGAAGCTCCAATTTATGATTTTATTGTTATGACCAGGGTTTTGATACTGTGCCTTCTTCAGGTGACATTACAACTTTTGGTTGACTAAATATGTAAATGTTTGTAAGAGGGAAGGGAAAGGAGTTGGAGGAAGGACAGGTGGATATAAGGTCCGTAGGGACAGGTTGAAGGGTTGTGTGAATGGAGTATGGAAAATATTAAGTTTCTATTGTCCATGGTTGGGTGGCTAGGCGTTGGACGAGGGTTGGGATGGGGGTGGCGGATGACACGGCCTATGGCAACCCTCCATCCAACTCTTTCCCTTCCCCCTTCCATGAATTTTTATATATAGCAAACCAAAAGTTGTAATTTCACCTGAAGTTGACACAAAATGTTGAAACCTGGGTCATGTCAATAAAATCTTTAAGTGGAGTTCACCAAGATATTTTTCATTTTTTCCTGGTTGGGGAGGTAGGTGAATGGGATGATGTTAGAGGTGATAGGTGAGAAAAGGAAGCTCATCGGAGAATTCTATGAGGAGACAGTAAATTGATCAAATGATGCATCAAGGGGTAAAAATATGTCATGCAAGGTGGTAATATGGGGGAGAATGTTGAATGACCCTGGTTGAGGGAGGAGAAGAAGAGGAATTTATAGTGGTAGGAAAGGAGACAAGATATGAAAGGCTTTTAAGGGGTTTAATATTGGAATAATATGTAGTGTCAAGAAGGATACTCAAAAGGAGATGTCCCATAGTTAGGGAAATTATAGGCTTGACTGTCTGTAGGCCTATCATTTATTTGTTATAATACCTATGATGAAGATTTCTCTGGAGGGGCTTCAGTGCCTTCAATCCTATGTGTCCACATTATAATTCCATATCCTAGGTGTAACCCTGAAGAAAAAATTTATGTTCGAAAGCCATTTAGTTTATGCATGTTTGAAAGCCATTTTTAAGTTAGTTTTGTTTTGTGTGTTTTCTATATGTTTAACTTCATAGATTATTATGTACTCTTGTTTGTTATGAGCTCCATTTCTCTATAATTGTTTGTCTCGTGGTTGTCTAAAGTTGCATCACCTGGGTTATTGTCCAGGCATCAACTTCTCTTCTTGTCTTCCTGTTTTACATGAAGTTTAACATCCACGTCATTGCTTTTTTGTAATATCAGTTCACTCCCATGACCTCTTGAGGCATTTTGACGACTTTAAAGTAGTAGATACTAAAGGTGACTAGTAGGTGGAAAATAGTATTGATTACTTTGTCTTTTGAAACATTTTAGAATTTTTGATAGAAAACTTATTTTTATCTGAATGAAGATGCATATAATAAAATGTGCATAAGTGCTTTTTGCACTTCTTCTAATCCAATATTGAAAAAAATAAGCAAAGTGTAGTTAGATGAGGACAAACTTAGAGAACATCACCTAATTTCTCATTTGATAGTCCTTATTCTTCACAACTGCTCAGAAATTCTAGTTCCTTCCAGTGATATTTATATGTGGTTTTGTTTCATTTTGTGGCAGATCTGAAACACTTGAAGAGAACTAGTGCAATAGTATTTATGTAGGCTTACATCAATGAATAAAGGAAAAACTATGTTTAGGCTTCGTTTTGTGTCTGAGGGTTGAATAATGATGAAGTTATTTCTTTTTCTTTTTTCACTAGTTGTTGTCATCAAGGCACCTACAAGATGAAACGGAGAAGGTAGGGAGTGCCTGTCCCATCGTCCCATCCACCGACTCAAAGGAAGATAAGGCAGATTCCAAGGCAGAAGCCACGGGGCCCAAGAGCGATGCCGCGGTAGCTGCTCCCCTCGAAGATGCCGCTCTAATGGGTCCGCCTCCTCCCCCTCCACCGCCCCCTCCCCTTGCGGAGGAGAGGGGGGTGGATATAGGAAGGGTGGGGGGGTGGGCATCCTCTTTCGAGAAGCTGCTCGAGGATCCTATTGGCCTGCACACCTTTGCTGTGAGTAATATTCTCCTTCACATTATTACTACATACTGGCAGTGACTTCCATAAAGTCTACTTGAAGGTAGAATAAAGGACAGAGTGAGAATTAACTGTTTATAGTGTTGGTATATCAAAAGTTTACTAAAAATTAATTTCCAAGTGAACTAATGATTATGAACTTTTGGAAAGAATTATTTAATGATTTTTTTTCAATTTTTTATAAAATATTAAAAACAGATTTGTTTACAAAAATAGTGATTTCCCAAATTAAGAACTAAACTGGGTAGCATTGTGTTGGAAACTGTACTGTTAAAGGCCATCTGCCATCTGCCATCCTAGTATTTGAGTTAGCCTGTGATACAGGTAGCACACATTCGAAACAGATGCTATTCTGCAAAATCTTTTTTACAATTAGTTTTGATGAACATTTTAGTTTCAAATAATAATATTGAAGTCGAATTTTCTAAAAATTGAAGTATGAATATTCCATTCAACATTAGGAAGTCAGTAAAATAAATACTAATGTTTTTTTGTCTTTGGGGGGAAAATTGCAGTGGTACAAATTTTGCAAATCCTCAAATTTTGCAGAATAAAATAAAAGCAGTAGTGGCAAATGTTGAAGTTCCAATAGTCCTATAGCACTCCTTAGTATATGCACTAGAAAAGTGCAAAATTTCAGCTCAGCTATTTCGGTAGTTTTCCTCAAGAGTAGCAAACCTACAGACAGACAGGCACCACTCCATTTTTAGATACATATTAGTATAGATAATGGTAATCTAGTTTACGGAGCATTCAGCTACTCATGTTTAAGGTAGCTCCAACATTAAATGAATTCTATGTCATTTAATTCATATTATTCATATATTCACCTGCATATACAAAAGCATATACAGTAGAACCTTGGATATACGACCCTCTTATATACGACAACCTCATTTATACTCAGTTTTTTTTAGGTCCGGTAAATAAGACCCCATGTATTTCCAACCTCCCTTATGAAACTTTTCATTTACACGACGAACTTCGTTATAGCGATTCCAGATCGGATGCACCGTTAAAAAATTACGGCACGGGAACCAGAGGTCTTTTTTTCGAGAAGTCAAAAATCCACAATTTAAAATCATTTTTTGGGGGTTTGCACTCTTTAGATGACGAAAAATCAGGGTAAATTTATCATTTAAAATTTCAAAATAGCTGAATGAATACGATATGTATATAACTTCTAATACCAATTGCTTTCTGATATTTAATAGAATCTCAAAACTATTTCAGTTAGACCTCTGTTCATATGTCTAGTGATATTCTATTTTAGAAGAAAACTGTTTGGCAAAGGAAAAAAATTACCTATTAATCACACCAGATGCTTTAGTAAGCAATACTCCTGCATTAGTTGGTGCTTGTTTGTAGAACATGAACTGGCAATAAACATCAGTACAAAATGTGGCAAGCATTAATTGAAACTAATTGTAAGCCCTGCTGA
Organism: Pyrrhosoma nymphula; assembly: GCA_963573305.1. Lineage (NCBI taxonomy): Eukaryota > Metazoa > Arthropoda > Insecta > Odonata > Coenagrionidae > Pyrrhosoma > Pyrrhosoma nymphula. Next base: position 112,366,346 of record OY754330.1, on the reverse strand, counting down.
TCAAGTGCCAAGAATGCTAACTATTAGACCATGAAATTTAACTTTGGTAATATATCTTACCAAATTTCAGGAATGCAAATGCACATTGTTTCTTTCTTGGTAACATGAACATGCTTACATTTGTAGAGTTATTTGTAAGTATGATAAATTATTAGGTTTCATTTGCCTATATCCAAACATGTAATTGCAACCATGAAACAAAGCAGACCAAATTAGACAGTTGAAAAGGGTTTCTTGTTCCCTTACTATGAAACCTCTGTTATGAAACGTCCTCACTTATGAAACTTTTTTTGCTGGTCTGCTGAAAGTTTCATAAGTGAGGTTCTACTGTACTCTCTTTGATAAAAACAACATGATCCTACCTTAAGTAGCTACTTTTTCCACATATTGAACTTGAAAATCGAGAAAGGATGAAAAAAAAGAAAATAGTTTTCCATCTAATATAAATGCCATTTATGCAAAAACTGTTATTACGAAGTAAATTCTTGCAGAAAATTGAATGGGAATTAAGTTCCAATAAGGTTCCAATCCATTCTATTTTTTTTTAGACAATGACTTTGTGCTTTGTATAATCCACACTGTAACCCACGCCTTCGTCTCCTTTAATGTTACCTTGGATATTATTATTTTAGTTATTACATAAACAACATGCAGAAAAACATTTATGGTTGCTTAATATTTATACCTTTAATTTTGTAATAATTAATTGGGCCCAATTTACAAGTGTTCAAAATTTCCAATTTATATAATTAATTAAAGTCCTTTTGTTTCAATCTTGTAAATTAAACCATCAAGACGACAAAATGTTTGGAATGGCACTTATCGTGATCCTTTATTCTCCTCCAAGTATCGCTGTCTCTCGGAGATCCCTTTCTCTGGTCCGTCGTGAGCCTTTCGCTATCGCCGCAATTCCTTCCTCTCGGCTTCTTCGGCTTTCCTTCCTTATACCTGCCCCTAGAACACTTCCCGTCACTTTTTGACAAACCGGCCCCTTTTTCCACACTTTTATTCCCTGTATTTCTTCTTCTTTTCGCCTTTTTACCAACCGAACTCCTTTTCTGCTTCTACCATCTAGCTCTCACTCCTCGCGTCTCTATTATTCTCCGCGCGTCACTAGTTACGATCTCTTGTTGCCTTGTTTTGTGTATTTTTGCCCTAACTACCTATTGTTACGTTATTTACTGCGCGATATGTTACAACACTTTTTTAAATCTAACCTTGATTTTGTTAATCATTGCCATTATCACTTCCTAATGTCTTTGCTAGTATGCCCATTTTCTTCTGGCATACTTCCCAAGTAATTAATTTGCTCTGTTTGCTCCATTAAAATATAGTCATCTAATAATTTGCATGTTTTTGTATCTCATTTTTTTCTCCTAATAGGCAAATCTTGTACAGTGCAAAGTTGCAAATACAATGTTTTTCATTGTACAAGAGAAAATGTGGAAATTAGTATTTGAACAAAGTCATGGTGGTATCTCTTTAAATGAATAAACTTTGTGTATACCACACTGCTTTTATTATATGCAACTCCTAAATATATGTGGGGTCATATTGTGAAAGCAGTGTGGAATATACAAATTTTGTTCATTTAAGCATGTCTACAAAATTCTACAAAGTCAACTTTCAAACCATTAAAGATGTTCAGCTGCTCATTGAAGACTTCCCTATTTTCCTGTGTTCCTTGCATTTGGTTTAGGTATATTATTTTGTTATCATAGTATGAATTTAGCCGATTTATAATTTATGTATTGTCACTTTCACAGGAGTTCCTGAAGAAAGAATTCAGTGCAGAAAATATATATTTTTGGGTCGCTTGTGAGAGGTATAGAAATACTCCAAATGACCCTGTCAAAGGAGGTGATGGGAAGGGCAATGGAAGTCAACTCACAAGGAGGGCAGCCCTGGCACAGGATATTTTTAATCGTCATCTTTGCCTCGGTGCTCCAGAACCGGTGAATGTCGACTCACATGCTCGGCAGGAGACGGAGGAAGGTCTTCCAGCTGCCCAGCCAACTCTCTTTTTACAGGCAAGTTGCCAAGCTTAATTATTTTCGCTCCTAGAAAGCTGTGAGATTGTTGTCTGGCAAATATATAGTGCTTACTTCTTGATGAAGAGAAGCCTTCACGAAAAGTGCTTACTTATTTTTTGAACCTTTGACAAAGAACCAATTCATCCACCTTTATATGGGGTTTAGTTAAGGAAAAAAATGTTATTATGCCAGATAAGTCATGTGCTCTGCATTTCTGGAATGATTAACCACTTGTGTGGGGGTTACCCCGATACCTTTGTTGTTGCTTAGATACTTACTTATTAGTTACTTAGAACTAGAGGTTGGGAAAATGCCATTTTAGTGCTAATGCTGTATAATTTGATGATAGGGCTCAATGGAAATCTGAGCAGATTTCAATTGATTAACCTGTCATTGTGATTTTTTTAATTGGTTCGTAGTAATGCATTTAAATATGTAGAGCTAAAGTTTTATCACTTGCCTATGCCTTAAAAGTTGAATTGATGAATTTATCTTTCTGTGGCTCATTTGGTATGTTTGTGCATACCTTTTCAAATTAACCAGCACTTTTAAGGTATAGCTTGTGGTTGATAATGATTGGCTCGATTATGAATTCCTTTTTGATCAGTTAAAGAATTAGTGCTAGCACTTTTCACTCATTTCATTCTTTAGTGTAGGATGCCATTGCATTTTTGTTGCTCTGTTTTTATTTTCACTCATTTTAATGCCAATTATAACTATTTTATGATCTACATATTTTGACGATCTATTTAGACCTTGTATTAATTAGCCATCTGCTACAGTGACTTTGTTCCTTAGTGGAATCTTTTGTTTTTATTTCTTGTAAATAAGCCAAATATCATTTAAAGTGGAGATAACTGCACTCTTTAACATTTCATTTTGTTTAATCTATATAATCATGTATTCCTTTTCCATTAGGCCCAGAAACAAATTTTCAACCTGATGAAATTTGATAGCTATCCACGGTTCCTTAAGTCTGAGCTGTACAAAGAATGCCTCTTGAGAGATATGTCTGGGCAGTCATTTACCTTCGGCGCAAGCATGACCCTTGATGCAGATTTATGCCTGAATACGAACCTAGATGGTGAAGAAGTGCAATCTGGGAAGGTGAGTGGACTCTTCTTCCCTGTGCATGTGGAACTAAAATTAGGTGCTTTTCTTTTTGTTTTATTTAACTGACATCTGTACTGATTTTTCAGCAACTCAAGAAAAGTCGCAGTGATGCTGAGGAGAGACGTCGCAAATCTCTACTTCCATGGCATAGGAAAAATCGCTCAAAATCAAAGGATCGTGGGGAAACTGATTACCAGAAGATGAGGGCAGCAGCAGCTGTTGCAGCTGCGTTAATTCCTAATAGTCACCCCGGAGCAGATGATGCTAGTTCCAGCAGGAGTGATTTGGCTAGCAGTAGATCCTCCTTGGCTTCATCCGACCTTGCCTTAATTCAAAGAGGAGCTCTAGCTCGCCAGGTATGTACACATGTAAATTTACCTGTGTACCTTCAACTTCATTGGAGGGTTGAATAGATGGATGGATCATATATTGGGTGGTGGATTCTTCTTATACATCAGGTCAGGGGGTCATGTTGTTAACTCAGCTAAATAGCTCAGTTCCCTATTTCAGTTAGAACTTCTTTGTGTGTGAAACATGTCATAGTTTCTATAAGGCACTGTGTCTGCCATTACTGTATGGAATTATTGCTTTATTAAAAGTGGTCTGACATTATGAACTCAAACAGTTTTAACATAGAATTTAGTTTATTCAAATGTTAATGGCAAAATATTTCTGATTACTGTGACTTGAGCACTTTCAATGGAAATGTTAAAGAAATATTTGATTGCAGTTTCTTATTATTTACTGTAGAAATATCAGGTCTCTCCTGATGTTTGTCTCCAAGAGGCTCCAATTCATCTTGTCATTTCTACTTTGCAGTCACTGACGTCATCCGAATGGAGTGCGGAAAGAGCCGGAAGCGAGGGCGCGGTGAGTGGAATAGCAGTGGGAGCAACGGCTCCTTGTCCATTGTGTCGTGTTATCTTACCGGATGGTGCAACGACAGTTGTCAACACAGGTGCATCTCGAAGTGTCCTTCAGCCTCCACCTTCGAAACAAACAGTGAGGGAATTGGTCAATCGTCTCCTGGAGAAACGTGGCCTTAAATACACTGCCTTTGAAGTTTACTTCTGTGACAGTTCTAGTGATGGAAAGGTATGTGAATATCTTGGCTCCTTTTAGTGCTGTATTTAATGATAGTCATAACAGTCATTGGTTGTTTGGGCCAAGATGTTTTTAATTTTGAAAACTGTATATTTATTTACCTTAATGATAGTAGAATTTATGGACTGGTAAAGCATGATGTCACTAACAATTGGTTGCCAAGGTTTTAATTTCCAAATAAATGTAAAGTAAATGCTAAATATACATAAAAATATTGTTTGGAATTTAATTTGATGTCACGACTTTACCAGTCCATTGTAGGTATGTTTTTAGGGTTCAGTTTTTGGAATACCTACATAATTTGTGCCAAAGTGCATTCATATATTTAGTATGAAATTATGTTCTGGGGTAATTCAAGCATAACTAGTTAAGCCTTCTCTGCCCAGAAACAAGTGGTTAAAGCCATGTTCCAAGTCCCTATCTGTACTCCTGGAAAACCACTTTTCACTGAAGCAAATATACTAACATTGCCCTCTATTTACATCTTGTCATGTGTTTGCTTTGTTAAAGAAAATAATGATAAATTCCTAATAAACTCTGTATATATCATGACTACTCCACCCGTTCTAACAATAGCATACATGCCAGTCAGTTTTCATTCTCCCTTTTTGCAAAAGGCACCTATCACTCAGCCTCAATACTGTACAATAAATTGCCAAACTACTTAAAAACCATTACCTCTCCAGTGATTTTCAAAAGGAGAGTCAAAGAATTCCTATTGAAAAAATGCTACTATGATATAAGAGAATTTCAAAGTGATCGTATTTGAACAACTTTGTATATATATGTTCATTTTAACATTGTAATTTCCGTGTGTATATATCCTGTCCTAAATTCTTGACGCAACCATGCATGTAATTGCTAACGGTGTAATAAAAAATATTATTATTATTATTAGAAATTGTTGAAATGATGCCGAGTCCAAATAATTTTTTTCTTGCATTCTTCAAACTATATTTTTATATCAGTTATTAGACAAATTTTCTCATTTAGGAAACTTAAAATTTGCCCCGAGGGAAATTTGTAGAAGTATTCAAATGCATCATAGAAGTTTGAGGAATCACACAATTAAAGATTGAAATAGATACTGGGCATTTTTTTATGCACTTGATTGTATCAACCATGATTTGTTCTGAAATTTTTCATATTAAGACATTGTCTAAAGTCATGGCATACCATTCACTACTTTCAATTGGATACACCATGAAAAGAATTAGGAATTGTTTTGATCCAATTAAAATTAGGGAAATTAGTAATTCAGGAATCATGTTAGCTCTGTATCATACCATGACTCCATTCAGTATCTTCCATTTCTATGTTTATGGCATGATTATTGGGTTTCTCCTCGTAATAGAGAGTTGAAGAAGCTGATATTTGGATTTTTGATGAAATTTTATTGACATTCATGTTTACTAAGGAAGTATTTCTGAAATCTGAAACTGTTCATAATCGTGATCATTGTAGAATTTTGTTTTTTAAATTTGTGATTTAAGACTTCTCAGTGAAATATTTATGTTCTTTTGTTATATTTCCTTGATTAAGCTGTCCATTCTCGATGGTAACCATTATAGTAAATATGGAAAATTAATATATCTTTAAATGTAAGAAATTGGGTATTAGATTGCCAGTGATTTAAAATAGATACCTATGTATTTCAAGCTTCAGGACTATCAAATTCATGAATATTAAAAGAAACTCTGGAAAGTGTGACTATCTTTGTAACAAATATTGTAATTGTTATGCTTTCTAGACTTGAGCGAATGTATTGATTTGTCATAACTGAGCTTGGTTGTTGGGAAAATGATTAGTCTGGATTTAATTGGAATTTAACGAAGAGCCTTGATCCTAAGTTTCACTTGGTTTGTTAGTGTCATTTTTTTTACTTTTGGTTGTGATAAACTCGTACAATTATGTATTCACTAGGCAGTATCTAATATAATATTTTTCCTTTTTTACGTTTCTGACCAATTCTCAGCCTATTGATCTTGAAGAGGATATCCAAATGTTAGGCAGTCGAGAAGTGCGAGTGGAAAGGAGGATCATTTTTAGGGTGGATTTGCCCAGCCGTAAGACCATTGGAGTCAAGTCTGGTCCTGATCGCACCCTAGGACATGTGTTGCGTCCAATTCTACACAAATATGGTTATCGTCTGGAAAGTGTGGCTCTTTGTTTGGTATGTACATCTGCATTTGTTTGATTTCCGTTCATAAAGTGAAACAATTTGCTGGAGGGTTTTATCTCTTCCCGTCAGCCCTTTTATTTTTCTCTCCTCCAGATCAATCTGGGAAAAGCATAAGGCGTAGGTGGGATGTTTTATTGGTTCAAGTTCCAACTTTCATGGTTGTAGTGTTTTATTTAGTGTTTGATGGATATAGAAATAAATGTATCTGGAAAGAATTTCATACAAAATAGTTCCAAAAAAACTGTTTATTAAAATTAGTTTAGTCATTTCTCTGGATGAGTGGAAAGTGGAAAATGGAAAACATATGCATTGATCACACGGAATTGTGTTATTAATGCCCAGAGATTAGAATAGTGAGGATTTGTTAATGGTTTGTGTATTTGGGATTTTCAATTTATTTTCTTCTGTTATTTACATGTAATTAGGTTACCTATTATATTTAAGCTTCTAAAACTGGCTTTAACATTGTTTGGTATTTATAAATTATGCATTTAGATTGTGATGAAGGTACAAAAGAGTTGTTTCAGTTTTTCTCCAGAAATAAGCTTATTGAATGACTAGTTATGATGTACTGTGTCATTATCAATTGCTTTTTATCATCAACCACTACGTACTATGTCATCCACTTTATAATAAATATGTAATAGTCATTCAATTAACTTATTTCTTGTGGAAAACTGAAACATCTGTTTTTTATCTTCATCATGGAACTATTCAGGAATATGGACATGGAACCCTTCTGGTCTCAATTGTTACTTTACATTTAGTTTGTTCTTTTAATGATTTTTTTAATTATAATTTCATATACTGTGGTGGTTAGTGGTGTACATTTTATTTCTCTGGAGAAATTTTCATTCAGCACTTCTGACAATGATTTATATGGAATTTTACTTTACTCTATTTATAAGATGAATTGTGCAATGAAAGGCAGTAATCAAGATTTTTATTAAGTGCCTACAGTTGGGATTGGTGCTACTGAAAAAATTCTATTCATATACATATATTTATGATAAAGTGTCTTAAAAGTAAAAGCATTAAGATTTTGAATTATGGAGATTAACTTATTTGCATTTTTGTTGAAAAAAATATGTAAATTTAACATATTTTCATCGAGCTTACCTACTCTGATTTTTCTCATTGGTGAAATTATGTTTTCCCTTTTCTGGAGACGAAATCCAGTAGATGTTGATGGTCCTAAAGGGTTGATTAACCTTTAAACGCCGGATTTAAATTGGTCCTTAAAAGGTTTTCTTGTTGTTTCCAAGCCAAAAATGGCACTTTCGGCAGTGAGAAGTACTAAACCATGTGCCAATATTGGCAATTTCGGCGTTTAAGGGTTAATAGTGACATGGTTCTTGAGGAAGAAAATGTTGTCATATTTTTTCTTAATTGTGCCATACATATTCATAATATGTTTACATTAAGACTAAATCTCAGTATAAATTCCTAGTTTTCATTGCCATACGTCCTTTCAGATGAGTGAGAATGAGGTGCTTGAACCTAGTGTGTCTGTCACAGTTGTGGACAATGAAAAGATCCAAGTTTTAACCAAGAGTGGAGATGGTGAGTACTTTTCATGTTTTTCATCATTATAATTTTTCAAATCATAATTTAGTCCATTTTATTATTTTTTTAAAATATTTTGCTTGAGCATGATGTAAGTTGATGTGTGAAGGAGGCTTCAGAGTGGTGACTGGTTGTGGGGACTACTGTCAAGGAAGGAAAGTGCACTCTGTTTGCAATGATACTAACTTAAGGTTTTTTGTCCAAGTATAATTCCAATTGTGATACAATTATGATCTCACTAGTAAATAAAATAGAAAAAACTACATGAGACCTCCTCCTGAAACTTACTTACAGTGGTTCACACTTGAGTGGCCCCTTACAAGGATTTCCTTCAGCTGATTGCACTATTCCCATTGTATGTGTCTAATACAGAGATATTATTCATTGAACTCCAATGCTAATGGAGCATTTCATCCCATAGGTTGGAAGCCAGAGAATTGTGTTCAGGTTGTTGGGCGAGCGGATGGTGGTCGGCCACCTGTGCAAGGTGCTCCCACTCTCGATGAAATCACTAACCGTGTTTTTGAGGAGTTGCTCGCTGGCAAGGTAGCTGAAGAAAAGGCAGGAGGGCCATCATCCAGGCACTGCAATGATGAGGCGGCTTCTACTTCGGAAGACAGGGCTTCCGTCAGGGTGAGTATACACAGTTGCTTTAGTGCCTAAATGATGTCAACATTTATTTAATGTGAAGTATTTTGTACAAAAGTGTTCCCCTACCATCGTACATCATTCCTATAGGGAAAAATGGGGATGTCAGGTTATGATGGGCATGCATTTAAGTATATTTGACCCTTCATCTGATCCCAAGCTGGTATTAGGTCCATGAGTATTTTCTGGAATGCCGTTAGTACAAGTTTGTTAAGGGGAATAAAGAGGAGCTGTTTGCGTCTCTCTAGCAGCTCCTCTTTATCTCTCTTAATTTACTGGTACATTTATGTGCTGCACCTAACTTCCAATTTTGGGGGTCATCTTTCACATCCCTACAGCTAACTAGTCTGCCAAATCTCTCTGAAGGTCATCTTACCTGTAGTTTCTTCTTATGTTGTCTGTAATTCCCATCCTTTTCAAATGTTAACTGTTACGATACCCTCTATCACTCTCTCCAGCATGCCCCCTCCCCTCAACGTATCTTCTATCCACTTCCTCTCCTCTGCCACATGTGAAAACAAATAGAAAAGAAAAGATGAGGGAAGTAGAGATGGAGAAATGTGGTCAAGGGTCATATGATCCTGGGACACAATGGTATACTCTTTTCGTCGACTTTGAATTTTTATGTCAGTTGTACATGAAGTGTGTTACCAATTGAAGTTGTCCAAGGTATTAGCCTAGTTGAGCATTCACCGTAGGGCCATTAGGGTGATGGCTTGCAAAGGCCTTTCGGTAATGCAGATATGACATTGTACCGACGTCAACATGGATGAGTAGCAGCCAATTCAATTTTTAATGAATGTTTTACAATGTCAATTCAATTCATTGATATTCAATGTTTTACGTCAATTACATAATTAAACATTTAATAACTCAACTTTATAATCTAAAATGATTTCTGTTATACCTTCTGTTATAAGGAAATGATTCATCCTGGTATCTCAATAAGGTTTATGAATCAGTGCATGCCTATGTTCACAGGCATAAAATTGACTCGAAAAACTAGGTTGTCCAATCATGCCTGTTAATTGTACATCCAGAATTACATTCATGACATTATCTTGAACCATCTTTTGAGCCATGTCATTGATCATAATTTTTCTGCTAGTTTTACTATCGTTCCTTTTTGTCATCTGTGCCCTTGATTGGAATTTAATTATTCATCCAAAGTCATTCAGTGAGGTCTGTTGGAAAATTGTTCAGAAGTGAGAAATTTACTTTACCACCCAATTACAGCCATGTTTGGAACCTTATGAGTCCCATTAATTAATTTTAAGTAGGTAATACAGTGAGAAGAGCTCTCATGGAGAAGGTAAATTCACATATGAAAGTGTGTATGATTTACCATGAAGTCTTCTTGAGGAAAACTTTGGCATCTCCTGAATGATGCAAATAAATTGTATGTCATCAAAGGTAATAATAATGTAATAATAATATGTGATTGCTAATTTCCTTGAAAAGTTTTTTGTTATTTAAACCAAAAATTTTAAAATAGAAGTCAATCATAATCCCCAACTTCAGAGGGTATTGTGGTTAATGTGTGCTTTAAGGTAACTTTTGTCTGCTAATACAGCATGAACGCAACACTTAAGAGGATGTTCTGTCCATTTCTCACTATTTAGAATGTTCACTAAAAAAATGACTTACGTTACCTGGAAGTGCAGTTTCCCCTACATTTCTTAGATGATTAAAAATGCAGCACTGCTGAAATATTTTCTTAAATGTACAATGTATTACCCAGTTTCTATGTAAATGCACGAATAAATCAAAACGTCAAACAACATGTCTAATTAACCAATGCATCTTTTATTTTTCTCAGTAGTAAACATGATTCACAAGGCTTTCAAACATGTTATGAAATCAATGTCATAGGAAGACTCGCTGTTATCTAGTTAAGAAATGCACAACAGCCAATTTGCAAAATTTCTAATAAGTAATCACAGAGCAGAACGACCAAAATATACTGAAATTTATACAGAAATTATATAGAAATTAGCACAGAAAATACAGAAATCGGCACGGACAAGTTAAAATCCCAATTCCACCAATGTGTACTGTACATCAAAGCATAAAGGCAGTGTCTTCATGGTGGCAAAAATATGCCTAATAACATAACATAACATTAAAGAATATTTTAAATTTGATATCCATAACACCATAAATTTGAACACCATAATTTGATCAAATAGGTGTACTGATTTTGCAGAGAAAGTATTGAAAAGTAAACAATGTTTTCACTGTCTTAAAATGTTGACTAAGGCTACCATCTTAGAATCTTTGGGCATATGATTTGCTTCCCCAGCTGGCATTGAATGTATTTACTGATTGGCTGCATTTCTGTAAACTGCAGAATTATCTTGGATGCACTTTACTGGATCATTAAGATAATTTTATTTGCCTGTAAAGGGGCCAATGTTTTTGTATAGTAAGACATAAATATCTAATATATATACTGGAAAGGCATCTTAAATTACCTAGCAGTAGTATTTTTAATTATTATAATGATTACAATTATACTTAATAAAGTATTATAATAGCTACATTCTCTGGACTGGAAATTTTTCCGATGCAAATTCTTCTTTCTTTCTCAATATCTATCATGGACATGAACACAGTGAGTATTTTATGGCTCTCTCAAGCAATGCAGATGAATTTGATTGCAATGTTAATCATGCTCAAGGTATCACTGCACAGTATGTGCGATTCTTTTGGAGGTGCATTAACACTTTCACTAACTACTCAGTTGAGCAGAATTGAAAAATACACTATATTTATGCGCTAGAAAAAAAATGGCATAAATTTCCAAAAATTTCTCACCCAGAGAAAACGGTTGTTATGTCATTAGGCAGAATTGCAAAGATGCCCTGTATGTTCGTTGTAATAGCTGACAACGAAGCTACAATGTTTCCTTCGTAGTGATGTCTCAGTAAAACCTGTCATGGCCTTGTGCTTTTTTAAGTGTACCATCAAAACGCATATTCATCTAGAGTGATTTTTAGCGTAATTAACATTGAAAATATTACCATTTATTCTCATCGGCATCTCTTTTGTGATTTGAACTTGAAAATAGCCAAAGTAAAAAAATATTACACAACTGTATTATTCACTCCTGTCATCTCAGTTCTGAAATAAATATTCATTTCTAAGTTCATGTGATTTTTGTCAATTATTTCAGTCGGAAGATTGGAGCTCCGAGCATTCATCAGGAATATTTGGCAGATTTCTCCGGAGGGATTCTGCGAACATGGATAAATCAAGGGTAAGCCTTGATATTATATTTTTTTTTATACATGGTGTTGGCCACCTAGAAATCAAGGTGCTATTTTTAGGGAAACTTGTTTGAGTAAAGTTATACAAGAGAAAAAACTTATCTTTAATCATGGCTGTTTATAAAACCATCTGAAATTCTGAACGAGTCCTCCATGTATTGATCCCGAAAAATCCAAAAGTTTTCCATCAATTTTACTTGTACCGTATATAGCTTACAAACTTGTTTTCTCTGAATTGGCTCAACAAGCTTTCTGTTTAGAAGTAATGTTATAATTGAACTATATTTTTGTTAGTTCGGTATTAGACAATCGATTTAAAATTTTCTTATTGAAGCATTGTTCATATTCACTGGAAGTTGGATTCTTAACTCAGAAGACAAATTACAATTGTCAAATGTTAATATTGTCAGTCATTTTCATGAAAGCTAATTTTCTCTACTTTATTTGTCACCACAAGACAAGTTTTACCCATCAAAAATTTTAGGTACAGCTTATGGCTCTTGAAACAAGCCTAAATTCTTATTCCACAATGAATTTAGATGTATCTTTAATTTTTCAAGGCAACTTTATTGTGCATAACAATGTAACTCTTCTTTTTTCTTCTTAAGATAAGACTGGTTCTTTGTGTTTTCTCCTCATTTGTGCTACTATTTTTGGGTTGGCTAATGTCTCTTTTTCTATGTGGTCTATGTTTTACTGCTTGTCTCTCTTATTACAGTAGAACCTCTATTTTACGAAGTTTAAGGGACCCAAAAATATGAGCTTTGTAAATCAGAGGGTTTGTAAATTGGAGGTTATCTTTCAAGCAATCGAAACCTCAACAATCCTAATCCAGTTTCAGTAGCGCACTTCATAAAGATAAAAGGGATTAAAAGGGAGGTAATATTTCAATAAAATGAATTGCACATCCAGTTAAATGTTTAATAGAAAAAAAGGAAATTAGAAACCTACACTTCTTATACATGGTGGCATATTTTTTATGCTCTCCTTAACAAAAATTAACAGAAACTTTAAAAACTGGTAAATATTTTTCTACAAATTTATAATGGTGTGAACAAGAACCCTGTATATAGGGTTCTTGGGTGTGAACTTGGCTGCTGCAACTAAATTAATTTATTGTAGCTTCAAGTTGGTAGATATCATAATAAGGGGAATAAGTGAATTAATTCATCCCACTGAGTATTTTAAGCATATGCATTAATTAGCTCAGGGGATATGTTTAGTGCTAGTCGAATTTGTGTTGAAAGAGGCCATTTTAACATGGGAATGCCACGGATTCATTCTAACTAAGAAATTTCATGGCTGTAAGTCGCAATCGCAAATTCTTACCTAACGGCGTAAAACTTTAATGAAAAATAAAATATCCAAAGTGCATCGAAATTTGAACATAAATAACGTATTATTACAAAATTAGTATTCTTAAATGATACCTGTCCCAAGGGGAATATTTTGACACAATTTCATCGTGCATTTCACGCCACTGCTCAACATCTTCTGTGTTCACACGCCCTTCTTCTCCGCAGATTTTAAGTGAAGTGATTCAATGTCTTCTCTTGAATTTTTCTAGCCACCCATTTGAGCATTTAAAGTTGTCTCACTTCAGTTTAAGAGCCAAAATCTGAGCATTCTCCTTCAGAATTGGTTATAGGCAAGTTGCACTCACGATCGTCAACACTTAAAAAAAAATAATAATAATACATCTGCAAATCAAGCTGTTCAAACTTCGACGATGAAATGTAGTTGATTTTCGATGATGCTGTTATGACTCAAAATGTTTTCGCTTGAATTCATGATTGTTGTTATGTCGATAAAGAAATGTCATACTTCTGTGCAATTTCTGTTTTTGTCTGCGTGCGATCACGTACTTGCTTGATTATCGACCTTATGGTAAGCAAACTCACGGACTTCCTCATTTATTTTTGCTCAGCGATGTTTTATTAATTGTTTTACTAAAAGGCACACGGGATATCACAAACGCAGCCCACCTCGCGTTGAGAGTGATTCTGACTGAATGCGCATGACTTCTGCTCGCTTGAAAACCCAAATATTTTCACTCGCTCACAGCTTACAGTGTAATTTTCTGGCTTCAAAGAATTCTAGAGACAAAGTTGTAGGTGTGAGCCACTCTCGGATGACATAGGAACTGATAACAAGGGAAAGAAGAAACTCAAACCAGCTATTGAGAGCGAAGACATTGTAACAATTGTAACGTCTACTCCGTGTAGACTGTGGTTACAATGTAATCAGGTGACCATCATCAAGAAATACTTGATAAGCTGGCCAATTCACGTTTCCTGAGAGATTATTACACCCTGGCGGAAATTTTATTATAGCCTACGCTTATAGGCCATTTAAATTACAGCTAATGAAGAGGAAACTTAGTAATTTCTTTCTTCTTTTTATCTGACGTGAAAATCGATTTAGAAAAGAAGTCTTTGTATCCAGGATCATATATTATTCAAGTTGACCACAAGTATAAGTGAAATAAATATCTACCTTAAAATCAGGCCAAATTTTGTTTACTTGAGATGGCTTTCCCGAATTATTACCCTCTGAGCGCAACCCGTTGTTTCAGTCATTCGCGCAGAGAAAAACATCGCTAGACGTGACCCAAAAATATGTGCAGAGGCAGCGTGCATTCAATTTAAAAATGTTGTTAAGGTTTTTCGATACCTTTCTACAATTTCTTGAATTTGAAATTCTCATTCTTGAAATGTTTGCATAATTCTGAATGTTTACACATTGAGTGATGCATTGACCTCAAAACATTGCGACAAAACCATTTCAAATACTTTGTAAAACAGAGGTCAGTCACTCCTAGGGACCGGCTTCTCACTTTGTAAATCATTAAAATGGAGGTTTTGTAAAATGGAGGTCATTTTATATGGTTTTCCTATATACAAAGATCGGGACCGGCGGAATGGTTTGTAAATTGGTGTCATTTTGTAAATTAGAGGTTTGTAAAAAAGAGCTCTACTGTACATTCTTTTAAATGCTCTTTCCCTTTTTGTGACCTGGTCCGTATTTCCTCCTTGATGGAATACATTTTGAATTCTTTTCCTTTATCTTCCTTGCTTCTCTGATTATATTATCTGCCACCATTCATTTTTCTTGATAATTTCATTGGGGCTTATTTTTTTGACTGCCTTGTTTTCATAATGTTTATATTTACTCATAGTTCTAGATTGGTGTTGCAATTACTAGTAGAATTTAATTTCAACTTCTTTTTCATGCATCATTTGGGATTTATGAATTTCTTAGGTGATCTCATTTTCATATTGATGCATTTTTTCTCAGTGCTAATAGCTACGACCATTACTCTTGGCAACATATGTAGATATGTATGTACTAATATTGCATATTTTAGTCTTTTAAAATTGTTTCGCTAGATATTTTGTACTCTGTGGAACTGTAACATTTGCATAGTCCAGTATTGTTGTTCATTCTAGTTTGTTAATCATTATCATTAGCAGTCATCAATCTTAAGGCTGGTTTTACTGCAGCTCGCCATTACATTCTCCTTTCAACTAACCTTTTTATACCGTAAGTCTTACTTTTGATGTCCCTCGAGAGACATCACAATCATGATTTGCCTCTTGTATTACATCCTTGGTCTTCCTCAGTAATTCTTACCATTGGTTGCACATTCCAATGCTGTTTTCTGGCAGCTGTTGTGTCTCAGAATGTGTTCAATGACCTTATCTCTTTTACCTAGCTGAGTTTTCCTCCAATTTCTTTTTTCTTCAGCTCATTGTAGGACTTCTTCATTGGTTATTCTTTCTGTCCATTAAATCTTAATAATTCTTCAAAATCACTTGATTTCCATGGATTCTTATTTTCTTTTTTCTGTCACTGTTTTCATCCAATTGTTGTTGATAGAATCTTTTTTTTTTCAGGAGTCAAGGTTGCAAAAAGCTAAGAAGGGAAGCATGAAGAAAATGAAGCAAACTGTGAACGATGGGATGTGCAATGCCAGTGTGTCAGGAAGCACAAACATTTCCAGTGGTGCTCCAGTGATGCGAACTATAGCCAGTGATTTTGGTGTTGCTAGTCGGGTCCCTCCTACGCCTAGGCTAAAAACTGGGGTTCGACCCCAAGGTCGCTCGGAAAGTGATGGTGAGAAGCGTTCAGCTTTTTTCATTCATATTTTCTAGTTTGAAAGTATGATCTGTATCTATTGGTGAGGCAGAGTGTCATCACTTTGATACTTTTGTGATGAGTGATATTTTTCGTCTTCCTCGGAGAAGTGCTGTAATCATCCATTTAGCCATATGAGCACGATTATTTTGGGAGCGTTGGCATTGGTGGGTTTGGCTTTCCTGGCAGTGTTTCTTTTTTCGTTGCATTGAAAATATATTTTCTGCTTTTGGTAGATGACATATCTTGTAAATGTACAAAGTTTTTATGTGAAAGTGAAGTTTTTAGAAATTATATCAGAAATATGTATATAAAATATTTTGTTAAAAGTAAATGATTGCTTTATCTTGAAAAGGCTGCAATATTTTATTAACAAATCTGTGACTAATTTTCATAAGGTTTTAGAAACTTGTGGATATTATTGCAATAATATTCACTGTGATCGGGTGTAGTGTGAGTCTTGTGCTTGGATCGTATCATGGTCTTCTTCCATCTCTACTCTGGCCTTATTATTCTGGTTCTTGATGAAACTACTTTGAAGTGCCAGCATGTCTGATGACCGTTTCATTAGTGCTTCAAAGCTCTTGTGGCTTAGCAGTCGTAATATATTGGAGCCCTTCCAGCTGCATCAACTTCTTTGGCCTGAGAGCTGGAGCATTGGGTTCAAATGATGTTATTATTCTGCTCACTTCGGGGCCTCATCATTCTAGCTTCTTTGCACATTAATGCACCAATCTAACTGATAGCAAATCACCTTAGCACTATTTTATGATAAGAATTGGTATACATCCCTATTTTCTTTATCTGGTCAAATTGTACTGTTATACTGTTTAGCTACGGCTTTTGTACTGTAAAGCACATCAACACTTAGCAGTCAGTTGAGTTGAGAGGTCTATAAGTCAGTGATTTTCCTCATGTTACAGGTTCATTTGAACAGGCATCTAAATGGGCCATAATGATTTATATTGCCTTCCCAGTCAATTATTATGTTCTTAAATGGTATACTCTCTTTGGGGAATAGGACTGTACAAGACAACCATTGGTATTTCTGTCATGCCTTGTATGGAGTGGAGTTTGGCAATCTTTAGCAAAGACTCAATGTCACTAGATAGATTCTGATGATGTCATGAAATCAGTCTACCCCAAGATAATTCTGTCCAAATTCAATGAACTATTATTAATCAACTCCATCCCATTGAGATCACTTGCATCCGTTGGACTGCATGTATGCCATTCCAGCAGGATCTTATGGTTGTTTTGCACAAGGAACCTAACTGCACAATTTGATGTTCAGAAATTGCGAGAATATAGGCATGGAATTAGAGCGGGGGCTATTTTATAGTCTCTCATTTACATATATGTGCATTCCAGCAAATTCACCGCTTTACACAATGCAATTTTCTTTGCACATTCCTACGTACATCACATTGTGCAATGAAGTGCCTTGTGTAAAACGACCCTAATAAAACTGCCGGTTTGCCCTCATGTGAATCCACTGAGATTGTGTGAATCTACTTTAAGTTGGATGAATTTATCAATTTGTATGCACCAGTGTTGTTAGTGTAGTTTTGCACACTTAATGGTGGATGGATGTGAATTAGAAATTCCTGATACAATTGACTGCATGAGTTGCGTGGATTTTCTGTCAATGTGACCTAGTATAATAACATCTGTTATTATCATCATAGTTATCATGTCTGATAAACCACAAATCTTGATTTACGACATTAATGGGTACATACATATTTTCCCAACCCCTTTCTCAATTTGACCATGGCACTCAGGCCCCATTTCATAATCTCTGGTTAAATATTTTCTCAGTATGAAAAGCAAAGTTAATATGTTCTCTCATCGATGAAATTCTTTTAAACTAACTGACTCTTTGATGTAATATGCAAACAACAAACTCATTTAATATAGAGTTTACAAAGAGGCTACAAAATCTTGCAGTTATCGTTAACCAGACACTATAAAACAGGTCTTCAATGTGCCGCTTGCTGGCCTATGAATTTTAGGGTCCTATGAAATCCTGAGATGCTAGAAACTAGTAATACATTTAACATAAGTCTTATTTTCAAGCCTATAGGTCGCACCAGCCAATAATATGCTATGTGATTTTTTGTTACATTTTTAAGGAAAGAAGAATATAATCAACATCTGTTAATGTAAATAATTTATTGGAAGAAAATGGGATTTTCAACCTCCATGAAAAGCAACTGCATTAAAGTCATTCATCGCAGAGTCCGAGAAATAAAGGAATGATGCCGAGTACACCTTTAGCTCGCTGTCACAATGCAATCTATGGTGGAAGTAGATAGATGGACACCTCTGATGGCAATAAAAAAATCACACAGGTTATAGAATAGAATATAGGGAACCACACCGGATGATAGTTCAGGGGAATACTGAAGCCATTAGAATGTGCAATGGACCATGCTCAATGTATCTGTTGTGCAGTTAATACGTAGAAAACATGGGCATTAGTTGAGGAACTGTTGGGGTACCGTTATGATTAATCTTTAAAAAGTAAAATGGAAATGATTTCCAGAAAAGCACAGCATTTTTCGTAAAATGCATGGAAGAATTGCGCCACATGGCCATGTTAGGTGGACTATTTTTTTGCAGAAAAACAGGCTTCATTATCTACTATCTTGATCAATCTATGAGAAATTGAATGCATGAAAACATAACTTAACCCTCAATCCATTATATGCTGGTGGATATCAGAATGCTTTTTTTGAGAAACACATGTGCATCTTATGGGCTGGGAAGTATGATTAACTAATTTGAATTAAATATAAATATGTACACTGGAAAATAAATTCAACGTTGCCAACTGAAAATAAGGTGGCTTCATATTTTGTTGATTGAAGTATCTACCAAGATTGAATCCTGCATTAATTTTGCATTTTTAACTTCATCGTATCAAATCATTCATTTGACTCTGTTAGGCCATTCTTCTCTTCCTGTATTTATTCAAGTAAGTATGTGTAATCTTGGGCTACTGATTACTTTTTGATACCCAATGTCGTTGCCAGCTGAATTGTGTTTTGGAAAATATTCATTACCATGGAAAGTAATTATAATTCTACAAACAACAAAACCATTTGGAAAACTTAATACAAGTGATAAGGGACTCAAAAAGGATAGACTGGAGTACCTACCTAATTTCATTTTAGTTTTTCCTGTGGATTACTTTACTGAGATTAGGTACAACGGAATGGATTCAACCAAAGATTGAGAGAGATAGATCAGTTTAAAAGATTAACCTTCATGAGAAATAGAGCAGAAGTTCCCATGTCTAGTACAGTGAGAGATTATATTCTAACATTTTTTCTATTTGTATGTGCTCAAAATGAGAGTATTTTATTATGTAGGAGCTAGCAGTGGTCCCATTTACTGTGAAAATCCAGCTACAAACATATAAAAAATTAACTTACATTCCATTTATATCATCTTGAAATTTATCTTATTTAAAATGTTAATTGTTTATATTGCCTCAAGATGCTGCAGTAAGTTATTTTGATATTTAATACAATTCTTTTGCTTTTACCTTCAAATTCCCTCTTTCTCTCACGTAAAAACAAAAACAAATTATGTAAAAGAAATTCATGAATGTATCTGAGACAGTTTACACTTGTGTTGCTGTATATAATGCCTTATGTATTTCTTTTAGGATGTGAGAAAAGGAAATTTTGTATTCTTTTGTGGTTTCCCTGGATGGTGATCCACAATGTGTGACATGATACATAAAATGAAGGTGCATTCATAAAGTAATACCAGATAATATTTAAGAGAGATATGCTTTAGTTTACACTTTTGGTTCCTAAAGCAATTTCAAATTCTGATTATCTGCTTCATCAGCTATACCATTGCTGGAGGGAGGTAGTGATCTTGTTACTTTCTGGGTAATGAAGGAGAAGTTGTATTTTTTGTTGCAGTTATTTCCTCTTACTGCTTGGCATTGCACTCGCAGTTTGCTTCCAATAGCTACTTAGCACTGTTGAAAAGAGCATATCCTTGTAAAATGAAAAATATCAATGAGTTAACTAGATTACTGTTGACATTTAAGTACCTTAGATAATAAGAGTATATTTTTGTTTCTATAAATAAATTCATGCATATTTTTTTCTGTGCATTAGTTTAAAATCATTTATTGCTCCACTCCACCACACCCTTAAATTTGCCATGAAGCATGGCAATGAGAAACTTTTTTGCAAGGATGTCAAGTGAGTCAAGGGAATTGAAATCCTGCTAGGTTCCCAACTTTTTTCAAAATATATGTCTTCTTTTGATGTGAATGTAATGTTAGTTTTTTGAGTGATTCTATAATCATAGCATTCGATATGTTAATTGTCTCTCAGATATGATTCAGATTAGGTAATCCATTGAGATAGCTTCTTAGTGACCCTGTGAATTGTTTCTTGAAGAGGATTCTTTCCTTAAATAGAAGGTGGAGAAATATCAAAAGGGGTTGTGTGTTGAGCATCAAGTTAATGAGGAAGGTTGAGTTAAAATTCTCTCATTATTTGATAATAAGATCTGGTATTTCATCAATCCAATACATTAAATTCTATCTGATCACTCTCATTGATAACAATTCTGTGGTAATGTCTTAACAACTGTTACCGGACAGAAAAATGTACCTAGGTGGAATTATTGTTTTTATCAAACCTCTTTATTTGTGGAGAAAAATATCAGAACCCTCAAGTCTTCAGTAAAATTAACTTTGGTGTCACCTGGAAGCTCCCTTACTGTGCCCATTAAAGGAAGATTATAAAGGTTTATATTAGAAAAGGCATGCCAAAAATGCCAATTTGTTTTTTGGTGAAATAATATTTTTCCTTTAATTTTTCCTAAATTCACATAGTGGAACATCATCAGTAATTATCAACCCCAATATTGGTTAGCTGCAGCTCTCCAATGTAATGTTTGACAAACTTTGTACTTTTCCCCTGCATATTTAAATCTAGGACTGGTCTCACCCTGATTAGGCATATTCTGGTTGAAGAAGATTCCTTATCAAGGTGAAACTTTGCAGAAAAAGATAAACTGCGGAAAAAATTGTTATTTAGAAAATGGATATCCATCATTTCCACCCAGTCTTGCCTGATTTTTTACGGGGCTCTCCACTCTTTCATGGTGTCCACAGAAATTTTCATCTCGTATTTTTATAAGTCTCATTTTTTTACCTAAGTGGTTAACCAGACACATGCTGACTTGCATGATTACATTCTGTTTCCATCTCCCTCCATTGATAAGGGTGGACCATGAAAAGTTTAGTCTGTCGAATGGTGTGAAAATGTAATCAAATGCTCTATTAGATTAACAAATAGGAAAACCAACTTGCCTCTTTTTGTGGAAATGGGTGCTTTCAATGGAAACTCAATTGTATAGCCTTCCTTGTTATATTTTCAACTATTTACTCATCTACCTTTATGTATTTGTCTGTGTGTTAAGGATTGAATGTTGTCTGCATTATTACTCAAAGTCAACTATTTAAGTCTGTGTGGTATTGGGGTTATTTGTGGGCAATTCCTTCAGTATTGTCCTCCATAAATAGTTTATTAATAAGTAATTCAATGAAAATACTTTCTGGGGAAAAAATCCAATTAGGTACCTACTATTTTAACACTCCGAAAAGTATGATCGAAGGGGTTGGAATTGATTATCCATTTTAAAAAGCTATTTTAGTTAAATTAAGAATGAAAATAAGCGGAATAATAATTATTTAATCCTAATATTGAATAGGTTTATCAGTAGAAAGTACATGTGTATTCCATGGGGTAGGGCATTCCAATTTCTTATTGGGTTTTCAGATAACATGCTTGGAAGCAAATGGCCAACCTCAGCCTTCAACTCAGAGGTCACTTTTGTGAAACTGGAAACACTGTTCATGCACAGTCCCACCTAGACTTCACCAGCATGATTCATGAGCTGATATTTTTTATACTTAAACCTTTAAACGTCGAAAGTTCCAATATTGGAATGCCCTTTGGTGCTTCTCACTGCTGAAAGTGCCATTTTTGGCTGAGACACAAAAAGAAAACATTAAAATGGCCAATTTAAATCTGGCAGCGAGGACTTCGAAGTACATTTAAATCCGGCGTTTAAAGGTTAATTCAAAATTATTACCTATATGAATTTCTCTTTCATTGTTTCGCTTCCAGGAATCATCCTAATTCGGTAATAAAAATTGAATATGCAAGTATTCTGCCATGATTATTTCTTTCTTAATGTGTAACTCTAAATAGAAATTATATTTTTTTCTAGTTCTAGCCACAAGTACAACAGAGCTGGACTAAATGGTAATTTATCATTCCCTTTTCAGAACTCTATGAAGGCCTCAAACGTGCCCAAAGAAGTCGTTTAGAAGACCAGAGGGGAACTGAGATCAATTTTGAACTGCCTGACTTTTTGAAGGTTAGTTCTGCTCCCTAATGATGGGATGCAGGGGCAAATAGAGGTTTCTGTTTAAGTTGTCTGCTCCTGGAGCAAACATGGCAATACTTTCACCGATAGACATTTCTAAGTTAGCTCTCAAGGAATTGGTAATCAAAAGTCAGTTTGGTTGCTACCAGAAAGCCTTTCATTTTTGTACATTATGTGCTTTTTATAAAGCGGATAAATGTTAGCATCTGTATTTTCTGAAAAATTCAATTAAAGAAATTAAATTCTGTAGCTTGCACCAGTTTTATAAGATAACTTATGGTTAAGCCTCAGTTGGAGCTTGAGGCTGAACAGTCACTTTTTTATTGACAATTTTTAAAAATCTCTAGCTATATCAAATTCTTCTCAAAGTGGTCATTTTATTGGTGTCATTCTACCAATCTTAAGTAGGTTTTGATGAACCATTTTTACGCTGCTTTCTCCAATTCAATCATGTATTTCCTTGGCTAGTTTTTTTTCCACCTCTACATGCTTTTCACTCTTTTCATCCCATATTCAGATATGTACTTATTATTTTGTTCCTCTCACCCCATTTACTCAACATATTCTCCCTTCAATTTTTGCCGTCAATGTCCGATTGTCACAGATTACTTGCTCCAGTCACCTATTCTTCCATCTTTGAATTTCCTCTAGTAGCTCCTTTATTCTCCCACAATGCTCTCATTAACATTTTTCCATAGCACTTTGGTCATAATAATAATCTTTAATGTCCTGTTAGTTATACAAGTACAACATAGGACTGAGTCACACAAAAAAATGCATATAAAAATACATACAAAAGAAGAAACAAGCAGTAAAATACAGACTACAAAAATTTATTACTCAAAAATTCATCTATGCTGTAGTAGCATTTATAAATAAGCAGTTCTTTTAATTTATATTTAAAGACATTTTGGCTTGCTAAACGTTTAATTGAAATAGGAATCTTATTGTAGATCATTGAGGCTGAATGATGAGGACCTTTCTTGGTTATGTTTAGTTCTACTCCAACCTCACATTCTTCTCTGGAGGACCATTTGAGAAGGATCTGTTGCCATTGGTTTTGTTGTTTCCTAGAATTCTTTAGTATCATCTTTGGTCCACGGGCAATGATGGTTTGCTTGGGGGAAGAAACTTGAAAATTTCTCTTCTTAACATGCCCTATCCATTTGACAAATGTTGGCTACCATTAATTATTTACAGCTGCCTTGAAAAGTTAGAGCTTGTTCAAACCAGTTTGAGGTTTCTCATTCAAGATTTTCATGGTTTTCCTGGATCCCTCTTAGGTAGATTTTTCCTTGCAGTATGAGATGTAGAATGTCGCATTTCAGGGTGTCTCATTACATGGCCAAAGAATGACTACTCTCTAATTTTCACAGTTTATACGATGTTTTTTTTCACTTAATTCTGTTCTCGACAAAATCTTCTCTGAGGGAATATTTTTATTTATAGTTCAAATCTATCCTCTACTATCCTGTTTCCTTCTCTATCCTGTTTTTCTTCTCAGTATTACAATCAAAACTTTAATTAAATTCAAAGTACAACTTATATTGAAATATGGGTGCTGAATAAAAATACCTAGTGATATTATATTTCTGTTCTATTTTCTTTTTCCAAAGCAAAGGTGAAAACCATCCTTGCATAGGAGTTATTAATAGCGTCTTACAATTTTGCCAATCATTTCTAGAATGGGTCACAGTATTGTTCCCTCAGATTTGGTCAAAATAGGTAAGCTAGGTATAAAGATAAAAAGTTTTTTATTGAAATCCATTGCCTTTTGGTGTGTTAGTTTTGAAAGGTGATTTCTTTTTCAATTCCTCTGGCTGAGAATGCTAAATTGATTTTTCAAACTTTGAATTCTGGTTCTGCTAATTAAAAAATCTTTAATATGAACTTAAATCATTTTTGTTAATATTTCAGAAAGTTATTTAACTGAAATTCAGTTATAAACTTTTTGTGTAATCTCAACTTTCTTATCATGTAATTATTTGAATGGTCTTTAAAAGAAGTAGGTACATGTCCCACTTATTACTGTGACTTGTAAAAAGCTACCTTTTCTCAAGGCTATGAACCTTTTTAATATAATGATTACATTTTGCAAATATAACTTTAAAACTATGCATAATGTAAGCTCAATGTTTGCATAGTTGTCAACCATCTCATGCTTGGTGAATGACTGTGAAATACTTAGTGGTGGATGAAGCCTATGAATAATTTTTTCAAATCTTTACTTTTTATCTAATTAAAAAGTCTTTCCTGAAGTATTCTTTCTGAAAGGTAACTATCTATTGAAACAAAATTAAATTTGGTATTCATTTCCTTTTCAGGACAAAGAAAATGCTCCTCAAATCACAAAAAAGAGCCGTAAAGGTCGACGTGGGGAAGACGAGCGCAAATTCAGCTTTGAGCCTGTTGAATTAGGAACCAAAGCAGCGAGGCCAATTACTGCTCCTCTCACCTCAAGTGCAGCTTTTGTATCTAGACTACTGGATTGTAATTTTAATGGAGAGGGCATTATTCCCACAAACCGCCAAGCGGAACGTTATTTCTCTGGCAAAGCATCTGGGTCAAGGTGTGTGTCACTCCCCCCAACACAGGCACCCCTCGTCTTCAAAGACTCACAAACAGACAATGAAAAGAGTGGGGAATGCGATCCATTAAATGGCACCATCATTCCCCATGAGCCAGTAAGTGATGATGGAGAAGATGATGGAATGAAAAAGTTCTCCTCCACTGGTGATCAAGTGGAAAATCCTGTTGATCTCGATGAAACGTTAAAGCCATCATCTCCCCCCATGTCTCCTGGTGTGAATCCTCCAGCAAGTCCGAGCTGCAAGGGTGAAAATTCAGGAACTTCATCTCCCAAAACACCAACTTCCCCTCAGCATTCCAAACCACCCTTCGGTTCATCACCCTCGGAATCATCATCACTTGTCGGATTGTCATGCCCTCCTAGGTCTCTAATGCGACCTGAACCACCTATGCCTCCCCCACCAAGAACCAACTGTGACCCCCCTCCCTTACCTCCTAAGCCGAAGAACTTGCCTACATCAGTGCCATCAATAGCTCCTACTGCTGTTACTATTACCAGCAAGGTCCACCCACTCTTGCGTGCTACTCACACCTGCAAAGGTTGGAGCTCTGTGAACCCTAACTTCTGTCAGTCCTCAGGAGATGAGGGAACTGGTCTTAGTAGCCTAGCAGCTGAGAAAAATGTTCCGGTAGTTCAAGAGAGTGCACTTAATTCAAAGAGAGATCCAAGGGTGTGTAGAAGCCGGCGAGCCATATATCTGGACCAACCAAGCAGTAGCTTTGTGTAGTTTCTCTAGTGTTCATTACGTGTGTAAAAAGTATTTAAGTTTTCCTTACTGTGTTGAACATCTTAGGAAACAATGATCATAGTATCACTTTGTCTCTCTGGGTTTGCATTTTATATCAAGCAAGTCCATGCTGATTAAGCTCTCATGCAATTTCATTTGATAACAGTATTGTGCATTATTAGGTTATTCCTTTGTATTTATTTTGAATTGATCCCCATTTTATCCTGTGATATACATTTGAATGAAAGAATAACACTAAGGTAAATGCAATCCTGCTTATTTAAATTGTAGATGGATTATTTCCTTTGTATTGATTCATTCTGTTTTATGCCCTGAATTTCTCAGATATATTTTTATAAGGGCTATGTTATTTTATCAGACTGACAAAGTTTTTAATTTTTAGGGATCTGGTAAATGGTGCCTAAATTGGGGGATCTTCTACAGGTTTATTTTCTTCGGTAGAAACAATTGTAAATAGAAAACCTACTCTTTTGGCATGTATGTATTTGCTTTATAAAACAGTAAAATTGTATGATAATTAAAAGTTCGTATTTTATTCACTGGAAAAAAGACCTTCCACAAGCTTACTCACCGATGTGGTTGCTGTTTATACTAACAGAAACACTATTATTATTGTGCATTTGCTTCCTCTGTGAGTAGGTACCTACCAATTTATGCATGATCAGTCCAAATAATACGTGCCATTTAGTTCCTGTTAAACTTGGCAGCAGCTGTATGTCCTTGAGAGGTGAGTCATTTACGATATCATCCTGCAAGGGCATTGGTCTCATATGTTTACAAGGAAATACGCGGCCATTCAACTGAGGAAGTACAGACAGCATTCAGTGTGTTACCCGAAGAGGTGGAGGGAGGTTATCAATATTAACTATGAAAATTGTTTTTTATTGGACGTAGTTAAAATACATTGTTTATGTTTATAGACATTCGTGGATGTTAACGTGCCAGAGAACTTACGCATCAACTTCAAGTATGTTCAAGTACACCACGGAAGTTAGCTGGAAGTGTCACTAGAATAATCGTATTCCATTGCGATGAGGGCCAAATTTAGCGCGGTGCTCTTTTGCGGTATTGCACTAATAGCGATTAAATTAAGATAAAGCGTGGACTTCCTTGGCAATGATTTAATGGATGGGGTTATCAACCGATTACAGCAATACATCGTTGATAACCATGACGGGGACACGGAAATGAGTACTCATATCAAAACACTGCACTAAAATATACTCCTCTTTCTACGGAAAATAATATAGTTTGTTTATTGAGGCAAGCATTCCTTGAATTCCTCTTCTGCTTACATTAGACACGTGACCATGATGATCAGAATCCCCAATCACCTGACATTGAGCCAAGAAGGTGCACCAGAATTAAAGTTCGGGTCGATATAAAGAAAGATAGAAAGCAAAATAAGTACAAATTTCACGCTAAATCACACGCTACGAAAACTCCGCAACGCGAAACATGTTTTAAAACATAATTTATCGGTAGGCAGATGAGTTTTTTCTGCCATCTATGTGCAAGAGCCTCAACTTTGCTCCACACCTTCTTCTTACAATCCTTTGTGGCGCCATTGGTTCGCTACCATGTCAGTGTTGGTAAGGGGAGTGTGAATTCACAAAGGGGACTAGCCGTCATCCCAGTGAAACTTAAAGGTAAAATTTGTTTTTATATCCTGGAAATTTAAATGCCCTGGATGCCAACTCCATCTAATCAATTGACTGCGTAACGGATCGCTCACTAATCGTAAAACGCACAATGTCAATGTCGCAATGTTGTTATAGTGTGACTCAGGAAAAATGAATCCAATGGGTTCAAACGGGTAGTACGTCAAACTGCAGTTTCTCTGACGGAGTAGACTAAAAGGTTAAGTTCGTTATATTATGAAGTGATTTTATTTGCCTAGTTCCTGAAACTGACTTCTGGGATTTGCCCGTAACTGCGTTAAAGCTATATAATACTTAATTGCGACAGTTGCTATTGTTTGTGTTTGAATTGTGGTTGTCAATTTTAGAGCCCTTCCTTTACAATATTTGAGTGAACGATATTACTTATGACCGTAACTCTTGAAAACTGTCTAAATGCAATGATTTGTTTCAGTTTCAGCATGGGGATGAAGAAGTTGAAGTCCATGGATTAGCGATGAAATGAGAATGATTCCCCAACCAAAAGCAAACTTTTTACCCCATGTTTTAGAACTAGACCAAGAATAAACCCCAGTTAAGTTGTTAATTTGGCTATTGTCATCGTCATATTATTTATTAGTTATATTGCTATATATATTATCTAATTGCATCGCCACTTCGTGCGGCCAAGCATATGAATATGAAACGCATCTCCTTGTATCTGCCTTTCATCCCTTCGCCAAAAATGACATTTGTGGAATCTCAGATCCTACATTTTGATTTATATAAGATTGGATATAGCTTTGGTCATGAAGAATAAGCGTAAAGTAAAACTAGTTGACCCTAATCATAAATACGACGTAGGCATAAGTTTGGAATTTCGAATAGGTGAGGGAAAATATTTGTCGTCAGGATTAGAATATAAAAGGAGTGACATGTTCCCAACCTTGCTGCTCTTATGCTAAGGTAAGTGAAGAAATTGTGTCATACAGCAATTTAGATGTAGTGATGTATTTTTGTGAATTTTATTCTATGGTAATTTTTTGTACATGTCTCAATGCAGCGTGAGACGCATAAGGTTGCTGGGATATGAAGTACCGTGTCGGGGGAGGGGGTGCAGTTGGAGGGTTGGTGCGGGTTGGAGAAGCTGTCAGCCGCGCTCCACCAGAGCTTCGTGAGTGGTTGGATGCTAAGTTGGAGCAAGTGGGGGTGGACCCTTCCCCTGCCTATGCAAGGTACACTAAATACAATCACAAATCATTACTCTGTTCCAAGATAGACATTCTTAATGTTTGTTATTTATACACTGGAAATAATTCATCTAAGTCAGATGATCTCTGAGTGATAGCTTGTAATATGACGTAATAATTTTAATTTTATTGTCATATTACGCTTTCAAAAATACTAATGTAGATATGTGGATCTTCCATTATGAAGTGGAATGCATCTGTAATCAGATCTATTTCTACTTTACAAGATCAACAAATAAAATTGTGCATAGGTTATACAGATGTACTCATACTTAATTGAGAGATTCCTCTAGCAAACTGCATTGCCGACTAGTTGTTGCTCAACTCTTAGGTCATATATTTGAGAGATGTAAACAGTTGGTAATATAATTTTTCAGTGACACTGACAGCATATTGCATCATTTCATGCCTGCGTAGTGTTCAGCAAACAAAATGTTTGTTTGGGTGTTGATGGCGGTAGTGTGGGGATAATCATGGCTGATAAATGTTAGAGAAATTTTTTGATAATTGTATTCTCATTACCTTGCTCATTATTGTTTACCTTATCATCTAAAGTAAAGTTTTGAATTGTCTGTAAGATGTCAGTGGTATGATTTTCTTCTGTCAACAGTTCACAATGCTATTGCTAATTGCCTCAAGTCATTACTTGAACTTTTTGTTGTCATTTCTTGTGAGATGCAGTTGTAAAAAATGTTCATAGGAAAGCATAGTCAATAGTTTTTTTAAGATTTAATTCTAATGCCCCTTGAATTGCCTAGTCTGAGGAAGTGTAAAAAGAGCATTGGTAATTGCGTGGAATATTAGATTCAATTGACAAAGTTAAGCTGCGAAGCCTAATAGTGAGTGCATTTTACATTATTTTTTCTCATTTCTTCTTTCAATTTCCACACTAGAGTCAACTCTCGAATATCTGTCTTTCGAATATCCGGTTTGCGGATTATCCGTGCTATTTTCTCATCCCTACACTTAAATGTTTACAAAATATTCCAATGGTAAAATTAGCAAATTCTTTGGAAGTTCGATGTATCTAAAAAGAATTCCAAGTTTGTTAAATTCTCTTTTTATGTTAACTTTTTAGGTATATGTATCATAGTGTCCAGTCTGGGAGAAAATTAATTTCACCTGCTTCCCGGTCATTTTATACCACCTATTTCACTTATATTGCCACGCTACATCTGCGCATTGGTACTAACCTTTCATTTTCTTCATAAAACCTTTTTATTTCGTAAAGTATTCACTTAAACCTGTGATGTGAATCTCTTCATCGACGCTATATTGGAAAAACTGCCCTTTTCCTCCTATTTCCTCCAGATGGCGCAGCGGTCGAGCAGTTTCTTCATTTTCTATACCCACCACCCATGAGTATACCCGCCTTGAACTTAAACTAGCCGCGTTTTACGACGCGTTACAACTTTGAAGAGACTACAACTACAACCCCCTCCAATCATCTACCCTCTCGGGGGATATTTTTCTTTAGAAAAATACGCTACAACTTTGACACCCCCCTCCAATCGTTTACCCTCTCGGGGGATATTTTTCTTTAGAAAAATATGCTACAACTTTGAAGAGACTACAACTACACCCCCCTCCAATATCTACCCTCTCGGGGGATATTTTTCTTTAGAAAAATACGCTACAACTTTGAAGAGACTACAACTACCCCCCCCCCCTCCAATATTCTACCCTCTCGGGGGATATTTTTCTTTAGAAAAATACGCTACAACTTTGGCCCGCAACCTTTGTTGGGGGGGTGGGTTAAGGCCATATTGTAGACGTGAAATTACTCTCTATCCCTCTAGCGGGACTTCCCAACATCTCGGAATATGGCGTCGAAATATCACGAAAATTACACGATTTTCGTCATCTTCAAACTTTATTTTCTCAAAAACTACGAATCTCACGCCTTTTTTTCTTACATTTCAAAACTGCGCAGTCCTTTCACTTTCCTTTCCCATTCATCGAATACCCCTTTTCTGCAATTCTCACACAAAAATTTCTCCCAGACTGGACCCTATGATACCTTTACCACTTTTTAATTTAATCACAATATTATGGAAATAGTTTGCTACGTTTAAGAATGATGAAAACTAAGCCGCATCTGCTTCTGAAATTATTTTATCCGTTCTGAAATTATTTTATCCGGACTAGTAAATATGCAATGGAAATAATTTCAAATAAACTACTTTTAAATAAACTAACTTATATTATACTTAAAAATAACTACTTATTGTCCTGTATGTTCTTACTTTTAGGCCTGAATTAATAAATATGAAACAGTATCATTGCTCCCTGGTCATTAATCGCCGTTGCACAGTCATTTGTTTTTGCCCAGATACGATTGAGCCAGTTAATTCGTGTGGAAATCTCAATAACTTCAAAGTTGCATTTGTTACTGTAGTGCTGCGTTCTGACAAAGCTGATGCAAATGGCAGGAAAATGGAAGAAAATTGTCCTTTCCATCGCTAAAAAAATAAAATTGATTACAAGAAATGAAAAAGGAGAGAGACTGCTTAAACTGGCTAAAGAATATGATGTGGGATTACAAACAGTTCGGGATATAATTAAGAATAAAAGTTAGCTGTTGAAGTTCGCTGCAACCTTGGACAGTGGTTTGGGACCCTCAAAGCGTAAGATTATGAAACGATCAACCTTATGAGATTTAGACTCCACCGTGCTTCTTTGGTTCAATCAAAGACAGTCAAGTGGTATACCCGTCTCAGGCCCCATGTGCGCACAGCAGGCTAATCTTCTTTATGAGTCTCTAGGGATAGAAGGGGATTTTAAAGCTTCTTCTGGGTGGTTGACTAGATTCAAGCAGCGACTAGAATTCATGAAATTGCTATTCTGGGAGAGCAATTGAGTGGCAATGTTTCAGCTGCTGATTCTTTTCACTTGGAGTTCATAAAATACGTAAAGGAAGAGGAGTTGGCACCCACACAGAAGCTCTGGCGAGTGTTGAAACTTTGCTGGATTACATGCGACTAAATTATTTTGATTATCGGTGGCAACAGGGTAAAGTCCTCGCCTGCTAAACTGAGGGTCGCGGGTTCGAGTCCCACCTGAGTGGATTTTTCACCACTCAGGATATGGGTGTTTTTGTTCGTCCATTGTAATATATGTTTATACACCCGATGTAAAAGGCCGTTCGTGCTGTTTTCGGGGATGTGGAAATAAATAAAAAAAATTAAATAAATTATTGGGACGTAATCTTAGCCAGAAAAATAAGAACTACAAATAAAGAAAACATGAAGAAATCAAGTAAACAGCAAAAAATAACTTGTTATTTCCGAGATTCACAATAAAAGAATGTGCTCCATTCTGATATTCACTTCAATAATGATTTTTACATTTACTTCAATTACGCAAGATATGCTATTGTTTGTTTGTTATCTATATGGTCAAGTTAAGTGCCCATATTTTTTTTCAAGCATTAGAAAATATTTATAGATGAATGTTGAAGATTTCGTGATATTCGAAATAAACCGGAATATTAGCAGTTCGTTATTCACTTGTTTTATTGGTGTCAATTGTCAACACCTGCAGTCAATTGCAATGCGAAATATTTTTGATCCCACTAGTGCCGAATCTATATATTATATCGCATATATTTTTTAGAGGCTCACAATATAGCAAAGTTTTGTATTATATAATCACTCTGATGCCACACATTTACTGAAAATAAGCAAGATGTCAGTTTTTTATTATCTACATGGTCAAGCTAAGTAAGTACCCATTATGTTGTGTTTCCAGCATTAGAAGCTATAGATTTATAAATGTTTTTGATATTATTATATTTTGAAATAATAGTAATATTTAGTATTTCATTAGTTTTCTTGCGGTAACCGCTGCAGTCTGCTATGTGAAATAATTTCCATCCTACGATGTGAAATGTCGATATCACAACCACATTTTCCATGTTTTTCGGTTATCCGTTTTTTTTGCGATTATCCGTGCCTCGTCGTGCATCCATTAACACGGATAATCGGGAGTTGACTGTATTTGTTGGTCCTGATGGTAAAAATACCTTTTTCATTTTTTTATTGTTGATGACATAGTTTGATTATTTAATGAAGGCATTAAAACATACTGCTGTGTTGGATATTTTTTAGAAATTTCTGGATGATCATAATTTAAAAATTGCCTACCAAGAAGAACTCTACCCATATATCATCACTCATTGCTGAAATAGTTCAGGTGATCAGGTTGCATATCTGATACCATGGTGCTCATTTCCATAATAGGTGACAGAGACCTCAAGTGAATATCACTTAGCAACTTTTGGGTGTATTTGGGGTTGTTATCCAAATACGAGGGGGGACCCAAAAATAACCAGACTGAATTCGCTGCGTGCGTCGCTCTTGTAGTTCGGGCTTCTCCCACTGGATGGGTGTTAAGTAACCTCTCCTGAGTCATTGTTGCAAGCAGCGTCCTTTTAGACGGTTGTAGCGAGCCCCTGTGGCAGTTTTCGTTCGATGAGTTTATCGACCTCTTCGATTTTGGAAATGGCTGATATTCGAGAACAGTGTGCAGCGTATAAATTTTGTATTCTGCTCGGTAAAAGTGCGTCGGATGCGGTTGACATGTTGCCTACAGCTTATAAAGAACACGCCTTGAAATAACTCAAGTTTATGAGTGGTATTCACGATTCAAACGCGGCAACATGGCGATCGAAGACATTCAATGCCCGGGCCAGCCTTCCACGTCCAGAACTGATGAAAACGTGAAAAAAATTCATGCGCTTGTGTACCAGGATAGAAGGTGTACTATTGATGAACTCGCTGAACTATCTGGTCTTTCGTGGAGTTCAGTGCAGCGCATTTTAGCTGAAGAATTGCAGATGAGACGAATTGAAACGGCGCAATTAGTGGCAGAGTGGGGACTGGTTCTTCCACCATGACAATGCACCAGCTCACACAGCCATTTCTGTGCGTAATTTTTTGGCGAAAAACCGCATGACACCGCTTCCCCACCCACCCTAATCACCAGATCTAGCACCTTGTGATTTCTTTTTGTTCTCCCGAATGAAAAAAGAGCTGAAAGGGAAACGTTTTGCAGACATTCCGGTGGTGAAAAGAGAATGGAAGGCGGCGCTGCAAGGCATCGGAAAGAACGAGTACCAAAGGTGTTTGGCGCAGTGGAAAAAACGTTTGAACCAATGCATTAGCGTTAATGAAGAGTACTTGGAAGGTGACTAACGTTTCTAACTCAAAAAAATAAATTCTGATATTTAAAAAAAATTGTGTCCGGTTATTTTTGGGTCCCCCCTCGTATTGCATCATCTAAAGCCCATTTTACACAAGGCACTTTATTGCACAATTTGAGGTAGCATCTATTTTTACAATGTGAGAATGCAGGCTGGGAATTAAGGCCGTTTTACATAGTGCACTGCATTGCACAATCTGGTGTATGTATGTGAATTGAAAATTGTTTGGTATAAAATGGTGAACTGCTAAAATGCTTGGGCAAATGCATTAACGACAGATAGGAAAATAGCGCCTGCTCTAATTCCATGTCGGAATTCTAGCAATTTCTGTATATTGTGCAATTCGTGTATTATCCAACAAATACAATTTTGTTCTAATCGAATTCTTCCACGAAATTGTGGTTAATTGGAAAATGACTTTCCTGATTGCTTACAGCAATGGTGAAATGATTCGTGTATGTTGCTTTCGAAATTTACTAGAAGAGATAGAAGGATTATTTCAGTGAGTTCGTTGGAGATATTTGAAAAAGACGGATGTTAGGGATTGCGGTTGAGTCGGAAAGATGACTAGCCTCGCGGGGCACAATTGTGCTTCCCCTTCTTCTTCCCTCCTTTAATTAATTTCAGAATAGTGCTTGACATGTACTACAATATATTTGTAGGTGCCATGATATCAGAGGACACGCTGCGTTATGATATCGAAGCGGACGCTTCCGAATCAGTGTAGCAGTTTGACGTCAGTGTTTTTAGGCAAAAGTGCCTCTAAAGATCTGCTGTCAGCATTTGAAGCAGGTCTCCATTTCTATTGGATATAAAAGTGGATATGACAGTTTTAAGAGATTTATCAGGCTTGTCTGTATTCTATTCCATGGCAATGCCAGCTCTGATAACTCCTGTCTTCTTGTTGAAAATTTAACTGAAGTCTCTCTTGTTGCCCGAAGTACCATTCACGATGCGATCAGGGCAGTGGGGGGTGTTAGACCCGTGCCTATCGCAAAGCAATTAATTCCCAGTTTCGGAAATGCTCATGCAAAGTACAGTGAAGCCTTAGCGTAGAAAAGGAAAGGTACCAAGGTCTCAAGAGAAGGAGAATATGAAAGAGGTACTGCAAAAGGTTCCAGACCTGCCAGCCAAAAAACTTAATTTCTTTGAAAGCCGAGAAATTTGTTGCTGAAGTTAAATCAGAAATCCATTCATTGAAAAAAAAATCAGACCATTGTCTTCTTTTATTTGTAAGCTCTTTATCAAACTAGTCTGATTCTAAATGATCTAAGATTTTCCTAGTGAATCTGATATATAAATTTTTAGCGGGTGTTCCACCAGGTAAAAGGCATCAAATTTGTCATATGCTCTGATTCAAGTTTGTGTTCAAATTGCACCTGATTCAACATTTTGTTGTTAGTTAACCATTTTTGTTTATTTTGTGGTTAAAATAAAACCTGTATTATTCCACATTCCTTGTATATTCTATTATTTAACTCAAAGTAGGAATGAAATTTCTCGTATTTTTCATGTTGGCAAAATTTGCCGATTTAATCAGAAGTTAGTTAAAAATATGATAGAAATGAAGTGCAACAAGACCCTGGAAAAAGCAAAAATTTGACTGGAAAACTCAGGGAAAAAATAAATTGAGATTCATCTCTTTATTATTGCTCTTATTATGTATTAATTTTTTAAAATCTTTCAAGAGATATAGGTCCATTCATTTTAAAATTAGTTTATTTCTCTTTGCTGACATTCACATTTTTTATATACACCCTGTCCTTGATTAGCGCTCTTAATTCGTTCCAGGAAATTCAAGCGCTAATTGAAACCGCTATTCGAAGCATATAACTCCATAAGGACTAATGCTATTTTAAATAATTTGTTCCCAAGTTTTTATTGAAGGATAATTGAAACTGAACGAGTGACATTATATAGATAGCAGTGCACGTTTTCCTTAATTTATAAATTTGAATGATGTAGCGTAGGTATTTACGGAGAAATGTATTTAAAATTCAACAATAAGGGACTTAACTTCGAACGGCAGCCGTGCTGGGAGGGCAGGAATAGAATATTTAGGGAGTTCAAACGTCCGGCGGATTTTCCCCCAGTTGGAGAAGAGGGCAAGGAGAGACGGAGCGGACTAACGGGTCACCTCCTGGTGTATACCAGGGGGAATCATACCCAATTCTACGGCAGTGGTAAAAGCAGCAGTGAAGGACACTGGTTGCTCGAGACTGCGGGTGGTGGCCCATGTCAGCACCAATGATACTTCCGAGCGTAGAGCCAATGAGATCTTGGATTCCTTTAGGGATCTAAAGTCTGAGGTGGAACGCGTTCGGAGGGGCACTGGTGTCGATCTGCGACTATCCATCTGCAGCATTGTTCCACGGAGTGACTGCGCCCCTCGAGTTTGGGACAGGATTGCCTGGATCAACAAGAGGCTGTGGAAATTCTGTGTGAGCATTGGGGCAGAGTTCATGGATCTTCGGCCGGTGCTTGGATCGTGCCGGGCTCCCCTCAACTCGTCTGGGGTGCATTACTCCAAAGAAGCATCTGAACGGGTGGCTCATAGGATTTTTGAGCTCTGTAGATATTTTTTAGAGGGTAGGTTATCTAGTGGGATTTGTAAATATTTAACCAAACGTAGCCTCCGAGGAAGTCCGCATTGCGAAAATTTTCACATCCAAGTAAACTTAGGAGCGCTAAAGCCGGAAAATAGCGACAATATTCCCAAAATGCATACTCCAGCAAAAGAAATTATATCGAATGTAATAAGCACTTCCAGTGAAATTCGCCCACCTTATACCCATAAGCGTAGAAAAGAACCAACCGACACTCAATCTACAAAATATGACATTAACTTTGTAGTAGTTAATTGCCATAGCGTTAAAAACAAGCGCGCTGAAATCGAGCATATATTTCAGGACGCAGACGTCATAGGAACGGAGAGCTGGCTTACAGAGGTTATAAGCGACAGCGAAGTTTTTCATCCAGGATATAAAATCTACAGATGCAATCGAAGAGATAGGACAGGTGGCGGAGTTTTTCTAGCAGTTAAATCACATTTACATAGCACTGCCCACGAAATAACTAACAATGAAATAGAAAGCATATGGTGTACAATTAAACAACAAAACAAAAGGAGTATACATATTTGCTCATTTTATAGACCTCTAAACTCTGAAGCTGATATTATTTACCAATTAGAAAATCAAATATCCGCATTTACTTTGAGAGACAGTAAAAGTGTAATAATTATTGGGGGAGATTTTAATCTCCCATCTATAAATTGGGATACCGAATTCAAGGAATAAAGAAATCAGCGAGATCTTACTCAACACACTTGCTAATCACTCACTTGCCCAAGTAGTTGACAAGCC
Source organism: Pyrrhosoma nymphula (assembly GCA_963573305.1). NCBI lineage: Eukaryota > Metazoa > Arthropoda > Insecta > Odonata > Coenagrionidae > Pyrrhosoma > Pyrrhosoma nymphula. Next base: position 112,329,087 of record OY754330.1, on the reverse strand, counting down.
TACGAGAGGAAATAAAATATTAGACCTTTTTGCAGTAAGCCATCCTAAGTTGATAAAACAACTCGATATTATTGACGGCATAAGTGATCACAGAGTAATTTTTGCAACCTTAAAAACTGAAGTAGAGTCAGCTGTAAAACCAAAATGCAACTTCATAAAATTTGGCGAGATGCTTAATGATTCGTACACGGACTTCGTAGCTAAAACAGAGGGTAAAAGCACTGATGCATCATGGAAATATTTCTTATAAATTCTACGCCAGGGATCAACGAATATATTCCGCAAAAATTGAAATGTGATAGTAAAGAACCTCGCTGGTATAACAACGATGTTAGGAGGGACCTTAAGAGACAGAGAAAACTGTACAACTTGTTCAAAAAGTCCATTACGTTAGGTGACAAATTGAAGGAACTTGAAGCAAAAGAAAGTTACGCTGCGCAACGCTCAAAAAGCAAGAAATCAATGAGTACTGCATTGCGAAATTTCAAGAAAAAAGTACTCGGTGAATTACTCGAAGAAAATCCGAAATCTTTTTGGTCATATGCAAGAGAGCTTCAGGGAAAATCTTCAACCGTAGATTCGTTATTTGATAAAGATGGCAAACTTGTTACCGAAAATATTGACAAAGCTAACACGTTAAATTCCCACTTCGAAAGTGTATACACTACAGACAATACTGCATGTAATTTTGACATTTCATTCACTGAGGAACCGATGAAAGAAATCACTATTCAACGCGATGGAATTACTAAACAGCTACAGTCGATAAAAAATAGTAAATCTCCGGGTCCAGAGGGAATACCCGCGAATGTCGTCAAAGAGTTAGCGCCACAGATCGCACCGTTCTTAGACATAATATTCAAGAAGTCATTGTCTGAAGGAAAGATACCAATAGACTGGAAAACTGCAAACGTTACACTGATATTGAAAAAGGGAAACAGACACGATCCAGGGAACTATACCCCAATTTCATTAACGTCGATTATAGGCAAGATACTGGAAAATATCGTCGTTAGCAATATCATGACGTTCCTGGACAGTCATAACTTCCTCCATGGCTGTCAGCACGGCTTCCGGAAAGGTAGATCATGTGAAACACAGCTCGCGCTCTTTCTTCATGGCGTTCTCAAATCTGGTGAATCAAAAAGACAAGTGGATGCATTATTCCTAGATTTTAAGAAAGCTTTCGACACGGTACCTCACAACAAACTTTTATACAAAATACAGTCATGCGGGCTGAACGAAACAGTAGTAAACTGGATACGTGATTTTCTGAGTGATGGTAAGCAAAAAGTAGTTCTTGACGGAATTAGCTCTGATGTAATTAAAGTGACATCAGGTGTCCCACAAGGAAGTGTAATCGGCCCCCTTTTGTTCATTATATACATAAATGACCTATGCTCTCGAATTAGCAGTAAAATATGTTTATTTGCTGACGACGCTGTCATCTATCGCGAAATTAGTGATCACTCTGACTTTGAAATTCTATCATCGGATTTAAACATTTTTGATTAAATAAAATTAAATAAAAAATAAATAAACAACGTTCATGTGTGGAGCCAAGAGTGGGGACTCGAACTTAATCTGAGCAAATGCACGGCGGTACATTTCTTGCGGAAGTCGTCCAACTATTCCCATGTATATGCTGTGGATGGTGTTAACATAAAGGCGACAGATGAAGTGAAGTATCTAGGAGTTACGATAACTTTGGACCTATCGTGGGGAACACATATAAGAAATATTTGTGGCAGAGCTCTGAAGAAGCTAGGATTCGTCAAGCGTATTGTGGGAAGATTTTCGGATGAAAAAGTAAAAGAGAGGTGCTATTTCGCACTCGTCCGGCCACACCTTGAATATGCAGCGAGCATATGGGATCCAGTGTAGAAAGACTTAATTTGGGAACTTAATAAAATACAAAGGAAAGCTGCGCGATTCATCAAAAACTGCTACGGGCGTACAGACAGCGTTACACCGATGTTAAACGAATTATGCTGGGAGCCGCTAGAGATTCCTAGGCTACGCGCTAGGCTTAGATTGCTTGAACAATTGAGAATAGATATCTTTCAGAGCGACACGGAGAACATCATATTAGAACCCCACTATATTTCCAGGTCCGACAGAAACGATAAATTAAGAGAAACATTTGCCGAATGGATAGGTATGGGAATTCGTTTTTTCCACCGAACGATAAGGGACTTTAATAAATTCAAGGCGTAATTTCATTAGAGCGTTTCCTTTTTATATGTAAACGGCTGGTGTCCTAACACCCCCCACCACACGCCTATTGAGGTGGATTGCGGGGTAGTATGTAGATGTAGATGAATAAAACAATAATAAATCAAATTTAGTAACAATCTTTTGAAATTCTTGTATTGCATGAGATAACAGAAAAAATTGCACATTAGAGCGCTACATATTTTTAAAACTCTAGGCATCATCATTAGAAAAGTGGCACATTATAAATATAATCTGTAGTTCTAAAAGGATAATAAACTTGATTGATATGCGAGAGAAATAAAAAAAGGTTACTAGAAAGCATACAAAAATAACCCAGAACTGAAATCGTACATATCGAATTCGCACTTCGATTCGATAGAAACTTCGATTCATAAATAATATTCGAAACTGAACTAACATTTTGCTTTAAAGAAAGAAAATACTATCATATGAAAGAAATCACTATTTATTGCAAAACAGTGAAAACATACAAGATAATGAGCGAAAATCTGAAGCTAAGGTGAATCCTCATCCTTTCTCTGAGAACTCCCTTTCGTTTGAGAAAGGTTTGGTGAAAAATGTATCCAAAGTGAGCTTATTTATTTTTTTCTTGAAGTAGTTCTCTGTAGCAATTCATAGCACAGTTTATCCCACTTGCAACCTTCGTTCTTCTTTCCTCATCAGGATCTTTCTCTACTTCAAAGTACAAGCTTTATCGGTGTGTTTTAATATTTCATTGATATCAGATGACGTTAAACCTTGTGAATTTGTTTAAGCGTCATTATGTTCATCACTAATTTCCTCATATTGTTTCATTTCCATCAGTTCTTCATCTGTGAGTTCTTGCCTTTGTGCTTCAATCAACTCATGATTATCACGTTACTTGATTTCTTCTAAACTTACTTTTCCTGCGAGGTTAACTGTTTCATCAACTGCTTCATGTGATAAGTCAAAGCCTTGAACATTGGGCACACAATCACTCCAAAGGTTTTTCCACACCATGTTCATAGTTTTTTGGCCGATTTCATCCTATGACTTGGCTATGTTTTCTATTGCATGGTGGATATTGTAGCTTCTCCAGAATTCTTTTAAGTCCATGCCATTCTCACCCTCTGTAGCCTTGTCAGCTTGAGCAAACATTTCCCTTGGAAAATATGCCTTAAACGATGAAATAACGCCTTGGTACATGGGCTGCAGAATAGCAGTTGCGTTAGATGGAAAAAAAAGCGACATTGACTTCCTGACCTTTATCGCAAACTGGATGGCCTGGAGCATGACCTAGTATCAATAAAGTTTTAGCATCAAAATTTATCTGTGCATAGTACTTTTTTACTGCCGGACAGAAGTAAGACTTAAACCACTGCTCAAACACGGGATTTGTTACCCAAGCTTTTTTATTGGATGTCCAAAGGAGAGGTAGATTTTGCTTGTTTTAGCCTTTCAAAGTCCTCGGGTTTTCAGAATGGTATACAATCATTGGCTTCAACTTAGTCTCCGGCAGCGTTTCCACTGAGCAATAACGTCAACTGATCCTTGGAATTTTGAATCCAGGCATTAGTTTCTCCTGCTTAGAAATATACATCCTGGCTGGCATTCTTTTCCAGAATAACCCAGTCTCATCGGCATTAAAAATTTGGTGAGGTGAGTATCCATTCATTTCTATAATAGCAGCAATTTCATCGTCAAAAGCCGCGGCTGCACTCTCGTCTGCACTGGCCGATTCGCCACAAACAGATATGTTATGCAAGTTATATCATGCTCTAAAGTGTTCAAACCATCCTCGATTTGCAGCGAATGTTTCGACAGTAGAACTACTAGAACCTCCTGGGATATCGTTAACCAAATTCGCGATTAGACTTTTTGCCTTTGCTTGGATCATCACCACACTCATGGGCATATGCTTTTGAATTAAGTCCTCTATCTAAATACTTAATAAGGAACCTCTCCATTTCCACCATAGGCTCAGAGAGAGTTCCTTCTGAATTTATTATATGATACCTTTGTTGATAATTTAAAATTTTATATATATAATTTATTTATTTATTTATTATTATTATTTATTTTTATTTAAAATAGCAACGAAGGTATCAATATATCAGAAGGAACTCACTCCTGTTTTATCCAAAGAAAACCAAGGAAAGAACAGTGGGGAATCATTTTGGTGGATATATCGGTTGTCAGAATACAGTTCGATGGCTTCATGCCTTCTCCATCTACCTCAATGACTCATACTCATAAAAATAAGCATCTTGTTTAATATGCCCTGCAAGCACGTAGCTAATGTCATTAATGTTGCACTTTAGGGTAAATTTTTATATTTTTTGTAAACATTAGTTACGGCCTCCAGATAATTCACTATTAATAGTGAAATAACCTATGCAAAATATTCTTACTAATAAATATATAAATAAAATCTGTTCTAATAGCATTTGCGTGATTGGGTATTTTGCCAGTCATTTTTGACAGTTGATCAGCTAGTTTATTAATATTTATTTTTAAAATATTTGAACAAATTTCTAGTAAAAGTTGAAAATCCTTAAAACAGCTAATGTTATTAGTTGAGGTCGATAGAACAAGACTGTATTTTTAAAATGTCAAAGCCAAAATGATAATGTTCTTGAAGCATTTTAGTGTTATCAGGGTGTCCGGCGACCTTGAAAACCTGGAAAACTCAGGGAAATATTTTGTCCTGGAAAACTCAGGGAATACTCAGGGAATTTTTGTATTTTTCCAAAAAACCCTGGAAAACACAGCAGCCGATTTCCGTTAAGGCAGAGAGAGAGGTTTAACCTGCGCCTGCATTATGCTCTCAGCTCAGCGTAGCCTTGTGCTCACTGTTCATTTCATACTCTTTTCATAGCTGTGCGCCTGCTCGCAGCTTTTGCTCCGTCACCCCACCACTTCCACACGGAATAACTCCCATGTAAAATGGCTGCTATGAATGGAATCAGAATTGATTCCGAAATGCGATTCTATATCTCCATCAGCGGAAACAAATTCCATGCGGAAATCTTGATTCCGTTCGAAGAGCTGTACAAATGGAATACTTAGTGTTGTCAAATTTAAAAGAAATCTAAACGTCTGAGCATGCGCAGTAACATTTCCCGCAATTATACAAAAACCATTCGGCCGGCAACCTAAATTTTGTGAATTGGTGCATTTTTATATAATTGATAATCCTCTCTCAATAATCTCCACCCTCCTCATTTTAATGTTTGCAGAAATGTTTTTGAAGGAGTGGAAATACATTTTACGGTCACTGCGTATGGAAATCACGGCCCTCGGGTTCGCAGTCGACAGGGCCATGGTACAGGGGCAATCCAAACTAATTAAAATTTGTGTATTGTCCAACAAATACAATTTTATTCTACATAATTGAATGTTTTCGGGTGTCAGATACGTACCTATCACAAAGCAATTAATTAACAGTTTCGAAATGCTCATGTAAAGTGCAGTGAAGCCTTTGGGGAGAAGAGGAAAGGTACCAAGGCCTCAAAAGAAAAAGAATAAGAAAGAGGTACTTACTGCCAAAGGTTCAAGAGCTGTAAACCAAAATAAAGCAATTTCTTGAAAAGCCGAGAAATTCATTGCTGAAGTTAAATCGGAAATGTACTCCTTGAAAAATGTCACACCAGTTTCTTATATTTGCATGTTCCTTATCAAACTACTCTGAATCTTGTTTATTGTGTTCAAATTGCACCTGACTCAAAATTTTGCTGTCAGTTAACCGTTTTTGTTTATTTGTTGGTTGGAATAAAACCCGTAATACTCCACATTCCTTGTATACTCTTACATATTTAACTCAAAGTAGGGACCGAAATTTCTGGCGTTTTTCATGTTGGCAAAATTATGCTGATTTTATTAGAAATTCATTAAAAGTATGTTAGAAACAAAGTGCAGCAAGACCCTGGAAAATGCAAAAATTTGCCTGGAAAACCTGGAAAAATCAGGGAAAAAAGAAATTGAGATTCACCGGACACCCTGGTTATGCATGTTGTGAATGGGTAATAATTCCAAGTTAATTAATGCAATATCAAGGTATGAGATACTTATGTTGGCTCCAACTCTAGGTCAGGCTGCTGTATATCTTCGAGTATAAGTCTATTCAATTTTAAGTTGAAGCCTTTTTTTTCGGTCTAAAATATCGACTAAAATCCTTGAAAAAGCTAACCATTTAAGGTGTATGGATGAGTATTTAAGTCAAGAGCAACAAATATTTAAAAAAGATGGATAATCACTCAATAAGTTAATTGATAACATTCTAAAAGCTCCAAAATCAGCCATGTAGATGTCTACAGCGTATTTCGATGTGACATGCTTTAGGTTCATCTCATTACTAAGTTCAATGTTCTGAATATTTTATGTGATGTTTCTCAAAATTATTTTCATCAATGGAATTTTTAAAAATCCAAATCATATCGGCCAGTATAGCTACAGAGATTTGTGGCCCCAGCGTCACCTTTAGCCAATCAGGAAATCCTGGTGTTTTGGGTTGGATATGTGATAAGTGTACATAAAATTGGTCTTATAGAATGCATTGGTATTCGTAAACAGAAGTATCAAGTGTATTTCAGTTGTAGGTCCTAATACGAAAGTTAGAACGTATTTCTTGGTTAATATTCTCTATGGGCTCTAAAAAGTCATTTTATTTAATCTCTTGAGTGTAAGTTGAAGGAAGGTATTCATTGACTGACAATGCAAGAAATTTCTCGACTTGTACTAAAGTACATATGGTACATTAAAAGAATCTGAAAATAGAAATATAATATCATTTCCTTTATTTTAATCTCCTGCATTGATTAAACTAACCAACCTCCTTGCTAATTTGGTGTAATCCTTCCTTAATCATAGTGACTTGATCATATAAAATTTTTTGTTCCTAAGCCAAAATGGTGGGTTATTCTTTTTCGTTTTGCAATATTGTGTAGTTAAGCTTTTTTGCTTGCTGTATCTTAGTGTTTTGTGTTTTCGATATATTTTGATGAAAATCATTTTGCTGAAGTACTGCATTCATTTGTCATGCTTGTTTCAGGTATGTGCTAGGATTATTGCTCCAGCCTGAAGGTGAGGGAGGGGAGGAGGAGGGTGGAGGCGACGAGGAAGAGGATTCAAAGGGTGGAGCGGAGGGCAGAAGGAGGCGTCGGCAGGGGCGGAGGCAAGGTGTATCCGAAACCCCGATAGGCTACTCATGGCCCGGGGAGAATCCAGCTTCTCAGAGGGAAACCAAGGTCATTGGTTCAGATTTTGGCAAGTCTCGCAAGAGAAGTCGGGCATCCTCTGGGAGATATCATGGAGTGTTTGGTGATGGGGAATTCAGGAAGAGGACTGCTGCCATAGATTGCCTCATGTCTGCATCTGATCAGGTGTGTGCCTCAGCAGCGTTCTTCATCTCAGTTCATGTTTATATTTCCATCAATCTGTTCCCATGTTTGCGGGAAATACAGAAATTGCCAAACTTTAATAGTTCCTCTAAGTGGAGCAATTTGAAATGGAATATTAGACAAATTTGAAATTATAAATTGTCGTAATAATCTATGTGATGAAAAGGTTTTTCTTGACCCCCTCGTATTATTCATTATCATTTTCCCTCTTGACCAACAGGGGTTTATTAAGGAACCCATAACGGTGGTGTTATGAGGTGAAAGTCTCTATTATACTACCCCCACTGTTCATACTGACTAGAGAGATTACGGAACTCATAAGGCCGTCCTAGTGCAGTGCAAAGTCTTTATTACAATGACCCAAAATAACGCCAGCGCAAGAGGGGGTCTTATGAAGATAACGACCGATAACAATGAAAGTGGCACGTTTGCCCAGGGGTTAATTATGCAAAATCACGAGTATATAATAATAATCAAAGGCTATGTGAATAATAACATTAAAAGAAACAAGCGTACACTCTTAGGAAAGTTAAGAAATGTTTTTTTTAATATTTCCAGTTTCAAATCAAGTGCATTGCTGAGACCCAGGAGTATTTCTGAGGACTCACAAAGTATATAAAGATAATTATCAAAGACTATGCAAAGAATAATATGACAAGAAGTGTGCATTTACAATTAGGTATATTTGAAATGTTTTCAAAATATTTCCGAGTTTCAAAGCTAGTGAAATGCTGAGACCGGGAGCATTTCTGGCGGGGCAGCATATGGCTGAGCATTAACGTACAAGTTAGTGTAGATTTGATTAATAGTACTCATATTTTATACAAAAGAAGGTTATACTCAGAGGCATAAGCAGATATTTCATAGTCTTCTGTAATGCAACTATCCCTGCTGCTCACTTTCACCCCTGAAAAATTTGCTTTTATAGTTTCTCAAATCAATTTATAAAAAATTTGAAAAATATCATTTCAAATATGCGTCACTTTCAGACCCACATACTTCAAGTGTAAATTCTCTAAGGAGAGAATCAAATGTACAAGAAACCTAAAAATTGTTGGTGCTTACTTCCTAAATGCTTGATATGCTCTCTTCTTTCATTTCTCTTTGGTGACAATCAAAAGACACTTTTGCAGGCAGCACCTAATGAACTTTTAGACATTCTTTGATCATTTTCGCACACGATTCTCTCTGAAATTCACATTAATTTATCAGTCTCATACACAGTTTTCACCATTTTAAAAGCAAACCCTCTGCACATTGTGTGTCATTTTTGGTGCAATTTATTATTTTCCGTGACATTCACACAAGCGCTCATACAATTTGCTGCTTTACATGATAAATTTTGCCTCATGAAAGAGTTAACAGAAGAGTTTGTACAAACAAATGTATTGTGTAAAGCGGCCTTTAGAATATTAATTATTGTGGCTGGCAGTATGTCTGAAATATACTTTTTATAATTTTGGAAACAATATGTCTCATATTTTACATTTTTTGAGGTTATTCTTTTTGCAATATGCATAATTGTTGTTCAGTTACGGAAGATAGACTTTTTCCAAGGTTTATGAAATTCATTCATCCAAAAAAACAGTATGAATTTTTCACCACTGTGTTAAAATTGCATTGCTTTTTATTGTTGCCTCTACCTGTGAAAGATCATGATTTTGCTGTAATATGTTGCATGTATTGGGAAGCCTGTGTAATAAATTTTTTTTTTGTTGCAGAAGAGTGGAATAGAGAAATTAGTTGATGAGCTGTGTGTAAAACTGAAGCAGATACAGAATGAAGGTCAGTGAAGTTTTAATCTAAACAGGTGCTGAAATAAGCTTGAATTAAAGTTAATTTAATCATTCCAATCACCTACTGTTTTTCCTAATCCCTTGATTATTACTCCCAAATTTTATTTAACATAAGAATCATTAAATACACATGTGCGGGTATGGCAGTTCCATAAATTATGGTGCAGTAGAATCTAAAAAATATGAACTCAAAATGGCAAAATTTCCTTTTTACTTTGCAAAACTCTGTCCCAATCAAAAAGCTGTCCTTAATGGTGTGACATTATGAAATTGAAAAACTAGGTCATATTACCCAAGTGGTTAAAAAAGTAGGTACATTACGAGTACCAAAATACAAGTGTTTATAATAGCATATATTTTGCAGTTGGGAATATAGTAAACCAGTATTGTTAAATATATGTATGATGCCCCAATTATATTAACCACTTGGACAAGAGTGCATTCTTCTCCCTTTCTTAAATACATTGTGAGACTTAAAATCCTTGACATTGTAGTGAACCAAATGTGACATCACTTGAACATGAATAATTTCAGCTTAACTTAAGAGAAGTGTTCCTGATGCTATGCAAGAAGAACGTGCTGAGCAAGTGTGTTAAATCCCTATTGAACCAGTGAACCACGTAATTGATAAGTGGTTATGAGACTAGATTTTGATCATGTAAATAATTGCTGAACAGTTTAATTATGGTTTTATATGTAACATTACAAAAGGGATTAGCAATTTGCAAAAATTTTTGGAAACTTCCACTAATGCACCTAAACAGGTGTGTGACTTGAATAATCAGCAAAATTCTGTGAAATTGCCCAAGTTACATATTGAGACAAATTATATGAATCCCAACAGAATTTTGATTATACTCTGGTGATATTAACCTATAAGTAGGGACCGGAAAAAATAGCATCTATTTTTTTTTTTTTTCAAAATTAGCATAGAATCGAATAACCTTGAATTTAACAATCAATTCTTAAGCAATTGTTTGCAGAATATGCAAATATGTCATTACTTCAATCAATAAGTTTGTTTAAACTCTTGCAACTCCTTTTATGACAAATTAATCTGACACTTTAACATTTTTTTTCTAACATAAAAGAAATGAAGAGTTCAAAAAATTGTCTCTAAGTTTTTAGCTAATTTATTTTGGAAAAAATGATTGTTTACAAAAATGGTCTCTTAGTTTACGGCTGATTAATTTTAGAATTAAATATGACTTTATGCTAATACTCACCGATCATATCAAAGATGGTTTCCACGTTTAAGTACATCGAGATCAAGCTAGTCTTAGGAAAGGGGTACTTGTGCAAGTAAAAAGAAGGGTGACTTTTAAATCCCAGTTTATTTACAGTTTCTGTGGGCTTGGAATCGAATCAATTGGATTTTTACTGTTTTTTAATAATTGTATGTATAAGTTACTAACTCGCTTATAATTTATCTGCACAGTTACTGTCTTCACAGCCAAAGTTATGCATGCTTTCAATTCCTCGCTGTTACTAGGAGGTGGCGGCACAAAGACTTGACCCTTGACATATCCCCACACAAAAAATCACATGGTGTGAGATCAGGTGACCTCAGTGGCCACAGATGAAGGGCCAGGTTTTGCTGACGTGCTTCAAAGAGAGTGGGAGGAAATCAAATATCGACTTGACATTGTTCGGGTTTCTCAAGGAGGACATATTGAACATTTGTGATGTTTTTCCCAGCAAAGCTAGAGAAGAAAATGTACTGGTCATTTTAAGAGGTCTCACAGCTCTGTAGCTTGTACCATTTGAAAAGTACAGACCTTTGAAGCCGACGCATTATTTTGTAATTACCATGTATATATCTTCATCCAAACAATGCCACAAAGCCTTAGCAAAAATTTCACTTCTTCATCTAACCAAAACAGTAAAAGCCAATGCTTCAGCCTATGACAATGACACTTAGGTTCTGAAACCCAGGTCTGCATAGTATAAAGGGTAATGATGTCTCAGAGTTAGTTTTTAAGTAATAGTAGAGCTATTCCACAGTTGTTTTTGAAGGCTGCAGGCTGAAGGATTTGCAATAGCTGCTTCCATTATTATCTAATTGTTGATTTCAACTATTTCATTTGTATGCCAACCTCAGCATTAGATCATGAAAGCCTGAATTTCATGTTTTTTTTATGTAAATGATTCCGGTGATTGATTTTTTGGTGATATAATTTGTATGCTATGTAGATTTTTGTGGCTTAATTTTTTTTCTAATTATTGGGTTTTTTAATTTGTATTCTATGACCTAACTTCCTGCCAGGTTGGCTTTGGGGATGTGTGGTTCAGGGTTTCCCTAGGAGAACATGATAATCACCTGAATGGATTAATTTGAGTCTGCAAACAGGAACAATACCACTAATTGCCCTTTAAATTGGGGTAATAGATAAAAGACTAGTCATTTGACCTGAATGAGGTCTTGATGTCTCTGGGCTTTTCCACCTAAACTTGTGTTCTGTGACACTGTGCATTGTTAAATTTCTGGGGAACACAAAAATTCAAGTGAAAATGAACTTCCCCGTTGTCCTAGGTAGGGTAATATCAATCATGAAATTTTGCAGCAGTGGCATTGGTTGAAAACACAACATTTTCTTGCCTTTGGAAGTGCTAGAGGATAACATGACTCCCTTGCGTTTCTGAACCTAATTTACAAGTAATCTGGCTTCTGATTAGCTAAACAGTTCATGGCAATGCAAAATCTGATGCAGTAAAACATAGATTGTCTCTGGTTTCTTCTCTCTTCATTGATTGTGACCTTAGCCAATTTTATCTGGTTTTATGTGCATAGTTCTTTTGGCCTATCTAACTTATTCGGTCAATAATACCATTATTTTTTCATTGCAGCTGTTGATGGCAGCAATTTTCACTTAGAATTATCCCAAGTTTCTGAAAATCCAAATGGGAATGCAACCAAATGCTCAGCTCAAGATCAAGCAGAGAAGTGAGTATATATTTTACTTTCTCTTTTTTTATTTGTAGTGCACCAAACCTGGGAGCTTCCATTCACTCCCAAGGAGTCTGCCTCTAAATATCATAACATCTAAGATAATGAAAACTGCATGTGTATCATTTTGAGATAAGTAGTCAATTGATTATGGTCTTCACAGTGATGATAGTAAGGAGGTGTGAGGTTTCAAGGAAGTGTGACTTTGCTTACATTCAGTAAATGGCAATTTTTATCATTTCTTTGGTAGAATTGATAAATAGCTTGCTGATAAGAGCATATAATGATATTAGGCAACAGCAATGTGGAGATTTGTGTTGATAGTAACTGAATGCTGATAGCAAGATAGTTATTTGTGGGACATTCTTGGTGCTGCTGCTATCTTAAAAATGGATTAAGTGAAGATGCTGGGGATATATTCTGGAGCCATAATTTTTAAAATTGGCTATTTGTCCAGGAGCCAGAAATTGGAAAGTTCTCCTTGGAAGTAATTAGCTGTAAAAAGCTAATTACTTCCAAGGGAAATTCAATTGGCACAATTCCTATTCTTGATTGATTTAAAGGTACCTTTTCATTGCAGTTTGGCTGTGTGAAGCCTATGCTCTGTTAAGAATTGAGTATGGTAGTTTTGGTTTAATCGATTCTCTGACTAAAATAATTAATTGTTGCTCTCTCAGGTACTATGCTGCATTCCCTCCATTGAAGAAGTTGGAAGACAGGTCGACCAACAGTAGCATGACCATGTCTTTTGATAGCACGTGTGCCTGGAATAACAGAAAGGTCTTGTCAAAGTGTATTGGAAGGAATAAGAAGAACGAAGTTTGGCTCTCTAATGATCAGGTGAATGAGAGACAGGATGGAGAGAATAAAGAGAATGTGAAGAAGAAAGGGTACTGCAGACCTTTTGGAGAGAACTCTGTTTGGGGCATTTCTGGCACTGGGAGGGAAACTAATAACCAGACTGGCTTGAAGGATAACCTTAGTGGGAAATTCATGGCACGGCATCAGAGGGTGCCATACTTCAAGGCTCGCCGAGATCAGGTTAGATTCTGCAAAGATTTCACCAATGAGAGTGAGGATTTGGGAAACGGCAAGACTGATCCTGTGAGAATGGTACTGATGATGGCTCTAGCATCATCTGCAAAAATGTGGTCTGGCAGTTCACAGCGTTACTCATTGGGAGAAAGCGAGATAGAGGAACCCCTCGATTTTGGCAAGCAACAGGTACGGCGAAGGCTTTATGAGTTAAAAAGGAATGCTTGGGAGAATGAAAACATGATGGATGAGAAGTTTCCCCCCGAAGGTGAATCTGATGAAGAGTCGCTTGCCAGCTTATTTGCAAAATTTGACCGAAGAATGGAGGCTTTGTGGGAGCTGGAGCCTGACAGTGAACTTCCCGCGAGTTTCTCCCTCCTTGCAAATATGCCTGCTGGCCCCAACACCAAAGCTTTGAATCCTAAAGCTCCCTCAAGTTACTCATTCATCCTTTCAGGGACAAACATCACCAGCTCCATTTGGTCACAGTGTCCCATCAACAACTGCATGACTCCAGGCATGTGCAACTTGAATGCGGATGGGAAAGAAGTGATGCCAGATAGCTACAATGGCTCGAGGGTCGTGGGGAGTGAGCTGAAGCGTTTGGCGATCAAAACAAGCCTCGTTACCCCTCAGCTGGAAAACTTTCGCATCATCTGGGAAGAGTCAACAACTCTGTTTCCGCCTCAGTTCATCGGGGTGGAGAAGGTCATTTGTACTGAGCCAGAGGCATCCATTTCTGTAGCTCCAAAAGAAGAGGAAGCACAAGAGCAACAACCACATGTGGAAGGGGAGGGAATCATGCTCAGCCCGCTCGTTTGCTACCATATGGTGACAAAAGAGAGTCTTGAGGCTTTGAATCATAGCCGGGAGAAGAGTGGCTTCACTGAGGTCACTCCTCGCGTCAGTTTGAAATGCAGCTCTTGTGCAGATGTCAGCCAGTTGGAGTCTAAGCCGGCATGGCCCCCAACTGTCACCTGTCCCTCCACTCAGCCTTCCAAAATGAATTCAGAAGAGGAGGAGGAGGCCGAGGAAGATCTGTTGACCTCAGCTCGGACACATTTCCTTCCAATCAGGCGTCTGAGTGTGGACTCATCATCCGGACTGAGCGAGTCAAACAGTGGAGGGGTACACTACGAGGATGGAACAACATTTTCAATTCAGTCCGCATTGGAGAAGGTTACCTTTTATCGCAGCGAGAGTGGGAATTTGATCCTTAAGGAGGAGTCTGATGAGGGAGAGGATGGCTCTGGGAATGGGAACTGCAAGACTCCAAAAAAATATATGATTTACAAGGGGGCGATTGGCTTGAAGGGACGTGGATTCATAGCTGATCAAGACAACAGCTGCTTTTTGCCCAAGTTTTTAGTTCGACAAAATGAAAAGTCTTGTCAAACGGATGAAAGTGATGAGCAATGTAAAATCGGTGGTGGTGTTGGTGTTGCTAACTGTTGCTACGCCAACATAACTTCAATTGAAATTGGTGTGGAAGAGGAAGAAGTGGATATCTCAAAAGGGGAGGAGTGCGAGTTCTTCTTTCCTGGGGATGCCCACCTTGCTGACGACTTGGATAGCATGGATCAGGGAGAAGTTGAAGAACCCAAGATGATTTCAGTGGTTGAGTGGTCCCAAGGCCCCCCCCTGGAAGACAAATTTCAGACAGCATAAGTGAAGACAAGGAGGAGATGTCTGTTTCACTCCAGGATTCTTGGTCTAAAATCCCCTCAGTTCTCTGCCATTGCTCTTCCTCATCAATTTCTGCGTCAGCCACGGCCGAGATGTGGGAGCAGAAAGAGTGCAACGGACAATGCTGGTAAGAAAACACCATATTTAAATTATTGTATGCCTCTTGATTTAGTCACTGGCCATGTTTTCGTTTCATGTTAGTTTCTGAAAAAGTCAAGAGTGCATTTTGCTGGCAAGGTCAGACTTAAAGATATGTGCGTTATTTGATGACTTGACCAGAGTCCATGGCTTTGGATCTTGCTCAGGGCACTTCTTCCCAATAGCTTCTTAAAAAACTCATTTCTCTTGCATCTACCATTGACTATTTTTTATTGACCCTATAGTTTATGGATTATCTTGGTATTTTTTTATGCTTACCTCTTTATTTGTAGATACAGTGAAACCTCGCTTTTACGTTCCCGGAATTTATGTTTTCCCGTGATTTAAAACATTTTCTTCCGGTCCCAAAAATGTTTGAATCATTCCAATGTATTTTCATCCCGCTATTCACACTTTCAAATCCTGCCATTTACAGCATTTGAAGTGAGACAGATGGCGGCTGGCGCACTTCAACTGGCGACCCTGCAAATGTGATTAATGTTAAATACAGATAAAGTACATGCTTAAACATGATGTATGAATGCTGATTTATTTGGTTTTCTAAAAAAAAATAATCATTCATTTGGTGGTAGCACAGCGATAGTATTGCTGAAAAGTATTTGTACCGAATATTGTAATGATTGCAATCAGAATTTTTATCGAATGGAACGTAGATATGGTACTAAGGAGCCGTACTAGCTTTTTAAATAGTTCATTTAAATGGTAGCGGATGCCATAAATATATTTAATTAATGAATTTGATTGTTTTAGGCTAGACTTCGTGGAAGTGATAGATATCCAATTTTAATAAAAAAATTTGTACTTTTCCACACTTTATTTCAAAACTGCGACCGGTTTCACTATCCCTCACATCCTATTCCCTCTCCGGCCCTTCCACTCCCCTTCTCCCTCTCCCCACTTACGGTTGCTAGGAGTCCTTCCAAACCCCTCCCCTCACAACCCTCCGTCTTTTGCCCATTCATAAACCCACCTGTGGTTCCTCTGGGGTCCTTTCTTTGCAGCTCCTCACTTCGTGGCCTTTTTGAACCATTGTTTCGGCATATATTAGCCTACTTTCCTTGCCCTTCAGTCACAGATGTTTGGGCTGGGGCTTTAACCAATCTTCCTTTTTAAAAAAATAGAAAACAGTACAACTTGGTGACCTTCTACTCCTCCCACTCTCTTCCCCCGATTCACTTTCCTTCCTTTCCTCTCGTTTTTTCCACTACCCCTTCTCACTCTGCCATGCCCCAATCGCCCTGATCCTCTCTCCCCCATTTCAAACCCCCACCATTTTTAACTTTCTCTGGGTACATATTGTATGACCTAAGCTTCAGAATGTGCCAGAAGATGCCATATTATGGTGAAAACGGTCGCAGTTTTGAAATAAAGTGTGGAAAAGTACAACGTTTTTTATTAAAAATGGATATTTAATTAATGTTATTTGGCCAACTACCGCTGTCATTGTGGCAAAAAGGTTAAAATGTATGTTAACTCTTGTTCTCATACTTTGCAGCGATCTATTTCTTACTTCTTGTTACTCACGCACTAATGAAATTCATCTTGTGTTTTTAGTTACTTCCACGTTTTGTCTTATATAATGTGCAATTACTTAGGGCAGTCGTGAGGAAACATTTTAAAATGGCAACAAACGTGCAAGATATTCGTTATCATTGGCAGAAAAAATCAGCATTTTGCAAAGAGTTGACTCTAATACGATCACTTGCGTGTCCCTGGCCAGTATACTTGATATACCAAGTTCAACGTGGAGCACAATTGTAAAAATCTGTAAATGTATAGGAAAAGGTGCCAAGGACTACGGCCCTATTGGCAAAAGGCGTAAATACATTAACCCTCTCCCTCCTAACTCAGCCGAAACCGGCCGTACGGCGTTCTCTGGCCGCTCGGCGAATTTAAATTCCCAGTATCCAGAGAGTAGAATCTACGGCCGGTTTAGGCCGACTTAAGAGGGAGTACGTCTTTGGGAATTTAAACTTCAGAAGGGAAAGGGTTAAATACTCCCAAGTATAATGAACTTGAAGAAATATTGAAGACATTGTTTCAGTCTTCTAGAGCAGGGGTCTCCAAACTTTTCAGCCTGAGGGCTGCATTAACTATCAAATAGCAGTTTGGGGGCCGACTACACACTCGAGGTCCCAAAAAAGAATCAAAACATGGATTTTGTTTTTAATTATTTATTTAATAATATCTCATTCAGTTATTATTTAATAACACATTGATACACTAATACAGGTGTTCATGAATAATACATGAACACCTGTATTAAAGGGATTAGTGAAATTGTTTCCTGGATGTCAAAATAGTAGATATTTCTAGCTTTAGATTTGATGTCCCTTACATCAACAGTGACCTGAGATTATCATCGGAAAGGTTAGTTCTCAAATTGTTCTTCGCGTATTTCATTCTTGAAAATGTTTGTTCACACAGGTATGTTGTTCCAAAGATTGAAAGTTTTGACATTAGGAAAGTCTTCCTTGGGCAAAAACTGGTAAAAACCCACCAGTCCTTCTTTGACCTTGTCCTTAAGATCATTTGCTTGCAACTCAATGACCTCCAGCTGCAGTTCATCTGGGCAACTGGCCACATCTGCTTCAAATGGGTTTTGAAACAGTCTCACTTCTTCTGCCTTTGAATCCAAGTCAGAAAACCGTTGCTGAAATTGCAGCTGGAGGTCTTTGATGATCTCGCATGCGAATGACGGGGAAACTCAGTTGTTGCTTCAGCCATGAAGACCTTGCACTGCTGAAAGTGCGTCAAGTTGTTGGCGTGTACTTATTTAAAAAACAAGACAAGTTTGGATCTGAAGGCCTTTAGGTGGGTGTATAGATGAGAAACTAGATTTTCCTCTCCTTGTAGTTTTACGTTCAGAAAATTTAAATGACTAGTTATGTCTGCAGCAAAGGTCAATTTCCATACCCACTCTTCATCAGACAATAATGGCTGTGTCTAGCCTTTACTTTCCAGGAAGTCACCTATTTCCTTTCTTAACTTAAATACTCTGCTCAGAACTTTCTCAGAACTTGCCGTATAATATGGTTTGCGATTCTGTGTCTGTATCTTTCAACATGTTTCTGAACTGTCTATGGTTGAGCCCATGTGACCTTATTAAATTTACAATCTTCCCCATAGGATTCAGTACACTGTTAATGTCTACATATTTAGCACACAAAGCTTGCTGGTGAATAATACAGTGCAGGACAATTGGTTGTAGAATGTTTTTCTCATCACACATCTGCTTCACTTGTCCAACCAAGCCTTTCATTATGCCACTCATGTTTTTCCTCCATCAACTATCAGGCAACTGAGGTTAGTCCAGTCCAAGTTATAATCAGCAAATGTTTTTTTTCAACTCGTTGAATATATCCTCTCCAGTAACAGTGCCATTAATGTTATGTCTTGTGCTATTATCATGTCTTCATCCACACCTCTAATGAACACAAGCAGTTACGAGGTGGAACAGCTCTCCGGCGATTCATCCATTGCAATTGCAAAATGGCGAAACATGCTTGCATTTTTTGCTATTTGAGTCACAATGTTTTTACCCATGTCTGCAACACGGCGGAAAATGGTATTTGCACCCAAAGCTACATTGTCAAATTGTTTTGACTTTTCTGGGTAAAGTTCCTCGGCCATCTCCAACAAACATTCTTTCACTACTTCACCAACTGTAAATGGTTTGCCACTTTTATCCAGGACATAGGCAACTTTATAAATGGCCTTAGTTAAGGATACATTTTCATTTTAGAATTTACTGAACGATGTCCTCTGAGGTGTGAGTTTATTTTGTAATGTATAAAATATTTCATCACGGACTTAACCCTCCAACTGTGCATATTTCTCCTGATGTTTGCTTTGATGATGACGGCGCAGGTTGTATTCTTACATCACGGCCACGGTTCGTTGCAAATCACACACAATGCTTTCTTGCCGGATTTGATGAAGAAGTATTTCAAACTCCATTCTTGAAATTGCCGACACTCATCGTCTATTTTTCTTTTCCTCTTCTCGGCCATCGCTGGACACTAAAATAAAGTGAATTCAATAATAATAATAATAATAGTTTATTTGCCCATAGGATACATTGTAGAACAAGCTGCAAGTATATAATGCACGTCAAAATACATGATTAAACATAAATATATCAATGCTAACAAAAAGATTATACAATCATTGATGATGGTTTAAGTAATCATTTACAGTATAAAAACAATGACACAAAAGATAGTCATAAACTAAATTCTTGAATATAGCCATTCTTATTTCTTTTTTTATAAATTGTGGAAGGTGATTATACAATTTTATACACATATGACGAGGTCCCTTAGAAGTTATAGCAAGAGTTGATGAGAGCACATGCATGTCATTACATCTTTTTGTTTCATAGGTATGATAATTATTATTTGGGGTAAAATCAGATTCATGTTTTCTTACATAGAGTATAGAATAATAAATGTATAACAAAGGCACAGTTAAAATCTTCAGTTCCTTAAAAAGAGGCCGACAGTGAGCACGAAAAGGTTTACGGCACATCATTCTCAATAACTTCTTTTGTATTATAAATACACTATTCAATGAGGAAGTAGTTCCCCACAATATGATCCCATATGAAATTATGGAGAAGAAAAGACCATAGTACAATGTTTTGAGAACATCAAGGCTTACAGTATGTTTTATAACAGACAATAAATAAAATACTGAGTACAGTTTTTTACATAAATCTGCCACATGAACATCCCACTTTAGATTTTGTTCAATATATACTCCAAGAAACCTTAAATTATTCACAACATAAAAATTTTTCTTTTGACACAGAGTACCATTATTTACAAACTGATTGTATTTTGCTGAAAAAACATTGCTTGTGTTTTGTTACTATTCAGTACAAGTTCATTGTTATTGCACCAGTTAATCATTTGTTGTAATAAAAGTTCACCATCGGTAATTAAATTTTTTAAAGATTTACTAGATGTTACTACACTCACGTCATCCGCATGTATTAAACAATTGTGTGAATTCACTGTTAGGTTCATTGGCAGGTCATTTATAAAAATCAAAAAGAGAATGGGCCCCAGAACAGATCCCTGAGGAACACCTTGAACTACTTCTTGTGGAGTGGACATGTAAATGTTACCTTCTTGTTGATAGGCTACTTTCTGGTATCTATGATCTAGATATGTTTTCAACCAATTTAGTGCGACACCTCTAATGCCTAATGCCTGGTATTTAGAGAGTAGTCTATCATGATTGACCGTATCAAATGCTTTACTAAGATCAAAAAAAAATGCGTAGAACTTTAGATTTCTCATTAATCTGATCCAGTATGTGGTCAATGGTATTAAAAAGGGCTTGTTCAGTAGACCTAGCTTTTCTGTAACCAAATTGTTGTGCAGATAGCAAATTCTGACTATCAACATGAATAAATAGTGAAACTGAAATTATCTTGCACACAATGCCACTCAAAAAACCTGATTATACGAACTAATTTCGTCGAAATTATAGCTGCAAATGACCCGAAACAATTTTTAAAAATTCTTATGAATTCTTAAGTTTAACTTACCTGAATATAGTGTGCAAATATATTCACTTGTGGTAGATAGATTGTTGCTTTTAATGTTTCCTCTTCAGAATATTCCAAAAATTCTTACTACACTAACGACATTCCTAATACTTTAAACACACTGATAAGTAATTACGCGAAGTAAATTATTACAAAAAAAATAGAGTGCAACATGTTTTGCAATCAGACGCTAACTGACACCAATACCTCTTCATCGCAGCAGTCAACTGCGACTGGCAAACTGTGATCAAAATAATCAAGTCTTGAACAAGCTACAAACCATTTAAAAACTCCTCCACTAGATGGCATTATATCATCCCATTGACTGTGAACGGAAGTAGAAAAAGTATGCTGCGAATAAGGTTTTTCAATGTAGTGATCGGTTGGAAAACATAACGCACTACTGCGCGCCTCTATTTTAATTTGGTAAAAACATTCAAAACGTCCAAGTATGCGACGGCTCATCTTGGCAGGATAAACTTAAATTTCAATAATTTTTCCCAAGACAAAAAGGTCTCCACGGGCCAGATGAGAGGGTCTCGCTAACTTCTTCTTCAGCATCTGGCCCGCGGGCCGTAGTTTGGAGACCCCTGTTCTCGAGCATCAGGCAGTGAAAAAAGGCTGCATAACTGCTCCGAGAGGCACTCAGTGCATGTGCAGATACCTAAACTACAGCCGGTCGCCGCTAGCTAGCCAGTGTTGTGATAGTCTCTCCCCCCCCAAGTGATAACCTATATTCGCCACTGGCAGTAGGTACCTACCTATACCGATAAGTAGAGTTTTGTTAAAAGAAAAGGCACTACATGCAGGAGCAAGATTAGGCATTGATGACTTCAAAGCATCAAATGGCTGGATAGACCGTTTTATAAGTCAATATAAATATTGCCTATTAAACCTTTTGTGGTGAATCTGAAAGTGTACACTATATTGATCCTGAAACAGTTTCTCACTGCTGGACGAGACAGGTCTTTTTTTTAAATAATGCCACACAGGACCCTATAGACTTCAAAGGGGACCCTTGTCATGGTGCCAAGCACAGCAAAGATCACATTACTGTTTTCTCTGGAGCTAATCCAGATGGCAGTGAGAGACTGAAGCCCTTTTGTTTTTGGAAAGTCCAAAAATCTATGTTGTTTTAAAAACATTAAGACCTTGCCTACAACCTATGCAGCCAACACAAAGGCACATATGACATAGAGGCCTATTCTGAATGAAAATAAGGCCTAGCTATTCGTCAGAATAGTGCAAAAAGTGGCTATTTTCACGATTCTGGAGGCCCAGTGGGTATTCGGTATTCTGAATGTTGAAATAGCCACAGGAAGTGGCTATTCTAAAGATGACAACAGCACAGTGGCTCTTCGGTATTCTGAACGGTGGTTAGCATCGGTGAGGGTCGAAATATTATTGCTCGGCCTTTGATACCGGACTATTCTCAATAGCTCGACCCTATCTCACGGATGGCGCAGAGGGAAAAAGGCACTTCTCCGGCTTGACACATTACTATTTCAAGAGAAATGGGTTAATTCGAAGAGTGAAAAGTTTTTATAAGTGCGAATACTTGGCATGATGACTGACATGGACTTCATGGCAATACGTTAGTTTTAACTGGGTGAAAAAGACATTCAGGCTGGTGTGACGAAAGCAGACATTAACCATGATAGTTTAGACTGTGACTCTGCTAAAATCAAAAATATTTCCAAGCATATATCTATACACAAGTATATGAGGGTTTAATTTAAAACAGCACACTATATTTATTCAAACGTCATTTGCTTTGACGAATCGTAATGGTAAACTTAAGTAAAAATCAACTCAAACAAGTACAATTTGGTAAAAATTCACTTAAATTGGGTTCTTTAAAATAATGCATTAAGTTGTCATTACCCACTATAACCTTAGTTGTTTATGTAATAGCTAATCTTCAACAATTATAAAGGCAGTAAAATTGTTTCTGCATCATTTCAACGGAGACCGATATATTTACGATGAGAGAACTTACGTCTATCTGCCCTTCAGTTGCGGATTATTTCCCATTATGAATTGAACGTATTTTAATTGCTACTGGCCTCAGGATAACATTTAATATACAATATAATAATTTCATACCCCATAATGCAATTTGCCAGCACAAAGGCATGTTTTCCATCGCTTATTCCTACTTATAGGGAAGACGAACACTACATAAATCTTGGTTATAACTTTAGAATTTCCCAAGCATATGTACAAACAAGTATACTAGGGTTGAATTAAAAAGAGCACACCACTTTCGTGTATCGTAATGGTAAACTTAAGTAAAGATCAACAACAAGTCGAAGGTCGCCCCATGAAACATAGCGTAAATGGGTTCTTCTTCAGGGAAAATAATTCATAAACTTTTCATTACCCATAAAAACCTCAGCTGTTTATCAAATAGCCAATCCTCAAAAATTATAAAGACAGTAGAATTATTTCTGTATCATTTCAACTGAGACCGATATTAACATTTTTCTATGCCCATCTCTCGCTTACATTTACCTTCCCGTCATTGCCACTACAAACTTTAACAACAGTCAATGGGAGCTCCCAGGCCATTGCTGCCAGTTGAATAAGAAATCACAGAGTAGAATAACATGTATTGCAATAATGATAGTTCTCGACCGAAGGACTACTTGCATGTCAAAACAGCCATTCACAAAAATACAAATGTCAACATGAGATATAAGACTCGCTGGTAGTATAATAAGTTTCACTACTATCACAAAATTGGTACGTGGAAAGAGGAAACTCCATGAATCATTTAATACTTGGGATCGCAGGTATTATTTACATAAATAACTTTAAAAATGTAATGTTAAAATCTTATTACAGCAGAAGACTCACATTAGCATTCACCGCTCCACCATAATATTATCGTAAGTCATTTTGAATATGTGGAATAAATTGCTTCAAGCTTGTAGGTTAGAAGTTATAGCTTATAATGCATAAAAAGTATTATATTTATAATTTTATCTATTTAAGAGGTAAAATAATTCATAGATTATATGAGGGAATGAATATTTCATCGAAGCTAGAATGCCAGCTTGCTTCTCATTGGCTGCTAAAATTTCAAATTACCATTCTGAAAATTTTTCATACCGGAAGAGGCGGGCAAAGACAAAATCATCACAAACACTAATTTTCCCAAGGCTTTTATTGCCTGGCTCCATTCAGAATACGGACTTGAGCTATATAATGAGGTGTGGAATAGCGCGCCCCGATTCAGAATAGGCCTCATAGACTATTGTTGAAGAACAAATGCATACCCTTGATGCAAAGATAAATACAGTAGAACCTCGGATAACGACCACAATCCGTTCCAGAAAGCTGGTCGTTATCCGAAATGTTCGCTATCCGAAACAATTTTCCCCATAAGAAATAAAGGAAATAGGAATAATTGGTTCCTAGCTCCTATTGACTCGGTATTATATGAAAGTTACAGGCTATATAGCTATGATTTTTTAAATGAGAATAGTTAAAATACAGTACGAATTGAGTTAAATATAAATAAAAATATTAAAGAAAGCATTTAAACATAAGGAAAAATAGGAAAACTAACCGTATTTACTGCCATGTGATGGCGTGAGTGGATGGAGGTGTGGGGTGGAAGGGGTGGAATTACTGCTTGGAGGGGGAATCCTCCTCTGTGAGAACTTAGGTGGAAGTCCTCTGTCGCTTTGAGGTTGAAGGAAAAAACTTATCCAGTGTCTGTTGCTTCTGCCTTTTTTGTAACACTTTTCGATAATACAACATCACATTGTCATTGAACATGTTTAGGCTCCTATTGCCTATCGCACTGTTTGGGAAAGAGTTTTCTATAAACAATTGCAATTCCCCCCACTTAGCACACATTTCTTTAATCACCGAACTTGGGACTTCCTCTTTCCCTTCCCCCTCCCCATCCGAAGACATATCCTCAGCCAAATTCTTTTCTTCCTCAGCCTGAAGGTACTGCAACTCTTCAGTAGTGCTTTCTCTTCCTTCGTTATGTACGTTTTATTCGGCATCTTCTTCCAAAACAGTCCTGTTTCATCTGCATTAAATACCTGTTGCGGGACGTACTCTCCTTCTTCTATGATTTTTTTGAATTCTAGGAGGAACTTCTGTGCCCCTGCCTTGTCGGAACTAGCTGCTTCCCCATGCCTTATGACGCTGTGGATGCCTGTTCTGTGCTTAAAATTTTCAAACCAGCATCGACTGGCTTTGAAAACAAAATCACTCTGAGCACTTGTCCCTGGGGTTTTCTTCTTCAAATCTTCGTAGATTTGCAGCGCCTTCTCACCAATAAATGCCTCACTGATGCTAGCACCTTCTGTTTTTCATTCATATACAAAAGCAACAACTTTTCTACTTCGTCTATTATTTTAGGCCTTTGCTTTGTTATAATACTTACTCCTTTTGACACATTAGCTTCTTCAAGCTGCACTTTTTTCTTTAAAATCGTCGAGATTGTCGACTTTGACATGCCGTATTCTCTTGCGATATCCGATACACGCATGCCTCGTTTATACTTGGCAATCATTTCCTTCAATTCAATTGTTGGCCGCTGCCTTCTCACTGAACTGCTACCATCTCTCTTAAACTTCTTTGGTGCCATGATTGAAGGCTTGATGATTATTAAAATAAAGTAAAAAAATCACTAAAGAGGAAGGATGCACAACGATTAGGATAATGAACGTGTGTTCTTAGCCGTGTCTCCAGCACAAAGACAGATGAGAAGCACTTGGCCGCACAGCACCGAACACAAACATGGCCGTTACACATCTGTTCGCTAACCGAAATTTTGTTCGCTATCTGAGGCAAATTTTTAGCGAAATTTTTGGTCGTTATCCGAATTGTTTATCAAAGGCGTTCGCTAACCGAGGTTTCACTGTATATGTAGGTAGACACCACCTCAAATCAAGTTGAGTTAAAATATGAGAATACTTTTAATTTTTGTTTAACTTCTGTTAATTCATTTATTTATGTCTGTATTTGGTGACACATCAAGTATTAAACATCACCTGTTAAATAAAATAAAATTATTTAACATTAGGCTATGATTTTGATTCTATTTCCTACAAACTAAGATTTCCCTCTATTTTCATTTTCCGGAGATTTAAATTTGTTTTCTTCATTCCCGTCAAAATTGTAAAAGGGAGGTTTTACTGTACATATATTAAAATCTTTCTAAGGGGTGTTTATGCTTTGGTGCTGGCAGGTAGTGGTGTTGTATTACTTCGTTTCCATTTAGTGTCAACATCATTCCTATCCAAGTCATGAAGTTCCCTGTGGTGTTCAGGGTTACTATGAATTGTTGCTGAAGTCTTTTTCTATGCTTCCTCCTGGGCATTAGTTTTCGAAGTTGATGCCTCAGCAAGTACCTGATGAGTTTCTGCTCACATTTTACCTTAATTGTAATGGTTTTTCATTTGTTATCATTTTACCTTCTTACAAGGAGACATCGCGTGACTTAAGTTCATGATCAAAACGAGGCAATTATTTTCTGAAACTATAGAGAGAATGTTGAAATAGCAATTTCGCATATACGCTGTTGTTTTGTTTTTCGCTTTTCTTTTTTGTACGTCTGCTAAACGGGCAAACTGTTCAGTTGAATTGTAGAACCTGTAATAAACGGACGTTTGTAAAGACTGGAAGTTGGTCTAATTACTTCAGGTTATGGGCCCAGATCGCACTTGGTATCGGAGTGAGTCGTAATTTATTAAAATACATAGACATGGCGGAAGAGATTAAAGTACCCCTGTTTGATGGAACTAATTACGATAGTTGGCGTTTTCGCATGGAAGTTCTCCTCGATGAAAAGGACCTGTTTGACTGTGTAAAAACACGATTGATTTTAGACGTGGTTTCAAACTCCGCTACCTTGGAACAGCGAGCCAATATTGTCAGTGTGAATGCTCAGAAGAAAAGCCTGGATAAGAAAGCTAAAGCTTATATAGTAAGATATATCGCAGACAGTCATTTAGAGTATGCCCAAGGGAAGGAAACTGCCTATGACATCTGGAAGGAGCTGCAAAATACCTTTCAACGATTTAGTGTAGCGAGCCGTCTGCGTGTGTCGAGAGCACTGCTCACCATGAAAATGAATCCCTTGACAGACACAATGGAATCGCATTTCGTAGCGTTTGATAAAAAAATCCGTGAACTGAAGGCTACGGGAGCCAACCCAGACGAAATAGACATTGTGTGTCATCTTTTGCTGACGATGCCGGACGACTATCAAATGGTGGTTACTGCCATAGAGACTATGTCCCAGGAAAGCCTGACCCTGTCCTTCGTCAAAAGCAGGCTTCTAGATGAAGACGCCAAAAGAAGTGGATCCGAAGTGCAGCAGAAGCAGTCCCTGGAACTCTCTACCGCTTTCGCAGGTCGTTCAACCCGTAGAGGCCGCGGTCGAGTCATTAAAAGAGGATTTGGACGAGCTTCTGAAGGGGGATACTCCAGCAACTTTCCCTTCCGCTGTTACAATTGTGGTGCCATTGGACACAAGAGAGCGGACTGCAAGGATCCACCCTTCGGAAATGGAGCCCATCTTGCTGGAGAAAATGATTGTGATGAAGAGGACGGTATCACCTTCTGTGCAGCTAGCATTGAAGACACTAATTCTGGTTGGTACTTGGATTCAGCTGCTTCAGAGCACTTGGTAAATACTGATGTTTTTCTTACAAATTCTGTTGATCTCAGTGAACCCAAATCAATTAAAGTTGCCAAGGCAGGTGAAATAATGTATGCCACAAAAAAGGGTGAAGTTAAAATAAAAACTTTGGTTGATGGCGAATTTAGAAGTATAACTATTACAGATGTTTTGTTTGTACCAGATTTGGAACTAAATTTGTTGTCTGTAAGAAAACTGGAAATGAAGGGTTTTGTTATTGTGATTGGAAATGGGAAAGCAACAATCTGGAAAGGGGATAAAGTATTTGCAGTTGCTCAAAGAAATAAAGTGTTGTACAAACTAGATGTTATGGGAGAAGTTGATAGTGCTCATGTAGCAACAAATGATGTAGATCTATGGCATAGTCGGCTAGGGCATATGAGTACAGATGCAGTTCAAAAATTGACAAAGCTAGTGGATGGTATAGATTTGAAGTCAAAGAAAGTGTTACCGCCATGTAGTTCATGTATGCTAGGTAAGCAAACCAAACTTCCTCATAATAAACATCGTTATAGAGCTACACACCCCCTACAGTTAATTCATAGTGATTTAATGGGGCCCATAAATCCAGAGTCCCATGATGGTAAGAAATATGTGCTGTCCTTTATTGATGACTATTCTCATTTTACCGTGGTCTACTTATTAAAATCAAAGTCTGAAGTCCTTAAATATTATTTGAAGTACGAAGCAATGGCTACTGCACACTTTAATCGTAAAATAAGTAGATTCCGGTGCGATAATGGGGGGGAATATAGATCCCTTGACATGCAGAAGATTTTTGAGGACCATGGGGTTCAGTTTGAATACACAATTAGGTATACTGCCCAACAGAATGGTGTAGCGGAAAGGATGAATAGAACCATATTAGATAGAGCTAGGTGCATGCTAATAGCTTCAGGGCTGCCAACAAAACTATGGGGTGAAGCCATTCTGGCAGCGGTATATTTGATAAACAGAAGCCCTACGATAGCACTGCAAAATGATGTGCCCGCTGGAATTTGGTATGGGCACAAGCCAGATTTGCAAAAGTTGAGGGTATTTGGAAGTGTGGCATATTTAAAAATTCCTAAAAAGTTGGTGAGAAATAAATTTGATGCTCTTTCTAAAAAGTGCTTCATGGTTGGATACTGTCCAAATGGATACCGACTGTGGAGTCAGGATGAACAAAAGGTCATCTTAGGTAGAGATGTAATTTTTGATGAAAGGAAATTCATGAAAGATGTTTACTGTAATTTAGAAAATGACACTATTGACCATGCAGGAAATGACACTAAATCAGATAGCAATTATAAAGTTTTTGAAAACTGTAACAGATCAAATGAAAGAGGGGAGGAGGATGTTACCAGCATTTCAAATGAACATGAGATGAATATTGAGACAGAGATAGATAGTGAAAAGTCTTTGCGTAGATCAACGCGGGTAAAAGAAAAGCCAAAGTGGCACAATGATTATATTGTAGAAGATTTGGGCATGTTTGCAATGTGTGCTCAAATTTCAGAAACCTTTCTTGATGATGTGCCAGAAACTTTTGAGGAAATATCTCACAGGGAAGACAGAGATAAATGGTATAGAGCTGTTAATGAGGAGCTTAAAGCTCATCAGGATAACCAAACCTGGACTTTAATGGAATTACCCCCTGGAAAAAGAGTCTTAAATAATAAGTGGGTTTTTCGAATTAAACAGGATGAAAATGGTAATGTAAGCAAATATAAAGCAAGATTGGTAGTTAAAGGTTGTGGTCAAAGGAAAGGCTTTGATTATACTAATACTTATTCTCCAGTTGCTCACCTCACAACTGTGAGAACTCTTTTGGCTGTTATTAATGCCAAAGGTTTACTATCAGAACAGTTAGATGTTAAGAATGCATTTTTGCACGGTCATATATCTGAAGAAATTTATATGAAGCTCCCATATGGACTGTGTAAGAATTCAAAACTTGTATGTTATGCTGACAACTCGTCCAGACCTAAGTGCTGCTGTGAACTTTTACAGTCGTTTTCAAAGTAATGCCACCGAAAAACAATGGTTGGGTTTAAAACGAATACTTCGTTATGTAAAAGGTACTTTAGAACTTAGTATTTACTATCCAAAACATGTTAATATTCCTCTTGTTGGTTATGCAGATTCAGACTGGGGAAATAGCCCTGATCGGAAATCGACTTCAGGTTATCTGTTTGAAGTTTATGGTTGCCTTGTATCATGGAACACCAAAAAACAGTCAACAGTCGCATTGTCATCAACAGAGGCAGAATATGTAGCACTATGCCTAGCATCAGCGGAATTGTTATGGCTTAAAAACCTAATGGGTGACCTTGATATTATAATACAACAACCAATCACTGTATATGAGGACAATCAATCATGCATAGCTCTGTTGAACAAATGGCAACACAAGAGATTAAAGCATATAGATGTGAAGTACAATTTTGTTCGTAATTTGTATACAGATGGAACTATTAATGTTGAATATGTGCAATCAAAACTCCAAAAGGCTGATATTCTAACTAAAGGTCTGCCAAAAGAACAATATCAATTGCTTCGCAGATCTCTTGGACTCATTGGTTGATAAAATATTGCTTTTCTTTTGTATTGTATTGTTAATTCTAACTTTATTTTTGTTGTATATTTGTGAAATTGAGACAGAGTGTTGAAATAGCAATTTCGCATATACGCTGTTGTTTTGTTTTTCGCTTTTCTTTTTTGTACGTCTGCTAAACGGGCAAACTGTTCAGTTGAATTGTAGAACCTGTAATAAACGGACGTTTGTAAAGACTGGAAGTTGGTCTAATTACTTCAGAGAATGTGGGAAAAGTGTCATGGCTTTCTTCCACATAGGCCTGGGTTCGAGAGAAAAACACTATTAACCCTTTCCGCGCGGCATGACGTGAATTCACGTCCCGACTACCCTAGCCGCTGGCGCCATGACGTGAATTCACGCCCAGCGCTCAGCTCCTTATATAGCGGTACCACTGCGTCTCAGTCGTTCCTAAGAGCTCGAGCGGGCTCTCAGTCATCAGCGAGAGTCCACCCATCACTTGGGGAAGGTCAGTTTTTCTTACTCCAGTGTTTCTTGCGAGTGTTGTTGTTTCCTATTGGAGATGCGTAAATGCCACTTTTTCGCATGGTATTTCGTTGAATTTTGTAATTAAACGCCATTTAACTTTTAGTTATAGCATAAAATGTGTTAATATCTTTTGTGTCTAGGTAAGTCACTGATTCCGTAGTATTCAGACTTATATGAAGACATTTATATTATTTAATCGAGATAAACGTAAGTTTTTTTCTAATTTTTTCGTAATATTTCAGTTATTTTTGTGATCACTGTGGATATAAGTTATGGAATTAGGTTTCATTTGTCTTTCTTTAAACGCGCATCTTATGAGCCGTTAAAATCGTACACGTTTTTTTTATTCCAATCATTACTTCATACATGTGAAAATATAACAGCCGAAAATCCTGTATTGGTATGCAACCTGACCCTGATATTTTCAACTTTATCAGATTCCTTCTTCTCTCGTCAGTTTTGGTAAATGAACCAGTGGATTATAAAGTGATTTTTGTTTTTGTATTTTATTCTAAGATGTGTTTATGAAAAACATAACACTTTATAATTTTTCCAGTCTATCAATAATTGCAACATTGTCAATCTTTTCCAAGTCAAGTTTCTTTCCTGTTTTGGTGAGTAATCACATTGGTATTTTTTTTACGTCTAGTTTTCCTCTCTTGAATTTTTGTGCAGCTAATCCTTCGGTCAGTGAACATAAAAAATGCATATAACATAGTTCAGTATACTTAGTAAATTCGTCAGTATTACTAATATTAGTGATTGTTGCTGACTTGTTAAGGTATGCCGTTGTTTGTAATAAAGTGCTTCCAATGAAATATTTCAGGGCATGCGAAGGAATTTTTAAAAAACTGCCGCACGATCTCAACAAACGTTTTAATATTTTTGTGCTAACCTCTCAAAAAATGTAATTCGCTTACTTTGTGGCCATATAAAAATTTCTCCAATGAATTATACATTTGGTTTCCGCGACTTACATGGTTGGGAAATGTGAAATAAAGAACTGTCGATCTACGTATTGAAGTACCTGTCATACATGCAGCCGTTGAGGGAGGGTTGTTTTGGAGGTTGGAGAATGGTAACCAGCAGGGTGATAGGTCCATGATAGAACAACTTGGTTTTAATCATGGATGTTACCAACTTCCACAAAGTTAAGCCTGAAACGATTACTTAGGGTGATAGGTATTTCACATTCTTTTAGAGCCCTCAACCCTCAACATCATTAGGTAGATCCCAGCCGTTGTTTCTTTTAGAGCCTCTAGGTGTTCCGATGAACACACCTCAAAGGTCTCCGAGGCATGAGGGTTCCTATGTCATAACTCATGTAGTGGAACTGTAGAAGCTTCTTGAGGAGGAAGACGACGGAAGCGGGAGTGATGACGAAGAAGGGAGTCATTTCTCGGGGAGACGGAGTGGGGAGAGAGCTGCGAGGATGAGTTAGAAGAGGAAGGGGATCCCTCGCAGGGTAATTTACCGTTATTCCCTTAGTCTGGCCTCCCCGGCCTTTCTTTGCATACCACCACTTCCAGACTGAGAGAGACCACGTACTCTTGGACTTCCGACAGACCGACAAAAGACCCAATCCCATTCACAAAGACCCTTGGCATGACTGCCCCACCCCAAGGAGATGAACCCCAACATTTTTCGACCTTTTACTGACTGATTGCCTTGGTATCCTGTTTCATACGGGAACCATTTCTTTGAGCAGGATAGCCGATTTTTTGAGCCCGGACCTTCTATTTAACTTTCCCTGCTTGTGGAACTGCATGAGCCGTGACAGGTTCTAGGGTATTTTGCATTTTCATTTGTATTAGGGAATGTTTACACTATGCAAAAAACCTGTAACATGGTCAGCCTCAGCCAACTGATCGACTCCATAAAATACGCCCCGATATAATTGACCTCTTCCATGACTCAATGACCAATGCTGTAACCCCAATGCAGAAACTCTGCATTGATATGTCCATGCTTCTCTGGAGGGAACCAATATTTTTTCGGACGTTTTTGAAGGGGTAAAAACATAAATACGGTATAAAAATATATACACATACAGAACCCTCTGGTTTAGTTCTCAGATTTATAATGTACACTGGGTTTAGTGACGCTGATGTAGGAGGGTGAGGCCACCTTGACTCTGTTGTAGGTAAAATAATGGAGGGTCAGCTTGATGTCAGGCATTCATTGTTTATGGAAAATTAGGTAATACAATAGCGTAAATTTGGCCCACCAACTACTAGAGTGGAATACCAATTGTACCACGACTCTGAGAACTAACCGGAAGGGTAATCCTCCCCACATTGTTTCAAAAAAATTAAAGAAGGGGGAAGTTGTGAATGCCTGCATTGAAGATGGTGTCTGCGTCATGGAAGCGAAAGACATGAGGGAGGTACTGATGATCAGTTCGCAGTATGGTGGTGAAATGGTTGATGTCCCCCACCGAAGGGGAGTGAAACCTTCACCGAAACTTGAGGTAATTGTCGGATACAATGAGGCAATGGGTGGCATCGATCACACTGATCTGATGATGTCATACTATCCGATGGAGTGAAAAACGCTCAAATAGTATATAAAGTTGGGCATCCACATCTTCCACCTTCTTCTCCTGAACAGCTACTACCTTTACAAGAAATCCCACCCAAGATCCTCTATACTACTTTCGGCTTTCGGTTATTAAATCTCTTCTTTTAATTCTTAATTATTCGCCCTTACCCTTCAGTCCCTTCCAGAGGCAAAGGAATTTCCTTCAATCCCTCCCAACAGATGACCAAGCAAAGAGGAAGCGAGCAGTGCAAAAATGGTTCCGAGAATGCCAGAAGATGGGGATACGTAAAGACATATTTCTTTTGCCCTGTTTGCGTGAGACACCGTCCCCTCCAAATGTATCCGTGCGACGTTAAATTTCATGAAAATATAAAGGCATAAAAATATGAATATGTAAATAAAATGCAAAGATAGAAAGAGAAGGTAGTTAAGTTATTGTACGTTACTTGTCAAATACATAAATTGTTATAAAAAATTGGTAATTTTTTATAATAATTTTGTATCTTTAGTGTATGTATGTAGTGGCTGCAAATATTATGTTTATTTGTAAAGTATTATTTATATTTTATGTAATTTTTAATAAATACTCGAAATTAAAATTAATGAATGAAATTCTTTTCAATAAAATTTCATGATTAGACATCGTGAACTTACCATAAACATTGAAAAATGTAGTGAAAGGGTTATAAGGGTTTTTCATAAATATATTCTATTACGAACCATCTCCTTGAAGCGTACAATACGTAGATTAAGCACATCGGCATAACGTCCATCTGGCCGGCAGAAAAGTTTGCTCAGAAAATTGCAACGAAAAGTAGCACAGTAAAAAAATGTAGATCGATACATAACTAACCGGTATGGGTATGACATAATGAATTCGTTCTGTGTGGCAATTATGAATATTTTTGAGGTATTTTCCCGTACTTAAAGTGAAGAGAAAAAAATAAACATTTTGGAAGCAAAAAAATAATTTCAGGGGAAGGGATACTACCGTGCATAACACACACTAGGCTCTAACGAACGGCTGACGACGTGAATTCACGTCATTTTTAAAACTTTTTTTAAATTAATTTTTTTGAAAGATTTTTTTAAATTAATGAAGGACATATGTTTCTTATGTAACGAATCAGTAAAAACACCAAAAAAATGCATTCAGCCAGGGGTAAGACTTAACAAATAAGGCTCAGCGTTGAAAGGGTTAAAGAACCTTCCTCCTTATAAATCCACACCTTTTCAGGTTCAATCCAAGTTCACGCCTCTCTCAACTGAGGTCGTAGCCCAGCGGGTTGAGGCGCTGAGCTGGTTATTCTCATATGGTAGCTGGGGTTTGATCCCACATTGCGACATTTTTTTTTCTTAGGAATATTTTACGGAATTACTGTAAATAGCCCACTCCCATACATTTACGGCAGTAGCAACATTTTTTTTTAATTTTCAGCCTATTTGCTGGATTTTCAATCAACCACCTTGGAAGACTTTCGAAGCTAATTTCAAGATTCTTGTTCAGCAGAAAAGAGGCTTCACGTTTTGACAGACCTAATATGTTTAGATTTTGAAAATACAAAGATACATCCGTGAATAGGATGGGCTTTGACTGGTCGTGGGTCTTTCTCAAGGCCGTAAACAATGAACGGATTATTACTTTTTAATTAGCAACTATGTACTCACTTAAAATTTCCCAGGAGCCACGTTGGAGTAATAACTTCTGTAACTCTATTTCTTGTTCAATAGTGAACATGATACAGGTAAAAAAGAGATGGTAACTGTTTCCAAGGTTATGTAAAACAATTTTGATATGACATTTTTGCGGAGCAACATATTATATTGAAGCGAAGCCTGTATCGTGGGGGAGAGGAAGATATTCCAGCACAAAAAAATATCACGTAATGATAACACTTTCTTTTCCCACCTCATGTTTATTTCAATTGAAGGAATTTAACTTTTCATTCATGGCGTGGAATTGCATACTTTCGGATGACAAATGTCATTACTCAAGTGCGGCGCCTGGGAAATTTGAAGTGAGTACATCGTTGCTAATTAAAAAGTAATAATCCATTCATTGTTTACGGCCTTGAGAAAGACCCACGACCAATCAAAGCCCATCCTATTCACAGAAGTATCCATGTGTTTTCAAAATCTAAACATTCCAGGTCTGTCAGCATTTGTAGCCTCTTTTCAGCCAAGCAAGAATCCCAAAATTAGCTTTGAAAGTGTCCCAAGTGGATTGATTGAAAATCCAGCAAATAGGGTGAAAATTTTAAAAAAATTTGTTGCTACTGCCGTAAATGTATGGGAGTGGGCAATTTACAGTAATTCCGTAAAATATTCGAAAGAAAAAAAAATGTCACCACGTGGGATGAAACCCCAGCCACCATATGAGGATAACCGGCTCAGTGTCTCAACCCACTGGGCTACGACCTCTGTTGAGAGAGGCGTGAACTGTAAAGGATTTATATGGAGGAAGATTCTTTAATAGCATTTTTCTCTCAAACCCGGGCCCATGTGGAAGAAAGCCGTGACACGGACCTTTCGATGTTGCACCAAATACTCAGACCTCCGAGCTACCTAGTCTTATAAGAAACACTGGAATCGGTAGGGGGTTTATATGAACCAAACACCCCCAAGAGTAGCCTGTAAATGTCGCCGAGAGATGACACAGGGCAGTTTCACTCACCGGCAGAGAAGGAATTACATACACAGAAGAGGAAAGCAAAGTTTGAATCAGGCACACAGACAGTGGTTAAGATACAGAACAAGCGTTTTGGGGCACGCAGAGCCTTAGAAGTAGAAATGAGCCATTCCAGCCGTACAACCATTCATTCATTCACTCAAACTACTCACAGGCGTAAATAATAAATATTTCGGTCAGACAGATGGTGAAAGAAATAGGATAGGAAACACATAAAATTGGACAATACAATGGTGATGTGAAAGTGGAATGATGGCCGATTCCAAGTGAAAAAAATCGACTAGGCCGGGAATCGAACCTCGGACCTTTCAATGTCTTGCCAAATGCTCAGACCTCCAAGCTACCTAGTCTTATAAGAAACGCTGGAATCGGCAGGGGGTTTATATGAACCAAACACTACCAATATGTAAGGCATGAGGAGATTTCTACACTCCTTGCCGTAAGGTATGACTCCACAGAATTTATCCTCGAAAGAATTGGAATTTACACTTATCAGATGAGGCTGCCTACCCTGTATACTTTTCTGCAATCAAAAACAATGACGAAAGGGTTAAGTTGGCAGAGAGGTCTAGGTACGAAAAAAACCTACTTAAGAGGCACATAAATGGTGTAATAGATAAACTGACAAAATAATTGCAAGGCCAAATATTCAGGCTGTCATTTGACTGGTGTGAGTCCAATATGGCATTCTGGTTGATATTTCGTTGGGGTCATCAACTGGACCAACAATCGCTTCATCATACGAACCTGACGTTGAGGCTGGAGGAGACATAGACTTGACAGTTTTCTGAAATACACTTCAAATGTTCATATGGTGACATGCCTTCCTTCTGTCTTGTAAAAATTTTAATGCTAAAGGTGAAATAGCATTGCAGTCTGGATGGTGAAGCAGTTTCACCGTTCTACAAATATTATATCGTCTTCCAATCTTTCCTCGTAATCCTTCCTCGTTATCCTTCCTTATAATCACTTTTGTCTTCTTGCAGATTTCATTTGTCCCTGTTCAGTACCCATTTAATTATCTCATCCGTGTCTAATGTCATCCTAATCCTTGTCAACATCCAGCCATTTGACAAGTTCATGGCATAAAATGTTTTTTACTACATGAACGGCACCTGAGCATTCCTCTAATTCTGATGCTTTGTCATGAATTATTTTCATTTTGTTGAAACATTGGCTTCTTCTAAATATAAATCCTTCAAAACCCCCTTTCTTCATCATCGAACGATCCATCTTCAAACGTAATTATTAAGAGGCCATAATTTTCACCAGCTCCTGCAGAAAGTTTGATTTTACTGCTGGTTGAACAATATTGAATTCTTGTGTAAGAAAAATCTGATTCTCACCCTCTCTTGGCTTTTGCAAATTTCAATGTTTTTTTGTTTTGAAGGTAAAACAACAGGCTCCTGTTTTTATCATTCTTAGCTGACAGCATCAAATATAGAGAGGTGGAAAGAGACCTAAACATCAATTTGAAACATAAAATAATGCTGTCGCATGTTTTTCACTCACAATATTAAATTATCCGTAGTTCACGAACTAGGTCCCTGCTATGGACTTATCAAATGGGTTAAAAATCATTGTAAATGGAAAACATTCTGTGAGATTTTAAATGCTGTTCCAAGTTCAAACTGTAAAACAACATCATATTTACCCTTTCAGGGCAGGACGTCAGGTTGTGTGAGAATTCTGGTTGCTTGAGTACCGGATAACTGAGAGTTAGTTAACTGTTTTACAATATTATTGAAAATGGATTCTGATGGCCTTGAAAGCTTTTGTAGTAAAAAGTCTTTAGGCACTTCCTTCAAGTGGCAATATAATCTAGACAGATCTGTCTTTGGGCACAAAAAGTAATTTGCTTTCTATAGCAATGCTTAGGCACTGTCTTCTGTTGATTACATTTACATTAGTACCTTAACTCCATATGATTAAGAATAAAACGTAGTCTTCGGAAACTTTGTGGTATTCCATCACAACAATTTATTACAGCGAGGAAACTTTTACAAACCACATAACAATAAACTCAACGGCTCAATAATTTCAACGGCTAACCTGATGATGACGCTTAGCCGTTGAAACCCGGGTCGTGGTTGAGTTTATTGTTATGTGGTTTGTAAAAGTTTCCTCGCTGTAATAAATCCATATGATTATGCTTTAATTTGGTTGCCGCCTATGAAATCATACAATCAAACAAATTGTTTGTTGAATATATATTTTACTCAAACCTAAGTTTTGCAACTAGTGAAGTAAAATGTTTGTGCATTTTTTACTGTGGAAATAGAACTCAAATCTGTTTCCAATTATTAGATTTAATATTTGCCTTTACTATTCAGGAATGCCACGTAAAGTATTTTCTTTGTGTATGTTAGTCATATTCAAGCCTCTAATGCTCAAAAGATGTCAGTGACCGAAAATTCACTCTAAAACTTCATAATCGATTGTTTTGAGAAATCCTTTTATAATCAGGACTTTGCATAACTTGGACAACCTGTTGCCCCAGTTAATCCAGATTAGCAATGGTATACTTTATATTGATACATAGCTTGTCTGATTTTGAAATGCCTCATTACTTCACTCCTCTTATTGTAGCATTTTGCGTACCATTATGACATATTTATTTCAAGTGGAGATATCAGTTGTGGGCTGAACCTCACAATTTGAACAGCCTCCTTATAAGTAGCCAATACTTATCACTAGGAATGGGTCTCAATACTACTTTAGGAAAATGTCATCGTAGCCATTCAGAAAAAGTGTAAATGGTGCCGAAGTGTTTGAGGCTATTGCTGGCATCAGCAAGTTCTTACTGCTGAGGAACACGTGCGATCTCCATTCCTGACTGATAGCATGTTTCTCTCCTGTGTTAAGGTGAAGTGGAATGAAACGGAGGATGTCTCCAGGACTGGTCACTTTTAGTGAAAATTTTTGTTTGGGATTGGTCAGAATTCTAACCAATAGAAAGCTTCCCCCCTAAGCTTTTAAACTCACCAGTAATTGGTCTCAATGTGCATTTCACTTTGGTCTTACATACCCAATTTACATGCTCTTTAATTCTGTATTACTTTGATCTAGGTGTAAATTGTTGATGATGCCCTGCTTTTTGATATTTTAATCTGGGTTTGTATAGAAGTTACACTTGTCATGGAAGAATATATGTAATCTGTTCAGCATGTTCTGGTGGCATGTGTACTTTTGCTGATATTCCAGAACCAATATTCGGTAGATTACTTAATGTGAGTAAGACCATTATGTTTCCACTTGATTGCTATAAATGTATATGAGCCAATTTATCTGGTGCATGTAATCTGGTTTCAGAGTAACATGAATTTAGTCTTATGTAGGGGTGTGCGGGTACCCGAAATGTCGGGTTGGGTATTTAGTGTCCGATCCGAACACTCGTTCGTCTCCTGAAAAATTCGGGTCGGGTATTTGGCACTCGAATTTGAATTTAATCGACTGGTCCATCATGAACTTCCGGTTTGAAATTGGTTATGCACCCGTACAGACAACTAATGTACGTATCAACGTAACAACCCTACGCGCATTTACACTACTAACGTAGAGACCGTGGTTCGTTCTGTCGTAGGCGCTAACCACTGTGTGAACGCACGTTGGTTACCAATAGAGTAGTAGTTCTTAACGTTGCTACTAAACAGTGGTCAGACGCTGGTGTCGCGAGTGGAAACTGGAAATGATTAAGGACAGTAACCAAAAAAGTCAATCAAAATAGTGAAGCATATGGTGCTACTTTGATGAATATGACATTTTAACACTTTTTATAGGAATTTAAAATCACATTACACTCATTTTTGCTTATTTACGAAAATAATACTTCACCCTTCCCCAAAAAATTCCACCATATACATGAGCACTGACAACTGTTAAGTGGTAGCGTCAGGAACTACTTGTCCATCGTTAACCAACGCACATTCAAACTGTTTTTAGCGCCTACAACGGTAAGGACGAAGGTCGTTAGGTTAGTTGGTTTGTTGAGTGAAGGAGGCACTACTAGATCGTGGCACTTGCAACGAAGCCGAAGTTTCTAAGCAATGAAATCACTATCAGTGCTTTTCATTTGAGTACGGCGATAGCTGATTATCGGACGCAGGTGCCGTTGATCGCCGGCTCACCTCAGAACAGAGAGCCACCAACAGCCGGCGATTCAGCTAAATCGAAAGCACCACGGCGTGGCAATCGCCGTCTATAGGTGGGTTTACACATAGCAGTCAACTGCTATAGCAGTCGCTCGATACGCGATACATCACTACTGCTACCAACGCGAAGTGTCCACACCAACTTCTACAACTATCGCAGCGTATCGCCAGCAGTAGGCACTTTAAAATGGCTTCTATTTTGCAAGAAAGGCTACGAACTCTTCTCACAATCCTGCTTGTTAGAGTGTGGCAGAAGCAGGAAAGGAAAATAGTAGAGGTTTAACCAAAGTTTAGAATAAACTCTTCTCAAAGATCTAGGTACTCCTTTGTGACGGCAAAGAATGTTGGAATTTTTACGTATTGACCACGACATATTCCTTCTATTACATACTATGGTAGGTTTTTAAAGTTTTCTAATGGATATTACGTTCTGTAACAATAATGAGAATCGGTTTAAAATGTCATGTATTAACATAAATATGTATAGGTACCCTACTTAACAGACTGGTCCAAAACTGGATAGAATCAGCAATGGAACGAGAAAATATTTTCAAAGGTGCGACGGGCCATATGTCTAAGTTTTTTGGCCACCGGGGATTCCTATCGGTCTTTAAGTCACATTTTTGTCGTCATTATTTTTATAATCCCCTTTCCTTGCATTCCATAAGCATTCATGTTCCCTATATCATTCGATTAATCTGATGAGATGACCTCCTGGCAGAGAAATCCTCGCCAACTTCTTCAATTTCCCAGTCGCTCTCCATAGCACGTCCTCAACCGCTAGAGAGTGTTGCGATAAATTGCACTTCAATGTGATGGAAAGTAGAAGTCCTTCTACTTTGGTAATAGCTCGAATACAGGGTCGATCACGTTCGACCGAGTCCTCTATTGATTATTACTCGCATCGAAGTTCGCGTTCACACGTACGAGTTAGGGTACGGTCCAGTTGGCGCTCCAAACGCTCCAGAGCGCTTGTAGCGAGCTCCCAAGCGGTCCACTTGGGGCTCCGGAGCGCTCCCATAGCAGTGAAGACGTCACTGACGACGTCATCGCTTTCGCTACCGCCAAGCTCCAAGACGCTCCCAGGAGCACTAGGGTCTGCTGGAGCGAGCCAGAGCGCTAGGCTGGTTATGGTGGAATTTCAAAGTGGACAGTTCGGAACTTTCTTGATGGATGTAATACAAGGGTTAGGTTCAGTCAATGTAAATAGTGTTTTGACTATTTTAAATTGTGATCTGCCTACAAGATTGTTAGAAATTTCTGAATTCATAGGGTAATCCTGTTTATTGTGCTAAGTTTCACATTAATATGAAGTTGACGTGATCTACGTCCTTAAATGTAAGAACACGGCCAATACTCTTCTCCATTGCCCGTTAAGTGTACACGACCATTGGAGTTAATATTTGAATATTTCTCAAGTTATTTATTTAGGTATTAACATAAATTACTATTTCTTTATTTTAATATTTATATTTGTACGATATATCTCATGTGAATATAGTTTATTAACGTAAGTTAAATTATTATAATAATTTATTTTTCTTTACACGTAACCTGGAGTAAAATGTTTCTCGTGTTATCAAATTTTACTTGTGCATAATGAAACGAATAAATGATCAATGTGAAATCAGAATTGAAATAGTTTATTTGATTTTTGAAGTGTTGATAAATCAGTTTAATCATAAAGTTAGTCGCTCAGTCTGTTTTAGAGCCAGCACTGTACGAGCAAAGGTTTTTTTGTTACTTAATATCGTAATTTATGAACAGGCTAAGTCAAAGTCTGATTATTGCGCAGACCATTAATATTCCGAGGATCTTTTGATTTGAATATAAATCTGGGAATTTTCTCAATTATTATGAGTCAATATTTCTGGTAGATCCCTACCATGGGGTACGGTTATCAAAATATTCTTCAGAAAATGTTCACATTGCCATGCACACTTCATTAAGTTCGATTAGAGTGCATTGTTTTGACGTAATTTATGATTACTTTAAACGAATTCGTTGAATGAAATTCAAATGTAGACACCAGTTGT
The DNA here is from genome assembly GCA_963573305.1 of Pyrrhosoma nymphula. Classification (NCBI taxonomy): domain Eukaryota; kingdom Metazoa; phylum Arthropoda; class Insecta; order Odonata; family Coenagrionidae; genus Pyrrhosoma; species Pyrrhosoma nymphula. The sequence goes on along the minus strand of OY754330.1, from coordinate 112,287,158 downwards.
AGATACAAGATAATGTATGACTTCCATTTCAAAAACTTGCATGTTGATGGCCAGAATGAATACCTACAGTGCCTCCCCGATTTTCTCTCGTTGTTATGACTGAACATGTTAAATGAAAGACTTTGTACTATTCCACAATATGATGTATATTTTGTATTATATTTGGGTAAAAATATACATAATATTGTGGAATAGTACAAAGTCTTTTATTTAACATGTTCAGTGCAACTAAATTCCACAAAGTATCGCCTGCCTCCATTGACATCTCGTTGTTATAATAAAATATTTGCTATTGTGTCCGTGATCGGCAGGAATACAACCTGATCTTTAATATAATAACTAATGGTGTTGGTTAATCAAAATTTGTCGCAAAACTAATACATTCCAATGTATATAGCAGACGATTCCGTCTTTAAGAACAACAATAACAAACGGCGGCCATGACACTTTGCCACAAACGCTCCAAAACCGGTCCACTGGGAGCTTCCGTAGCAGTTGTAGCGAAAGTGGACCGCACTTTCGTAGTGTTTGGAGCGAGAGCGCTCCAGAGCGTTTGGAGCGCCAACTGGACCGTACCCTTAAGCCCGTATGACACTTCCCAATATATTGGCCAATGAATTGGCACGCAATATTGTTGAGAATATTGTGTGTTACGTACCGTATGGCACGCATCAATATTGGCACCAATATTGCCCATAACAATGCTCTAATGTCCCGCTAGAGAACGCCACATATAAGTTAACAAAAGGGCATCACGAGACGCGGGTTTGTTTACTACGAGCATTAGGAAGGGAGGCGGTGAAAATATTATTCATTTAATAACCATTGCTTTAGTAATTTATTATCTTAAGTAATTTTAAAGTAATCGTTGTATATTCGTAACGATCTATAAGAAACCGGATGTTTTGCGAAGAGATTCTTGTTTTGGCCGCTAGGAGTCAACAAAACTGACTTCTGATTGGAGATTGGCCGGGAGAAAATAGAACCCGTTCTAAATTCCAAATTGGGCGAGAAATTGAGTCCAATATTGTGAAAGGGAGATTGGACGAGAAATTGGTGTGTGTCAGGTGGACCACAATCCAATATCCAATGGATTGTAAAATCGATTTCGATTTTAATCGAAAATTGATTATCGCTCTCCGATTTTCGATTTAATCAAAGTCGACTTTTTGTTTTGAAAAACCGATAAAAATCGATTCTAGCCGATTGATTTTCGATTTTTAGCTTGCTACAGCATTTGAATTTTGCCTCGGAATTTTGCTCGGAATATATTGTAGACCGCGAGACGAAAATTCAAAATGATAATATGCGTGACACTGTTCCTTTTTTGTAAAAGCTTTCTTTCTTGCTTCAGAGCACTCGCCTTCTTCAAAATAGATTCGCCCAGTCCGAACATCGTCTTTTACGCATGGGCCATGAAGTTCCAATCGCACTGTACTGTAGACTTAGTGCGTTGGCCAGTATGCGTTTTGTTTGATTCGTCACCGTGCTACTTGTGTTGCGGTCGTGTCGTTCCGATCGGAGAGTGGTTTGCCGCCTTTTGCATCAGCCATGGAGGTGCAGTGTGGCAGTATTTTAGGAAGCAAACAATTTATAATAAAACCTTCACTAGTGCTCAAAGTGTCACGTGAGCTTGACTTACTGTGGCTCGTCTAGTACTTTGATGAATCATCTGAGGAAGGTGCACAATATTGAGGTTTATGTTAGTGCACCAAAAAGAAAGAGAACGGCAAACAGTGAAGATGATAATTGAGGAAGAAATGGACCTGGGGGGCTATTCTGAAAATCTTTTCTCCGGAGCTAACTGCTAAAAAGAGAGTAATTTAGCTCTTTTCTCCTGATGGTATGCTGAATGTTGGAGAAAAAGCTAGCCGCAAGAGCCAGGAGACTATTTAGCTCCTTTTCTCCCATCCCTATTCTGTAATCGTCACAGAGCGTCTACCGGTGATAAAATAGTCTCCGACAGGAGCCTCGTGAAGGATGGCAGGCCGAGGCCGCATTAAAAGTTTTCTCCAGTGGAAATCATGCGCATTCCCCGCAGTGTTTTGTCGACTTTTCGAGAAGTGTGTATGTTGTTGTGAATATGAATGTGATGGTATTATTTTCTCTTTATTGGTAGTTTTTCGTGAGATGATGCCTTGTCTACCACAGCGGAATAATCAAGATACCTAAAGGATTTATTTTTAACCAATAAATCCCATCCCTGTTAACATAATGGAAAAATAATTTCGATGGCAATCTTGCTGCCTTACTTGTATTTTGGAGATAAATTCGTGGACATTCATCAATAAAAATGTGTTTTGCATGTTTACTAGGTTATTCCATTGAATTTCCCTGTCATACTGACTGTTCAGAATCGTTTTTAAATTAATGAAACTGTAGGCAATGATCATAGGAGCACTTCCTGTGTCATACAACATATGTTGTGATGTTTTCACGTATGTTCTTACTTTGATGTTGTTAACCCGCAAGTGCATGATCGTAAATTCCATTTTTATCAACTATAATGATCAAATATTTGATTATTGTAAAGCAAGTTCTTGATGTGTGGTCGACTACGATTATTGCGCTTACCTATTATAATAACATTCTTTCAACTGCAGTCTGAGGTATTAATCTTAAAATTGACATTGCTGCGTGGAGAGAAGGAAAATACGCGATAGAATGAAAGGTACGTTTATGGAAGTTCAAACGATGGCAAAATCTGTGTTTATAATTGCATGTAGGAAATTGCATATGTTGAAGTGATAATACGCATGCACTCGCAGAATGATTGCTCATATGCGCATAACCTGTAATAATATGATTTAAATAAATAACTAAGCAGCTAGTACGTTTCCTAAGAAAAAGTGAGCATATTTGTAATACAGATTCGTCGAGTGCAAGCGACCTAACGTAGAACCTTAAGTTACTTATAAGTATTCGTCTTTGGGTGTAGTTCCGTAGAACTTTGCTTTGGAAATTAACTCGAGAATTTAATACAAATATAACACTAACAAAGATATCATCAGTGAATGGCTGATCTATTGCATTTATCATTATGCACTACATCGCACCGACGATCGTATACTTATAGGTACATGAGCAATTGCTGACCTACTGATAACGACTGCTACAGGTTACAAGCATTTTACCTTTTGGGCGAAAAATCGAATTTTTAGAAAATCGATTTTTAAGTACAAGTGTGCATAGTTAACCATCATGAATTTGAAAATGAAGGGAAACACAAAAGGAAATCTTAATATTATCAATTCGCCGTTCACATTTTGCAGAAATGGCTGTTGAAGATGACTGTCCTTTCTTAGTTGATTACTATAATATTTTATCCTCTTAAGTAAAAAATCAACTGATGCAGGTAATAATTTTCGTTATCAAGGTATTTAATTGCTTTTTTCTTGTTCTCGATGAGAATCTAGGAAGACAGGAAGGAAGAGGACAGGAGACTAGGAAGACATTTTCTAGGAAGTGTTCCATACCTCTGGAGGTATGGAACACTTCCTAGAAAAAGGGGAGGCCGGGGGTTTCGTCCCAGGAAATCTTAACAAACTATATTTAAAATGAAAAAAACTTTATCTACCTTAAGACATATGTCTACCATCGTACTTCAAAGCATAAAATAATTTTGGCTTTTAGTTTTAGGTCTATAAAAAAATAAATACAATACACCGGGTTTCAGGGGGGGGGGGGGGGGTAATTGCCCCTATTGCCCCCCCTTGGAGCCGCCAATGACTGTGGTACATGTCATTTATCATTAAATACACTTCTTTGATTGAGTGTACCTCTATGCTCGTGGGCATACCCCTAAAAGCTGAAAGCTCAATAATATAACTTGGGAATGTAGAGAGAATAAAGTGGCTCTTAAATAATTGTGTCAAATTTTGTTTCGTGTTGGTGCAGGTGCTTTGTTTCGTGTTGGTGCAGGTGTTTTGTTTCGTGTTGGTGCATTAGCGCACAAAGCAAGGTGCTCCAAATGGGCAGCTAGCTGCCCATTTGGAGCACCTTGCTTTGTGCGCTAATGAGAAACAACAAGCAGAAGCACCTTGCCACTCTCCTCCCCTCTCCACCCAATCTAGCATTAGCTGTCCCTCCCTCATTCAGATCCTGGGTTAGCCCTTGTCTATGCTCACAAGAAGCGGGTTCAAAAATGGTGAAATTTTCCCACTTGGAAATGATTAATTATGGATTGGTGTGGTCTTGTAAATTTGGTGAAGGGTTTTCAGAGGGGGCTCAGCAATTGAAAATATTACAGCAAAGGATGTTGCTTTCCGTAATAAAATTATTTTGTTGAATGTTGGCTAAATGCTTGCTTAGGAATTTCATCCAGTCATTAATCCCTCGGGACTAATGTTGACTATTTTTCCTCTCAGGAATAAAATATGGAGATCGTCACCCAATGTGCACCACTGCTCCCTTCAAGAAATGGATGTAATTCCCATTTCTCAAATTGCTAATGGTACTGATGTCCCTGGGGAACTTGAAATGCAAAGCAAACTGCTTCGCCAGGAGCTGTCAGAGGAGAGTGAGCAACTGTTTGCTGACCTCCACATGGTCCGTCAGATGTATCTTGGGATGGAGTGGATGGGTCCTGATGAGGAAGATGAAGAAAATGATTTTGATGAGGAAGTAAGCTTATGAAAATTGAGTGCATTTTGACAGACTCCATCTAAAAATGTTTATTCAGGAATTTTGTTTACTTTTTGCTCTTCAGGAATTGGCTTCTTAGATGCTTTTGTTTTTTTGTGCATTAGAAATTTATTTTAATGCTCATGTCATGTATCTCAGTTTTTTTGTTTTTTTAGTTAAGTTGAAGTTTATAGTTAAGACATACGCATTGCTTTGATTTCTGCAATTATAAACTTGTAATGAGAAGATCAATACATGCCTTTAAAGGTCTCTTCCTGTATTATGGTTCATGCTAAATGTTCTTCTAATGTTAGAAAGCATGAAATCAGACAGAAAAAGGTGAAAAATTTATCTTCCCAGCATATGACCATGTCAATCTAATTATCCGATGAACCTGCTTTTTACAACTTTCATTTTTTTCCTTCACCTTGTTTTGCAATATTGGAAAATAAATGAAATTCACTTCACAATTATTCAGTAAGGATGGTCATACCACAAAATGCATTTGGAATTTCCAGAACATTTGCCTTTTAACTCCTGAAGGTAACAGGCATTACTAGTTAGTATTTAGAAGAGGTTCTACTGTCATTAGCCCGAGTGCAGTGTAATTTTCAGCTACTTTTCATGAAAAGTGATATTTTCTTCGCTTCAAGTTTCTATTTGCTGTTGTTGGGTGCCCTAGGTAACATAATTTTTCTTTTTTCTTAATAGATTGAAAAGAAAAGTCTTCCATGTGATGAGATAATGTCTGCCAGGAAAAGAAACTTGTCAGGATCTAACAAAATGACTGAAAAGTTGACCCAGGCTCTTCTTGATGAAACTATTATTGCATCACATGAGAAGAGTAAAGCTAAGAAAATCCCATACTCAAGCTGTTTGGACTATGATTTGATGGAGGAAATATTTGGGCCCTTGGACCCTGAGGTAGGTGGTCATCATGCTACCCGTGTGGCTGTTGGATGTATTTTTTTATTGTTTTTGTTTCACTTTTTGTAGCTTATGCATTTGCTTTATATTTGCAGCAGATGGACAGTTTGCTTACAACCAATATTCCCCCTGTGGCACCAAAAGGGATCTTTTTCTCTTTTGAACTAGAGGCGGAGTGGAAGAAAAATGAGAGAAATGCTAGCATGAAAGCATGTCAGAATGATCACAAAAGGTGGGAGACTAATGACCTTTATGTTAAAGTCCCCCTCATGAACCCCTCGAGAATTGTTCTCAAGTATCAGGTTTTACAGTTCCATCTTAATGCACTTAATTCCAGTATTATAATGTCTGGTCAGTGACAATCGTTAGCGGACACTGGTTATAAGTTAGTGTTGTGGCTACTGACAGTTTGGGTTTTATAAAGTAAAGCATTAACATTAACAAAGGGTGTCAACCAATTTTTTCAGACCAGGAAAACATTAAACGGGACTTTCTTTATAAAAAGGCCTAAATGTATATTTTCAAAGAGAAACTCTAACTGGCCCCTAAAACTTGTCAATAGATAATGGAAAAAAATCAATTTTGGGGAAATGTTTTAGAAAACTCTTGCAGTGCTCTCTATGGGATAGTAAATTAATTATGTATTTAAAAAAAATATAATTGTCCATGAAATAATTGCATTACTAGTAATATAACCTACTGCTATAATTAGTTATATAAATATAATTTGTGTATGATTTGGAGAAATAGTAGTCATCTATTTACGTTAATTCATTTCATTGTTATTTAAGGATTCAAATTGAGGTAGGCTGGTCATTTCATCTGAGTAACATTTGAAAAATATTTTAAGCTCAAATTTGGGTGAATATGGTGACTTCTAGTCCCACTCATGAATTTATCAAGCATAGTTAGAGATTAAGCATTAAGTATGCCATTCCCTCTTAGTTCACTTAAATACTTCAAATCTGCTAAAGAATCATCATGTTAAAGGATGATCTCTCTTTTTTTTATATGTTCTAATTCTTATGTTTTCTGTAAATTAAACTTGAAATATAAAGCATTTTTAATTTATGGTATTCAATCTGGTCCCTCATGGTCTTTATCGTCTTGCTAGTGACGGTATTAGTGCAAAGACCTTGAGCGATTTCAATGCCAAAATTTTGATAGTGAGTTTTAGTAATGGTGGACTAGTTTTTAACTTAAACTTTTTTATGTTGGATATTTGTGATGAATAGTCATTTTGAATTTCAGAGTTAGCATATTATCTGAAAACTTGGGTCAAAAAACTTAAGGGAGTATTGTGTGTATTGGCATTCAGTAGTGTTTATGAAAGCTCTTTTAACACTTTCCATTCGCGAATCTTTCATGATAAATTGTTCAGGCTTAAGAATTGGATGGAACTGGCATTATTGATATTTGTAGGATCTCCTGCTGGTGAACTCATATCTAGGGTTGAATGTAAATTATGGGTGAAAATTTGGTGCCAGCATTCATTTCATGTTGCTGTTTTTTTTACTTTTTCAAACCATATCATGATGATTTTATTATAGCCACTCTGCAGTGGATGTGTTAATAACTTAAGTTATTTTTCTTATTAAGTGTGCTTTGCCTGAATGTCATCAATGCATGCTTGACATAAGAACACTTAATTTATTTTGAAGTTCTTTTGCTTAATTGTGATGGATGTGGGAGGATAACATCAATGAAAAGCTCTCCTTGTCATGCTATGACGTCTCAGCTTCATTTAGCTTTGCCCTCTCTTAATTCAAAGTTTTGTCTAGTACCGATGTGTAATTGCTAGGATTTGAAAATATTATAATTTGTTCTTTTTCTGATTGCAAAAAAAAAATTTCTAGGTTGTTTTCCAACTATTTTCAGTTTTACCTTTCCTAGTAACATCTCAAAAGACAGGAAGAATAAGTAAAAAATCATGGTTATGGAATCCTCGCTAAATATAATCATGATTGTGGAATTCGCTCTAAACCTCTTGCATCATCAATTTTGGTGGCATCCAAAATTTGTTTTTCTTTGAGAAATTGCAGGTCTGACTATGTTGTAGTTTGGGTTGTAACTACCGTATATTCTCGTGTACCACGCGCCCCCGTGTAAGACGCGCACCTTGTTTTTGGGCAATGGGTTTTGGGAAAAGATATTTTTGAAAAAATCTGAAAAAATACTATGGATTCTTCATGGGAAAAGTAGCAACATATTCTGATTACAATGGAACAGTATTCTTTTTTTACATAAAATCAGTAGAACAATAGATCAAAATAAAAAATTTAATTATATAGCGTCAATGTTCTTTATCATGCTATGGCCGCCATTAACAGGAAAGCAACATTAATGATCATCTTGAAAATGCACCTTCGAAGGATGCAATTGATATCGATTTCAAATTCAAACAAAGTGAAATAGGCAAAGAATATGTAGAAAACAAAGAAGATTTGATACTAAATTTTAATTTTTGTCAGTGCTACAATTGTCGCTAGCAGAACTCTCTTCATCCTCACCGCTGTCACAAATCATACTATCTTCTCTACCACCATATTTGTTGGAAATGCAGCATTTCTTAAAATTCCAAATGATCAAGTCCTCTTTAGTTAAATTCCATGAGGTAATAATCCATTGAGATATCTGAACTAGACCGGCCTTCTTTTCCTGTTCATTCATCCTGTCGGTGTTGTTTCATGAATGGCACTTGCTATCCATTCTGAATACAACCTCTTCAGACGAGACTTGAAGGGAGGATTGGTGTAAATATCGAGTGGTTGAAGCATAGAATTCATTCCTCATTTAGTTATCACGTGCCCAGTCTTTCCCTCTTTTAAGCATTTCTTCAGGTCGTCCATAAGATGGCCGCGAAAACTGTCCAGCAGTTGCATACTACGGAGTTGAAGAAGGGCACCTGGATGACGTCCCAACACACTTTTAATCTAGTCCAGAACAAGATAATTATTCAGCCAACCCTTTTCTTGCAACCTTACCACAATTCCTGCTGGGAAATTAACATTTTTGGGAGTGTTTTCCATTTAAATATTACGTATGGCGGAAGCTTCTTTCCAGCCACCAATATTGTTAGCATGAAGGTACAACGTTGTTTCTCTGCACCAGCTGTACGCACTTGAACTGTTTTTGTTCCAGCATCATTCACTGTAGTATCTTATGGCATTTTAAAGTAAACAAGTGTCTTATCTGCATTCCCAATTCGCCCTGACTTATGGGAATATGTATTTCTAAGGTTGATGACGTAGGTACCTCTAAAATCTCACCAGGTTTTCTTCATATACTTCAGGTAAGCACTGCGATATAATTGATTTCCTTATTATTGCCATTACTATTAAAAATCTCAGCATCCAACCCCTACTACCCAAAAAATTCATCGAAGTTTACACCAAGCTCTCTCACTATCTGCACGGCTTTCCGTCATAAATGAAAACACAAATTGGTGCCTGTCTCTAATATATGCTGAAAGTTGTTCCTCAATGCCATGATATTTTGTAGATTTCCCTCTAAATACTGTTTGCTTACTGTAACTAGAAAGAAGCTTATCTTTTTTCTTCCTCCAGTCTCATACGCAAGATTCCAGCACGTCATATTTAGGTCCAGCTGCACGATTGCCAATATCTTCCGCTTCTCATTTAATCTCTAGTTTCTCATGAACACTGAATAAACATAGTCTTTTATCTCTGATCATTTTGACAAATTTCACTAAAATCACTAAAGAAACAATGAATTAACTGTTTTAATTGATGGTCACTAAGCCTTGTGCACTATGCACATTGGGTGAACTGAAGTATAACTCTGTACGTGGAACAGAATATGCATCTCGGAATTTCATCAGGCGGGCCGAGCAATGGAAAGGCAACAAAGTGATCTCGGTCGAGAACTTGCTGATTCCTTGTTTTTTGTTTCAATATAATCAACTTCGGTCCGAATCTCGGTGGATGCTCACTTTGCACGAATATTTTTGTATTATCTGGCATAAATAATGACAGATTCTTAATTTTCATCGAAACGACACGAAGTTGTAATAAAGTATTAGGGACATTTTTGGCCGTCATGTTTCTTTGGATATGCATAAATACCATTGCAAATGGAAATCCTCGAGTAAGCCGCGCATCCTCGTGTATGACGCACACCCCGTTTTTGGACGCTGATGAAAGGGGAAAAAGGTGCGCGTCGTACATGAGAATATACGGTATGTGGTTTGCTCATGGCATGGCCACTGATTCCTGGGAAGTTCAAATTACTTGCGGGTCTTTATCCTGGTCAAGGGCTGTATTCCAGGCGATGTTTTAAAGTTTAACTGGAGCATCATTCTCAAGGATAATACTCAAGTTGAGTGAAAAAGTTTGCTAGTATGCAGCCCTAGACCAAATGGAAGTTCCAAGGACTGCTTGTAAACCAGGAAAGCAAATCTTACTTTGACTGTTTGTTAAGGCTACAATGCATCAGTTTGCCTGTCAACCTTGAAAAATTCAATGCCACAAGAAAAAATACTTGACGTGAATACCTGTAGGTTAACTAAATCTGGAGCACTAACCTGAAGTTTTTTTGCTGTCTAAATAATTTTTTTTGATAATTTTGGTGGTGTATATTGATAAGGTATTTTTAATGCCTTTGATTAATAATTGAAAGTAACTATTGATCATAGTTGATTTATGGATCACATTTTCTTTTGTAAAAATCTATAATATGGATTTTAAGATGAGTAATACAATCTTGCACTTTTTAACAGCATATTTTGCCTATCTCTATTTGAAATTTTGAGTCATCATCATTCTATGCATAATACAGTGAAACCACGTTAATACGAGTATGGCCTGTGCAAGACCCCCGCCAATATGAGAGATTGCAGGGCCACCGTCAATTGACCCTATGTTTGCCATGTAAAAAAATATGGTTTTTTCGAGGTTTTTACTTATAGTGTTGGTACCCGCCATTGAAAGTTTTTCCATCACCAGTAAACATACACCATGAGTGGCCAACCTCTTGCAATTGTTTGCGTTAGAAATGCAATTTATATGGAGTGTTAAGTATCAGCTACACATTGTAAATTGCTGTCCGATTAATTTATTGTTAATTTTGGTGAAAATACTTTAACATTAGCAGTTACGATTTTTGATCTTCTTTTGTTCCCTGAGCGGTCGAGAGCACACTCACACGGCAGCGAGTTGAGAGCATTTCAAAGATAGACACCATCATGGCCCAAAAATGCAAGACACTTATTGTTAGTCTACGTGAGAAAATGGAAATTATAGAGCAATGCATAAGTGGATATTGTCGAAGAGTGAAGTGGGCAGGAGGCTTAATTTATCCCCAATAAATTATGCTGTGTCCCGCAATGCCCTGCCCAATCCCAACCAATCACAACACTTGTAACAACTCATGCTGATCACTTGTGTTTGGAGTAGTCAGTGTGTGTCAGCTTCCCGTAACCGGGCATTACCAGGCATTATGGTGTATCGCTCCAATCAGGACGCAGAAGTTTTACGGAATCATGTATGTATTTTATATTAATCCTCCTGATGGTACTTGTCAGTAGAATGTGGTAAGCGTATCGGCAAGGGAGCGACACTACAAAAAGTACGTCAAGCGTGCAACTGGAGGAAAACTAAACCAAACAACGTTAGACTCTTTTGTACATAATTAATGGTTTTCATTGAAACTGAAAGTGCATTTACGCTTTGTTTTCGCGTATTAATGTCAAAGCTTTATTGAGCATTTGAGTCTGTCCGAAGGGAAAAACGGCAAGCTACTCAAGTCTCTTAATATTTTCTTTCACTCAATATTGATCAATGTTGGAGATTTGCGTGAGTTAATGTTATTATTTATGAGATTATTGAAGTTTGCAAATTATTATTTGTTACTTATACTTGATGTAATTTGATGAATGCTGTGCTGAAGAAGTTGCGCTTTTAGTTCATTTACTTTCAATATGTCTACATTCCCCGACATAGAATTATTGTAAGCACGTCGAGGGCCTAACTAAATCTTGAAAAAGACGGGCCTAACTAAATCTTTAAAAAGAACTTATTGTGATACAGCCACTATTTCAATGAAATTGTGATGCATGTTATAGCAGATTGTTTTTCAATGTGGAAATTACATTGGATGGGAGAAAACGTTCTCCAAGGCAGGATCCCTTCCACTCTTTCATTTTGTCTGCAGAAATAAATGAAATATGTTATTCCAAATGGCTTCCGCAAAATGTCACGAAGAATGTGAATATACTCATCATAAACATTAAGATCAGCCAAGGGAAAGAGTAAATGCAAGTAATAAATGCGATACAATTTTGATTTATCAATCATGGTTTACATTTTTGGTGAAACTAATCAAAATGATGGAATGAACATTAAAATGCACTAGAAAAATATAGCTTGGCGAGTTGTGCATTTGGAAAAATTACCGGCAATTCGAGGCTTTTTGCGTCTTTTGGAGTAGGTATGGTGCTTTTTGACTGAATGGTTAGTTGGTAAATTAAGTAGGGGTATGAATTATTGTGAAAACTTTCCCCTTCTTTCGGGATTTGTGCTCAGGCTCACCGGATGGAAATACTTCGGCTACCACACCAACCCGATTCCTAGAAAAGTTTTGACAATAGGTGTAATGGTAATTATTTGTTCCACCCCCAGTAAGGCCATAATTCCCCATTGCGAGGGTTTTCTTGGGCACCGTGAGGTCTTGTTTTATTGAGGTTGCACTGTAGGTGAAGTTTGTAGAATGGCTCTTAAACTTGCCTCTTGCTAAGTTTTTGTTCAAAGATTACTCAATGATTTTAACCTTGAGGCATTAGTAATCAGCCTCAGAAAGCCTAAAAGCAAAGTCCAAAATATTTTGGCCCAATTGGATAGGTACTCATGGACAATGATCTCATTTATTTGTTTATTTTTTTATTTAGGCGTCGCCATTCTTCAGGACGAGGACCACGGCGTGACCTGTTGACTCAGTCTAATCAGCTTCAGATACAGAGAAGGCGTCCTTGCAGCTTCTTCGTGTCGGATGGTAGCTGCCATCGCTCTCATTGCCGGTTCTCTCACGACCTCAGTTCGGTGCCATGCCGCTTTTGGAGCGATGGCTCCTGTCTCCGCGGCATAGCCTGTCCCTTCCTTCATTCCTCCGCCCCATCTGTGTCCTCTGGATCCCCCTCCTCACCCCTCTCCCCCCCTCCCCATCGCCCCCGCAAGCAAAATTATATCCCCATTTTGCCCACTTGTGAATCTTCCCTCGAAGACCCATCTATGAGGCCAATCACTCTGTAATTCATTTTCTATCCCTGACAAGTAGTCAGGAACTTCCATTTTTTTATGACAAAATGCCACAGTACTACTCCAAATCATTATTCAAGGCATATATGATGCCTCTAAAATTTAATTTCCCGTGCGTCCCTTGAATTTGGCCTGTTCGCTCACACATACCTGCTTCAATTATATGTGGTCTCATAGAACTTATTCAATGTACTTTAAATTCGTGGAGAAAAATTTCCTAGAGGAGTTTTAAGTAGGGAAGATAAAAAGTTTTTTTCCTGTATATGGTAGATTTGGTTGTTGTGGATCTGGATTCCCTCTTAAATATGCTCTCATTTTTCTCTGCTGGCTTGTGGCATTCCTGTAAACTTGATATTGAAAGTTACTTCATAACAATTCTGAAAGGGAAGAGTGATTCACTTTGCGTGACTAGCAAATTATGAATTATTACATTAATTGAACGCACTTCACCATGCTGTTTGCCATATGACCTCTTCCTGGTTGTCATGGCTTTTACTCCGTGGAAGTAGTTATTTAAGACTTCCACTTTCAAAAAGATGTTTTATGTTGTTCGTCATTTACTTGAAGTTGCTGCGAGAAAGTTCCTGCCATATATTGGCAAGAAGAGCCAGTTTTGGGCTTAATAATCATTTGCCTATCTTTGATTGAATGTTTGTTGATTTCTTAAGACTTGTTGCAAGTCATCAGGCATCAGTAATTTTTAAATATCATGTTACAATTTTTCAGTAACATCATCACTATTATTTAATCATTCATTAATGCTTATGTAAAATGTGCAGGAGTGACTCGTGTATTGAAAAAATAGCATTGATTTTTCAGTAATCACTATACTCTTGCCAGTCTCAGCCATCACTTAATGCAACACAAGAAATACCAATTTTTGTTTTTCTTGTTGTTAAAGCCAAAATGAAATTGCATATTTGTGGAGGTATAGGCTGGCTAGGTAACGTTTCTTCAACATCTCTAGAGTACTTACAATTAGTAGTTGTGCGGTAGTTTTTTCATAGTGTATTGAAAATTTTAATGGATTGTTTTCAATGCATAGGGTACAGCCTGCACTAAAGTGATAGAAATTTTTTCAAAATTGAGCATAAGTAGGCATACATTTTTGTTGGTTGCGTCTATATTTGTTGAAATTGTAGTCTAATTGCCATTGATTTTTTGTTTGAAATCCTAAGTCGCTGTTCCCATGAAATGGTTGAGCAAGATAGTGGTTAAGTTGCCGCAAAGGTAATTTGTTAGCATTCTTAATTGCTTCCAGAGAGGCAGTTATTCAAAGTGCCCAATGAAAAGATTGTTTATTGATATCCAAAGAAAGTGCCACACCATTGTTGATAAATACAAATGGATACATCGTTGTTGAAGCTTCACTATTAATGTTGAACTTAAATAAAGAAATAATCAGTTGCGTGGCACCATATGAAACTTAAATTATTTGCTTTTGAGATGGTAAATATGTTACTTTGTGATATTTAAATGTTAAAGTATTTTGTAGGCAATTAAATTTCTGATAATGGTGTAAATACAAAATGTTTTTCTTGAACTAGAAATCTTTGTTTGAAAATGCTTAACATGAGGTCTGATGGGTCAAAGTAGTCATTTGCCAATGATTTAGAAAATTGGCAGTGTTGTAAATCACCATATCAGTAACATGAAGCAAGATGCCCCGAGAAGACCTTTATTCTTATTTCTGGGTCTGTGGGCATCATAATTAGTGTTATTTTAAGTAACTAGTGGAAAGTTGCGCATGAAACGGTTCATTTTTTTGTTGGGTGACTTAAAATTTTTGAATATTTATTCTGTTAGCAGATGTTGTAATTGTAGAAATCAAAATACATAAAGCCATCACAGTCTCTGCTTCCAGGTCAATTGACAATATCATATTTACCACTCATCGTCTTTCGATTTTAAGACAAAAAATCATGTGGCTCACCTCTAGCCAGTGTTTTTCTGGCAGTAGAAACGATAGTTTTCACAGTTTTCTCAGTTTTACGTGATGAATGTGGTTTATTTTTTATTTTTGTGTGCACCAAAATATATTTTAATGGGTGTTCAAAAACCACCTTGCAGGTATCACCAAAACAAATATTAAGTGATCTTTCCGGTAGAGGTGAGCTTAACCTCGAGTGAAAGTTCACCATTAGTTGTGTAGAATGTTAATGTTTTTACACCTTTATTTTAGAGAAATGTTGATGTCATGGTTGATTTTTTTTAAGGTCAGCATTTCTGTGTTGCACTTTTTTGTTTTAGAGAGAGAGATTTCTCACTATGGAAAAATCTTTTGTTCATAACTTTTCAAATGGAAAAAAAATTTAAAAGGAATAAAAGGTTTTTCCAAAAAAAAGTGTTGTAAATTATGTGAATGAGTTGTCTCTAGCGACTCAAGTTTCCTCTCATAATAAAAATTGTAGACATTTTTCGGCATTCAAAATCATAAAAAATCTGTTTTGTTAAATACACTATTTTTAATTTTCCAAAGGTGCATCACCTATTAAGTTGAACAGATTTTATGGAATACTGATGGCACATAGCAATAATATTTTAATGGTTTAAGTGGATGAGCTGTGTATTATGCTGACTGGCCATTGAGTAAATGGTGTTGTGAGCATACTCATGAGAAAATTTTGGTTGTGCTGGGTTGTCTTCAACTGTGCCATTCAGTCATGATTTCTGTGAATTATGTTTTGCTGTCAAGAATCTTGTGTTACTACGAAGTGGGTGTTAAAGTGATGTGAAGCAAGTGTTGTTTTTTTTATATACATACATATGCATCGAACACTATTTGAGAAGCGCTCACAGGGAGTGGAAGTGCTATGTTTGCAAGGATTTGAGTGTGATGAGCACATCAAAGGGATAATCCTTTATAGCCTGTAATTATTACCTTCATCCTAAGCCATAGCTTTTCAAGCAAAATTAAAGGTTTTATTTATTGGAAGTGTGAAACTGAATCATCCTGATGGAGAGGTCTCGTATGGAATAATGTTGCTCTTTTTTCGATGGATCTTAGTGATACCAGTAGGACCTAAAAATTACATTTTGAGAGGTTTAGTCAAAGATAAATTTGGGATCAAATGCCAAATTGAAAACCTATGGTTTCCATAAATTATATTGTGCTTGCTATTTCCTGCCAAATTGTTGGTTGTCACTAATGTGTGATCTTGCCAAATTGCATAAAAACATACCAGCATTGGTTCATTCAACGTATTCATTCAATATCAATGCACTTAAAGAAGCTCAAAATTCTTGCATCTAGTGTTGACTCAATATCCACATATTATGTGGGTCAGGCCAGTTTTTTTTTCTTCGTAGTTGCAGTCTGGAGTTCTACTTGAGTGGTTCAACTTCAAATATTTCGATTAGTTGTTGCCTTTGTTATTCAGGCTGCATGATGTAAATTATTTAACCCATTTTCCATTATTGGCATCAGTAGTTGTTTACAGTTGTGTGCAAAATTCACAGTTTCTTTCACACTGTTAATTAAATGCATTAGTAATTTATAAATTATACAACAGCAGATAAAAGGGTTGTAGGCGATTCTAAACTGTAATTTTATCTCCTCTGTTGGTGTGATTACACATTTCCAGTTCCCAATTAACCTGTATGTGTACACACAACATTTGGGAGATAATTAGCATTTTAGAAATGTGTTGTGTAAATCCTTATCTATTTGACTGTATACAATATTAGTTTTTGCCATTAGATCTACTAACTTTTGAAGATCACTCATCTTTCTTTTTGGTTCAATAGTTATAGAACATTTTTCTCATCCTCAGTCCCTCATTTTGCAAATTACATTAATCTCTTTGGAGACACCATTGATGTGGGTACATGTTGTAACGGGAGTTAGTATTGCTAAAAAAGGCAAATCTGGCATGGCATCTGTTGGTTAGTATCAAATTGTAAAGTAACTTTCAATTAGAGTTAACAGGCTTATGTGTATGTGATTTTCCTGAGAATTGATGAGGGCCTGTTGACATTGCATCATCTTGTAATTTGTGTTTTTCCTTTTATCACAGTTACCCTGTATTGTTTTAACTGATTGACAAGAGATGAGAAAGATCCTGTGCAAAACATTGAATTTGTAAATTATCTCCTTTTTGGCCAATGTGATTATGTATCTTAGGATTCATTTTTACCCTTTGGATTGTATTCAAGTCAAAATTTTAACCTAATGTTTCATTGAAGACATTATGGTTTGGTTATTGGAAATTGTAAGTTCTTTTCAAGGTAAATAAATCCTGTGAACATATATGTTCTTTGACTTCTTTTTAACCACTTTCTCTTTGGTACTTGAGTTGTATTCCTTTCTTTGCGTACATGCCTGTCTCATCTTGTTTAAAACTTGCACAGACATTCAGAATATAACATTCACAAATTGATCCTGGAACACCAATAGAATAATCTATGAAATGTTGTCAGTGTTTTGAATTAGTTGAGGAATTCAAATAATTTTAGTTTATTTAATTTGCTCGATTTCTGTACAGACATAAAAGCTAGAAAAGAATGATTTAAATGATGTTATCATTGTTGGAATTTTGATGAAAGCCACTTTTGTTTTAAATTATTTTAACCATGAACTCATGGCCCTCCCATTTTCAAACTTTGTATACCATTTAATAATCATATAACCTAATTCCTAGATTATAAGAAAAAAAATTGGAGACTTGCTTTTTTTCAAAAGTAATATGTTACTTTGGAATTTGAAAAAAAATCCCTTACAACCCATAGTGTGTTATACGTAATAGGAAAGGGCATAAAAAGTGCTAGAAATTTACACCTCTCTACCTTAATTAGGAGATGAGCTGTTAATATTTTAAAAATTGGCGGTCATGTGATTTTGGATGTTTTTTTGTAAAATTTATAAAGCCATATTTTCCAAACGGGATAATACAGTTGAATGAAATTTGGTAATTTCATAAAATAAGTATATAGATACAAGAGGCTACCTACATGCCAAATTTCATCAAAATTTGAGATGGTGAGGTAAAGTAGGTGGTTAGGTTAATGAGATAGTTGACCTGATATGGAATTGGTCTTCTTAGTACCTTGCTTGAATGAGGCATTGGGGCTCTTATTTGTTGTTTATCAAGTATGTACTCTGGTATAAGTAGAAAAATCTCTTCCTTTTTCAATCAATTAAAACCTAATAGTCATTAATTAAGGTGACTTTTTAGGGTCAATGTTTCTTGGTATCGCCCATGTAAAACTGTATGTAACTATTTCTGATAAGCCATTGAAAAGGAAGCCCATTTTCCCTCAGAGAAAATTAAATTCCTACCAGGAAAAGTCGTGGAATTTCATAGTCTCTGGACTGTAGCAACCACAGAGTAGTACCTTACTCTATGGTAGCAACCATAGAGAAACTACACAATCAGTGACTTCCCCACCTTGAGTCATCACAGGTCCACTCAACGTGGTAGAGAGTTTACTCCTCTCCTCAGTCATCATGAGATGACCTTTAGTCACTGGCTGTGATTTCACTACGGATAAGTATATCGATACTCAACATTCTTGATTATGTTTTACTTATGTAGCAAGATCTTTCAAATACCTAATTTCAGTTTTATCTCATAAGTGGATGTAACTGTGGGCATATTTATGTTTATCTGCAGGTGTATTTATTTATTTTACCACGGCATACGCCAATTCACAAAAATACAATATGGAACTACATGTATTAAAATTTTTATGTGTATTTTAAATTTTATTTAGAACATTATAGGTACGGTTGACCAAGAATAAGCAGCAACAGCTGGGTAGATTGTAGACATCAAATGTAAAATAAATACACAAGAAAAATGGAATGATAAAAATAAAAATTTCCGGTGACAATATACCTAACAGCTAATGTAATGAAATTCCAACACAGTATATAGCATTATGCAAGAGTATAAAGTTTAACAGACAAATAAAACACCTCCAACTGCTCGAATCAACTGTACCTTGACTAAAGGAACCGCAGAGGTTATTATGAGGTGTAATGTAACAAAAATGTTCCCTTAAAGTATAAAATTAGAGTTAAGGCTGCAGGAGCATCTGAAATTTCATTTTTAATCAGTGATACACAATCTATAATTATATCTATAAAACTCAAATTCTGTTTCTTTGAATGAATACATTTCCAAACCCCTTGGCTGATAATAACAAAATTTGTTACACATCTTCCTTTGGATATAAAAAGAATTAGTAGGCTATAATATAAAGCCAAGTGGGTCTTCAAAGGTGTTGTCAAAAATCGCTAGACCAGAAATTTGCTCACTCTCACACTAAACCTATGAAGCTATCATAAGGTCCTAGAGCTCAAGTAAGGGAGGGGCCTTGAGATCCCAAATCGGTGACGAAGCCTACCTTTTCCTTGGTGATTTCCATGTTGTGTCGTAAAGGATGAACTGATTACCATGAAATTTTGCACGTAAGCACATGCTAGTACTAAGATGGACATATGCTTTGTAAGAAAGGCCCCAACCAGGCCTTCAAAGGCTGCAAAGTTGGCTCTACATGGTGTTGTAGACGAACAGCAATTCCAAGTGGTTGGTTTGTCAACTTATACTCCCATGGGGGAAAGGTGGTATTCAGTGCAGAATTCTATGCGGTGTAAATATTGGTGCAGTGGTTTTATTCTTTGCTTTTTTACATTACTTGTACTCATGATCAATTGCTTGGAATTTTTCATATTTGATGACTGAAAGTTTACAATTTTTGTATTCGATTTTCGTATTCACATCCTTTCTTATTCATTTATTAGCCGCTGACAGCTTGCTTCACTCACCACAGCAGCTAGGCAGGGGGGCAAAGCCCCCCTGGATACCCCTATGCCATTGGCTTTGCCCCTGGACCCCCTCCAGAATTAAAAAAAAACAAGAGTTATAAGGTTCTCCCCGAGTCAGGTCTAGGTTGGATAGGACATTATTTTTGCACACTCGCTCTAGTGTCTGCCGTCCGGTGGTGCCTCTCCAGGTAGGTGTAGGACCTTTACCGAAAATTGAATGAAAGAATTAAATACTGCATTCTTTTATGCGTTATGTGATATAAATTTCCATTCAATATCTTGAGTGAAAGTAAATTTAAAAAGAAAATAAAGAAACACATACACCGAAGTCAATGCTTTTCTTATGGGAGTAAAAGTTAACATTAATGTGGTAAAAACAACCCAAAAAATTGATTATTTCAAAAATCCTTTCTTAGTGTGCCTATACTCCACGGTACGGATGTATCCTAAAAATTTAAGGTTCTATCGCCAGTAGTTTTGGCTGTACGTTGATGAATCAGTCAGTCAGGACATCTTCTTTTATACATGTTAAAGATTTGACTCCAAAATATTTTTTCCACTATTTCAACAACAATAGAAGTTGCTATTGTCTTGGTAACCATAGCAGAAGCTGTAAAAGGGAACATGCTCTAGGCACGGGCTAAGGTTAATCGATCCATATTTGACAGAATTACTGTGATATTTACGAGACGACATTTGGTAACTCTTCTTTCTTTGGTGTTCAAATTTTCCGCCTTTGATCGACGGGAAATATCGCATATCAATCATCAATTGTTTTATGGAAGCCTGTGCAAATTGAACATGGACCAACATGCTGTTAGGGATGTGCTACAAGGATTCGTAATTATTTTGTGCGTTTGGTTTTGTGTTGTCGTCATTGGCTATTTATACTACAAATAAATGGGCAGAATTTAGGTAATATAAGTTTATAATTTATTTACTAACGTCTTGTCAGTTGTTCAATTTCTACTAGTTTGTTTTTTTCCCATTTGTAAACACCCTGATTAGTGCACTTTATTTATCCTGTAGACCTGAAGCCTTTAACTATTTTTTGAAGTATTGCATTAAAAATTATAATTGTTTGTTTAATGTTTGACCGCAATTTAGAGTTTAGCGGGCTCGCATGTTTTTAGGAGCCCCAACTAGGTTGTAAAGGGGAAGTTTCCATCTGTTTTATTTTTACCCTTTAATGTAATATATTCTGAGTTTGGCAACTATCTGACATAATTCGTTCCTTTATTTATGAGAGATTTCGTGAAATACATCATGAGAGATTTCCAGTATAAGAGCCAAGGTGCAGCATGTGTTCAAAAACGTTCAAAATGTAGATGAAATATTCTTCGTGCTTGTCAGGTTGCTGAATGCTTACGTATCTCATTCTGAATAAAGGATTGGATGATGCGTTGGGGTCAATATGTTTTTATTCTAATTTGATCATTATTTGGACGTGTTGTATGTTTAGCTCTTGGTACCTATACATTCGTAATGATTTGGATGCATTTGGGTATGCCATTGGTAGTTCAGGGAAAATTGATTATGGACATTCCTAATGGCATGCTATCATAATTAAGTCTTCTAGTTTTCCACATATTGTCCGTAAGCACCACTGAGTAGAATGCCCTTTGCTTCAAAGGAATTGATTCTAAGAAATGATTCTAATATTTCCCTCGGCAGCTTAAAATACACTTCAGGGTCCGTGTTGATGTGGCTCCTTTCACATATATCCATGTAAAACAAAAAGGATGTACTTACTTAAACTCTCCGATTCCTCTGATATTTTTCACATTGTTGGATCAGGCGCATGTTTAGGGAAATGACCTATTTGATCAAATAATCCATGTTTCGCCTTCTGTAATTTGTCCTTAACTTCCCAGGAGAGTAATGTAATTAATGTCAATGGCATTTACGTAATGACCAAATGTTCGTTTTGGCCAAGGTTTTAATCATGGGGTGCATGATAATAGCCAGGCTGTATGATCATTCGAAGAGGCCGAGAAATGGTCATTACTCCAAGTTAGCGAGCAACCAACTGACTGGTCGGGTTGGGTGATATCCCATCAGCTGATCCTTTTTCTAGCCAGCAATGTTGCCAACTTGATAAAGTATACTTAGTGATGGAACATCCCCCTTTTTTATTTGAACATTTAATACAAATTATAAATACAAGTAGAAATAACAAAAAGATTTACAAGTTATAATTTTACACAATAAAGTTTATCAGAATTCTTTTTTTAATGATATAATACACTTTAACTAGGTTAACAAAAGTAATATTACAAATTTTATCAAATAACAATATAAAGTATAATAAATTCAATTCATACATATTAAACCATAGAGGTTTCCTTGTCACCCTAGTTGATCGGCGGCATGTTTTGTTAGGGGATTCAGATATGCTTTCCTTGGTGGGGGATTCAGGTATGCTTTCGCTGCTGGGGGATTTAGGTATTCTTTCGCTGCGAGGGGATTCAGGTATTCTTTCGCTGCTAGGGGATTCAGGTATGCTTTCGTAACACTTTTCTTTTTCCTTATTAAACATAACCGGGAATTTTGGTTTACTATGATCTCTATGATTCGCCTCCCAATTAAAATGTGGTGCGGGCACGAGGAACCACCTATTTCTTCTACATACTCTTTCTATGGTCTCAACTAAATATCTCCTTGGTTCCTCGGTCTTCATCTTTATTTGACCATATTGCCTTAAATCAGTAACCCATACCGTATCGTTAACTGCCAAGGCTGGAAAAGTCTTAACATTGTGTCTTTTGTTGCACCTATTTGCCATCTTTTCCAACCTCGTATTTTCCTTTTCAAATACCAGACTCTTGCTATCAATAACTTTTGAATACTTAGAAGGAAGCATAGGAAGACTTGATCGTAAGTGACGATTCATTCACAATTCTCCTGGACTAAACCCACTTTCTAGAGGAGTGGTATGGTAGGCTAACAGTGCTAAAAATAAATCCTGAGTATTTTTATTAATTAGCATTTTTGCTACTTTGACTGCTGCTTCTACTGCACCATTTGATTGCGAGTGATAAGGGGATGAAGTTACATGTTTGAAATTATAACTCTGAGCGAACTCTCCGAACTTAAACTGTGGTCTACCATCAGTTCTTACTACTTCAGGAATTCCAAACCGAGAAAAAATTTTTTTGAATTTTTCTATAATTACAGTTTCAGTCAAATTATACAAAGGAACAATTTAAAAAAAAAAATGAGAATAGTAATCAGTTACAATAAGATACCATCTACCAACTTTGAACAAATCTACTGCAGTTTTTGCCATGGTCTCTCAGGGAGACTATCTTTGAAATAAGGTTCTTTGATATTTACCCTTTCCTGAATGCAATTAGGGCAATTTCTAATCATTGTTTCAAGATGAGAGGATAAACCAATCCACCATACTGACATCTTTGCCCGACTACGGCATTTTACAATTCCTTGATGCCCCTCATGGAGGAATTGTAGGCATTGCTTGTGGAGGGAAGGAGGAATAACTATTCTAGAATCAATTTAATAAATTTAATTGTTTCAGGCTTGACTTCATGGAAGTGATAGATATCCATTTTTAATAAAAAAAACTTTGTACTTTTCCACACTTTATTTCAAAACTGCGACTGGTTTCACCATAATATGGCATCTTCTGGCACATTGTGAAGCTTAGGTCATACAATATATACCCAGAGAAAGTTAAAAATGGTGGGGGTTTGAAATGGGGGAGATAGGAGCGAGGAGGGCGATTGGGGCATGGCAGAGTGAGAAGGGGTAGTGGAAAAAACGAGAGGAAAGGAAGGAAAGTGAATCGGGGGAAGAGAGTGGGAGGAGTAGAAGGTCACCAAGTTACACTGTTTTCTATTTTTTAAGAAGGAAGATTGGTTAAAGCCCCAGCCCAAACAACAAAAGCCCCAATCCTCCTCTCTCCCCCTCCCTCAACAAAGCTCCTCTCTCCCCCATTTCAAACCCCCACCATTTTTAACTTTCTCTGGGTATATATTGTATGACCTTAGCTTCAGAATGTGCCAGAAGATGCCATATTATGGTGAAACCGGTCGCAGTTTTGAAATAAAGTGTGGAAAAGTACAAAGTTTTTTATTAAAAATGGATATTCTAGAATCTTTCAGAACTAGATTCTCCAGATAACTAATTTAATTTCTATGCTGATAATAGGGATGCATCTAATCTGGCAAGTCTAACAAACTGGGCCATCCCATTAGGGCATAATTTTTTAATTTTAAGCAAACTGGATCATCAGATTGTTCTTTTTTAATTAAATTAAGAAATTCATCTTTAACAGGCAAATTTTGAATGATTGCATTGACATATGCTTCAGTTTCCTCACTTAGTTCCAGGCTATTTTTTCCCTCAGACTTGTCATCAGGATTTCTTAACAAACAGTCTGCTACCTTCAATAGTTTACCAGGAATGTACTCAATGTTGTAATTAAACCTTAACAGTCTTAATCTAAATCTTTGATTCCGGGGTGTTAATTCATCTATTGGTTTAGTCTGCAAAACTTGCAGTAGTGGCTTATGATCTGTCTCCAAAGTAAATTTAAGTCCGATTAAGTATTCTTTAAATTTATCTGCTACCCATGTAAGAGCTTGCATCTCTTTTTTGATTTGAGAGTACCTTCTCTCTGACACAGAGAGCATTCTTGACCCATAAGCTACAATCTCTCTCTGATCTTGGTTAGCCTGCATTAAACAACAACCTAGGCCATAGGAGCTGGCATCGGCACTCAAAATAAGTGGCTTATTTGGATCATAAAATGCAAGGGTAGGAGCCTTAGTCAGTAACTCTTTAATTTTAGAGAAAGAATCTCTTTGAGCTCTATCCCATATAAAGGGTATCTCCTTTTTAAGTAAGTTACACAAAGGTTCTAAAATCTGAGACTTCTCGGGTAAGTGGCTAGAAATATAATTTACCATACCCAAAAATTGTTGAACCTCATGAGTATTTGTAGGTTCAGGGAAGTTTTTTATGGCTTCCACTCTATCAGGATCAATCGAGACACCTTTCTCTGAGAGAATACATATAACCTAAGTATTTTACCTGAGTTACACCAAATACACTTTTTTCCTGGTTAATGGTAACTCCTTCCTTCTGATGATTACTAAGCACTTTTCTTAACCTTAAATCATGCTCTTCTACAGATGAACCCCGTACCAGAATATCATCAACACGATGTATAACACTTTCTAAACCCTCGATAATTTTAGCTATTTTACATGAAAAATACTCTGGTGCACAAGAAATGCCTTATGGTAACCTTGTAAACATATATTGTCCATAAGGAGTAATAAAGGTGGTCAAAGGTTGACATTCTTTTTCTAAACGGATTTGATAAAATCCAAGATTAGCATCTATTTTGCTAAACATAATTGCCCCTGAAAGATGAGCTATAGCTCGGTCTACACTAAATATAGGAAAATAGGGTCTTTTAACACACTTATTTAGAGCTGAGTAATCTCCACAAATACGGACAAAATCTTTTTTCGGTACAACTACAATGGGGGAAACCCATTCTGTGGGATAATCCACACTTTCTATGATATCAAGCTTTACCAACCTACTTAACTCTGCTTTTAATTTTTGCAGCAATGGAAGCACTACAACCCTGGGGGTCGTTTGCTGATAGGGTTTGACATTCTCAGTAATTTCAATTTTGACTTCACCTTTGAACTCTCCCAAGCCTTCGAATAGACTGGGATATTCCTTGGGAACATCAACCTTTGATCTGGTTATCATATTCATACCAAACACAATACCCTTAGAACCATTAAATTTCATAACACCCATTTTTATCAGTGCCGTTCTACCTAAGATTGGCATTTTTAAATTAGGCATAACAAAAACTTTGGCTGTATATGACTGTTCCTGGTACACCAACTTTATGGAGAGACTTCCAGAAATTTTCAACTTCTTTCCATCTGGACCCATAACACTATCTACTTCTGAGGTTAATTGATCCCTTAATGAAATAGGCACCTCTTGAAGAGGAAGACACTCAATATCTGCACCAGTGTCAATTAAAAATGTGATAGTTTTCCCCAACTTAGGAAGATTTATTGGGATGGTCCAACCACACTCATTATTTTAATCACTTGTGCTTTTCAAATTACAATGACCTCGAAGTTCAATGTTTGTGTTCTCTTGATCATTACAAATATTTCCCTCAATTACATTAACCCTCTTATGAAAATTTCTAGGAACATTTGCAGAAACTGAACCCTTTTTACAAACGCTGGCCCAATTGCCTAATTTCCCACACTTATAGCACTTAGCGTTTTTTGCTGGACAGGTTGACCTGGGATGAGACTAGTCCACAAAAGTAGCATTTTGATGTGACACGGCTTGACTGTCAAGGAGTTGTAAATCCCTCTTTTGGAGACTGCGATGAGGGTGGAATTTTTCCACTTGGCTGGCCCCTTGTCCGAGTTGCCGTCTGCTTCCCCGAGGTTTTCTGCACGACGTTTAGTAGTCTGGAGCTCGAATGATGAAGCTGCTGCGACTGCTGACTCTGCAATTCCGCCTGCTTTGCAGCCATAATGGACTCGTGCAGTGTAAGGGAGGGACGTAATTGCATTTGCTCGCTCGTTTTCACGTCCCTCATTCCCACTACAATGCGGTCCCTAATCAAATCGTCCTTCAAAGCCCCATATTCACATGTTTCGGCAAGGTTATGTAGCACGGTGATATATTCGTCAATTGTTTCTCCAGGGTTTTGAACCCTTGAATTAAACTTAAATTGGTCGAAAATTACATTCTTTCGAGGAATCATATGATCTTCAAAAGCTCTCAGAGCCTGTTCATATGACACTGGCTTAGGCTGAAACTGCACCCAGATTTCCTCCCCCTTACTGCCCAGGACATATAACAGAAAAAATATTTTCTCTTGCTCTGATTTGAAACTTAACCCAGACTATATACCTATATACTATATATCTATAACTATATATCAGCAATAACGTTGATTCTCCCGAAGCACGTGGCTATAAACTTTTTAACCACTGCCACCATGTATGATCATTCGAAGAGGCCGAGAAATAATCATTACTCCAAGTTAGCGAGCAACCAACTGACTGGTTGGGTGATATCCCATCAGCTGATCCCTTTTCTAGCCGGCAATGTTGCCAACTTGATAAAGTATACTTAGTGATGGAACATGGGCCCCCAAAAATTTTCATAATCACTCATTACGTAAGTGGGGATTTTAGATTAGATTAGATTGTAATTGGGGGGGCCTTCGTCAGGAGCCCGGGCACTTAGACCTTTCTAGGTCCATTGTGCCAACCCCATGCCTGTCTGCCACTTGCAGACAGGGGACAAGAGCACCTCGGTAGAGGTATGGAGGATTGGCCTCCCCCTGCCTCACCCCAGTACCAGGTATAGAGGATGTCCTCCCTCCAACTGGCCCGGTCTGGCCTGGCCCCTCCGGCCTGCCGGTGTAGGTATGGAGGGAGTATCATCTCTCCATCCATGCCTGGTTGAGGTATGGAGGAGGGTCACCCATCGAACCACCGTCCGGGCCCAACGTTGCTTAACTTCGGTGTTCTGATGGGAACCGGTGTTTCAACGTGGCTAGGCCCTTGCCCACGTAAGTGGGAATAATAGCCTTTGAAGTTTACCGAAGCCAGAGTTTCATTTTCAAGATTATTCAATAAATTCGATTTATCTATTATCATCTCACGCCAAGTGGTGAATTATACGTTGGTAATAATTAGTATTTGATAAATGAATTTATCTAATGCCATATATTTTGTGTTGCATGCATATGTGGCCACGATATTGTCATTGACACACATTAACCACTCATTTTCCGGATGCAGAGTTTCACCCTATGTCCATCGTGCTCTAATTGCCGGAGTTCGATCTTGTCGAGCAAGTTCTCACTCTCATTTTCCCCTTCTCTGTCAAAAAATTCGTGGATTTCTTCTGATTCTATCTCGCACTCGTGATCTGTCGGTTTTTTTTGCTCTAAGGAGGTTTGAAATAGAGCCTCGTCTGGAGCTCCTTTTCATTGGAGGAAGAACGTGATGTCATGAGCGGAGTCAATATCATCGTTACCGTCTATCCCAGGAGTGATTGGGTGCAGTATGGTTCAGTCAATAGTATGTACCAGTATGTACCTTTGGAAAGGAAACGTTGGTGCAGATGCACTCAATGTAGGGATCGTGACGCAAAATCTTTGGACAGAGCTATGGTCATGGTAGTACTAATACAGTATTAGTACTACCATGACTATTGTATACATATTGCGTGGTTTTCGTTGTGTCGTCAGCTGATGGTGAAATGGAACCATTCGCACTCCTTGTCTATGTTAATCAAAAGACCAGACAAATCGCCTGTTTGTTCGCGGACCGCCGGTTGAAATAGAGGCATAAGTAATTTTCGTGAGCATTTCTCCAGGAAAGCATCCAGAGTGGACATCAATGAGGATTTATTTCAGAGACTCCTCCTTACATCAGATCCTCTAATTTCCAGCTGCACTCAAGTTCTTCCTAAGAAATCCACAGGCTTGCCAAATGAAGTGAAAGAGCTACTCTTATTGAATGAGACAGAAAAAGACCTGATTTATTCAGACATTGATGATAGTGAATAGTAGAAATTCAAGCTAAAAATGAATTTTGTAGTGCATATTTTGTTACGTTATAAGAAAAAGTAAATTTACGTAATCATCATGTAAAAGGGCACAGCTAATTATTTCTCTCCACGGTATTTCTCCCTGACACTGAATTAAAAATGACGCTGACATTAAAAATACACAAAATAATTAAGCATCGGGATCGTAACCCCGCAGATTCCCCGAAAACGTTCCGCCGTGGCAATAAACGACCCTTCGTCGTACGCCCAACCGCAGTGCAGGGTGCGGGGGAGTTGCAGCCGTGCGACACCAGCTTTGGGTTGGTGGCCTCTTAAGAGACAATAATCCTGTGTGGTATGCATGCTGTCTCCATTAAAAGTGTACGTCTTCGTCAGTAGGCGATGTCAATTTGTTAAAAAGAGAAACGCCCGCGGTGCACCCGAAGAAAGCAGTCTTTCAGTACCTCCTAAACCTTTACCCCATGTGGCAAAATGCGTAATTTTTTCCGCGATTTCTCCAAAATATAATACATGGAGGCTCTTTTCAATGTTTGTATCTCGAAAATCTCCATAGCGGAGTGGATGCGGCTACAATCCATTCCACACACTTGCCACCTTCCTTTCTACCGTTGCAGCACTCACCTTGCTACCGTTGCAGGCGGGTTGGACCGCGCGATCGAAAAAATGATGTGAAATTCGTCGTCGCAAACGGTCGCAGCATAACTCATCAGATTCGCACTGTAAAAGCTTTGCAGAGTTTCCCTATATAAGTTACTTCGTGATGCTCGGCGATGCAAATAACTATTTCTCTACGTATATTTTTAAAATGACCAAAAATGAGGGTCCGCCATTTTGTTTAATATCTTTAGTAAATAATTAAAAAAATATAAGTAGACTACGTTAAAACAATGATAAAAAACTGTTACATCTAACTGCATCACTTTTTATTCCAATTCTTTATCCATAAAGGTTAAGCAAGGTCTTGATTTTGAAGATTTCGTGAGAAAATTGAGTGTAGACCATTTTTGCGAAATCTGTGCAATTTTGACCTCATGCAAATAGTTAATTTAGTGTACTAAGGAAAATGCCTTGCGTCATCGCATGCACAGGTCCTTTGAGAATATTTAGTGTCAGCTGCCTGGCTTGAAAAAATCACTTTTTGAATGTTGGCCAGCTTTTTTCGATTTTAGCCCACTGTGCGACGTGCTGTTTGGACTAGGGAGCAGGTAAGGAGACTAGTATTAGGGAGCGAATAAATTATTTAGCTATACTGCCTATCGGAAAACCTAGTTGTCTCATTGGTCTCGTATCGTTTGCGGGAAAAATGATACATTAAACCTGTCCGTTCTGCAGCCTTATATTCCTAATTTTATTCACATGATCTGGTCTACCTCTTAGGATGCCGAGTTTCGTAAAATTTTATTGACGTCGTCAGATAATAGATTGCTTTGGAACTGACATAAAAGATTGTCTAAATTTCAACCGGCGCGGCGGTCAGAAAGCGATTTCCATCCCAGTTGTTGCATGAGGCTTGTAACACTAACGAAATTATTATAACGGCCTTTAACGTATCTTGCCGATCCTTGCTGCACGCGTACTTAACTCGTTTTTAAGTCTACCTCATATGGATCCCAAATACTGACAAATTTATTTTTCGTACGATGAATAAGGTCACAAAAAAATCTCAGATGACGATAAAATAAATGGATGAAGCCATTAGGTGTATAAGCGCGGTGAAAAATAATACAAAATGGACCCTCACTCGTACAAATATTCAGAATTTTCAGCCTGCTCAATCCTGGTCTTCCTCAAGATAGGGCTGAAACCAGTTGCTTTCCTTTCTTCCTTGAGGCCAGGATTGTATGCACTAGACAAAAATTCGGAATGTTTATTCGCGTACACATTTTTGTGTTCTTTTACACCGCGCAGCACCTATAGTGGCTTTATTCTTCTATTTATTGTTCCAATGTCATGTAATTAATTCTTGAATTTTTCATACATGTCTTCCCTGTGTGTACCGTCTAAAATCCATGTTCATCTGTCGGTATATATATCGGGCATAACTCACCCCGTGCCAGACATCCTTGAGGTGGCTTACAGGGTATTATGATGTAGATGCGTTTGATGCGCAGAAATTGCGAGAACGCGAGCACGGGATTAGAGCGGGTGCTATCTTCCTATCTCTCGTTCATGCTTTTGCTCAGTAATTACAGCAATTTTACGCTTTACACTACGCAATTTTCACTGCATGTATTTCTACGAAATGCCGAACAAGCGAGCACAAGGTTATGTGGCACGGGATGATTTTTACACCAGGCACGCAACGCTCCTCTCGGTTCAAGTTCGAACCCCGCACGCTCCTCTTTACACTATTAGGCGCGAACCAGATAGCAGTCAGGAGAACAATACACAGACTAACCAGGAGAGTCCCACGTTGGCGAACATACCAAAATGCAGTACCAGAGCCAAGATACTGATGCTGATTAGCACTATCAATGCTACTAATTCATGCATGCTACGAGATACTAATTCTCTTAGAAAACAAAGTCATGCGGGACCTCCCTTGAGGGAAGAGGTGTCAGTGGGGCCATTCAAGTATTACGTAAGACGTTTTGGGGAGGGAGGGGGGTTCGGCTTTTCTTACGTTGTCAGACGTCGGGGGGTGAGGGGGTCTGAGACAGTCTTACATAAGATATGTCACTTCTGAATGCATATTTTTATCCCTTTTTAAAACTATTTTAGGAGGAAAAATCTTGCTTTTTAGGGCCACCGGCCATCGATATCCGGAGTGAGGTCAGTTTTGCTCATTTTGACGTAGAATTCCTCACAGTTTACTATTTATGTCCATGGTTTCAAAAATGTCTGATAACTTACGTAGTATTGGGAGGGGAGGTGGAAAGGTTCGTGAAATCTTACGCTGTGTTACATGGGGGAAGGGGGGGTTAAAAAGTGGTAAAAATCGCCGTACGTAATACTTGAATAGCCCCAGTGGTAAATGATCAGTTTATAAACAAAAGTACAAAGTCTACTGTACCCAACGACATTCTCTTTTTTATACCTCCACATTCATTCTGGCGTGCAGATTATTAGAAAACTGCACACCCATCAATACGCCAGACTGCAGTAAAGTGTCTCTTGCAGAACGGCCTCAACAATTTTTATCCGGGTCAGTATTAAATGGCTTCGGGCTATGCAACAGATTCGATTTATTCCTCGATAATAAATTCTGGGTAGGCTTCTGAATCATTTGAGAAACTTTTGAGTCACTGATAGCTCACTCACTGTTGGTCTTATTCGTTCATCTGAGATTGGGTCGTGGTATTTTTCAATGCTTTATCGGTATTTGCTTCTTTTTCTGAATCCTCGTGTACCTATCTGATACTTATTGCACTCTGCAGTGGCTGTTGCTTTATTGTAGCGTACCACAAGTGATCTCTATATAGTTCGTCGAAGATAATAGCGGAGTGGACAGTTGGAAATGTAGCCAATCCGTAAACACGTCCAATGCGGTTAGGGGAAGGGAATCACGTGACCGAAGAATTCATGATGGTGGCCTTTGTTTAAATCATGCGATCTTGAAAATATTGTTTACTTTTCATTTTCTTTCTAAACCAAATCAGTATATTTCTACTGCGCTATTGTCTTGTACCGACTCCCTCTCGGGATTATAATCTCTTCAATCCCTCTCTATAATGTCTCTTTAGATTGATTTATCTGTTTTCAGCGAGAATGGTACGATTTTTCCCGAAAACATTGAAGAAGACCCAAATCATAGATTGCTCTCACGTATCAGATGCATTCGAAGTACTTCTCACATGATTTTGTCTTCTCCTGTCTCGTTTTTTTTGTCATTTTAGCGCTCCTGTATCCACGTCACGTTATAATTACCGTTTAATATACTATTCTATGTACATTAATTTAGTCTACTTTAGAATATTCAGTGATTTGGGAAATTAATTTAACTATCAGCTACAACGTTGCTCTCGAGTTATTATTATTATAGTAATCCACCGGTTAAGGTAGGTATAAATGGAAGAGAATAAAGTACCTCTTGGTTTATACAGGCGCAGGACCCTGTCTACCGACACAGTTACTTTCTTCATCTCAGGCTCTCAAACAAGTTCATAAAACTTCTCTTTCTTCCCCTTTCCCGCTTACCCAACATCCTCTCCTCTATCATGGCCGTCGGCACCCCTTCATCCCTCCTTAACCTCATCCAACCACCTACTCCGCCTCCTTCTAATCTCCTCCAGAATGGCAGGAGCAAAACATATGCAGTTTTCCACTTACATTAGAAAAGATTCAATACGACTACTTTCGGTGTTACTACATCATCTTCAAGTGAAACTTTCAAGATATAGGTTCAAATGTGTACCTATATTAAAAATGAGGGTGAGGGAGGAGAGAGGGACCAATCAGGGCAGGCTAGGTAGGGGCGGGGGTATTACCGGGTTGGGTAACAGAAACCGAAAACCCTGGGAAGGAGTTAGGGGGCGTGCTGGGGCGGTATCTTTTATTAGTGGAAAATCACGAGTGTTTTATTTGTCTTAATTGAACGGTTCCACCACATCACACCTAAATGTGTGTTATACACTCATAAATAAAACTATCTTCAGTAATTTTGTGGTACTCCACAATCAAAGTAATTATTTATGGACAAACTTTTACAAATACCACCGCAGTAAAAATTGCACGCGACCCGGTTTTCAACGATTGATCATCGTCATCAGGTGCTTGAATAGCTGAACATCTCTCTATTTATATGTTTTCACAGCCGATAGCTGGGGGAAAAAAGGAATGGTGGTAGGTGGACGGAAGAGGGTTGTGTCGTCAGCCATTATCTTCAAGGACGATGGGTAAGGTTGTTAAGTGGAGGGGGTAGGGGACGGAAATGGAAAATTTGGGGAAGGAGAATGGGAGAGGGAATCAACTGCGTTTAGAATTGGGGAGGATGCAGGGAACAAATATTCGTTAATTAGAGTGACTCCAGGGTCAAACATCCTCATTAGAATTTCCAATTGCTCACGGGACTTAAGCTCCCGTCTGTTGTCACAAACACGTAAATATCGACATCGAAGTTGCTCTAATGGTCATGATCTAGTAAATGACTTGCAAAATTACTTTTATTGTCGCAGTTGTTGTGTTGTTGTGCTTTAAAATGTTCTTTGGTCCGAGTTTTAAAGTTTTTAGACATCGGGTCAAAAGAATCTTTGCACGTCACAAAAAGGTTTTTGAGGGTCACTCGCGGTTTAAAAGCCACTCGGAACAGGTCTTTTGGTAGTCTCTTTGCATTTTATTTGGAAACGCTTTCCTAAATATGTAATGGAGCCCCCCTGTTTATAAATGCTCGAAACACGTTTGGGAGGGTAGATGAAATTGATAGCATACCTCCTCTGTTTTTTTAGCAGTAAGTTTACCAATTGTAGTATTAGGATAGCCGTTTTTATTGGAAATCGGTTTAGTAATATTTAATTCTGTGGTGAATTATTCCTTCCATTAAGGCTTATTTAATAAACGATGAACAAACGAGTGAAATGGCATTACCCTTTGAGTGAAGTTTTTTATACTCATCCCGAATGTTCTTCTCCTCACCCATCATACCAAGGATGAAATATAAGATTCAAAGGACTGAATCAAATTGCTTATTAAAATGATAAGGGATATGCTATGGTAACTAATCTTCATTGTGCACATGCATACTTCCTCGTTTGTCATCCTTTCCGCCCACCGAATTTTCTCCACGCCCACATCTCAGACTCCTGCGGCCTATTCTCGTCTTCCTTTCTCTGAGTTCACGTTTCTGCCCCATACAACGCTACATCCCTCATTAAACTCTTCGCCAACCCTTTCTTTGCATTCTTACGCAAGGTCCCCATTTCTCCTGCTAATGCCCTTCCTATATAGTCGTCTTCCTCAAAAGTAATATCTAAGTGATTCACAGTCTACTTGTTCCAGTGTTTGCCCTCCTATTTCCATGACCATCCAGTGGTGTACCTAACGGGCTGGCCCCCGCCAGGGGCGGCGCGGCGTTTCCCCACCAATTAGAAAAATATATAGAATATAAAGTATGCACAAAAAGAGGAAAATAGATAAGATAAAAGTGTGGGGAGTCACCCCTTCCATTTTTCCCAGGGTCGCCAGAAACCTCAGGTACACCACTGTGACCAGCCTTGCTTTCTTCGTCCTAGGAAATCTTATTACTTTTGTTTACTATAAATGATACTCATTCAGTATTTCACGTATTTATTTTCTTATGTACGTGCCAATGCCTGCAATCCCTGTGATGATCAAATAACCAACGTCAGGTCGTCCGCGAATCCAACCAACTTTATTTGCCGTTAATCTCCAATAGGAGCTTATAATTTATTTCCCCCTGTGGTATTCCATAGTTTGTGGCCATTTGGAAAAAGTTGGCTGGTTGATAAAAAATTACGGCAAATTCACTTACATCGACGTAGACTGAGCTGACTTTTGTTAGTTCTCCGTAACTCATCCATTCTCACGACGTGACCAAACCAGCGAAGCACGCTCCTTGCGTATACGTCCATTTCCGGAGCATTCATTCCACATTCTTTCATCGCTCTCTAATTAATAACCCTATCCCTCCTTCTTTTACCATAAACACTTATCCGACACCTCATTCCCACCGCATTAATAAAAAGTATAACGGCGAGTAATGAATTAATGTAAATTTGAATGCATTTGTTTAAATTTTATACGTACGTTCGTGTTGCTTACAGGGAAAGGAGAGCCGGTACGCATGTACGGAGAATGGGGAGAAAACGTGATTTTGAACACACACTACTTTTCTGTGTTGCAATAATGCTTTATGTTCAATCTGAAAATGGCAGAACAATCCAACTTTACCGCACAGTTGTGTGCGATTGTGACGGTAACATGTTTGTATTATTGTACTGCGGCATTAAGCCGATGGTGCCGTGCTACCTGATGCATCATACCTTCTCTAAATCTGAAAATATACAAATATGATCATCATCAGTATACATTTTCGAAGCTTACATTCGATTATTTAAAGCATTATTGGGCGGTACAACGAAATATAATTGAGTTTCCCAACTCAGAATCCAATTGCCGACTAATTCCCGATTTTCAATTGACGCCCTTGTCTTGAAGGTTTCACTGTTGTATAGCTGAGGTTCTACGACTGCAAATATTTTTGGAAGGAAGACTACCAGAGTATTGTGCAACTATAATTTGATCCCCGTTAAGTCACTTGTTTTGTTTCGCCTAGTGGAAATGCTCGCTAGCTGTACTTTCGCGAGAAGTCATGCCTCTCTTGTTCAGAATACCTAAGTTTTGTCAAAATATTTTTAGAGATGCTTAATTTAATGTCTCACGTTACAAGGAAGGTGATTTCCAATTTCGAAAACTCGGAGAATACCGTCAATATGAAAATGTTGGTGATCCTATCGTGCCACGACTGTTGAATTGGGCTCAAGATCAGCTCATTCTCGTATATATACTGCTAGGTACCTGTGAAATAATTCTTGATTTTTTTAAATTCCAGCGAAAAAGATAGCGAATTAATTAAATAAGCCAATGCCGCATACTCCAACTGTAAGTGGACCTGATTTCTCGTCACACTATCACTTCAATAAAACTTCTTTGATGGGAGGGAGGCAATCCACCCTTTCCTCTCTGTAATCTAATAGAAATTATGTGGGGAGCCCTTTGAGCCGTGTTGTATTTGCCAGAAACATCACACTATTGGCGCAAAGCATGGTTGCTAATCTCTGTTGTTAATTTATCCGACGTCTTACGCCTAATTTATCACCGCTTCTATCTCAAACATTTAAAAATTCAATCTTCGCTGACGTATCGCATTCTTCCTTTACTCTCTCTCGATCACATGCCAGTTCCTAGATATCCCACTCTCTGTAAACTCTCAGGACTATTATCGTGCATTGCTTAGTCAGCAAATTGCTCAATGATGCTCCCAACTGAGTGCTAGATAACTTAATCCCGCGAAGATTCTCGGACCTTTTGACATTGATTCTGATGGAGGAGCTCGACTCGTTAATAGCTTGTTTAATTTTGTCTCTTGATCCGTGTAAGGGGGATGGAACGGAGGATGCTCAATGTTTCTCGGGTACACATCGCTGATAGGGATAAGGAGTCATGAACTCTCTCCAAGCGGAAGTCCCCGTTAAGGTGGCTGGAGAGGTAATCATGGGTCGTTGAGTGCACATTTTAATAATTTTTTAAGTTGGTCGAAATAATATTCTTGAATGAAATTTCATTTGTGCATCTGCATCTGTTTATGAGTTTGAACTCACCGTACTGCCAGTAATGGAAATTATACAAGATTTAATTGTAAAATATTTTCCTTAATTAAGGCATGGTATGACTAGAGTTTTTGGCGCTGTTTTCGTAATTTATACAAATTTTCATGCAAATTTGTGAATAAATACAAATAGCTCCAACCTACGTAAGTTATATCTCTTTTAATTTATTGTGAATTGGGGGCGGGTTCCAGCATTTCATTCGTAACCATATAATATTTAATTACGATACGCACCCAAGGAGTGCATTCCAACACGCACAAAAGCTGTCATAGGTTTCGTATTAGTTGAAATGGCTTACATTCTTAGATAAATATAAAACAACACTGCACTTCTGCATTAAATATTTATTACTCCACCTAGGTTTCGACGCTTTGTAGCATCGGTCAGGTGTAATAAATTTTTTAATTTGGAATTGCAGTATTGTTTTATTACTGTCTTCACGATAGAAAGATTCCACCAAGTAAAGCCTAAGACGACTCCTTTAGCTAACATTTGTAATTTTCCTCGCGTTGATTTTCTATCCGGGATTAAGTTTCCAAAGTCACGCAACGTTACTCTCCCAAATTTCTGAGTTACAGTATTCCCCTCCCCTCCATGGAACAAAGCTAGTATAAATACATAGGCGTAAATACATCATTGCAAATCGAATTCCCCTCACCTCTTCCGATCTCTTCATAAATGCTTCCTTTTGCTAACGCATTACTTCGCTTCCATCTCCTTACTACTAATCCCATTCTCATCCAGAATACTTCCCATTTGCGTTCCACTTTCTTTAGTTTCAACCCCTTAATCCTAATATTTATTCTAGCCTTCCAATTTCGGGAAAATCTCATTGTTTTCGCCTTTTTTATGGTAAATCTTCCGTACGAATGTTGAGGGTTCCGGGATTAGCCATAGTACTGTCACAGCCTAAAGAAACTTCTAGGCCTTCGAAAGTCTTCAAGATTGAGATACTGTGGTATTATTTTTACGGAGACAACCGGAAATGCACACAAGTACGAAATTCCCGGTATCCTCCTATAAGTAATCCCAGTCTTACTTAAGTAGTCAAGGAGTCATAGGATAAATTTTCGAAGAACGATGTTTTATGAAATTTCCACTACTGAATAGAAGATGTTGAATTTGTTGTTTAGGCTGCGTGACGATGGAACAGACGTTTTATGTCGACTGACACGAAACAATTCGGTGGGCGGGAGAGCGGAGACCAACTCAGAATATGGTTTTGGGGATGGGTTTATGAAATAAACCAAAAAAAATCAAAAGTTGTTCATAGTCATAGTTTTCATGAGATGGAAGAATACAAAATCAAGATATGCTGAGGCCATGCCGGTTATTATACATACATACACGCCTCTTATGAACTTCCATAACATCACTCATTTCATTTACATTCATTCCAGCATCAACTACACATTCTTTCATCACCCACTCATTAATAACCCTATCCATTCTCCTTTTACCGCAAACTTGCTCAGGTAACATAAACATTGAATTTAGCCTATCCATGCTTCTCCTGGCATACCCAAGTTTCGCTACCATACAATCAAGTGGGAAGGAATTCACTTTTGTACAATGCAATTATTGCTCCCTTAGACAAACATTCAGTTCACCATTTTTACATTCTTTTTACCAATTCAACCCGGTGAAAATCCCGAGAAGAATTTACGCGAATCATTCACTCCTTGATATACTCCACATAATACCTAAGGCTTTCCTTCCAGCATTCGCAAGCCTTTTAATCTCTTCATCAATCCTCCCATATTTCGCAAAACAATCGGCCAAGGTAACAAAAAACTATCCACCTGTTCATTTTTGTCATCATTTATCCTCATCATACAATCATTCTTTCCATTCTCCTTGTAAAAAACAGCTACTTTGGTCCGGCACGCATTTACCCTCAATTCCATTCTCTCTTTTGCTTCACAAAAGTTCTACAGGAGACTGTTATTCCTGTGGGCTCGCCGGTTATAATTATTAGGTATTATTCGTGCTCTTCACGCATTATAACGTAAGATAAACTCGGACCTCCTACCCCCTACTTAAGACAATGTAAGAAGGGTACCCCCTACTTAAGACAATGGGGGTACCCTACAATGTAGGGTACCCCCTACTTAAGACAATGTAAGAAGATCCCAAGGCCCGTTGCAACCCATCCACTCCCCCCAAGACGTCTTACGAACTATGTATCTACTTGAATGCCTCTCTCTAATGGACGAGTCTAGCGAATACGTCATACGGTCACGTGACAACAGCAAGCGAGCTGTGTTGTGGGATACATTGGCCGAGTTCCTCGTTGCCGTGCATTGTGATCCACAGAAATTTAACATTTATTTCGAGAAATGGTGCAATACTATGAAGTTCCTTATTGCAAAAGTGCGTATAAAACACCGGGGGTATTATTCCACAAATTTCCAGCGGAAGGAAGTATGTTTAAACTGTGGGCAGTGAAAATACGACGGGATGAAAGAAAATTAAAAAAATCGTCTTCTATGCGTGTGTGCTCCCGACATTTTTTACCCGGGGATTACAAATAAGTCTTGTGTGGAAAAAGATCTGCCATACGTGAACTGTCAAAGTTTTGGTTTCCAGGAATACCTGTCTTAACGATGCCACACTCAGATTTGAACCCGGTAAGGATTGCCAACTCAATTTGTCCAGGAATGAGGACATTAGGATAAAAAGGTGTTTAGATGACGCAGTTCCTTAAAATACTAAGCATCATTACGGCATACATCTTTGTACTACCTAATGATTCTTGCTTTTTTGGTGCACAGATATCCAGGTTGTGGGATATTTCCTTTAACCTAGGATATGACAGCGATTTTAATCACAGTTCTTGTGCTAGCCTTGACACTGCTAGACTTAACATAGCATATCTTTATACAAACCTAGAGGCTCATCGATGCACTCGATCTAATTCAGATATCAAGCCTGCTTCATAAGGATCTTAAATATTAGCAGCGTATTTTAGTCGGGGTGTAACTAGTGGAAAATAATAGCGTTCTTTAACTTTTATATCACATTTTCCTAGTATTCTTCTAGTAATTCCTAGCATTTTATTAAGTTGACCGCATATTTCCCGGATATGGGAACATCCAAATTTTAAGTAAGGGAATTCCGGACATAAAGGAATTCCTTTTGTGGCAGTCAAGAATGACAGGTAAGAAATGAGGATTTTTCCTAGGAAACGAGGATGTTTGGCAGCCTGGTCCCTCCGTCGCTATTAGTGGAGTATTTATTTATTATGGAGTAGAGGCTATTAGTATTAACAGTGGAGTGTAATGCCTGTTTGGTCACCACGTCGTTATCATGGGAGAGATATCAGAAATCTAAAATTACTCGGCTGCTCACCACAGTAGTTGCTAAATCAGTGATCCATGCTTGCGTAATTATTTTGTCAGTATTGTACATGCATGAGAACTCTTCCCTTAGTGAATATACTGTGGGCAGCTGTGCGCCGACTGTCAATGTAGTCCTTTCAGAAGGTAATGCGGCTTATACATAATGACCTTGATTTCGCTTGTGGCATAGTGTGAAATCGAAAACCAAACTCAACGTTCTAATGCTATGACTTTCAGCGGAACCCATTCCAGAGACGTGATAAAGCTAATAAACCTGCACGCTCGAAGTTGCTGCTAACGGTCGGAACAAAAAATTGATTTTCAGCAATCCGAAAAATAAATTCTTATTAAGAAAAGAACAGTTCATCTTTTCTCATTTGGGTCCCTAAATATGTATTAGTTTGCATTAGATTTGAAATTACGATAATCTACATTGAGGTTTTTAACGATGTGCCTCGAAACAGTGGGGAAATTGTGTTATTCGGGCATAAATGCGTTCTATTCCACGGTGCAATTGAATGATTTGTTGAAGCAATGCCTCATTGTTTCGATGTCTTTTAATGGTAATATCTCGTATGTTTCCAGATTAGTACGCATGTCCTGCGTCCGGAAACTTTTCTTTCCGATTACTGGTCTTCGGGCGTGTACTCCATTTGGAAATGTTTTAGAGCGACGTCTAGATACACACCCCCTTCTCTTCGTACTATTCCGCTGTTATTGATTATTTCCAAAGCCGTTAACTTTCCCTGTCCTTTCATTCTTCAGAGGTGAACCGTGGATGCGGTAAGGTCATTTTAAGGAACGTTTGGTTGTTTGTTGGCGTTTATGTAGACTTGTTTACGGCTTTCCTCCCTTCCGATTGGTCAATTCTTCTTCCCTGTTGCATTGGATAAGTTCCATAGTTTGTGTGAGTCCACGAAAGTGCAGTGAAATGCATTGATTAAGTTTCGATTGCCTTTAAATACGGAAGGATTTGCCGTTTTTTTGCTTGGCATCTGTCGTTGTAATGCTTTTCTTCGATTCATGGGCTAATATGTTAAGAGGAGGTATGTCAAAAGTTGAATGTGGTGTGTGGGGTTTTATGAAAGCGGAACATGGGCTCCGAGCGGAGAAAATGGGAAAGACTGGAAGCGCTCGAGATGTGGCTGTACTGAAGGACAGTGAGCGTTCGATAGACGTGAGGGAAGACAATAGAAGAAGTTATTCGTGTGTTGAGGGAAGAAAGAAGTTGCTGGAAAATTAGGGTTCAGAGCAGGGGTGTGGAATAAATGATTAGGGGCCCAGGGGATGTTGAACTCTGTTATTGACGGTTAATAAAAATAGAATGTTAGTAAAGCTAGGGAGGTGGAGGAAAAATAATAAGCGTGTTTTACGGCATATAGAAATGGGAAGCATTCTGAGTTGAAGACAAGAAATTGTTTGGGGTTGACGTTTGATTATCGGAAAGATCTAGAGAAACGGTATATCAAAACCGTATCCTACGTCTACAAAATACCCGGAAAGCCACCTCTAGGGTGTATGACAGGGGGTGAGTAGTCACCAACATGTATTACACTACACTCTAAAGTTAGTGTAAGTTTAGGGAGTGATATCCTAACGTGTAGACAAATGATATTTAAAAAATTAGGGGTTTTCTCTGCCTAAGGCCGTGATGGTTTTTACAAGTTGCTGCATATTAGCATAGAGTAAATATATATGCTTACTCTATGATATTAGCCCCAAGGTCGTTGGGTTTAACTCCTCTTTTCGGCCAAGAAGAGTACTTATCGCCTTTGAGCACCCAGTAGTCTTGCATTTACTTCTGGCCTTATTTTTTTTCATAATGTCATTTAAGTAATATCTTAGAAAAAATATTCCTACGCTCTCGCATGCATTGTCAGGAATTCGGAAATTAATTTTTTTCTAATGTTACTTCCATTGTAGGAAAACTTGGGGTGAACCCCGCCGTGTGAGGTCGAACGGAGTAAGAGCCCTTCAGAGACAGGGTGTGGGATGCGCCTCAGTCATCGTTTACTGTTGTCAATCTTCAACCTTAAAATACCAATTAGTCAAGTAAGTAATGAATTGGAATAAAATACGTTAGTGGTACCTATGATAATAATTTCGATTCGCAGATATATAATGTCTGCGACAACGCCCAAATCATAGGACGAGGATTAGCCAAGGTCTTCCCCAGACGGCCTTGGATCGGCTCTCAGAAGCCATCCTTATCGACCAATCTTTGTGGGGTGAAAGACCTCATGTGCTACCAGTGAAAGCTTTCGAATATTCACATTACTTACCTGTCTGCCTTTCGTAGTTGACAGGGCGAATGCAACAGATTTCATTGCTCTCTTACTTGTGCATTGGACTGACATGTGCAGCTCAGACACATGCGTTTTTAATGTATAAAATTGAGCATTTATGATATTCTAGTACATATTATTGCTTTTTATATTGGCGCGTGGATGTCATCCTTTCTTATTTCTCTTGACGTCCGTCCGTAGATCAACTCAATGCATAGATAAACACCATCGACCATTTTGCCCCATTGTTGCGTTGTCATCAGCAGGGTCGGAATTGATGCAATGCTGTCATCTGTGATTGTCCTTCATTTGTTTTTATCAATCGGTGATTTCGGTACACTCAATGAAATTTACGTGTTCTCTCATGAATTACTTAAAAGGGCGGTTTTCGTTTCTGTTTCTTTCAATCTCTTCCTTTTGAACATGCCCGCGGTAAGGTATATATATATATATATATGCGTGTGATATCCTTGGACCGATTTTCTTTATTTTTGAGGAGAGTTTATTTTTAAATATGTAGCTGTCTTCCCCCTCTGAAATCGCCTCGCTGAGTCTTACAAGAAGAACCCTATGTGTTCAATGTAGAATATCGTCCGCCAGTTCGAAAGGAAGTTGATTTCGTGTTTCGTTTTGTGTTTTTGTTATTATCAGATTTGGTTTTAAGAACACCTATCTTTATTGGATTACCATCGTTGATTAAGTATCCTTTTTTGTCTAATCAAGCTACTGGAAGTGACAAGAACTCACGTGCTCATGTTATTTTTAGAGATATTGTGCACCTTTTGGATGTATGAAACTCATTAATGAGTATAAGTGTCACTTAACCGCTGTTGTCGTTGTTTTTCTTCCGACATGTGTCTATCCAGCACATCTAGTTGTTTTTTGGTCATTTCAGAACTTGTGCGTCATTGAAGATTGGTTGGGAAACGGTCCTTCAAAGTCAGTTGGTAATTGATCATTAACGAGAAATTAGTGTTATAAATGCTCATGTTTGAAACGCTTGAATTTTCCGCTGCCACCCGATTGGAGCTCCGACCGTTTCTTTGGCGAGATGTCTAGCTAATTTGTTTTTTTACGCAGCTTTTTTAAAGGTTTCATTTTAAATAGTTATGAGCTGTTGGTTTCATTATTTGAGGCTTAAAAAAGATGCCTTTGACCACATGTA
The DNA here is from genome assembly GCA_963573305.1 of Pyrrhosoma nymphula. Lineage (NCBI taxonomy): Eukaryota > Metazoa > Arthropoda > Insecta > Odonata > Coenagrionidae > Pyrrhosoma > Pyrrhosoma nymphula. The sequence goes on along the minus strand of OY754330.1, from coordinate 112,243,885 downwards.
CATACTTAAGAATCAAAATTCTCAGTTTACTGAAACTTGCATAATAGTTTTTCTTTTAAATTATTATTGTTTTACTTAGTCATTACCTTGCCGAGTTACACCATCTGCAATGTGTATGTTGAATGCCCACCTTTAATCGTCGTTGGAATACAAGTGAATTATTACGCTTATCTTTGAGTTATCCTATTAGTCGGCTTGTAAACTGCTGGTGTATTCGAGTTATTCTCAGTGAATTATCAGCAGAATGAGTGAGGATTGTTGCTTTGCCATGATAATCCTGTTAAACAGATTTTTTTTGCCGATGCCGCTGTTGGAACAAGTGGTTGTTTGGCTCAACGTCAACATCTAGCGTTTGACGTGGAAAAAAGTGAAGTTGATTAGGGACGCATGTTCAATACTCGATCTTTGGAATGACTTCAATCTCGACAGGATTATATATTGTGCATCATTGATCCCGCAATCTTCGTATTTCGTCGGGAAAAAGCCAAATATTGTGTCCAGATTTTTGCGCGGAAATGTATTCGTCGTTTTTTCGTCAGTGTTTGCGTCGCTTATATGATTTTGTTCCTTTTTAAAATGTCTGCGCTCCATCAAATAGAATCTTCGATGTGAATGAGATGCGAATCTTGCTCTCGTTTAGATTCAGACGCAATATCGTGCCCGATCGTTACTTTTATTCTCGATCTAACCTCTTTGTTGACTTAGGCACTCAAATCGTAAACGCACATCTTAAATGTCTGGCTATAAAGTTTGATAGAAATATCCCTGAACTTCCATCTTGGGTCACGGTTGGACGCCCTTGTGAAATTGTTATAGGGATCTTGGCATGGGGCGATTGACCCTTATCCGTCTGAGAGGAGTACTTTGGTGGGGACGGAGGTAGGGTTTATGTGATCGTAATTATTAATGTCAAAGATAGAGAGGTCTGTAGATTGAGCATGGTCAGGCCCCGTGCAAGAAAGATTCCATTTTTCACGTGGACGGTGGCGATTCGGGCATGCAGTTTTGTGGTGGGCAGCGTGGAGATATTTTTAGTGCGAGGGTAAATTATGGTAGGCTTTGGGACAGCGTTTGGTTTGACCGCCGCCGGCGGAAACAAGGTCAGGCGTCCAATTTCTAGTTGACCTTGCGGAAAAACTGCCGCTCACATTCTTGTTTACGGTGGGAGAGGAGTTTTTCTTTTTTTTAAGTGGTGGCTCCTCCTCTCATTGGAGAGAATTGGATCCTTCTCTCAGTGCATACGTAAGGCTTTTTAAGAGACGCGTGTGTGTGTGTGTGTGTTGACTTTTCCTTAACCTACCCCTCCCGCAGACATAAGGGGGGTATCAGAGGTGCAATCTAATCGAGGAAGGGGGTGTTTTCCGTCGTTTAGACGTATAAGAATCTCCAGCCCGCAGACGGGAAGCTCTTTTCTCCGCTCCGTCGCGCACGCTTCAAGCCGAAGAAATGATGAAGAGATGGGATATTCACCTGGGGAAGCGTTTGGTAACTCACTCTCACTTGTTTTATTTTCGCCTTTTCTGTAGTTAATAGAAATTCACATCGCCGTGACTCACCGCGGAGTACTCCCGCCGTAATTGGCTGCTCATTCATAGTGGTCGCGAGGAGTGGGTTTGTCGGTGTTTTAATTCGCCACCTGTTGCACGTAGTACATGGAGGGAGGAATTGCATTCACGTATGCATGCACCTGTTTGTTTACGTTTTATGATTAATTTAAAGTGTTTGCTTCTCTCTGATCTCAGTGTGTGTCAGTTATGATTGGAATCCATACTGATATTTATTTACATATTCTATTGTATTTCAATTTTATTACCTTCCTCATTGTTAGTTCATGCTATTTTTAAAGTAAATGATCTGAAATTGATAAGTCATTGAATGAATCATTTGGGATAATATTAAAGAAATTTGTTGCTGTGAAGTAGGAGAAAAGTAATCAATATTAAACATTGTTAATAGTCTGTTTATACAGATTATATTATGTCGGTTGCACTTTTTTATATTTTAAGCCTTAAGAAAACTCCTATTAACAAATAATGTGTTTGATTTGTCTTATTTCAGTGGAAGAGCCTTCTTTCCATGAATGGAGAGGTCCAACTCATTGGTAACCATGTGGGTATATCGTCTATGCAAGTGATTTCAAGAGAAGATAAATATGGTGCCCACAATTATCATCCACTTCCCGTGGCGCTCAGCAAAGGAAAAGGTTGAACATCTCTGATATAAGTGTGGAATAAATCTCTTTGTTGAGTAATGTGGAAGATTGCACTTGCTCGTAAAATTTCTTGTGTAGTATTCAATGTTACAAGACACAGTCTTGGAGTACTGCTAACAGCATTATGAATTCATGTCAGGGATTGAGAGTGAAACAAGTGTAGGGGGCAACATTTTTTTTAAGTATCAGGAGTGGTCTCTAGTTATATCAGACGAAATCAGGATCTCAGTGAGTTACCATTGAAATGAATCCTTTGCTTATCAGGGAAGAAAAAGTGTGCTCACAGGACTTATCTTGATGGAACTTTCCCCATTCTTCCCTTAATTTTTTTTAGTGTGTCGTTAGTCTGAGATCCACTTCAAAGCATGTGGGAATATGTCTGAATGAACATTTTTAGTGTTTGCGGTGACTGAAGAACGTAGCCCATAAAGTGTTGGGATGGATAGTCTTGGAGAACGATTAAAAAAAATAATTCTTGTGTGTATATAGGTTCTGCTGTGATAGTTTGGAAGAAGTGCTATCAATTCCAAAGAATCAGGCACAACTTCGTGAAATTTCACAGAATGTTTTAATAACGACCGGTTTCATCCTACAGTGGGCATCATCAGGTGCATTTACAGATTTACAGATGATGTCCTCTGTTGGATGAAACCAGTCGTTATTTTAAAAATTATGAAATTTTACAGTTTTTACCTTGAACTAATGCTATCAAGTTGTTTTTTTAAACTCCTACTGCAAAGGAATTCTTGCTGGGTCAAAATGAAGAACATAATCAGGGGCGGATCCAGGATTTTTCTTTGGGGGGAGCACAAGGGTCTGATGGACAAACAGTCTTCTCAAATTTGGGATTAAAAAACAACATACAACAATTAATGTACGAAATATACTATTTATTTTAATATAGAGATTACTAATATGAAAATATTAATTAGTTACATTTATAATAACGGCAGTTTTCTATTATGTTTCCTGCTGAAAATGTCCAGTACTTCACTAACGTTCATTTTTGACACAATGTCTTCCTTCCCACTTGGGCGATGTTTTTTTTCGACCTCTGACTAGCGAATCTGTCTTCTTGACTTGTGCTTAAGGCTAAAATGAATGAGGCTCCGTAACACACAAAACAAAACGAACGTAATTATAACGGGACCGTATTAAAAATCTTGTCCATTATTTAAGCGTCTGGGGGGGGGGGGGGCACGTGCCCCCCCCCTAAATCTGCCTATGAACATAAATGTCGAAGGAATTGAGAAAAAGTTAATTGAGTGCCCATGAGACTTAGTAACAAGTAAAGTAAAACCTCTTTAAATGGACCTCTGACATATGGAAACTTCCAGCTTATGGGCAATATTCAAATCTCAGGCTGAGTTGCATGCGACTTTGCATGGCCGGAGCCTCTCAGAAACGGATACAGTGACTTATAAACACAGACTCCTTTAGGGAATAATATTTCCTAAAATGGGCATATTTTGGTGGATTTATTTCAATCTACATCACTCTTTGCACATTAATGTAGTATCTTATGATATAATCAATGTTTTGTGACAGTTAATAATTGCAATATCTGTTTTAAATTACAGTTCTACGTAAAAACTTTTCATTATTGGTAAATTTATTTCAGATTTTGATGCATCTCCTTGATCCATTAGAAAGAATGTACATAACAATGTGCTTGTTAAACCTCTTAAGTTAAGGATACCTCTCACATTAGTACATATTCTTGTGGTCCACTGCTGTCCTTAAGATAGAGGTTTATCTGTATGTCTTCCTTGATTCTTATTTGAATTCAGTCAATTTTTGGTGGATGAAATGATAGATTTTATCATATTTCCAGCACATTGTATATTTTGAATCAACGCTATAGTACAAAGAATTGACTCTTTTATGTTCCAGGCATATTCATGTGGGATGTTGAAGGAAAGCAGTACTATGATTTCCTAAGTGCATACTCTGCTGTTAACCAAGGCCACTGCCACCCAAAAATCATCGAGGCTCTCACTGCTCAGGCTGATAAACTAACTTTAACATCACGTGCATTCTATTCAGATGCCCTCGGCGAGTATGAAGAGTTTGCTACAAAATTATTTGGATACTCAAAATTACTGCCTATGAACACAGGTATGATAATCCTTCATCAACTTTCTTCAGCATCATCTTTCCTCAGCCTATTGCAAGATCAATATTTTGCGCCACATTACTAAGTACATTGCTTTTTCTTTTTAAAGGTAGGGCTCAAGTGATTTTTCTAGAGATTTTAAATTTCCTCTAGTAATTTACATAGTTTCTTATTAATAGACAATTACAATATTTTTTGTAAATTACTCCTGAAGACAGCTATTTGACACTGATGGTGTGAAATTCCCAACTTTCCCATGTTACTGAAAGTAAATTCTATCTTTGAAAATGGCTTTGTGTAAGTGTAACATCTATGTTCATAGCTCCTACTCCCATCTCTGTTGGTATCATATTCTTGATAGGATATGCCATAGGGATTGCTTTGAGCAGTTGTGAAATTAGGATATTAAAATGGAAGAACATTTTTGTACATCACTGCCCAGCTGGCACAAGGTGGCATATATCCGGAATGTCACGTAGGACCTCCGTGCCATTAGGGAGAAGTCATCCTGGTTAGGGAGGTAACCTCCCTAAAATGAGGGAGGGGTCGTGAAGAAATCATGAAGAAATGAGGGAGGAATGTCAGTGAATATTGGAAGGTAATTGGGAGAGAGTAGAAATCAGGGAGGTATCGCAGGGAATCTCTCCCAAAATCACTTTCTTTGATTGGCTCTGGTTAGCCAATGAGGGCCAAGGGATTCAAAAGAACGAACGAACGAAGAGAGCCGCGAACGGCAATATACGGAACTACGCGATGTGGGTTGGTCTTCAGTGCCACCTACTGGAAGTTCTAGGAACCTACTTCATATTCTACTGCTCGCTATTTTTAATTATGTGCGGCTAATAGTCATTTTAATTTTAACCAGTCATTTCATGGCACTTTCAAGATCTGCTACCAGCCACATTCAACCATGATTCTGAAGGGCTTCCATTCACCAATTTCCACTCTCGAACAGCATTCATCATTACCTAAACTGAAATCAGAGAACACCCAGAAAAAGGACAAAAAATCACATTTGCACGACCATGGAAAATATAATTAAAACATTCGTAGGAAAGGATATTAAAGAATAAACCAACCACCGGAAATAAATTTTTTTCATAAATTAGTTTATAGACATAAGATTCACTTAAAACAATCAAAGTAGCAGTGTAATTAACAATTCAGCAATCGTACTCGATCAACAATGATCAATCTAGCATAATGGCTTCCTTGATGCCCTCAAGTGGGTTCAAAATGGTCTGGAAAATATAAACATGCAATAATTTTGTTACCTTCCATCGCTCTGATATTAAAAAAATACATTGTACTTTATTCAAATATAAGTATGAAGGAAGATTCTTTATCATACAATCTGTATGTAATAATGGCGATTCATGTAAACTTCGACTGGGTTCACTTAGCACGGGAAATTCATTCATACTTTTATAGGATTGTTTCAACTTGGCATCATTGTAAGCAGTTACGTAAATATAATGTAAAACTTTACCGTAAGCACCTTAACATGTCACTGGAGAGATAATTCTTCACTCAAAAATTTGGGGCCTATGCCGTTCAACAATGTTCGACACAAATTCCATCTCGACACAATGTCATAATTTTCATGCATGATGCATTAACAAACATGTATAAATATTTAAATACCACATTCATAATACAAATTGGAACCCTTTTTGAAATCAATTTGGGAATGTTTTAATCTATCACAGCCAACCAAGGCATGTGGTGAATAAAGTGTCTTCATTGAAAATAAGAATTTCCTTATTCATAATAACTAAATTATAAGCTTACCTTAAGTCGCATGCGCAAAGCTGGAAAATGGTGCCGTTTTCTGTAGTTCCTCTCTAACTGCAGGAAAGCTGAGTTCACCAACACCAATCAGGCAATGTTCTTAAACTCTCCGTCCCAATTGAAGTCACACACATTGATCGCTCTCAAGCGAGTGAAAATATTTATGCTACAGCCTAAACAATATTATGAAAAATTATTTATTTATTTTTATGTAATAAAGCTCCATCCGAGATAATGCGAACTTGATCAGGACTTAGGGAGGGATCGTGGAAAATAATGGTCATTCCCTCCCTAAAAGAAATAATGTAGAAACAATGAAGAAGCTCTCCATGATTTCTTCATAAGTGCAGAAGAAGAAGTCGCTATATTGATACAGATATTTGTTAGCGGTCACATCAATTCAAAACAATTGCCTGGAAATTTTTGTCGTAATTTTAATGTGATAAAAATAAAATATAATATGCTTTTCATCAATATATTTCCATCCGAAATACTTTGTTGTGTTACCTGATGGGAGGATTTAGGGAGAGAATTGGGAGGGGAGCACTTCTCCCTCATCCCTCCCTGATTTCTTCCGAAGAACATCTCCCTTGTGCCGGCTGGGCGGATTCGTTTGCAAACCATTTAAACAATCCTACTTTTTTATCTATATGATAGGATTGTGTCTGTGGACTTTATTGGTCGAATAAGAGAACTGAGAGAAAGGCATTGACTTGCACTAATTTTTAGAGATGTAACAAATCTTCAAATTTCATTTAATCCAGCCTAAATTTTGATTTTCAAACGTGGTAAGATTTATCAAAATGATGATTGCTCAAAATGATGAGGCAAGTGTAAAGTTTTCAGTTTTCTTGATTTAGTGGAGTGAATTGACTACATGCATCCTCATAATGCTAAACAGTTTTCCATCGAAGTAGTTTCTCAGTGATTATGTCTAATATTTTGATGCTATTTCTTCAAATACCTACCGGGGAACTTTTAATTTAGACCAGTCCATCTCTTTTATTTTGTTAAATTGCATATATATATATTGTTATGTTGTGGCATCATTTTGAATTACATGATTTTTATAAAAATCATTATTGCACATCATTAGAAAATATTATATATCAATTAATATATCATGGTGAGTGTCAATAAAAATTTATGTGCCCCTGCTGGATATTGGTGTTCTTATTGGTTCTATGGATGAAGTAAATTAGCTGCTCCTCGAGGGTAACGAAAGAACATAGAAATTGAGAAGTTCTCTGTGAAGGACCAAAAACACTCTTCAATGTTATTTGGTATTCTAAATTCATAAATTGAATAAAATAGCTATGGAGGCCATGAATTTTTTCCTTATAAACTCTAACAGTGAACAGGAAGTGCTGTTCAGCTATATGTATGTAGTGGTGGGATTGGAACGACTTGAGACACTGAGATATCACGCAAAATTAAAGTTATGATCTTTCCACCTTGAGACTGACATGGAAGCTATGAATATTGTACCACACTACATCAGCAGGTCAGACTAATGCACCATTATATGAGATACTGATAGGTAGATTTTTTATCGAGCCTTCTGAGGCAAGGTTATGCCTTGCAATGTTTCTGAATGTCCCATCTTAATTAACTTTGTTAACATTCTGTTGATAATATTGCTACAATTTTGCATCTTTCTGAATTTGAACATTCAAACATCTTCCCTGCCTTATTCTATGCCTGCTTTTGCCAGCTCTTCTGTCATAACCAATTATCATCACTATTTTTATTCCTTAACCAGAATAATTTAAAATTAACCTTATTGGTTCTTGGATAAATGGGAATTTTGTTGTCCATTGACTTGAGCCTATGATTGCTTTAGTGATGTATTTGTTATTGTAAACATTGATTATTAAGGTGAAATCTGATCTTGGTGAACTTTGATATGTACTTATTACTAGGTTTTAAATGGTGTCCTCAGCACCCACTTAAATATTGAAATGTCTCAGTCGGAGCCAAATCAGAAATGATTCTCGGCTTTATGAAATTTCTTGCAAGCAGTTGAATAACGGCATTTTAAAATTTAAGTGACTGTGGCTCCATGTTACAGCGTTCCTGAGTCAGTGAGTGAGTGACAAGGGATTTTCTTATATAGGTGTATCAGGCTGTTTTATGCATATTATTGTGTTCAAGGATGCATATTTTTTCCCTCAGGTGTCGAGGCTGGTGAGACAGCATGTAAATTAGCTAGGAAGTGGGGATATATGAAAAAAGGTATTCCTGAGTATCAAGCGAAGATATACTTTGCAGAAGGAAATTTTTGGGGGAGAACAATGTCTGCCATTTCCACATCAAACGACCCCACTTCCTTCAAGGGATTTGGTCCATTTATGCCTGGGCTCTGTGTGATACCTTATAATGACCTACAAGCATTGGAGGTAAGAAAGATAGCTTCTATTGGATATTTTGGTCATGACTATCATGGGAAATGTGAACACTAGTCATCAATAATGAAACTAAATTCAGGCCTGTTATATGTCTGGCTAATGCTAACTGCTAGATGCCATAACCTTTACATTATCCAAGAGTCTGGGTTTTGTGTAATATGTACATCAAACTGTTGATTAGTTCACGGAGTGTTATCAATGGGAGAACATATTAGCATTGGTTTTCATTCTAAGGAACTATTTCACCAGAGATTATAAAACCAGGTCTCATTGTGTTTGTTGTACATGTGGGCTCTTCTTTTACACTTCTAATGTACATTTTTACATGTACATTTTCTTTCATATGGTATGTACTATGGACAACTAGATGTGGCTTTCATGTGAGATTTTTAATCTCAGCTAGGAATGAAGTACTATTAATTAAGGTTTTGATGTTTAACCTCTCTGAGGAAAGGTTCCCTGTATATTTTCTATGACATTATTATTGCAGTGAAAAATAGTTATAAGTACCATCCAGTCTTTATTATCCATCATAATGTGAAACTAATGCTCCCTCATGTAAATTAATTCTCTGATAATATGGAAGGGTGATTATGTGCATACTGTAACGGTCCCCAGTCCCAGATTTGATTCAGGACCAGGAAAGCATTGATACTTAAAAACCTTGCGATCTCTCCCGCTAGAGATCCACAGGGGGCAAACCTGCATCACCTCGGTTGTGTGAAAACCCCTAAAAAAAGTGGGGGTTCCCTGACCTCGTTCAATTCCTCACTCTCCCTGGCTTTACCGCCTTGGCAGGACGTAATGAGAGTTAAAGGAATGTGGCTTGGGGTTTTAGGGGATCTTGTTTCTCGGCGTGAATAGAAAGGATGAAACTCATACACAATGAGGCTCATTTAAACCACACATTATTATTTCCGTCAACTGGTGTACACAACAGGAATTAAAGAACCCTCTTAAAATTAGTGAAGGATGAATGAAATGAAAATGAATTATGAAATAGTGATGGCAAGACCATTAATATAACTTTAAACCTCATAAACAAAATGGCAACTACGCCATAGACTGTGGCAAGCAATATGTTAGGCTTGATTCTTTCATGAGTCAGTGGGAGGTAATTAATAGTCCTTCCGTTTTCTCCCAACTGGACCACAATTAGCGATTTAGTGACTTACGTTGCACGTTCACTGGTAAAGGAAGGTTGCTGCAGGGGCATGATGATGGGTGGGGTGTATATTTTTGTCGGATGGTGACAACCTTACGTGACTGGCAAGACTGGAACTTCGGCCTGGAGAAATTGGCAATTTTGGCTCCTTCGACAGCATGCTCCTCTACAACCAGGATTAGAGCGACGTCTGGCACTCGATGCACTGGATTCTCCTGATGGCCGGTTTCAGGGGGGGTGAATGTGGTCCCTTCTCTTGGACCACTGTGTGGCACATTAATGCCCACGCAATTGCTGGATGCACAGTCCCTTGTATTAGCACCTCCCAAATGGGCAGAGCTCCCTCCTGCGACGAGTTGTCGGAATAAAGATTTTTATTTTCTTCCCTCACGTCGCTTTTATACGCCTCCGGGCTACCTGGGTTGGGCATTTCAAAGTGAGGGAACACACTGGGGATTTACATCACGTGACATGGGGAAACCCCCAAGTCTCACACCACTTTTTCTTTTGTTTAGCACTCCCTTGACCTTGACGGCCACTCACATACCATTCACACTCACTCATACACAATGTCTCATCCTTACTCAAGGCTAGTGAGAGGAGGATGTGGGTAAGGAGAGGGTCGAGGGGAAGGAAGGTCATGTGGAGAGCGGGTTGAGCCCCTGAGATTTGGATTGGGGGGAAAAGGTCAGGTAAGGAATCGAACAAAAGGTGTAATGGAGCGAACCATTACAATACCTTAAGTACAACAAAAATAGGACATTTTCATGCATTGCTGGCATTTAAATTTCTGGCATTTATGGAGAAAATGGCGCTGAGAATCCCTAAGTGTATGGTAATCGAACGATTGTCAAATTCTGATGCTAATTTGCATGAGCTGAATTGGCTTGGCGGAGCCACAAGGTATTGGTGTGTGTCCTCACCTTGGATTTTATGGAATCTCAGTAAATCGGGACTTAGGTTCTTGAGATTGTTATGTACTTGATCCTATGATAGAAATCTACTGTTTTTCCCAGCTCATATATATTTTTCTTGAAAATGCATTCTAAAATCAGCCTGTATCTTTTGGGCCAAGGCAAAGATACGTTTTCATGCATCCGATTTTGCAATGCTGTCGAGGTTTCCTATCTCTCTACCTTCACCACTGACTGCATTGCAGCAGCCAGCTAAAGGTGTGATCTCCATTATTCATTTATTTCTGGGTTTCTGTGGTGAATAACTTAAATATTGTTGCTATTTTTGGAAGTTAACTATCCCATTTTCTTCCCACACATTAAAATGCCATTATGCATTAACAGCATTAATGGATTTGGATTATTTATTCTTATAAAATCTAACCCAAAAAATTACACTTTCAGGTGGGGAAATGTGATAATTGTTCTGATTTTTTCTTGTTCTGATTCTTTCTTGACTAAGTGAGCTAGGATATACAAATCAATGCTTTTCCCTCGAGATTAAAATGAACTTGTTTTTCTGAAAAAAAAATCCATGAATTTATGGTACCCTAAGAAGCACACATTCATGTTGATTCGTATGTGATGTTTCACTGAGGCTCTCTCTATCAGTTGTATAAATGACTAGATAAATTAGATATGTACCTTGTCATTTTAATTGGTATTTTTGGAAAATCGTGCATTTTTTGAAGCGGATTATAGTGTTGGTGACAAATTCATTTCTCAGCACTCTAGGTTTATATGTAGGTTTTGATGTTTTTTTTAGTCCATCTTAAGTTTCAAAATCTGCTTCTGATGTGTGGACTAGATGATAAATGATCTCTTTGTTTCAGACTGCTTTACAAGACCCTCACGTCTGTGCCTTTATGGTTGAACCAATACAAGGAGAGGCGGGAGTAGTTGTGCCATCTGAAGGATACTTGCGTGGTGTGCGAGAACTCTGTACAAAGTACAACGTTTTGTGGATTGCAGATGAAGTGCAAACTGGGTTGAGCCGAACTGGGAAGCTCTTGGCTGTTGACCATGAGTGTGTGAAGCCAGATGTTCTTTTGCTGGGGAAAGCTCTATCAGGAGGCATGTTCCCGGTATGAGGAATTTACTTATTATTTATGTACTTATTCAATTGAGTATCTGCTTTCCTGAAATGGAGCCCTATCTTTAATCAAGAAACACACATAGTGCCAAGTTGGTTACAGTTATCTTTATGAATCTCTGTTTATGTATCAGGTGCTTGTCAGAATTTGCTAATGGTTGTTACATTATGCGGTGATTATTTAAACTGGTTAATGCTCTTATCTTCCTCAGTTGATCAGGTTTTTAGGTGTTGCTTTGTTGGTTTCTGTTCATATGTGAGTCACTCTACTCCATATGAAAGGAACTGTTTATGGATGGGCCCATCTGTTGGCATCTAGGAAGAAGGCCTTTTAATCACTGGAAAACCCACTCTAATCAAGACAGTAATAAAGGAAAAGCCATCAACTTAACCTTGGGTTGGTCAAAATCCGTCTTCTTCATCATCTCCTCGAGCTGTCTCACTCTTGTGCTTCTGTGTTGTTTGTCTTCAAATTATTACATTATTCTTCACAAAGTCATACTGGAGTGCTGTCATTTATTCTGCTCTTGGTTTATTTCAATTTCCTTGTTAGCCACCACGCATTTTGTAAAGCCCGACACCGGCCGTAGCTTGGACGTATGGTCTCAACCCAGGTAGAGAGGGGTGGGTGAATACTTTAGCTTAAAATTTTTAAAGGGCACCAGGTGTACCCTCAAGCACACCACTAAAGATCACTCTATAATTTGAGATACCATAATTGGAACATTTAGATCTCCAGGTATACAAATTTAGTAACTAATAAAATTTACCAAGACAAGAAATACACATTGTTCAAGGGGCACATTTCACTCTTCATCTTCTTCAAGGATTCGGGCTGCGACAGTTAATGGTAATTCTGCACCTTCATGTTATCCTCTTAGCACAAAACTAACTGCTGCTTCTCAAACAAACTACTGTATCTCAAACAAACTGCTGCATCTCTTCCCCTGGACAGGGAGAACAAGGCTGATCTAGGTCGACATGGTGGGTCTTCCGACTCAGACGTCTTCCAAAAACGTGCTGCACCCCCAGTTTCAACCCGGGGATAAAAACCTGACAACTTAGGAAACTTGCACTCCTAAGAGAGAGGGACCTTCCGCTCAATCACCCGAAACTGAATAAAGGTTGTCCCATGCACTTAGCACGCAGGAAAACTCTGGAGAGCCGAGGGGAAAGGGTGAGAGAGGAGAAGATGGGAGGCAAGGGAAAGGAAAGGAGGGGAAGTCTCTCTCTCGGTTGACTGTTCTGAGCGACGTAGTACTAGAGATGGGAAAATTACCATAATTTTCCAGTATTTTTTAGTTTTAAGCATTTAACAGAAAATTATGGTTAAATAAGAAAGCCAATAGCAATAGGAAGGGAATAACGATGTTTAAACCATACTTAATAGAACATTAACCTGTTAGAAATTTTTATAATTGTAAAAAGAACTATTGTAGCAACACGCAATCTGGCTTTCTTTTGTCAAAGTATGAGAAATTTTCTAGAAGAATATTCTACTAATAATTACTCAATAATGTTAAAATTTAAGTAAAATATGCCAAAAATTAGTTGTACATGCCTCAATTTATAATTAAACACGTCGAAAATGTGGATTTTGCTTAAAAGAACATGTTGGGAATTTATCTGTACTACTAAGCTACTTTTGAAATATTTTGACATTTCATTTTGAAATGATCGCCCGAAACAAAGAGCAATGGCTGGCCGGGGAAAACCTTCGGTGAATTGACCAGGGAAAACCCTTGGTACGTTGACCATAGTAATAAAGAAAGCATTGGGTTGAGGGAGCACGCAAGCAGTATTTTATGACAGACGTTCCAGCTGATACCTGTGTACATACTTTTCTTTGCGTATTCTAAGAAATTACCACCCCTGCCAATTCTGAAAATTTTCCTCGAGCGTGAAAGAAACGATCCAGGGTAGCTAGTGGGGGAGTAAGAGGGAATTATACCCTTAGGAGCCGTGCACGCTCGGCCCCAAAAAGGGTAGGATAATCCCCTCTGGGTCGCTAAAATCACTTAGCCTATTTCCCGGAAGTCAGCGGGATCCCCAGTCTAAGACAATTGGGCGGCGGTTTCTGTTTGTTTCCCTGCGGAAGATTCGGGAGAATATACCCCCCTGGTATTATGAAAAGGAAGTGCCGGAATCTGCAGATGAGAGTAGGAGAATGATTCTCTGTTATTCACAGACATGTCAGAAAATGAGTTTTTATTCTCCCGCATTCTCACATAAAGCTGCCCCAAAGATTGCCCTTCATTGAAGAGTGACTCTTACGTTACAATAAACTTCCTCAACCTGAAATAACATAATAAACAATAATAAACCAAAGGAAAACAAGCTGAAAAATGAGCCATTGGAAAATAATTTCACCTTTATTGCACTTACAATTAGTAGGAAGAAGTGGGACCTTTTTTCAGAAGAAATTGTATGATCTAAGGCTTTCATAGTGATGAGGTCAATATAAAAATTTCATGAAGAAGTAGCTATCTGATCTTAGAATTTGTACATTTTGTATAACTTAGCAGAAAAATGTAGATTTTCATCTTTCCTTAGGAAAAAATCATGGATGGCACAATGTATCGGCAAAGTTGATGCCGGCACCGTGGAGATGACGGGAAGAAAATAAAGAAAAATACTAAATCGAGAAAAAAAAGAATGTAATAAAGCAGCAATACAACAATCAAATGTCTAAAATGAGGTCCAAGTCTATTTAGAAGATTCATTATGGGAAATTTACAAAATAAATAATCCTAGAGGTTTTTACGCGTTGCCCACGTAAGAAAAAGGAGAAAATTCAGTTTCTGCTACCTCTGCCAGTCATGGGATAACTTCTAAAAATATCTGCTAGATGAGTAAAAAATCGTACCATTCATTACATCTAGCGATGAAATATGGAACTACGAGTAAAAGTTGTTGACGCGACGAGTAAATTCAGTCGGAACTGGAAAGGAAGAGCAATTCCGTGGCAGGACGAGTTAACTCGGGCGCGCCAAAAAAGGAACCACCACTTTGGACGAGTAAACTTGCCCACGTCAGGGAAGGGGTTAAATTAGATAGAATTTCTGAGCTTTATCTGCTGCTAATTCAGTAGTGATTTGAAAGATACACTCCACAACTATGTAAAAACTGTATATTTTGTGAAGCATGTAAACATTAAAAATTATGTTGTGCTACTGCTAGCTATCCCTACGATCTCAGTCAGTGACCAATTTGTTAATGTCTTACTGGTATGGATTGTCAGATTGGTAGGTCATTATTATTAGACAAAGAAATTTATTAGCCATTAAATGCACTGTATACAAGCCACAGCAGGCCCTTAATCTTTCGTTCCAGTTAAGCTTTCATTGATTTCTTTTCATTGAGGCATTATTTATTCTGGAAAGCAGTGTGTCTACTTCTTTTTACTTTTATCATCCACTTTTAAAAACCAATTTCTGACGTGCTGTTCTTGTTTGTGCACTTCTGGCAGGCTATATCTGCAGTATCATTTCGGCTTGTTCCTTTGTAAAATTAGCTGTGTTTAATGTGAATGTTGCCATTTTTTCTGGTAGTCGTGTAGTATGCAAGAGATGGATGACTCAATGTTTATAAAATGTAAACTTCCATTATTTTTTGTTCTAAGGTTTCCACGGCATTGATCAGTTGATTTTCTCTCCATTTCTCTGGTATTTCAACCTAAAGACACTGGTTGGAACACCAGTGAAACTGTTGTCCATCAATGTCAATGCACATGGTGAAGACCCGATAAATGGAGAGAAAATCAATTTCATTATTTTTGTGGTATAATAAAACTTACAATTTTCAGGTGTCTGCAGTTTTGGCTAATGATGAAATAATGCTTTGCATTAAGCCTGGAGAGCATGGCTCAACATATGGAGGGAATCCACTTGGTTGCAAGGTTGCACTTGCAGCACTCAAAGTCTTGATTGAAGAGAATCTCGCAGAGAATGCCCAAAAACTTGGCACAAAGTTCAGGGAAGAACTCCGAAAGTGTTTACCTCAAAGTGTGGTGCCAATCGTTCGTGGTAAAGGACTTCTTAATGCAATTGTCATTGATTCAGGTATGTATTAAAGATAATTCAGTGTCATAAGGTAAATAGAGCTATTCAATGTTTTAATATTTTCTGGTTTGTGATATGCGTTCCACCCTCTGTGCTGCCTTTGTCATCCACCTATACCACTTTCCTCACATTTATTTTCACTTCTCCCAAATCATGTTCTCTAGAATTTAAAAAAAATTGTTCTTGTAATCCCCGATTTGCATTCCAATTAACTCTTTGAGCTCACTTCTCTGTCCTCATCCATCATAAGAACAATTCATCGCAGGCAATGTTTCAAGAAGGTACTATAGGGAGATGAAGTTAAAAGGGTGTAACTTACAGCAAAGCACATAGTCAGCTTTCAAAAATACAAGTTACATATGTAAGGAAACATTCCTATTGCATCTTTTGTCTAAACTGTTGCGTACAATGGTCTTCAAGTTGGTTGCGGAAATGGGGGATCAAGATTAAAGCCTCGTTCACAACAATTTAACTTGACATAGCTTGGCTTGACTCGGCACAATGCCCGCGATGAGACCTTAAGAATAGCGTCTGCCAGTTCACAACAACTAAAAGTGGCCCTGTATATACATATATGTATCCTGTGATTCTGTATGCCTGCACCAAATACCTCTCTCTTGTCAGAAATACGGATGTTCACATGCATGACACCTGGGGTAAGGATAATCTTTATAAGGGCCATTGCCGAGTAACAGTACTTCAAAAAAAACCCTGGAGGTTTCAGGAGAACTGCTCTGTAATAGACTTCTTGATAAGTTAAAACAAATATATACTTCCCCAAGGAAACAAATTCAAAAAACCTTCTAAGACCTTTTTGTTAAAAATTGTTTTTATGGCATCCAAGAATACAAAGAAAGAGCCAATGCAGTGAAATCTGTTTTGTTGACCTAGAGTACCCATGTCGTAATCTCATTATCATTTTGTTATGCATGTATTTCAAATTAGGACCCTAGTTAAAGCCCAAAAGATGTATTTTTTGGGGAATATCTACTTGTATGAATCTGTTTATTAAGGATGAGTCGATTCTAAATGTCAATTCTTGATTCCACCGATTCTCAGGCTTAGAATCGGTATCGAGAATCGATCACCTAAAGTCGATTCTGATTCCATCAATTCCAGATAGATAAATATTTTAAACATAGACTGTAAGCTGAGGATTTATTTCTATTTGACATTGAACACACTTTTTGAGCTACTTTATTGTCTTTGCTATATTAATCCAGCCAGTACTTGAATTTAAATAATAGTCATACACTACTGGTATATCAATATCCCACCTGATATTAGGAATAAAAATCTATGGAATTGGAATTGAGAATCAGGAATTGATTTATAAGAATCTGAATCGAAAAAAAGTTTAATCGACTCATCCCTACTGTTTATAAATGCAAATCTTATATATTTGTGAAGTTTTTTGAATCTTTTATGTAGTCCATACAATCATGTATTGTTCTTTGGTGAATAAATCTATCTATCTATCACATTGTGCAACTGGCTCTAAGTGTGCGATCGTCCAAATTGAGTGGGTCATTTATGCAGTTAATGCTCCAAAAACAGAGGAATCATTTTAAGTATTGGAAATGCCATGATTATTTGTCCAAGCAAAAGTTAGCCAAAAATAATTGACAACATGCATAGTTTTTTGATTTGACTTTACTGGACAAATTTTGCGCAATAGTTACTGGACAAATTTTGAATGATAGTCGTACTGGATGTATCATTTTTCCCCAACAAAGTGACTTCTTTTCATGAGCCAAGACTCCATCTGACGTTCTCTTCTTGACATATTGAAGACTGGACATGTTATTTTTTCCAAATTTCCCCTGTGGCTGGGTATTTAAATATATATTAATTGTACAAAACATGAGCATATTTGTGATGCATCCATAACAAGTGGCTTGCAAAATATGAGTAAATTCTTGAGCTGTCTGTTGTGTTAATCAATGAGTAGCATTCTCTATTTTTAAGTGACTCCTACCACACTGCCTGTGGATTATGGTCCTATGGTAGGAAAATAAGTTAGCTAACAGTGATTGGTGCCATTGTTTATCTTTTTCATTACAGAACATGATGCATGGGATATTTGTGTCAAGCTAATGGAAAATGGTTTACTTGCCAAGCCTACCCATGGTGATATCATACGCTTCGCTCCACCTCTAGTCATCAATGAAGAGCATTTGAACAAATGCATTGAAATCATTGTAAACACAATACTCAGCCTTAAATAACGGAATGGTTTTGATGCCACTCATGTGAAAAGGCACTCTCCTTTGAATGTTCCCTCCAAAAAAAATCAAAACTATTTTGGTTTAAGTAAGTTCCCTTTCTGCTTTTTTATTTAAATTGTGGATATTCTGATTGAAACCCAGTCAATTGTGTGTTATAGTCAAGCTTTTTATACTTAAATAACAAATGATGCAACTGTGATATTTAAACAGTCCGTATTTTAGTCTTCTTTCTTTGATGTTAATAAATGAACTATTTTTCTCCCTAAATTGCCAGAATCTGTTTATATATTTTTTTGCCATTTTTTTAAGTTTGCATTTAAATTTTTGTAATTTTGTTTTGTACTCTCAGGCTTGTGTATTTTACCTCATTATAATCAAAAAATTGTCATCAATGATGAACTGTTATTATACCATTTACAAATAAAACCATTTTTGTCAGATAACTTATTGATTTTCCCAGGAATGATACTAAGATAGGTAGTAAATCTCTGGCATATTTTCAATTATCTTTGCTGAAATACATTTGTTAATCAAAATTATAAAGTTGCTTACTCAACTCATTGAGTTAGTAGCACAGTCTCATCAGTTTGAATGTCATAGTTTTGTCATGGTCTTCAGTTGAGAATAGTAACTAGGGTGTGATCCTTGCCAATCACCCGAGGAATGTTTATTCCCTAACTGCTTGGAGACAGCTTCACTGTTAGTAGTGTTAAGTAGTTATTTAAACTAACAAAATGAGTATTGTGGAAAGTAATCCTCAGTACAATTGCATGGAAACAGTATTAAGTCTATCATTAGAAAATCTCTGATAGTAGAACTGAGTGGCCAGTGTTAATTATATTCTCAAAAACCAGGAATTAGAAAATCCATATGGAATCCTTTGATCAGTAAAATAAATACAGAGTAATGGAGGGATGATAATGTTTAATCTTCCTAAATCCCAAGGTGACAAATTTTGCATCTAGTGTAATGTTATGAACTTTCACTGCAGAAAATTAATGCTGCAAGGTTTGAAAATATATTTCCATCGAAACCTTTTAGTAGTCCATTATGACGAAACTTGATTCTTATGTAAAATTAGAGTGTAATTAATCCCTGGCCACTCACCTGCAGCAAATTTTTAGCTGTGTAAAATTGTCTCCTCCATTTTCATGAACAATAAATGATTATGCTGTGCAAATTTCTGGCCTCATAATCCGGGTAGGCTGCGCAGCTTTGTTTTATGGATAGGAAAACCAGAATGCTGTGAAATTCAGCTGATGAAGGGGTGAAATTGAAACTCTATTTAATGCTTTGATATATTTTGCCAATCGTAGAAAATTATAGACAGTTGGATGTGTGCTTGCTCCGACAGAGTTTGATGTTTTAATTTTCAAAGCTGTGACTGAGTGTACAATGAAAATTGACCTGATTGCAGCTTAGTACTGATATTACACAGGCACACATTTTCCTATTTTGTTATTAAGATTTTTATTTTAACGAACTGGTTTGCAGTTTTTCTTTCCAAATTTTTATAGCTCGGAAGCCAAACTTGAAGCAGCAAAATGATGTGTTGAAAATTTTCTTATGTCAAAAAATAACCGTGCTGGCTGTGTCATGATGCCACTCAGCTTGTGTAGGGTAGGGCTGCCAACACTCGGAGAATGAAAATGAGGACTAGTCACTCCGAAAATGAGGAATTTTGAGGATGGTTTTCAGGTCATTCCATGTCAATTCATCCACAAACCTGAGGCTTTGACACCCACCATCACAGGTTTTAACAAAACTTGGTACATTTTATCCCGTCATCAGTTCAAGTAACTGATCCAAATTTCATTTATCTAGCTCAAGTAGTTTTTCACTTATGGACTCTCAAACTTCGAACAATTCCTCAATTTCTTCCATGCACATCTCAAAATGTATCTTTTTACCAAAAACATTGTATCTCACTCATTTATGAATCATTTCTCAAGATAATTACCGGCAAAAATGGCAATGAGGATTTCAGAAAAAAAACTTCCTCTTTGGTCTTAAAAATTCTTTTGTAATGTCTTAGCAGCATTTTTTGGCATCGAACATGGTGAAATACTAATTCCATTATCAATAAAAGGTAATGAGTTCATGATTTTCCCGAAATAGTTGTCGGAGCACAATTTTATGTCATGTTCTCCATTAGACAGGGCTGATACCAGGTCACCTTTTGTCACCTTTAGTCACTTTTTTAAAAATTAGGTCACTTAAATTTACTATTTTACTGCGGAGATCACTAATAGTCACTTTTTGGTCATAAATATCAGTTCGTCATATTTTAATGCCGCTGCGATGGCGGGAAACAGCTCTGCGACCCTATACAGTACTCGTTTTGTGCGTGCTCAGTGCAGGGCCACTGGGGCAGGGGTGGGGGAAGAGGGATAGACTGGTTACACACTAGTGGATTTACCAATGCAGCTTTTTTGCCGTTGCTGTCAATCAAGTAGTGGTGCGACGAAACCAATGGAAGCCTACACACTAGGCTGTAGCCTCATATCAGATTTGACATTTGAGCAAAAGAAAAAATGGAATAGCAATCCATAGTGATGAGTAATTCCTTCCTCATGCTAGTCATCAGATTGAATGACTGACAATGTTTATTTTTGAAAAAGAATTATTTTATGAAATGTTTCATTTAATTTTATTTTATTTTCGAAAACGAAAATTTGTATATATTCTTGATTTTAAATGTTGATATGTTTAATTATCATGTGTATTTAACCCAAGTTGTCCTGTTTTCGTTCCTCCTATTACTCCCATGTCCTAAGACCGAAAGTAGGAAAGGTTTGTTAGTGCTTGGTGGCCAAAAGTCTCTATTTTTGGTCACTTTTAGGTCAATTGTTGATCGTTTTTTGGTCACTATTTGGTTACTATTTCACCTAGGAAAAGACACTATTATTCAGGTCTCAGACTGGTAGCAGCCCTGTCATTAGAACGAGAGACTCTAATGAAATCTAAGTTTTTTTACTGTTAAAACTTCATTATAATACCTGCGTTGCCTAAATGACTGTTTTGATGCATAAGATCATACCTGTGATTATTTTTTGAATTGTTGCTGTGGCATAGGAAAACTGCTCTCAAAATATGTGTCACAATTGCAGGTTACACTTTTTATTACAAATTTTAATTAATCATTGAATTAAACTTAGTAAAATGGTTCAGGCCTCATTTAGTGCAAAACTTGAGTGCCTGCAAAATATACTGAGCATTAGCAAGAACTATTTTGAAGGAGTTTTGATTCTGTACGCTAACATTTAAAATCAAACTTTGGCGTGATGTAAACTATGTTCTCACATTAAACAGACTTTGACAAACGTAAATAATAACCTACTTCACATAGATGCATTTTAAATCAGTTAAAAATAAGCTCTGATCACAAATGGGTCGTGTGCCATACTTATGCGGTATTTTTAGAAAGTGTAAAAAAAACTACATATCATTATGTATAACTCTTCCATAACACTTAGCATCCTAAATGCTGATTAGGCATACATATTCAGATTAATATGAATGTAATTTATGCTTTGTATTCACTGTAAATGACTACTGCGTGTACATTTTGGACTAACTGGCTCTGAAGATGTCCTCATTTTCAAGCATTATTATGTTACTTACTTGATTTTTTGATAATTCGTGTGTATTATCACATTTTTATGGTCATAATATCTGTTTCAATTTTGATATTTAGAACTCAGACCACTCCTTGGGCTATGGTGATTCCAATTCCAAGGGCCCCATTCATTCCAGGAAGGACTCGACCTTTACAATTTTGTGGTGGTGATGTCACAGCCTCAACAAATTTCAGCTTTTAAATAATATTATTTGATTTTTTTTAGATAGTGATGTCAAAATTCCATCATTCTCACAGCTTGATAATTCCTAGGCCTTCTTGAATAGGGCTCTAAGTAACCAAAGAGAACACATTATTTCCTCCTCTATATCGCTTGGGGCAGACAGTAAGTACATAAAGATAAACAATTTTACATTTGCTGGGTGATGGGTTAATGCAATGTGAAAGTAAAAACAATTATGTAATTTTACACATTTACATCATACTCAGCTTGTATTTGAGATTCATCTGAGGAACAGGCGATTAAAGAATTGTATTATATTGAAGAATCCATCAGATTTATAAAAAACATATTTAGGGAAATATCAAAATGTAACTGACGTGAGTTATGAAAGGACTGGAATGAGAGTACCTCCGAATATTTAGAATGTGAGTGAGAAGAAGGCTTTAAGAAAGGTACCCAAGGACCAAGTTTCTGACTCAAGATTACATATTGAGTTTCAATGATGAATGAGGTTGGGGAGTATTAGAAGGAAAATAATGGGGAATTATGAAAAGGAAAAGAAGTACATCCATGGTGAATTCAACCACCTGGTTAAATTAAAGGCAATAAGCACAAGTGCTCGTAGGTTTTCATTACCTCCTCATTTTCTCTTGCACCAATTTAGACCAAAGCAAAACCATGGAAAGCACCCGTAAAATTAAATACAGCATAATATACCATATTTCTTCGAATATAAGCCACACTTTAATATAAGCCGTACCCCCTTTTTGGGGTCTCAAGGAGGGAAAAAAGTTAATTTGCTAATTTAAGCCGCAACCTTTTTGGTGCATCCCATACCACCTACAGTATTAGGCATTAGATTTTATATCTGTTTTTACATTACCTATGTAACTGTGACACAATGTTACCTATATTATCCTTTAATATATGAATAAATTGTGCACCAATTTCACCTTTTTCAGCATTATTTCTTACTTTCCCCGTGGATTTGGTGAGTTTAGCTGGTGTCCGCGTGAATCCGAATGGCTGGTTTGTTCAAATCGGTCATTTTTACGATTTTATAAGAAAGTTCTCGAATTTAATCTGCACCTAGAATATAAGCCGCACCCCAATTTGGAGGCCCCAAAATCGGGAAATAAATTGCGGCTTATATTTGGAGAAATACGGTAATATGGATAGAACTCTTTTGTCTTTCGCATAACACTAAATTGGCTAGCATCTTAACAACCTCTGTTACATAGACAATGATATCTATGCTGCAAAAGATATTGAAGAGTAAGGATGAGAAAAATCATAAATTTTGTGAGAATGTTTGGCTTGGGGCACGTGCTAGTCCATTTGAAGAGGCCACCAATGAATCCTTCAAAGCATTTAAGTGATTGACAGTTACCACTTGAGTCACTCCATCATTTACATCCATTATCCATCAGCTGAATGAAGTAAATTGGCTCGTATTGGCTGTAATTGCTCTCCTCAATTGGATGGTGAAAAATCCTTTTATCATATTTAAAAAAGTGATAAACATTCAAATATAAATTAAAGTTCTCTGATGATACATCTCTCAAATAATACTATTGTATGTCATTTTTAATCGTAGAAAAGGAAAGATTATGATAAGAATTTTGATGCTATGAAATGAGTGAGCAGTGAGGAATTGTTCTCAGTAAAATTTTTTCAATACATGTAGTTAATTCACCAAGGTATCGGCATTTAGAAAGATTATTAAAACATGGAAGAAAGAATATTTTGAGTAGGTACCCTTTTTAGGTTGAAATATTTGTTGCTATATTTGCAAACATGGGCTTCGTAATGTTTTACGAGAAAGAAATATTTCTAGCCACAAGCATCTGCTTAACATATTCCACAATTTGGTAGACGGGTGTTCGGTAAAATTCTGAGAAGCATATTAAAACATAAAATAATTCAGGCCGACAGTTTTAGAGCGACCATGGTTTTGACTGTTAAATACTTAGTCATTTTAAAACCTTGAAAAATGACTATCAAATTTGAAACCATGGCTAGTGAAAAAATATACCTTGTTATCAATGAGTGGAATCGCTGGACTTCGCCAATATGTTTGTTGAGATAAATTAATCGCAGGGAGACTTCCGAGTGTAGTTGTGTGGTGAGCACTTTGTGGCTCAACGTTAGGTCCCGCGTTGCAGGGAGTATCTTCAGGATCGAGTTCTTCAGGAAATTCAATTTCTTTCCTGAAGACGCTCGCTGCAACGCGGGAGGAAACGTTGAGCCACAAAATGCTCACAACGCTGCTAAACTTTGTAGCCTCCCAATAGGAATCACGAAACTCTGCGAATGCCTTCGACTTACGTAAATCGCGAGGACGCTCGTTTTCTTAGCGTAAGAAAACTTTACGGCAAGGCTCACGAATCTTTCCTTTCGCGCAAACTATAATGAAGAACCGTGGAATCTGTGTCGTATTACACGTTACTCCGAGATATGGCGAAACTCCGGCATTTGCTTCTTTATCCTTGAGTTTTTGAGGTTTCTGCGCTGCGAGCGAAATATAGATTCCGGAACAGATGGCGCATCGACGGACGAAACAATTCCCACGGAATTAAGGATCGATCGACGCGAGCCGATTGAACCGTCTGGGGAGGATTTATTCTTGGTGGGCACGGTTAATCCTTTCGACACCCCTAATTTTCCAATTCGCTAAGCTCCTCGGTCGCTTTGGTCTCGCACGTGCGGCATCTGCTTGTCCCCCTCTCCCCAGGGGGCGAGATAATTCTCACGTCAATCATTCCGCGGGGGGGCTTGCGATCAGAGGGGAAAGGGAATGTCGGAGCGACCTCTCTCCACTCCACTTCTCTCTCCCTATTAACTCAATCTCTCTTGCTCACTATAATCTGCTCTTTTTGTATTTCACATCGCCGCTCTCTTTTTCTCGGCATGGAATGGGGAGCGCCGGCGTTCGTATTCACGGCCAACTCCCGCGTGTTTAACACTCCCATTCTACCACTTTTTGCGGCCGCGAAACGCAATACCGTAGTGTGATGGGCGCTGGGAAGCTCTGATCAAGGCCGTTCGATGTCTCGATCGTCCACCTCCTTCGATTCGATATCCGTAGAGCAACATTTATATCGAATCAAACAATACTGGTTCCGAGTTAGGTCGATCGCTCCTTCGATATTGAGAGAGCAACATATGTAACTGAACAATCCTGGTCCCTCGGGACCTGGCGCACTAACTGAGATGAATTAGCGTTTTCATTAGGTACTCGAGGCAAATAATGAAAAATTGCGTCTCGTTGTGATATTTTTATAAAAGTACTTAAAAAAATATATTTCTGCCAACGTTTCCAATCGCTCAGCTAACGGGTGAAAATTCATTATGGCCGTACTTATGGTCACACTTGAGAAAAGTAATGTTGCAACTGTTTCGACTTCGAAAACCAACCAGAACGTTTAGAACATAATTAGGTTGAGGGCGTCTCGCACTGAGTTTTCGCACCTGCTACCACTTCCCTCTTCGGAGTCCTGTACTCAAGATTTACTCTATGGTAGAACCCACGTCTCAATCCGAAAATAAAAATTGAAAAACACGATTTAGTCCCGTGAAATATCGTACCTTTTCGGATCGACTGAAATTTATTACTTAGCCTTTTCGTATCAGATATGGTTTTGTGCCTTTTAGTGAATGGCCATTTCTTTATTTTTCGGTTTAGTATAATAGGTCCGATACCTTTGATTATCGGACATTTTCGTACCGGATCACACCCCTGGTTGAGGCTGAACTCCTCCGGATTCGGATATCCGTTGGTGACATTGTTAGCATAAGAAGCTTGTTTGAGACACTAGGAAAGAGTGAAACATTAATTACAAATGCAAAATTTAGTCAAAGATACGATACAAGATACTTTTTGGCTTAATACTAACGTAAATGATGGTAGTTGTGTACTCAAGCTTCCTCTCTTCAAGGTGGAATTGCAAGTATCGTGACTACGTTTTTCGTCAAAAAAATACTGGAATAATCAAAACATGAAATTGACGACGCAACGTTGGCAATTATTTAATCTTTCTTTTGGCGCCCCTTCCATATTTTCACCTGAGGCGATTGCCTCACGGAAGTGTGAGTTTGGCTGGGAAGTTACGAGGGAACTGGCGGGCTAACTAGGGCGAATTCACATTTCATTGGGTACTCAAAACAGCTGATTCTGTAGGTTTTATTTAGACATGAGGGTGAAAAAATTGAGCTAGTGGATGATTTAGTGTATTATGGCCGAATGTTTGTGAAATATGGAAGGATAGATGAAGAGATTAAAAAGCGTGCGAATGCTGGAAGAATATTCGTTTGTAGTATGTGGACTAAGTAGGTATATTAAGGAATTTTTAAAAGTATTCTAAAAGATGATTGGTAGGTTATTGGATAGTCCCCATCCTGCATCCCATTTTCATACACATTGTCCCGCCATTAGATCCCTCTTCAATTCTTCATATCTTCTACCTCCTCTTATTTCGTCCAAAATTCCTATCCTCTTCCTTCCTCTTCCACGCTTCCCCAGTGTTCTCCCCTCTATGAGTGATATCCCCTCCTCTCCCTCTCTCCTCCTCTCTTCAACATGCCCTCTCCTCTCAAAACCTCCTCCATCCATTTTTTCTGCCTTCTCCTAACCTCTGCCACAAGCTTCCTCTCCTCCCCAACCATATCCAATACCTCTTCCTCGCCACCCAGCTCACCCTCTCCATTCTCCTCCAAACGCATATCTCAAACACCTCAAGTTTACGCACATCCTCCCTTCGCAATGACCAAGTTTCCGACCCATACAGCGCCACGCTCCGTATTAAAGTTTCCACCAGTCTTTTCTTTACATCTCCTCATCAATTCCCATCTCTTCAAAAATTCTTCTTTAGCAAGGGCCTTTCTGCATCTGATGTCCTTACCACTAAACCCATGCTCCTCCAAAATACTACCCAGATACGTAAACTTCTCGGCCTGCTCTATCTTGTTCCCTCCCACCCTTATATACAGCCCCGCCTTCTTACTTCTAGAAAATCTCTCCACTTTCGTTTTCTTGTGGTTTATCTTCATCCCATACCTTTCGACTTGCACTTCTAACGCATTCATCATTGACTGTAACCCCTTGGCAGACTGACAAACCAATGCTTGGTCATCTGCAAATCTCACTGATTTTATCAGCTCTCCTCCTACCTTTATTCCTTCCTCCTTATCCCCCCATAATACCCACCTTTTTTTCTCTGAATACACGTTGAAAAGCAATGATGATAGTGGGCACCCCTGCCGCACTCCCTGTATTATCATGGCCCATTCCGATTCTCCATTGGTTACCCTAACCTGCGCCGTCTGGTTCATATGCAGATTACGAATGAGACGCCTGTCCCTTCAATTGACCCCTAATTTCTTCAACACTCCCATTAATTTCATCCAGTCCACCCTATCAAACGCCTTCTCGAAATACACGAAGCAATCAAAAACACCCTGCTCATACTCTGTTTCTTTCTACTAGCGTCCTCATAACCGCTATGGCGTCTCGCGCTCCCGCCCCTCTCCTAAACCCGAACTGGTCGTTTCCCAGGTATTCATTAGCCTTCTATTTATAATTCTCAGAACTACTTTGGCCGCGTGAGTTATTAAGCTTATTTTCCTTTAGTCTTTGCACATTTTTGCCTTGCTCTTCGTCGGTATCGGAATTAGTATTGCCTTCGCGAAGTCTTCCGGCCACAATCCATCCACATAAATCCTACGAATAAGCGCAAAAAGTTTACCTCTTCCGTTCTTCCCCATTCTCTTTATAAACTCTACAGGTATGTTATCTATTCCCACCGCCTTATTTCTTTTCACTTCTCGTAGGGCTCTTTCGATTTCGCTATCTAGGATACCGGGTCCGATGCTGTCTTCCCTTTCTATATCTAACGTACTGGGCCTTATTTCCTTACCATAAAGCTCTACTACATATTCCTTCCACCTATCCTGGATCTCTGTTTTTTCTGCGATCAGCTTTCCTGTCTTGTTTTTAATCGTTGTAATGCCCCTTCCCTTACTACCTCCCGTCAGTTCCTTTACTTTCCTATTTAATGCATCTGGTCCTCCCTCTTTTTGGTATTTCTCTAACGAGTCGATCTGCTCTCTCCACCACGCCTCTCTCTAACTTTCTTTGTTTCCCTTCTAAGCCTGTTGTTTAGTTCACGGTATTTTCTCTTGCCTAGTTCTGAGTTTACGCTCTTCCATTTCCTTCTCCCCTGCATCTCCATTATCATCTCGTTTGTGATCCATGGTTTTCTAATTTTAGTTGCACTGACTATGCCTACCGTTGCTTTCGCCGCTTCTAAAATTCTATTTTTCATGCTTCCCCGTTCATCTTCCACTGATCTTACTCCATGACCCTCACTCAAAAAACTTTTTTTTAAGTATTTTTTAAAAATTCTTGTGTAAAATTAAAATGTTAAATCTTTTATTTAAATTTTAGCGACACACTCGGGCGTACTCCATCAAACATTAAAGTGTGTTGCGACACCGGTGCAGAGGATAAAAGCAATAAGTTTTTGACACGAAAATAATATTTTTGGCATTATTCATTTAATTTTTATTACGACTACGCAAGAAAATTCGACGCGTAAGTAACTTGAGTTCTGTCCAAGAGTTGTCTTAGCAAAATCTTCATGCCTTATCACGCTGTCCCTGTGAAGCGTGTGAATCGGGAACCGCTCGCTGGGCATAAATACCTGCCCTTGGCTGTGCCAATATTTTAGTCTATTTCAGCAGGATTTTCAACTAGTCTTGTAATAATATAGTGAATGCTATTGTTTTCGTTACATTGAGGCTATTCCTGCGTCTTAGATAACGGGAGCTGGTCTCAACTCGGACCATTGCAATGGGAGACCGGGGATGGTTTCCTCCTTGCACGCAAAGGGTATACAGTTCAAACCCCTGCCTTTTTATTCCGAGAAATTCACCCTCTTCCCAAGCCCTTCAGTCCGAAGGGCGTAGCAAGGGCGGCGGTAATTGCAGAGGTGATCGAGAGGGGGGGGGGTACGTTTGCGCATGTCGGATTCCGGGCAATTAAATGCGGCGGGAAAATGAGGCGTCCACCTCCCCTGCTTCGCTAAGTCAACATGATGAAGGTACTTTTGCGCAATTATCCGGTAAAAATTCCCCGGAAAATATCATTCGCGACGTCTGTTGGTCTTTAATGATACGTACCCCGTTTCGTTTCCATGCAGTTTTATTTTTTAATGCGCCACGAGCATAAAAAAAACCAGCTGTGGAACAAGTACGAACACGAGCTAGGACATGAAGACTGTAAGTCGACTCTAAATATACGGCTATCATCTTTTCGATATACAACCAAGGAAATTTATTTATTTATTTGAAAAGTTGATCACATACAGCATTTCTGCCAATTTACAGTGACATAGTAACAAGATAAAAAATGGGTATCCGTAAGAGGTGTAACAAAAAAAAACAACAAGCATAACATCAGAGACAAGATTACAAAATACAATTAAAAAAAAACAACAAAATATGAAAAGGGAGTCTTAGTCATTAACAGATATGTGGGACATCGCAAGGTTAATGAAAGAGTCAGATGATAGCAGGAAAGGATCGACATTATCAGGTAGGGAGTTAAGAAGTGAGGAGAGTTGGTAGTATAGTGAACGTTTGATAAGAGAAAGTCTGGGGATAGGCAAGTGGAGAAAAGAATGGGAACGAGTGGATCGGCAAGGGACTCGGAAATTAACGAAAGAAAGTAATTCAGGAGAATCGATATTCGAGTTGAGAATGTTGTAAATTAATTTTAAATCATTTTTTGCTCTTCGATCGGAGAGGTTCGGTATGCCAAGGGAAGATAAGATGGAATCAGTCGGCATGTCGCGGAAATGGGGAACTCTGTATTTTACAATCCTGGCAAAGAAACTAGTTAGACTGTTAAGCTGAGCAAGGTTAGTTGTGGCAGAGATGGTCCAAATGGGGGAGCAATATGAAGTGATTGGAAGAATAAATGTTGAAAAGAACGATCGTAGTGCTATGGGGTGAGAGATTTCCGTGAGGCGGTAAAGTAGACCTAAAAGTGACATTGCTTTGTTTTTAATCGAATGGATATGTTTGGAAAAGTTTAGTTTGTTGTCAGTTAGAATTCCTAGATCCTTCACCGACAGGACACGATTGAGCGGTTGAGAATTTATTGAGTAATTAAATTTTAGTGGATGTTTTTTGAGGGAAATTGAAATCGTACTGCATTTGGAAGAATTTAGATTAAGTCTCCAGGTATTGCACCATTTGGTGGTCTTGTCTAGGGCATTTTGAATGTCTTGGCAGTCAGAGGAACCTTGAATGGGTTTAAAGATTTTACAATCATCAGCGTAAAGAAGGGTGTGAGCTTGGGAGGGAGACACTAGGGAGGCAAGGTCATCAAGGAAGAGATTGAATAAATATGGCCATAAGACACTACCCTGAGGAACTCCTGACGTTACCTCAGACCAGTGGGAAGAGGTACCTGAAAGTATAACCCGTTGCGTTCTATTACTGAGAAAGGATTTCAGGAGGTCAAGAAAATTACCGTGTATGTTGAACCGCTGACTAAGCTTGTGAAATAGCAGGGCATGGTCGAGAGAATCAAAAGCTTTTGAAAAATCAAGGAAGATGGAATAAAGTTGCATATTATTAGCTATCGATGTAACAGCATGGTTTTGAAAAACTGCTAAGTTAGTCAGACATGATCGACTGGGAAGGAAGCCATGTTGGTTACTGGACAGGTGAGGAGAGGTAAAGTAATATAGTCTGTTGAGGATAATCCTCTCGGCAGCAGAGGATAGGATGGGAAGTAATGAAATAGGTCGGTAGTTAGAAACATCGGATTTTGGGCCTGATTTATGGATAGGAATAATGTTAGCCATTTTCCATTGAAGAGGAAAGACTCCGAGCAAGAAGCAGCGATTCATAAGGAGGGTTAGGAAATGGCTCGAGACCTCGGTTCGGAACTCCAGAGCTATGTCGTTCATTCATTTATTTGGGTATTCGGCCTGCTTATTGGTAGGTTTTTGCTAGTAATTAGTCGTTATCCTAAAATATCAATTTCTGGGATCTCTTCTCACTTTCCCTCCTGTAGATGGCTCGCCATCAGTACTCTCTTAAATTCCTCATATCTTCAACCTCTCCTTATTTCGTCCAGAACTCCTATCCTCTTCCACGCCATCCCGGCGTTCTCCCCTCTATTACTCTCTTGAACATGTCCTCCCCTCTCAAAACTTCTCCATCCATCCCTTCTGCCTTCTCCGAACCTCCACCACCAGCTTCCTCTCTTCTCCACCCATATCCAATACCTCCTCGTTCGTCTTCCTCGCCACCCAACTCACCCTCTCCACCCTTCTCCAAACCCACATCTCAAACTCCTTAAATCTTCCCACATCCTCCCTTCGCAAAGACCAAGTTCCTGACTCATGCAGCGCCACACTCTATATTCGAGTTTTCACCAGTTTTTTTCTTTACATCTCGTATAAGACCCACCTCATCAATTCCCTTCTCTTTGAAAATACTTCTTTATCCAGGGAATTTCTACATCTGATCCCTACCACTAAGGATATTTTCCTCCAAAATACTACCTTGATACGTAAACTGCTCAACCTGCTCTACAATCCCACCTACCTATCCCATCTACCATCCTGCTTCCATCTCACCCTTATATTTAGCCCCTTCTTACTTCTAGAAAATCTCATTGTCTTGGTCTGCTTACCCTTTATTTTCATCCCATGCCTTTCGCACTGCATCTTTAACGTATTCTTCGTAACCCATTGGCTGACTTGCAAACCAACGCTTGATCATCTGCAAATTAACCGTTTAAGCTGGGGTTGGGTTGGTAAGTTAGATATAGTATGGGGTATCTAGAAGATCCGGGGTCGAATCCCGGCAGACAGAGATTTTTAAGGGAAGTTCGATGCCATGAAGACATCGGGATTCCGCAGAAAATCAAATCGGGATGGATACCGCTTGTCTGCTCTGTCTGCCGCATGGAACGTTGTGCTGTGGACCCATTGGCGTCTTACGTTAAAGAGCTGACTTATTCCGACGCCAGCCTTATCTCCACCCGTCCTCCGTTTCCAAAAATAATCATTCATTCATCAACCTCTCATTCTCAATAGCCGGCCTCGGTGGCGGCGGGGTAATGTCCTCGCTTGGCCAACCCAGAGGTCGTGGGTTCGAATCGAAAAGCTTAGGGTCCGGCCATCCAAGGCATGGTTTTGAGTTCGTCTATATATTAATTAGGTATTAATTGACGAAAATTGTTACCTTTAAAGAAATCATTATTAATAGCGCCAATGTTACCATTTCCTCAGCATAGATGTTAAAAAGTAAAGGCCCGTTGTCGCCTTTACTTTTTAACATCTATGCTGAGGAAATGGTAAGAGAGGCATGGGATGAGCTAGACGTGGGAATGAAAGTAGGAGGCCAGTGGATAAAGTCGGTTAGATTCGCAGACGACCAGGCGTTGGTGAGTCGGTCATCGAAAGGACTGCAAACTTTAGTAGATGCACTGGAAAAGCAGTGTGAGAAATACGGAATTAAGATAAATAATAGGAAAACAAAAGTAATGAGATTCTCTAGGACAAAGAAAGCGAAGCTGGTGATAAGTGTAGGAAGTCACAAACTGGAGCAAGTTGAACAATTTAATTACTTGGGTAGTACGCTAGAAGAAAGAGGACATAGTAGCAAAGACATTAGGAGGAGAATAGCGCTAGCGAAGGAAGCGTTCAATAATAGAAGGGAGCTGATGACGGGGACCTTAAGTAAGGATGTAAAAAAGAGGCTAGTAAAGAGCTTGATATGGAGTGTGGCGTTGTATGGGGCGGAAACGTGGACCTTGAGAAAGGAAGACGAAAATAGGCTGAAGGCTTTTGAGATGTGGGTGTGGAGGAGGATGGAGAAGGTGCGTTGGACGGAAAGGAGGACAAATGAGGAAGTGCTTGACATGGTGGGCGAGGAGAGGAAACTTATAGATGAGATTAGGGGAAGGCAGGGTAGGTGGCTGGAAGGGGTAATGAGGGACGATGGTTTGCTGAAGATCGTGATAGAGGGAAGGATGTTGGGTAAGCGGGGAAGGGGAAGGAAGAGAATCGGTTTTATGGACGGGATGAAGAACGGTAGGACTTATGCTGAGATGAAGAAAGAAATACAAGAGGTAGAAAGGGCACAGCACGTGTAAGAGTTCGTTGGATATTCTCTGACTTTCATCACAACCTACCTCTAACCGGTAGATTACTGTAATGAATGAATGATCTGAGTTGTCGATCGCGTCCCCTTTAATAGCTACTAAAGATGCTCAAAAAGGCGAGATTCTGCGGTCCATCGCGGGAGCTTTTTGTGAGAATATAAAGAAAAAACTGGAGAAGAGTGTAACATGGTGTGCAGAGTTGCATGGCACAGAAACGAGGACTCTAAGGAAGAAGATGAGAATGGGTTGCAAGCGTGTGGATGTTGGTGTTGAGGAGAATAGAGGTTAGTTCGGTGGACGGGAAGGAAAAACAAGTAAGTGTAAACCACAAGTAAACAAGTACATATATTGGGCGAGTAAAGGAAAATACTTGAAGAAATTAGAAGATGGCAGAGTAGGTAGGTGGAACTGGTAATGAGGGGCGAGGGGATAGATTAGATTAGATTGTTGTTGGGGGGGCCTTCGTCAGGAGCCCGGGCACTTAGACCTTTCTTGGTCCATTGTGCCAACCCCATGCCTGTCTGCCACATGCAGACAGGGGACAAGAGCACCTCGGTAGAGGTATGGAGGATTGGCCTCCCCCTGCCTCACCCCAGTACCAGGTATAGAGGATGTCCTCCCTCCAACCGGCCCGGTTTGGCCTGGCCTGGCCTCTCAGGCCTGCCGGTATAGGTATGGAGGGAGTATCATCTCTCCATCCATGCCTGGTTGAGGTATGGAGGAGGGTCACCCATCCAACCACCGTCCGGGCCCAACGTTGCTTAACTTCGGTGTTCTGATGGGAACCGGTGTTTCAACGTGGCTAGGCCCTTGCCCAGGGGGGGGGGGCGAGGGGATTGTGAAGGCCGTGATAAGAGAGTTGGGTAAGCGGGGAAGGGGGAGAAAGAAAGTAAGCTTTATGTATGGGATGAAGAGATGGAGGACGTATGCCGAGCTGAAGAGCGAAATAGGATTTGGATACCAAGACCTTCAGCTGTAATAGATTAGTAGGCATAGATATTCTTACTTCCATCTAAACCTACCCTTAACCGTTAGATCACCTCTAATAATAATTACGAATGCTTTGTACTCTTGAAATTACTACGCCCAGGAAATCCTCCAAGTTCCTGCTCCAGATACCCTCCTAAAGATAGAAACTACCGTCCTGTAATCGCTTACTTCCCTTTGACACCGTGGGGGAATACCCCCAAAACCCCATTTCAGATTATGTAGACCAAAATTTCGCCATCATTCCACCACCTTTGATTCAAAGAGAAGACTTCTTGAATTAGATATCCTGTATTTCCACTGAATTTCATTTTCAGGTAGTGGAAGTTGTGGAAAGTTAAGGGAAGTTTTTGGAAGTCTAATAAAGAAAGTTTGGGGCAATATGTTATTGTATTAATTTAATTATTCCATATATATTATTACATTATGTATAATTTTTTTAGAAATCCTTTTGTAAGGGTACTAGTATCAGCCGACCGAATGAATTCAATTTCTCTTCGTTTTAAGCATAAGGAAGGGAAGGATTTAAAAAAAAATGTCGGAGGAACTAGTCCTATATGGGCAAGTAGAGTTAATTAGCAGCCAATTAAACACCATCTTCACCTCAGTGTAACCGTGAGTGCATTCCCTCAATGCATAACGTAGTGAAAACGTATTTTTTTTTTCACGAATTTTCAAGCACGTATTTTTTTTGCGAGAGGAAATCTTTAACCTGACTCGAAATTCTTGGGTTCATCCCAGAAAACATGTTTTTGCGCAATAGTTTGCCTCCATTGAGTGACCATCCAACTGTTTCAACTCACTGAGAGAGTATTTTGTTTTTTTTTTTAACCATTTAAGGACACATTCCACCTCTTAGTGAGAAATGTCCTCATTCCCTGGCGGACAAACAAATGATCATCACCGCTTCGTATACTAAAATATTGAGTGGCGTTTCGTACAGGAAGATGCGGATAACCTAATTGATTTGAATCCCGGCAGTGATAGAGATTTTCAATTGGGACCCCGGTCCCTTCTCGGGGACCATGTGTTAAATTCTTCTGTGTAGTGTAGTACTCCGTTCGTCGGATGAGTCGTTGAACTGTGGACCCCCTTTGGCGTCATTCGCTGAAAGAAGGCTTATTGCTGGCACCCGCCGGATCCCTCTCAATCCCTTTTCCACTTCCCAAATAAACCTTCCATCTCCTACCTGCCTACCCGCCTATCCTTAATGGATCAAATTGCCTCAGTTGTCGGTTATCACCACAAACAACCAAGGAGCCGTTCGAGTATTACGTAAGGTAATTTTGTCCACTTTCTTACCCTTCCCCCTCCCCAATGCAAATAAACATGAGATTTTATGAACTGAAATGATGCAAAAAGCCAAAGGCCCTTGGTTCGATTCTGGATCGAGGTGGATTTTTATTCATGGTTAAAGGGAACTTTCCTAAATGTGGATTATTTTACGGCTGATTGATTAAGCCTTAATTTAGTAATTAAAGATTTATAATTAAATAAGCCTTAACACCGAAAATAGTATTTCACGCTGATTTTTTTATGTAACTCGCGAAATGTTTGCGAAATTCAACTTAAATTCGTACCTACTCGAAACGGCCCTACGCCATGTTTGTTGAGCGAGAATTCAGAGTCCAGCAATACGCTTCCGTGTGGATGATTCCAATTGGTTCCGTCAGCTACGTTACCTTCCTGAGGTGAGTCGCTTTGTGTGTTGTTAACGGACGTGAAAAACATTCAGTCATGCCATCAAAGTAGTGTGCTGTGGCTTAATACCTAAGTGCACCTAAGTTGAATTTGGCTAATATTTCGCTATTTACGGAATAAAAAGCTTGAAATTTAATTTTTAGTGCGAAGGCTGCATATTAATCGTAAAATCGTACATTTTTGGGCAATTGCCGTGAGTAACAATCAACCTGGACCGAGACTCGGATCAAGAACCTTTGGCTCTTCGCATCATTCCATTTGGAAGAGCATCGAGTTTCTTTGAATCCAGCTAAAATTGTCATGAGAATATAAGGAAGCCCGCGGGTAACGTAGAAGGCTGCGCTTAATTCCGGAAATCCTCAAGTCCGTGGTTCAGGTGGATTTTGTTTCCTCGGGGCAATTCCATAATTATTCCTTCGCCAACATTTCGGTATAAATTAACAACTAAAACCAATGAATTGATTGCTGGTGGGCATGTTTGGTATATTATCTCTAGAAAACTATTATGCTGCGTACGTAACGTCATCCATGACGTGTATAAACATTGAGAAGCATTAATCTATCCACGGCGAAATTACTCGCCGACGAAGTCCCAAGATAAAGAGAATTAATTACTTTCGCCGGTAGGCTCCGCATAAAGGCGCCGTATTCGGTAAACATTCCATAAACTGATAAGACCGCTCCTTCTCCAACAGGTGTGCTTCAGTGAGAACGTCGCAGTCGTGCAAGCAACAGGTATCGGTCGCCTCTGTCCTCTATAGAATATTACGTCTGCCGAAAGGGCCGTGGGGCTCGAAGTTGGCACTGGAGAAGTAAAAGAAAATGAGACGAAGATTTGGACTCGGCCATTACTGAACAAGGAATGGAAACGGAAACGTAATTAAAGGTGAGTCCCCCAAACTGGCCGATGATTGCCAACAGTTTACCTTATCCACCCCCTGTGGAAAAAAATCGTACACGCGCTAACGAGATTCAAAATTCGGCGTCCTCGGAGGAATAAGGCGCCGACCGGTTCTTCGAATTGGCGCCTGGCATAATCACTTTCTCATCGTCGTCGTCAGGGACTTCTACGCGCGCTCTTTCGCGGTGAGGGTAATTTTGTCCGCGATCGATATTTGGGCGCTGGAAACTATTTGGTTTATTTTCCACCGTCTCTTTCTCACGTAGAACGGTGTCTGATTTGATCCAGTCATTTTAATAATGCTTCAGGAGGTTCGGGTTGGAGAAAATGACATACTAAGTCGGCCATAATTTCTGAAAATGTTGACTGATTGAGACTGGCTAATTTATACGTTGGCGATCAATCGTGCTCACCCGCTCACACATATTTGGAATGGTAGACTCAGTTGATAGTTGAATGGAACTCATATCGAAATTAATTTTTCATGTTCAGAAGAATTTCATGCTAACTTAGCACATGAGGTTGATGATGTAGTAAAATGTTTCAAACCTCATTTGAGTCGCGTATTACCACAGAGTAAGCGTAGGCATATGGCTACGTTATGATACTACTTTGTCACAAATCTCCTAAAATTGTACCCCTTGTGTTATAAAATTCATTCATCAGGGCAACCTTCCGGTAAAGGTATATTTAAATGGAAGAGATTAAAAATACTATAGATCTGTCGATTGCTGAAATGGGAGCGGTGTGCTTTTTAATATGATTTTCGGCGGTAGCGATTTTGTTCGTGTTCTCTTAATTTTAAAATCGACCATGATTTAAATCTGAATGAACTGGCAGCTCAAAAGAGTGGTTTAGCTCCGCAGGCATGATACAAATATAATAATAATACTGTAAGCAGCACCATGTCCGCGGTTACCTACCTGTAACACGCTCACACTGACGGGCACGTCCTTGGCAGATAAAGTGATTCGCGGAAAAATTTCTATTATGGCGGAATTAGGTTTGTGGTGGCAGCAACAATATTTATAAAAAATTTCCTAATGCAAACGTATGATTTTGGGAACTGGTTGACCCATGGAGCATGCTAATCAAAAGAGGTGGGGAACCGCTGGTTTAGCGTATTCACTGAACTTCTTATAATTCATTGTAGATACGAGTGGGCTCGTCAGGGTCATTTTAAATCTCAAATGTAATGAGAGAAGTTAAGGATAAAGTGAAAAGTGATATTTTTCTTTTGAATCTATGGACTTTGAAAACTTCACTCTCCTTTGTCAAATGATTTTACAGTTCAAAATTACAAAGTGGGAAAATCATTCGCCTTTACCAGGACTCGAACTCGGAGCCCTCTATATCGTATCGAGTGCTTTAGCCGAGTCGTCCTTCTCCCCTGTGGGTATTTGAAGGACGCCTCGGTAGTTAAAACTGGCTAAAGTACTCGGCGCGATTTCGAGTCCCGTTCAATATGAATGATTTTTCCCTGTAGAATTTCGTACTTGTGAGCACCTGCAGGAGACACCGTAAAGGTAGTCCCGGTATCCTAAAAAAACCGTCGATTTACAGTTAGTGAGTAGTTGAAATTCTAGGTTTACTGTGAATGACAAGCATATTGAGGATAAGCATGATATTCTGGAGTGATACTTCCAGCAAGGTTTTAAATTAATATGCTATGACAAAAATGAATTCGATCTCAGCTGACTCCACCACATGAAAGGAGTGTGCTTCGTTGTTTGGGCCATGTTGAGAGAGTGGATGAGAGTCGATTTATGTTAGAAGAGTGGATGGTGCGTGATGAAGGGGTAGACCGAGAAAGTCATGGGTGAATGTGGTAGAAGAGAGACTAAATAGGTGTCTTAAGAATAGGAGAGTGTGCATGAAGTAATCAATGCATGAGTGTAAAGGAAGCGATAGTGGTATGCAAGGATGGGGCAGTAAAGAGGAAATTATTAAAAGAAAGCCAGCTTCTTAGGCATGACAGCAATAACTAAGTGACATTGACTGTTACTACCCTGAATGAGAATGACGTGCTGGGCATGTATGTTATTTCGCATAAGCAGAGCGGATTAATTTTGGAACCACTCATAAGTCTCAATGCTAACTTCGAATTCCCGCTCTCTTTTGGGATTCAAAATGGCGGATTAGCCAGCATAAACGACGTTTGGGAAAACAGCCCCTACTATAATTCCGTGCCAGCGTTATCGCAATTCCTGTGCATCAATTTTTCCACAGAAATACACACATACAGGCCCGGCTTAAGGCCCGGGCGACACGGGCGGCTGCCCGGGGCGCTGCAAAGGAAGGGACGCCGTGATCGCCTTGAAAGTGAAAAATATTTTTTACAAAAACGCTTAACTGGTGCATGGGTTTGATAAGCGGGGAGGGGGGGCGCCGGAATAGTCTCTCGCCCGGGTAAACATTTTGTCTTAAGCCGGCCCTGCACACATACGTATATTTAGCTTATTAACCTGAAATGGGATTGGAATTCGCTTGGATGGGATTGGAATTGGAAGATGGAACAACTCGTTCCACAAATCATTCTATCCTCGGAACTACTACTACTTTTTTAAATAGTACTCTCTCTTCCAGCAAATTTTCTGCTGCTTGTGATAACGGGTATACCACTTGTTCCTCTCCATCGCATATGTATATTGGAGAGGCTCCATTATTCCGGCGATAGCAGAAATCATAACGGCTCTATCTTCCTCGTTCATTGCATAAAATGATTCCGCGGCTATGACACTTCACTACGAAAACTAGAGAACCGGTTCACTTGCAAAAAGTCGGGAACAGTCATAGCCAAGTGGACCACATTTCCAAAGCGTTTGGAGTGAGGGAGACGGTAGCGTTTCGTAGCACCAACTGGATCGCACCCTAATTGTATCTACCAAGGATATCTTACATTTTTCAGCACACAGCGGTCCCACTCTAGTTTCAATCAACCCATTCGCTTAAGTTATATAATTTTCACACTTTTAATTGCAATGTGGGAAATTTTCGTGATAAAAACAAATCGTTTGATGTCAACTGTCAAGAATAAACCTGGTTTTATCGCATCCAAATCGCGAGTGAGTAGGATGAAAAGTAACAGAATACTCAGCGCTCAAACATGGGCGATTATATTTTACGCACCGAAACTGGACCTTGTTCAAATAACATTTAGTAAAAGTACACATAAGTCAGGAAATTTTTGAAGTGAAAACTTCTCTTGGGAGGGTCTACTCTACGCCTGCTCTCGGCTTGATTTCCATGGGACTAAACGCAAAAGCGTGACACTCGAAGCTTTAAATTTTAAGCGTTCCGTTCCCACTATCTATAGCACATACGAATATAGTACGGCGAAGAGAAGAGAAAGAGAATGCGCGCCCTATATATATAGTACATACGAATATGTTAGGCTTAGGAGAGTGTGTGCTATAGCTATTGCCGCGAAGCGAATATACTAAAATTGACGAAATATCTGTAAAATCATCCAATATTTTTTTCAAAATTTGTTCATGCTTTTGAGAAGCTTGTTTCAAATCCGTTTTATGCCAAATTATAGCAAAAGTAATCTCTTCGCCACGTAAGGAATTTAATGTTTTGCATTGACACAATTAAATATATGATTATAACAATTTTTGCAAACATTTCAAGTAATAAAATTCTTACATTTCCAATTATTACCGTTTACAAAAATTGGTTCGCGGATTCTCGGCGAAGACTATGATAAAATACCATTAATAATAAGCGGAGACTTTAATGTTGATTTTGGAAAAGATAATGCCCAGCCATTGCTAGATTTCTTTGAAAATGAATTAGGTTTGACAATGAATAACAATAGAAACGACGCAACAACAAAAGGTGGAACGACAATAGTTGCTGTATTTTCTAGATATATGCATAATATTAAATCACATATTTTTGTATCCCATTTTAGTTATCATAAGCCAATAATTACTTTAATTAAAGATTGTAATAATGATGTAAATAATTTGTCAATTGAGGAACAATAAAAAATATAAAAATGAATAAAAAATGAAAAATAACAAATTTTATGCAAAATTAATTATGCTTTTTCATCTTAAATAAACCTGCCATCTTACACCAACAATCAAAATTTATTAGTTGAAGTTTTCACTTCTATCTACCGTCCCAAAACGGTAACAATTTTTTTAATTGCAATTCAATAAACGTAGAAGTAAACAAGACTTTTGGCGCATTTTATTGCTCTGAATTCGATTTCCTCGTTTCGTTGATAGAAGAACATCTCAAACTCCACTTTTTTGCGGACGGTGGGTCTCTACTGATGTATAGATATATATTCGTGCCGTCACTAAAATACTACATCGGTCAGAGATTATGGTGAATCAGAGACCTTTTGCCCTCACTTTAATCTGCCCACGGCCGCCATCCGCTTAGGTAGCATCAAAAAAAGATTGGCCCCATACATTACAAGACGACTCAATCGCATTCCCTGGGGGAGGAGGGATAAAAGGAGGCCTCCCCCCCATTCGAGACGTCTCACGCACGCAATAATGCACGCGGGAATGCTACGTCACGGCCACCCACCCACCCAACTCCTCCTCCTCCTCCTGGCTCTTCCCCTACTACGGCAACATAATATATACAACAAGCTCCTCGCACGCACTTCCCCTACGTTCCTCTCCAACAACTCACTCCTCCCTCCCCTCTTTGGAGGACCAACCCGTCGACCCCGTCACCGCCGCTTTCAATTCGCGAACCGGTGGCGCGCCGTCCGAAAGCGCGCTCGCGACCGCTCGTCAAGTGCGGTCTCGTATGATTCCCGTGTTCTTCTATACGCATCCTCGGAGTGAGGCGGAGCGGTGTGAAAATACACGAAGCGAGGAGTGAGCGAGAATCCTATCGCCTAGCGGAGGAGTCGAGTTCAATAAGTGTCCGAAAGGAAGAAGACGTGCGAGGGAGAGTGAGTCTGCTTTTCATCGGCGGGAAGTCTGCGGCGGCGGCATGGAGATGGCCACTCTCGGTGAGTTCGCGGTTGGACTGGCGCGGTGTGCTTGTCTGCGTTCGACGGCGATACCCCTGTTCCTCGCCTCGTGCGGTGCGGAAAGACGGTCGAAGGCGAGTAGGGTGGGCGAAGCGATTCGCGCAAGGGAAACGATCCCGAAAGTGATCCCTTCACGAGTGGCTGCCAACGTAAACAAAGCGCTCCAGTTTTCATTTAATATCTGTGTTTGAATCGTGAATTTCGAAAAGGGCTCATCTCGAATTTTTTTAAAATTTCATGAGACTAAAAAAAAACTGAATTTCTGTCAAACCATTTGAAGTAAGAGCGCAGTTTTTTTCCGAAACTCCTGCTAAAAAGGTTTATGAAAAGCACAAATGAGGTCTTCTCGCTCATAAAACACCCGTCTAAACGCATAGACGAAAAAAGAGGGTAAATGTCCATTTTCAAAAGTTTCCGAGATGAGCCTTTTTCTAAATTCATGATTTATTTGTATTTGAATCATTTATAATGTTCGTTCACCAGCGTCAAACGTTCAAGAATTTGATTGCATTTGGTTGGTTGTCAACGTTTTGAGTGCGTCGTGTTTTATTTTTAACAAATATGCTTTCGTAGCTCGAATAACGTTGATATATTTTTTAAGTCAAAGGCTTCCGACAATTATCTCTTACCTGTGGCTGCCTAACGAAATAAGAGCTCTGTTTAAAGTGTTTGAAAGAAAACTACGCAAGCAAAGCGCTCGAGTTTTAATTTCATATATTTGCGTTGGAATCACGTTGATCGTTTACTCGCGTTAAACTTTCAAGAATGTGATCGGATGTATTTTTTTAACAAAACTGACTTTATCTCTCTAATTACCTTGGCAGTTGTGCATTCTTTTGAGCCAACGTAACCGACATTGATCACGTATTGGTGGCTGTCAACGAAAGCAAAGCGCGCTGTTTTAAGTGTTTGAAGCAAAACTGATTTTTTTGTTCGGATTGGCATCGATCGTTCGTGTACTAGCGTCAAACGCTCCAGGAAGTGATCATCTACATTTGGTTGTCATCGCGAGTGCATGGCTAACTCTTAAGTTTAAATTCGGAAGAAAACTTATTACTTTCTTTAAACTTATTCGACCGTTCATTCACCTCGTCAGACGCTCCCGAAAGTGATCACCAACGTAAGGTTTTGAACGCGAAAAAATTCTGAGTTTCAACTTCGAAGAAATCTTATTATGTTGTTTCACGCACCGTCCATTCACCTGCGTCTAATTGTTAGCGGAAAACTTATTGATGATTGTTATATGAAAATAAATCATTCATGCGTTCGATCTGTGATACACTAGACATAGTTAACAATTTTCACTCCCGTGGCAGACTAATTGCTTGGAACAATAAAGATTATAAAAACTGATTGTTCCGCTCAAAGCAGGCAAGTCGGCCTAGCTCATTCAGTTATATCAGGTTGTCAACACGATCTCATCGATGGAGGTTTTTATTTTAATTACTCATTTAGTTAGTCCGAGAGTTAAAAAGATCGAACCAATCGTCGAGTTTTATTTTAAAGGAGGTATTTCGCCGTTCAAAGCGCGTATATTATTCATTTACTTGCTAAGAGTTGTGAAAGTATGGCTTAGTACCTACCTATTGATATGAAAAAACTAATTTTGCCTTTCAAAATCCGTTGGTTTTTCAGTTAATTTGGTGTTATTTCTTCAGGATCAGAATTATAATTTCGCTCAGTTTCTGTATAATTTCCCACGGTGTGCGAATGTGACTAATACGACAAATGCTAATGTTGTAGAGGACGATTCAAATCGTATCAAAGGATGGCAAAAGTGAGGAAATTAATTAATTCACCTTGAGTCTCTGAAGTCACCTCTCTATTTCGTCAGCGTTCATTCATGATCGTACAGTAGAGCCATAGAAATGCAGCAGCTTATCCATAAATAATTATAACCGGAGAAACTCTACACTCTGACTTCACCCTGAGATGAGCAACAGCGTTACTCAGTTTTGTGAACACCTACTTTTAAATCGGGGTAATAAGTCGT
Organism: Pyrrhosoma nymphula; assembly: GCA_963573305.1. Taxonomy (NCBI): domain Eukaryota; kingdom Metazoa; phylum Arthropoda; class Insecta; order Odonata; family Coenagrionidae; genus Pyrrhosoma; species Pyrrhosoma nymphula. Next base: position 112,200,283 of record OY754330.1, on the reverse strand, counting down.
GAAACTATAAATGGGGCTAATGCGCCCGGGGAAATATCATAGTATCGTAACTATTCCTCTAAATTTTTTTCAATGGTGTCTCCTCTATTACTCTATTAGAAGCGAGAAAAGCTTAAAAAAGTGTTACGATTTTTTCCATGCTGTTTGCTTTGAATATTTTATTCTCCTAGATAACTTCAAATGCTGAGATTTCATTCACTGAAGTGAATACTCGTTCATTCGCTCCTTTTAGATGCTGACGTCTACCTATGTGATATTTTTACTCAGTTTTACTTGTCGTTAAAATTTTATCTCAGTCGTGTGTGCTGTCAGCTCATTTCTCAAAGTCCGTTTCTCAGTATTTTTGAGATTCTAACTTTTAAAAGATTCTTAATCTTCAAAATGCAATTCACCTCAACTTCTTTTACTTTTAATTCAAAGAAAATATACTTGCACGACGCATCCCACTCGTGGTTTCACTGTTTCGCGTATCGTCTTAAGACCGTTTTACACGGTGCATTTGTTTGTACAAACTCTTCCGTGAACTCTTGCATTAGGCAAAATGTATCGTGTAAAGCGGAAAATTGTATGAACGATTGTGCGAATGTCTCAATGCCTGAACGGAAAATAGAAACTGTTCTAATTTCGTTGTGAAAAATGTACAATCTCACCTACATTCGTTTGTACAAAATCTTTCATCGTGTAAAACGGCCTTTAGAATTCGCAACGTCCAACTGTCTCGAATCTTGAGGCTGTCCTCATGTGAGTCAATGCCCCCTTGATCCTCCTCATGATCCCTTTTACGTGATCGCAATACCTACGGAGACCCGCTCAAATATATTACACGTTCAGTAGTGGGAATGGGTGTCGTTATTTTTTATGTCCCTGCCCTGTCTGAGCGGTAAAAACTGTCCTTGGACGGTTCATGTGACCGACCACGCCCTCATTTAGCTACATTGGGAAGTGCGATCAGCACTTAGTCCCGGTGTTATAATATCTGGTTAAATATTTTCCCCGGTTTGATAACCGAAGTTAAGGCGTTCTCCTATCGAAGCCCTGTGCACACGGCGACATTGTTGGTGCCAGAACTGGCGCGGGAAGTGGTTGGCAGTAACTTTCTCCGTGTGAACAACCAAATCAGATACCATCTGCTGGCATGCGACAGAATCGTTTGTGATAGCCTTGCTCTGGTAAGGATTAGAGCACGGTCAATTTTCTTAACGAACTGGCAGCAATGTTGCGCGTATTTCCGCCTTCATTTGATTGTGAGAATAGAGTCAATAGAGAAATGAAATTGTTTGTAGAGGAAGATTTCGAAATGGAATTGTTAAATAGTGTTCCAACTAATTAGTGAGTATTAAAATCATTTTTTTTACCTTCATATGATGTTTTTTATTCTTCTGAGTAATTATGCACAGATAAATGATCAACGAGCATGGCTCCCGTTACAAAGCATGTTAATAACAATTATGATGATCAATTATCTCTAGTTAAATAAATAATTCATTGCTTCGTTATTATCGCTAATACAACCTGAACGTCCATTTCATACGCAAAGCAGTCGTACCCGAGCCAAATTGTGTCCACGACTTGGTCACTGCATGTGACTTCGTTTGTACGCATCGGTTAAATGTTGCTCGCCATCGCTTGCCGCCATTCCATCCGACATGACCAGGCGCATGATTGCAGGCCAATTCTGACAAAATAAATGTGCCGGTGTATACAGAGCTTAACGACTACCGACTAATCAACTAACCGGCAATCTGACCTTCTTCTTTCGAATTGGCCTAATGGACCTCGTTGGTTCAAATATTTTTCTTTTTGTGTTCTGCCTTTTTACCCTTCCAATCCTCCTTCGTTGTCTTTCCGTGTTCCCTTTTTCCATCTTCTGTCCATTTCTGCCCCGTCCTCGTTTATGCCTCCCCAGAGGTTCGGAAACCAGCCACTTAGCTCCTGAGTACGTACGTCACGTTCCGTCTTGTATTCCCATGAGATTCCCATATCTCTGTTCCCTTTCCACATTTCCACAAACCATGCACCCTTTGTCTTTTTATCAAAGAAGTGCTCCCGATTTCGACAAGTTAATTTCTTCTCTTCCGTTTTCACCAAGTGCCCATAAATTGTAACTTTCATTTTCCGTATAGTATCCGTAATTTTTTTCTGTATTCAGGTGCAGTTCGTGATTGTGCCTTCTCCTGTATACTCAGTTTTCTCTGATTGGGCGTAAATTTTTTCTCAAGATCTTCCTCTTTTTATTTTTCAAACTTTCCACTAAGACTTTTTTATCCATCGCAAGATGTTCAGCTGCATAAGGGCCTCTTGTACACACTATGGTACGATAGAGTTTTAATTTAGCATTTACGGATTAGGATGTTACATCAAGTTTTCGTAAGATTTGAAGCCCTTTCTATTTTGTGAGATCGTGAAACCATATCTTCCTTCTCCAGGTTGTCCAGTCCTACCCATTCTCCTAGATACTAGTTATTTTTCAACTACTGTCTTATCTTATATACACAACCCGAATTTTCGGTTAACTCCTAGAAAACGAAAATCCTAGATCATCGTGCGGTTAACTAAAACCAGACATTTTAAAATCCGGCCTCGGTCACCCAGATGAAAGGCTTTGAATTCATATTAGCTATTTTCGAGGATGAAATACTAGAAGTACTCAAATCAAGTCTTGAAAAATTTGAAAACGTGGAATTATAAAGGAACTAAGCGGTTGGGTGAAAAGAGAATGTATTGGATAGCTCCTGTAAACCAATCTTTTGATTGATGAGTGCTGACGATGAAGAGTTATTTGAAGTGAACTTGTCATTCCCCTCTTACACGCATGAGCATTGTGAATTTTGTAGGGTACGGAACCAATACTTAATCATAATTGTTAGAGGTGATCTATCGGTTAATTTAGGTTGAAATGGATGAAGGAATACTATATTTTACTACTTTAGGCCCTTGTCTCCATACACCATTTCATTCTTCGGCATACTTACCACCTCTCCTCGTCCCATCCATAAAGCCTGCTCTCTTTCCACCATTTTCCAGCTTACCGAACATCCTCCTCTCTATCACGACCTGCAGCGTTTCATCGCCCTCTATTATAGCGGCAGCGAAACTCGGTGTCAGTCGCCTGCGCGTGGTGTGATTTCAAGTTGGGGAGGGCGCGCGTGGTAGTGGTTGGCAAAGGGGCGGAGGGGAGAGGACAGCACATGGCAGACAACGGTGTCAACATAATTGCATTTTACTTGTGAAGGCGGGCTGTGTCAGGAGTGAGTTTCACGACAACGCTTACGATCCAAACTAATCTATATTCTCCTTAACAATCGGATTAAGAACCTTATAGAGTTGAAAACTTGATGTGAATAAAGATTGGGTACCGTATATCCTCGAGTATAAGCCGATTCGAGTATAAGTCAGTCTTCCTTTCGGGCAGCATATATCGACTATTTCCGTGACTCGAGTATAAGCCGATGTGAAAAAAGTTGATGAATCTCCTTGTTTTGCGTTGTTTTTGTGAATTTACCATACAATTGGCCTTTTGAAATACATTATTATCGAAAAGCGGAAGTACCATGTGTAATTGGCAGTGATAGATCCGAATACGTCACTTAAAACTTAAACCTAACGCATTTATCGTTGAATATTCATCGTGGCTTATGAGGAATTGAGATACCTACGTATGGTTTTATGCAGCCTATACAGAGACAATTCTGACTCCAAGAAATTCATCTTATTTAGTGACTCGACTGTAAATCGAATGTTGGTTTTCATTGAGCGAAAAAAAGAAGAAATTTCTTGACTTATACTCGATTGTATAGTTTTGAAGACGACAAGGAAGGTTTGCGACCTTGGGGAACTCTGGTAGTCTGACGCGTAGACTGCCTGTCTTCCTCCGAACGGAGCTAGTTTTATAGGTAATGGACTATTCTATTGAAAATGACGAAACTATCATATATTTCGATACCACTAAAGCTATTCTAACCATATACTCTGCCTCCTCTTAAACTTCTCGATATTTTCCTCTCCCCACCCACCATATGAAGCGCTTTCTCCTTCCTCTTTCTTTTCGTCCACCTTTCTCCTTCCTCAGCCACACCCACATTACATACGTCTGCATGATATTCTCGTCTTCTTTCCTCAGAGTCCACATTTCTGCACAATACAATGCTACATTCAATATTAGACTCTCCGCCAGTTTTTTTTGTTTACATTCTAACTTCATGTCCCCGTCATTGATTGTTCCATATTTGTGATCGTCTCCTCTTTTGACGCCACTCTCTATCTACATTTACTAATATCTTTACTGTATTGCCCATTTTCTTCCAACTGATACTGAAGAGCAGATATTTTAAAATATGTTTTTGGTACTGTACCTACGGTCATATCTCACCGTAAGTTAAAAAAAGAAAATTGAGCACGATAGAGCATTGGTCATAATAGAAGTGCGATTCGAAATCACGGACTTCGCTTTACTCAGCAAGCAAGTTGCTCGCAGACTTAATCGAATTAATGACTTAAAAATTCATGAAATTAATATTCTGGTTACTTGACTCTAGAAATAAAATGTTCTTCTCTTTTATATGAGCAACAAAATCCTACCTTTGCGCGATAAATTTTTCGCAGATTGAACTTGAAACTACGTGGTGGAAAATGCGAGAATGAGTGAAACAAGGGGTAAAAATAGATTTTATCTATCTAATATAAATGCAATTTCCGCAAAAAATTTTTTCATATGATGCAAACACTCCCAGGGAGTTGAATGATGATTAAAAAATTTCATCTTCTCATCTTATGTTTTGAGTTATTATCAAATTACTCCAATAATTGAAGTCAAAATGCGTTTTCCATGGAAATGGCGCTGAAAAAGTGCTCATTAAACATATATTCGTCGAATAATCGGCATATCTCGTATCTTTATTATATTTTTTTAAAAGCTAAAGGATTTAAGGCATTTTGAATCAAACACAATTCGTACTTTTCCACAATATTTCGAATTACACAACGCCTTTCAACTCACTGATTCATCCCAAGGGACTCAGTGAGCTGCAACGCTTAGTAGAATAAAAAATCCCAATGGAAAAGTTCGACTTGTGTTTAATTTAATGTAGATTCATTCCTCTACATAAAGCAAGAATATGTTCTTTTATCATAAGTGAGTGTGGCGTTTAAAAAAATAAAAACGAATAGGTGTAATTTAGTATTTGTTCTGACTCATACAACCGCGGTTGGACTCTTTAACTTACTGTCATAAGGGCGGTGAGACGTACGTATGATTAATTTGGAGAAATTGAGCTGGTACTCGTCCAGGATTTGCCCTTGGCAATGGGCAATTCAAATATTTTTCAAGCTGACCCACGAGTATAGGAAAAACTGAATGATGAGGCCCTTCGTGAGGTGAAAGGTTAAACGGGAGTTTGATTTATTAAGTGCTGTGCTCTTTGAAGAGTTCTCATTTTCGCCATCCATCACCAGTTATGCGACTTGTCAGCGAGAGGAATCGGAGGCGATTCTCTCTCTGATTCTTTTTTTTGTTATCCAGAATTTTTTTTCCATGTCCTTGAAATATTACCGATGAGTTCGCGAATTTTCTCCTTTAGGTATTTCGGGGCAGCGCGTTTCAACTGTCATCGAGATGGTTGACGAATCCTGGAGTCTCTGGATGGTTTGAATCATTTTGTCGCTTTTGCAAATTTGTTTAGCCAAAAATCCGATCGAAAAATTTAAACCCTGCCACACTCGAACAGGTGAATAGAAACGAAGGTCAAGGCAGTGTGACGAAACCATTTGAAGGGAAAAAACTGCGAAAGTTCTAAAAAAAAAGTTACCTAGCATAAATGTTCGAACGTACACGAGCGTGAGAAATGAGGTGCTCGAAGCGTGTATTTTTTTAACCGCAAAAGGAGTGGCGAGAACAGATAACTCAAAAATGCCGGATTGGTTCCCTTAAAGACTTTTAAAAATGTATTTCCGGACGTCGAAGAGTGGACGCGCTATTCGGGGCAACTTCGATTGCAATTAATGGTGGAACGATTGCTTGAGGCGGCTGCACACATGGTAGTTAGTTATATGGCAGTAGCCTTACAAGTCGCTCGTAATCGGTACTTCGATGTGTAAGCACGGACTTCTATGCCAGCATGGGGTCGATATCAGTAGAAATCGACCGCGGTTACCATTTGAACGGAAAATGACTGGCTTATATTTTTCCTGCGAGTAGTATTTCGATTCTACGATAAAATCCCATCTTACCCGTTGAAATCCTAACAAAATAACTGCGATCGGGGATTTTACCTGGAAATGTTTTTTGTTGTCAGATGTTACATGATGATAAGATTTTTGGCTGTTTTACATTCATACATACCCATAAGGCCATTCCATTTCGGGGTAGGCAAAGTTAAAGAACTTACTTATCGCTGTAAAGGCCGTTTTACACGGTACATTTGTTTGTACAAACTCTTCCGTGAACTCTTGCATGAGGCAAAATGTATCGTGTAAAGCGGAAAATTGTATGAACGCTTGTGCGAATGTCTCAATGCCTGCACGGGAAATAGAACCTGTTCTAATTTCGTTGAGACAAACGTACAATCTCACGTACATTCGTTTGTACAAAATCTTTCATCGTGTAAAACGGCCTTAAGACCTTGAAAACTGGCATTCCTCTTCTTTAGAGTCTTCTACCACATTCACCCATGACTTTCGCGGTCTACCTCTTCATCTCACACAATTCACTCCATTATCATGTAATATCCGTCTCGTTATTTGAATCTAGCGCATTCTCTCAACATGGCAAAACAACGAATCACACTACTTTCATATCTATCCATTAATGGAGCATCCAACCCACATTATTTCATCATCCACTCATTTCTCACCCTGTCTTTTCTACTTTTGCCGCTAACACTTCTCAGGTACCCCATTTCCAATGCATTCAGTGTACTCTTATCCTTATCCGGACACACCCAGGTTTCGCTGCCATATAATAGCGTCGGGAGGATAACACTTTTGTACGTAGGTAGGATTTTCGCTTCCCCAGACAAACACTCATTCCCAGACATTTGTTAGACTGTTTTTTTTATTTAATTATAATAAATAAAACAATTCCCATACTTAATTCTCTTTATTGATGCACGCATGTATTAAGTGTAATTAATTTACTTGTAAAATGAGCCACGAATGACTTCGGAACTCGTAGAGGCTGATATACAAAACGCGTTGATTTCCGAAATAATGCGATTTACGAAACTGCCACGCTCGTTGTTTACACCCGTCATTCATTTTTTGGAAAAAAACAGGAAGTGATTTGTAAGCAGAACGATGTCTTGTAATTAGCGATACCGATCGAGTGGGTAGGATGGCTCAAGAAAGACTCATGGTGTGGTGGCAAAATAACTGGCTTCCAACCCCGAGGGTTTGACTTAGAATCCCGGAGATGGTGGTGAATTTTCAGAGGAATCCCCATCCCCTAATTGGGTGCCATTTGTATAGTGAGGACAGTGCTGTGTCTGTCGGTTGGAACGTTAAACTGTAGACCCCTTAGGTGTTTTTCGCTTAACGTAGGGTAATTCTGATGTCGGGTTTCTCTCTCCCCACCTTTCTTTATTCTTCTTCTGCCTTATCCGGTCCGGACGTTGGCTATCATCATGACGATGCCTGATTTGATTGATGCATTTCGGAATAGTTCCACCGACTTTACTTCTTACCACCTTTTTTTAGATTGGCAAGCCAGGAAATCCTTCTTCTACCAGAGGCACGTCTTCCTTCAACCTTCCCTTGGAGAGCTTGCTGAAAAAGCCTTTATATATCCTCTTGTGTCATATGTCCAAGATATTGTAATTTACGTTGTTTACGCTTCCACATCAGTCCCGGTTGACAGCCAATGCTGTGAAGGACTTATATCCACCCAAGAATCCTTCAAATGCGTATGTAGAACTACATTTCAAATACTTGAACCTCCTTCTCCATGGCATCTGTCAGATTACAGGCCTCTACGTGATACAGTAAAGTCGAGAAGATTCAACATTGAAGGTTGCGCCTTTTTAATAACAGGCTTAGATCTCTCCTTGAAAACGGAGGCTTCTTAGATGTAAACGTCGCTCGGGCTTTTTACGATCCGACTCTTAATCTCCTTAGAATGATCCCAGTCCTCATTGATGTCGCAGCAAGCAAACCTCTACACTCGTTCGACGGGGTGGTTATAAACTTAAAGGCTTCCTTAATTTACTCCCCATAAAAATACCACCCTCGAAGACCTACCCACCTCAGAGGCGCAAGCGTCCTCATTAGTCGGTCACCTCCCCAAATAACCCACTGACCATACGATAAATAACTTGAATTGAGTACAATTTTCCGCAGATAGATACACTTTATTACACGACCCGGGTTTCGATGTTTTATATCGATTTTCACTCTTGAAGATGATGTTAAAATCGAAACTCGGGTTATGTATTGAAGATTACCTATTTGTGGAAGATTGCACGCAATGCAAGTCTTTCATCATTGAATAATTCCAAGCAATATCGCCCGAATCAACGAATTTCAACCAACCAAACGTTAGGCGCAATCGCAGTTCTCCATAACGCGTGTGCTCGCGTTATCGTCATTTTTCAATCGCGCTCACGAGAGCGAAGACGTGATCGTCATTCTTAGAAATGTTTTCAGGTGCCTAAAATCACTAGTTTGGATTGATCGAGTGCGTCCTTAGGACAGTAACTTTCAGCATTTACCTTCTGGAGTGGTTTGCGTTTTTGGATGGCGTTAACGGTAACGAAAAAGATGGTACCGTGAGCCTTAAGGAGATTCCGCCGAGACTGTGTGGGTCAAAATAAATATTAAATTCTAACTTTTTATTTAGTCGGTTTAAAAAATCCTGGTTCCGCTTATGACCTCATTTGTCTGTGTGGTACAATACAGTTTATTCACATGTGCAGTCAGGGCAACAAAAAATATATAGATCTTTTAATAGCAAGCACGATTGTAATAATTATATTTGGTAGGGCTACCTAAAATTTCCCGTAGCGGAGCAGATCAAGTGAAAGAAAAGGTTAGTGACATTAATGTGTTATAGGGTGATGTTACAATATATTTTAATGAACACTTTTCTATAGCCATAGGAGCCGACTGCAGCGCCATTTCTATTTTGACTTCAAGTATCGCAGTACTCACCTAATAAGAAAAAATAAGGTGGTAAGATGCATTTATTTTATTTTTAGTCGATTTCCCGGGGATTTTTTATTCTTAAATACAGTTTTCCATGAAAATGGTATTTATATTAGGTGGGAAAATACTTTTTTCCCCGTGATTCTCTCACTGCCGCATTAATTAAAGCTCAATTTGCGATAAAAATAGCGTGGAAAGATAAGATATCAAACAAGAGGACACTTTAAAAAAATAAGTAGCCAGAGCATGAATTAAATTGACATTCCAGTCATTTGAAGGTGGAACCACCTTACGAGTGAGAAAATGAAAGGGGTGTTTACACCCGTGGAAGTAGTAGCCGAGGGTGAAAACTCAAAAATAACGGATTGGTATTCTCCGGGCTGAACGATTAGAAAAACAAAAACAGTATTTCCGGACTTCGATTGGATAGTATTTCATTCCTGCCGACTCCGATTGCAATTAATGTCGGTATGGAATGCTATCGAGAGAGAAAAAGTCTCTTCCTTGATTTGTGACTCGGGGTGGGGAAAGCGAAGCCGCGGGAGTGTCGATGGGGGAGAGCCTGCCCCAATTATCCGTCCCGACCACCCCTTCCGAGCCTTCTCGTCCTAATCCGGAGTCTCAGACCACGGCGGCGCCCAAGAGCAAGTGTCCTTCGCTGTCCGTTCCATATGGAGAGAGGGGCTGGATCGGCGACGTGCGACTCTGGAATCGTCGCGATCCAGATCGCTCACGCGCGCGCGTGAGAAGGTATATGTATTCGTAAAAAGAAATAGACACGTTCTTTACACGGCCGTGGTTTCCCGTTTCCCTCAAAATTATATGAGTGGTAGGCCTCGTGTCTCTGACCGGATTTCTCATTTACCTACCGCTTGAACGGTCGCTCGAATAAAAAAATAAACGAAAACAAAAAATCAGGGGCGAGGGATATGTAATGTCAGGGTGAGACAACGGGCAGAACATGAGACATCCTGGCTTTTGGCAAAGTTATTGGTCTCCAGGGGTAAAAACTTAATGAGGTGGGTGCATTAGCGCCCCAAGGTCTGACAACCTGACTATGTTATCGAGGGCCTCGCACCCATTGGCAGCCCCAAGGGGGGGGGGGGCAATTTGACTTCACGTTTCGCAGTAATCATCTAATAAGAAAAAAAAAGGTAGTAAGATGCATTTATTTTATTTTTAGTTGATATCCCGGGGATTTTTTATTCTTAAATACAGTTTTCCATGAAAATGGCATTTATATTAGGTGGGAAAATACTTTTTTCCCCGTGATTCTCTCACTGTCTCATTAATTAAAGCTCAATTTGCGATAAAAATAGCGTGGAAAGGTAAGATATCAAACAAGAGGAAACTTTTTAAAAATAAGTAGCCAGAGCATGAATTAAACTGACATTCCAGTCATTTGAAGGTGGAACCACCTTACGAGTGAGAAAATGAAAGGGGTGTTTACACCCGTGGAAGTAGTAGCCGAGGGTGAAAACTCAAAAATACCGGATTGGTATTATCCGGGCTAAACGATTAGAAAAACAAAAACAGTATTTCCGGACGAATGGGGGGGCAAGGGGGGGGCAATTGCCCCCCCCCCTTGCCCCCCCATTGACTTCCCCTGGGGCAATTTCCCCCCCCCAAAACCAGGCATATGTCTTTGTCATATACCTTAAATTAAAAGCGTAAATTATTTTGTTGTTTTTTTGTTATTGAAGTTTTCGTTATTTTACTTTATAATCCAGTTATACTTTATATGAACTAATACGCTTTTTAAAAACACAAGATAAATGCAAATGTAAATAAAAATAATTTTGTAATTAGTCGAAACTTGGTGGTAATCGAAAAATGAAAAATGCATTTAGTAAAAAAACTTGCTCTTCTTAAAAGGCAAACTTTTGCTTTCAAACCATGGGTGGTTGGACAATGTTTAATAATATGTCAATTTCCTTTCTCCAACGTTTCGCTATTTAATATTAGCATCATCAGAGCTATAACAACACAATGCAAGGAAGAGTTACTATATGTTGTAATTTTATAAATACGATAATACTCATACATAATTTAGTGCCGTAAGGTGAAAATGAGAGCATTGAAAATCTATTTCTTGCTGTGGATAATGGCGATGGTATCTAAGATTTCTTCTTTGTAACAAAACATCATATTTTTTTGACATTGACCAACCCTCCATGAAATACATACAACAAGTTATTGATTAAGTAATTAGGAGAATGCAAAGTAGGTGGTTGGAACAGATAATGAGGGGGGAAGAGATGCTGGAGGCTATGATAGAGGGTGAGGATGTTGGGTAAGCGTGGAAGGGTGAGAAAGAGAATAGGCTTTATAGACGAGATGCAGAGGGTAATGACGTATGCCGGGCTGACGAAGGATATAATGTATGGAGACCTCCAACTGTAAAAGATTAGTTTAGGTATTCCATCTAAATATATCTTTATCGGTATATCACCTCTAATAATAATTAATAATTCGTTAAGTATTACTATTTAAATCTACACCTGCATATTACCTCACAAGTCACCTCAAGGGTGTGTGGCAAAGGGTGAGTATTCGACAATATGTACTACACTATATCCTACCGTAGAGTAAGTATATAACATCCTCAATTACTCTATGATCCTACAAAAGGTAATGGAACGACGGCTATTAATACCAAACATTAACCTAAAAATACCTGTCACAGGACGTGAAATTTCATACCAAAATCGAATGATTATGACGATCGGAAATTCTTCGTTTAAAATTTATTATTTATTTATTTATTATTATTAAAAAAATGATTGGAGGACGAATGCTAGAAAATGTCATTCTCAATTATTTTCATTCTTCATTAGGGCTAATTCCATATTTTTGAGATGTTGGAATACATGCATACATATCCATCGCGTCATTCCTTTTCGTTGTATGAACAGTCAAATAACTTAGTTATTGCAGTTTTGCCTTGGAAACTGGTTCCTTTTTTTTTAATAATTATGCCCTATCCTCGCATGCCTTTTTCGCTTATATGACACTCATGCTGTACTATTCTTCTATACTAGACTTCATACACGCTGTACTATTTTTAAAACTGCTAATATTCCTCCTCTTTAGAGTCTCTTCTTTCACATTCACCCATGAATTACTGTGTCAACCCCTTCCTCTCACACTATTCAATCTTCTGTCATAAATCTGTTTCACCATTTGACTCTCATACATTCTCCTTTACCATCGCCAAACCAACAAAGGACGCTCCATTCATTATCTCCATTACCAGTGAATTTAGTCCACAATATATTGGGGCACGAACACAAGTACAAATCGTACGAAATGTTTTTCATTCTTCATGACGGAAGATCGCCGTATTTAAGCGTTATTGTAAAGGCCATTTTATACGAGGCACTTTATTGCACAATATAATGTATGTATGGATGTCCGTTGAAAATTGCGTCGTGCAAGGCGGTGAATTTCAAGAATGCATGCGAAAATGCATAAACGACAGATGGGAAAATAGCCCCTGCCCTATTTCCGTGCTCGCATTCTCGCAATTTCTGTACCTCAAATTGTGCAATAAAGTTCCTCATGTAAAACGGCGTTAATAAATTCTTAATATATGTATTACTCGGGAAAAACTATATTGTCCTTCATGAATTGTTCTGGTTTTTTCTAGTTCTTTTTTTAGAATAAAAAATTTACGCATTTTTCATGCAGCCAATCTCTGTCATTTTTCTCCGTCACCGAAATCGTACATGGCACGTATCTAATGGGTATAGGAACTAGTCGCCCCGTTGTGTGATGGACAGGCAGCATGGAAGTCCACAACGTTTTTCCTTGAAGTGCCGACACAAGTATCAAACTGAAATTGGGTTTGATTTTGATTCGATCTTTAGATACGTCATTCATTATTTTGGAAAATATACGTAGAGCGTGAGTGCCCGGAGCCGCGGAAGTGAAGCCTTCTCCAAACGCCCGAATTAAACTATCAACTTTCCCATCGTGGAATTCGTAAGGAACGCAAGACGATCTGGAGCAGCATAATTAATACTTCGTGCTCAACGAGGACAACATTTTCTCAACACCCGCTCCCTTTGAAGAGGCAACGTAAGAGGAAAATTGTGAGAAAATTAGCTGTGCTCGATGTGAATAAAATGTTTTCTTCGTTTTCTAAACTCGTTATATTTAACGCTGCTCGCAATTTGGCAGTGGTGAATCAGGACCAAAAGCCTTGGGTGACTTAGGTGACGAGATTTCAGATCTCTAAGCCGGGACAAATTCTCCTCTCGAAGCATTTGCATTTTTCCATACATGTTTCCCTGATCTAGTGTTCCAAAGGGTGACATTGTTGTCCGGAACATTTACAATTTACTAATTCAATAGAAGGAAAACTATTTGTATTTCATATCAGTGTAAATTATCAAGGTTTTTTATTCATTTTCTTAAAAGAGATTTATACAAACTGAAAATAAAGAACACGTGTTATATATATCAGGTTAATTCTTCACGGGTTTGCAACCGGAGCAGAAGTTCAAGTATTGATGTATCGATGACTGACTCCGCCATTGTCTTCAACCCCCCCTAAAAGAAACGTCGATCCCTGAATTCCGGATCCGGTTGGAACCTTACTCATATAATTCGCGGTGATAACTCGAGATCCTTGATCACGTGTTAGCTAAACTTTTCTGTCACCATATGGCGCTATATTATTCCATCCATCTTTAGTAAATGCCTTTTACATATTCCCGTTGTACACTGGTGACTATGGATAGTGTTATCAAAACTTTGAAAGCGGAAATTCGGAGACCGGTGCGAAGTGGAATTTTCACTCTGTCTTCCGGGGCATCGGGGCAATCACCACAAAGACGGTACTGTCACGACCCAGCTGGTGCGTGCCTATGGTCCTCTTACTTGTGACTAGAACATCTTCGATTGAAACGATCATCGAAAGCTATCTTATAGCCATTTTGTGGCCTCATGGTTTTGGTTTTATAGTGACTCAGTGGGGAAAAATACGTATGCTCTTCGATTTTTTTTCATTTTCACTAAACATTGGTTTTAGGATAATTTTCGGCTGGCCATTTCCTTTTCTCTTTCGTGGTTTGTCCCAATCCGATGACCGTTATAGAGAATTTGGGGGAAAAGATGGTTTGATCTGAGGTGAGAAGGTATCGATTTTTAACGACACACGTACCTGTTCGGAGAGGAACGGAGAAACGCATGTTAGAAAAAATGAACACGGAACAATATCAGAATAAAGAAATCGATATTGTGTAACTCATGAGCATTAGAGTATCACGGAGTTATAATGAGGCTTATCAGTTATCTTATTAGTTGTGTTAGTTGTTGAGCCACTTCCATGTAAGTTCTAAACATTATGGAGCATTATGGAAACGAAATACTCATATCGCACGTCTGAATGAAGTTTTTATATTCCTTCAAACATCTGTTCAATTTTTTGGGGAAAATGGATATTGGAGACTGCATTAGGCTATAATTCAGTCTTTCGTGCTTGTTTAAATGTTACTGCTTTGCTGGTACACATAAGTACCGTGTCACTTCGGAAGCTGTGTTTTCTTTTCCTCCTTCAAGCAATTGGTTAGGTGTTCGTAACTATAGAGTTTGTAATCCAGGCATGTGTAATATTGTCGGAGAATAGTAATTTGCTCGGTAAAAAAAGTAGGCGACACGTATGATGTAACCCGAACGTAACTAGTGGTTGGGTGGGTATTTATGTGTTTTTCACGAGGTTCTCGTATCGGGAATTCTATCTCCCCGACGAGAAAATCGACCCTAATTGATCTCACACGACATAATGGAGGACTTCGCTGGCATCAAGTTGATTATGGGTAAACAAGAATGTGTTTTGCTCTCGCCCTTTAAGAGTATTCAATTGGTCTTGACCCACCACAACTTTGCAGTCATCGGCCATTTATAAAATAAGAAATTGGAAACTTTTCCCAAATTAGTCAAGCGACATTCCTGAACTATACTCACATCAGTCAAGGAATTCAAGAGAAATTTTATCTCGCGAGCTTCAGAACGTTTTTTGATCTTTTTTTTGTCTAACGAGGCCTTAATGTTTCCACCAGAAGGACTTTCAAATATCTCTCTCTCATTTTCACCGCAATTTAAAGTTAAATTGCGGTAACGTCGTTATCACTTTGAAAACCATTGGTTGCTGACTGAGCGGTTCTGTAATTTTATCGATCCAAGCATAGTATTTCATAATTGTGCGTTGGAAACCTAATTTGAGGTGGAGGTTAGACAGTCCAACGCAAATAAACTTCTTCGCGGAAGGAGAGGAGTACGTTTTTCGTGGAAACGTCTTAATTTTCTTCAAATGCGTGATTCCCAGAATGATGGTGACTATACGTCGTATATGTACGCAAACTGGGACATCAGCGGCTCTCACTAGAAAAAGTAACTCGCTATTATTTCAAAAATCATATTATGACTCGGAAACGGCTGCCTCTGAATATAGATTAACATAATTTTATAGCGATGAACGCTGCTTGAATTTTCAAGTTTTCACTAAAAGGTTCAGCTATAAATTTGAGAATAAAAGCGGTTATAACGCACGTTGCATAAAAAATAGCCTTGTAGCTGCCCAAGTTCTATTTCACTTGAATAAAATGTTCCAACATGACTTGCTGAAAACGCTTGTAGTAATTTCATATTGTTGGTACGAACTTTCATCTGAAATGCATTTTTTAATTGTATTGTTACCAATATTGCTATGTGAATTGCTAATTCGTCATAAAAATTTGTAAATATATGTAGCCCTGTATGAGGAGGCAAAATTAATTTTGCGATACGTTGGCTATGGAGTAAATTGCATCCATTATTTAATTTAAAAAAACAATATCTATCATCTCTTGACAAGATGATTATCATTAAACAAGAGTTTGAGAATTACTTAACATCTGTATTCTTACTTTTTCAATGTTTTATCTGACTCGAAAACTGCCAACTCAAAACAAACCATCAACGTACAAAAACCGACGTCATGATAGCATGTTAACCATAGAAAGGCATAGGTAAAGAGATTATCCCGAAGTAAGAATGCTGGAATAAATGTTAAAACGAAAGGGCACAAAACAGAGCAGGTGAAACGGTACATATTTGCTGCAAGAAAAATTTCTAAATAAACTATTTCACAAATCACAAAATCATCCGTATCTATACCACAGAGTAAAGATTACTCAATGTTTATACTTATTGTGCGTTTTTTTTCAACTGCCCACATTCCACCGCTGCTGTAACGCTGATGGTTGTGAAGAGTTACAATGAAGGTTACGGTTACATATATATATTTAGAGGAGAAAGAAGTTCATTCCTCATCGCCGACGAAAGTGTAACGATTTCCGAAACGGTCTACGTGGCCATAAACGGGTGACTTGATCGTCTATAAGGGAGTTGCACTCCTCAAGAACGGCGAAGCACATCGATTTGAAGACCTTCGCCCTCGTTCGCGCATTGCTTTGACGGGTCTTGTTTAGTTGTTTTCAACCGCGCAGTTTGCAATTTCAGAAATATGTTTGTAAATCGTCTAGGAAAGCCATTTTACGTAAAGTATTATAACTCTAGTTTTGAGTTTTAAAATTTCGCGTGAATAGTTGATTTAAATAAATATTTGAAACGTAATATTGTGGAGTGAGTGCATGCAATTTCAGGGGAATTTAGTAGCTCGGAGAAATGTGTAATCCATGCCACGAATTTGGATACCTACGAATTGAGGTTGCTTTAATGCGTGTATTTAAATATCATCCATCTCATTACTTATGTCCTTCATAATAGTCATTCGGTTAACGTATCTCTCGTGCTAATTAAGATTCAATCCTTTCAAGTTCGAATCCGGCCTCATGGTACACAGTTGTAGATTCCTTCATTAAATCCGAAAAGTTGATACCTCTATGCTAGAATTTGGGCCAAGAACTGATGACCCACTTACTATTTTTCAAACGCTGTACTCTGCGGAAACATTGCAAAGCATTTCCCGTATTTATTTTAAAGATATTTTTAACTAAATTAATTACTTTACATAATATTTTTAAGTGATGTATCTAGACATTTAATAGTGATTTAGCCTTTTGACAGCAATTAAATTACTCAAGTTTCAAGCTACCACAACCATCCTTCGAGGCTTTTTCATCATTGTGCCTTCAAGTTTTAACGTCTTAAGATCGTTCCCATTCCAATAATTAAGGGCGTTGCTGATAAAACGCTGTGATTATGAATTGCGAAAAACGTGCAAGAATCCTCTGATCCTATTTCCTGAATGCTGTACGGCCACATTATCATATGAACTTCCTTCATTCATGTTGGGGAACTAGATCCTAATTCCTGAATGATATACTGGCTGATTATCATGTGAACCTCTTTCAATTATGCTAAGTGATCAGTAGGGACTTCATTAATTTCTCCAAGCTCTAATCATTCGCGGACGTTAGGATAATTAAAATGCTTCTATTTTAAAATAATGATCAAATTCTCCAGGATCACGACATATTATCACCAAAGTCTTCTGTCTTTAATGTGCATAAATATTTTGAATGAAGATTTTCATTGATTTTATTGAAATCATCACAGAGAGCACGAGGGAATAAAATCATGACCTGGAGCAGTTCAAAGTGAAATGATTTCTTTCGTTGGTGTTTCGATATATCTAAATTTAGCCTTTTGAATGGCTCATGTGCCCTGAAAAAAAACGATGTAATTTTAACGATGCGGTAAATCCTTGACGTTAATGGACCGACATTCGTGCTTAGGATGTAGGAGAAATGTCAACGGGTATGAAAATACGCCAGGGAAAGAACGAATTCCTGTTTTCTCCCAAAACTCATCCAACTCGTTTTCATCCTTGTGGACGTACGAAGAATCTGGACGAAATTCTGGAACACCACGGTTCGCTATTCACGAACTTCAAATCCAACGCGCGATATGCAGCATGAAACCACGGATGAACTTGCTAAAGTGTAAAGTCTAAAAAACATGATACTTGAATTCGTTTTAATTAAGGGAACTTGACTCATGAGGAATGCGGAAGAATTGGGGAAACAACCACCTTTCATTAAATATGTAATGACACTAAGAAATCGAGAGTTTGATCCCGCAGTAGGTATATACTTCAAGGTGGTTGGAGCAATTTTTGTGGATGTAAAGATTTGCGAGAAACTTTGCGTATGTGTCCTTATTAGCAACATCTATAGATAAAAGTGAAAAAAATTGCAAGTTACCGATTTGGTTTCTTGGCAATTTAATACTTTTTGAACACGTAGCTTTATGGCTCATGACATATATTTTGTAATAATTTGATAACATGTGTACATATTTCCCCCAAAATGCAAAAGAATATGTTTCATATTATTATAATGGTTATTAACAAATATCAAGGTATAATCTCGAGTAAAAATAACGTATTTAGACATCATTTTCGCTTAAATTTCTAATTCCTCGCTGAAAACCCAAGTTCTTTAACTAAGACGAAAAATTTTAAATGTAATTCTTGTATCATTTTAATTGCTGCATGTGGGGGTTTTCCACCGTGTAAATAGATGTAATTAAGTGAAATCTGGATCTAAGGATTTTTTTTCGACTTATTTGAAGACTTATTACAATGTGCACTTAATGACTCACGATTACCGCTCCAACCACCTTAAGGCGGTTCAGTGGTTTCACTCAACTTAAGAGAATTCGACGAAACTTGCTGGAAGCATTACTTATGTTGTCTTAAATCTACCTGATGTTTTTCAGAATTATTTACCGCAGATTACTTGAGATATTTGATCGAGAAGTGGACCAAAAATTACATGGGTTCTTATGGGAACCCAAGGTACGAGTAGCTTAATGCATCAAAAAGAACCTTTTTCTAGTTAAGAATGAGAAAAATAAAAATAATAAAAATAAATTATATCAAATGATATTCATATATTATTCTATTGATGATTTAAATTATTTTTGTTTTTCTTATTCTTAACTAGAAAACGTTCTTTTCGATGAATAAAGCTAGTCGTGCCTCGCGTTCCCATATGAACCCATGTAATTTCATGCCCACTTCCACATCAAATATCATAAGAAATCTGCGGTAAATAATTTTGAAAAAATTCTGGTAGCTTTAGGAAAACATAATTAATGCTTCCAGCAAGTTTCGTCGAATTCTTTTAAGTTAAGTGAAACCACCGGACGTCCTTAAGGAGGTTTTACGGATGGCAGTTGACTTCCATGAAAGTAATGAGTGCTGCGATGTGTCGAGGAGTATCGCTACTTGCAGGGCGTCACAATACACTTAAGGTGGGTTTACAGTGGCAAGTTCATTGCGCAAGTTAATTGCAGCAAGTGCTTTTCGACGTAAATTGCGCGTGTAAACGGCTCTGCAAGCCCAATTGCAGAACTTTTGTGTAACAATTTTTTGTGTAATTGCAGAACTCCCAGTGTTAACGGCAATCAATCTGGCGCCGAAAAAAAATTTCGCCAGAGTAAAATTCCCCGTAAGCCCTTGCAGAAGAAACTTGCGGAAGTCATTTGCCAGTATTAACCCACCCGCACACATTACTTCCGCTTTTTTCCCCTAAGAAATGAATGACGGAGGTAAAAATAAATTAATATGGCTATTTATTAAAATCGCCTTATTACGGCTATTATTGCATTTGTGCTTCGCACTGGCCGAGTTCCACAGGCTTTCTTGGAGTTTATTTATTTGAATACATTATTCAATGTATATCTGCATCTTGAAAGTGTTATCAAGTTCGAGAATATTGTTATAACTCACATTGTTCTATACTAGAATAGTCATAAGTCTTACCTTTGTGTTCTCTTTAATATTAAAAATATTGTCAGGTGCATGTAAATGTATAACAATAAGAACTCCTCCGGCAAAATTAATCGTAGTATACTTTTTTAATCCAGGCTCGCAGAAATGCGATCAGGACTTCACCGGCTCCGATATCATTTTTATCGTAGAATCGAAATTCTACTTGCAGGCAAAGTAGTAGCAGATTTAATTTCATTGCAAAGTGATTGATTAATAACACCGTCGACCCCTACTGACATGGAAGGCTGTGCTAACATGTCGAAGTACCACTTGCAAGCGACTTCTAAGGCTACTGTCATGGGGAACCAACTTCCATTCGCAAAGCCACCATTGCAATGTTATGTTTGCGGTCAGCAGAGGAAATTGAAACTCCGATTAAAAATAAAATATGCTCGAATAAATCTGAGCATTTCTACCCAGAGACTCGAAAGCCAATTAGTTCTTACTGCTTCTAGCAGAGTTCTTAGCTTATGCATTAAGTTCTACCAGTTCTACTGGATAAATATGATGGATGAGTCAGTTGCAATAAAAGTCAATCATCTCGATGATTTTATAGCTCCACCTAATGCGTATGAAGTTTTGGTCCAAAACACCTGCCTTTCAGCGTCCCAATACTTCGCTGGCCTATTTCGTAAAATAGGCCAGCAGAGTATAGGTAGTTGTGGCTGGAAAGCGTCATCGATTATCAAGCTATGGTGTTTATCCGTTGCTATGGCATTTATTCCCAATCGATCACGAAACCGCAGCTACTGCAGTAGCAGAGGAATTGAAGCATATTGAATATCTGTGGCGAAAGTGTTTTCTATGGAGATAGGTATGCTTTTGAGATGATTTTCTCTCGCAAGAGATATAAGTACGTATATGATTTCCGGACAAAAATTATATTCCATTCTATTGCGCCGAAACTTCAACCAATGATTCTTTAAAATGAATTTGCCTCTTGTTTCTTGATAGTTGCTCTTGTCATTATGCCTATTGTATTGCATCATTTGTGAACGGTAGCATTCAAGCTAAAGGCACTTTCATTGAGGAGTAGTTGAATATTTCAAATCTACCAGCGCATATGTCCAATTCATTCGCGAAAGAAATACTACTGCCGATAACGTTGGGAGCTCGTGAATTCGGATTTCAAAAGCGTTGACCCACTCCATGGGTGTTCACTTCATCAATCTGGAAGCTCTCCAACTCTTTGCAATCATCGCAGGGTTCTATTGGTTGAAGGCAAAAGAACTTATCACGACTCGATCATGCACTGAAGCGCATTTAAACTGAACTCATTGCGCGTTGAGTGATACTCGTCGAATACAATAGGAAGACATTTATTGCTTCATGGGCATGTAACACGAAAGTTTTTCTCATTTGTAATATGTGATAATTCGGACGCGTAAGTAGCCTAGTTGGTGTTCCGTTAAAAGATGAATAGGTACTTGCTCATTGTTATTCTTTGACCACAGCGCAGTTCTCGTTGAATATGAATATTACCTGGGAAAATGTTGATCCCGGGTTTTTATCTTGCTCCAATGAAGTGAAGAATATTCCTATGCGAGATATTCATTTATAATGAATCAGAATTTGGTTGACATAGCTAACCATCAGAAGGATTTTATAATGGAATTACATCCTGCATGATCTCAAGATATATTGCCCATTCTATGATGCCATCATCGAGGCTTAGTTCAATAAAGTGAAACTCATCTGCGGACCAAGTTAACATTCTCAGTTTTAAAAAAAGTGTTATTTCCTCTAAAGTATTTGCAGGTGGAAATACTTGGCAGTGTTGAATGATGATAGAATGAATATTTATAAATCAATGCTGCATAAATTAGAATAATAATGACATTTTCGACATTTAAGATCTAATTTTAATATTTGGAAAGAGGTAAAGAAGAAAAAAATCTCAGTGAAAAATGATGAGCGCGGATTCACCGGTGGGCCACGAAAGGCAGGAAGAGACGAAAATTATCAAATAAATGTATTTATCAAACTTAGCTGGGCAGCTTAGTGATGATTTGTACAATTTTTTTAAGTTTGAAAAGAACAGATCGTTGTATCACATTACCTTGAGTGATTTAAATTAGCATGCCTCGCATGATGGAGTTTCTCAAAAGCTAGAACAGCCGACCGTGTGCCCATAATTAATGTAAATGGAAGATCGCCTGCCATCGATCTTTACAGTGAAATTGAAATTGATCTTATACTTTTGTATTTTTCAGAAGATACGAATATGTGACGGCCGTTAAGCCCGGGTTTGTGACAAGAGCGTGAGGTTTCGTGCCGCAGAAAGCTACGATGATTCAGTTTTCATTCAAAGAGATTTTTTGATTTGTTCAATTGCTGTCATCGATTGCAGGCTGTTGTATGCAGAGCGAAGAGGCTATGTTTTAGAGTAATTTTTAGCGTAATTAGTATCATCAAGGGCCTTATTTACAAATAATTACAAATCGTCGAGCCTCGACAGAAAACGAAATTATGATGTCGCAGTCTCGCGAAACCCTGATAATCCATTTAACTGTAGGATTTGCTGACTCTTGGAGAAAATTGCGAAGCTGTGGAGGCTCGGTAATTTCAACTCCTGAATTTCGTCGTATCTGACATTTTCCTTCTACGTCACTTGGACATATAAGTCATCCTGTTGACATAGGAGAGCGATGAAAAACAGTATTTCTCTACACCTCAGCGTTTTAAGGGCATCAAAGATTTTAAAGAAAAGGTCGACGAATTGTATAAAATTGATTGTAGCATGGTACGGTGGAGAAACCTGGACTGAGAAAAAGAGGACGAGAATAGGTTGCAGGCGCTCGAGATTTTTATGGAGATGCTGCGGTGGACGGAAAAACAAACGAGGAAGTGCTTGGTATGGTGACTGAGGAGGGGAAAATTGTGGAGTAAATTAGAAGAAGGCAGAGTAGGTGGTTTGAACAGGTAACGATAGGCGGTGATGAATTGGAGGACATTATAATATGCGAAGTGGTGCTGAAGAGCGCGATGGGGGGCGGATGTTGGGTAGGCGGGGATGGGGAAGAAAGAGACTAGGCTTTATGGACGGGACGAAGAGAGGTAGGACTGAGGTACGCTGAGATGAAGAAAGAAATCGTGCAAGGGGTGAGTGGCCTGCGCCCGTAAAAACCTAGAGGGTTCTTACTCTCTTCCATTTAAACCTACCTTAACTGGTAGATTACATTAATAATTACTAAAAATATTGATATATTTCTTTCGCCTGTAAAAACCTAGAGGGTACTCTCTTCCATTTTAGCCTAACTTAACCGGTTGATTACCTTAATAATTACTAAAAATATTGATATATTTCTTTCAAGGAATGGTTTTTCCTTACTCTTGCTCATTCTTGTGACTATACAAATAGAGATATGCACGCTCGAGGATATTGACATTTGTTCCTCACTGAGTTGGTTGAAAAGGCCTCTGACTCAATCGAGGCAGACATTACTGGAATGGTGTAACACAGGTACTATTGAAGAAAGCACTTCAATTACCTTTCCTGGAATGGCCACGCAATAAACTGATTTAGAAGTACTGGAGGGTGTGAAATAGATTTCAAGGGCCATGAGTTACTTAACTGTAATATATCACCTTTTTAATGGATTTTATCTAAGTGGAGATTTATGAAATAGTTTTAAATTATACTGTCTTTCCCAACATTGAGTACGCGAGTTGTGAAAATTTATACTTTCAAAGCATGAACAATATTTATATATTTTTCCAATGAGAGTTTAAATATTAATAATTCTTTTTATGGATTTGAATCGACCATGCATGCGTCACCAAATGATGACCAAGCATAATACAAATTCCAAATTTTCAGTACGCATTCCAAAATAAAAACATTCACTTCAGTGATATTATGAATTTAAAATTAAAAGTGTTCATTTTTTTCGGGAAAAGTAAAACGAGTGCTGGAGGAACAAACTACATATTGTTATAAACGGAAATCACTCGAGCAGTTTATTTAAAAAGAAATAAATAGCACGTCTAATTCATCAGCAAGAATGTGAACACCCGGCTGTTTGCTAAGCGATTCAGAATATTCAGCACTAATTGCTGACGGAGGTAGTCTCGTCATAAATTTCTCGGAAACGGCCGAATTGAAGATTATATGTTCGCAAATTAGACGAACAATATTACCTTGGACGGAATCAATCAGCAGCCCCATTGCCGTTTGAAGCGTGTAATTTTCCTCGGCGGTTAAGGAAGCCCGGAACGACCTCGGTTCCCGGGGCATCACGTCGGAAAAATCTCCTTTCGGAGTCGAAAAAGGAGTATTCACTCGATCACCTTCCTCGCAGAATCTCTAATAAGAGATTCATACCTGATCTTTCATAAATGTGCGAGGAGATGGAAGGGGACCTATTGAGTCTGATAAATCGCGTTGAGGTACCCATTCATCAATCATAAACCCCCGCGGCTGAAAACCACCATTATAAAGCTCGGGGGAACGTGTTTACGGAAAGAAGAGTTGGGTCCGTCCATTGGGTTGCCACGGCGGCGATGATGATGGTGTGATGATGACGTCATTCGACTTATAGTCCCTCTCCTCAACCGTAGCCTCCGAGGTGTAGGTACAGGCCTTAACACTACCACTCCCACTTCTATTTAGTAGTTTAAAAGCGCGAGAAATACGCAGTTGTTATCTTCTTATGGCAGGATTCCAAAAAGTTAGGCAATTATTTCGAACCGTATGTCGCATTTTAAGGGCCAGTTAACTTCATCAACGATAAATATGAATTTGGGAAAGCATTAGCATTAGTTTTAGCGAGGTATCTCTAGGCAATGATAAGGAAAGCTTTTCATAAATTGGTAAACGTATGTCCATCACATTCTTGATCGATAAACACGTCCTGTCACCAAATTGGTTGTACTAAAATGACAATTTGACACAAAGTTATAAAAGAGATGATACAGATTGACATTGACTTCTTATTGTCACGTGATATACTAGTTTAAGAGGAGGTAGAAGTTCTTGGTGGAAAACAGTACGAGTTAATTGCTACCTATTTGTCAATAAGTTGTAGGTACATCCGTTTAAATGATTCCCTCTGCAACGCAACCTACTGCCGCTTCCATAATACGCAAGGTGCTATTTATTTGAGAGACGTGTAAATTCAGATAAGTCGCCAAAGAAAATCTTTTCACCTGGATTAAGTGTCCTTAGATTTAGTGTTATTATTGTAATAGCACATTCCATCTGTTAAATAATACCTTTTGCTATCCGTGACGATTCATTATCTTAAGTAAATGTACGGTACTAACGAAGTCTTTCGTGCCATAATAACCTTCTACAGGATTTTTTCTCATACCTCCGTAAGGGCAATCGGAAAATTTTAGGCCTATTATTTAAAAACCAATGACGATCGGAATGCGGGTGTTCAGGCTTGCATATCTCATAGATCTTGAACATAATTATATGGCGCTTACCAATGCTTGAGCATTGACGGCCGGTGAAGTAAACATGAGATCACGTGCTATGTGGCGGTAAGGTGGCGGCGTTCAAATGTTTTGAATCGTTGTGGAACACAAACCAATGAATTCGTGTTCAGCGACACCATTTACTTTTGAAATGTACTGTCGCTTTTTGCACGATCACTTAATGTAGCATAACTGATTTTTCGCGTCATTTAAATATTCTTTTTACCTTCATATTCTACCTTTTTATCGAGACTTAAAAATATACCCGCTTAGCTATAATCTCGTCTCATGATACAATATTATATCAGATAATGACAATCGGAGTCAATGAATTGTCTTATTTATTCGTTATTTTTTCCAATCACATTGTGCTATATTTTTTAGGATAGAATGATGAATTATCGAGAATATTAAAACAGGATGGTTGGAAAATTTGAATTATTTTGATTGTCTAATGGAGGTCATTTATGGTATATTTGTATATCTTTAAGAGAAGGTCTATGGTATATCTCGGAGGCTACGCAATAGGGTCGCGCAACTTTGAAAAGAATTTTTATATTTATTTCTTCCTGTCTCAGCCGGCAGAGGTATACCTACTAAAGCCTGGCGCAAACCGATTCTCGGAACACGTGACTAACCTCAAAGCGCGCCGGGAGGAAGGCGCGGCGTGGTCAGAATGCGGACGCGTTGGGGCTGGGGCGAAGAAGGAGGGACTCGGGTGACGCTCTTGTGACAGGAAACCGCGCCATTAGAACAGCATTCGTGAAACCACCGCATCACCGCGTCTTTTTCATCTGAAGCCGTTTGTTATTTTTTATATACATTTCTAGATAATAAAAGGATGTTGTCATGTGCTTAGAATGTATATTTGTCACACGTGACTCACCGCACGCGGGAAACCATCAAGGCACGCTTTTAACAATTCATCTATTTTTTGTTTGCGCTATGTTCTCCGCCGCATTGGGTGCGTGGCACGGGTTTTTGGGCAACTGATGTTTTTTTTGGTATCCGTGGAAATAATTTTCCGAGGGGAAAAGGTCTATTTAAACTTATAAATCTCAGAGTCTATCTTCTTCTTTTACATGAGTGTCTTAATCCATCAGTAGAGAACGAAATTTCTGTCTAGGAATTAAAATAAAATCAGTTTTACAATTCTCTTATATATTGTTAGCTAGTAAAAAAAACTAGTTTTCAGCTTTTATTCAATCTCAGATTCTATCCCCTTATTTTCTGTGAATGCTTTAATTCATCAGTTTATTTTGTAGAGAAAGAAATTTCAGTTTTTAATTTTTTTTAAAACATCCGATAAACAACTCTACTTCATATGGTTGGCAGTTAGGTACGCATCGCTAGTTTTGGGGTGGTGGAGCTCCAAAATAAAAAAAAATTAGTTTTCAATTTTTTTTTGGAAGAACTATTTTGGGAGAGGTGACGGAAGAAATAGATTGCACGATGATTTAGCTGCGTATAAATTATCAGTCAAAATAATACGTGATGTAGGAAGTTTTCCCAACAAGCGCAGTGCAATATACACAAGTGTTGGATAAATTTAACGCTCCATCTTGTGGCATTGCCATCTGGTGAGGGACTTCACAGTCCTTCATGACGTAAACAGGGGAAACGCGAGAGTGCTCTCTAAATGAACCGCAAATGCAGTTTGGGATTCTGTACTCTTTGCCTCTTTCATCCCAGCTCCACCTCAGGGTTGCCGTCCAATCAAAGGAAGAATCTCAAAAAAGCACACTTGGAGGCCGGCCAGAAATTTTGCGTTGAATTTCTGCAAATAACGTATGCATACATGTTTTCTTTTTTCAAGGCATGACAAATTCGAGATAACATCATGATTTACAGCCAATAAGCCTCATCAAAATTTCTCCGCAGACTTCAAAATTCATTCCTGCGAGAATAAACACAATAAGTTTCTGAGAAGCGGCTTAGGTACCCAATCAGGGTGCGTTGAAAAGGAGGAGTATGGGAAGGGAAAACGATGGAGATGAATGAAACGTGTAACAGCCGAACGACTCTTAATCACCTCGGTGTCGAAAGCAAATGCGGAATCGAGAATGCAGATGGCTGGGAATGAGACACAGATATCCGTGTTCAGTATGCGAAGTTTGTCATTCTAATGAAAGTGTACGCTGCTTTCTGTCGTGAATCAACGAATTGCGTTCGCATTAGGTCATACATTTTCTCCTATTCCGCAATTATCTGCATACATGAATAAATAAAGCATTTTCCTTTCCATGTAGGAAAATATTAAGGTTTAAAATGTAATTTTATCTGCGTGCGATTAGGAACAACAATGGTTATGACCATGTCTTCCAATAATGTTAATTGTAACAATTGGTAGCGTTGTGTATAATGCTATTTTTTATATTTTTCCAACTTTCAATTTCTCTATGGAATACTTATTATTTTTGTTTTGCGTGTTTGAAATTTTGTGATAATTTTCGCTTGCCAGCATGACTATCGATGTACAAAAAAGAATGGCGCTAGGTAGACTAAAGTGCGTGTACGTGTTTAATTACTTATAATTATGTATTATAACACCTCACCTCGCTTGAAATGTCTTACATAATTTCTTCTTCTGTATGACATAGTATCTCGTAGTATACTTGAAATATTGGTATTAGTAATAAAATCAGTTATTGTATTTGTGAAGTGTCTGTAATTATTTTATAATTTTTAAATGTTAGCGTGACTCAAATTATCAGAATTGTAATTTTTAAATCATTTTTCACGCTAGCATGACTGTATTCTAATAAATGGCCCCCGTGATGCATTAGTATTCAGTGCCCATCTCGCATGAGCACAATCTCTGTGATGTGCTCCGTACATCCCTTTGCTACGTACATGGCTCTTCCTCATGAATTCCCCTCTCTTCGAAAATACTTCCTTCGATGTTGCGATCCCACATCAAGTGATATCCGTACCACTAAAACCACTTTTCTCCAAAATAGTACTTATCATGTTTCCTCCAGAAATTTGCAGTGGCGATTTGTGTTTTAATATTTTTTTCTTTTTCCGATTTGGTTATTTTTGTAATTGTGGTGATACCTAATTTCCAGTTGCATTCATCATTTATTAGAGTAATCTGCCGGTTAAAGGTAGGTTATGATGAAAGCCACCGAAAATCCTACAGATTTTTACACGTGCAGGACCCTATCTACCTCGAGTATTTCTTTCTTCATCTCAACATAAGTCCTACCTTTCTTCATCCCGTCCATAAAGCCTATTCTCTTTCTTCCCCTTCCCCGCTTGCCCAACATCCTTCCCTCTATCACGGCCCTCAGCATATCATCACCTCTCATTACCGTTTTTAACTACCTACCCTGCCTCCCCCTTATCTCATCCAGAAGATTCCTCTACTCACCAACGATGTCAAGAATTTCCTAGTTTTTCTTCCTTTCCGTCCACCGCACCTTCTCCATCCTCCTCCAAACCCACATCTCGAACGCCTGCAGCTTTTTCTCGTCCGCTTTTCTCAGAGTCCACGTTTATGGCCCATACAACGCAACACTCCACATCAAGGTCATTACCGCGACTATAGTTAAAAGCAGTCCCTCTTAAGTTCACTTTACGAACTCTAAAAAGCCTCGTCTTTGGCTCATTTTCCTCTCTCAATTTTGACCGGTCAAGATGATGAATGAGTAAGTGAATAAAGCAGATGACTACGGGCAATGGGATATTGACGCATCGAGATAGATTGCAATGGTAAGCGGGGAAGGTGGTGGAGAAAAATAAAATGCTTTTCGTATCGGATGAAGAGAGGTGGGAAGTATGTAAAGTAGAAGAGAAAGTGATGTGTGGGTGTGGGGAGAAGAGGAATTTAAAACGGGGAACAAAAGTCCAGCAAAACATATCTCTGATCGGTTGAATGCTAGTCATCATCACTAATGATTAGAATCACCACAGTCATCATTAACGAGAACTTATAATTATAGATTAGAGTGATTAGAATGATGAATGAGGGAGGATGGAATTCTAAAGACCTTGTGATGGGAGGGAGAATGATTTTCAATGGGGGAGAACGGGTAAGTTTTATGAATGGGATAAAAGAAGTGGGAATAATGCTGAGTTCATATACGAAATAATAAGAAGAAACAGATGAATGCGGTTGAAGCGGAGGATTTAGAATAGCATCGCCTTCATTCGAATTAAGCTTTAATCGCTGGAGCAGGTTTTTTAAATGGTAATATTAATCCACACGTTGTGCAAATAATGGCATTTTTCCAAGGCTTAGATCGATTTTAAACACGAATGGCATTCTATGTAATTAATAATTTTCAAGTGAGTAAAGATTTTAGGAGGAGCCTCATATGAAAAAGTTAAAGATGCAACTTAGCTCTCGTTAAGCATGTTTTTAATCACGTAAGCATTTAGGACCCAGGTTGAAAGAATTTTATTCACAAATTCAGCAAAATTCAAAATAAAAGCCACTCGTTTCGTGAAAGGGTTGCCATGCGACTGGACAGAATGTGTGAGAAAGTTGAAAGGACTAGGTTTGGGAGGCACAAGAGACTCGGAGTTTACACCCAAAGGTGAGGCTACTATAAATATTGGGATAACACGAGTTTCATATCAACAAGGCGGACATCGGGAGATTTCCATTCGATCCAGTGCGCTACTCACTGCGGAAGCTCAACAGCGCACTCGCTTTCCATTCGTTTTAGACATTGCACACTTAGGCAGCGCACTTCAAAATAAATCGGGAGAAGAGTTGACGTGCGCTAAACAATAAAAAAGAACTTCGATAATCGCATCCACTACTGTTGCTGACCGGTTGACTTTCATCAAAGTCGTTATAAACATGGGTTCTATCCACACGAAGCGGTCCATCACTGGTAGCTT
The DNA here is from genome assembly GCA_963573305.1 of Pyrrhosoma nymphula. Taxonomy (NCBI): domain Eukaryota; kingdom Metazoa; phylum Arthropoda; class Insecta; order Odonata; family Coenagrionidae; genus Pyrrhosoma; species Pyrrhosoma nymphula. The sequence goes on along the minus strand of OY754330.1, from coordinate 112,170,093 downwards.
GACCATTCTACACAAACTTTATATTTTGAGTGTTGACAGCAGTTCAAAACAAAGTGTTGATACCTTGACAGTTCTAAACAAACTTTATTTTAGTTTTCTTTTTTCCAATTGAAATTTGGCGGATATTTTTCAATTTTAGTGGAAAGCATCTTCCGCATGTGTAAGCATTTGTATTAAGTACTTCTTCTCAGCTTTTGTTAGCTCTAGGATGATGAAGCAAATACCATAGTGCAATATCTATTATGGGCTATAATTTCATGTGTCTAATAACCTGGGATTATTTATTCATGCTTCATAATAAATGCTAATGCCAACATTTGGAATTTTAATCGCTCAAACTGCCATTTTAGGAATATTTTTTGGGGAAGAAGGCAGTTTGTAAAACTCTTTAAAATGTTTGTGTAAAAGTACACTTGTACTAATACCTACTCTGCATCAAAGTAATTTGAAATAGGAAACTTTTAACACTTTCCTTTTTACAGGGTTGTAATATATTTTTTTTTTAATTTCGCTAATTTCAAGGTCAAATATCTCTGGTGGGTAGTTGTTTAAAATATCTGAAATCAATATAAAGTGAAGCACTTGCCCATACTAATAAAAGCCAATGATCGGGAGTGGGGCGATGATGATGATGAAACGAGGAAACGGCTGAACCGTTGCATGTAGTTGGTTTTGGTGTGATTTTTTTCGTGTGGCATCACACCCCCGAATTTTCATTTTCGACCCAGATAAATTTATATTTTGAAAACAATTAACACGCCTTTTTCTCAAGCTCTCAAGCCCCAGGTTAAATTTGCATGGCAACCACGTAGCTACCGTCAACTGCACAGATATTTATATTTTGTAAACATTAGTGCCTTCAGATATTAGCACTCACCCACAATTGACACCATTGAGATAGATGGAGAGGGCGCTTGCAATGGTGGCCAATGCTTGAAGCTGTAACGAGAGCATGACTGGTCCGCCATCTTTGTTCTCCCAATTTACCTTAGCGCTTACGGGCTGACGCATTAATTTTCCAATTTTACGATGTTTTCCATAAATAAATAACTAACTTTAAATCAGCATGCATTTACTTTTTGAAAATGCATACTTCATAAACATTTTATTTATTTATTTAAATCAATAATAATCCGTATTCCAAACGAAAAACCATCGTGAAATCAAGTGGAATCCATAACTCCAAGTAACTAATATATGTATGATCTGGTGCTTTCCCGGCGCAGCTCATGAATGAATTCTTCTCGGGTTTCCAACCGGGTTAAAATCTCCATTGTGGCCGACGTTTCGATGCTCGACTCGCGCATCGTCATCAGTGCTGTAGATTGTCCTTCTGGTCATCCTTATATACTACTCTTCCTACTATTTACTACGCCTTCAGAGGAACTTGAACCCGGCGAGAGTATGGAGATTTTAATCCGGTTGGAAACCCGAGAAGAATTCATTCATAACTAATATATGTTTCAAGAGTTACCTACTTACCTTAAATTTTCAACAGAGGGTAGACATTCTTGCTTTATATCCGCTAATGCATCCACTCCTCCGAGCTATCCAAAGGCAAGCAAGGAAAGAACAGTGGGAAATAATATTGAGGATATTTCGGTTGTCAGGTTACAGTTTGATGACGTCATGTCCTCTCCATATACCTCAATGCGTCTACCTGTCCATTACGCTCCCGTTCCACAACATCACGCCCGATTGAACGCAATTTGTGTCGATTCCAGTCCTTCATCTCCTCTCGCTTTTATCGCAGGCGGCCCAACCGGGGGAGCGGCAGGCGAGGCGTCGAGGAACGGCAAGGCGTCGGACGTGAACGGGTCTCCCTTCTGGAACGGCATCGAGGGCGGGGGGGCGTCGTCCTCGTACCGCCGGAGGGCGAGCCACGCCTGCACCCGCGAGGCCTCCAATCCCGCCTCGGCCCTCCTGCAGATGCTGCACCTCCACAGCGACCACCCGGACGGCGTGATGCCGCGGAGGAGCAGCGTCGCAACCGTCGACTACCGGAGCAACAGCGTCCACGCCAACGGCACGAAGGAGATGCCGGGGAGGCCCTACGTGCTCACCCTGGCCCTGCCGGCGTCCTCCGGGGCGAGCCAAGAGCGGAGGCTGTCGTACTCGGAGCAGGCGGCCAGGATCAGCGCGGCACTCCTCTCCGCGCCCGAACTGGCGGACCCTAGGACGGGCACCCTTCTGCACACGAGCGAAAGGGGAGGTGAGCAGAGATTTTTTTTCACATTTTGCCTCTTAGCAGTCGCGCATCTTAAACTAGAGCGTGTATGTCAAGTTGATTCGAGGGGGGTTCAAATCTGTAACTCATGTCGCCCGTCGAGAAACGTCAATTGTGATTTGATTGGTATGATTATTCCTTTTATTATTTCTTTTTACTGTTTTATTATTTAAAAAAAATATTTTTTTTCTTTGTTAGGAAGGTGTTAATTTGGCGAGGGTTTATATTCGTGACAGGGATGATAGGTATGCTAGGAATTTTTGGAAGGAAAGTCGGCACCGCAGTAATTTATACGAATTCGGCTTAGAGACCGCGATTTGGTTTTCGAGAAAACGGCACAATTCAAACCTCGCCAATTATGGAAAAGGCCTGACTGTAAACTCTGTCGGAACGTAAGGGGTATATCCAATAAGATTATTTCAGTTATAGGAAATTGCTTAAATGCCACGCCATTTTAAAGGATTTGTTGATGCTGGATCCGAACGAGGTATTTATTATTTCGTCATGTCTGTTTGATGAATTGATACAGCTTAGGTGGATCAAGGAGATCGAACGAGGCAGCATCATTAGTTTCACGGCATTTAACGAGAATATTCTAATCGAGTTCGGTGTAGTACCTATTAAAGTTAAAATCCGATGGCTTTTTAATGGACTTTCTCGATTTAAAATCCAAGAATATAGGACACGAATTAATATTAGGAACTGATTTTACATCAAATACTCAGATGGTTGTAGATGTCAGAAATAGATTTATCTACTTTTCTTAGGCTGAAAGGGATTTCATACTATTCATGGAAGAAGGAGAATCAGGGAATGATCCCGGAATGCGCTCTTTTTAATAAGCCAAGAATGCAGGACACGATTTAGTATTAGGAACTGATTTTACATTTAAAAAACTCAGATGATTGTAGATTTCAGAAATAGATTTATCTACTTTTCCTTGGGTAAAAGGGATTTCATACCATTCTTGGAAGAAGCAGAATCTTGGAATCTTGATCCCGGAATACACTTTGAGTGAAATCGCCATCAAGATGACCGAAGTCCCTCAACTTGACCCACCTTTCCCAAAAAGGAAGACACGGCACATGCTTTTATTTTGGAAGAGAACTGGCAACCAAGGTTATTTTCGCCAATGGGTAGGTTGTTAAGGATAAACAGCTGTGGCAATGAAAAAGTTCTATTCCGTGAAACTTAAGCTGGCATAGTAGGTACTCCCCACTATTTTCTCGGGATGGAGAAGCCGAGGCCTTGTCCCAATTCGGCGGCCAAAAAATATCCATGGGAACCCGTATCTTCCTCGTCATGAAGCGGCGAATCGTGCGATAGCACCCACTCAAAACGCCCTGGAGCTTTAAACGCCCGATTCTCTCTCTTTCCCATTTCTCGGCGCTTGAATTCAACCAGACCCGACATGATATTCGTGCCAAAGTGCCCAGGTGCCAATATCATTACCGCTCATTCGCATTCGTTGTACTCCGGCGTCCCTAAGCACGACCGAAGCGAAGTGTGTTGGTGCCTCGAGCCATCAAGTCGTTTTTTTTTTAAAAAAAGGACTCCGGCGATTCAATCTTTCGCCCTCGAGGCTTCGGGCGACGCGAGTGTTTTATTTTTTTGTCCGTGCCATGGCAGCGTGCAGATGAGGGAGAAGAATCATTGATGGTTTGCCAAGTAGGTCCAACCTTTCCACCCAACTCCGTCATCACCAAATTTAGATTTCATGAGTTGCACCTGATGTAACTCAGTTTGGGCCTGGAGGCGTATATTTTGAGGAATAATTTCAAGATATACACGTTGTAAGGGTGGGTTTATATTAGCAAGTTACTCTCACGAGTTTCTTCGGCAAGAGTTAGCGGGGACTTTTACTCTTACGAAAAATGTTTTCGCAGTGCAGTTAGTGCAGAGACAGATTTGATGCTGTTGACATCGGCTGCAAAGCGCTTCTGCAAGCAACTTACCGAAAGTTTTTAAAAGTTCTGTAAGCGGACGTGCAGAACCGTTTACACGTGGAATTAGCGTCAAAATTTGCGTGCTGCGAGTGACTTGCGCAACAAACTTGCCAGTGTAAGCCCACCTTAAGAGATGGTAAAAGTAAGAGCAATACGTATGCCAAAATTCCACGAACGAAAAATCATTCATCTTGACCGAAATTGTAACTCAGATACCTCGATATCGCACCAAGTGCTTTAGCCAGTTAAGCTTCCGAGACATCATTCTCCCATATGGATTCTTATAAGCTTTAAAGGAGTTGAAGTTTCCCAACTGGCGGACATACAATGCCATCTATCAAATCGTCCGGAAGTCTGGAAACATCTAGCACCCCTTTAAAGCCCTCAAAAATTCACACGGGGGAATATCGCCGCGAAGAACTTAACTGGCTAAAGCCAACGAGGTGAGAAAATAAATGGAGGCGACATTCCGCTTCGCCCTTGAGGCCAATTCCGCAATTACAGTCGGCACAGTTTAGGCCTTCCTATGGGTTACGTTTCCGGCGATCGCATTTGATTTTCTTCATATCTAACAATAAGATAAAATTCACAGGTCATGCAGTGTTATGTAACTGGTGGGCCACGCCTATTCGGCACAAAATCCTTTCCATGAACCCGTTCATGCTTCAGCTTCGCCCATTACATTCACGGCTATGCCTCTTCCATTTCATTTTAACCACCTTGGCTAAAGCAGTCGACACGATATCGAGGGATCCGGGTTCGAATCCCGGTCAAGGTGGATGATTTCCTCTGTGCTATTTTAGCATTGTGGGAATGCACGTGACGCCGCGCCGTGATGTTAAATCCGCGGTTAGTTCACGGTATCCTCAAAGTTTGTGAGAGATAATGCTTATATTGAGCGCGACATTAACGTCATCGTATTTGCTCCAACAATTCAACGTTCCATCCTTGGTCAGTGCTGACTATAAAAACTGTGTCGACTTTGGAGGATCTTCTCTAACGTTTCCCTTTCAAATACATACACTGTTCCAACATGAAATCGCTAAATCCTTTTAAAACACTACACATATTTTACTTCCCTTCCTTCTGTCCAAAATTCCTATTCTTCTCCATCTTTCGCGTTTGTCCAACGCTGTCTCGACTATCACCATCTTTCACTCGTCGGTACATCTCACAACGTCCTCCTGAAGCACTGTATGATTCCGAAACTTTGGGATGGGCGAAGGGTTTTTAGCTGTGAGTTTGGGGAAATATGGAGGTGTAGTAAGCTCTGAAATGAAAAAGGCGTGCTAAGAGGAGTGAAATATGAAAGAGATAAGGTGTAAAGGAAGTTGGTTCTGGAAGTGCGAAAGTGGAAGATGAAGAATGTATGGAGGTAATTGATTGCTAGCATGTTGATGAAGAGCGTGGAGGGGAGAATATTGGGAGAAGAGTAGGCGTTTCGAACAGCGCTAGATATCTTTTTATATATACTATATCAATATAGTATATATATTTCTTATTTTGTTGTTGTTACATTGTGCCACAGTAAATTGGCAAGCATGCTGTATGTGGACAATGTTTATAAATAAATAAAAATATAAAAATAAGGTAGGAGATACTTTAGAGTTCAAGAAGATCATTAAGTGAGGGCACATTCAGCGAATTGCGGCAGGAATGGCCGTGGGAGGCAAGAATTGTTCTATAATCAACCCATGTTTGTGGAATACTTTTGATTTATTGATCTCATAACAGAAGAATACTTACTAATATTTTCTGCACATTCTTTATCGGCCCCTGCGGTTTCATCGACTGTGCTTCATCAGCAAGAGACATCTCCACGCATTTATTAAGTGATCGCCGTCCCACGCTAATGACACGCAGTCTATGAAAACAATCGAGGAACATCATAAAGTGCAATTCTAAAAGAAGTGTATAAATAATTAGGAGTGGTTGGCGGTACCCGCTTACTCAACAATTTTTCAGTTAACTTCAGCTACAGCATTCAGAGCATTTAGCACGGAAGGAAGACACGATTCCTTGAAAATAATGCGAAGGTTTCAAAGTGCGAGCGTTATGCACGAAGCACCCGCAAGAAAAGGTTCGCTTTATCGGTTGGCTAGTTGCTCGTTGGCGTGAAAATTGTCGTGCATTTCACGGATGCAGTTTTTTTCATGGCATTCCTCCTAAATGGTGTCCCAGCACGCGATACACGCTAAAACTTGTTCTGCGCTGTGGAAAACCATGGCTGTCTCCGACCACTAAAGGAAGTTTATTTGTTGAAATGCCTTCCCGTCTTCTTTTATAATAGCCAAGACCATAACTTTTCTCTCTCCCCGGCGCTAACCACTTAATAAAGTCTGGTGTGTTAGATGAGGAGAATTGACCCCACACACTATATTTCTTCGATGAATTATGCCCATAATCTCATACGCGCCCATTAAATATGAAATTCCGGACCATATATTTTCCGGTATTTATGTTCTGGTCCGCTCCTACTGTTGTTCTAGGGTAGTGATTTGTCCCTGCGAAATAATATCGTTCCCCCCTCGTTTCCATACACTCCCGAGATGGCCGATGGAGATAGGATGAAGGTGCGGGCATTCTCGTGTTCTCCGCGGCGGGATCGCCTTCAGATGTCAATGTAACGAATGGGACTTAATGAAAAGGGTTGAGGGGGAGAGACTCAAGGTCTTCCTAATGTCAATACCGCCGTGCTGCTGAAGACGGCGGTAAGGGAGAGAGAGTGGCGAGGCAAGGTGAAGGACGGTCACGAAGGAATTCTATTGGTGACCGCACTCGTCAGCCTAGAATAGAAACATAATAGAATAGAAAATTACATTTATTATTCCGGGACAAATGCGTCTCTCAGGAACATATATGAGTGTACATATCTTTTAGAGTCAAACAGATAATGCAACAGAAAGATATGCAAGATATATTAATGTCATAGAGTCCTACAGAATATTTAACAAAAGAGCATCATTATAAAAATACATCAGATGTTGTAGAGTGTAGCACAATATTTAGTTCACTTGAAGTATTATTTAATGATATTTCTTTTTAAATTTATTTGCATTTTCAGAATGTTTTACGTCTTCTGACTAGTGATTCCATACTTCACAAGAGGTGACATGGAAAGACCTAGCGTATACAGATGTAAGAGAGTGTGTTATATAGAGTTCTTACTTGCGGCGTGTTGGACGTTTATTTGTTCTAGCATTGTATTGTTCATTCCGGTGTAAATATGCGGGAAGTTCTTTCGTTATTAACTTGTAAATTAATATTGCCTTATTAAGTAAGTGCCTATTTTGTATTTTTAGTCACCTGAGTTTTTCAAAATATGGCGTAACGTGTTCATAATATGCGATGTCAAAGATATACCTCACACAGGAGTTCTGAATCCTCTGAAGTTTTAAATTTAGCATAGGGGGGGGGGGGGAGGAGAGAATGTCTTTCTAGTACTAATGCGATCACCTCCTTGCTTGAAATTAGAATATGCGCAGAGTGTTCCATATCTCATGTTACCAGCTCAAATGCGTGTGTAAAATCGCTACACTTCTCCCGATCGGGTTGCAATTTGTGGTGCTTGGAGTCTCAAACTAGCAAAATTTGGCTACGTGGTTAATTTTCATTTTCCCCGAAATTTCACCAAAAAAAACGAGGGGTAGAATGAGCACGTCTCAGAACCGAGTTATTGGGTTTAAATTGTCAGAAAGTGACGAATAAAGTGTTTTTGAACTTCGTCGTGCAAATTGCTATACTGGTTCGACTTAGGATGCTAATTTGGGTGATACCATCTTTTTTTCGAGCAAACAACCCTCATATAATTATTGCCTTAATTAGGGGTTGAAGGTTGCCCAAATGTAATATGCAAGTTGTTTTGTGGCTGGAATCACCTTATTTCCTGCAACAGGATAACTTCTAGTCAGTGGACGCCTATTAAATTATTTCCACCCTTTTATTAGGGTATGTAAGGGGGTAAAGTAGTCCTGTAAACGGAATTATCTTATCGGAGTAGTTCCAATGCCAGTTATTGACAATGTTGGCCTTGTAAACACAATGGCATGGCACTAATAATCCTACAACTATTCCCTCAACGTCTATATTCTCCCTAAATAGGGATAAAGTACCCTTTTACCATAACGCCTTGTGGTGGAATGGTTCCGAAGCCGAATATTTCCAGTTATGACCAGCTAATCACGTGGCATTGAGACATGTACATTCAGGCAATGTCCTTCCCCGTGGCTATGCATACAACCAGTGCCTTATATGCTCACTTTTTCCCCGTTGCAGCTTTATTCTCAAGTGTACACATAGGATATAATTTTATACCCACTCTACATTAATGGAGCAGATATAGTCGAACAGAATTGATAGATCTAAGAATAGTGCGTGGTGAAATTCCAGCGTTCAGAGCAAAAAAAGCCCAAAATTTCGATGAAAACCCGAGTTTTCATTTCATATAATCGGCTAATTTCTTAGTTGATGCGTGTATGCTTCCTTACAGAATATTGCCAGGCTAGAATATCATCCGATTTGATAAGCAGCATGTTGTAGCTCCGTACCTACATACCTGCATGCACAGTGCGTATGCTGCAGCAAAAACCCGTCAAAATATACCGCTTGGAAAATCATCGAACGGAATTTCTTGGCCCGGACGTATTTTCACGGTCAACTCGTTAAACAAGGAACTGGATTCTTGCGGGGGCGGAGCGAGTTTATATACAGCTCATCATTCTTCCATTCCGCGAACCATCGACTTTAGTTCCAGTGAGGGAATCTCCCATGCATAGTGGTTATTTTCATTAGTCCTGTTTGGGATATGCTTCGAAATCAGTTGATGTGGTTGGAGCAATTTTTGTCTATGCACATATTTTCGTAAAAATGTGCATAATCTGATAATATATAAATAAAAATCTGATATCTAAAGATAAAAGTAAAATAAAATAATTTTACCGATATGGGTTTTTGGCATTTCGATGCTATTTTAACACGTAGTCAGTCTAATGACACATGGGATATATTTCGTAATAATTCGATTACGTATTCGACACAGATTTTCTTCTAAACGCATTTCTCATTATTATAAGAGCTGATAGCAAGTATCAAGGTGTCACGACGAGTCCAATATTCGAAATCAACATACATATTTAAATATTATTCGTATAATAATAATATAATTCGTCTACATTTCGAATACTGCACCAAGAACTCTAGCCATAACATGCGTTAATTAAGGAAAAAAATATAATGATTATACTATTTTCATTACTTCATGTATTGTGAGTTCCATCCCATGAACAGATTTACTTAAGGAAATGTGGTCCAAGATTCTTTTTTTAATTTGCTTGGAAAATTATTAAAAATTCGCACTCAGTGACCCACGATTATCGCTTCAGTCAACTTAGCATAGTTTCGGAATCAGCCAAAGTTATCACCGTGGTGCTGCTCAATAAGGGGAGCAGTGTATAATTTTAGAAAATACCTACAAATATGGCAATTCGCCAGAAATCCAAATCCCTCAAATCCTTGTCCCACGGTAAATTTGTTCGTAGCTTTATTCATTAAATCCACATTCATGAAACAAATGTAATGAACGTGCATGCTCCTCATGAGCAGGAAGAATTTATGAATTTGGCTCTGATCGGCTGACGGGCTGATGAAAGAGAGTTTGTTTTGTTGTGATGATTCTGTAGTGTATTATCGGTACGAAAAGAACAACTAGGGATGATTTTTCCAAAGTCTACAAGCCTAAGTATAGTTATTACAGTGAAATAATTATAGGCTTATGTATCAAATGAAAGAATTGCATGAACAAACTTACTGGTTCACGATAATGCACTCAGAAATACCAACGTAGCAATTCCTAATCACGATTTATAATAATTAATGATTTAACGATCTAATTACAATAGCTGATTTAACAAAAGATATTTAAACAAAATAATTATGCCTCTTCCCTACGTGTGTAATACTCACATCTTTACCTTATTTCAAGTGGTGGTAAATATGGCGGAATTCAATCGCGTTTTCTACTCCAGTAGTCTTAAGTAGTCCCTGACAGGGAAATGATCGATGCGCATGCTGTGCAAGCGGTCGTGTTTCGTCGAGAATTTACAATTTCCCGAATTTACAGAAGTTCACAGAATATTGGCAGGCGCATGCGCAGTACGTTTATGAGAGTTTGCATGAATTATTAATGAATTAATTTACGAAAAATTTAACATGTAACCGGCTTGAAACATACTCTCTCGAGACATGGCTGAATTCAAAGATGAAATGTTTGCACCATCTACAAAGCATCGAAAGATGAGAACGGTATCTTTTTTTACCAACTAGCATGCAAACGTGGCAGTGAAAATCCCACCGTTGTGAAAAAGCCTTTTCTGGCGTAGTATCCTCCTTAGAAATGTGTAATCAAATAGTCATGTAAACGAACTAATATATGCGTGTGATCGGAAAAAAAATGCAATTGTACAAACTGGATTCGAATTGCGAATAAGACGTGGATTAATGATCAATAAAGCACCGAGGGCTTCACTAGAAAACCTCCTGAGAAGCCTTCTCGCTTAAAATATACCAAAAATAGTTATGGATAATTCTTAATGATTACACGGCCTAATTACACTGTTTATTATAACTTTCGATATCATGAAATTAAAAAAACCTTGCCGCGTGTTCTATAGGTTGTCATACTAACGTTAATTCCGCCTTTGTAAAATAATTTTCTCACTGTTACTAAGTATATGTAGAATTGAACACCAAATAAGTTCAAATTGGATCTGACGTTTCCGCGGCGTTTCTCCATATTGGTAACGGCTTTCGGGCGTTCCCCTGCGTTGTCTTGTCTAAAGGCGATGACAGTTTCTCCAGCCCTCCTGCTGGCGTCTTCAGGTCAGAAGTGCCGATGCGTTGAAATTGGCCGTCTTATATAGGATCTTGGGACATTTGGGACACATTGGGACATTGAGCTTTCGACACTTCTGACCTGAAGACGCCAGCAGGATGGCTGGAGAAACTGTCGTCGCCTTTAGACAAGACAACGCGGAGGAACGCCCGAAAGCCGTTACCAATATACCAAATAAGTTCCTTTCCCCTCCTTAAGTTTACTCGCTAATTCTCCTTGGTGTGGCCTTGCTTCCTTTAGTTCTCATATCCATTGTGAAGTTTCGTCTACGTCTCCTCATATAGAAATGATTCGATGCCTTGCTCTCTGAAGCATCTTCGATAGCAGCGGATGCTTTCATAAGCGGGAAATTTACCTGATGAAAAAAAGGATGAAAGTGGATACGTCGAATACTTCTTGCTTTTTGAGTCTTAAATCATCAATGTTTTTATTTCTCGAGATGATTTGAGAGGGTTAATAGCTTTTTTTAAACGATCCAGTAATCAGAAGTGAAATTTTATTTTCCCCATTAAATTAAATATGAACTTACTTTTCCCAACATTTCCAAGAAGACCAATGCAAGAAACGAGGTAAAGCATAGTAATGGACAGAGGTGCTCTATGCATATGAGAGGAAGAGTTAGTTCTCAAATAATAATGCGTCCAATCAGCATCTTCGTTGATTTCCCTGAAAGTCTGCGTAGAACTCAAAGTGCGTTGACGAAATTTCACCACGGAAATGAGAACTTAAGAAAGCAAGGTCACACCAAGGATAATTAGCGGGTCAATTTTAGGAGAAATATTTGGGTGTTCAATTAGACGGATATTTAGTCAAACTGTCAAAATTGGCGTTTTACGTTTTTGAGACAACCTAAATAATACGATACAAAATTTATTTTATATTTCGTTGTAGCAAAAGTTACAATAAACGGTGTGATTCAGCCGTGTAGTTGTTAAGAATATCTCTTTTTTCGTATTTTTTTTACCTAAAAGGCTTGTCTGGAGGTTTCTAGTAAAGTCTCCGGAGCATTATTGATTAAAATCCACGTCGTATTATCACCTTTAGGATCGAATCAAGTATGCAAAATAGCATACATTTTTCCGATCACACACATATTTGTTCGTTGTTACGACTATTATACTACAGAACTATCAAGTTTGTACGATTGCATAGATTTTTTCTCTGATTTCACGCATATTTTTACGTTATTATGACTCTTAGATAAAAAAAACTGTTAACGTTATATTTTTGCCTTGTTAATTCATATAAGAACAAAACATAAAAAACATAGTCATAGTTCAAGTAAATAATAACAATAAAACAGCAACTATAATGAAAAATACGCTTATAAAACGATAAATGTACCTTAGTAACAATCATTTATCAATTATGTAGTCTCAATCTCATACAGCAGCCATTCGTTCAATAATCACTCATATGACTCAGGCCGCGAATTATTGACTGCCCTTTGAATTGGTACCCATCCACTGTCGTTTTCTCGGGGGTAATTTTAACCCGTGAAAGATGCTACATCTGCCTCGATGAACGGCCAATAATGCGATGGATATCTTTCTCCCTCTGGCAGTTTCCAAAGAGTTGTAGCCTATCGTTATCCCAAATGATCCTCAGTCTAGATCCAAAATAAGTGTCGTGGCACTATCCATTTCTCCCCGTTCAAGTCTTCAAGGTAATTATTTGTTTGTTCTGCTCAATTTTCCCCCAATCGCATGGTAAATCTGAAATAGAAGAAGCTTAAAATTTTTTGTTAAAAAGCTCCGAAAATTGTTTTGCTGCAGCTCTCCACTTCAGTCTCTTTTCGGCTAACCACTTTGTCCCTTCATTATTCCTCATTTTTATATCTTTTGAGTCACAGCACTAGAAAATTGACCGTCAACTGTAGAGACAATCTCACAATGTTGGAGTTAGTTGAAATTGCACCAGGCATTTTGAAAACTCGCGGTCGCCACGCTCTTCAGTAAACACTCGCATCGCGGTCACGTGATGGCGACCGCCAATGGAACGGTATCTCACGAAATCTACGAGGAAATTCACGTTACGTGATTGCCGATCTGGTGATCGCTCTTATAGGCTGCTGTTGATCAATTGTTGGTGAAAAACGGAAGCGTGGTTTGATCACAGTTCAGTAAATTAATGCCGATGAAATGGCTATTGATCGACGAAGATTTGATGAAACCTGGCCCAAATCACTGCAGCAATTCTCAATCGGATCTTCTTGTTTACGAAATTAAAGCTTAATACCTGGAGCTCGATCTCCGATCGGATCGTAATTTTTCCCTAATGCCCCTTTCACATTACTAGAGTTGAATGATGGTTAACATGGCGGATTTTATTCACTCGCGTTCGCACGATTTCCAGTTTATCGTAGTAGAAATGCTGGTGACCTCTGGCGAAGAGTAAGGAATCACAAAAAGCAACTGAAGTAACCTACGCGCCTGCAGCAGCACTGAGCAGTATTATTAAAATTTCATATCTGTCTACAATGCTAATTTAATCAATGCATCCTCTGAATGAATTTGCTGGCTGTATTAGTCCATGAGAACTTCAATTTCCCTTTCAGTGTAGTGATGCTGTCTTTATGCATTTTCTTATGTTGTAGTTCAACCACGATTTTAACTAACTTCCGTTCACACGAATTTCAAATGCCAGTAACCAGTGTCAACCCTAGTAACTCTATCGTGATAAACAAGTTAATTTGGGTTCACACGGCGAAATTCTTACTAGCATTCTAGTTACTAGTGTAGAAAGCTAGTAATTTAAACGGGACTTAAGGGAATCCTCGAACAATAAGTCAAAATCGGATGCCGGAAAAATAAAATTTAAACTTCCTTGCCCGATGTAGTACTCATTATATCATTGTCTGAAGTGTATTTTATCTTATTTTGAAGTCGTAAATTAGAATACTTATTACTGGTATTAATTTATTTATTGCTCGATTCCTTCGCCAATGACGACCAATTTATTAAACACATATATATGAATGAAGACACGCAGCCATGCCATGGATGGTTAAAAACCACCCACGTGGGTTTCGAACCCATGATCCTGGAGGACGAGTCCAGGTGAAGACATTACCCCGCCGCCACCGTACCCTGAAGTTCATATTGATTCCCATGATTTTCATAATTTGGTGCGGAATTATTTCTGGTCTCAAACTCAGACCCTAAGCAAATTTTCCCAAAGATCAGATGTAACTCAATGAATCTTTCGTACCTGACATCCTCTTGCTATTGTGTACAATCCAATTCTTAGATAAATTTTACAGGAACACGATTATAGCTCTTATAAGAGCGTAGATTAATCATGAGATAAAAAAATAGTGACATTTTCTAGGACAAGGAAAATCGAGGCTGGTCATAAAAGTAGCAGGGCACGAACTGGAACAAGTAGAGCACTTTAATCACTTGGGGTGAACGTTAGAAGAAAATGGACATAGCAGTAAAGACATTAGAAGGAGAATAGGGCTGGCGATAGAAGCGTTCAGTAGTAAGAGGGAGCTGATGTCGGGGGCCTTGTCCAAGGATGTAGAGAAAAGGTTGGTGAAGATTTTAATATGGAGTGAAGCGTCGTTTGTTGCCAGAACTTGGACTCTGAGAAAAGGAAATGAGAATAGGCTACAGGCTTTGAGATATAGGTGTGGAGGAGGATGAAGAAAGTACAGTGGACGGAAAGAGAGGAAGTACTAGGTGTGGTGGGTGAGGATAGGAAACCTTGGATGAGATTTGGATCAGGCTAGGTATGTAGCGTGGAAGAGGAAGAAAGAGGATAGGAGTTTTGGACGAAATACGAACAGGTAGAACGTATGAGGATTTTAATAGGGATCTAATGGTGGAACATCCTTAGGAGGGAAAACGAGAAAATCTTTATAAAATGGATGCAGGATGGGGACTGTCCAAGAATATACCAATCAGCTGGTGGAATACTGAGAGAGGAGAGGTAGGTGGTTGGAAGAGGTAATGAGGGACGAAGAGATGCTGAAGGCCGTGATTGTAGAATGCAGGATGTTGGGTAAGCGGGGATGAGGAAGGAAGAGAATAGGCTTGATGGACGGGGTGAAGAGAGGTATTACGTATGCTAAAATGAAGATCGTTTTTTTATTTAAAGTCAACTTCTTCGGTACTTGCTGTCCATATCTTTGTGAACCTTGAGAATGACGCTTAGAAGTTGAAATCGTGGTCGGTTGTTTTAATAAAAAAGTGTGGAATATACTAAGTATAGTTATTTTCACTATGGAAATTTTCCACACAGTTGACGCCTGAAGGAATCTCTTGAAATGAAGAAGTAAATTTTTCACTAGAATTGGGGCCTCACCTGTAAACATCCGGAGGACATCTACTCTCTTCCATTTAAACCTACTTTAATCGGTTGATTACCCTAATAGTAATAATAATAATAACAGGAAAAGATTTCTTCCATAATCGGTCCCTGCTTCCGCGTCAGCATAAGAAGAAGAAAGACCGCGATCAACGGCACTTCTCTAATAGATTCAATTCAGCCTCCGGTGAACGGTCAAAAGAGACCCGGTCGGCCCGAAGGTCGAGCCTTGTCAAATCAACGCTTCGGAAGATGAGGTATTGTAAATATCTTTCTCCACTTTCCCTCCCGTTCACGATTTTACTGCCGTGAAAGAGCGCCGTTCAAGCGTTTGGAATGCCCAGCGGGCAAAAAAACATAAATATCGTGGTCGGGATCAATTTGAGGTTTTAGATGCGAAGGGTTTAATCTTTATGGCTGGTTGGTAATGGGGTGTAGTTTAAAGAAAAAAATAAGATCCTCTCCGATCGCACTTATTCCAACTTGGCGGGAGGAAGTGGTTTCTTGGACCATGGACCGTATAAGAAAAGAATTAAAAAAAGGACGAACTGAAGCGAGGGCATTTGCAACATAGATTTATTTATTCGCAACTCGTGAACTCGCTTCACTTGATCAATATTCATGACGGCATTCCAGTTCGAGGTGGTAAATTACAACTGATGATTCATTACCCTTCACAGCTGAATTTTTTTCTTCTGGTATCTTTGTCGTAATTTTATATCACCGTGATCACGGGAGCCAAAATTGATTCATTCGGCGGGTGTACACTCATTGGTAAAGTCTATTGCGGCAACTTTTCCTTTCTCCTTGTGCTATTTGTGGCTAAGGATCATCTGCATGTGGGATCAGCATTGTATGGAACTTAGAGCAACATCCATTCCTTGATTTTTCGACGCCGGAGAAACCTCAGAATTATTTGCGGTATCGCATTATGTTTTGTTAAAAAGTACTTCATTTTTTAGTTGCTTAGTTCAACATTAAATAACACTATGCGTGATATATCACTGCCGTTGTATATAAAAATAGGCTAAAATAAACGATTCTTACAGAGTTCTGAGTCCTATTCTAAAAGTTCTTATGTTGAAGCAAGGTTGCTTTAATGTTTAATTTTACATTACCTAGTATCCAACTTTAATGAGAGTGCTTAAAGGCAATTCACTGTGATAACTCAGAAGCGAAGTCTCTCGCTATTTTTTTTAATTCGCTTAATACTTAAGGTAGCACGTTTACCAGTCGAAATGCAGGGAAGTCGTGAGAATCAGATAGGTATATAAGTAGGTATCCTATTTTTTGTTCAGCACATCAATTTTCACTTCAATCAAAATTTCCTAGAAGAGGATAGGGTACTTAGGTTATCACATCGTGAAAATGCGGCGATATTAAAAAAATCTAATTAGTTTTGTCGGAGCGAATATAATTTTCGCGGGTTTAAATAATTGGTCCGTTTTTCGGTGCTTGAATTGATAAAGCAGAGGAGGAGGAGAAATTCATTAAAAGTGAGATGGATGGTAGGGAGGGTAAAATAATATTTACTCCATGGTAACGGTGATGAAAGGGAGATCGAGGGAGTTTGAAACGTCTCGAAATTAGTTTTGGGAAGCTCCATTTCTGGCGCAGCACATTCCAAGGTGTTCATCCGCTCCGGAGGACATCTACGAAGTACCGTGCAAGCCAACTCTAGGGTGTGTGGCACGGGGTGATTCCACACCAGCATGCAGGCATGCAGCACTCGTCCCAGCACAATTCGGGACCTCGCACGCTCCCCCGGCCGCTAGGCGCAGACCAAAAAACAGGAGAACAGTGCGTAGTCCAACCAGAAACTCGGAGAGTGATACGTAAATGAACATGCAAACATGCAGAACAATGCTATACACATCTAGTGGTTAATATTACAAATACTGTTAATTCATGAGTGCTACGAGATGCTACTTCATGCAGATAACAAAATAAAATAATTCCAGACATATCAAGCGGTGTGAAATGTTAGCAATGATGTTGTGTTATTAAGCACCAGTGAAAATTACACTCTACCTAGTGAGGGTGGGAGTTTCATATGATTGATATATCGCAACTATTATGATCCCTTATTGTACGTGGGAAAAATGACAATTTAAATCTATCGGTTCTGCAGTCAATTTCCTTTATCTTATTCCTGTGATCGCTTCTACCGTATTACGTTGGCTCTAGCAATATATGTTGAACGTCCGGCAAAAATTGTCTGCTCCGAACTTGCGCAAAAGATTTAACCAGTATTTCTCCCTTCGATCAGTTAGAGATTCCCACCCTCCACTGGACCATCCCTCCCTGGACACCCACCTCCACCCTCCCTGGACATGAAGCCCACTTTTACTTCAGTTCTCTCATTCAGCGAAGCCGTTCCTGGTTAACTTTCTTTGGCATTCGTTCTTTATTTTCAACTCTTTCTTACTACTCTTCCCACTGATTTTCCTTAGGTATACTAGCAATTCCACTGCCAAATGCTTCAACTACTCTTCGAGAGAAATAATGTACCATCTGGATGATATCGGAAGAGTGACGAAAAATAGATTTAATGAGAGAATAGTGGAGCATATCAATCGCGAAAAATGATCAACCTATCAAGGCTATCGCGCGAAAGTTGTCCAGTGATATCACTTAAAATTGAAAAATTGTTTGCAAAATTCACTTACTTACGCAAAAATACGATCGGCACGTTGATTCAATAACCAGATGAACAGCAATAATTCCATACACTTCAAATTCCCGTAATTTAATGCATTCCGCCTTTTTTGTAAACTATAATGTTCAGGTTTTATATTGGTAAAAAACTATTCTAATTATGTTGAGAACTTTATTTTAGTCAAAATGCCTCTAGAGATATGTTATTAAGCTATTCATGAATATACCTTTTACCATGACAATATTTTACCGGAATGATCCGTGCAATAAATTGTTGTTACCTTAAATAACTCTATAGTTTTTGTGAATTATTTTTGGTTCACTTATGATTGGATAAAAATTAGTCGTGGTATCGAGACAATTATTTACTTACTGGCATTGTATTATCCGTATCAACTGCATAATTGAGCCGCATATTATAGCCGATTTTGATTTTGTAATGGATACAATATTCTCTTGTGATATGGTGCCACCTGGTCTCTAGTAATCGCTCCTTTATTCCATCGACGCCAATGATTTCGTGAGGAAAACACTTTGGCTCACACAGATGCCGATTAAACGGATCTGACTTTCAGTCGTTTCCTCATTCTTCGCAAGGCCTCTTTCTCCCCAGCAGAAAGGAGAATCGGTTGAAAGCAGCGTGTTTCGGATATTTTCGCGATAAACTGCCGAGTGCGAGCATCTTACGACACGAAGCAGCGTCGGTATTTCTTTCCCACCGGTGAGAGCGGAGGATTCTCGCGAGGTAACCTTGACCATCCGAGATCTTTACGAGCCGCTCATATTTTTGGACCCGCCGTGACAAGACTTTCATTTCGCACTTCTTTTATTTTCATTCCTCTCACCTGTTGTCACATTTCGCAACGAATTTACGTCTCTCCCATGTGACGTCACGTCCCGGCTCCACCCATCCGTGGAAACATTATTCTGAAGTAAACAAGGCCGTTTAGTTTTTTTTTCACGGGCGAATCGTGGAATTCGCTACGTAATGCTTGTGAGCTTTATGTATCATGGCAACCCGCTGGGCAGTGCGTTCATTTCATGCTCTCTTAAGCTTATGGTCTTGGGTTCAAATCTGGTTGGTGCATTATGGATGAGCGGTTCTCGGGTAAATATTTATGCAGCAGTGGTATACGTGTGTTTTTGGAGCTTTAAATACTTAGTGTATATCACGTTGTCTAACCTAAGACCATAATCGTAAGACAAACACAATTAACATCTTCGCCGTAGGCGGGGTTAGAACTCATGAACTTCGGGTTGTCAGGTCGGCGGATAATAGACCTGGCTTTTGCGATTTTTGCATGGCATCTGAAATTATTGTATAAATTCAACTGTACCAGGCGATATATGATGGGACAGCATATTATAATATATAAAGAAGCTGTTTTACTGCCCACAATCTTACTTTTTATTTCGACGCGTTTCAATGCCTCAGCGTTATCATCAGGACAACTCTGTTGTTGTCCTGTTGATGACGCTGAGGCGTTGAAACGCATCAAAATAAAAAGTAAGATTGTGGACAGTACAACAGCTTCTTTATTTATTATGAAATTATGGTGTAAGATTCTGTTGCCAGGCAATATATTTCACAGTTAAAATAATAGAATTTTAATTTTTTAAATTCATTTTAACTCTTGTGGGCCTACGTGGACGAATTTGTCCACTACTTTGCTACCACTACAAATTTCATATTTACCCAGCTCCATTCCGAAATAAACCATCTTTCCCGATTCCAAGATAATGACAAAATGTTAAAAATGTATTGACTAAGTCTAAATATACAAAAGAGAGTCTAATGTAATGAAAAATCAATGTGCTTGCTAAAATAAATACGACATCGTGAGGGTTAAATTAGAAACCCGAAATATTCCAGTAAATTCCAGGACTGTAAAATACATAAGCATCTGGCCCGGTTTCCTGTTTGGTTAGCGTTAACCGTGAAATGAGGTAGCTTTTGTGAAAATGTCATGTTATCAGAGAGTTAAGTTTTTTCAAAGTAGGTTAGACAGTCTGCTAGTTAGCATGAGCGTAATCAATGGGAGAGCGTATTCACATTACCTAGATCGGAGGAAATAATATTAAACCAGGCATCGAAAAACTGTTCCAGGGACGAGCATAATGTACTGTAGAGAGATGGTTGCATATAATGAATAGGTTAGCCAAAAATCTGAAGTTGGAGCATTTCACAGTCTAATGGATTTAAGAGATTCTGTCGTGACTGTGTGAGTCTAATACTCATCAATGGCTTTAAAATTAGATAGAGAAATCTTGTTTTTACTCATTCTTCACCCATTATTCTTGCATCAAACACCGTGTAATCACAAGTTCAATTTGTGAAAGAAGTGACGAGGGAAGGTATGATTTAGTTGTTCATATAAAATAGAGGACACATTTTTCTAGTGGTAGAAGCCAGAAAGTAGCCAGTATTTCAATCAAATGACTTACTTACTCCTCGGCGCTACAGCCCTAGTAGAGCCTTGACCTATCCGACAATGCTAGCCCAGACATCACGATCTCCTGCATGCGTTCTCCATCTTCTTATTCTCATCTTTCTCAGATCATCTTCAACATCATCCAACCATCTTTTCCGAGGTCTTCCTCTCAATCTTCTGCCACCAGGATGTCCAAGGTATCTCTTTTTCATCATCCTATCCTCAGGCATTCTCTCAACATGCCCTAACCACTTGAACCTGTTACTCTTAATTTCTGCCACTATGTAAGGATTTTTGTCGAGTTCCTCCAGCTCTCTATTCCTCCGTATTCGTTCCTCCAGTTCTCTATTCCTCACTGTTCGTCTTCCTTTAGTGCACCCAAAATCTTTCTTAGAACTTTCCTTTCCCATCAACTCTTCTTCTGCATTAGTCATGGTCCAAGTTTCTGAACCGTGCATAACCCCAGGTCTAATCACTGTTCGATAAATCTTCGTTTTCAAGTTCCGACTGAGGTTCCGTATCTTGAGCACCTTCAACAAAGCTCGATAAGCTCTTTTGCCTGCTGCAATCCTAGGTTTTATTTCCTCTTGAATTTCATTATCTTTTGTCACCAGCACTCCCAAATATTTTAAGTTGTTACATCTCTCATATTTCTTACCATTTAACTCATTTCATGGTGTAACCACCGTATGCTCATGATGAACTCTAATCCCCAAATAAGGGACCCAGCCTTCAGCTTTTTTATTGCTCTTAGTCTGGTTGATGTTTTAATTTTCCCCATGACTTATTATTATCCCAGCCTGCCATTAGTGTGCGTATGAAAACTATATAATGTGTGAATACGATTCTCTCCTATTTATTAATGGTGGAGCTACTCCCGAGTCTCTAAATTTTGGCAAATGGACCTAGTAATCTTAAGTCTTTTTCCGTACACATTTTCTTTTGGCTTTCGTCCAGAAGAATTGCTCTGAGGCTACAGAATGACGGAAAAACGTCGGCGGGTTAATGAGAGTGAAATTTTACCAAAGATTTGCAATTAAAACAATCGCTTCCGCTAAGAGTTCCTATTGGTTACATTTTATTTGCTTGATACTCAAATTCACCTGAAAACTGTTGCTCGGGCTGAAATACAGAAATCTCAGACTGGAAAAAATACATTTAGAGAATCCGTAATTGAAATTTATATCTTAAATTCATTCAACGACATCTGACGAGCAGTGTTGGGACAGTATTGTTAACTTAAGAAAATGTATCTTCGATTAAAACTGATTGTGCCAGAAGATGATGCTTTGGCGTCGAAACGCATTGATGATTGATTCAATGGGCAGACCTAAATTTTATTTACTCACTTGAATATCTTAAGTTTTAGGCAAACAAAAAGATTCCAGAGCATTCGCCGGGAGCAATTATATGATTCCAAATACCTTTCAATGATGGCTGAGTGTGATAAAGTAGTACGAGGAGATTTAGGCTATGTTTACCACAGGCATGGTCTCCATCAATAAGGGAATGTTTATTTTAGTCTGTGTAGTGAGTGTTGAATTGAGGAAGAGACTTGTGAACATAATCAAGACGCAGAAAATTTAGCGAGAGGGAACGAAGTCGTAAATGATGGGGGAGTCCGGGGATATTTTTGGAACTGTAAAGATGCCTGGAAATGTTAAGGGATAGGGTTTTGGACGCCCTCATTGGTGCAAGAGGATATAGAGAAACGCTCGTGGCAGGGAAAAGACAAAGCGCTCAGGCGGAGAAGGAATCCGTTCCCTGTTGAAAGATTGGATAGGCGGGAATGTGAAAAGGAAGCCATGCATAGGGAAAAAAATAATTTAGAACTCCTGCACCGTGAAGGCGATAGAAAAATGTGTCACCCCCAGAGTAAAAACTGAGAGATGTTGAAATCAGTCAAGATTGAATACCCCATCAAGATACCAAGAGTTATCCAATGATGAGGCTTGAATCTGGTGAAGTTTCGACACTTCATTTTGCGTTGTCTGGGGCAGAAACGTGGACTCTTGAGGAAGTCGGATGAGAGTAGGCTGCAGACGTTTGAGATGTGGGTGAGGGAGAGGATGGAGAAAGTACGGTGCACGGAAAGGAGGACAAATGAAGAAGTGCTTAGTGTGGTTGGTGAGGAAAGGAAGCTTCTGGACGAAATTGGGAGGAGGCAGAGTAGGTGGTTGGAAGAGATGATGAGGGGCGAAGGATTGCTTAAGACGGTGACAAAGGGGAGGATGTTGGGTAAGTGGAGAAGGGAAAGAAAAAAATAGGTTTTATGGATGGAATGAAGAAGGTTAAGACTTATGCTGAGATGAAGAAATAAATATTATAGGTAGATAGGGCCCTGCACATGTAAAAATCTAGAGGATTTCTACTCACTTCCAGTCAAACGTACCTTAACCGGTAGGTTACCTTAATAAACAAAATAAATTGTAGTAACTATCGTATATCTATTGGAGGATTTTCAGATAGGGCATGAGGAAAATAAGCTTTGCATTCGTAGGTGAAACAATGTACTCTTTACTTTTCTACAATTTTTGTAGGAAAAAATTCTAGAAGCTGGAGGAAAGTACAATGTGTATTATTTCAATTGTGAATACTAGTTGTAAAAACTTATTAGAAGTGAATTCTAAAACAGTAAAGTTCGAAATAAGCTTGCTTGAGTGGAATAAAAGTACACATGTGTAAGAAATTGTGAAGAAAAAAGGATTTTAGCGGAGGAAAACAGGAAAAAGAAAAAGTGAATGGCGTGGTAAGAGGCAACGGAGGATGGAGAAGGGGGAATGCTGGGAAAGCCATGAAGAGTAAAAATAATGGGTATTTATGACGGGAAATGTGGAGGTAAATGATGTGAAAAGGATAAGGGGATAATGATACAGTGCCAACGTTGTGTTTTGCAAAAGGAAAAGTTAAAAGTGCCTCCGACCATGAGGAAAAAACCCTTTTCTGCCAGACTACCCAGAGATCCATCCATATTGATGTCATGTCTATGTTGAGTAATGTATCGGGCGGTTTCTTTGGTCTTCGTCTACGACGACGTTGTAACCTGCGAGGCACAAAAAGGCCGAGTGACTGGGTTTAGAAAACCAGTCATTTTTGTGCTATTACAAGAAACAGCGGCAAGGCGTTCTGCCATTGAAAATCGGTTGGCTGGAAGACTGTCCTTACCTAACACCCAGGCTTCAGATTCTTTCGTCCATTCAATCCAACTGTGCCATTAATCACAGCACGTGTCCTTCACCATGCCCATCCTAAACTCCTCATACCCTCCTCTTCCTTCTTGTCCAACATTCTCTCCTCCGCCACTTCTTCAACAGCCCATTATCCTTCATTATACCACTTCCTGGCGCGCAAGGTCTCAAACGAATGGAAACCGAGCGCGCTGTTGTGTTTCTAAATGAGTGGCGCATTAGAGCGAATGGAAAGCTTCCATTTTGTCTTCATTTTGATGTCCATTATAATTTTATCCAGGCATTCTATCCTTGGTCTTCCTCGATGGTTCTTTCCATTTCATTCATTCTTCCTATCAATATCGTTTTCAAGAGGCAGTCATGTCGCAGAATGTGTCGAAAGAGTTTGTCTCTTCTTCTTCTCAAGAGTCTTGATCTTGCATCTTTTCTCTACAGTTCTTCTCAGGACTTCTTCATTGGTGATCCTCTCCATCCGTTTGATCTTTATCATTCTTCGATAAAACTACATTTCCATTGCTTTCAGTCTTCCTCGTTCCGCAGCATTTATCACCCAAGCTTTACCGCCATGTTAGAGCACGCTCAAAATATTGAGTAAAAAAAACTGGTTTATTTCTACCCTTTTTAAATTTGTAACCGACCATGGTTTCGGAACTATTTATCATTAACAAGGTCACCATAATAACGGTACAGAGTGCCAAAACCATGGTTGGCTAAAAACTTTGGCCGGTCTCTTTTTTTCTTACTCAAGATGTTGAAAGCCAAACATTTCGATGCGATGCCTGAGACATAATCTAATGCATGCTCAAAATCAAGCTCAAAATATATGTTTTAATGAAGTGCGGGTCATCAGAACCGTTCCATACGTCCTAATCCAGCTCGCTTTCTTCGTGTTTGGAAGCATGGAAGTTGAAAGTATATCGAGGAGATTTTCATTTTTCCACCGCTTTCCAATATTTTCATTTTAATCTCCTGGTTTGGAAGGAATGATATACTAGTTCACACAATGAATTTCTTCCTTCTATTATAGTTCGGTTGAAAGTTCTTGGCACTTCATTGCGATGCAAAGAAGCAGAATCGACCAGTGAGGTTGGTTGCGCGATCGCACTTAGACTGAGTGAAGTCACGAAGGAGAATGACCGCTTTCATTCACACTCTCTTCTAGCTGCAATTTACCAAAATAAGACATGACCAGGCCGAAATGGTTTCCTGCAAATGTGTCAGAAGGGTAATTCTGTAACTATTGTTGACCGTCGAGAAACGCCAATTGTTTCCTATGCGGCCTAAATGGACATTGATAGATAGATAGATAAACGTCTTTAATGGGACGACATTGAGACTTTATAAGTCCCTTCTTCCATCCAATCCAATGGTGAGTGTATAAAACTTACATCGGACAAGATATCGACCACCGCTGATCTCAACAAACAATTGAGCAACGTTTTTTGCGCCGTGGGAATTGGCATATTTAAAATTTTATAATTATGGAATACTGTGCGTCTATTAAAAAATTAATTTATTAATAATTTATTTATTATTATTTTTTTTAATGTGCAAGAGAGTGACCATAAAAATTCGTGAACCTCGGTTGAAGTTAAACAGTGCGCCGTTAGGGCCAAATGTCTGTGTGAACCTAATGAGCACTTCTACCCTTAATTGTTGACGAAGGTCAACAATTTTGCGACCGGGGTAAGCGGTTGTGCGTAAAATAAACGTCCGAAGTCCCTTATATGATATTTGTGGTGATTAAAACACTTTGTAGTACTTTTATACACTTTTATTTCGTTCCACTACAACCGGTTTCGACGTTCTACGTATTTTCAAGTTGTACAATTTATACAAATAATGGAAGTAAAAGTGAGGAAAGGTAAAAAGCGTTTTAATCACCATGAATCAGATCGAATTCCACAAATTTTACTCTCCAACCATCACCTTTATTCGCTTATATAGTAGTTGTCATCGCCAAAATTGCCGACCGTCGATAAAAGTTAGGGTAGAAGTTCTCATTAGGTGGACAGACTTTTAGCCCTAAAGGCGTTATTTTTCTCTCGAGGTTCCCGAAATTATTTACGGCTACTCTCTCACGCTAGAGTCATATTTTTACAATTATAAAATTTAAACGTTGCCAATACTCGCTGTGCAAAAAAGCGTGAAACCTTGAGGTGAGCTCAGGTGGCCGCCATATTGTCGAAATGAGGTTTATAGACTCGCTCAAGAAGTATAGAAGAGAGCGCTTAACTCCATGGACTTGCAAATTTCCATTACTCCGCAAGGGAGGCAATTGACGATTTTCGACCGCCGACAAAATTTACAGGCTTACCTCCCACCCAGTAACTTTCAGCCAAGCTCTAACACCTCTCCTTCACGTTGACGCTGAAGCCATCGCCACTCTTTCCTCTCTTGAACTCTTTCTTCCTTGCAAGTATTTTTTTTCTCGCAAAGATATCTCATCATTCATGATCTACGCTCATGAATGGGAAGCCCCGCCCCACCTTTTAATCTCCCTACCACCTTCACGTGAGGGAATTCGTAAAACTGCCCTCAAGGAGCGTCGCTGTCGCTCGCATCTCCATTCAGCTAAAGATCTGGATAGGAAAGTACGGTCAACCTTGCGCGCGCGGCCATGATTGGGCGATTTTTACATGGGAGAGATAGGGGCTAAACATGTTTTCACGAGATAAAAATTAATTAACTATATTTAAGCGAATTTTAGCCATGATAACTCGTCAATGATTAAATTGCCTATAATACTAAATAATTTTCATATCAAGTATATCCTCCAAATGTGGGAGTCAGCCTGTAAAATACTAGCCCAGCAGATGCCACTAACGGCAGCAGACAACGTCGTCTGCAATATGAGTGGAACGTCGTGATTTTTTCCCCGCTCTTAAAGTGACTTCTCGTTGATAACTGATGGATACGGATTTTAAAATGTGATTTCACTACAGAAATATTAGCTTACTTGTCAATTAGGTATCAAAGTTGACCCTAGGTATAGAACATTTGTCTGCAATAGGAGTAAGACGTCAAGTTTTCCTCGATCATGAAGTGACTTCCCACAGAGAACGGACGGTGATCAACCTTAAATTGTCACTGCAGAGATATTAGCTTTATTATAAAGTATTTAATCGATCAGAATTACGATAGAAATTCACAAACAAGTGCTGTCAATCATTCTCAGCGCTGAAACAACATTCTTTTGTCATATACAGGGCCACTATATAGTTATACGCAACCCGTAATGGAAGATGATAGACTTATAACCCGAAAGGCGATGTAAAACGTGATCAAATGACGTGGTACGTCTCAAAAACCGGCTGGTCACGAAACGCTTTGGCTTAATTTTATGAATAAGTAAATCATTAAGGAAACCGAAATAATCTAAAGCATAAAAACCCCATTGTGGTTTGCAATTGGACGTTTCTGCAGAATTGATGTTTATCAATAATATTAAATCCAAGTCACTGTACGATAAACACATAAGAGATACAAAGGCATGAGGTTCTAGCGCTATCGTCATCCTTCCCTGGAATTCAGTCAGCTCTGGATATCCTTTGCAGCAATTTTTTATTCTTATTTCATTCCCTGGTTCGAAGGGATAAGATGCAACTTCGTATCTTTCTTCGTCTGCGTTGAACAACCAACTGCGCAACACTGAGGCATATTAATAACTACATAGCAAAAACGATCCGCTGCTTTAAGAAAAACACAACCACTCCAATACTTTCTAGCCGGAAACTGATGCCAACAAAACATTCGCATCGGACAAAAATGGTGGGAACCAATCAGAAGCCTCGGTTGTCGGCATATGTCGAGATCTAACGTTGACCGTACTTTCCAATCCAGAGCTTTACATTCACCCAAGGATGGATAGTCCCAAAAACTCAGAGACTCACACCTCCTCGCCGTGATTCCTCCTCGAAAATTATGGCCGTCGGCAATGAGTAATCCCGCAAGCAGTCCATTTAGTTTGGCGTGGCCCGTGACCTCCCGAGTCTGGACTTTGACCAGACTTTTTGGAAGCCAGCGAATTAATTCGAGAAATCTTTCACCCCGCGTTGAGGTAACGGTGCCTTTCGGCTTCCTTCAAATCTCAAAGTCATCCAATTATTTGGAGCTCGAATAAGCCTTGATCCAGTTTCCCCCGCGTTTATATTCCGACTGATCCGATGTGGGAATCCGATTAAAACTGGCCGTGGCCAATGTAAGAGCTATTAAAAACAGGTGTTTGTTTGTCCTCTTTCTTTGAGATGAGATAAAAAATACAGGATTGGATTTTTTAGCCATAATCATGACATTATGTATAACGTGAAGGCGTTGAAACCTGTCCAAATTCTGAGAAATGCAATAAAGGGGAATCAGTACCAGTTTATTGATAAAAGCTTTGAAATTGTGGTGATTTTTCCATCCGTTAAAAATAAATATTCGAATTCGGAATCATATTGCTTCACCTTCAGAGGTTATCACTGGCTTTTAAATGGAAAGTTACTAATAAGATCCGAGAGCTTCGTCGTATAAAATATGGTTAAGATCACCGACACAAGTTTGACATATCTGAGGTTGAAACAACTTAACTGAAAGTATACTTTAACTGACGCTTAAGCATTTTCAGAGTTGCGAAGCAAGGCAGGCGCGAAGAAATGCTTACATGCTTTCAAATACTACCTATTCTTTCGTATTGTATACCAACCCGGGGAATTCATGATTGTGGAAACCTTCTACCATATGGTCGAAGGTGGAAGAAGCTGGAAGATGAATTATCCGCCATTGAATATCGCGGCGCCTTTCAATAGTCTGTCGCTTTGACCGCGAATGGAATTCTCCGCAGAATCCAAGCGGGGAGGTCAGGGGGACAAATAAACCGCGAGGATGGCAAACAATAGATATCGCGTATTGGTTTCACCGGGGCCAGAAAGCGCGAATTCCAAGGTAAGCTGTATGAGCTGTCAAACGATAAGAAAACAAAGGTGATTGAAAAAACTGAGGACTGTCATGACGCCGAGGATTCCACGCACAGATTCGCTATGAATCTGAGAAGTGCCGTATTAATAATTAAAAAAAATCAAGTTGTGAATGGTTATTTGTGGATTGTGATCGCAGGTGAAAACTTAAATATTCACGCAAAACAAACACAAAATTGTCCTTGTCCAAAGACCAGATGCCTTTGTGGCGGCTGGAGGAGTACAGCTTAGTCGTACATGAAAACTAGTTTGTGTACGCATTGTATGTATGAAGACTAGTTTGTACACACGGCAGTATTGCGAGAGGTGCCGAGAGAGTGAATTCTGTTGAGGCAGTTTGAGCCAGATATCATTTCTAATAGAATTCAGTGAAAGTGGCCTAATGATATGGAAAAAGATGTATCTTTCTAATGTTACAAAATTATCGGCTACTTACCGCATTACTTTTAGAGATATTAGCGTAAAAATATTAGTCGTTTTCCGCGAGATATGGTACGGCTAGTTCTCCAGAGACGCATAATTACAATAATGAGGTAGTTTTGACGCATATATCACGTCAAAAATTTAATGGGTGGGTAGTTCGTATGATTTCTCTATTATTTTTAAGGATAAAATGACAATTCATCGTGTCACTTTATCTAAATTAGCGAAAAACCTTCGGTTTATGCGCAATTTCAGTGTACGGTGTGAAAAAAGTATCAAGTAAAAGTCTTAAACATGTACTTATATCTATCTAATTTATGAGAAGTGCGGACAAATAAAACAAACTTTGTTAGCAATTTATTATACTATATAAACTTCATGCTTATTAAAACAGGTTAATTTAAAAATAAAATTCGGGTATGGTATCTCTTATGACTATGGAAAAATCTCGCTCCGTGTATCTTAAGTCACCACCTGATGAAGTACACGAATGTGCGAAATCTGTACAGAAGAAAAAATCGTTCTCCAGGAATTCAGGTCCCTCACATCCGCGACTTTCGAGCCATTGTTTTTGGGCTTTATGGGTCAATCCTTCATGGGCCATAATTTTTTATTACTGAAGCCTTAGAACTAGAACTATTGTTTAGCTTAAATGTTTTTTAGAAACTAGAATTATAACTTTTTCCTCCTTATGGAGGATACAGAAAAAAATTAAGTATTAAAGTATTTTTTTTTAATTTTTTTCTAATATTTCTAACCGTATTCAGCAACTTGGGCATTGTTAAGTCAGTAAATGAGCGTAGATGACTCCAGAGGTATGTGCTGAATTCGGAAACCTGATACGAAAGGGTTAAGTTCTTAATCCGCTCCATTGCTTGAACATTATCACGTAAGAGTACTCTTTGATAGCATAATTGGTTAAGGCGCAAATTCGGTGGATTTTGTTTCGAATCTAAATCTAGGCGAATGATTTTTTCGCTGTTTCGCGCACATCGGATATACTAGAGCTATTTTTAATTTTCTACACGAGACAAGAGCATAAGCAATGGAAGGCATGGCGTTTATATTCCTTGATCGACAACCCTTTTTTTTCAAGCTCCGGAGTGGTCGATGTTTGTTATTAGTAGTTAATATGCATCCGAGAATCCTTTCACTTTGATTCTGAATATTTATGAATGTGAAGGATAATTTTTTCGCCTGACGTGAGGCTCGATTAAAATTACAAGTCTCTCGTTTAAGATTTTCTCAGGCTGTTGGGCGAGCTATTGGGTGAAGGACACCTCTCTTCTCTACTAAGGTGATCCCACCAATAAAAGTATTTCGATGTCATTTAATTTATAGGCATTCTAGATACCTATTGAAAAACACAGCCTCTAATTGATATAAAAACAACAAAATTATTTTTCCACGCTATTTTATTCTCAAATTGTTCTTGAAATTTGATGGTGTTAAATGTGAAAATAGGTAAACATGGAAGAAAATAATATTGTTTTCATCTAGTACCTACTTGCCACTTTCGCGAAAATCTGTTTACAAGAAAAAAAACTCCTAGGGAATCGAAATAAATGTAAAATGTAGGCTCCTTACATCTTATTTTTGTCGCTATTCGTAAATAACTCCAGTAGTTGAAGTCAAAATGCGTCAGTTCAATAGAAATGGCATTGCAATAGGTTTATATGGCTGGAAAAAAGTGTTCGTTAAAAACATAAACGTCGAATTATCTGCATAATTTGTACCTTAACTTTGTTTCGAAATAGCTAATCCATGGCATCAGTGAAAGCAAAATTTTTTAAACAAAGGGATTGAATCTAGTATTTGTTTTGACTCACAACGAGTTAAAATGCGTTAGTTCAATAGAAATGACGCTGAAGCCTGCTCCTATGGCTGAAAAAAAGTGTTCATTAAAATGTATATTCGTTTAATTATCAGCATATTCTGTACCTCAACGTTGGGGGCTTTCCATTCAAGGTGTTGAAGTTGGCGCACATCGGAACACACCAGCGCACTTTAGCGCACACAAACGACGTTGAATGGAACGATGTACGCTGGCGAAATGTTTTGTAACCTACAGGTAGGTAGCATTATGTGGTTGAACAGCAGTCGCGGCCAAATGTTTTTTTGTGAATTTGTTGAATTCGTTCAAAATCAGTATTTAAAACGTTAGCTCTTTTCGTTGATTAATTAAAAACTTAAAAAAATGCATTTTTTCCGCTTTTTCTAAGAAATCGACAAATTTGAAAACAATCACGGATGCAGTTATTACCGTTCTTCTGTTATTTTGCGCACATCAACTTTGCTCCCGATCCGTTTTTTTTAGTGAGTTTCCTAATGCGCAGGGTATGTAACGAACGGAGGGCAAGTGCGCAGTTGTGTTACGAGGTGATTAGCGCACTAGAGAGAATAAAAGGCACCCTTTGTTTTTTTTTGGAATTTGAGGAATTTCATCAGTGAAAGAATTTTTTTGAACGAAAGGGTTGAATTGTTTGTTTCGTCTGCCAATCTCGCATTGAAACCTCCTGAAAAGAGTTCAAGAGTTGCTTTTCCGCTCTCCGTGCTCTTTGAATGGTTGGATGTGCAGAGAAGGACTCAAGAGGTGAGAAAGGAGCGTCGCGTCTTCCACCACCACCTCTCCTCTCATGGGAGACTAATGGTCACCGCCGTTGACCCCTCGGGTGCCCCGCGTCCCGAGTGAGTCTCGCGGCGAGGAACAAAGTGACCAGCCGGGCGGGCCGTCGTGGAGCGGGCGGACGTAAATAAACGCGATGGATATGTTAAGTGCGTTGAGTGAGAGAGAGAGAGGGGCATAAATTATCTTAATTAATCAGGTTTTCGTGCGTCGGTTCGTACCTACTCCACGAACGTTTTCTTCCCTTCCATTCCTCTTGCGATGCTCAGGTAGGTAGGTATACCGGGTATACCCATCTCGACCACGACTCCCAACCTCCTCTATCGGAAACCCGGGGCTTCTATTTTTAGATGTGACACACACACGCACACTCAAGTGATGATGTTGTAGTTAATCTTTCTAAACTTGTTTTTGAATGCTTAGAGAGAAAGAGAGAAAAGGGAAGAGCGCCACTGGTATGTCCGCCTGTTGTCTGTCCGTTTCCCGGTCCAGGGCCTTTTCGGAGGGATTTATCCCTTCGTGTGGAATTGATTAGCCGCCGTGTCGTGCGGAGAGAGGTCTTGTTGGGCAGACTAATGAGTTTCCGATTGCCGACAGCAGCGCTCCGAGTTCTTCGCCTACAGAGGGTGGCCCACGCGAGGAATTCCTAAAGCTCTGGATAGGAGAGCTTAAGGAATTCCTCGGCGAGGTCGCGAGGTTAGTTGAGAGGAAAAAGGGGGAAAGTGAACTTGTGAAATATTTCGGTCTGTTTTTCATTATTTCCAGTATCCCACAAGCCTAACTTTTTCGGAATATAGGGAGCTTTCCATTTCAAGGTGTTGATGATAGCGCAGATTGGGGCACATCAGCGCACTTGAGCGCGCGCGAACGACGTTGAATGGAACGGAATGCGTTGGCGAAACGTTTGTAGCATTTTGCGGGTGCACTTCAGTGACGGCCGAATATTTTGTATAAAGTTACCGAATTCGTTAGAAATAAGTGTTTAAAAACTTTAGCTCTTTACACTGAGTAATTAAAAACTTTACAACATCCATGTTTGACGCGTTTACGAAACATCGACGCAAAAATACTCATTGCGGATGCTATTAACGACGTTATTTTATTGTTTTAGTGCACATCAACTCTGCTCCCGATCCGTTTTTTATGTGCGCTACCTAGTGCGCAGGGTATTTAACGAATCGAAGGTAAGTGCGCTGTTGTGTTACGAGGTGATTTGCGCACTAGATCGAATGGAAAGCTCCCATGAATACCAAGTGCCTTTGCTCTATCTGTTAATGGTGTACTGTAACGTCCTCCGATACATTAAACAGTTTCATAGGCGTTCCACATTGAGTTGACGGTCGGGGCTCTTATAGCAATTCGTTTCTTGCGAAAATCTACGTAAGACCGGTAGTGCGATGTTGCGAATAGCCGCTGGAAAATTAGCGTAGGGTTATCCAGGGTACTAAATGCACATCTTGGGGTTTTCCATTGTTCAAATATTTTACCGTAAAACAACCTGCTAGAATTTATAGCGGAGTTGGAAATGGTTGTCTAAAAGGCCTAGAGGTGAGCCAAAGGTGTAGCAATAGCATTCTCCATAGGACCCGTGTACTGACGTTTCATACCTCTCATTTTCATCGTCCTGAATGCTGCCTTTACAGCACAAAGATACAGCCAGATCCTAATCCTTGCTGTTTAGTAGTAGTAGTAGGTAGTTTGAGTGATATATATACATATATTATTATAGAATTCGATGAATTTGAGGCCATCATAAAGAAAAATAGATCATCTTTCCAGTCATAACAAAGTATCAGCTACTTTCCATTATATTTTTCGAGTTATTTGCCTAAAACTATGAGCCATTTTCCATGGGAAATGGTACGGGTATGCACTACAGAGAGACTTTATCTAAGAAAATGAGGAATTTCTAACGCATAGACTTCGTCAGAAATTTAATAGTATGTAGCTTATATGCTTTCTCAACAATTTTTAAAATAAATCAATTACTGACTGCAATAATTTTTACAGAATTGCAAAAAAATCTTCGATAGTGAAGGCGTTTTCAGCGTACGGCGTGGAAAAAATGAGTCAAGTTAACACCTTATACATGTGTCTTTAATTAATTACTGAGAATTTCAGCCATATGAAACAAATTTTATGCGTCATTAATGTTACTATATTAACTTCATGCTTCTTACGGTTGCTTATATTTAAAAATAAGATTTTAATATGGTCTCCATCATGATTAGGAAATAATCTCGCTCAAAATACCTAATTGAAGTATCCTTCTTTGGTAGCAAAAATTCTCACGGTTCATTGGTTCTGTATCTGTGCTATTATGTACAGCAGAGCTATACGTAAGGTTCGAGTTCGATTTCAATATTGTTTAATTTGACCTCAATTTAAAATAGCTCGAATCCAAAGTATTCAAGTATTTCTAATCGTGACGATAAGAGAATCGAAAAACGAGACAACATGAAAGGAGTAATTGGAAATTCGATTCTATTTCGATGGGAGAAATCAATGAATATCTTCATTTAACTACAATTATTTTGGAGGATGATTCAAAGAAATAAGATCCTTCCCAGCGTGTGCAATTATAAAAATAATAACATAGGTTACATAGGTAAAATAACATATGTTACGTAGGTCAAATAATATACTTAGGTTCTTCTTCTTCATGTGTCATACTCTTCCTAGAGCGTAGAAGATCACAACGGCTTCAAATATGGTGTTCTCGGACTTTTTTGGGCAGTCCTTGAATGGATGCTGTACCAGTCCAGTCTTTAATATTTTTTACCCAATCTGTTCTTCTTCTTCCCGGACTCCTTTTACCCAGGATCTTTCCTTGTGTTATAAGTTGCAGGATCTCATATATTTTTCCCCTCATGATGTGCTCAAAATATTTTATTTTAATGCAATTTATCTGCTTGATAAGTATTCTCTCAGACGTGGACATTTCGAGTACTTCCTTGTTGGACGTTCTTGTCGTCCAAGATATGCTAAGTATCCTTCTGTGGCACCACATCTCCATGGCTTCTAATCTGTCCAACTGCTTCTTGTTGAAAGTAGCAGCCTCTAAACCATACCTCAAGATTGCGCAGATGTAGCATTGGATCATACTTTTTCTTATTTCCAAACATAGTGACCTGTCGCATAGGTTACATAGGTTAAATAACATTGATTATTCGGGTATTCCACCGGGTCAATTCCTCCATCACTGCCCATAGTCAGCGGTTGAGGAATTGACCCGGTGGAATACCCGAATAACCTATGCTGATTCAATGGATTTAAAGTAAACTGCCTCGAAACGATGATTTGCGCAATGCGTGGGGGAGCTGCATTTTCGGACGACGATATTTTATGCAACACTTGCTTCAAGGCTCCGGAAAAGAGGTTGTCCTCTAAAACACTCGCACGTGGGTTTTACCTCATTCGAGACACAGCATTCCTAAACCCAGCCCAAAACACCTGTGCAGTCCGAAAAAATTAGGGGGACCACACTGATTTTGATGCAGCCACCTATCTAGGTGTTTATACCTTTCCATGTGAAGATTCAAAGTCGAGTGAATACAATTCGTGCACCGACAGTTTGCGTATATATGTGTTGTAGTAAGAACAAACACGAAAAGACAGGTCAGCCCATGGTGCGGCTAATCGCTGTCGAACTTTTACCGCGGGTGGCTGCAATTGAAATCTGGGGTAACAAGGAAAACAAAACAATAGAAGATAAAAAGCGAGTCCTACCTCCTTCTAAAACTTCAAAGTGAACTTTTTTCTGAAAAACTGTGTAAAATTACTGAAGTTTATGAAAGTTTGTTCAGTAAACGAATAAAAATTCTCTGATAAAGTATATAGATCTGAGTACTTCAAAGGACCGAATAAAAATCACGTTCATTGATCATTCCATCAATGGCATTATAAAAATTTCATCAAGTTCTTTCAAGAGAGCCATAGATGTCCACATATTTGTCTTATTTCTCGCATTGTCAGAATATTTCGCAAGTTTTTATGCTACAAAAAGCTGTCTTTTTTCCTTTTGAAACAAATATCGTAGCGTTTTACTCCATCCAACTAATTGCCTGCTTCACTGAACCGAGTAGAACCTTTTCTTTAGTCCAAATTCTAGAACTGTACATCTTGCAGCTGGTACTTCAGCCTCTATCATACGTCTGATTAAAGGTTGGTTTTGGATAGGCTTAAGCTGCTTACTCAGCATTTCACCATTTAACACAAATTCCTATGCATTATGCCACTTTTCAACTCAGCATACCATCTATTCCATTCATGCCTCATTTTCCATCATTCATGCCTCATTATTTATCTCCAATATCCTCGCTTGCCTAACCTTATGCCTTTAATCACATCTCCCAGCGTTCTCGCCAGTAATGTTCTCCTATTTTCCTAAGATATTTCCTCCTTCCAGTTTCCTCTCAGAAATTCCTCTATTCCCCTATCACGCCCACCTGTGCATGGTGGCACAATTCCAGCATATTGTTGCAAAATAAGAAAATAGTGCATGGAGAACAACGCCATGACGTACATCAATTGGTAAAATTACACCCACTCGCAAGCTATAGTGTATGTAAACTCCACTGTACGTTGGAATACGTGTTATTTTTTAGCAAAATCGTTTTAATTGTAGAACAATCCGTCCTCTCTCTGATGACGCAAACGTAATCTGACCTTACCAAATTTTTTTACACAAATTAAACCCGAAATAACTTGGGCTCTCAGGCGTTAACAAGAAAAAATCAAGTAAATATGTCATTTTTCTGCCGCATATAAAATATTATATTTTCGAAAAACTGATGATAGAAGGGATTTTTTCAGATATTTAAGGTCAATATCCACTTTGTTTTTGGGTCATTTTCAAAATACTCCAATTTATCGAAGGAAAAACTCGTTGGTGAATAGAAATGGAGCTACAGTTGACTCCAAGAGTTGGAAAAATTATTCTTTAAGAAATGTACGATTCGATCATTTCAATCAATTCACATCTTAAGTGGCTCACTCTCCGTTTTTAAATTTATTAGATATATCACTATCTAAATTAATATTATTTATACAACATCATTGGAAAGGAGTGAACGCGATCGCGAGCGAGCCTTATAAAATTCTTTTTCTTGGACACAAATGTTGAGCCATGAAAAATGTCGATCTTGCGTTATCTTTAGGGATAATATTCCGGTTAAGGTAGGTAGAAATGGGAGTAAAAATCCTCTTCTAATTTTACGGGTGCAGACCCCTTTTCCCTTACACCAGGGGTTCTCAAACATTTTGGGTTCGCGGCACACTATTTCGCCGTGCAGATTATAGCGGTGTTTCCCTAATTTAGAAGCAACCTTGCCAGCGTCGAACTAGGGACTAGCTAGGGAGTAGATTCGAAAGATCAAGAACCCTAGCAGAGAGTGCACGAACGACTGTAACACTTGATGAACACGTCGCATGTATTTTCACCTCATTAGATTAAGAAATAAAACTGCTAAAATATTTAATGTCATCATAGTTTTCCACCGCAGTAAAATCCATTGAAAAAAGGTGGTTGTTGAGGGTTTGGTCAGGAATAATTAAACGCCGTTGCCAAAGTTTCGATTTATTTATAAATCTTCATCACGGCTAAATAGAGGAACATTTATTGGCAATATAGGGCTCTATTTAGCCCTGATGAAGATTTATAAATAAATCGAAACGTTGGCAACGGCGTTTAATTATTCCTGACCAAACCCTCAAAAACCAGCTTTTATCAACAAATATTTAATACGCAAGTCTGATTTCATATGTTCCTACTTTCCATGAGCATTTTTTCGCGGCGAAGTCCAGCGATTTCGCGGCACACCCTTTGAGAACTCGTGCCTTACACGATTTCTTTCTTCATCTGTGTACATCATACCTCCTCTTAACCACATCCATAAAGCCTATTCTCTTTCTTCTCCTTCCCCGCTTACGCAACATCCTCCCCTCTATAACGGCCCTCAGCATCCCTTCGGTCCTCACCCGGACCCGCTCCGACCACCTAATGAACTTAACGCGAGCACATTTGACATTGGAAAGAAACGTCGCATTCAAACGCCATTTTTATATTTATTTAGCAATGAATTTGTTTAGTTTTGTATTAATTTTAAGGTATCACAGCCATTAAATGTAAACGGGTTGTTTTTTAAAGCATATCTTAGTTATAAGCGTTTTTTTTATACAAACTCCTCTTTTACGGGTATTTTATAAGTGTTCTCTCCCTCGATTTCGCCTCCAATAATTGATTTTCGTAAAAAAAACAACAGAAAAATTGAAATCAGCGTGTCAAAAACTCTTGAGGTACAGTTTTTGTTGCAATTGGACACAAATCTGATTTGTGCCCCTTTTTTCGCGATCCGGACCACTGTGTGCCGTAGCGGTATCTGAAGGACCAATCCCTGCAGAACAGTCGCATTGTTCTGGGAAACACAATAATTCTTCGTGAAGCAATTCCCCAATCTCTTGTCCCTCGATCGGATTGACCCGTTACGCTTGTAGTTTCCCGCCCAACGAAAATACCTCCGCGCGCTCCGATACAAGAACCATCTGCTGGTTGACCTACACACGTCAAGCACGCACAAGGCGGACTATAAATAAATCCCAGCGAGCGCGCGCGCGGTTAAAAATCCCGCCGACGACAATTTTGAACGGACGAAAGTGTTGACCCTGTTTTCTCGTCTTCGTGACTCGGTTTGTGGGAAAGCAATGTTTTGTTGGGAAGGGCGCAGGGTTGCAGGGACACGACCTCGCCGATGCGACGACACAAAGAAAGACTCAGCTGCGCCCGCCCTCAACTGTCCTATTAGTCTTGAGGTGGTTGGAGCGATCTTCGTTTCTGCACAGATTTTCGTGAAACTTTACATTCGTGTTCTCATTAGTTTTATCCACACATAAAAGTGAAAAAATTGCATCACATCTATTTGTTCTTTTGGTAATTTAATGCTATTTTTGCGCATAGCCTTACGACACACAACATGTAATTCGTAATAATTCGATTAAATGTGTACAGATTTTCTTCTAAACGCGAAATAAAACATTTCTAAACATTATAATTTGTTGCTGTTAAATATCAAGGTGCTGCGCCGAGTCCAATGTTAAAAAAATACATATTCCGATGAAATTTCGTGTAAATTTCGAATGCCATTCGTAATATGCTTTAATTAAGGAAAATAATTTAAAATAATATTCTTCTATCATTTCTATTACTGTCCTTATGGTTCGTTCCAACGAATTAACAGATGCGCCTAAATGAAATGTGATCCAAGAACTTTTTTCGACTTTCTTAAAACAATATTAAAGTGTGCACTCAATGACCCACGATTACCGCTTCGGCCACCTTAAGAAGTTCTCTCGCTATGCTTCCATAGGTGCGCGAAGGATCGAAATCTCACGGTTTAGTGCGGAGTGATCGGAGGCCGTTGTGCAAGAACGCGGCCTTTCCAAGCATCTCTCTCCCCCTCTTCCCACTCCTCATGTTACCTTGCCCCCAGACGCGCGGTGAAAATGAATCAAGAAAATCTCTTCCTTTCTCTGTTTCTCTTTCAAGGATTTTTTTGTCCACCGACTCTTTCCCGCCTTTTAAAAAACTGCTCAACCCGCGATCGCATGAAAATGGTTCCACTGTCCGTTTAAAAACCACACTTCTTTCGGGACTGAAAATTATCTTTTGAAAACTTCGATGGTTTTAGGCTATTTTTTTGAAAATTCTTCATCACTGAAGTAACTTACACAATTTATATTTCCACCAAAATTTATTAAGGTATATCCAAGGAGGTCAGAATGAAATTGAGGAGGCATGGCCGTGATTCCTCATGGGCAAGGATGAAGCAAGAATTAGAGGTGTATGGGTAGGATTTCGTGCCGAGTATGCGTGGCCTGCCAGTCACAAAACATCACTTTATCAGCGGAGTTTAACTTGGATACGATGACAATCAAACGCGACCTAGGGAAACATAAGCCAGAGTGAGGCCTAAACCAGGGGTTTGACGCACACAATACTCCAATGGTTATACTTTTCACCCAGAGCACTCAAGCGGTCGGGCGCTAATTGTCAGCGGCAACAGCGAGACATCTACTCTTTAATTGAATATTTGGCAGATCACTTCAGGTGATACACCTGAAGATGAGGTATCAACATTGAAACCCTGGTCAGCAGTAAATATTATTTTTGTGGAAAACTCTTCATCACTGAAGTAACTTACACAATTTATATTTCCACCAAAATTTATTAAGGTATATTAAGGAAAATTTCGTTTTATTTCTTCATTCAGTCTAATGTTTTAAATGCCATTTTTTCTCATTACGATCTCTTCGAGAAAAAAGTGTCCTCTATATGACAACTTTAAGGAAATCCTACTTCCCTTGTAAAGTTTTTATTTTTCACGAATTGAACTAAAGGTTTCACGGGATTAAAAGAAAGAAGACATTAATAGGAGAAATAATCCGTGTGAAATAATATAAAACCTCAGAAATTAAACCATCAACACTATCCACAATGTCCACTCGTGTGAATCAAGCCCGTGAGATGAATAATGGGGCCGATTGTCACTGGCAGTCTTCTTGCGGCAACGACATTTTTCACTTTTTCTCGTGCGGACTTCCAACATTTCTCGTGGAAATGCTCGGACCGATAATTCCACGGCTGCCGCGGTTCCAACGGTAATGGTGTATTGCTTGGAGTTGGAGGTTGACCCGCCTCCTCGTCTTCCTTGGGAGGCCAAGCCCTAATGGGAGGCGGAGGCCGCTTCCATAAAGGAGGCGAAGCCCGCTGTTTACGGCTCTCTTGCTGCGAAGGAGGAGGTTTTTGGGTGAAAGGTTGGTCTCTTTGGAGGAGTGGTGGATGTGTTTTGTTTGTGCGGCCGACGACGCGGAGACTCGGAAGAGAAACAAAAAAGGCTTGAGGAGCGTGGGAGGTGCGAGAGACGAGATAGTAAACATTTGAACGAGGAGGAGGTTTCCAAGGAGACGGCTCTTTTGAGAAACTTCTCCGTCGCGGAATTACTTACGCGCCTTGACTCGCAGCACTCTCGCCTTAAATGCGAAACGAAATCTCTCGGCAGAAACGAGATTCTTTCTCGGGAAAACAATTAAAGAAAACTTCTCTTAATTAAGACGGTTTATGAATGGAGGCACCAAAAAGGAAAAAAAACGAATTGGTTAGTTGATGGAAAAGTGAAAAGGGCAATAAGGTGCTAGAGCTTTTTTTGTCGCAAAAGGGTTCTCATATGCCTCACTCCGTTACCCATTGAGATATTTTATGCCCACGCTCAACTTACCGAACAATTAGGTCACTGAATAACGGCCTAAATTTATAGTTACGGCGAGGGAAAAAAATTAAGATCTCTGCGTCACTTGAAGTAATTAAATGTTGAGCTGCAGCACAAATTTACGAGGACATGTGCGCAATTTAATGATACTTAAAAGTCTCAGAAGCATGTGGTCTCGGTGATAGTCACCATTTTGGGTTCAATATATTGAGACTACTTTCATCATTTATCATTTTTCTGGATTTCCTACGCATGTCGAGGCATGGCAGCTTTTACGGCTTTCATAAATAATTTACAAGGAGTTGGTGACGGTATATTTTGACTCAGATAAAAATATACCATGTAACGTTTTCAACGAACGGGTAACCTGCAATTTAATGAAAGACAAGGACCTAATACATGCATACCCATCACACCGTTCCCATTTGGGGCAGGCACAGTCAAAAGGGCTTAATTCTAGTTGTTAAACATAGGAATCTAGCTCTCATTTCATGATTTCTTCCATACTACCGTTTTTTCCATGAAATGAAAGATAGCATGGGGTGGTAAAAAATAGACGTGGGTTTTACATGTGTGATGAGAATTAAAACAATGCTAAATAACGCCCGTAGGGAAATTGATAAATTCGATGGAAAGTAAGGAAAAGGTTGGCGGAGACTTTAATATGGAGTGTAGCGTTGTACGGTACAAAAAACAAAGAGAGAGGACGAGAATAGGCACCAGGTGAGATGGAGACTTTTGAGACGTGAATGTGGATAAGTATGGAAAATATAAGCTAGGTGGAGATGATCAGTGCAACACAGCCTTACTCAACAGCAGCTAGACTGAGACTGTGCTAGACAAAGGATAAGCGAATTCATTACCAACGTAAGTTTACAGTTAATTGATATTTTCACTATTAATGCCAATTCCCTTATGATTTGATCCCGATATAAATGATTTATTCCAGAGCTAGGGCCAGTGGCCCGGTAATCGTGCAATAGGCGTAAATATTCCTCCTTATTAGTTATTCAGTTAACATCACATTATTTAGTTCCATTTGCTGTATTTATTAAGGCATTACGCTTTATTCATACTTGAATATTCTATCGAAAACACTGTCGTTTGTTGACAGTGTCATTCTAAACGCACATTCTTCCATGGCTCAAAATCCCTTTTATCATCTTAGTGACTTCAACAAAAACAGGCACTAAGACCCTCCGTTAGCATACGATCCACTTTCGTCCTCTCACCCTTGCATTTCCCTATCCCCTCTCTTTTTCATGACTGGGATCCTAAACACCCCATGCTACACGACCCTACGGCGCGGTGGCTCGCAGAGTAATATGAATAGATGTATCATAGATTTCAGTATCTCGCTACCTCTGAATCCCTACCCCCTCCGCCAACCTTTTGTGCTTCATTAGAATTTTTCTTGTCAATCTACTTTGCTCTCCTACCATGTACCCTTTTGCTTGTCTTCCTCTCCAGCCAGCTTCTTTAGCCCATCGTTATCCGTATCCAATTTTCACAATCAAAGGTTTTTTTCTATCTTTTGTTTCTTCGTTGTAATTTATGGCATATTTTTGTGCCAGTGAGGTATAGAGGATTCCGTATGGAGGATTATTTTTCACTGTTATTGTTTACCTGTATTTATTCTGTGTTATCTAAAATTCTCGAAGGGGCATGAAAAGTAAATTCCGTATCGCGTAAAATTGATTAACTGTGAAGGTTCATAAACTATTGGCACTGTCTTCATCATTTGAAAGGCAGTTAAAAATGCAATATCAACAGGATTAGGACACATTTTAATGTTTCAAAGTTAATTATTGCGGAACGAGAACGCAATATTATAAGAAGCTTGGAGAATTCTTCCATATGCATGAAGTTGGTAATTTATTGTCTCTCTCGGTGTAATTAAAACCCCATTGAGTGTTATACTTTATTAACATATTAAAGGTGGTGTTACCACGCCTTCGTGGGGTCAAACTCTCGGCGTGATGGTGACTCATTTTCCACAGCAGAAGATGCCTCACATCCAGGCCTCAATTAGCGGAAGCGAGCGATATACTTAATTAAAGTGCCACTTCGTGTGTTGGGGCGATGGGCACGGATGGCCGTTTCACTCTTTTGCCATTATCTTCCCATTAATTCACATTTTGAAAGCGAACTTCCATTCCGGAAATGTTACCGTTACACATGTGTCCTAATACACGCGAAGCTTCATTTATAGTGAGTCACTCCCATTTTACCACTCACCGAAAACAAACGCAACATTCGCGGACGCTTTAAAGTGTACGTACGTTGTATTCAAGTCGGTGTAGATTTATATCGTGATGGGGACCAATTGTTGGCATACATTCGTATTGTGTGTATTCATCCATGCTATCGGATGACGAACTCTCATAACTAATAACATGGCCATTCTTCATGAAATGAAACGAAAAAACGCTTTCACACTCTGTCACGCCCATTTTTAATTTGCGAAAAATGAAGGAAGTATTTGTTATTCATCGCAGACTACCTTCATAAAATATATTTATGACTTGGATTCTATGGCACAAAAATCAAAATGATATTCGTCATCATCATGATCAGCAGCAATTATCATTTAGTTTTTAGATTGATTTTGCTGCAGCTCTTCTCTCTCATATTAGCAGACCGTTTTAACCATAGTCATTGTCATTTGATGTCGTATACCTTTTCGGTCATTTAGAAATTGAGTACGTGGTATTTTAATACAAGTTCTATTTGAAATTATCTTTAAAAAAAACAAAAAAATAAGCACCTTAAAGTAATATATAGATAGTAGTTTACCTTCCATACCACAATTTTGTTACAAATGAATAACACATTTTCCATCCACTGCCAACAAAATAAACAAAATATGTATGGAATCAATAAAAAGTAGTTCGAAGAATAAAATTTAGACAAAGTGTACGTTATATTACATTCATTTTATGAATTTATATTTGTGGACATTTTGCGTACATTTTAGGACTGGGTGCAAAATATTCATTATACGGTAATTTCTTCCTGTCAAAATATCTGTCAAAGCTGAAAAAATATTGATTCTAATAGTTTTGTTTTGAAAATTGCTAACAGATTGGTAGGTT
Organism: Pyrrhosoma nymphula; assembly: GCA_963573305.1. Taxonomy (NCBI): domain Eukaryota; kingdom Metazoa; phylum Arthropoda; class Insecta; order Odonata; family Coenagrionidae; genus Pyrrhosoma; species Pyrrhosoma nymphula. The sequence goes on along the minus strand of OY754330.1, from coordinate 112,126,077 downwards.
TTGAAATGTTCAGGGGGTGAATTCCAACTTCGATATACTTTGTCTATGAAGGATTTATGGTATTTTTCTGTTTTATCCGAGGAGATCTGGAGATCTAAACGACGGGATCTCGTCAGGCAGTTGTTCATACAATTTTTGAAGATGATGGACCAGTAGATATAGATTTTGTTTATTCCTTGGGAGTTTCATTCTTCATTTGAATGTATTTCATAATTTTCTTCATGGCTTCCTTGTTCTTCCTCGCCAATACTTCACACCCGTTGCTCCTTCCAATATTGCTTTCAATTGGATATTGCGTCGCTCAGTGCGTTTAACAAGTTGGCCTACGCAGCTTTGCAAAGTTTTCGTCATACATCTTTTCTCCTTAGCTCTCTGTAGGACTTCTTCATTTGTGATTCTCAGCGTCCATTTCATATTCATTACACAACATTTCGAGTACTTCCAAACTCTGTTTTTCTACTCCTGTTATTCTCCAGGATCCACTGCTGTATAATGTAGGCATGGCTATGACAATTATTTTCTTCGTGGCGTCATAGTGTCCTGGATGTAGGAACTGAGACAAACCAATCAACCTTAAAGTAGCTGTACGTTCCCAAACAGTCAATTTACTGGCCTGTGAAGATTCCATTGGAAACGATGAAATGATAATAAATATTATTTGATATTGTCGTAAAAGCACATAATGTTTTACACGTGAAGAATTATTTATGAGCGCAAAATTATCGTTTTGCTGTTACTGTGAGATATTTGAACACCTTTTGGAGCCAAATCGAAGTGATGTCACAAATGATTGATCCATGTGTAAAACTCTTAATTTTAATTGTTTATCTGATGAGTGAATTCATTTGGAAAATTTAGCACAGCCTACAGAAAGCGATGCAATTATATGTTGCCTGCGCACGAGCGTTTCTGTGTTGCAATGTATTTTTTGTGCATTTCTTTCAATTAATCTAGAAAATAATATTTATATAGTTGTAATAAAAATTCTATAAGTGGATTTATTTTTATCATATATTTCAATTAATTCCTAAGTAATTTATGACGATAAAAATTCACTTGAGCGTCATCGCACGACAATAAACTCATTGATATAAAGAGAACTATTTTTTTAGCGTCATCGCACGACAATTAACTCATTGAGGTAAGGAGAACTATTTTTTGAAGAGCTCCAAAATACATCCTTGAGAGCAACAGCCTCTTGCAAAGCGAATGACATCCTCTGTCGAGCAGCTAAGCTTTTCCAGAATAAGTCAAAAAGGTTCTTGGCAGTACAAGGCCAAGGACAGGTGCACACGCATGCATTGTGCGCAACGTCTGCGAACAGAATCGTGTCGTATTATTCATCGAGGTAGGTAAAGGTAAGGATACGCGCACGGGTGTCAGGCAGGGAAAAGCGTGACCGTAGTGACGCACATGATATATTTCCTTGACATCGTCCGTTGTCCGTTTTGATGACACATTTCATTGGACATCCCTCTCCATCACTTCTTCCACGTGGAAAAGGCCTGTTCTATTTCGTAATGACTTTAAATTATGACCTCAGCGGTACCGAGACGCTCGTCACGACCTGGGAAAATGTTTTGGAGAACAATACCTACCGGGCTTCGTATGGTAATTTTTTTCTTTCTCGGAGGGAAATAATGCTGAACAAATTCATTTCGAATTTGAAGTTTCCGGCGATAACGTGTGGAATTTATACTTTAGGATTTGATAGAGATTTTCAAATTTCCACAAAAAATTACAAATACTACCTACCTAGATTTTTCAGGTCTTCGGGTCTTACTTAGATTTCAATGACATCATCTTCAGTTGAAAGTCATAGTAGATGATTTATAGTTATTGAAGTTTTAGTTATTTGGGAAGCATTTTAAATTTTAATTTAATCACAAATATTGCTGGTTGTGCACTGCAGCAAGCAAACATTTTGGCTCCTAGGATGAGAGACACTCGATTATTTAAAAAACCAATTGCCGGAGTCAATGAAATGCATGTTTTCCCGTATATCTTGATCAAAAAGTATATCTTAATCCGACGCAGTTAAGCTTTTTGAAGCTAAAATTATTTCTTAAAGTGACCAAACCATGAGAACTTACTAAAAATATAATCGTGGAGGCTCACCTTTCAATGGCTTTTTCAAGAGTCTGAGTAGTGTTTGCGACAGCAGCGTCTGTCTACCAATGCGTAATGAATAACTGTTGAAAGAAATGAAAGTTTAATTTGGTTTTTCTATATTGCGCTACTAAAAACAGTGCTACCATATGGATCACAATGTCTAGCTACTAGCATAGCAAGTGTAGGTACCCAACATATAGATGTATTATGTCGTAGATTCTAAAGTTTAAGCATTTTTATTTTCTCGACCGGTAAACTTGCCTGTATGATTTATTCTTTTAGATCTCAAATAAAAACTTAAGGGGAAAATTGAATGCAAGGGAGCCATTTTTCAACATAATATATGTCCCAGTGCCTTATCCTAGTATTGAAATGATCTATTCTAATATTTTCTTCGATTGAATCCACTATGACCCATATTGGCCAAGGTGGCTTGTTTAAGAAAGCCCTCCAATGGCTAGATACTAGCAGAAACTGAATATCTGATGCAATTACTGGAAACGTTTTCCCGTGACTGCTGCGCTCTGGCTAAATTCCATAAGGGGAAAAGGGAACTTCTTGAGGTAATGATAGACGCCACGAGATATCAATTTAAATATGAAAAATCGGAGCATGTGACCTGTATTTACCCACTCATGTCTCTGCATTAACAGGCAAGCTCAATCACCCTGAATTACCTCAAAGAACAAGATTTATCTGCCACAAGAAAGGTAAATGAAAACAGAGAGATGCGTATTGTACCCACTATGTATGACTGAACTTAATTATGTGAAGGCGTTGGAGTTCAGTCGGCGGAGCTACTGACCAGGGGTCCCATGTTCTTATCCGGGTTAGGCCTCTGGGAACGTGTAACTCTACTCCAGCAGCGTGATTTTTCTGGATATCAGACCTGTCTAAGAAACCGCTGGCGTCACAGAGAGAGGAACCAGATATGTTTATAAATTTCATGCACATACCATTGGGCTTGGTACTTGGTTAGCTCTACTCTCACCGGTCAAATCGGCCTTCAGGTTGAAGACTAATGGTGTATGATACAAGACAATAAGTATACGACATAAGAAGTGAATTATTATGGACCTAAATACTTGTTTCTGAAATGTGCCAATTTTGAAGTTGTTTTGGTAATCTCTTATTTTTTTCGTTTATGGGCCTCCCCTACTGAAGAGGGTTTTTGAGGGAAGAGAAGTGGTTATGCGTGGAAGGGGAAGGAAGAGGAATTTTGGGCGATATAAGGAAAGGAAAAAGGTATGAGAGATAAACAGAGTAAAATTAATTAAAATAAAAAATAGAATTGAAAGAGACTAAATTCGGGGCAAAGAGTTGGTTTCGTCAGGAAAGTTTACGAAAGAGCCTGAGCTAGTGAGTAATTTAAGATAGATTTTGTCACAAAAACCAACTATTCCCACCGAAAATAAATACACTTACATTAAAATTTGTAGGGGAGTATGAGCACGCCAGCTCAGAATTCACTACGCTCCTCGTTAGCTCTAATGTTTCACATCGGTGATGTAGTCTCGCCGGCGCGAGCTCCTTGGGGAGGGCCCAGCGGATGAATGGATACTAGAAACCGCCTTCTGTCGCCGTTCTGGTAGTTTCATTGCTGAGGCCGGAACCAATATCTACAACATTTACATATTCGGTTGAGCAGAGTAACGTTACTTTGCGGGTTACTAATTCTGCCATTAACTGCTGTCGTAACTGGTGTGTGAAGAGGGGTTGTCAAAAGACGCAGTCCGTAAGGAGATATTTTCAACATTGAGACTCTAAAATGTTTTTATTGTTGTTATTGTTACCTTTTGTTAATAAAATTATTTATTCAGTTAAAATAGTATTCTTCTTACATCAAATTATCATACACTATTGTAGACGGCAAAAAACCTGTTGACCGCATAAAACATGAATGCCCTCCGTTCTTGAGTACCTCCCATCCGGTAACATTGTGACGCTTTGCGACAGCTCCTTGTGGAGGACTGCAATGTGGATGGAAGTTCGGAACAGTCTTCATTCCCCTCGTGTCTCCTGGCTGAGTTTCATTCCTGATCTCCTTCAGCCCACCACTGCCACTTCATTGATGTCGAAAACGTGTACGCCCATGCTCGTCGCGCGCCCCGTGGGAATAATGCGTTGCATAATTTATGGTAACCCCTTGTATGGTCGACTCCACCTCGAATTCCACGGGGAAGTTGGCGTGCGCACACGCGCGTCTGTTTTGTTTTTGTTTTTCTATTCTTAATCCCTCCCAGCCGTGTCTCGTGTTGAGGACGCGAGTGCAGCAGTCCCGGTGACGACATCGATCCGCGCGGCGCGTCGCTTTTGTTGTTGTTGCCTGTTTGCCTGTGGGCGCCCCCACTGTTCGACGACGTCGCATCAACACCAAGCGACGAAAGGAACGTGTCTGTTGCCAATGAAGTGGCTTCTTTCTCGGTTTCAAACTGCTTCAGGTGTGATTTAATTGGTTTTCCATCTGTAGTATTGACGCAACGCTATGGTGTGAAAGCACCTTGAAGTACGTCCGCGCTGAGTACCATTCTTTTAGCGCCTTCTAAAAACTCGTTCATTTATCAGCTTGAAGGGTCCGGTAAAGTTGGGAGAACCATAAGGAAACTTGATCTTGAAACTTACATGATCGGCAAAAAGAGATTTACATCAAAATACATGTACGTGATACCCTGCAAGCCGCCTCTAGGAGGTGTGGCAGGGGGTGATTCCTAAGCAGGCATGCACTAACCGTTAAACACACAATCATTACGTTATTCGATATTTTACTGAATAGAGGTACTGCAAAGTATCTTGTGGGTAAGGAGATTTCACATACAATACCGTGTCTAACTCATGCGGTATGGACAGTGCGCTCATGCATCACGAGTTCAATCATGTTAACATACAAAACGATTACAAAGCTACATTGCTGTCAAATACAGTCATGGCATGCGTAATGACTTAGCTAAAAATGAAGGGGACCAGTAGGATACGTACTGTCAGCCGAATAAGGTGCAAATTTGAATGAATCTATTGGCGATATGCCTAGGATATTGAGTATATGCTTACCTGATGAATTTATTGGCGGAGGAATGCCAAGCAAATGGAAAGAAATGAGAAGAACGGTGGAGCAAAAACCATTAACATTTGTGATCACTGTAGTAAGCAGCTCAGCAGCACTGCACATCGGGTGCTTTTCATTTGCCATTTGCTCTAGTGCTCTTCTCACGGCGTAGTCGCTTTACATTCTTTTCAGACCATCCGCACTCGGTAGCGCACTTCAAAACAGATCGGATGGATGGGAGAATAGATGGCGCTAGAGTGTACTTGAGAAGATAAGAACTTCGTTAATCGCATCCGCGACAGCTATTTTAGTGTTTATTTACAGTAAAGGCGTCGAACATGGATTATTTAAAGATTTTTTTTCACTTTGCGATGAAACATTGTACTTTTAAAGGTTGTTCGTGAGTTCCGATTTAACTCTTCATTTTAAGGTGTTTGGAGCGACTTTTGTCTACATACAGATTCGCTTGAAACTTTGCAAACGTGTTCAAAACTAAACGTGAAATAATACATTTAACATTATTATAATGTTTGAAAACAAATATCAAGGTGTCACGCCGAGTCAAAAATACGAAAAAACATTTTCAAATGTAATTTTCTCCTACATTTCGAAAAAAACGAAAACTGAAACTCATAACATGAATTAATCGAGGCAAGAATGTAAAATATAATTATTGTACCATTTCCATTGTTGCATGTATTGTGAAGTCCACCGTATAAACAGATGTACTTCTATAAAATATCGTCCTAAGTATTTTTTCGACTTTCTTGAAGAGTTATTAAAATGTGCACTCAATGACAAACGATTGCCACTCCAGCACGATACGCTACGATGTCAGAGATGTCCCGCGCCTTACAAATTGGTTTATTAAGTATTCATTGACTGGCCACATTACTCCTCTAGCTGCTCCAAGTGTGTGTGTCACGGTAATATCGGAGAGGAGTAATTTCTTACCTTTCCCGATTGCATTGTAAGTCACAATATGTGCACCTTCCCTCAAACAAAATACGTGGACCTGGACCACGTTATCGTGATAACTCCGCAGCCAGCACTGACATATGAAAGATTGTCACACGCCACACCTGTACACCACCACAGGTACCACCTTCACCAAAACTGCGATTACCAAATCAAGATGGTATAACTGTGGTCCGAGTCTCCGGCACCGGAAGCCAGAACCATGGACAAGTCAATTACGGAACCCAATAGGGCAGTGGAGTACGAGGAAGAACTCCGGCTACTCCAGGAGACCTTCAACCAAAGTATGAACTTGGCAAGCAAACTTGCCGTGAAGGAGAAAAATAACTCTGTAAACCAGGGAAAAATAATTAGCGAACTGAATGTAGTGAGAGTAGCGACGCTTCTTCAAAGTAGCGTCCTCCAATATTAAAATGGTCACTAAGCTCGAGAGGTTGGAGACAGCGGAAAAGAAGGAGCCAGCTGTCAAGGAATTAATAGACATAATAAGGGAAGAGATCAAAGCGATCAAAGCTTAGCTTTACAGCGATTGTTATTGAAACAATAAAGAGGAACTCCGCCCTACCCTGGCAAGGGAAGATGGAGTGGGAGGGAATTGGTGTTCCAATTCTCTCCCTTTTAATAAAAAAAATAAAAGTCACTATATATGTAGTACACAGCGGTATGCGTGCAGTTCTGTCGGTTTTCCTCACATCCTCAGGCTAATTCTAGGCCGTATAGCCAGTTATGTCCGGAAGAAAATAATTCCTAGATTAAATTTAATCTCCTACATGTTTTCCATATTTACAACAAATGCACACCGACCGTCTAACTCGAGTCCTGAAGAGTTGGGAATTATTTAAAGTATAATTTCATGAAGCATAATTGAAACATGGAAAACGAAAATCAATCTCACATTTTACACATAATCCAAAAATCCATCCTAATTTTGTAAATGTGTCATTATTCAACTATAAACATACCAAATGTTCATAGTTTGAAGCTTGAATTTCGAAGTTCTCTCGCATCATCAACAACTATGTCGGTGAATGGATATCGGGGAAGTATTGCTGAACGTATCGAAAACTGGTGCTACTTAATCGTGACTTGAAAGGTCCACTCCCAAAGAAAGATAATTGATTTGCGCACAGTCCCGGATTTCAGCGCAGCGATGCTTCAGGATCGAGACGGTTTGGATTACAGTTTTTGTGAAAATAAAACATTTCCTTTTAAATTTATCGTATGAAATGATTTTACCTAATGTTTACCACTTTCACATTATCAGCGTGAGCTTTTTGATATTTATCAGAAAATTGTTTTGATATTTCCCTCGCTGTTTATTCTCAATACATTTAAATAGAAATCAACCACAGGAAGTTATTTTTGCAATGGTGCGAATTATGTGATTTTCCTCACCTTCATCGACCACCTTGTCTATCAACAATTTTTCATTGCAGGAAGATATCCTGGCAAACCTGCATGAGGTAGGGTATTTTTTCATTAAATTACGTAACTGCCTTGCTATGCTGCCATTTAATTCAATTTTTATTGATTTTAAGACATATACATTGCAATTAATAGTAAAAGGTTCACTCTGGAAAGGACTGGTTGAGAGTGAAGACTGAGATTGATTATTTGAGAGTAGATTGACCAATACATCTGAATCCTACGTCTATGTCTGATTATTTACATTGCCCTACGATGATGTCCATGCAAACTGTCCAGCTACAGGCGGCATTAGAGTGCCTCGTGATGGAGTTCTTGTGACGATACCCCTTTGCCGTGATGACCACATTCTTCTTTCGCCTTTGATCCCTCAGGAAACGTACCATTCTTTTGCACAAAATCCATAGCTTTTTCGCGTTACCATTGCTGATGAGTCGGAAGCCCGCGGCGATGGCTGAAGTCGTCAGAACGGGTTCACGCAGGGACCTCGCCACCTGTCCATGCCCGTCCACTTGGAGAGGACTACGAAGAGGATTACGGCCAGCACGACGGTGAGTACGGCCGCTACTGTTGTGGTCGTACTCCCGACCTCCTCGCTCTCGTCTGCTTCACCCTCAGCCGCAACCTGGCGCATCATCTCCTCGGACACCCTTTCCCCCCGCGACTCATCTTCCGAGCAACCCCTGAAGGAAATATATAGGGTAAACCGTACAGTTATTGGCCACCCTACAGTTATTGGCCATTTGGTATTAGGAATAGCATAGTAAGACTACATTTGGACAAAATTGACACTTATCAAGCTATATGGCATGGACAGAGGTTTCTTCCCCTACAGCAGTGGTTCCCAACCGGTGGTCCGCGGACCATAGGTGGTCCGCGAGAGCCTCGGGAGTGATCCGCAGGACATATAGAAAAGTTGCCAAAAATAGGGATTTTGAAAGCGATGTGGTTTGAACGAGATGGGTAGTTAAGTTGTTCTGTACACTAATTAATAGTAATAATAAATTAATCATTTGTTCTAAAAACTGTTTTACTTAATCACCTTTGATTTTGGTTATGGGAAAGGCGCTTAGGAAGGGTTACAACTGATACAGGGTATTGTGGGGGGTGGGGGTGGTCCGTACATGATTGAATTTCAGGCTGAGTGGTCCACAGACTTCTACGGGTTGGGAACCACTGCCCTACAGATTTCTTGAAATGACCACCACTTGTCACATTATTCAGTATGACAAGATTTTTCCGAGCATTTATTTTTACAGAGGGGTATCTTCTCATTTTCCAGACAGCCGAGCGCAAAGCTGCTCGGCTTTGAAGTCCCGTCCCAGATTTCCGTTGAGTAGGTACGCTCGCTTAAGGTGGTTGGAGCGATTTTGTCCATGTGTATACAGATTTGTGCGAAACTTTGCGTACGTGATATCTGTCGATAAAAGTGAAAAGAATTGCATTTTATCGATTCTCTTTGTGGCCGATTCAAGGCTGTTATAACGCGTACCGTTATTGCACACGATATATACTTCGTAATAATTCGATTACTTGAGTACAGATTTTATTCTAAACGCTAACCTATATATTTCACATTATTATGATGGTTGCTAACAAATATCAAGGTGTCACGCCAACTCAAAGATTCGAAAAAACATTTTCAAATATACTTTAAGTCTAAATTTCGAATACAGCGCCGAAAACTCAAGTCATACCATGGTTTCGTAAAGGCAAAGATACTAAACATAATTCTTGTATAATTTGCATTACTGAATGATTTGTGAGCTCCATCGCATAACAGATGTACACATGAGTGAAATATGGTCCTAGAGTTTTTTAAAACTTACTTGAAAGTTTTTTTTTAAATATGCACTCTAAGACCCGCGATTACCGCTGCAGCCACCTCTGAGAACCGATCTGATCTCGTACCCGCCGGTATGTATGCCTGCGTTTATCGGAGTGTAGTTCATACATAAATTACCTTTACCCGCAGTAAGCAACACTGTATCCAGCAAAGCGCGCGCGTGTTTGAGATTTTGGATACTTATCAAGCCAAGAAAATGTCAAAATTCAAATCTATTGTGTGAGAAAGACATGTTTTAAGTATGGAGTCTATATTATTTTATAGACTCTATAGTTGTAAGTTATACTGATTTGAATTTATAAAAATTCCGTCCAGGGTCACATTTCGGAAAATTGGCTAAAGCAATATCAATTTTCCGATAACACCGGTATATTTCGGCGGCTAATAATTCGTTTTTTTTCTTTTGAATTGGTTTTTTTATTTCGCCTCAATATACTGACGTATTTCTACCCTTTGGAGAAGTACGGTTATATTCATTTGAGTATTCTACCAGCTGATTAGTAGATTCTTGGACAGTCCCCATCCTGCTTCCCGATTTCTGAAACGGTGTCTCGTTTTCCCTCCTAAGGATGTCCCGCCATTACATCCCTCTTAAATTCCTCGTATCTTCTACCTCTTCCTATTTCATCCAGAATACCTATCCTCTTCCTTCCTCTTCCACGCTTCCCCAGTGTTCTCCCCTCTGTTGCCCTATTCAACATGCCCTCTCCTCTCAAAACATCCTCCATCCATCTCTTCTGCCTTCTCCGAACCTCCGCCACAAGCTTCCTCTCCTTTCCAACCATATCCTATACATCCTCGTTCGTCTTCCTCGCCACCCAGCTCACCCTCTCCATCCTTCTAGGGCCTCAAAAAAACGGACAAACTATGTTGAATCTTCTTCTTCTTAAGTCATCAACCCAAAGGTTGGTTGGCGGCAGTTCTCCATTCGTTTCGGTCTTGTGCCATTCTTTTCAACTGCACATAAGTGGAGCAGTCTTACTCCTTTATTAGTTGTCCCATAAAATCCAACCTAGGCCTACCCCGGTAGTTGGTTCCCTCTACAGTGCCTTCTAAGATGGTGGCCATTTTGTCCACCGAGGGAATCTTTAACATCCTCCTGATGGCGTTAAGATAAAGGCGACAGATGAAGTTAAGTATCTGGGAGTTACGATAACCTCAAACCTATCGTGGGGAACACATATAAGAAATATTTGTGGCAGAGCTCTGAAGAAGCTAGGATTCGTCAAGCGTATTGTGGGAAGATTCTCAGATGAAAAAGTAAAAGAGAGGTGCTATTTCGCACTCGTCCGGCCACACCTTGAATATGCAGCAAGCATATGGGATCCGGTGCAGAAAGACTTAATTCGGGAACTTAATAAAATACAAAGGAAAGCTGCGCGATTCGTCAAAAACTGCTACGGGCGTACAGACAGCGTTACGCAGATGTTAAACGAATTAGGCTGGGAGCCGCTAGAGACTCGGAGGCTGCGCGCTAGGCTTAGATTACTTGAGCAATTGAGAATAGATATCTTTCAGAGCGACACGGAGAACATCATATTAGAACCCCACTATATTTCCAGGTCCGACAGAAACGATAAATTAAGAGAGATATTTTGCCGAACGGATAGGTATGGGAATTCGTTTTTCCCCCGAACAATAAGGGACTTTAATAAAAGGAAACTTTAATAAAATAGGAAAACTTTAATATAAGTTTTCATAGAGCGTTTCCTTTTTATATGTAAACGGCTGGTGTCCTAACACCCCCCGCCACACGCCTATTGAGGCGGCTTGCGGGGTAGTATGTAGATGTAGATGTAGATGAAACACCACATCTGGAATGCTTCCACCCTCCTCTCTTCTGCCTTACCCAACATCCAGGTCTCACTGCCATATAAAAATATGCTCCACACATAGATGTTGAATGCTATGTTGAATGGATCCATAATAATCGATAATGCAATGGACCATAGTAAATATTAAGGTGGGTTTACACGTAGCAGTCGACTGTTAAACCCGACTCGTACGTGTGAACGCGAACTGCGATGCGAGTAAGAGTCGATAGAGGACTAGGTTGAACGTGATCGACCCTGGATCCGAGCTATTACCAAAGTAGAAGGACTTCTACTTTTCATCACATTGAAGTGCAATTTATCGCAACACTCGCTAGCGGTTGAGGACGCGCTATGGAAAGCGACCGGGAATTTGAAGAAGTTGGCGAGGATTTCTCTGCCAGGAGGTCATCGCTTCAGATTAATCGAATGATACAGGGAACATGAATGCTTATGGAATGCAAGGAAAGGGGATTATAAAAATAATGACGACAAAAATACGACTTAAAGACCGATAGGAATCCCCGGTGGCCAAAAAACTTAGACATATGGCCAGTCGCACCTTTGAAGATATTTTCTCGTTCCATTGCTGATTCTTTCCAGTTTTGGACCAGTCTGTTAAGTAGGGTACCTATACATATTTATGTCAATACTTGAAATTTGTAACCGATTCTCAAAATTGTTACAGTACGTAATATCCATTAGAATACTTTAAAAACCAACCATAGTATGTAATAGAAGGAATATGTCGTGGTCAATACGTAAGAATTCCAACATTCCTCGCCGTCACAAAGGCGTACCTAGATCTTTGAGGAGAGTTTATTCTAAAGTTGAGTCAAACCTCTACTATTTTCCTTTCCTGATTCTGCCGCCCTCTAACAAGCAGGATTGTGAGAAGAGTTCGTCGCCTTTCTTGCAAAATAGAAGCCATTTTGAAGTGTCTACTGCTGGCGATACGCTGCGATAGTTGTAGAAGTTGGTGTGGACACTTCGCGTCGGTAGCAGTAGCGATGTATCGCGTATCGAACGACTGCTATAGCAATCGACTGCTACGTGTAAAACCGCTTTTAAATCTTTTACCGATGATTAACCGGATTTCGCTAGCTTCGACTATAGCAGCGCCGAGCAGCGATTCGTCGTTCGCGACTCCATATGGAGCATGATGCGAAATTTTGGAGGAATTCAAAGGCAAATATTTCCGCCATCTGTGGAAACATAGGGGAACTTTATTGCAGTCGTATAGGTCAATCTATGGTGTGAATATGAAAAGAAAATCGACGGGGGTCGAGCAACCGCATTTGCACAACCATCTTGCAATTATTTTTTTTAGCAAAGCGAAGGCTTCCAGTGTAAATTTGTGAAAAATGTGCACGTCACTTAATGAATTTATACTTAATGTTTGTTCCAAAATTTTGAATTCCTTACTAAAGGTTCAACAAATTATACCTCATGACAATTTCAACAGTAAAAATAACAAAAAAGAAACCTTGATAAAGACAATTATTTGTCGAAAGCATGGTCGGGAATAAAGAAATTACACATATATATGAATACATATATATTCATAGCATTACATAATTCAATAAGAGATATATGTTTATCTACCAGTATGGGGTAATGACATCCGAGTGGAATTGCTCCACTAGTTGGGTAGATCATTGGGTAGCTATGTTGGTGACTACTCACCCCATGCCACACACCTTTGAGGTGGCTTGTAGGGTATTTTGTAGATTTAGGTCGTAGAGGAAAGGATCATTGGGGAAAAGAGGAAGTGTAACTCATGACGAAGAGTACCAAGGATTCCTCAGCTCAACTGCCCCATTCGGGTTGGGAAGCCGATCCTCAGCCCACCACTCTAGCCCGATCCCACCACGTTTATCCACTGATAATTTGATGTTTGCCACTTGTGCCTTTGCGAGAACAAACTCGCCAAGCTCCAAACATCATATGTTCAGAGTCACTTGAAGCGTAGAGACTGCATATTTTCGAGTTTTTAGCGCCTTGGCATAGACGTGAGAGGAAACTGGTCATCATTTTATCTGGCCCACTTAGCGGTGACAGACGATAGAGGTTCCCCACAAAACTGCTGAGGGTTCTCGTATTCTGAACCAGTGACTTTGTGGCTTTTCAGAAACTCTATGCTTTTCGGGCGATTTCACGCATCGTTTTCTCTTAAGATATGCGGTTTTTCCTAAAAGAAAAAAGCTAAAAAGCTTGGATCCAGCGGTCAGACGTTTTTATGATAAATCACTCACTTCCTGCGTGACCTTACATTCAGAGAGACGGGAAACTTTATTCGGACGAAAAATCATATGAATGTGTAACATTTTAGTAGGTAGATTTACAGTTTATCTTAAGCATTCATTATAGATCATAGAGTCTATGACCCTTGGGCCTTGGTGCTCCTGCCAAGCATTATCAAAGAATTCACCCTCGGATCCTATTCTCTCGTTTCTTGGATCTTTTCTCTCAATACAAGTGATAAGGTCGCTAAATAGTGTTCTTTTAATCATCAAGTGCGTTAGTTGAAACCATTAGGTAGATAATTATGCGTGATAATTATGAAAATATTGGATTTGAGAAAATATTGGATCTTAAATATTAGTTACTCGCCAAATACTCTTGAATAATGTGTTGGCAGTCGCTCATATTTATGGTCGTTAATGCATTGAAGTTATCTATCCATTCAATAACGCAAATTTTAAGTAGTATCATAAATTCCATTTCCACTGTATCGAAAGTTATTTCTTTTGTGTGTGGATATGCGGTAGAATTTCTCTCTGTACGTACCTCGTACAGGAAGAAATGGTAAAAAATACGATTTTTTCCGCTCCTTCTTATGCAAAATGTGACATATCCGTAATTAGTTAGAGCCTGCCGTAGTAACTCAAGTCTTTGCGTGCGTTGATAACATAACGAGAATCGTTATCGTTTGGTAAAAAATAACTTATATTAGAAGTTTTTGGAGCTTTTTAGAATGAAAAAATGGAAGAAAATTTACTTTTGTGATCAACTTCTAATTATTTTTTTCATACATGCCTCAAGTCTTAAATCTATGATTCCAATTACCTTGTATCCCGCTGAAGAGTCCTGCTCCTCAGTTCTGAGTTTCTCGCTTATACCTATATTTTTCGATCCCCTTATTTAACATGCTTTTAATTTCGTTAACAGTTTCTGGTAGGAATACCTGCTTTTAAATAAACGTACATACCTTCGCCATGGGAAATAGTTTTCACGTAGGTATCAAACACGCGCACACGTGTTTTTCATAAGCTGTTTCTCCCGGCTTTTCGCAAAATAAACAATATCTACGTCACAGTGAGAATATATTTTTAATTTTTCGGTCATGGACGAGGAAGTTACGGTCCTACTACTTTGATCATTTTTCGTCTTTATTTTTCATCCTTTTGTAACCCTATTCTGTGCAACATCACGCCCCAAAATTATGCCACGTTTGAAGCATCTGATTCCAACTTGTTAATTTTTGAAATCTTTGGAGAGCCTCTTGCTCATTTGTCATATTCGGCCTCCATCACCCAGTGGATATTACCTTCCGCAAAACTTCCGTTCCATGTCTCTTTGAAACGCCAATTAAATAGTATCCCTGTTTAATACTCGACACTTTTTTCATTTGTTGGTTCAAATGTTCTAGCCTTTTCCTGCTAATCAGAGACACCTTTTGCGACTCATAATGACGTCATGACGCACGATTTAGAAGCATGTATTTTTTTCGATATAGTAGCAAAGCGACAAGGCTATTACGCAGAAGTTTTCCTGCGACCTACCTCATAAAAACAGCTGTTTTTTCCCATAGTTGTAGGTTTACACATATCGCTTTTATTCCAATAGGGTTTTTCATATTTTCATAGCATTAGATGTACAATTGAACGAGTTCACTTATCCGTGCTATAATGCTGTGTGACTTCGTCTGTTTTCTTAGAAGGGATGTGCCCGATTCCAGTTTGGTACTAATAATGAGAATTATCTAATCTGTAATCGGAGATTTTTAAAATAACTCAAGAGAAACCTTTGGTGACTACTACAGTGGTAAAAAGTGTACCATCATTAAAAATAATGGTGACGTCCACATTGTGCATCGTAATTCGTCGCCCTAGTTATAATTCAAAGGTCCACTGTATTGTGGTCCCTCTTTTAGTTTTAGCTCGCCATATGTTGCGATTGTGACCACGCAAAAGGATTTATGCTTGTTGCTGTTGGTGACATTTTCCGCAAAAAATACTTTGCAAAATTATTGGTGAAGCTGATATTATGTAATGCTATGCTTGCTCACCATCAAACTTTTCCGCAATACTTTATTTTTATGAAATTTATCTAAGTGTAGATCATTCATCTTTGTGTTTTCTACCTGCTAATAGCACTATGCTAATAGTTAGGTTTTTCGGACAGCCCCCACTTCATAATTTATCATCACCCAAATGCCTAGTTCAGCCGTTATATGCTGCCACCGGCTACGCTGTAGGCAACAATGGAGGGCTAAATTCTGCATCCAAATTGACGTATAACGAATTGGGACACTCTTCAAGATGGCGTCCACCCTTCTATGAGAACATTTAGGCACTTGATTGGCGGATACGCCCTAAATCTATAGTGGTAGCCTTGAGTAGAGTAGGTAGAGTGGTAGCGAAACTTGGTGACAGTCACCTGCGCTAAACATAGAATGAAAGGGGTTCGCAAAGGAGCGAAGTGGAGACCAGAGACAATGGCAGGCAACGCAAACAATTTGATTGCACTTAACCTGAGGGCAATGATTAAGTACGATCCTAACTAAGCTGGATCATTTTACGCTGATAGCATTCGCAACTAATTGGAGAATTCCAATTGAAGGATCGTATTAAGAACAACAAGGAGCGTTTTTGTGGATATAAAAGACAGAAGTTTTAAAGCGGCAACAAAGGTTAGCGACCTCGGGAACTCTGGAGGTAAAATGAGGAACCTTGCTCCTCCGCGCGCCGCTAGTATGAAAGAACATAATTAAATAGGTCTTCGGCTCAACTGCCATGTGTTCCGCTACCACTATACACTGTTACCCGTACATGGGGTCCTCCCACGACTCCTCATCCGTGACAGGCATCTGCTTCTCCTTGTCACCCTCCTCCGGCATGGCCTGGCTGGGGTCAAAAGGATCCACCTCGAACCGGGAGTTGCGTTTCGAGTAGTTGTTGGTCTCAGTCTTCCTCCCGTGACTGACCTCTGACACCGCGTACGTGTCCACCGACTCGACTTCGCTGCCACCCCATTCCCGCTCCGACGGGACATAAGTTTTGGGCGCGGCTGCGTTCCCGCTGTCGTCGTATCTGGTCCCGGTGTGGTAGAAACAGTGCTCGTCTTCCTCGTCCTTTCCCGCAGAGCCGAGGAGCTTCCAATGTTCGAATGTCCTCGTCCGCTTCCTCAGTTCGACCCCGCTGTCGTCCCAGCTTCCCTCCCGCGGCCGGCCGCCGACGCAGGTGGACTGTCCCGTGGACCACTGGATGCTCACAGTCGACCTGCGGCTCCCTCGGCACGATAGGGACGAAGGTTCATCCTCTGACCCCGACGAAAGGGACTCTTGAGATCCCCTGGGGCTCGAGCTGGAGGGCGCGACGCTGTCAAACGTGACCGTTAGAGATCTTCTACGGTTCGGCCTGTTGAAAGAGAAAAACATGGTGGGAGTTAAGTTACGTTTTCATATAGCCGGTTTTACGTTGCCGGACACTTCGTAGCCAATCAGAACTAGATCGTCAACGCAGGCTACGTTGCCATCGGAGTTACCCCTCTTTCAACTTTTGACGCAGCCTGCTTCGCCGGAGCTGCGGAAGGGAGTGAGGGCCGACGCTTTCTGCTTGCCATTTGTTTTCACGTGATTCTTTCCCGACGAATCGTGGGCAATCTTCAAACTTGACAAAAAAATGAACTCAAGCGCTACTGACCATCGCCAATACTTCTCACGAAAATCCAATTTTCTACAGAAACTCCATAATGAACAGGAATAGTTAGGAAGACTGAACGCGTCACGGTTTTCCACTGTCTTCTGCTTTCATCCGTTGCTGCCGCTGCCATGATAACGGATGATGTGTGCGACACGCAACGCAGCGGTAAAACGACGTTAAAAAGGCTGCATGAAAACGTAGCTTTATCCATTAGTTGAAAGGGACCGAGTGTCACTTTAACCATGAAAACCCGCCTTAGCATTGTAAATATTCACTTGGTATGGTGAGACCTACTATGAGACACTACTACCCATTGTCTACCATGAGAAAATTATGGAAACCATGGAAACTAGTAGACGATCAATTCTTATGTAATGGAAAACTGCAAAGCCTTCCTTTTCCAAAACCCCTTGATGCTACTTTTGGTTTTTCAGATCTCTATCTACCTACTCAATTTATTTCTTCATATCAGCAAGTGACACGATCAGTAACATATGAAATTTGCACAAAAAGAATTGAATCTCCAAGGAAACTGTCAATAAGATCAAAAGCCTACAATAAATAACTAACAGGGCTGATGTTATAATGGTAATATTGCACTGAATAAGTGGAATAGAATTATTTGTCATTAACTATAAATACTATTACCGTACCTCCCGCTATAATTATCCCAAAGGGTCTTTATTTTTTTCCATGTTACATATCTTATATAACATAGCGTGCGAGAGCGACTGCAGTCTTCAATCCGAAGATCGGTGAGGGAGGTCACCAAATATGATGTCTAACGGCACACAATGGGGCAGAATGGTGGTGATGGCCAAAGGTGTCCAAAATATGAAAAACAAATTGCCGCAGTGTGTGAACTGCGCACACGTCTGCTGGTGGGCCAGCTTCTTTTCCAGTGCCACTGGTGATTTTCCAGAGAGATCTGATGTCCTGAGAAACACACTGTTTAGGTTTTACGCACGTTTCGCTTATACTTACCATTGTGCTTATGAACAAAGTTGTTTTGATATGAAGTATTGAACGAGAAACTTATGCAAGTGCCTCGATAGAAAATGAAACTGACGACCCCGGTTTCCACGAGTGATCTTCACCATCGTCAATCTTAATAATTTTTGCTTCCGACCGAAGGTTCAGGGTTCAAATCCGGAAGGCGCCTCAGGGAAATCCTATATGTGCAATTTCTAGGAAATAGATCTCCCTGGTAAAACCACGGGTGGTACTGCGAAAGGAGGAGTTATACCCTCAGCAATCGCAACCACCTTCAGTTTAAATACTGTGGTTGATTGGTTGGTATGACAGTAAGTGTTTACAGAGAACCGATCAAGAAATTAGTCGCGTTAAGTAGGACTAGCCTAGTTTAACCTAGCAATTTGTGGCATATTTTAGTAGCCATTTAGTATTTAGTATATATTTAGTATTTTTCAAAAAAGCATGGCAAATTACTAGCATCAACTTTGTCCAACATTGAATAAGAAAAGTGTGCTTAAAATGAAACTCACATATAATCACGTTTTTTGACAGTAAGGTTAGGATGACACCCAAATTAAGACCGAGTTTCTGCTGTAAGTTTGCCCATTTCATTATTTTCAACGGTTAAATATGCATTTCACAATTTCAATTTCACCAACATGAGCTCTCAGGTTCCATTCATTATTTTGATCTTTGAATTATCAGCAGGATGCATTTTAATGTGCAGGACAGGTATTAAAGATTGAAACTGCGTACAAGAAATCAAAAAGGAAAGTTCCCGGGAGACCAAGAAACTTCTCAAACCTTCCGAGATAAAAAGGGACAAAGGAAGTTTCAGATGGAGACGTTAAAAGTTCGCTTGGCCATTAAATGTAGTCTTCAAATTTTATTGCGTCGTACTTTCTCATCCGATGGGAGTACGAAAAAGGTTGCTTATTGCATCTGAGAGTTCGAGAGATTTTTCTCAATGCGGAAATATCGTGATGATCCGTAACGGGGGGGCCATCTCGTGTGCTTCATGAGTTAAAAATACCCTCCAATGAGAAGGTGAACTTACTTCAAAGGACAGAAACACTCCTCGCCTCAGGAGAAGTGAGCTTTAACCAGTTGGAAAAACATGGATAGCCGGGATTTAAAAAAAACAAAAGCAAGCACCAATATGGGGATGGAACTTTCAAGGTTTGAAATTTATTGGCAAGATGCAGTGGTTCCCTCATCCAAAATACAGAAATAGTACGCTCAAGTAGGAATTTGGTGTGACCATTGTAGGGTTTATTTCAGGATTTATGCTTTGAGGATCTCTGGGCTATGTATACGTATCCATAATCCATTACTATCCCCTGTAGAAGAAAGGATGTCTTATTTGAACTTTGAAATTTATTCCTTTTTTGGTCATGGTTTCAGTTTTTTAGTAGTTATATTTACTTCTTGCTTAGTTTCAATAATACTTCCAGTCTGCTTCTATCGCGGGTAGAATTGCCTTTTTATCTTTGCTTAATTAGAGTATTTTCGTAAGTGGGGTATTTTGTTGAAATTTATTATAGCGAGTAGTGTTTGGTTTCGAAATGCCATGTACGAAATACCAAGGTATAATTCCCACTAATTAATTTAATAAATAGCTTTTAATATGCATTGTTTTAGCATCGAAATTTCCAAGGTCTAAACGTAGTGTGACGTCATCTTCCATATTAGCAGAAGCGAAATAGCCTAGCTGTGCGTTGAGAGTGAAATAGTATTTGTCTTTTCGAAGTTATTTCGATATTTGAAATAAAACGTTGGTGCTCATCATAAAAGTTGGATTCGCAAAGGCAAGTTCCAATAATCTTCCAGGTGTTGACGCGTTAATGATCGGAGATTTCCTGAGCAACATTGCATTATGGCACGAAACAATACTCTTTGTAGCTCTTCTTTTTCGCAGTAATTTTTAATTGATATCATCAGGCATCTACATGATAATTTTTGGAACTATTTAGCCTGTAAAAAAGGATATTTACCACACAAGGCAGTAACTACAACACAGAACGATTGTAAACAAACCCGGCAGCGATTGTGGAGTAAGGGCGATTACGTCACAGCAGATTCAATATGGCCGTGGTCCGTTTGTGCGCATGGTTCGAAATGTGATTTTAAATAGCTTATTGTTTAAAAAGTAGGAAAGTTACGACAGTAAAATTTTGGATTTATGGTTTTTACGCACCAAAGCAAAATTTAACATAGTTTCCAAAAATTGTGCAAATACTCTATTGGCGCAAAGTTTTCATGAAAAGGGAACTTTGATATATATCTTAAATCGTTAAAGAAGTTAAAAAAAGAAAGTAATTTAGACAAGATGAAATAGCTCGGGGAAACCAGAGTAAAAGAAACGGACAAGTATAAGAGGTCTGAAAGGGCACTTACCATGTAAAAGGCAAGGGAAGCCTTAACGATTAGGGGAAAAAAGCAGGGCACAGAGCAAAAGCTCAAAAAAGAGAAATCTCTGAAATACGAGCTGCCTAATGGCAGCATGGACCACTTGGAAGTTAAAAATACTTGTTCTTTTTTATTGACCTTGAAGTTTACTCTGCGAATAGACATTAATTATCTATGTATAAAACTAAAATTCGCAATGCGATAAGTCGTTTTAATTTGATATTCAGGCGCTACTACTTAAATGCGCGTTATTTTTATCATTATTCAATCAGCACATATTATTTCAGTAATGCCCAATGATAGGTATGCGCATGAATTGCGATTAATTTTATTTCATGTGAAAAATAGTGTCCTGAGTCTGTTTAGTTTCAAAAATGGCTCTTCTGCCTGATATTAACGTATGTTGTTGTCTTATGTTAGGCCCATTCTCCTCTTAAGACCTACTTTTGTTAAGTGTGTCTTGTTAAAAACAAAATATATGCAATATAATGAATTTTTTGGAATATGATTCATTTCAACTGAATACTTCTTATGAAGAGCTCCCACCTAAAATAAGAGAAATGGCAAAACTTTCGTTACACAACCTGGTCTCTTCAACCACCTTGAAGCTTACGTCGACGCGAGCCCTGGCGCTGTGCTGCTCTTGAGTCACTTATTTCCTTGTCAATATTCAACGCATGTATAGACAAGCAAAACATACGACTGTAAGGGTCAGCGCTGAAATCGCGATTGGAATTGCACCCATAAAAAATATGAATGTAGCTACTGCGCAGCCTGCGCAGCGAAGTTTGAGGTCTGAATTCCTCGATGATGATGATATGTTTTCATCATCGCATCCCTTTAAGTGCATTCTAAAGTGCGACCAGTGAGGTTTGCCCACCCCCTCTCCCTGTTACCTATCGTGCCAGCCTTTTCCAGAATGGGCGCCAGCACACCTACGTTAACCCTTAAAAAGTATCGCGACTGGAATAGCCTCTCATGCGTCATCGTTTTACTACCGGGATTATAGCGACTTTCTTTACTGCGATGTGGCGAGCAATTGACCTCTGGGAATCGCAATTAAGCGTAACCTTAAAAAAAAAAACTGAAACCCAGAAACCATATCGGAATTGCCCAAAAAGGAGGTAACCGGAGAGGAAAAAGTTTATATGCCATGATCTCTTTTGTGCATAGCTTTTAGGTTAAGGCTCCACCACGGATCAGGCCTTCTATAATTGTGTAGTCTACAAGCTGAATGGTAGGTTTTTTGAAAATCCCCTACCTCAACTTCTAATCTTCTGGGTCATCTTTAACATTCTGTACTTAAAAATCAACTTCCCACCCATCGAGTCCCACTGAGTTCTTTAATCATATCCACCTACGCCTCGTAAAATAAAGAAAAACCACAGGGATTGTATTGGAGATGCTTAGGATACCGCATTTTGAACCATACTATCTCTAATGTTTTCCACCTGTTACTTAGGTATCACTTCTCTCCGAACAAGACACGAAATGGAAATTTATTTTTATTTCATTCGGATATATTTAATTGTATGCAACGAACGAACTAGATCTATTCGCCGAGGTGAATCGGTCTCTGTTCAATTGGACATTACCCTTGGCGAAAAATTTGGATCCTTGTAGGAATGGAAGTGATACTTCTCAGTTCATCCTTTGATGATTTTTTTCATGGCTATGAAAATTTCCTGCCTATTTAGTTCTATTTTAGCTTTAGCATGGTTTTAACGTCCTATTTTATTCCTTAATCATCGTATAATTTTTCTCTTCTGACAAAATAATGGCCAGTGTTTGATCCTACACACGAGATCTGCAGGTATATTGTAAATTATTCCATAGTTTTTTAGTTCATAAATTCGATTCTGATTCGATTTAAAAAAAAGCTGAGATACCAGCTGTTTTACTATTGCCCGTCACTTTATTTATTTTGTTTTCCTTCATTATCTGCTTTATTCTTGTTAAATTCCACAGTGCTTATGTTCCCCATTTTTTCAGTATTTAGTCAGGCATTATGATACTATTCGCTACCTTTTTTTATTTCCTCTATGCTCAATTTAATTTGTAATAGATATTTTATTTGCATTGCTCTTATTCAAATCTACAAGAGTTCCATTGAAATTTCGTGGGCTATCAGTATTGTGTTGTCCCGTTAAGTGAAAATTAATAAATTACTGTATCACATTTGCAAATAACCCAAGAAAAATTGCTCACTTACTAAATTCCCTTAACTATGCTTACACTCCAAGAATCATGATTATTCTTGGCCTGAAATAACGGTTGATTGCAAGAATTAGCCACAGTAATTTATAAATGGAATGTGTATCGCAAAATGCGATACCGTACGCACCTATTCCAATGACTTAAGAGTGCATCCAAGATTATAGCGCAGTTGACAGTCAACAATGCTGCCAATTTGCAAACACGTCCAATGCCGTTTGGGGAAGGGAATCGCGTGACCGAAGAATTGATGGTGGCCTTTGTTTTAGCAGGTTCCACTGCGACTGTGTGAGTCAAAACAAATACTCAATTCCAACTTTATTTTTAATTCGTTTAAAAATCCTGTTTTCGCTGATGACATGCGTTAGCTATTGAAAACCAAATATAAGGTAGAAAACATGCAGATTTTTCCGCGAATATATATTTTAATGTACACTTTTTGGTAGCCATAGACGCCGACTGCAGCGCCGTTTCTTGGGAGCTACCGCACTTTGACTTCAATTGTGGCAGTAATTAGCTTATAACTCAAATAATAAGGCGGTAAGGTGCATCTGTTTTACGTTTTATCTATTCCCTAGGATTTTTCGCTTCTTCAACACAGTTTTCCGTGGAATTGGCATTTTATTAGATAGAAAACTTCTACTTTCCCCTTGTTTTTCGCATTGTCGTATTTAACACCACGAAATTTCAAGTTCAATTTACGAGAAAAATATCGTGGAGAGGTAAGATTCAGTTTTTCAAATTAGATAGAGGACACGTTTCTCTGTAAGTCGCCAGAATAGTAATAAAATTACATTTATGTTTCTTGACGGTGGAACCACCTTAAATCATACGATCGTGAAAAAATTGTTTACTTTTCATTTCTTTCTAACAATAAGACAAATAATTACATTTCAAATGCACTATTATCATGGAAGGACTCTATCTTTTGCATTTTTTTAAATCACGTATTTAGTTACTTTATTTTAAGGTATTTGATTTTATAGTTAAAACCTTTTTTGCCTGCATTATTTATTAACCATTCTAATAAAAAACTCGCTGGTATTCATCAGTTATCAAGGGGCCAAAATAATTCCAGCGACGTTGGACACGAGTCACGAACGAGACGGCTCTCACGTTCAATCAGCCGTGATGCGTGCCTTCTTCAAAGCCGCCTCCTTGAAATACTTGAGCCGCCTTTGCGATGCCATCACTCTATTCGGATTCGTGCTCGCTTATTAGCGGAAGGTTAAGTGATCCAATTACCCCCGATGAGGACACACGCCTGGCATATTGAAGGAATGAGAGAAATGGTGATAGATGGCCCAGCCTCCAACTAGCATTGCTTTTCGTCTGCGTCACCAGAAATCAGGACTGTGCCACTTAATGATCGCGGAAAAATAGTTCTAAAAGGTGAGTCCGTGGGTTCATAAATGATGAAATGAATTGACAAAATGCCTGCGTACTTAGCATGTGCGCGAGAGAAACTGATCATTAACGCTAAGGAAATTTCCCGCCATCCTGCGGTGATGGTGATTAATGACCGCCATCGGAGGAAATAGTCCAAGGAGGAATGCTGAGGAAAGCATTCCTATGAGGAGGAAAGAGCCGCGTGGGTCAACTTATTTCGCTGAAGGTAATAACAAAGGCAAAGTTCATCCGGTCAAATTCCAGCATCCACCTCCTTTTGGCTGCGAGGTTGCCATTTACCGGCTGCTGACCACCGAAAAATATGTATAAAATCGTTATTTTTCATGGCAGAATCACCGTCAAACTTGCCCAACAAAAACTTGCGCAAGTGCAATAATTGTGTTATTTGGGAAGCAGGATCACCAGCAATGGAGAAGCAAGAAAGGCGTGAGCAGAATAACCCAAGGAAAGAAGTCATTCCATCAGAAGAGAAGTCTGCTGACAGCTTGTAACGCAAGCCTGGAGGTAAGGGAGCTCTTTGTTAAAACATATATTTGGCGCATGTTCTTGCGTGTATAGTGAAGCATGGACAACAGCTGCAGAGCTAAAGAGATGGGAAGCAATGGGGGTGTGGTGTTACCGAAGAATGATGAAGATTAAATGGGCGGAAAGAATCACTAATAGAAGGAATCCTACGAAGAGTTGGAGAGAAAAAAAAAGTATAATGAAAATTCTGCGAAGAAGGAGAAACAAACTTATTGACACATTTCGTGACACAACAGCCTAATGAAAACGATATTGGAATGATAAATGAATGGGAAGAATTATAGAGGAAGATCAAGGATTGAATACGTCAGGCAAATCATGAAGGACGTCAAAGATAAAAGTAGGAATGAAGCGGTTGTCAGAGAGGAGAGTGGAGTGGAGAGCTGCAGCGAACCAATCTTCGGAATGATGACTACTGATGATGATGATTATTCATCGTGGAACCTCCATCAAATGACGAGTGTACTTTCATAATAATCATAATTACGATTAATACACCCACTTCAATTAATTTCATCCATTCAATTCGTTACTTGTCGTCAAAGTTTCAATTACCCTGCGGCCTGCGTATGTCCATTTTTGCCGGGGAAGCCTCCCAGCTGCCTGGGTCGTCGAGCGAGTTCCCGAAGCAAACCTGGGAGCTCGACGAAGGACCGGGTTTTTTATGGGTGCCCGAACCCTCCTGATGACTTTCTACCTGTATCCCGTATAACTACTATGAACCGTAAATGTTATTGGAGTACTTTTAAGGGTATAGAGCTCACCATAATAAAGTTAATGAAACATTTGAAGGCAGAAATTATGTATAAATGAGATATAAACTATTTATCTCAGATGATAAGGGTGAGGAAAGGAGCAGGAAAGCTAATTTTTGTGATTGCTGCCTACATTTAATGATTAAGATTTATGGCCCATTAAAGTGGCACAAAAACTTCTGTCGAATTACAAAATTTTTTGACACAAAATTGAGAAAATTGCCCGTTTTTTTCGAAAAGGCTCCTTTATTGCTCCACGAATTATATAGCTGTGGGAGTTTATTTTTATTGGTGTGGAGCTTGTTGATTTTATGGGATCAATTAACACAAATGGTTCTTTGGGAGAGATACCAGAAGCTTTTGGTGGCACTGAACATCAAGATTCTGTCTTATAGTCCTTAGCGTCTGTCTAGAGGAAGCTTACTCCAGATTTAGGTGTGGTCGATAAACTCAGCCTGGTCCTTCAGTTAATAAAGTGTCTCAGACCTTAAACAAGGGGAAAAACAAAAAGCTTGAATTTGATGAATCAAAGAAAAATGCTTAATAAATGTTGTGCTTCGTAATATATTCATTACAGGGTTTAAAAAATGGAGAGTTCTTAGCTAAGATGTTGATTCTTATGGGTGACGTTAGGTCGTTGGTATGCGGATGCCACGGAGACAGAAAATAAGGTGGAGAGACTGTGTTGAATATAATCTCAAAGAGGAAGGTCTGGACGAAGAGGATGTACCGAATAGGATGGTATGGAGAGTGGGGTTCACAACCATCAATTTTTCTCAATGAAAATAAGACCCAAGTGATTGGGGTATAAGGGAGAAAAGGAGAAAATATAGGTACGGACCCGGTGGACCTCAAAAATTGAGGGTAATACTCAAGAAGCATCGTTATAAAAGACGGATTAACTTCCGGACCAAACGGCAATAAAGGTTTTTCCCTGATGTTTGATCTCTCATTCACGAGTAACCTCTCGGTTGATCTCGAGGAAAGATCGCGCAAAATTGTTTGGATAGGAATCCTGAGGCAAGCACTTGAAAATGCACTTTCATTCAGATTGATGAAAAGACTTACTGCCGCACGGCACGAAGGGACCATTTTCTCCTCAATGAATTGAAATCGGTGGAAGAAGGTTGGTCCAGCTGCTCCTCTGAGTCTTCTGCGAACATCTCAGTGGATTTGCTTTCACTCGTCCGGCAAGACTGGTCTTCGGTCACTCTGTGAGGATTTAACGGGAGAGATTGATGGTCATTAACGGTTGAAAATAAGAGACTTCCATTCAGCGGGATAAGCTTGAGTCTTTACGACTTCTTTTGCCCGCAATCAAATTTGCCATTTAATCAAAAATTTATATTACCCCGATCTGGTGACCAGAGAAATATTTTCGTGGTAGCCCGTGTGGAGTCAGCTGCAGGTTGTATGCTTTGGTAAGACTCGGTGTAAACGTTAAAAACCAGGTACTAGATGTCACGGGAAAGGTTCTGTAGTTTACAGATGATATTTTTCGCGTGAGAGAGGTGCATTAAAGAGGGTCTCTCTAGAAGTTGATGAAACTTCAGTGTGAATGAGTTTTTAAAAATCTTTTGCTAAATCTTGCACGTGTTGATTCACCGAAAAGCTGCCTCGAAGACATCGCGAAGTCTGCCAACTTCTGTATGGCGGAAATATGTGAATAATTCGTGCTGTAATAGAATAGAAGATGAAGTTCTATTCGATTCGGGATCCAGAAGGTTCAATACCGTAATATTCGAAGATTTAGAATTACGGAACGAAGTTAAAAATCGAACTTAGGGGATTTAGCCCAAGTTTCAATTGCTCTCATTCTTGAAGTCTGTTATCCCTGACACCTCAATAGTACAATGCAAACATAATTTATTACCTATGTATACAGTTGTATGGTGCAGAAACGAGGACTCAGGAAAGTTGCAGTTAATTGCGCATTGCGCGGTTGCGCATAATTAGTTGCAGGCCTTTGAGATGTGGGTGTGGAGGAGAATGGAGAA
The DNA here is from genome assembly GCA_963573305.1 of Pyrrhosoma nymphula. Lineage (NCBI taxonomy): Eukaryota > Metazoa > Arthropoda > Insecta > Odonata > Coenagrionidae > Pyrrhosoma > Pyrrhosoma nymphula. The sequence continues at coordinate 112,098,650 of OY754330.1, read as the reverse complement.
AGTGCGGTGGACAGAAAGAAATACTAATGAGGAAGTGCTTGGTATGGTGGGTGAGGAAAGAAAACAACTGGAGGAAATTAGAAGAAGGCAGAGTAGGTGGCTAGAAGAGGTAATGAGGGGCGGAGGAATGCTGAAGGCCGTGATAGAGGGGAGGATGCTGGGTGAACGGGGAAGGGGAAGAGAGAGAATATACTTTATTGACGGAATATAGACAGGTAGGACTTATGATGAGACAAAGAAAGACATCGTGTGAGGAGATTTGGCCCATCGCTTGTGAAAAAGGTAAGGGTTTTTACTCTCTTCCATTTGAACCTACCTTAACCGGTAGATTACTCTAATCATCGTTTTAACTTTACTCGATATGCTTAATGTGTCCTAATTCAATCTTTTTCTTTGTCATGCCGAATTTATGAATCAGAAATTCTATTCGTATAGGAAAATATTTATGGAATTCCATTTGATTCGAATAATATTTCAGTATGATTCTAATAGTATTTCAGTCTCCATTTGAAGGGAGAAAACCACGATTCCACATATCTTCTGCGCAATATCTCGCTTGCCGCCGTTTGGGCGTATATATAAATATTGCATTGTAGTAAGCGAAGAGAAATAGAAGAGAAAGAAAAGTGAATGATATACCTTAAAAACACTTTTTAAAAACTGATCTTATTTCAAAATGAACTATTTTCTACTTTTTAGTCTTCACACTTTTATTAATTTAACAATTATTTAAATTTACTTTAGCTTTTTTAAATTCCGTTACTACTCCTTTCTTAGTGACCGTAATCTTTGTTTCTCAATGTTTTGCAATGCTTCCAACGTTTTACAATTCAATGCTTAATGCTTTATTAACGTTTACTCTATGTACTTAAATAAAAAATATTTAATTAAATTAAATCTGACAACGTGAAAAATTCGAAAAAATTTACCAAGATTTTGTCATCAAAATTAAACATGTTTTCAAAATTTGGGAAAAATTGAACAACGGGATGGGGTTAAAAAATTGAGTAATAGATATGCGATTAAACCCACGAAGAAAGTTAAAATAAGACCAGTAAAATGTTTACGGGACGCGTGACGGACGCTGAAAAGATTTCGCTTTTTCTATTTGTCATCACCGTGGAGGTAATACGTTTGGGACGACTGACGTTTTGGAGCGACCCGAAGTTCATTTCACCATGGTTGACGAAACTTGTCTTTACCATTTAGATTCTAGTTCTCTTCGCCCCGCTCGTATCTCCGCCTGTCCAACGGTCTTTCGAAATATTAACCTGTTCTTTTGGCATCGGAGTAAAGATATAATGGCTGCTTTGCTTTCATATTTGCTGATTCTGAACCGATTACAAGGCCTTAGGAAATAAAATATATCGAAGAGGTATATTTTGGGGGCGTATAAGTATTTACAAGAAGAGTTGAATCTTGATGAAGTGTCTGCATGAAGATAGCGATTGTATGGTAGCACTTGGCTATGCCAGAAAATTCACTAGAGTAGGCTAAGTGCAGTGGCTATGGGGTATTTGCGAAGTCTTTGCGGTAAAAGCTGAAAGGATGGGGTAAGGAATAAATGTGTTATAAAAGAATATATAATTGGTGTTCCGGTAATGGACATATATGAAAGGATATTGCTTCGTTGGTGTGGCCATGACGAGAAAATGGACGAGAATCGAATAACGAAGTGGATTTATGATAGAGGATTGAATAGTGTGAGAGGAAGGGGTATACCGAGAAAGTCATGGGTCAATGTTCTGGGATATATGTACTCTTGAGAGAAGGAATTTTAGGAGTCTTAAGAACAGGAGGGCATACATGAAGCAATATAAGTGTAACTGAACCAAAGGAGGTATGCAAAGATAGGTCAGTATGGAGAAAAGGTCAGTTCTACTGGCTTATCACTGATAATTTAACTTTTTTGACCGTGGCAACGGCGTGATGGGTATGCATATATGTATTTCGTCCAAAATTAGAATGAAATGGCTTCGTTTCCGGATGTTTAGCAGTTCAGTACCCCCCTCTGTTTTTACGTAGTCATATAAAGAAGAGCATGATATGGAGTGAAGCGTTGCGTGGGGCAGAAATGTAGACTCTGAGAAAGGAGGACGAGAATAGGCTGTAAGCGTTCGAGATGTGGGTGTGGAGGAGGATGGAAAAGGTGCGGTGGAAGGAAAGGTAAACAAACGAGGAAGTGCTTGGTATGGTGGGTGAGGAAAGGAAACTTTTGGATGGCATCAGGGGGAGGCAGGGCAGATGGCTGTAAGAGGTAATGAGGGGAGATAGGTTTCTTAAGACCGTGATAGAGAAAAGGATGTTGGGCAAGCGGAGGGGAAGAAAGAGAATAGGTTTTATGGACGTGGTGGAGAAGGGTGGTACGTACGCCGAGAGGAAGAAAGAAGTACAGGAGATAGATAGGGCCCTGCACGTACAAAAATCTGGAAGATTTTCTCTGGATTTCAATTAAAACTCCTTTTAACCGGTAAATTACTTTACTGTAGTTGATGGAGCTTGGGAGGAAGGAATGTTTGTACCCATCAGTGCAGCAGTATATTTCTCTTATTTTGTCGCTTCTACGGTGTAGGAGTCCTAGAGCTTTGGATTTGAGTAAATAATGACCTTTGAGCCATCCTGAAACTCGCCTGACCTGAATATTTCAAGTGATCAATGCCTAGCATGTAACAACCGAGTATCTTCCAAGACCCTTATTGATAACTCCCCGGAGTTACTCAGCCTCCTCACCTGGGTGGATTCGCCCTGGAGCTGGGTCCCGCGTGGAGCCTGACCCTGGATCTGCAGCCGCGTCCGTCGTCGAATTCGATGTTTATGTCGGAGATGCCCCGGCTCTTCCTCATGTATATCGGCCCCTCCGAGTCATCTGACCGGAGCAGCTTCCAGTCGTCGAGCCCAGACGAACTGGAGCTGCCCATGCTCGCATCCGATCTCGTCATCGCGAGGAGCTGCGAGCCGCCTGGGCCATCCCGACTCGAGTTCCCAGCCTGCTCTAGGGCGCGTACCTCTCGCCCTCCCTGACACCCCAGGGTGGTCGTCGGGGACTCGGTGGGGTTGCTCTGGATCGTCAGGACTCGCTTGCCTCCACCCTGGCTGCCGTTGGTCGTCAGATCCAAGTCCACCTCGCAGGAAGGCGGCACCCTCAGCCGGAAGCGGTTCCTCCTCCCGTCGCACCCTGTGAATCGAAACGGCTTTGAGTTACGTCTCACCAAGCTAGCGAACTTGCGCGGGACTCAGCCTCTTGGGGACGAACCAATGTTTGAAGTTCACAGCGAAAAAAATCGTTCGCTTGAAGTGGAATTCAAATTCAGATCTCCCTTACTTGGGCCAGGTGCCTTAACCATTTAAGATACACTATCTTAGCTTCCCTAAGTTATCTCTCCTACTGCGTATTTCATAGAAGCTTGAAGGGAATCAGATGTTCTCGGTTCCTTTAAATGCGCTATGAAATTCACAATGGAAGGTGACCCCTGGGTAGCTTAAGCAGGTCCACGTATAATGATTCAATTGTCATTTAATTTGTATTCTGGCTACTTAGAGAAAAACGTACCTTTAAGATGATTTGAGAAACAAAATCCTACCTTTCCTCGCCACTTATTAGCAAATTAAACCTGAAATTACATAGTGTTAAGTGAGAGAATGGGGAAAAATTGGGAAAATGGTGTTTTCTATTTAATATAAATATTACTTTTACGAAAAACTGTTTGAAGGAAGGGGATTCTCCCATGGATTTGTATGGTAAAAACATTTCGGTGCCTGACAATCTCATCTTTTGAATAATAAGCAAATTACTGCGATCATTCAAGTCTAAATACGTTAGGTCAGTGGAAATGGCGCTGCAGTCGGCTTTTATAACTGGAAAAAGGGCTTGAATTTACAATATATTCGTCGAATAATCTTCATAATTATATCTAAAATTTATTTGTAAGTTGTTAGAGCATAAGTGAAATAGGTATTTTTAAATAATGCTTTCGAAGAGGTATTTGCTTTGACTTACGCTGTCAAACTCCATAACCGTGGAACGTCCTTAATTGGCTGAAGCACGAATCTGGGGGATCTGAATTCGAATCCCAGTTCAGATGAACGATTTTATCGCTGTAAATATCACACATTCAGCTTACGAGATAATGCGATCGCGATGAGGAGAGGGAAATAATTTCTTCCCACGCTGCTGGTCAAAATCTACAAGACTACGAAAAACATCGTCGTTGAAGTAATGTGAAATTGATGGCATCAAATGCGAATATCAGGTGAGACAGATTTATTGCCGAAAAAAATCTCGGCGTGACGCTTAGTATGAAATCTTTGAAACTTTCCAGGGTTTTTTATTGGATGCAAAAAGTTGCAACGCGTAGGCGTCATCTTCATGTATACACTCGTACAAGGAAGGCACCCTGACGATTACACCTATGCGTTGAAACTATTTGCACCAGATAAAAAAAGTCGGGGAAAGATAGAAATATTTCTTATTAATTGGACATGGGTTTCCACGTATAGACCCTGAAATCAGCGACACTCTCAGTGTGCTGATCTCAAGGGCTTTTGATTAGACGTGTGATCTTGGAGAACACTCCTAGGTTACTTTGGAGGAAAGATGACCTCTTCGACCAGGAGAAAGTCGATGGATTAGGGAAAATTGCTTAGCCAAAGCCTACCAACACAAAAGAAATCACATTGAAAGAAAGAAATACACATTTCCAAATTATTTTGCGATTGGATAGATTCTTTTCGGTGTTTCCGCCGCGTCGTTCCAAGTTTAAGAAAACATTTTTTCCTCAGACCCGAGGAAGCCTGCAGGATAACCAGCGAAATATAATGCTCCAAGGTTCGATTTTATGATTCCTGAATAAAGCTAACCATCACACGACTTAGTCATCACATTGATGAGTTGTTGACTGAGATTTCGGGTTGTGAGAAGAACACCAGAGTGTTGGTTATTTGAAGAGAGTTTTCTGTACGAAAGCATATCTATTTTGATTATCATACCGAGAAAATGTGTAGCCAGGCGTTTAACTTCCACGCGGTGGAAACTCAGGAAAGAGAAGCACCTACCCGTTTTTGACTTAATTTTATGGTAGAACTTGGAAATGTCATCATTGGAAACAAAAGAAAGACCATATTTGCTGGGGAAATGCGGTTACTTGCTTGAAGTATTCAAATGCATTGATTCGGTGTTACTTACTGCCACCGGTGAGACTTTTTAGTGGGTGTCAACAGGTCATCTAACGCCTCAAATATTTTATATTAAGTTATTTTGTTGTTTATTAAGATAAATCTACACGAAACCGTGTTCCAGATCCCTCGCCCCATGAATATGTCTAGTGCGAGTCTATGCCTTTAACTGTAAAGACACTACTCGACCGTCAATGCTCGCAGGAACTCATGACTAAAAATGTAGCACAAAATTCAGCAGTCTAAACACGGCAAATTACCTGCATTACTTCTCACATTACGGCCACCTCCTGGCTCTAATTCAATTTGGCATGATCAAATTAGGTCGCTTTATGGGAGTGTGACTTGATTGTAGAGGTCGTAAATTCGGAAAAAAAATTGAGTAGTTGGTTTTATCTTCGGGAAAAATGCAACGTGCATGCCACTTTAAGTAGCAAGAAGCGTCAGAAAGAATATGCCGCCTCAATGTTGTTCTCTTTTCCTTCCTTATAAAGAAGTTATCAGCAATCTTATTAGCCCCTTTTGAATGTGAAACACGTACTTAAAATGTTCACCCGTGAAATCCCTTAACGCTTTAATGTCTCGAACGAAAGAGCAATGCGTTTTCTGTCAAAGGGCTGAGGAATATCGTGACCGGCGTGGAAAAAAATCTTTTTAAGTCATCGCAGTTGGTTTTTTCTCCTTCGCGCTAAAGCTGAGTGTGATCAAATTTCATTCCATTCTTCAGCCGCAAAAAGAAGTTGCATCGAGTTATGTAACCATTATCGAATCTATATATATGTGAAAGTCCCTACAATCCCGCAAGCTCATTATCTTTGAAGTAGGCCGCACATTTTTTTTTGTAATTTTAGCGAGGAGGGACGACAGATGGTAGAATTGTGCCTGAGGTAGGTCAAGGACCTTCTGCCACCGAGGGAGGGAACCAGCGCTGCGGTGCGGACGCGGTGAAGTTTTATTCCCGATTTGGTATAATCTCATTTGGAGAATAAGAAAAGGATATACGCCCAGAGGTAATGTGATCATTCATTTAGCAAGGACAGTCCGTGATTAGTGTCCGAAATGTTGGCACGGCAGTTGGTGTGAGGAGAGATTTCGTTCGTGGAATATCTGGCCAGCACCTGTTTTCGTCCGCGTAAGCAGAGGTTTCCCCTCTTTTCCGCCTCTTTTAATTGACTTAAACTTACTGCTGCTTTCAAAAAGATACATTATAGACGGAATACTCGTTCCTCGAATATGATTAATATGAATAATGCGCGAAGTGTTTTTCCCTCCCTCGATTTACCGTGTTAATTCGGGGACGGTTTTGAAAATAAAAACCTTTTTGCGTGTTCATTAAAGAGGTAGGCAACACTTAAAGGTACATTAAAGAGGTAGGCACATCTTATAATGTATACATGCACCCATACATTATGGATTCAGCCAGTCATTTACGCTGGTATAAATCGGGGTCTGCCCAAAAACCAACCATTCAGTCGATGAAATGATACATTTAGCATGCCTCAGAGCCGCAATAATCTTTCATAGCACCTTGGAACCTCTTAATTTTTTATAAAGTAACTTTAACGTTTTTAAGTACCCTGTAAATATAAAATGCATTTTTGTTGAAACAATATAATTACTATGTATTTATAGTAAAGATACGATTGCTATATAAGGTACATAACATCAAGTTTTAAATTAAACAATACATTATAATATGATGTAAAGGAGGCGCCTCGCTTGATGTCCCATGTTTTCATTCTCATAACTTCGACTTTCTCAATTTTATTTGCTTTAAGTGCCTAATGAATAAAACATCTCAAGCATGCTTCTCAGGTTAAATAGTCACCGTGTTGTGTTTTGATTGTTCTTAAAGCATCCTTACGATTTATCTTGTTAATGGCCAAGCATAAATGGAATTTTGAAAGAGGCACCTTTGTATTACCATCTCTCTCTTATGGTTCAATATTTAATTCCATCTCATACATTAATCGTACATATTTTCCTATGGGCACAATCCAGTAAAGTTCCACGCCAATCATTCCACTTGAAAACCAGTTATTAAGCAGTTACTGCCGCTATTATTTCCACTTTTTTCATATTTCCGATTTTTAAAGCTATTTTTCTCATATCCTTCAGTGTCAGTGCATCTAACTAATGTTGCAATGGTGTATTCTAAATCGGTCCCAGTCACTTTTATCCCAATCAAGCATTAAGTTTTATATTTTATGTGTTATCACGTTTATCATAATACCGCTGTATATTTTGATACATCTATTCCCCAGTTTTCCGTGCCAGATTTAATGGCCCGTTCATCGTGAACCAAATGTATGGTATGCCCGAAGTTTTCCCCATTCCCTTCCTCTTTTGCTTAATATTCCTCCGAAGTCGCATCTGTCAACGGACCGCTACCTCTTACGACATCGTTACCACATGCTTTCCGGCTTATCCTCTTGTCACCCACGAGTCGCTTCTCCTCGTCATCAGAATGTAAAGTTCAGGTTTATAGTTCCCTTGTCAGGTGGAGACAACCAGTCGAACCTTGGCCGTCCTAAATCACTCCGGAGAAAAAGACTTGCTCTCCGAAAGCGAAGAATCCTCGGCGCCAATTCCCACAGAAACCTTCGACGCCTCATTCGTCTATTCCTAACGTCGCGAGACATGGATTTGTTCATTTCTTGTAAAAAAAAGCCTTTTTCTTCGGCAGAGAATAGCTCCTGTGGTCCTAGTCAGGAAGCTACTGGCCAGTCTACTTTAAACGGTGGAGTAGCCGTGGTAGTTTTGAGGGTTCCAAGTCCCATCAAAGACCATAATATTGAGGTGATTGGCGTGATATTTGTTTATGTACATATTTGCGTGTTCTTTGTATGCGTATTTTCATTAGTGATATCTATAGGTACAAGTGAAAACATTGCGCCTTACCGATTTGGCTTTTTGGCAATTCAATACTATTTTAACACGTAGCGTTATGGCACATGGCGTATATTTCGTAGGTATAATTCATTACATACTTATAGATTTTCTTCTAAACGAGAAGAAAATTTGTAAATATGTAATGAATTTCAACGTATGAAAATTTCTTATTATTATTATAATTTTTGCTAGCAAATATAAATATAGTTTCGTATAAATGTCGAATTCCGCGCCAAACGCCCTAGTCATACCAAGGAATTGAGGAAATATTTTATATTATATTTCTTGTATCATTTCGATTACTGCCTATGTGGTGAGTTCCAAAGCATTATTAGATGCACTTAAATGAAATGTGGTTCAAGAATTATTTTTTGACTTGCTAAAACATTAGTGCAATGTACACTCGATTACCGCTTTAACAACCTTAAAAAAGGACGTCGGATTAGGGCGGTGGGTATGATACTGGCTTCCTACACGCAGGGCCTGGGTTTGAGTCCCATGGCGAAAAAAAAATTGGGCATTTGTTTTTCGATCCGTACTTCGGTACTTTGGGGAGATCGCTTCGAAAACTGAGCTCCGTCCGTCGGATGAGAGATTAAACTGTAAACCATTAAAGGTATTTAAACAGGCTAATTCCGGTGCCGGGCTTCTTCTCTTCCGTTACATTCTACCTTTCTCTCCTATCCCTACACCTTCCCTCCCGGTATGAGGCACTTTCCGTACAGAACAGGCTTTTGTATTCATTAAGTCATGGCTGAATGAGTTAAAGTAAAATCAACTTTTGGGAGGAATGAGTAGTTTTTATTCAAATCAAAATGAGAACAGAGAAACCAATCGAGAGAATACACGAAAACTGTATCCTCTATGGCGACGACCATTTCTTTAACAGATTTTCGTTTGCAGATGAACTCGGGATTCCCCAATGGACACCCATCCGAAAGTCGTATTCTAGCTGCGCTGCTGATATGATAAGAATGATCTTTGATGCACCCATAATATTATTATTTACCGAGGTCGGGTGAAAAGGTACGTACCAAAGATATAAAATATACAAAAAATACGAATAAAATTACGGTTCTGATTCAAATCATGCCACTCGTCTGTTTCATGCGTGAATGCTACGTTAGGTGTAATGCTATAAAACGACAATTTTATGGCTTTTCATTCAATGCGGTTTTGAAAAATGAGAGCTTTGTAACCATTTTTCAAACACCGAGCAAAAGTATTAAAATATAACTTTTTATAATATATTAAGCACTTAAGCCGAGAGATGAAACAAAATACAAAAGCGAAGCCAAATGTATTCATTTGGTACCCGCTAACTTATATATTGATCGCCATCGAACGGCGAGGTTTTCTACATTCAACGTACATGATATGTATATCTATATCTTTTTATTTTTTCAATATTCTATTGGTGTTTGCCTATTACACAATTCTAATCAAAGGTGAACTTGAGGTTTGAGACATCATCTAATTTTTTTCTAGAAAAGAATACCCCATGGGTGATTCTCAAGTACAACTGCCGAACGATGGAGATTATACATAATATTTTACAGTCTATAAATAATTTTCCGAATCTGTGTCTCCGAGAAAAAACATGTTTTTTGTCGTTCATTTTAACGGACTCTTGGGCCGGTTCTCATGAAGTACTTTCATACCTATCCCTTATCTATTAAGACACATTCCAGCTATAGTGTGTTGGAGCGAGAACATTTAGTTTTTTCAAACGTTGGTAAAGGTGAGCTTCATCATCAACAACTTATATTTGGGATATGAATCTTACTGCGGTAGTTCTTGTCTTTCATAATTCCGAAATGAACATGGAAGGAAAATTGGAAATGGGGACTTACATGGGCCTGCCGATCTAGATCTTGCTCTTGAAGCAGCTTGAGACTGATACGGACAAGGTGAAAGGGAGCAATAAGTAATCTCTCTCCTCTGGACGACTGGATCTTGAACGGTAGAAAACATGTAAGAAATCGTGGCCAGGAGATGAGTAACTTCAGTCATTAATTACATCAAGTTCCGATAATACATTGAATATTCATCAGGCCCTATTTGTTTTTGTGTGACTTACTGTAGTATGGTCGTGAATGAATAAATAAAAGACTATCGAATTACGATGGTTGATAAGAGTAATTATAAAAATAAACAGTAAGCATTGTAGTAGAATCGGAGCCCGATCAAAGATCGAAGGATACTATTCATACCATTGTTTTCATTTACTCCCGATGTGTTAGTGCATGGTTCCCATCTTGCGTTAGCTGTGCTGGGTGTAGCCTTTTTGGAGTTTGCGTTCGCTGCGACTCTTCTCACGGGGCTGCCAAAGGACCCACTCATTTCACTGGCTTTAAATCCTGTCTTTCTGTTCTACATCAAAATCGGCATTTGCCATCCCTCGATTCTACCGTACTCGTGCCTTTATCCATGTTAATTGATAGTGTTATGAATTTTTAGCCGAGAAACTTTTAGATGGCATAGCATTTTTCCGCAAATAGGCCCTCACGGCCTAATTGCTTTTACTGAAAAGGTATCCATGGAGACCTTGGAAAGCATAACAAAAACACGACTTCCATGCTATATTGTCATTTTGGAACTTTATTGGTAGTTTTTGCGTGTTTCACTCATATTTGTTATGTAAATTAGATATTTCCCTGACTCGTTCACAGCCGTGGACTCAATCGAAGTTTGAATTACTTTCTGAATCACTATAATATCTGAGGTTTGCGATTCGTGGATTTCCAGACGTTGACCATAGGAATAGGATAGGAATGAATGTCGGCTACGTGAGTAGGGGATTGTGTTCTTAATGAGTGTGCGCAGTGAGGATTGAACAAAATTAGTGAGGTATGAATGAGGCAAGAGAGATTGTGGGCATAATTTTCCGGTAATGCACAAGGTTGGAAGGTGAGTGTTTTGTTAGTTTAATTAGAGTGATAGAAAGAATGAGACCCGAATAATTAGTGCAATTCAGATGCCCAACTATGGTCCTCTTGGCACCGTTAGTTAAGAGTCGTCTAATGCGGATATCTTGTTTCTCTCCGCCCTTCCTCCATATTAAATATTCCTCCCATCTCCAACCTGGCGCAAATGGCTTCGGTTGTTGGTCGCTTCCCCCAAACAACCGTCCTACTCAAGACCCTTATTGAAATGTCAGTCCCTGGACTTGTTTTTCCTTCCTTGCCAACCTTTCTGTCGTGATCTATGGGTCGAGTGTTTACTGAACCGTCTTTCAGACCACAGAGGTATTTATTTTTATTTATTTAAAAATAGACCACATACAGCATGATGCCATTTTATAGTGATACAAGTAACAACATACGCAAAAGCATTAACAAGAAGAAGATAAAGACAAATAATACGACAACATGGCAAGCCAGAAAAGATTATTTTATTTGGGAATGAGACATGGCTTGGTTAGCGAAAGCGTTGGAAGATATAAGGAGAAAGGGTCAATGTTGACAGGAAGGGAATTCAGGAGAGACGAAAGTCGAACAATAAGGGAGCGCTTGGTGAGTGATAATCTGGAAGTAGGGATATGGAGCAATGAGTGGGTTCTTGTTGGTCGGTTAGGAATTCTGAAATTAATGAAGCAAATAAGGTCAGGGCAGTCAATGGTCGAGTTCAGAGTGCTGTATATGAGTTTAAAATCAGTTTTAAGGAAGATATTATTAAGATTGGAAACAGAAAGTGAACGTAAGACAGCTTCGGAGGATAAGTTGTGGAGATGAGGGACTCTGTTTTTAACAATATTAGTGAAAAAGTGAGTTATGTGTTCCAGAGATTTAAGATTTGTTGGGGCAGACATCGACCATATAGGGGAGCAATAGGAGATAATGGGAAGGGCAATAGATGTGAAGTAAGATTGTAATGCTCTTGGATCTTTAATTTCAGTGAACCGGTAAAGTAGGCCTAACAGGGACATAGATTTTCTTTTAATAGCCTGAATGTGAAAGTTGAATAGGTTGCTATAATTCGATACAGCACACCAGTCCCACTGTTTTCCCGACGGGAACCCTAAACGCTGGGGATCGGGTAGGTGTGGTGGCTAGAGTTTATGACTCCCCATTTTGGGTACCCGGGTTCGAATCCTGACAAAGGGGAAGATTATTCAAAGGAATCCCGATCACTACTTGGTTGCCATACGGAGAGCATTGTAAGTGAAGCACTTCGTCGGGCCGGGCGAAACACGTCTGTCCTCTTGGTAGGCGAGGATTGGATTGGTGTGGAGGCTAGAGTACCGGTTTCCCATTCCGAAGGTCCTAGGTTTGAATCCCTTGGACGTTAAAGTGTAGATCCCTTTGACCATTTCGTTAAGATAAAATACTTTGCTGTGATAGCGACCGGGCAGCGATTTTTTCGTTACATGTAGTCACGTTTTACTATGTACAATCCTATGAGAATTGCTGAGTACCGAAATAATTCCCACTCAACAGTGAATGCTAGGAGCAGTGACGTAGCCAGGATTTCGTTTCGGGGGGAAGGGGGGGTCCTAGTTGAGAATAAGTGAAGAGGAGGGGAGGATGAAATTTTTTTAAAAAGGAGCAAATATTTGTGTTTAGACAAAAGAGCGCAATTGGGGCTGCGGTGTAACAGGCGATATTTTAAGGCTTGTTAAACTTGTGAAATAAGACATAACCCACAATTCTTTATGGTTTTAAAAATTACAAACACATAAATTCAAAAAAAGCTGTTCAAACTGAAGAATAAATTAATTCAATATTCTTTTCTCATAAATACAAATATGAAATTCCCCTTGAGGTGGGTTGAGCGAGATAGTTCCCTAGTCATAATGGAGACCATATTCTAATTTAATTTTTTGATTTCAGCGTCTGTAAGAAGTGTGAAATAAATATTGTAATATTAATGTCGCAATGATATAGTTATATATGACAAATATTCACACTAATTAAATAAATAAAGCTACATAAGTCTATAACTTGACTCATTTTTTCCCGCCTTACGGCTGAAAACCCTTCAAAACAGCAGGTTTTTTTTGCGATTCTGTAAATATTACTGTGGTGAGTAATAGATAATTTTATACAAATAGTTGAGAAAACATGCAAACTACACACCGTTAGTTTTTCGACTAAATCTTGGTGCTATAAGTTCCTAATTTTTTTAACATTCTCCCTCTGGTGCGCACAGCCATAATCTATCTAATGTAAAACAGCTTATATATTTAGGCAAATTACTCGATAAGTAGTTTGGCAAGGGGTTGATATTTTGATATCACTGGAAAGGTGAGTGTTTTTTCGTTAAAATGAGGCCAAATTCATCAAATTCTAGGTGAAGTGATTTTTCGCTCAAACTACCTTAAGTGCCACTTTGTAAAAATTAATTCAATATTTCGGAGGGGGTTCTGGACCCTGTAGCCCCCTCCTGTCTGCGTCACTGGCTAGGAGGTATTTATTTGTAGGGAAACGAATTTATAGTTTCTAGATTTATTACAGACAGACAAAGGCACCATTTTACCTGTAATCGAAAGATATGTAATGCCAGAGACAAAATATACGCTGATGAGCATAAAGATTCGTAGTACCTACGCAGGAACGTATGCAAAACTTTCCTCGCTCCATTCACTGCTACAGGTCAACCTGGCGAATATTATTTAACTCCCAAACTAGGTATGTTGGATAGAAAAAAGTAACCAAATAAGAGGAATTAACTGTCGATAGTATAGGTTGAAGTATTCTGTCCTCAAACACACCATTTACGACTAGAGCAGATAGCGAGACTAATTCTACGAAAACACGCCTCGATAGTCATCCCTTTCCTTTTTGTAGCTGTTGTTCTGACACCCCATACCACACGCCTTTTTGGAGGCTCGCGGAGTTGTACCCAGAGGTAGATGTAGATCTCATGTATAAAGCACCTGTGCGTTATGGCTGAGGTGAGATGCCTGTCAGATGCGCAGTTTATTTGTATTATATGGCTAATCTTTAATGTGCGGAGAATATTATAAATGTATAAGACATTTAGTTAATATGCATTACTCAATTTAATTTTGTAATCCTGATTATTTACAAGATGAAAAACCTGAAAGGTAATGAGCAAGTTATGAAAAAACAGCATAAGTTTACAAACAAGGAAAAATGCCATGCGTGTTGCATATCCACCAGGGGTCGCCAATTATTATTTTTTTTATTATTTAACTAATGATAACAGCAATTTACGAATGCTTAAACCCCAGAAAGTGGGCTTAATAGAAGGGAAAACTTTTCACTGGGAAAATATATCGACATTTAAATTTTTTATCGAATTTAAAGAATAAACAATTTCTCACCCTTAAAAATTGCAAGTTTGGCACCCTTACGGCTCGTATTTCCGGGGTTAATTGTCTCCAAATACGTATACGTTGTGTTTGCATGAAAAGAAAAAACATTAAGCTTCAAGACCTATTAAATTCGAAAAAAATTAAGAATCTGGAAATTTTGGCCCACCTTACTGTGCGTGTGTAACATAAACTTTGCTTGGCAATGTTCGATGGCAAAATATGCAATATACTGACTGAAACAGCTCCTAGCCAAACTTGAAACATCTGTTGGGCAAAGCCCTTACAAATGAACGATCTGTGTACAGTTGCACAATGGGAAATATACAAAGAAGCATTGCAATGCGGCCTATCGTCGTTGCATCGCTGGATAAGAACCTTTGAGTGAATGATACACATTGCATACAAGATTGACATAAAAAAGCGGCGGGTAACTTCAGCGGAATATAAGGAATGAGTTGCCGTAAAAAGCTTCAAATGCAAAAGAATTTCGGGGAAAAGTTGGGGTCAGTAGTGGACCTACCGAAACAAGGTAGCGATCTAATGTCTAACGATGGGAGCTGTGCTCGTCGTTTTCTTTAGAATCTCGAACTATTTATCATGTAATATTACTGGGATTGATGCGAATCTCATCTTTTGTTTATCCGTTATCCCGAGGGCTCTCTCTATGAAAAAAACGATGACACATTCAAGGAGTATACATTGCAAGTGTCAAATAAATTTTGTACCTTTATAAATGGTATCATATGCCAGCCTCGCTGCATAAAATGCTTGTTCATGGAACTGACCTCATTAAAGCTGCTGCTCTTCCAATTGGGAAATTTTCAGAAGAAGCGCAAGAAACTCGAAATAAAGACTACAAACCATACATTGAGTTCAACACTTGAAAACTTTCCAGAAAAGCCTGCAACGAAGACTTGCTGCATATGCTTCTCGTATCATTGAATCCATTGATATCTAACATGCAAAGAACACCCAAAATAAAGGCTGAGAGCCTATCAAAGGCGGTATGCTGTTCCAGCCTCCAGACAATGATTCTGAGGTTAACTATTAGACTTCCGCGGATATAATGTTGAATATTTCTTTTTTTCGGGATTCATTCAGATAACCTGATGAAGCTGGCAAGAGGACCAGCGAAATATTGTTTTTTTTTTAAAAGAAAAACAAAGGCGTTTATGTATTTTTAAAGACAAAACATATGCGGTGTATCGATTGTAAAATAAGTATGCAAGGTTTATAAAAATTGAGCTTCGACCATAATACGTTTTTCTCAAATATAAATGTCATTAAACCTATTTCACAAGTTTACCTCAGAGCTGATTGTGTGGTCAGCCAAGTAAATGATCTGGGTCTGTTAAGAAAACCTGAGCGTGTATTGAAATTCCCGAGCATTTGTTATGAATTAAAACAATTAAATTTTAAAAATCCTGAATTAATTACCTCAGAGCCTCAAAACTGACAAATCTCGATGTATCCTCCTTTAGAAACACTTATGCAATGAAATACAAGTAAAGTCAAACATTTCATGACTTTCGTCCATGAAAACAGGGTCTAGGAACCACTGTGCAACAGTGTGCGACAGGAGGTGAGTTTTCACCGACATGAAACACACTATATCCTACTAAAGTTAGTGAAACTACGACTGTTGGTGCATTAGCAAAAACGTGCGAATACCTGTTTGGAGACAAAATTTCACCAACATGCACTACACTACAGGAATACCAATTTTATAGACATTATGAGTATTAATGTATTTTGCACCGACATAAATGCACAGAGATACAAGAGTTACACAGGATGCGAGACGTGCATCGCATCTATGCGTCCTACCATTGAGGTAGATGAGGTACCTAGCTACCTCAATGAGTCTTACCATACAATAGGCATACTTCCCCAAAAAGATTTTTTCCCTCGACATATTCCTTTTTCTTCCGGTATTACTCCAGAACCATAAACAGTTTTGAGCATTACAAACTTTGTGCAAAATGACGCGTTATAAGTGGTTTGGAAGTAAAAGTTGCAAGTTTTTGCTAAATGCATATTTCCCTTTTAGATTACGACCAAGTTTCAATCAATACCAAAATTATTTTGATTTACATTTGCATTTAGCTTGTGGTTTTAAAAACAGTTTTAGTTAAAATAAAATTTCTGTGGATTATAAAGTAAAAAAAACTTAAATAACAAAAAATCAACAGAATAATTTAGGCTTTTAATTTAAGGTCTATGACAAAGTCCCCGGGTTTTTGAGGGGCGCAATTGCCCCTACTTTATCTGCCCCCCCTTGCCCCTCCTTGCCGCCAATGAGTCCTGCGTAGCAAATGAAGACAAAAGCATTAGAGAAAAAACAAATAATTAACTACACTACCTATCGAAAAAAACCTACTTTTGAAGTTTCAGTGGCAGCTATTGTGGTCGCTAGACGTTCGCGGGAAAAGTAACATTTTAGATTGAGGAGATGCATGCGAATGATGAGGATAGCCTGGACCAGAAGGACACACATTCGTATCTCAGAATCTCCGAGCGAGTACGCCACTCAACTCTAGCCGGGGAGATAGAGAGACCCTTAAATGAATTCGCGTGGTCAAGGCCACCCCCTCCTCTCTTCGGAGAAAGTGGAGGGCCGCCACGGCGCGCCGTTCTGCCGCCAACAATCTTGACCGGAGGATTGAATGGGGCGAGGTGAGTCACGGTCGCGGTTCGGAGTTCGTTTGGTTTGGAGGTAGGCACTACTCCATTCTGCATCTGATTTGATCCGAACATGTTGTCTTCCATATTTGATCGCCTGAGTCACGACTCCCGAGCAGAGGGAGAGAGAGAGAGAGAGCGTTTGAATTTCATTGATCTCTTAACCCAGAGTTGATATCTCTTCACAATGGTGGTTGGATGTATCAGCCCTGCATCATGTGTGTACCTTATGAAGAGTTCGTTATGATTAGGAGAATACTAGCTGATATTCTGTTCTTATATACAGTATTACTTAAGTAATGTGAAAAATTCATCCCAGCTGCAAATTATATCTTTTCGTGTCCCTAATGCTAATACTCATTGTAGGGGAACCGTTCATGAAGACAATTTTTAGGACAAATTATTTATATAACTGCAAGGATTGTGAAGGGAGCAAATTCTATTCCATTTCAAGTTGACTTTTTAAAGTTGCGTTTGTATGGGTATAAACATTTATTACGCAGTCATTTTTAATAAAAATATCAAAAAATAATCCTTTTGTATTAAACTTAGTTTGTTTATATGATAAGCTGGTTGTTATTTTGAAATTTTTAAACATGGTGTGTTTTTTTTATTTTTTTGTTCCTTTTTATTTTGAATGCACTGCGATGAAAGGGGAATTGGCCGTTACAATTTGGAACATTTTGTATCCTGTGCAATAAATAAATAAATGATGTTGCCGAGTCCGTGTAAGCATAATATTCGTTCATCCCTTATACGGTTCCAGCATGCTTCAAGAACTCGATGCTGTCGAATCTAAAAAAACACCGTGGGTGTGACGCCACAGCCTCAACCAATTTTAATTGGCATTCTTTGAAATTTTCGAGATTGTGACGTCAAATTTACGTCACCGACGAGGCTCGAAGCCATAACGAATAGGACACCAGCAGTGGCGTAGCGAGGGGTAGGTGGAGGGAGCGGCACTTTTTTTGGATAGTATTTTTGACAGTTTAAAAGATATTTTCTATCACTTTTCTAATTGTAAGGAGAGTTAAACTATCAACTATCCCAAGATTTAACAATTACCAATATTTACAAGTAAAGATTAAGGAATCTTTCTAAATTATACATACATGAATGCCACTTCAGGCCAAAAATCCTGCACGTAGAAGAAAAACCGAGATGCTTTAGAACAACTTGAATTACTTCAACATAGCCTCAATAAAACACCCTCAGGAACGGAAACATATTTCAATCCCACTCCCCTTTATTTTCCATACGATTCCCTCAATGGAAGCCTCCCTCTTGTAACCTTTCCTCCTTCCCGTCTATCCTTTCCCCTCCCTGTGATTTCTTCACCCCTCCTTTTCCCCTCCTACCAACCCTCTCTCGAAATGTAGATATATGTTGTTTATAACTCATAACTAGTGGCTTGGTAATGATGTAAACATAAAGAAACCGGTCGCATTAAAAACTGATTTAAAAACTAAGTGGCAAGCTGCAAAGAATTCTTTTTTTCTGTGAGAAAACTACAGTTTTAATTTTATATTTAACTTGTAAATAAAAGAAATTGATTAATTTTTTTAAATTCACTTTCAAATAGTGTCTGAATAGGTTTAATGTTTATTATGTATTTCCCAAATGAAGATCTGAGGGAAATGATAGACTATAAGACACTGTCTCCGGCGTAACTCTGTGGAACTCCTTCATTTTAATAATAAAAAAAAGCACTTGGTTGTTATTCCACACTTTATTTTGAGGAAACAGCCCGGGTTTCAGCATCTCATGCCATCTTCAGGTAGAAATAGTTGGGTGGCTTACACTTATATAGGTATCCGTGGGCAGAGGGGACCCAAGGCCATCCCCCCCCCCCTCCTTCACAAACAGCCTTGTCCGTTACTTATGCTCCCCATCCCCCACTTTTTTTATATCCCCCCTCCACCCACAGATACCTATATCAGTGTAAGCCACCCAACTATTTGTACCTGAAGATGGCATGAGATGCTGAAACCTGGGTCGTTTCCATAAAAATAAAGTGTGGAATAACAACCAAGTGCTTTTTTAATATTAAAATGATAGACTACCTTGGGTGGTTTAGGTTTAGCTATTCCACTACACTTTAATGACATTGAAGTTTGCCCTTTTCCATTTTTTGACATTCACATGAATGTGGTACTTAATGCACTTACTCTTGAATTTTTTTTTTCCATTTGTCTCATATTTTCCTTTTGCTGTCTATATTTTTTCTGAAACCTACATCCATGCTTGTAGAGAGAAATACATAGTTGAAAATTGGAAAACGAGAAAGCAAGAACCCTTTCAATTCTGTTGACCATGATTTCCAGTTCCCGAAGGACTAGATAGCTGAGTGCTGGTATCCCATTCCTAGGGTCCAGAGGTGTTAATCATGGAAATCTTAGATGGAATTTTGATCCCTAAATGGGTGCTGTGTGTGAAGTGCTTTAAGACTAGTCTCCATCAGTCAGACGGGACATTCTATTGTGGACCAACCCACCTCCTTTCCTCAACAGTGCAAGTGACTTAAATTGGCTGTTGGTTGCCCCTCCTGATAAACCACCAAAGAGATAGCTTATGAAAATATTTCATGAAAAAGTTTTGGGTTTTATCTTCATTTACATTTTTCTAACTAGATGAGAGGCATTGGAATTCTTTTACATTGAATTCATGACAGAACATGCATTTTCAAAACCTGGGATTTTACCAGAGAAGTCATGACCTGCACAACCTATTTTAAAAATTTCAACATTCATACTCATACATGTATGTTATGTAGTTTTCGAGTCACTAGCATTCAAAGAGGTACTTCTCTTGTCTAGGCTGGAAAAACTGCCTTTTGTATTCAAATATGTACTCATGAAAATATTAAACAAGAATTTAAAAATGTCCCACACCAATTGAAGAATGCAAAAATGAATCTTTAAAATATAGTTCATTCAATTGGAATTGGTTGGTTGATTGTTGCAATAAAACATTTCAAACTTAGGTATGATGTTTCTTCATCAGCAGTACCTAAAATCTAATAAAGTAGAATACATACCTCCCACATGGCGTGGTGGTATGGCTGTTCTAATGTCCACTGAGGAACATTGAGTTGCCATCAAATCCTTGAATATTAGCTCCTTTTAGAAGTATACAAAGTTTGTCTATTGAAAAATATAGTTGGTTCTTCTTAACTTTAATATTCAAGTATTAATCATCAGACCTCATGCATAATTAGTTATAAGATGTGTATATTCCTATTTTATTTCATTTGACAAAATTAACAAATGGTATTTATCTCTTTTCAGTTTTGTTTCCAGTCGTCCATTTGACAGACCATCCTGATGCTATTCGTAGAATTCAACAGCGTCTATTCAAGGATAATGTGGACATCCCCCTAGGAGACGAATTTGTATTGCATCAAGGCAAGTGTTTTTTACACACAGGAATGCTCTCCGAAAAATGAGTCCTGTATATTTTGAAGTATGAACATATCTCTAGAATGTGCCTCTAGATTATATTTGGTGGTTAAATTGTGCTGCATATGATTTCTTCAAAAGATAACTTTCAGTGCCTTTTATCTTGCAGGGCTTTACAAAGAAGTACGGAAAGTTCATGTTGACAAAGAGCCCACAGCTACAACCTCCGCCCCTATCGAAAGTGCTGATACCAAAGGCTACATTTTAATTGGCTTCAAGAGTCTCGACAGGAGTTTTGATGAGGTACGTAATAACATTTTCATTAAACCCCATCTAGGTCTTCCAAGGCTAATCTTTCTCACATTCACAATATGGCACCAGAGCCATTTTCAATTGGTTTTCCAAATTAGTGAAGGGGGACTATGAGTAGAGGCATTAAGAAAAGACTAGCATAGGTTCTAATATGCAATGTGGAATTTTATAGATCACCAAATTGGTTTCTGTTCAATGAAGATGTCAGTAGGTAGGAGGGTTATGAGGCATGGGTATGGCAGCAAAGTGTGGGTGAGCTGGGTAGCAAGGAGGACAAATTTGGAAATGTTAGATATGGTGGGTTTCATTCATTCAAGTAGTCTACCAACTGATTGGTAGGTTCTTGGACAGTCCCCATTTTGTATCCCAACCTAATAGAAATTGTCTCGCATTCCCTCCTAAGGATGGCCCGTTATTAGATCCCTCTTCAATTCTTCATATCTTCTACCTCCTCTTCTTTCGTCCAGAATTCCTATCCTCTTCCTTCCTCTCCCACGCTTCCCCAGTGTTCTCCCCTCTATCACTCTCTTCAACATGCCCTCTCCTCTCAAAACCTCCTCCATCCATCTCTTCTGCCTTCTCCGAACCTCTGCCACAAGCTTCCTCTCCTCTCCGACCATATCCAATACCTCCTCGTTCGTTTTTCTCGCCATCCAGCTAACCTTCTCCATCCTTCTCCAAACCCACATCTCAAACGCCTCAAGCCTACGCACATCCTCCCTTCGCAATGACCAAGTTTCCGACCCATATAGCGCCACGCTCCATATTAAAGTTTTCACCAGCCTCTTCTTTACGTCTCTTCTCAGACCCCCCCTCATCAATTCCCTTCTCTTCGAAAATACTTCTTTAGCTAGCGAAATCCTGCATCTGATGTCCTTACCACTAAACCCATTCGCCTCCAAAATACTACCCAGATACGTAAACTGCTCGACCTGCTCTATCTTCTGCCCTCCCACCCTTATATTCAGCCCCGCCTTCTTACTTCTAGAAAATCTCATTACTTTCGTTTTCTTGTGATTGATCTTCATCCCATACTTTTCGCACTGCACCTCTAATGCATTCACCATTGACTGTAACCCCTTGGCCGACCGACTAACCAATGCTTGATCATCTGCAAATCTCACTGATTTTATCAGCTCCCCTCCTACCTTTATTCCTACCTCCTCCTCCCCCCAAGCCTCCCTTACCATTTCTTCTGAATACACATTAAAAAGCAACGGCGATAGTGGGCACCCTTGCCTCACTCCCCGTCCTATCGTGGCCCATCCCGATTCTCCATTGGCTACCCTAACCTGCGCAGTCTGATTCATATACAAATTTCGAATCAGACGCCTGTCCCTCCAATCGACCCCTAATTTCTTCAACACTCCCATTAATTTCGTCCATTCCACCCGATCAAACGCCTTCTCGAAATCTACGAAGCATGCAAAAACATCCTGTCCATACTCTAGGTTTCTTTCTACTAGCGTCCTCATCACCGCTATAGCGTCTCGCGTTCCCGTCCCTCTCCTAAACCCGAACTGGTCGTCACCTAGGTATTCATTTGCCTTCTTCTCTAGCCTTCTGTTTAGAATCCTCAGAACTACTTTGGCCGCGTGGGATATTAAGCTTATTGTCCTATAGTCTTCGCAAGTTTTTGCCTTACTCTTCTTCGGTATAGGAATTAGTAAAGTCTTCGCGAAGTCTTCCGGCCACACTCCATCCTCATAAATCTTAATTAGCGCAAAAAGTTTTCCTCTTCCGTTCTTCCCCATGCTCTTTAAAAACTCTGCAGGTATGTCATCTATTCCCACCGCCTTATTCCTTTTCATGTCTCGTAGAGCTCTTTCGATTTCGCTATCTAGGATACTTGGTCCGATGCCATATCTGTCGATATCGTCTTCCCTTTCTATATCTAACCTATTGGGCCTTATTTCTTTACCATACAGCTCTTCAACATACTCCTTCCACCTCTTCTGGATCTCTCTCGGTTCAACGATTACCTTTCCCGTCTTGTCTGTTATCGTTGTAATTCCCCTTCCATTATTACCACCCGTCAGTTCCTTTACTCTCCGATATAATGCATCTGCTCTTCCCTCTTTTTGGTATTTCTCTAACGCGTCGATCTGTTCTCTCCACCACGCCTCTCTTGCTTTCTTTGTTTCTCTTCTAAGCCTGTTATTAAATTCTCGGTATTTTCTCTTACCTAGCTCTGAGTTTACACTCTTCCATTTCCTTCTCTCCTCCATCTCCCTGATCATCTCCTTCGTGATCCACGGTTTTCTAATTTTAGTTGCACTCACTACGCCTACCGTTGCTTTCGCCGCTTCTATAATTCCATTTTTCAAACTTCCCCATTCATCTTCCACTGATCTAACTCCATGATCCTCACCCATTATCTCATCCACCTTCTCCCGATACTTCTTCTTCATTGCCCCAGTTAATGCCTCCATATTCCACTTACGTACCCTCCTTCCCATTCTTATCTTTTTCTGTTTTACCCGACATTTCATGACTAATAAGTTGTGGTCTGTGTCTGCATCAGCTCCTGGATAAGTATGCGAGTTTTTAGCACTATTCCTGTATCTGTGACGTACCATTATATAATCTATCTGGAACCTGTCTGTGTCTCCCGGCTTCTTCCAAGTGCACCTACGTCGAGGATGATGTCTGAACCATGTATTCGTAATTACTAGGTTATTTCTGCGGCAAAACTCCACAGCTTTCTCGCCCCGGTCATTTCTTCTTCCTAGCCCGTAATCGCCCACCTCCCGCCCATCTCTTCCTTCACCCACCACCGCGTTCCAATCCCCCATTACTACCAGGTGCTTACTTCCTGGTATCCTACCAATTATTTCCTCTAGCTGATCGTACACCCCATCTACCTCCTCCTCTTTATGATTAGAGGTAGGCATATAAACCTGGATTATAACTAAATTCGTTGGTTCTGCTTTTAGTTCCACGACTATTATTCTATCACTCACCTGTTCTGCATACACTACTTTTCTACCTAGTTTCCTATTCATTACGAATGCAACCCCGCGCTGACTTTCATTCCCTCCACTATAAATTACTCTATAGTCGCCGCTCCAGTAATCCCCGTAATCCTTCCATCTAACTTCACCCAGACCCATGATGTCTACACCCACCCTCTCCATTTCTTGCTTTATATTCTCTAGTTTCCCTGCCCTCAACATAGTCCTAACATTCCACGTGCCTATTCTAATAGTTTCGTTCCTCTTCTTTATCTTCTTTTCCTCTGCTGCTGCGTCGTCTGAGCAAGGATTTCGTGTGATAACGACCGCAGGGGCCTTGCTCCCACCGCTGCCGGGCACGACACCCGGCCCTCTTGGCCGAGTCCCGTAGTTGCCAGGATTCATTATCAATTGAGAACTGTCCATAATTTCAAGGTTTTTGTTTTAATTGAGGTAGTATTCCTTGGCCTTACTCAATAGTGTTTTTTACGTGACACCATCACTTCAGAGGCCGCCCCACTGGGGTCAGACGCCTTTTGCAGCCGCCTCACTGAGGTACAGACGCTGCGCGGACTACCATTCGTCTGTTTCCTAACCTTCGACCAATCTGGCATGGGTGACTCTACCAGGAGCAATGCTCCCGCCAGTGCAGCTCTAGGGGTCATCGGAGCACGCAAGCCCTTCAACCACGACAAGGTTGTAGTCCAAGGGGTGAGATAAGAATAACGGTGGCTATTGGGAACTGACTTAAATTGTGGATGGAGGATATATTGATAAGTAAGGGAATTTTGAAGAGAGTGAGAGATCTGAGAATACTTGTTAAGCATGGAAGAAGAAAGAATAACATTTTGATTTTGGACAGTATGAGGAGAGGCAGCAGGTATGTGGAATTCAAGAGAGACTTGATGGTGCATATTATGTGTAGAAAGTTAAAGTTAACCTCAACAATGGGAAGTTAAGGAAGGAAATGTCCAAAATTCTGCCAATCAGCTGGTAGAATACCCAATGATGATAACAATGATCATTATCATTGTATCCATCCTATCATTTGAATAATAGGTCCTTGAAAAGTACCACCTATATTTTCCCCAGACAACAGGATCTTTTCTCACATTTCCTTGACTAAACTTTTATTTTTCTGTATTATATCTCATCAAAACCCTTTGTATCTTTTCCTCCCTTCAAAGAAAACTAAATCCCTCCCATCTCCTCCCTCTCCCGTGCTTGCTCAACATTCTCCCCACCATCACCCTCTTCAGCGGAGCATTACCCCTCAGCATAACCTCCATCATCTCTTGGACATTGATTATTCCAATTTCTGGGATTTCCGCCAGGTGGTTCCATTTAGGGACAAAACATCGCTGGCTATACTGCAGGCTTGCTCATGTCCAAGTGCACATCCGAGTGGCGCCGACTATATGCGGTGGTTCTCACACCTTTCTTCGGCTCCTCTTCTGGGACTGGTCTGCTGAGGGTCTTCTTCATCTCTTAATGTATCCTTCATATTTCTCCCTTGAGACTCCTTTCCTCCACTTTCTTATATTGTCTTCTTTCTTTTGTTTTCCTCTCCACCCAGCAAACCTAATCCATCCTTCTCATCCACATCATGAAAGCCACCATCTCATCCTCTCTCAACAGTGATTAAGTTTCTGATCCATGCAATACTACAAATACTCAATATTATCATTATGACTTATCTTTTCTTCATCTCTTCTACTTTCTCCTCATTAACTCACTATTTTACGTCAATGCTTCCTTGATTTGATGCCATCCTATGCTTCGTGTCCTAACTACCAAATCCCTTCTCATCCAGAATACTCTTCAAATATGCAACTGAACTGTTCCACCTGATCTAATCATACCATCTTTTTTACACATTTGCTTTGGCCTTTCTACTTAAGTAGAATCTAATTACTATTGTCTTCTCATGATTTATCTCCATCACATGTCTTTCCCATTGTATCTTCTTATGGCAGGGGCGAATATAAGGGAGGGGCCCAGGGGGCCCGGGTCCCCCCCCCCCTCCCCGAAATGGAAAATATTAATTAATCTGAATAAATATAAACAATTGGGATATAAATTGATAATATAAATTATTGATTATTATATAAATTGGGATCTTTTTGTAAATACTGCGTGTTATTTGCCCACACCCAAAATGTAGGGAAAGGAGATTGCCAATTAGCAGGAGCATTAGTAACGCAGGCTTTTGCTAATTTGAAAAAAGCCAAATAAGTCTTCAACAAACATGAAAATCTGTCTTATCATAAAAAATCTGTTTTAACTGCTCAGAACACAATAGCCATTATTGAGAAAAAAGCAGAAAGTGTTATCAACCAAGTAATTGCCAAACGTGTTTGGATGTTGAAAATAATAGAAAAAGGTTGATCCCTATATTACAAACAATAAGATTTTGTGGAAGGCAGCAAATAGCTTTAAGAGGTCATCGTGACTCTGGACGCATAAGTCTAGAAGAACCAAAACAAAATGATGGAAATTTTAGATCGTTGTTGAAATACCGAGCTAACAGTGGGGATGATATCCTTAAAGACCAACTAATGACCAGTGGTGGGAAGACGATGTACATAAGTTCGTTTATTCAAAAGGAACTAATTAACACATTTGGTTACTTGATACAATCTAAAATCGTGGAAAATGTCTGGAAGTCCATTTTTTATTCCGTTTTAGCTGATGAAACCACAGATGTCAGCCAAATTGAACAGTTTTCCCTTTGCGTGCAGTATGTTGAAGACCAAACTCTCAAAATCCGAGAGGATTTCTTAACATTTGTTCCAGTCTATGACGTTACTGGCGCGGGATTGGCTAAGGCGCTATTAGAAACCTTGTCATCTTTAGGGCTTGACTTGAACAAAATGCGAGGCCAAGGATACGATGGCGCAGCCACGATGAGTGGGCAATTCAGAGGGGTACAAGCCTCATTAAAAGAACATTTTCCGCTGGCCCTGTATACACACTGTTCCTCACACACTTTAAACTTGTGTTTGTCAGATGCAAGTAGCATACCCTCAATCAGAAATTGTATGGGTGTCATTAAAGAAGTGTGTGGATTCTTTCATATTTCACCCAAACAAACAGATATATTAAAATCAACAATAACTGAATGTTGCCCTGAACAAAAAAAGAAGAAACGGATTTCATTATGCAAAACGCGGTGGGTAGAAAGGCACGATGCAGTGATCTTATTTAAAGACATTTTAGAATCTATCCTTATCTCACTTTATAAAATAGAAGAGGAAATAAGTGACTCCGCACCCTAAGCACATGCTCTAAGTAGTGCTATCAGTCAGTTACCATTCCTTGTCAATCTTTTTGTTTTAAGTCGAATGTTGTCAACCACACACAACTTATCAGAGGAACTCCAACAAAAACACATAGATCTTTCTCAGGCTTTGAGACACGTCACTAGTGTTCTAGATATACTGTCAAAGTGGAGGGAAAATGCTGATGTCTCATTTACAGCTTTGTATGATCAGGTGAAGTCAATCGCTTCAAAACTTGGAATTATAACACAACAGAAGAAGAATATTATCGGCGGGCTGTTTATATACCGTACCTGGACGATTTTTGCAATTGACTGAAGGAGCGATTTGAATCCCACGGAGAAACAATTACCTCCTAACAAAACGTCCTACCACATTATTGTATTGAAAATGATTTTTGCTCATTAGAAGCAGCTGTTAATTTTTATGAAGAAGATTTGTCTCATAAAGAGATTGTGCAGAGTGAGTTCATGTTATGGAAAGAAAAGTGGAGTCAGGAAGAACTTGATGATCTTCCGAAAACTGCTATTTGTTCTCTGGTAAAATGTGATAAGACTTTCTTTCCTAACATCTATACCCTTTTGAAACTATTAGCAGTTATTCCTGTCTCTGTTGCAACTGTAGAGAGAACTTTCTCCAGCCTGAGAAGACTGAAGACCTATTTAAGGAACAGCACATCTGAAAGTAGGCTTAACGGACTGGCTCTCCTCTCCATCCACAGGGACATTCATGTTAGTGATGAGGAAGTTCTTGACAAGTTTGCCAGTGTGCCAAGAAACCTAGACTTTGTTTTGTAACAACTGTTAAATTTGTTGATAGAAATACTAAGTAAAGTTCATTTTTGTATGTATTCACTCATTGGTAATTTTGAAATTCATAAATAAACCATTTTCGTTTAGTGTCAATCATTCACTTGGTTCAACCTTTTTAAAACAAAAGTATTTTAAGAATCAACCTACTAATTATTTATTTTTATTTACTTTCTGAATTTAGCCACCAAAAACTAATGTAAAACATTTATTGTGATTACTAACAACTTATTATTGGTATTGGCCCCCCCAAAAATATTATCTATATTCGCCACTGTCTTATGGTGTCATCATTGATTGTTGTCCCTTGACAGACTGGCTAACTACTATTTGGTCGTATGTGATTTTAATAGACTTTTTCAGCACCTCTCCTCCATTCATTCCCTCTTCTATTTCTCCCACTGTTACTGTAACCATTCCCTTAGAGTTAATGTTTAATAGTAATGGTGATGGGGGACATTGTTCAAACACTGCCTCGTCCCCTAGCCTATAGCTGTCCATTCTTACTCACCACCCTTACCTCTGATGTCCGATTCATATACATGTAAGTTCCTAAAAAAGCATCAATCTCTCTAATGTACACCTGCTCCATAGTTAACACATAATAAATACATATCATTCACAAAAAATGCCCTGTCCTAAATGTCCTATATGCCCCATTGTTAGCACTAAAATAGTCTGTCTCCTAAATTCGTATCGTTTTGCCTTCTCCATTATACAATCTGAACATCCTCTCCATTTCTATTCAACGTCCTCTATTATTTTTCAATGTACAGTTATCTGAAATTTCCTTCCCAGCCATCAGCTAATTAACCCTTGACATTGGTTTCCAGTTTTTTTCTTTTTTCTTAAGAAAATACCATATATTTCTTAAGAAAGAAAGAAGACTTATGAGTGTACTGTATATTTCGGCAGATAAGACGATAGTTGAATCATTAAAAAAGGCCCCCAAAATCCAGGGTCATCTTGTAGGACAGATACAAAAAAAAATAAGGCAGATATATGCTAAAACTGCAAAAATTTGACAAAAATGTACACCTCGTCTTATCTGAAGGCCATCTTTTCTGTGGAAATATATGGTAGTTAAAACTCTGATTTGGAGCATAATGTTGAATGATTCAGTAGCTTGGTCTCTGTGGAAGGAGGATGAGCAAATAAAGGAAAAAAGTGAAAAGTGGGAGTGGAGAAGGATTAAATGAGTAAGCCTGATAGAATAGAAAACAAAGAATAGAAGAGGTTGAAAAGGTGCACCCATCCTTAAAACCTTTAGAAAACTCCATGTATTCTCCTTGATTTAGACAAAATTTTGGAATTTCTCCATGGTTTTTTGGGATTTTATTATAGATCAGAACAGGGTATTTGTGCAGAATCATGAACTTATTTAGGGAGATTGAGGTCCGTTAACTATTTATCTTTTGTGTCAAAAGGTAGCTTTTTTCAGGTGGTGGTCATACGTTTGATGTAGTTACAAGGAATTATGTACTAAGTATCTTCAATATAACATTTGTCAAGGGGTGGTTTGGCATCATTGGAGGCCCTCGGTTGGAGACAAATTTGGAGCCCCTTATTTCTCTGGTGAATGGAACAGGTACACTGAGTTACCGAGGGTCTGGGGGGTGTTCCATACTTCCTATGTGAAGGGAGGTCTGGGAAATTTTTGAAATTTTAATGCCTGTGAATCACATTTCATGCTATCCTAGCATTCAAAATTGACTGTAAAGTTGATAAGTTTTTACTAAGAACTTTGTTTTTTTAGACAAAAAATTCTATTTTCTTAAAATAAAAAACTTTTTAGAATAAGAAAACATTATCTTGTGTTTGTTATAGAGTGTAAAGTAGACCCTTTCGCAAAACACGGACGACATGTTTTGTGTTTATATCCTGGTTTGGACTCCTAAAAATCTTTAAAACCCTAATTGTCCATGTACATTAAGTAGAATGGGTACCTACCAATAAATATTGCTAGATATAATAAATATATTAATTCTCTGAACTTAAGAACAGTAAATGGAATTTGATATACAGTACTATAAAAAAACATAACAGAAATATAAATAATTCCAAAAGAAAAGAAATTTTTTAAACGGTTTATTTTGATTTCATAAAAAAACTAATTTTGAAAGGAACTCATCATTCTGAAAAAATAACATCACATAACCAATAAAGTATCATGGAAGTAATAGGTAATTGCTGCTCATTCTGAAAAACTTAAAATAATTACAAAAAATAAATTAAAAAACCACTGGGAAAATTGTTTAATTGGAATAAGAAAAATATGTTTTTGAATCATCATCCTGAAAAAAAGTTTGTGAACCAATTAAATCAATAACTTTTTCCTTAGCTCTTCACTAGTGCATATTAGCTACTTTATATATGATTAGATATCAATATAAATTGAAAAACAAATCTCTTTCCGTATTCATTACAAGTTAGTTGGACAGGGTTACTTGAGTCAGATTTGTCTGTCGTTGACGAAATTTTATTTTAGAAAATACTCTTTCACATATTACTTGTGTACAAGGAAGGCTAGCAACAAACTTGTACGCAGTGCACAGGTTAAGGAAAATCCCAGATTTATACAGTTCATAAACAATGGGGAAAGCACTGGCCAAATATTTGAAGCATTTTCTACTTTCAGTGCACTGAACAAACTCCTCTTCTTCAGAGTCAACATTACCATTTTCACTGTCTTTTCCATTTTCTTTCTGATTAGGAATATCTTCTTCTCCATCATTTTCATCTTTTTCACTCTTGATAAATCTCTCATACCGCACACTTTTTTAGTTCCATTAGTAAAATACTTCTTTCAACTTAACATAGTTTGGTAATGGTGCACATAATGTCGGGAGGAATGTGTTTAGCTGAAACAACGTGTCTGGTAATGAATTTAGAGTTTCTAAGGTTTTTACCTCCAAAAGCTTTGGCACAGGAACGATAAATAACCTTTATTCAGTTGGGTCCAATACAACAACCATTTTCTATGAGTTTTTTCACCATTTGGCAAAGACCAAATATACAGTTTTGAAGGCTAAATGGCAATCTTGTCACTTTTCCATCACTAACTTGTACAGGATAATTTGCCATTAAAGTTTTTTCACATTCAATTGGACCATTTTCGCTAGGACTTATAAAGCATTCTATTTCTTACACAGTTGTAGGTCCCTGCTGAAAGTTTTCTTCATCCTCATTTTTAGACCTAGAATATGTTTCTGATGAATCACTAGATAATTCTCTTGGAAGACGTATATTTGGCTGAGCACGTGCAGGTTCAAAGTCCTCAATCAAACTCCATGGCATGTCCAAATCATCTAAGCTGTTGAGAAGACACAAGATCAAGATTTTTATCCACAGTTGCAGGGACAGTTTTCGATGACGAAGTAAAAACTAAAAACTGCACGGTCATTCAAATATGTGATAATTAGAAATACATGCCTGCTCCAACTCATCCATCACCCAAGATGACAAAGACAACTGAGTAGATTCAGACACCGGCTGTGTCTGTTCTCCTTCCCTCCCAGAACATGAAATAGCAGGAGCATAAAAAAAAACATTTAAGGAGATGGCCTATCCGCCGCTGGAGAGGGAATTGAAGGCAACTCTGCTGAAGTTTCTGAAAATAAAAGAAAAATATCCTTGGGCCATGACTTGGGCATGCTCTGCTTCTGCTGGAGACTTTTAGGCTGTACATTAGGGTGTATCACAAAAAACTTTTTTTTGAAATTCAAAATTGCAAGTCGATAAAAAGTTGTCACTGTGCTCACATATGCACCAAAAAAAATTTAAGTCAAATTGAAAAAAGTTTAGGTCTCCCGGAATGGGCCTAAAGTTTTATTTTTTTTGTCAAAAATGTAGATTTTCAATTTTTTTTAAAACGTAAATAAAAAGCAAATTTTTGTTTTCAAGTACAAAAATCTAAAGTTTCGAATGTTATTTAACAGTAGAAAAAAATATATATCTTTCATGTAACATCTACGTCTCCCGGAATCTACATGAAAATGAACATTTTTTTACCAAATACACCTATTTTTCAATTTTAAACCCATCCTTCAGATTAATTTCAATGATTTTTGTAAATTGTAGGTATTTTTTTACAGCATTTTGAAGTAGCGAGAACATTATTGTATGAAATCGTGTATGCTACACTCAGGTGTGGTTTCACTGGTGCGTCTCGTGGCTGCGTCTGAATGCTGCGGCAAGTCGCTGTGGTGTAGTGCTATTTCGAAGGTCGAATAGATGAAACAATAAGTTAAGAAATTATTAGTGGTAAATGTGTCCGGATAACTATACAAGAAGAACACATATCTTTGTTTGAAGAACCAAATTCAACATATTTTGGACACGTAACTCCAGCCAGTGGCTCTGGGAAAGACATAGTATCATCCATACTGAAATTCATGAAAGAAAACTGCATTGATGAGAAAACTATTTAAGCTCTTGGCTGTGATGGTACTGCATCTAATACTGGAGTCTATAATGGATCAATTTCATTGTTCTAAAAGGCTTTACAATGTCCAATACAAGCAGTGGTTTGTTTGCTTCACTTGAACGAATTGGCGCTTAGGAAAGTTATGGTTGCCCTTGATGGTACAACTTCTGAGCACAATTTTTTGAGAGGCACAATAGGAAAACGTTTAGCATGTTGTCAAGATTTACCAGTTGTTGAGTACAATAAAATAGATAGCGTTTTTCCAGAGGTTGATTTTAAGGATTTGAGCATTGATAAGAAATATCTCTGGCATATATGCCAAGCTGTGTTAGCAGGCGAATGCTCCAAAGAGTTGGCAAGCAGAAACCCAGGAAACATCTTCCATGCAAGATGGCTGACAATGGCAAACCTAATTTTACGCTTATATATTGCATCACTTGATCCAACCCCTCAGTTGAAAAAACTGGCTGAGTTTGTCATAAAAGTTTATGCTCCCTCATGGTTTACAATTAAATGTCATCAAAGGTTTATTTATACTTCACAAAACGTTTCTAAGATTGTACAATGCATCAAGTACTTAGAAGGTGATATGAAGGCTGTTGTTCAATCAATGCTACAGAGAAATGCTTTTTTGGTACACCCAGAACATCTTCTTTTGGGAATGTTGTTTGATTCACGAAAAAATATTAGGTGTCTGGCAAGCAAAAGAATACAAGTAACTCGACAAACAGATTTAAAAGCAAAGAGTGTTTTCAAACCACCACAAGTTAATTTTAATGCAGAGGACTATGTAGATCTTATTGATTGGTTGTCTACAACAGTAACGGAACCACCTCTCGTAACTAACTTAAGCAAGCAAGAGCTACAGTTGATCGTTGAAGCAGGAACTAGCGATAGAAAGGAGTTTAAACTCCTTCGCACACACAAACAGTGGAAAGTATTGTGAATGAGGTTACAGAAGCTTCTAAGCACGTTTGTGGCTACAAAGAGAGAGATGGTTTCATTAGATCAAGATTAGATCTATTGCTGGACAGAAAATTCTTCCAAAGTTTGAAACGAAACATCACTTCACATCTGCAACAGCCCAGGAATAAACATCAAGTAAGACTTTATTTTCTATATCAATTAAATGTCTACTTTTTTGGAAACAATCAACTCTATCTAATATTTTTGTTTTTTTTTGTAAGCATATAGATGAGTTGCTAGAAATTGTTCTTTAAAATCAGCTTAACTAAAAACTTAGGTTGTGAGAGCTGCTGATAACTGAGATGTCACATATATATATATATATAAAATTAACCTATTCTCCAGAGACAACTATAACATTCTGAAATGTTCATCAATTATCAAGATCTATAGATTATACAATCAATATTCATTTTGAATTACTTATTCAAGCTTAACGTTTCAATATTTGCATTCATTTTTTCCTTTTGAATATAAAATCCTTTTTGCATTTCTCTTACTCGAAAAATAGGCTTAATTAAAAAAATAAAGGATAATTTCGGCCTAGTAAACACTCATTAGATTGTAATACTTTTAATTTGTATGGTTGAAAGAAATTTATAAATCAAATAAGCTAAATATAAGTAAATGAAAGTGTCAACAACAGACCTTAATTTTGCACAAATATGACTTTTTTAAACGTATCCGGGAGACAAAAATGTTACGCGTCCGGTGTAATTTTTTTTCTACTGTTAACTAACGTTTTAAACTAAATATTTTTGTACTTGAAAACAAAAATTTGTTTTGTATTTACGTTTTTAAAAAAATTGAAAATCTACGTTTTTTGACAAAAAAATCAAACTTTAGGCCCGTTCCGGGAGACCTAAACATATTACAATTTGACTCAAATTTTATTTGGTGCATATGTGAGTACAGTGACAACTTTTTATCCACTTGCAATTTTGAATTTCAAAAAAAAGTTTTTCGTGATACACCCTACTGTACATTCCTTTTGTTTACTTGAATGCAGCAAACCGGTAAATATATTGCAATGTTAACATTTTTCATTACCTTCATTGTCAATATTTTTGGTGCTCGTAGATGCCTGGTATAGAATTTTGGGACTGGATTTATCCACTACTAGTATACCTACTAAGCCACAAACTAAATTTAAGAGAACCTCTTGCTGCATCTTCTTCTCTTTTCTTCCTTTCTTTCCTTTTATCGAGACTACTTGGATATTGATGTTTTTTCAAATTTATGCTTTGAAAAAAAAAATAATAAAACACTCACATGACTCAACTTCATTTACAATAC
The DNA here is from genome assembly GCA_963573305.1 of Pyrrhosoma nymphula. Lineage (NCBI taxonomy): Eukaryota > Metazoa > Arthropoda > Insecta > Odonata > Coenagrionidae > Pyrrhosoma > Pyrrhosoma nymphula. The sequence continues at coordinate 112,064,182 of OY754330.1, read as the reverse complement.
ACGACAATATTTACTTTGATATACGAGACAGGTGTCATGCCTCGTCTATGCTGGGAGATTATCTTCGATTGTATTTAGCTCAACACTTGTCAATAACATTTGCTCAATCCATGTTAGCAAAGTTTAATCACCACAAAAAGTAAAAAAAAATAGTGCCCATACATCTGCAGAGCAGAAGGGCAAGAGCAATGCAGAATGGGTAAAAAGGGGAACGCAAACAGCAAACAGGGTGATGAAAAAACCAGTGTTACCAACACGTCAAGAAGTTTTACCATATTTAACCCAGTTTAACCCGGAATTTATTTTAATAATCCCTGGAAAATCCCTGCTGTTTCTGGCGCTCAGTATTTGAAAATTTGTGCTGTCTTTCCCATAAAAACGGTAACCACAATTTTTTTTAATCGTTAATGTTATATAAAAACCAATACTTTAGACAAAGTAATTTCATAGTACATACATATCTACTTAGTAATGTAAGCTATGTTGAGGCCATAACAGTGGAACTTTTTATGAGGAGTGTAGCAATCCAAATACGCCAGAATAACTTCACTTTTCAACTAATCACGCTTAGTGCAGTCCGGTAGCAGACCTTATAGCTGTCAAACGAGTCAGTTGCCATGAGGTGCGATTTTAGACTAACTTCTCTTCTAGTCTTGTTTATATTGATGACACCCCTTGATGTGACCCCCTAAGCCAATCAGTCCAACTAGCCAGACCGCCTCTGTATGTGTCAACTATATATGCACATTAACCCTTAGGCTGCGGGAAACGTACATGTACGTGTGTACCGGCAAATGCGGGAAATACGTTCTTGTATGTTTGACCCTCTCCGTCTACCTGCTCCCTCAGCCCTTTCATATTTTTATGACCCGAACTCTTTCTTTCCAGCAGTGGACATTTGGGAATCCACCCTTTTTACCCAAACCACTCCCTTCCCACCCTCTTTAGGGATCGCATACCACCGCAATGAGGGACGACCCTTCCTTCCGATTGCTCGCTCAATGGGATATGGTCGTCTCAAAAGTTAGTTGTCTTATGCTCGTGCCCGGCTCAATTATCATAGGATTTCTTTGGTGTTTGGTATCAAACTAAACAGAAAATTGCTAGAAAAAAATATTGTCATATTTGTTTTTAACAATTACACCTATAAACAAATTTTCAAAATGTGTTCAAAGTCCCACTGATCCCTCAACAAGTTCTGGTGCCCACCCCCTGGGATCCCGAGAAAAGGGTCGGGATGGGATTACATGGGTCATATAACTGTCCCGCCTCGGCCTGTAGGAAGGAGGGACAGGCTCCGTCCGAATAGATATTTCCCGCACAGGGTGGATGACATGCGCTCTACCTGCAGCAGCTTAAGGGTTAATACATATTAGCCAGGTACTGCAATCTGAAACGTAAGGTTTATTCCTGGATGTAGGACTTGCACCATTCAATGATCAATAATCTCAAGGAACAATAAACTAATTTATAGCAACAAAAAGGGCAATGTGTCTCTGTCATCCCATTTGTTTTAGTGACCGTAGCTAAAATTATTTAGGTAACTTCTTAAGGAATGACTGAATGCATGATGTATCCTAATTGCCCTGAATGATCATCACAGTGACTTCTTACAATTAGTGCCCTGGTTTAGTTTAGGAAAAATTTAGTCTAATCCAGTTGCCTCTATACTAGGTTTAACCAAAACTTTCTGCTGCTAGAATAATAGACTGAAATAGTCTCCCCTTGAGATGTGCGCTCAAGGTGTAATACACTGCAACAGGTATGATCTAGAACTTACTCTATTCTCAAAAAAAGGGAGGAATCAGGCGAGATGTTGTGGAATATGAACATTATAAGAACTAAGACGATGCAATTTTCCACAGTTATCTGTGGAAAATTGCATCGTCTTAGCTCTTATTACTCTATTCTGCTAGTTTTTAAATATGGCAGTTGAAACCATCTATGTTTTCTCATGTGAAAGTGGAAAAACGTAAGTGTACATTTGACTATCACCTTGTCACAGTTGTCCCTCTTCTAGTACCCAATTTTTACAGCCCAATGCTCTCAGAAAAAAGGTTCACACTTTCCTATCATTCAAGAGTAAAATACTATATTCCACAGTAGTTGAGGAAAGGCATGTGCTCCTCAGATGAGGTTTATGACCACATTGCCTACCCACTTCAGCATTAAATATAATGATTAAAACTCAAGGGATTTGCATACTTTTTAATATCAAATTAGTCAGAAAACAGCCAGAAAAGTAAATGTGGGGCTTATTAGATTAATGTTTCATGTAAAAAAGTCAAACAATAAGCTATTGCAACTACACTAGTGCTCGACAATGACTGCATCCCCCAATCAATCGAAAAAGGTCCACTACCCTCTACCCACCTGTCCTTGCTATAAGAGATGAATATACTCCCTATATAGAGTGATAGCAAATAAAGTGACGGAGGCAGCTGAAGGGTTAATTCCAGCTAAATCATATTTCAGTGGTTCTCCCTAGGTTGACCTAGAGTTTTCCAGAAGGTGGTCTGAAAATGATATATGTATGTAACAAGCTTTTCAAAGTCTTTACAAAAAATTACCCATTTCTTGTTTCTCTTCTTCTTCAGCTCATGGTTGAGACATGGAAGGAGTGGACTGGGGTGAGATCAATTGAGTTGTATCTCCCATCATCACTCGGTCTCTCCTGCATACGTTTCTTCCTCCGCCAAGGTGCAGAAGCCCATTTGTTCATGTACGTGGTGCTGGCTGAATGCAGTACGGGAGCTGCCACTCCAGAGCATCACCTAAGGCTCCTGGATTTTGCACAGAGGATGAGAGTGGAGAGGATGAATGGTTACATATCAGTGTATAGACCGGTACACCTCATGCCATCGGCCCCTCCACCTCCTCCTCAACCTCCCATCGCAGTGTGGGAAGATGTTTGTCCCACATCCTTGACTCCATATGAATCACTCCCTCGCAAGGGAAGCACAGCTAGGAAAGGGCAAATACGTGCCCTCAATGGAATGCCTTCTGTGCCACCTAAAGTTGAAATATGAGACTTTTGTATTGGGGAAGAAGAGAACGCATCTATATACCAAATTAATTTTTATGCATATCACTTTGCTTACATTTTAAGACTGATGACGGAATTTCAAATTGTCTAACTCTTAGTTTTGATTTTTTATGGGCATGGAAGAAAAACTGGTTTGCTTAATACTTTGAAGCCAATACCTGAGCATATCCCAGGCTCCATGTAATAAAGTCAATGCCCTAAGAAGAAGTGCAATTTGGGGTATAATGTTTGAACCCATACATAATCGCCACCTTATTTTTCTCGTGCCAATTGGCTGTTGCCAATTACTTTGATTCACCTATCTTTTTTTGGAATGGTACTGCCAACTCGAGCCTTATAGAAAAACTTTTTGATGATTAGCAGGTGGTGAAGTCCCAAAAACTCCTTGGTTTTCAGGCCCATAAAATAAATTAACCCAAAGATGTTAAAGTGTTTAGTAGATCATATGTAAGTACCATTTAAAGCAGATTCCAATGTTAATCAGTCACTCATATTAGTCAATTCTTTCATTATGTACCTGCAAAGATTTATTACTTACGCATTCATAGCAGTAAATGTTGTTGCGTTACATTTAGTACTAAGCAGTCATTTATATGTTCTTATATTTTTGAATTCTTTAGCATCCACTTTTTGGTTACTAGAAGTTAATTTCACTTGACAATTCTGAAAATCTATTTAACTGATTGGATTATAGTATCAACATTTCTTTGCATGTCAATACTGAAATTCAGGTCAGCCTTATTAGCGAACAATTATTGATAATGAATAGAGTACCTCTTGAATTTGTTAATAATGAACAACTGTGAACATTCAAAATTACTAAAAAGTTGTTAAAATTATGCATCTTAAAAAAGTTTTGTGCCTGTGTCATCGCATTGTGGCACAATAAAGGGAGGAGCTCAGCCAAATTCATATTTATACATCAGAATTGGGTTTCCCAATTCTCAACATTTTGGCTCCTATGGGAATCAAGGCCATTGTATTTCTTAAGAATTATCGAGTAGGTACATATTCCAAAAATCATATTTTTTCATTTTCATTGATCATCAACATTATTGACTTTTAGTGACTGCTAATTCACAACAATGTAATGTTGTGAATTAGCAGTCACATTAGCAACATTTAGTAATGCTGAGGAGTTCGGAGATGCTCCTAATAATTGATTGATGCAAAATGAAGTACAATGTGTCAGAAGTTCCTGAATAGAGATCCACATGAATTTCATGCCTGGTTGGCTAGTACCTACACTATCTCTCACCCAGGATACTAAACAGGGTTACTTTGGCTCTGATAAACAGAATCAGACTTGGTTTCTGCCACATTAGAGGTTTCTTGAATTCTTAATAGTATCATAATAATTGAGTGCAAGGAGAAATTTTCCCAATTTTCTGGCCACCTTCTATGGGAATTCAGGAAGAAAAAATCATGTAAATACCATGATTCACTTCCATTAAGATTTGGCATCTAAATATTGGTGTATTTATGAGCAAAAATTTAGATTCAATAGGTATATCAATTCATCAAAATACAGGTTCTGATATTTATAAATAACAAGACTTCCTTTTTTATTAATAACGTTTACACTGGCTAACTCTCTAGAAAAGTGCTCTACCATGAGTATTAAGCATTTGTCTATTGCTAAGTGATGAATCTTCACTTTAGCACCACCTCACTTGCTCAGCATAATTAGGTTCTCAAGGAGTAGGTATGGTAGATGAGCCCATAATGCCAAAAATATAATTTTGCTCCCATTTGGTGCATAACATCCTTATTTTCCCATTTTATATTATCTGTAGATGTATTATTATTTGGACCTGATAACATAATGCTTAAATGATTTATGTAATGTAAATTTTATTCACATCATTCACAAAGTGTAAGCCTTGGAATTTCAGCTTGGAAGTAAACAGGCTGAGCATTTGTATTTTTGGACAATATGTATTAAAAATAATTTTCAAATTATATAATAAGGAGGATATTATAATTGAATGATTTTTCCTAGACACTGAGAATTTTTTTAAGCAAAGATCATATGAAATACATCAATGGAGCATGTGCATTATGTGATGACTTAGATAATTCAAAGAAATTGATAAAAAATGTGTCATTGATGTAAAATACTGAACTTGTACACATCCCACTTTAATTTCACAGCACATCACATGTGATGTGCTGTGAATTTAAAGTGGGATGTGTACAGTTTTCAACGAAGGCCAAAAAAACATAGTCATCGCTTGAATTTAATGAATAATTCAGTTTTACCTGTTTCACGTCCCTCTTGAAAAAATATGTGGATACACATATGTATAATATCTACATCTATATGCATCTGTATATATGTACCTATAGGTATACATATGTCTCACACATTCTAATTTGCTGAAGTCTCCATTTTATTGGACTGAATTAATTTTACAGAGCGTGAGGAGAGATTCTATTAAGAATACTATCTGCAAGTGTGTGGTGCATTTTGTTCTAAGGTAAGTTTACACAAATAATTTGATTGCTCTACATTCAATGGTTGATGTGAGTTAAATTGACTAATATTCAGTGTCTTCCTTGGAGTTAGTGACATAGCAATTGGCTCTAATTGCTGCATTGTTTTCTGTAATCTACTAATAAATAATATTATGCCATGTTTGGGCCACAATAAATGTGATTAGAATATAATGATATGAAAAGCTAAAACCTTAAAAATTTTTATTAAAGAGACATTAAGTACATAATTTAGTACTTTGTAATTATACTTTTGTAATTATATAGCTATTATATATAATTATATACTTATAAGTACAAAAGTATAATTTTGGTTACTACTGTCAATGGTGGATTAAGGTTATTGTTTTGGGGAGCGGATTGCTATATTTTCCGGGGGCCTGGAATACTTCATATCTACACTATTTTTCCTATTGTACCAGGAATTACGAGGGACGTGTGTGTCTTCATTTCCAGCAGTTTCACGCAGCTGATTCACATCTCCGGGAGAAAGGATTTTCTAATATTTTTATATGTCGTTAACTTCCTTCATCTCTCATTTAATATTTCTGGTATGCTCATATCATCACAAATACGATTCTTTCTTCTTCTTGCGTTTTCTAATCTTTTAGCTGGAGGCCTGTGTGGACAGAATTAAGGAAAATAGTAGCTCTTATATGAACATAGTCCTTGTATTACCTACGTCATGCAAAGCCATATTAAAACGAGAGATACCTGATCATTAGATATAAATGTATAAAAAAATTTTCCAGTGGATCAAAATCTTTCGTTACTACTACTGCTAAATACTCTGATCCTTTTGATACGATTTGGTGGGAAAATCCACGCGTAAGCATACAGGAAACAAAATAATTCGCTAGCCTAGCCGCTAGGAGACACAACCAATGATAGATGATCTGTATACTAAATATGTGCATTATAAAATGCATTAAATATATAGAAACTTGTGCCGCGCTACTGCCAAACTGCGGCTTGCCGTTGCCGTGCGCTACTACGCACTCCCTGCGAGGTCGCGCAGCTTATCCACGTCCGCGTGCGGCGGAGGTTTTCAAATTCTACATCTCGTCTATTTTCTCAATCATTGTTTCATATCTGTGGATTGCTCTAAGAGACAATCACAGCCGTCTTTGAATTGAAGTTCTGAGTTCAGTATTAAGCAAGTTACGTCCTACGACCTTAGCGATTTGCCTCATGACATGCTTGACCATTTAATATCAAGAGCTACCAAATAAATTATCGTGCTAGACATTATTTTGGGCGGTGGAGCTCCTGTCCTCGTCACTCTTTGGCTGCGAGGGCCCTTACACTTGAAGCAAGCAGCCCCGATTGTGTGGAAAATATCCACACACCAGCATTTAGGTAGCAAAATATGTCGTCGGCCTTGCAGCTACGAGACACGACTAATGAGAGATGGTTTTGGATCCTAAATATTTGCAATATAAAATGCATTTAGTATATAATATGTAGAAACTAGTGCCGCGCTATGGTCTAACCGCGGCTAGCCATTGCCGTGTGCTGCTGCGTAGGTGCTCCCTGCGAGGTCGCGAAGTTTATCCACGTCCGCGCGCCGCGGAGGTTTTCAAATTCTATATCTCGTCTATTTTCTCAATCATTGTTTCATATCTGTGTATTGCTCCAGGAGACAATCACAGACGTCTTTGAATTGAAGTTCTGCGGTCAGTATTAAGGAAGTTACGTCGGACGACTTTTTAACAGTTGCCACATGTCATGCTAGACAATTTAATATCATGTGCTACCAAATAAATTATCGTGGTAGACATTAATTTGGGCTGTGGAGCTCCTGTCCTCGTCACCCTTCAGTTGCGAGGGCCCTTCACTTAAAGCAAGCAGCCCCGATTGTGTGGAAAATATCCGCACGCCAGCGGTTAGGTATAAAAATATATCGTCACCCCGGCAGCTTCGAGACACGACTAATGAGAAATGATTTTGGTTCCTAAATATTTGAAATTTTAATGCATTTAGTATCTTATATATAGAAACTTGTGCCGCGCTATGGTCTAACCGCGGCTAGCCATTGCCGTGTGCTGATACGTAGGTGCTCCCTGCGAGGTCGCGAAGTTTATCCACGTCCGCGCGCCGCGGAGGTTTTCAAATTCTATATCTCGTCTATTTTCTCAATCATTGTTTCATATCTGAGTATTGCTCTTAGAGACAATAACAGCCGTCTTTGAATTGAAGTTCTGAGTTCAGTTATAAGCAAGTTACGTCGGGCGACATTTTAGCAATTGCCCCATGTCATGATAGACAAATTGATATCATGTGCTACCAAATAAATTATCGTGGTAGACATTAATTTGGGCTTTGGAGCTCTTGTCCTCGTCACTCTTCGGCTGCGAGGGCCCTTCACTTGAAGCAAGCAGCCCCGATTGTGTGGAAAATATCCACACGCCAGCGGTTAGGTATCAAAATATATCGGCAGCTGTGAGACACGACTAATGAGAGATGATTTTGGTTCCTAAATATTTGAAATTTTAATGCATTTATTATCTTATATATAGAACCTTGTGCCGCGCTATGGTCTAACCGCGGCTAGCCATTGCTGTGTGCTGATACGTAGGTGCTCCCTGCGAGGTCGAGAAGCTTATCCACGTCCGCGCGCTGCGGAGATTTTCAAATTCTATATCTCGTCTATTTTCTCAATCATTGTTTCATATATGTGTATTGCTCCAGGAGACAATCACAGACGTCTTTGAATTGAAGTTCTGCGGTCAGTATTAAGGAAGTTACGTCGGACGACTTTTTAACAGTTGCCACATGTCATGCTAGACAATTTAATATGATGTGCTACCAAATAAATTATCATGGTAAACATTAATTTGGGCTGTGGAGCTCCTGTCCTCGTCACCCTTCGGCTGCGAGGGCCCTTCACTTGAAGCAAGCAGCCCCGATTGTGTGGAAAATATTCATACGCCAGCGGTTAGGTAGCAAAATATGTCGTCAGCCCTGCAGCTACGAGACACGACTAATGAGAGATGATTTTGGATCCCAAATATTTGAAATTTCAATGCATTTACTATATAATATACAGAAACTTGTGCCGCGATACGGTCTAACTGCGGCTAGCCATTGCCGTGTGCTGATACGTAGGTGCTCCCTGCGAGGTCGCGATGTTTATCCACGTCCGCGCGCCACGGAGGTTTTCAAATTCTATATCTCGTATATTTTCTCAATCATTGTTTCATATCTGTGTATTGATCATAGAGACAATCACAGCCGTCTTTGAATTGAAGTTCTGCGGTCATTATTAAGCAAGTTACGTCCTACGACCGTAGCTATTTGCCTCATGATATGCTTGACCATTTAATATCAAGAGCTACCAAATAAATTATCGTGTTAGACATTAAGGTTGGCGGTGGAGCTCCTTTCTTCATAAAACTTTGGCTGCGCGAGCCCCTACACTTGAAGCAAGCAGCCCCGATTGTGTGGAAAATATCCACACGCCAGCATTTAGGTAGCAAAATATGTCGTCAGCGTTGCATCTACGAGACACGACTAATGAGAGGTGATTTTGGATCCTAAATATTTGCAATATGAAATGCATTTAGTATATAATATATAGAAACTTGTGCCGCGCTGCGGTCTAACTGCGGCTAGCCATTGCCGCGTGCTGCTGCGTAGGTGCTCCCTGCGAGGTCGCGAAGTTTATCCACGTCCGCGCGCCGCGGAGGTTTTCAAGTTCTATATATCGTATATTTTCTCAATCATTGTTCCATATCTGTGTATTGCTCTTAGAGACAATCACAGCCGTCTTTGAATTGAAGTTCTGCGGTCAGTATTAAGGAAGTTACGTCGGACGACCTTTTTTAGTAATTGCCACATGTCATGCTAGACAATTTAATATCATGTGCTACCAAATAAATTATCATGGTAGACATTAATTTGGGCTGTGGAGCTCCTGTCCTCGTCACCCTTCGGCTGCGAGGGCCCTTCACTTGAAGCAAGCAGCCCCGATTGTGTGGAAAATATTCACACGCCAGCGGTTAGGTAGCAAAATATGTCGTCAGCCCTGCAGCTACGAGACACGACTAATGAGAGATGATTTTGGATCCCAAATATTTGAAATTTCAATGCATTTACTATATAATATACAGAAACTTGTGCCGCGATACGGTCTAACTGCGGCTAGCCATTGCCGTGTGCTGATACGTAGGTGCTCCCTGCGAGGTCGCGATGTTTATCCACGTCCGCGCGCCACGGAGGTTTTCAAATTCTATATCTCGTATATTTTCTCAATCATTGTTTCATATCTGTGTATTGATCATAGAGACAATCACAGCCGTCTTTGAATTGAAGTTCTGCGGTCAGTTATAAGCAAGTTACGTCGGGCGACCTTTTTTAGTAATTGCCACATGTCATGCTAGACAATTTAATATCATGTGCTACCAAATAAATTATCGTGGTAGACATTAATTTGGGCTGTGGAGCTCCTGTCCTCGTCACACTTTGGCTGCGAGGGCCCCTACACTTGAAGCAAGCTGCTCCGATTTTGTGGGAAAAAAATCCACGCGTAAGATTTAAGGGAGCATAATATCAATTTCTCTTCGAGAATGTCACGAATTTTAACGATTGTCCGAAAAAAAATGACTTTTTAATTTAACTTTATCACTATATGCTCATTTCTCCTCTATTTTCCTCGTTTGTGGAGTGATATATTAGGATATGCACGAAAAAAGCATTTGTCTTTATTCATTTGTTTCCACTCCGGTAAAATGGGTGAAATTCTGTCCAGCTCGGATCGGCCCACTTGATCGTACCCTGCGTCCTCCACAACCTTTGAGTTAACCTTGAGCGACCCGTCGGCGCAGAGAATTCCTCACACCCCAGTCAATTTTGACCCTGAACAGCCGATTTCCGCGTAGATTTCTGAAAATTCGCTCTCAAGAAAATTTGGGCTCAGCGAAACTTTCAGGCGAAGGGTTAAAAGTGCCCGAAGAGTTAAGGTTTCGCGGGGAAATTAGGGCCGATTTCCTCCGCAGCGTGGGTTCCGCTATTGGCTGCTCTGTGGCGCTGAGTACGCACGCAGGTTTGGCGGTAACTTCGTAACGGGTCGACGCAGAGGTTGCTTTTATGAGCCTACAGTTGCGCTCTTCCGCAGACAGCGATAGCTCCATTGATTAATTTAGAGATTTTATATTAAAAATCTGCCACTGAATAAGAAAGTTCTGTTATATAATTACTTTATAGTGCAAATGATGACGGTAAGTAAATTTTCTCAGATCTTTTTAATATTAACCTGTTTTTTTTATGGAATTAAATCTGAATGATTTTTTATCATTCCTCTTTCTGCCATAGAATATTTTATCTCTGGACGCAGTTTTCTTAAAATTTTTTGGGGCTTACATTTCTCTCATTACATTTCTTACATTTATATTTGACTTAGAGACCATTTTTTCAATGCTCTCTTTCCATAATCTAGCCTTTTGGCTTTTGCTCTTTATCCTTTGTTTGCTATCGTTCACGTCTGTGAGTTTGAATAAATTAATTTTTGTGGGAATTATCATGTTTTAAAAATATTTCCGAGTTTCAAAGCTATTGAATTGCTGAGTCCGGGAGCATTTCTGACGGTGCAGCATAATGCTGAGCTTTGGCATATAAGTTAGTGTAGATTTGATTTGAACTACTTGTATTTCATGCAATAGAAGGTTCTACGAAGAGGCAAATACAGATATGTCATCGTGTTCTATAGTGTAATTATCCCTGTCGCTCATGTCACCCCGGAAAGATGTGCGTTTATAGTTTCTCATTTCAAGTGCGCGTCACTGTCACTTTTTAAGACCCACATTTCTCAATTTTAAACTCTCTGGGGAGTTAATTACACGTTCAAGACTACCTATTCGAATTCCCCAATTTTCATTTCAATTTTTCCACAACTTTCTCCCCCTGACCGTCAGAACACTTTCCTATTCCCAATATATCTAATTTTTTCTGAAATAAAAAATTAGAATCGTTCCATTGCATTTTATTCGATGATTCTAGTGTTTTTTAATGAATTGATATTCTCACATCTGCCACTTAATTGTAACTTAGCTTTTAAATGCATTTAAATAATTTTGCTTGTTTGCAGCAGAAAGGCTTTTGACTCCCAGAAATTAAAATAAAACAAAAAAACGTAATGTTTGCGTAAACATTTACTTCTTCATGTCATCAATTTTATTGCCCTCCATTGTTATTCAAATTTGTTTTTTTCCATTCCAAACTTCTCTACTCTTACCTTAATGTCTCCATCCTGCTGCAGTTTTCAGCACCCAGTTTCCTTGCCTACTTGCAACATCCCCACAATTTGTGTTGTTCACCATGCTCATGATACACTTTCTTTGGCACCCTCGATATTGGCTTTCATCCATATATATGTAATTACTTTGTTCTGAAGTCTTACTTAGGACCTCTGATCTTTCTCACTGAGGCAGTGTCAATTTTGAATATCTCTTCCCTGTGGTCATAGTAATGCATACAAGTATTTCTAAAATAATAGTTTCGTGTTATCTGAAAAGTCAAACTAAGGATGGCAATCTGAATCACCAATCCAATTTAAAGTCACACGAATGACAAGCTCATTATGTTTCAAAGGCCATGGTATGGGTAATTACGGCAGCAGTAAAATAAACATGCATAATAATTTGCCTTAATTTTTATCATATATTTATATATATCCTCCTCTAGAAAAGAGTTTTAAAAGCACTTTATTTTATTTAGACAGTAATAATAATAATTTTCACAAAATCACTGCACTATATATCAAGTGTTAGTTAACAATGCTTCCACAATTTTAGCACTTGGTATGGGAGGGGAGGAATGGAAGTTGCGACATAATATTACGTGGTGGTTGGCTTATTGCATCAAGTATTTTTTCATTGGAATGTCTGAAGTTTGAAAATGAGGACAGAATACTTAAGAAGGTGGAAATGAGGGAGGAATAGGATGCTGGATTGAGAAAAGGTATGAAGAGAATGGAGTTAAGTATGAACCAGTGTTGAAATCTACATGTGTTTTCACAACATTCTGAGCATCTCAGCCACCTCAGGATGGGTATAATACATGGGGATAGAACTCTCATCAGACATTGACAATGGTGTGCTTTACCTCGGATTGGGTTGAGCATAAGTATGGTGTGGACCTCCAGACAATGCATCATCATGACTCTGGGCTTGACTCTGGATAACCTTGGCAACCCAGCACTAAGGAGAACACAACTGGATCTTAAGGATTGCTAGAGTTGCCAAAAATAAAATATGCCCACTAATATTTAATAGGCTCTTCCCAAGTCATTTGCCAGGAGCTACCTATTCTCCCTCGATTGATGCCAGAGACAACGATATTTGTTAAGCACAATTAATCTATGGTTCCACCGGATTACCACCCAACATTGGAAAACAGCATTTAGAGAAGGACTGTTTCAATGAATCAGGATAGGAAACTTAACAAAGCATTGATAAATGTTCATATAAAATATTTTATTTATTATCCATAAAAATAACATTTTACAGATTTGAAACATGAAAGAACAGCTTGCACTTGGAAAGGCAATTAAGTAAATATAAATTATTACCATTTCAATATATGGATATTAATTATGAAACTTACTTCTCATAGGCATTTCCTTTCTTCACTTACACTCTGAGATACACACATAAATGAATGATTTACCAACTGCTGTACATATTTGGAAATGTTAAGTAACCAAATTGATTTCAGCAAAGTTAAATAATGAGTCTCATCTTTCATAAATATCATTATGAATTAACAACTCAATCACACAGCACAATACAATTCTCACTAACTAATGACATTATATGGATAAGATCAACCAATGAAAAATTGGAGGTGATGATTATTTACAATGATCATAAGCTGCCTTTTTTCTTGAACATGCATATGTATTCGCAGGTAGCACCAATTACAGGATATTGAACTATCATCAAAATCCTGTCCATTGAATTGTCATTTGAATTTCAGTGTGAAAAAAACTGAAAAAGACTGGATTGAAAATTCAATCCCCATCATCGAGGCATGAAAATTATTGGTATAATTTTCACTAAGGAACAATTTGAACTACTTACTTCTATTGCTATAATTATCACTTAAAACCTCTATTTTTCCGAACGAAGTTCATAAAAGTAAGAGCACTTATGAAAATATATTGTGTAATACATTCGCTGGAAGTATTCATTTTTTACTCCATTGCAATTGGCTTTTTGAATGTTGATGAATATATTTATGAATCACTAAGCTGCCAGACATATTTCTATCAGTGTTTGCACACAATCACAGGTGAGGAATAAATTAAGTTTTTTATTTTCTTGATTTTATACTCAACTGTCATGCTATTTCTTCTCAGAAGCTGCAGTTTGTATTTGCATCACATCTTTAATGTGAAAATAGCGATTTTTTGCTTTTGCAAAAATCTCGAGCTAATTTATCCCCATGCCGGTGCTCCAGTGCAAGGAGAACTTTGGAATCTGGAGAAAAACAACATTATTAGTAGTGCTCTCATGTAAAGGTACTGGTAGTGCAAATCTGGGTACATGCTCTGATGCCAACAAATAATCATATGATATCAAAGTACAGAAATGACCAGACTCCTATCTCTATCAAACTAAGTCTGTAATGTATAAAAACCTTGTGAAGCTGTAATTTTTTGACACGAAACGAGACCCAAATGATAGGAATTTAAAAAATTTCAATTCACTAATAAAAAAAGGAGTGCACTATTTGAGAACATAGAAAGCAAAAAAAAATGGTACAGTATAGAGTCTCGATTATCCGACCTAAACCGGCCGTGGCAAGGTCGGATAAGTGAGAAGGTCAGAAAACACAGAAAATAATAAAAACAATGTAAAAAAAGATGTTAAATTGAATTTGCACATTGAAAACTTTTCAAATAGATGTGTTTTACTTAACTTTATATGACGTACAAGTAATAATATGAAAGACTGCACTTATGGCAAAGTAATTAATATGTTGTATAGAAGGTACTTAGAGTACAGTGAACTACGAAATATAAAAAAATTACAGTAATTATCGTGCACGGGGACGGTCGGATAACACGGAAGGTCGGATAACCGAAGGTCAGATAACCGAGACTCTACTGTATTTGTGAAAAATTAAAAAAATACTGAGTACATATTTATTTAGAAATGTCTGGATAAATCCCTGTTTTCTTTTCAAATTAACTTCAATGGATATAAAATAAAATAGATTTTTTCTTTTAGCCATATTTGCTACCAAAAGTATAAATAATTCTGTTCATAATTTATTATTAACATAATACAATTTTTATACCATTACAGTGACTACATGTGCAATTATACTTAACTTTGAAGTCATTCAATTTGAAACAAGGAGTAGTGCACTAGTCTCTCTTTACTTCAATGGTTCCGATTCATGCATTAATCAAACAGATGAGGTGCCAAAATAAGCCTACATAAATCTAGCCTAGTTATACCTATGTATTACATTTGGAAGCATTACATGGCATAGGGAATGGGAGGGAAGAGAGGGCTGGAGGAGGCAAAAATCTACAACTCTAGCGTGCCATGCAATATAAGGGTGAATGTGCTCCAGAACAGAGATGGATGCCAATGATAATTTTGTCAATGCCAGAGGTCAACTCTTTCTTGTCCTGGCTGTAGCATAAGCACTACGGTTTATGTCGACCAAATGAAAGGTTTCTCATCCATGTTCTAGATTTTAAAAATTAGAATATTCATCATGATTTTTGTTTGAGTAGGAGCAATTGATAAAATGTAATAAATAAGGAAGACGACACTATTAGACTCATTTATGTCAGGGATCCTCCTGAAAACTCCAAAACAATTGAGAAACGCCACATATAATTGGGGCTCTTTAAAGGGGAAAATGGTGCAACATCTACATTTTCATTGCAAGAGTACTATGTACTTACATGGCCAATTTTATTGTTTCAATTCCATTTTTCCTTAGCCTATTATGTAGTTAATCTACATCTATGTATTACCCTACAAGCTTCCGCATGGTTTTCAGCACGAGATGTTAGGACAACAGACATGACAGAGAAGATATAAGAAAAAAATTTAACATTATTCATGAAAAAGGCAGGGGTAGGCAAGGGATGATTAGTGAACTCCTCCTTCATAGAGTTGGTGCTTTGATCTGCTCTTGTTGTAATTGAGAGTAGTGGATAGGAATAGAGAGTAATTGGACTCCTCTAACTGCAGTTAATGAAAAAAGAGCAATTTCCACAAGTATGACATTTATTGTATGACCGGTTTCGCTTTTTACAGCATCTTCAGGTACATATATCAAGTGTGCTCAAGCTTATATAGGGAGGCAGGAAGGGGGGTGGTAAGACAGGGTGACAGAGGAAGGGGAGGGAAAAGGAAAAGGAGAGAAGGGTGGACAGTCATAGGTGCCTGAGCGTACAATAAATGTCATACTTGTGGAAATTGCTCTTTTTTCATTAACTGCAGTTATGTTCCGGTTCCACTCCAGAAACCTCAGATTTTGGACTCCTCTAATCGACAGAGACTTTTACTTTGTTGCTTCTGTCATCCTACAGAGGTAGGGTGAGGGTAACAGAATATCAGCTTGAAACTCATGAGAGATAAGTTTCTCTAGTAACCTTAGTCTAGGGTGAAACTTTAGTGTCTCTAGTGGCTCACAATTCACTTCTTCTCATAGTTTTGTCACACTTCCTGTTCACTTGCGGCAGCTTTTCTATGTGTGTGCGTGTGTATATATATGTATATATATTATTTTATTGAGCTTGCAACTGTGTTAACACTCTTTGTGGTTTCATACATAACTTTATATTTATGTAACCCTTCACTACTGTAATTTCATTGGTGAATAGCACACATAACGTAATAAATCCACTTCAAAATTACTGAAGCAATTGATTATTTGAAGCAACACTTGCCTGGGTTAGTGGGCCTTGTGAGAGCAAGGTGCACCTGAGGCAAAGTCTCCAAACCAACAGTCATGTCTGTTGATGGTATTTTTGAGAATGGAACATATGCCTCAGCAATGAATTCATTGGCACTAATCATGTCATAATCTTTGACCACGAAGTGAACCAGTCCATCCTTTGTCTGCTGCAGATCCGAAGACAATTGTCTGGGAGGGGAAATCAGTTATCAGTACATTTGAATTATTCCTCCAATAGCAATACATATTATATTAAGATAATAACCCTTAGAATCTCAAGGTGTCGATATACATATCAGCTTTCTCAGGTACCTACCCTAAAACACTCATTGTACCAATATACTGTCTCATACCAAAGTCTCTTGTGAAATTTAGTTTTCTCATGAAAATATTTTTATTCTAACTGCTTTTTGTTATTATACTATATTAAACATTTTGATATCCTATGTGAAAGACTAGGCACAAAAAATGTCTAAAAATAGTTGAAATTTTCAAAAATTAGGCATGAACTTTCTGGAAATGAAAAAGGAAAGTGCTGTCGGAGCCGAAGAGTCAGTAAAGAAACTAGAACTCTCTCTCTGTTTTACATGCCTACATATCCACTTCGGAGCAGGAAAAAAAATTACACATTAATAAGGGCACTAATCTTTGGGATGCTGAGAAAAATTTGAACAGTGATCAAAATGAAGATTGAAAGGAGGAATAATTTATCCTAGTGATAGGAAAAAACTGAGAACAAGGATATACTATTTACACTTCAAAAACCTAATCAACAAACGGTTTGATGTAACTAACAAGGCCTTATATCATTCATCACTAAGTCTGAGTGAGAAAGGACATATGTATTCATTACAAGGGAATTCCTAGACTAGTGCCGCTTCGTTTGCTTGAAGGCTGTTAAAGGGTAAGCTTCATCAATAACTCTGCACAAAAAGACTCTCATGATTTCGTACTTACATAGTAAATTCTTCATCAAACAGTGGAAAAAGAGTTTTCTTGTGTGTTTTTGTTCGGGGCTTAGTCATTCCTGTAAACTTTTCCTCTGGAAGAAGATGCATTCTCACAAATGGATCACATGATCCTGAAAAGAAATGATGGAAATTAAATGTCAGGTCTACAACATACAAACATTTTGAGATAAATTTCCACAGCAAAGAGATATTATCACTACATATATACTTATTAACAATAAAGGGAAGTGCATTTATTGGAATGGTAAGTGCAAGTAAGAGAGCATAGCTTTATAGAACATTAATAATGTACAACAAGAGAACCACTCAAAATATAATTATGAACTATCTCATCCACTCTTTGGAGTAATGAGGCCTTTATACATAACATTTCATGATACGAAATGTACTTTATTGTACATGCTTTGAGTATGCATACAATAGAGATGCTGTTAGCAAGGAAAGTGGTCTCCAGAGCATCCCCCAGGCGTGTGATGTCATATAAGGCAAGGCCGCTGATAATACCAGCCTATACCTGACATCAAATGAGCCAGCTTGCTCTAGCCCAACTAACAATTTATGGATTACAAAGATACCTCACACACTCTTTATTGTATACATGCTCAAAGTGTGCATGCATGCATAGTGAGTTTAGACCAAACATTAAATAGCTAATCAGATTTTGAAAGTCGCCGTAGAATACTTGCACTTAGTTCCAATGAAAACCCACAAAATAAACACACAAAAAAGCTGCTCAATAATGGATCATTATTTACCATCATGTTTTCAAAATTATAGTTTTTAAAGGATATATGGTAGAGATTCAACCCATAAAATATTGGAACTTGACAAGAAGGGAATTTGATAGATATGATTACTATATAAATAAATTACATTGTGTGGCATACTATTGTATTACATTATAATTAAGTAATATGCTTATACATTTAGATGCTAGTTTCCAATTGTGTCTCACCATTTGAATCCATTGCTTTGAGGTTACGAGCATTCACAATCCCTATCCGCAGATTGTCCTCAACAAATTGCAAACGAACAGTGATGTGACCAAAAGGTGATCCTTGTCCATTGGCCTCAATCAGAAGTTGTTCCCCAAGCCTCTCCAGGTGATACTGATGAATTAGTTCACATGTTTCCATGCCATGCAAAGATAATAAGGATTCCATCCTTTCAATCTTCTTTTTGCTCGCACGCCTTCCTTCTTTCATTGCGCTGTGGGTCCCATGCCCTTCCTCACATCCATCTTCATCTGTATGGACCTCTTCCTGCTGCTGCATCTGACAACACTGCTCCTCCCTCCGGAAAAAGCTAAGAAGCATCCTCAAGGTTTCGTGCAAGTTGGCAAAAAATGATGGGGGGCGACGTTTCTAAAAATTAAAAGCAAACAAATTTTCAGCCATAAGATTTTCCACCAAAAATTATGTAAGCAAACAAGCAAAAATGAAAGTAATTGATGCTTTTGCTATGAACATAGTGTAAACCCATCACAGATTTTTCATCTCATGCAAAGGAATGGTGTTTATAAATGCCATTCAATTTTTCTATGCAAGAGAATGAATGCCGTGTTGACATAGCTTTATGGCCAAGCAAGATGCAAGCAAGAAAAAGGCCACAGGTGTCATTAGGGACCCCACCTTGTGGGACACCAGACCCTTTCCTTGGCTAGTGGGTGGAGGTTATCTGAAACGTTTCTCATAAGTGACAGCCCCACACACGGCATGTGTCCACAATGAATTATGTAGTCGATGAACTAAAAGACTATTTGTTACATGCTTGGAAAATATAGGCTCAGAAGTTCATTCCTCATGTTCCACTACGCATTTACAAATTTTAAATGGAACTCTAACGTCATTTAACCAAGTTGTCTGGAGCATCCTTAAACAAAGAATTTTGTTGATGATTACCATAGAGTTTTTTTTTAAGTTGTACTAAGTACTATTTTAAAGTTGTAGATGGACAGAAAACCATAAGGAAACCTCTCCTGAGCCTATATTTTCTGAGAGTGGAACAAATATTTTTTTAGTCAATCCAATGTGTAAACAAAGAGCTGACCATGGACACATGGCACTTATCGTGAGGCTGGCACAAAGGGCCAAGATTACTTCTGCCCACTAGTTGAGGAAAGGGTCCTGTATCTCGAGAACATGGGTCCCACAATGGACAAAAAGCATACCTGTGCCATTTCTTACCACAGTAAAGTTATGTACAGAGAAGTAGGGCAAACTACTAATGGCACTTTTGACAAGGGAAGCATCTCCCATCACAAGGCACTGGCGCAAAAGGTAGAGAGGAGTTACTAAATTAAAAAAAAACAAAATACCGCAGGTACCTCCTGGATGGCCCACATTTTAGAAAATACATAAAGAAGGGTAGATTTAAAAAATATGAAAAGATTATTTGCATCAGCATCAGGGAGAGTAAAAGAAAGGTTGTAACTATAAACCACAAATGGGAATGCTGAGACCTACTGCAGAATAATAGTACATATAGGATGATACAAAGAGGGGTTAATGAATAAGACAGCAACTTAAAATACAAATCAATCCTTTAACCCTTTCGCACCGAACATCACATGTTGGGATTATCTTTATGCAAAAGACCAGATGTCTACCATAAGCACCGGAGATTTCTTTACGCAAAAGAACTAACATCCTCTATAGGTGCCGTGGAGGGTGGGAAAGTGACTGCCGCTGAAGCATTTTAGAAGGGTGTTCTTTCGACCCTTTGTGTCCGTTTGCAACGAATGATTGTTTAAAAAAAACACTGCGTATACAAAAAATGACCACAACCCCATGCTGTGAGTGGGCTTGCTCATGAGACAGAGGGTAGAGACCAGTTGCCGACCGAAGGGACGGAAGAGTGGGGTCGGTACGCTGGAGAAGACATTCCCTTCAAAATGCCTCCGTACAGAGATGAGCTGCCTCTCCCATGAAGCTCAGGATACTAAAGATATTTCCGAGAAAAGTTCACCGGCGCGAAAGGGTTAATGTACATCCAACATGTGAAGTTTATTTGAGCCAGCATGTTATTTCAATTGGGATGGGACTTACACCAAATACATATACCAGTGCATACCCTAGTAGCAGAGGCCGTTGTCGCAACGTTGCATCAACGTGCGCAAGGTTACATGACAACCTGCATGTTGCCACAACATTGCATCAACATCCAAGCACAACGTTATCAGTCGACGTTGAATCAACGTGCATGCAACGTTGACGTCAGCTATGATTTAAATTATACTCTATCTGTAATTATACCACAGGGGTTGGCAAACTGCGGCACTTTGAATTCGCGCATGTGAACATTGTCTTCACGTATAAATATATATATATATTTCATTTTGAATAATGTATTCTACTAGTTAGTTGTCTGCTTGTGAACGTGAATGTGAACAAACATGTGGGAATTGGATAAATACTTGTTTATTCTCAGTAATATTGCATTTACATTCATACTACGTGGCAATATAGGTTGCAATTAATTAATGCCTGATAACTGTCATCGTGATTGGATGGTATTTCCTCTAACTATAATCACGTAATCGCAATTTAAAAATTAGTTCTCGAAGTCACATTAATCCACAGGAGTGGCCATTTATATACGACTTTCAAGACGCGAGATGTATAATTTCGGGGGCAAGGATGTGCGGTTAGAGCCATAGGACTTACCATAATTAGATAGATACAAAGTAGTCAGGTAGATAATAGGTAGGATAATACAATGTACACTTGTTTCATCGCACGATAATAACATGCATAGTATTAAAGACGTGGATTCCCTTTTATATTTTGAGAGGGCAGGGAAGAGCCAGTGGAGAGGGCAAGGGAGTTTTATGGGAGAAAATTTTACCTGAATAACTAAGAAAGAACTGTCTGTTGACAAATTATCAACATTAATGTTAATTATGGGACAATTTCATTGATGGCTAAAGCTAGGGAAATTTTTTAACACTGCCTTAAAAATGTTTCACTGATAATGTTGCATCGATGTTGCACTGATAACGTTGCAGCAACGTGATTTTTTGGGAAATTTGGATGTTGAGGCAACGCGCATGCAACGTTACAACAACCAACGTCAACGTTGTGTGCACTTGTACCTTTTCCCATTGTAACGTTGTCACAACATTGTGACAACTTCCTCTGCTACTAGGGTAAGGGTGCATTCCATAAGATACAAAACCTACAGAATAGCCTCCAAAATACTTATAATGGCAAAACTAATATATATACATATATATACCCCTCTCCTCCTCTACTTCAGTCTCTCATTTTCAATTCAGATTTGCAGGAATCCCATTCAGCAAATCCAATTCTATGTCCACTGAGCTCAACAGTTGGAGAAATATGCAATCAAACTGCAGGTGATGAGATGAAATCCTACATTACCTAAGTCTAAAACTGCGATATTATCATGCAACATTTTATGAAACACTCAGTTTTTTCAAGAACCAGAAATTGAACAATTTCAAACATTGCCCATCATTAAATGTTGCTACTCCGCAGACACTAGGCTACTTTTTGTGCACCTAAAGGCTCAGGTTCAACCCTAGATCATTCACAACAACTTTCATGAGAAAAGTGCATGTCAAGTATTTTGTAAAGTGTATTCATTTTTATTGCTTTGAGGCTTTGTTTCTTGTACAAAATAAAATTATAAATAATGGCCATGCAAACTTGAGAGAAGTGTCATAGGAAAGGAAACCGAATGAACTTTCATACTTCTATCCTCAATTTGTTTTGTTTTAGATATGAAATCAGAAGAACTTTAACAAAATATTCTAAAACTAGCTGATAACCTATAAAAAAAATGGGCACAATTTACGGAAACCCATTTATGGAAATTTTATTAGTAGTACATATGTACCTATATATTTTATTTACATGTTTGTGTATGTCAATTGTCTTATTGTTAATTCTTATTGTTAGCTGTTAATTTTCTGAAATCTAGAGGCCGTTAATTAAGGTCACAAAATTCAAACGACTGTGTTGAGTTCAACAATGTTGACAGAAGCTCTGTGATTGCTGTGCAAATTTAACATGGGGCTTATGAGTTGGAACTAAGGCATGTTTTATTTTTTCAATTTACAATTGATCTGGATTGAAAATGGAAACTTGGGGATTTTTCCAGATATGAGTGATGCTATATGAAAAAAAACACACCAAAACCAACTAAATCGGTTCAGCCATCATCATCCCAAGCCAAAATGAAGATCGTCCCACCGATTGCCTTGAAAAAATAAAGCGTCAGAAGGCAGAGGTGTTTATGTTGGCAGAAGATGTGGCAAGACGCCTGACTTTTATTAGTATAGATTTCCTAAAATTCAGCCCCTTTTTTGACAAGCACACCCTTCATTACCCTAGCCATTGTTTAAATAATGTATGGGGGAAAACACCCAAAAGGAATATTTTTCATCACCTACAGATTGAAAAAATATTTATTGTAAAATAAATTAAAAAGAGTAGTCCAACAAAATTGTTATGAATACTCTAAGAATGAAGAAGCGGCGAGGTTATAATTTATGCAAAGAAATTTCTTTATATTTTTCTTCCTCAGCATGGGTCATGGTATAGCTTGTGAAGCGAATGGAAGCCAAGGGCCGTAACCCCCTAGTTCGAGGAATAAAATTTACCTCAACACCAGCCTCAACCATAGTGAGCAGCATAGCCTCCACATTTTCCCAAACAATTTCCAATGTTCGCTCAAAGTTTTCTTCACTAAGATTTGAATGGAGGGTCATTAGATTTTCATCTAAGTACTGCATGAGACGGTCCATGATGTTATTCTCCTGATTGAGTAACTCGGCTCCTTCCTGTAGAAACCTCTGCATTGCTGGTGACATCTGTTGGTAAGAGATAATTTTAAGGGTATTAATAAGCCTCATAACTATTCCTTTGATACATATAGTTCTGCCAATTGTCCTCATTTTTCAAGATATGTATGTCCTAATTTTTGGGACAGTCAGGGAAGAATTAAATAATTTCCATTATGTTGACTCTCAAACTTAGAAAACTTCTTATCATTGGTTGAATTGGAAATGCATAGTACATAGCTAAATTTTCAGCAGTAGCCAGGTTGGTAATGAGGCATTGTGGTTTTTAATCCTTAATCCTTGGGCAGAGCAGTTACATTTGTCTAAGGACTAAGGTCTTTGTTTAGACAGCACAGGATCAACTTAGCAGTCAGGGTACTTCAAAACCAAAATGTATCACTTTTTGGAAAATTGTACCGCTGAGGTATGTTTCAAACAATGGACTGAGGAAAATCGCTGTACCTTAAATTCTCAGATTAAGGATGTAGATAGTTTCTGCAAGGCCTTTGCTGAGAATATTATTGTAGTATGGAGGCATGACTACATTGATCATATGTGAACTGCATATTACTTGGAAGTCAGAGACAATCTGAAATCATGTGAAGTTTCTCTGAGAACTTGGAGGTTGGATGAGGTTTGTTTATTGTTCTCCGAACTGACCGCTGTAAAGCCTGGTGCCGCTCCTCATGGGAGGCGGCGGTCACATCTGTGAGAAGCAAATAGTGAATGGCATGGGATCTTGGGATTTAATGGCTGGTATGCACTTAAAATTGGTGAGAAGAAGATGAAAGAGGAAGTGTGCTGAGATCTGGAGAACCTGAATACCGTTAAGTCGGTGCATGAGCCGGATGCCACGGCGAGCGGCCAGTGTTACGCCAACATTGAAATTATTTTATCTTTTTAAAATGAAATATTATCCCTACCAAACTTTTTATATTGATAGAGGAGGGTTGTATCTACAACATATAAAAAAATGAACAAAATCGAAGCCACAAGTACATTGTCAAGAATAGATTTGAAAATTTCAAATTGTTATAAACTTAATAAAATTGTTTAAATTTTGAAATATAATCCATTATTATACTTTCCTAATTCAAGTCCTTCAAAATAAGTCCTTTTGAACATTTGTAGCTTCAATATTCTCGGAGATATGCCATCAAATGAGTAGACACATTTTAAAAATTCTAATTTGCAACGGTGCAATATCTCGTAAACGGTTGCATGTATTACAAAACTACTTCGGGGTTTTCAATTTTCTATCATATTATGACAGTAAGCCAAATTTGGTCATAATCAGTAAATCTAAGGGTCATTTTCGATGATTTTCTGGTTGAATTAACGTGGAATGATCCATGTATAAAAAAAATAATGACATGATAGCATGTACGTATGTATATATGTTCAATTTACCATGATATTATTTTAAAAAGCTTTATTGATTATTTGTTTGGGATATTAAAAAAGTTAAACTAATAAAGAATAACATACCACATTGTGAGAGGGGAAAGGGCTACAGAAAGAATAATAAACCAAACCATGTTTAAACCATTTAACAGTCAAAAGGATTACAAGTGTACTTATCATTACAGTTAGTAATGCCTCTGTAAAATTCTTGAGCTCAGAGAACTTTGTCAAAGTTCTTTTACACAAGACTGGGCCACTCCTTGTCTGAAGGCAGTCAGTATACTTAACTGAAACCCATAGGGCATGGGGTCAAGCTGCTTTTCAAATTGATAAGTGTATTGTATTTCCCAGCCCAAGTTTCTTATGGGCTGGGAAATTATTAGTTATAATTCTGGGATTTTTGACTGACATGTTAGATAGGGTGTTTACAGTGCCATCCCATGCTAGGAAGGTCATTTTTAAAGTAAGAACCGTTTGCACACCCTACTCAGGCAGGTCATTGAACGGTGCTGTCTCAAGGCTGATTGGTCTCCCTAGGGTCCCGGCCACATCCCCATTGTGTCTCGAGAATTTGAGTGAGTTGGTTGATTTTTCTCAGTGCTTACTAAAGAACCATGTCCATCACTAATCCTGCCAATTGTGAAGTGCGCTTAGTGAATAGATTTTTGAACGCGAAAAAAATTCGCCCAGCCGAAATCCATCGGCAGCTTGTGGAAGTGTATGGGGAAGGTGTATTGAATGAGGGGAATGTGTGACAGTGGTGCCGTTTGTTTCATGGTGGAAGGACAAATGTGCACGGTGACCCGCACGACTTGGTCACCCATCTGTCATGAATAAGGACTTAAGAAACAGGGTCGATGCGCACGTTCGTGATAACAGGTGCTTCACTATTGATGAGCTTCATGAGACATTTCCAGATGTTTCACAATCTATCCTCTACAAGATAGTTAAGCCCGTTTCACACAATACTTGATCCAGCACAAGACCTAGTGTGCTAGCCGCTACTTGATATTGAGGACTGAATCTGGCATGCTTGGAACCCTACTAGGAGGTTTCACACGGTCATCGACCTTGTGCTTGCTATTAAGCAGTTATTCCATATGATTCTATACGAATTTAAAAAAGAGAAGATCGCACAGCATCTGTAACGTGAACGTGATTGGTAGATGGCCACTGGGTCCTACTGGGTCTAGTAGCAAACTAGTACCGCATCAAGTACGAAATCCAGTAGCTCAGTGAGTATACTAGCTAGCATGCTTGCTAGCCAATATACTGGTTCTGTTCACACGATACTGGAAAGCTAGCATACTAGCGAGTATACTAGACCTTGTGCTGGATCAAGTGTCGTGTGAAACTGGCTTTACTGTTCACTTCCAATATGGACAAAATGGCTCGCTATCCAAAATCGCCTATGGGGCCTACTCACTAGGGGAGTGCATCTACTTCATGACAATGCGCGGCCGCATGTTGCACGGAAAATGCAAGATTTATTGGAAACATTTTATTGGGAAGCCCTCAACCATCCTCCCAACAATCCTGACCTGGCACCTTCGGACTTCCACCTTTTCACAAAACTGAAGGAGTTTTTGGGTGGCAAGTGGCTGGGAACTGACAAAGAAGTGAAAGAAACTGCTGTGGGCTGATTGGATGGACTGACGGCAGACTTCTGTGATGAGGGGATCGTAAAGCTCGTGCCACGTCTTAACAAATTCATGTATCTCTTTTGGGACTACGTAGAAAAATAAAGGAATGTAGTAAGTAGTAGTAGTAAAAATATTATTTGGATACATAATTTTTTTATTTTTTTACATCAAAATGGTTCTTACTTTAAAAATGACCCTCATACTAAACAAGTGTGGACAAAATTTTATTCGGTTGCCCCTAGCAAAGAATTTATCAATCAATTGTGATTTCTGAAGCCGCATATTAACTTGAGAGATACTCTGGGTTTTAAGAAAAATCCTCTTAACCCTTTAACTGCGCAAATAATCTGAAATATAGCTCTCCCCAAACGCCAACTTTTTTCTAAATTTTTACGTAATTTAAAACTTTTTCACTTTTTATTTAAAGGAAAATAAATTTTAAAATTTACAATGAGTAATTATCGTCTGATTTTACTGTTGAATACGAATTGTTGAACTTTTTTTTACTAAAAGACGAAAACATTTTTAGCACCTATAATAAAACCATAAACCATGCTTCAAATCGCCAATAGACGACGGCAGCAGTCTGCTACGGCGATCGCTTATAGACAATGGGAGCAGTTAAAGGGTTAAAGAGTTTCGGTGGTTTCACTTAACTGAAGAGAATTCAATGAAACTTCCTGAAAGCATAAATACTATTGTCCTAAAGCTACCTACAAATTTTCAGAATTATTTGCCCCAGGTTTCTTAAGATATTTGATTGAGAATTAGGAATGAAATTACTTGGGTTCTTATGCCTTTTCTTCTAAATCCTGCAAGTTATGCATCCACGCTCAAGTTCCTCACTCGTGGTGCCAATTTCACAATGTCCACAATGCGCGCCAGGGATTTCTTCAAGCGCTCGGAGTAAAAATCTGTTATGCATTTTTCTGTAGATGATTTAATTATTATACATTGAATAATTAGAAAATGTTCTTTCTGATGAATAAAGCCTTGTGTTCCCATTAGAACCTATGTATAATTTCATGCCCACTTCTTGTTCAAATATCTTAAGAAATCTGCTGCAAATAATTCTGAAAAAAATTTTCCCCTTTTCAAATTCGTTGTTAAATTGTATATCCACCACCTGTGGCTTCTGCACATGCAGCCCACAACTTGAGCTGGCATTGGTCATCTAAAGAAAACAAGTCAGAGCAATGCAGGACAGTTTCCAGGAGAACTGGGCAGGAATTGTAAGAAAAAATTCAAATGTACACCGATGAAAACTTCTTGGAGGCTTCAGAATTGTGAAAACAAAGGGTGATGTCATTAAAGCAATAATAGGTCTTCTTTCACAAAACACAAACAACATACAAAAGCACTCTTTTGGCCAGCACAGCACTTATTGTGCCAGATTTTGTGCATAAGCTTAGGTTTACAAACTTAAACTCAAAAAAATGAACTTCGCATCACTGTTTTAAAGGTGCATACACTCCTTACCTTATCGGTGAGCAACTGAATCAGATCCACAATTTTGTTCCCCACTGTTTCCTCTGCATTTAAAACAACCAATTTTAGTGTTTCCCTACAATGTTCAGCTGCCATTTCACTTTGATAATCAGCAAGTTTATTCAGCATAGCATCGGTGCCCAACTCTTGAACAAATGGCGCTAAGGATTCCTGGATATAACCAATGTTATTTATAGCAAAACACCACTGCAAAGAAAATTAAAGATCTGTTTACCAAATTTTCCATGATAATGGTAAAACAGTAATGTATATGAAACACTATGCATATAATGAATTTTTGATATATGTAGTAAAATTTGAATTGCAGTCTTGTCTGCCAGCAAGTATACATTTACATTTACTGTATTTATAAAAACTGAATTTATAAAAAAATTAATAGTGAAATAGTGAAATATTTGTTTTAGTGAAGTCACATTTTCAGTCCCAAACTGTACACAGGAGAGGGAAGCATGCATTTTTAACATTTCTAATATTTTTTAAAGTTGCTATTTTACCATCCATCCCTTGAGTAATTTTTTAACTAGCAAATTTGTCAAGTTTTCATGCTATGAGCAATTTCTCTTGCCCATCTTAGCCATCTGCAAGTCTATTCATTGGGTAATCTACTTTCGATTGGTAGGTTTTTTGAACAGTCACAATCAAAATTTACTAAGGAAATGCAATGTTTTAAGACTGTGCATGATGTTAGAATTTTATGGTAATCAATGAAGATAAGGAAATATTTATTAACAGTTGACAGTACATACTCAGTGTATCACCGACCTTCACAACAGTTTTATATGAGGCACTTTATTGAACTATGTATTTGATGCACAGAAATTTCGAGAATTCGGGCACGGAATTAGAATATTGATACACATTTATAGAACTGATTCAAGAGACAAAACTAGATAGGCACACTGCAAATTGATACAAAAATGCCTTCTTTCCTTGCACCAACCACCACGTTTACCAATCGATCTCAGATCGATCTGACCGGCTCAGCTCGGTATGGTAAACGGAGCGAGCTGGCCAGATCAATCTGAGAAGCGAGCCGAGTCAGCCCGCTTTCCCTAACCGGTCTGAGATCTCAGATCGATCCGAAGAGGCCGGAGCGTGGCGCTCATCGTTCTTCTTTTGGTTGTCGATGGTAAACAAAATATAATCGATATCATTTACGGCGTGACTTGTTGCAAGAAGGGAAAGGAGAGAAGTGTGCAGCTGAAATATGCAAGAAATCTCAAAATAATTCAAACTACTGAAATCGATAGTTCAATATCGATATTTTCAGACCGTGTTGGTAAACCAGGCGATCTGAGCCAGCTTGCTGCTGAACTTTCAGATCGGTCTGAACTCAGACCGATCTGAGATCGATTGGTAAACGTAGTGAATGATAAATATGTATACCAAAAAATCCCTTTTTGTCCAGCCTAGAGGCACAGGTACCTAGATTTCAGTTTTCTTTGTATAAACTAAGCTCATTTACTCAATTACTGCAGTAAGTGTTTGTCGTATCAAACATTATTCCAAATAAAAGTTTAAGATAATATTTAGAAGATCTACAATAACTTTGAATGAATCTGATATTGTTCCAACTAATAAAGTTATAATTTTTTTGCTAGGAAAACTATTTTTTCCACCCCTTGAGCTAATGGTTGGTGTTATAAAAAATATCTCAAACAAAAGTTTTTGATAGTAGTCTTAGGAAGTATGATTCAAACGAATGCAATATGTTTCTTATTATGGGAGTTATAGTGATTTTTAAGTTCTTCAAAAAAATTATCCCACTTCCACCCACTTGCTCTGATTTTGCCCATTAGCGAACTTGACCTAGGTTTTCCACCTTCGTATGTTATGTATCACTCTGGAAGTAAATTGTGCAAAATTTGCATTCTCAAACAGAATCATGGCCAACAGAAGCAAGCAAAGTTCAAACACAATTTTAAATGCTCATACATATTAGGTAAACATTCATCTATTCATCAACTATAATTTTTATAAGTATTCAATATTTTAATTCTGCGGTTTAAAATAGCCTGCTTACCTCATTTGTCACCACAAATTTCTTTTCATAAGCATTTTCAGTTTCTCCCAATCCATCCACTTTCTTGGCCATCATATCCGCATAGTAAACTGAGCATCGGCATATATCCTGAAAGCAATGACACAGGCTTAGAACATTCACACCATTGACTAAATAATTATCGTAATTCTCATTCTCAATACCAAGACTTTCTTACGTCAATAATCTTTGCAATAAATGAATAGGATCCTTCCACATCTGGCCAGGAGAGCTGATTCCAAAATATTTTTATCTGTGGACAATAAACAACGTTAATGTTATGAAATGATTTGAAGTATAATTAATAATCAAAGTATTTCATAATGTATACATTAATATAATATATCCATTGTGTTCTTTCATAAATTATTATTATTTTGAAAAGTGAAATAGGTATTGACTTTCAATATGGGTACAACCTAGGTACCTACATAATACGTCACTCCATAGAATTGTTAAGCAAGAATGTTGGACCCTAAATAAAAAATTATTGCCTGATGATGATGTGAACCCACGTCGAAACCTGGGTCGAGTTTTCATAAATATTCAATGGTATTTGTAAAAGATGCCTTTTTCTCCCTCTCATAAAAAATTACATGCCTAAATTGCTGCAATTTTAACTACCAACACAAAGACAGAGAGCGTACTCACACAGAGTGATATGCTATAATTTTCATCAAAAATCCACTTCTCCCTCCAAAACTTATAATTTAATGTCCATCACATTTTAAAGAGATGGCTCGGAGGAGACATCATAAAGAATATATGTAATAAGTACTCTCCTAATACTCTACTTACTAAGTGATAAGTAACAGGAAGTTACAAAATATGTATGAGAATTGGGACTAAGAGAAATGTTGTTTAAAATGGGAGTTAAATCGCGTGACTATCCAAGCTGTGGCAGATGTGCCTCTTCAGGATTATACCTAGAAATATTTCAGGGGTTTCTCTTATACTTATGCCAAAAGACCCCAGATTTTTTCTTCTCTCTGTTTGGTGTCTAAAATGAACTAAATTTTATAACTTTCTCCCTCAGAAGAGTGGTTTTGTAAAACACTATAGAGTCCTGCTAATCCGAACACCGATAATGTGTGAGTTTGGTTAATAATATAATAATATTATATTTATTCACCTTCAATGTTACAAGGTATGTCCATATAAAATTAAATACAACAAGAAATACATATACAAGAAAGTCAATCAAATTCCCAGCCAAGACTTGCTAATCAGCAATAAAATGCTTGACTGTCAGCAGTAAATTCCTTTAGGTCAAAATCAAAAAGAATTTTTGGAACATTTAAAAATATAAATGTAAATATAGTTTTACACTGAATTTTAAAGGTAAACAAAATGAAATCAAAGTACAAACATAGACAAACCACGCTTTCATTAACTTAATTTACAATAGTATGATACAAAACTACTGTAGTTCGGATAATTTACTCTACAGATACACATTTACTGCATCACACAGATTTTAATGTATGTACTGTAGTTATCGATGTTTGTGCTATACAATGCTGTACAAAGTACAGACATTTATACAATATTGTATCAATACATGAAATAAAGTGATTTCAATTGATTTTTACTGTAATAATTCAATTTTTTAGATTATCCAAAAATTTCGCAATCTGAACAGTGTCGGTTCCCAATTAGTTTGGATTAGTGGGACTCTAGTGTACTGAAAATAGAATTGAAGAGTTCAATTTATAATCGAGAGAGAGAGAGAGAAAGGGAGAGTAAATTTGCTACCAATAACGCAGGAACTTTTCACATGTTTCCTACTTGGTTAAGGGCTCCATGAAGACCAACGTTTTGATGCCTGAATGAGGCATAGTCATCAGCGGCAGTTAAACTTCAACTGCCTTCATTCAACTGCCCTGATGGTAATGCCCAAGTTGGTCATTGAAACATTCGACCTACATGGAGGGAGTCCTTAACATAGTGGCAAACAGACAAGGTGAGGAATGACTAAGTTTTGGAATGGATTAATGAGAAAAGGTCAATCATGAATGCAATAAAAAGAAGAAAGGCAAAATGGTTAGGGCACATCATGAGGCATGACCACCTCCTGAGTAAGATAATGGAAGGAAAAGTGAAAGGAAAACGGAAGAAAGGAAGAAGAAAATTTGATATGTTCACGGATTTGAGGGAGAATAGGAGTTATCAAGAGATGAAAATGTGGGCACAAAATAGAGAAGTTTGGAGGAGTACAGCTGGAACCTGTCTCAGGACAGGTCTACCTTGATGATGATGATGAAACCAGAGAAAAGTTCTTGCATCTTATTTGCTGGGAAAGCACCAGATCTTATGTTATCGATAATATTCAGATTTCATATGAATGGAGTTTCGAACTAAATATCTCAAGCATCAGAGGTAATATTAGTTTTCTCCAAGAAAGAGAATGCAAAAATGTTTTCCGGAAATTCATGCAAAAAGCATATTATGCCATTAAAAATTCCACCTATACCTATATGTATATGAGGTGCCCTCAAATTATAAAACTAATTATCTGCCATATTTTATGACTTACTTGATAATATATGGCCAAAGTGTCTACAGCTGAGGAACTATACTGCACTGAAGCATCAACAGGAACAAGGGTATCTAGGTCAACTGCTTTCTCTATCCTTTGCAATGCTTTAAACAGTGCAATATCTAGCCAATGAGCAACTCCTTTTGTGAACCAATTATGGTAATCCTGCATTTTCAGATCTTCCATGCCCGTAGAATAAATTCCTTTTGCCAAACTGTTTTGAAAACGAATCAAGTAAGGCAATATGTAAGCATTACATAAAAATTAATCTTTATTAATAAACGTTACCTATGAATAATTACAAACACAAAATATCTTAAGGGAGGGAAGAAGGCTGGAAGGACAAAAAGTAAAATGTATGTTGATGGAGTGTCTCTGTTGTGGAGTGGTCTGTTTTTGTTGTTGTCATCAATGGTGCAACGAAGGAAGGAATCTTAGCATCTCATTTTTTATCAGTGCATTTCTTTTATTCTGCTGCATCCATCAATTTGAGAAATGTAGTGAGGGGTTGAATAATATCCTCTGAATTACCAAAAAATTTGCGTGATCAGAATTTTCTAAGAATCATATTTGATAGTATATTAGATGCACAGGCATATAAGATGCACCCTCATTTTTTTGGGATGTAGATATTTGGAAAAATGTTTTTACAGTCCCTGCAAAAACAGAGCATTAAAAAAACAGCAGTGGCCAGTGAAAAAAAAGTTTCAATGGGGATATCACACTATTTAGATCACTTTTTTGACAAAGTTATTACAAGTGTGTCATAATCTGTGTTGGAATATTTTGACATATTTTTGGAGATTGTTTTACCAGTTTTTTCTGGTATCACTAGACTGTAGGCCAGAATGGTGCCTTGACTAGGACCCGAACCTGGATCCCTTGATATCATGCTGAGTACTTTCACCAGTTAAGCAGCCTCGGTTGCTTAACTGACTTAAGCACTCGGCATGATATCAATTGATAAGTGATCCATGTGATCTTGAAGTGACAAGACTTAAGTGATCCAAGCCCAAGTCCCAGGGTAGGCAAATGATTTTTCCTCTCTGGAATTTTCGCACATAGTTGGAGTAGTTTATCATACTATGGCCCACAAATGTGTACATTTTTAATGCTGCCAGATCTCAGTATGTATGATGCAAAGCCTATCCACAACCACAAAACCAACCTTCAAATTGACCAAACAATGTTTTCAATAAGAGAGGCACACTAAGCACTTACATTGCAAATCTCTGCAAGATGAGGTAGAGTTCAAAGAGGGAAGTTCCCATTTGCAGGTGCTCAGAGTCAGTCATAGCATCTTCAGGGTTATCACTAAACCTCAATGGTTTAAGCTTCCAACAAGCATCAGTTACTATTGGCTTTGCTATCTCTGAAAGCTGAAACATTGAATTTATTAGGTCTTCACAATCATTTAATTTCACTCAATATTTTAGAGGGTAGGTAAAAGGAAAGTTTACCTCATAATCATACACCTTGTACAATGTTTTGGTGTAGGGGAAATGCAAAATCCTGAAAATAAAAAGATAGGTCAGTGAAAAAAAAACACTTGGTTCATGCTCAGTCATGCAAAATTATGGAATGTATTGTTGAAAAATAATATTGTTTCAACTTTTCTTTCAATCAAAGATTTTACTCCAATAGCATTAATTTACAAAATATGTATGTACATATAGTGCCAAAATTTCACTTTCCAAAGAAACTTGGCATCTTATTCAAAAACCCAACTGGGAGTAAAGATTACATTCCTCTTTATTTATTTTTGTCACAAGCCTTGCTTCAGATGACAAATCTATTATCGACAAATTCTGCGTTGACACAATAACTGACTCTCAGGCTGTAGTAAATTATCTTATGGCAATATTTAAATTTTACCAATAAATTTCTATTTAATATTATAAACTATAGGAAATAGAATCAATCACACTGTATTAATGATAGCTGCAAATACTACATTACCACTGATTTGTTACAAGATACTTAAAACATTTTAACTTGTCTTTACGAATCAGGTACATATAATATAATTTCCCCATAATATATTTTCTTCACATATGATAGTCGTATTCAAGCCACTATTTTTACTTGAAAGGGCCTCGTGCACTATGAAAAGTAATTAACAGCCATTGATGCCCAAAAATTCACTAAAAAGCTCGATATAATGATCATTTTGAGAAATTCCCGGTTAATCCAGACTTTGCATAATCTGGTCAACCTCTACCTCATATAGACTGAATTATCGACGGTGAACTGAATGTGCATGTAATTTTGTAAATAAATTTACCATTACATAGTTACTTTTGCAACAATATGCATGAGCCTTTAATGTAAAAATGATTACCACACTTACTCTTGGAAATGTTTTTCATGGAAGTCTAAAGCTTGCTGCAAATCAGACCTCAGCAACTGAGTCACTTTTATGGCATGTTTCAGCTTTGTATCATCTGATGTCTCATCCATTTTATTCTTCTCAAGGATGGCATACACCCTAAATAAAGAATAAGAATGAAACACCATTAGCGAAATTATAGCAATAAAATATGGCATTATGACCTCGATAAACACGTCTCTAGGAAATTTTTTCATCTACACTAGGCTGCCTTTCCCTCCAACTCCTCCACTTCATCTTCATGGTCAAAACTCATATCGCACTTTTATTTCAATAAATTAATAAATATCTACCTATCATTACCATATTTTAATTTATTAATGTACAGTTTTACCGTAAATATACTAACAACTAATGTCTTCAGCAGTGTGACCTTAATTTGGCACACTCCCTGAGACACCACCCCATGCAGTTGCCCCAGTTGATTACTCATACGATGAATTCAGACAGCACTAAATCAGTTATGCTTTAGTAGGTCAGCTGCACATTGAATTGAACAAAATGTTTCAATGCAAGAATCAGATTTGGAAATTTTGGAAATATTTTTTGGAATTTGGAAACATTTGGCAATGTGGATCCAATTGGAGATAACTCAAACTGCATCTAGCAATCAAACAATGACACAACAACATAAAATTTTACGCATCAGCTGCCATCCCCGATGTTTTGACACTCACTGGCATACTCTACCTAACCCTTCCGAGGAGAGCAATGTAGGCATGTATTTGTGTGTTGGCTAGGGCGATTGTGGGAAAAATGTTATTGAGAATACATAAGGCTGTTATCTCCTTCCTTTCTGAGAAAGGCTATGATGGTTGCACTTCCTTATTATTTTGATGTAGGGTGATCTACTCCAGAGTAGTTAGGGGAGGGCAGTTCTTCCTAGGATGAGCTAACATTAAATTCTTTCTTTAACATCATAAATTATGGCTAAAAATTAAGCAATTAATGTGTATACATATAGGTATCAGATCCATAAAAAAACGGCAAAGAAAGTAACTTTGGAGTGCACATTTGATAAAAATTCCCTATCAAACTAATCAATTTCAAGCATTAGCATTTCCGTTAGTGCTGCAACAATAACTGCTTCCCCAGCCAGCTGAAAAATGTTGATATGAATTACCTATAAGGATCCACCATTGCCTAAGCAAATAGGGAAGAATGTATCCCATACTTTTCTCCTGCATGCAGTGGCAGCAAAAAAAAAGAAAGAAAACCTAGGCATCCACAGGTGAAGGGCTAATTACCACTGCGAATGAACTAGGCAATGCTAATGCCTAATTATGATCTTCGGAAATGTATAATATAGAAACATTTTTGTAAAATCCAACAACTGTCGCACATTATCAGCATTAAAATGACCCCAGTAAGAACAGGTTTGGAATTCCACGTGGATCCCACGTGGGATCCACCACAGAATGTGGATATTTGGTGAAGGTGGAAATTTCTCCATTTACCCACGGTGGAAATTGAGTGGATTTTGAGTGGTAATGGAGATTTCTTTGAATGTGCAAAAATTCACTTCAGTGAGTAGTTATATGGAGCTTGTTAGTATAGTTGATCTTTTTTAATAAATAATGTCGGTCATAAAAGTTGAAAATTGGGTCGTAACTGTAGCTAACATAATATAAAAGCTACAGATTTCGACAGTGGGTAGCAAATGAAAAATCAAATCTAATATTGTGAGATTATGCTACAAGTATTCCAGTATTGTGGATTAACAACTATGCATCGATTCAATGTGAAATATAGCACAGTTTGAGTCTATTTGGTGGAGGTGGAAATTTTCAGAATTTCCACCAATTACCCACGGTGGAAATTAATTGGATTTTAAGTGGAGGTGAGGTGTTCCTTATATGACAAATGTTGAGTCTTTGAAAAAATCTTGTTTATTCTCATAAATATTGACTTTATATTCATTCTTTGTGGCAACATAGGTTTCAATTAATTAATGCCTGATAACTGTTGTTGTGATTGGATAGTATATCCTCAAGCCATCACACGGCATTGACATTTAAAAATTAGTTCTCACAGTTACTTTGGCGAACAGAAACGACCAGATATATACCACCTTCTTGAAGCATTACTATCAGTTGCGAGTTAGACATGAGATATAAGTTGAACTGTGCGGTCGGGTAGGTAGTAATGATATAATATCATATGTTGACATTGAGAATCAACAGTGTCAACTTATATGTTATAGGTATGTTCATAATGTGATTCTGTAGTAGTGGCATTAAAAGTATAAATAAATAACATTTTTATTTTGGGATTCAAGAAAGGAAAATGTTTCATTTGTTGCAATTTTGCCCTGTAAATAAAAATTTTATAGCCAAAGATACAAGGATTTTCTGGATTGATGATCAATGTTTTGCAGCAGGGCAATTCATGAGTGGGAATGATGTGGGTCTCATGTGGGAATGATGTGGATTTCACATGAGAATAATGTTGGTCCTACGTGGAGTTTAAGTGGATCCCCGGCGGAAATTAGAAGGTTAAAGGATTTTGGTGGAATCCACGCAGGTATGATGCAAAATCCACGCGGGACCAATGTGGATCCCATATGGAAATTTGCCATCTTCGTGGAAATTTTCTGGATTTGGTGACCAAATTCACGTGAATTCCACCAAAGATTTCCACCAAACTTCCACCTCCATATCCACGTGGTCCCCACTTGGGTTCCACCAACTTGTTCTCACTGGGATAAGAAACTAAAGGAAATATAGTTGACAGATAAAATATGCTCCAATGATAAATCATTGAATTTTACACATACTATACATGACTGTCAAAGATACCATAACATATTAATGAAAAATACTGATAAAAAAGTTTCCATGAAATATCATTGAATTTTATACTGACCAGCCACAGCTGTCTGACGTGCGACTGTCAATGATATCATAATGTATAAATGAAAAATACCCATAAAAGTTGCGTGCAATGAAGTAGATGATCAATAAATACTAAGAAATATATCTCACCATTCCTGAGCACACTGTGTGGCAGCATCTCGTAAACTTCCTTCAATATCACAGCCATTTTCTACAGTTTTGAACCAACTGAACAATGATGGAGAGAATAATTCCATTCCATCTGGACATTTGAGGGTTCTCAAATGTGCAAATATGCTAAAGTGAAAGAAATAAAATACAAATAACAGTCATTTCAATCAACATGCCATGAAAATAATTTGAAAATAGATTAAATGAAATGAAGACAAAATGTAGCCAAAGATGTGTTAGCACTAGACTAAATTTTACACAATTCTAGTGTAATTAATTCAGAAATTATTGTTGCAGTGTGATGAAACACCTACCTTAAAAGAGCTCTTAACTGGAGCTCAGCACTTTTGTCATCCCTTGAGAGTCTCCTCACTTTTTTAAGGCAGTTAAAGCACGAGGGCAATAATTTCTTAAAGGAATCCCAAAACAGTTTCTCCTAAATGAAAAAAAATGTTTATAAATTAGTAAAAAGCCACTACAAGCAAATTGCTTGAGGAAAAATAGTTTCTGGGACTGAAAATCAACATGGTCTTTTGGCTTTCCAGGTCAATGCACAATCCACTATACCACAGAGTCATGATTTCCAAAGGCAATTTTTGGAGGATCTGTAGAGACAAGCTACATATCATGTATGTACCATTACAACCCATCAAGGATCACACTCGTAAGGCAAGATTATGCTTCAAGGAAGCCTCTGTCTATTAAGGAAGGATCTCTGCCTTCAAGGAAGCCTCTGCTGCTTCATAAGGGGCATGAAAAGGTGGCTTCAGCACCACCCATTGACAAATTTTTTAGCTCGAACATATCAGACTTAACCTTCTAATTTTACATGCCATCACTTGTTTTTGTTGTATGTTACATGTTGTTCTGCAATTGTTTGTTTTTCTTTGTACTTGTAGGTATTACGTTTTTGTGTATTGATTACTGTTTTGTGGCCATGAATGTATATTTCTCTATTACATGATTCGGTGCAGCGATGTATTTACACATGTATATTTTGCACTGTTTTGATTACTTGTTATTTTAATAATGTATATTTTGTATTGATGAGATCTAATCCACTAAAGGTTAGATGAATGATCAATAAATATTATTATTATTATTAGTTCCTTTACCTTAACTATCAAACCACTTCTTTTGTTATACCACAATGTATATAAGTCAAGACATTTCTAGCTCTTTTTCACAAATGAAAACCAACCTTTGATTTATAGTTGAGTCATTAATTAGGATAACTTACTTGGGGTCAATATTTCAGTATATGGCTGGCATTAAAATAATACTCTTCTCCTTTAGGGGCATGGGCCATGAAGAATATTTGCTGAGCTAAACGTTAAATTTACTTTCTGCATTTCATATTATGGCCTACCAATGCCAAATATATCTGGTATCTCTGGTTTGAGGTATAAATCCATTCCACGCCACCAATTGTATTTTAAAATGGCCATTAAAATATAAATGAAATAATATTCCACTGAGGAAAAATCATTTGCCTTGACCGGGATTATGAATGAATGATTTTTCTTTAGTGGAATATTGCACTTGCACCGATGACTATGAGCACTTGCAGGTGACTCCATAAAGGTAAATACTGTGGCTCATACCAGTATCCTCAAAATTGGCATAAAAATATCGATACTTGTAGGTTTGCTTCTGGTCATGCTTGGAGACTAAATCACCATTTAGTTTTTTTTAAACATTCGGTATTTTTCACAAATTGATAGAGAAAAATGAAACTTGGAGGGGAATGGCATTAAGAGGGCTGAATGATAAACTACATTGAGATTTAATTAAAATAAGATTTTCAAGAGTGATACGAGAGTACTAGGGACAGAAATATTTTAACAATTAATATTTTTATGATAAAAATTAATCAAATTTCTCCTCCGACCTCACCATTCATTATCTCCTAATAACAACATATTTCTTCTATTTTTCACCAAATAATGCTTCTCCAGGATTTGCCCTCAATTTTAGTTGCATAAATGCACCACAAGTGAGGGCCTCAGAGTCAACGTAATACAAGTGACATCAACACGAAAAACGATATAAGTGCATATTTTCTAAGTTGGTACCGTCGCGTACCGTCAGGTAGCTACAGGAAAAGGAATACAAGTGTTCGAAAGTATGGCGCTGCAATCTAGCTCCTGAACACTTAAGCTACTTTGCTTTTTGTAATTTTTTACTGGAGTAAAGTGATATGGGTGACTTTGGACGATGTTTTTCACTTGTATTACTTTGACTATCAGGCCCTCAAGTAATTTTAATGGAAAAATAAAATTAACTTTTATTAATAATACTTACTTCATCTTCACTGAAAGTTGTGCCCCCCAGTACACATGGCACAAGTCCATCCAATAGACGTGAAAATACTGCAAAATGCAGAGGGTGGTCAACATGTATGTTGACAAATTCTATCCACTGAGCCAAAAACTGGTGGTACACTCCAATTCCAGCTTGTGCCAAATGCTGTGTCAACACAATTACACCTTTCGATGAAAATTCTCCTTTCCAACTGTAAGGACTACACTGTAAGCACAAAACAAAAGTTGCCTTCAAAGCAAAGAGGATTTTTACAAAGATAGGCACAACATTATTGTATTTAACACTTGAAATATTCCATTAATATATTGTAAATTCAAAGCAAAGTAGCAGTTTAAAAAAACAATTATGGTAATTATCTTAATTTAAAAGTACCTCAAAGATTTTAACTACAAGTAATGACTCTCACTACATATACCAAAAAATACTGAAAGGACATAAGCATGCATTCACTACACTATGATCAATGTCAACCCAAGGATAGAGAAAACGTAGTGAATATGTACAAAGAACACAATAACTACCATCAAAACAACGCAATGACAAATACAATATGAATCAAAAGATTCAACATATAATTAAAAATTCTAAAAATATAGCATACACTTTCCAGTCTAATTTTGATAATCTTCAATAAAATTAGTCATTGTATGTAATTTATTTTTGCAATCACATATTAATTATTGGGGCTCTCCCAAAACCTACTTATCAGCCAATACTAAACTGATGCTGCTGATATTTCATAGAATCTGTTAAACTGATATTTTAAGAAATACTTTCTTTATATATCTACATTTCAAATTTTTAGGAAGAGGTGAATGGGTAAGCTGGTTTCACAGTTTGTGTGCACTGATTTGCTATGATAGAATCTCCTTGAAGGAAAGGAGCACAAGACATCAGGATGACCATTAATTTTACAATAGTTTTCTTAAACAGATTTTTGAAATCAAAAGTGCTTGACTCCAGAAAAGTTGTGCCCTGCCGCTCTGAATGGACCTTCAGCTGCAGCAGCCTTGTTTGTTTATTACATTTCGTGTACAGGAGAAAAGAAAAGCAACCAAG
Source organism: Pyrrhosoma nymphula (assembly GCA_963573305.1). NCBI lineage: Eukaryota > Metazoa > Arthropoda > Insecta > Odonata > Coenagrionidae > Pyrrhosoma > Pyrrhosoma nymphula. Next base: position 112,023,026 of record OY754330.1, on the reverse strand, counting down.
AAAGGGAGAAGCAGGTAGTGGACATTTATTAGCCAGGTCAACCTTTTCTGTAGATTGTGAAAGGGGCCATTTTTTTACACACTAGTGGAGATAGCTATGAATTGATTTATTTTAATTTCACTGAATTCTAAAATGGAAAATAAATGGAAATTTCACTGGATGCCGGCGCCACATTTAATTTTCTCTTTGATATTTGATTAATTTTATTCCAAGAAGTATGCTAATTCCTTGATTTTAAGAAATAACATCCAATGATAAAGTTAGCAAGCAATGCAGTCATGAGCCTCATTCGAGGAAAACGCACTATTCTCTAACTACCCAGGAAAAGAGTACCAACTCCAGAATAGAAAGAAAAAGTGGCCACTGAAGCCTCCCTTGGTAAGATTGGGCCATAAAATTTGGAGAAGCACTAGAGCTGGCAAATACCAGCGCATACCAGGGAATATGCTCCCCTTGGTACAGGTTATGAGGGAAAAAATTGAAATGAAAAACTGACAGATAAGTACACTAAATTGTTTAAATATCCTTCTTGCATCATTCATAATGAATTGATGGAATTCGGAGTACCAGTGAGTAAAATATCAGCATTGAATGGGATCAGAAAAAATTGTATTCGACCAGCCCCATTAGTAATATTGTTATATGCAGCACACTTGACCAATAGAAACATATCTACATGTACATATTTATAGAATTCAATCAATCCAAAAAGTCCACAAAAATGAGTATTTTTGCACAAATGATACCATCTAATTTGCTAATTACTATCTTTTGAAACCAATAATGATTAATTAAAAAAAAGAAACACAATTCTCCAGCAACCTGATGGATTAAAATTTTACATAAAAGATCATGTGTATCTATACTAGACACATCATAAAACTAATGTATATATGACTGCATGTGGTTATCCTAACTACTACAACAATAGCACACACATTATAAAGATTTTCACCTTCACTTTCCACATTTTTTAGAAATGTTTACATTTTTAGTTAATAGAAGTGAGACCTGATTAATGATAAACATAGGTTCAGAATGATACAAACCTCTGCAATTCTCCCTTCTCCAAAGAAATTAGTTTTAGTAAGAACATACCAAACTCCTCTATGAAAACATGGTCAACTCTAATCTAATCACCTGGATAAAGGCATTTTTTAGTCTTTAACGAAATACTCAATTTCTAGAAATACAAAAGAGGGAACTACCTATTTCTGTACTGAGTCAAATAGGTACATACTGGTTTTGAAGCAGCGAGACCATCCAATGAATCAAGTGAGGAGTTCTGTAAAATTAAAATGCTTATTACGTAAGATTGAAAGCACACCCATAAATTCATGTTTTAGCTAGGGCAAACAAAGCGAGGACAGAGAAAATGTGTGCCAAGATTGAGGTAAGTAAAAGGCTATCAGGGTATCTTGGGTTAGAGTAGATGATTCACTCACAGGGTCGGACTGGGAAGAAATTTTGGCCCGGGCATTCAAGGGCCGACCACATACATTTTGTAGTGCTCCCCTCCCTCCACTTTTGTCTGAAGAGCAGCGGCCTATTGGGCATTTGCCCCAATGCCCTTATGCAGGGGCGGATTAAGGGGGGGGGGTGGCCGCCCCCCCCCGTAATTCCCGGTAAAATAGAAAATATGGTAATCATTAAGGATGTTCTCCAATGGAAGTTTTTATTTCACCAGCTCAATATACAATGTTTAAATACAATTGGAATACACTTCATTTTTATAATTGGAATGTGGTGTAAAACCTGGGAGACCTGCATCTTCACAAGAATGGCATTCTTTACATCGTTTGTTAACGTTTTTCAACTGTGATTATAGAGCTTTGCTCAATAATTTATCACATCTACTATATATAAAAAAGCCACACCAAAACTATGTTCCAAGCACTTCATTTCTTTTAACTTTCCGAGGGAGGTCTGTCCGGACCCCCGTTTTGTTGAGAGGTATTGCATACCCCCCAGGCGCCGCGGAAAGTAGTGAACCGCCCCCCCCAAAACAACAACCTTAATCCGCCCCTGCCCATATGGCCAGTCCAAACCTATTCACTCATATACATACATTTAATATGTGAAAGTAGGATGAGCACTATTAATAATTTAGCTATTGAACTAATATTTTTTTACACTTGAAACTTTTAAACTTTAATTAATTAATAATTAATACACTAGAATAGTCTAGTCTTAGAACTGATGAAGAGAAGACGACCTAATTTAATTGTAATAATAATGTTTCCTTACAAATAGGCAACCACCAATACACATACCTTATCCGTCTCCAGTTCGTAGAGCAAAAGGATTTTCACAAGACTGCGGTGCTCTTGCATAGCCACCTGAAAATTTTTGACTGCACCAACAGCAAGGTTCAATTTCACCATTCCTTGAACTTTTCCTTTTCCCTTCTTTTCCAAGGGACACCACAGTGTCTGGCCCGTGACTGGGATACTCTGTATGAAACACAAATATATAAATACATATATATCTATGAAGTTGCATGAATTTAACTCCTACGTACAAGTTTCATCCAACATGCCAAGTCTGCAAGTTTGCCTGCTGGCCAAAATTTCAATCCAATAGCAGCACACATAAGCTGTAGAGGATTATTTATTTTAGGAATGGCAAGCGTACAAGAAAATAGCCTGGTCTTGCTCAAATATTAACACAATACGTTTTGGCTTAAATATATTTACTCTGTACCAAGAAAATCTCACATTAGCAACTGAAAATTTTTAATTTCTGAACATAATTGTCTTTTCATTGGTTGTTCAATCCTAAGATTGGTTGATGGCAGTCCTATTTCTTTCCCTATCTATTTCTAGCTCCTTCACTCCCTGGTAGTTCTTCTTATGTACTTTCCTCTTTACTATTTACCCCTTGGAATTCCTCTTGGGATTTCACCCTCCATTTATCCTTCAATTATATTCTTTACAAACCCATTATGCCTCAGGGTGTGCCCAGTCCATCATCCTTTGACCCTAATTTAACCTATGGGTATGATACATATGTAATTTGTGAGGGGAAGGTGGATAATCAATAGTCTTTCAGACCTCTGAGTTTCAGATTGGTGTGTGAATCTAATCAGGAGCAGTGGCGTACGCAGGATTGACTTATAGGGGAGGGTGGGTTTGACTTCTGGGGGGGTTTCATTAATATTTATGTGCATCATCATAAAATGATAATGAGATTATTATTCACTAAAACAATAATTAAATTAACATTCTCTTTTCGTGAAGACAATTCAACTATATTTTTCAGCCCAACAACCAAAATTCTAAATGCTAGTTCAGGTAAACGAATGTTTTTGGGGGGGTTTAAACACTAAACCCCTCCCCTCCCCCCCCCGGTCCATACACCACTGATCAGGAGTGTATATTTTCAATTTAATAGGAGACACCTGATGCATACATATTAATATGCCACCCTCATTGTCTTTTCTTTTTGCAGCACAATGAGGATCCACGTGAGTAAACTCAACCTGAGTAAGTAAAATGTACTCTTCTTAGCATTTGATGTAATACCCCCATTCCAACTCAATTCTATTAGGTACCATCAAAGACTAAAGGACTGAAACCAACACTTGCTGAGTACAAAGAGCTCAGGGATTTATATAGACATTTCAATTCTGTAAAGTTTCAAAAGCAACTAAATTATATAATGAATGATTAAAGCCACCAGAACACATCAGTCAAGTCTTATTCAAATAATACAAAGAACTTCTTTAAAAAGGTCTAAGCTGGCATCTAAACTTTGGTATGATCCTTTCAACATAGTACATATATACCTTTACAGAAGAGGAAATTTATCAAAATCATTCACTACAAGGACACCTATAGGGTGGTTCTCAGGTGAGATCTGAATTGCATTAGGACTACTTAAGAATTCTACATGACACTAGGTGGACCCAAAATGAAGCATGCTGCAATGAATACCTATCAATGCCCTAATAAGATTAGGTTGGCTAGCAGTGAAGACATAGAAAACATAGTTTGACATATGTTTATGATTATGAAGAAAGGAGGCCTCTGGCAATGGAACTAGCTATCTTTGTTTGGGATTAATCAGATTTGCCATTTAGAATAATCATTTAGATCATAGTTTATAGATCATCATCTGCGACTCATCCATAGAGACACAAAACCGTCAAAATAATATTTCTTACATGGCAATACAAACATTTACTCCTATTTTCATCAAAATCTGAGAGGTCAAGGGTCAGCTCCTGTCCAAAGTGGCATGGAATGACCCAGTTATAATGCCTTTGTGGTCCACCAAAGATGGGAATGCAAGGGATGAGAGGACTTCAGAGAAGGAACAACCCATTAGGTTGTATCCTATACCACCCTTTGGATGCACTTGGGATAGTTTTACTCTTTGTATAATAAAAATACATAACTGTTTGCGAAATTTTTTAAATGCTGAAAATGTCACCCAGACCAGACCACCCCTTCCGCCCACTCCTAGCTATGCCACTGCCTTTCCTTGCCAATCTTTCCAACTATCATCATAGCTGGCCTCCTCAAAGTTGTTGTTAACCTCCCCTTATAACCAAAAAACTAAGTTTTCGATCTGTACACTTTACATTATAGTTTCAATTACTCTATACTTAAGTTTGACTATTAAAATGAAGGGTGGCAAACCAAAGTTCCCCAACAATTTAAGGTGAATGTTCCTCCTACTGAATAGAAAATCCTAAAGTAAGGCATACCTTGATTGGTAAGACATATGAACCAATCAGCTCATCATCGTGTTTCCCAGTGGAGGCTGTCACAGCTATTTCTTTCATGAGTTTCCTCAAGCCTTTCACACCTTTCACTCCTCCAATTTTCTTCATTTTCTCTCCCACAGTTTCAGCAGGATCAAAATCCCTAGAAAATTGAATCAAATTGTAAAACCAATTCCATTGGCAAATCAATCCCCCAAGATGTGATTACTACCAAGGAGAATAGAGTTCACAGAAAAATTTCTAAAATTACACATTGTATTCAATTTGAGCACTCACCACACTTCAATGTTGAGCTGATCCTCAAGGCACTTTTGCAAAGGCCTAATGAAAAAAGATGTCCCAAGTTAATTATATACAATCATTAAATAGTATGTCATATAATAATTGAATACAGATGCAATACAACTAATATGAATTGTTGGCATTTAATCTTAAAAACAGCATTGATTGATTTTTGTAATTGTTAATAGAGGTGAGCCTAAACCGATAATGATATTGGTTGATAGCAATATGTCTATTGTAATGTTGGCAAACACTGAATTAAAAGAATCATTAACAAACAATAGAGTCAATAATGCTGTCTGCTAATGCATGTGTGTATATACCCTATCTACATGTATACAATACACAGATATTTCCTCAAAAATTGGCATTTAAAAAATCAGGTGTGCATCTTACATGAGGATGTGTGTTAAAGACCATGTCCTATTGGCCTTTCTTCTGGCACAGGGGGGTGCTGCTGGCTATCCCTACCAGCATCCTCATGTGCTTTAATGAGAGGAGGCAATACTCTGTGCACCTCACAGTCGAGTATCTTATGGCCTAGTTAGTCAACAAAGAATTCAATTTCTCTCTAGTTGTGCACCAGTCACATACGCCTATGCTGGGAACTTGGCTTTCAAACGAGCACCAATGTACTATACCATGTGCAGAAAGAATAAAACTTGCTCTCCATAATATTCATTCTAATATCAATGATTAATACCAAACTCTCTCACTTTCTATATAATCACAATGTGCAGTACAAACGTTTTTTGGAATCTTCTTTAAAAAGTTACATTGCACCTCTTAAGAAAGGGGGAGTGTTACAAATGTGTAAATACAGTATTGAAATTTCACTCCAAGAATCAGTTAGTTGTCCCCAAATTTTTTGTGCAAACAAATGAAGGTAGATAATTAGGTACTGATTTGCTGTTCAGAAAAATGTCATCTCAAAACAAGAGGGGGAAAGTCAATATTTGCTCTGTAAAAAATTGATTGCTTTGCAAGCTATGTATACTCACAAGGAGAAATGTTCTTCCCATGATGGTTTTAAAGTTGCTGATTTGACTGAAGTGTTATATCTGTGACTTCCAGAAGCAAGGTAGAGTGTGCAGTAAGGGTCACTTAGACCTAAAAGAAACAAAAATATCATTGAACTTTCAGAAAGATGTAATGATGTATTTTCCAAGAATACACTTGGTTACATTAGATATTTACCATTTGCATCCTTGGGCTTTAAATCCTTGGCTTCAATTACTTCAACATTTAGGACTATATCAGGAGCCTTTTAGACCATGAAAAGCATAAGAGTAAGAAAGATTAAAGCAGAATAAAACACTAATTAGGTATACATACATATATTGGTTTAAAAAATCATTATTGATAAGAAAAAAAAGAGATTTCAACAAAAGTCAACACAAAATTAAAATACCTCATAAAGTAATATTTACCATTGTGATTTCAACAAAATAAGTTTTTTTTACCTCTTTTAATTTTGCCGCTTCAAGGAGACCGCTATGTTTCTCTTCATCAAACTTGAAGGCCTCTTTCAGATAGGCATACAGCTCCTCTCGTTCTTCCTCAGTTCCATCACCAATCATGTGCAAGGTTTCATACAACACTTCAGAGTAGAGTTCTTCCAACTGCGATTATTAAAAATAAAGGAAATGCCATAAATAATACTTAACTATCATGAATTAAAATTTGACATTTAAAAAACTCTCAATTTCTTTAATGCAAAGGCAAACAGGAGTAAAAAATGCAACATATATACCTATCATCTTATGTCACAGATATGGATGTAAATTACATACTGAGACATCAAGGAATAATAGTACGTGGGGGAAAATTCTGATGGAATCCAGTTGCCTCTAGACTGGATATAACCAGGTCCAGCTGATGGAAAAAGGAATTAAATTATAATGATGTATGCTAAAAACATAACACACAACAACAGGAAGGGGATAGACCTAACTCTCTTTAGATAGATAATGTTGCCTCAAGATTGATGTGGCGAAACTTATACATGACGAAAGAAGAACTCTTACTCTCTCTCTTTGAGCGAATAGTGTTTTCAGTTAGCAGTTTTTGCCTGAAAACACTATTAGCTCAAACCTCACTCCAGAGACCAGTCTCTGGAGTGAGGTTTAGTGACTTCCAGAGAACGTCTCTCCTATCCAATAACCCTGGTGACATCCCAAGGTAGAAGACAATGGACACTGGAGGTCAACCAACATAGCAAAAGCAGAGAACACCTGAACTGGTCATTTCCAGTCGATTCTGTTCTCTTTGCTTTGAACTTAATTTAAATTAAATTTCTCCAAGGCAATTGGTGATACAAAGAGCATACAAGAGTGTATGATGAGTGTATACGTAGTATTAGTGACAAATTACACTGAGTAGCGACAAAAATTCATTTATTTAAACATTTATTTCTACTAACATTGTTCATCATGACTTTTTTCAATTTTCAATTGCTTTACTATTATGCTAATAATTAACTTAAGGTACGTACATCGAATGACGCAAGTTGATCTTACGGAACTTTTGGCGACATCGCTGTCTCATTTGACTTTTCCCATTTGATTTTTTACGATTTATTTGCTTAATTAACATTTTAAATTAACCAGCGATATTAACGTTGATCCAGGCGAGTACTGGAGGGCCTTGATTCCTTCGGGGAAACGCGATTCGAATCAGGCGTCGCCAAAGCGAAAATCCTGTACGGATGTCCTACGTCAGACGCCAGTCTAAATCGTTCGCGATACATATGTATTTCCATTTATGAAATAAAAACTAACCTGCGTAAGGGAACCTTTTATTATTTTGTTATAAATTATGACTGAAAATCTAAATTCAACCTTTGATAACTCAGTAACATGAAATGGGTGAAAAAGTTTTTACGATTGAAATACGTAATGGAACTTTCAAAAAATCCACGGCTCAAAATACAGGTTGCCATGTATGGTGACGTCACTAGGCAGAATGTCTAATTGCAATATAAGTGTAGTAAAATATCTTGTCTGCGTGTTTGTTAGCTAACAATCACATATCCATTCACACGAAAAACGAAAATAATTTGTCGACGTAATTGCAGGGTAGACGTCAATAAAATGGAACTTTGGTTGGAAAAATTCCCATTTTTACAATATTCCAAAATTATAAAACTGGTAAAAGAGTCCCAAGAAAAAAGACTGAACGCTGCAGAAATTAGTGGAATCGAGGCAAACTTGTAAACAGCAGATAGCATAGTCTATTTGCACGTTAATGCGTAGAAGTTTTATTTTACGCGATACGGCACGATTTTTACTGCCCAGTGACGTCAAGATCAAATCCAACATGGCGACGTGTCTTATTCAGCGCAGCGTGAAAATACGTCCTTATGCACTGAATAGCTAACTTGATTTATTTTACGGCATGGGCTATTAATTGGAAAAATAAAAAATAGTAGACAGCCCTATTACCTGCGTCAATGACTCCTCAACGGTTCACGGACCTTCCGAAAAGTAAATTATTTCCTAGCTTTGAAACGAAAGCAGAATTTGAGAACGCACCACTCTGCGATAAGTTCCTCCGTTTAAAACAACCACCTCTGCAAACCTGGAGCGCGAGAGTACGGAATCGTCAAGAGAGATATTCCCGGGCTAAAAAAAGAGCGAAAAAACGAGGTGCACCAAACATTGCAATCACTCGCGTACATTTAACTTATATGATTCCTAACCGTGGAGAGAGAATTGTGGACATGCTAATCAAATCTGAAAATTCCTGTTCCCACATTATCCATGGGAACTAAAGACGGGAACACCTAGGATGACACTGGGGGCCAAGAAATATTAAGTGAGAGGTTCAATTTAGGTACAAATTCAAATGTTACAAACATGCCCATCACGCCGTTCCTTTTCGGTGTAAGTACAGTCAAAAAAGTTTAATTCTTTATGATAGGCCTGTAAAGCTGACTTTAACAATTTCCTCCACACTAACCCATGCCTCTATGGCAACAATCACACACGTACATTGCTTCATACACGCTCCCATGTTCTCAAGACTCGAAGTATTCCTCGTCTTTAAGAGTGTCTTTCACCACATGTATCCATTAATCTCTCGGTCAACCCCTTCCGCTCACATCGTTCACTCCTCTATCATCAATCTGCTTCGTTATTCGGATTCCCTAATTTTACGTATTTATGAATCCAAAAATGAGAAGACAACTACTGTGTTGAAAAACGATAGGACTAGAAACAAGGATACAGTACGTAAAAACATTCGTGCGGAGCGTGGCACTCTATGGATCAGAAGCATGGACTGTTGGTATAGCAGATCATAAAAGATTAGAAGCATTCGAAACCTGGTGTTTGAGGATGATACTGAAGATCAAAGGGACGGGTAAAAGAAGAACCAGGTGGATTGGGCACACCCTGAGGCACAATGAGTTTGTGAAGAATATCATTGAAGGAAAAATAGATGGAAAAGTCCCAAGAGGAAGGCCGAGAAATAAATACATGAACCAAACAAAGAAAAAGGCACACAAAGAGAACTACCAGCGAATAAGGGAACTAGCATTCGTCAAGGAAGGGTGGAGGGCTGCAGTCAACCAATCTTAGGATTGAACGACCAATGAATGAATGAATGAATCCAAATGTTATTTTTTTTAAACTGAATATAGTTTTAAACGAGTATACTTGAATTAAAATACAATTTTTATTTAATTTATTTTGTCGCTTCACCTCGCTTGGCCGGGCGCATAGGAAGGGGTGCTTAATATGCCATTCAATTATTACGCAAGATGATTGAGGAAGGGATAGGGGGTTGGGCTCTTCGACCATTATCTCATGTTCGGTGGTGCCGGAGTCCGAGGCCATCTTGCGTAAGGTTTCATTAATTCGTGAGATTGTATTCGTACCACTTTTTTCATCACCGTCGATTTTTTTTTAACCGCAAAATAATATCTGCCCAGAATTTTGCAAAATCAGCTTCAAAAAGAGTATTTTTTCTCGTAGGTTATCATTTCCATAGGAGAGATATTCACAGACAGCAGTAAGAAGGAAATGATTTCAAATTCAGTAAGCCTATCCTTGGTTAGAGCGATTTTGTCTAAGTACAGATTTGCGTGAAACATTGCATAAGTGTTATCATCAGTGATATCTATAGTTCAAGGCGAAAAAATTGCATATTTAGTATTGTATTATTATGTATTTTATTCTGATTTGCTCTTTATGTATCTGTGCATTGACTTTGTATTTATTTGGAAAAGAATACCTAGGTAACCAATCGTTCGTGACTTCATGCTTTACTAGTCCATAGAGGCAAATATGTAACATATAATTCTTGTAAAATTTCCATTACCGCATGTATGGCGAGTTCTACGTACCATAGAAACCGATGTACTTAAATGAAATGTGGTCAAAGAATTGTTTTCGACTTGAAAAGTAATTAAAATGAGCACTCGAAGACTCACAATTACCGCTCCACCATATCGGAATGATCGCGCTGACATCTACATATCGTTGAAAATTATAGTAATCAGTCTGTATCGTTATAGAATAGAATAGAATAGAATAAGTTTATTGTTCTTGGACGTTTTCGTCCACTAAGAACATACAATAAAGTTACATATTTGTAAGAGCTCTATAAATTATTGATTAATAAGACAGTTACATTATCATAATCAATAATAACATGAGACATATAACATGATACATATAACATGAGACATAACATGAGAGGTAACAATTCAATGAGATTTTGCATAATTATTAAATTAACACCCTTCTTGGTTGAATAGATACAAAAAAAATCTTTTTTTAAAAACAAATACAGAACTTGATTTTTTTATGTCGATAGGAATAGTATTCCACAACCTGGCCCCTGCCACACAGAAAGATTTTTGGTATGTAGTGGTCCTATGTAGAGGAGGAATCAAATAATCGGGAGTCATTCGGGTGGTAACGTTAGCCATGTTTACTCTAGGAGGAAAAAATTGCTGCAGATAGCCTGGTTGCTGATTTTGAAAGAGGGAATACATATAAGAACCAAGGAAGTATTTTCTTCTGGTTTTGGCGTCATCGTTAGTGTAAGTTTCTAAATAATCAGTCTATAAAGTACCAGTTCCTCCCGGCAAGCGACATTATTTTGTATTGTGCCGGGCGCCCGTTAGTGGTGCGAGCAACCGGCACAGGCCAACACCACCTTGGTGTTGCACAGACACGGGAGGCAGGCGCAGGGAGCTACGAAGACGTCCCAAGCAATTTCGGCATGAATGAGTACCTTCTCCCCTTGAGGACAAAAATTACTGCGGAGCTTGGCCAATTTAAATTTATTCTAACCCAAGTAATTCAGACCTTGACAATTTCAAATACGAACCAGAATAGCATGTACCTACTTATTTCCACCAATACAGAAAGACCATGGCTTTAAACGATTTCGGATTCATTTGGACCATTGATTAAAGTAGAATAGATTGAACCACAAGGTACGGATAGGACAGGGAAGTATTGGAGCCATAAGAATGCGCGATTGACCATATTGAATGGATCAGTTGCGCAGTTCATACGCCGAAAACACGTATTAATGGCGGAATTGACGATACCGTTAATCTAGAAAAATGCAACCATAATAGCGAAAGAAACGTATTAATTCCGATGGATTTTAACGGTTTAACACCATTTTCCACGTCAAAGATAATTTTTTCGCCATTATGGTTAATTTAACTTACTTCCACTAAGTTACGCTTGATTCAATCATGCCTACTTAAATGCAAATTGAAATAATTACCAAAAAAGCACAGCATGATTCACAAAATTTATGGATACACGTATTGTGCGCGGTATGCATCATAGGTGGATCATCTTTCGAAAAAAAAGGCTTCACTTTCGCGCGTCAAGACGCCATCTATACTCTTCTATAATCTGTGATTTGGACGAGGGGAAGACCAAGAAAGTTGTGAGAACGTGGGCCTTTCATTGTACTTACGCATTGTCTGCCCACCCATAGATTCGACATCTCTGGGGGCTGGCCTTTTCCAAACGGGACGGAAATACGGTGAACCGACCTATTCTACCTTTGAATGCCCTCGCTAAAAGGCCAAACTTCGGAACTTCGGAATGAATGTCATTGGTTCGAGGACGGCGCGAGGTGGAGAACATTTTCTTAAATTATTATTGGTAAAGAAACTAAAAATTCAGCCCGAAAAAAAATCCTGATATAGCATAAAAAATACAAAATTAGCAATGAAGTATCTCAACTTATACGTTTTCGCGAGATGAACATTCGATAAGTCGCGTAAATGAGGCATTCACATCGATTTACTTTTACCTGTTAGAAAAAAATAATTAGGCTAATAAGGATAGGCGGTCGGCGGAAGACATAATTTTGACTACAGAAATTAAATCAAGACCTGATCATAAGAAGTGATGAAAAAAACAAACCCGAATGGAGCGAAACAAGATATTAAGATCCTTTCTCTCGGATGTCCGTACATTTCCAAGTTATAGTGATATGCAAGCATAACATTGTTTGTAAGACATCACCTGGATAACTTTAAAGAAACAGTACACGTCGAGACCCACAGTTAAATTTTCCGTAACATATATGGACAACTTGAAATTTCTACTGATTGTGAGTATGATATAACTGCACACTTACATTAATGTGCATATAGCTTAGATACCGAATCTTTACATATTCAAGAAATTATTTAATAAATAAGCCTAAATTTATTCAGTTAAAAAGTTAATGAGGAAAAAAATATATAAGAATAAGTACAAAATATTTTAGAATTCCTGCCGTCCTTCGAGTAGGATGTTAATCGTGTATACAATTGTAATATCGAAATGTTCTGAGGTAGATTTTAGATTTTGAGGGTGTGTCAAGTACAGGCGACAGTAAAATCATCCGACCGCATCATCAGAGCAGAGCAATATGATGGGAGAGCAACAACTGAACTGCTGGCTAAACAATCCGCATAAACGTATCGTCGATAGAGAAAATTTAATTCCAGTTTATCAGTCTCATACTCAACTAACTTAGTAAATAGTTCCAAATGCCACCGACAGACTTCGCTTCTCTGAATCGAATAGTGAGAATGGAAGTAACTCGTTTTTACATATCGGTTCAATAGTTCCCTAATTGAAATTAAAAATGAATGTAAAGTAGCACCACAGGAAATGTTTTCGTCCGATATGAGTCAGGAGAAATTTGAAAGATTAAAGAATTTGCAATCCAAAAGCTAGTCGATGTATGTGCCTTTTAAGCGGTGAATTAAGTAATGTACCATCCAAATGTATTTAGTATGTACCATCCAACAGTACGTGAGATGTTGTCCGGTCACAAGCAACACGAAGTATAAGAAAGGTGGAGGAAATAATTAAAAGAATCAATACTTAAGGAAACGATAAATTGAGAATATAAAAGAATAAATGTAAACGTGGCGAGGCGACGGTAGGCCTACGCTTATTTTTGAAAATGGGTTTTTCTTTTGAATTCGTCCCTTCAAAATAGTTGTTTTGGTGAGAAAACAAATACATTTCAGGCTGGTTGATGTGCGACTACCCATAGCCGTGCCTAAGGGGTCAAAGTGCAGGTGCACTAGAATAAGCGGATTTCGATGCCAGACACACGTTTTCATAGTAATTGGCTGGTTGTAGAGCCCCGAAGGGGCAAAAATCTTAACCATTTTTCTCACCAAAACAACTATTTTGAAGGATCGAATTCAAAAGAAAACCCAATTTTCAAAAATAAGCGTAGGCCTAACGCGACGGTGCATGACAATGGCAAACAATATTCTATAACATATGCAACTGACGAACAAATATTTACGACAGATGTTCAGTGAGACGTCAACAGTTACGAAAACTTGGCAGGATTTAGAATATAGAATCGCGTAACTGGAGTTTTCCCGAAAGACCACATGGACACTGTTCGACGACATCCAAAGTTTTAATTTCTAAGGTTAACGGCCCCCTCGAAAGGAGTGGAATGACGTATTTCGACACTTGCGACACCCTTGGCTCTACGTACCGTAGTCTATGCGTCATCGGAACACAATTCTTGGCAGAAGTTCATCTATCCAGTTATAACAGGAGAATCTTTTTTAGCCTCATTAAATGCCCAAAAAAATGTCCATACGCTTCCCATAGTATAACTGTGAAATTCAGAAGCAACAGTGAAATTCAGGAACCGCAAGAAATTAGCAGCGGCGCTGTCAGGAAGGATTTTTCGTACTAAAACCCCCTTGGCGGCCATATGAAAAAGACTTATTTAATGAAAATGAAAGGAAAGTCGAGGCCTTGGGGCGCATAGGAAATCCATATGGATAATCAGAGCGGAACAGAAAAGAAACTTTCCATTAATCACATCATTATTTACTGCACTATTTCACCTCTCGATACTGAAACAAAGGCGAAATGGAGTCACTCCAATGCCCCATAAGAAAATACTTGCTGAAGTTGTTTAATTTGTTTATACAACCTAGCGAGCCACCACAAGGGCGTGTAGTACAGCAGCCATAAAAAGGAGTGTACAGGGATGAGAATTGGAAGATAGAAAGGAAAAATTTCATGCCTTTGCTACTGACTCCCGATAAATTAATGCAATCAGAGAAATCAAATAATATACTACCGCAAATATACGAAATCCTGAAACTTTAATAAATCACGAGGGAAAGCGGGAGCCAACCTCGCAAATATCCTTTTTCCACACTCCGGCCTGGATAAATGCAGCGAATGACAAGCACATTTTGCGATAACTTTCACAAACGAAATTAACTTCGTGGTTACATTCATGCCAGGCATTGAAAGATGATTAAGAATGTGATATCGAGTAAATTATGTCGATCTAAATGCTATTCTTCGTCAAAAGAAGCAGTCAAAATGCTTGTCTAAGTTTTTGAGAAGGAAGGGTAGGTACATACATACTGATTTCCCCATGAATTTTGGAGAGAAAGAACAGCGATGGCGGTTCAGAAATGAATTATCCTCTCTAAGACACAATAAACGTTAACGCGTTAAGTGAGTTGTTAACAGAAAATGTGAGATGGGATCTTTCAGACAGTGGGCAAAATCAGCGTTTAGGAGCACTGTCAGAAAAAAAAATAATGGAGTACATCAGGCAAATCATGAAGGACGTCAAAGTCAATAATTACGCAGGAAAGAAGCGGTTGGAAATGAGGAGAGTGGAGTGGAGAGCTGAAGCAAACCAATCATCGCACTGATGACTACTGATAATGAAAGATATAAAGCTGTAAGCTGAAGAAGAGAGGAATGGTGAGCTGGGTCAAACCAATTTTCGGATTAATGCTTGCTGATGATAAATACACATAACTAGTTGACAAGAACATTATTTACGAATAGAAAATCACGTTCAGTCCTAAATCAACCAATCGATATTTATTCTTCAGATTTCCACGATTTTTATAATTTTCTTTTGATTAATTTCATTATCCATCGCGTTTGGCTGCTAATGTTTTTACAAAGTTTCGCCTCTATTCCTGGAAGAGTCGTCAGATAAAGAGTTTTTGTTTGAAATTCGCCCGCAATATGAAGTACCTGGCTGCTTAGGTGCATTGTCAACGACTGCTGAAGTTTGAAATTCAAACTGAGCGCCCTGATCGGCCGCTCTTCCACGTCGTCGTGAGGGTGTAACCGTCTTACCGGTTGAAGTTCTCCGGGTTCTAACCAATGTATACTTAAGGGGTCACTCTGACGACTCCGACTAAAAACCTTTGAGTATCCATTCGCTTAATGTTCAATCAACTGTTAGGTGATTTTTTTTGGACAGGCCGTTCAATGTTGAAATCAATAGCAGTATCATCTCAAGACTTCATCGAGAGAACTATCTGTTCGCACACCATTGGGTCTCCCTGAAGCTCCTAATAATTTCTGTCTACCATCATTCGTCGAAATTCTTCCTTTTCTTTTTCCCACTCTTTTACATCTACATAACACCCATACGAGCCACCAGGGAGGTGTGTGGCAAGGAGTGCAAGGAAAACATCAATGAAAGGGGAGGGAATAAGGGAAAAAAGGGGTAGAGGAAAGATATGAATTGTAAGTGAACGAATTGTCTTAAGTTTAAGCTGCTTTTGTTATAATCACTAATTGTGATTGGAAACGAGGAATTTTCGTACGAGTCAGTTCGGCAGTGTATCTCTCTTATTTTTTCGCTTCTACCAATTCAAGAGATATAGCGAGTGGTCAAAATAATATCCACCGTATCGTACTGAAATTCACCTGATCGGAGTTTTTCAAGTTATATAAACCTAGCGTATAGCCTCCGAGTCTCTCCCAACCTAGTCCTTCCATCAGCTGTGAGACAATTTCTAGCAGCATTTTTTAACGAAGCGTGCGGCTTTCGTTTGCATTTTATTTACTTCACGAATTAAATCTTTCTGCGCAGGGTCCCAAATAATCGCGGATTATTCGAGATGTGGCCTAACCAGAGCAAAGTAACATCTCTATTTCAATTTTTCCTTGGTAAGCCTTCCTACTATTCACTTGATTATCCCTAATTTCTTTCATGGATCGCCGCAAGTGTTTCGTGTGTGTTCACCCCACGCCGGGTCTAAAGTCGAGGTGATTTCCAGGTATTTACTTCATCCTTCCCCTTTATATTTACCCCTTTAACTTTATGGATGTGGCGTCCATGTGATTTCTTTTGTAAATAGGTGTACTGCAATGCATTCACTAAGTAATGGGAGAAATAATGTACTTCGTAATATTCCACTTAGATTTATTTACCCGACCGGTTTCAACGCTTGTGCGTCATTATCCAGGGTACAGTTTCCAAGTTTTCTGGGAGTGCACGACACGTATATACCGAAATTCCCCCGGGACGGGGGGGAGCAGAGGTTAAGTGGAAAGAGGGTGAGGAAGGGAAGAACAGGGAAGGTTAGAATTAATAGTGGTTATAGAAATTTTTCATCATCATTATGAATAGTTAAATATCATTTATGTCCAAATTCTGGACAATATCGCCCGAATCTTATGAATGTATTCGTAATTTTCATGGTAAGATTCGAAATATGCTGGATAAAATACTCAAGCTTCGAAAGCAGGGAGTTGCGAATCCTATGTCCGTCAGACAAAAAATGCTTAAAATCACACCTCGAAACCACCTCCAGAAGTTTCGCGGAAGTTCCCTACTGAAACATCAAGCACATCTCTTATGTGGTTCCAATTTATCGCATTGTGTCTCTAATTCTATTCATTATTAGCCAGCAGAACACAAGAGTTTTTAGGTCGTTTCCATCTTTTCAAGACAGGAAATCAATGAAATTAAAATACTTAGCGTTTTATCGTTTGTAAAAACGTTACGTGGTCTTAGAGAGGTTTTAATTTTTACTGCGAAGTCGCAGGTTGGTCGGTTGGTTACAAGGTTAAATTTTCTAGCGGTGAGGATTGATTAATTACTCTTTCACTTATTTTTAGTTTTCACCGAATATGACAAAAGCATAATCTCTTTCTTTCTTCTTACCGATTTACAAACAACCACAACAATTACTTAACAATCTCTATCACAAAACAAATTAGTCGGCGTTTTTATATAGTTCTCTACGCTTCCCGAAAACACTGATTTCTTTTGGAGACCTACAACCCATAAATACCTCATCGAAATTCGCCAAACTAAAGCAGCAATAATAGCCATCAATGATAATTAACAATAGTAATAAAATAATCGTTATAATAAAAAGAATCCGGAAGTGTTCTGAGTTATAAATACCAAACTGCTCGTTCACAACCTGGACGTAGACAAATGTTCATTAAACGTGGTGTGAAAGACATGACTGTTATAAGACTAATTAGTCTACTCGCACTCACTCATAATGTACTTACTTTTATAAAATATCCAAAAGTGATTTCTTGCTGTGAAGGCATGACGACGAAGTCAAAATAAAGAGCCCTTGTTACCACTACGACGTAAGTAACTTGAGTGCCACTTGACTCACTGCAGTTCCATTCCAAAACTAAAATGTAAGAATTTAGGAAGGAACTGAAAAATAGAAAACGCTAGTGTGCCAATGTTGGTGTTTGAACAGTTTATCTTACAACAGAAATTCAACAGTACGTGTTGAAATGGGTACAGCTTTTTTTAGGCTATCGTCCAAATCAATAATCTACTGCGCCGGTTATAACTGACGTTTATTTCACCAGGAATAAATCATTATCAGATGGGATTCATGCAAATATCGAGATAGTGGGGAATTCATGTGAGCTAATAATTCGAACACAACTAGAAAAGCCAAACATTTTGGCAAACGGTGACATGCGACGGAGAGATAATATGCCGACCCGTCAATCATCCATTATCTTTAGAGCAATATAACCGAAGACAAACCTATAATCGAAAAAAAGATGGCATTGAATCGGATCACGAACCCCATGCTGAAAAAACAGGAGAATAGCCTCCAAACCCCATTGAAGACTTTCGTATCTAATTCGCGATAAATCGCAATGGGCGATAAATCTCAATTTCATCTAGTAAATAAGACCTCGCACAAAGCCACATGTTTTTCGACGGTCTATTCTGAGTGTCTGACTAGCGCGTCACTTGAAGTGAGTCATGTTAAAAAATTTAGGGCAGAACGTGCAACGCAAGTTAATCTTGAACGGTTAAAAGCAACAGAAAAAATGGAATAGGAGGCGAATAAAATGTTGTTCTATCGAAGAAATCTTAGATATAAAAAATAATGTTTGTCTGTTCGTGTTTTATGCACGCCAATGAAATTCATCCGATTGGAATGAAACTTTGGTGAGTTGTTGAGCGCGTGCCTATTAAGGTTCCTGAATTATAAAAATAGCAATTTTTGGGTTGTTTTTACCCGAATATTGTTAACATTTACTCCCATAAGAAAAGCATTGCATTCGGTGCAGGTGTTTCTTTAATTGCTTTTTTAAATTACTTGCACTCAAGATATTGGATGGAAATTTGTATCATAGAACGCATAAAAGAATGCAGTATTTAACTCTTTTATTCAATTTTCTTACACGCTTCGTTTTTGTCCAATTATTGTGTTTTCATCTCGAAATTCATCAATTTTTATTACGTTTCAACAATAGAAGTTTCCTTGGCAAGCAGGCGTGGATATCCATTTAATAGCGATTTCATGAATGGCTATTCACTCTGCTGTATTTTAAGGCCAGGTTCAATGATTAATTTGATAGTTGTAGCCGAACAAATATAGTTCCTCGTTCGCCTTGCCTTCTCAATGACCATCAACAAAGCACGAGGTCAATCGCTTCAAATGTGTGGATTAAATTAGGAAAATCCATGCTTTTCATATGTACACGAGTGGAGCAGCCGCAATATTTATTTGTTTTTTCAGAGATCGTTCACGAGTTGCCCAATGACGTGCATCAGAATCGTACCAGTGAGACGTTATATCACGTGCATCAGAATCATGTCAGCGAGATATAATTTGTGTTAAAAGTTACGTAATTTATTAGTACGTAGAATAAGATTTGGTGCATTGGTCACTTTGTTTTTTTTAATAGCTTACACTCATGATATAGATTTTAAATGCTTATCATTTGACAACTTAAAGAACAAGGTTATAAATTCTTGCATTCGATTTTTCGCATACGCTATTTCCTAAAATTGAATTTTTAAGCTCGAAAATATTAAATATTTGCACTACTTCAACTATAGAATATTTTATTTACTTGTAAAAACCGCAGCATAGGCATGGAATGGAAACTCATTCCATCCTTTGTGCGTCACGAATTCCTGTGTAGGTAGGTACGAGGAATTCATTGAACTAGATTTCAAATTCGTTTAGGGACCCAGATTTTGAACCCAGAAAAATGTGTGGGCCAAGCCATGAAAAGTATGGAAACCAATGGGGACTTCAGGATGGAGTATTTTATTTTGCGGATACACCAAAAAGTATTATCCTTCATTTATTTTGTACATGCCTGTTTTGCATAGGTGTGCCTACTTAGAAAGAAAAATAGGCATTGCAATGCATGCCGGGCACAGCTAGTACGAAGATAAAATGGAAGGAGAGAATTCCCAATGAATAAGACCAACTAAGAGTTGGGGAGAAAAGACGTATGACGGCTGCTCTGAGAATAAGAGGAGCCAAACTTAAGGAGGTTCCACCGTAAAAGGACATTAATGTAATTTAATTCATATTCGGGGAACTTATAGAAAAACGTATCATCTATCCAATATTAACAGCAAAATGCTACATTTCCATTCTATTTTTCTCGCAAATTGAACTTGATATTACATGACGTTTAATACGACAGTGAGAGAAACATGGGAAAAATAGTACTTTTTCTAACTATGCAATATAATTTCCAGATTTAAAAAACTGTTATAAGAAGCGAAAACTCTAAGTAAATTGAATAAATATAAAATAAATGTAACTTACCACCTTACTTCTTAGGTTATTAGCTAACTATTGCAACAATTTAAAGTAAAAATGTGGTAATCCTATAGAAATGGTGCTGTAGGCTGTCTATGGCTATAAAAATTTACATTAAAAATACATGTACTAGGAATAATCTGCATATTTTGTACCTCAATTTTGGCTTTCAATAACTAATGGATGTCATCAGCGAAAGCAGGATTTTTTAAAACAACTAAACAAAAAGTTGGAATTAAGTTTTTTTTTACTCAGTCGCGGTGTAACTTCCTTTATAACATATAATTACGCTCATCACTGATGACTGACTCTGTAACGCTGTATGATGGAGCCACAGTCAGGAAAACGCATTCACGCAACTGCCTTAAGGAAGCGGTAGACTGGTGGTAAGGTGGTGGATTGTGGAGTTCGTGATCGTTATCTCGTGTTCGTTGGTATGGAGTTTGATGCCCTGATGAACTAAATATTTTTTTTCAAAGCTTTTTTCTATCATCTTTTTAATTTTTTGTGATTTATTCATGGTTACTTCCATTAAAAATATTTACACGCAATTTCTTACTCTCTAAAGGGATGCACTCAATAATTCCGTGGAGCACAGCGAGTTCGATGAAGCCACAAATAAAATTGTTAGTTATATTCATCATCATTCAACCGGCGCCTTAGGCACCTTACAACTAACTAGTACGAGCATAATGAGAGTGTGAAGCTGTTTTCAGGCGTTCCTCCTTCGAAAACAGCTTCACATTCAAACAAAATCCGCGGAAATCTTCGAATCAATCATAATGAGGTGCATCAGTCTCTTGAAAACAATATTGGTGGGAGAAGAATTGGAAGAGTTACAGAGGAAGAGCAAGGATGGAGCGACTGCAGCGGAAAAAAAGTTATATGCGACGAAAATGTGGAACATGGTTATTGAAGAATGATAAGAGATCAAAAGGACGGAGAAAATCACCACTGAAGAAGTCCTGCGAAACGCTGAAGAGAAAGGTTTAATGAAAACTCTGAGAAGAAGAAAAACCAAAATTATTGGACGCATTTTGCGACACAGCAATCTCTTGAAAACAATATCGGGGAAAGAAATAAATGAGAGGAATTACACCGGACGACCGAGGGTTGAATACATCAGGAAGATTACGAGCGACGTCAAAATGAAGACTTTGTGTAAACAAAACGGTTAGCTGACAATGGGAGTAGAGTGGAGTGAAGAGCTGCAGTAAACCAATCGGTATTCGTGTCGTACGTGGTCTACATATTGTTTGCGATCTACGATTTCTATACTAACAAAAGCCTAAGTCCGGAGTGGGCGATGTTAATGATGGAGAAAACGGCTAAACCGATTTACTTGGTTGCGGTAATACTTTTTTTGCATAGCATCACATATAGCTGGATGGAAGATCTGGTGCTATGGTGACGATAGCAGGATGAATTCCCTAATTTCCAATTTCGACCCAGGCAAATTGTATAGATACCTATTGAAAAAAATAAACACACCTTAACTCAAACTCATAAGCCCCATGTTAAATTTCAATAGCAACCACGTAGCTACCGTCAACAATGTTGCACTTTGGCATTGATTTTTTTTGTAAACGTTAGTAACTATTCCATATATTAAGCTATTAACAGTGAAATCATAAATAAAATCTATACTAACAAGATTTGCATGACTGGATATTTTGCCCGTTATGTTTGATGGGTTATCAGCTATCAGATATAGTAATTTGATAAAAGAAGAATAACATTTTAAGTGAATAAATACATTGGATTAACACAATTTTTTAAACAAATCGCCGAATAAAAACGTTTTATAATCCCGAAGAAATGCCTCGAAACCATTTAATTATTTATTTAGGAACGCGACAGTCGTTTCTTCGGTTCCAATGGACCGATAAAGCATTATGTAGCGAGCCATTCGTACCAAGCCATGTGAGAGCCATGAATACCAAGGTATTCTTTTACAAAATGTAGAGTCAGTGCTATATATGCAGGAAAATATTGCTGGGAAAAAAATTTGACGTCACGACTTTGCTATTCCATTATTTCGTAGAATTCTCTCTCAAGCATGTCAATCAGTATAAGCAGGGTCAATTATATTTTTGTATGTTTCTATAAACTATACGGACATTTCTGTAAACAGCGCAGCGATACAATCCTATCAACTGCGTGAAAATACAATTATTTATATTTAAGGTGATTCCACCGTAATGCTACAAAAATGCCATTAGATTAAAACTTTAAGTGACTTTTAGGAAAACAGGTCCTCTTTCTGATTTGAACAAAAATATGTTGTTTCTACGAAATTTTTCTCGCTAATTGAAGTAGAAATTAAATGGTGGGAGAAGCGCGGAGAACAAAGTATTTACTATCTAATATGAATGCCATATTCACGGAAAAATGTTTAATACAAGCAAAACCTCCGAGAAACTGGCTAAAAATAAAATAGACGCGTCTTAACACCTTATATTTTGAGTTATTAGCGAACTAATTACCATGATAATTTAAGCCAAAATATGGCAATTCCATGGAAATGTCCCCGTGTAAAAAAGAACTTTTTTTATAGCCATTAAAATCTCTTGTTATAAAAAAATCGTGGAACACTCTGCATATTTTGCACCTAAACTTTGGTTTTCAATAGATAACGCACGTCCATTAGCGAAAGCAAATTTTTTTAAACCAATTAAAGAAAAAGTTGAAGTCAGTATTTGTTTTGACCCACAAATTTGCGGTGGAACTTCGTAAGTGAAAAGAATTTCCAGAGTTCCAGTAGACCACATACGACATGAATATCAACCAATCTTTGGAACTATGACTGCTGATCATGACGACCAAAGTACATGGAATTCCGGTGGGGGAATTTCGCCAGCATCCCAGAACACTTTTCCCACGTCAAAATGAAAACACCGAATATTTCTCAGCATCAGGTTACGCCAATGACTTTATTTCTGTCTCCGCAAGTAGAAAAGGAGTATTTCGGAAACCTTCAAGTCACTTTTGGAGCGGGTACAGGTAATTTTTTCAGATCACGTGAGGTCATGAAATTGAGGATTGAGGAAGGAGATTGGGAAATTTGTTACTCAGTCTATATCAGGAATTAAATTGTATATTTGCCAAGAGAGAGCTTGACAAGATTAATTGAGCGTAGTGTAATTACGAGTATAATATAAACACGAAGAAAATATTTGAACAAATCTTATCTTTGTAGTACTCGATCAAATTTATGTTTTTCTGTAAGGGAGCGTAAATCAGCTGATCAGAACGTACTTTATGAAAGGAATACATGTATCTACTGGTAGCATTCAATGAGCCATAATCAGCAGTGACAAAATACATAACGGCCCGTTTTATGTTGTCTGGCTAAAGATAACTGCAATATGACGTAGTCATTTCCTTAACGTGAAGTTAACTGATAGTTCGGGTTCTGTACATCACATTAAACTGTTGGTTAGTTGACATGAGCGCTATCAATGGTAGAACATATTGTCTTCGGTTTTCGTGCCGATAAAATATATAACCACAGATTATAAAACCTGACATAATGCAGCCTAACGTGTGCAGCGCAATCACGAAAGTCTGGCGCTACAATTGTAGGGGTGAAATAAAAATATGGATGTCTTTCTACGGAATTGATTTAACAGCATTATCATATTCTCCTGTGGCACTGAATCAACAGAATTTCTCTCTTTTGATGAAATACGAAGAACAATGTAGTACTCAAACATTTTGCAAGTTCAACACACTGTTTATAATTCCATGGATATGTGGCATAGTAAGAGGTAAACGTGATCGATAGGGTAACCAAGATTGTAGATTCAATTCTGATGGAATTTACGTTGAACTATAGAAAACCCATACCCTCCATCATCTCAGTTCAATAATGGACAGATTAGTCGATGCTTTTTACTACTGAATAATTTCATACAAAAAATTGTAAGTGCCAACTATGTTGTTGTCTTCACTCACCGTCATATTTTGCACATACTGCTCGACTTTCTTCTTGATTGTATCCTTCTTGATCCCACGGAAGGTTCCGTACCTGTTCAACGTCTCGGTCTTCATCATTGTAAGACACTCTGCTCAAATTTCCAAGAGACGAACAAATGGCCTAATTGGGTCTCTGACTGTGAGGTGCACTTGGAAAATCTTTCAGGAGAACGGTGAAGAATTCAACCCGTTGACTTCACCCATAACTGGCACCGGGCCAAAGGCATTTCTTGAAAGACGTGAACATTCGCGGGCTACATCGGCGGTACTCACGAAACTGGGCAAAATAAAATTGGACACCAGGACACCTGGAGCTGTATTTATCAACGCAGTCCTTTCCGCTAAACCAAAACAAGAAAACCTATCCACTCGCAATGTCACCTAGGGTGAACCTTTCCAAGGAGACTCAAGTCGTCCACAAACCATCCATAGGATACTTCACAACCATATTTCACGCGCATAATCAACCACTGTGAACGAGTCTGCACCGTGAACGAACTGTTAAAAGTTACGTGGGGATAGCAATAACACACCACGGGGTTTAACCGGGAGAAAAAATGCACCACCTACTAACACTGGTCTAGCCACTCATCTCCCAGGATTCACCAGTCTTCACAAAACACTACCGTAGAGTTGTGAAGATGTAGTAAGTATGAAAGGAGATCCATAGCTGAGGTCAGGGCAGACAAGTAAAGAATCACTTGTGAAGCGGAGCAAGGATTGGTAGAGAATTGGCGCCGGCGTTAGGCCGTTCTGAAGAATGGCCCCAATTAGTCCCGAGTTTTAACATCTCATCCGACGGTCTGAGTACTGCACCTGGAGATCTCTCCGCGTTCCTAACATACTAGGATCGAGATGATTTTTAAAAAATAACCACCACTAACAAAACTAAAACACGGTAGCCTTGAGGATGGGAAGTTAGAGCATCCTAGCCACCACGAAATGCTGCAATGGGGTCCACAGTTTAACGTCCCATCCGACAGACGATTGGGGGTTCCTCTATTAAAAAATTCAGACACAGTTGGGACTCGGACACGAGCCCTCGGGATGTGAACTCAGTACCCTAGTCACGGTACCAGACAGTTAATCAAAACCGACAGTTTGTTCCGGAAAGCTGTCAAGGGGGTTTAAGCGAAAGTCACCAGAAGAAGGGGGTTGGTAGAAGGATCGTCCGCGGGAGGCGACGGTGGAGTCGCCGGGAAATGGGAGGATGAAGACGGCGCTGAGAAAGGGGATGATGTTGCTGCAGTCCTTCACCCCCCGGGTCGGGGTAGGAGTCTTTTGAGCGATGTCTGGCGGCGAGAGCGCGCGTCCCGGCGGGGTCTGAAATCCGAAGAAGCCCGCAGTCGAGGCTCTTCCCCCACGCACCGTGTTGAGGAGGGTAGGGGAGTGTCTCCCCCCTCTTAATCTCCCCCCTGGCGGTCCTCCCGCCCGCCCTGCCAAGCAGCATCTATTCCTAGAAGGGTCCCCCGACCCTCTTCTGCCTCCCTACCTCCCTTCCCCTCTGACACTCCTACTCCCACCCAACCCTACCCCTTCATCCCTCCTCCTCCTCCTCTCTCAGACTCTCACGCTTTGACTGCGCGATACTCATAATATCGATTCCAGGCACAAAATTATCGAAGATTCGACCAGAATACCACTCACGTGGGTACATCGAACAATATCGACCTTATCACGAGTGCCGTTAATTATGATCCTTAATTAGATCGCTTATTATATCTCTATTAATGAATATTGTCGGTCTTATCGACGAGAATTATCGAAAATTTCGGCTTCCTCGCTAGCCAACTCGAAGGTCTCAGGCTCGAATCCTGGCTAGGTGGATTTTCACCATCCAGGGCACGGTAGTGGGCATTCGTCTAAATACATGAAATAGGTAGTAATTGGTAAAAGCTGTTACCTAAATAGAAATTATTATTATTGAAACTTCGTCCATGTATTAATTACTTGTACATTAATAACAGTCAATTGTACAGATAACTTTAAATTTTCTACATTGTCCTGGTCGATAGAGAAAATATCGACTGTGTATCGATACAAAGTTGGATGGTACACCCCCATTCAAACCCCCACCAGTTTCCCCCCGATTCTCCCAATACAACAGGCCCTCCTATTTTTCTCGCACCGATGGGGTGGCTATACTAACCTGAAAACCCTCCCCCACCATCGCCCACCTCAAACAACCTCGTTTCATTTCGAATTGGTTTCTTCTCATAAGAAATAACTCTCACGCTCGGTCGAATTAGCGGGGAGAGTTTATGTGAGAACTTCTGTCTCCATCTCCGCAAACGTGTGCATGTAAAAATACTTGGGTAATGTACGTGAGATTAGATAAGTATGTTAGATTTTCCAACAATATCAAATATATAACCTACACGAATGTGTCAACCGCAGACATAAACATTCGCTTTGAAATTGACAAAGGGAATTGGGCTAATAAGGTGGCTAGTGTACTGGCTTTCCACCCGGGAGGCCTGGGTTCAAATCCCGGCAGAGGCGGATATTTTTCACCCTATCCCTACTAGGGTGTCTTGTGGAGGGCACTTCAAGTCACATGTCTGTCGGGTAAGACGTAAAACCGTGGTCCCCTTGGACGTTAACGGCAGGCTAAAGTCAACGCCGGGTTTCTCTCCAACATTCCTCCATTTCCCAATTATCCCAATGGTGCAATCGACCTCAGTGACCCCCAAATAATTAACCAACAAAAAAGAGGTTAAACCTTTTTAAAAGTCATGTGATTCAATATGGCATTTTGATTGTCTGACGTGACTGCATGGTGCCGCATCTCTGCCTTACGCATATTTCGACAAGAAGGAATAAATCATAATAGTTAACAGTCTCCCATACAGGAAATAAAACTCATTTACTCAAATAATATTTAACCAGCTAAACTACACATGAAAACGCATCGGATTAACGGCAGAAATACTGTTTCATGACGTCATACGCAATATTCCCGATGGCGTAGTGTTTTGACACCGCAGAGCGCACGTAACATTTGAAAGAAGAAATATTTTCATGAAACGTTTTTTGTCGACTAGATTTTCGTCCTATACATCTGAACTTCACATACAATTTTGTTTACTACGCATTTTTCCCACTGCCGAAAAAGTCTGATAAATAGGTATTTAAATCCCTTCCATCTGATTGAGACATTCATTCATTGTGATAAGTGAAACTAACTGCAGCGTGCAGAACCTCAAGTATTAATTAACCAACAACTTAACAGCAAACTGATGAATGCTATCAAATAAAGTTATTAAAAATTATTGTTCTAATATCATTATTAAAAACTTATTATACTTATTGTTACTATATACTATACACTCTATTATTATTTTTAAAAAGACCTTCCAGTTATGTTTAGTAACGAAGCGCTTTCACCGCAACGAAAAATAGCGAGGTTGTAAACGAAATTCTATGGGTGAGTTTACACTGACAAGTCACTACCGCAATTTTATTCTGCAATAGCGTGCGGGAAATTTTCTTTGACAGCATATTATTCAATGTTTGTGCAGAATCAGATTGATCGCTACGTACGTATAAAAGCGTACCTACAGAGCCGTTTAAACGGTATAATTTACGTCAAACGTCGCTTGGTGCAAGTAACATGTGCAATAAACTTGCCAGTGTAAACCCACCTAAACAATTACGGTCGTAAAATCCCCTCGAGGGCTTAGAGAGGCAGTACAGCGTGGAAAATATTTATTCGGTGACGTCATTTAGCTGATACTAAACACGGCAGAAGTGCAACAATGTTTTTAGAATGTGTTAACAAGAAAATTGCCTAAACTTTCTCTCTTATCTTCTTCATTGCAGTAAAGACGGCAAAGATGTGACCTAGCATCAATTGCATTCATGATTTACACACAGAACAAAACATGCGATGGATGGTGTGCAAAATAAACTTTGCTGATCATTTTGAAATTCTGGCAGATAAAAAAGATCTTATGAGAATGCTGAACTGAATGGAAGATACAATGAATAAATGAAACCTGAAGATTTAAGCGAAGAAAATTAAAATGATCGTTGGTGGAAAAAATGGGGAAGATGAGGTCACCACGAGACCTGTAAAACCAAAACTGCAGCAGTGGAAGAAATTTTTCATCAGGTAATCAGGATCACCAGCGATGGAAGAATAAGAAAAAAATATTGCCAGGAGAGCAGTTCAAGCGAAGAAAGCATTCTACAAGAAGATAAGTCTACTAATAGACAGCAGAATAAGCTTGGGAGCAAGGAAGCATTTCATCAAATAAAATAGTTGTAGGATGCTCTCATACTCTGCTCTCTCTCTGAAGGGATGGCGATGGGCTTGTACGATGAGTCGATTAATCGAAGCCATCGACCATCGATGTCGATGAGAATCATCGATCCCGATGAGTTGATGCGAATCATTGATGTCGATGAGAACCATCGATGAGGATGATCGATATCCTTATATCACTAATTTTTCTTCTTTTTTTCCATTCATTTGAACGCCTTAGATCTCAAATGTATTTAGTATAAGCACCCCAGCTATTGCGCCTTGAGGACGATGGCAGGGCCACAGTGGGATGTTTGGAATTCATGTTTTTCCTCAAGTTTGTGGTAGACGATACAGAAGTAGCGATCACGTTCAATCACAGTTAATACGCAGTAGCAGTGGTAGCATTGTATTCGTTGGTTGCACTGGTGCAGTTGGTAGAAGCGGGACCAGCCTGAGCTAAATCGGCTAAATTCACCGAATTCACAGTCACAGTGATTTCGATTATTTAGTCACAAGCTGTGATTGCTACTTTTCAGCATCGGTGATTCAATCACAGCGATATATCGCTCATCACTACTGCACAGTTCATCGAGAGTCATCGATCATCGTAATTCATCGCTCATCGGCATTCATCGATCATCGACATTCATCGATAGTCATCGATCATCGTGTACACTCTATACGATGATCGATGACAGCCATCGTCATCGAAACATTTCGATGAAATTTTTTCATCGAAATTCGATGACCAAAATCGGTCATCGCACAAGCCTAGATGGCGATGTCGTGAAGACGGCAACAGGTGTGATTAGACCGCCCGGGCATACTCAGGTGACGTGCTGGTTGCATAATATCCGACGCACTTACCGCTTTTGATTACAGCATAGGAATACACAGAGTGTAAGTCGAGTTCACTGGTGAATAAGTCGTACTGAGTCCCTCATTCCGAAGATGCGTTAAGAAAAGACGAGTGGAGAGTTTGGTATAGAGTGTGGTGTCGCAAAGTTCAGGTCCTTGGACACTGAAGAAAGAGAATAAGAATAGATTGCAGGCATTCGAGGAGTGGGTGTGGAAGTGAATGGAGGAAGGTAGGTGGACGGAAAGGAAGAAAAACGAGGAAGTGCTTGACATGGTTGGTGAGGAGAGTGTGGAGATTAGGAGAAGGTGGTTGGAAGAGGTAATGAGGGGTGAAGTGATGCTGAAGGTCGTGATTTTGGGAAGGATGTTGGGTAGGGGAGAGAAATAGAATCGAATTCATGAACGGGATGACGAGAAGTACGACGCATGAAAAGATGAAGAATGAAACCGCGTGCGAAGGCAGCAGTAGTAAAGCGGTTGTGAAATATTAGTAGAGGTATTCCTACCTCCATCGAACCGGCATTAGCGCCCACGCATGAAAAGATGAAGAATGAAACCGCGTGCGAAGGCAGCAGTAGTAAAGCGGTTGTGAAATATTAGTAGAGGTATTCCTACCTCCATCGAACCGGCATTAGCGCCCATAAGGCCCGGCAACCTAGAGTAAGCCCGGGGCCCCACGCTTGTGGAAGCCTCCTATCGAGCCTCGTTATATTTGCTCTTGAATATAACACAAGATTCTCCTATGAAGACTATTTAGATAGTAATAAATGTTATAATCGTTCCTTTTCTGTATTAATTTTACTGTCCAATAGAAATGGTATGGGTATGCACCCCAGAGAAAGTTTAATTAAAAAAATGAGGAATTTATAACGCATAGATGCCGCGCCGTAAGAAATTAAGCGTTGAGTAGTTTGTATGCTTTTTCAATTATTTTAAAAATAAATCAACTACTAACCGCATTAATTCTTACTGAATAGCAAATAAAACTCCTAGGTTGTTAAGGCGTTTTCAGGGTACAGTGTGAAAAAAATGATTCAAGAAGTTTTACATGCATATTTAGTTAATTACTGAGAATTTCTCCAATTTAAAGAAAGGTTTTTGCTTCATTTATGTCATAATGTTTACATAATGTTTTTTACAGTTAGTCTTTGAGTTTAAAAATAAAATTTTAATATTATCTTCTTTATGACTAGGGACAAATCTCGTTCGAACTACCTTTACTCATTTTACGCCGGAGCCAGGTAAAGAATGGAGAGTTATGAAGTCTATCTTTGCCACATTTCACCAACTTCTGCTCTAGGAAATTGTTTTCACTACGGTATAAATGTGGCAACATCAGGTGCATTACCACTCGTTATACCTTTTCTTCACATAGTTCCTTAATTACTGAACTGGTGGGCGTGTGTATTCCCACTGTCCGGTAAGCAATTAGCCGGGAGGCGGGTTCCCTTTAGTTAGCTCGGTGTTGAGACGCCGCCGGCGGCGGTCGGGCGCGTTACAAAGGGACCTATAGAGAGGTTAGGGGAGGAATTCTGAGGGGGGAGGGGAGAAACAAGAGGGGGGCATTTCTTGGTGACTGACTGAGACGTTCTTTCTCCCCCTCTCTCTGCCGCTTTCGCTTCGTTAAGGTTAAGCGTAATAAAGAAGAACATTTAGAGATATTTATTTTATACACAGAAAATTGTCATATTTTACCTAAGTCTATGTAATTTTGATCCGCAATCTGTATTCGACGATAAGAAGAAGAATCTTTATTGAATTTAATTTCCACTGGTGTGCATCTCGAGTCCGTGCAATGATTATTTCTAATTAAATTTCGCAAAAGAAATAAATCTTGCATACGGTAAAAATGAACTTTACATGTGTTTCTAATGGGAACGCTTGGACTCGTACGGGGTCGAACCGAAGACTATTAGTTAGAAGATAAGTAGCCCATTATCTGCGCTGGGAAGACATTTAAGTTTTTACTACATTTGGTCCTCAAGTTTTAAGCGAATATGAACACACATACATTGTACTTTATTGATAAGATTCATGGCTAATCAATGAAAACTTGGCTAATCTTACCAGGTGGCAGCAAAGTAAAAAAAAAACATTTTGAATCACGATTCATAAAGTATCAATTCAATCAATCGAAATACAAGTAATAAAATGCAATAAAATCTACAGTATGAAATAAATCAAAAATACAATTCACAATGTTAAAATTTCAAGTGTTAAAAGCTTCAAGATGTCTGGTTAAATTTTTCTGGGCACGAAAGCCTATAGAGATATGCTTTCCCACCGATATCGATAATGTCAACCAAA
Organism: Pyrrhosoma nymphula; assembly: GCA_963573305.1. NCBI lineage: Eukaryota > Metazoa > Arthropoda > Insecta > Odonata > Coenagrionidae > Pyrrhosoma > Pyrrhosoma nymphula. The sequence continues at coordinate 111,991,283 of OY754330.1, read as the reverse complement.
CAGTATCGATCGCTTTTAAAAAATCTGAACTTTCCATCAGTATCATATTTGGCTAAAAATAAAACTGTCCTCAGTCACTTGGTGGTATTAAAAACGTTTACAAAATACCACAAAATATACACACGACCCGGGTTTCGACTAGTGATCGTCGTCATCAGATGCTGATGACAATCAAATAGTGTACAAAATTACGATCTCCATCATCAACTGAAGATACGGATCACATGTCGAAGCGCAGGTTGTGAGTCTGTATTTTTTGTGGTATTTTGTAAAAGTTTTCAGCCCAATAAATACGTCTTATCAAATTGGACGTTAAAGCCACATAATTTGACATTAAAGAATAAACTTGACTGTTGCAGGCGTTGCTTCGTAGAATTTCTGAACGTTCGTATCCATAATAATTAAGTAAAATACTTAGTATATACTTTTCTACAAAATGTTATTAGCACGAGGCGTTTCGCCGATTTATGGCATCGCCAGGTAGAGAATGTTTTTTTTTAATTTTCATGTACTGTAGTTGTAGTAGCGGCGTTTACGGAGGGAGGAAGAGAAAAGATACCAAGGTTGAAAAAGGCAGGGGCCGGCATAAAAGTAGATTAAGGGCTGGTGAGGCGGTAAAGATTATTATTTAACAAGGTAATTTTGTTGGAAAGAAAAGGAGAGAGGTGTGAAAATAATAATTTGTTTCATAAGTTACTGAAGTGTCTGATAATTTCATTTTAGTAGCACGTGTCGTACTAATAAAAGTCTATAGAAAAGTACTAATTATTTCACTTAATTATGAATTGACAGTAAACATTAACATAACATCATAAAACTAGGAATAAGTGTTTATTTATCCCGCGTCGCCTAGGGGCGCCTACTCTTTTCCGCAGGTTTGGCTGAGGGAAACGTGCGACTTCCGAGTGGGCGGAGAAATGTCTGTTGACGGAGATAGAGAGAGAGAGGGGAGGTTTTGGCGCAGTTCGACGCGAAACATCAGTCTGCCAATTCCACGTCGCAAGAGCCTCGTGTGTATCTTGCTTGTTTGTCGATGGTCTAGTTTTCTTACGACGGCCGTAATGTAAATTAAATTTTTAAGCGCATTTTGAAGAAGGCGAAGATCAAGAGCACAACTCACTAACGCATGTATTTTGAGGGAATCAAGTTTTCCAACAACGGGGCACCGCCACTATCACTCAGGCTTCCTTTCCTTTTTGGCTTCCTTTCTGATGGCTTATTATTCTTACATCTTCGCCACGAATAACCTATGAACAATCAAAGGAGAAACAAATATTCCATATTCCTCAGCATGAGTTTAGAGAATGGGACTAGCAAGTTTATATTCGGGGTATATAACTTGATAAACACCAATTAAGAGTGAATTCTTCTCGAGTTTCCAACCAGGTTAGACTCACCATTCTCTCAACACCACTGACATGACACTCAACACCCCTGATGACGACACACGAGTCGGGCATCGAAACGTCGGTCTAACCCGGTTGGAAACCCGAGAAGAATTCATTCATCAACTGGGCAGGGAAAGCAGCAGATCATACACCAATAAAGAGATCCAATTCATCATTCGGGCAAGGTACTAAAACCCTATAGTGCCTAAGATGGTACTCCTCAATTATTGAAAGCAGTCAGATTTTGGTTTTGAAATGCAAATTTCCAGATTAATTTCTCATTTCACGTGACTTTTCAAGGTATTCCAGGCCTGCAACAACCCTGCTATTGCTTTTAACCTTCATACGCTTTAAGTGTTTAGAGAACTGTTTGATGGCACCCAAGGGAAAAAAAGGTGGAATTAAAGATGTATCACATCCAAAAAAGTGCATTTCCTCGTTGGCGCCCGGTGCATGAGCCGACCTCGTATTTTTAGAAGTTTCTTTATATCTTAATCCTGGAATGCGGAAGAGAGGAACTGAAGTAAGATTCTGAGCCAAGAGCCAATGACTAGGTAAATTAGATCAAGTAGTATCTTCCACCTATCTCAGAAGCCACGCAAAATGGAATGGAAACAAATAGGGCGGGCATCTTGAGCGAAGTCACTCTGGTGGCGGAGATATTAACGGCGAAGAGGCACCTGCGATGCTCAATTAAGTCAGGGCTATCAACAAAGAAATGGCACGTGAAAACATTTGCGATGCCTGTAAAACTTCCCAGGGTCAGAGATATGCTCCGGAGGAAAAGAAAAAACGAATTGTGAGCACAAGGAATCATCCCGGAGGCGAAGGTAGTATGAGCGAGATATCACTTCGGATAAAATTCGATTAGTTTGGCCTATTTATAAATAAAGAAAAATTTCATCGTTCCAATGATAGCAAAATATTATCCACTTATCATAATACTTTTCGAGATATTTGCCAAAAAATTACCAGCCATTTGATCATTGGACATGGTTCGGATATTGACTGACCATCCGACGTAGTGAATATAAGGGGGGCAAAGTGGAAAATTGGCATTGGATTCTTGGATCCCTGAAGACGATGGGCGATTCGCTCGTCGAAACGTCGGAAATTACCGAGAACCTGACCCGGTATGAAACTCTTCATTCACATCATTCGCCGGGGTCTGGAGTCATACATAAATGTACGGGTATGCACTGCAGAGAGACTTTATTTTAAAAATTAGGAATTTATAACGCATGGATCTCGTCAGAAATTTTACAGTGTGTAGTTTGTATGCCTTCTCAATTATTTTTAAAAATAAATCAGCTACTCTCCGCAGTAATTTATACAGAATTGTAAAACAATCTTCAGTACTGAAGGTATTTTCAGCGTACGGCGTGAAAAAATGAATCAATTTAACTCCTTTTACGTGTGTATTTATATAATAACTGAGAATTCCAGAAAACTAAAAAAAAGTTATTGCATAATTTATGTTTCAATATTTAATTCATGTTTTATACAGTTTCTTAAAAAAATAAAATTTGAATATGGTCTCAATTATGACTACGGAAAAATCTTGCTTAAACTACCTTAATAACAGATAATACGACGAACGAGAATGTATGTATTATAAATGGTGGAGAAGGAAAAATTATTTAATACAACGACAAAGAATAAGAAAAGCTAATGATCTGTGCTCGACCTGAGACAGATTTCGTAAGGGAGAACCACCGCGACTTGGAGTCAAAACTTAATTCCAGCTTTTTGTTTGTATTGTTCAAAATAAAAATATTGATTCCACTAAAGACACACCTTAGCTATTATAAAACAAAATTAAAACATAAAATTTGCTGATTAGTCAACGAGTATATTTTTAATGAACATTTCTCTCCAGCCATAGTAGTAGACTGACGTCATATTCATCTGACTAATGTCTTTTGATATCAATTCCAGTAGCTATTTGTTAATAACTGAAAACCTAAGGTGGATTGGAATCATGGTGGTAGGGTAGCTTAAAGGCGTTTCTTTAATTTGGCTTTGGGGGAGGGGTAGTCCAGAATATTTTTGAAAGGTAAGTGAAGTACAGGGGGCCCAGCCTAATTTCCCCGGGAAAATATTTTAAAATAATAACAACAAAACTGCACTTTCAGGCCATTTTTTAATTTTTTGAAGATACTTAGTTTGTTATTTTTTTATTTATTAATGTTGGTGCCCTTAACAAAGTTGTTTCACGGAGGGGGGGTCTGGACCCGTCCGGTCCGTCCACCCTCCCCCAGTAAATGCGCCCATGGATGGATCCTTCATTTTATCACCATTGAATGTGGAACGCTCAGTAGCATTTAAACGGCCATTCATCTTTCATCGACCATTAGCCCTCCAAATTATCTTCACCAAAAACCGTTTCTTACTCTAACACCCTCCACAAAAAAAATATAAACTGGAAGAAGACTGCAGAAATGTTTCGTAAAAGCCACTTCAAAGCAACCGACATCGAATTGTCCGAGCCTACCTCTGTTATAGATTGCAGTTGAGAGACTAGTAGGTAATATAATTAGCGCCCTTACAATATTTTCTTAAGCTTCTCAAAACGACAACTCACGGACATAATGACTGATTCCTAGAGGTATTACTCTTGAGGTAGAGCGTATTGTTTAGTATGCGAGACAAAAATCGTAATGATACAAATTTTGTTTCGATGTTGTAATTTCAAAGACTGGCTTTCACGGTACAATGACGCCCTGACTTAGAAACCGGGACGGAATAATTTCTAAAACTGCACGAAACCTCCCATTATTTACCAACCACGACAAATATGTACTTGTAAATGATATCTTGACGTTCAATGGGTTCAGGCATGATGTAGTGGAAGGAATTCACATTAAGGGCCGTATCCAGAAACCTCGCTGAACTTATAGCAGAATCTCCGCTACACGTTATCCAGAAATCTTGCAACAGCAACTCTCCGCATTGCTTGGTGCATGGTACTTAGTACCATGGTCTGGAGTTCGCTACTTCTTGCAGCACGCGTTTGGGTCATGCAGCAGCGCGCCGTCCCCGCTATAGCAGCCGTGGATGACGTATGCAGCGGAGATAATGCTATGGCGAGGTTTCTGGATATGACCCAAAATCAAGCACAATTCTCATTTTTTCCACAGGATGTTTAATACTAGAACGCGTTTCAACTGGCAGAGTCATCTGCAGGTACAAGATCAGATCTAGCAACTGAAGATGACTCAGTGAGTTGTAACGCACAGAAAAATTAAAAATCCTGTAGAAAAGCGTTAATTGTTTTGGATTTAATGTTGTATCTTGACGAAAAGATTATGTATACTAGAAGTACGGCTATGCAAACTTAATGACATAAAACTGTGGTCCATGTGGAGTCTTAGCTAGCAACTTCTGACACGAAGAAACTAAGGCATCAATGGATATAGAAACCTTTCGCCAACGGCAGGCCAATAAAATTCACCCAAAACCAGTTTTCCACGCGGCAGATAGAGCACGAAACACTATCTTCACACTCTTCTGGCCGACTTCCGCCACGAATCCTAGGCACGTGTGCGAATAACTAAAGCCCCGAACAGTTATTTGAGTCCTGGCGATACAAAGAGCTCTCGTCGTCGCGGGAACGGATGTTTGGAAACTTATTTACAACACGCATTCAAGGAATAAGACGGACAGTGCCTTGGTGAAATAAGACATTCTCGCTGGCAACCAGACCTCAGCTCACATAAACTAAATGATAACCGGCCATGCAATACAAAGACGAGCGGACGGCCAGTCAGCAGTTATGAGCACATCGCTCAATGCGGAGAGGATATCCATTCAACCGATTAGGAAACGAATGAAGATTGAAAGCCTCTTATTCTCTTCTAATTTAACCTCCTCTGAAAACTTCCTCTCATCGCCCTTCATTTCACCCTTCGAAGGCACCAAGTACTTCGAACGTACTACCTCCTATCCAGCGGATAAAACCTTCCCAGTTCTAAAGATCCAGAACACGCCACTACTCTTAAGATCAACTAAAGGTTAAATCTCCAATTCACATGTACTATTCATCTATTTCTAGATCATCAACGCGCCGATTATCTACGAATATTGATAGCATGTGATACAACACCAGAAGTTATGCCACAAATAAATATCAAAGAGATATTCAAATCCTTAAAAACACACCGAAGAATGAATATCGACTCATTTCACAGCATAAAGTATTCTGGCATAACAAATACAAGGTTAAGCGTAGGTAATAATGAAAAACACTTCGTTATATTTTACTTCATATGCTATTTAGAGAGAGTTATTTAATACTTAGATATGTAAGCTCTGACGAAAATGTGAGGGCATCGTAAATGACCAGCCACCAATAACTATCGTGTAGATTATTAACAAGGCCAAGTTTATTTATTTATTCATCGATTCTTGTTACAATTTAACTGATCTTACTAGGTGGTAACAAACTCAAGAAGAAACAATTTTGAATCACGATTCCTAAAGTACACAATTCAATCGATTAAAATAAAGGAAATAAAAATGTAAAACAATTCACAGTAAAAATAATTTCGCAATATAATCCACAATTTAAAAATGTCGCAATGTTAAAAGTTTCATGAAGTGTGATTAATATATTCTTAGCACGAAAACCTCTGCGATACGCTTTCCTACCGATATCGATCACCTCAACTAACCAACTGTATCAAGCACTTTACAAAACCCGAACTGTCCGTCAACATCATATTTGTAGTTGAAGTTACATAATTTGACAGTAAACATTAACATGAGATCATAAAATCGGGCTTAAGTGTTCTTTTTGTCTCGCCAATATTCCAAGAATTTACTTCGCCTATCATTAATCTCATTTCAAGTTTAACGTAACAGTTTTGGGAGAAAAACTGATATGAATGCAAAAGATGATTGCGAAACCGCCAGTTATAATAAAGCTCATCGCTATCGCAAAAAAAGTACCGCAGAGTTGAAGCATTGCAAGAGGCTGTTTCATTAGTAGAGGCCATGTGGAAATAATATGTTCGTCTGGTTGATTAGGTTATTCGTTGCAAGCACTATTCAAACATTTGGCTCACAGCCGCGGATCATTTTACCGATAAAATTTTAAGGCTTCCAACTTCGTGTTCATACTTCCAATCTCAAGCTTTTAGCACATAGGCTACATCTATGGTATTCTATGAGGAAATACGGCACGACTTCTTTTTATTTTCTTTATTAAGACTTTACTCTATAGATGAAGTCGTCAAAAACATAAATAATACACTGCATTAGCAGAGGTTCAATTTGATACAAGTTAAACAAGGTCCCTTATTTGAATGAACACGTATACAGCTCGAAAATGACAAAAAAGAATTATATGGGTGAAAAACAAGTGGGTAAGAGGCAACAACATCAGTTACTATGAAAAAACTAGGCTCCCCTGACTTACTATATTAAAATCTCTCAATGGATTCCAGCCAAACGCGATATCCTTCCATTATAGGTATTATATTTGAAATTAATTCATGAAAAACAACATACACAAGATAGCTGATATTCAAGGTACTGTCTTAGGCTCGAATTTATGGAATAGTTTCATTGTATAGCACACCTGAAGATGAAACTGTTGGAAAGAGTTACATCTTCAGAGTTGTATCTATCCATCTATCAATCTGCCTGAATATGATACTCTGTAATAAAATCGGTCATTATTCAATAAATAACGGTAGAATCGCTAAATGATATTTTCAACGCTACATTATTCAAAATGGCATTATTTTCGAACTAAGTACCTAGATGGTTTATCTTTAGCAGTCTTCACGATCACCCGCGGCAGAAATCTCACACGTTTTACACTGTGCACCGTTACCATTTGACTGAAAGCACAGAAAAGGATATTTTTGGCGTAAATAATGCTAGTCGCGACGCGCCATTCCCAGGCATGCGACAACGGGAAGATTAAGAAAGGTCGCGCACACTGCGATGTCCTTCCGAATTTCTCCTTTCGGCATCCAACCTCTCGTTTCGAACGCATTTCGAAAAATTCCGTTCACAACCCTTGCCAACACGGTGTTTCACAATCAAAGTTTAGAATAAGACTATTTTATACAACTGCGAAAGAGGCTTCGGATTGTGCACAAGGTTCGCCGCTATTGTCTCATTCTGTTGTTTTTCTTTTTAAATATTATGGACTCTTTAGTTCAGCGAAGGAAAAAGAGTTAATCTTGGTGTTTCAACAGGTGCTTAGGTACGGAATGATGGCACAGTTTTACCATATTACCTTCATATTTCCCTCAGGTGAAGAGCACAAAAACAATAAAATTATCCGCCACATTTGAAAATTATCGAGTTTGCAGATTTTCTAATATTCTATAGTAATCGGAATTAGTTCCTTTTCTTGCCCAAAGGTTGTCATCGCTCTTACATAGTTCGGAATGAACAATTTATACAATTTTTCTATTGTGCCACTTGCAAAGAAACAATTCGTCAACTATCCAATTTAGCATTCTCTCTCCGTCACATATAACCAATTTTTCACGAACTCCTTTTTCGGCCAGCATTCTATGAATATAACATCACTTTCTTCATTCAAGGACACTTTGTCTATCTTCTTCTCCTCCACCTCATTTTCCACATCCGCTGGGTTCAATAAGTGTAATATTCGGCACGTCTCGAAGATTCATCCTCAATCTCTTATCTCCTACAGCATGGCAAACGCGGTCCATATGCCACGAAGTTCAAAGAGCTTCTGAATGGTGAGAGGAAAAGAAATACGTATTTCGAGGGGGTAATTTTCTTTCTCCCTTGGACCGGAAGCTTTTAGAGGCAAGCCGATCCGAAGAACTTCGAAGGAATCACCAATTCATCTCCACTCGACGATACAGAAAGCTTGTTCCGAGAACCGACCTCGTCCTGATGCGACATCATGAAGGGAAAGCGATGATCTAACGACAAAATTTCGCAACGCTCGCTCAATTACACTCATTGTGTGTGCTTTCCTAACGTTCATCGTCCCGGCACGCCTTCTCAAGAAAATGAAAACGATTTTTTTAAACCGACGAATACGAAAAACGCCCATGAGAAAAGGACTCACGAGTCTTAATCAATTTTGATGAGATTTCTCTCTCCGGGCTGTCACTGGGTGAAACTTCGAGATTCCACGAAAAATTGAACTCCGAAACGTTTGAAAAGAAAGAATGGTCATAATTCCTGCAAACAGGGGTCTTTTCAAGAAAATGAAAACGTGTATGACACGTGGGAAAAATGAACGTGAAAATAGTTCCACGAATAGATGTCCAATTCACGCTAAATTTTTGACGACTCTCCGGAGGCAGTCACTGGATAAAATTTCGAGATTTCGCGGCTAATTGACCTCTGCAACGTTTAAGACGAAGGGAGCTTTTTTCCCGGCGAGGATTACGCGCGAAGATGACTTCGTTCAGTAATTCTTTATTTTTGGTCACGCTGAGAACTACATGCGTAAGAGGTGCTCAAGACACCCGTCTCTAACTCGATTTAGGCAGCTCTCGGAAGCTTGAGTCATCGGGAGCTTCCCATACAATTTGTCAAAGGTAGCGGAGATCGGAACACATCAGCGCACTTTAGTGCACTCGAAAAACGATGAATGGAACGATGTGCGCAGGGAAAACGTTCGGTAACCTGCCGGTAGGTAGCATTCTGTAGTTGTACAACAGTAAAGACTTGATGTTTTGTGTAATGCTATCAAGTTCACTCAAAAATGTATTTAAAAATGTAAGTTTTTTTTACCAAAGAGTAATTGAAAAGTTTTTCCCTATCCATATTCGACACATTTACCGAAAATCAACATTAAAACAACAATCGCAGATGCGATGATCGAAATTATTATTTTTTTTAGTGTACATCAACTCTGCTCCCGATCTGTCTTGAAGTGTGATGCCTAGTGTGCAGGAAGTGAAAAGAATGGGAAACACGCGTGCTGTTTTTTTTGCCAAGTGAGCAGCGCACTAGAGCGGACGGAAAATGCCCATTCTATACACGCATGCATGTGTGTGATCAACCTCCACTCCCGATTGTCAGGATTTAATTGAATATTGGACGCAGGTACTCGCGGCGAAATTTGTAAACTGGCCTCTATCAAACCACATCACATCGAACTAATCAATAGTTTAGAAAAATTAATGAATTATTAGTAAGTACGCACAGATGATTTATATGAAATAATAAATGATTTATTGATTACCATTGGGCGACGTTCCCTTAAGTACTTTTTGACGCTAAAACAGACGGTTATGAATATCAGGTGAATATTAATTCAAAGAGAGATGAGTAAACTGTTAAGCACCTACATACTACCTGGCGAGCCGCCGAAGAGGCGTGTGTCAGGTGGTGTTAGGACACCAGCACCAGGCTGACCGAAAATATCGAGCTATCAGGTTGCTGAGAGGGCTAGAATACTAGCTTCCCATCGCGAGGGCCCGAGTTAGACTCTCTGCTGAGGCAGAGATTTTACTATAGAATACAAATACCTACTAGGATGCCATTCAAAAGAGCACCCCAAGAGCTGTACTCCGTCCGTCAGATGTGACGTAAAACTGTGACCCCCTTGGCGTCTGTGGTTTACGAGTATGCTAATACCGAAGTCGGCATGGTACTACTACTACAAGGTAGGACGTTCCCGTGACCAAAATGTGTCTGTTCTGCGCATGACGTCATCCGGATGACAAGAGCAGCAGACAACTCAAGAATTAGCAAGTAGGAATAATGGACGAAAGCTCCGATAATTTAGTTTTCAGTAACGACAGAATGGAGTCAAGTAGATATCTGCATCCTTAAACACTGGCATAAACAACATATTTGATCGGTTATAATTAGTAAATGTGTAGCTTGAGAATACAATCTTGTTTAATGTGAAAATAACATTAACAACAATTTATTTGCATATGAAAGTTGAAACAGTTTACCATTTTGAACATTAAAGTTGGCTAGTCTCCGAAAAACCTGGACCCGCTTCATCCGTGTTGACGTATCAGTGGGATATCTATACAAATTCTCTTCCCTCTTATGGTTCTCCTCACATTGCTGATGTATCCAAATACAACACAACAATCAAATACACAATGCACTCCGTGCCTAGCTAACGCTTGATATAATCCAAATTACGTCACAGTGTTCTACCCAAACGATGTGCAACAACATACCTTGTATTAGTATGGAATAGAATTCGGGTTTTTTTCCTTCCTTCCTCCAACACACAAGTAATCCAGCCTTTACCATCCGACGCACCAGTAGTTACTAGCGCATATGACCTAAGTTTTCGGTCCACTTCCAAAATAACCAACCAATAAAAAATGGCCACATGCAAAGCTTAACCCTGGGCCCAATTCAGAAGGCTAAAAGTCATTCACTAGTCGGTAAAAATGCTCAGAGTAATTGCTCAATAGCAATGATTGAATCATTCTATTCTTACATTAATTAAGCCTAATTTCCAACGCATATATGTTTGAAATAAGTATAATAACCAATAGGACAGTTATTTTATAATTTATAGGACCTGTGAGCAGGATTGTAGCAAGAAGAAAGGGCTCCAGGCTAGGAGAAAAGAGCACAGAACATACACTGATATTCACCATCGTAATCATTTTCTATAAATTATTTCAGGTGAATGAGAAGCGCATCCTTCTTAGTGAAAGAAACCTGAAAAGACGGAATATTAATATAAGTGCAGCTTCAAACTTGATAAGATCTTTGAATTTCCTCGACTTGAAGACAATGACTGGAATTCTAGCGCAGCTATTTTCCGAGAAAGCCTACGCACGCGGTGATAACACGAACGGAGTGCAGAGTAGGTACTACTAACGAACACGGCAGAAGCCCGCGAACAGAATCAGAACAGATCAGACTCCATTAGCTGTAAATTAACATAGCATAAATCCTCTAAAAAAAACGGCGCCTTTCTCTCCTCAATATTACGACGTTTGGAGCTCGTTATCGCCGGATAACCATATCCCTTCCGTTGCCACATGGATTTCCCGCTCCTTCCAAATAAAACAAGTAGTTAGAAAAAACCACAATAGGCACCGCAACCGCCAATGACATGGGAAAGGCTTTTTTCGTGATGAAGAGGATACGGTGGAGAGAATAGAAGAGGAAAAACAAAAACGGAAGAGAGAAGGAGAGAAAGACACCTCGAACGACCTTCGTGCTCGCTTCGAGAGATCGTATAAGCGAGGAGAGAGAGAGAAAGGGCGAGCACGTGGCGAAAGCGGGTAGTGCGCATGCGCAGGATGAGTATATTACAGTGGCCGCGCATGGGCGCGAAACACTGGCGAGCGACAGTGTGGCGACAAAAACAAAAAAAACTTGCGCCAGTTGGGAGAGACCCAAAGAGGCCGCCATAGCACCGCGCTGCGTTCCGAGGACACTCGTTATAACCCAAACACGTGTGCCTCCGGGCACGCCCCCATGCCCAAGTCGTCCGCGGCGAAAAGGACAACTTGAGGAGCAGTAAATGATGATGGACGAGAGAAAAGTGCGCTGAAAGATGCTCGTGAATACAAGGTAACACCACATATCGCCGGGTTAATGAGTTCGATGGATAGCAATTATTCTCCTAACTTTGACGTTTATTTATAGGAAACCTGTATTATTTTCCAAATACAAATTGCATCCAGCATATGATAGTAGAGATGATATATCAAAAAAGAGAATAGTTGGCCATAGTCCAAGAGACATGAAACGGGTTCTATGTTTTCGGTATACAGCATGACCCAACCTTCCATCTCCTTTTCTTTCAACCAGAATATCCAAGAAAGGTAAAAGTTTGTTGGACTCCAACTCCATGGTAAATTGAATACTGGGATGTATACTATTCATGTGACTGAGGAATCCATCAAGGCTGTCAAGTCCATGTGGCTACACGATGAATGTGTCATCCACATATCTGAATAAATATTTTGGCTTCAATGGGGCCGAAGTCAGGGCTCGATCCTCAAAATCTTCCATCTAATACTTCTTCCATATATTACCTGCAGTACGTCTTGCGAGTTTCTTTGGAATTGCTTTTTGAAACCTACACAGCAGTTGTTTATAATGAAATAAAGTCAAACCACAGTAAAACTGTGTACTGTTTTTCACCTTTTATTTCAAACCGACCGCATTTTCGACAACTTGAGTCATTATCAAGCCTTGATAATCGTGAGACAATGATTGAACATTTTAATAACTTCTCAAGTAAGTCGATAAATAATTCTTGGGCCACGTTTCACTCAAGTACATCTGTTTATACGGTAGTGATCACCATACATGAAGTAATGTAAAAAAATGCAAGAATTATATTTTCAAAATTTCGCCTTAATTAACCCTTTGTTATTACTTGGGTTTTAAGCGCGGAACTAGAAATTTAAGCGAGCATTATATCTAAATACGTTTTTTACTCGGCATGATACCTTGATGTTTATAGCAGCCATTATAATAATATGAAACGTATTACAACGCGTTTAGGAAAAAATCTGTGCATTTCAAATCGAATTATATCAAAATAAATGTCATGTTCCATGGAGCTACGTGTTAAAATAGCACTGAATTGCCAAGAAACCAAATCGGTAACATGCAATTTTTTCACTTTAATTTATACACATTACTTATAAGGACACGTACACAGAGTCGCACGCAAATCTCTTCATGAACAAAAATAGGTCCAACCACCTTAAGGGTGTTACGTTCACGTAGAGGACAACAAGGCGAGAAAGACAAATATGGTAAACCTGTTAGGGATGAGCGGATGATATTGTTCGGCCGATGAAGAATACAAACATAAAAGAGAACAGCGACTGCGATCCTACGTGCCGACAACAGCCTCCCCATCCTCCATCCCCCCTCCCCCTTGAAAACCCCACGCCGCCGTCCCCCTGCCCAGCGACGTGGACTGAATCCGAACGAAGCCATGTCGTATAAAGACACAGGAAGACGTTCTCCGGAGTCGCGACGGCACGCGCAAAGCACGGAAGGGTGGCCAAGGCCACGGCTCTGACCATTCAATGTTCCAGCAAGCCTCCACCATTTACGGACGGCTGTGATTAATCACTAGAAAACAAGCGTGGAGAGGTTTTCAGGGTCAAAGAAAGCGAGAATGATCATAAAAAGTGCGATAGCATAAAAGGTAGCAGGTAGAAAAAATTCATTACTTGCCAAGTTTGAAGAGAAAAAAAAGGAAATGGAGAATGGGGCAGAGCAGCACAAGATAAAGTTTCAGTGAAAGTGAATCATTTAAAGGGGAGTGTAGATACATGGTGTTTAACTTAAGGTGGTTCTACGCTGTGAGTCAAAACAAATAGGTACTAAATTTCACAATTTTAATTATTTGGTTTAAAACATCCTGATTTTGCTGATGAAATTGGATACCTACTGAAAACCAAAATTAAGGTACAAAGTTATGCAGATTATTCCACGAATATATTTTAATGACCACATTTTCGTAGTAATGGCAGCCGACTGCGGCGCCATTTGTATGGAACCTCCGTATTTTGACTTCAATGGCGGCAGTAATTCGCCGATAACTTAAATAAATAGGTGGTAAGATTCCTATATTTTATTTTTATTCAATTTCCCTGGATTTTTCGCTTCCTATAAACAGTTTTTATTCAAAGTTTTATAAATGCTTTCTCGTTAAAACTGACGCTTTTCCACTGTAATATGAGCAATGTCCATAAGAGCCCATGTTAAAATCTCCACTTTCAAGGCTGAATTACAATAAAACTATCCTGTAAACCCTATTTTTTATCCCAGTTAATAAAATGCACTTCAAAGTTGCTATATTTAAGTTATCAGAATTTCTGGAATAAGTTACCCTGAAGCCAGAGCCACCTTAAGAAGCAGTGTCAGCAAATATCAATGGGTTACGTAGCTAAGTAGTATACGAACGGTGGTTTTTATATTCAAGCAACGTTTTCAATTCGTCCGCCCAGATTGCAGTCTTTGGTACTGTGCAGTGGAAGATAGACAGTAGATATTTTCCATTCTTCTCACGCGCTGCCGCAAATGAGGATGACAACAATATTAACGTGGAACAAAAATATTATCCTCCATTGTATAAACTACACTCGTCCATTTCTATTCGAATTAGTTATCCAATTCATAAGAGGCGCTCTTTGTCCTGGAAATTTTTCATCTTAAACCGAAGGTTGACGATGGTGAACGTTTATTGTTGATAAGATTAAGATTCCAATTAACGGCCAATCGTAAATCAAAAGGCGGAACCGTGAAACCAGCACACGGTTAACGTTTAAAACTGTACACACATGTACTGACAATAGTACGTATGTATGTACGTACCATCGTAGGCGGAAAACGCTGGGTTTACATTAGTTTATACGATCGTAACTTTAAGTCCTTCACACTGCCAACTCATCATGTTAAGCGCTGGCATCGCTGGGGGAAACCGAATAAAATGAAGCACGACGATAAAATAGGGCACACAACATGGAGAAAAGTAAACCATTGTTTGATAAATAAAAAGAAGTAACAATTCAGGGCTGAAATGATGGAGATAAAACACAGATTTTACAGTTTTCCATAAGAGATAGGTTTATATCACGACTAGTCGTAAAGTAATTTACCAACACCGTTAAAAGAAACAAAAGTCATTTCCCCTGATAACATTATGAAAATAAAAAAATATATAAAATGGATGCAGTAATTATAATTTCATTTGAAAAAAACGGCTTGTTTTCCCCTTGCTCGTTGCAAATCCTGGATATGGCATCTCAGATATATGTACATACAATGGTAACTCAAGTAGTAGCGTGAACGCTGGTACGCACGATGGCAGTGTGAGCAATGGTAACAGAATAAGAAAGAAAGAGCGTAAATCACTTGCCGAAGCGGCGGCTAACTCCTCTCGTCTGCGTCAGTTCGAGAGATAACACGTTTTACACACTCTTTCTTCTTCTTTAAGGGGACGGAGAAAATACACGCTAAGCATTAGGCACACGAAAGATCGATCGAACAAAAAAATAGCACTAAGCCTCTGAAGACGGGAGAAGGGCGAAAGGAACCCTTAAAACGATTTATCGCGGAAATACATTTTGTTCCAAAATGGACCCGGAGATAGCGCCGGCGTCGGCGAAACGAGTCAGTTGCACAAAGTTTTTAAAAGCGGGCGCGTCTGGCGATGCACTCGCCGTTCAGCGAGCACATACGTACTACATCCCACGCTCGCTCTTGAGATGCAATAAATCAGCAGGGTGATGTATAGCGGGCTTCGAATACTTTGGTAGTCATCGGGGGGCTCGACTAAAGCCAGTTTCACACAATTCGAAAAGTCTTGAAAAGGGAACGTTGAACAAGAGCTCTTGTACGTTCACAGACCAATCAAGAAGGACTTTTAATGATGATTGTTCAATCATACTTGAATCGTATTGCACGGCATTTTTACACCGCCATTGTAAGCTCGCATAACTTCGACTTTAAATAAAAAAATGAATGGAAGACAATCGTTAAGAGTTTCGGAAACAATTTTTTTTCAGAAGTTAAGGAATTGCTTTAAACTAACTCCAATGAAATTTCTCTCTATTTATTGAACAAAACAACAGTTGACACTTAATTGGGATCGTAGGCTTTCACAGCGATGTAAGTCTTCTGACATGGCTTTCGGGTTCTGCTGCGTCTTTGTTTGTTGATCTCAAAAGCTTTCGCTACCAATGCAATTAGCATCATCAGGAATATTCCTGTAATATATAATTCAAGAATTTTCCTGCAACGCAATAAAGGAATATCCCTGACGTTGCGGTCTCAAATTATAGCTAAACCTCAACATTTAAAAAAAGACAGCAGAACCCGAGAGTCATTACAGAAAACAATTGACCCTTCTCCATTTTGTTTACCTTATTTGATTATCGTGCCATCCATGATCGTGCCTCGTCATTCCACATGGTAAAGGAGACTGGACGAACCACAACGCGGATGACAAAATCGTAAAATGGATTAATGATGGAATGGATTGAATAGAAATTGATGTCGTCGCTCGTTTTTATGAAAGTTAATATTCCTTGTAATAGTTCTCGCCACGATTCAATTTTTAGTCATCGGGAAATATATGTTTGTCGATTAATAATGCAACTCCTGGTACAAATATCAACTGGTTTCAGCAAGATATTTCTACCGACTGTACGACACTTACTGGATCGCAACTGTTTTCTACAGTTTTGAGTAAAATAGCCAGCTGAATTTAATGTTTTCCCACTTAAACGTGTGTAGTGGTTACAGAACACATCTGTACCAAACCGTTTTGCACTTGGAACCGCTTACATGTAGGCATTTTTCTGGCACAATGAATTATGATGTTTCCATCAAAGATATGGGTATGCAGTATAGTAACACTTTATCTGCTAAGTACATACTTAGATAAAAGACGAGAATAGAATATGATACGATTGTAAAATGGAATATCGAAGCCATTGAAATTCGCAATCGGCCATATTGAATGGATCAGTTACGCAGTTAATGCAGGGAGAACAAAGTGGTATTAGGAGTGGTACCGTAATGATTAATCTAGGAAAATGAACGACGGAAATACTTTCTAAAAAAAGCACTGCATTATTTATAAAATTTATGGATGAAGTGCGCGTGATAGCCATGTTAGGAGGATCATTCAGTAGCGTATCCTGGTGGGGGTGCTGGGGGGGGGCGAATGCCCCCCCACCGCCCCATGTTCTGGCGCCCCTAAGACTGTGAATTCTTCACTCATAAGTCCCAAATACGTATAAATAAATGTGTATAATACGCTGTCAGATGTCATAATTTGTACAAACCCATCTGCCTATTGCATCACCAAAATTGGTAAAGTTTAGTAAAATGGTTAATTTATGAGTCAGCGCCCCCTAAACATTTTCTGCGTCCCCTAGACCCAAAACCTGGCTACGCCACTAGGATAATTTCCACGAACAAAACTGCTTCACTATCGCACATCAACAACCTATCTACCTTCTTCTTTAATCCATAGCTTCGTAGCAATACCGAAAACAGTAGAGAGCTCCAAAAAGCACAACCTAGGCTACTGGAAACGACGGGTGTTACTATTCAGAAGGGGCATGGCAAATTTCTCACGAATAAATCAATTCTGGCACGGAATTTTTAAGTCACTAACAAGGCATTCCGCCCGCGGTAACGATCAAGGAACTGTGATGGATTATGTGGATTATACGGACGATGGTGGATAGATGGTGATTCAAACGGTGATGGATTGTCGGTATCCCTGCATTAACTGGCCGGAAGGACAATGAGACGAAGAGCGTCTGAAACGTACAAGTGTACCATTGGGTAATATCCGGGACGTGATATCTCTCACTCTCTCTCACTCGCATCGGACGAATATGACACTCCCGGTCCCTGAACTTGAATTGCATTAAACGCCCGCGAGATGGATTCGAAGTAGTCAATATGCGGCGAGTTGAAAAGGCGAGGTTTTTAAATGGCCCCATCTCTCTTCAACGTCTGCGAGTGGGCGAATGCTTTCTGGACGAGGCGATGGGTTTATTTATGGGGTTGTCACGCCTAATATAACGTGGCAATAGCTTGGCGGACGATTTGCCAGGGGGCGTTACGTGGCATGCGAGAGGTTGATACATCAATCAACAGGCTCGGCTCAATGGTCTGGATCTAAAATTGAACTTAAACGAGTATAAATGGGTCAATTAATTAGGTGACTGGATTTTTAAGCTTGGACTGGACACCCAGCCTCAGTTTTTTCCGAAATTTTCGCGTCAAGAACATTTTTTTTACAACAGTATACAATGGACGAAACCCAATAAATTCTAGGATTTGCCAGAATAGAACTCTTTGCAAGTGTTAGGCATGGAGGGTGAGGAGAGAAAACTACATCAGGATATCTACATCTACATACTACCCTTCGAGCTGCGGTGAAGGCGTGGGGCAGGGGGTGCTAGGACTTCAGCCATGAAAGGGGAGGGAGTAGTGATGAGGAGGGGGGAGAGGACAGAGGTGAATTGTGTGTTAACAATGTGTTTTATGTTAGTGTCACGCTGTTTTTGAAAAATCACTAATGGTGTGTGGAAAGAAGTATTGTACCTATTAGTTCGGTGGTGTATCTCTCTTGTTTTGTTGCTTCTATCAGTTCTAGAGATATAGCGAGGGGTCAAATATCCTCCGTACCGTACTGAACCTCACCTGATATGAAATTTTCAAGTAGTTAAATTAAGCCTAGCGTGTAGCCTCCAAGTCTCTTAACTGCTCCCAATCTAGTCCTATCAGCTGTGTGACACTTTCTGTTCACTAGTAGCAGTTTTCGACAAAGCATATGGCTTTCCTTTGTATTTTATTTACTTTGCGAGTTACATCTTTCTGTGCTGGGTCCCAAATTCTTGCAGCGTATTTGAGATGTGGCCTAACCAGAATGAAGTAGCATCTCTCTTTCACTTTTTCACCCGTGAACCTTCCATCTTTTCACTTGAGAAATCCTAGTTTCTATAATACAAATATTAGGAGAAGGTAGAGCAGGTGGATGGAACAGCTTGTTATGGACACGGCGATGCCGATATCCATGATTGAAGGAGGAATGCTGAGTAAGTTGTTAAAGAAGGAAAGTGAATTGGCTAAATGGCTGGGATGAATAGAGGTAGGACGTATGCAGGGCTGGAAAAAGAAATCATTTCAAGAGACAGTAGCTCGTGGTCATAGAAAAGCTTGAAGAGGTAACATTTCTCCACCCAAGCCAATTATGAATAGATGTTCACCTACAATAGCGATAATAATGAAGGGAGCGTGATAGAGACCTCCCTGAGGTTGGGAAAATTATAAGCAGGACTACCATATTTGACAAAATGTATATCTTGATTAGGAGATCAATCACTACACTTAAACCATTAAAGCTTCAGTTTCCCTCAGGGCTTAATTTCTATGTTAAGAAAAACCAGAGCTCTGAAGCACCACAGTGTCTTAAATTCCCCCAGGTCGATTGAATAAACTGAGAAAATGTATCGGAGCAAGAAGTACTGGAGCAGTACTCCTTGGGTACCCTTTATGAATAAATAATAATAATAATTTATACACTGACCACAGCTAACAGCAAATAGAACGGCCAATTTATTACTTTAAATTAGACAAACAAACACAACCATGTCCCGGATAGTGAAAAACTGCCCATGACATACAGGTTGGAAAATGAGGACTTCACTCTGCTGTCACAGAGGGCGGCAAAAGAAAGTAGAAAGATATATAACAGAAAGAAAAAAAGAATGCATCCGTGGTAAAGGAGCACTGAATTAGGACCTCTTCTTCAATCTATCCCTTGAACAAGAAACTTTTGGAGACATGAGTAGAATAAAAAAAGAAGTCAAACCTATTAAGGGTGATAAAAAGGACGAAAAGTTTCAAAAGACAAGGGGCGATTCAAATTGATAGCTATTTGTGTAAGCCAAAATTAAGATTGAGATCTTCCTTTATCGACCAAAGAACAATGAAAAATTTGTTAAGCATTTTCACGAATGACTGGACTATATTTGGTCTCTCTCTTTAACTTGCAAACCCAAGCAAAATCTTGAGCAAAATTATTGCAAAAGGATCGAAATGGAGGGGAAATGCATGGAGGTCAGCCATTATTTATATCATTGTTGCTGCTATTCCTTATGATCAAGCTTGACACTCTTGAGAGGTGCCAGGTGAGCTTGACACTCAAGCATACCTGGATCACTTTCCTAACCTTGACAACTGAGTTTGGAACCCACCTTCATGGAGTCAAAAATATTTTTAATGATTTATTTTTCCAAGGCTACATTTTTTAAGAGCATATTTTAACCTTTGTCCAAATAATGGGAACTTGTGTTCTCACAAAAAAATGGGTTATGTTTGCTGAATGTGAGCTTTAGGGACCACTTGGATATGTTAGTTTAAAGTTTTATTATTAAAGTAATCTACCAGAAAAGGTAGGTTAATGGAAGTGAGTAAAACTCCTCTAGATTTTGACATAAAGGAGAGTGGTCATATCCTTACACAATTTCTTTCTTTGTCTCAGCATACGTCCTGCCCTTCTTCATCCCATCAGTAAAACCTATTCTCTTTCTTTCCCTTCCCTGCTTACCCAAAATCCTCTCCTCTATCACAGCCTTGAGTTTTTGCCCTTCATCACCTCCTCCAACCACCTAATTTGCCTCCTCTTATTCTCATCCAGAAGTTTCCTCTGCTTTCCAACCATACCAAGCACTTACTCATTTGTATTTCTTAATCCCCAGAAAAGTTCTGGGCAGTGGGTATGTCAGTGAGAATTTAAATGCTGACTTTCAAAGGTTAAGGGAATTTTTTAAGCTATATTAAAAAGGATTTTTTATTGAATGTCAATAATATGATATGCGGGGCAACAAAAAAGACTGTAAAGTAATCAAAAATAATACTAGCATCACAATCCAAACTTTAATAAAGCTCATCAACAAGGTAAAAAATGTTTGATGTTGAATGATTTTTTTTGCCCATTTAGGCAGTGTGATATAATAAAATATTTCATGCACTCTCTTAAAAATTACCCCTTGTATTTATATAGCACAATATTTCACTTGCTAAAGGCACCAGTAAGCAGGTAATTAAGAGGTCTGAGTTTGAATGCCAGTCAAATTAAATTATTAAAAAATCACATCTGTTTTCTCTTCTGTATGACTAATATTTAATTACATACATAAAACAAAATAGAAAAACTAATCACCAATAACAAAATTTTCACACTGAGGATTGATTTCAACTATGTACATAGAAGACCTTGACCGTACCTAGTAATACTTCTGACACTTAACCCTTAGGCTGCAGGAAACGTACATGTACGTGTGTACTGGCAAATTTGGGAAAAACGTTCTTGTACGTTTGACCCTCTCTCTCTACATGCTCCCTCAGCCCTTTCATATTTTTATGACCCGAACTCTTTCTTTCCAGCGGTGGACATTTGGGAATCCACCCTATTTACCCAAACCTTCCTTCCCACGCTCTTTAGGGATCGCATACCACCGCAATGAGGCACAACCCTTTCTTCCAATTGCTCGCTTAATGGGCTATGGTTGTCTCAAAAGTTAGTTGTCTTATGATCGCGCCTGGCTCAATTTTCAACGGATTTCTTTGGTGTTTGGTATCAAACTAAACAGAAAATTGCTAGAAAAAAATATTGTCATATTTGTTTTTAACAATTAAGCCTATAAACAAATTTTCAAAATGTGTTCAAAGTCCCACTGATCCCTCAACAAGTTCCGGTGCCCACCCCCTGGGATCCCGAGAAAAGGGTCAGGAGGGGATTACATGGGTCATATAACTGCATGGCCTCGGCCCGTGGGAAGGAGGAACAGGCTCCGTCCGAATATATATTTCCCGCACTGTGTGGACGACATGCACTCTAGCTGGAGCAGCTTAAGGGTTAAAGGATGCAAAAAACTTATTTTCAGTGCAATGAGATTTTTCCATTCAGTTCAATGATGTCAAATAAAGCAGTAAATTTCCACAAATCTAGTTTTCCATGTTTAAATCACGCAACTATAGTGTACATCTGAAGAAAATGAGGTAGGAGGTTCATTTTGTCAACCCATAACACATGAGGAGGTATGAGGGGCTGCTCATATTGAAATACCAAGTACAACCTTAAAGAGAGCACATCGAATCCAGAGCTGGGACCCTTAGTTAGGCTGTGCGCACACTTGGCCACTTGTTGTCATGACAAGTGGCTGCCACTGGACGTTCAACCTGCCCACCTGTGGCCGGCAGCTTTTTGCACTGTCTGATTTCATTCCGTAACCAAACTTTCGGCAACAGTGGCCAAGTGTGCGCCTGAAGCCGGCGACTAGTGGCCGCCACAAGTAGCAAGAATCGACCACAGCTGCAGCCTGTGGCCAGACATGGAGACATGAATCGCCGAGTCTGCGGAGCTGTGATGTAAATGTACGAAAGCGTCGACCTCAGCGTGTCGTGGCCACTAGTGGCTGAGCAGTGGCCGCAACTAGTGGCCAAGTGTGAGCACGGCCTTAGGATCCATCTCATAAAGTTGTTTTATAATGAAAATTTTCAACACAAGAAAAATATGTAACATCTGATGAATGAAAAATGAATAAGGATGTATATATAATCATTTGTGCAAAAAAGTAGCAATGTTTAACAAAATGCGCAGCTAAGAATCCAATCATAAATGAAAAAGGTTTCTATTACTGAATACCAAAATAATAAAAAATGTTTATTTTTTAGGATACTTTCAGTTAGTTTGCTGAGGTTAATTTTAATTTTATAGGATTCACCTGAGTTCAAAATTCAATCATAAATAATATTTAAGTAATTTTCTTTGGGTGTTCCAAGCATGCAAAGCTGATGCAATTGTTGAATTTGAAGGACATTGTACCTCAAAAGATGAAAAAATGGACTTTTATAGTAACAAGATATAGTAAGGCCATCATATAGTAAAACTTGGTGTTGAGTAAGTATAGTACTCTGCTCAATGCAGCAATGGTGAGCCGAGTGAGATTATGTTGTTTGGCTTTGAAATACCTGGACATAATATGTAGTGAAAATAGTTTCTCTACTAGTTAGCGGGGGAGCCAAGTACAAGAGATCTCCCCAGATGCACATTCTACTGATTTGAAGAAATTAAATGAAAATGTCCTTGTTATCTGAGTTTACACTCCCATTATGATTGCTGGAATATGCTAAGGGTCATGTTTGGCAAAAATTTATGTTGATGTGTTGGGTGTTTCTTTGAAAATGTTATTTTCGGGTCCTTGGAGACACGAGGTCCGTACTCTTTAAGTATTTAAAAAAATAAAACTATATATATCTCCCCTTGCTTTTCAGTACAAGTGGATTTAAATAATTTCATAATTTGAATGGTTAACTACAACTCCTGAAAAAATTTATATGCATGTCTCATCCAGGATAGCTATATTTGTACCCTTAACAGTTGCCATCTCAGTTTTCCAATTGTTCCCACAGCCTATTGAATTTTCCAAAGTAAAAAGCATTTCCTGGTCCAGGAACAAACCAAAGACTTAGGGTTCTATGCATTGATCACTACACTACACAGGATTCCTAACTCCAGAGGTGATTTTTGGAGGATCTATTCAAACTAGTAGTCATGAATCATACACTCTTTTCAATACCCGATCCTGGAGACCCTTTTCCCCCAGGAAAAGTTCAACACAATCCTTGTGGAAGTTAAGTAAGTATCTCATTCTTTCAATGCCTAGCATTCTATCACAATTGATCAAATATAGAGGAGTTCCATTCAAAGTAGGTCTGACTCTTAAACTGGAATTTTTGAACCACAGCTAAATGTGATGACTTCCTGACAAATGCCAAGATTGAGGAAGAATTTTCAAATTGGGCAAGGAGAAAATTATCACCATAGTACTCTAAACAATGTAGTTATGTCTTCAAGAGGACCATTTGAAAAATGCTATCTCTTCTGAGGTACCTTCTGCCTTTCCAGTCAAACAACACTAAGTATGCTCCACATAATTACCCTTTCATATCCCCCTAAATACAGTCCAATTTCCATATTTTTCCCTCCCAGTTTCTTCCTTGCCTAGCATTCTCCACTCCATCACAGTCTACAAAGTCCTGTAGTCTCTTCACATCAATTTCTACTACTTTCAGTGTATGCTACATTCAATGTCATCACCTTCAAATTTTCCCCAATGAATTCCTTTCTTGCTCAATCAAATCTAACGTTTCTTTCAATGTTCCATCCAACCAGTTCATTTTCTCCATTCTTCTCCATAATTAAATCTCTGAAGCCTCAAATCTACGCCAATGTTCTAAACTCAAAGACTGGTCTTCATATCCACAACATTCCATGCTCCAAGTTTTCATTAACCTTTGCTTAATGTGATTATTCAGTGGCTCTTATATGAAATCCCACCTACCGTTTTAAGGATTTCTTAATCAACACTGTACACATCATCCAACTCACTTCCCTCAGATCCACATAACCAAACAAATTTCTATCCAAAGTACTATGCAAATACACAATCTCCTCAATTGCATAATTCTAAATTTAGCAGTGACATACCCAAAAATTCATTTTTGGAGATTTGTCAGGCATAACCCAAATGTTCTGAATAATATATGATCTTCAAGTCTTGACTCAACAAAAAATAAAAAGCTTTGGTTTTCCTGGCAAGGCTGAGAAAATGTTTCTAAGGAAAGAGATTACGGAATATTTTATTAAACCAGGTTGTAATGGTTCCATCTTTTCCTGGCCAGGAGTCCGAATATTGTACCTACTACTTGTTTTCACTCCCACATAATTTTTGAGTTATTATTCAGGATTTCTGCACAATGTCTTAATAACATCTTTCTCCTTTGCCCCTCTAATATGTTTTTTACATTATAAGCGTTCCAAAGGCATACATTTCAAGTGATCATTAGTTCAAAGTTCAGTGCATACATTTCAAGCAAGATCTGTGTAATTTAAGTGGTAAGTAGTACATACATATTCCATTGTTCTTCTACACAATTGCAGAGGAAATAGTAATATGAATATTGGAGAGCTCTAACTCACAGTAAAAGCATTAGGAGAACTAATAAAGGTGGTCCGTTTAGTGTTTGATGAAGTGCCAGTCAGATAAGAAACGGTAGTGGTTGTAAGATGCATTAAAAAAAACCTTTGCCAGTGAAATGGAATGGAGATAAATCACAAGAAAAATAAAGTAATCAGATTTTATAGGAAAGTGAATCTCTAGCTAATCATAAATGAGGTTGGACAAAAGCTGCAACAGATAACCAATTCAGTTATTCAGGTAGTATTTTTCATGACAATGAGCATAATACCATAAGGTAAAAGCAAATGGTATTAGGATATTATCAAACAAGGGATAATACAATATTATTGGATGAAGGATGTTGGGATAGTAGAAATACAAAATTAATAGGAAAACTCTTATCAACTTTCCCTCTAGATTAGATTCTTCACATTGACCAACATTTTGGCAGGATGCCGTGATGGTGGGCAATGATGGACATTATAAGTATCAGAAGGCAACAGCAGTAGTAGGATATACACAGAAGAAAGAATAGCATATTAGCTGAAGAGGTTCTTAAGAACAGAGGAAAACTGATTACTGAATTGGAAAACTCTTCTCTGGCTTCTCTTCAGATTAATGTCTTCATTTTGACCAATGTTTTGGCAGGAAACTTTCCCATTGCCTCTGATGATCAACCATCCTGAAGATGATGGGAAAGTCTTTATTCAAAATTTTGGCCACAATGAGTAATCTAACCTAGTGGAGAGCCTGAGTTGAGCTTACCATGAAAATTCACCGCAAAAGCATCAAATGTTTTATGATGATAAACTCCAGAGAAAGACATTGAGAAAAGTTGAAGGGTGAGATATGAGTCATGAAATTACATGAAGTAACCTTGGGCCTTGTGGAGAGAGGATACGAATAGATTGTCAGTATTTGGGATGTGGGTGAGGAGGATTGGGACATTTTAAGGGGCAGAAAGGAAGGGTCATCAAATGAGGTGCGTTTGAATACATGAGGTGAGTTCCAATGCTTGCGATCACTAGCATTTAAAACTCCTTTTTATCCATCATGAGGCGATGGAGTCATTTTCTTTTTAGGGAAGATGTTAAATTGTATCTCTCCTTGAGAGGGACATGATTTAATTTTGGTACTTAAATAAAACTGCAGTAGTTGTACTGTCCACTTAAATGTTAATGTAAAATACTACACAACACGTGTTTCGACGCGAGTATCATCATCAGGTCTACACAGCCATCTATCAGGCCTGATGATGATGCCCTTAAGCATCGAAACACGTGTTGTGTAATATTTTACATTAAAATTTAAGTGGACAGTACAACTACTGCAGTTTTATTTAAGTACTAAAATGCTGTTCCACCATGTAATGCCAGATACTGCCGAATGATTGAATTTCATCAAAAGGCAACAGTATGAAGAAAACATACAGAGCTTTCCAATCATGCATTAGCACTAAACTGTTGCAATCTATTTAGCACAGTGTTCCCATCACATTGGTGACATCATTGTATGCACATACTCTTTAACTAATTGGGAGTGTTGACAATGTTGGGTGATATGTAGTTGTTGGGTGAAACTGTGGCCCACCCTTCATGATGCTTCCCTCCTTATGGACACCATATTTTTCCAGTCTCTCAACAGGTGGCTCCAGTTTTTAACATCAGCCATGCATCGCTCAACATTGCTGCACTCCCACCAAGCTCAAGAATATGCACATGCAATATACACTTCACTCATCTACACTAAGCAGTTTCAAACATCTTCACCATAGTTAAAGTGAGCTAGCAGAAGAAACTTGAGATGATGGGTGCATATGTAACAATATAAACAGGAATACCCCAATGTCTATGATAATTTGGATGATTGCTTGAAAAAAAAATAATAATTTGGAGTTCTGTCTGTCAAGAGACGAGATTGACCATTTCCGTAAAGAAGTTGAGCATCACCCCACAATTTAGTAAACACTTCAGTACAGATTGTTCTAATCATCGCCTTGAATGTGCGTTCTTGTGTTTCCATCTGCTAGAATGTGCACTAATCTATTCAAGGGGATTGGAGCACCATAGTTTAAGCATCAGTGGTTGCTAGTCTTCAAACTCACCCCACATTTCAGCAGTAGAAGAAATTGCCATGGTATGGGAGGGAAGGAAGTTGGTGGATGAGGTAAAGAAGGGAATAGTAAGTATGTATATACATTGAATATATAATCAGAAGTGATGTGCTTTAGAAGGCAACTATTTATGGTGGAGTGATGGAGTACTTGCAAGGCGAGTAAGAGGGAGGAAAAGGATCAGTGTGTTACAAGGAATGACAAAATTTAGGAAGTATGTTCACTTTGAAAGAGAAACAGTATGATGACAGGTAGACATTTGAAGATGGACAAGCAGAGTAGAAATAGTTGACTGGGTTGGTGCAGTGACTAGCGTACATGCTTCCCATCATAAGGGTAACACTTTAAATCTAAGCAATCAAACTTTTTTCATTGGAATCCTGATCCCTCCTTGGGTGCTATGCGGTGATTAACAAAGACCTATAAAGAAGGTTGAGAGCTGTTGAAATTGATTATCTAAGAAGAAGTGCCAAGGTATCTTGCATATAAAGAGTCATTAACAAGGATATGCATAACCATATGGGAATGATAGATACAGTAATGAGCAG
Source organism: Pyrrhosoma nymphula (assembly GCA_963573305.1). Lineage (NCBI taxonomy): Eukaryota > Metazoa > Arthropoda > Insecta > Odonata > Coenagrionidae > Pyrrhosoma > Pyrrhosoma nymphula. The sequence goes on along the minus strand of OY754330.1, from coordinate 111,963,775 downwards.
AATTGAGAAGAAAAAACTGTGATGGTACGGTCATTAGCTAAGAACAGCAGAAAACTGATGGCCCAAATGAATATTTCAGTGGACTCCACCTAGGAAAAACAAATGTGGTCATCCTAGACAGTCAAGGATATAAGGTGTAATGAATGATAGCTGTGGAAAATAGAGAGTTAGACGAATAAACAGCCCAGGATAGAGAGCCTTGTGATTCGTTTCCACAACAGTCGTATGGACCAAGATATGGTGGAAGTACCTACTCCTGTGAACACAAATCACTGTGGGAATTCATGTCCATACAGCTCTAACAAGTAACGCTGCCAACCCTACATTGGCTAGCACTGGCATTGGAGGGGAGAGACCAGAGATATGATGTGTAATATTAGAAAAGAAACAAAATGGATAATGATGTGATGTTACTGTGTTTAATAAATAGAGAAGAGTGTAATTTGCCTTTGAAACCATTCCAAATATTGCAAAAGGTACCATGGACGTTGGAATTCTAATGTTGTTTGAAATTAACTGTTTGCTTTTCACTGGTTAACTGCAAATGCTGTAGATGGGAATGTGTGTGTACCTAGTGGGAATGCATGTAGGATTTTTACATCGGTACTTACATCAGTAGTGGAAACAGGGCATTGGAGAAGGAAATTGGACAGACAGCTGTTTAGTGATATGCTACATATGTAGTTACACTATGGTACATAGGGACTATGTAATACCATCAAGCTCAAAATATTTATATTTTCCATGATTTTGTACTCACATTCCACACCATGGCATTGCTGAGGATGTCCTTCGGCTTGTTCTCACTCTCCTCCGGCTCCGAGTCTGAGGTGTGTGGTGAGGCTGTGCCAACACCCTCATCCTCTTCTTCATCCATCTCACGCTGCTGGGAATCCTCGTCCTCCCCGTCCTCCATCACCACATCCTCAATCATCTCAGCCACCAATTCAACCTCACACTTGGCCGCAACTCCGTCCACTTCTTCCTTATCCTCCCCAATAGAAGCTGCCACGTCTACGTCCACTGGTGCCGCTGCTGACAGTTTGGCGCTCCTCTTCCTACGGAATGCTGACTCCCGCACCATACGGCCACCCTTGGGCGAGCCTTTGGGGTGATCATCTGGGTGCTTGAGGAGCGAACCGAACTTCTCGAAGAAGCCACCATCGACATGAAACATACTGTAGCAGACAAAAAAAATTATTACCAACTTCTGAAAGAATATGTGTATACACAAAAAAATCAATCAAGAAAATGAACCCAAAATGTAATACTATTTTTACAAAACATTTCATTCACCAAAGCTGGTCTAAAAAACTTTGTTATGTGCATGCCACGTGAATCTTTGATACAATAAATTAAGTTCATTGCAGTACATGGTTCAGAAAATGAACACTATGAAAAGTTTTAAGCATGTGCTGGGGGTAGCTAAAAAATTCCAAGATCTGCATTGGGATTAATTCAAGTAGTCAAATATTTTAAATGAAATGACAAATCACAAGCTTTTCACTGAAGTTCTGAATAGATTACCTAGTCATTTAAGTTAGTGAAAACAATGAAATAATGTTAAGATGAAATGGAGAATTATAAAATTAGAGTGATAAAATTACTGAAAATAAAGAAAAATTATAACCCACTACTACTCATTATCGATATGATAAAAATTAGGAAAAGTTAATATAACAGAAAACGTATCTGATAGATATCATTAAAGTAAATCACTTGCAATGCTCCTCTCCTGAACTGACCAACTTCTAAAAACCAAAGTAATCCAGCTAAACTAACAAATCCTTGCAATAACCCCATGTTGCAAAGGTTTGCCTCTTTGGAAATTAAAAAAAATTAGTTTTGGAAATCTAGATTTTTTTAAGTAGCCTAATAAATAAATCCATTGGTACAAAGCTCCGCCGGGTGAAAACAAACATTACATGGCGGCAGATAAAGGCAATATTCACTAATTTATTTGTTGATTAATTTGAAAATGTCCATGCACAGTACTGTAGCCAATTTACAGTGGCCCAGTACAATAAACCATTGAAGAACAGATGAGGAAGAGGGTATACTTGGGAGCTTATGGAGGGGTTATAGCTCTTTTCCTCTGGAATTTTGGACCTTTTGGTGAAAAAAATGATGCTTTTTGAGGATATCTTCCCTGAAATACCATAATGTATCTTAATTTAGGCTTTTGACTTTTTAAATCATGGGCGCACATACAAAGGTAACTTTAGAATACTCCAATCTTAGATTTTCATGCAAAGACAAACGCAATGACAATGCCTGATGCACAACCCATGACTTCATGGTCAGCGGGTTGTCACGTTTCCATCCTGGCAACCGCAGTCCGCAATGCTTCCCATTTCAACCAACGCAATGATAAGATGATTTCATATTTTTTAAAAGCCGGCCAATTTGTAAATTCCTTCCTCACATTCAATAACATACCAAAGATGAGGCCATGACAGGTCAAATGAGAATGGTGTGCAGCCTTAGTTTAAGGCACTCCAACTGCTAAAGGTTATATCGCACCTTTCTAACCCTAGACCTTGATCACGTGACAAACTCGTGGGAGTCGAACCAACCCGGGTGTTACCGACCCAGCGGGCATGACTGGCATTGCTACTGCGGCCAGTAAAAATACAGCAATTAAGCAATTCCTGTAAGAGTAGCTTTATCAAGATCCACAACGACGTACCCCAACACAATGGCTGCTGGACCGACAGAAGGGGATGCTGAGACACCGATCAATTTTTATATTAATGGGGAAAGCTTGTTAGCATTAACTATTTCAAGTACTTTTTAGCATTAACTATTTCAAGTACTTTTTAGCATTAAATATTTCAAGCACTTTTTAGCATTAACTATTTCAGGAGCGATTCTTCAAAGACTTATCTGCAACAGATAGCGGTTAGAATTTTTTTTCAAAGATTCAAACTAGTTCAGAATGGCCAACTTCCAAAATTTATTTATTTCACCCCTGTTGAAATCATAGAATAAGCTAAAAAAACATTGGATTACGTTACGGCGGTAGGAAGTTAAAAAAAAAATCTTCAGAACAAATTCAAGTTTTATCCGCTCCAACGAAAATGATTTAGGAGGACAAAAATGTCGCCTTAGCCATTATCAGTGAACCAGGAAAGATTTATGACACTCACGGTCCAATTCAACTGAAAAGGCACATTTAATGGCGTAATCAAATCCTGCGGGAGTAGTCGGTTCGAGAGCTCGACAACTAACTTGTACCTACTCGCTAACTCTATCGCATTACACAGTGACCTAATATGCCAGTTCGGTCGCTGATTTTTTTAATGTGGCTCTGTACTCAGTTTCACTTATTCTAGAAATTCTGAAAACTTAAATTTAGCATCTTTGAGGTGCGTTTCATAAACTGGGATAAAATATATGGTTTATAGGCTAGTTTTACTGTAATTCAGCCTTGAAAGTGGAGATTTTAACATGGAGTCTTATTGACATTGCCCAGATTACAGTAGAAAAGCGTAAGTTTTAACGAGAGAGCATTTATACAAAATTTCAATTAAAACTGTTTATAAGAAGCGAAAAGTCCTGGGAAATTAAATAAAAATAAAATATAGGAATCTTACCACCTATTTCTTAAAGTTGTTAGCGAATTACTGCCGTCATTGAAATCAAAATGCGGAAGTTCCATACAAATGGCGCTGTAGTCGTCTCCTATGGCTGGGCAAATGTGGTCATTTAAATATATTCGTGGAATATTCTGCATAATTTTGGTTTTCAGTAGGTTACCCATTTCATCAGCTAAAGCTGGATTTTTTAAACTAAACAAATGAAAATGTGATATTTAGTGTTCAGTTTGACTCATATAGTTACTGTAGAGCAACCTTAAGACTTCAAGAACGTTGAAGCGAAAAAAATGCCTTTTTATGCACTGTCACTCTCCGGCTTCAAAAACGTAACAGGTGTAACAATTTGGTTCCTGTGGTATGACAAAGCTTGTTTTTATTTTAATAACGTCATTCCTCTAAGTATTGTCGGAAAACGTTGCCAATCTTATCGGATGAAACATTTTCTTTATTTAGCCAGTGTTTTGCATTATAATTGGTTTAGCAGAGAGGGCACAAGTTGTAAAGTCTCATTACATCTAGAAGCATGGGTGAATAGAAAATAATTGGTGCTGGGGACAACTGATTAAAGTCTCCCTATATAAATTCGTCGAAGAAATACGAGGTAAAGACTAGTGAAAACTTTTACTTGGAACGTAGCGTTACACGATTCGGAAACTTGCACAAAGAGGATGAGGGGTGTGATCACGATTCCTCCTTTCGCGTTTTCATTATCGTCATCCAAAAAGTAAACCACTCTAGAAGAGCAATCATCACTGTTACTGTCCTGAGCTATCTACCAATTAGAACTAGCAATTTAAAGCACCAGACAAAGTTTAAAGGATGATGATAACGTTTTCGCACTCATGAGCGCAATTGAAAAATAACAATAACGCGAGCGCGCGCGTTACGGAGAACCGTGATCGCGCCCCAGGTTAAGCTGGAAACTTATGACATGTGGGTGTGGAGAAGAATGGAAGGGGGAAAACTAGGTAGCGAGTTAGACAAATTAAGAATTGTGGAGACCGTAGAGGAGGAAAGGAAGGATGAGACGGAGACACTGCGAAGGTAGAAAAGGTGGATAGAGGACGTAGTGAGAGAGAACGAAATGCAGAGGGAATTTACGGAGAAGAATTCTGAGTAAGCACGGATGAGTATAGATCTCGAAAATTTTCTTGGTGCAGACCTGCGCAGCAAGGATTGGAGGTATAAGTTTAGGGAGTGAAGTGAAAGTAGAGAGGGAACGAGACAGAGGGATTGAGGCAGGGGAATCAAATTACTTCGCAAATAAGGCACGACACACACATAGGCAAGTCTAATAGGCAAAGCAATTAAAAATCACCCATCGCTATGACTTTACTGGGGTCTTGAGGTTTAATTGATTTACGAGCCGAAATGGGACGACCGGCAATGGAGAGTCATCCCACTTCTTGAGGCGTTAGTCTTGGCAGCAATTAGAAAGGGTTTCTGACCCTCCACACTAAACCTTCCTCGCCCGTTTCGCAGTACCTATTTAGAAAGTTCCGGAGCCCATGTCCCAAAATCGTCCACAGTGCAGTGCCAGGATTTTTTTCAGAGCTATAAGGAGAGCAATGGGAATTTTGGACGATATGCCGAGAGACAGAGGATTTTATGAGAGCGGGTATATAATTATGTGAAGAATAGTTTGAAGATGACCCTGAAACGGGGAATTAAATTTAGCAAATGACCAAAAACCTACCAACCAACTGGTGGAGTACTTCATGATGATGATGATGACAATAATATGATGCACATGCTGCTCTATTTCAGTCATAGTACACATGATCGTCATGAAAACTTATGTACGGCCTACTCCAGGATATAAAGGATGTCATGTGAAAAATATAATACGCACTTCTTCCATGGAATACATAAAGGCGAGCTGCGTTATTTTTTCATAGCCATTCTGCACCGGGCGACTTAAAAAAAATCGAAATGCTTGGATAGAACGAGAAGAAAAACATTAGAAAGGACTACCATGCATCAACGAATGGGTAAACGAGCAGAAGGAGGAATAGAGTGGTCACCCAGGAAGAATGGAAGACAGACGAATAGTGAAGATTGCCAGATATTAAGCTTCCAGGAGGAAGAATAGGTGTGGGCAGGCCAAGGAAAAGATGGCGGGACAAAGTAGAAATGGAATAAACTGAGGAGGTACCGAAGGAAACAGGAGCAAGCCTAGGATGAGAGCGGGAAGAAGAAGAAATAGAAATTCTTCTCATTGTCTTTCCAAACTACTCGTCAACGACATTTGGCTGAACTCCTAAGTGTCTAACACGCATGGAAGAGTCAAATTTGGGTGTGGAACTCATTTGAGTCGAGAAGCCGCTTACGATTCGCAATGCGGGCCTTTTCGATGCAAATCTATGCACAGGTGAACAAAACGATACCTAATTTGAGCCTTGAGAAAAAAAATAACGCCCATTTTCACTACTATTTCTTCAGTCAAGGCAGGGCGTGAATCCTTCCACAGATTCCTCTCACGGTGTGTGCGGTGATGATCTAATGGTCGCGCACGACGCATGCTTTCAATGCTAACCCGATGCCAGATGGCCTTTCAGGTGACAAAGAGATCGCGCTTATGGAACGTTTTAATGTAGTCGGGTGGAGGCAAGACCCTATCTTAGGTGGGTGGACGTAGACCAAAGTCGCACAATTCAAGGTCTTAGGGTGGGCGCAATAACGGAAGACACCAAAGGTATGTCAATGTAGAATTCAACCCTGGAAGTAGTTCATTCACAGCAGGTTACCACTTACTGGTTTACAGCGAATACCAAACTTCCTTTTTATGTTCTTATAGGAATTGTTAAAGAGTAATTGCAGTAAGAAAATAACCTGTCAACCAAATGTACTCAACAAACGACTACCATTACATATCAATCGACAGTCTGTGGAGAGTAGGACTCGAAAAGTACTGACTTCATACGAATAATAGCGATAGAGTCGTCATCACCCTTAAACGTACATACCTTAATCTTCAGCGGTGACACTACCTTTTGATATCACAATGCCAGGTGTCTCAGAAATAGAAAACACCCCGACGTAACACTTTCAACAACCAAAAAAGAAATGTAAATGATCCAGAAAAGCATGAAAAACGACGCTTACAGATTATTTTTGGTATTCAATGTTCTACAGGTAAGTTGGAAGATGTCAACATTTTTTGTAAGTATTTTAATGTTCAATGAACCACCGAGTTTCCCGAGTTTATATTTTACTTTAACCGAAACATGATAGCCGCCTACAACTTATTGCGATGCACACTGTGAATTCCGTTTTTGCTATTTCCGTCATTTTCTCAGTCGACGCGTGCGTCAATGGGAGAGCGTATCTACATCGCGTATCTTTATCGGGTAATTTTTTAATCATGCATGTCTAAGTGATCAACATCAAAGTAGGCGCGAGGGGCGAGAATGGCGTCCACATTACACCACGCCCCAAAAGCGGGCGAAATCGACACGTCCAGCGTATAGGTTTAGTCTCTTTCCCTATGCCATATGATAATACGTTATGTGTACTAGAATAAAGCAGCGATCGTTTACGGATTTTGGGGATATTCATTTAAAAAATTATGCGAAACCGTGAGTGTGTTTTTTTAAGCTTTACTTGTAATCATCAGAATCATTATCACCAAAAGACGCTTGAATAAACAAGTACAAGAAATGAAAAAAGTAAAAAATAAATTTCAGAGAGTTTAAAAATATAAAAAAAATCTTGTCTACTGAATTGCTGGCTCTCATATCTCTCCTTTATTTTCAACTCATCTTCAAAGAGTTTTTTAACCACTGAACATACCGCAGAAGAATGACTGGCGCGGTGAAAGCAACTTTCAACTGTATGAAGTCCAAATGATGGGTCATAACGATTCATGGACTAGATTGCACACAATAAAACCTCAACTTCCTTCATGAGCGGGGGAAAAACTCCATGTGAGACATGTGGAACTAAAGAATGTGGGGTAAAATGATAAGCATGGCATGAACTTCAATGATTGGTGAGCGCAACACATTAGAGTATAAAACTAAACTGCACCGAATGAACGAGATAACAGCAGGCAGTAGTCATCGCGGCTGATTCAGACCCCTAAATAAAAGCGTGATTTACCATCTTTACCTTAACCAACAGCAATGAGTACCACATACCGCGCATTTTCAAAATCCAAACCCATGAAAAAAAACGTACTGATTTATTAGCACAGAGTGGAAAAAGCGCAGGTTGACTTCTTCCTGAGAATTTTAAAGGAAAGAATGCACGCATTTGCACCCGGAAACGGTACCGCTGACGATGGGAGAATATTACGTAATGACTAACCCTGTGGAAACCACTAACTCCGACCACATCCGGCCACGCTATTAAAATCCTAGTCACGCCGAATTTCTTATTAAACGGCCAGTGCATAGGGTATAACCCAGTAACAATCCCTAGAACCCAGGATCTAGTAACAAACAGTGATGAAAGAGCACTGTTATACATTGCTTTATCACACTTGAGAAGGTTGGATTCTGACTGCATGAGTCGCAGTAAGACAGAATTTCCACATTTTATTAAACCTGTTTAAAAATACAGCCTCCGGTCGCAAGGCGACGCGACGACGCGACGTTCCTTGAGAAAGATAGGACTCCTTTCCCTGTCCTGTGGCCATATTCTTCTTCCTTGAGGAATCCCGGCTAGCAAACAGTCGATAATTCTCAAGTTATCAGTGTGAGTGTCCTTGTTTTTTTTTTTTTAATTGAGTGTACTTCATGAGATTAAGTAGAAATTACAGCGGAAAAAGCATAAATAAATACATCCTTTCATTGTGCGACCCCGTTAACAGCATGCGTGTCTCGTGCATACAATTTTGCGTTAAATTTCGCGAACTGAAGCGTAAAAATCACTAAAAGTATAAAAACCAGTTATATCACTCCAGCCGTGACCCTCGGGAGAAGTGCCTCATCCTCAAAGAGTCACGCTCCAGCTCTCACCTCCCAGATTCCCAGAAAAATTTTATTGCCGAAAAAGGTCCGCGAGAACCGTCTCGTCTCACGTAAATTTTATTGACGCTCTGCGTGGAGCCTACGAAAGTCAACAATCTTTCGAGAATGGCCTCAACACCAATACATTTCGGCTTTGTTCTTATATATATATATATATATATATATATATATATATATATATAACTTCTAGGAGAATCACTCGGGTGATAAATATACACTATGCCAAGAGGGTGGCCAATAAAAATACAGAAACGGACAAAAGAACACTCACAATTTAAAACTTCCGATATTTCGGTGAAGACTAGCTCCACCTTTCTCTAGGGTAAGAAGAATTTTTCATTCCTACTCTTACCCTAGAGAAAGGTGGAGCTAGTCTTCACCGAAATATCGGAAGTTTTAAATTGTGAGTGTTCTTTTGTCCGTTTCTGTATTTTTATTGGCCACCCTCTTGGCATAGTATACTATGCGGAATACATAAATATATATATATATATATATATATATATATGTATTCCGGCATCACACGTGGGCAGAAAATCTCTTATACTGATCCTCAGTGTTACCCTTTGGGGCCCGAAATTCATTCAAATTTTTATTTATATATTGGCAACACACACTTCAAGATTTCCGCTTACTGTCATCTCAACATTAGGAATTCAAACATTCGTACAACAAGGTTTTGTCGCATTATATGAGGATTCCACGGCAGCTTGACCATGGTAAATTACCAAAACAAGGCTATTAAATTTTCAAATGCGTTTTCGCTCAACAAATAAAAACTGACAGATATTCCCATTTCTCAAGACATTTAAAACAGTATGACCGAAAGGTGAATATTCTGTCGCAAAAATAAAACTTTAAATTACAATAAGTACTCATTAAGTTTACCGAGCAATGAGTTATGGAGAACCTAAAATTACTGTGCCCTTCATTTAGAATTACAGAGCCCTCCTCCCTCAGGTTCAAAGGATAAAACGCAACAAAAACAATGCCGAATAGTTAATGAATTATGGACAGAGTTCCGAGAATTATACACCCATATCCTCCGGTCCAAAAAGAAAAAAGTTAGGTAAAACATATGAGTAAAGAAAAAACCATCTGACTAGACTATGGAGTAAGTAAAACTGTTTCATGTCTCGTATGACTAGGCCGTTATCACTATAGCAAAGGATTAAAAATATACAAGGACGCACAAAAAAGAGTGCTGCGCATTCGTTGACTGGAAGGGGGTCATACGACAAGGCAAAGAGGAATAAGTTATGAAAGGTTTTGAGTGAAAACGGAGGGAATTATAAGTTAAACAAACGAACCTTAATGTTATAAAGGCTATGTCATCAACATCAGGAGTTATAAATATCGAAGACTGGTTTGTTTCGGCTCTCTACTCCTTTCTAATTTCAGCTTACCAATTGATTCCTTCATAATTCCTCAGTCTAGCATTCTTAATAATTTGCATAATGTATTCCGTCATTGGTCTTCCTCGGCAATTCTTCACATGCTCTGCTCCTTCCACTATAGGGTGATTATACTGAGATATGTTTATAGGTTTATTGTAGCCATCCACTTCCTCTCCAAAACAGATCAACTAACAATTACTGAAGTTTGTGTTTCGACCATTATACCTCGAGGAGAAAAACCGTCCATTCAGCCCCTTGAGGGAGAAATCTGTGGATATGAACATAGAACTACTGGTTTTAAATAAAATGCGCCGTAAGCAAGGATTGGTAAAGTCAATTTAAGTAAAACCGATTTTAGGATTGATGACTGCTGATGATGGAGAAAAAATGCGTCGATAGGGAATATCATGATTTTTCACAATAAGATTGGGAAGAAAGAACGTTTATTGAAGATTTACACTGAAACGATTATAGGTTATTGCGTACTTATAGGCTGAATATTTGAGAATGTATTTAGAATGCTGTGAGAAATGTAGCAAGTATTCTGCGAGGCTTATCCAAGAATGAATTCTAAATCTAAGAAAGCAAAAATGGAAAATTACCCTAAATATATATTTTCCATCATCAAGTTTCATCAAATGGAATTGAAATATATGTACACCGGGAAAAGCTCGACTTTCGGATAAATACGGTAAGGTGGTCCTGAGATGAGAATGCGGTAAGAGTAAGACAAATAACATAAGGTGCGAGAAGGCCATGACTTATATGTTTAGGAAGGTATGAAAGGGCAGGCGCTTCTCTGCTTTGGCTATTTCGAGAGAATGGATTTAAAGTTAAGATTTCACCTAAATTTGTCACCGTGGCTTCCATTTCCTCATATTAGTAGGGGCTCAGTGGTTGATAAAATATTCTGCTCATAAACGCTAATGCTCTATATTTAATGATTTACCAATCGACAGTATATAGACGTTTACAAACTACTTCACAATCGAGTTATTGGTATTCTCTGAACTTCGGTTTTATTACTTCTATCAATTTGGAATAACGCGATTTGTTCTCAGTGTTATAAAGTTCTTGCGGCACAATTACCTTTGAGTATCTACACTATTATGCACGCTGAAATAAAAGACGGCAGCGTTAATCTCGTTTTAGCTAAAAGGTGGGTACGGTTCTATTTGAAGCATGACCTTTGTTACAATGACATTTAAACCAAGGAATTCCAAAAATTAAATTCCTTTATGCAAGCAATTCAGATAATCTCAGCAATAAAAAACTTATTTCCACACACTGCCTCTTTCTCCCTTTCTTTCATTAAATTAATTCAATTGGCTGCAACCAAATTTAGCTGTTATTGTCAACACATAAATGAATGAAATTTTTATGGATTATTATGTTTACCTTAAAATTATACACAGCACATTCACGTCGTCTATTTTAATTGTGCAACTCTATTTTTATGAAGTCTTTATTACTCTGAATCCTCTGAACACAGACCTAATGCACACCTCGACTAAAAAATCGCAATAGAAAAGCCATAAAAAGACGGGTGGCTCCATTTGGAAAGGCTATTTAAGTCCCTATAGCATAAAATTCTGAGAGTCCCTGTTCCAAATTGACATGAAGTGATTTTTAAAATCTCTTCTTTAGCAAGAAGAACTAATGATAGCGCTTCAAAAACGATAATTAGCTTTCGTTGAATCAGTTGGAGAAAGCCTTTAACTAACAAAAATCTAGTTCTGAATAATTTACGGGAGAATTAGTTTAGCAGACGACTACATTGGAGCTGAGGAAAAAAAACGAATTATGATATTCAGGGGCGCGACCACGGTTCACCATAACGCGTGCTATCGCGTTTTCATTAATTTTGAAAAATGCGTACATGAGAAAATAAAACATTATCACCATTTTCCAAATTCTGTAATGCCCTTTAAATCACTAGTGTTAATTGACGCAGTGCGTTCTAAGGACAGTAAGAGTCAGCACTTCCCTTCCAAAGAGGCTTGAGGTTTCGATAAAGTAGACGCAAAAGAAAGAACCATGATCCCACCCTAGATTTGGTATTAGTATTTTATTTTAATATGAGGCGTTCACGATTTTCATTGGACTGATATACTTATATTTCCACCTCAAAACACACGTTTCCCTATGACAGAGGTAGGTAGTGCGATCACAGGTATTGAGAAATCCCAATGTATCGCCGCATAGAGACAATATCGTTACTTCCTTCCCTGAATAGCCATACATTTCTTAAGTAATATTGGCGCAGAACAACCTTTGGTCACCCTAATCAACACTTGGACGGGAATATTTAATATTTGGCAACATTGATGAAGAAAACGAGCTCATCGTCCAACCCTGGGACCGGGTTGATGGGAAGCAAGCTCCCATATACGTTCTCCACTCACTGACACATGGCGCGGGCGTATGTATTTCCCAAAATACACCCAAGGGATACTGCTTAGTAGCAACTACGCCTGCTTCACTAAAAATGTTGTCTACAATGAAATCTCTGACATATGGATATTATATTTTGCCTAACATAGGAAGGTTCATGGTTTTCATTTAAATAAAATAAACATTAATTTCTAAGTATTTAATTATTTAATTTAATCATTAATTTTTAGCTATTTCGCCAATATTTTAGCCTATTTCAGCAACCTATTCAACTAGTTTTATAATAAATCAGTGAATATTTATGCGTAGTAGTGATATCTCGCTCAAGCTACCTTAAGTTCCAGATTTTCCGATTTGAAACCGTAGTTTGACAAGGAATGGTTCCCCTTACCTATTTCACTCGTCACAGCTGAGCCTGTAATTAAACTCCACCCTAATCGAAGTAACCGACTTTTGGTTTGAATTCAGAAATGCGGAATTCAGAAAAGAAGAGAGATAATAATACCCTTAGAGCTTGAATAGTTTGCGAGGTATTTATGGAATATTGTAGGAATACTAAAAAGAATAAATATTCAATAAATAATATACACATTTCCATTTTTCTAACTGTACGCAGCCCCAACCGGTTTCAAGGCTTTCCAGTCATTACCATGGGGAATGCAGGGGGGGGGGGGACTGCACATTACGGGGAGATTATTCTCCTTGGGAATGAAGTCGAAACCGGCAGGAGTGGCGGAAAATAAAAAAGAGTGGAATTTTGAGAGTTAATTAATTAAAAGAATATCCTTAGGTAAAGTTAACACATGTCGGATTTTGTGGCCTTAATTAGTTTGTTCTTCGGTGAATCCTGATTATAAGTTGGTGTACAATTATTGCATTACCAAGGGTTCCAATGAAATTCCCCCTGAAAACTTTATGAGTTTCCAAATATCGACGAGAGTATATGACCTTTCAAGGTTTACCATGTGGGGGAGTATCGCAATCTTGGGTGAATAGAAGATGTTCGCGTGATTCCGCCCCCCGTACTCGCTTACGCATTGCGACTCCATCCACCTTCACCCTACACTGGAGGTCGCGTAACCTGTTTGATGCAAAGGACGCTCGGATATAAAAGCCTCTCATGCACTGGGATTAAACCTTGAATTTTAACCCGCCGCCAAATCAAAACAAAAGAAAGGGATTTCCTTCCCACCAGCCACAATGAGAGGAGTTCGAAAACTGGAAATACCAAGGTAGTTACCAGCCAAAAAAGATACCTATATTTTAACCATTACTTCTATCGACTTCGCAAGATAAAACTCTCCCCAAATCATAGCTTACGATCAGTGGCAGTTTAGCTTAAGTTGTCCCACGGAATAAGCACGTGTATAGGTATATCTAAGATTTTCTCACAATATTCGGCTGTTTTCCGGTTATTTCTGACTACTACGAAGCACTCGGCGTTTCTATTAGTTTTTAACGACCTATTAAGCATTTGATGTTTAATCTAAGCTATTTTCCATGTATGACCCGTAATTTCCGAGCGCGCGCGCATTTCACCCAAGTCGCGGGGCGCGACCTCTCGCGTCAACGATCGAATCTCCTAAGTCTGCTTCCGCGTGTCGCAGTCTCTCCTTAGTGAATTATCTCACTATTCTGCACGTTAAAATTAGATGCTGAAAAACTACAGATATGTCTAATTTTTATTGCTCTTAGAAATTTCAATTAATTTCCTCAAAGCTCCTCAGGAATCACTGCACAGCAGGCTGGAAATTTACTTTGGAACACAGACACGCCTTTCAAGACATTGTTTTAACATAATCTTTTTTAATATTTAATTTATCTATTCCAAAAATTCCTCTGTTCTTTCCGCAGAAGTATCAAAAACTTTGTGGCTTAACGACCTTAGTCCCTGTGTGTTCCTGGCCATTTCACTCAACTGGGTACGACGAAAGTCATTTAATTGAAATATTAAACCACTTGGAAAAAATTTTAAAATTAGAAAGAAGGAGTTAAAATTATTTATAAATAACAATGTCCATATATTTTTAGAAACACATTACTAGTCAGAATAATCGGTGGTACTTGATTCCACCCTCATACCACAATTTTTTTGTCTTTATCGATATATAGCCATCGAAAAACCATAGTGGTACAGTTTTTGATGCAAGGTACCGCAAATGGATTTTATAATAAGCAAGTCTCTTTCAGGAGCCCAAGCGATTTTTGGCGCCATTACCCAAGCCTTCTCGTAAGGAATTCTCGATGGTCTTATGAAGGGTGATTTTCCTAGTTTTCAAGTGCTACAACTCATAATGTAAAATATCTCCATAGCGTCTAGTAGTTCTTATCCAGAAATCCAGTGTGGAATAAACAGGGTTGAAAATTTCCCTGTTTATTTGAGAGCATACGTCCCGAAACCATTGGAGGAGAGCAACATTTTAGAACGTAGGTTCTCGGAATTTTCCATCGAAAACTTCTAAAATGATTTCATGGACGCGGTGCAAGGCAAAAGAAGGATATTCATTTTCAGCTGATGTTACAATAAAACGCAGGTGGCATTCAGTTTCCCCGCGTTGTTGACCGTCACATAGTAGCAGCATGTTTGAATTATCTCGACGAAGTCCCATTCCTCCAGCAACCGTTGCACGGCTATGTCTTCTCCACGGCCAAAATGTATAATTGTAACCCTAAGAAAGTCTTCAGTTCCCCAACAGGTAGCTACAGCAGCCAACCTATCAACTAGTTTTTTTTGCTAATGAATAAAAGAAGCATTTTCCGTCCCGCTAAGTGTTCCCGTTACCTCATCCAGCTTCGCTTCAGCAAGTGCTAGACGTTGGTGAGTCGCATTAAAAGCAATCAGATATGAGTAAACTTACAATGCGTTACCAAGGCGTTTTTACTGAAAACGCTTCCCCCAAACTATTCCTTAGTTTTCTATTTCTATTAATAATTTATACTTTAGTAAATTACGATCTCATTGCATGCACTTTTATACAAATTGTTTTTGCGAATGAGAGGAACAAATGATTTACAGTACCACTCCTGATTTATAAAAATTAATGAAAAGGAGTGTTACCGCTTGTTTTAAAGAAATTATGTCGGTATTGTTCGTTTACATTATAAAATTTTCCCTTACTTTCATGGATTAGTTTCATTCTGCTATAAAATATAATAGTTACCAACACAAAAGTTAGAGCACCTTCTGTTGTTTTAACTGAGGTGTATGTCAAAAGGAATCAAGGCTATCCCGCGTGAATTATCGTGGCACGCTCACTTGTATACCTTTAAGTGTAGTGTATCTAAATCGTTATTTAAGGCAAAACTTCTGTCATGGCGCTCGAACATTTACCATACAACCCGCCCAGAGAGTAAGGTGCCTTTATCTCTCAAACCGGACATTCTACTACAGGGAATCATTTATCGTGGCTAAGTAAATTGCGGCTATCGCGATACAGTAGAGGACTATATACGCTGAATTTAACTGCAAATTCCATATGTTCAGGAATTAGAGCAATCATTGTCTCTTCTGATCAACTTGCCACGAAAACGGAAACGTAGACGGAAATTTTCAGGGGAGGACTAAAGTTGAAAAGAAGTACCAAATTTTCTTTACCATGTCTACCCTAGAAATAGTAGCTGATGGAGATATGTATTTTAAAGTTATGGGGAAATATTAAATCTCAATTTCGGTCCATTGATCTTCTGTCCCGGAAGGCAATGCATTCCGGTCAAAAGCACCCCTAGTGAACGAGTCTATTCAATTGCTGGGTTAACAGAGTGCGCACAACGCTATCGCGTAGTCCTTCGATGGTGGATGAAAAAGGTTTTTGTTCCGAAAATTGCAAATGTTGTACGGAAAAGTTATGTCCATTATTAAATGAAAATCAGACAAATTTTTATTGTTTCATGACTTAAATAGCCATATCAATTTTTAAGAAATATCTTCAAAATGAAAATCCTTTTTTAATGACATCCTTGGTTCTTAGAAATTTTTTCCTGACACAAAAATGAATTTATAATGTGATTAAAATAATGACAAATTCATTCGGAGTGTTATTTCATTTGAAAAATGAAAATGAAAGTGTCATTTCATTTGAAAAATGAAATAACACTTCGAAATATTTGAAAAATTATTGCTCAACCTGCAGCTGTGAAATTGGCACAACTATTCACAAAGATATATTTCTCTCGCGTTTAATAAAATAGCTAACTCAGTTAAGTACAGGTATATCATTTGAGATGTTTCAAGTTTTCCAATACGAAATACGCTTTCATGCATAAAATTTACATAGGAGCGACAAACTATTTTAGACAAAATTTCTACTATATCTTCAAACAAATTAAATAAAATAATCTTTTGCTTGAAATAATACTATATAAATAAATATAGTAAATACAAACCATAAAAAAACAAATTCACAACACATTATTAAAATCCATTAAATATACACCATTAAAATCTATTGCGTGATTCCGTGAGCAGACTGAGACTGTATTTATAACGGGCAGGAGGCAAGGTTGAAACACCGGTTCCCGTCATATCACCGAAGTTAAGCAATGTTGGACCCGGACGGGGGATGGATGGGTGGTCTCCTCCATACCTCTACCGGGGGGGATGGAGAAGTGACACTCCTCCAGACGGGAAGCCGGGAACCCAGACGGGGAAGGTTGGGGGGGTAGCCTCTACTCCATTCTTCTACCGTGGTGCTCTATTCCTCTGTTTGCAAGTGGCAGGCAGGCTAAATGTGGGGCGGCACAATGTACTAACAATAAGAGCTCTACAGTGCCAGGACTCCAGAAGGCCCTTTCCCACCCATAAAATCTGCAATTTATATCGGGCAAACGTCACAGTATTTCAAAGATAGGCTAAAACCGACCTCGGTAGCGGCGGGGTAGAGTCCTCGCCTGCTAATCCGAAGGTCGCGAGTTCGAGTCCCGCCTGGGTGGGTTTTCTTCCACCCAGTGCATTAGTGTTAATGTAAGGGTAAATGTAAGAGAAGGCTTCATAGCCCTAATTTCGACCTAAATAAAGGCAATAAAGAAATAAATGAAACAACAGAAATATTCAATAAAATTAGCAAAACAAACGTGTGCCCTTGCCAAACATGCCATCAATAACAACCATAGTTTCCATTTTAATAATGCCAAAATTATTGATTATTATCACTATGATCCGATCCAATGCGGTAGAAGACATCGTTTCGAATGAGAAAAACCCAAAGTGCACCTCACAATGTCCATTTGAAATTCACACACGAGCGTACAAAGATGGCGGATTTTTGCAACGGGGGACGGGCACTCTTGTCGCCTTCATTCACTGCTAAGCTCCTCGGCTGTACAGTGCACTCGAGAAGAAAAGAACATCGATAATAGAAACTGCCATTGCAGTTGATGTGTTGATAATCAGAAAAGACGCCAAGCATGGACAATGTAAAGATTTAATGAATTCACGTTTAAAATATTACTTTCTTAAAATGGGGTCGTAACATAAGAGTAGCAGGAATCAATATGAGGCAATACACCTACGGGAGAGGCCAACTCGGCAGGACTTCTGCCTTGATAAGGAAAATGTTGCTCCAACCTCAGCCGCTCTGAAATGAGTTAGCTTTTGACGGTCACGGTTAAGGTTAACTGATTACCTATCAAAGACAAGGACGGGCCCGTTTCATTACCAACGACACATTTAGAGTGCCGAAAATGGGTGGAAAAACGATGTTCAATAAAAAATTTTATAGCACGGACGAACGAATGCACACGACCAAAATAAATGATTGGATGAGATATTCGTAAAATATTAATTCAAATGGTATCCACATGGTGCATCAAATGCGTTCAGAATAACTTCCGAGTACAAGGTTTAATAAGACGATCAAATGTACACGTTTTTTCATGGATGTCAAGAATGATAAAATCAGCATAAAACACAAGTGTCTTCAGAATTCGAAGCGACCGACGCGACGCGACGTAGACGCAAAAGAATCCCCTTCGGAGAACAACTTACAATTAGATGAGCGAAATACATGAAATAATATCTCCAAGATAACTCTATCAACACACTTTCAATCTAGTTTTGCAAGTATCACCTATTAAAAACCATTAGTTATTTCATTTTAAAGATGAACTCCTAATATTCGAAATTAAAATTCAGTTTTAAATAAATCGAGAGAAATTTGATTTATCAGGATGTTTTGCAATTTTGTGGCGTTGAAAAAGTAAATTTCCTCTAACCCAAACACAATTTTTTCCACCGAAGTTCAAATTTACCGATTTTTGCGATCAATAACTTTAGTTTACCAAATTTACCGAAGGGATTGGGCGTTCAGCACCTTTCTGGGACCGAAAAAGCTGTTTCTTGGACTTCACTTGGAATTACTTCAATCGGAGTTCAACCATGCAAATTTTTTCCACCAATTCTTGCATCCACTAAATTAGCGATTTGGAATATTTTTCTGCACATTCAACTTAAGTATTTTTCAGGGCATCTAACGAACCCGGTTCAGTTCTTCATCAAATAGATTTGTTGTCGTTTGCGCCGAGTACAAACTGTCACATTTCACTCCAGCTTATTTGCACGGCAGAAAGAGTCGCTATCTGAGCGGGGACTCCCGGGCAGAGAGCGAAGATAATAGACAGATCCGGAATTCCTCTCCTCCGCTTCTCCTCCTCCTTTCCACTTGAGAGTTCAAGGACTCGCACGGCATGTTTGACCGTGGAGATACGAGGAACTGACGCCGGTCTCACCACTGCGAACCTCCCATCGACAGCTGGCCGCAAATTTCACCTAATTCCCCGCCAGACTTATCGCTAAAGTTCCTGGCGCAGACCTGCGCGGCAAGGAGGGGTGGTAGAATTGGGAGGGGTTGAAGGGGAAGAGAGGGTGATAACGTGAGAGGGTGAGGCAGGGAAACCAAACTACTAGGCAAGTGGTAAAAATCACTCAGCTATGACTTTACCCGAGACTCGACCTTGGGGTCTCATTGTGAGACGAGTCGAGACGAAACGGCATGTAGTTGAGAGTCATCCCACTTCTAGAAGCGCTTTTAGTAGCAACAAAAAAATAGGAAATATTTCTAACTGACCCTCCGTAGTAAACAACCATCCTCCCAGGATTTCGTAGGATTTTAAAAATTTCGTAGCTCATGTCTCAAAATCGTCCAATGCGCAACGCCACAAACTTTTGCGATATCTTTATATATGAATTGGTGCCAAAGTAAGGGAAGAGGGAAACCCAGCGCCATAGTAGCGAAGGGTGCCAAGGGGTGCACAGTTTCGATTTAAATGTCTCATCCCAAAATTGATATGCTAAGCTAGAAGTGCCCTCCTCATTAAATCCAATTAAGGCTAGGATTCCAAATAACAAATTTCTGCAACGCCCGGTATCCAAACATTTCACCTTTGCATCGGACGCTGGGTCATAATACTGGTTTACTATATTCTTATAGGTTCATACATGCATCCGTTGATGATCTGTCAAGATTACACTCATTAACGTTTATGGTTATGTCCTTCCATGGCAATGCTGATCAATAGCACAGGAGGAGTGAGACACAAAGTAAGTAGAATTTAAAAATGCTTTCATTTTCGCGCATATAATGGGAACAGAATAGCTGTAATCAACATCTAATAGATAATAACAGATGCAGTGCTGAGGTTGGGACGATGGAACTATTCCTTTGTGATAAAGGAAGGAATAAACATTTTCCGCTATAAGATAATTGGAGTGAGATATCAACACTCATAAAATCCAATGAATTCGGCCTCATCATAAAAAAATCTCATATTCCTAATGATTCCAAAATAACAGCCATTTATTGCACCCTTTTTTAAGATATTTTTCAGTAAATAAAAGCCGTTTTCCATGGGATATGATACGGAATTGCGCTCCGGAACGAAATCATTTTAAAAAATGAAGCTCCGACATAAATATCGCAACATAAATGTAGCGGTGTGAAGTTGGTCTGTTTTCTCAATAATAATAAATTAATGCATTAATCACCGCAATAGTTTTTTATAAAATCGAAAAAAAAACTTGGGTTGTTAAGTTTTCTTCAGCGTACAGCGTGAAACAAATGCGGCAAACTAAAGCCTTAAATATGCATCTTCAATTGATTACTGAGAATTTCAGTCATAAAAACTAACTTCGAATGTGGCCTGTTTTATGAATAGGGAAAAATCTCACTTTAATTAAGTTTTTTTCTTTAAAAGTATACTTTAACTACTATTATAAGTCCTGCATCTGTAAATCTCCAGAAGGAAAGAATTTGAAACCGAAGTTACACAACCACTGAATGGAGATAACTTTGCATCACTTTTCCGTAGCTTTTGAAAGAAAAGGTCTTGACGAGCACACGATATAATTTTGAAATTAAATGTATTCGTCAGAACAGTTAGTATTACATATAAAAGCATTCATATTAGGAAACTTATTTTACAATATTGCAATAATTTGTAATTTATTATTTTAAAATACTGATGCGATGAATACCCTGCAGCGGGTAACTTCCCGTCACACTATCATTCCCTAATATATTTAATTAAGAAGATGACGTGAGGCAAAGACAGCCTCTGAAATCTCCAGAACCTCCTTCCGTGGGACTCATGGAATAGTTTAAAGTGTTAAATTAGCCAAACGGGGGAGCGATTCTCACATCATGCAGTATTATGCTCCACCAACTAAAACATTGCATATTGTTACTCATGGAGTTTCGTACTTGGCCAACAAACACACAGTACAATTCCACTTTAATTTATTTTACCGATCGCTTTCGACGTCTACAGCGTCATTTTCATGGGATATTGACCTATTCATTGTCAATGTACTTTGAAAACGACGCTGTAGAAGTCGAAATCTATCGGTGAAATAAAGAAGTGTGGAACTGTACTAAGTGTTTTTGTCAATCATGCTCAATAATTCATTAATTCAAAGACGTACTTGTTCTCAGATCATCCCACGGATGTTGAGGTTATATGCTTTCTAGCCATTGTAGGCAGAATCGGCTGGAATTTAAAAACTATTTATACTTAAAAACATAGTGATAACCTGAGAGCAATTGCAAACTTGCATTAGTCATTTTTATTTCATTTATTTCGCCTAATATTTCTTGTATCTGGCTGACGCTACATAATATATCCAGTTTTAAATCTTTAAATTGTTAAACTAAATAAAATTACTAGTATCCTGCTGCACTGCAGTTAGCTAAAATTCAAGATAGTATACGATGAAGAAAGCTTATTGGTTTCGTGGCAAGAAATGTTGTCATCACTTGAGGTTATTTAAAAATGAAGTGATTTATTATCACGCAAAAGCATTATATTTCGATAGAAATTTTAGATTGAAACTTATGGCTTTACATGGCCATCATGGAGGATCCACTGCAACGGCACAGAATATATTTCTTTTCGCCAGCGAGAAGAACCGAATCTTTTTATTTCTTGAAAATTCCATAATGCTCAAGTAGTCCCACACAAGAAGCAGCATTGTACCATGCGTCGAACGATCGGTAGAGAGATACGCCAAAACGAATTAGGATGCACTTCACTCTTACCGCACTGCGCCGGACGTTTCGAGGGCATCACATGATCAACAGCAGCCCTGCGAAATTACTTCGCAGCCTCGGAAGCAACAGATATCGGAGTCAAAATGATATGCTGATCGACTCGATTTTTTACACACCATTCGGTGCATTAATTAAACTATTAAGTTAACTAAACTCACGGACCTAGATCACATATTACGATGCAGGAATTAAAATTTTCCTTAAGAATACTTAACAGCAGCTAGTTTTAAATGTAAAAACGTTTATCAATGATTAGCTCAGGCTTAACACTACAATTTGCAATTTCTCTCAATAACGAGAGAAATACACTTTATTTTATGTCAAGGTAAGGATTCCAGAATGCATAAACAAAACTTGTAATTTAAGATTTTTGACGCCCCTCATGATCTACATCTACATCTACATACTACCCCGCAAGCCGCCTCAATAGGCGTGTGGCGGGGGGTGTTAGGACACCAGCCGTTTACATATAAAAAGGAAACGCTCTATGAAATTACGCCTTGCATTTATTAAAGTCCCTTATTGTTCGGGGGAAAAACGAATTCCCATACCTATCCGTTCGGCAAAATATCTCTCTTAATTTATCGTTTCTGTCGGACCTGGAAATATAGTGGGGTTCTAATATGATGTTCTCCGTGTCGCTCTGAAAGATATCTATTCTCAATTGCTCAAGTAATCTAAGCCTAGCGCGCAGCCTCCGAGTCTCTAGCGGCTCCCAGCCTAATTCGTTTAACATCTGCGTAACGCTGTCTGTACGCCCGTAGCAGTTTTTGACGAATCGCGCAGCTTTCCTTTGTATTTTATTAAGTTCCCGAATTAAGTCTTTCTGCACCGGATCCCATATGCTTGCTGCATATTCAAGGTGTGGCCGGACGAGTGCGAAATAGCACCTCTCTTTTACTTTTTCATCTGAGAATCTTCCCACAATACGCTTGACGAATCCTAGCTTCTTCAGAGCTCTGCCACAAATATTTCTTATATGTGTTCCCCACGATAGGTTTGAGGTTATCGTAACTCCCAGATACTTAACTTCATCTGTCGCCTTTATCTTAACGCCATCCACAGCATATACACGGGGATAGTTGGACGACCTCCGCAAGAAATGTACCGCCGCACATTTGCTCAGATTAAGTTCGAGTCCCCACTCTTGGCTCCACACATGAACGTTGTTTAAATCCGATGATAGAATTTCAAAGTCAGAGTGATCATTAATTTCGCGATAGATGACAGCGTCGTCAGCAAATAAACGTATTTTACTGCTAATTCGAGAGCATAGATCATTTATATATATAATGAACAAAAGGGGGCCGATTACGCTTCCTTGTGGGACACCTGATGTCACTTTAACTGCATCAGAGCTAATTCCGTCAAGAACTACTTTTTGCTTACGATCACTCAGAAAGTCGCGTATCCAGTTTACTACTGTTTCGTTTAGGCCGCATGACTGTAATTTGTATAAAAGTTTGTTGTGAGGTACCGTGTCGAAAGCTTTCTTAAAATCTAGGAATAATGCGTCCACTTGTGTTTTCGATTCACCAGATTTGAGAACGTCATGAAGAAAGAGCGCGAGCTGTGTTTCACATGATCTACCTTTCCGAAAGCCGTGCTGACAGCCATGAAGGAAGTTACGACTGTCCAGGAACGTCATGATATTGCTAACGACGATATGTTCGAGTATCTTGCCTATAATAGACGTTAATGAAATTGGTCGATAGTTCCCTGGGTCATGTCTGTTTCCCTTTTTGAATATCGGTGTAACGTTTGCAATTTTCCAGTCTATTGGTATCTTTCCTTCAGCCAATGACTTCTTGAATATTATGTCTAAGAACGGTGCGATCTGTGGCGCTAATTCCTTGAGGACACGCGCGGGTATTCCCTCCGGACCCGGACATTTACTATTTTTGATCGACTGTAGCTGTTTAGTTATCCCATCACATTGAATAGTGATTTCTTTCATCGGTTCCTCAGTGAATGAAATGTCGAAATAACATGGAGTATCGTCTGTAGTGTATACACTTTCGAAGTGGGAATTTAACGTGTTAGCTTTGTCAATATTATCGGTGACAAGTTTGCCATCTTTATCAAATAACGAATCTACGGTTGAAGATTTTCCCTGAAGCTCTCTCGCATATGACCAAAAAGATTTCGGATTTTCTTCGAGTAATTCACCAAGTACTTTTTTCTTGAAATTTTGCAATGCAGTACGCATTGATTTCTTGGTTTTTGAGCGTTGTGCAGCGTAACTTTCTTTTGCTTCAAGTTCCTTCGATTTGTCACCTAACGTAATGGACTTTTTGAATAAGTTGTACAGTTTTCTCTGTCTCTTAAGGTCCCGCCTAACATCATTGTTATACCAGCGAGGTTCTTTACTATCACATTTCAATTTTCGCGGAATATATTCGTTGATTCCCTGGCGTAGAATTTCTAAGAAATATTTCCATGATACATCAGTGCTTTTGTCCTCTGTTTTAGCTACGAAGTCAGTGTACGAATCATTAAGCATCTCGCCAAATTTTATGAAGTTGCATTTATCAAATAAATAAATATTGCGTTTCGGTTTTACAGCTGACTCTACTTCAAGTTTTAAGGCTGCAAAAATTACTCTGTGATCACTTATGCCATCAATAATATCGAGTTGTTTTATCAACCTAGGATGGCTTACTGCAAAAAGGTCTAATATTTTATTTCCTCTCGTAGGCTTGTCAACTACTTGGGCGAGTGAGTGCTTAGTAAGTGTGTTGAGTAAGATCTCGCTGATTTCCCTATTCCTTGAATTTGGCTTTACAGTGTAAGAATCCCAATTTATAGATGGCAGATTAAAATCTCCCCCAATAATGATTACACTTTTACTGTCTCTCAAAGTAAATGCGGATATTTGATTTTCTAATTGGTAAATAATATCAGCTTCGGAGTTTGGAGGTCTATAAAAAGAGCAAACATGTATACTCCTTTTGTTTCGTTGTTTAATTGTACACCATACGCTTTCTATTTCATTATCAGTTATTTCATGGGCGGTGCTGTGTAAATGTGATTTAACTGCTATAAAAACTCCGCCTCCTGTCCTATCGCTTCGATCGCATCTGTAGATTTTATATGCATATGATAAAGCAACAAGATGATTTACCATGCTATATTATTTTGCTTCACCAATTCATTAGCTATCACTGAATTAACAGCTATAAACTAATCACAGGAACCTTTTCATTTAGTACTAACGAGCGCAATTTGATTAATCGATCATAAAACAACTAAAAATAGAGGTTTCAGTAGGTGGTTTTTACAGAGTTCATTCGAGCCTCGTAAGTAAAACAAGTACGCCACCAAGTCGGAGGATGACATCAGCCCAATTTAGAGGGAGCCAAGATATTCACATAAATGCTGCCAAGAGAATCGAGAAGATATCTATGAATGGAAAAAGTGAAAAACAAGCTAAGAATATGATTATTCGTTTATACCTTCCCATGCCTCGCACAGGAGTAAAAAAGATGTAATTCACAATACATCAATCATTGATTCGGAAAACAACCTCACAAACACCCGTAGCGGTATTCCGGGAATTAGAAGGAGATCGCGTAAGTTACTATTTCAAAATGCATCTTAACGTCGTCATCGATAAATAAATATTCCTTCACTTAGGAAAAACATTTTTCTAGAAGTCTTATTATTACATGCAGTTAGATTATATGGTAATATTATCAGATAATTAAGGTTCGAAAACCCTCTAAACTGCTAATTTTACCGATCACACTATAGTATAGTATATGCATACTGAAACTAAATATCAAAAACATTTTTAAACTCTTCATGCAGAGGCTAAATAACGTTAATTGTAATCATTGAGACTCGACTAGTAACTCGACTTTTTAGTGATTACTCGCGAGAAAAAATAGTAAATTTACACCGACGATAAAAATGTATCATGATAATAATAGGTTAAGGAAATTCAATCACCAGAATGTCATTCCAAACACTTTGGGGCACTAAGGATACAACGAGAAATGTACTTATCGCAGTACACTAGTTGATTAATTACAGAAATTTCTTCACTTTCGCAATGGTAATGATAAACGATCAAAATTCCTAAATTATCGAGGCGATAAAAATAAAAATTAAAACCCCTATGGCATTGAGTTTCTTTCCCAGTTTAAATTTTGAGGTGAATTACATTCTCCTCAGCGAAAGCTCCCAACTAAGCGAACAATTAACGGGTTATTTGTAAGATAGTGCTCCATTCTATCAATTTGAATTTCTCAACCGTTAAATGCAAAAATGGAGCCACAGTAATCGCGCATGGATCGATTAAGACACGTTTACCTGAGTATTTCTCAGGAGAGTAGGAACTGCCTTTTAAGGGAGAGATTTATTACATATCCGTAAAAGTTTATTGAAGATTATGACATGGGAAAGTCTTTAAGTAATTACCTCAAAATTATTTTGGCAGTCTCATTAAGTTTTAAGGATGAAATTCGGTTGTTAGGAAATTAAAACAATGAGGCTTCGGAGGCCAGTTTTTCCTACGCAAATCAACCTTAACATTCCCTACAAGACGTTTACAAGGCACCGAAAAGTCTCCAGATCATAACTTGTGAAATTTTGACAGGTGACGGGTACTTACTGGGAGAAATTGTACACGATTAACTGTCAGTCGTACATTAAAACACAAATTCTTGCATCTTTACTTTTACTTTTAAGAAAAAAGAGTCCACAGGTGTCTTGGCGAGCATGAGCATCCGACACTGACAATTGAAAGAGTCAACCATTACAAAAACATGACTGGTGGAGCCGACGAGAAAATCAATGATCATTTACCCATGACATCATTTCTAACATAAGGTGTAAGCGGGAGGATAACCAGAACGGGCAGTGACATCACTTGTTTCATCTAAAGCTAATAAATGCATTAATGCAAATTCATTCGCATCTTCTATTACTGCCATAAGACCGACTGTAAGGGGCAGGGGGGTCAGAACACCAGCCTTGAAGAAGGTAAGGATTAGGGAAAAAGAATTGGATGGGGGAAAGACGAATAGAAGAATTGGTTTTGACTTAAATACGTCCGTTTGTAACCAACAAACTCGTACACGATATCCCGTTGCCGACTTTTCGTAAACCGATAGTTCGTAACCACGACCGATAAACATTACTTGCCATTACGCAAAGGCATATTTTAGTATACGGCCACTTAGTTACCCAAAGTCTAGTAAAAAAAGAAAGTTTGGTCAAAAAATAAAACAAACGGAAGTGGAGAAGTATGGTTATTTTTACGGCACAGTTTACTATGATTATTTGAAGCATCACCCTTTCTCGGCGGGTATTACAGTGTATTTTTCTAAAAACTCTTTTAACTATCCATCGATAAAAAATTAAACAAATGGCGTTGCACGTGAAATCATGGTGGGAGTAGGTACTTAAACGCATTCAGCGAAAGCATGCAATAGGGCGGTTTTACTACGCGCGAGATTTCTGGTAACGAATTGACGCGGATGCGAAGCGTCACTGACGCGGTTACGAAGTGCCCGTTTATGACAAGGCGGCAACGAAATCTTTTACGAGTAGGCTAGTTACATGCGGTTAGGCTGGTTAACTGATGAGAAGCCCTTTTGACGTATTAGTCTAGCGTTTCTGTTTTTGTTGCAGTCATTTAAGGTACGCAGGAGAATGGAATTTTTACACGTCGCTGTTCAACAGTGTTCTCTCCCTGATTTATGTCGCTCCAGTCACAAACAAAGATATGGAGAGCGGTTCAATTATCAACCGTTTCACCATGAAACACGCTTGATTTGAACTTTTTAAGTTATCTAAGCCTTGCGTGTAGCTCAAATACTTGCAACGGGCTCGAGATGAGGCCTAACTAGAGAGAAATTACACCTCCCCATAACTTTTTCATCCGAGGACCTTCCAACCATTCACTCGATGATACCTAGTTAATTTATTGCATCACAGCCAAGGTATCGAATGTGTTTTCCCTATCTCCATTATGGCAAGAGATAAAAACTCAGTGGTAATAGTAACTTTTCACACCTTTTTAATGCTCACCAACCATGTTGAAACCATGGTCGGTACGCATAAAAAAACGTGTGGAAATTTACTATTACTACTGGGTTTTTCTTTCGCCATAATGGAGACTGAACCTTTCCACCAAGTAAAGCCTGAAACGCTTTCATACGTGTTTTCACTATTCAGGTCAGAAGTTACGGTGATTCCAAGGTATTTGGTTCAATCTGCTACATTTATATTTACACCCCCACCAAATAGATATGTGGTTGATGGAATTGTTTTCGTAAAAAAATACACTGCAGTGTATTTACTAAGCCGAAGTTCGAGCCATCACTCAAGGCACTATGAGCAAGCGCTGTTTAGATATAGGGTTACCATATTCTAATGATCCAAAACTGTAGCATATGTAGTACACATTCCGGGACATTTCAGCGAGAGCAGGGACAAATTTGCCATCCGGCAGGGGCACCGGGACTGGCCAATCAAATCAGGACTATTCCGGACAAACCGGGACGTATGGAAAGCCTATTTAGATAATATGAGAGAGCTGAGTTCGCTTTCGTGGTGATTTATCGGTAGATGACTGCATCGCCGGCAAAACAATATAATTTATAAATCAACAATACAACAGCAACAAAACAAAATAATAAACAATATACAGCCAGTCCTAGAGTTGAAATATCGTAGAAATAAAGAATAAATGATTGGAAGCCTATTAAGTTTCCTCGCGGGACACAATTTCAACATAACCATGTCGGAATTGATTCCGTCGGTGCTACCCTCATGCATATTTAAAATTGCATGGGAAGAGGTAAAACTAGACACGCAGGTATAATACCTTCGAAGTGGATTTTTTGCTTAGTGAACCAGCAATACGAGGGCAGAATATAACGGGAGCGAGGTCTCGCAAAAAGAAAAAAATCAGGATCGTAAATGAGGGAAGCTCAGGAGCGGGCGTCATCTCCCACGTGGCGAAGCAAGATGTTCGCAGCGCGCAAGCACGCACATTTTCGTTCAACTCATTGACGCTAGGGTGTCGAAAGCACTCTGACCTCAACTCTCTCACCCGGCGCGAATCGGTTCATCGCGGGAAACGCAGTCCCGAGACATTCTGCCTCATCGACGAGAATAAAACACAAAGGGGAGATTGTCGAACGGTTCCGCGCCGGCTCTCAAAGACCAATCGCGACCTCTTGCGCCCATCCTAGAAGCCCGCCGGAGGAGGAAAATGGCGCAAATGAAAACCCAAAACCTCCGGACGAGGCTTCGAGGAACACGAACAATGACTGGGAATCATTTCCTCTTTTTGACCCCGTCGTTAGTTTTCCCCTAATGATTAATGACACATCATTCACCACATCATTTTCGACGCTTCCAACACGATAATAACATAAGTTACTAACTTCTACTACTCTTTTCACCACTAATATTACGCCTGTTGTAAAATGTAGACGAATGATCAAATTCTCCGCACTTCACAATGCTAATTTTCTAGTGACTGTATGGGTTTCATAATTTATTTTTAACCTTCTACTATTTTTCTTGGATTATAAAGGGTTTCAGTATGCAACAAAAGTTGAGAAAATGGATGAGGGCCGAATATCTAAACAGAGTTCTGATAGAGGAGTGAATGGTACATACGGGAGGTAGCGGTAGATCGAGAAAACCATGGGTGAATGTGGTGGAAGAGATTATTAAGAGAACGAATATTAGGAGTCTTAAAAATAAGAGAAGTAATGCTCGAGTGTTACAGAATGGGAAGAGATATGCAAAGATGGGTACTTACGGAGAAAATTGATAAAGGAGAGCCAGTTCTCTGGGCCTAACAGCAATACCGAGGCTATTTGACTGTGCCTACCCCGAAAGAGAATGGCGTATGCATAAAGCAATGACATTCAAACCTATTTATAAATACTATTATGGGCATCGCATAACTAACGGCACTTGTCAGCGGATAGCTTGTGGTCAGTGAGATGAAGTAAGCTGGTAGGAGCGGGTAGAGGTACAAAAGGTCTCCGACAGGAAGCTATGAAGGCACCCTCGATACATTTGTGCCACTACTCTGTGCTTTCGTCTTCCTAGCGGCACGCTCATTGTAAGTGCCACAAAACTTGGCCAATGTGATATATGATTATTAAACTATCAGATAAAGTTTAATGACCAAGTACTGTGATCCCACTTGGTCGAATAAAATATAAATAGTCAGTAAAGAGAATCATGGACTCATCATTCAGAGGCATCAAAACTTCAATCAGATGGGATAGAATGAAATTCATGGATAGATTTCTGCATTGATTTCTATATTTGAAAATTCAGCTGTTAAATTAACAAATCCATCACGTCTCAGATTGCGTCAGAAAAGGATACCGCAAGCGACTATTCGGATTAAATTAATGAGTTAAATGCCAATAATTCACTCGCACAAAACAGGAAACTTTAGCACGGGGTAAAAAGAGGCAAATTCATTCAAACTAGCAAGAATCATACTGAAATAAGATATGAATGTCATTAAAAAGCAATGAATGGGATATCCAATAACATCATCTTTGACCATCTGGCATTGAAAGACAACCATGTTGACTGGCGGGATAATAAACAAGGGAGCATGTTTTCACGACGGGGTTGAATAGCATCACTGCACAGCTAGAAAGAGGCATTACGAGACTTCATATCTTCCTTTACACATACTGAATCTTCCTTTCCCCAGAGATCTCCTAACCTTAATATTAATAGCCCTGACAGGAGGTGGAATCCATGCAATAGACCTTAACAGAGAGACAGAAATAAATGCCATAAAACAAACATTTTTCAGCGGAACATTCCTTTTCTTTATCATTGGTTGTTTAGGGCCTACACCCATCAATAGGTTTGCTCGCACGACATTCTCTTATGTAATTTTTTTTGCATTCCAACTAGTCGTGTGAGATCAGAAAAATTGCCTCAGGCGATTGGGATTCACTCATCTTATAGCACGTTCGAAAATGATTGGCCAATTATGTTTGGAGGTCCTGAAATCCGGCACGAGAATGTTATTTAACAGCGATGCCCGCCCACGTTGCCAAATCGAGGAGACTTCGACAAGGTAAAGCAGGAATCGAAAGAGATCGACTCAACGTAACATTCATCAAATGAATAGAAGAGCTCGAAAACAACGTAGTAACAATGAATGACTAGTAGCTTCTGGACACAATGAATGTAGTCGTAACAAAAATAACTCCACAATTTCAGGCAATTTCGAGGCGTGAATAAATTACATTGATATGCAGGCTAGGCTAGGCATTCAACAACGCTCTTTTCCACAGTATGAAACGACTGCAAGAAGAAACATTATCCTTTTCTCTCGATCGGTATTAGCCTCAGTAGTTTCTCTTTCCAAGTTTTCCCTACTCTCTATGATACCCACTAATATAATACTGTTCTCATTTCCTCTCAAAATGTTTCAAAAAAGAGTACACAATTTTTTTCCGCTGTCATTTTCAGGCTATCCTTTCCGCTGGAATTTTCAAACTATCCTTCACGATTGCTTAATGCAACCATCAGTCAGAGAATTCGGTGCCTGGGTAAAAAGGGCGTACTTATTGCTCTTCGTTCTCGTCACTATTTTCTTCATCCCATTTGCAGCGAAATCGTATTGTCGATATAAATTTAAGTACACTAGGAATCATTACATTTTAGAAACTCTTTAAGGAATACGTGGAGAATTGAGCGGAAAACAAAACTGCTATTCCCCAGTTATTTCCATGCCCACCCTAAGAAGACCTAATAAAAATCTTAGGTATAATAAATAAAAAGAATTCCTAAGCAATCCCAGTTATAAGGGTTAGCATTCCCTTCCAAATTGGTGAAAAGGTGTTGAATCAATGTAAAAGTTAGTTTCAACATGACTAACCCAGCCAAAAGAACAACATAGAATCTAACCAGGTGTATGAAATGAAATTCTTGGTGGCATAATGTGTATTGCATGCCAAAAAACAGTGAAGACATAATTTTGAGGAAAAAATATACAGGAGAATTTTTGCAGGAGGGTAACAATTGGAAATTATGTATAAGCGACTTCGAACTTTTTATTTAGTAACCTTCATGTAATTAATACTATGTTAAATAGGAAACTATTGTTTATTTATCTAATGTATTTTTTTATGAAATTATTCCATGTAATTTATCCTCCATAAGCATATATGTGTAACGTTTTGTGTATATATGGGTATTTGCTTACATATGCATTTTTATGTATGTACATGTGTGTGAATATATATACATATGAACGATGTAATTATGAACATTTTCTACAAATGTGACTTTTGAAGCTCAAGTATTATAGCCGATGATGATGGCTTGACCATCGAAACGTCCAAGTTTTCTTTTGTGAGTGTCCTTTTTGCGTGTTTCTGTGTTTGTTTAGTGTATCACTGTTTTATCTATGCATATATATATATATATAATATACACATATATATATATATATATATATATATATATATATATATATATATATATATATATATATATATATATATATATATATATATATATATATATATAATAATTTGAACAGAAGGTGAAAGAAAGAGATAGGAAACATGTAACTAAAATTGGACGAAGACACTGGTGACGTGGAAGATGGTAAAGCCTTATATATATATATATATATATATATATATATATATATATATATATATATATATATATATATATATATATATACATACATACATATATATATATATATATATATATATATATATATACATACATACTATATATATATATATATATATATATATATATATATATATATATATATATATATATATATATATAAAGAGCAAGCTTTCTCTTTAATAAGCACATTTTTTTTGTTTTTGTTTATAATTTTTCAATGCAAGTTTCTCATCGTTATTATTACAGATATGGTTAAACTGATAGTAGCCCCCCAACAGGTATACCCGAGGGGCTATCAAATGCATCATTTGCAAACATGTTCCTCATTTTGTAATAAATTTCAAGCAATCAAATTAATTCTTATTCTCATAATAATGACCTAACGTGATAGCCAGATCAGCCATGAGGATGATACGAAATACGAAGGAGAAAGCCCAACAGATGGAGGTTCAGACCCGATCTACGAATGATGGAGAGACGTGGTTCGAGGTCGGGACGAAAAACGTGAGCCAAAGAGAAATGGGTGGGTGCGGGAAATTGAGAATGCCTGAGATTTCGTGCACGAAGGATGGACGCAGAAGATGGGAGCGTTCTGAAAAATAAAAGCAATAGAAATGGGTCAAGGACGCCACACTAGGCAGTGGTCCACCGAAGGACGTTCAGATGCGGCGAAGCCTAGGCACGAGTAGAAGAGATGATTTCGATACCTCGGAGCAGATGGTAGGAAATCATGATGAAAAAGAAGAAGCCGTCCATGGGAATGAATTGCTTTCGAATGGGATCGTAGGCCCCGCGGTTAGATTTCAGGCAGTCCAGTGCTGTTCATGGCTGCTTTAACATTTACAGTTGATTAAGGCCTTTTGGCCAAACTACTCGGCTAGCACACAAAGGCCCTGTTTTATAAACACTGGTTGAGCGTCTTCTCGGTCAGCAAACAGAAGTTCTCCCATCTATAACGCTCCAGTCAACTAACTGATAGTCTGATGCAATACAGTAACCCCGAACTCTTCGCTAAGATCAACTCAACGAAAAGGCTACGTCACCTTGCAGTTAACGTTGACAAGATTTTTTTAAAACTACCTCTGAATGGTCGGACAGCAGCCATAAAAATGCGTACGATATAAAACCTTCAGCCATCTAAATCCTTGGCATTATAAATTGAACGACAGCTGAGGGCGCGACTTGGCTATTGTGATTATGAGGACATAGAAATGAGGAAATGACTTTTATAAACGCTCAACTGCTGTTAACTAACATAAATTAAATACCTATAACTAAAACGCTTAGGCTTTTTTCCTGTAAAATAAAAAATCACACTACCGTTAGAAAAACTGTTCACAGCATGTGACTTCTAACGAGAGAATGCAGGTTCATCCAAGTGAACGGTTAGGTATAGCCTACCAGCGCGAAGTTAAGGGTGCAGGAATTTTCTGGGCAACCGCAGAGAACCGATGGGATATGGCTTCCACCTTGATTATGCCAATTTTAAAAGAGCTTAAAGTGTTTAACGGTCAAGCATTTCCTAGATCAACCAAACAAGTCCTAGGTTTTATAGCACTACGGTGAACGATTTTACGGTAAAATTAAAACCAATAATGTGCTCTTCATTTTTCAAGAGTATTCCAACTCGTTAATGGAAATCAATCCATGCTAAGAGGAAGTGTGCGCCTATTTATTAATTCAACGATGTAGTTCTGAAGAGGGCTCACACACTGCTTGAGGGTTGCATCATAGAAAAAGATTATAGAAGGAACTTAGCGGAACGATATCACAAGGGATTTTGAAGACATTAAAATGCGCAATCGGCCATATTTATGGGTCAGTCGTGCGGTTAATTTTCCAAAACCATAGATATTAGTAGCGGAATGGCCGCGATATTTTAATGATTTATCAATTTAATTACTAAATGGAAATAATTTACTAAAAGAGCACAACATAATTCCAAAAATTTATGGACAAATCGAGCGCGATAGCCATGTTTGGAGGAGCATTTTCCGCGATAAAACAGGCTTCATTTTCTGGCGCAAAGATGCCATCTAATACTGTGTTTTTAAATCAATGGTTAGTAGGTACTTGTCGCAAATGCTAGCGAAGAGCTGACCTAAAAATTCCACCACATTGAGGTGGTTCTGGAGTTAAATAATAAACAACGGGTTAAATGCTCACACGAAAAAAATATCTCAAAATGGGAAAAAATATCAAGGATTATAAAAAAAATTT
This sequence comes from Pyrrhosoma nymphula, assembly GCA_963573305.1. Lineage (NCBI taxonomy): Eukaryota > Metazoa > Arthropoda > Insecta > Odonata > Coenagrionidae > Pyrrhosoma > Pyrrhosoma nymphula. The sequence continues at coordinate 111,928,994 of OY754330.1, read as the reverse complement.
GACTTGTATCAGGGAAGGAATTATTCGACACGAACTTAGGGTGAATACTACCAACTAACCCTATCATTATCAATCCCAAAAACCGGTTCTTAAGCATAAATAAAAATGTCTTATATTCTATGGCTTCAGGCTGAGCTCATGTCAGGGGAAATGCATTAGTTACAATCGAAATAAAAACAATATGTAAATTTCCGCCAAACATTATTGAGGTACTACCCTGTCAACGCATCAGCGTCATCACCAGATACTGATGACAGGCATCTATCTACCTGATGATGACGCCAATCCGTTGATACTCATTGTGTTTTTACTCATGAGAAAAATAACTTTGAAACGGCTTAGAACTTCATCCATGCGCTTGGAAAATACATACTTGAAAATACAAAATATAGAATTTATTGTATTTTCCTTTCGACTTAAAGAGTAAGTACTTCTTTAATGCACAGAAACGTGCACACTCATCGATACAAGGCAAAATAGTCTGCCAGTATTGTATACTTGGAATGGAAAATTTCATTTCCCCATAAAACAGTTACTTTAATGGAAGTTACGGCATTTCTAATCACGACACGTAATTGCGAGCAAAAAACCGTTTCCGGTTGTCTTGGCTGACGAAAGGTCTTTATTTTCCCTCATTTCAGTTATCCAACATCTTTATCCCAGATACTCTTCGAGAAATTTATGGTTTGAAAACGAATACCTTCACAAGTAAGACTGCTGATCTAACACATGAAAAACTCAAATTAAGTATTTTTTATCAAATTAAATATGTTAATCAAATTACCTCACATACTAGCTAACCGCAATCATGACTCAACTGCAGTAATCACTTTCAATCCTTTTTGGATTTTTTTTCATACATTTTTACAACATTTCCTGGGCTACCATGGAAGGATGAAATGATCAAGGAATTCAACAGCTTTCGCAAATTTTCGCATGCATCGCAAAATTACTTGCAGCTTTCCTAGTTGATGGGAATGGAGAGGGCATGATGATCATGGACTCAGGGGACGCTGAGGAGAGAGTAAGTCAAAGTGTTTATATCTGAAAACCTGATTTGCCTCACTCGAGTGGCAGTCAAACATTGCACGCTGATTAGTAAAAAGTAAACAAAGGCACACAGCTACAACACAATCACCCGCAGTGACTGGATTTCAGACTCATCCACTCACACAATCGCTCCCTGCGTATCTCCCACGACCTTTAGCGAGGGATGCAGTTTGGTTATCACAGTAAAGAGGATTGCGAAATTTGAGACTTGATCGAATACGAAATTGGAAGCCTCACCTTTGATCTAGAAAGATGGAGGAATCATTTAAGTGGAAGAAAGAGGCATGGAGAGAATATTCTTGAGAGGAAATCGCACTGCGTCCTTCGATTCTCCGGAGACAACCTTCCGGAGTGTTTCGATGCAAGGCCAACCAGAATACGGCCCAACATAAAAGAACAATGGTGAGACCAGAGGATACGAAGAGGAGGAAAAATCTGCCCGATCACTCAGTCGATTAAAATAAAAATAGAAGTGAACCACTATCGTTCTTTGCAATGGTCAGTCCTCAGCGGAGTACGTATGATTCGTGATTCGACGCTGGAAAACTCGTGAATGCTATAATAAACTTGTGAATAAGTGCCCGGATCAAATGCATGAAGATTTTTTTACGCTCAATTACCAATGCCGATGAGACTTGACTTAAACACACTGATTTCATTAATAGATACTCAAAAGGAAAACTGTCGGTTTCTCACTTTCATCCAAAGCCAAAATAAGATTAATTGGAGGTTATTCCGAGCTCCTTAAGCATGCCATTATAGTCATTAACCACTTAAAGCCACAATTTTTCATGTGATCATTTTTAAGCCGTGTTCCTTGCTTTTACGATTTAGTGAAACATGGAATCGGAATAAAAAACTTATTCAAGAAACTTATCAATAATCTGGTTTGAAATAAACTTTCGAGAGGTTTTCAACGATGCAATATTTTTTATCACTTCTCAAAAGCCTTTAAAATATGTTGTAAATTTAAAAGGACATCACACAAAATAAATACTAGGCGTGACGAGAGAGGGAAATAAGATAAAAAGAGGAGACGACTTTTGTGCACATTGCAAGTATTACGAGAGAATGAGATGGTAATATTAGACGGGAGAAATTTGTGTGAACGGGGAAGGAAGGGAAATAGAATAAAATTTCTGAATTGGATGAAGTGAGTGTGACGAGCTGAAGAAAGTGGTCGTGTATAGAGAAAGGGCCTACGGTTTTACAAGAGTAGGTAGAAGAGATAAAGATGCGTCCAACCAAAGGAACCTTAATATATGGCTCAAGCCAGTGAGCAGCCAGATTTTTTACATTGTAAGGTAATGTAGCCAATAAAAGGCTCACCATGGTAAGGAGGCCTTTGCTTTCAACACTGTAGCAACGCCACGGATCGAAAGACAATAATATCACACCAAGGAAGTTTGGAAAACAAGAAAAAAGCAATATATTGCTGGCCCATGTTCATTTTGCATGGAAATGACGCGACACCGAATAGTGAAGGCACAAATGGCCTCAGTTGTCAGCCTCCTCCCCCAAATAACTAATCAACCAACAATGCAGTGCTTGGCATAGTGGAGGAGGAGTAAAAGTCTCATGACGAAGTGTACGGCAAGCAACAACGGAGGATGGGATGCCGAAGGCCGTTTTGGAATGTAGAAGGCCATGGGAGGAAAGGGAAGAGAGGATGAGACGGATATGCATTGTAGACGTTATGAAAAGGGGTAAGCTTTTCCAAGTCCAGGGAGTGCATGCTAAAAAGGGAAAATAAAGGCAGCAAATAAGAAGTCTCTTGAATCGAAGATGAATGGATGAAAAAAATAAGTAGAAAAATGAAAATAAATTGTAAATATATAAAGGCTAACAATGCTATCACGTCTCGGTCAAGAAATTCTTGTACCCATTCTATTTTTTTTAAATTTAAATTGCATGGTATGATTAATGGGAACCTGCTCAGGTCTACTTTAAAGTTCTAAAAATGTATGTAATTGTAATACCTATTTATTTATTATGTTAAATTGCATAAATAAATTATCAATCAGACTATCTAGAAGAGAACTCTCCGAGCTCTCAATCATCCTTGATCGAAGCAATCAAAATGCGAAAAGGGCCGTATTGAGTGGATCAGTTGCGCAGTTAATTCGCGGAAACCTAGGTGTCAGTAGCGGAATGGTCGCGGTAACGTAAACATTTACCAAGAAAAATTCAAAGTGGACGTAATTCCAAAAAAACACTGAATTTATCATAACATTTATGGACCAATTGCGCGTGATAGCCATGTTAGGTGGATCATTCTTCGCAAAAAGAGACTGGCTTCACTTCCCGTGCACCAAGGCTCTCTTCTTGAATCTATGCACGGATAGAACCGCATTGAAACGGTGCGAATAAAAGCGAGACTGGACGGAGGTTCAACTCTCTTTTCGAGTCAATGTCACGATCGTCGCCCGGTCGAGACAGTGACTCGAAATTAGGTGACGTTGGCGCAGTAGGCGACGAGGAAGGAGCGAGAAGTATGACGCCATGCGGAGTCACGATCGACGGCAAAGTCATCGCCGCCGGGAGGAGGAAAGGGAGCACGAGGGGGAAGAAGAAGGGGAAGCGAAGAAGACTCCTTCGCAGCCGGACGTGAACTCTCCTTCTCAATCCATAGGGCGAGAACCCGCCGACTACTAATTATTATTATCAGGTAACCTGTCAGTAAAGGGTGGGTTTAGACGGAAGTGAGTAAAAACCGATAGATTTAAAATGTAATTTTTTCCATGTACAAAGGGATCATAATACTTGCGATAGACCAATCATATGAAACTCCCCCCCCCTCACTAGGTAGAGTAGAATTTTCACTTGAGTTTAATAACATAGTGTCATTACTAACTCTTCACACCGCTTGATATGTCCGGCATTATTTTGTTCTCTGCATGAAGTAGTATCTCGTAGCATTCATAAATTAATATTATTAGTAATATTAACCACTAGAAGTCTCTTTAGCAGTGTACTGCATTTTTGCATGTTCATTTACGTAGCGCTTTCCCAGTTTCTAGTTTGACTGCGCACTGTTCTCCTGACTGCTTTTTGGTCTGCGCCTAGCGGCCGGAGGAACGTGCGTGGTCCCGATTTGTACTGAGACGAGTGCTGCATGCCTGGTGTGGAATCACCCCGTGCCACACACCCTAGTGGTGGCTTGCACGGTTCTTCGTAGATGTAGATGAAAAATCCTCTAGATTTTAATGAGTGCAGGGCCCTATCTACCCATAACATTTTTCCCTTCATCTCAGCGTACGTCCTACCCATCTTCATCCCGTCCATTAAATATATTCTCTTTATTCCCTTCTCCCGCTTGAATAACGCAAAACAATTAATAAATAAGTTTATATTTCAATGTCGGCGATGAGTATGGTTATTGAACTTTAGAAATCCACTGTTTTAGATGTGTGTATTTATTTCGACTACTTCATGATGTAAAGACACCTACTTCGTTCAAAAAAACGGGAGTACAGTATTATTGTTTAACGTCCTTCGACGGCTAAGGCTATTTCGCACATACTGTCTGCCACGTGCAGACAGGGGCAACAGCACTCGGACAAATAGGAGGATCACCCCTCCAAATTCGAGCCGAGCCCAACGATGCTTCACTTCGGTGACTGATCGAGAACCGGTGTTTCCATCGCGGCAGTACGTGAAAACATTCGTGTGGAGCGTGGCACTCTATGGATCAGAAGCATGGACCATTGGTATAGCAGGCCAGAAAATATTAGAAGCATTCGAAACCTGGTGTTGGAGGAGGCTGGTGAAGATCAAATGGACGGATAAAATAATAAATGAAGAAATTTAAAGAAGAGTAGAAGAGGAAAATACGGATGGAACACTAAACAGAAAAGAAGAGCCAGGTGGATTGGGCACACCTTGAGGGACAATGAGTTTCTGAAGAAAAAATATCATTGAAGGAAAAATAGAGTGAAAAGTCCTGAGGGGAAGGCCGAGAAATAAATACATGAACCAAATAAGGAGAAAAGTAGACAAAGAGAACTACCAGGGAGTAAGAGAACTAGCATTAGATAGGCAAGGATGGAGGGCAGCAGTCAACCAATCTTAGGATTGAACGACCAAGTATTACGTAAGACGATTTATGCCATTTTTGACCCCCCCTCTCGCTATGTAAGACTGGTAAGACAATGTAAGCTTTTCCCAACCCCCACCCTCCCTCTCAGTCTTACGTAAGACATTAGATATTTGTATCCATGGTACTACTAATAGTACCATGTTTGTATCTACTCTTCGTTAAATGCTCGCTTTCAGCAGTTTCTTCTTTCCATAGAGGTCATCGTACAGCTTTGAGCATTGGATATCGTATAATTATGTAGTGCTGGAGTACCACATTCATTGAGCATGGAGGTAATGTAGCTAGCCAATCAAACGACAGAATAGGAACATTGGTATAGTGGTGATATTACGGTAAATACGCCATTAACTAGCGGACGCTCCATGTCACTGCTAAATTTCATCCGGAAACGATACGTTTCAAGGCATACAAAAATCTTACGTGAATTGGTTCCAGACCTCCTGCCCCCCCCCCACCTTCCACATATAAGACAATGTAAGATGATCCCAAAACGTCTTACGTAATACCACAGGTAATACTTGAATGGCCCCTACTGAATGACTTCCCTACACTGTAGCATTCTTCTTCTGAAAGCCAATTTAGGAATCAAAATCATTATATCATTCTCCATTTTGATTTCCTTAATTTTTATTTGCACTTCATCTATCCCGCTTTCCGCCTGCAACACGGCGCACGCTATCTGGCAAGAACTGTGTGTTTTTTGTCTCGGGGGGGGGGGGGGGATCCGCTATTGACTGGACCAACCCTCCCGGCGCGGCGCGGCGGGAGGGTAGCCGCGATGTGTCAATTAATATCCTCCGTGTCACCCAGAAACCCGCGCCATATGAATTGTTTTAGTTTTATGTCCCATCCAATTGACGGGGCACAGCAATTGAAAAGCTTGCCACATAGCACCCCATAGGAATCGGGATTCCACTGAAAAATCATAAACACAGCCGGGGTTCGAGCCCAAGAACTTGGGATACGAAGCCAGAACTCCAGCCACCACAGCAACCCAATTCCCCGGATCGGCATCGCTGGTATTTCATAACTTCATGATATCGCTTCGTTTCGTATCGCTCGAAACTCATCACTACAGTCGACACAGGGCTGCGGAGTGGTCAACCGTTAACTATCTTTGCTTCATTTGTTTTTTTTCCTATACCTGTCGCGTCCCGAGAGCGGAAATATAATATTTTGTCGAGGCTAATAACATAAGTACTGAAGCCGTTGAATATTCTGAGTGGTTCTCGCATGCCTAAGAGGAACCCATTTGGCCTCGCAGTTATTAACTGCATAATGCACAGGCAGCTTCCCTCGTGGAATTCCGTCTGGTGGAAGAGGGACACCAGCCAACTTCTTCAAGCGAGATGAGTACCTCCCTTAGCAATGCTTTCATGACAATTTCATAGAATGCTGCGCATAGACATTTATTAAATGTCTTGCATCTCTTCGCAGACGGCTAAAGAAAAACAAGGCCGCTTCCAAGACGGGCTAAACAAACGTCTCCTGTCGCTTCTACCCTTTGAAAAAAAAGGCAATGCGTTGAGCTTTATGATTCCAGATTATTTACTCAATAATTACGCTATAGCAACTCAAATTCTGAATCTAAGATACAATCCATCTACATCGTCTAAGCCGTCGCTAGAGCTCGTGGCTGATGGAAGGTGACCATCCATCAAATGGGGGGAGAAGAGGAAATCAGAAAAGGGATGAGTTTGATGAGGGACAGAGGACAAATGAAGGCTTGAGCTTATTGGTTTAAAAAGGTTCCACAGGTGTGAATCAAAACAATAAATGAATTGCACGTTTGCACTTGCATCGTGGTAAATATATTTATTAAAATGAATGATGTTCCTTATCCATTAGAAAACAAAATTAAGATTATTCGAAGAATTTATTATTTAATAAAATCTTTTTCCGACTGCAGCGCCATGTCATTAACTCAACGCATTTTGACTTCAATTTTTGCAGTAATTGATTTACAATTGAAAAATTGGAAATAGGAATGCGACCAATCCCTTATAACACCAAATTTTTCATCAAAGAATTTGCTTCTTATAAACACTTTTCGCGAAAATTGGCATTTGTATAAGATAGAAAAATACTATCCCCATGTTTCAACCATTCTCACATTTAACACCATGATTTTTCTTTCAACTTTAATTTGTGGAAACAGTAACATTGAAAAGCGTTATTTTGTTGTTCTAATCAGACAAATTACATTTTTCCATAATTTATTAGCCAGAAAAGGAGTAATACGACATTTAAGAAATTTTACTTGGGAACCACCTTAACAATGTTACAATCAGTTTGCGTTGTGGTCTGGAGTATTTCCACGTGAAAAGGCATTCACCAACCAAAGTACGTCCCTCATTTCCTATTCCTCAGGACCAACCAGGCATGGGATTATATCATCAATTTAGGAAGACAAATCACGCAGTCAAAAATACGGTATTCATACGACAACGATACATGAAGTGATTCTCGAACCCGAGATTACTGGGAAGCTTATGTGCGTCAAAACTTTAATAAACCACTCAATTAGTTAACGTACAAGTGACGGCAAACTCATTGTATACCTAAATGCTCTTCTTCACCAAATTTCCTCTCAAAAAGTTCTCCAAACATTTCTCCCTCACGCTCAATCAGAAGTGCAGTCATGTTTGGTACATTGAGGCACTTAGAGCGAGAATTTCTCCAGTAATTACAGAAACGATATACGAATTCTATGTTTAAATTCAAGCAAAGATGATGAGCATGAGGTGAATATAGCATTATTAAAGACGTAAAAAAGTCCTTAGTAATTAATTAGATATGCATACACATTTGAGACTAACTTAAAACTTTCACACCGTACGCTGAAAGCGTCTTCAAAATCCAAGGTATTTTTGCGAAATCATAACAAGTATCGCAGTGAGGATAAACTTTTTAAAAAAATAATTGAGGAAACATACGAATCACACGCAGTTTCATTAATAATGCGAACTGCGAGTGAGAAATACCTTCTTTAGATAACGTCTCTTGGGAGCGCAAAAGCCAAACCTTATCCCATGGAAAACGGATTCTATTTTTTGACAAATATCTCGGAACGAAGTGCGATAAGTGGCTGACATTTAGGTATCATTAGGTGAGATCTATTCCTTTATAATAAGGTCACATTTTATGCGTCATGATATCTCCCTCGACCCACCTTTAAGTGGGCACTTCGAACCCTCATTCGGCAAAAAAATCATGAGAAACCACAGAAACCCATTATGTAGCACTCATGATAGGACGAACGGAGCCAAGGCTGAACAGATAGTTATTCGTTTTCCTTAAGGGTAGTTTCAGCGAGATATCACTTCGCATAAAAATTCAATATATTTTACCTGATTTTATAGAAACAGATATTATTCTGATTATACCAATGTATTAGCCTCTTATCACGCTATATATCGATCTACTAGCTAAAAAATAAAAGCTATTTTCCATGGGACAAGGTAAGCCTGCGAGCTATAGAGAGGCATTATTTAAACTAGTTGAAAATCCTGCTAAAACAGGCTAAAATCCAGGAGAATAAATTAATTGTAACGTTTAGGATAAGTTGTTTAATGGTGACCGCAAGTGCTGTAACAATGTTATTTTACCTTAAATTTTGGTGTGAATGAGCAGAATCTATAAGGAAAAAATAATGTATAAAAAATAACATTAAAATATAACGTAAGGATCGACAGTTCTCAAAAAATAACTCAAAAATATCCTTGAAATTCCGCTAGAATTATTTATAATTTATTCATATTTTTTAAAATAATACGTATATTTTGAAAAATGCATACGCCCGCGCCATCGGTTCGTATACATTCTGTATATGGGAGCTTGCTTGCCATCTATTGGCGCACATTACGCTACAATCACTACGCCTAGCAACTGAATTATACGTACGTACGCGCAGCCTTTCATGTAATAGATAAATGAGGATCTGACGCACAGATATCGTCCTAAATGCAACGGTGAGTATTTCGCATGTTTTCGTCATTCTTTCACTGAAAATAAATCAATCACTTAAACCGAAAATCCCTTTCTAAAATAGTAAAAAAATAAATCTTCGATTGTTTGGGTATTTACAGTCGACGGAATACGACCATAAGATTCGATTATTTAGTCAATTTTGGAGCTCGATCAAAAAAACTAAAAACAATTTTTCGTCATTAACAATACATTCATTTACTCTTGCTTCTTACAGCTGCTTAAATTCTAAAATAAAAACTGCTGAAGGAAATAAGGAACTTACAAGCTCCACCATGGAATTTTAGCTGTGCTTTCTTCTGTTTCTGGCATTAGCCAGAGGTGTGAGAGCCATTGGTAGCCAGAGATGGAGCCTCGTAAGCGTCGCGCGCGTCAGACATTCGCAGTCTGTACGGCGATACAAAGCAGGTAATATAAAACTGAACGGTGAAATAGAGAAAGAGTGGTTTATGGACGAATGCATGCCTCATCAATATGCATTTATTTGGTCTCTTTGAGTGTGGCATCGTGAAAACAACTCACCGTCGGTAAACCCGTAGAAATAAATGTTCATAGGTCCGAGAAATTTTCTTTTAAAAACAGTTGCTCTAGTAAACTCAACACGACATAGCGCAAATACCGTCAACAAATTCCGAATATGGTCTCTATAATTGTTAGAGAAAAATCTCGCTCAAACTATCTTAAAGAGGAGAGAAAGAGACCTTTGAACGCTTCCATGAGAACAGCTCGTTAGGGAGGATGTTGTGTGTGTTGGGTGGAGACTAGAATTCGTTTCCTTAGGCGGTAATAATTCCAAACTGGATCCCAGCTTCGCGCTATTGTGTGCGAAATCCGTCCACTTACTGGTTTTTGAACGGCGAACGAAAAGTAGGGCGTGGACCCGGACAACCCCATGGCATACCGAGAACGGAGCTGACTTGCCTTCCTCCCGCCCACCAATTCCCAATGATAGGAATGATGTAAGAGTTATAAATATTATTAAAAAGCAACCACGATAATCTGATTACAGCTTCAAAGGCTGTAGACAGAACTTAGATACAAATCGGTATCAGCAAGTAAATTACAATTCAGACCACACCTCAACATAGAATTCAAATTCGATTTTTCTGTGACGTTAGGCATATTTTATTAGCTCCGTTACTTTTTTAACAGGCATGAAAAACGCTTTAAGCTACACAAAATTAATTACAAATCTCGATTGTCAGCGTCAGCTGATATAATAATGATAGAGTATGAATTCAAACCCTCAAATTCGTTACATAATTGCTAAACCACAAGATGATTACGCCAACAAATGGTTTCAACATTTGAGAAGACAGTGTCATGGAATAATTAAAATGCCTTAGTTAATTCCACTAGGAAGATTTATTATCACGACCCGGGTTTCGACAATAAATCTTGAAGTGGAATTAACTAAAGTATTTTAATTCTTCCGCAATGGATAACTCCCACAAAGTTAAGCCTACAACCGTTTCCTTTGCGAACAGAATATTAATTCGTCCTGCTGTGCCATTACTTCCCACTTGATTCAATATTATTTCTGCCAACACACGTTTTCTGAGCATCACATCAGTTTGGTCAGAATATGCATCCAATGTTTTTATCTAAGTTTTGGTACCACGTGCTATGTCCAATACGGGGATATACACATTGAACTAACACTCAAGGTTTTAGAGGATTGACGCTTGCGTGGGAACTACATTTTTGATCACTGATTCAAACACACATGGGGACGTCCAAGAAACAGAAGAAGATCAAAATTCAGAAAAAAATACATCTTAACAAATAAAATATGAATGGTTTCGGGAGTGTTTGATAAATAACCTTTTACACTACTACGATGGTCTTATTCCAAGCCTCTCTATTTCATTATCGATGAAAAGATCACCCTTGGGGTATGCAGCAATATCCTACACTTAAAACTGTTAGAGTTCGTTGAACTTAAGACTACATCGAATGCGAGGGCATGAGGTAATTCGCCGACCTACTTGCAATAATACCGGAACACGATGTCTCTCGGATCACTAAGATCTATTCCCTCGGTTAACTCGTGAGGTGAGGTTGGCAGGTAGAGGCTTACGTCATCCACCTCCTGACGTTGCAATTCTCACATTCACTCCGGAAAGGAGTCGCTGAATTCCAAGGGCGCTTGTATCGCTCTTTGAATCTCGATGTTATCATGGAAGGCAATTCTTAGATTGGTTAGTCATTTGGGGAGGTGACTGACAACTGAGGTCATATGCGCCAATGAAGAGAGGAGGGTAGGATTTCGAGTAGCTATACCGCGAACAAGCCGCGGTATTACTTTTACGGTGCCACCTGCCAAGTGCACATGAAGTGAAAAAATTCCACTGAGGAAAAATTATCCACAAAAAAATCTGAATAAGAGGTCGCCGAGATAGCTTAACTGGCTAAAGCACTCGGCGCGATATCGAAGGATCCGAGTTCGAGTCCCGATTAAGGACAATAATTTTTCCTCTGAGAAATTTATACATAAAATGAAGGAAGGGTAAAGAACTGAAGTAAAGCCCAGCATGGGACTTCGTTTTCCCTCTCTTAACGAAAGGTCAGTTTGACGTTCCGACGGACGGAGTTTAACACTTGTAGCAATCAGTATTCGGTTGAAAGTTTGAACTCGGGCCCTCGGGATGGGAAGCCAGTACCCTGGACCCATCAAGCCGAACCCTTAAAAGTGTTTTATTAGGTTACAAATACTAACAACAAACTACTGCGCATAAATCAATTATATAGCACACTGCAATTATGAAGTAAACATTATTACATTTGAAAGCATAAAGCGGTCAAATGTTGACATGATTTCTCAACTGAAGCCGCTGGTTTGACAGAATCCTTTCCCCAAAAAATCCATAAGTGAAAGGACCTCAAACGCTCCCTATTTTACTGCGGCATAACTCTTAAATAAACCAGTTATCTCACCGCTTATGGCTCTACAAGTCACCCAGCTCTCCAATTTATTGATCATTTAAACAAAACCGGAGAAATTTACTTCCACTAAGGGTAAGATAGTGGCCCTTTGCAAAACCTAACCGATTGCTCAATGCCTATGAGCTAAATGATAAAAATGTCCGCCGGCGTATATTGAGCCCATTCAAGAGTGACTAAACCACGAAGACTGGTTGTAGGGAGGGAGTGATGACCACATATCATTGACAGTATTGAGTCATCTTCGTGATATGAGATCATGAGCTTCGTGGTATGTGAGCAGACAGGAATTAAACTTAAGTTTAAAAAATTACAAAACCTCTAAAAATTAATTAATGATTAAAAATGAATGATTACGAGTTAAATTCATCCGAAAACTGGAACGGAATATACAGGAAAATTAATGTGAATATTGTATTGCTGCCACTAACCAGTTGAATTGGAAATGTATCTACATATATCTATATTTTCCAACCAAATATTGTGAATGCTCAACATCTTGTTTATAGCAAAGCATTTACTGAGAACAAAGTTCGTGCATGATTAGCCCTTTTCATCGTTAAAGTTATTATTACTCTGTGATCTACCAGTTAAGGTAGGTTTAAATGGAAGTATGTAAGTAAAAATCCTCTAGATTTTTACATGTGCAGGGTTTTAACTATCTATAATATTTCTTTCTTTGTCTTAGCGTACGTCCTACCCTTCTTCATCCCGTCCATTAAACCTATTCTCTTTCTTCCCCATCCCCGCTTACCCAACATTCTACCCTCGAGTACATACTTAAGTAACCCATCACCCCTCATTACCCCCTCCAACCACCTACCTTGCCTTTTCCTAATCTCATCAAGAAGTTTCATTTCCTCACCCACCATACCAAGCACTTCCTCGTTTGTCTCCCTTTCCTGCCAGCGCACCTTCTCCATCCTCTTCCACACCCACATCTCGAACGCCTGCAACCTATTCTCGTCCTCCTTTTTCAGAGTCCACGTTTCTTCCCCATAAAACATGATACTCTATACCAAGCTCTTCACCAGCCTCTTGTTTGTATTCTTACCCAAGATCCCCGACATCAGCTCCTTCCTATTACTGAACGCTTACTTCGCTAGCGCTATTATCCTCCTAACGTCTTTGCTACTATACCCATTTTCTTATAGCGTAGTGTTCAAGTGATTTCTACTTGCTGCAGTTAGTACCCTCCTACTCATATGGCCAGCCTTGCTTTCTTTTGTATGTACATAGAGAATCTCATTACTTCTGTTTTCTTATAATTTATCTTCATTCCGTATGTACCGCAATGAAATTCTAATGCATCTATTGGAGCAATTTCTTAGATGGTCGACTAACCAATGCCTGGTCGTTCGCGAATATAATCCACTATATCAGCTCGTCTCCTACTTTGATTGCCACATTAAAACTCCCATGCATCTCTTACCATTGCCTCGGCATATATGTTAAAAAGCATAGGCGACTACGGGCTCCCTTGCCTTACCCAGAGAACTATAACTGCCCACCTTGATTCACCATCATCCACCCTAGCCTATGCCCTCAGGGCGATGTACCTATAAGTTTTGAATCGTTAAAGTACATACGTAATAATATGAGACCATTCAACACTTTAAAATTTTCAGCTAATCATACACTACTATGCCGGTTAACTTCCGACATGAACACGTGATAACAAAAATTGCAAATGCATTCTCGCATTAATAACCTGAAGATCCTAATTTTGGATTCCAAACATTTTCTTTTTTAAACTGTGGGAATAAAGGACTACCTGATTCCAAGGTATCAACGACGGAACATATACCATTTAAGCAACCAATGAATATCATAAATTAGCGTTAATTTGTCACGGGATATTCAATAAGTCAATCTTTTTGCCTTTCAAGCATGATTCCAATGCAAGACGTTATCGGATTAGCCGCAGAAAGCGTTCCATAACAGCACGATAAACACTTCATAACTCTACGAGCATACATAGAAATGAAGAGTGATGATGGAATGCGTTAGGGAGTGCAAGGCTTTTTGAAGTGAATATAAATGTCTCGAAGTATTTTCAAAATAAGTAGATAATGCTACATAGTAAAGAATGCTGCGTCAGTTTCCGGCCTTCTACAAGTCGCTAGCATGTTTGCTCGTATCCAAGAGAGTTGCGTGTTCACAAACGTATAACCTTTTATCGTTCCACTTTAGTTTCAAGCTGGAGGTCGATACCCATATCACATCAAGTCAAGAGAGCAGATATTTCTACGGGGATTTTGATATTATAAACGACTAATAGTCAGCATTGATTGCTCCTAGATCGATTGATAGATTGCTAGGTCATGAATCATATAATCCCCCGGGTTCAAATCTACCAAAAACTCTCTTTCAATGTCTCCGCCAAAAAGCTGCGTTTTATTTTATAAGACCTTATAATAATAATAGCTTATGGAAACTCTTGACAGCAAATTAATAAAGCAACGTGTGATTAATACTGACATGCAACTGCGTCGAATAAATAGGTTGTCTGTACCTAAGTACTTTAATCTCCATGGCAAGAGATCTTTTGCACATGTAGTCCCTGGGTTGTTGAACGAATTGCCTATGTCAATGAATGATATTAATAGCATATCTGTTCTAAAAAAGTCACTGAAAGAGTGGCTCATAGGCTAGCATTGTTGAGCTCCGAAATTGTCCAGAGCGCTGCACAGCAAAAAAAAATATTTTTTTAACAAAAGGCACCTGCTGACAAGCTGCTTTGGCTTAGCAGGACCTCAACTGCAATATTATTATTTTTATTTCTCCATATTTATTTTTTTTCCATGTGATTGCAATACAACAATTAATGATGTAATTTTGATTTATTTTTTGTGTCATTAGTTGTAAAAAATGGGATAAGATCATGTATTTTACGATGTAAAGTGTGTAAATGTTAAATAAATTTTTCTTGAAAAAAAAGCATTTCACACGCATTTGAGCATTCTGCTGTTCTGTCGTCTAAACATCACAGGATAGATAACTAAACCTTTTACGGGTGTATTTATTCACGGGAATACAAGTTGCCACTCAAAACTGCCTCTAGACTAAATATCCTTTAATTTGCTGCACATGATATTAATCTTGACTACCAATGAGATCTTCAATTAATTAATAATACCATTCCTTCGAGCTCGTATATAATGGGATCGCACAACCTCAAGCCACAGAACTGCCAAAAAAAAGTTGTGTGACTTACCATTAAAAAATATGCGGATACATGGCAGGCTTTCATCCCCATAGACAGCATCACTTTTGAGTTAATTCATCCCTTTCCAGCTATCCCAATCCGTTATTTTACGCGCGACCCAAATATAATAGAGTTGAACGCTATCCACCAATATTTACACATTAGAAAGTGCAAATATACAATGAGTCAATACTTCGACTTTCGAATACTCGCACAGACGCTCAACCAGGAGAGTTTTCAGGACGTGCATGCTACATTCTGCACCGTAATATACCGCAACGAATTCCACAATAAATGGCAGGTTTTCCATAAACATGGCCACATATGATTTTTCAGCTAAGAGCTTACGATGCCGCGATAACGAATTGAGCACTGGACACTGTAATGTAGAGGAAGACGTCACTTAAATAGGTGTCATTGGGAATCTCATTGAACGAATTGTCGGAAAATATTTAGGAATTGCTGATATTTTTTAAATCAAAGCAAGTACGTAACTAGTTCGTGCGGGTCGCCATCATCAGCAGTCATTAATCCGAATATTGCCCTGCTGCAGTTATCCACTCTTTTGAGTTTGAGGTGACCGCTACGTTCCGACGCAATTCCAGAGGGCGAAACGATAAACTACAAATTCCCATCCACCGGACTTGTGCCTTCAATAGGTCCTTCGTAGTAAATGGTAGCAAATTATGGAATGCCTTACCTAGTGAAATACGTAGTTCCAAAAATAGCCGAACATTTAGGCAAAGACTGTTTAACTACCTGTTTCTAAAGCAAAGTTCACGCTTTGATCTGACCTTACCATAATACATGTAATTTAATGTAATGTTCAAATGGCATATTTGTACAAAATTTTGTTTCTGTATTAGTTTATTCATTGTATTTTAAAGTTGCCGATATCACTTTATTTTTTCTTGTGTTGTTTGTGATACTTAAGGTCCGCTAAATACTGGAATACTTGCACGATACGGACGATTATTCTATTGTAATTTTATAGAATGCTCATATGAGGCTGAGTAGCCTCCGAGTATATTTCAAATTTTTGTTTAAAAAATCCTGTACTTGTGATTACAAAATATTCTCTCTCTCTCTCTCAATTCCACAATCATGTGGTTCCACCGTAAAATATCTTGGATATTGTTTTCTTCATATTCCGCCAACTTATAGAAAAGTATGCCCTTTATTTGATATGAGTAACAAAATCCTACCTTTTAACGCTACTTTTTTACATAATGAGCTTGAAATTACATAGGATTAAATGAGAGAATGGGTGATACTTTGGTATATATATATATATATATATATATATATATATATATATAACCATTCATTCATTCACTCAAACCGCTCACAGGCGTAAATAACAAATATTTCGTTCAAACAGGTGGTGAAAGAAAGAGTATAGGAAACACATAAAATGTGATGACACAATGGTGATGTGAAGATGGAATGATGGCCGATTCCAAGTGAAAAAAATTCGTCTAGACCGGGAATTGAACCACGGACCTTCCGATTTCGCGCCGGATGCTCTGACCACTAAGCTATCTAGACTACTAAAGAAACACTGGAATCGGCGGGGGGTTTATATGAATCAAACACCCCCAAGATTAGTCCGTAAAAGTCGCCGAGAGATGGCGCTGGACATTTTCACTCACCGGCAGAGAAGAAATTACGTACACAGAAGAGGAAAGCAAAGTTTGAATCAGGCACACAGACAGTGGTAAAGATACAGAACAGGCGTTTCGGGGCACGCAGAGCCCAAGAAGTAGAAATGAGCCATTCCGGCCATACAACCATTCATTCATTCACTCAAACCGCTCACAGGCGTAAATAACAAATATTTCGTTCAAACAGGTGGTGAAAGAAAGAGTATAGGAAACACATAAAATGTGATGACACAATGGTGATGTGAAGATGGAATGATGGCCGATTCCAAGTGAAAAAAATTCGTCTAGACCGGGAATTGAACCACGGACCTTCCGATTTCGCGCCGGATGCTCTGACCACTAAGCTATCTAGACTACTAAAGAAACACTGGAATCGGCGGGGGGTTTATATGAATCAAACACCCCCAAGATTAGTCCGTAAAAGTCGCCGAGAGATGGCGCTGGACATTTTCACTCACCGGCAGAGAAGAAATTACGTACACAGAAGAGGAAAGCAAAGTTTGAATCAGGCACACAGACAGTGGTAAAGATACAGAACAGGCGTTTCGGGGCACGCAGAGCCCAAGAAGTAGAAATGAGCCATTCCGGCCATACAACCATTCATTCATTCACTCAAACCGCTCACAGGCGTAAATAACAAATATTTCGTTCAAACAGGTGGTGAAAGAAAGAGTATAGGAAACACATAAAATGTGATGACACAATGGTGATGTGAAGATGGAATGATGGCCGATTCCAAGTGAAAAAAATTCGTCTAGACCGGGAATTGAACCACGGACCTTCCGATTTCGCGCCGGATGCTCTGACCACTAAGCTATCTAGACTACTAAAGAAACACTGGAATCGGCGGGGGGTTTATATGAATCAAACACCCCCAAGATTAGTCCGTAAAAGTAACGCGAAATCGGAAGGTCCGTGGTTCAATTCCCGGTCTAGACGAATTTTTTTCACTTGGAATCGGCCATCATTCCATCTTCACATCACCATTGTGTCATCACATTTTATGTGTTTCCTATACTCTTTCTTTCACCACCTGTTTGAACGAAATATTTGTTATTTACGCCTGTGAGCGGTTTGAGTGAATGAATGAATGGTTGTATGGCCGGAATGGCTCATTTCTACTTCTTGGGCTCTGCGTGCCCCGAAACGCCTGTTCTGTATCTTTACCACTGTCTGTGTGCCTGATTCAAACTTTGCTTTCCTCTTCTGTGTACGTAATTTCTTCTCTGCCGGTGAGTGAAAATGTCCAGCGCCATCTCTCGGCGACTTTTACGGACTAATCTTGGGGGTGTTTGATTCATATAAACCCCCCGCCGATTCCAGTGTTTCTTTAGTAGTCTAGATAGCTTAGTGGTCAGAGCATCCGGCGCGAAATCGGAAGGTCCGTGGTTCAATTCCCGGTCTAGACGAATTTTTTTCACTTGGAATCGGCCATCATTCCATCTTCACATCACCATTGTGTCATCACATTTTATGTGTTTCCTATACTCTTTCTTTCACCACCTGTTTGAACGAAATATTTGTTATTTACGCCTGTGAGCGGTTTGAGTGAATGAATGAATGGTTGTATGGCCGGAATGGCTCATTTCTACTTCTTGGGCTCTGCGTGCCCCGAAACGCCTGTTCTGTATCTTTACCACTGTCTGTGTGCCTGATTCAAACTTTGCTTTCCTCTTCTGTGTACGTAATTTCTTCTCTGCCGGTGAGTGAAAATGTCCAGCGCCATCTCTCGGCGACTTTTACGGACTAATCTTGGGGGTGTTTGATTCATATAAACCCCCCGCCGATTCCAGTGTTTCTTTAGTAGTCTAGATAGCTTAGTGGTCAGAGCATCCGGCGCGAAATCGGAAGGTCCGTGGTTCAATTCCCGGTCTAGACGAATTTTTTTCACTTGGAATCGGCCATCATTCCATCTTCACATCACCATTGTGTCATCACATTTTATGTGTTTCCTATACTCTTTCTTTCACCACCTGTTTGAACGAAATATTTGTTATATATATATATATATATATATATATATATATATATATATATATATATATATATATATATATATATAACATTTCTCTACCTAATATCAATGCCATTTTTGTGAAAACCATTTCTAATATGAATTAGAGTAGAATAGTAATGAAACATAGGCACCAATCCATCTTAACTTTTGAATTATCAGCAAATAACTACAGGAACTTATAAATTTGATTGTTTCAGGCTTGACTTCGTGGAAGTGATAGATATCCATTTTTAATAAAAAAAACTTTGTACTTTTCCACACTTTATTTAAAACTGCGACCGGTTTCACCATAATATGGCATCTTCTGGCACATTCTGAAGCTTAGGTCACACAATATATACCCAGAGAAAGTAAAAAATGGTGGTGGTTGGTTTGAAATGGGAGCAGGGCGGTTGGGGCATGGCAGAGTGAGAAGGGATAGTGGAAAAAACGAGAGGAGATGAAGGAAAGTGAATCGGGGGAAGACAGTGGGAGGAGTAGAAGGTCACCAAGTTATACTGTTTTCTATTTTTTTTAAAGAATGTGCCAGAAGATGCCATATTATGGTGAAACCGGTCGCAGTTTTAAATAAAGTGTGGAAAAGTACAAAGTTTTTTTATTAAAAATGGATACAGGAAATTAAGCTAAAATGCGTTAGATCAATAGAAATTGCACTGCTGTTGGTACCTATTGCTGAAAAAAGTGCCATTAAATATATAATGGCCGAATAATCTTCAGATTTTGTATCTTAATATTGTATCCTAATAGGTAAGACGATTTTTGATGATCCCTTTTTTTTAGATGCGGAACTTTTGAAAAGTTCTGCCATTTTTTTCTGGCGTACAAAAATTTCCTTCCGTGGATGGTTCAACTCCCCCAGCTACTGGGAGGCTCTCGTTCCGCTTGGAAAGTTTGTTGTTCTCCGTCACAGGGGGGCGTGGTTCAGCCACGATGCCACATCATCAAAAACTGGGGACTTAGAAATTTTCGGCGGTACGATTTTTTCAACAGAACTGTACGAAAGGCTTCACGGATTTGAAATTATACTTGACTGGGTGATTATATGGTAAATATCAATTTAAAACTTTATTTTCCAGCAAATAAATAACTTATTCAAAGCCTATTAGGCCCTTGAACTGGTATAAAATTTCGTTGTTTCGGGCGTGACTTTGATGAATTTGCTAAGCATTGTAAATTATAAGTATAACTTAGTTTTTCCACATAGATTTATTACAACAAGACGACCTAGCTTTCGACGAAGCTCGTCATCATCATGTGATGACCATGTGATTATGAAGAGCTTCGTCGAAACCTAGGTCGTCTCGTCGTAATAAATCTATGTGGAAAAACTAAGTTATAAGTACTTATCATTTACAATAGTATAAAATTGTAAATCCGATGCTCGCCCAATTGCCGCAGACGTTCAAGGGCAGATGAAAGTCTACACGTAGGGTATCGAGTGCACGCCTCGAGGAGCAGGCACCCCCATTCTCCCCGGAGACACCCGTTAAGTCCGTCGCCAAAGTGTCGTGGAGGTGGTCGCGGAGATCGAGGACGGGTTGACTGCCCAACCAGGAGTCCCGTGTCTCTCGGAGTAGAGAGAGAGAGGGGGAGGGAAGGCTGTTTGCAGAGCAATCAGCGAGCTCTCGCTCACAAACAAGTGGGTGGGAAAGGGTGGGCTTGCAGCAGAAGCAAGAGGCTATCTCAGGCCGTTCACATTGCCTTGAGCCATCCCCTCTCCTCCTGGGGGTGCATAAATGTCCTGATCCGGCTGGGCATTGGGAGCCGCCGGCTATTAGTTCACGTACGAAGCGCGTCATAGCAGCAAAATTTGCCTCGAAGCCATTACTGAGTTCATGAAATATTAACAAGTATCGATATTATAGGGAGCGTGGTGGCCTAGTGGGTAGGGCGCTTGGCTACAGATCGAAGGGCCCCGGGTTCAAATCCAGGTGAAGCCTTTAGACGCCCCCAAACAAAAAAACCCTCGGAGTGCGAGGTGGCCCAGGGACAGGAATTGACCCCCCTACCCTGAATGTGTGAAATTCACACGCCTGTGGCTTAGTCCGGGGTGAGCTCTACCCTCAACTACGTCGTAATAATGAGAGTGAGAATGATCGGTACTTCAAGGCTGGAAATTCTGTTGTTGAGACGGATACTTAAAACAATTTGCGAGTTACAAACCCCTTTGGCACTTGAAAAAAAAACTATCCACATAACCGCGGATAGTATTCAAGTGGGAGTTACTATACAGCCATGTAGGTAATTCGAAGAACAATCAATAAAATAAAATATTTAAGGACGTGAACTCACTAGGTATGAATCAATAAAATTAAATATCTTAAGGATGGCTTTTTCATCGATAAACTTTTTCGGTATTGCTCTAATGAGTTTTTCTGATTACTTCGTCTCCTCTGGATGAGACCCACAAGTTTGACTTACGGCATTATGTTCCTAACACCACTGAATACCGGTCGTAGTCAAATTATTCGATTACTTATGAGGAAAACTGCACCAAAAGTGCCCATTTACTATTTTTTACTACATGTAGAATAAAAAATGAGAAGAAGAAGAAGTTTTTAAGAGTTAAATTGGGAAAATTTGCGACGGCTAGCACATTGCCTTTATACTGTATATTTAAATAATTCTGCCACTCAAAACCGCTTCCCACTGCCTTAATACCTACGAAATATTACACATCCTTCGACCGTTATGATGTGTTTGATAGTACGCAGGAGAACATGGAAGCAAGAACTACGACGCAAACTATTTTTCTTCGATTGAGATCATCCTGATTTCCGACACTTTGAAAGATAAGTTACTAATGTGCGTTTCTCTTAGTTTTCTGGGTCATTTCTCATTTATTAAGAGTGCGGAATCATTACTTTAAATATTATACCAAACCTAACCAAAACAAACTTTGTGACAGAGATACGCCGTTCACATTTTCATAAAACTGTTCCACCGATGTTTCAAGCATTTGCATTCGGTCATTGGCTGATAAGAAGCGTTTAATCTATCTCCATCACCAGAAAATATAAATTGAATATGACGAGACGGTTTAAAATACACGAGATCATAAATGTTAATCTGACGGACGTCGATAATTTCTTGTGAAAACGTATTCCTTTAAAAAATGTTTCCCTTGTGGTACAGGTGATACTAAACCTTAGTTCAGCAAGAAGTAAGAAAATAACATTTCGAAGTGCTAAAGGAAACATCACATAACGAAGACAGATGCTTCTCCGGGGATAACCGGCATTGTTGACCAATGCAATTAGCAAGTGTCCCGGTCATCTTATTTAGGAAGTAGTTGGCAACACTTTAACCACCACTCCTGATCTTTACCTTCACGCAAACCAGACAATCTTCTAGCATTGCATAATATATTCGCCAACGTACAAAGAAAAATATGCTCCATACGCTATTTAAAAGCACCAAGTTTAACAGCAACCATTCCGCAGACAAAAAAGCCATTAAATAGAGCGGCTTTGAAGGCCGATGATTTGAAAGTGATATATATTTCTTACCAAACCTTCTCTCAATAAACCGAAAAGTACATGAAACCAACGTAATGATAAAAAATAGTGATATTCATTCACAGAACAATCTAAACGAAAGTTTACCAACATAATACGAAGAATAATAGCTTTGACTATTAATTGACACATACAGTATTATTCGTTGTTTTTAAATTTTATGCAAATACCTTCTAAGTAAACATTACTTTTAACAGAGATGATAAACCTTGAGCTTAAATTATTGTACGGTTATCCTTTTGGTTAACCTAAACTAAACGAGCACGCCGTCTGATTTAAGACGACACCATAAAATGAAAAGGCTACAGATTCCAGGCGTGACAACGCCCATGCTAGCAAATATTTTCTGCTAAACCGAGGGAGATTCAACTTTCCGGAGAAAAGGCAAAATAATCGCCGACCTTGCAGACGATGAGGTAATTAATAGCCGTGAACAATAAAAGAAAGTCACGCGTGGATGCTTGGATATGGCTGCTACTCATTGTCGAAGCTCACCGAATGGAAACTGCCAATAGGTACAAATGCCACACGAAGTTTTCCATTTTAAATACTTTAAGTATCTCCATCACAGATATCAGATAATATTCCCAAAAAAATTCTTTAAGTACCTTGATCACAGAGAATGACCCATTATATCAGATAACATTCCCAAAAAGGCCGGGTGACGGTGAGGGAAACTTAGTTTGCCAATGCGTTTCTCGCAGGTTCGAATACAAACCGAAGTCGATTGTGCTCTTGTGGATGTTATTTGTTTGAAGACGGAAAAGTTATGTACACAACAATCCATTGAACAGTACTGCAGTTCCTGACTTGGGCCCTGCGGTAAACGCAGTCACGAAAAATACGAGCTTAGTGGTTTAGGGCTACACGAAAAATGTCTTACAATAAAGAAATAAGAATACGAATGTCTAAGAATAAGGTACAGAGTTTGAAATCATTGCCGCAGAGTAGTTCACGAATATTTTTGTAATTAAAGGCTTCAATTTCGAGAAATGGGCAGCCAAGAGGCACGCCAGTTAACAAAGGAGGGGAGCGGCTGACATTTTAAAGTGAACAGAACGGATAAAATACGAAGAATTAAAAACTCTTCTCGCCAAAAATGTTGGAACTTTATCAAAGAAAAAATCGAAATTTTCTCCAACAAACTTCTTCTTTCTGACAAATGTTGAGGATATCGGGACTAACCACGGTTTTACATTTACAAAGTCACCATCAATTGCACATAAGTGCGAAATTCAACAGCGGAAAAATCATTCGCCTCGGCTGGAACTTAAACCAGGATCCCTCGATATCGCAACGAGTGCTTCAGACAGTTAATCCACCGAGACATCCACCTCACCTGGGAATTTTGGTGGACTTTAAAGGAACAAGATATTCAAGACTGTGGGGCATGAAATATTACAAATCACTCCAAACTTCTTCTTTCTAAGATAAGTTTTTCGAAAATGTTAAGTACCTATGTATATCTGCGCTCAATAAACATGTGCCTCACAATCTGGATGTCGGTCACGAATAAATTAGGACATCAGACAAAAGGGGGACGCTCACCACGACAGAGTAATGTCTGGACGTACACAACAATAGAGATGAGACTTCTCCGAACTTTGATCGAAAAATAACTCACCCGTGACTGATGCTAAATGTCACGCTTGAGGGAGGGATAACAAACCACTCAGTCCCGAATGGACAACTGAAACGAGGACGGACGGACTTCCGGCCAATAGAAGTGGGAGCTGTTTCGTACGCAGTTGCACCAAAATTTCCCCACTCGACATGGTGAGGTAGTTGAATTGTGGAAAACTGCGGAGCCGCCTTTTGCACAAATCTGAGAGGTTTAAAATAGCAGATGCAAAAAGAACAGGCAGCGATGTGAAATCAAACGCAAGACCTAAATTCCAAGACTGAACCTGCGACGAACGTTTGCGATTCTAGCAAATTGACGCACATTGAACAACGCCCAACCTCCCGGCAACACGTCGCACGACAAAAGTAACTAAAAAATAACCCTAATCGCGTTGAGGTGATTCTAAGCTAACTCAACCATGGCCGTGGGTCGGCCATCTTTGATTCCCACGACTTTTGGCACGGAAGAAGATTATTATATCAAAGGACGCCTTGAGAAATATTAGCCCTAAATATTTATAAACGTCGAAATTATGACACAATATCAGAGATTAGCGTAAAATGGTGCGCCGCATCTCAGAACTGTAATTCCAATAAATAAATGTCGATCTAACAGTCGGATTTCGAACAAAATCATATTTTCATGGGAATGAGACATCTGAGTGTCCTATTAGCTACTGGATATTTAAATATCTTCTCCCACCTGGTAGCGGATTTTAACTTTAACAATTTTTTTATTTAAACAATCGACGATGGCTGAGCCACAAATTCACAGGTATTTCGCGGAGTTGGCGTGGAATCGCCCACTGATCAAAATTTTCCCAACACATGTTTAGAAAAACTCCGGGAATACAAAGCTATGACGTATGCAATTAGAAAACATTGGTAGATAATTTAGTGTAGCATGGAAGACTCGAACCTTATTCAGGTTCTGATCTGCAGAGAAATACCACATCGGAAAAAACTAGTTTGAGATGTCACAGCCTCGAAAAATCTCCGTCATTATCTCCAGTCGAAATGCCAATGCATAGCTGAATAAGATACGTGGAAAGAGCCCAGATGTTCGGCGCTACATAAGCCACGATTCACTGATTCACGGAAGAATACAGCTTCCTTCACTCACGAATATCTAGTCAATGGCGAATGGTAATTTCTTGCGAATTCGTAATTTTAAACGCAATAACAGTTTTTTTCCCGACACTTTTTCGCGAAATTCGCTTATCTTCAAGTGTGTACAATAATGAGTTCTACTTCAACGAGGCTTCCGAGCAGACAAAGATTTCAGCTACAAAACTTAGAATCAAAGATATACACCAAAGACGTTGAAATTCGCCATGAAAAAATCATTTGACTTGACCGGTATTCGAACCTAGATCTCCCAATTGCAGGTATTAGCGAGTCTGATCGGTGATTGAGAGATCCGGGTTCGAATCCCGGTCAAATCAAATGATTTTTCATGGTGAATTTCACTGTCTTTGTTGTATAATCTTCGCACCCGTGCGCGTGACTGCGTACCACATCATTTGTGCAATCGCAATTATTGGAAAATTAGAATCAAAGGTTCAAAACCGGGTGATGCCCCAAATAAAATCGAAGCTGGGACCCTTTGTGAAGGACATTTTCCACGGAAACCTAAGCCTGAATATGACGCCTAAATTGTCTATGCATGCCCAATTCCAATGCCTGACATGTCATTTCTTCTGTTTTAATGGCGTGAATTTAATGCGGAGTAAGGCTTCGTATAATGCTAGATCTTATTCTACAATCGACTTGAAGACAGTGGAACACATTCCCTATGTTGAGCAACGAGGCTCCCTATACTGTGCGCCGTAACTTTTGGAATCCAGATATGTTGATAAGGAACACGTCAACAAAATAAACTCTACGGACAATTTAAGCAAATTAGTCTTGCTTTTAAAGCGCCATATCGGAAGCACTCACGAATTAAGAGGGACTGACTGCATTTTCAATTCAAATTCAAAAGATGTTCATTTCCGCAATTACCATACATTAGAAAAGGGAGAACAAACTTAACAAAACAAAAACAACAGCAGTGATGTGCGAAATTCCACAGAGGAAAAATCATTCGCATTGACCGGGACTTGAACCCGGATCCCTCGATATCGCGTGCACCGCACAAGTGCACTTATGGTCAATTGCGGGTGACTCCGTAAAGGCTACCTTGGCTAGTCCCGGTATCCTCAAGATTACAAACGTAACTGCGGTCCTCGTTATAGGCATTTTTACCTCTTCAGGGCGCGATATCTTTCAATGGGTAGTACCAGTACAGTAATAACAATACTACCTTCGGAAGAGGCTTAGGCCCGGCATTTACCCTTATGGACAGAAACCGCCGTTAGTCGCTCGGTTCTTTATTTATTGCTATTAGAGCAATCTATCAGTTAAGGTGGTTTCGCCGTAAAAGGACGTGCCATTTCATTCATATTCTGAATACGTATAGAAAAACATGTCCTATATCTGATATGAACTTTACCTTTCCACCCTATTTTTCTCGCGAATTGGACTTGAACTTACATGATATTAAATGAGAGAATGGAAGAAACACGGGGAAATGTAGTATTTTTTATCTAATACGAATGCCATTTTCACGAAAAACTGTTAATAAAAAGTGAAAACTTTCGGCAAATTGATTAAAAATAAAATAGATGCATCTTACCACCTTATTTTTTTAGTTATTAGCTAATTACTGCGATGATTGAAGTCAAAATGTGGCAATTCCACAGAAATGGCGCAGCATTCGGCGTCTATGGCTATAAAAAAGTGTTCATTAAGAATATATTCGTGGAATAATCTAACAATATTGTACCTTAACTTTGGTTTTCAATGGGTTACGCAAATCATCAGCAAAAGACGTATTTTTTAACCAAATAAACAAAGAGTTTCAATTTTGTATTTGCTTTTACTCACACAGACGCGGTGGAACCGACTTATGGTAGGTTAAAATGGAGGAGTGCATTGTTACAGGCGCAGGCCCCTGTCTCCCATACTTCATTTCTTTCTTCATATCATTGTAAGTCCTACCTCTCTTTATAAGTACCGTCCATAAAACCTATCCTCTTTCTTCCCCTTCCCCGTATAGAAAACATCCCTTTATCATGGCCTTCAGCATCCCTTCACCTTACAAATAAAAAAAGGAACGGTCATTTTAAATTCCACAACTAACAATAAAAAACTTACTATTTCTTTAAAAACATACATGATTTAAAAAAATCGGACCCATCACTCGGTTCTCCTACAGAGCTGATTCCCTGAAACAGGAACGCTGGGGGAGAAATATAGATAATTTTTTCAAGGACGACGGGTGGCGTAAATCCCAAAAATATATGACTCACAGACATATCTTGAGTAGCTTAGGAATCGAAATTCAGGCCGACCACGCTAGCAAAATTGGCAACGCCCTTCTCATTCTTTTACTCGCTAAGGCATGCTATGAACGTTCGTCGGAAACACTATTGAATGAAAATAGTTATTCAGCATGTGATAGTATTTTACGATTTTTTATGGTTAAATCCCCGCTAATGAGAGACTACTTTAGTTATCACCAGTCAGATGCGAGGTAATTAGATACCACGGAGATGACATCGATTTTAGATTTAGATGTTCTCTCGACAAGGTCTAACCCAGTTCGAGAATAGTACTACTAGCTTGGCAACTCAAGGATCATGGGTCCGTATCCCATCTCGTGATCTATGCTCTGTTCTGATGTTAGTTAATTTATTAACTATGGCGGTGTAATATATAACCACTTTAATACCCAAGCCTATTATTACTGTCGAAATCCGGGTTATAAGATACGTGCGCTGTTAAATGAAAATCACGACGAGATATCGTCCGGGAAGTTACTGAGTTAATCAACGTCCCACTACATTTATGCAATCGTCATGTCTGATACTCCTGTCCCTGCCCAACACAATAGAAAGCGCACGCCTCCTATTGCATGAGGCCCTTCTACCATTCGGAGATAGAATATCTTCCATTCCGTCTCTTCGTGCAGAGCATCGCACGGATAGAGTGAAATTGGGGGTGAGAGGGAAGAAGCCGGCCGGAGTGGCAATCACAGTTCTATTTATAATCGTGGGCGTTCGGGCAAGAAGGAGTGGTGCGATGGCAGATCTCTCACGTTTGAAGGTCTGGAAACGGTCTACCCGGTTCCCAAGATGGCCACAGCGAAGGGAAACAAGGTTGCAGTGGGAGAACCGGCCACAAGGTGGACCGAGTCACGAATTACCACGGCTCAGGAAATTTATGAAAGGTCGTGGGTACAAAAACCATTGTTGCCGTTGGGTTAAAAAAAAAGGTTCCCAGCAATTGCTTCCATCAACACAAACGATATATCCCACACTTCTGCTTTATTCGACCTAAACACTGCTTTCGCTGAGAGCGAAATCTATTTTTATTTTATAAATTTCCAATTTGAAAACGGAAAGAATCACCATCGAAGAAGTACTACGGAGAGTTTGACAGAAAATAAGTGAAATGAAAACTCTCGGAAAAAGAAGAGACAAACTTACTGGACATTTTTTGCGGCACATCTGCCAATTGAAAACAAAAATGAAAGGAGAAATGAATGGGAAAAATAACTGAGGAAGACCAAGAATGGAATACACCAAGCAAATCATGAAGGACGTAGGAGGAAGGATGAATAATTATGAAGGAATGACGTAGTTGGCAAATTGGAGAGAGGAGTGGGGAGCAGCAGAAAGCCAATATATGGATTGATGACTACTGAAGATGATTTTTAGAAAGCCACCCACATTCAGCAATACCTACCGCCAATCAATATTGCACTCATTACAAGCTAAAAGTAAGAGACAAGCATATAAACACCAAGTAAAACTGCAAGAAGAAAGATTGAGATACTGAGTTTGCTAATTATGTACCTATTTACAGAAAGACATCTACATATACAAAATACCCCGCAAGCCATCTCAAGGGTGTGAATAGTCACCAACTTGCATTACACTACACCCTAAAGTTAGTGTAATTACGCCTAATTATGTATTAGCATAAATCGATAATGCGTGTCACGAGAAATGTTAGAGCTAAGTCATTCAAGTTTTTGGAGGATAGTGAAAAGGGATCAGTGTCTTCGGGGAGAAAATTTAATAGCTAGGAGAGACTGAAGAAGAGCGAACATGTCTTAGTTACGAAAGAGCAGCGGTTAGAAACATAATATAAAGATTTGTCGATAAAAGATTTAATGAAATACTTTTTTCAGCCATGAAGGAAGACTCCTCAGCAATTTCCATTGAACTCAACTCCCCTATGATAATTACTGCAACTTGCTAACAACTACAAAGCAATGATGGCTAACGATGTAGTATATTTGATGCTTTCCCGGCGAATTATTGCAGTGAAATTCTCTCGAGCTTCCCACCGGGTCAGGTTCTCCATCTCCGCCGATGTTTCGATGGAAAAGTCTTCCATCGAAACGTCGACGGAGAACCTGAACCGGTGGAAAGCTCGAGAGAATTTCACTGCAATGATCGTTTGGTTCAATCAAATTATTAACACTTATTTCATGGAAAATTCACATTTTAAATCGATATGTTTACTACTGCAAAAATTAAATTCATAAAGGACAAAAAATTACAATCAAAATATTTTACCCCTTTGCAATTCAAACTCCATATAATTGCAAGTACAATTAATGAAAATAAAATTAATGCAAAGGAGGATATCATGTTATATACAGCCTTTTTCTGAAAGTAACATGCAAATTAACCAACCAGAAGGCTTGAGCTATAATTCAGGTGGTGGTGAACATTTCTTTTGTGAAATCGCCATCCATAGAAGGGTGTTATATGAAGAGCATTTCAAGAGCAGTACTCTCGTCCGTCGATTAGGACGTTAAAATGTGGACCTCTTGGCGTCATTTATTAACAGTAGGCTGATTACACCGCCGGGTTTCTCTCCACCCTATCCCCGTTCCCCGATAACCCTTCCCTTACCATACCCACCTGATGGCTCAAACGACCTCAATTGTCGCTCACCTCCCCCAAATAACCAACCAACCAACAAATAAAGTTGCATTCAATTCATTCTAAGGCGGAGCCTACCGGCCGTGGGTACAAAGCCATTGTTCCCGATCCGGATAAGAGATTTTGAAAACGCCAGAGCCTCCGTTTTGCAGAACAAAACTTCCCACGGCGACGTGCCTACTCAACGACCTTGGACGAAGACTCGAGACGGAGATTTAAACCGCTGCGCTGAGAGCACGCTTTCGTGGGCAGTTGGGGAGCAGGGACCGAGGAGATAATTACTTACTTCAGCAGATGAGGCTTCACCTATAAAATCACACCACGTCGCATTATAATAATACGCGGGCGTCATCAACATACGTGGTTTCTCAGTAAAACTTTTACTGTTACCATATATTATATAAGCATTCATTCAGAGAGGCTTCCAGCTTCTTTCGCCTGATCCATTCGAGCTTTCCATTCGCTCTAGCGCGCTAATCACTTCGCAACACAACACCGCAATTGCCTTTGATTCGTCACCGGACTCTGCGCACTAGGTAGCGCACATCAAAACAGCTCGCGAGCAAAGTTGATTTGCGCTTAACAACAAAATAACGTCGATAATTGCATGAACGAAGTTGTTTTGCGTCGCTTTTCCGTACAGGCGTCAAATACGGAATTGGTAAAGTATTTCACCACTTTGTGGCAAAAAAACTTACGTTTTTAAATACTTATTTCGAACGAATTAAATAATACGCACAATACATCCGGCCGCGACTGTTGTGCACCAACACAGAATGCTACCTACCGGCAGGTTACCTAACGTTTCGCCAGCGCAAATCGTTCCATTCACCGTCGTCCGTGTGCGCTGATGAGTTCCCATGTGCGCTAACTTCAACTGCACCTTGAATGGAAAGCTCCCATTTCTTCGCCGTTGGAATGCTATTGATAACGTTTTCTAGTTCAACCAATTACGATGCATTAAATGCAGACGAGAATTCAGTATTGCCTTGGATGCTATTCCGGCGTCGGACATAGAAACGTTGACCGACTTAGAGCCTTTAACGCGGTTGGAGAGAATTCTTGCATCTAATTCGCTGGGAAAGCACCAGATCTTAAGCCCGTTTCACACGATACTTGATCCAGAACAAGTTCGAGAATACTCGCTAGTATTATAGCTTTCCAGTATCGTGTGATATAGAACCAGCATGCTGGCTAGCCAGTATAATCGCTATCATACTGGCTGAGCTACTTGATTTCATAATTGATGCGATACTAGTTTGCTGCTAGCTCCCAGGACCTAGTAGCCGTCGAACAATCACGTTAGCTTTTACAAACGCAGTGCGGTCTTCACTTTTTTTGTAACAGCGCCTCCCTTATTCGCGGGTGTTACGCACTCTTTGGTGGCGAAAACAATGTGCCGTGAATGTCTCGACAATCCCTGCTATTACTGCAGCAGCCGAAAGTCGCCTTCTTTCAAGGAAATTTTCCATTTTCTTTTAACAGTTCGCAACAACAGTAAGTACCGCTTCATTGCAAGCACAAGTTCAATGATCGTGTGAAACCTTCTATCACAGTTTCTATCATACTGGGTTCCGTCCTCAATATCAAGTCCCAGCTAGCATAATAGGTCTTGTGCTGGAACAAACATCGTGTGAAACGGGCTTTACTTCTAGATACATTAAATATTTTTTCGGCCATTATTTATGCGCAATGTAAAATAATTGGTAATAAGAACTAAGACGATGCAATTTTCCACAGATAAATATTTCTCTGCTCTGAATCCCCCCCCCTTTTGCCGCTGTTGTATAGGAGCATATTGGTCGGACTTCAGGCATCACGAAGACTGACCAGTGGTCAGTGACCACACGCCGTGGGACATTCCACAAAGAACCCTTTTGGTTTTATACAAAGTGTCTTCTACTGTTATGTATATACCCCACAAAAATTCCCCAGCAACAAAGTGTATTATTTTTCCAATGCCTGCCCCCCCCCCCCCCTCGACGCGCCGCGGGATATCAACTCAACGAACTCATGGTTTTTTCAAATTTCTAATCTACATCTACAAAATACCCTGCAAGCCACCTCAGGGGTGTGTGGCAGGGGGGGGGGGGGTTAACGATCTTCTTGTGCCAATAAAACTCCTTCCCCCCTTGAATTTTTCCCCTTCCTCCACTTTCCTAACCTCCCTCACCCACCTTCTCTGGTATGTATACCTTGATTTCCAAATTTATGTACCTGATGATGATGCAGTGCATCGAAACCCGGGTAGATTCAAAATTTTTTATCTGTGGAAAATTGCATCGTCTTAGTTCTAATTACGTTCATATTCCACAACATCTCGCCTGATTCCTCCCTTTTTGTAAAATAATTGGGTTATGAAGTGGAAATGACGCCAATATAAACGAAGTTACAATGGTAAGAAAAACAATCCCACAAAACGGGGGTAGTAACGTAGTCACGTGAAATTAACGCTACAGAAGAAGTTTAAGAACAAGGACGAGGCAAATAGGTGACTGAATAAAATGAATGAATTTAAGGGCCTTGTAAACAACGAATCCTCACTTCTCTCAGAGGAATCAACCACCATGAAACGTAAGATGCGAAAACACCAGAAGACTCAATACTGCCGACGAATAGGTCCGTGATTTCATACAAGTTCTTAAGGATAGGAATTTCAAACTCCTGGGCGCCGCCGGCCAGCTTAGCATACTGCAGCGTTATACAGCGGAAAATTAAATACAAAAATACTTTACACTAAATAAATAATAAATCCAGAACAGTTTCAAAGTAATAGCACACATAGTTTGTGGCAGTAGGTTTCAAACTGGCTACCAAAGCCTGAGAAATACGCGAAAAGATGTAGAGACAAAATGCAAATCTAAAATGTCCTATTCAGCATAAATCAGGTATGCTCGATTGTGATGTGATCATATCGAAACCGGCCACTGGCAGGTTCCACTATCGATAAAATTAACTAACCTATATGGACGTGTCGTGAATTTGAGCGAGTAACATTTATTATTCACTGTTGCCGAAAAATGCATGTTTCAATTTGAACTTCATATACAATGCACCTACTTCGTAGACGTCGTATTATATTCTTTGTAAGTTTCGTGCAGAACAGCCACCCACCATTCAGCATGCTAAGCTACACGAATGTATTGGTAAACAAACATTCTTCCGAAGTGACGTACGGGGCAATGGGCCAACAATCATTGTGCAATGATGAACGAATGTTTGTCATGACAGCCAATTCGAGACCAACGAAGGCTAACTGATGCTCAGTCTTATGTACCTGCAAGTCTTAAGTCATAACCGTAAGTTACGAACAAAATATGCAAATATTGTAAACAAAAGTCACAATACCGGAACCGGCCTCTGGGGTATAATCTAATCAAGGAGGGGATTATAACTGGGAGCCTCTTATTAACAACACCGAAACAAATCGGCGCCCCCCATGAAATGGATTGAGTAGCGGACTTCAGGTCTGTGAGGGTCGCAAAACGTGACCTTCGCCTACGAAAACCAGAGCTCTGCCGGGTGACCTTGCGTAAGGACCGGAGCGGCGGAGCGGAAAGCTGAGGGGAAGGAGGGCATATCAACGTGCCGGAATAGCCGGAAAGGTAAAAAAGGAAGGAAGACTCAAGCGGCTGAATTTATAATTTTGAAAGAACAGGTCTAGTAAGTCCAACGCTTTCATCGAATCAGGGCTCGTACAGTGATTTCATGACTGGCATTAAGCCAATGCCACACGGGCTTAACTTTTGAAAATAAATATGACCGAACGGGGTTTAATTAATGTGTTATGATTATAATGAGAGTAATCTACCGGTTAAGGTATATTTAAACAGAGGAGAGCAAAAATCCTCGAGTTTTACAGGTGCAGACCCTATCTCCATACACGATTTCTTTCTTCATATCAGCATACATCCTACGTCCCGTCATCCCGTTCATAAAGCCTGTTCTCTCTTTTCCCCTTCCCCGCTTAACCAACGGTCTTGAGCACTCCTGCGCCCCTCATCACCTGTTCCAACCACCTAATCTGCATCTACCCAACTTTCCTCAGAAGTTTCCTCTCCTCACCCACCTTAACTAGCACTTCGTTTGTCTTCCTACCCGTGTACCGCTCTTCATCCAACCTCCTTCACACCCGTATCTCATTCAAATCCTCTTTTATCAAAGTCAACGTTTCTGCGCCATGCAACTCTACATTATTCGCCAGCCTTAACATGAGATATTGAAGAAATGTAATCTGAATTCAAGTTAGCATTCAATACATAAATCAAACTCCTGTTAATAAATTACTTTTTCTTGAATTTATGACTGTCACACGATGATCAAACATGTTCAGTATAATATTTTCTCACCAATTTTGACAGCGGGACATCGGTTTCACTCCCAGCATCATTGATGCAAATAAATTTTAAATCTATGACATACTGAGTAAATGTTCAAAGTTAAAACTGCAAAGGCGAATAGAAAAATTTAGCACCATAGGAAATTCTACCCACACAAGTGATACCCCCTACACCCGGGTTTAACTTAAAATCTACGAATTCAGCCGAAGGGTGAATGAGCGCCTCACCTGCCCTTCTCTCCAACCACCGAAGCATCATCGCCGATCTCGACGGAGTTGACCCTCTCGAAGACATGACCCCAGAGGCCCTTGAGGGACTCACCGCCTTCGCCGCTCGGCGACGCCAATCCCTTCGTCTCCATCACTCCAACACAACAACAACAACAAAACTACTCCCAGAAGGACACACAAAAACACAAGTCTCTTTTGAGTCCACTGTCTTCAGAGCTCGAAACTCAAACACAATCGGCACTTCAAAAATGAAGAATCGAGAGCTGCTATGGAAATCCCTCTCGAACCGACCGACGAACAAACACTACTACTGGGGTGCACGGGAGTAGGGGGTTGCGGCTCTTTCTGCTGGGACCGGCGCCTTACGAGGATCGACCGACGCTTCAGAGGCGTCGCCGTTCAATGCGCCGCCGCCACAGAACGATGCGCCATCTCCGCGGGAGATCCGAAATAGCGATGACGCGTAGAGAAGCGATTCGTGAAATAGTCGAAAACCACGCGGACTCCGCGAGTGTTTTGTCGCTTTTTTTTAATCCTCTCTCGTTCTCCTCGATGATGGGGGTGCGAGCGGCGTATCGTTGAGACGCGGGGGATTCCGCCGTGCCCTGGCTTCAACCAGTCGTATTGGGATAGAGCTGGATAGAGCGGAAAGCACGGTCGGCGGTCCTCTTTTGTCTGCTTGCGGTGACGGCGGCGGAGGAACCCAAGAGGGAACCTCTATCGGGGACGGGCGGGTGGCTGAGCTCCTCGCTCCTGGCTGCCTTCGTGAACTCTGACGGAGAGCAGCGTTGCCGAGAGGGGACGGGGATCGAGAGCGTGTAAGAGGAGGGGGAAACCGACTGGAGGTCGGAGCTGCGTGCGTGGGGGAGGAGGACACGTCATTCGTGGGTGGATGGGAGAGGGAGAGAGAGAGTTAATGGGAGGAAAAGAAGGAGGAAAGAGTTACCTTAGGTGAACACCTTCTCAAGGAGGAATAATGAATCTCCTCCCTCCAGTCGAGTCAACTTCCGCTTTGTCTCCGAACGCCTCGTCGTCGAAGTCGAAGGTTGGGCTTCTCCGCGAGCAGACTGCACAATTGCGGACGACGCGGAAACAACAATAACGGTAGATGAAAGAAGAGAAAATGTGGAACCACCTACGGTGCAATAGCACAAGGGCAGTATTGGAGCCATTAAAATGCGCAATCGGACACATTGAATGGATCAGATGTGCACGCATAGTAAAACGTACTAGGTATTAGATCGAGTACCTGCAGTTTAAATTGTCATTTTTCCCTCGAACGATTAGAGACCATAATAGCGACCATTGAGACTCCATAATTAGGTTTGTCGATAGTAGTGTAGCTAATTATATGATTTGCTCTCTTACACTTTTGCATGAATTTGCTACACAATACAAACAGCACATCTTGCATGATTCCTGTGTAGCTCTTGTACCTCTTTCTACATATGTAGATGCAACATATGCACACTAGTACTCATAGTTTCTACAACACTTTAAGCATATAGTTTGGTTCATGTCGGTGTATTATCTACTCCTGACTGGTGTATGTAGGTTTTTGCTAAAGCATTAACAGTGGTAGTAGCTTTATAAAATTTGGTAGTATATAGTGTAGTGCACAGTGGTGAAAAACCACCATCGGACACAAAACTTTTTGAGGCGACTATCAGTGTATTATGTACATTTATATTACTAACGGCATTGTTGCGGTACGGCTATGATTGATGTACAACATTTGAAAAATGGAAATAATTGCCAAAAAAGGCATTGGATTATTCATTAAATTTAATGACAAATGGCGATGGATCTTAGTTAAATAACTAATGAGGATACGACATCCCATCGATAACGAACACATCGACTAACGAAAGGTCTGATACACCTTAAAGATTCTAATCTCTCAGTTAACTTCTCATAAACGTATAGGTTTGTCATCTCACGGTTAGCCTTACTAAAAACCTTTGCTGTGGGTCAGGAGTAGATGAATTATTGACAGTTACTTTAATTTTTAAATTATTTGAAATAGCAATTACTTTATATGCTTCGGTGTTCATTTATTGACAAAAATTTATAGGAATGCATGAAATACATGGAACCCGTTCTATCCGATCCCTTTCTGCTTCTGTGAAGAAAAAAACCTTATAAATGGTCTCTGGGCTCCAAAACCGGAGCTGTTTTACGAATTTACTGTACGGTGCCCAGGGCCGTCCTTAGGGATTGAGGGGCCCTGTGCAAACGAAAGTCGGGGACCTCCTAATTTCGCTTTCTATTGTTGATGCGGTACAATTTTTTTCAAACATATTTCAAAGAAAGACGGAAATGATCTTACGTATATATTTACCATGTTTGATGAGGAAAGCCTATTCATATTGAATAAAAAACACTTAGTAATCTTCCACAAATTTATTTCTATGGCACGACGCGTTTCACCACTCTGTGGCATAATCGATTATTCCACAGAGCGGTGAAACGCGCCGTAGCATAGAAATAAATCTGTGGAAGAATACCAAGTGTTTTTTGTTCGTTATGAATATCGACAACTTCCACCAGGTCCAGCCTGAAACAGTTATATTTATAGGCAAGCCTACTGAAATTTGATGAAATGTATATAGGTACCTACATTGTTATGACCCGTGTGACATTTTAACATTACATAGTAACGAAAAACAAACTTTTTACGTCAAGATAACCTTGATGACATTTCACATATAAAATTACAAAGATGAACGAATGATGCACATTATGAAAAATCTACTTTTCTGGCCTTCATTTAATCTTTTATGTCATCTAACACTAGAATGCCTGAAGGTTGCGGATGCCTAAGGGGTCATTTTTGACTCTCAGTGTTTTTTTATTGTATTGCACAGCGAATACGTCGTTTTTGAGCTTATTACGTAGTATTTTTATGAATTTTGATATTTTAACTGATAATGATGATGATGATTTTCGGATTGCGTTAGGTTAAGCTTAGACACAGCAAAAAATATGAAGAAAACAATTTATTTCCATAGTTACAAATAATTCTGCGAGACTTTGCAGGCAAGTAAATTTGAGTTTTAACAGTGAGGTATTTGTTGCTTGTTTTATATAAAATAGCCTTGCCCTTTCAGGAGCAATATTAACATTTGCAAGGTGAGATGTTATTTAGGCAGTGATCAACTACGTAAGATTCTTTGACAATGCATTGCTTACAGACAGATATTTTGCAAAACTTGCATGATTTACTACCCTTTGTACCTTTCTTACATTGCAATTTTATCTGAAATTTCTTGGGAATTTTTGCTGTTTCAGGATTAGCACCGTCCAAATCGTCAGATGTAGTGAGAGGACCACCCTGTCGTAAGTCAGCGTTTTTCTGAACAAGTTCCTCGCCAAGTTTTAAGGAGGTTCCGCCGCGACTGTGTGAATCAAAACAAATACTAAATTCCACATTTTTCATATTTGGTCAAAACAATCCTGCTTTCACTGATGCAATGCGTTACCTATAGAAACCCAAAAGTAAGGTACAAAATATGCAGATTATTCCACGAATGTATTTTAAATGAGCACTTTTTTCCAGCCATAGGAGCCGACTGCAGCGCCATTTCCTACGAACTACCGCATTTTGACTTCAATTACGGCATTAATTCATCAATAACTAGAAAAATAAGGTGGTAAGATGCCTGTATTTTACTTTTATTCAATTTCTCTGGATTATTTCCTCCAAAGAGACAGTTTTCCACGAAAATGGCATTTTTTATTTATGGTAAAATGCTATTTTCCCCCGTGTTTCTCTCATTACCGCATTGAACACCATGTAATTTCAAGTTCAATTATAGAATAAAATAGCGTGGAAAGGTATTATTTTTTTGTTGATATCAGATAGAGGATAAGTTTTTTTACAAGTAGACAGAATATGAATAAAATGACATTTAAGTCATTTTACGGTGGAACAACCTTAACAAAAATTCTCTTCTGGAAATTCTAGAATGTTTGAGTTCCTTGTACAGTACATGGGCGTTGATTTCAGCAAGATCTAGAATGTTTGAAAAGGTATGCACGGTCCAACCTCAACAGGATGGTGATAATACGTATTTTCGAGCCATCTGATCAACAACATTAACGCCATACTTGGCCTCGTTATAAAAAACAAGTGTTTCAGGTTTCTTATTTTCATCTGTACCAATCTGAACATTAGGGTGGAGTGAGCTCAAAAGGATCAAATTAATCGATTGTGGCGATACTTTGTGGAAATTGAAGATAGAATGCATTGTCACAAAAACAAAGTACAAAATTCCACTAATTATTTTATTGCTGTCGACCGGTTTCGAAGACTAAAGCGTCATTTACAAGACAAAACAGAAGGTAAAATTGCTAAATTGCTAGCCTTATATAATAAAGAAGAGGAGGGGTAGGCAACATGGAGAAATGAGGGGAGGTCCAGAATTGACGGTTGGTTGGAAGGAAGACGGATTGGGGGTAAAGGCTGGGACACAATCAACGTTAGCGTGTGACGGGAACCGTGAACCGTATTACGTGGGACGGGAAATTTCAACCGGACACAATCGACGTCACGGTGCACCTCCCGTGAAAATTGACTGTCGTAAGCGCAACGGCGAATTCGGGATATTTTAAGGTAAACTGTGAGCCAAAAATACCGTTTATCTTGTATTCACGCATTTATAGACACTAAGCAGCGTGGCACTGACTCTTGGTTAAGAAGATGGCTGGAGAAACTCGCGAAATATTTTGAAAGTTTCAAATAAAAGCTAAATATGGAGTGGACGTCCGCCATTTTCTCAATTTGTGTCTTCTGACTTCTGTGGTCCTGATTGGTTCTCCGTGTACGGGAAACGTGGAGAGATGAAAGTTGCCCATCTCTCACGTACACGTACTTACTCCCGGGACACGTTGGCTGTGTCCGTCCCCGGTACTTTCCCGTTAGCCATCTCTACACGTATTCCCGTCAACGGCTCGCGTCACACGTTAACGTTGATTGTGTCCCAGCCTAAAGACTAAGTAAGTTACGTGGGGGCGAGGGGGGGGGGGAAGGGAAGTGGGAGTAAGGTCGGTGGTGGTAAAATGCAAGGAGTGGGTTTGTAACAAAGTACATAATCACATTTATCAACGGTGGAACCACAGGATATTAACGGTCAACAAAGAGGAGGAGCATCAAAATGTTACAATCAAAGCATTTAAAGTCGTACACTTCAGACGAAGGAAGGGAGGGGGGTCGGTTTTGACGGTTGGGAGAGAAAACTGAGTTACGTGAGGGAGGTAGCGGGAGCAAGAACAGGTGAAGGTGAAAGACAAGGGAGGGGTGGGTTAGCAACAAAGAAGTCAGATTTTAAAACGGTAGACAAAAGTGAGGAGCATTTGAAATCTGTTAAGTCATTAAGAATTGTACACTCAGATGAGAGACATTTTTTGGTGATTTCTAAACTTTCTAGGACATCCAGTTTAAAACCTTTACCCTGAATATGTAAGATATTGGGATTAAAATTACACTTGTGTCCAGATTCTATAGGGTGCTTGGCGAAGTAGGACTTGAGGTTTTTAAGTCTTGAGAACCTTTTGTGCTCTTCAACACAAGTTCTAAATTTGCGACCGGTCTGGCCCATGTGCACAGTCACATTCATTACACTTTAGAGCGTAGACGCCACTTTTATCTAGAGGTAGCACTTGGTCTTTGGAATTAAAAATCACTTTCCCAAGGGATGTAGGTGAATAAAAACACACTTTGCATTTATCTTTGGGGAGGAGGTTGTAGACACTGTAGGAAAGGGGGCCAAGAAAGGGTAATTTGCACCAATATTTCGGTTTCTCCCGGGGGATAGGTTTTAAGCTGGTCAAAGAGTTTATTGGGTTTATTGATTTAGTGTTGGCTTTCCTGTGCAGTAGCTTTTTCACAAGTTGATCACTGTAGCCATTGTTCCGGCAAATAGTTAAAATGGTGTTTAGTTCTGAATTGAAGTCTGGATCGTTACGTTTCCCATTAAAAACTAAAAAAAGTGCCAAGTCCCATTCCGTAAGCGTGGCCCACAAACATGGAGTCACTTCAATTGGATTCTATTAGAAGGTGCGGGAAAGATCCAAAAAGTACGTTTGTGTAAGATCGTCGGGATCGGGCCGCGCCTACTGAAAGAGATATCCCTTGTCTACTAAGAAAGGGAATTAGCATAGATGAGGGCAGGGTAAATTTGAAGGAGGCAAAGGGTATGTTGAAGGGTGCATTGAGTGGCAATATGTTGTTGATGAGGGTGACGGAGGGAAGAATGCTTTGGAAAGAGGGGAAGAGATAGTGAAAGGATTGGAATTCGGGACGGTGTGACAGAGGGCAGGAGATATGATTTTTTATAATAAGAGATCAACTACCGGTGAAGGTAGGTTTAAATTGAAAAAAGGGTTACGTCTACTGATCTTTTATAGTTACAGGCTCCAATCTCCGTACGCGATTTCATTCTTCAGCTCCATAAGGCCAGTTCTCTTTCTTTCCCTTTCGTCTTTATCCAACAACCCCCCTCTATTTCATTCGTTCAACCCTAAATACCGCTACCAAACACCTATTCTAATTCCTCCTAATCTCCTCCAGAAGGTTCCTCTCCGCACCCACCATGCCGAGCACTTCATCGTTCGTCTTCCTTTCCGTCCATTGCATCTTCTCTATTCACCTCCGCATACACATATCAAACTCCTACATACTATTCTCATCCTCTTTCCTAAGAATCCATGTGTTTGCACCAAGATAAATAAACATGGGGATGATATAGGGCATATGCAATATTTCGTGAAGGGATTTTCTCATAATGAAGCGATACCTTGGAGGAGTGGTGCTAGTCGGGAAGTGTGTTATAGCCTACAAATATTTGTAGAACAACAGTCACGATGATGATATCACTCCTCCTTATCTCTAGGAAGCTACTTAATTGTCATTTATGGCACAGCTACAGGTCTCCTTAAAGAAAACGACAATTGCTAATGACCCCTCAATGAACGTAACTAGTTCCCATGTTTACTAAAGGCTAAGATGCATTTAATCACGGATTGAACTCCACACGTCACACTTACATAGATATGGTGGAAAACTTATAAAAGTTCTCTGGGATAGTTACATTACGTTCCGATCTGCAATTACATTTTAAAGTTGAATACCAATCCCTACTACGTTGTCATGTGGAGAGTACTTCAAGCACAATACTCGGTCCGTCGGATGCGAAGTAAAACTGTTGACTCATTTTAAGAATAGTCGGACGCCGATGCTGGATTTCTCTCCACTCTTACCCATCCCCTTTCAAAAGTCTACGAATACCTATCTTTCCATCCATTATCAATGGATTATGTGACCTTAGCTATCGGTAGCTACCCATAAAGTCAACTACTAGTCTAAATGTGGGTTTAAACTGGCAAGTTTATGGCGCAAGTTACTTGTAGTAAGCGAATTTCGACGTAAATTGCAGGTGTACACGGCTCTGTAGGTCCACTTGCTAAACTTTTAAAAGTTTCGGCAAGTCGCTTGAAGAAACATGTTGTTGCCAGTGTAAACACCAACCAATCTAGCTCTGCACTAACTAGTGAAAAATGTTTCGTCAGAGTGTAATCCCCCGCAAGCTCTTGCAGAAGAAACTTGCGGAAGTAACTTGCCCGCGTAAACCCACCATCATATACTAACATGGGCATCCCGTCGCGTTGCTAATGCCTGTTGCTCACGGTAAAATTTTCTATAAAGGAATTTTATAAAAATTTTTATTGAAACTTTTATGAATCGTACGTAAAACGTACTTGCTTGCTCACGGTAAAACTATTCATAAAACCGCTATGTCCTGCCATCTATGAGACGCTTTGCGAACATGTGAAGTAATGTACGCACTCTCTTTTGGATGAGTGTTAGGTTAATAACGATATGTATTATTTATTAACTTACTTTCTGATCACACTCAACGGTGCTAAGGCTGTAATGCATTCTTCTAACAAGAAAGATACTGCCTCAACGTTCCATGAACTTCCAGCCATATTTGTTTACGTTTTTCTAGTTTGGCTTCCCATGGATACGAGATTAATATCAACGCGATGAGCGGAGCATCTCATTGGTTGTTGTATAAAACGTTTTTATGGAAATAGAACCTGTCCTATTCCGTAAAACGTATTACAAAACTAGGTTTTATAAAACGGTTTTATCGTTAGCAAGCTCATTTTTATAAAATTAGTCGATTTTATAAAACGTTTTACCGAAACTTTAACCGTGAGCAACAGGCATAAGCCTGATTCACATGGTCACTTCTCACGTACAAGTTCAGGGAGCATTTGTGCTATGCTTTTCAATGGTGGGGAAAATGATAGCTTAATGGACGCAGTAAAAGGACGTTTTTAAATGATGGGGAAAAGGGTGGCGATCCCTGTCATTTCCCATATTCCTAAAATTGATCGCTTCACTAAGCCATCATT
Source organism: Pyrrhosoma nymphula (assembly GCA_963573305.1). Classification (NCBI taxonomy): domain Eukaryota; kingdom Metazoa; phylum Arthropoda; class Insecta; order Odonata; family Coenagrionidae; genus Pyrrhosoma; species Pyrrhosoma nymphula. The sequence continues at coordinate 111,885,892 of OY754330.1, read as the reverse complement.
TGAACTATCATTGCCTCTCTCCCTGAACTTCTACGTGAATAACCACCGTATGAATCAGTCCTTACCCTCATTGCCAGTCCCCTCTACTTTGGCAATGATTGGTTACCAAGGTTCAAGACAACGCCCTGTTTTGCCTCAAAGAAAGAGATTTCTTAAAGATCCACAGGGCCAAACTTATTCAATTTTATCTTCCATTTCGAACAACCTGCGGTTTCGCGTCATAACACGAAAGAGAGAGTTGTAGAAACACTCGGCTACGAAGGGAAATAATCCAGTTGAAAGTCGATCTCAATTTTCATTTACAGCCAACGGATTGCATAGTCTCGGCGGCGAATGATTTGAAACAATGACGTCATTCCGGAACGAAGCGCATGCCGCAGAGCGGAGGATTACGTTTTATGGAGCGAGTTACGCGTCGCTCTGACATTAGTCAATGACGAGGTCGTGACTCAGAACATACTTATGCCGGAGCCAGGAAGATAAAGCGACGATCTGAGGAGGCGAAAAAGCAAGGAAGTTAAAAATAGCCTAGGAATGTAAAATACTTTCCCATGTGGTGAATATCCTATTTCATTCAATCACTTAAAGAAGTTGTCAATCTGAAGATTGGTTTGCTGAACCTCTCCTCTCAATTCTCTTTTTAGCTACTCGTTTTATTCACATTACACATTTTAACGTCCGCTGCACATTTTAACGTCCCTCGCAATTTACTTGATGTATTCCGTCTTTGATTTTTTTAACATTTCCAATTAATTTCTCATCGCAGTATTTATTGTTTGTAAGAAGCTATTGCGTCGCAAAATGTGTTCAATAAGTTTTTTTTCTTTTATTCTTCTATTCTCATAGTTTTCATTAAATTTCCTTCCCACTCCCCACTATATCTCTAGAACTAATAGAAGCGGCAAAGTAAGAGTGATACACTGCCGACGTAATAGACACGTTTTCCTTCTTTCAACGCACCATTAGTGGGTGTCTTCCATTCACTCTAGTGCGCTAATCACTTCGCAACACAACATCGCACTTGCCTTCCATTCGTTACAGATCCTGCGCACTAGGTAGCATGCTTCAAAACAGATCGGGAGCAGAGTGGATGTGCGCTAAACAACAAAAGAACATCGATTATGGCATCCGTGATTGTTTTCAAGTATGTTGATTATCACCAAAGGCGTCAAACATGCACATTGTCAAGTTTTTAACTACTCTGTGATAAAAACTTACGTTTTTAAATACTTGTGTAGAACGAATTCGACAACTTTAAACTAAACATTCGGCTGTGACTGTTGTTCACCAACAAAATGCTACCTACCCGCAGGCTACAAAACATTTCACTAGCGCAGATCGTTCCATTCAACGTAGTTCGCGTGCGCTTAAGTGCGCTGATGTGTCCCAATGTGCGCTAATTTGAACACCTTGAATGTAAAGCTCCCAGGGATTAAAACAAAAACAGAGCCTCGTGCTAACATAAGACACATCGTTATCATGCAATGCCACTTCGTCCTCACCACCTTCCTTTTCCTTTTTCCCTCCCCAGTCATGGCTGGTGCCCTAACACCCCTCACCACACACCTCTGCGGCGGTTCGCAGGGTGGTATGTACATTTGTATATAGGTACTCTTCGTGGGACTTATCATTGGTGATTCTATTTGTCCATTTCATAATTATCATTCTTTAAAAACACCACGTTTCCATATCTTTCAATCTTCTTCGTTCTGCTGTTTTTATCGCAGTAAATCTTCATTATGACATAATGCCCTGCTTGTGAGAGCTAACCTTCTCTTACCATCACTAGCGATCCTACTTAACATATATTTCTTCCACTTGATCCAGTTTTTGCTGTCCCCAAGTCTTACGGCAAATTTGTTATCTGGATTCATTCCACAAATCATTATTTTGTTTTCCTTCACATTAGCACTCAAGATGTATTTATTCACAGTTTTTTTCCACGCAATTCAGTATTCTCGCCAGATATTTTCTCTTCCATGCCAGAATTGCAATGCCATCTACAAAGCGCAGCATGCTGATGAACTGCGCGAGTGAATGATTCAAACACTGCCCGGCTAACTAGTGGCGTCGACCATTATTGACCAATCATTAGATTCAATAACTAGTTGCATGTGAAGCTCCCGCATTCCAACAGATAAGAATAACATTAAAAAATATCCTTTCACAAAGTCCGTAATTTCTTTTTGAATCATTGCAGTCCCCAGCTCTTCATTTTATCCATCCGTGTAAATTGACCTGAGTATTTCTTTGATTCCTAATGACAAAATGTTAAATATGTATCAACCCTTAATATTTGTTCAACTGGGATTGTAGATAAAAGTTAAAACGTTTTACTTCACGTTTCCTACGAGCTTCAAATGATAAAATATCAACCACCTATCTTCCTGAGAGCCTTTGATGGACCATATTACATTTATGGGCAGACAGCGATGATTTTTCTCCGTTGACGTATGATGTTATAAAGCGACAAAAAACATATTGTTCAAAAGACAGACTAGGAACTCGATGGTTTCAGGCTTCACTTTGTGAAAATCCATTCTAAAGAATTCAAAAAAGATATGGTACTTTTTTCACAGATTTTTATTTAAAGTCGACCGGTTTCGTCGCATAGGCGAGAGGCGAGACCTGATGATGTCGCCTATGCGACGAAACCGGTCGACTTTAAATAAAAATCTGTGAAAAAAGTACCATATCTTTTTTGAATTCTTTACAGACTAGGAAGCTCTCTCTCTCTCTCTAAAAGCCTAAATTATATCCATGGGCTGCTATTATACTTAAAAATCTTTGGGTTAAAAAATATATGACTCTTAACTCAATAATGCATTTCCCATGTCGAACTATCACACATCCTCGGATTTATGAACACACGCGAAACAAGAAAAGGAAATCGTTTATCCACCACAAATAGCGTTTACAGTCGCAGCTTCCCTCAAATGGAATCTTAGATGGATCCAAAATAAACCACTAGCTATTCGACGTGTGGATTTGATGTCCCAACTGCTGGATTCTAAATAAAGAGTATAAGTAAGCTATAAAAACTGCCAAAGTCTAGCTAACAGGGAAAACCACTCCTCTGATCAACATCACACAAAAATATTTGGTTCCAAACTCGCATCTGGACACTGATGAGTCGTCCGGGCTCATCGAACTTCGGTTAGAGGAAATATTTATCCAAGAAAATCGCACAGGCAATTATTAGGAAAGGATAACAGAGGGTTTAGCGTCACGAGTGATTGAATGAATGAGCGGGCAGAAGTCACAAAGGGCTTGCCGGAAAGTGGGAATCAATGACCAATCACTTGAAAAACTGACTCAACTATGTACCATGCTCATAGCTCAACTATATACCATGTCATAGAAATTCTCACATGGCCATCACTAAACATGCATACTCAACTATATAACATATATCCGGAAAATTGCCTCTCGCAGTAGTCTGAGGCAACAGTATAATATAAAGCACATGTTCAAAGACCCATCACTTCACAAACTGACTCAACTATATCATGGAGATTTGAGAAATTATCTCTGAGGTGCAGGACCATATAAAATCATTGTTCATATTTAGTGCTTATTTTATTGGTATTTCATATCAATTGTGCTTGATAATAACCTGTTGGAGTTATGTTGTGGAGTAAAAAATTTGAAAAAGTCTAAATTTCAACCAACTGTCCAATAGTTATTCTCATCCTAGTTGTCCCACCCACAACAGATGGAGCGAATACAAGTATGCATCAGCATAATCTATCTTAGCACTCGTAGTTCCTCAAACGTTTGTGGAATATCGTGTAAATAGTCCATGCTCTGATGAAATTCATTCCCTGCCGAAAAAAAACCCAAGGGGTTTAGCCCACGATGTAGATGTCGATCAACAGGGCAAACAACACTTCCTCCACATCATATTTATAGTCACCAAATCTACTCCCATGCGTCTTCTTCGATAAACAACATCACGCTGCAGAGAAAAAGGGATTTCCCCTCTACGTAAATAGCATGAAAAGACGGTCAAAGATTTCCGACCCTCTCTCTTACGGAATGTTCAAAGTCATTCTTTTTCCGATGAGAGGAACACCTGATTATAACGGAACGAGCCAGGAAAGTAAGCATACTCCATCAGGATGACCGTGTGAAAGAAATCAACCGGTTTTCTTCCATTGCCATCAATACTCAAGAGGCCTTTCCCACTTTCCGGCAAGCCCTTTGTGACGTCTGCCAGCTTTAAGAGCTATTAACACGTCATCGAGGGCAGCGTCACCGGGATCCAAGGTCAACGTTTTTCCGTTTCGTTCCATAATTTATTTATGGTCCATTATCATTTCAAATAAAAAATGCCCCAAAATACATAAAGTACACGGAATTGATTATTCCGAGGGCAGTGCCGGAAATTTCTTCTCAAAACGAGTTCCAGGAAAATGTTCGTGGTTCGTGGCGTTTTTTTTCATCCTTACTTTCATTCAGAGTGACAAGGTAATGCACAATTTTTTCTTCATACATGATTTACACTGGGCGAAAAAATATGCCCTTCTAGACAACCATGTTTTAATTAATAAGCTATGATACCTCATTTCCATGAAACTGACCCATATTTACGCAATTCGAGAGGTCATTATCACAAACGCTGAATGTAGGGAAAATTATTTTTTTCTCGATCCCGATTTACGATCAATGTAGGGCAGGTTATCTAGAAGAGTATCAATTTTTTAAACTATTTTCGTATATGTATTGCTGAATAATAACTTTTTGTAGTAATTCTTATAAGATAGTATGGCTATTTATATATAATTCAAATTATGAATGTGATGCTCATAATTCATAATAACAGAATCTCCAATGGTTCCATAGTGGCAGGAGACAGGAGTTTTGTTTTTGAAACTGGCGCGCGAAGGAAGGCGATTCATAAGCGGACGAAGTTCCACAACAGGCGCACAGATGGCAGTAGATACGGTGCAGTCGGAGAAGGCATTCCACCTCGGGAGAAGATCCCGGGAGCTGAAAATGTGATAAAACCGGCGTCGGCATTTGATCTCTCTTGAACAAGTTTTTCAACGTTTATTTTCATTCTTCGCACACCTTAAATGATTTTTAGACAACATTTTTCCCAATCTCCCCCATGAAATTTCAAACCAGTCTTTATTAATTCGATGGAATGCTTTTGACTGATGCTTCTTAGCCAGAAAATCAACGTTCGGTGCGACGCGAGAAAATTCATTTTAAATGTCACCTAATGATAGCGCCTATAATCCGAGTTTTGCTATCGTTACCAAAGGTCTCGCCAGCGCAAATCGTTCCATTTTCCGTCGTTCGTGTGCGTTAAAGTGAGCTCATTTGTTCCGATCTGCGCTGACTACAATTTCTTTCAACGGGAAGCTTACAATAGCGCACTTGCTTTCCATTCATTGCAAACCCTGCGCACTGGGCCGCTCTCTTCAAACAGATCGGGAGGCGATGCTCTTTGAAGTGAGCCTTGGAAGAAAGGAGCAGCGATATTCGCATCCCCAATCGTTGCTACCACGATGATTTTCAATTAATTGCTTCAAACATTAATATAATGTTAAGTTTTTAATTACATCTACATTGACAAAATACCCTGCAAGCCACCTCAAGGGTGTGCGGCAGGGGTGAGTAATCACCAACATGTATTACACTCAAAGTTGGGAAAGTTTTAAAAAGAATTAACTGATCAAAGTGAAAGTTAATCTCTGTAAAAAGTAACTAGTTAAAGACAAAAATTACTTTTCTAAAAAATGGACTGATTAAAGTTAAAGCTAAAAAAAGCAACTTTTTCGTTTAAGGTACTTTTTCAGTTACTTTCAAGAAACTTTTAAAAAATAACTTTAAAGGCTATTTTGCGCATTTGGGATAAAATAAATACAAACCTAAAATTCAAGAAAAATGTATTTAACTTTTACTTAAAAAGTAATTAAACTTTAGTAACATTCTTATCTCAAAATTTGTATCGGACATCCGTCCCGGTCGACACAATTTTGCGGTCACTCCACTCAACCCCGCTGACGACGAGATGTCGACGAGTAAGTTATGCGTAAACTGGCGCATTTTATAGATACGTTACTTTGAATGAACCCGTCCCCCTCATTACCCGTCATAGGTTTTTGGTGAACCCCTTCCTCGTGTTCAACTATGTAGTATTGATGACACGACGTAGCCGAGTAAGGCATTCGTGCCCTCGCGGGTATGGTCTTCGAGTGGTCTCGTTTTTTCTCGTCTGAGGGTGGGTTCCAAAACTTAGGCGGTCACTCCACTCAATCCCGCTTTTGTTTGGATGTATTCATCTGGGCCTATTCATTGCAATCTTGCACAAGTACCCAGCTTAATAACATTCTTATATGTATACCGTTTTATTTTCCCCTTTGTCTGTTGGGCAAGCTTTACGCCCAAATATAAACAGGTCGACATTCACCAAAAATTAACGAAAAAAATTAACTGAAGTTAGTTTTGTATCAGTTAATGTATAATTTTAACGATTAAAAGTTAACTCTTCTAAAAATTAAATAGTTAACTACATTATTAACGATTGATTTTAATCTTAATTTTTAAAACCGTTAATCCCAACACTACACCCTATTAATGTTAGTGTAACTACGACAATTGATGCATTAGCATCAATCGCAAATGCTTATCAGGGAGCGAAGCCTCACAAGCATGCACTACAATATAGGAATTCTACCAATGTTAGAGGGATCGCTAGTATTCTACAACTAAAAAGTGAACAGAGATACAAGAATTATACTGAAAGTATGCTGTTAGTACTAGGTAGCAGATAAGCATACTAGTATTAGGGAGTAAATCAACTAACTACCTACAATACCTATTGGCAAACCTAGTTAAAAGTCTCCTTGGCAGCTGTTGTGGTCTCTTATCATTCGCGGGAAAAAATTACATTTTTAAATATGTCCGTTATGCAGTATAGTTCCCTAATTTTGTTCTCATGGTCTGATCTACCGTAGTATTTCAGATTTCGTAAAATTATATAAACGTCGTCAGAAAATAAATCGTTTTGGAACTTACATAATATATTAAGCCTAAATTATAATCGACGGTCTGAAAGCGATTCCCATCCCAGTTGCTGCTTAAGGTCATTAACGCCAACGAGAATATCATAACGGCCTATAACGTTTCTTGCCGATCTTCGCTGCGCGCGTTCTAACTCGGGTTTTAAGTCCACCTCATAAGGATCCCAAATACTGGCAGCGTATTCCAAGCGGGGTTTAACAAGGGAGAAGTAGCTGAGAGAAGAGTTTTTCGGTTTACAAAAATTCATAACAACCCAATATTTCAAGTTTAATTCTAGCTGCCACGCAATGCACCACTCCTGTACTGCCTCGAGGTCCTTCGTAAGCGCTTTCTTATTACTAAGGTTACGGATTTCCCTATACACTACTGCGTCGTCAGTAAATAATCGAAGCTTACTGTCAACTACTTCACCGACATCATTTATAAACAAAAGAAACAGAAGTGGGCCTATGACACTCCCCTGCGGTACACCTGATGCGACATTTACTTCATTAGAGATAGCGCCATCTAATACAACCCTTAGTACGCGATTGCTTAAGTTTTCTCCAATCCAGGAAATTCCGTCGTCGTCTAACCCGTATGAACTTAATTTCTTTGGGAAACTTCATCAAATGCCCAAAAAGCTAAATTACTGTGCAGTAAAAAGCATAACCTTATAAGTATTTACACTGAACGTATGTGTACCCTACTTACGACACAATCGTCCGTGACCGTTGTACGGTGCACCTACACAACGCTACCTGCCGGCAGGTTACCGTCCTATTGTTATTCATGTCGTATGCGGTCCACAGGAAATTCTTTTCACATCAAAAGAACATATTGCATTTTCACGTTATTGATAGAAATCCGCTATTGTATTGTCGCGCCGATTGTACAAACGTTTAACTGTATTGTTGCGTTGTTTATATACATAAGTATTTAATGTAATATAAGCAAATATAATGGACTGGAACAGCATGACTTCTAGAACAATTGGTTACAAGGTATTCATTTCTTAATCGTACCCTCCGAGATATACCGACCCGTCACTGAGAGCTGTAGACATTCTTAAATCGCTGGAATACGCAGTATAAGAACGCCTATTCCAGGTGAAAATATTTTTTTTCAACTTATTACATGTGCTAATAAATGACACCTTGCACATCAAGAAATTGGCAGTCGGTTGTTTCGCGGAGGGAATAGCATAAAAGGTATAACAGTATTATTGGCAAATAAGTAGAAATTGACACCTACTGTTTCCAACCAAGAACTTCTACCTCCTCTTAAACTCGTAAAACAAGTAACAATGAGAAGCCAATATGAGTCTTTACCGTGTATTTCATTACATTGTGTCTAACTAACTTTTTACTAGGCCGAATCTGGTGTCAGGACGTGTTTATCGATCAAGAAAGTGATGGACATACAGTTACTAATTTATCTAAAGTTTTCCTATTAGCTGCCTAAATTGCCTTGCTAAAATAGTATTAATGCTTCCTTGAGTGCATATATACTGTAAATAAAGCTAAAGTAGCCTTTAAAATGCAGCATACGGTTAGCAATAAATGCCTAACTTTTATGAATCTCGCCATAAGAAGAACAAAGCTAGCGCCCTCCCCGCGCATTTCGTTGGAATTCTAAATAAAAGTGTTACGGCTTAAATACATCTCGGAAGGCACCTCCAAATAAATGCGAATTCAATACTAAACACAGGAAAATATTGTTTGGAAAGTCACTTGAACGTCACGACTTTACCAATCCATTGACCAGTCCCTGACTACACTGATTAGATATGAGCGCCGATGGCCTATTCCACGGCGGCGCGGCGTGGTCAGAAAATTTCCACGGCGGCGGCGGCGTCGCGGCGGCGCGGCCGTGGGCCTTAGTTTTCTTTATCAGGGATCGAGTTCTTAAATAAAAGGGACCCACATTGTTGGTAGCAAAGAAAGCTTGATTTTCTTTTATAAAGGAACGGAGGAAATAAACGGTCGTATTAGTTAATTCTTAAATTTTACACTCTTTATAATAATAACAATAAATCACACTTTTAATGAAAAATTATCATATTAATCATCTGAGTAAACAGGTACATACTACCATCTCTATCTTAACATAAATTTGAATCTGTCTTAAAGTTTAAAATAAAACTAACCGAAATATTAAAAAAAAATGAAAACAACAAAATTTCTGCATTACAAAGACAATGAACAAAGTTTTTTTTCGATAAAGTACGAAAAACATAATTATAAATAAGAAATGTTAATTGCAAGGTTACAGTCTTATTCAGGATTCCAGACTTTTTCCAGACAGATTCCAACCCTCTAACTTGTTATTTTTGAGCCTAGCTATTACGAGAGGCCGCTCGCTTCTTCAAGCAATCTTTTTACTTCCGAGCGAAATACTATAGCAAGATTCATAGTAGTTTGAGTTTCTGAACTAAGAACTTCAACGATTTTCTTAAAATTTTCACGAAATTTTATCAGGGCCTCAATGGTTTCATATTTGGCATCTTGTAATTCGAGACCACCTAGTCCTATTTCATTGAGAAATGTGTTAATAAGCTGGCGATTTGCACAATTAGAAATGAAAAGCATCATCAAAATACTATGTCATTCATGATGAATATCGAGAACTTCCACCCTATCCAGCCTGAAACAGTAATATTTATACTATGCCATCTTGTTGTTGTGCTCGTTTTAATGGTGGGAGGGGGCAGCAAATGTTGTCCACCACTAGAAGTTGTTTCATGTGTTTCAGTTGTTTCTCAGATTCAGAGTCGGTGGAGTCGCCATTTTCCAATTTTTCGGCGAATTCTTCAAATTCTGCAATAGGAGACAGCAATTCTTGCTGTTCTGCGGATGCAGTGGCTTACACACGTGGTGCCCTGTATCGAACATGCTCAACGATCCTTTTACGTTTTTTCAAAATTTTGGATATTTCTCTGGTGTTTTCGATGACATTTACGTTGTCTAGATTATGTAGAGCACGACCAAGGCAGAGGTGGTTATCAAATCCTAATAAGTTTGCAGCTCGTTTCATTTTAACACCTGCATCCGTGACTATATATATCTCTTCTTTCTATTTTAAAATTACACAGCACCTGCAGGATTTCGTCAACAATTATTTCGCCAGTGTGTTTCTTGGTAACTTCGTTTGTAACCAGCATGGTAGCCAGTGTAAGTTTGATGAAGGTCATGTCTTCAGAAATAAAATGATACGTACAAGCGATATAATTGCACCGTCTGTATATATCAGTCCACATATCGGCAGTCAAGGCAGAGAGACGAGGACTTTGCTTCAAAATGAAAGAATTTATATACGCAAGCATACTGTTATACACATCTTCCATTCCTTCTCGTGCTACATTGTGCCTCGATGGAAAATCTGCATCTGAAACAATGATACTGTAATTTTTTAGAAAGTCAATCATTGCATTGTTGTCCACAATATCAAATGGCAAAAGCAAAGAGCTAAATCTCGGGACAACGATCACTTAACGCTCTTCTTACTACTTCCGTATCTGCCACTGGTTTTCGGAGTTATCGGAGACAAAAACACTTTAATGTTCGAAGTTCGTAATTTTTTTATATCTTCCAAACCATGTGCATCTTTTATATACTTGAGACGATTACTTGTGGCTATGCCTTTTCTTTAAGCTTTGACTTAGGCCCGGAAAAGTAAATAAAGGATAAAATTAATAAACGCTTACCTTCATATTTAATTTACCCACTGTGTTTCTTTGTGTATGTGGCAGTGGACGGTTTAAGGAATACTTTTGGACAAAATTATGAACAAGTTTTCTAGAGAACACGCTAATTATATAAAACACTAATTCGCATGCCTAAAACTAAAGTTATGAAATTCCAGACTACCAAGAATATTAAGCAAAAGTGACTTACATTGAAAACAAAACATCCTTGTCTTCATTTTTTGCATTTAGTAGGCAAACTGCACAAAGTACTTGTTCACCCAGAACAAATCTTCGTTTACCGTTTCTTTCTACCGCTAGTTGGCCAAACTCTGTCCAGCAAAAACTATGTGTATGTTTTGTGGGCAGATTTTTCATTGGTGTTATGTAAATGTCTTTTATTTTTGTTTTATAAACATAAATAGTAGTCGAAGTTATCGCCATTGTTTATACCACGCAAAAAATGAACGATTACGCGTTCACTCGGTGAAATACTTGACTGAACAAGCGAACGCGGGCGGCGCACAGTGCAGTGGGCTGAAATCGAAAAATGCTGGCCAAAAGTCCAAAAGTGATTTTTTCAAGCCAGGAAACTGAAACTTTGCATAAATACTTTCAAAAGAAATGTGCATGCGTGCACGCAAAATATTTTTCTTAGTACGCTACAATTAACAATTTACATGAGGTCAAAATTGCACAAATTTCGCAAAAATGGTCTACACTCAATTTTCTCACGAAATCTTCAAAATCAAGCCTTTGCTAAACCTTTATGGGTAAATAATTGGAATAAAAAGTGATTCAGTAAAATGAAACTGTTTTTCATCTTTGTTTTAATGTAGTTTACTTACTTTTTTGTCATTATTTACCAAAGATATTAAACAAAATGGCGGATCCTCATTTTTGGTCATTTTTTAAATACATGTAGAGAAATAGTTATTTGCATCGCTGAGCATCGCAACGTAACTTATATGGGGAAACTCTACAAAGCTTCCACAGTGCAAATCCGATGAGTTATGCTGCGACCTTTTGCGACGCCGAATTTCACATCAGTTTTTCAATCGCGCGGTCGTCTAGTCCAACCCGCCTGCAATGGGGAGTAAGGTGGCAAGAGTGTGGAATGGATTGTAGCTGCATTCACTCCGCTAAGGAGATTTTCGAGACACAAACATTGAAAAGAGCCTCCATCTATTATATTTTAGAGAAATCGCAGAAAAAAATACGCATTTTGTCACATAGGGTAAAGGTTTAGGAGGTACTGAAAGACTGCTTTCTTCGGGTGCACCGCGGGTGTTTCTCTTTTTAGCAACTTGACATCGCCTACTGACGAATACGTACACTTTTAACGGAGACACCATGCATACCACACACAATACCATCTTCGAGGCCACCAACCCACAGCTGGTGTCGCACGGCTGCAACTCCTCCGCCTCCTGCACTGCGGTTGGGCGTACGGCGAAGGGTCGTTTACTGGCACCGCGGAACGTTTTCGGGGAATCTGCGGGGTTACGATTCCGATGCTTAATTATTTTGTGTATTTTTAATGTCAGCGTCATTTTTCATTCAGTGTCAGGGAGAAATACCGTGGAGAGAAATAATTAGCTGTGCCCTTTTACATCATGATTACGTAAATTTACTCTTTCTTATAACGTAACAAAATATGCACTACAAAATTAATTTTTAGCTTGTATTTCTACTGTTAACTATCTGAATATTCACTATCAATACTTACTCTATGCTAATACTGATTGACATGCTTGCGAGGGAATGCTACGCAATAATTCCAACCGAATAAACGACCTCGCGTTCCAGAAAAATACACAGAATTTCTACGAGGTATGCAAACAGTTTATCGAAGCTTAAACTGTTAATAAATGAAATATATATTTTAAATATTGAGGTTATAGAACGTTTTTATTTAGTTACATTATATCTGCTTACAATTATGCATAAATAAAAAGTATCAATTAGTTTAAACATTCTTCGAATTATTATACACTGTTGTGGAAGAAAAACAACCCGTACACCATATATCATGTGAATACCATTCCACTAATCGCCGTTCGTATGCGCTAATGTGTCCCAATCTGCGCGGTAAGGAATCTCGAATGAAAGGTTCCAGATATAGTAGCATTTCTACTCCCTCCACCTCTACCCTTCTCTAGCCATCTCTAAAAATCATGTAATTCAAGCTTCGTGCGATGGTTCGAAGTTGATTTGGATTTTGATGAGCCCGGAAATATATAAGCGTGTCTCCCGCAACCAGATGACAAGGTAATCAAGAAAAAAAATCACAAATAAAAAAATGCTGACTTGGGCGAAGAGCTAACCGCTATGGTTTCTTTCCGCAAGACTGCCTCTTACCCATCCTATTCCTCTTTCACTCTCTAGGTGCCAGACACTCCTACTTTAGTCTGGGTCACTTTTGAACCGTACATCCAGGGTTTTTTTTTTACACATAATTGACGGTAAGGAGTAAATTATTAACCCACCTAGTTCACTCCCTACTTCACGGATCGTCGCGTCAACCAGGCGCCGGGATCCTAAAGATCTTGAGTGAGACAGACCAAAGAGTCTTGCAATCGTAAGCTGAGCGACTGCGATATGATTTCTCGTCCGAAAACATTTACTCCTTACGTTGGCAACAATTACTCATTAAAACCTAGGTAAAAGAATTTACGGGTTCGCCCATTTTTATGCACTGAATGGACCCCCACTCCAAAAGTTCCTCGCCCATGTTAATTCACCGATTTCAAGGCTAAAGATCGAATAAATAGCTAAGAGCAAAAGATCATTAAGTATTACCAAAGAGTAAAGAATTGCATTATTTTTATGGCATTATTAATTGGCCCAAAGAAAGTTAGCGCGTTAATTAAGGTCAGTTCCCGATCATTAGGCTTCTCTGGTTTTCCAGTATCAAGGCAAGGGCGAAGACAATCGCGTAAGGGAACATTGCCACTTCTCCCTCGCTAGGTCTCAATTAGGACATTCAGCCAGTCGGCATATGGAATCCAACGGAGCATCCTTAAAAATAGAATTAGAGAGTTTGCAAAGTACATCGGCAAGATATGTAAAACGTCACTGAGATAATGTTATCAAATTTACAAGCATGTTACGCCAACTTTGATGGGAATCCCTGTAAGAACTTTTCAGATTAAAATCTCCTAAGGTAAATTCAAATCTGATTTTTCATGGCGAAATCCAAAACACGCAACGGACCCCGACTCAGGCAGTAAATGTTAAGGGGCAAAAAATTAGGGAGTTTGACAGCGCCCCGGAATTCGGAACGTCATTTCATTCAACTACAAATTAAGGACCGTAAGAGCAACTGGATAGGTTATGTTGTAATGCAGGTATCCTTCTAAAATGAATTTCCGAATAAAGGAGTTTTAACAGAATGCTAACCAAGAGGCAGAATTTCCCAGACTTAAAAAGCATTTTCAAAGAGAAGAGAATTGATGAGGGAGGTCTGAGAAGAGACGTAAAGAGAATGCTGGTGAAAACTCATGGTACTAATACATAGGTAGGCCGTTGCGCATCTCGGTCATCTATCGATACCTCTGAGCTGCGATAGTATCGACTGTGTGACGTTGCGTGGAGGACAGAGCTAGAGAATCATAGAGAATTCCGTGGTTTGAGCATTGTGGATCATTGCGGATTTTGCTTTGTGATTAGCTTTTCGGGGTAATTCCTATTCCCTGAGAAAAAAAATCTTCCGGGAAGATGTCTTCCCGGAAGATGAAGAGGGGAAATTGAAATTTTTTCGTTTCCCTAAAGAAACTTCTATGAAAATGAAGTGGGTTCGAGCATGCCGACGAAAGGACGACTTTAACATAAATACAGGTCAGTATTAGTTAAATTACTAATTTAAAAAAAATATGATTATACCATGTGAGCTCATACATGTACCTACCTTTTTATTTGTATCTGGGTGGAACTGATTTAAATAAAAAGTATCATGGGTCCGCATGTAGGTCCGCAATATAACAATAGGACGTGTTTAAAGTTCTTTTATCTTAAGAAGCCATAACCATCGAAAATAATGCACTGATGTACACTTAAAATCTTTATTATTGGGTCCGTCAGCAATTAGAGGTTATCTTAAAGGGTTTTTGCAATAATTCAAAAATATCGGAATAACGGAACAGGTCAAATTTCATGTCTTGGCATCCTCGCGAACTTTTCTATCAAATATTTTTAAGTTTATACCCTACTAGGTGTAGTTTTTGCGAAATAACTCGTATATTCAATTCATGACTCTTCTGCTCATGTATTCTGCTGCATCAAAAGGCCATAACTATCTTGTACATCTTGGACCCAACTTCAATTTATCGAAGCATAACAAAACATTAAAATATTAAGATAAAAAGTGCCAACTACTGGAGTAAAATAAGATAAACAACGAAAGATGAACGTATAAAATACGTAATACGTACACAATCTAATCTAACAGATTTTAATTCATTATGAAATGTCTTTATATCATTAGTACCATGGTCACAGCGTTGAATGCGCAGAACGGACGCATTTTCGTTCACAGGAGCGACCTACCCAATGTATTAATACCATGACTCTAATATGAAGCGTGGCGCTATATGGGTCGGAAACTTGGTAATTGCGAAGGGAGGATGTGCGTAGACTTGAAGCGTTTGAGATGTGGGTTTGGTGAAGGATGGAGAGGGTGAGCTGGGTGGAGAGGAGGACGAACGAGGTGTTGGATATGATTGGAGAGGAGAGGAAGCTGGTGGTGGAGGTTCGGAGAAGGCAGTAGAAATGGATAGAGGAAGTTTTGAGAGGAGAGGGCTTAAAGAGGGTAATAGAGGGAAGAACACTAGGGAAGCGTGGAAGAGGAAGGAAGAGGATAGGCATTCTGGACAAAATAGGAAGAGGTAGAAGATAAGAGGACTTTAAGATGGATGCAATATGACGAGACACCCATTGGAGGGAAAACGAGATATTGTTTTGTAAAACGATAAAGCGTCGTACTGAAACTCACCTGATCTGAATTTTTCAAATAAACAAAACCTAGCGTGTAGCCTCCGAGTCTATAAAGGCCCCCAACCTAGTCCTTACCTAAATTAGCTTTCTGACACTTCCTGTTCGCTAGTAGAAGTTTTTAAATCAAAGTATCGTGCGTTCAAAAAATAGAACATGTTCACATTTGGCTCGAATGATCATGCACATTAAATTTTCATGGGTGGAATTTTTCGTTTTATACGAGGCATGAACGTCGTGCGCACGATCATTTGATTTATCGTTCGCAAGATTATTCGCTGTATAAAACGGCTAATTACGCAGCGTGTAATTTACTGCATGCCACGTGAAAATTCACTCCCAGCCACACACCATTAAGTTGCCAAGAAGAAAACTGAATGGATGTGGAGAAGTTCATCGCAAATCACTCAGCTAATGCATGGTTAAAATTATCCTCAATTTGCTTGATCTTAAATTGATCATAATGAGCGTAGGGGGAGTATTCTACGCCGGTTTCGTGGCAAAAACGAATACTTCCGAGTTATACCCAAATTCAAATTTCTCCGCGACATTTTCGAGTACGTATCAGGATCGCATTATCTTCTTTCTTCTTAAGCGATGACCTTGACCGCAAGACATCTATTGATCTTGTCGCCTTCGGTCACTTGTTGCTACTCCTGATTTAATTTTTTCAAACCATTCGTGGCTAAGGGAACGCTGAATTGATGAAAATTGGTATCATGTGGAGGAGTTGGGTCTCTACTGAGACGACTGAGACGGAGCTTACCTTGCGCGGGCATTAGTCTCTTCATATAGGGATTTGAACAATTTTATGACAGGTAATAACAGCTTCGGCCTCCCGCAAAGTACGCGACGGGAGAGATTTGAGAAAATTGACCCACCCTCCCCCGACCTTCAACACTTGGCAATGATATTTAAGAAGTCAAGGCAACAAGAGAGATCCGACTCAAGTTGCAGCCCGTTGCCATCATAGCTTTCTGAACAGGGATGGCGCTCTAGAGCCATATTTCAACGCCTACAAAAAAGATATATTTAGACAAGTTATTCACCTCAACTCAGCGATTCCACCAAAAGATCCCAAGCAGAGCTAGAACTACAGTCTACTCAAAGTCAATCTTAATATTTTGCAGTCACGACAATAACGGCAACTGACCAACAGCGTGACGCACATTAGCGTCGTAGGGTGGCGACCAAGTAAAAGCTTACTATAGACCACAGCCAAACCGTACCAATGGCGGCATAGAGCAGTTTTACTTTATAATAGTTATATTATTCCGTATGCGTGTCGGAGGAGGTTTCTTTGGATACAGTTCTCTTGCCTATATACGACGTGAGTGAGTGGAATATGATAAATGATCACTTGTACCTGAATTAGCTAAGATAGAAGAACCTTAATATTGTTGTTTTTAAGGAGCGCAGTTTTCTTTCATATAGATGGAAATTACATAGACCATGCAATTTGAAGACATGTTTCTTGAAATTCACTATGAATTTTATAACCAGAACATACAGACGAGTTAGTATTACCTGCTGTCCAATAGAGGCTACCAACGCCAGCTCTAAGTCAGCATAGGGAAATCAACAGTCACCGTCGGCACTGTATAATGACAGACTGCGCGAGAATTCCACTGAATATTTAGCTGCGAATCGGGATCATGGCTGGGGAAGAGCTAGCTGATGCATTTCAATAATAATCGCCAATCACCCAAGGAAGAAGTACTTAGTGCGGCAGCTAGGGTCTTGCTTTGAGGTTTTAAGGAGCAATTAATGTCAAATTAGGCTTGAAAGCGACCAGTTTAACAACTTTTCTAGTGTAGCTTAAACCTTGACGCAAGTTTCACACAAAAAAATAAAGTTTTGTAGTTTGCACAAAAATCAAGATTGGGTACAACTATATTTTCAGAATAAATCTCCCCAGGTTGATCTCATATATCATGCATCGAAACTCCTCCGCTTAGTATGATTGCGTCATCATTCAGGCAACGGAAGCTGATGAAAAAATCAGGTAGTTCTCTTCTATGCTGATGACTGTGCTATAAGAAGCACAGCGAATAGGATAATAAGATGGTGCGGTCTCAGAGAAAATAAAACGAAAAAAAACTTATATGCAATGATTTTTCACTCAATTTATAATATAAAAATGTTCACTACTAACACGAAATCTATTGAGAGCAATGAATATTTTCAATTTCACAGACAGGTTTTTATTTTTCAGCTCGATCTTCGACCACTCAGTAATCATCATTTATTGGTACATCAACAAATCAATCACCATTTACACATTAAATGAAACTACAACTATGCAATCACAAAGAACTCGCTATAACTTCGATACGCGATGAAGAGCAAGGCATAGGGATTAATTATTTTTCTAAATGGGTTCATTTACAGTGGTGAGCAAACATTCCCGTTTATTAGTAAACCAGACCCCTCTGTCACTAATATTTCAATTAATAGTTGCATAAAACATTTACATCACAAATTGAAACACATTTATTCACGTGAAGTCAATAAAAAATATTGTACTTTTCCCCTAGATTTATGTTGACTCAGGGACATCAATACTAAAGCAGTGAATATAATTCCAATCCAATCATAATTGTAAATTATATTTATATTCTTATGCTACCTTCAAATTGAACCATTTCCATCTCACACACTTCCATAGCCTAATATGAAAGCAATTTAATTTTTAAAAATCTCTCCCATATCTTCAATGGGCAAATAATAAAAGATTAACCGACAAATTTATCACTCGTTGGAAAAACTGATTACGTAAATCTTGATCAAATTTAGCTTTAAATATTCAACAAGAAGTGGAAATTGTTTTAAGCACAACTAAATCTTTTCCCATGACTTGATTAGCAATGGATTTACAACAGAACCGTGGTCATTCCATTGCGATAGTTTAAGCTAGTGTAATAGACAAAATTACCTAAAGAAAGGACTTCCACATGGCCATTTTGATGGTTTCTAACCACGTTTGTAAATAATAAAATGTGACAACAGTTTCAAAGAAATTGCTATTGCCACCACCACGAAGCTAAAACGACCGTAAACAATGCTAACGAGGAAATAACTGGGTGCGAAATATTTAACGTTTCGTAACTACGGTCTAAATTACGCCTCGGACTAAGCTGCGTCATTTTTCCAATCCATTCGACCTAATGCTCTCCCCTTAATTAGGCACTACGCGGCCATAAAAATACGAAAGAAGAGGTAAAATGACGCTAGGCTTTATTAAAGTTATTGTTTGAGCAATTTTTCACCCCATAGGTACGTGGTATCACGGCGAAGAATTACTCAAGCGGAAGAAGGTGGGAACCTGAAACATTTACACCGGCGCATTACCGGTCACGCGAAACGAGAAGATAGTTCAAATCTACGGGATAAGTGACCGGAAGTCGGGACAGCTGGGCGGAGCGGGAAACGAGAAGTGTGTGCTGACTACCTAAGGGGGGAGGGGGTCGCGTTGAGATAAACTACGAGTTTGTTGGCAGTGAAAACTGCGGGTGGCGGTCGGCACTTGTTTTGGACTGAAAACCTCGTTTCACCTTGAGACCACGGGATCTGATCCCCGCACTGGTTACTGAATTTCTCACAAAAAAGCTATGCTGTTGCCAAACGGAACATTTCATGCAGCCTTTCACTGGTACTTTTCAACTAATAACAGGAAGAAGCAATCACAGAAGCCCAAGAAATGGGAATCAAAGGGATTAAGTTGGAGAAGAAATCAACAAGCTCCAAAACAAATATAACTTTCTCCTCTAGTGCCCTCTCTTAAAATGAATTCACTGTTTCGGGAGAGGGTCCTGACTCCATGGACCCACCCCGTGCTACGTCACTGCTATGATATCACAGTCATAGGAGAGAAGCCAACAGACCAGCAAAAATCTTGAACACAATAGATCGCGTAATACAAGAGTACAACATTAAGATAAACTCCACCAACCACAATCCATCAACTCCACAGGAACCAAGTCACCACGATGAGAATAAAGGACGAAAGACAATGATAAGCTACAATTAACTAAGGACTAAGACAATAATGCACTCTTTCACCGACACTTGGTTGGCAAGTTGGGACAATGAGAATAGAGGCTTCCGAAACTCCGTGCTGCAGGCGGATGCTGAATATCAAATGGAAGGATAGGATCAGAAAAGAGGAGGGGTACAGAATAATAGAAGAGGAGAAAACCAGATGGAGAACTATAAGTAAGACAAGGTACAGATGGATGGACTACACTTCGATAGGTAAACAACGAAATTGTAAGGAATAAAATTAAGGATATGTCACACGAGGAAGAGCGAGGTACGAATACAGATATATCAGATAAAACGGGATGAGAGACAGAAGAGGTACGTGTGTATGTACTGTATTGTACATTACCCATTCTACAATAAGTTTCATTAATCTTATACTTGAGATCGTTTTTATCGTAATAGGTTGGCTATAGAGAAGAATGATGAACATGCACATCACCAGTAGTATTTTGTAGATGAGGAGACTTTTAACTAGGTTTTTCGATAAGTAGTGTAGCTAGTTAGTTCATTTACTCCCTAATACTAGTAGGCTTATCTGCTACCTAGAACTAACAGCACGCTGTGCATGCTTTCAGTACAACTCTTGTATCTCTTTCCATTTATATCGTTGTAGATGTAGTTGCAAAATAAATTAATACTAACCGTTAGTACAGAGTGAGAACGCGTGCAGCGAAAATCGGTAAGATACGTTGAAGGCCGTTATGATAATCTCGTTAGTGTTACTGACCTCTTGCAGCAACTGGGATAGGAATCACTTTAAGACCGTCGATTAAAATTTAGACTTAAGAAATTATGTAAGTTCTAAACCGATTTATTTTCTGATGAAGTTAATATAATTTTACAAAATCCGACATACTACGGTAGATCAGATCATGAGAATAAAATTAGGGAGCTAGACTGCATAACGGACAAATTTAAAAATGTAATTTTTTCCCGCGAATGATAAGAGACCACAATAGCTGCCAAGGAGACTTTTAGCTAGGTTTGTCAATAGGTATTGTAGCTAGTTAGTTGATTTACTCCCTAATACTAGAATGCTTATCTGCTACCTAGTACTAACAGCACGCCGTGCATGCTTTCAGAATAATTCTTGTATCTCTGTCCACTTATGTAGTTGCAGACTACTAACGATCCCTCTAACATTGGTAGCATACCTATAGTGTAGTGCATGCTTGTGAGGCTTCACCTCGTGATAGGCATTAGCGATTTATACTAGAGCACCGGTAGTCGCAGTTACACTCCCTTAAATGGGGTGTAGTGTAATGCATGTTGGTGACTACTCACCCCCTGCCACACACCCTTAAGGTAGCTTGCAGGGTATTTTTTAGACGTCGCTGATAAACTACCACTCATAAATGAATTTTCAAGTGGTACATCTGCTTTAGATTGGTGAATCGTCAGTTTCAAATGATGGGTTATTGCAATGGGATTCCCGATCCTCACATCGCACATCTCCATGCATCCCGATGGAGCAGAAAGGTCTCCAATCGAAGTGGATGCACTCGCCGCTCATTTCCCAGCCGAGGACGTCATTTTGTCGAAGAGGGGGAACGAGTCTTTATCCCCGCAGGTGCTCAGCGGACACGTGAATCGTGACTCTAGTATGCGTCACGCACGACACGGGGGATTCAAACGCACCACTCAAATCGTCCCACGATTGGCGACGACGCTTCGGTCATCTCGAAGATGACATGAACGTATTGTCTCGTCGAAAAGCACGTCCCGTCGTCCCATCGTGCGTCGGTGTTAACGGGACACACTACACGCATGCGAGCGAGCGAATATTCAACCGGAGACAGAGGAGTCTTCTGAAAGCTAGTAACGCAAGCCTGGACTTAAGGAAGCACCTAACTGAAACATAATATATTTGGAGCATGTTTTGTATGGCAGTGAAGTCTGGAAAATAACAACTGCAGAGAAAAATAGATCGGAAGCAGTGTATATGTAGTGTTATCGAAGAACGATGACGATCAAATGGACGGGGAGAATCACCAACGAAAGAGTCCTGCAAAGAGTTGGAGAGAAAAGATGTATCATGAAAATTCGGCGAAGAAGTAGAGTTAAACTTATTGGGAACATTTTGCGACACAATAGCCAATTTCAATGAAAGCAATAATTAAGGGACTAATGATTAGGAAGAATTACGGAGGAAGACCAAGAATGGAATACATCCGGCAAATCATGAAGGACGTCGAAGTGAATAATTATGTAGGAATGAGGCGGTTGGCAGAGAGGAGAGTGGAGGGGAAAGCTGCAGCAAACTAATCTTCGGATTGATGACTGCTGATTAGTAAAAACGAGCGTGGGAAAGGAGATTTAACATGCAAATACGAAACACATATATGTTGATCAAAAATAAAATATATGGAACCATACTGAACGGTGGCGCAGGGGACTACTGAAGCCATTAAAATTCGCATCGTCATCAGTTGTACAAGAAATATGACGAAAACATAGGTGACAGTAACGAAATAGCCGCGGTACCGTGATGATTTATATAAAAAAAGGTAAATCGGAATTAATTACCAAAAATATACCTGTATTATTCGTAAAATTTAAGAACAGGCTTCACTTCCAAGAAAGCCAAGGTTCCGGTGTAACTTTACGGAACTGGTACTCGAAATTTAATGAATTTCTACTTTGTACATTCCACAATTTTTATTTCCAACCAAGGTTTCGACAATCACTGTCAATATTAAGGTACATAATTGATTTATTTATTTTACAAATCCACTTAGTTCACTTCCATGCGTCAAGATGTCATCTACCTACTGTCTTTTATAATCTACTAGTGGAACTCATTGAAAAAGTAGAAATTAGTGTGAGGACGAAGATGCAGGTTTATTATTCGGTTATCGTGCCACTGGTGATCTATAGAATGTTGCAGGGAAAGCACCTCAGGAGGTTTTAAGTTATAGAAATGAAGTATTTAAGGAGAACTGCACATACAAAACCCGGAGAGATCCGAGCAGAGGTTTAGCATGTTAAGTCCAAAGATAATTATCTTTGGACTTAACTTGCTAAACCTCTGCTTAATAGGAGAAAAACAGCTGAAATGATTCGGACACGTAAGGTCATTTATGGACATCCCGACACTTGGGAGATCTCGACACTTCTATGAAAAGCTGCACCTACTTAGGTGACAGCGCGCTCGTATGAGAAAAACTATTAGGTACTACATAGAATGAGAGTAATATCACTATAAGCTGCACGTGAACTATTGTACAAGGATATCACCACGAAGTGGTTCATCTGAAGACACAAAGGTAAGCATAGATTACTCTCATTGTCACATGCTATAACATCAGAACTTTCTATATCTAATCATTATTCCGTCAGATGTACGGGCATTTTAATGAATTTTGAGTAGCTATTTTGTGGCCACATGCCTTGTAGTGAACACTCAGTCCGTTTTAAGTAAGAGGGGTTTCACTGTAACCTTTGCTCTGCAGCGTGGCAATGGAACTACTACGGGAGATTTCGACACTGTGATTGGGGGAGGTCTCGAATGTGGAGTTCTCCCTGATAATTTGTTAATAACGTATTACAATGCGTTTAAGGAAAGTTACTGCAATCAGCATTAAGTACTATTATCGTGATTAATAAATAATGACGTCATTAAATACACCTAACATAGGACGATTTTACGACGAAAATGCTAGTGAGCGGCGGGTAAAATGCTATAGGGACTGCATTAAATGGTTTCATGAATGATGTGTAGACAATGAACGAGATCAAAATGCTGTCGTCGATAGCTGACAGTAACGCGAAAATGCAATCAATAACTTTTTTATGCATTAGAAACATTTTTAGAAACAGATATAATTTCATTTTTCAAAAGGATTGTACATGTCCAGATCTTCCCAAATTCTGGGAGAAGCGGACATTTTGCGTGTTATTTATTTTCGTATTCTTGTTTATTTTATATATTTAAACAAGTAAAATTTATGTTATAATAGTAAAATAGAGTACACCTGACATTGACTCGTAATTTGGAAATTGGCAATATTACACCTAAAATTGGCACCATCGGGCAGGAAACGGAGTCGTACCGGATCGCATTTGCATAAGTGAACATATTGAATTAGGAGAGGTTTTGGACGGAAGAGATGCACGTGCAAGCAAGTATCAGGGCTGCTGGAAACCAGGAATAATGAAATTCCACGACTTTTCCAGGTTTTACAGCCCAACATTTTCTTTCTTCCGGGTGAAAATGTCCATTTTTTGGAGTGTACTGACTTAGTAGGAGCATAACAGATTGACAAATGTACAGTTCTGTTCAAAAAAATCGTACCGCCGAAAATTTCTAAGTCCCCAGTTTTTGAAGATGTGGCATCGTGGCTGAACCACGCCCCCCCTGTGATGGAGAACAACAAACTTTCCAAGCGGAACGAGAGCCCTCCCTCCCAGTAGCTGGGGGAGTTGAACCATCCACGGAAGGAAATTTTTGACCTGCGAAAAGGATTATTTCCGAGGGGAGGGGTAAGGTTTCTTTTCTTGTGATGTGTGAGGGGTACGGTCCAGTTGGCGCTCCAAACGCTCCAGAGCGCTTGTAGCGAGCTCCCGAGAGGTCCACTTGGGGCTCCGGAGCGCTCCCGTAGCAGTGAAGACGTCACTGACGACGTCATCGCTTTCGCTACCGCCAAGCTCCAAGACGCTCCCACAAACACTAGGGTCTGCTGGAGCGAGCCAGAGCGCTAGGCTGGTTATGGCGGAATTTCAAAGTGGACAGTTCGGAACTTTCTTGATGGATGTAGTACAAGGGTTAGGTTCAGTCAATGTAAATAGTGTTTTGACTATTTTAAATTGTGATCTGCCTACAAGAATCATAGAAATTTCTGAATTCATAGGGTAATCCTGTTTATTGTGCTAAGTTTCACATTAATATGAAGTTGACGTGATCTACGTCCTTAAATGTAAGAGCACGGGCAATACTCTTCTCCATTGCCCGTTAACTGTACACGACCATTGGAGTTCAATATTTCTCAAGTTATTTATTTAGGTATTAACGTAAATTACTATTTATTTATTTTAATATTTATATATGTACGATATATCTCATGTGAATGTAGTTTATTAACGTAGGTTAAATTATTATAATAATTTATTTTTCTTTACACGTAACCTGGAGTAAAATGTTTCTCGTGTTTTCAAATTTTACTTGTGCATAATGAAACGAATAAACTATTAATGTGAAACCGGAATTGAAATAGTTTATTTGATTTTTGAAGTGTTGATAAATAATTTTAATCATAAAGTTAGTCGCTCGGTCTGTTTTAGAGCCAGCACTGTACGAGCAAAGGTTTTTTTGTAACTTAATATCGTAATTTATGAACAGGCTAAGTGAAAGTCTGATTATTGCAGACCAATAATATTCCGAGGATCTTTTGATTTGAATATAAATCTGGGAATTTTCTCAATTATTATGAGTCAATATTTCTGGTAGATCCCTACCATGGGGTACGGTTATCGAAATATTCTTCAGAAAATGTTCACATTGCCATGCAAACTTAATTAAGTTCGATTATAGTGCACTGTTTTGACGTAATTTATGATTACTTTAAACGAATTCGTTGAATGAAATTCAAATGTAGACACCAGTTTTAGATACAAGATAATGTATGACTTCCATTTCAAAAACTTGTATGTTGATGGCCAGAATGAATACCTACAGTGCCTCCCCGATTTTCTCTCGTTGTTATGACTGAACATGTTAAATGAAAGACTTTGTACTATTCCACAATATGATGTATATTTTGTATTATATTTGGGTAAATGGAGAAAAATAAATTTTCCAAGAAATGGAGCGCTGGCACTATCAATCTGGGGGAAAGTCGGCTTCCTTTCTGATGGCATATTATTCTTAGGTCCCACCCACAAAGGGGAAAACTCAAACACAAGAAGGTGATGGGCTCATCGTCCAAGTTGATGACGGATTTCCCGTCGCTTGCATGCCCCGAGCATTATTCGTGCTGGCCACTAAACGCAGGACCATTGGATAAACTCGCATGCATTTGAAACGTCCCATTTACTTCTTTCGTTCTCGTCATACTTAAGAGCATAAATCATATTGAAACCACGGAATATGAGCTCCATTGCCTCATTCAGGCAAGGTATTTAAATATTATGTCCTCAGATCAGCAGACTTAAAATTTTACTCCTCACTCATTGAAAAATATCAATTTTGGCTTTTAAAAGCCAATTTCTAGGCTAATTTCACATATCCCCAGGCTTTTCTAGGTTTACAGGCCTATTTTCAATTTCCATGAGTCTATGACTTGATGATTTACTTGATTCAAAAAATGCCTTGTAAATTGATATCAGGTGTAATTTCCACGCTCGATTGAAGTTGTTCAGATACTTTCGGCCACCCTGTATTATGATATGACGTATATGATTTGTTTTTTTAGATAACTTCAATTATAGCACTTTTCGCATTAAATGGATAGACTAGGGCTGATAAACCAATAAAAGCGAGGGAAACGCGGAGCTATGAGAAAGACTACGCTCAGAGGCAATTTAAGAGCGTGAGAGAATATTAGAGAATTCGAATGAATTATAAGCAGTTCTTGAGCAGCTAATAGCCATTATTCCCGGCTTGGATGGCAACTGTAACTGACTCGAGTAAAATAAGACTCCAAAGTGAGAGAACAAAAGCACAAAGGAAAATTGACAAAGCTTATGTAAAAAAAGTTCATGATGACCCAAAACATTTTTTAAAAGTCCCGCAGCACCAGAAAAAAATTTAAATCACGCGGACACTATTATTATTTAGATTTTGGATGGAACAATAAAAATATGATAAAATCTTTACTCAAAAGATATCTACTCACATTTTGCCCATGCCAAATTTCATTCAGCAATACCTCAATGCATGCCAAATGCTCAGTCCCTTCCTTGCAGGCCTAATATTCTACTTTCGAACACGGCCTTCGACATTCCAAAGCCTATGTCACAATGTCTCCATATATCTCTCTCGCTGCCTCCCTCTCTTCCCCTCCGTCCTTATCTTTCACCCTCTTCACGTCTACCTTCATTTCTATCTTCCCTTCTTGCCACGCAGGTCTCCGCCAGGAACCTCTGCGAGGGCTCTACATGCTATAACTGAACAGGTGGATTACAACGCCTCCAACATGGCTCCTTTCATCAAAATGTTTGGTTAAACGTACAGATTCACTTGCCACCTTTTCCAAGCATCAGAAATTTGTTACTTTCACGATACATATCTGAAGTTAACTCAAAAGAGAGCTAAAACGTTATAATGAATTTTGAAAGCAACAATTGTAAGTCGAAAGTAACAAGTTTTATCGATGAAACGATAGATGAAGAGATTATGACGTCTGCGAATTCCGGTAGGAAAGTCGTAGGTAGAATGTGGAGCATATCTAGGAATAAAAGTTGTTGTTTCAGGCTTGATTTTGTGGAATAACATCATGAGACCTGATGATGGTGTTGTACACCGAAACCGGCCGGCTAAAACTATATTCTTGTGGAAAATTGCCAGTCCTTTTCTTTCATACCTAGGAATGTTTGCCAGGGAAAGCCAAAATCGCGGTGTGCAAAAGTGTTCTCCCCCGACGCTATTTTATGGCAGCGAAACCTGGGTATAAGCATAAGCATAAGAGGACGCCATGTGTAGTGGGAATAGGGTACATGAAACGTGTTTGCGGCAAAAGTAGGATGGATATGATTAGGAATGAGTGGGTGCTGAAGGAATGTGGGTTGGATGCTCCAGTAATGGACATACACGAAAGGAGTGTGCTTCGTCTGTTTGGCCATCGAGAGATTTGGTTTTCGAGAGAACGGAAGAGAGTCGAATAACGAACCAGAGGTGGAGAGAATGGTGTGAGAGGAAGATGTTTACCGCGAAAGTCATGGGTGATTGTCGTATAAGAGTCTAAGGAGGAGGAATATTTTGAGTCTTAAGAATATGAGAGCGTGTATGAAGCAATGCATGAGTGTGAGGGAAGCGAAAGAAGTATGCAAGGATAGGGCATTTTGGAGGTAATTATTAAAAGGGAGCAAGTTTTCTAGGGATAACAGCAATAACTAATGTCTTTGACTTTGCCTATCCTGAAAGGGAATAGCGAGATGGGTATGCATGCATGTGCAAATTTTAGCTATGAAGTTAGATGCAAAGAATCGATGCAAATGAATAGCAATCGATAGCCAAAATCAGTGAAGGCACTGGTAAAGAAAAATACCGAGGTTATCTGCCCTTGGATACCAATAAATAGAAGAATTTTATCACATTAGTAGACCTCGGAGGCGAGTTCTTAAACTCTAAATTAGATTAATCGTATTTTTTCAGCTAAATCTACAATTCAAACCTCTCATTATCAGGTTTACCTCGCGTTGCACACCGAGGTAAACAGATTTTTCACTATTTTGGGTCCATCGGTTGCGTGGAAGAAAACATTACGGGAGACCATCGCTAAACAAAGCAAAAGGCAAGATAGAAGTAATAAAGGTAAAGGTAAAGAGGTAAAAATATGTACCCTTGGGAAGTTTACTAGTCGTGCAATAGTTTGACTTTTAATCTCACAGCAAACAAAACTCCAAATAAATAGTTATCTTCATGAGGAAGTACCAAGTCGTTTGGTCTACAAATGAAACTTGAGTTTGACCGTTGAACCTTGTTTGTAGTCAAAGCAAAACATGTTCCGTGAATTGTGTTGAGGAAGTTACTGTAAATTGTGAAGTTGTGATGCTAGTGAAAAAATATCCCCTCAAGGCTACCTCTGGCAAGTAGACTTGTTCATGATATTATCCCATTTAAGTTCTCCTACGGAGTATCTTGAATAGGTATATACCCTGACGGTGACAATTTTCTGATTTTTAGGAAAATGTCAAGTAAAAAAGTACGTTTAACAATATATTAACATGGGAGAAGCAATGCGCTGAAACCTACGTCTTTAGTTATCGCATGTAATTTGATCAAATATTTCTTTACATCCAAACACATTTTTAAACTTGATCCATATTCTAGACAACCAATGAACCGTGTGTTCATGCTTTAATGTTAATTACTACAGCCTGATGTAAAACTTTTGTGCTAAAGAAACGAATGAGAATGGAAAAATAAGATGAAAAAATGAGTGACTGAAGAAGCAACTGGGCATGTTAGGGGAAGAGAACGATCCTATTAGGTCATTCAATTATCAAATAATTACTATCAACATTAACTTTCTCCAAACATTTCTACTTAACATTATTCTTTTGTTGTCCTAGTTTTATGGTGATGCCGTCGGTGACAGACTTGGACAACAGATTGCTATGTTGCTGTATTTCATAATTTTCCTGCTGTTTTGTATCCTATTTAGTGAGCAGAATACTCCGAAATTTCACTAAACCTAGTCTCGTTTTCTAATGTTTCCCCTTTTGGACCTTATGGATAGAATTCTATTGTAGCTAAATTAAAAAAATAAATTTAAGTTAAAAAAATATTTTTCTCTTCATGACCACGGACTGAATATACTAAAGGAGCATGGTATTTAGACTGCCAGTTATAAGACTCATATCTAAATACAGTTCAATAACTGTAGTTGTTCATATAGAGAGGTGATATTGACAATGGAATAAATCGAACTCTACCAATTCCCTAAACAACCACAATAAATTGTTTCAACTCATAATTTAAATCAAAACAATAGTGCTTTCAGAAAAATTTAAGGAAATTTCTAACAAATACAAGCAAATACAAAAATAAAATAGGTTAAAATAAAAATAATTGTAGAAAATAAAGAGAAATTTGCATTGAAATGTGTAGAATTTTTAGTGTTTTGATTACAGATTATGAATACTAAGAACTTCTGCGAAGTGAAACCTGGTGCAGTAAAATTCAATTGCTTCTACTCTAAATAAAAATATGTAGGTACTCCCAAGAGCCAGCAACTCGTTGAAAGGGAGAATCAGCAGCCCAGAGATGCCGCCTGACAGATGAGAATATCCTCGTGACAATCTGGGATTTTTGATTAATGTGAGTGTGACCTCTCGCGCCTTCGTGTGGCATCGTTTTGAGTACGAACGCTTTGATATCGCTGAAGTGGATCATGCGCGCGTAAATCGGCTTATCCCCGCATCGTCTTTCGATCTCGAGTGATTTATGCTAAAAGAAAAGTGCCGTTATGGCAATGACACGGGAGATATGATGCTGTGTCAACAATGTTCCCAAATGTGTCGAGGACGCACTATCAGAAGAATATTTTGCGACGCTAATTAAGAGAGCTTTAATGGGATGAGATACCCCAAGGGTCCAAGAAAATGTAAATGTGATCTGGATATGGGCAGTTTGCCCCAAGTGGTGCTCCAAGACGGATGGGATAGGGAGCAACGAGGGGTCATGACTCCTTCCCACAGTATAAATTATGCAGAAATCTTGATTTTATAAAAAATTACAAGAGGAAAAGAGAAGCAGAAGCCGTGTAGACTCGTTTAAACTGTTGAGCTCTGCCAAAACATATTTAAAATATTGAAAAAAATTGAGGTAACGTAAAATTATTTGCTAATACCACACATTAATTCTTGTTAGCTCGCCTTTTGTTCTCATCTTCCGATTATTGGCACGCCTTATGATAACATCGCAATTTTCCGATAATAATGCCTTCTTTGACAGATTTATACTGCTGATTTTATGCACAGCTTCCTCCATCGTCGATGAGTCTACATCTTAGAGGGAAAAATTCATACACATCTACCCATTTTCGCTTCTTCGGGATTTCTCATAATGATATCTTTGGTTTTTGTTACCATTGTTTTCTTATCGTATTTTTTTCACCCTCTTTTCAATGAGTCCCATTATCCTCGTAAGGTCATTTCTTTTTCTTAACCAAAATGCAATTATATCAACAAAGCGTTGCATGCTTTCTGTTTCCTCTTGCACGCGCTTCTCACGCGAAAAAGCTCCTATTTTTAGTCTTTCATTACTTCACTGTTACCTACAAGCACACACACCCATCAGGCCATTCCCTTTCAAGGTAGGAAAAGTTAAAGAACTTAGCTATTGCAGTTAGGTCTTGAAAACTAGCTCTTTTTTTTTAATAATATCCTCCAAAATGCCCTATCCTTGCATACCTCTTTCGCTTCTCTTGCAATCATGCATTGCTTCATAGACTTTCTCCTATTCTTAAGGCAAGTTAAAGAAATACTGGCAGTGAAAGAAAGAATTTTTACAAAAATCAAAGAAGTTATTACAGCAGTCAGAGACATTTTGAGCAGAATATTCCAAGCAAAGATGGCATTCTACCAGATGTGGAGTCTGCTGACAGCTAGAAACACAAACATGGAAGTAAGGAATAACTTAACATATAGACATTTATTTCGAGCATGCTCTTACATGACAGTGGAGTACGGAAAATAACAGCTGCAGATCAAAATAGATTGGAAACAATGGAGATGTGGTGTTACCGAAGAATGATGAAGATTAAATGGACGGAGAGAATCACTAATAGAAAATAACCTAAAAGGGCTGGAGAGAAAATAAGTATAATGAAAACTCTGCGAAGAAGGAGAGCTAAAATTATTTGATACATTTTGTGACACAACAACCTAATAAAAACAATATTGGAAGGAGAGATGGATGGGAAGAATTACAGAGGTAGACCAAGAATGGAATACATCAGGCAAATCAAGAAGGACGTCAAAGTGAATAATGACGTGGGAATGAAGCGGTTGGCAGAGAGGAGAGTGGAATGGAGAGCTGCAGCAAAACCCATCTTCGAATTGGTACGGATGATATTGAGTAGTGGTAGGTACTGGTAGTTATACAAAGAATTTTTATGTTTTTATGCATTTTACTCCTTCAAATTCAATACTTGTTACTATACTCCGTCCAATACTGTCCCCCATCTCAACGGCATCCATGCCATTGTTTCACCACGACCTCATGGTGCGGTATCTCGATCGACTTCACCCTTCATCCGCATCTATATTTCACAAAATCAGAATAACAAGCTTTCAAATAAATAAAGCCAAGAAGGTCAAAATCGCTAGTGAAGTAAGCATTAATAGGCCAGGAACACAACCTCCAGACCTACTGTCGGATTTATTTATTATGGATACTCGAATTTAGGCTTTAATTACAAACCTACCAATAGGCTTTTTACAAAACAAATTACGACACTATTTTTTCTGGTTTGATTCTACGTTGATCTATGTAAGAAAATTATTTTTCGATATTAAATAAGACTTCTTGGTGTGGTTATAGTAAAAGAGTCCAGGTTATTGGCTTCTTCTCTAGGAACTGCTCACTTAAATAATTTATAGCTGAAAAAGTATTTGTTTGAGCGTAATGAAATTATTGTACTTCAGAGGCAAACGTGTTTGTAGCGTAATAGTTAAGTTACAAAGTTTAAACCACTCACTGAAAAGTTTTTATCGTTTTTCTAGAGTAGCTTTATCTCAGCTCAAGATAAAACGTGCAACAGAAAACTTATACTTGTTTAGAAGCTGTCAGTCATACTAATGAGAAACGACAATCACTGCAAACATGCAGTGTCATACCGATTTTATACCAAGTAATTATACAGATGAGGGGTTTTGATCGCGCTGAATCGTGCGATTAGCGAGCATTCGTAGCGGGCGCGGTTAGCAATAAATGCTGCGAAGGCTCGCGGGCGCGGTTAACAATAAATGCTGAGAAGAATCGCTAATCGCACGGTCCAGTGCGCACAAAACCCCGCATCAATATTACACATAAAATCGGTACCAAACTGCATGTTGGCGGTGGCTTTCATTTCTGATAACCACGATTGACAGCTTTAAAACAAGTACACGTTTTCTGTTGCCCGTTTATCCTGATTGATTTAAAAACCGTAGAATGCCTTACAACTTTGAAGACACCTTCACTTCGATCCATACGTCAAACCAAAATTTCCCTAAAAGTAACAACATTAAATAAATGAGTAAATTGAAGGAAAAAAAGAGCAAGTAAAAATTATAGTGAACCTCGAATTAAGAAGGCGGGAGAGAGTGAGAATGAAACGGGCTTTAATAGCGGTTGCTTGAGGATGGAGCAAGAATTGCTTTTGAGGGTAATAAACAACATATTTCGACTTGTTACCGAAAATAACGTTACGGGGAATAATGTACGCGTTAAAAGTAAACATCTAGCACTTATTTCTTAGTACATGGGTAATTCCACATTAATTTAACAAACTATTTTCTCTTGGAGTCTCCGATTTTGCTCAAAACTGGTGTATGAGCAGCATATCACAAAAAATAAACCCTAGAACTGTTTTGAGAGAAAAATTTACTGTAATTTATGCCTAATTACATCTTTTCACACTTTTTCCATAAAAACCGTACATTGAATCATATTTTTCTTAATTTCTCTGCTCCTCATTGTCGTAGATCATTGAAGTATGTCTCACATCAGAGGTTAATCTTTTTCAAAGACAATTATACTAATGTAAATCGGTTTTCTAAATTTTTTCAATTTTAACGTACACCCAATTGCGATACAACTTTTCTCAAATACTCCCCCTTAGAATCAGAGACTTTTTTTGCATATCTAACTCACAGTACTAAAAACATTTCCCATGAAAATTCCCACTCAGACAGTTAATTGCGAGCAACATCTTAGCCGTCAACGCATGCTAAATTTTAGTATCACTACTACTATTCAAAGGTTAAGTTTAGATGGATACAGAGATACTTCTATACACCTGGATACCCCGGAAACACGAATTTTTTCACCTATTGTCCTTTTTCCTGGTGGGAACATCCAAATTCACTCCAGTTCCAACCAAAAACCTTTTCTTTTCTTTCCCTTTTCCCAACAATGTTCCTCCTATCACGATAATCTTTCTCGTATTGCTATTCATTGTCAACTCCATCTGCCCACACCATCTCTTTCTGATTTCCACGAAATAACCTTTCCTACCACGGCCAGAACTTCTTCGATTGTTTTTTATTAGTCCATCGCATTTCGCTGTAAATATTAATCAGTTACCCTCTTCCCACAGACTATAGCCTTTATGCGGAGGAAGAGCTTGGTGCGCTCTGATGACCCATAGAGCTGAACTGGCTGGGGCAATAATGATTGCTCCTGGTAGGGAAACAGATATGTGGAAGGGTAGGTTGATGTGGTTGCTGGAGTACTGGCTTCCCATCCCGAGGGCTAGGATTCGAATTCCGACAGAGAGGGAGATTTTTTTCCGGAAAATACCTATCCCTACCGCTATTTATGGTCTGTTATTAACTATTTTCTTGAAGTCGGGGGAAGGGCCACGGCCTTCGGCTGCTGGTTGGTTGTTTGGGGAATTGAGCAAAAACAAGGTTATTTCAGCCGTAGGATGGTAAGGGAAGTATTATTTTGATAATTGGAGGAAAAGTGGAGAGAAGTCTGGCGTCGGAATTTGCCTTTTATTTTAAAAAAACGGCGATGGGGTCGATAGTTCTACGTCTCGGTCGATGGACGAATGACTAAACTTGAAATGATTCACAAATCGTACCCATATGGAGATCGGGATTCTATTGAAAACTCTCCGCCATTGCCGGGATTTGAACCCGGGACTAAGGGATGGGAACCCATTATCCTAGCCGCCACACTAACCCCGATCCCCAGCACTTCAACCTTTTTCGTTTTGCCATTTTCGCCTTTACGGTGGATAGGTTTGGCAATGTAAGGATTGCTTACGGAATGGATAACGGCGGAGAGCAGGGCTTCGGAGCTGGAGCTACCCGGAGTAAAAAATTTGCCAGAGTTCTAAACTGTATCATTTTCCCACTCCGGCCCCGATAACCGATTTTTAAATAACCTAATCAACGATCGGGTCGCAGTGCCACACTGGAGATAGATTTTTTTTAGAATTTCATTCCTGTTAACATTTCATGTGTTGAGAATCTCTAAAGAACTTAAGAGTACATTTGATTGTGTCATTATGTTGTCCTCACCTTTGTGTGCAAAACCAAAACATAAGTGTGACTCCCTCAATTTCTTCTTCAAAAGTATTGTTTTTTTGTAAACGATTGAATTATTTTAAAATAAATAATTGCAAGTAAGTTAACACAGGGAACAAATTTTGTATTTTTACACATGAAAACCCAGGAAAACTGTTTAATATGAAAATATTCATATAATAGTCAATAATTGGAACGAAAAGTTTGACCGGAGTTGAAGCTAAGAAATAAACCGGAGCTGGAGCCAGAGCGGAAGCACTCCCTAAGGCTTCGGCTCCAATGCTCTGGTAGAGAGGAACTCAGTGTCGCAGGGTTAGGTAAGCCAGTACTCAATACCCCACGCCGACCTGATTCCCAAACATTCATCTACATCCACAGACTACCCTGCGAGCCGCCGCATGGGCGTGTGGCAGAGGGTGTTATGACACCAGCCGTGTAAACGTATGAAGAAGAATGTTATAGGGAGGTGAAAAGGTGAAGTGTATTTCGGCAGGTTTTCAGTGTAGGTGTCTCAGTTGTAACTATGGGCACTTATTGTGCGTTGGAAGAACGAAATTTTGTACCTATCTGTTCGGCAACGTATTTCTCTTATTTCATCTTTTCTGTCGGACCTTGAGATTAGTGCGGTGTCAAAATGATGTTCTCTGTGCCACACTGAAACACACCTGTTCTGAATTTCTCAAGCAATCTAAGCCTAGCGTGTAGCCTCCGAGTCTCTAGTGGTTCCCAACCTAATACCCCTAAAAGCAGTGAAACAATCTTTGTTCGTTCGTAGCAGTTTTTAACATTCCGTTTATGAAAAAGATTTAATGCTTTCCCAACCATTAGCCTTAGCGTAAATTCTCCTCAGGAAAGCCACCGGGTTAATCCTGGAGACGATGGACTAGTCGTCCGTTGAAACGTCGGTACCTACATTTTTTGCAAATTTAACCCGGTGGAATTCCCGAGAAGAATTTAAGCTATTCCGCTTTTTTTGTTTTCCCTACTCACACATCGTATTCAGAACGAATGATCTTTCGTCATTTTTCACAAAACATACATATAAATACATAATAACCACATAGAAAACCTAAACAAAATATCTCAAACTTTTCCTGTATCCGCAAAAATAATTTAAGAGAGAATTACTTTGATGCAAGCATTCTAAATAAACTTCGTGATTCCAAAATAAATATTTAACACGTATTTTAGCAAATAGTTCAATCAACATGTTAAATTTGATTACATTTAATAACAAAGTACCTACAGCCACAGAGTAAGTCTTATGACATGAATTTGTTGAAAATTACCAGATAAAAAACGGGTTACCTGGATCGAGAATTGAACCGTATACATTCGACTTTCAAGGGCAACCTAAGCCGTGTACCTATGACACCCCAAATATCTTTTTCGTTATAAGTCGATTGAGAGTTAGGCCGCTGGCAAAAATAGCTTTCCAGGAGAAGTCGGCGCCGAAACTAAGGCGCCACATATCCGAAAGTGAAAAACGTCACGTCTCGATGTCGCGCCTAATTAACAGGCGCGTTTCCCACAGACAAGTTAAAAAATCACCCTAAACGGTCGCTAATCAAAGCGATTATTTTTTTGTCCGGAAGGAGCCTCGTTGCCGTTTAAAGACGTGACAATGAAACCAAATGCAAAGCAATTCGCACAAACTAAGTTTGACCTACTAACGCGTTCCCCACAATCTCGATCAACTACGGCCTCACATCACGTCTGGAGAAAGAGTTATTGGGGGCGCTAAAATTGCCGTCATCAAATTGTTCCCATTAAACCATATCCATTGCAAAAATAACAGAAATGATAACCCACGCAGTCACTCGCAAGGGGATGTACAGACATTTATAACAACGAAAGATTGGAAATTCACGATGAAACGAACTGTATCACTTTACTAGGATTCCAACCTGGTTCTTCCGATAACCGGTCAAGTATTTTTAAAATCTCGACTACCAAGCTTGTAACATCAAAAAGCCAAGGAGGCTAATGTGATCGGAAAATGAGAATTTGAATTCCAATAAAATTTGAAGATTTTTT
Source organism: Pyrrhosoma nymphula (assembly GCA_963573305.1). Taxonomy (NCBI): domain Eukaryota; kingdom Metazoa; phylum Arthropoda; class Insecta; order Odonata; family Coenagrionidae; genus Pyrrhosoma; species Pyrrhosoma nymphula. Next base: position 111,849,219 of record OY754330.1, on the reverse strand, counting down.
AAGATAAATATATTCACTTTGAAGTGAAACAAGTGTTATTTCTCATTATTTTTATCAATCCTGACGATTAAACAGCCCAATCACAATGCGTTACAGAGAAACAAGCTTCACAGAATTATTACGATTATTACTTTAACTTAAGGGTAGTCTACCAATTAAAGAATGAATAGATAGTAGGAAAACATTTTGGAATGAAAATAAACATTAAGAAAACCCATGTAATAAAGGCAGCAAAAGAGGAAGGAGTTCTAAAGTTGAATATTAACGGATAAAGGCTAGAACAAATATCATCCTTTAGATACCTCGGAAGTACCATCACATGGCATGGAAGTTATACGGAGGAAATAAGAAGTAGAATCACTCAATGAAAGACAGCCTTCAGGACAGATAGGCAACTATTAACAGCCAAATCAATTGAAATAGGCTTAAGAAAAAAAATTGCAAAATGTTTTATTTGGAGAGTATTGCTTAATGGAGCAGAAACATGGACAGTCAAGAGGAAAGAGGAGATATATCTAGAGGGATTTGAAATATGGCTATGGTAAAGAATGGAAAGGATCAAATGGAGTGGTGAAGTGAGAAATGAGGAAATGCTGGAAAAATAAATGATAAAAGAAACATAATGAGTACAGTAAGAAAGAGGAAAGCGAACTGGATGGGACACATCCTTAGATAAGACTGCCTTCTAAAAAGACTATTGGAAGGGAAAATTGAAGGAAACAGAGGGAGAGGAAGAAAAATAAATAACATGATGACGGACATAATGATGGGCCGGAGTTATGAAGAACTTAGGGAGATCGCATAGGACAGAGCAGCATGGAGGGAGCATGGAATTCATATGAAACATGTCGGTGGGCCGATCCACCAAAGAAGAAGAGGTAGAGAGAAGTTTACCTCCATTAGTCTTAACCGCCCATCTTATGGAATAGGTCAAGAAGTTAAGACGCATAACAGAATAGCCTCAATACATATGTGGAACAATTGAATAAGATGGACAAAGGAATTTGAAAGATAATTTTTTCCAATTCCATAATCTTCCAAAGTCTATAGAGTCCTAGTATCGCCATAACTTATTCACTTAATGTAACAAAAATGACTTTGACGTAACTTAAACATCAGTCCATCTCTCAGCATGGGTATGGAATATCACATGACTGGCTAACCATAAAAAATAACGTGGAGGGAACCTGCAGTTTCTAACGATAATCGGGCGATCCCTACTAACTTGTTAGTTTGTCTCTCTCCACTAACTCCAGCTTTTAATCCAAGTTATTTTCAGATTACATGTTAAATCTCTTATTTTTTCACATAACTCTCCGTTTCTTAGAGTTTTACCATTATACCAGATAACTGATTCCACAGTTCGCACCACATTGAAAGAAAAACCACATAGGAAGAAACTGGCAAGATGTCAATGCGGAGATGCACGGATGATCAAATTCCCGCACATAGTTTCATCCTTTTTCTCAAGAAATACCTCTAGATGTGCACCACCCAGCAAATTTTACCTCATCTACTGAAAGTTTTTGATATGGCGTCTATCCTAGTACGGAGCAGAAACATGGACTCTGAGGAAAGAGGATAAGATTGGGATGCAGGCGCTTCAGATGTGGATGTGAAGGAGGATGGAGAAAGTGCGATCGGAGAGCGAACGGAAACGAGACCTCAATCTGTAAAAGGTTAGAATATGCATCACTACTGACACCTAAACCTAAATTTACCCTTAGATAACGCCAAATAATAATCAGCCTTCCTTTCACCCACAACATCTCGCCAGAATCTTCACGTTATTTCTGACACGAATAGAACCAATTCCTCCTTGGCTGACTGAGGAACGCACGGGTCTCATACCTAAGAAGGGAGACTTGTTCAATCCGAAGAACTACCGCCATATTACCTGCCTCAGCACTAAGTACGGCGCTCACCTCCATCTTGAGCGACCTTTTCCTCCGCCAATTGAGTGCATATTTTTATAATTTTTCAAGTAAGTCGAAAGAAACATTCTAGCACCACATGTCATTTACGCATATCTTTATATTCGGTGGAACTCACCATACATTTAGTCATGTAAATGATACAAGAATTATATTCTACCTTTTTGCCTTAATTAAAGTACGCTACGACTTCAGATATTGATAGTTTTCGGCGCTGTATCCGAAATGTTGGCCAACATTATATTTAAATACGAAATTTCGAATCTTTGACTCAGCGTGTCACTTCCATATTTGCCTCATATGAACAGTTTTCGCGAAAATGGCTTTAATACTCGATAAAGAATTTTTTTACCTATGTTTCCCGCCGTTCTCGTATTCAACACCATTTAATTTCAAGCTCAATATCGGCACCACTAGCGTGGAAAGGTATGATTTTTATTGTTCATATCAGATAGAGGACACATCACAAGTAGCCGAAATATGAATAAAATGACATTGAAGTAATTTAAGGAGGAGCCTTAATGAGTTGTCTATGTATGTCGTCTACATGTCAATTTTGAGAGTTCTCAGTGACAGTATATGGAAACGATTCCTCCATTATTAAACTTATTGATCATTTCCATAACTAAATGTATGGTGACCTCCACCGATGTGCGTAAATGATATGTGGTCCTAGAATTTATTTTTCTACTTGAAACATTATGAAAGTGTGTACTCAATGACCCACGATTACCGCTCCAGCAACTTAAATGCATATTATAGGCACTTAGGGAAAAAAGTCATCTTTTTTATATGAATAACCAATTCCTACCTTTCCTCGCTGTATTTTTCGAAAATTGAACTTCAAATAACATTGCCTTAAATGCGAGAAATGGTGAAACATGGATAAAAATGAAATTTATCTATCTCCTATAAATTCCATTTTCACGAAAAACTGTTAACAAGAAACAAAAACTCCCAAGGAATTGAATGGTAATGAAATGTAGGCACCTATTTATTTGGTTTTTGAGTTATTAGCAAATAAATACAGGAACTGAAGTCAAAATTCTTTAATTCAATACATACTCGTGCACCTGACGGCTCAAAAGACCAGAAACGTTTTGACTAAAAAATATTCGTCGAACTGTCAGCATATTTTGTGCCATAACTTTGTTTTTTAAAAGATAAGGCTTATCATCAGTGAAGACAATTTTTTTCAACGACGCAAAGAAAAGGGTAGATGGAGTATTTGTTTTGACTCACACAGTGGCGGCGGAACGTCCTTAATGCGGGAATAACCAGCTCTTCCGATGCCAATGACGCGAAACGTGAACTCTATTGGCAAATATTGACCTCCACACTCGTTAAGCGATCCAATGCGACCGGTGGAAGCACCTCTAATAGATCGAAAACATGGTTGGGGGTAAGTGCGGCACTGATGACGCGGATTCAACCCACTTGATACCGCGACAATTGACAGGCGGACGCATCCATTACTTTTTGGACGAGCGGTTTAAACAGTTTAGTAAGGGTCACCTACGTCAAAGAATAATTCAAGCGAGTGCTTGCGGCACTCTTTGTAACCTTTCTCACGGCCTTGATATGAAAATGATTCAATACCCTCCTATTTAACCGTGAAAGTACGTGCTTTTATACCTGGGTTAAGTTTCGAATGATTGCATTATACTACAACTTATGTTTTGGGTTCTGTTGTATCATACCAAGAAATAATTATGACACGGATCGTTTTAGTGGTTTCCCACGTTTTTGTGGTTTCTCGTTTCAATATCAATTTTCACATCAGTTCGCCACTTAATTTGCGTAGTTTTTACAATTATATTACGTTTCCAAATATGCAGAAGTACCTTCTAGGTTCACATGCAATAATATTGCGACCAAGCGACATTCAGAGTAGCATATTGCGACGTAGCGAAGATAATAGTCACTTCCGGTGGCTATTTCGGAATTGAGAATAGCGACTGGGTCGCGATAATCTTGAAAATAGCCACTTGAGTCGAAATTCTGCCAAATAGCTCGGTCTCCATTTAATTCAGAATAGCGACCCAGAAGCATAAAATCTTTGCCATGGCCAAGAACCTAAGGATTTTTTCGATAGCATTAGATTAAATACTCGTAGTTCACCGGTAGTAACCAATCTTTACCTACCTATCGATTGCTAATAAAAACAATTTTTGTTTGCTTTTCACTTATGCCCGATTTTATAATATCTGGTTAAATATTTTTTCGTCATAATAACTGAACTCCCATCGATAATGCTCATTTAACATCAAGTTGACGTAAAGTAACGTAACAACGGTTTACAATAGCCAGGCATTATAAAACCAGGCCTTAGTGTTTCCGTATTTTTTCACCCGATATTTTACCGCCACAATACCATAGAAAACAGTCACTACCTCGTATAACGAAACGAAAGTTAAGTTAATGACGCCAATAATAACGGGTAGATCAACGTTATGCCAGGGAATGTATGTATGAGTATCATCAACCTCAGTTGACAAGAGTTAACAGTAAGTAGATGAATAAGGTGGTTCCCACGCGGCAAAGTGAGTCTAAGCATATGAGAAATACCACCTTTTTGCAGTTGGCGTATGACAATTCCTTCTTTAAAAAGTAAAATTCCTAAACTATTGAAAAGTAAGATTTGGTGCGTCACTAAAAATTCCGAATGTTTATGATGTTTGGTGTATAAAGGATACTTTTTAAAACCCAAGATGCGGAAGCCAATTCCGTTTCTTTGAAACTAACCCATATTGGCTTCAATAGCAGAAGAAACTTGCTGCTTAATCGAATAGTAAGATAAATTTCAATCTTAATTTTATTATAATTTTTAATGTCCTGGAAAATAAAAATTCTCATGTCAATTTTCTGCAAAAATTCCATTTTAAGCATCAAGACTTAAACCATTTATTCCTTTTCCTCTATCTCTTAACTATCAACCCGAAAACATACTCTTGGGAATTTACACCGGGCGTTTTACAGCAACAATATTGGACACTCAACCATATCCTGGGTGTTGAAAAAGCCATCTAACCACCCAGACAGGACTCGAACCCGCGACCCTGGGGTTGCCTGGTGAGGACTATACCTCACGAAAAAAAATTTCGTCCTGTACAATATTATACATATTCGGATTGACTAAGATCGTGCAGTACCGTGCCTTTTCGTACCGGATGTTTAGAACCGTTTAGGGAATAGCCATTTCTTAACTTCTCGATTTAGTGATACACGAGGTACGAAACCTGTGAATATTAGACTTTTTCGCACCGGATCACATCCCTGGCTCACAGCCACCAGTACTGATCGGGAATGATCGACTATGGTACAAATATTTGCATTTTTTACCATTCCTATTTTTCACCCACTCTCGCCTGAAAAGCTCCAGTAATCTCGTGCTGCACATTCGGGGTAAAAATTACCGTGGAAAGGTAGAATTTCGTTGATATGACCAAATGCATGACCCGTTTTTTTTTCGAGAGTAGATACATACCATAAAATGAAAAAAGTGAATTTTCCTTCATTGTGTAGTAAAACCTACCGCAGTTGAACAGGGCCGAGATACATCCAGATATACAGAAGGCCCGGAAGCGGTGCCATTGTTTGGAAATGCCGAAAGTGAGTCACGAATGACCACCTCAAACCAACTCGGCGAGCACCTCGGAATTGTTCCGTTTCCAGCTCGGAGACCCCGGATCTACGCAGCAAGCGATGGCGGTGTTTTTATGAGTACGCAGTCAAATCGAGAGACAGCCAGTATACTGTTGCGGCTCTTTCACGCGACCTCGGGCGCCACAATGGACCGGCGGGATTCGGCTAAATGGAGGAAAATTAATCCCTGATAAGCATATCAATTCGATGAGCCTCAAATTTCACTATTGACATCCCAAAGCTGTTGTTTTCTTTTTACCAGCACTTCACTAATGACAATGGTCGCCCCCAATTCAACAAGGGAGAAGAAAAAATCACCTCATTGCACAAGCTTGATAAAGCAACAAGCACTTCCTCATTTTTTCAAGATAAAATTAGCAATTCCTGAAAAAAAACTTAAATTAAATTACAACATCCCATAGAATTTTTGGACCGAAAGTCAAAACTACGATGCAGGATAGCTAGTTAAGTGGAAAAATACTCGATATCGCTTGCTTATCTCCAATGATATCAGCATTTAAAGGAAACTTATCTCAGAAGAGAATTTATTAGTCCCTGTCAATGACTTCCATTTTTTCGGGAATCCGATAGTTTGGGGTCTTCTCCATTGCCGTTCCCAAAGACATTTTTGCGTGACTCAATCGCGTAAACTGCCCACCTTTCGTCTAGCTCCTCCCTCCCAACCTATCAGGTGGGTGATCTATCTATGGGTGGCCCAACCGGGAGCTCCCACCTGTCCAGTTCTAGGGGGTCAATGGATAGCGCAAGACCTTCCACTTCACCAAGGTTGCAGTCCACGGAAAAGGGTAGTAGGTTAGAAACTTTTCAAAATATTGTAATGATTAATCCCAGAGTTTGATTCGTATTTTGAAGCATCGCTTTAATTTGCGGTGCGACTTCATGAGGTAACTATCTCCGACTTACGATCGAAAAGGAAGGTTTGGTCAGCCTATCACAACAATTGCATAAATAAATGAATGCAGCAACAACTCCAGGAAACGTCAAATTCAAGATTACGACGGAAAATCAAAATTCTGCGCAATTCGCTCTTTAATTGAGAAACTCGTCTTCCAACTCGTTATGCAAAATAATTCCAACGCGAGACCATGCGTTTTAAACCCCCTCAACCGCTGCTCTGCAACAGCGGGGGGGGGGGGGGGTTGAAGAGTCAAACCCCTAAGAATTGTACAGGGGCGGGGCACACTTCCTGCGTGGCAATGCGGCAAAGTTTAATGGACGTAGCTCCTCTGACCCGCGTCGGACTCCCTTTCGAGATCACTCAGGCACGGAAAGAAAAGGGTTTTTTACCCCTGTGACTCACGTGTTCGAGGAAGTCTGCGCACTCTACGTGTGGCTGAGAGCATCTAAAGACTACACAATGGTCTCTAACTCTCGGTCTGTAACTTTTGTTACGCATCGATAAACGTCAACTGTCTCTCCTCAAGACTTAATCGACATTGACGAGTCAAACCTGCGAGGAACTGCCATTCTTTGACACATATTTTTACAGAATTCTCTAACCATATAATTAGACTTGCCTCAATTTTCTTGAGAAAACGTTTTAAAAAATTCCTGAAAAATTCTCGAGCACTTTATTCCTAAGCATATTCCATAGAATTTCTTAGAACATTCTGTAGAACTTCTTTGCTCTATTCCGTAGCATTCCTAAAGATGTTCTGCAGGAATTCATATATTTTAGCTTCAATTGGTGTATTTACGCAACAATAATTACAACAAACTATTATACAGAGAAATCGCACTGGCCTCTATGCATATACTCTGTGCCACTGAGGTCAGTTCTATTCATAAGCAACATTTGCGAATTCCCAAGGAGTTCGGATCGTAAATATTTTCACGGGTAATATTCGCTCTCGTTGTTGCCGTAAATAAGGAACTTTAAATAAGGAGTGGTTTTGTGCAGTATATATGCGTACGCTGAGTGTATGGGGACGAATCAGCTGTCAGCGGGCAGAGGTTAACGTATGTTTTGTAGCCAAATTAACTCTTTTTTTGACGTTGACGATTCAACGCTAGCCATCGAGCAGAAATGTAAGAATGTACAGCAACATACCGTATGCTGAATGTACATTTCTAAACCATTGATGCAGTAGTTATTTCAAAACTTCTTCCACGCAATTAACGGTGGTGAATGTTTTTTCAAGGAGGAGAAAGATTTGTCAAGAGGTCACGATGATAGACCTGCTTAAAGCACAATATCAGTTTTTTTCAATAGATGACAGAGTAAGGACAAAATGATAAGTGACAAATGGACATGAATGCTATTAAATATTTCTTAAAAGTACTGTCGTGAAAACAGAAAATCCGAAAGCAGGAACTACTTTTTTGTTAACCTACACCATGACTGTCCAGACTATATCGACTTTTCCTTTTCTGAAATGAGGCAGGCAACTAACAATAATCACATTTTCTGGGCGTTACTTCGCCAAAGTCATAGAATACTTTAAAACTACGCATTTTTATTCTAAAACCGCAGGTCCAAGATTTACTTTCCAATTACACACAGCAAGAGCGAAGAGACGTAGTTTTAGAACCACTAGATTTCCCAAAATAACGTTGTAAAAAATTGGAGAAGCAAAGCCAAATTATTCTCGCGATGGGTGGGGACGTGAGACAGTCAAAATGTTTCCGCATTGGGAAAAAGCATATTAATGCATAATAAAAAAGCAGATTCCATCACTCAGAAGTTACATTACAAATATTACAATAATTAACAATTATATACGACCAACATCCCCAATTGTTTTATTGTGATTTCCATTGACTCATCCATACCCAACTCTTTCTAGAACACTGAATGTTTTTACTTGAAGAGACAAATATACATATTTATGATTTAAAATATGTATCGATAGAGGTCAACATAAATAAATATAAAAATGAAACAAAAATATCTTAACACTTTTTTACAGACATTTTTTATAAATTTAAAATTGCGTAATTTAACTTGGAATAAAAAAAACTTATTGTTAGATTTTATACAATTATGTCATATGAACTCAACAGACTTTTATGCATGAAATAATTTACATTTGACGACGTTAACACTTATCATATCTTAACTGCAGCTGAATAGCGTAAAATCGGTGAGCCGGACATTTAAATCCGAGCCTTTACGAATCAGAAACACGTTATCCCATTTTCGTACGCTTTATACTCCGCAGAATAAATTACCGTAGGTACACATTATTGCAAAAAATGCGAGAGGAACTTTTGAAACAAAAATCAAGTAAATATACCAATTGTTTAAGTTATGCAAAAATATAAATTTGTGGTTTAACTCTTATCCTTTCATGTCCACTGTGAATCAGCGTTCACAAAAATCCTCTTAAAGTGAAGTATTTAAGTCATGAAATGAACACATGCCAGAAATTTCAATTTTATAACTCTTGTTAAGAACTGAGCGTTGACTAGGTAAAGAATGAAAGGGTACATTAGAACATGGCCTGTACAGTAGTAGAGATTATCTTGTTTGATTTCATTTCTAAATCAATGAATAAATACAAAATTATTCAAAGCATCCCTCAAAATTTGCCTTCAACCCGACAACTTCATCGTATTTGGTCAACTAATGAAATCACTTTCTTCGAACCCCGGAAGGGTTGCAGAAAGAACACTGCAATCCCACATGAATCATTTATTTGCACGACCGGTTTCGACGTAGAGCAGAATCATCAGGTGAACTTCAGGGACCTGAGGATGCTGCTCCGCGGCGAGACCGGTCATACAAATAATAATAGCTTCATGTGGAATTACAGTGTTCTTTCTCCAACCCTTCCTGAGATGGGAGAACATATGGTGACGTCGGGATCCCTCAAAATAATAGAAACCTTCTTAAAAACTCAGTTGGGCATTGCCCCTCTTTATTACACGTCTCTTTCTCTTCAAAATTTCTAACAACAATCCCCTCCTTTATCAACCATTATAGCAACCTTCTTCAAAACAAAAACAATAAACAACTTAAAACATCAACCCACCGAAACATACATCAACATACAAATCAATACCATCAAAAACAAAACAACGAACGAAACCAAATACACAAAGCCAAACAAAACAAATAAAAATGGAGCCCGACAAGGCACGACGTTACAATATTCCACCTAGTGAGGCCCGAAACCGTTTCCGACTTTCTTTGAAATTAAAGAGTCGAAGTTCTTGGCCACTCGCACTATTAGATCTCCACGTGGAAAGCAATCGACGCTAGGCTAGAGGAAGTCAACATGTAAACGAAAGGTATTCAATATTAAAGCAGGAAAAATATAAACCGGATCTTACCTCGACACGTGAAAATAACAAACAAGGCATTCGTAGAATAAATGGTAACTTCCGCGGCATAAATGCCGCGGCGGATTTATCATGATATTGATTTCTGAGAGTGAAGCAAATGCTACGTGGACAACTGATATCCAAATTATTATGAAACGGTAAAGGGAGAGCAGGACAAGTAAATGTATACCTGCGTATCCAATACGCAAACCTGCATATCCATGATTATCCAAGCATGTCGTCACACGAAGCTCAACTTCCGGCCACCAACGCTCAACAAAAAACGGAACACAAGAGGTTTAAAGTGATTTTTCGGTGACAATAGACGAAAAAACAGAATGGCCGGACCGCCCAGCACTACTAAACTAGTTCACGAACAGTCCCGGACTTCAGATCGGCACCCAGGGCCCCTAGGCATTGAACAGAGTCGAGGCCCCTTCTTTGGTAATATAACAACAACCAAAATATGTATTTTATGTTCCATTAAATATTACCTATGGTCAATTATTTTCTATTTCGAATGAAAATTTTGATATTTTCCACGCCCTGTGTCCTCAACATGCACCCTTACGTTCCCTAGCCGGGGGCTCCCACCGAGGCTGAAGTTCTCCGCTGTTCGCGAGACTAAAATTTCTCTCCTTCCAAGGAATAACTCAAATGTATTGTAAAAACACTTTTACACACAAAAGGTTTCAAGAAAAGCAAGTTACTCATTTAGGATACCCTTTTGACAATTCCTCTAAAGTTATTTGAACGTATATGAGCACGCAATCGGTGTATTTCTCGCTCAAATTCAATGTCATATTACTTAGTGTCACCACAGAACCACTACCGCAGAATACGTAAAGCGACAATGGTTGCAATAATTTTTTACGCAATCCAAAATTTCCTGAGAAAGTTTCATCCCGACCAGCCGCTAATTAGTAGTGACGAACAGTGTGATAGAAAACAGCTTTTTGAAGAGAAAAGATTACTCGGAAGTAATGTCTAAGTAGCCTTCAAGTCTGATTTTACATTTCTGAGTTCAATCAAATATTTATGGACTCCAACACAAGTTCAGCGAAGGAAAAATACGCTTAGAATTTGAAGAGGTTCTTTGGTATCAACTGATCGAATTATTTTGTAACATATCTTTCATATTTCCCTCACGTGAACACGACATGAATAGGAAAATCATGCGCTGATCTTAAAAACTTTCGTGTTTGCAGAAATATTCTAAATATACTTATTCTATTTAAATCGAAATTAATTTATTCTTCAGCCTAAAGATCTTCGCTACAAGTTAACCTGAATGAATAACGTATGCAATTTTCCTTTTGAGCCACTTCTAAACATAGAATTCGTCAACATTCACCCAGCAAATGTTAGTGGTTCTATGTGCTTTGAGCCTAATTAACTGGCTATAAACACATGGTTGAAGTGCGCAACGATCATCACATAAATAAATATACGCAGCAACCAATTTGGCCAATCTGTGTGTAGGTACTCATTGCACCCTGATGGAAATTTCCCTACAAGGATTCCCTAGAACTGAGGGAAAAGCAAGGGAAAAATTGAAAATTCCTTAGAAAAAATTTATTTTCTAAGGAAATGTCCTAAAACTCTAAGGAATGTTTTCCTAGAACTTTTTTCCGTTGAAATGACAGACTTCGGTCATAAATTTCCCTTGAAAAAAATGCAACTTAGGGAAAACCTTCAGGCATAGGAAAAATTACACCAGCAATTGCATAGAGTGCAGTGTACAATGTATATTGCATAGAGTGAATGACAACAGAAGAAAAAATATATATTCATAAAACAAAAAAATGCTCTTTATTGTTTCATGTATACAACCATAGGGTTATCACATTTAATCATCATGAGACTGACAAAATATTTCTCAATAAAAAAAGATGTGCAACCATTATAAAAAATCACCTCTCACATTCTATTACATTTGGTGTAAAATAAATATATTCTAAGCCATTGCAACCCACTTTCAAAAGCATTTCCCAGGGAAAACGCATGCTAGGGAATTTATTCCCTAGGGGTATATTTTCTAGGGAAAACGGGTGTTCAATTTTCTAGAGAATTTTTCAACAGGGCAGCTAGTCCGAAGTTCATAATAGACCAGCGGTTCCCAGCCTTTTTCCAAATCTCGAACTCATTGACAGCTCATTCCCCTTGGATACCTCGCACCACTATCAGTTGGACCCCTCGCAGTATGGGAATACGATTGCCACACTTCCGCCCGTACCCAGCTTTCCTCGCATAGGTACCCCTTAAAACATCAAACCCCAGGCTGATAACCCCAAGGCATAAATTATAAATCAACCGTTCGGAAAAAGTTTATCTTCACTTGAAACACTTTTCCAAATCTAATTAACAAGTTACAGATTACACCTTTTTTGTTCTTGATGAACACTCATAATTACAATCGAGACTTTAAGAGCGATGAATTACATGTAAACTACGCCAGTGACAGGAGCTCATTATGCAATTATTCTTTGGCGAAAAGCACACATGAACATTGTTCGCAAACACGCACATGCCTCTCAGATAGGGCACCAGTTGATGGAAATTAGCCCTTTAAAAATGATTTTCCTTGATCGGGATTGGAGTCTGAATCTCCCTATTGTCGGCAATTTGCACTAGGAAGTTACTCCACCTGCGAAAATTCCACAGAGGAAACATCATCCACCTTGACAGCCACCCGAACCCGGATCACTCGATATCACCAAGAGTGCTTTAGCAAGTCTAGTTACCCGATGAGGTCTTCTCCCATGTGGATTTTTGTGAGCTTTAAAAAGAGCTAATGTTCCCCGACAGCCGTAAATACAATGTCAGGAAGCAGTCGTCTCATCCGCACTGCGCCACTGCCCACGAAGTTAAAGCCAAACTTTGAACACCAAGGGGTTCACTTTTGACAAATTAAAGGTCCGCCCGGTTAACGCGGATGATTCTTTCTCTTTAAAATGTTCGCATTTTCGGGTGTTCGGCTAGTTCGCGTCATCCCCAAAATTTGCCTACAGATGCTCTTTGGAAGAAAAAACCGACTGATTCTTAGTGTTGGCGCTATGATATACAAACTATCAGCCAAGATGCGCCAGGCACACGTTTCTTCCAATGAATCAAGAACGTAATCGTGACACGAGGTCAAGGAGCTGTATTTTCCCGTAAACCACTTGCTGGAGTGGAACAAAACTGCCTACTTTCCGAATTACAGAAATTCACGGTGAAAATTCAATTCACCTGGACTGGGACTCGAACCCTGACACCTCGATGTCGGAAAGAGTGATTGAACCAATCCAGCTACCATCTTCCATCATTTATTTCAGAGAGGCCTCGAGGAATACGTAAAATTTTTACCACCAGGCACTTTCATCACTTTTAAGGTCGATAAACATAACTTCAACAGTTTTTAAGATTTACAAATCACTACGAATGCATAAATTATACCTACGATTCGCAGTCACGCGCGCGGGTGCAAGGAAATACACCTAAATGGAAATAAATTCGCCATGAAACAATCATTTACTTCATCTAGTTCATACAAACAAATAGCCCATATGCAATAGAACATCTAGCACGTATAAATCCCCGCTTGAATTCTCTTTAAATTGGGATGACTTGATGGTGTAACTGGCTAACACACCTGACCGACGATTGGGAGAACTGGGTTCGTATCACGGTCAAGTCAAATGATTAGTTCACGGCGAATTTCATCCCTTACGGTTCATATAGTTTTTAGAAGAATTATGATACGATAATTTTGAAGAGTAAGAAACACGAAATAAAAAACTATAGCGCGTAAGTATATATGGCCAACCTAGTCCAGATATTCCAGTTGGAGCTCCAAAAAAAGCATCAATACCTAAAGAAAAACTCAGAAAATTCTATCACTTTTGCGCCAATCAAAGAAAAATCTAAGTAGTTAGGTATATGTGCTAACCTTTGCGTCTCCGGACCAACCCGGCGAGCCTTCCTCTTCCACGGTTTCCACGGCGAACCCTTCTTGAAGACCATGGCCTTTCCTCCGCCGTCACCGTTCTCGCTTTTCTCCATCTCGGGGACCGCCTAAACGGAGGCTGTAAGCAAATATGACGAGAGATTTCAAGTGAACCCCAAGTGAGCTTTTTCTGGTGGCCCGGGGGGGGGGGGGGGAGGTGGAATGAGGGTGGGAGCAAGAGTTCCTTTTCCAAGGAATCCACAAGGAGATACACAAGCAAACGCAAACGATCTCTCGCTAAGCAGAGTAAAGATAGTGCCCGGAGAGAAGTAAATATATCTCCCGCGATGGCGTTGAGATAATGACCCAGAAGAGAAGTCAATTTCTCTCCCTCCGCCTTGCTCCTTATCTGCGACACGACAATAACACTTTTCGGTGGAGCACACTTAACTTCTCTCCCTGCTTATGTAACCCTATTTTCCCTTCTCCCTAGTGCACCTTGAGAGGCACCGGGGAACCACACGAGCACTCGTACCACTAGCACCACTCTTTACGGACTCCGATACACGTGTGAAGCGAAGGGAAGTCGCTAGTGTGTTTGATCTGTTCCGAGTGAACGATTCACTTAGGGGAAAACACACGAGAACCAATCAGCGCCACAGGCGGTGCTGATCCGTTCACTCCCTCTACCTATTACTCCACCACTCAACCTCTCGGGCGATTAGCTCCAAGAACAATTACTCCAACGATGTTCCTGTTTTTCTATAGTTCACCATCAGGAGACTACCTACTCGAACCTCTGGAACTAAATGGTACAGCAGCTTCACAATCAGTCCCGTCGGTAAGCAAGCAAAAAGTTGACCACAAAGAGCACACTCTTGAGCATAAAGTTAAGAAAGTAATGCCCGGCTTGTGATCGGGTAAAGAAATTATTAAAATAAAAAAACCGACAATAATTACTTGAAAGTAGCACAGGAAGAACAAAAGTACGAGCTGGAAGTCCGGAGGCTAATACCCAAATTGTCGCCTCGCAAAAGAAACTCCTCGATCTTTGGAAGGTCTAGGAGTCGGTAAACCTTTGGAAGTATTATAAACCGAGCACAAGTACGACTGTGACGTTAAATAAGTAATAACCGACCTGTGGATTGGCACAGTAACTTCTAAAAAGTATGAGGTTCAAGTTCGGAAAGTATTGTCCAAATTGTAGCCTGCTATAGCAACTCCTCAACCTATCCGTCGATAATTACTTGGACGTAGAACCCAAGAGCCAGGTAGAAGTCCAGGTATGACCGACTATCAAACAATACGTCTGGTTAAGTAGTGAAATATACTACATGAAATGCACAAGTCCGGAAGGTTTTGATGTGTTAATCGTAGCTGAAAACATTCACCGATCTACAGGTTAGTTCACTGGGTGGTGGGGTGGCTAAATAACGTTCTCAATACACAGAGCGAACCGTGGTAGCCACTTGAACAGTCAACAGTCCGTTCGATCACCGATCTTCAAGTTAATTCACCGGGTGGTAGGGTCGCTAAATAACGTTCTCAGCAGTCCGAGCGCACCGTGCAAGCCACTGCACAAACCAACACTTAGCTGGTACCGAAAAAGCAAACACCATTCGCGGCGACTGTCGGCAAGACATCGTCACGGGAGTAGAGGGAGCTCGCGACGATTGGAGTGAGCATCTTAGAGCTCCGCTCGCTTCGCTCTGTAAGGGAAGAAGAAGATCCAACCCCTTTCCACGGCAGACAAACGAGAAATGCCCCTCCGGCATCCTTTACCCCTTTCCTCCACCACTTCCCTTCCCCCTTTTCCGCCCTTTCGGCATAAGATTCCCCTACTCCCCTCTCCACACACGACGCCCCTCTCCTCCCCCTCCCTCGACCGAACTACTTCCTTCCCTCACGGCGAAGACGCGGTGGACTTCCCGAAGACACACTGACGACGTCGGTGGAAGAAGCACTCTTGGCGGGCTAGATTGACCGCATTAGCACTTGGGAGTGACGTCAGGCGGGATGATAGTGGGGAAGAACAACATGAGGGGTCCTTCATCAATCCACTGACAAGGACGTATCGAACTCTAACGGAGAATTCTCCGTTGGTCTCAATTTCGCCCGAGCAAGTCACTTCGCAGCCCCCTTGCATACGGTTAAGGGGAGGGGGTTAGAGTAAGGCATCAAGTGGGTAGGTAGTAGGGAATCAAGAACAGGTAACAGAGTTAATGTATAAAAATTGAGCAGCCGCGATCAATCGACGGGCAATAATGAATCGAATTCTCTACCGGAAACCTCAAACGGTCTAAATTTCGCCCCCGAAAAATCACTTCACACGAGGAATGGAGGGAGAGAATGGAGGGGGAGATCCTCCGTCCAGTTGATCGCAGAAACACTCAAGAGTCAACAGGACGGTCTCAATTTCGCCCATGCATTTCACGCTTCTCGCACTATTCCTCCCTTCGTTTCACCGCGGAATAACATAAAGGTCAACAGGACGGTCTCAATTTCACCCAAGTTGACTGAATCACGCTTTCCGCACTATTCCACCGTTGATTTGATCGTGGAAACACTTAAAGGGTCAACAGGACGCTCTCAATGTCGCCCACGCGAGTCACGTCTTCTGCACTGTTCCTCCGTTCGGTTGATGGCGGAATCACTTCTGGTACCCGGAACGATCTCAATTTCGCCAATGCGATTCTCGCCTTTCGCTGTTCCTCCGTTCGGTTGATCGCGGAATAACATAAAGGACTCAATTTCGCCCGCGCGTATCACGCCGTTTGCACTTTTCATCCGTTCAGTTGATCGCGGAAACTCTTAAAAGGTCAACACGACGATCTCAATTTCGCCTAAGTTGAATCGAATCACACCTTTCGCAATGTTCCTCCGCTCGGTTGATGGCGGAAACACAGAGTCAACAGGACAGTCTCAATTTCGTCCACACGAACAACACCTTTCGCACAGTTGCTTTCGTTCAGCTGGAACACTTAACGCTCACCAGGGAAACAAGAAACACCCGTGTTTCTGTCCGACCAGATTAAATATAAAAAACAAGCGACCGGTAGCTCACACTACGGGTACGATACTGCAGCAGGAAGCTCGAACGACCGTGTAGAGAGCGTTGGAGGTAAAGAGATTGGGCAAGTCAGGCTTCTAACCACCCCCGCCGCCCCCTGCTTTTTCCCCGACTTCACAAAGCAAACTCTCTCTTTCTCTCTCCTCCCGATCGCGTCGGGACTAATTAGCGCGGCGGAAGAGGTGCAATCGGTTCGGGGCGGGGTAGGACACCGGCGCGGTGTGGCTGGGTGGACACGGACCGTGACGGCTAGGCCCACCGAGAACGGCTGCACCGGGCGTTCGTCACGCATAACACGCGCCGCGCTCGGAGAAGAATGGAGAGCTTGTGGATGCAGTGCGGAACAATGGAGTGGGGAGAGTTGAGAGGGGGGGGGGGGAAATAAGATGGAAATTATCAGAACACATTGATTTATGCTCCTTTATTTGCGTGAAAAGAATACAATGGTAGCATTGTGGTATTCAGACTCTTCACGGCACCGTTTCCTCGAATATATTGTGCCGCCGTAAGCTAAAGGGTGGTTTGAGAAAGATATCACTTCACATAAAGTTCAATGAATTTGGCCTCCAGCATTATCACATAAACACTTTGTAAATTTACAAAACAAGTTTATTTAACCCACAGGTTTAAGTCCTAACCGTTAACCTCCCTGTAAACATCCCCCCCCCCATCTTAATCCCGTTGTGTCATGTCTTCCCCCCTTTCCTTCCCCACTTATGTCGCCTCTCCTCTCACCCTCCTCCAGCCCATACCTAAATATACCTAATGCTCGCAGATGTTTGCTACTTTACCTTGATAATGGCAATGTCTTGCTGAAACCTAAGTCAAAGGTTAAATAAACTTGCTGTGGAAATTTACAAAGTTTTTCTGCGATAATGCTGTCTGTCACACATTTCCACAAATTATTATTTATAGAATAGCATAAAAATCTTCGCATAAATATGTGAGCGGGATATTCTTCAATTTGTATGGTGTGTATTGTGTAAGTGCAATTTTTCAAACTAACTGAGCACGGGCTTGTTCATACTAAATACGATGAGGATGTGTACTTTTAATCTCTTCTAATGGACTTTTTTCTTTTGTCTGTTATGTGACCATGCAATGATCGTCAGTGTACGCTCTATGCAAAAATTATCTCATGGGTCGGAAGGCCACCGACAATAAACGATATTATAATTATTAAATAAAATCAAAAGTTGAAGCTCTTGCGTGATGGAAGGATATCATGATTTAAAAAACAAACTTATGGATATAATTGTTTTATAAATCATATCATTGTTATTAAGACCAAAATATCAGCCTTTTATCTAACTATTTTTGGAAATATTTGCAAAACATACAAGCCGTTTTCCATGGGATTCGATACGGCTTTGCTCTACAGAGAGCCTTTATTTACAAAAAAATGCGGAAGTTAAGTTCTGACGCATAGTTCACGTCAGAAATGCGAAGATAAGTTTACACTGGCAAGTTACTTCCGGTATTTTCTTCTGCAAGAGATTGCGAAGGATTTAACTATTACGAAAACATTTTCAGGATTTAGTGAAGAGCCAGATTGGTTGATATTTAAACTGGCAACAATACTACGCTTCTGCAAGCAACTTGCAGAAACTTTTAAAAGTTCTGCAAGCGTACTTCATTAGCCATTTACACGTGCAATTTACGCCAAAAGTCATTTGCTAGAAGTAACTTGCGTAATAAACTTGCTAGTGTAAACCCACATTAAGGGTTTTAAGAATTATCCCATACATGCGTTTAATCTTCTTAAGTTTATTTTCGGGATCTTCGATTTATACCGGGGATATTTCACATCCAATATGAATTAAACTGGACTCTTTAAGGCTTTGTCACATTGAAGATTTAATAAATGGCAGGAAACCAAAATAGCCTCGGAGCCATAACGACATCATCACGAAACTCATCGATTCACGGCGCATTACGCTAGGTCACGTTTCGACACTCATCTAATAACAACGACGTCAGTTATTGTAAAATTTTCTTAGACAGTGATGGAAAGTCTTATCAGATCGTTATTTCTATTTCTACTTTTGGACTTTTTCTACGGTGAAAGTTTCGGTGACTCTGGGCTGGGGAACTTCTACATTAGGATTCTGACGTGTTCCATCGTGAGCAAGCATGCTTGTTCTTGCAATTTCTTCATTTTATACGTATGGCTAAAGTAATTCCCGGGTAATTACACTAATAGGCATGTACTATTCCATATCGTGGCTCGTAGATCCCGCAAAAATCTTCTCTGCTTGTTCTTTTCGTACAGAGAATACACTATTGATGGCAGCAGACAATGTTCTCTTCTCGGCCGTCAGCCGATCAGCGCCCAATTCATGAATTTTCCACATGGGGTGTGGCATGGGGTCTATCAGTCCACGAAACTCTATTCATAAATATGGAATTCATGAAAAAATTTACGAAATAAATTACCGTGGGACACCGGCTTAATACCTTCCTCCTCATCTTATTGCAACTGTTGGTAAGGATGGCGGAATTCCGAAGTCCCTGGCAGGGGAATGGTCGAATCAGATGCGCGCTGAAAAATCAATCAGTGGTCCCGTTTCGTCAGTAATTCACAATTAGCTAACTTTGCAGACATTGACTGAATATTGGCACGCGCGTGCGCAGCCTGTTTCTGAGAGTTTTTATGAAAAAATTCATGAATAAATTTTTAAGAAAAAATTTACCGTTGGACAAGTTTTAGCCTAGCGTGTAGCCTCCCTGTCTCCATCGGGTCCAACCATTAATCCTCCCAAAAGCCGAGTCAAGCTCTCCTTTCGCCTGCAGAAGTTGTCAACGAAGCGCGCTGCTTTTCTTTGGATGCATATTTCATTTATTTCTCGGATCAAGTCTAACCTATCAGAAACACGAATGCTCACGGCTTACTCTTGGTGTGGCCTAACTGGAGCTACTAGCTCACAGACATTCCTAGTTCCAACACTTTCTAACCAGCTCCACAGGGTCTAGGCCCGCCTGGGCGAGACCCTAGTAGACACGCTTTCGGCCGAATAGTCATAACGGTGGCTCCCGGCGCAAGAGGTCAACAGGGTCAGATATTCATCTCACTCTCACACGTGCTCCCTCATGAGTAAGATATTTCAAACAACATCCCAAGGATAAGCGGCCGGTGAAAAAGAGATTGGGGATCGCCCGGCCAGTAAAGAAAACGACCAGACGAGTTGACCCCGCAAAACATGGGTCACTCTCCCGGGTGGAGAGCGCAGTAGATTCAGGGGAAAACCCCACGAGAAGCTGGGCGAAAAAAATGAAGGATGAGAGCCAATCAGCACCCGTATTTCCGCAAGCTTTTGCCGGAAGCGATGGAGTTCGGTGGCCGGTGAAGAATTGACGCCGGGCCGACAGATGAATGTCCAGGAAGAATAAGCCTACTCTTAAGGTGGTTGGTGCAATTTTGCTTACTTACGGATTTGCGTGAAACTTTGCATGCCTGTTCTCATTAGTGATAAATGTGAAAAAAAAATCATTTTACGGATTTATTTTTTTGGCAATTCAAAGCTATTTAAACACGTGACCTTATGGCACAAGACATATACTTCGTAATAATTCGGTTACACACGTACAGATTTTCTTCTAAACGCAAAATAATGTATTTATTATTATTGTAATTGTTAATAATAAATATCAAGGTGTCGCTCCAGGTCCAGCATTCAAAAACAAGCATATTTCAGCATAATTTCGTCTAAAATTGTCAAAATGCCGCGCCCAAAACTGAAATCACAATGGTACTTGTACTTAAATGATATTTTAATAAGCTTTTGGGAGGTATGTTTTTGGCAGTTTTTGTTTTGGTAGACATAACTTTCTTGGAACGATGAGCTAGTTCGGATTCTATCCCCAATTTTGTATAGTTTTTTTTGTACGAAAGGACCATTATTATGAAATATGTTTTCTTGTTTGATTAATATTGACTACTTTGGCAGAAAAGTGCCATGAATATAAAATTCATTAATGTATGGTTAATCCTTACGAATAGTAAATGTTTTTTATGATATTTTATTGAGTTTTTTTTGGAGCGTTATAATATAATTCTTGTATCATTTCCATTACTGACAACATGGTGAGGTCCAATGCATAAACAGGTGCACTTCGTTCCTAGTATATTTTCTGACTACATTGAAAAATTATTGAAATGAGCACATTATGACCACGATTTCAGATAGGAGCCACCTTAAAAAGGTTTCATTGCGACTTTGCGAGTCAACACAAACACTATCTCTCAGGTTATGGATTGTTCAGTTAAAAAATATTGCATTCACTGATGACATGACTTAGAAATTTAAAGTTAAAAAAAAATATGCAGATTATTCGACCCAAAAATTTTAAGGCATACCCACTTCTATCATGGCAGAGGAGCCGACTGCAGTGCCATTTCCATAGAACTAACGAATTTTGACCAACCAAATGTTGCCATAGTTTGTACACTTAAAAATAAATGTACTTATAAAATAACACAGGCACACAAAAATAAAAAAGACCTTCAATAAAAAATTTCCGGAACGTTTCGACGGTCAAGCTCTCTTCGACCGACCGATACGATAAGGCTTGACCGTCGCGTCGGTGTAAAGACGTATCGAAAATTCTTTTGCGGGTACTTTTTTATTTTCGTGTGTCAGTGTGTATTTAAGCATGTGTATTTTTATGCGTGTAAACTAAGGGAACTGTAATCAAAATGCTTTACTTTTTCACTATTACCCTTGATATAAAATTCAATGAAATTGGCCTCATTATGAAGAAAAATATCTCAACTTTCTAATGATAATAAAATATCAGCCACCCATTTCACTTCTTTTCGAGATTTTTTCAACAAAATATACATACAGTTTTCCAAGGGATATGGTGTGGCTACGTGTCCAGAGAATGTTTCTTCAAGTTCTACCGCATCGATCGCGTCGGAATAGTAACAGTGTGAAGTACGCATGCTTTATTGGTGGTTCTTCGGGTTTCCGACCGGGTCGAACTCTCCATTTCTGCCGACGTTTCGATGAACGAGTAGTTCATCATCATCAGGGCATGATGAACAGGGCAGGGATGATGAACGACTCGTTCGTCGAAACGTCGTCAGAAATGGAGAGCTCGACCCGGTCGGAAACCCGAACAACCACCAATATCGCTACACGCCGGGAAAACCTTAGATATTTCATAACACATGCTTTCTCAACAATTTTCAAAAATAAATATATTTCTCACCGTAACACTTGAAAAACATCGAATAAAACCTTCGGTTGAGAAGGCGTATTGAGCGTACGTCATGAAACAAATGAGTCAAGTTAAAGGTTCATATATGTATAATTAGTTGTGTTACTATCTAATAATACGTAAAAAATGATGGATAACATAGTCATGTAAATATTATTAGTACAAATTTAATTTGCATTTCACTGTGAATAGTAAAATACCTGGATGCCGTTACTAACGCTTACAAAATATAAACACATGTGCTAAAGAGCAACGTTGTTGACGGTAGCTGCGTGGTTGCCATGCATATTCTGGCGCACAATGGCTTTATTAGTGTGCCGTGTGTTCCACAGTGCGGCACTTTTGAAGGCCCGCGTCATGTTTATGAGTGCCGCGTAGGAGGCGCAGGGGGAGAGGATTTTCGTCGCTCATCGCCAGAGAGTTGGTGATATTTAGGACGGGCTCGGTTGGTGAAGAGCTTCATTCTGAGTTAAGCGTTTTACGGAGCAGAAACGTGTACTCTGAGAAAGGAGGACGAGAATTAGGCCGCAGGCGTTGGAGACGTGGGTGTGGAGGAGGATGGAGAAGGTGCGGTGGACGAAAAGGAAGGAAAATGAGGAAGTGTTTGACATGGTGGGTGAGGAGAGGAAAATTCACTATGAGATTAGGGTGTAATGAAAGACGAAGGGTTACTTAGAGATGTAATTGAGGGAAGGATGTTGGGCAAGCGGGGAAGGGGAAGAAAGAGAATAGGTTTCATGTATGGGATGAAGAAAGGACGTAGGACGTCCATGTAGGAAGTAAGGTGAGATGAAGAAAAAAATATTGTAGGTAGTTAGGGCCCATCACGTAAAAAAATGTGGAGGATTTTTTCTGACTTCCTTTGACACCTACTTTTAACCGGTAGATGACCGAAATGAATATTGAAAAAATATTCAAATCGAACGATTTCGGGAACATGCAGATGATTATCTTAAAATAGGTGGCAGCATATTTAGCTACACTTCCCTTGGAAAACAACCTTTACGCGGTGAAGGGCTTGCCCGTTCCAATTGGACTGGTGCGAGCAATAATAATTGCTCCCGGTAGGACCACCCATGATAGGTCGAAGGGTAATTCACTTAATAATTATACCGTTGGGTCTTTCGTGCCATTTTAAGCATAAATTTCTTTGACGCTTAATTTTTTTTCCTGACAGGACGATTCCCACCGCCAAGCATGTTCGATACATCATATATTCGATATTTTTACAATCAATACATTGAAACTGAATATAAATACTTTTAATACATACATACATTCGCATCAAGCTATTCGATTTCGGGGAAAGCAAAGTTAAAGAACAGCTGTTAGGCCAAGAAAATTGCTTCCCTTTTAATAATTTCCTCCATAAATCCCTATCCTTGCACAATTCTCTGATGCTAGTAAATTACTTCGTAAATGCTCTCCTATTTTTAAGACTAAATATATCCCTTCCCATTAAGAGTCCCTTCCGCCACATTCACCCAAGACTTTCGCGGTCTACTCCTTCCTCTCACACCATTCAGTCAACTACCATAAATCTGTTTCGCTATTCGACTCACATCCTTTCTCTCAACATACACAAACCAACGAAGCATAAATTTTTCATATATGTCCATTACTGGAGTACCCAACCCACATTCTTTCATGACCCACTCGTTTCTAACCTTATCCAACCTACTTATGCCACAAGCACCTCTCAGGTACCCCATTCTCGCAGCATTTAGCCTATTTTTATGCTTATCCTAACACACCCATGTTTCGCTGTCGTATAATAGATACGGGAGAACACTTTTGTACACTGCCATTTTCGGTTCCTTAGACAGACTCTCATCTCAATCTGGTTATTATAACTTGGTTTAAATAACATTTATTCTTTGATTTTTAGTTCAATTTCGTTTCATGTGTACGAGATGAAGTTCGAAGGCACCTAAGCAGTTCGTCCGCTCCTTAACAGTTCAATAATACAAAATTAAGACGTCAAATTATCCTATTACCTTTCTGCTATTGCACCGCGTATCCTCACGTCCCGTACAGTTTCTGCGACATGAAGTGGGATGAATCAAAATATCCACTGATTCGTGGCTTCGGCCTCTCCCCGTCTCCTTTTCTTCGGGTATAACTCGGCCTCGGGAGTCTTTTTTCCTCAGGGTGTCCAGTAATATACACTTTACTATTCTGCCTCTATTCCACAGACTAACAATTTATTAATACTTCACTCTCTGGGTGATCCTGACTCTCCGCCTCTCAATTACACGTGCACTCCTTTCCACGTCCCTTTTTCTACCCCCGGCGTCCCTTCTTGTTTAAACTTACTCTGAGGTTTAAACCATTGTTTCTTGTTGTCCTTCCCGGCAACATTGTTGTCCGCCCATTAAAGTTTGAATTTATTCATTACCTGTCTTTGCAAATGAAGAATTTTAAATATGTTTCCCCTTGTAGTCCGTGTTTATTAAATCTGTCAGCCTTATATATAATTGTTCCTCCACTACGTTATTCCTTTTTTTTCTACACTCGACAATATGTCGACATGTTTCAGTTTGTTTGGGCGGCTAATGGACTGGTAAAGCCTGACGTCACAAACAATTGGTTACCAAGGTATTATTTTCCAAATAAATGCAAAATCAGTGCCAAATATATAGGAAAATGTTGTTTGGAAAGTTATTTGACGTCAAAACTTTACCAGTCCGTATTTATTTTCCTCAATGAACATAAAAAAATAGAAGATGGTTACCCCAATCATCCTCATTATGTGACGCCAACCATCCCGGTTGGCTTCACAATAAAAATGACCCCGAAGTTCATATAATTAACAAACCGCAATTTTTTTTAAATTATTCATCTTATGGTAGGAAAAAATTAATAATAAGGTTGAAAAATACTTTGGTAATTACAAAGTCTTCCCTCGATGGTGAAACTTTCACTGATGCTATTTCTTTTAAGGTTAAGTGCAAATACATCGTTTCCAAAACTTAATTGGAATAAAAAAGTTTCGGCACACGACTCGGGAAATGTCCAATGCTCAATTTGTGAATTTTGCAAAATTGGAATTGATATCTTACTAATTACCTTAATAAACGAGGCTATTTAAGAATTTTCACTGCTCAAACATGCAATGAATAATAGCTTCTACAAGAAAATTTCGCCTCGTAATGGCGGTGTCGAGGATCATTACATAAATGCTAGACTTTTTACCATAAAAATTCTCTAAATTAGCTACTTTCACGGACACGCTGAAAATAATGTTGCTGCTTCCTTTGAGGAGGGTATTTTATATTAAATTCAAGAAAAAACTTTCTTAGACCATTGCAAATAAATCGTTAGATATGCAGTTATTGGGGAAATCATAATAATGTCATTGGGGAAACAGAGACAATATTCAAAATAAATCATAGTAAAATAATTCAAAATAAGTAGGTGAAGCGTTATTACCATTATTTATGGTAATCAGTCTGATAAAACGTCCCATACATTTATTGCAACTACGTATAGGAATGATATTTTATTATTTCAATGCTAGCCAAGTATTGGTAATACCACCAGTTTCTTGTTCATATTACTATAGCTTGTCTTACGTGTGATTTCTTATGATCTTATATTAAACGCTAGTATTTGTTAACCACTGTATTTTTTTATTACGACGGTTAAGTTATGCTCGTAGTTTTTTCAGAATACACATGATTTAATATACTAGTAATGAGAACAAGGCATGAGTAGAGTGTTAACTGAAATATAACGATTTTTTGTGTTCTAACACAAAATATACTTTTGTTTCTACTGTCTAATTTGACTATCCTTATGAGCTCTAAGGGCTCAATTCTACCTTTTGGACATTCTATATAAATTTATAAATTCCTTCTTAACCGGTTGAAATGGTGAAATTCCATTCCATTGTAACCGTGACGGCCTTTCTGCTTCCATTTTCTACTCAAAGTTGTCGAGTAATAGAATAAGAAACAACGCAACCGCCATTTACTTTCTATAAAAGATTGGTGAGATACCCAAATTTGATATGCTCCATATTCTAAATCAAGAACCAGAATTTTAGGCAATAAAGTGCACATAAAAGATTGGTTTTTCCTACGTTTACTAATGCACCTTTAAAAAATTTGTTGCCTTAGCTGTGGTTTTGCTTAATTTTATTTGCAAAATGTCACGGTTTTTGGCGCGTGAAAACTGATGTTTGAGCGCTTGCTGTTTTGTAACTTTTCATTTAATTAACTGGAAATTAAAATATAAAAGCGCTGGATTTATTCTAAACAGCAGAAAATCTTTTTTTCGCATTACAAAAATTGCACAAGTTGTTGTAAAAAGTGTAAAACTCCAGTAACTTCGAAGATACTGGCTCGATTTAAACTTGAGTGGAGCCGTTATGTGCTCTGTAAAGCCAGCCATTTTGGATACTTAAAGAAAAATTGTTAAATATTACCAGTATTGTCCATATTGACTTACATTTTTCTTAATTTTGAGCGCTGAGCGCTTGAGTAGGCCACGTATACGAACTTGACTGTTTATTGTTGCACGAGCTGCAGAGCCCGACGAATTGCCCGCTCCCACAGTTCGAGCATACCAAATCCGTCCGCCCGACAAGTTGGTACCACGTGACTCGCCTGAAATCGCTTCTACGAATACGAACAGAATTTCGAGCAAAGCCCCCCTCCAAGCTGTTATATATGATGATATGGCCTTGAACTTGGGAATCTACTATTACAAGGAGCACAATTATTTCCGGCAAACTGCAAAATAGAGCCCCAATGCTTCATTCAGGAAAGATACTAAAATCTCTACGCCCAAAATCCAAGGTCAACGGCCTGCCATGATGGAAACACCGGCTCCCGATCAGTCACCACATTAAGTATCGTTGGGCTCGGCTCGAGTTTGGAGGGGTGATCCTCCGATTCGTCCGAATTTTTTTCAGTTTTTCCAAGCCCATTTTCAGTTTCTATGACTTTTCCTGGCAGGTATTACAGGTTTTCCAGGCCTGTAGCAACCCAGGTCATAGCATACCAGGGTTCTCAAAATACTCATGCCGTCTTCAGAAAAAATCTACTTTTTCTTAATAGTTTAAGTATAAATTTCTACCAGTTTAGTCCTATAGTGACTCCCATCCTAATTATAAGAAACTGTTTTAGGTATAAATAGATAAACTTTCACCTTGAAGGGATGGAGAGGAACGAAAACACTGCACGTCCACACTGAACAAAAGTACGGGTAAAAATTTCAATGCAGGGTTTAGTTCTTCTCTGCTCCTATCCTATTGGAGTGAAAGTAGGATTGTGACGTTAATAAAACTATCGTCACTACTTAGTCAATTCGTTATACGCTATACGCTTATATATAGTGCTTATACGTTAATTTTGGGCACCGAACGGTACGACTGGAGGAGGAACATTTAGGTCTGAACACGAGGCGAAAGCGAAAGAAATCTCTTCCGAGGCTTAATTCCTTATCCGTCTATTCTGAGCGTTGCCCACAGAAAATACAGAATAAGTAGGTAAGAACCCATACAGCACAAGGAGAAATATACTCGTGTACTCTCGGTCGATATATGGGGTAAGGGATAATTCCAAAATTAGCCCTTTTTTACACGTGTTCTTTCAGTGTAAATTTTGGTCCAAATTATCTGAGTGGACTTCTGTATTTTAAAGAATTTAATTGATGTACAACATATAAGTAGATATTACATGCTAGGGCATGGCAATTTCCCGTCATTTCTTATTTCCGTGAGAGCAAACTTCATATTAAAGATGAGTAAAACAATTCCGTTACGAAGCGATCAATGTTAACTTGCTTAAGAAAGCAAGCTGGCTGGAGCAACGCGGGAGTACACCGAAAATCTTGGGTGTCATCTTCATATCACCGCGGAAGCCCACGCTTCATAACACAGCCATATTTAAAGGATAAGAAAACTTTACCACCACTATTCAGGTCATTCACACATAGCCATTCGGTTTTATTTTACTCGTAAAATAATAGCGCGACTAGTTTAAAAGAAAATAATGCGTCACTTATAAAAACAAATTTAATTGTGTATGATGGGAGATTGAGAGAATCAGTAATAGATAAAAGGGTGATGACGGGTGCCGAATGTGGAACAGACTACTATTTGGTGGTCTCTAGAGGTCACCTGAAGATGGTGTAAAAAGCGAAACCGGTCGTGTAATAAATGCTATCACTGTGGAAGTTGCTCAATTTCATTAAGTGCAGTTTTTTTTGACTTTGCCTACCCCGAAAGGGAATGCCGTGATGGATGCGTGTATATGTACGAATGTTTCCTTCACACTTAAATAAATATTAAATATCACATGAAAAAAGTGCAATTCAAACTATTACGAAAAAAATAAACACGGTAAAGTTACCAGCGCAGCCGGGTCTCTTGGCGTCCGGTAGTGAATGGTGAAGGAGCGGCCAAATGTAAGCGGCCGGAGGTAGTACAGAGGACTTAGATGGTTTGTAGGACGCACACCAAACAATCACATACACAGTACAGGAAAAACTAAAGCACAATCGAGCAACACACCGGTACGCGTGCACGTGAGCACACGGCGCATGCGCACCACGCGTCCACTGTCACCGGAAGGGGCTTGTCCCCCCTTGTACACGCTCAGCCAAGCTTGACCGTGAACTATGGTGGCCACCGGCCGAGTTCTCACATATAAGTAGAATGGAAGGGTGCCGAATCACCGTCCGTCGCCTCCACCAGCAGAGCAGGTGGTGGCTTTTAAAAAGCACAGCTGAGGCAGCCTGATTAGAACATTATTGTTTGAAGATATGGGGATATTGGAAGGGAATCACTATCGAACCATAAATAAAAATGTGGATTTTTTTTGTATGTTCGAAGCCGATCTTCTTCCTGACAAATACTATTACAATTTGAGAACCCCGATCTATGAGCATAAAGATAACACACATACATGCATACCCGTCATAACATTCCCTTTCGGAGTAGGCAAAGTCAAAGAATTGAGGTAAAACACAGGCGTAGCAGATTTCCACTAGTAATAGGTCTATTCCACGACTAGTTTAGACGCTCTACGTTATCATCAAGTAAATGACGTAGTATTTCCAAACTAGATGTGAAATAAACCTTTAACCTTAGGAAAACTGCAACATCTGGCTTTTCCTCCATCATGCAACAGTACCAAAATTACAGCCATGAATTGTTACTTTATAAAAGTCAAAGAACATAACGTATAGAAAACCGTCTCTCTTTTCATAATTTACTCCAAAATTCCCAATCCTTGCATACCTCTTTCGTTCTCTTACAATCACGCACTGCTTCATATACGCTCTCCTATTCTTAAAATTCCGAATGTTCCTTCTCGTAAGAGTCCCTTCATGATGATAAAATTAGGGAAATTAAGATGGTTCAATCGTAAAATGATAGAGTAAATTCACATTCTGACCACTCCTAAAAAAATAAGTCCTCTATTCGATTCGGATTAGCAATTCAAACCTTTCCACGCTCTTTCCATCGATGCCTTTTACGCGAAAAAAACTTTTTATGAAAAGTGAAAACTCCAAGATAAATAATAAAACATTAGATGTGAGAACCTTAACATCTCATTTCTTTTATTTATTAGCAAATTACTAGAGCAGTTGAGTCAAAATGCGGGTAATTCAATAGAAAATGAGCAGCAGTCGGTTCGTATGGCTGATGAAGTGTTCATCAACAACATATTCGTCAATAAATCTGCATATTTGCTACTTATTTTTTTTCTTTTTAACTCCTAAGACATATAAACAGTGAAAGAAGAATAAAAAATACGAAGCAAACAAAAAGGTGGAAATTGGTATTTGTTTTGACTTATTGAGTCGCGACAAAACCTCCTACGATCAAAAAGTCAGGTTTCAAATGTAATTTTTCCGTGATTGAAAAATGAAAGTAATAATTGTCATAACGACCGGATAAACAGGCTATTCCACTGGTAGAATGGACCAGTAAAGTTGTGACGTCAAATAACTTTCCTAACAATATTTTCCCGTATATTCAACATTGACTTCGCATTTATTTAGCAAAGAATAACATGGTAACCATTGTAATCAATTCTTTGCGACGTCATGCTTTACCAGTCCATAATTATTTTAATTGCCACGTTATGCTTTCGTCAATTTATCTGCTCACAACTATTAACAGACAACGGCATAGTCTTTAAAACTTTCGTAACACGTAATGTAGTGTATGCTTCAGCGAAATTTCATCCCCTGCCAAAAACCCGAAGGTCACTTGCTGGGTGGTATGCTAAAGACACACGCTTCCGCCGGTAAGTTTAGGGTTGAAGTGAAGGTGCATATGCACAAAGGTGCATCTATGAACCTTTATATGCACCTTTGTTGAAGTTTATAGGCACGTGACTTGCGATTAGCTGTTCTTCCTCGGAGTCATTGCGCGGATGTTCACCATGGCTGCCAGGCAACCGAAAATGTTTTCGTTTATTTATCGACCCGTGACAGGTAACAGTTGAAGGATATACATAGAACGGAAGCACGTGCAATCATTATAAAAAGTTATCATATCGTGCAAAGGCTTAGAGTGTATTTTATTATGATTTTGAAAGCATTTATTTCTCGGATTTCCTTGATTTCACACGCGGGAAGAAAAAAACTCTTGGAAGTTTATCATTTTCCGAGCATATAAAGTTCGCTTCGGAACACGAAATGTATCGACCATCCTCTTTAATATTTTCCCACCGCATGTAGGTAGATTTCTCTTATTTCACAGAACAGTTAACTCGTAGGCGTCGAATTGAATGCCGTCGTGCGATGCTTCCTTTACAGTGCATTCTCGTAGTCAATTGAGATTCAAGATGACGCTCCGCCAATCTCAAGGGAAAACAATGATCGCTTAAAATCTTAATTCAAAAGACTTCCATCCGTTCACGAGCATTCAGTAGGTATCAATACGACATATGATAATCAGCCATTGTTATCATTTTCTTCTAAATCCTCACACTTTTCCGTGGAAAAAACATACGAAATCAGAATGTTTATGAAAATAAGTTATGATCCTAAAGTAAAAAAATGTCAATCAAAGGAAAACAGGGAGTTGGCCCTACTTATTTCGCCATAATTATCACACGTGAAAATAACAATCTGTTGTATGATTTCGTAGAGTTTTACATGCCACACTACCACTCAATACTCAATCAATAATTACCGCATGTGAAAATCACATCGGCAAGATGTGACGACTCGACAATTATTAATCGACGAAACCATACGATAACATTAGTATTTACCCAAGCGATAACTATCACGACGTTTCGAAAATAATCTCCCGGGACTTGAATGCTCGTGCAGAGGTTCATCTACATAGTATCCCACAAGCCATGTTAAATCACCCACCTCACATTTATTCCTAAAATTAACGAAATCAAGCTGTGATGTCGAGGAAGGAGGACCAGCTAAAAATGTGTCATTATGAAAAAGAATTTATGGAGAAAGTGACATCGGTTTAAATTTTTTGGGCATTGGAGACTGTTTACAGGCATACTTCGTATAGAACAGTAAGTGCAACTGCTTCTCTTTTTAAAACTATGTTCCCAAATAGCGAGATTGCTGCAAAAATGGAAATCAGTCGCACTAAAGTATGGTATCTCATCACGCACGGCCTAGCTCCTCATTTCTTGAATGGCATATTTTTAAATTTGGAGAGCTGCTATGAACTTGTTGTCGGATATGATGAAACCTTAAATAAAGTTTCACAGCGACATCAAATGAACACAAAAATGTCATATACTGGAATGAAAATAAACAGGAAGTCCAAGCTAAGGAAGTGGGGTCAGCTTTTTTTGTCGTCTACACGTGCAAAGGATTTATTGGAAGGATTAAAAGAAACCCTCGAGGTAAATGCTACATTGCTAAAAGTAAATCACCCAAATTTCAATGGATGGGTCTCATGAGTATTTGGAAGCTTGCGAAGGAATTATGCCAAATATGAAGAGATTGAAGAAGCAGTTCGTTTGACTTTCTCGGCATCGGCTAAATTAATAACAATTAACAATTAAAATGAAGGTTAGTGTTACCTGCTGTAGATGATGAAAATGTAATGCGGTCGGAGAGACTAGCAAAAAAAATGAATGCCGACGGCACCCGGGCACGGAACTTCATTAATCGCATCCGTGATTGTTGGTTTTGTGTACATTTACAGTTAATTCCTCAAACGTGGATTTTAATTCTTTGTTTTTAATTTTAATATATCATTGATCAATTATTCAACTACAGAGCTGAAGTTATCGCAGATCGAAAAAGACAAGCGCACACAGACGATGAATGGAAGAATGCGCGCGAGAGAAACATTCGACCTGCCAGTAGGGGGCATTCCGTAAGGACACGATACGTTGCCCATAGGCTTGGGATCTAATTGGATCTAATGGGAATTGTAGGCTTGCCTTGCGTCCTTACGGAATGCCCCCTACTGGCAGGTCGAATGTTTCTCGCTAGTATCCGTGTTCATACTCATAAACCCGCGGAAGCCTACACAAGGAACATATAATATTGTTCATGGAGAAGGTGCTGAAACCAGATAATCTGAAGGTGAAATCCGAGTCCGTTGATGTTGAGTTTAGAATTCAGAATGTGTTACCTGCCAGCCAAATTGGACATTGGCTTCCTATGACCACGTATGCGTCCTGAAATATATGCTCGATTTCAGCGCGCTTGTTTTTAACGCTACGGCAATTAACTACAATAAAGTTAATGTCATATTTTGTAGATTGAGTGTCGGTTGGTTCTTTTCCACGCTTACGGGTATTAGGTGGGCGAATTTCACTGGAAATGCTTATTACATTTGATATAATTTCTTTCACTGGAGTACGCGTTTTGGGAAAACTGTCACTATTTACCGGGTTTAGCGCTCCTAAGTTTACTTTGATGTGAAAATTTTCGCAATGCGGATTTCCTCGGAGGCTACGTTTGGTTAAATCTTTACAAATCCCGCTAGATGACCTACCTTCTAGTCTAAAAAATATCTACAGTGCTCAAAAATCCTACGAGCCACCCGTTCAGACGCCTCTTTGGAATAATGCACCCCAGACGAGTTGAGGGGAGCCCTGCACGATCTAAGCACCGGCTGAAGATCCACGAACTCTGCCCCAATGCTCGCACAGAATTTCCACAGCCTCTTGTTGATCCAGGCAATCCTGTCCCAAACTCGAGGGCCGCAGTCAGTCCGTGGAACAATGCTGCAGATGGATAGTCGCAGATCGACACCAGTGCCTCTCCGAACGCGTTCCACCTCCGAGTTTAGATCCCTAAAGGAATCCAAGATCTCATCGGCTCTACGCTCGGAAGCATCATTGGTGCCAACATGGGCCACCACCCGCAGTCTAGAGCAGCCCGTGTCCTTCACCGCCGCTTTTACCACCGCCGTAGAATTGGGTACGATTCCCCCTGGTATACACCCGTTGGTCCGCTCCGTCTCTCCTTGCCCTCTTCTCCAACTGGGGGAAAATCCGCCGGACGTTCGAACTCCCTAACAATACTATTCCTGCCCTCCCAGCCCGGCTGCCGTTCGAAGTTGAGTCCCTTGCAACGGGGGGTTCGTTCACGACCTTATTATGACAGAAAAGCTCATGCTCGATACAAGGAGTGCTTGGAGAAGAAGAGGATTGAGAAATTGGAGAAAGAGAAAAAGTCTCGGAGTGCGAGATAAGTGGGAAGCGGCAAGGGCTCTGAAAGAACTGGAGGCGAAGAAGTTGAACCTTATCGCTACAGCGCAAATGGAGGTTTCCTTACTGGACGAAAAAATTAAGGATATATGTATCTGACAATCTTATTCAAACCAACGCACAATGGGCTGAAATCGAAAAAAGCTGGCCGAAACCCAAAAAATTGTTTTTGCGATCCGGAAGTTGAAACCTTGCACAGTCGTTCTCCATAGATTGGTGCATGTGATGTTGCATGCCATTTGTCACAATTCGTACGCGTTAACAATGTACATGAGATCCAAGTTGAACTAATTTCGCAAAAATCGCCCACCTTAAATTTTTTCCTAAAATCACCGAATTCAAGCTGATGCTGAACCTTTTGTAGTAAAGCTGTGGAATAAAAACGGAAATTGTTTGGTATATCTATTCTTTTTCATTAAATATTACTTATTTTGTGGGCAAATGTTTAATATTTATCATCGATACGTGACAAAGCGGCGGACCCTGTTTTTCGTTAGTATTTCGCCTTTATGTAGCAAAATAAAAAAATGAACGTCGACGGACACTGAGATACTTACATCACGATAACAACAAAGCTTTAAGGAATTGAATCCGAATAAATCATCTACGACCCTTTTTGCGAAGCCCGCCGCAGTGCGGGTGGAACGGCAAGTAGACACAATTTGCTTGCTGGTACCTTTCAAAATACGTTTTCGTGTCTCAGAAGGTTAGAATTAGCCTTAAAAAAGCTGCTATATCCTTTCAAAGGCTTAAATATACGCGTGAAATGCCAGTGTTAGAGCTCGTATTTCATCCGAGGAAAGCGGGGTAAATTCTGAATTGGCTGACAGTAGAAACCGTATAAGGAGATCGATTTCCCCGTATTTACATCATTGAACAAGAGTTTACGAAATAAACCTTGGTTGACTCCACAAATGATTTAACTTTCTAATGTAGTCGAAGAGAAAGCATTGCAAGCCAAATTAAACAGGTCACCGGCAATTTGTAAAACGCAATGTAGTTTATAAATAATAATGTTTTGGACTTAGCATTGTCTGGGGCGTATGTGATTAATTTTTTTCTATACGCTGTACTTGATGTTAGTTGGCTTGTCACAGAACAATCAATAAATGAACGAATAAATATATTTAAAAAATAAATAAGTAACCCAGCACCTCCTAGAACAGACTTATTAGATTCTGCTAGCTATACTTCTAATTGATAAGTGGTGAAAACTTCAAATTACTCAACGCGAAAAATTTATGTTTTTTGGGCTATGACTTTTCACTCGTGTTTGAGAGTAAAATTTTAATGTACCGCGGTGCCTTACTAATAAAATACTTCATCCGACACCATGAGTCGGTTGTTTGATTCAGCATTTTTAGGGGCCGCTTTTCGGAAATCCTCGTTTTTCGTACTGTAACTACTTATCTTCGCCGACGACACCGCGAAAACAATTCCGGTCGCCAGCCAGCCGCAACTCAGCGGCCTTGGAATCACGTGTGATAGCGGAAGCTAGCGGTCTCCGGAGCAAGACACGAAAGTGAGGTGTTTACTTCGCTTACGGACCACTGCCGAATTCATGATCCATATAGGGAATGAATTCCTCTTTAGGAGTACCTATGGAGCAATTTTTGTCTAACAGCTTTGCGTGAAACCTTGAATGCGTGTTTTTATTACTGATTATAGTGACCTGAAGATAAAAGTGAAAATGTTGCATTTTACCGATTTGCTTTTGGAAGTTCAATGCCATTTTAAACACAGCCTTATGGCAGATGAGATATATTTCGTAATAATTCGATTACATATTCACATATTTTCCTCTTAACGCGAAATAATATAAATATTTCATATTATCATATTGGGTGATAACAAAATATAAAGGTGTCACGCCGAGTCAAAGATAAAATTACATCTAAATATAATTTTCACCCAGATTTCGAATACAGCACCGAAAACTATCGATAGCTCAAGTCTTCTGCTTTAATTAAGAAAAAAATGTAAAATATTATTCTTGTACCATTCCATTACAGATTACAAGAGTGATTTTCACCGCATAAACAGATGTACATAAATGATATGTCGTCCTAGAATGTTTTCGACCTACTTGACAAATTATTAAAATGAACACTCAAATACCCACGATTAGATCTCCAGCCACCTTAAGGTGGTTCTCGAATGACAGTGTGAGTCAAAAGATTTGATAAAATTCTAACTATTCCTCCGAAATAAAAACTACTTTTTCTTACGACATGCCTCGAGCTACAGGGAAAGTCCAAAAAGGATATTGAAGGGAATCCTAAATGTTTACTCGCCAAACATTTGTCAAAGAACTTTGTATCAGCAAAGCTAAGTTCCAAAACGGATAGTGGTGGCGAAACGTGTTGGATGTTGCGCTGAAGACCCTTTTCGGTGAAAGAGCAAAATAGCTTGGCACGGCAGAAGTCTTCGCATTTGACTAATAGAGTTCCCAACGTCACTAAACTGCATTTTCAAATTAAAAAATGCACTATTATGGACAAATGGACTGTTATTCACATCAACTAAAATGCTCTCTATGGCTCTTAATCAGTGGCGGATACAGAAAAAACTCAAGGGGGGGGGGGCGCAAGTTATCGCGACGATTGTAGCTTTCAAACTGACCGCCTGGCAGCGACTCTGCTTCCCTTATATATGTAGTTCGGTTGTTTCGAGAACATTCGGTGCCAGAATGTTCGCTTCCAGACTTTTAAGGAGTGTGAACAAATACAAACAGTAGAATATTCGCGACTTTTCTCGAACAAATGCCAGACAGAACGTATCGAGATCACTAGAATGGCCGTGACTTTTCTCGTAGGTTAGCTATCTATGTGCCAGACAGAAACGTATAAAATACGATACGACAGTAATCTTAGATTATTTGCCGATGACGCAGTGGTGTATAGAGAAATTCGTAGCTTTAATGATAAGAAAGCGCTAACAAAGGACCTCGAGGCAATACAAGAGTGGTGCGATGCGTGGCAGCTAGAATTAAACCTGAAAAAAGGGTTGTGAATTTTTGGAAACGGAAAAACGCTCCTTGTAACAGCTATTACATAAACAACATAAAATTAGAGACCGTAGAATCGGTTAAATACCTCGGAGTTAAACTGACTAATGATCTATCGTGGAGTAAACATATTCGAGAAATTACCGGTCAAGCTAATCGTAAATTGGGATTTGTTAAAAGAGTACTTGGCAAGTGCGACGATAAAGTTAGGGAAATCAGCTACTTCTCCCTCGTTAGACCCCACTTAGAATATATTTGGGATCCTTATGAGATAGGCTTGGAAACTGAGTTTGAACGCGTGCAGCGAAGATCGGCAAGATACGTTAAAGGCCGTTATGATAGGTTAGTGTTAATGACCTTTTGCAGCAACTGGGATGGGAAAAGCATTCAGACCGTCGATTAAAATTTACACTCAATCTATTATGTAAGTACTAAACCGGTCTATTATCTGACGACGTTGATAATATTTTACGAAATCCGACATACTACGGTAGATCAGATCATGAGAAAAAAATTAGGGAACTAGACTGCAGAACGGACAGATTTAAAATGTCATTTTTCCCACGAACGATAAGGGACCATAACAGCTGCCAATGAGACTTTTATCTAGGTTTGTCGTTAGGTAGTGTAGCTCTTAGTAGTAGTAGTACTCCTAATACTTGAATCCTTATCTGTTACCTAGTACATACTAACAGCACGCCTTGCATGTTCTGTACATGGGTCTTGAGTCTCTTTCCATATGTGTAGTTGTAGAATGCATGTATATTGACGGTCCCTCTACATTGTGATGACATCTGTAGTGTAGTAGTGCATGCTTGTGAGGCTTCGCCTCGTGACAAGCATTAGCGATTTATGATAATAGCAGTCATTAGTCGTAGTTACACTAACTCTAGGGTATAGTGTAATGCATGTTGGTGATTACTCACCCCCTGCCACACACCCCTGAGGTGGCTTGCAGGGTATTTTGTAGATGTAGATGTATAAAATACGATGACGCGGACGTGCGCGCGTGCTACATAAGAAAGTACAACTACTCGATAACTCGACTCAGAGTCGACTGACGAAAGACACGAACAAATAGCGTGCGGGCTGACTGGCGGGGGCGGCGAGGGCGGCCCCGCAAGGGGGGGGCGCGCGCCCCCCGCGCCCCCCATATGTATCCGCCACTGCTCTTAATCCAATAGTTAATTCTATGAGCTTCTCCAATGGGTTGCGAACACCATCAGCGTATTTCCATCCAGCATTGTTTGGATCGTAAACCTTGTAGTGAAACGCGCTGCTGACACTTTTCTACCATCTCTAGCTAACGTGGCTGAAGCGGTAATCGTGGCATATTTTTAATAATTTTTCCAGTAGGTAAGTTGAAAAAACATTCCTGGACCACATTTCACCTAATTTCATCTATTTATGCGTTGGGATACAGGCAGTAATGGAAATGATACACGAATTATATTTAAAATGTTTTCCTTAATTAAACCATGTTATAACTAAGAGTTTTCGGCGCGGTTTACAAAATTTAGACTAAAACTACATTGAAATATCTTTTTCTTTTTTTTTTTCAAATATTGAACTCTGCGTTCATAATAATGATAATAAATGCATTATTTCGCATTTACAAGAAAATATGTACATATATAATCGAATTACATATTACAAAATATAAGTCATGTGACATAAGACCATGTGTGAAAATTGAATTACGTTGCCAAAAATAAAAAATCGGTACGATGCAAATTTTGACGGTCGTTTCTTCGGTTCCAATAATTTCATAGGATTCTTCGAATGCAAGTCGATCAGCATATGCGGGGTCAATTATATTTTTGTTTAGTACCAAAGACAATGCAAAAATACAAGCATGTGTCTATAGAAAACGTGAAAATACAATATGTTCCATTTAAGAGAAAACAATATCCAGTAGACCACATGCGACATAATGATTTCCTCTGTAAACTTCAAACGACATGAATAGGTTGGTCCCGGAAAAGTTATTGGTAGAATGTTACAAAATAGCACGGTTCTGACAGTCCGATCGACTGTGAGGTAGGTCTCTACATTTAAGAGATGGGGTGTGATTTCACGACCTGCGTGATTTAGTCACAGTGATCTCTTCGTCACGGAACGATGCTGTGATAGCATCGAAGAAATCCCAGCCCCGGGAAAAATATCGTTACATGTTTCTCCGCTCCATGCCGGTGGAGTTTTGTCACTCCTGTAGTTCCGGACCCGTGACGCTCCGGACCAGTGACGCTCCGGACCTGTGGCGATCACGTGTGCAGTTCCGGAGCGAGCCGTTGTCGTGTCGTGGAAGCTCCGGAGCTGTAACGCTCCCGTGAATTTTCCCATTGAGCTGTGCCGATATCGTAATTCTCCTCGTCGTCGTTATGGAACCAGAAATGTGTACTTTAAAGGATAATATCAAGTTAATGATATCTACTTATTATACCAACATAGTCATTCATTACATTATCTACCGGTTAGAGATAGGTTGCGATGAAAGTCAGAGAATATCCGACGAACTCTTACACGTGCCGTGCCCTTTCTACCTCTAGTATTTCTTTCTTCATCTCAGCATAAGTCCTACCTTTCTTCATCCCGTCCATAAAACCTATTCTCTTCCTTCTCCTTCCCCGATTACCCAACATCCTACCCTCTATCACGGCCTTCAGCAAACCATCGCCCCTCATTACCCCTTCCAGCCACCTACCCTGTTTTCCCCTAATCTCATTATAAGATTCCTCTCCTCGCCCACCATGTCAAGCACTTCCTCATTTGTCTTCCTTTCCGTCCAATGCACCTCCTCCATCCTCCTCCACACCCACATCTCGAAAGCCTTCAGCCTATTTTCGTCTTCCTTTCTCAAAGTCCACGTTTCTGCCCCATACAACGTCACACTCCATATCAAGCTCTTCACCAGCCTCTTTTTTACATCCTTACTTAGGTCCCCGTCATCAGCTCCCTTCTATTATTGAACGCTTCCTTCGCTAGCGCTTTTCTCCTCCTAATGTCTTTGCTACTATGTCCTGTTTCTTCTAGCGTA
Source organism: Pyrrhosoma nymphula (assembly GCA_963573305.1). Taxonomy (NCBI): domain Eukaryota; kingdom Metazoa; phylum Arthropoda; class Insecta; order Odonata; family Coenagrionidae; genus Pyrrhosoma; species Pyrrhosoma nymphula. Next base: position 111,809,419 of record OY754330.1, on the reverse strand, counting down.
CTACCCAAGTAATTAAATTGTTCTACTTGCTCCAGTTTGTGACTTCCTACTCTTATCACCAGCCTCGCTTTCTTTGTCCTAGAGAATCTCATTACTTTTGTTTTCTTATTATTAATCTTCACCCCGTATTTCTCGCACTGCATTTCCAGTGCATCTACTAAAGTTTGCAATCCTTTCGATGACCGACTGACCAACGATTAATAATAAAATTGTGGAAAGGCTCGGCAAAAACGTGATTTCGGGACAAGTTGTCGGATTCTTACCGAATAACCCTTTAAAAAATAGCTGATATTTTGGAAGAAAAAATAGCGTTCCAAAAATGAAGGTCATGAGAGGAAGAGGATTGACTCGACAGTATAAACTTTTCAGTAATTATTTTATTTGGAAACTGAAGGTTTCTCGATTGGTTTGAGGGTTACTTTCACGTGACTCAGACCACCTAACGATCTGACAGCTTATGTTAGATCCTCTCCCGTTGTTAAATTTCACGCCGATTCTCAATCTGAATGCGAATGGATAAAAGCAGACACACGTTGGAAAACACATAAAAGCCTAATTATATGCATAGATTTTTTAAGGTAAAATTAGACATCTATTATAACCTATTTTCAGCCATGGAGAACACCTTTTCCAAAAAAATAGTTCTCTCTGTAAGTAGACTAACCACTCACCGCCCGTTTTGGCCGGGACAGTCTCGGTATGACGTACGGTTGGCATATTTGTCCCGACTGACACTGAAATGTCCCGCAATGTCGAAAAATGTATAGCAAGAAATGTGTAAATACAAAACATTGTACGAAAATGAACTACGCATATTCAAAGGCTCTTGACTGAAAATCAAGAGTTAATCACTTCACAGTCGAAGAATCCAAACTTAGCAACAGTAATTTTAAAATTTTCCGGCGGTCGTAAAGGAATTCGTTGGCGGGGGACTAGACGGGTTCAGCCTGCCAGCAAGGTACGATATTTGAACTCGATACGTCAGAGTTTGGTACTAAATCACGATACCGCTGTTATGGGCAGTAATTTCATTTTGTAATTGCAATCAAAGAACTAAAAACTGCACGCCATTAGCTAACTTTTATTTTTTAAACGCCACGATTTTGTCCCGGATTCAATCTCTTTACAATTAGATAGATAAATCCGGTTTTGGGACCTGAGAATATGGTAACTCTACATGTACCAGTACGATGCCAAAAGAGATGCCGATCCATAATATCTGCACGAGATACATAGTACCACTTCTGAACTCGCCTCTGGGTTTAATTATATCTTGTATCCAAAATCACAACTGTGACAAATCACAGCTTTTAGGCGCTGTGACTGGGTCGGAGCTGTGACGAAAAATTCCTGTCCCATCCCTACGAGGGATTATCTGTTACTGGTTACGTTAGGTTAGCTCTAGACATAAATATATAAATGATGAACCTAAACATAGATTATGAACCTTCTTAGGCCAAAAATCCGTCTTCAGCAAAAAAAAACTTTGGATTCCGTAGTTCGCTCGTTCTTCACACTCGAAGTTCCCTTAGACATGGCTATTGCATTCCCCTCCATTATTCTGAGAGTGGAACCAAATATTTGCTTTGCGATAACGCTGAGAATTACCGAGGCTGTGAAATTTCTCAACCGCATTCTTCAAGACCAGCTCTCCTGTGTCAGGTGTTTTTCAATACGTAATGGGTCTCACGCCGCTGACTCGAGTAATGACGATGTTAAATCACCTAATGACGGTCTATTACAGCTCTGGATAATTTCTTAGTTCCCCTCCGGTCTGTACCTAGGTGAATTACTAAAATGCTCTGGAGTAAAATAATATTCATGAACGTTCTCCTATTCACCATCGAGCTGAAATTTTTGTGTTTTTTATGGAGCAGTTTACCATTACAAGAGCTAACCACAGAAGGAATGGCAACGTTTACGAGATGTTAAATTGTTTACCGATGTTAGACTCGGAAGCTCGAAAGGTTCGCCACATTGGAATATTGTTGACATTTAACCAATAACAACGCAAAGCTTGAAAATGTTGAACCGCGATGGTGTTCTATTTATTACTGGTGGATAGTGACCAGTACACTACTTAGGATTGGATGGAAAGATTCGAACAAGGGATGGGCCGAGCGGAATAAATTCGCAATATAACTTTCTCATACTTTCGGTAGCGCCTCGATAACGTCGACGTTGAGAACGTCGCCTGAAGATACGTAATCGCATGGGGCGAATTTTCGGGTGTTCCAGAGCGCGACGTTATGAAGCACGGGCAGTTACGTGATTGTCCTACAGATCCATATCTTATCCAATAATTCTTGTGTCAGATTAAAGCGCCCTTTGATGTTGTTGTCTGAGACTATAAAACTCGCATCATCAGCGAATAACACTGGTTTTACGCTGCTTTTATTAATTAGTGTAGGTAAGTCATTTGCATAAAGTAATAAAAATAGGGCCCAGGATTGATCCCTGTGGAACACCTGTTGTGTTCTTACTAGGGTCTGACAAATGTTTCGCATTTCCTGAGGGTATTTCAACTTTTTGAGTTCTACCTGACAGGTATGACGCTAGCCAATCCAGAGCTATACCTTTGATGCCCAATATATGGCACTTACACAGGAGGATCGTTGTGGTCCACCATATTAAATGCTCTGGAGAAACCCAAAAATAAGGCTAAAACCTTTTTGTGGTTATCAAGAGAACTGGTCACGAAATTCATTGCATTGAGCAGAGCTGATTCTGTTGATCTTCCTTTTCTAAATCCCTATTGACAATCGGATAATGCATTTGAATCATTCAAGTACTTAATCAGTTGATTGTAATAAATAAGTTCAAATAATTTAGAAAATGAGGATAGTAACGATATTGGTCTGTAATAAGCAACATCTTTAGTATTACCTTTATATTTGTGGATAGGAATTACTTTGCTTTCTTTTAATTTTCTAAGAATAACACCATTTTCATGGGACTTATTAACTTAATATACTAATAGTTGCATAATAAAATCTTCATACTGCAACAGCAAGTTAGCAGGTATCCCAGATAGCAATTTAAGCTTAAATCAAGGTTGCCTAAGCTTGGCAATACAAGTTACCAAGCTTGAATCCAGCTTGAAAATTCAAGCCATTAAGCTTGTTTCATGCTTGAATCGGTCAAGCTAGTCTCCACCGGTCAAGCTTTCTGCAACCTTAACAGTGTAGCTTGAATTAAGCTTGATCTCTCCAGCTTGATTCAAGCATAAATTTCGGCTTCAACCAAGCTTGACTTTTCCCTCGTCAGCAAGTCTGAATCAAGCTTTTCAGATTTAATGCAAGAAATGACTTATTTCATATTAGTACAACGTGTGATCCACTCAACTTTTTGACAAAGGCTACATTCTGGAAATAAACAAAAATAGGTGCATGAAGCAAAATAACCAAAACCCGATTGCATGAAGCAAATTGAATATTTCTTTTTCACGACTTTAATATGCATGTAGTACAGTGCATTTAAAAATTTCTCACACAATTTTAACGCGGAGTGCCCAAGGAAAACACTACTATTTTTTATTGGCACACGGAACTCTCTCTTCTAGGACGCTCATAAGACGATTAAATATACGATTCTACATTCCTTAAGGATGACCACACGGTATAACCTCTCCAACCTCGACTAACACGTATATCCCTTCCGCTGGCAAAGTCTTTCCCTCTTGCTCCCAGCATCTGGAAGCCATTGAACGCGGTGCTTTTCCTCTCACCCCTCCCCTTGGGGAAAAGAGAGGACGGGTCGGACCAAAGTGGTACGAATCTGCGAACCTTCAAAGCTCCATAGTGCGTCCTACGGTTGCGTGCGCCAAGTGTACGGGGAAGCGACCGGGACTGGATGGGAGCCCGTGAGCTCCCGGCGGGTAAGCTTGAATTTGGCTTGGGCGGCAAGCTTGAATCAAGTGCTCGGTCGGAAGCTTGGCACGCACAGCTTGAGGCAAGCTTGAATCAAGTTTGCGAAAATCAAACTTGACGCGGCAAGGGAAAATCAAGCTTGACGTAAGCTTACATGCTACCTGGGTATATAATCAATTCCAGGGGTTTGCTTTCGACTAAATTTGTGTAGACAGGAATATACTTCCTTTTCGTCGGTGGGGTATAAGTACATATTTTTAGAATTTAAGGCATTTGAATCAATTCAATAGTTTTTATAGTAAGTTGCGGTTGCGTTGGAGTGGAAGCCGCTAACCTAGGAGAAGGTGACTCTGAGCAAAAACCCCTGGCCCTCCAGGTTGGGGGTGGGCGCCAGGCTGACAACCTGCCCCGTTAAAACACCTTGTTACGTATCGCCAAAAAAATGTCTCGGAACAGGATTGGATTTCAAGGAAAAAGGACCGGCTTAGTACAAAGGAATTGAGATTTGGAACGTAGAATGTTAGAAGCTTAGCTATACCTGGTGCAATAGATATTCTAGCAAAGGCACTTGAGGAGAAAAACATGGACATTGTAGCTCTTCAAGAAACAAGGTGGCCCTTGGCTGGAAAAGTTTATTCCAAAGATTATGTGATATACTATAGTGGCTGTGGATTTTTTAAATAATATAAAAAATAATAGATATTATGGAGGAACCGGATTTGCGGTAAGAAGAAAGTGGAATACATCAGTACTGTCTTTCAATCCCTATAATGAAAGATTATGTAGCATAAGAATTAAAGGAATATTTAGAAATATATCATTAGTAAGTATGTATGCCCCCACAGAGAATGCAGAGGAAGATGAAAAAGATAGATTTTATGAACTCCTTGAAGAAATAACAAATGGCTTGCCCCAATATGATTTAAGACTCATTTTAGGAGATGGAAATGCTAAGGTAGGGAAGGAAGAGAAATGGATGGCTGTTGCTGGCAAAGAAAGTCTCCATGAAATAAGTAACGACAATGGAATCAGACTTTTAAGTTTCAGTTATTCCCTTGGATTTAAGATTATGAGTACAACGTTTCCTCACAAGAAAATCCACAAAGAAACCTGGACTTCACCAAATGGTAATGTTAAAAATCAAATAGACCATGTCCTTGTAGACAACAGACACAAGACAAGCATCCTTGATGTGCATAGCTTGAGAGAAGCTGAGTGTGGATCGGACCATAATTTAGTTCTTGTGAAAATGTTTCAAAGAATAGCTTTTGAGAAGAAGAAAAAAGAATCAAGGCCAGCTGACCAACTTGAAGTAGAGAAGCTGAAAAACAAAAGAGCGGAATCATGGGTTATCGACAAAAGAACGGAAAATAAGTTAATTACCTTCGAAAATAAGGTTGTAAGGAAAGTTTTTGGACCCACAAGAGAAAATGGAACTTGGAGAATAAAACACAATAAGGAAATCAGAGAGCTTTTTAACTCACCCGACGTTGTAGCTGAGGCCAAGAGCCGGAGATTGCGATGGGCAGGGCACGTCATGAGACGAGAACAAGATACCATATTAAAACAAGTCTGGACAGAAAACCCTGACGGAAGGCGACCTCCGGGAAGACCGAAAAAAGATGGAAGGATGAGGTGACCATTCATATGAGGAGAATGAAAAACAGCGAGGTGGATGCAAAAGATCGGAAGAATTGGAGGCAGACAGTAGGCGAGGCCAAATACCATCTAGGGTATAAATGGCCATGGGAGTAAGTAAGTAAGTTGCGGTTGCACTTTTTTCTTTTCATAAAGTTCTGAGAGATCAAGTAAATATATATTTATTTTATTAGAGATTATTTTGGTTTCAGTTATGCAAGTGCCGTTCTCGTCACAGAAATCTGGTAAATGCACAGCTGCGGTATTCTCTAGCATATTATTTATTATCATCCACGTTTCTTTTGTTTTATTCAAAGCAGAGTTTAATTTTTTGTCATTATATGATAATTTTGATTGCGTTATGACTAAACTATAGCTTTTCTTAGTCTGAAGAAAATATACAAAAAATGACGGTGACCTGTTTAATTTGGCTTGCAATGCTTTCTCTTCGACTACATTAGAAAGTTAAATTATTTGTGGAGTCAACCAAGGTTTCTTTCGTAAACTCTTGTTCAATGATGTAAATACGGGGAAATCGATCTCCTTATATGGTTTCTACTGTCAGCCAATTCAGAATTTATCCCGCTTTCCTCGGATGAAATACGAGCTCTAACACTGGCATTTCACGCGTATATGTAAGCCTTTGAAAGGATATAGCAGCTTTTTTAAGGCTAATTCTAACCTTCTGAGACACGAAAACGTATTTTGAAAGGTACCAGCAAGCAAATTGTGTCTACTTGCCGTTCCACCCTTACTGCGGCGGGCTTCGCAAAAAGGGTCGGTAGCGACCGACACCGACAGCCGTCGGTCGACATGTACAGAATTCCGCCCCTGGCAAGGCCTGTTAGTCCAGTCATTGAAGCCTGGGTCTTCTATCGATCCCCGAGGTTATTTTGACCAAAAAAATTTCCACTAACGAGAAGGGGTGGCAACCACCCCCAGGGTAAGAACGGAGGTCGGGTCAATATCACTTTTTAAGTTAGGGGTAAGATAAGCCTAATTCCAAAATTTCATGTAAATCGGTTCATAGTAAAATGGTTCGTAGGTAAGACCCTATTTTTCGCTTCAATGACTGGACTATGTGAGTTCCGATACGCAATGAACGGAAACAAAGTCAAAATGAATGCTGTATAAGTACTTTTAAAATGACCATTAGATTTCGCCAACAGCCATACCATAAATTCTATCGAGACTGGTTCCCTAACTAATTCCCAAAGAGGGGGAAAATAATATTGATTCCCAAGGAAAAAGGAGTTAAAAAGCTTGAGAATATGAGGCCTATCACCCTTTCTAATACGGACTATAAGATAGCCGCAAAAGCCATAAGCAATAGATTAATGCAAATAGCGGCAAAGATAGTTAGCCCAGAGCAGTTTGCCATCAAACAAGAAAATAGAAAATATATTCAAATAATATTATTAGAATTCAGGTAAAACCAGGAATTTTAACGGAGGAGATAGAAGTTGAAAGGTCTATACGACAGGGGTGTCCTCTTTCAATGCTTTTATATGCCATACAACTAGAACATCTTTTAGCCCGAATTGATAGAAGCATTAAGGGGGTTGAGTCAGGGGACCAAAAAATAATTTTTTTAGCGTACGCAGACGACCTTACTGTGGTGGTTACGAGTAAGGAAGAGTTTGAAGTTTTAAAAAAAATCTTAAATGAGTATGAGCAACAGAGTGGACAAAAGGTGAGTCAAAGGAAAACAAAGGTTTTATCTTTAATTAAAGGGATAAGGAATAGTAATTGTCCTTGGGAAGAAGTAGAAGAAGTAAAAATTTTAGGAATTTTATGGTCATCTAATCTAAGACAAACCATAGATAAAAACTGGAATAAATTAACAAATAAAGTTATAGCAGATTGCAAATTGATGTTAAATAGAAAGTTAAATATTGTACAAAAAGCTCTGCTCTTAAATCAGTTTATATTGGCAAAAATATGGTATGTCGGGCAAGTTCTCCCTCCCCCGAATAAAGAAGTTGCGAGGCTCATAAAACATATAAACTTTTTTCTTAGGCACAATAAAATATACAGAATTGCTCGTATGCAGAGCGTACTGCCATGGGGGGAGGGAGGAATAGGCCTGACAGATATCAAGTTCAAAATACAGGCCCTGTTTACGAAAAATATTTTGATAAGCATGATAAACAATGACAGCGGACAGAATCAATTTTAAAAAAAGAGCATAGATTTAATGCAGAGAGATAGTCAATTAAGGAATTACATCAATGAGGCAAAACGATTAATTGAAACTATGGATATTAAAAGAATCAAAAGAAGTAAGGAATTGTATAAAAAAATTATACAAGAGATTAGAAATAAAAATAAGGTACATATCGAAGAAAAACATAAACATTTTAATTGGAAAAGAGTATGGAAAAACATTGCAAAAACCAGTATATCACTTGACCATAAGGTGCTATTATTTGAAGTTGCAAATGATTTGCAAATAACAAATGAAAAGTTATATAATATTTAAAAAATTGAATTGCCATTATGTGTAAAATGTGAAAAAGTTGAAAATTTGGAGCATGCATTTTTTTATTGTAAAAGCATAAGAAATATTTGGGAAAATATTAAAAAAATTTACAATGACATTAACATTTACAATGAAAAAATGGAAAGAAATCTAAAACTTTTATTGCTTGATGTATCTGTATTTCCAAGTTATAAATTAAATGCGATTGCATATATATTGGCAAACTATGTTAAAGTAGTTAAACTAATATAGGCTAGGAAATAAAAAAGACATCAATGGTAAAGGATCGGACCTTGAACAAATGTCGGTAGACGCAAGGAAGCTAATAAAATTATTTGATGAAAGATATCCTAATATATATAATTAAGCTCACTAGAGTATGTATATGTGAAAAATATGGTTTCAATATTGTAATTTAATATAAGTTTATAAAATGTCACAATAAAAGAATATTTCCATTTCATTAATGGTGAAGAATGTAAAATAATGTAAGAATTGCACAATGTAAGATTATTTGGTGAATAAAGATGAATTAAAAAAAAATACCTCGATGAATTCACCGGTTCTCGTCCGATCACCGATAGTACTCGGGCCCGGATAGTACTTGGATGGGTGACCGCCTGGGAACACCGGGTGCCGTTGGTACTTTTTTTTTTCTAGCTCTCCGATTTTCATCGTCTAACATACAACTTGGTTAGATGTGATGTGCCTGGAGGCCACACCTGGATTTGAACCCGGGATCAGTAAGCAGCCCAGTGTACTACACACTGAACTACCTCGCCGTCGCGAAATAATTGATATTAGATATGTTTGCTCATTAGCTTTTACTCTACGTTTCATACCGTAGCTTTCCAAAATATTTCTTCGAGTTGCGGATAAATTATATCCCGCGAGTTAATTATTTGGAAACTACCTATTACATACTTTCCTAGCCTTTAGCGGTTGATGTTTCTTAGTCGCGTTCCGGATAATGTCTCTTCAATCGCTCCCAGTTTTTACAGCCGAGGAAGCGTTCTAGCGGTTCCTATGCTGCGGTTCCCGCAGCATGGGAACCGCGGATCCATAATTAAGTACTTTTAAAATCACCAATAGCTTTCGCCAACAGCCATAACACGATGAACACACGGGTTCTCGTCCGGTCACCGAAGTTAAGCATCGTCGGGCCCGGATAATACTTGGATGGTTGACCGCCTGGGAACACCGGGTGCCGTTGGTACTTTTTTTTCTAGCTCTCCGCTTTTCCCTGCGCAACGCATGTCGACTGCGCATCTACAGCAGGGAACATTAATTTAATAATAACTTCATTTTAATTCTTTGTTTTGAATTTTAATATATCATGAACAATTATTCAACTACAGAGCTGAAGTTATCGCAGATCGAAAAAGACAAGCGCACACAGACGATTCATGGAAGAATGCGCGCGAGAGAAACATTCGACCTGCCAGTAGGGGGCATTCCGTAAGGACACGATACGTTGCCCATGGCCAATTAATTTTTAAATAATTAACTAATTCCGTAAAAAATAAAAACTTCGCAATGCATGCTTTTTAACGCACAGTACCAATATAAAAAAATTACATTATCCACGTTTGAGGAATTAATTGTAAATCTACACAAAACCAACAATCACGGATGCGATTAATGAAGTTCCGTGCCCGGGTGCCGTCGGCATTCATTTTTTTTTGCTAGTCTCTCCGACCGCATTACATTTTCATCATCTACAGCAGGTAACACTAACCTTCTTTTTAATTGTTAATTGTTATTAATTTAGCCGATGCCGAGAAAGTCAAACGAACTGCTTCTTCAATCTCTTCATATTGGGCATAATTCCTTCGCAAGCTTCCAAATACTCATGAGACCCATCCATTGAAATTTGGGTGATTTACTTTTAACAATGTAGCATTTACCTCGAGGGTTTCTTTTAATCCTTCCAATAAATCCTTTGCACGTATAGACGACAAAAAAGCTGACCCCACTTCCTTAGCTTGGACTTCCTGTTTATTTTCATTCCAGTATATGTCTCATTTTTGTCCATTTGATGTCGCTGTGAAACTTTATTTAAGGTTTCATCATATCGGACAACAAGTTCAGAGCAGCTCTCCAAATTTAAAAATATGCCATTCAAGAAATGAGGAACTAGCCCGTGCGTGATGAGATACCATACTTTAGTGCGACTGATTTCCATTTTTGCAGCAATCTCGCCATCTGGGAACATAGTTTTAAAAAGAGAAGCAGTTGCACCTGCTGTTCTATACGAAGTATGCCTGTAAACAGTCTCCAATGCCCAAAAAATTTAAGCCGATGTCACTTTCTCCATAAATTCTTTTTCATAATGACACATTTTTGAGCTGGTCCACCTTCCTCGACATCACATCTTGAACGCTGGTGGGCGATTTTTGCAAAATTTGTCCAACTTTGAGCCCATTTGTATTGTTAACGCATACGAATAGTGACAAATGGCATGCAACATCACATGCACCAATCTATGGAGAATGACTGTGTAAAGTTTCAAATTACGGGTTTGAAATACATTATTTTGGGTTTTGGCCAGATTTTTTCGATTTCAGCCCACTGTGCAACGGTATACTATTTACTGATTACTTATCATTGCAATTTTAGTTAATGTTATTGTAATTTTTGGCTTGTTAGTCCATCAAGTATTTTTTCTGCAGACGCCGCTTGTAAAGTTAAATTGTTTTTCTCAACTTCAAATGTTATTTGCGTTTATAAATTTTAATACTTCTGATGATTTATGGTTCTCATAGCGAAGCTTCATTTGTTAATTCAGGTTTAAAAATTTCATTAAAAGTAATACTTGAATTTACATTTAGAGTTCATAGCACCTTGAATTATCATTAGTACTACTTATCGCATGTTTACCAGATAACAAAGCTGAGTGTTTCTTTCCATTTTAATTTATACTCAAGCGCTTTATCTAATTAATAATGTTGTAATAATTCATAGTAACCACGGTTTATCCTTAGTTTAAAAGGAGTTTATGAAGCAGTTAACAAAAGACAGCGCCTATAAAAGATAAAGCAAAAATTTGCTAAGGTTTTAGCGGTAATTTCCTTAAACAGAAACCTAGGAGACAACCGATGACCAAGCGTGAGATAGCGTGAAAGATAATTGGCTGCCAACCAAACACAACCTAAGCCTAACACGACTGGTATTGCAGGTGAATAAAGTGACGGAAGGGCATTAGATTCCAGGACCCCTGAAGTCGATAGAAGAGTATCTTTCGAAAATTTGGAATAACTGGGGAACCTGACACCTTGTGGAAAACCCGTGGGAAATTCTACCAGAAGATTCGCCGGGAAAGTTTGAAATCATACTTAAGCTGGCGTAGGTATATCTGTATCAACTTCGCCTGATTTCAATCGAGCGTATAACAGTAAACTCAAAAGTAACACGAAATTTGAGCGTTTATTCAAATGCCCTGCATTTTTCCCTTCCTATAGAACGGGGAATCTTGACTATTCAGCGAATTGTGATGTTTGCAGATTATGTAAAAATCTCCATTATTGTAGTTTGTTTTTATTTATTTTGTAGCGTTCGTAATCTTTTATTCGTTGTCGCATTAAAATCGCTTCTTAAGCATGTGCATTAGTTTCGTTAGCGGAATCGAATTATTATTAAACAATTCATGTTGGGGTGAGGGAATCTTATTCCGAACTATGGCGAAATGGGGGATCGTGCAAAAAAGTTTGAAAACCACTGAATTATTAGAAGTAAAGCCTGATAATGAGCATTGATAATGGTTCATAGATGCAATTAGAATTCACCGTTTGAAAAATCTCCCGGATCCTCCCTTGCCTCCGAAGTTTATAGTAGTACCATAGAAAACCGGAGGAACATTCCAGTCGCCACTAGATATTCATTCACTGAAGGACACTCTCCCTCCCATCACTTGCGAATGCTATTTGGAAAATAAGGTAGGTGTATAATGGTATGTGAACGCAAGTGAACATCTTATGTCCAATATTCAAAATGGTTAGAATCCTTGATAGAAGCATAGAGAATGAGTAGTTCACACATGACGCGTCTAGGTCACCATATTAATGTGCCAATGAATTAAATAAAATCGTCTTTTACGGCAAACTTCCATGTTCGCATTACCATCTGTGGCAATTTGACTCACACGGTACGATAGTGAAATGCAACTGAAATTATCGAGAAAAATCTTATATTATGATCGGATTTGTGGATTTTTTGCTGCTCATAAGCGTCAAGATCATTTATATACTTAACTTTTGGCCCAATTGTAGTAATCTTAAGCGTATATTGCATAATCGAACATAAAAACGAATTAATAAACAAAAGAAACTAATGGAAAATTTCTCCAATTTAATGTGTGCACGTTGGCGTACTGTGAAACATATCGACGTAGAGATATATTTCATGAGAAAACCCTCCACATCTTACAATTAATATCTACATCCTATAAATGCGCTGAATTCTAGGTCATTATCAATTTTATCTCTTGCCCCATGTAATGTGTACAATAGAAAACGTATATAAACTGATTGCGAAAAAAACGGGAAAAATCATAAATGTACTCAGGAAAACCGGGAAAAAGTCGGGAATTTTATTTCTGTATCTGAGTGGCCACCCTGATTAAATGACTCAAACCATCGCGGTTTAACGTTTTCAAGCCTCACGTTGTTATTGGTTAAATGTCAAAAATATTCCAATGTGGCGAACAGGACATTATATTTGAACTAATGTGTCCTTGAACTAATGCGTCAGGACATTATATTTGAAGTAATTCGACCTTCTGGGGTTATTTAATATCGGGGCCGAGATGGGACGGTATTTCTCATTTAAAAAAATATAAATACAGATAATATACAAGTCACATTTGAAAGAAAAGGTTTTGAAAGCTGAGACGAAACTGCATTTTTTATCATACCGGTCTTTTATGCAATTAGAAATATAATAATTTCTGCTCGTAGATATATTTACAACTCATGATTCATTCGTGAATATGTATGAACTTTTTACCAATATTTTAAAAAAATATATTGAGGGATGCAGCAGGACGAAACGAAAGATACCCTGAGTATATCAGTTAGGATATTTTATTAAGTCTTTTTAACGTTATGTGGCCTTGCACGTTGGGTTTCATTGAAGGCCCTTATACACGAGTCACCTACTTGCGCACTTTGAGAAGAGAGATATTGCGAAAACGCGGGCATGGAATTAGGGCAGGGGCTATTTTCCCATGTCTTTTGTGCATTTGCGCATGCATTTTAGCAATCCACCGCTTTACACGACGCAATTTTCAATGCACATGCATACATGCATCACATTATGCATTAAAGTTCCTTGTTTAAAACGGCCTTATTTACCCATATTTTCGCACTCTCTTACCTTAGCGGCGAGTCTAAATTGTTTTTATGAGGCAAGCCAAACTTTAAAATAATACTCTATTACTGCCCGTTGCGGGGATCTAAACATAGGGAATCCTTTGGGATAGAAGTCTGCCAGATGCTTTTGGAATCCTTTGGGATAGAAGTCTGCCAGATGCTTTTTATAAGTCCAAAGGATGATAAATCAAATTTTATACGCTACCATAGCGGTCTCAAAACAGGGATGAGCGAGATCAGATATTCCCCCATCTTCTCAGCGCCCTGAAAGCTGAGAAGTAGGTGAACGCTCAAAAGCAAAGAAAAAGTACACATGGGTATTTACCATATTTACAGAAAAAAAACGTAATTATTTCTCGAGCACTTGGCGGAAAAAGATTTTGGAAGCGGTGTTTTGGGATAAGGACTGTTTATACGCACGTTTTTTTCCCTATGAAAAAACTCTCATGCTTGACGAATAATGGCAGTTATAGTTTCTGGGTGCAAACATTTTCTGGTTGCATCAAAAATCACAGCACAATCACCACGACTTACCGCAGAGGAATTATTTCCCGTGCGCATGTTATTACTTCAGAAAAGGATAACTCGACAACTAGGCAGACCTACTGCTAAGGGCCATTCCCCCCACTTGTTAGCATTAATAAATTTTCATAGCTAGGTAGAGGAAAGGAGTACATTTTTACACTTTTTATTGGGGTAACAGCGTGGTGGTTCGGCGGTTTAATGCCATTTTCAAGGTTACACCAAGTCGAAGTTTTTCAAGGTTTTCGGCACCTTCCGCATTTCACCAGACTTCTCTTCCATCTCCCGGTCTCAAGTGCCGATTCATGCGCAACAGATTGGTTCCACTCCATGGAGACCGCCAAAATCTTGGTTGATTTAGCCAATTAAAAAACGTAAGATTTTAACTAGTAGTGCATTTATATTAAGATTACTCTGTGATGAACCTCATATTTTAAAACCATTATAACCAATGATTAGTCATTTCATTTCTTAGAAAATCGATTCTTTTGTACTCTGTTCTTACAAGAATGGCACGGCGCAGTGCTAATAAAAAATAGCTTTTTGGTTTCTGAACATGTCAGTGGTGTTATCAGGACACTACCGTTGAACTGATGTGCCATTTTGGGATCGCTTAATATCTGAGAGGCGGACAATATTTTTCATATATTATGAATCACTATTTTAAAAAAAATTAAAATCTCTGATTAGACTGAATTTCATTAAAGGTACCTACCTACATTGTGTTCATGTTTTAAGCTCAAGAAATATAATGTATTTCACGTATAATATGTTGATATTTATAATGCAGGTACGATTATTTTCTTTTCATTAATATTACTTCTTGATACACCGCTAAAGATAGGTTGTTGATGAATAACTGATAATCACCTATTACACTATTATGCTCATTTTTTATTGAACCGTGAATTTTGAATTGAATCACGGAAATATTTTTGAAAATGGAATTTTTCCTTCTTTTTTCATGTGTACCTACGTATTGACAGATGTTTTACGAGCGAGAAGAGCTCATATCTGCTTTTAATAAAGCTTTCAGCAGGAGTTTCGGAAAAAACTGCGCTCTTACTTCAAATGGTTTGACAGATATTGTTCTTTTTGTCTCCTAAAAATTTCAAAAATCCAGATCCCTATCGAAATTCAGGATTCAATTAAAAAGCACCCCATATTTTTATTGAATGACCGTAATTCTCGCTATATTCAATACAGGACTCTGAAACCGGTTCTTGAACAGTCAACATTCAATGGTTCCTTACTTATTTTAAAGATGATAGATGGAATCATACGCTAGGATAGCACAGGTGAATACTGGAGACATAAAATTCGCAATCGGCCATAATGAATGGACCAGTTGAGCAGTTAATACGCCGCAAATATAGGAATTTATGGCATTATTATCGCGGCACCACAGGGTTTTTTTTCTTTAAAAATGCAAAATGGAAATAATTTAAAAAAGGACCGCATTATTCGTAAAATTGACGGACAAATTGCGCGCGATAGCCATGTTAGGTGGATAATGTTTCGCAAAACAAAACAGGCTTCACTTACGTACGTCCAAATTTTTGGTCGAATTGTATATGAATCAATGGTTCTATTCCATTAACATAGACAATTTAAATCTGAAGAAATATAAAACACAATCCGAACTCAAATATACGCATATAATGACTGCAGAAAATTTACACAAAGCCCTTGATATGATCGCATTACTTCGTCACGCGATCTCTCTTTTCCGTTCCGCATACTTCCTTTTCCTTTACATTACATCTTGAATAAATGCCTATCCATCTCCTCCGTTTTCCAAAATTCTATCTTCCGACAATGGCCTTCAGTGTCCCCTACACCTTAATTACTAACTCAATCCCCCACCACTTCCTCCTCTTGGTTTTCTCAGGCGTCTTTCTTTCTTCTCCCTGCTATTGGAGATAAGCTAAGCCTTCAATGCCAACAACAAGTTCATACGATCATTCGTTTTTCAGTCCGAAGATTGATGGCTATAACCTGTTGTGAACGCATGGAAACTAAACTTCCCCCAAACGCGTGGTTTATCCTCTTCATATTTATTCATTACATTAATCTATCGGTTACGGTACGTTTAAATGGAAATCAGTAAAATCCTCTAGATTTTTAAATGTGAAGGGCTCTATCTAACTACAATATTTCTTTCTCTATCTCTTCGTACGCCCTACCCTTCTTCATCCTGTTCATAAAACCTCTTCTCTTTCTCCCCCTTCCCCGCCTACCCAACATCCTCTCCGCTATCACACTCTTAAGCAACCCTTCGCCCCTCATTAGCTCTTCCAGCCTCCTACTTTACCTCCCTATCTCATCTAAAAGTTTCCTCTCCTCACCAACCCTACTAAGCTCTTCTTCATTTGTCTTCCTTTCTGTGAACCGCACCTTATCTATCCTTCCTCACACCCACATCTCGAGCGCCTGCAGCCTCTTCTCGTCCTTTTTTACAGTCCACGTTTATGCCCTATACAACGCTACACTTTATATCAAGCTATTCCAAAAAATTCCCCCAACGCGTGCTTTTCCCATTTTATATGGTAAGTAATTGAAATTTTAAAAGGTCAGTTACCGAAGCACCTTTCGTCATCTTTTAAAAGAAACACTGGAAAAACACCATCGGAAAATTATGTGCAATGGCTTATTTTGTTTTCGTCAAATTCATCGCAAGGAGATAGTTAGACAGAAATCCATTTGCCTAAAACTCTCATTGAATTGCAGCATGGAAATCGATGTAAGGCATACGGAAATCTTAGCTAGGGAAAAATTCATGAGAGTGTTTAACTTGACCAATTCCTCAGTGTTGCAATGAGCTTCCTTTTCGTTTTTGCCATTAAGTTTTAACTCGCAACAACGTAAATCTATACCTGTAAGGAACCCTGCAATGCCACCTCAAGGGCGTGTGACAAAGGGTGCATTTTCACCAAGCACGCTACGAAAGTTATAGAAAATGTATATTTGTTAGCAAGAGTGAATGAATTTAGAAAACACGGCATATACATTAATGCATTTCGATATACGTATTTCGAAAGACAAGAAAGCGTGAGAGACATGCTGTTAATACTGGTAAGCACATTTAATAAAAAGCCTTTACAATGCAACTAAACTAATCTACCAGCCGAACAAACTATGATTTTGCATGATCTCAATGAAACTACTTCAAAGATATTATGACTTCTAGTTCTTTTTTAAAAAAATCGACATTTTAAACTTTTCCTTTCGGCAGACCAATTTCCTACTTTTATCTTTATGATTTAGGTAATCGACCAACTGTCTGTCGAGATTCGCGGAATGCTTTTGACGTCGTTAAAATTTATAAAATAATAGATTCACTTCCTCTTTGTAGTTTGTAGCAGTCTTATAACGCTAAAAAAATTATCGTGACAGCCTTTTCTACATACAACTTGCCGATCTTCGTTGCATACGTTCAGGTGTTTTCTCCATAGAATTTGTATTAACAGACGAATAATTATGAAAGATAATGAGACGCCCTTTTTTAGACTCACCTCGCAAAAATATTTCAGCATTAAAAAATGCCTAAATTCATTAAGGCCATCACTTAAACTTAATGACAAAGGAAACGGAACTGAAGTAAATTAAATACATTTAAACTCAAGGCCATATAATTTTTTACGAAAAAATACGTTTGCATTTACCAACACGAAGTTCATCCATTTTTGTTTGTTGGTGCCGTCGAGAGTCAAGTAATCTTCTAATAGACCAAAGCTCGATTTACACCAGACATTCGTGACTAAAATCACGACAAGTGAAGCACAGCGACGTCAGTACTTCGCAGAAAAAGTGTAATTTGCTAGCATAGAGAATGTGTAAATGCCGAAACATTTGGATTCCTTTATGAATTATTTCCTTTTTTTAACTTCATCCTCCACTACAGTGGCACCGAAAATGTCACGGTCTGAAAGTTGTGCAAGGGGTTTTTTTAGTCAAAAAATGTAGTTCACTTAACTCCCACTCTCTCCAAGGGCTCATCGTCAATGATGAGCTTCGGACGGTAAGGATGTTATTCCTACTAAGAAGGCTTCTTGTTCTCTCTAAGGTTACAGATGAGATTTAGGCCCTCAAGATAAGGAATCCCTCGAATGAAGAGGGCCTTAGAAATTTCCCCACCAGCTGAACACTGATCTCATACACCGTCCACGTTGTGTCTTACACTTTGCGAATAATTCGATACGTCAGCCTGCGGGTATGGAGTTGATTCCTGTGGATGTGAATAGGAACTCTTGTTGCCGTCGCAATATTTGCAAGTGAGACCGATCTCTCATGACCTCTAGACGAGAAAACACATTCGGTCAAGCTAATCGTAAATTATGATTTATTAAAAAGGAACTGGGCCAGAGCGAGGATAAAGTACGGAAATTCTGCTGTTTCTATTTAATCGGGAGTCCTTCAGTGGAGCATCCTCAGTCCAATTTTATTCCTTTTATGCTATGCATAAACGACATAAATGACGTAGTCGATTTTCCACTTTTAGCCGATGACCCAGGAGTGTTAATGGAAATCCGTAAAGTAAATAACACGTCATTGTTCAAAAGGACCTTTCATCAACCCAAACGTTGTGCAACACATGCCAATTGTAATTTATTTGAAAAAAAATGTAATAATTTTTTTGAAAAAAATCATTGATTGCAGCATTTACAGATGCATTGTGAATTAGAAGGCGTAGGAATTAGGCCATTAAATACGAATAATAATAAAATTTCGTAACATTGCATGAAACTGACTCATGACCTCTTCTGGAGTAAACAAATGCGGGAAATACTGGTCGAACTAATCGTAAATTATTATTTATGGCAAGGATACCGGGGTTTACAAGTGTACGGAATACGGGGTTTACCGGATCCGGGGGCTTAGAAAGTGTGCTGGGGCAGAGCGAATATAAAATAAGGAAACTTCGCAATTTCTCCTCTGTTACACCTAATTTAGAAAAGTACACCAGTGCTTCGGATCCGCACGGTGGAATTTGAGGCGGGTCAGGTGTAACGTACGGCAATTCTCATTTTGACCCCTCCTTCCCTATTGCAATAAAACGTAAGATGATTTTAAGAACTCCCCTCCCCTCTCAATCTTAAATAAGTAATTTTTCTTTGATTTTTGGCAAAATGCACATGTATTACCTTTTCGATTAATGATGCTTTGCGCAATTTATGGCAACCCAATTGGATACTGAGCACGAGATAAATGAAATTTTTGTCTGAGCTGTGAAGCGAAAATTTTGCCGTCTGCCAACCAGTGTTGCCAACACGGAATCAATCGGCGATCAGGGGTGCGTTAATCAACTTATTCTAATGGCAGACGCTGAATTTGACCTTGGGGAGGGTCAAAAAAAAAGTACACCGTAAATTATCCAAATTTGTTCACTGCTATAGTTTTCTAGTACTGTAATCCTTCAAACTCATTATGCGCTGAGACTCTTCCAGTTACAACCATTAGGTAATATTTTTACTCACCACGCAAAATATAATATTGGATTTTTTAATCCTTTTGCAGTCATCATCGGTAGTCTTCAATCCGAAGATTGGTTTTCAGTAGCTCTCCATTATACTCTCCTACCTGCAAACCGTTTCATTCCAACATAATCATTTACTTTGATGATTTACTTGATGTATTCCATTCTTGGTCTTTCTCTGTTGTTCTTCCCATTCAACTCTCCTTCCAATATTGTTTTCATTAGGCTGCTGTGTCGCAAAATAAGTTTGTCTCACCTTCTTCGCAGTTTCCAATATCCTTCTTTTATCCTCAGCTCTTCGTAGGACTTCTTCGTTAGTGATTCTCTCCGTCCAATAAATCTTCATCATTCTTCAATAACATCACATCTCCATTGCTTCCAATCTCCTTTTCTCTGCTGCTGTTATTATCTAGGCTTCGCTGCAATATAAGAGCATGCTCCAAATATGTTTTAATGAAAAGTTTCCTTACATCAAGGCTTGTGTTACCAGTTGTCACCAGACTCTTCTGGTAGAATGTTTTTATTGCTTGGGCTATTCTGTTCACAATGTCTTTCTTGCTTCTTCCAATACTGGTGATCCTGCTTCACGGATAAAAATTTGTTCCATTTTCCAAGTTCTCTTCAAGTTTCTCTTCCAAGTTTTTTCTGCCCAAGTTTAACGGTTGTTCTGTTTTCTCGATTTCTTCCACAAACCATAACCTTATTTTTGTAACATAAATCTTCAGATTGTATTTCTTCATAATTTTATCCACACAGATAAGCATTCTCGTCAGATTTTCTACCTTTTCAGCAAGAATTGCTATGCCATCTGCAAAGCGCACCAAACTGGTTTTTTCTCCATGCATTTGAATTCCTGTTTGTCATTTTTCCTTCATTTAATTTATGGCATTTTCAATGTATACTTATATTGAGGATTACTGGTGACAACGGGCATATTTTTCGTACTCCTTCCCTCTCTTCTGCCTTTCACATTTAATCACTACCATCGGTTCCTCATACACCCTGGATGTTGCTCTTCTGCCGTTGAATGACACTCCTATGCTCTTAAGATTAGTCAGCACTCTGTTCCAATCCACTTTGTCAAATGATTTATCTAGGTCGATGAAGCAAAATAAGAAATTAAAAAAAGCTAAATCCTCCATCGGAACGCCTGTATTTACGCTATCGCTTACACCATTCGACGCCATACTCCAAA
The DNA here is from genome assembly GCA_963573305.1 of Pyrrhosoma nymphula. Classification (NCBI taxonomy): domain Eukaryota; kingdom Metazoa; phylum Arthropoda; class Insecta; order Odonata; family Coenagrionidae; genus Pyrrhosoma; species Pyrrhosoma nymphula. The sequence goes on along the minus strand of OY754330.1, from coordinate 111,788,868 downwards.
TTATACACTTTTTCAAACTTTACTTTCTTACACAAGGTCACCGTCTCCGTTTTTTTGTGTTATGTGTTTCCCAACTGCCACACGCACTGGCTTCATAGTTTAATTTCACGACTTTCTGTGATTATCCTGTTAACTTCTTTATATGTACATATTTTAATTACCTATGTAATTTTGTAAAAGTGGCTATTTAAATTATTTTCCACGGATGTAATATTAACGCGGGGTAAGGTGGAAGAAGAGACTGCTTGGTCTCAATATCGCACCAAGAAATCCGTTTATCAACTCAAAACATCTTTCTTAATACTTGAATGGCTAATTATAACGTATACAGATTAGATAGAAAAGATATATAAAAGGCCAATACATTTTTATATTAGAACTAAAACCCTACAAATATTATTAGAATGGGAATCACTATCACACAGGTACTTGCAGAGTACTACGTAGACGTAGATACGTAACATATTTTTACGTCGAAGGGCCGAAAATAGATTAACATCCTTGTGATACCGCAACCCGCGTTCCACCATACAATGGGGAACTTTTTTTTAACTACATATTTGCATGCGAAGTTCATATTCTTATATATATGCGACATAAATTTTCCCAAAAACAACTTCATTTTTAAAAATATTTCACGTTGAAACTTACGTATGCTAGGCGGGTTCAAAACGTAACGTCATCAGGAACCCAGCGGATGACGTCTTGGAACGGGATCGCTGCCAGTGTTACGAGTTTCCACGTGTATATCACCTGGTCTATCCTAATTTCACGAAAATAATCGATTTTATTTCCTCTGAGGAAGACATAGATCCATTAAAATCGTGTCCTTTCTGTTGAAACATATTTATGGCACAGAAGCGATAGCGTGCGGTGAAGTCAAACAGTGGATATCACGTTTAGTATCACGTGATTCTTTTATTATCTTACACTTTTAAAAGGCAATTTAAAATGCCAACGATATGGATTACACATTTTGGTTCTTTAGAAAATTTGCTGCATCGTGCACAGCTCATTCATTACAAATACGTTTTAGGCAAGTTCCTCACTGTATCAGTATGTGCACGTTCTACTGATTTACTAGTATATATTTCATAGATGAACCATAATTACGAACAATGGCATACACCGTGTTGGGACCGCATTAGCGCAGACTGCTCCTATCGCAACCACAGAAGTGCCCAAGAAGGTTTCCATCTGTTACCATAGAGTACAAGTTTACCCGGCGAAATTAAGGTAATATGTTCGAGATGTTTCTCGAGCCATAATAGAGACCGTATTTAAAATTTAATTTTTGAAACTTCAGCAGTTGAAAAAAGCATGAAGTAAATATAGTGACAGAGGTAACGATTTCAGGCTTGATTTGGTGGTATTTATCCTTCATGGAGAAAATGAAAAATGACTTTGTGAATTAACTATGTTATTTTTTATTTTCTCTGTAAATTTAGTGAGGTTAAAGATGCAAAAGGAAGACAAATGAAGAAGTGTTTCCATGTCGGGTGAGGAAAGGAGACTTCTGGATGAGATTAGGAGAAGACAAAGTAGGTGTTTGGAGGAGGTAATGAGGGCCGAAGGGCAGACCATGACAGTAGGGAGGATGATGGGTTAGCAGTGAAGGGGAAGAAAGAGAACACGTTTGGAGGACAGGATGAAGAGGGGTAGGACGCATACTGAGACGAAGAAATGTTTGGTAGATAGGGCCTAGCACAAGTAAAAATCTAGACAATATTTACTCACTTCCGTATAGAACCCTATCCGGTAATTACCTTAATGAAAATGAATGACACAAAAAATTGCTTTATAAGACTGGACTTAATTAACAGTAATTAACTAAATAATATACATATTTGTAGCATTTAGCCTGACTTATTTGTTCCACGACGAACGCTGAACACGCCTTTACAACCGATGTGTTTTTGCGATTTTACAAAACTTATAACGATGAGTAAAAACTTTATTTTTGAAATAATGGATAAAACACACTAACTGCACCGTTAAATTTCTGTCGCGATCTTGGAGTAAGAACTTTTTTACTTTATTTGTAATAACATATCCCTGAAGTGCACAGCCACGCCTTATCCTAAGGAAAACGGCATATATATTTTTGAAAGTAAGTACATATCTACAAAAGTAGAGCGATAAGGGGCTATTATTTGGAGTCATTAGAAAAATGATGGCAGGAAGTTGTGCACAAAATATTCAAGATATGAAATTATATTGAGTGGGGGAAATATTTGAGTTAAAAGAACAGCGATCTAAAGACCACGGCTCAAATGCTAACCACTAGACCAACTGGGCTGGAGAAATTGTCTCATATCTTGGATTAAAATGTCTAATACTGCTGAAAGAATTAATTTTCAGCGAAGCTACAGCCAATTCCACGAAACCCCGAGCAAGGTTAAGGCGTAGACACTGAACGTCCCGCATCATACAAAAAAATGCCTCGTTCCCGCGCTGAAATATTATAAAACTGATGCAAGCAAGGTATGTGGTCTCCACTTGTCAGTTAATATAGTCACTTTTCAGTGTTGAATATATCTAACGGGCAAACAAGTAAACACGCATGTGAAACACATAATGCATAAAAGAGCGTATACATTTCCAAAAATGCAATATTAAGAGATCGCTAGTCCCAAAGGTTTATGGAAAAGTGGGAGAAATACGTTTTGTTGGTGCATTAAAAATATAATCTCAGGTTGGTCTGACAGAAAAATCAAAATAACACCTGAACAAAAAGACCCAGGAAAAGTTACAAATCTAAGGTTGCAGGAAATCATGGCATCTGCTTTTAGAAATTGTGTAGCAAGAACTTTCGCTAGTCCAGGAATTGCTGCTTTTAATACGTCAAAGTGTACTTACCCCTTTGCTAGTGTTTGACGTAGCGATGACAACAACGCACAGTGGAACAGGATGGTGGCCATAACGTCAAAAGGTGGCCAAGGTGGAAAAGGTGGCCATAACGTCAAAAATAAAGTTTTTATCTAGGGTATTTTCAGCAATAGGATGGGTTTTAGGTATCAGAAAATGCTACAAGCAGGTTGATAATCACGATGCTCAACTGATTATTCAGAGTGAAAGTGAGCGCCACGGAAGTAATGAGAGCATTTAGAGAGAGGACGGAAATTCGACGCAAATTTTAAAGCTTCATAAAAATGAGTGTATTTCACCGAATTGAATTGAGCAAAAAGATTTATTCTCCTGAAAGTAGGTACTAAAATATTATTTCATAAAAAAGAAGCATTATCATACCAAAGATTTAACATTTTAAAGTTTATACCATTGGTACCTGGGGAAACGTTTTGATAAAAACATAATGAGCATAATGAGATGTAATAAAAAAAAAGGAATTGCTGGGTGGTGTTTGGCATTTAAACGTGTAAGTTCTAGATACTTGTGTAGGCTAATAGAAAATAAAAAAAAAACTTTTGCATGTTTCCGCTTTCATACATTATTCATTAAATACGAGTGCTCTTACGAAAATTTAGAATGAACATAGCGCATTTAAATGGATTTTCTCCTTTTAATGGAACTTATGTTTATTTCTATGAAAAACAATGTATTCCTACGATGATAATCCTCTAGTTGAGTACTTATTTTATTAGCTATTCATATGTAAAGGCAAAAAAAAATTTCGTCCCATTTACACGTTATAAGTGCAAGTGAGACATAAGATGGCGGATTAGAAGGTTATCAAAAGTTGATTTATATATATCCAAACTACAGTTTCTAGGTAAACATTCGATTTATGTGGATAACAATATTTGAACGTTAGTAAGAAGTGTTCACGGAATTTGCACCAGATTATATTCGCGTAATCTTTATTCTAATCTTCGTTCAAGTCTTTGTTATACTACTGGAAATACATTTTTACCGTAAGTAGTGCATTTTAGAATTTTATTCGGCTACTATGGAAGGAGCTTAAAAAAGTAATTTCAAACAAACATTTTTTATGAGAATGGAGCTATAACATCCATCATGTATACAGCTATAGTACCACTGCAGCTAGTTTTCACAGAAAAACCTTTACAAAAAGAAATTATTATCTGGAAAAGTCCAAGGCCAAGTTCCACACGATTTTGTTGACCTGTAAGGTTGCAGTTTGTCAAAGAAACGGTTGCGAATATCCATCAAGACAAGGAGCGCGTAGTAAATCAGATACAAGATCTCCAAGACTTTTCTTATTACCTTGCATCAAAAATCGTCAAGGTGTCGTTTAAGTTTGCATTAACTATGATTGATGGCAAGGTCTGCAATGCCATAACGGATACCTCTTCCAGTAATAGATACTACTAGTGCAATGCAACATTATAATATTTCAACAACATCGATGAAATTACTATGAGGCAGATCAGGAATGAAAATCTGCAGTACGGGATGTCTACTCTGCATGCATGCATTAGATTCTATGAATATTGCTTGCATTTGGCATACAAATTTCCAGCTCAAAAGTAGCAAGTAGGAGAGAAAGATCCCATGTATGCAGTAGTGGAGAGCACGAAAAAAAAACAAAAAAGATCGTTTTCAGGTGGAGCTAGGCCTGGCTGTGGAAAAACCGAAACAGGGTTCTGGAAATACAATTGATGGCAATACTGCTCATCGCTTCTTCCAGAATTTCTAAGTGTAATCAGCAATAACAGGCATTGATCAAGAGCTGATTCATCGGTTTCATGTTGCGTCGCAAGCCGTGTCATGTGGCCAAGGATAAGTTTCACAATTATGCCGTTGAAACAGCTCGTGGATTCATTGATTTATATCCTTGGTATTACATTCCAACAACAGTTCACAACTTGATGATGTATGGCTAGGATATATAGATAATAGCACAATCGATCTTGCCAATCGAACAAATTTCGGAAGAAGCTCAAGAAGCTACCAACAAATGCAATAAGGAATTTCGGCGCTGCTTTTCGCGAAAGTGTTCAAGGCTGAAAACTATGGAAGATGTTTATTCTGTCTTCTAGTGCATCTATCATTTCCAGCCAAAAAATGCAACATTCAAAGAAGTTGCTGTCATTATCATCTGAAGCACGAGAACTGCTTCTTCCACCAACAGTGCATGTAGGCGAAGTTGCTGATGGTACGTTTCCTCAAACTATCACGGCATTGACATTTAAAAGTTAGTTCTCGCAAACACATTTACGCACGGAAATGGCCGTATATATACAACTTTCTTGGAGTGCATCTTACAGTTGTGAGTAGGATATGACATAGGTAGTTGCGAGACGGATACATCGTAGGTAGATGTGAGGTTGAAGTTGAGTCTATACGTTCCACAGATAGGTAATATAATGTTGTCCGTGGGTGTAACCTTTTTTGTGCAGTTTGAAGCGATCGTGACACGCTTGTGCAGCGCTCCTGACAACTTGTCGCGCATCCGACATTAAAAAATGGAAGTTTAGGAGTGCTAGAAGCGCTGCCGCAGCGCCCTCGCGGTAGCTATAGCGCTACTGCGCAGTGCATCAGATGCCCATCTGCAGCATTTTGTGTATACTGGGTAGCTTCTTCAAGAGTTAAACATATTTAAAACTTATGTTTAAATCATTTTAAAATTATGAAAAAAAAAATTTTAAAGCCTAAAAAGAGAGTTAATTAATATGTTTTCAAAATAATTTTAAAAGATTTTAAAAACTTTTTGCAAAAATTTTAAAATAATTGTTTCATAAGATATTGCTACTTGGGCCCAAGTAGCAATATCTTATGAAAAAATTATTTTAAAATATATTGCAAAACGATTTTAAAATTATTTTGAAAATATATTAGCTCTCTCTTTTTAGGCTTTTAAATATTTTTTTCATAATTTTATAATGATTTTAACAAAAGTTTCAAATATTTTTAACTCCTTAAGAAGCTACCCAGTAAACACAAAATGCTGCAGATGCGCTGCCTGATGCGCTGCGCGGTAGCGCTGCAGCTACCGCGAATGCGCTGCTGCAGAGAGTCTAGCACCTTGTCTAGCACTCCTAAACTTCCCTTCTTTGAATTTCGGATGCGCAAAGCCTGACACAAGCGCGTTAGGAGTGCTGCACAAGCGTGTCACGATCGCTTCAACCTGCAAAAAAAGTCTACTATCCATGTTATATCCTACTCGCAACTAAAAAATGTATTCCAAGAAAGTTGTATATATACGGCCATTTCCGTGCGTAGATATGTTTGCGAGAACTAACTTTAAGTGTCAATGCCGTGATAGTTTGAGAAAACGTACCATTCAATCACGTTAACAGTTTTCAGGTATTAATTAATTGAAACCTATGTTGCCACATAACATGAATATAAAATCAACATTATTTCCAATTGCCTCACGTTTTTTTACATTTCAATGAAGACGTAACTTACTTGCAGAAATGTTACGAATGTGAATATGCATGTATAATCAACGTTACGAATGTGGAAATGAGAAAACTGATGAATGTACCAATAAAAACATAACAATAATTTAGTGTACAGCGGAAATTAATTACAAAAAGCTATCAATTTTTAAGCTATAATTTTAAAATTATTTCAACATAATTTTTAATTTGTTTAAAATAATTTTGAAATAATTTTAAGAATATTTTGAAATAATTTTAAAAATATTTTAAAATAATTGTGAAATTATTTTGAAATAAAATTCTCATATTTTTTAACTTGAAATGTTAAAAAAAGACTTTTCATGCAAATAAATGTCTCAGTACTTCCTACATATACATGTATATAATTACCACGCGAAAAGCCATGATTTTCTAGATTTAATCCACACACTTGAAGCGATTGACCTTGTTTGAGTAGGCAAGGCGAACGGAGAACTCGGGAGAACTGTAGTCGTTTGACTACAACTATCAAAATCATTGACTACCTCAGTGATCAAAATAGCCACTGAACGTCTTTAAATGCTGCAGGCGTGAATAGCCATTCATGAAATCGCTATAAAATGGATTTTCACGCTTTGTTGCCAAGGAAATTTCTATTGTTGAAAAGGAAGAAAAATGATGAATTTAGAGATAAAAAGGCAATACTTGGACAAAAACGAAGCGTGTAAGAAAATTGAATGAAATAATTAAATATTGCATTCTTTTATGCGTTCTTTGATAAAAAAATTCATTTAATATCTTGAGTGCAAGTAATTTAAAAAACCAAATAAAGAAACACCTGCACCGAATTCAATGCTTTTCTTATGGGAGTAAATGTCAACAATATTGGGGTAAAAACAACCCAAAAATTTGCGATTGTTATAATTCAGAAACCTTTGTGTATTCGAATGCTACGTTGTGTCCAAATTTCAAGTCGATCGCCCGATTACTTTTCTAGTTTTTATATATAAAGATTTTACACTCTTATCATAAATTTGTAGGCAATTTTCAAATGTTGATTTACATTTTTTTCATGTAAGTACATTAATTTATTACTAACAAGCAATACAAAAATGCAACACATTTTATTACAATTGTGACTTTTGGCTCGCAATTTTAATTTTTAATCATGCTTGACTTCAGTCCTGTTCTCAGGAAATTCATAAGCTCGTATGTAGCGAATTTCAAGCTAATTGGACAAGGTTTTCATATCATGACCGCCTTTTAGGGATCCTGTTCCACTGTGCGACGCGTATGAAAAATGATTAATCGGATTGAGTACGTGGCTTCCAAACGTAATGACTGGCAAACCAATAATATTGATGCAACGCCGAATTACTAAGGGGCCACACAAAGTACCTACTTTAATCACTTTACATCAAGCCTCTTCCCAACAAATCGATACCTCAGACCCGGAGGAAATGGTCAAGATAGGTGAGGAGGATTGGGCGGAACAGAAGAGAGAAGCCGGCATGAAGAACGAAAGACTGCAAGTGGACCATGGTTCAAAGTTCCAACTCGTGGACGGATTAACTGTGATCGAAGTGTTTTCCTCAAAGCAGCAACGTAGGGATCGGATTTCAGAAAAATGTCCGCCACCGACGGGACTTGAACCTGTATGATCCGCGTGGTAAGTCTGCAATTCAGCCACCGCGCTATAATCCCACCACCGCAGTGATTCAACTCTTGGGTACTTACAATTTTGTAATATTTTTCGACCTTGGGGAGAAAGAAATCACGCCCTGCTCACTACTCGATTTCCGCGGCGCTGAATGCGGCCGTTTCCACGGATACTGATTATTGGGTCCCGGGAGGCGGCCCAAACAAACATCAACAAATGACAACAAACCCAACCTCCCTCACGGTTGAAGTGTTGTTCGTGGCATCGTGTGGTAGTGCTCGCGGTTGATTTGTGTACAAATATTAGTAAGATGACCGAAAACGACGCAGTAAGGAAAGCATCTCCCACGTGAGTTTCGTAGTTGGTAGTTCTCAAAATTGAGGAGAAAGCTCCGATGTGATTGTAAAAATTGGAGGGAGGACATATACGCGGCTCCTCGTACAATGTTTCATTTTCGGAAATTCAGCTCCGCAGGTCTGCGTTCGTTGGCAAAGCTTCTCTTCAATTTCTAAAGGCAACTTTGGGTCAAATTTGACTTTAAAGACAACTTAGACTTGAATTTTCCAGCATCTTTTGATTTGCTTACCCCTTTGACTGTGTGGACATAAAGCACACCTTTACTACTTCTCACACATTGTATCCCTTATGATGGAATGTTTATTATTTACACTATTTATGCGATATTAACCTTACTTCCGCCGTTACACAATTTTTTCGCGTACCCCAATAGTAATTATCAAGAACCCCTGAGGGTATGCAAACCACATAGTTTAGGAATCGCTGACCCAGAAGACACGTCGGACGCCGCCAACAATCAAGGAGAAATTTTAGTCCAGTTAACGCAAACCTACACAGCTGAATTCTTAAATATGGAACCCAATTAAAAAATACTCAACAATGACGAATTACATGCCAATAACTGTTGCCCTCATTATCCGTGAGATTTATATTCATTTAACAAACTATTTTTAAGGGTTAACTAAAGGTTCAAAAGGATATGTAATAGTCTTAATTTTACCTTGTAAAGGATGCGCATTTACTTCTAGCTGGGTCAAATTTGGTGGTGAAGGCCATGCCGAAAATATATCTTTCCTTGCCAAAGACACAATAGCTATTGGACAAAGCTCATATGTTCTATTTATAAACACCAAACTTAAAGCGCCCAGTGGGATGGCAAGTTATTCCATTTACAAAGCTGATGGGATTGACAACCGGGCTGATGGCGTTGCATGCATGGCTGCACATGGAGTTGTGCCTGTTTTTGCTGTGGCTGAAAATAAATTGAAAGGACAAATTCATTTGTTAGCCTATCCCTCCTTTGCACAAGTCTCAAAAATGAAATGTAAGTATTCATTCACGACTGTTTAGCTTAATCATAAAAGCATAAAATATAAAAATATTTTATGGATAATTTCTCCCACTACTGGCTTGTATAAATACATTTTAATTAAATATATTCCAATTAAAAGGCTTGAGCTTCGGCCTCGAGCTGATCGGCTCTCAAATATAAGAACTCCAGTGTGACTCAGGAATAAAATATGTACCTTTAAAAATATAGAAAAAGAAATAAGAAAGTTTCCTGTTTCCACATAATTGGGAACATTTTCCCACATTATGCTATGGTTTCTCAGATAAAAAATGTTTTCTGGAAAATGAAACAGCTTGGGTCTGGCAGGGAGGAGATTGGGTTCACCCCTAAGGCTACTCTGTAAAGTGGAGTAATGATAAGCCAATTGCTATCATGTATTGGAGAAGGATAAGGGCCTCACTTTTGGCCAGGCCTGCTTTATGTTAGACATGCAGACAGAGTACCTAACAACAACCATAAATATGTTGTACTTGTAACTCTGTTGTTTTGGTCAGACACTGTTGCCGCAGCATTAAACCACAGGTTCAGCCATAACTAAGGACAATTTTCTTTACTGCCTAGCCATGCTACTAGCACAATGCACCTACTGAGTTGGAATAAAAACTATCTATTACCATCAACATGCTCAGTTCATGTCACACTGAAACTTACATGATCAGAAGTTTTTCAAGTAATCTTAGCCTAGCTATATGACCTCCAAGTCTCTAGCAGCTTTCAGCCTAGTCATTCCATCAGCCTTCCTATACACTCTGTTTGCCTTCAAAAGTTTTTAACAGAGCATGCAACTTTCCTCTGAAAATATTTTATTTAGTTTGAATATTCAATCATTCAGTCCAATGTCCAAAATACCTGCGGCATACTCAAGATGTGGTGCAACCAAAGTGAAGAAAAAATCTCTTCCAATGTTCAAGAGAAATCCCTGGTCATTAAAAAAAACAGTTCACAGTGATGGGACAGAATTAAGTGCTGAGGTTTGAAAGTTTTTGTCTATAAAGTGTTGAGCTTACATAATTTTTTTCCTCACCCCAGTAATTACTTCATTGTGAGAAATATTCATCAGTTTTCTCCCTATCTCACAGATTATCCTTTAATAACTAGAAACTAGAAGGTGACCTACCATTTACATCTCTCTCCAACAAGAGTACTTTGCCTATCCATCTCAGAAGAAAGATTATCAGATAAGGACATGGATATTGTCCCACTTTGTTCAGATTCAACTTCAGTGGATGTTTCAGGATTCAATTCTTCAAAGTTACTTTTCAACCCATATTTTTGGCAAAGACTTTTCTTCATAACATCCATGCTTCACATGGGAATTCTGTTTCAGATCTCTTTCTATGCCGCTTCCACAGATGTCACTTCTTGGGCTCAAACCTTAACCTGCCTATACCACATAGGCAAGGAACTGGAAGTAGAAATAAGAAATTAAAATTACATACTTTGCTCCCCATGTTTTACATGATATTATTATTTTTACATGTTTTGCGTAATCTCCTCACCATTTCATTATGGTATATAAAATGTCAATAAATCCTAAATACTTCCTCAATAATTCCTAGGAAATCACTAACATTTCTCCAACCAGATTATGTATATTTCTTTCCATTATGCCCAATCATAACAGCCAACACAAGACTTTCCAAATCCAAGAGTATTCAATGGCAAAATAATAAAGTCAGCTGGATTTGCAGATCACTAAAAGCTACTTACCCAGTCAGTCAAGGGACTGCAGGTGATAATGTGTGTTAGAGGCACAATAAGAAAATTATCTATGAGATGAAGATAAATCATACAAGGACAAAAGTGAGGAGATTTCTAGAAATAGGAAGTCAGGGCTGTTAATAAAATTTTGGGAGGGCATAAACTGGTGCAGGTGGTACAGTTCACTTATCAAAGGAGTGTTTTGGAGAAGCATGGAATCTGTAGTGTGGAAATCAGGGGGACAATTCCCTTGGCCAAAGAAGAAGGAGGAAGGTATCTTGGAGGGGAATTGGTGAGGGGGGATCTGAGGAGATAGATAAAGAAAAGAGTGAAGAAAAATACAGGTAGTATTCTTGATATTCCCATCGGATCTTTATTTCGTGAATACAAAATAACATATGTTACTCTCATTATTAGGAGATTCTTTTTTTTATAAAAATAAAGTTGAAATGAAAGAGAAAATTACACTATACATATTCATCAAAATCATTAGTACAAATGGCTAACCTATGAACAATTGGTTGATGGTAACTAATATTTTATGCTTTCCAATGTTAATTTTATATTTCTTGTGTTATTAACATCTAACTCATGTTCTCAGCTCTCCTTAGACATCTCAATCACTAAAATCGATACAACTGAACTGAGCACACTCCGTGCCCACACAAGCTCAAATTTAGACCCCCACACACAGTGCTGTGAAGTCACCTCGCAACCCCCTCTCTGCTCATGACAAACAATTTCCGGTAGTCAACAAAACGGGCTATCCAGTCAGGGTTTTTGATATTCTGTAATCCTTATATTTTTTGTCCACAAAGTCCTCAAAAGTACACAAATATTGGTTGCGGCAAAACCTTACATGACACAGAGAACGAACCATAAGATACGTTAATTCGATTTTCACATCAAAACTCTAATATGTAGCATGGTGTTGTATATGTCTGAAACTTTGTTGTTGCTGAGAGAGGACATTCATATGCTGGATGAATTAGAGATATGGGTGGAGAAAAGAATGGCTAGGATGACCTGGACAGTGAGGAAAATTTACATGAGGTGAGAGAGGAAATTAAGTTAGAAGGGGAGATTACAATAAGGCAGAAGAATTGGATGAAAGACATTTTGAGAGGCGAGGGCATGTTGAAGCGGGTAATACAGGGTAGAATACTTGGTAGAAAGCAGAGAAGAGTAAGAAAGGGATAGGTTTTTTGGATGACTTAATATGGGGCAAAAGGAAGGGGGAACTTTAAGAAGACTTGATGCCAGGCAATTTAAGTAATGTGAATGGTAGTTGAAGATGAATCTGAAAAAAAATGAATTTACGAAGGGAACATCCAGAAACCTACCAATCAGCTGGAAGGAAACCCAATAATGATGATACATACATGAAATGATCACAACTCCCCAGCTAGAGTTGCAGAATGAAAGCTCAAAATGGGAGCAGAGGATTAAGAATTGATGTGAAAAAATCGCACACTGATACCAAGCCTGTAACCCTAGCCAACACCAATAGATTTCATGATAAAGGGAAAGGTTTTTTTTTGGCATTATTCCTTTTATCCATTCTCTCGTAGAGAGAAGATTCTTCTTGCTCACACTCCTGTTTGAAAACAAAAATTAAAGATGATACTATGGGCAGTCTGAGTGAAGCTATTCCTTAAACAATCCACCCCAAGTTAAACTGATAGACTCAGAGGTTACTAAGTGGAACTAAATAATGTTCATAACAATGAAAAGAAAAACAGCCTTGAGAATGATCCCACAGAACTTGAAATTAATTGACCCCAGTTCAACTGCTTCCATCATCTAGAGCCATTTTCATTCTCATCCACTTCCCTTATTCAGAGCATGACTAATAAAGTAATTAGGACTATGAAAAAATAAGGGATTTTATGGGTGCTGATATCTCAATTATGATTTCACATGATGAAAGAAATTTTCAAATACTATTTGAGTACTCTTGAAGCATCTTTTAAACTGCAAACTTCGCATTGTCAATCAAAGTAATTGAATAGCATTTACATGTATTTATCAAGCAAGAACTTTGAGCTCCAATGATGACATCACCCAATTTTATACTAGAAATTTAACAAGAAAATTTTTCAAATAACATTATTTATTCCATAGGTGTAACCCTCATAGGATATCAAGCACTTGCATTTGCAGAGGGAGATATAATGGTGTCCTTAAGTCAACAACCAGAGTTTGTGTTGACAATTTGGAACTGGACATGTGGGGAGGACTTAAAAACTGTAACAACAGAGACAATGACTTTGAATCAGCTATTAAGGTAAAGCTAATGCAGGCTAATAGCCATCCATTTTTCACTCTAAGTTAAACACCATATGGCACGAAATTAATTGCATTAGATTTTTTTCTCAGATGCACATCCAATTCACCTATATTAATTAGCCAAAGTTCAGAGGAGACAAATGAACTTAAAATGTGGGAAGTAAACATTTGCTATTCTACATGTCATGTGGTTTCTAAGAGTGTAAACTTACCCGAGGCCAAGTACTCCACTGTTTGCTGGGCAACTGAGGGAATACTTTGGCTTCTGAATGACCAAGGAGATATATATTCTGTAAGTAATTACATTCTTTTTTGATACCCACCCATCTTTCTAAAACTGATTAATCGACATTTTTACTCTTCAACTTTGTCTTAAAAACATTGATAGGCCAATCTAGTTTCCTTTGCTCTTTGTACCTACCAGCATTTCTTCATTCATATTTTTAGTTTCTGTTACTCTAGTTGGAATTCCATCCTGACCAAATTGTGATCACCATTTAAATCCTCACCAGGGTTGCTCTTTCAGTGTTTTACTTCATTTCTACATTTCAGTTTCACTATTTTACATTCATTTTTGGTATCCTCTTCAATCTACAGACATTTTCCATGTGTATCTTCTTAGTATGTGGTCACCAAATACATAATGCATTTGTAATCACAAGGCCATTTCATGCGCAGAATTTGTTAAGTCTCTCCCCTAACATTTTTTTTTACTTCCCTACTATACTTCCATAAAAACCATACTTTCCTGTTGTCTTTCCACCTTAGCCTTCTCCCACAACAGCATTCCAGGCTCCAAGTTTCCATCCACTTTTGCATATCTTGTCACTTCTTCTATTCTGTTTTAAATGTCTTCCACTTCATCATGTCCGATATCAGATGTGGGCATGTATGTCACCACCAAAACTCTGCCCTGAGGTTTGGTTTCTGTCCTAATCATAACAATCCTTTTACTTTGAAGATAGCTCTTTGCTAGCTTGCCACTCTTTTCCCAAATTATTAATGCAACACTTGCATTTCTATTTTTAGATCCCAAATGGATAATCTGCTGCTCCCAAAGTCCCCTTTTTCAGACTATTTCATTTCGCTGATAGCCAAAAATACCCATCTTCATCCATACTTTTCCACACCAGCATCTCTTAGCAGTGGGCACTTAGTTAAATCTTCCCGACCAACATGCTATCGATGAGTTTTCCCCATAGCATAATGTGGTTTAATCACTCCCAAGTCATAGCTTCACCCTAAAAATGGAAGCTAATCATTTTTTAAAGATTGTTCTGCACAAACATAGGTGACCACTTTTGACCAATCAGTACTGAGCTGAGGCATTGGTGGAAAACTGTTCATATCCCATGGTCATTGGTCATGACTCTTTTGGCCCCAGTCCCAAACACATAATCTGATTTCAGCCTAGCAATGTCTATGTTATTTTGTTCTCAGCAGAACAAAATAATTTTATGCAAGATCAAAAGCCATCAAAACTTGAAGCATAATTTCACTCGAAAACAAAAATGAAAGCCAGAGTGTTTTTAGGGCCAGCAATTGAAAGAAAAATGGTGTTTTGATATTTTATTGGATTTGGGACTAAAAGTGTTAATCACTACATAAGTGTTAATCACTACACTTATTATGCACTCCTAGTCACACATTCTCGAATTAATTTTCTTTATTTATGGCCCTTGAACGCAAAAATAACCAATTTTTTATCACTTCCTAATTTCCACTATTCCTTCTAAATGTGTTCTTTCTAATATCTAAATTTCCCATGCCTATTTACCGAACAGGCAGTTTGACTTATTTAGATGAAAGTGTAACTACATCCTAATAGTGAAAAATTCACCCAGGAGGGGTTCAAACATTCAACCTCCACTTAGAAGGCAAGGACTCTACCATACTGCAACTGAGGCAGGCTGATTTCATCACCTTTTTCATATTCTTCATTTCATTTCATGATCTTAGGCTTCTGTTCCCTTTCACAGATCGATCCTCAATCATATACTCCGAGACTATTTTGCAGAGGAGAGAGTTGCTTTAATTTGCAAAATTTAAAACCAAGTATTCGTTTTCATAAAACAAGTCTGATCGTTACTACACCAGATGGATTCTTGAAGGTAAGAAAAATTAAGTACAAACAGAGTAATTAAGTATTCTTACTCTATGGTACAATTTATCCAATCATTGTGATTGCACAAATGATGTGGTCACAGTCATGCACACAAGTGCAAAGATATATGCCAAAGAGGATGAAATTCACCATGAAAGAAGTACACCAAGTTTTGGTGGTGTAACCAGCTAACACACCTGACCGGCTATTGGGAAATCCGGGTCAAAATTCTGCTCAAGTCAAATGATTTATAGCATGGCACATTTCACCCTCTTTAGTGTAAAATTAGTACCTACATAACTTTATGCCGCTGATTATGTTAAACCTCAGGTAATGCTAATAACATCCAATATTACATGTGCTATGAACAAGATTGTAAATACATGTAACAAAAAAATGATAAACTTAAAAAATAAAACTATTTAGCTGAAAAGTTGATAAAAATAAGTCCATCAATCAGTGCCTTTGTTAAATTTTTTTTGCCCCATTTCATTCAGGTATTCAGAAAGCAAAAGGGAGTTTGGCTCGATAAATCATTCACTTATGAAATAAAAGCTCCCATTTCAAAACTTACATCACCTATTGATTTGAATACTCTCGCCGCATGGACTGTAAAGGTAAGTAAAACTCAAGAGTAAATCATAAGAGCATACATACACAAATGTATCATTACATATTATCAAATACATGAAAATCACCTTCATGTATACACTGGAGAGTAATAAAAGTTCTACAAAAACTTTTTGATAGCACTGCTTAAGAAAGAAGATAAAGGTAACTCAGAGATTTGTTACCCTGCAGATGAATCTGAACACTCTCGTTACTGGGCCTTAAATTCAATTACCTACTTATGTTGTATTATGGGCATTTTAGGCATATTTCATGATTTAAAAAAAAGAAAACTCTCAGGCTCAAAAAATTATATCTACTTGCTGAAAACGAAAGAAATTATCCACTTAATTTTTACTGAATAATCAAAGAAAATGATTTTACTGTAAAATAAAACGATAAAGTGAGAACTTGAAAAAAAAACTTGTTGTGAACTTTTGTAAACTGTTATCTTTGAGTACCTATATCAATTGACATCAGCATCATTCTTCAGAATTTTTTTAATATCACATCAATTTATGGGATCCACATTGAAAGGGTTAGTTTCAGGAAATATCCTATTAAAAACCTCCTCAAATTATAACCCAAAATACATACAGTGGATAAAATTAATTTCTTGCGATAATCAAGAAAAATTTTATAATAAAAAATATTAATCCGAAACATGTGCTTATTGAATTTTTTACTTGTGCTTTATGATTGATCAGGGAGAAATTGTGACTGTAACACTACCACAGCAAAATGAAGAGGATAAATGCTTGGAATGTCCTATCTTATCCAATTTTGGAGAAGCAATCTTTGATATGTGCATAATTAATCCAGAAGAAGCATACCTAGCTACTGTCTCCAGAAAAGAAGAACTTAATGTTTGGAAAATTGATACCGGAGAGTTAGTAAGTCCTAATTTATTTGTATTTAGAAAGGTTAATCATTCAATCAACCAAGAAATATATCGAAAATAAATTCATAACTTTATTCATAGAAACCTTGATTTACCCTTCACTCACTAACCCTAGATAAGAGTGAGCACTTGATTCTCAAATGCAGATCCACCTACATATACATTTAAAGGCATTCAGTTCAAAACGTTCTTCTATTGCCTTCACTTATCCCTCCTCTATATAGGGTATTCAGCAACCCTCCTAAAAAACATTAATAACCTAGAAAAAATCATGACCTCTTCTAATGCACAGCCAACTTTTTTAGCTTTAAAATTTTGAAAATCATGGTATGTAAAAAGAAATTATTCATTGATTAGAGATTAAATCATTAAAATTAGATTGATAATGTGGTACCAGCAGTGGCATATTAACGCTGTGGATTTTGGTGGGGGAAGTGTTTTGGTACCCCCATGGCCTTATCCCCATCCCCCTCCAAGCAAATATTTTCAAGCTTTAAAGTAGGTAATCCTTCAAAAATCCTAAAACTAGTTATTTTCAAACTCCGAGTTGAGGTTTTCCCATTCAATTTTCAGCTTTCATTAGAATCGAAGCCCCATCTCTTTGGGGTGTCATCAAGTGAAGGGGTGATCCTCCTATTTGTCCGAGTGCTGTTGCCCCTGTCTGCAAGTGGCGGACAAGAATGGCCTTGGCCATCGAAGCACATGAAACTAAAATACTACAACCTACTACTTAAATGAGGGTGCCTTCTGCACCCCCATCTTGATACATTTTGGGACCCTATTGAGGGTGCCTTTGGCATCCTCTGCAACATTGTAGGAGTTAGGTAACCTTGCCCCCTCTTTTATGCCACTGGGTACCAGGGTAGAAATAGTGATGTAACGTTAGCAGGGCAATCCCATTTGGGACCATTACTTTGTGTCTAACCACTGAATTGAAATAAATGTGGTTTAATTTGGTTCAGTATACATACATTGGATGCCCGAGATGTGGGTGAGGGTTTGCAATGCATGGCGGCCACATTGGGCATGAGTGAAAATTTCTGCACAGTATTTCTCCCAACTCTGACATTCTGATTTTGAATCCATACAAAAGATCTCATTTAATTTAGTCAAGTAACGCAAAAACTGACTTTGTGTAGTATTTGTCAGAGAAAATAAATTATGTAATAATAAAATATAAAATAAAACGCCAGACACTGGCCCATACTCAACATATTTATGTAAAACCCACAGCTGTGTCCCTGATATTGTCACACACTACTATTTTCATACTGCCGGTATTGTTAACTGTCCAGCCAGGGGCTATACATATTATTATATAAATTCAAAGTTCATAAACATGTACATAATATAATATCTTGCCCAACTCCGTTAGATTTTTTATTTTCACACTACTATCACATAGACTCTGGCAAAACATCATTTCCCTGAAGAAAAATTTGGTGCTTACCTGGAACATGCTGAGAAAAGTTTGTTTGGGTTCTCAACTGGCTGAAACTCTACATTCCTGCCGATGTTTCAATGGCTAAATCATCCATTGTAGTCAGGGCTGAATGTCGTGACTGTCAACTGGGCAGGTATATACACACAAGGCCAAGGATTGATTGATTGAGCCCTCCTGGCACTTCTGCCTTTGAGCCTTCTGGGCAATTGAGCCTTCTGGAGCCCACCTGGCACTTACACCCCTTTGGGTCCATTGTGCCTCCCCACATTTAATCTGCCCGCCACTTGCAGACAGGGGACAAGAGCACCGCGGTAGAGGTATGGAGGAGGGTCACCCCTCCAACCCCTGTCCGGGCCCAACATTGCATAACTTCGGTGATATGATGGGAACTGGTGTTTCAATGTGGCTAGGCCCTTACTCATGGGTCAGATATACTGGCACAGTTGGCAGTCACGACATTCAACCCTGATGACAATGGATGACTTGGCCATCAAAATGTTGGCAGAAATGCAGAGTTTGACCCAGTAGAGAATCCAAACAGACATTACAACCATCTAATCTGTTTCATTTCACAGTAAGAACTATGACAAAAATACCCAAATAGAATGATAAGGACCACAGATTATCCTTTACTTGATTTCTTTCACTGTTCAAAAATTGGCTTTTAAATTTGGTTAAATAGCAAAGTAACATAATTTTTTCATCAAACTGGTTCTCAAAATTGTGGGTACTTCATTATGTATATGTATATCAAAATTGTTATTTTTTTCTTTATATTTTTGTAATTTTGACATGACCACTGGATTTATTATCCTTAACTGACCAATGTAATTATTGTTATAATTAAGTATTTGGCAACTATTTTCTGCAGATATCAGAGCTATGCACAGTGAGTGGCTGCACGTCACTGGCAGGACATCCCTCTCTGCCGATAGTGGTGATTGGAGGATATAATGGAGCTGTTTCCTTCATCAATTTGTCGGCAATCACATCACCGAGTACATTGTGTCATCATCTCTTGGACCACTTACAAATCACTAGGGTGACTTTTGACTCAACAGGTGATTATGTAGTTGCAGCTAGCCTCCCAACTGGAACATTTTTCATACTTAAGGTAAGTTCAGCATAGGACAAAAATGACCATTCTGCCTATCAGAACTCTCAACAAAAAATTCATTTTTTCCAAGATAGTTGTTTCAAAACTTTATTCCAAAATAATTCTGTTTTCCTCTAACAAAAGACTTCTATGATTGTGGGTCACAAACCACCTCATTATTGCTATACACCTGTGCTGTAAACCACTTGAGCACAGAGGTATGTATTGAGGTTGAAAGCCAATTTTACAAAGTAATTCCACAAGACTTACTAACCTGATTCTTTTTACATTTATTCCCTCAAACTTATTTATGTCTAGGGATTCAAAATCCAAGATGTGTATATGAGTTTCCTAGGTATATCAATTGGTCAATCAAATGCCAATTAGTCATGTTGGTAATTCAAACCAACACTGGTCCCCATGTTGGCACTTCAACATTATGTTTATTACTTTTTGTTCCATATGCAAATGGTTTCCAAGTTGTGAATTTAACTTTTTATTTCAACAGGCTCACCCTGAATCTGAGGATTTTTATGAAGTGACTCATTGCTTGAAGCTTGGAAAGGAAGTTGCATCTTACAGCATCATAGGTTCCTCACTACAACCACAGCTTCTTCTCCTTCTACCCCCACTTAAAACGCAACTGTCAGAGGAGGTCTCAGACTGTAAAGACTTGGTGCTTGAAATTGAAACCGATGATTCCGGAGGCTTCACAATTAAAGATGTTGCTCTTTACGAACAAACCACAGAGGAAAAAGGCAGAATGCTACCACCACAGGAATTGTTGGCTTACAAAATCAGTGAAGTGAAGACAAATGGTGCAATGGTGAAGGATGAACAAGAGACTGGATCTCTTCTGAAAGAATCTCAAAGATTCTCAATTGTTTTAAAAAAAGACGGAAAGGAATCTGGCCAAGTTTTAAGTAGTTACTACTCACGTTTAGGCCAATCAGGAGGGGCTCTGCTTAAGGAGAATGAGCTGTTTGCCTTCCCCCTACATTCGAACAGGATACATATTCTGGCAATTGATACCGAGGTGGAGGTAAAATTTAATATTTTTAGTTCCTCTGTTACCAAACTAATGCCAATTCAAAGTTTTATCAATTTCTTTCTCAAAAGTCTCACACTGAAAGCAAAAATAGTTCAAAAATTCCCTTTGAGCAAAACATAATTCAATATATTAAGACAAATCTTCCATGTGCATGTACTAACAAGCTTTTCATACCTATGTTCAGCATGGGAATAATATACAGTTTAGTCACTGTAAAATGAATTATCTTGTAGCAAAGTTTAAATATTGTGAATTGCTTCGTTGGTCCCTGAAAAAATTTACATGTAGAAGCATAGGAATTTCGTACCTGTGAAACTTTGTATGTGCAAAATTTCGCATGTTCAGACAAGATGAAATATGAGGGAACTTCAACTGATCGATAAATAAGGTCAAGATATTTTTCTTGGTTTCTTCTCTCATGTTTCATTATACAGGGGGTTTCAGGAGGAAAGTGCGTAACTTCTGGAGGAGGCAGGGTAAGAGATTTTAAGCATAAAATCCACAGCTTCAGGCTCTACTTTGTAGAATCTTTTTATATCCATTTCAATAATGTTTTGTACTTTTCTACAATTTTTGTTTTTTTTAAACACAACACGTTTCACCAAATTACTACACTACACCTGATGATGCCAAAAATTGGTGAAACGCATTGTGTTTAAAAAAAATAAAAAGTGTAGAAAAGTATAAAACATGAAGTAAGATTTAGTGCTTTCCCGGCGTATTAACTTGGTGAAGCTTTCTCGGGTTCCCACCCGGTTGGAAACCCGAGAAAGCTTCACCAAGTATAAAACATTATTGAAATAGATTTTAAGCATTTGTTGTCCTACGAATATGGGGTCATAATTCCTTAGTTACCACACCATTTATATTTATTTTTGTTAGTTATTTGCTTTGGCAACACAAACATTTTGTCAGAAGCATGCTGCAGTTGCCATGAAAAAGCTCAAAAGCAGTGGCATCCACAAATACACACGAAGATAAACGAGTCTTACATATACTTAAGGAAGTAAACAATCAGGTGGCAACAAAGATCTCAAGTGGAGATTATCTCCAAGGATTAATTGTTGATCATTGGCACTGAGATTCAATGTTTAAAAATCTGACTGAGCTAATTAATCCCTGTATAGTGGTTATATTGTAGCTTTCAAGGTGAATACAGTAGAAACTTGAAAATATGAAGCACGAAAAAAAAAAGTTTCGAGTACACAAATAAAAAATGTCAGTCCCAACCAAAAGCCTGTGCTATAAATCCATGGTGCTATTCGAAAATACAAAGTTCCAAACGTACAAAATTACGAACTTCAGTAAATTCGACTGTGTCGGGCGATATATGGTGGAACAGCATTTTAGTACAAAAATGAAACTACAGTAATTGTACTGTCCACTTAAATTTTAATGTATATAATACACAACATGTGTTTCGACGTTCCTTAGGGCGTCATCATCAGGTCTGCATAACGTGTGCAGACCTGATTATGACGCCCTAAGGAACGTCGAAACACGTGTTGAGTATTATTTACATTAAAATTTAAGTGGACAGTACAATTACTGCAGTTTTATTTAAGTACGAACCTCAGGCCCAGCCCCTAGGAAAAAATGGAATTCGTTTTTACCAATCTTGGCAGTAAACTGCATCAGCAAAACTCTCTTTTTGCAGACTTAGACATCTAACAAATCAGCGTTGCCTATGACACATCAAATGTGTGAAATGCGTGAATGATAGTGTATACTTCTCTCACATATGCCTGAATCACCGTGTCTTTTTCCACATATAAGTAATCATATCATTTAGACCTTGAATTATGGGGAAAACAGTACCTTACGACATTTTTTCTCCTATTATGAGGTTATATTAGTTTTAATGGTTACAGATCAGCATTTCCATAATGTAAACAATTCTCTTTTGTTGAAACTCACATGTGGCACCACATACCATACTTGCTGCCATGCACTTGGATTGTTGACTGTTAAAATTCTTATGTGCGCTCAAGGATGGAAAAATAACGTGATAAAACAATAGGAAATAGGATGGGGATACCTGTCATAGCCAGTCCCTGAAAAATAGTCACGTCCCTAAAAGCCTGGTTTTACCATACATGAACCCACGTGAATTTATGCTTGAATGCATGTATGACTGAATGAACAGGATTAGAACAGGGTCTACATATTTCCTGGACTTGCATTTATGCATTCAAAGATGTAAAAGAATTCAATATTTTGGGTTAAATATTCAATATTTGACCAGTAAAAAAACCACTGAGACACTTCAACCTGAAGAAGCAGACTGTAATGCCCGTGAAATATCATCCTATGAAATATGAATAATTATGGGAGTAGACCTGAAATATTGAAATATTTAAAATGAAAACCATCATGGAAGCCTTCACTTTAACTTGATTTGAAGATGTTTAGGTAATGAAGAGTAGGAATATTCAACTCTTAATGAGGAACTTTCCTCCAACCATTTAGTTTCATGCCCCTTATCCCATCCTGGGAGATCTCTTCTGCCAAAACCTGTTTACTATCTCCTACAACCTTTCCCCTTTAATTAGCACTTCCTGGACACCCAATATACGCATCCCCACCCTCCTAGCATTGTCTATTATTCCTCCTCTGGTAACAGCAGTTATATGAGTCATAAAAAAAACGATGTTCCCTGACTCAGGTGCAGGCAAGACCCTCAGCCCCTTACCCACCCCTCTTTCTCCTACCATTTTATGACCCAACTCCACCGCCCAGGCAACCCCACCTGAGGTCTATGTCTCAATGTCCCCACTTGGACCTTTCTCCAATTATGGAGCTTTGCTATGTAGGTGGAAAAATGCATGGCTCAGCTATCCCTGTAACAGGAACAGATTTCCAGCCAGATAAAAAGAGAAGTATCTTTCGTTTTCATGGGAATCAAATGAGAAACTTTGTTATCAACATTAATTTAATTTGCCACGAACTATATGTTGTCACGCCACAACATCTACACATGAAGTGTTGGGTCCACTTAAGGTGGGTCTATAATTCCAAGCTGCCTCAATTTAACGGTCGCCGCCTGTGGTTGCCTACTGGGGTGCTAGAAGTCCAACGGGAAACTCTGAAGGAGGCGAAAATGGCGCGGGGAATGATTATCCCTGGGTGGGGATGAAAAAGGTCTACTTCGTTGTCAATGCAGGCTTGAACGTTTAACATTGCTATAGCCTTAACCCTTTCCTGCCGGCGACTACGAAAGGAAAATGTTTTCCGTGCTACGGGTAGCATGAGAAAATTTTAAACCTCTCTCTGCGAAGCACTTTTTTGGGGTGGAGTGGCCCAGGTTCTCTCGTCCCTCCGATTTGGGACCCTACTCAACAGGGCACCCGGCTATTACCCCGGCCACTGGACTCAACCCTCCAAACCTTTCTTAGCGGGAGTCCACGGTCAACTCATTGCATTAGCAGTGTTTTTTAAATTAAATATTGTCTATGATTTTCAACAATTTACACTTATATAAGAATAACTTACATTTTTTAAGCATGGTAGAATTTTAAACGGATTTCTAGCGTTGATAATAACAAAGTTAGGACTTTTCCATTTTTACAGCAAGTTAGGACGTCTCGAAATTTTCTTTTCTTTCACGTGAGTCATCACTGTGGGAGTGGAAGGGATGGTTTTTCCAAGTTCAACCCAGAATGAGTAGCTAACATTAGCGCACCAGCGTAAGAACGATATTGGCTATTCAATATACATTGCCTAAAAATACCAGCATATGAGTAATTACTAAGGTGATCAATAAAGAAATCGGAAAATAGAGAACATATAGTGTAAATAGGCATTCAGATTGTAACAAACACGTACGATATAGACAATAAAACGACAACATTTCTCTTTTTGCGTATTTTTCATCGCATATGAACACACAAGGTACTAAGGCTTTCACACAAGAAGTCCGTTAATAATAACACTAAAATTTCGTTTAAAAATTGCTTATGCACAGAAAAAAACGAATAATTCATTTCAAAGTATAAAAAATTGGAGTATGCAATAAATATTTCTTTGCAAAAATCATTGACAATTCAACCACTTCACCACGGATTCCTGCTATGATGAGGATCGTAAATGAGTAGGAGGGTAGGGCCTAATGGCCGAGGATTAGCTCTAAGGTCTCGCTAAGCAGGGTCTCAGGCAGGGCCTGAATACCTCCGACCATTGCTATCTCAGCGGTCACTTCCCTTCTCCCGCGACAGCTATAGCCGACGTCAGTTCGTTTGCATTGAAAAATCCACGCCAGCTATAGCCGACGTTCGGTCGTTTGCGTATGAAAATGCTCGTCGGCTATGGTCGACGTCCGGCGCGAAAGGGTTAATACGAAAACAGCATCAATGGTTGTTTATTTTTCATGTATATGAAAGATGATTATTTGATTTAAGTGGGCTGAAAATCCTCATTTCAGAATTTAGTCTTCGTAACGTGCCCCGGAATATTAACAAACTATTTCGTAAAAACCAATGTTTTGTTAATTTAGAAAAAAACACAACCACTTCATGATAAAGTTACTCAACTTAAATCAACAAATGACTCTTCATCTACAGAATACCAAAATTGCAAGTTTCCAGAGGTCACAGCAAAGCCGTTACTGGGCTAGAGGGAAACGTCTGAACAAGCTTCTTAGCCTTGGTATAGAGCCACCTTAAGTGAATTCCATAAAGTTACACCTCAAACTGTTAGCCTTATTTCATTTTTGTGTTTTATGCTTCACCGTCTTCATAAGTATATTAGGCCGCATTGGGATAGAGGAGAGAAAATTTACATAGTTTTAGCACAAAGTGCTTGAACTATGAAAATCTTCTCTGGGAAGGATGCAAATATAATGTACACATGTGAGCCATCTTCACTGGTCAGGGTTAAGATGTATTCAATGAAGAAGTACGATGTATGCTAAAGAAGAACATAACTTTTAATTGGCAATTAGCAATGCAAAGTTTAATTTATGATGTGGGTGATGAGTAAGACTAAAATAGATAACTGATTTATTATAGGGGCTTCAAGATCAAATTGAGCCGAAATTAGTTTCTATCTTACAAACTGGTCATCAAGTGAGATGTTCTGGGAATGACATAAAATCTGTCCAAATCGGATTCATGAATAGCAGTGGTCAATATCTGTTAACTTATGGTGCAGATGGGTTAATTTTTCTCAACCCCCATCACGGAATAGAGAAAAATGAAGAACCCATCATTTTTAAAACCCATCACTACATTAATGCAGGTGTCCGCAAAGCAGAATGCAATTCCAAGGGAACATCAGTTGTATCGCTTGGCTGGGATGGCTGCCTGGTTGGGATTAAAATAGGGTAAGTAAAGGCAGCTTGGATGGAAAAATAAAACGTGCCAAAAACAATACCATTAGGTATGTCTATAACTAAATTAGTGAAATGCTTTTTGTGAGATGGTCATCTCTGAATGGATCACAGACTGTTTATAGGGTACTATTCCAGAATCGAAAATGAGGTGGAAACTCCAAGGACATCTGAGAAACAGGGAGAATTGTCACTGAGGCAATTGGAATTGATGAAGATACTTAGAAGCATTAGCCCTAAGGAAATGCCAGGTTAATTCTTCGCCCAACATTTTTAGCAATAAGTGTACACAAAAAATAATATTAATAACTATTAGAATTACAATATAGAATATAGATTTACTCATTACATTACTTAAATTATCCAGAGCAGTTAAAAACCTGGGTGGAGCTGAAAGCTGAAGAAGACATTGCTGAAGAGATGCTCATGTCAGCTCAAGAAAAATCCAGCATATGGGAAGATTTTCAAGATATAAAAGCTGAGGTATGATCTATGAAATACAGTGACCTCTTAGGTATGAGAAATCTGATGAGATTGCCTTTGTGTATCACAGTTGGGCCCCACTTAGGGCATATTTTTGTATAGCAATTAGCTTAAGATTCAGTCATGTTGCCAGCTTAAACTGTCCCACCACCTAAGGGTCCACTGAAATGTGATTTCTGTCATTTGACAAAATTTTACTCCAAGGAATGCCACAGTTTGGTGTGGACTGTAGGAAAATGTTTTTCCTGAATATGTCCCACTTAAATGGAAGTGCACCTCATATCCTTGTGAACCTCATATGCCTTCAAATGCAGAAGCTCAATTGGTTAAATCATCCAGTAAAAATTTGGGTGATATGGGTACAAATTCCTGTCCAGGCAAATAATTTTTTCACTGTGAATTTCACATATTTACCAGCATCACTAAACAAACATGCCCAAAATTAGGCAAAACTATAACATGGGAGAATTCCTGTGAGTGTTTAAATAAATAAATAAAACAATGTTAATCTCATCAACTTGATGATAACATTTTATATTCATTTCGGAAAATGACTTTCCATTATGATAGCTGAAAGAGCTGATAAAAAGAAGTGAGGAAACCCTGGGAACAGAGCGACTACCCTTAGAAACATTTGAACTCGATAAAGAGTGGAGAAAAGAAAGACTTGAGAAAGGAGAAAAGGAAAGAGAGGAAGAAGAGTTAAGATTAAAAGATGCCATTACAGAATACCAAGACAAAGTAAAAGCCTTAAGGCAAGAATGCTGGGAGCCAATGGCAGTGAAAGGAAAATCTATCAAGGTACAGTGATAAAGATTGATTTATGAGAAAGTTTCTAAATCATACACAGCATTCATTATATGTATTGATATTTTCTACTTTGAAAATGCTGAAAATAACCAGCATAATGCATCACATAATCAAAAGTTAAGGCTCTCTATGGCCTGATTTTATTATGTCTGGGTAATGTTAACCATAAGGTGATGTAATTTTTTCGTTAACTTGATATTAACTGAGAGTTCAGGTTCTGCATATTAAATCAGACTTTCTGATGTGGGCTTCCGTGGGGCTTGGTATATTTCCGGCTTACTTCCACCGTGTCATTCCATTTCTCCTGGATGATGTTTTGCCTAGCTAACCTGTAGGCTTCTTCAGGTCAGTTGACCTAGTTTTCACCTTCAGTTGACCTGAAGAAGCTTGCAGGATAGCAAGGCGAAATATCGTCCAAGAGAAATGGAACGACGTGGCGGAAACCCCAGATGCCGCAAATATCCTTAAATCAGACTATCGTTTAGTTGACATGAGCATTATTGATGGGAGAATGTATTAACATCGGTTTTCATTGAGAGAAAATATTTAACCAGGGATTATAAAACTGGGCCAAAAAGTCATTCAACATGAAGCCTGGTAGTTTAACTCAATACGAAGCAATATAGAAAAAAATAAAAAAAAAATACTAAAATGATGGAGTTAAGGTCAATAACAGGTATCATACAAGGTCAAATTATTATGACAGCTTTCAAAGCAAGGTATGGTAGGTGTAATGGAGACAATCTACTTATAAAATTCACTTATATCCAAACAGAATATGCAATCTATAGCACATTGCAGCAACTAATGTTACCACTGTTGACTAATATATATATATGTGTTAAATTCATCAATTTTTTAAAAGGGAGTGCTCAGTGAGTTAGAAGTGGAGAACTACCCCCTTCTGCCAGATAATTTAGAATTTGAGGAAAAGGTTGGACAGGCTGTTGAGAGGAGGACAATGGAAATTGAGCTAACATTCAATAAACGATTCACCCCATGGATGCCCCAGTCTGATAGGTATGTTTGAAGAGCACTATGAAGCATGTTTAGGTGTTCCATTTTCCAAAAACGGTGTCCCCACCTTCAGTAATTTAGACAGATAGATAAATAACTATATGTGAAGGAATAGAGAAATCAAGTAACTTAAAGGACCCATCTAGCTCCAATTCTTTCATAAATTTTATAGCTTGGTTCTAGTTATATCCAGTTCTTAAAAACATTGCCACATGTCTTCCTGACCCACTCCATATGCAAAAAATCTGTGGAACAAGAAGGAGAGTTTAGTTTTGTAATTATGAAGTAAATCCTAAAAGTTATGCTAGATACCTTCAACTATCTCAACCCTTTTGCTCTAACAGTGACTTATTCACTCCCAGAGAGCTCACACCTAGGTAATTAGCGAACTTCTTTACTTAGTTACATTTTTAATTCTTAATTATTCTCATTAATTCAATTATGTTCTTTATATTTTTGTGAGTCTAATGTTTCACGTAGGATGTCAAAGTATTACCTAGATGTCAATATAAGACTTTTCAATTTAGTACAAGACAAAGAAAAGGGAATTCTGGTAAGCATAGTAGTAAGCTAATTGGCCCAGAGAGCCAAAGGTCCATGGTTCGATTCTAAATCCAGGAAACCCTTTTACCTCAGGCAATATTTAAATTGCAGAAAAAACTAATAAGTTACACATGAACCAAATCAATATTCTTTTTTTTTATCTAACAAAGTATTAAAAAAACTTTAGTAAGAGTAAATATATTGGTACCATGAATGTTTGAAGGTGAACTGTGAAAGCTAATTTATCTACACCTTGATCATCAAACAGTTAAAAAAATAATTATTCTAATTCTTTCAACAGCTATAATGAGAAGCTTCTTCAGCAAGGTATGAATAAACCACCCTCCAAATCCTCACTGCAACAAGATGAGCGCACTCGTTTGTACATGGCAATGATGAGCACAGATGATGAAGATCTCGATGAATTAGACGGGATGAAAGAGGAAAAAGAACCATCAACTGCATCTGACACCAATATGGAAATCTTTGAATGGAGTGGTTCGATTTCACACAAATTTGTCACCATTCCACAATGCCTTCACAGCCAACAGCTAGAACTTTATGCATTGAATTCTCTATATAATGAAACCATCCTGCTTGAGGTACTAAATAAACATAGAGAATTATTTCAATGTGTATCTACTAAGTCTATACTATAGCTAAGTCTATACTACTAGTGCACTAAGGTATAAGCTTCTCTGGTCAATTTTCAACACATTTCCAGTTGGGTAGATTTCCAAAACTTTCATAGGCATAGTTAAGTCAAACCCATTGCATACAAAAAGATATGAGAGTATTTGCTGTCCCCATTTATGCAACATGACATGGATTTACAAATTTTTTTAACATTTCTCAACAGTAGCATATGACTGAACATGATTATCAACTTGTAGCTAAGGCCCAATTGTAGCTCCAGCTGCATGATTATGCTCAAATTCCCAAGCCTGAGCTACACTATCATTCTTGAATTTGAAACCTTACATTATTACAAGCTTATTTTTCTTGTGCATATGCCAAAAGGCTGTAGCCCAAGCCATCTATCTTGATCTAAGTTTCATTTTTGAATTGGTGCTGCCACCTCAAGCCTAAAAGGAAATGTTATTTTTCAATTTGACTAGAGTTACCCACATTTTGCAAGTACCCAAAAAGTCCTGGGTTTCTAGGCCCAAATATCTGCAAAACAAACAGGCTTCAAAGTGCTACCTTATTACCTACATATATGTAAACCTAAAAGAGGGGAGTGCATAACAAGTTGCTTGATTGTTTTCCTCCATCACTTCATCAAGTATTTCCTTACACATATGCACTCATATATATAAAGGGGAGGTTGATTCTCAATTAAAAATCATTCATACTATCTGCTACACCTATTCTATTCCATTGCAATCCAATCTGTGTTTTCAGTTCATCGTAGATAAGCTTCGAAAATACTTCAACAGTGAGCTTGAGAAGACCATGGAGATGAAAAGACAAATGATGATGAAGGCCACAGGAAGAATATCAAGACTGAGAGAAATTCAATCCGAGCATCAGTGGTGTTTGAGGGCATTGAGTACAGACACTTTTGTGCCTCGTTTCAGCCTCCCACAAGTAGTTAAAAAGCCCTCACTATTACAGGAACCTCTTGTGAGTGTCACAACTATTTTTGAACCACAGTGGGATCCACGAGAGATACCTGAAACAGGAATAATGTCTGTTGAAGACTCTGAGGTAAGTACTTGGGAAGATTAAAAAACAAAAACGGCTGATCCTTTACAACAGACATTAAAATGGAATGCCAATGTTTTAGTGATTCCTGCATGAGTATCACCAAAACTAATCACTAAAAACAGTAAAATGATAAAATCTTATTCAACTTGGGACTAGTCTCCATGATTCACCACTTGAAAACTAATTAAAACAAAAGAGCCTAACATAATGATCAGTAATTCAGCTTTAAGGGCTTTTTTATGAGCCTCTAATGTTTCACATACATATAGTCTTTTCAAAATTTAAAATAAGCCTTTCTTTTCAAATAGGTCGATGCAGTTCCATACATCACACCAGAAGAGGAGGCAATTCGTGCTGAAAAAGCTAGAGAGGAAGAGAGGTTAAGGAAGATGAGAGAGGCTGATAATTTCCGAGAATTGGCTCTCATAGAAATGATGGATGGGGTACTTGTTGTTCGATGGGAGGATGTCATCAAGAAGGAAGTGCCAAAGCCAGCTTTCATGGTAATACATAATTACGTTCATTCATGCTACTTTTAAAATAAATATTGTTTGTACTTTTCTACATTTGTTGCCTTCTTAGGATTTACAGCGCATACATAGGTTAAGTATTTATTTACGCTAATTTCTAAAAGAAGAAGTGATTGAACAGTTGCAGAACATTTTTTTGGTTACACAATGGCCAGAACACTCATTTCAAATCCATTATAACACTATTTTTGACGAGGAAGGACAATATTGATTTTCTTAATGACTGAACTTATTTTTTCTTCATACTCTATCTCAAAGGACTTCAACTACATACCTACACTCATTCTACAGTCACATCATTTTAATAGTATTAAAAGGAAATTTCCATATTTCCCAGTCAACAGCGCCAGGGGGTGGAGGGGGAGGTTCTATGAGGTCTGGACCCCCCTGAAATTTCGTTTTATTTTTTTTAAAGTGCCGCACTTAAGCAGAAAGTCCTATTTGTTTTTTTTTTTAACAGAGAATGTTGAATTTGTTTATTCATCAGTTTGAACAACTTTTTGAATAAATATGTACGTAGGAAAATTTTTAAAACATAAAAAACTGTGGGTTTTGCATTACTTCAGAAGTTTTCTGAGCTAAAATCTTCAAATATTGACTTTCACACCGCAATCGCATTTTCACTCTACATTATCTAAACACAAATTTGCACCTGATTCTCAAAATTTTTCACCCCTACCCTCCCAACCCCTGCTTATAATCAACACCCCCCTCAAAAAACATAACAACATCCTAATCCTATCTAAGTCACAGCAAAGGATGCACCAGCATGAAAGATGCAATAAGGTTTTTCGAGTTAGATTTTAGAATTAAAAAACTATAGTCAACATCCATTAATTTTAACAATTTATAAAAAGAAAATAAGATTGTTTTCTTCTTAATTAGTAACAGTACTAAAGTTATTCCTTCTTGAATCCCAGAAATAAATGAATGGTGAATAGTTCACCTTTAGCACTCTTCCACAATGATGTATGCGATGAAAGTAAATAAATGTGCCCCTCTAACCGCAACACAAAATAAGATGCATGAAAATATGCTTTAGGCTTTTTTATCTTCTTAAGCACTGAACTTAGCTTCACTTTCTCAAACGACTTAAACTACATACCTACAGTGCAAAATTCCACAGAGGAAAAATCATTTGCCTTCTCCAGGTCTAGGCGAATGATTTTTCCCCTGTAGAATATTGCACCTATGTGTACTAGAGAGTAAAATGTACCATGGCTAGTCCCAGAATCCTCAAAATTTGTTACATACCATGCACTATGTTTGTAAGACACATGATTTTGATAATATCACAAGAAAATGAAATGGGATTCATAGACACTTGCCCAATAACAAAACTGTTAAAACAAAAACCTCTGGAAACTGGACATTAACTCTATCAAACTACATACAGGATGCCAAAGACCCTTCGGACTGGACAGAATCTGAAATTAAGCAGCATAAGGAGTATGAAACCAAAGTCAAGTTCTTACAAAGTGAAAGAGATAGGTATCGCAAGCTGCTGGAGCATGAGTTTGAGACAAGGAATGAAGATCTCATGGTAAGTCATTAAATGTTGCACTTCTCGGTAATGGCCTGTTATCATTTACATGCATCACAAAGATTTCTTAATTCTTTCATGCATCAAGCATATGCTCAAATAAATTTACTTAATTAAAATCCTAAGGGGCTGTCCATAAATGATGTCACACAATTTTGGACCAAACTAGACCTCCTCCCCCCCTGTCACAGTTGTTCACAAATAGTGTCACCCCCTCCCCCCCCCCTTTAATGTTGTCACAAAAATTAAAAAAACTTCTACCCCCCCTCCACAATCTGAGTAAAAATAAGGCATAATATACAGTGAAAGTGTGGATGTCACATGAAGCATATTGTCCTCCCCTCCCCCCGTCACACATTGTCACAAGGTGGTGACCCCCCTCTCCCCCCAATCATGTGGATGTCATTTATGGACAGCCCCTAAGGAATTAAAACACACTTACTTCTTAATATATGTACATAACCTAGTTGTTCTTTCATAAAAATAGTCATCATCAGAAAGAATATTACTAACATTATGTTTTTCAGCGTGAACTCAGTCGGTTTGACAAGAGCCTCCTCGAACTTCATAAACTAAAACTTCATGTGGAAGCGAGCATCATTCAAGAAAATATGAAGATGATTGGAATGCAACTTAGAAATGACAAACTTAATTCACTCAAAACCAAAGAGAAACTGCTGATGTAAGTGAGTTACATATTTATGAAATGCTGTGACAAATGTGGCAATAATAAATCAGGGAATGAGTAAAGGGCCTATTCAAGAATTACATAAGACTATTTAGGGGAAGGGAGGTTTGTCACTTCTTAAATTGACTTACATAGGTAATGGTAGGGGTCTGAGGTCATCTTACATGAGGTCATGAGGTCCCATTTGAATAATTTTTTGTAATTGCTAAACGAAAAATTTTAGCTTTTAGTACTGCAAAATCTTAAGCAGTCTCCCTAAATCAAAGGTTTGTGAAAATGTAGGTACATTAACAGTTGAAGTACTGTAAAATAAAACAAAGAGCTCATTTAGCTGGGTCAGTGTTCACCTATATCATAAATACAGACCCTCACAATTCCAAACTCTAGAAGAGAGAGGACTAGATCCCAAAACCCGAGAACTCATAAAAGAAACACTAACTGACACGAAATCTAAAGTTAAATTTATGGGAGAAATTTCAGAACCCTTCGAAATTCGAACAGGTGTGAGACAAGGTGACGGACTCTCTCCCATTCTATTCAACGAAAGAATAGACAAGGTAATGGAAGAATGGGAGAAGAAACTCAAGGAACGTGAGTCTTGGAAGCCAATCCGACTGGGCATTCCCAAAAACAACCTCTACATACCATACCTTGCATTTGCGGATGATCTGGCAATACTGTCAGAAGATGAGGAAACTGCCGTCAAACAGCTTGAGGTACTTAAGGAATGTGCAGAAAAAGTGGGACTACAAATCTCATTCGAGAAAACTAAATTCTTCTGTTCAAAGACAGATATCACGAGCCTGAGAACAAAATATGGTAAAATCGACAGGGTCCCGTACTTTAAATACCTCGGGGAATTCATTGAACCGACAGGCCTTGAGAAGATCTCACAGCAGAACTGTCTCCAGAAAGTCAAGAAAGCATTAGGGTTAGTTCAAAACATCTATAACAAAAAATCCTGTCAAGACAAACAAAAATTCGGCATTACAACACTGTCATAAAACCAGCAGTCCTTTACGCAAACGAAACACTGACACTTAACAGAAAACAAGAACTGGAAGAAATCAAAAAACAAGAGAGGAAGATCATCAGAAAAATCCTAGGAGCAAGATATACACAAGACGGTTACAGGCTACAATCAATCAAAACAACAGAAAAATTTTCAAACATTGAATGTGACATTAAGAAAAGACGAATGAGATTCTTTGGTCATCTCAGTAGACTACCAGAAAATCGATTGACAAAAAAGATTCTAGATTATGTAACCTCACTTAACAACTCAACACCTTGGCTAGAAGAACTTCAAAAGGACCTCAAAAACGCAAACATATGTGCAACAGACATTTTAGAAAGAGACACCTTCACACACAAAGTAAACAAATGGGAAGTTAAATCAGAGCAACCAAAGGAGAAACAATATAGACCGAAGTGGTCGGAAGAACGCAAACAAGCCCAGTCGGAAAAAATGGCTTTCAAAAGGCTTTCAGCCTAAAGGAGCAACAAGAAGAACCCGAAGAAATCTTGATTGAGTTGTTTGCTTAACGTCTTCCATTATTGGGAGAATACACTAATAATAATAATAAATACAGGCATGCCCACAGGGGATTTGGGTCATGAGTCCCTCTTACAATAGTTCAAAAATCCGATCTTAAATTTTATGTGGTGAGTGTTGCCGTTCATCAAAAAGTTGATTAATGCACATAACTCCAAAAATCTATGATAACTTGCGTAAGATTGGGATGGGAGATCACTGAAATGACTAAGATTGGGATTACTGAAATCTAATGTTGCCTTACATAGAGGAAAGAGGGGGTCGAAACACATCTAAATTCATATTGTTTAATACTTGAATGTCCCCCAAAGGTAATTTCAACCCCCTTACAATTTTTGCATTTGGAGCAATACCCTAAGGGTATTGCTCCAAATGCAGAAGGTTGCATAAACAACAGGATACATAAATAATTTTCCATATTTTCTGGCATGAACGACACACAGGCATGTAAGATGCAACCTTGTTTTGGCCACTGAATCCGAAAAAAATAAATAACCTTTCCATATTGTTTACAGTGAAAAAGTAAAGCATTCTTTAACTAAATACCAAAACAAACATGGTGGAGTGATCCAGAACATATTAATGCTTATTTTTACTTACGTACCATTGTATGATTAATATTTTGCAGATTTCAACAAGAAAGTCAGAAGGCAAAATCTGACATTGACACTGAACATGTAAAATGATGGGTGGTTTTCAATAGGTTTTCTACAAGAAAAAAAATGACTTATAAGCTATAAAATGCAGTATTCAATAGAGCCAATTCAATATAGAACCCTTAGATACTGGTTCATCATTAAATATATACAAGAGGGTGCAAGCAATTTCGGCTCTTGGTAGAGAGCAAGCTGTTTTGAGGGAAAAAGTATATTCACATAAGATGAACTTAAGATGAACACATAAGATGAACACATAAGATGAACACATAAGATGCAATGTTATTCAAGCTAACTTATCAAAACATAGTCATTTTTTTTATTTTTCATCAAACGACAACAAACAGCTATTTGCCATTTGTTAACATACTGAAAGAAGTCAGTTCAATGAATATAGTTTTTAGATATATGTAGTATATTTTATTAAATAAGATGCCATTAAAAATTCTTAAAAATTACCAGAGGATAACAGGTTTCTTCGACTAGGAATCGGACATGGACCTTCGGATTTCGTGCTAATGCACAGACCACTACACTAACAAGCATTCCCAATTCAAATGGCAATTTTTGAAGGATCTATAGTAACTTGTGATCATCTACCATTGGGGTTCATCTCAGATGGCAATTTCAAGGTGAAGTCTTGCTTCAGTGAAACAGACAACATTCTTAGAGAGACTTGTTATGTATCTACAAAACAATTTTGTTATGTTGCAGTCACCAGAACTTCAAGCTTGCAATGTAGGTTGCAGAGCCACAGTAGCCACGTTTTGATATTGTAGCATCTTTTAAGCATATGTCATGGAAAGGAGGAAATTAACCTACAAAATGGCTAATGATTTCAAGAAATTTACATATGTACTAAGTACGCACTTACTATAGTAAGCAATTTCGGGAAATGAATGGCTGGGTTTCACCGCAGCATCTGAAAAAAGCAAGCCCGTGCGGGGCCCAGTGCAGCGGCACCTCGCACCATATAGGGACGGCACTGAGTACAAGTTATTTTCCACCAACCAAAAATTTTCATAATTCAAAAGCACTTTTCAGTCCATGAGGTACTTCAACTTGACATAATGATAATAATACCTTTGTTATCCAAAGATCATGTGTACCAATAAATTACAATGATATAGGATTCGTCAGACAAGAAAATAAATGAATATACTCCCAATAAAAAATACACCCAAAGACAGAACAAAATTAAAGTGAAGGCCGATATGGATATATGTATGTACATCATGTACAGTGTAACATAATTCACTAATAATTATACATCTATCTTTTTAAATTTCAAAGAATTCATTCACACTATAACATGACAAATCCAGTAAGTGGGTCTTCAGTCTCAAGCTAAAAGTATTTGTGTTTTCTACATCCTTAATTTTCTTAGGTAGATGATTGTAAAGGCGTGTGCCCATTGCCCAAGAACCATTCAATGTAAGTGAGTGCGAGTGTTGATCAACATGTATGTCCTGTTTTTTCTTGTGTCATATACATGAATATCCTGATTTTTTACAACTTGGTCCATGTTTTGTTTCATAAAAACAATAAAATTGTAAATGTAAACACACGGGATGGTGAGCATATTGAACTTTTTAAAACAGGTTTTACAGGATGTTCTAGGACTTAAATTAATCATTGTTCTAATCACTCTCTTTTGCAGAACAAGATTTTTTTCAAAAGTGATGGGGAAGACCCCCAAAGTATAATGCAATATGTTGCTCTGCTGTAAAATTAGCTGTAGTAAAGCATCAGTAGAATGTTGGTAGAAACGGAGCATTTCAAAAAGCGAATGCACTACAGTGCCGAGAACAGCTTAGGAATTAAATCTGACACATGATCATCCCATTTCCCTGTGTTTTGAAGAACTAATCCCAAAGTTTTTGCACAGTGAGTTTCGTTCAGCTGAATATCATGCAAATTTAAACTCAGTTTACGATTGTTTTGGATCTTATTAAATAGTACCAGCTGAGTTTTACTGGAGTTTAATTTTAGTTGGTTAATACTGCATCAATTTGCTGTAATATTTAGTAATAGCTGCGCATGATCATTTAAAGAATCTATATTACTTCCACAAATAAAGAAATTTGTGTCATCTGCATAGGTAACATTTATCACATTTTTGTCACTCCCTAAGGTTACCTAACAAATCATTTATAAATATAATGAATAAAATAGGTCCGATTAAAGACCCTTGAGGAACACCTTTCGTGATTGGTAATGCATCTGAAATGTATTTTGCCCCATTTGTGCTGATACATGTTGTCTGAAATATTTTTATTAGGTAAGATTGTTACCAATTACAATGTCTATACACCAAAGAGCTTGACATTCGCCATGAAAAAATCATAATCATAATTTTTTCAATGGAGTAAGATCCCCTTGGTTTATAGGTACATTACAGGAGGAACAACATTCACATTTTATCACATATTTCATTCCACCATAATAAAATGAAAAATGTTCTATTACCAATGTTAAAAATATATTTTGAAAACTTATTTGGAAACAGGAAAGAAATATCTGAAGTTACAAATGAAGAAAAAAATACTGAATCAGAGCTTCGTGAACTTCAGCAAGCCTTAAAATCCTGCATGGATATATATGAAAGCATCACTCAGAAAGATAAAAATCTTGATCAGAGCTTCCGTAAAGAAGGCAGTGAATACACATCTTCTGTTTCTGAACAACGGTATAAGTTATTTAAGTAAGTATAATTGATTATTATAGTGTTAATTATCTTATATTTCTCATGAGCTAAGGAACTACACATAGGATCGATTAAAATCAGATTTTATTTCACCGTATTCTAGATAAATTGATGTACCCATAAACTATATATTTTAAATATTATGACCATTTATTTCATTGGAAAATTAACATTTTCAATCACTAAGACTTTGAACTCAACCAAGATCACTACCATACCATTCTGAGTATTTAAGCTAGTTTAGTTTATATCAGTAATGGTTTTAAGATTTTCAGATCTAACCTGGTCCACAAAAATTGAAGGCCACCGGGGTAGTTTATGTGTTTTTCTTTCCAGACGTCGACCAAAGAATTATCCTCGATCAGCTTTGTCACTAGCTTTGATGACAGAAGTCTGGAAGCTTCATGGCTGTAAACCTGAAAGTTGGAAGGAAAATAGAAAAGGCTCAGTTCAGCAGGTTAGCGAAAAGAAACTTTGCTAATCATTTCAAAAAGTGATTTGTATCTGTTAGATTAGATATAGAAAAGTTATAGTTTGATTCAGCATATTTGCTCCTTCAGAAAGATGACCAATCCATCATATTAATAGATGAGAATAATTTTGGTGAAATGATTTGGGAGATTAGAAAGACAGCTAAGAACACTTGCAATAGCTGGGGATTCCGGTATGGTTAAGTGCGTGCTGATTGGTGAAGGAAGAGGCACTTCTGGGTATTTGAGAGCGCATAGTTATCATCCCTCTTGAAGTTCAGCACTTTAATTATTTCAGTAGCTTCTTGGATGATTCTCCTCTTCCTTGGCAGTAAGTTTGGCATTTTCGAAGTTGATATTGAGCAAGGGTTCCACAATGACAGAGTGGCTTAGTTGCCTGTTTTTTGAAGCTCTTTGGTGCTCCCGCATCTCAATACTGAGGTTTGACCAATGCAAGATACTCCAATACAGCACTTGACTTCATAGATGCTACTTTGCAGTTCCATGGGAATGTGGTCTTCGGTCTTGCAGAGGAGGTCAGCAATTTTTGTTATGCAGTTAAAATGTGTCAAAATATTGTTTCATGAGGATTCTTGAGATTTTCTCAGAAGTCCCTGCTACCAGGGGTGCAATAACCCCTCGAATCATGGGGGGGCAAACTTGAAAAATCTGTATAAGCTAGCAAAGCGGCAAGGGAGGGAAGAGATTTTCCAAATCGGGCAGTGTCCATTAAAAAGTGAACCACTACCTATGATTCCTGGGGGGGGGGGGGGGAAGCCCCGCCTGCCGCCCCCCCCCCATTGTTTCACCCCTGCCAGCTATATATTGGATCATGAAAAGGGTGAACTTTTCATCAATTCCTCTAGCAGTTTCCTCATCGGTCCTTTTTCAGGCCAAATTTTCATGCTTCTTCTCTTCCTTCCATACAACCTTATGGGTGTTATTGGTACACAATGCATTGTATTTGCGAATTCGGAAGAGGTGTCCTTCCCCAATCTCAACGGAGCTGTTGTCAGATATTGTGAAGGTAGAGAGTGCTGAAGATGGTGTTCTTCTGTTGTGAGTAGTGAGGTATTGGTCGGTATGAGTTAGTTTTCAAGAGATAGAGTGGCCCATGCATCCTTCTTGGAGACCGATATGTCTAAAAATGGCTGGCTTCTGTTGTCCTTGATCTCCATGGTGAATTTGATGGAGTCATTTTGGGTGTTCAACTGTCATAAGAAATACTTTAGTTCCAACTCTCCATGCCACCAAATGACAAAGGTGCCATCAACATATCTCAAGAAGAGCTTGGGTCTCATCTTGCATCTCTGCAGGGCCTTCTCTTCACGTTTCTCCATAAATGACTGGCTATGACTGGTGACAGTGATGAAACCATGGCTGCTCTTTTTTGCTGCTCATAGAATCTCCCATTCCAAAGAAAGTAGGATTCCTTAAGAAGAATTCAACCATTTTTTAGATGCCTTCAGTCAGGCCCTCCTTCACTCCATGTGTCACTTCCTCTATCATTTTGATGACGTGAGTGGAGTTCCTGACATAGGAAGGGGTTTTCCCAGAAAATGGCTGGAGTAGATTTTGACAGGTATTTCGCCAGCTTGTGTGAGGGGAGACTATGAGCTGAAGTGGTATTCCATCCTTGTGGACCTTGGGCAGTCCGTATAACTATGGAGGTTTAAGTACAGGCTTGAGGAGTTGTTGGCATTCTTCAAGGGGGATGAAGGACTGGTTAAGGATGGCTTTTGTCTACCTCTGTAATTTGGTAGTAGGATCAGCCTTCAGCTCTCAATACAAGTCTTCATGCATGAGGTTGGCAATTTTCCATTGGTAGTCCTCCTTCACCATCACAACATTCACAATGCCTTTGTCAGATGGGATAATCAGCAGGTTTTCTTCCACCCTGAGATCTCTCATCGCCATTCTCTCTTCCCTTATGACGTTTGGTCTTGGCAGAAGATATCATGACAGAAGATTTGAAGTCTAATTTGAATTTAAACCACTTCATTTAGCCCACTCTGCGGAAACCTCCATCATGATATCCAGTGCCATGTTCACAAAGTGCCATGTTCACTCATTTAACCCTTCACATTTCCTGTTGTTAACACAAAGTGTTTTTTTCTGAACGCATAACTAGCTTTCCGTTAACTCTTAAGTTCTTAAAACATCATTGCATAGATTCATGAAATAACATTTGGGCCTTAGTGATAACCTCTGTTGTAAATAAGGATATATTTGCCAATGGTATTGGATACACAAATCAGTACTTTTTTTAGTTTTAATGGTTGAGCATTTTGCTCAAGATGTGGCTGTTCATCATTTTTCGTTAAATTCTCGAATGATCCTGACAGAAATGCAAATACACTATGCACAATTATATCAATTGTAAACCATTCAGTTTTGAAAATGGATCACTTCACTGAGAGCATGCACAAGTATCCAAGGTTGTAAAGAATACCAAATATTTTGTCAAAATAGTAGCATGGAAGAAAAACATAACTATCTTTGTATATTTATTATTTTCATCTATTACAGAATTAACATATCTCATGGTCAAAACGATATTCACTTGGTATGACCAATTAATGTTTCAAGTTTCCTCTGTGTAACATAATGAAGTTATAAATAATGATTGAATGTATCAGAATGTACAATTTTCAGAAGAAGGCAGATCACATTCCAGCATTTCGGGATTTACTGCCTCCTGAAGCAATTGAATTCCTTCAGACACTTGATACCATGGATGGATTTTCAAATTCATTTCCTGGGATAGATGAGGAGGGTTGGGCAACACTATGCAAGCTCAGAAGAGGAAAGCTTCAGAATGAAGTTAAGGTTAGTGAATGATTGCAGCAGAGGTAACTAAGTCACAAAGCACATGGGCAGTGATAAAGAAAGTATTTCTATTTCTTTATCATTGAACTTTTTTGCATGAATACAAATTGCATTAAATGGGAGCATTACCAAAATAATGTTGTGCATTCTTTTGGGATCGCACTTTATTTACTCAAGATGAGAATGAGAAGAATTCATAACTCAAGACATAGGGGAAAGGTACCCTGGCGAAAAATTAGTGTAACAAATATGTGTATAAATATGGTACATTATGTAAAGTTACACATTTACTACACTTTTCTACTCACAAAGTTACACAAATCGTACAGTTGTTACACCCTGTACATTATTGATACCACAGCCGTACTCAATTTGTTGTATCAGATGTTACACAGATTATACCACTAAGTTACCAGTCCATTGAGACACCAGAATTGTACACAATATGTACACAGCAATTACCATTTTTGGGTACACAAATGTCATCACAATTGTACCACCCAATAAGCGCCAAGGTGCATTGAATGCGCATAAAACCACCTCGTTCCGGAATCTGCATTAGTTTTCCGTAATTTACTTCAGTAAAAAAGTTTTGTATTGCTTTGGTTTCTTAAGTCGTAAAAGCGATTGGAGATGCTCTTTATTGTATCCTGCGCATTATTGGTTCCCTGCCATGCCTCGCTAGCTATGCTAACTTCCTAAGCGCCATTCCGCTGCCACCAATGGACGATGTAAACAAGAGTTGTCGGTGATTTAAGAGTGAAGAAAATGTTCTACTTAAATTGTTTTTGGAGATTATTATGCTTTC
The DNA here is from genome assembly GCA_963573305.1 of Pyrrhosoma nymphula. Lineage (NCBI taxonomy): Eukaryota > Metazoa > Arthropoda > Insecta > Odonata > Coenagrionidae > Pyrrhosoma > Pyrrhosoma nymphula. The sequence goes on along the minus strand of OY754330.1, from coordinate 111,746,682 downwards.
GTATATTGTGACTACAGTGATATAGGAGAAATTTGGCCTTACGTTGTTGTTATCAACGCTAATGTACGAAGGATAAAGTACCATTAAATGCCGAAAGCGTGATAAAGACCGATGCAATAATTAGTTGTCGGTGATTTAGGGTCAAGCAAATGTTCTTCTTAAATTGTGTTCAGTGATTATTATGCTTTGATTCATTGTGAGTGCAGTGATAAACGAGAAATTTGGCTTTAGGTGGTGATAATATCATAGTAGTAGTTCAACGGCTTTTGTGGCTATTGTTGTGCTCATGAAAGTAAGTGTTTACCCTAAAAGTATTGCATAAATGCGCAAGGTTTGCATGATAAGTGAAGTGAATTTTATTGTGATACTGATCTGTTAACAATTGCAAGTGGGTGAAAGTTGCGTTTCAGCTGGCAAGACGAAAGCTCACCTTAACTAATGTTCTTGTCGGTGTTTAAATAATTCCTGTGAATGAGCTATATAAAACGATTAGGGACGAATATTGATAACAAAGCAAAATTGCATTGAAGTCTCACCTTTTACTTAGGTATTTGATGTGTTTCTACTTTGGTTGAAAAAATTGTACCAAATGAATTTTAATAAATGTCACCATACTCGAGCAAAGAGAGTTTTATCTTCTTCGGAGCATTTAATCATTCCCTTTAGTTGTAAACCACGGCAGAAGTGAACATATGTAATATGTATTTCCATTATGCTCTTCCTTTTCTAGTTCATGTCAACATGCAGGAATTGGAAAAATTTTGTTTATTCGCAGTAATATTGCATTCATATTCATACTATGTGGCAAAATATGATAACAGTTATCTGGCATTAATGAATGGTGAAAAACTTTTATCAAGATTTTATTGCATTTCCTCAAACTATCACGGAATAATCATTTAATGATTATAGTTTTCGAAGACACATTTATCCACGGAAGTGACTACATATATACGTCTTTCTCAACACCTTGATTTCAATTGTGGGTGCGTAATTAGGTGTGTTGAGTCGTAGGTTAGATAAATATTCGATACAGGTAGGCATTAGGTAGTTACGAGGTATCTTAATACGACGACATATCATGCCATTGCACAATAGAACAGTGAAATTGATTGATAACAATGTATATTTTTTTATATTGCGAGAGCAGCGAAGTCAGTGGGGAGAGAATACGATATTCGGGCTTTTTTATATTATACTTTTTTATGTGCTTCCGAGGCGCCTTCAAGGCACATTTTCGTGGCAGTGTGCTACGTGGGTTGTGTACATTATGTACACATCATGTACCATAGCAGACTCACAATCAGTACACACTGTACACAATTCAGCACCAATTGTTACACAAGGTACACACAAAACCTACACAGATTGGGCCACTTTACCACAAAGTTACACAGATTGTACACTGGAGTTATAACTGTGTACACTATAGTTACACACAGCCTACACAGAGTTTACCATTTTCCTACATTTATGGTACACTCCAAAGTTACCATTAGGTTACACAAACGTTACCATTCTTTTCTGCCAGGGTAAGGAAACTCCTATGTATTTCCTCCAGACATTGTGGAATTTTTCCTACTTTCAGAAGGCCAAGAATTGATGAGTTATTTAACTGCCTCACCTCCATCCCCATCAATCCCTCTAGTATATGTCCTGTGATGTTCATTGCAACAACAATAGGGATATTTGGTGGCTGAAGTGCTGGCTTCCCAAATTAAGGGCATGTAGTAGCTGAATCCTGGCAAAGGGAGATACTTTTCAGTGCGATCCCAATCCCATCTTACATATGAATGCACTGAATAGTGCATTTCAAGGGCAGCACTCCATCCATTCGATGAGATGTAAAACTGAGGACTACTCAGCACCTTTAGCCAAGAATAATCTATTGGCAGTAGTAAGGAAGAGGGATAGATGACAGCCTAAGAATAGGTGATTTTTTAAGCACACAGTTTAGGAAGTGTTTCTAGAGTAAGAAGAAGGCTATTTGCATTATCATAAGATGCATTTACAAATGCAGCAATCATTCTGGGGCAAATTGGCTAATGGTTATTTCGGTGTTTTTCAATTCATGCAATTCTACTCCTACCTCAAATATGTATCCTGAAAAAATTCTGTCTGAGTAAGATCCCACATTTAACATTAGTCCCATAATGCTCGTCAAAACAAATTGTCTTCATGTGACATTGCATCCAAACAGCAATCCTTCAGAGTCAAAGGATGAACATTGATTGTCATAATCCTCACAATGACCGTATTCATATTAAGTAAAACTAACTTAAAAACTTCTACTAGGTGAAGCCTGCCAGTCAAGTTTACTCGGAATGATCAGAAATACTGGCTGAGATGAATTAAAATTTTGCTGGTAGAAGATATGTGAGAGTTCCGATTGTTGCACTCTGAAAATTTTAGCATGATCAAATGTAGACCATAGAATAGAATTCATAGAATAGAATAGCAAAATTAAAGAACTCTGGACTAATTTAAATTTCCAAAATTAAAAACTTGTATGAATCAATGGTGAATGATCAGTTGTAAAAATGTTACATCAACTTGTAAAACAATTGTCTTGATTAACTATTATCATTAAAATGGGCCCAATTCATCTTAAACAAACCTAGAGGTCATGAATGCATTGCTAATGTCTGGTGAATAAATGTATGTATGTATATGCTATATGTATGTAAAATGATTTAATGTGTTTAATTTTATGTGTTTGATATTATATTTTATGGATTCCTACCGATGAGTAGCCAGAAAATTGATAATTAAGATAGATTGAGTTACATGTGACCAGTAGTCATCAAAGGCATACGAGAATTAGGTTACAGTCAACATCAGCATTAGCCTACTCATAACAAAAGATTCCATGGGGTCCACAGTTTTTACTGTCCGATTAGATGGAAGGAATATGTACTATGCTGGAAATGCTCTCCACATAGCACCAAAGAAGTATTTGGGATCCCACTGAAAAATCTCCCCCACTTCCGAATTTTTAACACTGGCCCTCAGTAAGGGAAGCCAGCACTCGAGACTCCACATCATCATGGTCCCCTTCCGCATCCGGGTGTGGCAGTTTGGTGAGAGAGGGAATGGAATTGATTGATGTTGAGCAAGAAGGAGAATGGTTAGGTTGAAGAGATGGATTGACTAAGGAATAGCAATCTCCTGTATCCTGCAATTTAAATTTAAATGAGAATTTTGTTCGGTGACAGAATTTGAAAGCACCACCAATCGTTTCAATGGACTAAATTGTTCAATTGGCCATTTATTTTAACCCTTCAAGCCCGGAGCAGTATTAAATGAATCCCATCTCGTAGGTCAGAGGAGATTTAAATGGAACCGCTGGTTTTCCACTGATTTAAATGGAATCGCCACGACGTAGTCACTACCTTGCTCGACGGCATGTGAAGTTCGTGACCGATGTAGTGACTACGTCGCTCGTCGTTTAAGGGTTAAGCTGGTGCATTTTCATTGTAACTGTGCTTTGCTACACAGCACCAAAATGCTCTCTATTTTTTATTCACATTTGCACGAGTTACAATATGACAACTTTGAGTAAGTCTTACACACATACCAAAAACACATACATATCTTACTATCAGTTGCATCCATCTTAAGTAATTCACACATTATTGATTTCTCTGAGGAGTACTAGCCCAATTCTTCCCAATTTACACACTATGTATTATACACATTCTTTCCCAATCACAAAAAAATAATCCAAATCATCAGCTTCCACTAAGATTGTGAATGAAGGTCTAACATCCTGAGATACATGTAAGCATTTCCTCGTTTCACGGAGATTTCTTATGCAACAAGCCCCTCAAGCACTCCCTACTTTAGGTAATTAAACATGTATTAACATTAACTACCTATTAACATTCCCATTTATTCTCTTTTTATAGACATATTATAAAAATTTAATATGGCATTACTTTTTTCCAGGCTAAGATAACGGCTCATGAACTTGCAGAGTCAGAAAATGCAAATAAACAGTGTCAAAAAACACTCAACATTATGAAGAGCAAGGGAGAAAAGTTGCAAGAAGAACTTAATAATGTCCGAATTTCAAAGCTTGAACTGTGTCATGATGCTCAGGTAAAGTTCAATAAACCCAAACTTGTACAGCATTCATCACTTGAGAGGCAACGTATATGAATATGAGCCTCATACGTAAGAGTTTGAGAAGGCCAAGGAAGATAGGGCTGGTGTGGTGACTAAACCACTGGCTTCCCATTCCAAGGACCTGGGTTTGGATCCTAGCAGAGGTGAAGGTTTTTTCACTGGAATACTGATCCCTACTTGGGTGCTATATGGAGAGCACTTCTATTGTAGTGCTCCATCTATCAGATGGGATGTTAAACTGTGAATCCCTCGGTAACTTAAAGAGTAGGCAAATGCCAATACCTCATTTTTCTCCACCCTCCCACCAGTTCCCAAATACTCCTTCCCTTACCATTCTGCCCACCTATCCTTAGCGGGAAAAATGACCTCAGTTGTCAATCACCTTCCTCAATTAAACATTTGACAGTCGGCACACGTTGAGGTTCGGCACCCAGGGAGCTGAGTTTCTTGTCGTGAGGGTTGCATACCAAGGCCTGCCATATTTTTCCTGCTTATAAGACACATGGGCATGTAAGATGACCCTATTTTTGGCATCAGTATTCTAAAATATATAACTACTGCACATCTTCAAGTGGAAGTCGATTCGAGTATGAGTCGAAGTCTTCTCTTTGGGCCAAATATATCGACTAAAATCCGTCACTAAGTATAATTCGAGGTGAAAAAATTGCTGAATATCCTAGTTTTGCATTGGTTTTGCAACATTTGTACAATACAATTGGGCATGTGGAATGTATTAATATCATAAAGCGAGAGTACCAAGTGTATTTGTTAGTGGTAGGTCCTAATATGAAACTTAGAACGTAAATCTAACACATGTCTTGGCAAATATTCTCCATGGCTTATCATTAATAGAGATAAATATGGTTCTATGCAGTTGATATGAAGAAATATTGACCCCAAAAAAGTCACCTTATTTAGTGAATCAACTTCAAGCTGAAGGTAGGTTTCCTTTGGCCTAAAAAAAAGAAGACAATGCTCAACTCATGCATGGTTTCCCATGGGTCTTGAAGGAAAAAAATTCCATTTAATAAGCGGCAAAATTTATATTTTTTTAAAGAATGGAAAAAAATTTGAAAGATAAACTGATAAAAATGTGGCACGACTTGCTGCAATGTATTCTAAGCACAAAGAACTCAACGGCGACCAGAAAAACATGCCTATGATTTGGTTGGGGGACATCCGCTGAAAGTGGTATTTGGCCACCAGCTAACGTCATGTGCCATCCACAGGGTTAACCAGCCAACTGATTGAGAGGCCTTAATGAAGTAACATGGTTGCTTCATCATTGAAACTCAATTTTGGAACAAAATGGTCACAGCATTTACATTGATATAAATAAAATGGGGCTAACCATTCCAATTAATATACATATTTTCTTACAGGTTCAATTAATCATGAAAAATGGAAATGTGGAACTGGACCTGACAGGTTCTCTTTCTGACTTTTCTGATGCTATTTTGATACACAGAAGTGTAATAGAAAAAATTAATGAGGTCATCATGGTGAGTATGAGATTTGGACGAGGCAATTGAAAAATAAAAATCTCCAATGCCAAGAAAAATTTAGAATGAGTCTTTGTATTTCAAACCATTCACAGAAAACCGGAGAAGCTAAGATAAAAGCTATGAAGCATTTTGCTGATTTTCGAAGGAAGGTGCTGCTAAAAGAATGGGAGCACAAAAAATTAAAGATGGAAATTCAGGACCTGGTTGACCAAATAAGCTTGGTTGACAAGACAAAGGTGAGTGCAATTCATTGAGTATCTTTTGAACTTGCACAATTAAAAAATCAACAAAACACAATTCTATGATTACCCTGATATCTGAGGTTCCCCTACACATGCTTTCCCTCTTACAGTCCCAAGCTCAAGAAATTCTTGGGCTGCCATATTTCTTTAACTGCCCAACAGCTGAGAAGTTTCTAGATTTTCAATTTTTGTTTTTGAGTGAAATCGCATTTTAAAAATGATTTGCCAGTTTTGATCTCATGCCACTCATTCTTTCATTCTACATATGATAAAAAAATAAAGTAAAAAAACAGAAGAAAAGAGTATGTAAGTCTAAAAGGTCTGAGACTAAGATTTTGAAGAATATTTACGAGTCAACAGAATTATTAGAATAAAATCTCCTCCCTCAGCTTGAAGACTTCTTTTTGAATCTCTTGATCTTGTCTCCAAAATAATTTTTTTATCATTTTATTATTTTCCATAATCCCAAAAGCATCTCCTAGTCTTTCACATTACATGAATCAACAAGTAACATAGAGGTGAAAATCCACCCACGTAGAACTCAAACTCAAAGAAGGCATGTGGGATTTTTGAAGAATCTCCCCCCTTCATTAACCTCTTTGGATGTGTTTCCCCACTGCAGACTTTCCACCATGCAGGAAGAGTTTTCCAGTGAAGATGGGCATTATCAGTGAGGAAATCAAATTCTTCCCTGGTTTCACTTAAAGCATTCTAAAAACTCTTTCTAAAAACTGTTCAGTATGTTACTTGCCACTAAAATAATAAATTATTCATATCCCTACCCAATCAATTCACAAAGGACTGAAAATAAATCTTCAGAAGCAGAGAAGATATTTGGCCTTTTGGCAGTAATGGAGCCACAAGTAAAATAAATATAACTTGCAACATGGAGGGGCAGAGAGAAAAATGTTACACAGATGAATACTCATCGTTTACCTTTTACAAAAATCATTATCTCCATTAATAATCATGTCTTTTCAAATACTCTTCTCCCATGTCAATGATAAAATGAGATAACTTATTTCCAAACTTCTCAGAATCTTGATTAACACACTGATAATAAGTACCAGTTTCACATTTGAAAAGATAAATGAAGCATGTGACACCATATTGTTGTCATGATCCAGACTGATTGCCAGTCACAGAGACTGCCATACATCCAATTTTCCTGCTTAATTTGGTGGAACCACATTACGATAATTAGGAAATGCATGCTGTTAAACAGGATGTGAAAGATTTCCAATCATTGCATTAAACAAATGATGTGGTACGCAGTCACGTGCATGGGTGCGAAGTTATATACCAAAGACAGTTTATATGAACATCTTGTTCGTATAAACCCCCAGCTGAAACTCGCCTTGAATTAAGATGGCTTGGTGGTGTAACTGACTAACACACCTGACCGGCAATTGGGAGATCCGGGTTCAAATCCCGGTCAAGTCAAATGATTTTTTCATGGCGAATTTCACCGTCTTAGAATGTGAAAGTTTGAGATCTTTGCCATTGAACATATGTTTTACATAACCAATCTAGGAATTAAATATCCATGTGTGCAGATCGCATACTATAATATCCCCTTCCGGCAGTTGTAGGAAATAGCAGCCATGGTGGTTATAGAAGTCTTAAGATCACGCTTTGTGTATCAGCCCTTTTTTACTATTCAAATCCATTTAATTTGCTCCGCACCAATTGTCTCCACTCAGGGTAATTTCTAGTGGAGTGACTCTACCACAAGGGCTCAATGTTATATCTCTTCCAGAATAATTCTCTCATTTCCACAAAATGTATTGTACCAGCACACTTCATTCTTAATTTTTATCAGATCTTTGGCAGTTAGGAATGCTTCATTGAAAAAGTTTTTTAAATTTATATCACAGGGGCTCAATATTATTTTTAATACATTGAAGAGTGTAACTGCATTTCAATCCACAGGTAACCAAAGACATGCTGGCTTTGATAGCTACAACAGATGTGACTGAAAAATCACCAAAAGCATTGGACAGAGAAGTATTCATCGTAAAAGAGGTGAGTAAATACATATTTTAAAAGAGCAGCATTCCCTACTCGCCCATTACAGAAATGAATTTTCCCCAATCAAGTAATGAGCATTTTGAGAAAGAAACCATTGTTCCAGGTAAATTTTTGAGCAAGCATAATTTGAGCTATCGAGTAAAGATTTATTTCTCGAAATTATTTTCTCACTTCATTAACTCAAATGTGCAAAATTTATAATGAAAATATCACTTGTCTAGACTGGGATCTGGACTCAGATGCTCCTGAATTTGCTCAGACCACAATAACCAATTAATCTTCCCAAGCATCCTCTTCCACTGATAATTTTAGTGATTTAAAAGGAACTAGATGTTCTCATGCCATAATACACTGACTGCATATATGCTGCAAAGTAATCACATTCATGCGCATCAGTGGCGGATACAGAAAAAACTCAAGGGGCAAGTTAAAAGGCGCAAGTTATCGCGACGGTTGTAGCTTTCATACTAACTGCCTGGCAGTGACTTTGCTTCCCTTATATATGTAGCTCGGTTGTTTCGAGAACATTCGGTGCCAGAATGTTCGCTTCCAGACTTTTAAGGAGTGTGAACAAATACAAACAGTAGAATATTCGTGACTTTTCTCGAACAAATGCCAGACAGAATAACGTATCGAGATCACTAGACTTTTCTCGTAGGTTAGCTATCCATGTGCCAGACAGAAACGTATAAAATACGATGACGCGGACGCGCGCGCGTGCTACATAAGAAAGTACAACTGCTCGATAACTCGACTCACGAAACACACGAACGAATAGCGGGCGGGCTGACTGGCAGGGGCGGCGCGGGCGGCCTCGCAAGGGGGGGGCGCGCGCCCCCCATATGTATCCGCCACTGATGCGCATGCCCCCAGAGTCCATGAGGTTAAAGTCACATATCAGCAAATGGGCGCAGTTCAAAGTATTATAACTTGAAAGGACATCACCCACTGAGGAAATACACATTAATATGCAAGATTCACAATGAAAAAAAAAACATTCGCCTGGATTGGTTAAAGCTCTCAGCATAATTTCAGGGTATCTGGTTTTAAATCCTAGTTTAGGTAAATCATTTTTTCACAGTGAATTTCACACATTTGTGTCAATCTCCTAAGCAGGAACCTACCGTACTGGCCCGAATATAAGACAGCACCGAATGTAAGACGGGTTGGGTTTTAGAGGTTCCATTTTAGGGAAAAAAATTTAATGCATGTATAGGATGAAAGAAGCATGCAGAGTGGTTGCTACAAATATTTTCATGTATTTTATCACTAAATTTATGAGAACAATGCTTCAATCAGTGAGATAGATATGCTTACTTACAGTGTAACCATACTTAATGCAATCAAGTTCTGAGGCGGCTTTCATAGAAATTCCCTCCAATAGTGACAGGGATTAAAATAAGAGGATATAGAGTACACACACAAAATTACCTTATTTATTGCAATCAGGTGCTGAAATTAAAGTGATTATTATTGAAAACATTCCCTTATGATTACAGGGGTTATAACAGGATGATATGGAGTTCTGGATTCTAAGTGGTAATGTATTTCACCCTTGTAACACTATTTTAAATATCATATTCACTTTCCTCTTCAGATTTCTCACTTATTTCATCGTCACTTTCCAAATGAGATTTCACACTTTGAACTTCCCATAGCTTCAATTCCTAATCCTCCGGATCAGAGTCCTTCCGCACAACGTCATCCTCGGTGCCATCCAATGCATTTGAAATACAGCATTTCTTAAAGCCTTTCACTATTGATTCTTCTGGGATTGCATCCCAAGAAGCCTTAATCCATCGGCTAATAAGTGCCAAATATGGCTTTCGAATTCATCCAGAGGATGCTTATTTGAAGTACCCACTCATCAGCCACTCAGCATAATATTTTTTTAGGTTACTTTTGAAGGCCCTATTGACACATACATCCATCGTACAAACTAGCATCGTAATTCTTTCTCTCTCCTCTGGGAGCACGACCAATTTGTGTACCACGTTTTTCAACCCTACTCATTGTTGGTGATAGCCAATAACAATAAGACTTCAAACTAATGTAACATGTCGTTCAGTTTCTGAATGTTCCACAAACTAAAATTGGTTCACTTTACTACTACCCCTGTGTGGCATAAGCATGAATGATTGTTACAAAATAAAATAGTATGCTAAGTCTAAAGTCGGTAGATAATAGGAAACTAAATACCTCACTTATTCATCCCCAGGTCCTGAGTGTGACACGTAGTAACAGCACCAGTATGTTACAAAATATAGTTATAAAATGTAAACCATGTCATGGTCGTCACAGCAATACACTGTAGATCCATTATTTCAATCCAGTTTTATCCAATTCCCTCCGACACATGCTTCGAATTATCTACGTAAAAGTAGTTAAAATCTTCCTACACAGTGTGACTCAAGTCAAAAATCGACATTCTCAAACATCAGTCATTCTATACCTGGCGTGCTTAAATGAGATTTTTTCTTTCATTGTAACGCTGTAATCAAATTTGAATTCGTAATCGCGAGGAACCATCAGTTACGCAACCCACCACGCACGCGTGTTTTGCGGGTTGCGTCCCAACATTTTATTTTCATAGGGCGCGAAAATAATACGGATAGCGATTTTTGACCTCTTCCAAGTGGAAAAATATAAGTCTAATGTTCAGGCCAATATGGTATATCATACGGATAATGATCCTTATAATGCCTGGTAGTTTATCTATGAAGTTTGCTAGAACCTTATAATGCCTGTCAAGTTACATACTTAATTTCATGCCCAAAAATTACTTTATTAGAAAAATAAACTAAATTAAATATAAATAATACCATGAGATTTCATGTAGGCATGCCCACCTTAAAATTGCCCGCTTTTTACCTAATCATGACACTGTGTGCTGACTGGGTATTGCCCATTAAAGTTATGACTTTGAATAACTTCATTTCATACCCAAAAATATGAGATACATTTGTCATACAAGAAATATTTTTTTAACCATCTTCCCACCCTCCTTTATCTTCCACTTTAATTGGGCTAGCTGCTCACATTGTTAATCTACAACCTCTTCCCTTATGGCATAATGATGAACGACGATGTTAGATTCAAATAGTTTTTTATAAATGTAGGAGGATGAAGATGTGGAAGAATTGAAAGGGTTGGAAAGTGAGGAATTTCAGGAGCTAGTGGAAAATAAAATAGGCGAAGCATAGCAAATAAGAACAATTAAGTAAAGACGGAAAAGTATAAAAATAGGCATAGTACGAGTGGCAGTAGAAACAAGGAGAGTAAAGAAGCGGTGGGTTACAGATCAAATTATTAGAAAATTAGAGGAGAGAAGGAAGTTGTAAAATGTCAACACTGAATTAGAAAGGAGGCATAAGGAATTAAATAATAAACTCTGGCAAGTAATCAATCGGGTGAAGGAAAACAGGAGGAACGGACAATGCGAGGAAATGGAAAAGCTACAGAAAGAGGAGGAAGTGGTGGTGCTATACGCAAAATGAAAATTTCAATCACGTGGTAAGAGAAGGCAAACGATACCAAAGGTTTAAGACAAAACAGGGAATATATTAATCGAACAGGAAGATATCCAGGATAGGTAAAGTGAATACATGGAGGCAGGGATGGATGTAGGCTCTCCAGTGCCCGGGGCAAGAATGTAATTCGGCGGTTGTAACTCCCACCTCATTCCGGTTTATCACCGCAGTGACGAAGTAAGAGGTCTATTATAAACAAAAACAGCTGTGGCTTACACAGATTGGTTTAACTCATTTGTTTATCTCCCCAAAAACCATAATAATTTTAATAATTATTCTAACGCTTCTGCCCATTTTGGCGCCCCCTTATCTCTGCGCCTGGGGCAGCATGGAGGAGAGTCCAAGGAGCAGCTTCTGAGAGACTTTTGCCATGATCTAAACAAAAAGAATTGAAAACTCATGCAGGGGCACGTTAATAAAAATAATGTAAGTGGTAGAGGTGCAATGTAGGTGGTAGAGGACTATTGAGTTTGGAGTGTCTCCACAACAGAGTTGTCCTGGGTACAGCATGCCGAGTGTTGAAAAGCAGGGAACCCCTGCTCAATCACGTGAGAGAGCACGAGAGTTCGGGAGCTGGGGTGTTTCTCTTCCAGGCAGCAAAGAGGGCAGCGGATGAAACTGGTCTCGACTTTGACCCGTCGTCCGACAGAAGCAACAATGACATGAACATCTCGTCATTGAAAGCAGACATCCTCAAGCTCGAAATAAAAAAAGCCGAGCAGAAGGCCTTGCTCAAGGCGCATACTGATAAGCTAATGTATTGATGTTTCTAACGAAATATCAAAAAGCATGGGTTGTCGAAGGAGCTGACGTTTGCCTTCCTACGCTCCTCCAGTCTGAAGTCAGAGACCGAGGGTTTTGTACTCTCGTGCCAGGATGGTGTCATAAACACACTCAGGTATTGCCGCATTATATTCAAGGTGGAGGTCGTGGACATGAGATGCAGGGCGTGCCGAGCCCAGCCGGAGACTTTGGGTCACCTTCCCTCCGGCGGTAGTTATTACGCCAGGTCAGCGTATGGAGCTCGGCACAACGTGGCCCTGCAGGTGACATACTATCACCTTCGACACCATTCTGGCATCGATGAAACACCTGTGCTGCCCTATGCCCCTGGAGATATTGAGTCCATCGTGTAAAACGATAAATGCAGATCTAGTGGATCAGATCTAGTGGAATTACTCCTTCTCCACCACCAGACAGTTTGAGGCAACCAAGCCTGATATCGTTCTCCTCGACAACTCACATGCTCCATGTTCGTGATCGAGTTTTCGGCTCCGGCTGAAAATAAAATTGATGCAAAGGAGGTGGAAAAACGGACGAAATATCAAGACCTGCTTTTCGAACTTCGACAGATGTACCCCGGACACTCTGTAAAACTAGTGGTCCTCATCGTAGGTGTGCTCGGTGGAGTCAAGGGCTCGCTGCTTAATAACATCAAGTGCATTCCATCCTGCATGGCACAGGCGGAATCACTAGTTGCACGCATGCAGAAGGCCGTCATCCTGGGGTCACTCCGTCTACTGCGTACGCATGACCCAACAGCAGCATAACCACTCATCCGATGGGTGTCAGACGTGGCAACGATTACTGCCCAACCCCTCTCAAGTCTCCGGCCATTAGGACGGCAATGAAACCTGATGCTTGCCGGGGACTCGGAGGGAAGTGTTACAACTGTAACAAATAATAAATAAAATACCTCGCTAAAAATGTGTTTACAGACCGTCGGCATTTACACTACTACAATGGATTGCTGACAGATAAAAACTACTGTTTTCACGATTTGATATAGTAAAGATAGAGCTATAATGGAAGTTATTTCAAACATACATGGTTTTAACCATATGGAAGAGATTAATGCATGTATTAAGCCAAAATTAACCATTTTTGCCTGCACTTTTTTTTTACTATTAGATGGATAAAATGGGCTGAAAAGTCCTGAGATGTTCCTTTCTCTATGAATTCAGGCCCTTCTCATAAGAATATTTTCAATACAATTTGAGCTATCGTGTAAAGGGTAAACCATGTTTTGCTTCTTCATTTGCGCTTTGCTGTGATGGCAGCCCCAAGGCCAACCTGGATCTACGACTCAGCAGACTTCTTCGTCTTCACCGCATAGCTCACTCTCCCCCCACCCCTGCCGACACCGGATACTTTTTTTGAGTTCGCTTCGCGAGGACGGTGGTAAATCATTCCGCGATGGGGAGAGCTGACTGTTTCTTCCCTCTCTCTCGGCTTGTATTACGGCTTATGTTAGACTCAATCAGCGAGATAATGAAACCCGAGAAGATCACCCCTTCACCTTATCTGTGTTTATCTATCCTCCCCCATTTTCTCTTTGACCCAGCAAATAATGAACTGTTTCAGGTTTATGGGAAGAAATTCCAAGATATTCAAGACAAAATAAGTGAACTGGATACCAGAATTGAGACTAAGGAAAAAGAGAATAGGAAATTAGATAATGCGATTCGCAGTCTCAATGTTGATGTCAACGAACAGCTTCTACAATGTGACACTCAATTGGAACATAAATATGCAAAAGCTATCAATACAAGGTAAGTGTAAATATTGGCTGATGAAATGTGTGGAAAAGATGCAGCACTTGACATAACTCATAAATATATGTATTACTTTCAGAATGTCAGCCCTTGTCCGAAGAAGTCGACTAGTAAATGAAATTCAACAACAACATAGTGATATATTAATACTTCAAACAGAACTGGAACTACTTCGGTTAAAAACATTCCCAACATTTAAGTACATAGAAATTCAATAACTGTCTCAAGCAGATTGCATTAACATGAATCAATTGTAATATTTAAGTTATATTAACATCAATTTATTGTTGTATTAAAAATTCCATTCCTTCCCAAGGACAACATGCTTTTACTCGTTTTCATGGAGTACCTACCACATTAAAAGAAGCTGGTTGTCACCCAGAAGAAAACAGCAAAATTCAAAAACTGTGATTCTAATGGTTATTGGAGATAAACCTAAAGGCTTGGTCATATGACGCATGAACCCATAAACAAGTTCATTCATGAAAGCATGTCCCATCAAAAATTCATCATGTAACCGCATCAATTTGGGTAAATGCATGGCCAGGAAATAGCCCACTATTCATATTCAGTTTATTCACAATTCATGCATGGACCCACTTGGATTCATGCATCATGAAACCAGGCCTTAGAGCCCGTTCACACGAAGCCACTCAGCAGCGCTGCCGTTGCCTAATAATGGGGTGGAATGGAAGTGTACACACGGCCACAGCCACCGGATGAAAGCACCACAGACTGTGTCAGTGGTCCGCTCCACCGCAGACGCCGGCATAGAAAAGTGGTACGTCTAGTGAGTTTAGCCGTAGCTAAATGGTGGTGTTCTCATAGAGCAGCTGCCATGCCACTGTTCAAGCAGCGCATTCGTGGCCCAGCAGAAGCACTGCTAACGAGCGTTCGAATTTCAAGTAAAGCAAAGGTTGCACGTTCACGCTAGTTAGAAGCGCTTCTCACGCCCGTTAGCAGTACCACACACGGGCGTACGCATTTCTGAAAATGCCGGTTCAACACTCATTAGTGGCACTGTGGAAGCACCACAAACGAGCCACTAACCAACCACCTAGAAGCGCTGCTGAGTGGCCTCATGTGAACCTGGCCTTTAGAATGGAAATGACAAAATTATACTTCAGTCCCTCGAGACTGTTCAGCATTGACTACCAGTAAAATCAATATACAGATCCATGGAAAGCTACTTGGGGAAAAATGGGAATTATTAGTAACCATCAAGCAGAGCATTTATATCATATTCAATAAATCAAATTCACTACGACAACTACCCAAAACAATTAAGCAATGCTAACTTAAATTTTTAACAAAGAATGTATCCAAAACAAAAGGAATTTTCAATAGTGTTTACTCCACATTTGTACACTACAGTGACTATATGGTACCAAATGACGTTCTTTCCCTCAATCTTTTTATCTTTACTGAAGAGAGAAGATCTCAAGGCAGGTAGGCTTCATGTGATGAACTCTATTTCTTAGAAATCGCATATCTCACAGATATAAGAAGGACGCTCAGTTATTACTTTCCCTAAAATACTCAACTGATTATATTTCTGCCTCCTTCCATCCATAAAAGGTGTATCTATGGGAGTATGCATGTAGAAAGCCGACCACGGATACTGAATTCACTTAATCATGAAAGTTTGATCTTCAGGTAAGAAATCTCTCGTCCACATACCTTGATTACCCTCAGAGGCCCTAAAACGACACCATTATAGTAGATTTAAACAAAAAACTTAAAAGACAAAAATTCGCATTAGTCGGGCACCATTACTTTTCTCCTTAATACATATTATACATACATATTCCATAAAACTTCCTATGAACTAGATTTAAAATTTATAGAGCTCTTCATGGTGATGGTCTTAAATTAGAACTCAACAAAGTATAAGATCCCCCACAAGAATTATCTATTCCATCCACACTTTCCAGTTGTTTCATTTTTAACTTAGATCATTTATTACAAATTATTCTCCAATCCTCCGCCACGTTAGCCCCCATGAAATCTCTAATAACTTTATTTTAATTGCTGAGTTCCAGAAGTCCAAATCAAATTTTACGCCTGTTCTCCGCCTAATCGTTGGCAATTGCCAACATCAGAAAGTTTATAAACTTATTCGTGAGAATAATAAGTTGGAAGATAGAAATACCATAAAGGTAAAAAATTAAGAGAGTAAGATTTTTCTTAAAACATTAGTAAACCTATACTTATGAAATCTAATAGAAAGTTTTGCAAATTATACGCGCATTCAAGAGTTACAAGATTTACAAGTTTATTACATTGGTGACTTAACCGATATATCGTTTCTCACGTATTTTACTATTAACTGCACAATTTTAAGCGGAAAATTACGATCCACTTGAAAAAAATCAATTATTTGAGATCTGAATGATTCATTGATAATTATTTTATAAGGAATATGATAACCCCTCGTCCTTTTTATATCCCCAATGGTCGATATCTTCGAAATAATCGATATGTCAAGTGTGGCAGACGAGTCAAAAAAGTGCCTTTGAAGGATCATATGTCGGGGTAGCGAGTCGTGTATTTTTTTAAAATTTATACTTCTTGCCGAAAATATTCCTTTGTTGTGATATAAAAGATACTTATACGAATCCGCCATCTCAGTTATGCAAGATGCTGATTTCGTTACTGTAATTTCTAAAAGGAAGTCAAGAAAGCGTCAGCTGCTTCTCGACCGCGGTAATTTTGCTGATAATAATATTGAGGCTCCTCTCGTCAGTGAAGAAGTCGCTATCAGGTAATAATTACCAAGAATTATGATTAGAAGAAACCCTTTGAAGCAGTGTTACTGTCTTTTCCGGATTTAGTGATAAAACTTTTACGTAGTGGCTCAATTATATTCCGATGTAATATAGTCAGTTATCCGTTGTTTAGTCGCAAGTTCGCTAATTTACAACTTCTCTTACGCAGGCGGTTGGAAGCAGCGAAGTTGGACATTGTGTCATCGGACTTCTATTCCTCGGTTTTAAATCTTCTTCGCCAAGGCCTGAGATTGCTGGAAACTCCCGCTCTTGAAGAAATACTGTGCTACGGTTTGGGACGATTTTCGGAATGTATGACTTCACGTTATCAATGTGCTTTGCTATTTCTTCTTAAAGAGAACTTAAGTGCCAAAGTTTCCATACACGATCCCTTATTCGGTGCTGTTGAATGTAACATTCTTAGGAGTTATGGTTGTGAAGTTATAATTGAAAATGAAGAGGGCTGTCGAAGACTGAGTGGTAAACCAACATTAGTGTTTTTACCTCATTGTCCTAAACAGTTGACTGACAATTTTTTGAGAACTAACTGGTCTCCACTGCTTCTTTCAAGTTGTTTACTTCTCAGTAACAGTCTTTCTCACCTGGTGGAGTCCCAGACAAAGAGGGAACTCTCTCTTCACGCTCCTTGCTCACTCGCTTTGTACCCTCACTTGGTTGAATTAGGATTAGTCAACTCATTCCGCTACAGTGATATTTTCAACGATACGGCGTTGCATGTATTTCCTGCGGCGAAATTAACTTTGGCGGCTCAGGATCTTTGGGATTTTCAACCCCCATTAGGATATACAAAGGGTGATATTGAATTCATATCAAAGGAAGAGAAGCCTTCTCTCAGGTGTCTCCATTAAAATTTGAAATGGCTGGCAGGGATACTCTTAAAACCTTGAGAAATCTTCTTAGTGAGCTGAGAAGGTGCAGTTCACAAGGTTCTAAATTTCATAAAACCTCCCAAGCCAAGTTCATTTTAGATCAGTACAGGGCAAATCAAGTGACTGATTTACAATATTGCAAAGCTCAAGAAGAAATGAAATATGCAGCTTCCACTTACGTGTCCTTTTTACAAAGCAAACGCCTGTATTCAGAGCTAGTCGCTCATTATCGGGGAAAGGGGGAGAAGTCTGTGCAGGAAACTGCTAGTCAACTGGGATTTAAATTACCCCATGATCCAAAATAAGGGCCAGGAGAACACTTATGTCGTAGGAGTGCTTAGCTTTACTGTTAATAGTTGTCATTACTCATCCTGACATGGTTGAATTATTTTCAAAGACCAAATCAATTTACAGTGCAATGGTACTCTTGGTACTAGTGTCATACCTTCTTTACCATCATATAAAGCATGAATTGGTTTTAAATAAATGCTCATCTGATGAATTTCAGCTGAAAGGTATGGATTCATGCCATCCGTTGCTTACATGTGAGGATTTCTCGAGCATCAGAATAGGAAAACTTGTAGGTGTTGGTGCTGTGAAAGCTGTGTATCATGCAAAATGGAAGGAATTTGACGTTGCTTTGTCAATTCTGAATAACCCAGAATATGAAAATGATTTTATTACTGGTGCTGAAAATGTTAGAATGTTTCAGTGGAATCGTTTCACAATTCAAGCAGTAGGCTTTTGCTTGGATGAAAAAATGTATGTCACTGAATTCCATGGCAATGGAGATGCATCTAAGCTTTTTAAGATCCTTAAAAAATACCCTAAAGAAAGAGATGGCATATTGCTTAGAATAAATTTTTGCATTGATTATGCTCTAGTTCTTACTAGCTTACATCACTCCAACAATTCATCAGAAAGCAAACCAAATCTAACACCTCGAATAATGTGCGATTCCAATGACCTCGGAAAATTGTTAAGTCAATTTCTAGTGACTGATGACTTGTCTTTAGTTTTAAACGACTTGGATGCAATACCTCTTGTCAAGGATGGTGGCAGTAAGTGTGGCCACCAAGAATTAAAGGGTGACTTCGTGGCACCAGAGCAGCTATGGAAATTGCCAGGAAGCTTCGTTGATGATAAGATGCTGGGTTATGATGAGAAAACTGATATTTGGAAGGCACCATCAGTATGTAGCTACTTCCTCAGTGATGTGCCTCGTGGTAATGAAATTAAAATACAGCTGTCCACCATTCACAAAAGGTGCAAGTCTATGGTTCCTAACCACAGACCCACTGCAAGTGAGCTTGCTAAGCAATATATTACAATCAAGACAAAGATAGAATCAAATATGTGGAAGGAAATGTAATAAAAATAATGTATAGAAATAAAATTTTAATTCTGATAAAAACTTGAGTATAAATTTGATGAAAGGGCTTAATGAGTTTCTATTTTCACGAATTACTGTGAGTATTCTTTTTCAATGAACTTAGCAATGGTATTAAGCTGGATATTGTTTGTTCCCTCATAAATGGAACCTATTTTACAATCTCGGTAAAATTTTTCTTGTGGGAAATCTTCAGTGAAGCCAACACCTCCCATCCACTCAACACATCTGGAGGTGGCATAACCAGCGACCACTAGAAAAGAATTCCAAGTAAAAATGAACACATCATTACGAAACTTGGACAGAATTAATCACAAAATCATTTACGTACATTTTAAGCATGAATAATTAATGTAGAAAATGAACATGTACCTGCGGCTTTGTACTTTGCCATAGCTGCTTCCTTCACAAATGGCTTTCCAGCCTCCTTCAAACGAGCTGCATTATAGACCAAAAACCGAGCACATTCGATCTCTGTAGCTACCTTGGCAATTTGATGTTGCATTGACTGAGAAACAGAAATGAGATGAAAACATTGGGACCATCGCTTAAAAGAAATATTTATGCTATAAATTATCATGTACCAACTAACATACGAACCTGGAAAGAGAATATTTTCTTCCCGAATTGAGCACGATCTAAGGTGTATGGGATAGTTGCATCCAGAGCTCCCTGAGCACACCCAACCATCTGAGCTCCAATGCCTATCCTTCCTTCATTCAACATTTCGATGGCATATTTGTATCCTTTCCCAATCTCTCCCAAAATTTGAGATTTATGTACCTTTGGAAAGATATTTGAAAAACATCACAAAGGGTAATGAGGAGTTGAAGTGACTGGTAGGGAATAAAACTGCATAAAACAAGGATGCTTAATGCCTCAGCAGTTTTTCAATGTATTTATGGTTCTATGTTTGAGAGAGAATCTTGTAGCAATAATACCATTGCCATGCTTGGAGATCACAAGGTGCCAGTTCAGGCTCTTGAGTAACTATTCACATTCTCACCATTTTCATTAATGTTAATAAGTTTTTTGTGCTGCAGCAGGGTGCCTAGCGACCGGGAAATTGGGAGAAAACCGGAAATGGAAAAAGCCGGGAAATTTGTCATGCTTACGAGAAGTTTTGCAAAAAACACGGTATCGAAGAAAAAATAGGGGAATTTCTTCCGTGGCATGGAAAACAATAGCCTAAGAAGCGGTACTGACCGAACGAAACTCCAATAGGCTGCGGAGGTGACGTGGAGTATCAGCCTCTGAGCTAGGGCCGATATTGTTGCTGATACTCCACGTTGCCAGCACCCAGCGTATTCATTAATGTCGGTGACTTTTCCTGGAAATATATTTAGTATCCTGCACTGTACAGAGGCATTTTGAAGGGAATATCTTCTCTGGCGTACCAACCCCACTCTTCCATCCCTTCGGTCGGCAACTGGCCTTGACCCTCTGTCTCATGAGCAAACCCTCTCACAGCATGGGGTTGCAGTCATTTTTTGTAAGCACAGTGGATTTTTTAAACAACCATTTATTGCAAACCTGAGAGAATGGATGTCTGAAATGAATTCTTCGTGTTTATTTGATTGTTTTAAAATTTTAAAACAATTTCTAGCTGTTATACTAAGAATTTTAGGATATTAATCGGAGAGTAATGGTTAAAAGAAAGCCGAAGATAACTCCGTCGATATAAGAGCTAGAATTCCGCTTAAAATTTGAGAAAACACTGCAAAATACAAGTAGTTCATTTCAATTGTTAATGTTTTTGTATAGCCAACAAATATTTATTTAGAAAATCCACTGCACATACAATTAGTGACGGCTGACACATGCTGAGAGAATGACAGCTAAAGGGATCGAGGTTCGAGTGAAGTTGCCCATGGAAGGGTCTTGCATGAGTCTTCAATGAGTAGGGGCGCGAAGGGTCAAAAGAACACCCTTCTAAAATGTATCAGAGATGGTGACTTTCTCACCTTTCACGGCGTCTACAGGAGAATTTAGTTCTTTTGCATAAAGAAATCTCCGGTGCCTATGGTAGACGTCCGGCCTTTTGCAAAAAGGAAATCCAGACTCCTATATGTGATGCTCGGTGGGAAAGGGTTAAAAACATAAGTGCGATGAAGTGTACGCAAGGAAAACTGAAATTTTGGGGGGGGGGGGCTAATTTTGTTTTGCAAAAACACGCTGGACTAAAACAATACATTCGGGAAATTTAAGAAAAGTAGGTGGGAAAAAACAGGACATTTTTGTTGACTTGGCGCAAGACACCCTGTGCAGTTAGTGTGAAGAACCATAGAATCAATTACTTCTGTGAAAGTTAGGCTTGAAAAAGAGTTTTAAGTTTCTAACCTTAACACCATCGAAGTGCACCATGCATGTTGAAGATGCTCTGATCCCCAACTTCATTTCAGGCTTGGCAACTGATAATCCAGGTGTTTCTCGGTCCACTATGAAGCAAGTAATTCCCTTGTATCCCTGAAATAAAACAAAATATCAGAATATAGCAAAATTTGTAAGATAAAAGCTTTGAAATTTGAAAGTAATGAAATTTATCCGCATCTCTCAACTAAAACTATGTATGTAAGTACCTTAAAATAGCAGATGAACACTGAACTAGTTACACACATGGAGAAGATTGAAAATAACAAAGGAAAGGTCACCCTACAGAGTTAGAGAAACACTGATAAAAATTGCCCCTCCTCACTAGATACTTTTTCTATCTCGAGACAAAATTTGGTCGAAGTACCTTTGGCTACAACTTAAAACATTTTTACATCAAACAAACCAGCTTACCTTGGATGGATCAACATTGGCCATCACCAGGTAAACTCCTGCCAAATCCGCACTTGAAATCCACATTTTTGAGCCATTGATAATGTAGTGATCGCCATCCTTTTTTGCTGTGGTTTTCAAGGCAAAGGCATCAGATCCAGAATGGGGCTCTGACAAGCAGAAGCTGCCAACCTTGAAAAATAATTTCAATAAATTTCAATGGAGTTCTCACAAAAAAATATGATGTGCACGTGCACTAAACACATTCACTCACCATTTTTGTTGCCAATAATGGCAAATATTTCTCCTTTTGCTCTTCATTTCCCAGCTGGGTGACATAATTATTAACCAAAGTATTCTGGATGTCACAAATGACAGTGACTGACGGATCAATCTTGGCCAATTCCTCGACCACAATAATGGCAGAGAAAAATGATGACCCAGTGCCTCCATACTTAGTGTCAATTTCCACTCCCATGAGCTGAAAAGTAGTTCATATAATAATTTTTAAATCCTCCAGCAAATTTGACCCTTCACAGCAGTCATGACCTTAAACGAATACCTACTAGGTAGGTTCAATTAAGGTCATAAATTGGCAAATTTTCTAACTTTATGTAAAATAATTAGACAAGACTTGACTACATATTTTTTTGGGTTATATGAAATACAAAGCTATAATGGTAAAATACAATCATGTCTCAGACTGAAATCAACCCAACACATTGTTATTAAACATGTATTACTACAGTCAGAGAGTTTATTTTTATCCTGTAAGTATACTATTTAATTATAAAAAATTAACGATTAACATTCCAATATCTTGATTCTTTTCTTTAAAATATTTTGAATAACAATGTACAGGTTTAGTAACAAGTATTAAATCATCAACAAAGTTTTCTTCAAGCAACGCTGACCAATTCTGTTATTTAATTAGTTTTAACACAGATAGGAATCGATAAATGTGACATTATTCATACTATGCCATTTTCTCAATAAACCTCAAGACTCAATAATGACAATATATCCCAGGCTATTATTCACTTGAATACAGAGTTCAAGATTTGCCTAGTTAAAAAAAAATTAACAATTTTTGAGACAAAGAGCCTCATATTTATGAACAGTAAAAGGAGTGTAATATGGCATGAATTTTAAACTACATATTCATAAATGATTGAAAAAATATTTATAAAAATTTCTTTCAAAATTATGCACAAATGTTGAGTTCAAGTAATTTCTAAAGTAAAATTTGATTTTGTATTTTTGTGACTGACTGGGCACTACACTGAGCGTAACATCACCCACTGACTTCCATCTTACTTTAGGTTGACCTCCTGAAGCTTAAGTTTCATTCTGCCATAAACTGAAACACAGGATGGCCAGTTAACAGCCTAAAAATAACAACTGGCTAATTAAAGGTCAATGATATTCATTTACTTTACACAGCACCATTTCTTTCCTGATCATGGGAAATTTTTGGGTCAAGAACGGCATTAACAAAGAGCAATTCAAGATCTCTCTCTCCAGTATACATAATTATATAGCCACTTTTCCAAGTGATTCTCTCAGATCTCATATAAAGATGGAAGGTCTGATATACCACCAGTTTACAAACATTAAAAATATTTCTCATCACTGGAGGATTTTTGAATCAAACTTGATTTAAAAAGGTCTTGGCTTCACTTATATCAGTATCATATTCTTAGGGAAACATGCTCTTGCATGAGTCAGTGTTCTCATGGTTATCACCACTGATCCAGTTCTGTCGGGATCAACCATGAAAAATTAACCTTTAATACCCACCTGAGCAAAACCTCCACCTTAAAGACCATATAATTATGACCAAAATGTATTCAGCAAACTCAGCATTCATTGCGCACAGTACTACATAGAAATAAAATATTTTCTAGCTCTTCAAACACTTGCAAAACCACGGTGCTCAAAAAAGAAAACTCTATATACACCAATTTTGTACAGTGAACAAAAACAAAAAAATTTTCCCCATCATAATTACAACATATACACATGCTACTTTGCACATCAGTAATGTACTTTTTTCACCACTACATATGTTCCAACAACCTTAGAATGGCGAAATACAGTTTTCAAACAAGCAAGAATTTTATACCAGAGGTATTTTGTATTATTCCTCAATGTGCCATGGAATATAATTATCCAATGCCTACGTATTACTCCTCCTCCAATACCATTCTTAAAGCTAAAGTAGATGCACAGTGTGAATAGCGAGCGTGTGTAAAAGAGAGTGGGTGTGTTCAATTAATTTTCCTCAACTTTATTTGCAGGATGCAGGCCATACTACAATCTGGTATAAAAACAGAACAAAGTCTCCTGCAATATCAAAAGTGCTTTGTGAACCTAAGAGAGTAAGTGATACATAACAGTGAGAATTAAACACACAAGACTAATCTTAAAATTTACTAAGGACACAATGAAGTTGATATGTATACATATATTTACTAAATTAAAAGCAACATTTAAAAACACCACCCAGCATATAGAAAACTACACAAAGCAAACAAAAAAACCTCTGAGACTCAGGTCACTGCATAACTACTTGGAGAAGAGTCTAAGAGATTTCACTGCCCGGAATCAATAGCTCTAGTTGCATCATAAGAACTCATTCGTGTACATGGATTAACCCAAAAGCTAGAGTGATGACTCAAGCATAAGATTATAGACCATAAAGACAAACAATCTATTTTACACAATTTTACAAATGATTAACACGAAAATTTTACTACATACTTTAAAAAATCACATTTACATTATACATAGTGGAGTAAAACATTAACGGTCCCAATTTTTCCAGATCAAAGTCATTTTTCTAGATTATATTTACTGAGTTTGCATGATGATTGATTCACTATAGCACTGATTTGAGGGAGTACACCTGACAATGACTAAGCATTTACGTAAAATAAGAATTATACAAAAGGAATTATCAAATTCATTTAACACCATCAAATATGTGTTATTTATTTTCATACAAATGAACTCTACTTTAATAGTATGTATGGTAATTATATCATTCCATTTCTCAGTTAAACTTGCTTTGAACTGCATAGATAATATGATACTATAATTCAAAAGGTTACCAAATTATCTATTACCAGTTTACACTATTGACTACACGTTTAGGTTTAAAGCCACTAGGTTAAAAAAGTTATGCAAGAGTAAAATTAAGATGTAAGTCAAAAAGATTTAAAAAATACATATATGACATAGCTTAAACAAAATCAGGCTCATACTACTTCAGCTGGTGTTAAATATATATTTGGTTCAACACATTTCCTAGAAGTTCAGCACACATGCCCTAGGTAGTTTTGGTATTTTTTGAGCAATGACCTGGGTTCCAGAATATCTAGTAGATTAGAGTGAAGTATTTTACAAAGAAGACTACTGCTTAGTTCTAAAAAAAAAGGAAGCCTACACGACAAAAGTCAAATTAAAGTAAGCTAACACAAATAATGGCAGCACTGAAAACCAAACTAAACCATCAACCACAACGCAGCCTTGCAATAAAATACAAATTTCTCTTTTACAACCACAAAATCTAAGCATGCCCCATCTCTTCTCCAGGAAAAATTTATACAGGAAAATTAGTTCAGTCATTTTAGGAAATATTTCAGACAAAATTCAGAGTTTAAAAAAACTGCTTGTACACACTGAATATACCCACATGATTATGAGAAATAATAAGAATAATAAGTTTATTTGTCCAACTGACAAAATGCACAATAATGAAAATACATATGGGAGGTGTATAGGACAATTTAAGTACAATAAAAACTGGTAGTTCGAATAACAGAGATGTTGAGCTACATTCTGGGATTTCAAGTTGATCCCTGACTAATATGGAATATAACCACTTCAGCGATAATATGTACTACCAAAGAGCAAGATTAATTCGATTACAGGCATTCCCCGAGTTACGTAAGAGGAACATAAATACGTACTTAGGTAAGTGGCAACCTTACTCAAAAAGTCAAGAATTACCGAAGTTACGGAATACGAAGAATGGCTGCATACGTTCCAGGAGTTCACATGTCGGAATGTTGGTAAAAGCAGACCAATCTGAGAGGAAGAAGACCAGAAAAATTGGCCTGGTAATCAGTCGCAAAGTAGCATTAAGATAAAGTCCTTTCACACATCGGAACAATTGTTTTACTAGTACTTAGTTATGATATTATTAATTTTGATAATAAATTCATGAGGTGCAACTTACGAGCGATTTTAAAATTTAGGTTCATAAATTAATGAAACGCATAAAGAGTTCTTGAATTTTGCTGTGAACTAAATGAAATTTAGACAAATATTACTCCCCCCTTGACTGTAATCTCTGGAGCACAGACTCAGCTCCGGAATAATTTTCGACTTACACAGCAAGTGTCAGAATGCATCTATTACATAACTTGGGGACTACCTGTATGCCAAGGAGATCTGGCAGTAAAATCACCGATGAGTGTGAGAAACACAGAATGATAACTATGTAATCAAACTTATATCAAAGGATTGAGATTCTTTTAGAATAAATATAATATAATTATATTATTCCACAAGGATTGGCGTCACTTTCACAAATAAAGGGGTATTAATTTATTGGAATTTGAGGGAGAAAAAACAGGATTCGACATTGAGAGATGTAAGATACCAATCCAAGCACATCCTCCATTGGAAGCATGTCCACCGTGGTGGAGAATTGAGTTCATTCAATGACAGCAATATTTGGGAGAAAGGGTAACGGCCCCAGAGTACAATTTTTACTGCATTATAAATATGTTCTACCAACACCTCCAAATTTTCCATTAAATGCAGTTTATGAAGGACTGTGAGAACTAAACAACTAATATTCAACGAGAATCCAGTTTCTGATTGTGAATGTCACTTAGATGAATGGGAGTAAAAATGTTGTTCACATCCTGGGGTACACAAACCCTGAGGGGTACATATACGCTTGGTGATTTAAGAGTATAGGGAGACCTTTAAAGTCATTATGGAGGTATGGTAAGTGTATTTGCATATCTATTAGACCAGCTACTATAGATTCAATCTAACGAAATAGGCTGTCAAGGAGTATACGTGACAAGACAGGTTGGAAACCCTTGCAGCAGAATGATGGAATTATGCCTTACTTTTTGAAAATTTACAATGTTAAGCAGCATGGACAAATACACATACAATTTAGTTACATATGTTAGTACAATTCCACACTTGTTTACTTCCCCCATTGATTTCCCGACCCAAGGTTAATGTACCTTGAAAATGATGCTATTGATGTCAAATCAGAGAAATAAACAAGTGTGGAATTATAATATGTTTTTGTGCATCATGCTTAACCCTTCCTGTAAATGAAAAATAAGCCTAACTATTTTGAATCACAGGACTACATGTAGGCATGTTCTCAGTGCCAAATAACGTAGACCATTAAGGAAAAAAAGAGAATTTTGGCTGAAATAATCATGAACGAGCTTAAAATGACTGTCTCAATTTTTCTGTGATTATACCCAATGCACAGTTCCTAGCCCTCCAACTCCACAGCCATGGTTGATTGTTTTATTTTGCACACTATGTATTTACATTCATGGAAGCAACAAAACTTTTTCATCAAAAACTCACCTTAAATGTTTCTTATGAATCATTAGATTAAATAATTTCATTGAAGTTTTCACATCAACACCTGTGAAAATGCTCAGTATTATTACAAATTAGAAAATTTTCAGAGAAAACAAGGGCTTTATTTTCATTAACTTCTCAAATGACTGTAGGCTGCATTTCTACGATTTTCCTTGTTCCTGATCAAAAGTTTTAGCAAGCACAAAATTAGCACTTTTTAAACTATAAATTTAACTACTATTAGACACATTACTCATCTAAAGTAGACAAATATATATCATAATTTAATGCAACACTGTGTCAGGTACCAAATAAGAGAAACTATTGCCAAACTTACCCCATTTTCAAACAGCATGTCAACGACACTTTGGTCTAATTGGTGCTCCTTGTCCATTTTCTTCACTAAGGGTGCAATCTTTTCTTTGGCAAGCCTTGCCACTAAGGTGTATGTAAGATTATCATGAGATTAATGGAGAGTCATTTTCTAATAAAATTCAATCCAATCATATAATAAAATCACCTGATTCTTTCATCATCATTTCTTCATCGGATAAAAATGACAATGGGCCAACTGATGAAGATCTGGAGGAGGTAGTGTGTATTGAGGAAAGTGCAGCATTATGAATTCGTGGATGGCAGAGAATTTGTCGTGTAACCTGAAAAAAAGATAGATTATTTATAAAGCAAAATACATATCCTTCAGATTTCATCAATAGTTTCATTAAAAATATAAAATAAATATTGGTATTTACTCAGGTTTTAACAACAACTTTAGTCACATTTGCAGTCACATTCATCATCATCATCTGACAATGAGTAATCTACTGCTTAAAGGTAGGTTATGATGAAAGTCTGAGAATATCCAACTCTTATACATACAGTGCCCTATCTACCTCTAGTATTTCTTTCTTCATCTCAGCATGTCCTACCTTTCTTCATCCTGTCCATAAAACCTATTCTCTTTCTCCCCCTTCCCAGCTTGCCCAACATCCTTCCCTCTATCACGGCCTTCAGCAAACCATTACCCCTCATAACCCCTACCAACCACCCACCCTGCCTTCCCCTAATCTCATCCACAAGTTTTCTCTCCTCACCCACCATGTCAAGCACTTCCTCATTTGTCTTCCTTTCCGTCCTCTGCACCTTCTCCATCCTCCTCCACACCCACATCTCAAATGCCTTCAACCTATTTTCGTCTTCCTTTCTCAAGGTCCACGTTTCTGCCTCATACAACGCCACACTCATTTCAAGCTCTTCACCAGCCTCTTTTTTACATCCCTACTTAAGGCCCTCATCATCAGCTCCCTTCTATTATTGAAGGCTTCCTACACTAGTGCTATTCTCCTCCTAATGTCTTTGCTACTATGCCCATTTTCTTGTAGCTTACTACCCAAGTAATTAAATGTTTCTAATTGCTCCAGTTTGTGACCTCATAGGTTTTTGATCAGCCTCGCTTTCTTTGCCCTAGAGAATCTCATTACTTTTATTTTCTCATGATTAATCTTCATTCCGTATTTCTGGTACTGCTTTTCCAATGCATCTACTAAAGCTTGCAACATTTTCGATGATATACTGACCAACGCATGGTCCTCCATGAATCTAAGTCTTTATCTGCTCGCCTCCTACTTTAATTCCCATATCTAGCTCATCCCATGCCTCTCTTACGCAAATGCAAACCTCTTTAACGCAAACCTTCTGGTAAGTATTAATTCACAAACCTCTGTTAAGACTGTCTACCACAAGTACCATCCAACACCACGGTTTACCGATGAAATTCAGAAAAATATCAAGGAAAGAAATTGTCTCAGGATAGCCTTTCTTCGCACGGGAAATATTGACTAACATGGTAAATTTAATACTATGAGAAACAAAGTTAAAACTTTGACAGTCCAGGCAAAGCGTTGCTATTATCCCTCTCGTTTGTCCCATCTGACTGAGCAAAATCAAGTATGGAAGCAACTACGCCAACTTGAACTTATCTCCAATAAGCAGCATTTAATGCCATTAAACCTTTCGCTAGACCAACTGAATGATTACTTCACCTCTACTTCCTCACTGTCAGGTAATGCAACAGTCACCGTCACAGACCCCCACATCCCGTTTAGTGATGCCAACTTTTACTTTGAACATGTTACCCCTGAAGATCTGCTGAAATTCCTTGCATACTCTAAATTCAAAGCTACAGGTACTGATGCTATCCCCATTGACATCATTAAAAAATCCTTACCTCTAACCATGCCTGCCATTCTTGATATTTTTAATTACTCGCTCTCTTCCTCTAAATATCCCTCCTGTTGGAAAACTGCTTTAGTTCGACTGATCAACCAAGTTAAAAAACCAAATTCTCCTTCGAATTTCCGTCCAATATCCATTCTATGTGCAATATCCAAGGTTCTCAAGCAAATTGTATATCAACAAACTACAAATTATTTGATTGTTAAGAAAAGATTGGATCCATTTCAATCAGGTTTTCGTCAGGGTTTCAGCACCCAATCCACCCTTTTAAAAGTCACTGATGATGTACAGGGTGCAATTGATAAGAAAATGGTCACTGTTTTAGTGCTATTTGATTTTAGCAAAGGTTTTGACCGGGTTAACCACTTAAAGGTTCAATAAAAAATGAAGAGTCTAAACTTTTCCTCCTCGGTTCTAAACTGGTTCCACGACTACCTTGTTGGGCGACGCCAAGCTGTCAAAGACTCTCGTGGGAAAATATCCAAATGGAATGATGTCATCTGCGGCGTTCCTCAAGGTTCGGTACTGGGACCTATACTATTTTCTATATATCTTCTTGATCTTCCTGATAAATTAAAGCACTGTAAATATATGCTTTACGTGGATGATTTGCAAATTTATCGACATTGTCTTCCTCATGATCTCGGGAACACCATTGAAAAAGTTAATGAAGATAGTCTCCATATCCAACTGGGTTGAAAATAATTACCTTATCTTACTGTGCTAAAACCAAAGCCATTATCATAGGCTCCTCAAAGCTTGTAAAAAAGATTGATCTTGATTTAATCCCTAATGTCAAACTGGTAAATGTTAATGTTCCTTTCTCAAACACAGTAAAAAATCTTGGAGTGACAATGTCAAATGATCTCTCCTGGCTAAATCATGTACATGACATTTCGAACAAAGTCAGCAAAATTGTGTATCAAAACTAAACAAAGAACTGTTACCTGTTGAAACCAGGAAACTGTTAATAACCTCCATTGTTTATCCGCATTTCGATTACTGTTGTTTAGTAAATAATGATATCTCAGGTGAAATTTATTTAAAACTTCAGCGCTTACTAAATTCCTGTGTAAGATTTGTGTTCAACTTACGAAGAGATGTACATGATGTCGTACCCCTGGGACAGGCTACGACAAAAGGCATGGGTTTTTTCCACATTTACATCATTTCCTTTGATGACAGAGACGACAAACACTAGGTTTTTCCACTTCCTTCTGACGTCAAAGCACAGTGAGGCATTAGGCCGCAAATGAGAAATGAGCCGCAACAATCATTAATTATTAAAAGGGACCATCCCTTATTTTTGGGAACATTTGGCAACCCGCCTATATCGGTAGCCAAAATATTACGTTATACTGATATCCAAGTTAAAATTAAGAGATCTCGAATGAAACACTCAAATAAGCAGACTCTTGGAATAGCCTCCTTATTTGGCGGAGAGAAGGGGGAAGTCAGGGAGGAATCCCCCCCTTAGACCACACTATAAAGACCCCGCCAAACGAGGCGTCGCTCTCTTGAGTTCTGATTGTCAAACGAGACACGTGTGACACCATCTCACTCACCGCTACGACCACACCCTGAGGAGCACCAGTGTTCTCTGCCAGTGCCCAGAAGTCCTGTCATCGCTAGTTCGACTCCAGACGACCCTCTTCAACTCGACCGTAATGTAAGACAGTGCCAATTAAATAAATGAGATACTTAAGATTTGGGTGTCTTTATTAATCCTATTCTCCGCTGGAAAGATATGTGATGCTTTAAATGAGCTATGATTCCCAGTGAACCCTAGATGGACACAATAATATATCGCCATACCTCAACGGAATCGGATTGCTTTCTACTAAAAAATGATGGAAATATATCCTAGCTGCTTTCCTTTACGCATTTTTTCTTTATAAAAAGCCTAGATATTTACATACATATCTATTCAAAATTACGCAAAAACTACTACTGTTACTACAAGAGCAGATGTAAACTTCATCTTCTATCCCGCTCATTGTACAACTTCTTTCCAGAAATCATTCCAGGTTGTAGGATCCAATCTCTGGAATAATGTACCAAATGAAGTAAAAAATACTCAGGACTTTGAAATCGTTTAAGGCAAAGGTTTATAGTTTATTGCTTACTGCCTCAATATAAATAATTGGTGATATGAACAAAAATGCATATTTCTTTGATTGTTTGTTATTATCTTTACGTAACTTCAAGCTGTTCCAATAACTTCTTCTGACAATTGGTTTAGTTCTGTGTGATTTATCACTATGTAACTGATGGGCTGTAATGTTACTTACAGTTACAATGATGGAACTTATTATAATTTTTTGGAATAGTGTGTATGATATGTTTTTTTTTAACTTTTTTATAATGGAACACTTTTGTTGTATTGGCTTGTTGCATTGCTTTATCGCTCACAACAAGTAAGTGAGTTGATTTAATGATTCTATTTTTGTACTGTAAATTGTTTTTGTTCTTAGAGGACATACGTCCTAGAGCAATTAATACCTTTTCTACCTTCTTTCGTTCTTTCTTACCATTTCCCCCGCATAGATGTTAAAAAACAGAGGTGACGACGGGCACCCTTGCCATACCCCGTGACCTTTAACTGCCCACCCTGATTCACTGTCAGACACCCTCACCTGGGCCCGATGACTCATATATAAGTTTCAGATGAGTCTCCTATCACACCAATCTATTCCTATTTTCCCCTGTATCTGCAGCAGTTTCTCCTAGTTAACTCTTGTCAAATGCCTTTTCAAAATCCACAAAGCAAGCAAAAATATACTGATTATACTCTATGTTTCTATCTATAAGTGCCCTCATTACCACAATCGTGTTTCGAGTTGCCCTCCCCTTCCTGTACCCAAACTGATCATCGCCTAAATAGTAATTTTCTCTAATCTCTAACCTTCTATTTAATATTCCGATCAAAACTTTTGCCACATGCAAAATTAAACTGATTGTTCAGTACTCCTCTCATTTTGACGCTTTCTTCTTCAGAGAAGGTATTAATACTGATATCACAAAATCCTCTGGACATACTCCTTCCTCGTAGATCCTACGAATAAGTACGAAAAATGATTGTCTCCCCTTACTACCTAGTTTCTTCAGCAGCTCCGAAGGTAGGTTATCGGTTCTCACGGCTTTTCTACTCTTCATCTCCCTTAATGCCCTCTCTATTTCGCTGTCAAGTAACTATGTTCCGAGGTTATCCTTATCCTATTGTTCCTTCATCCTCAATATCTAGCTTCACTGGTCTATTCTCGCAGTCATATAGATCCTCTACGTATTCTCTCCACCTATTCTGGATACCTTCCTGTTTGATTTATATCTTCCCTGTTTTGTCCTTAACATTTGATATCATTTGCCCTCTCTCACCACCAGATAATATTTTCACTTTGGCGTATAAAGCACCCACTTCCCCCTCTTCCTGCAGCTTTTCCACTTCCTCACATTGTCCCTTCCACCAGTTTTACTTTGCCCTGTTGGTCACTCATCGGAGTTAATTATTTAACTCCTTGTACTTCCTCTTGCCTACGTCGGTGTTCACGTTTTTCCACATCCTTCTCTCCTCCATTTTCTTTATCATTTCTTCTGTAACCCACTGCTTCTTAACCCTATTCTTTTCCACATTTCCTATTGTTTTCTCTGCAGCCTGTTTTTATAATCTCCCATCTTCTCTCTATGGTTCCCATCCCCTTCTCTTCACCTATGTTCTTTTCCACCAGCTCTTGGTATTCCCTCCTTTTCAGCCCTTTCAATGCTTCAAGTTTCCATCATTTTATCTTCCTACCTTTACAAAGCTTTTTGAATCTTACTTCACAGTTCATCATCACCAAGTTATGATCAGAGTCTGCATCCACTCCTGGATAGCTTCTAGAGTTTTTTACACTATTCCTAAATCTCTGCCTTACCATTGTGTAATCAATTAGGTATCTCCCAGTATCACCTGGCATTATCCATGTGTACCTACGCCTGGGGTGATGTTTAAAACAAGTGTTTGTCACTTCTAATTTATTTCTTCTACAAAATTCAACTGCCTTCTCATCGCGATCATTTCTTGCCCACCATAGCATTCCAGTCGCTCATCACTATAAGGTTTTTCTTTCCCGGCACTGCTCTAATTATTTCTTCTAGTTGTTCGTACACCTCCACCTCTTCCTCCCTATGTTTGCTTATTGGCATGTATACCTAGATCAGTACGAAATCCATCAGTGTTGTTTTTATTTCTATCTATTTAGTATCCTGTCGCTCACCTATTCAATGTTTTCTACCGATTCAATGTTTACTACCCTCAGCCCTAATTTTGTAATCAGTACCATACCCCAGAGAGGAGGTAGGATGTGGGGGAGTGACAGTTACTCTTGCAAACATAGAAATAACGAAAGTTAATGACAATATATTTATGCATTCCTCTCAGTTGTTTTAAACACCCACCCCTCTGGTAGGGGTGGGTGTTTAAAACAACTGAGAGGAATGCATAAATATATTGTCATTAACTTTCGTTATTTCTATGTTTGCAAGAGTAACTGTCACTCCCCCACATCCTACCTCCTCTCCACCCCTCCCACTCTCCTTCTCCCCACTTTTGGCTGCTAGGAGCCCTTTCAAACCCCTCCCCTTACAACCCTCCATCCACTGTTCAATCATAAAACCACCCGAGGTTTCCTCTGGTGTCTTTTTTTCCAGCTCCTTGTTTCACGCCCTTTTTTGAATCTTTGTTTTGGCAAATCTTAGCCTACTTTCCTTGCCCTTCAGTCACAAATGTTTGGGCTGGGGCTCTTAACCACTCTTCCCCAGCACCCCCTCTAAAATATAGAAAACAGTTTATCTTGATGACCTTCTTCTCCTCCTACTATCCTCCCCCGACTCACTTTCCTCTCTCCATTTCCCACCACCCCCTCTCCAAAATTTTGTACGTAAGGGGTCGGTGAACTTCAAATCTTTGCCCAACTGCCAATAACTCTCGGCCTCAGCCCTGCTGTTTAAAAAATGCTCTTCCTCCGTCTTGTCCTCACACTGCCATGCCCTAACCAACCTGCTACCCTCTCTTCCATCTCAAACCAACCCCACCATTTTTTTTAACTTTCTCTGGGTATAAAAAGAATGATCTAAGCTTCAGAATGTGCCAGAAAATGTCTTACTAAGGTGAAAGCAGTCGCAGTTTTTGAATAAAGTGTGGAAAAGTAAGATTTTTATTCAAAATGGAAATTTAGATTTTCATTGCTTTCCTCTTCAAATGGGTGAGAGTAGCAACCTTCATCTTGCCCTCTTCTCTACCTTTGCCACTTGCGTTGACTCCTTACACTCGAACCAAAATTCATTCACCCACCTTCCCAATGAATTTCTTGCCTCCTTGTGACCATGTACCTAATCCCTAGTGTCCCCAATCAGGCCTGTTGATGTCAGTTATAGGGCAAAAGCATTGACATTATGATGATACTTTTGAATAACTAGCCATTTCCATCTCTCACATTGATCATATTTATTACATTTTATTCATCCACAAAAAGCTTAGCAAAATACTCATGTTTTTCAAACTTTTACAAAATGTTTTTACATTAAGCCTAGCATTACTGGGTATATATAATATCAAATTCAATAACAATATCACCAACTTTCTGAGATACAACTAAGGGTGTACATACACACCTCGGGGAAGTTTTAAACTTTAAAAATAGTTGAATATGAAGTACACGTTGGGAGAAATAAAAAAATTAAAAGAAAGTTTTACATCATAGTGAAACACACTTTAGAGGTTATAACACAGATTCGTATTTAGGAATGAGAAGCAGATATAAAACTTTCAGAATATAAAATTAAAAGTGCTCCTAGGCCCGCATTCAATCCCTGAAGAAGGTAAGCTAGCAGAAAATACAGAATTTAGATATTATAGGTGACTGATACCACTCTCATGGTACCATAGGTAAGAATTTACTAGTAAAAATGATTAAACAGCATTTCATAATTTAGCAATGATTTACAAAAGCCAGAATATACCTCCATCCACTCTTGCATCCACAGCTGAAAGAATTTTTTTTAATGAAGGAAATCCTATTCAATGGTTCATTAAAAAAAATGCTAGGCGATGCAAATTTTGGTGGAAATATTTACATAATACTTTTATGAAAATATAGATGTAGCATCTGTGAATGCTTAATAAGCAAAATCATTATTAAATACGAAAAAGCTATCATTATAATGGTTCCTGCACTATTCTCACCCATGCTGATCAGAATAGATTTGCACACAAAAAATGAAATAATTATTTCATTTTTTGTGTGCAAAAAAGTCCTAGGCAATTCTACACAGTACGTGGGTATGAACCAAGAATGCGTGGGAAACGATCACAAATACACATGTGCGATATTCGAGAGTAATAGAGTACGTGGGGAATAGTAAGACACACATATGAACTAACCACTTAACAGATATCCACAAGCAAAAACTCTACCGTGGGTTTGCATCAGAGGACTCAATACGCTGCCTTCGCCTAACTTTTTTACGCCGCGCTAGTATTCAACTTTTGAGGTAAGTAGAATTTAAATAACCAGAATCAGGGAGTATAGAAAATATTCTAATATCCGTGACCAGAATTTTAAAAAACGGGGTGAATTGGGAACTAGCATTCCTCGGCCTTGTAAAGAAATAATCTCAAGGACCCGAATTCCAACTGAGGGCCCGTTAAAGTTGGGGTTTAAAATAATCATGCACGTGTCATTCGGTACCATGGTAACTGATGGTAACAGTTTAGCGAAGTTGATTGGGTAACAAATCTAGGCCACGAAGGGTAATATCGTAATATATTACCAATATATCAATACATTGACAAGTTTTGACTATAATCCTGCGTAAGCAGCCTAAGCACATTGCGGGAATATAGATAATTCCATGGTAGTAGTACTATTTTAACTCCTTTCTCTGAATTGAAGGCAGAACCAGAGGTATTCTACCTCATCTGACCATCGACCTTGACTCGTTTATCGGCACATACTTCAGTTAAGGGACCATTTGCCTTCAGCCTAGCTGCGCTGATTGACAATCTCTGCACATGAACCTGTACCCTCTCCATTGAGACTAATGTAATTTGATTGATGCCATTACAAAATTGCGTCGACAGAGGTATTCAAGACATTACCTAACACGAAGATAGCATATCGTTAACACCGATAACGAAGATGCACTTGTGATAACCTCGCTGAAAATGCATAGTTATAGAACAAGAGAAAGACAATTAATTGTGAAAATAAATTTTAAGGTAATGGTTCCGGGTCTCGAAGAGACTATATGTTAAATTTTGCAATGCCACGTAAAAATACAAATCTTCCTATCGTTAACTTCGCAAATATCATAGATAATGCAATGTAAATTTCTGATATTAATCAACTTGAAATTAAAGAGATAAAATCGTTGACAATCATTGAATATAGATAACACAAGCTGCTTTTTACTCACTGGGTTGGAGTAGAGGCTGCGAATAAATGCCATGGTGAGATGAACGTTTACACGTAAATTGGCGATTTCTTCTACTAATAATCGCCTCTCTGCCGAGCATCCACTAATCAAATATGCTCAAGTTACGCAAGGGAGAGCGGGATGCAACGATTTGCAACGCTTCCAACTTGCTCCGTAAAAATCTGCGCGCTGTCGTGTCTGCGGGTCTGCGGCCTTGAAAGGCGAGGATTTGGCGCCACTTACAAATCAGGCTCAAAGAATATAATTGGCGATTTAGCGATGCGCTATGAGACTATTATGCCCCGTTCACATTACTAGCTTTTTAAATTTCTACAAAACGTTGATAAGTTCTACCCGTATTCGCACCTGTATTCAATCTCCACGATAAAACTGGCATTTACATAGTTTTTACTACCTTTATTTCACACAGTCATTTGAAGATGACGATTAATCACTTGACCCAGGGCCCGCTCTACCATATAGGCGAACTAGGCGAAGTGATGGGGCGCCGCGATTTGAGGGGCGCCGAAATGACAAGTAAAGAGAAAAAAAGGGAAAAAAAAGAAAAAAGGGAAAAAAATCGGGAAAAAAAGAAAAAAAGGGGGAAAAAATCGAGAAAAAAAAAAGAAAAAAAAAGAAAAAAAGAAGGGGGAGGTAAATAGTAAACCCTATAGTCCGACAACCTTATTACCTAAAACTCGATAACATATCTATCCCTATTTCTTCCAAGAATTATGCTCAGAATTGAAAGTTTTATCGCCAAATATTCCTCCTAAATTATCCCCTTTCAAAGTGCTGGAATTTATGTGTAAAAACAATTTGAAAAATAATTACCCTAATTTGTACATTGCTTTAAGAATTTTGAATACTATCCCCGTCAATTTCGCGTCAGCAGGACGTAGCTTCTCAAAATTGAAATTAATCAAAACGTACATAAGAAGTACAATTAGACAAGGGAGATTATCGGGGTTAGCTGATCTCTCTATTGAACAAGAAATTATTAATAAGCTCCCATTAAAAGATTTAGTTTCTAAGTTTGTTGAAATCAAAGCCAGAAGAGTACAATTTTAATATCTAGTGATTAGTAAATATATGCAAATATGTATAAAAATAAAATGTATCAAAAATATAATTATATTAATACAAAATAATTGAAATATATGTTTATTGATATTTTTGGGAAAAAAGGTTGTTTTTTGTGTAATGTAACCTATTGTGATATTAAAAGGGATATAATGGATAAATACGAGCGTGATCGGCGCCGATCGCGCGAAAGTTTTTTAGGGGCGCCTTTTTCATCATTCGCCTAGGGCGCCTGTATTGCTAGAGCGGTCCCTGACTTGACCATTGTAAGTAACATGAATTCGGATGGCAGAAAACAGCTATTTTGGACATATAACTATGATACGTTTACCTGGGGAAAAAGTTAACATGGTAGGTATCGGCATAAAATTAAAATATATATGTGAAAGAAATCTAGTTTGTTAAAATGAGGGAACCAGAGCGGGCTCATCTACGACTCGGACACTTCGTTTGATACAATTATGGCTTTACTCTTCAAAGCAAGTGATAATGGGGTCAAAGAAATAAATATATTTACACAAATATCTATGAGCAGTATACCTACTTACTCATGCCACATATGTGTAAATGTATTGACTTGTATATTTTCTTTGTCAGTAATGCCATAGCCCATACCATATCTATGCAGATGTATGTACCATGCTCACAATACTAATTTAAAATTAGCGTAAAAAAACATTGTGCATCACACATGAGGATATGTGAGGAAGACGTCAGTAGATTGTATGGGTGGGCAAGGGCCTTCTGGAGCCCTCCTGGCACTCAGACCTTTTGGTTCATTGTACCATCCCACGTTTAATCTGCCTGCCACCTGCAGATAGGGAACAAGAGCACCGCCGTAGAGGTATGAAGGAGGGGCCACCCGCAACCTTCCTGGTACAGATGGAGGGAACCTCCTTCCTACCTTCCTGGGTCTGGGTTCACCCTCTGGCCTCCCGGTATAGGTCTGGAGGGAATGTCACCCCTCCATCCACCCCAGTAGAGGCATGGAGGAGGGCCACCCATCCAACCCCTGTCTGGGCCCAACGTTGCTTAACTTCGGTGATCTGACAGAAACCGGTGAAGACGTCAGTACTGTGCCAGTTGCTCGGCTCTTGGACAGATGCCTTGTTCAATACAATACCCTGTATCATGTGCAGAAAGAGATCGACATGTTCTCCATTATATTAATTCATACTGATATCTTATTCCAACTTCTCTCATTTCTAATAGAGTGACAAGGTGTGGGAAAAATGCTTTGTGGTATTATGTGAAAAATTATGGGCTTAAACATCGACTTACACAAGGGCTTACAGCACATGTGTAAAACTGTTATTATAGTATGTCATTAATTTATCCAGGCTGTGAATGATTGGTTCACTCCCAAATATAGAGGTTGCCGCAAAATAAGAAATGTTTTCTTGACAAATAAATAGTCATGAATAAAAAGCAGCAGTAGGTACATAGGGAGTGAAGTGGACCATTCTTGAGTTTGCTGAAAAGTACTACGAGGCTTGTAAAGGTGCTATATAACTACTGCCAGTCGATAACACTGACGTGTGCACAGCATTCCTCTTTCATAAGTCTGCAAGGGTTAGCATAGAAATGCTCATTATGCAGCAAGAGTAGAAGGTAATTGACAAAAAACCTGCATAACTATAATGTGAAAGGCAACAGGAAACCAACCACTATGTTATATTATCCCAAGGAGCAGCATCTAACCACTTCCTTTCATTTGCTTTTGCCCTTCAAGCCTGGAGGAGATGAATCCCATCTCGTAGGTCGGAGGAGATTTAAATGGAATCGCTGGTTTTCCACTGATTTAAATGGAATTGCCACGACGTAGTCACTACATCGCTCGACGGAATGTGAAGTTCGTGCCCAACGTACCCAGCCAGCACAAGTCAAGGCATATCCCCAAATAAACGAATAGCATCCTTGGAGTCCAAGGATAGGCTATCCCTGTTAAGGATAGGCTATCTCTCGGCATAGCGATGCAATACATATGGCCGACGTGGGCTATCCGTGGATCATCTAGATAGATTTCCTCTATTTTGCGTGGAACCTATCTCTACCGCCAAGGAATCTATATATGTAGTAACAACGCTTACCGCCATATTTAGCCGCTCGCAGCGCCACACTCGAGCTTAACGGGAACTACGTGTCATGTGGCGCCACCTACCGGCAATT
Source organism: Pyrrhosoma nymphula (assembly GCA_963573305.1). Lineage (NCBI taxonomy): Eukaryota > Metazoa > Arthropoda > Insecta > Odonata > Coenagrionidae > Pyrrhosoma > Pyrrhosoma nymphula. The sequence continues at coordinate 111,706,310 of OY754330.1, read as the reverse complement.
CTGCTCACTACTAGTAGACGAATGGCGGGACCACGGGCGCCTTTTAAATAAGTAACTCATATTATAACCTTCATACCAAACAGCACGTATAGAACCGATCTTACCGCAAGTTGATTTGGCTACCAGAGCTCCAGATGCTGCAATTCCTGCAAAATAATTCACCACTCAACAAATAGCAAAAACAATTGATGAAGGAAAAGGCAGGAACAATTGCATCTAAGTCAAGTCAAAAGGTGTTTACTGCCATGACACATATATTTACACATATGCAAGTATTATCATAATTATTCTCACTATATATCAACATATTTACAGCAATAGCCCATCTTCATCAGGGTTCGTCATTTAACATACATACATATTTTAACTTTGTACATAGGCGTGTAGCACATTGAATATTGAGAGTAATATAATGTTGCGGGAACTCTTTTCATCCGGGATGGCTTAATGACGCAATCAACCGAGGCTTGATGGAAACCGGCAAAACCTCACGCAAGTCGCCGTGTGGATGTAGGTATATTTGTTGCTGGCAGGAGTGCTGGACTTCACTGATTTGAGGTGTGTCGTTTTGCGCTGGATGCTTTTTGCTCCTGTAGTCATACGTCGATTGTCTGTTGAGACTGGTGGTTCTGTTGAGCGGAGGCTGATGTTCTCTTGTTCCTGTGGAATAAGGCAGGATTACTATACGTATACATTATATATAATATATTATTATACAATGCCGACCAGGCATTACTGAAATATATTGGTTTGCATAAACTATTTACAGTTAACACCCAAGTCTATATACAAGGAGGTTGATAGCAATGCTAGCTCATCATTGTGACGCACCCACTGGCACCTACTATTTAAAACTGCCGCGGTTGTGCCTGCTCACGGAACTTCTAGATCAAAGCGAACTACTCCGGCGTCATTGCCCTCTGTTGCCTTTTCACAAAACCTACGTTAAAATTCAAGATGGCCGACCAGCCGCACATCACCTCAGAAGTTCCACATTTTCTAGAAGCATAACTTCTTTAAGTACACTAAAAATCCTTTCACTGGCTATTTTTGCAATTTTAACACTTTGAGTTTGTTAAATTTCGTGCAGCACTAGCAAAATCTAAGGGATGAAAAAAATATTTCTGTCGGCGAGGCCACTTCGCGAACATTTATTTAACATTATTCAAGATGGCCGACCAGCCGAAGATGCACATTTTCTAGAAGCATAAATTCTTTAAGTAGGTACACTAAAAATCCTTTCACTGGCTATTTTTGCAATTACAACAATTTTAGTTTGTTAAATTTCGTGCAACACTAGCAAAATCTAAGTGTGAAAACAAAATTTTGGCGGCAAGGCCTCTTTGCGAACATTTACCCATCTTTTTCTCTGCTTATTGTGTTGTAGATTATGCTGGTTCGGTAGCAGGTCAGTTAATTTAACATGGAACGAGTGAAATCTCAACAATTTCGCTGATCAATACATGGCAAAGAGGTTGAAAGAGTAACGCATACTGCCAGGGCCGGCTCAAGACAAAATTTTCATGCGGCCGAGAGAGCGGGCTAGTCACCAGTTAAACGTGGTAAAAAATATTTTTACACAATCACGGCGCCCCGGGAATCGCCCGGGCCTCCAAACAGCAGATTTTCAAATATAAAGACTAGCCCTTTTCACTAATGTGAAGTATCAGAAGTTATTTTAGTAATTAATATACCTAATTATCTACTTCTAAAAACAATTTACTTACCTGATCTCAAACGGCAGATATACAGAACCCGTCAAGTCACCATTTACACGTTTCTCTTGCCTTTCCGACGCGTTCCGCAACAACGATGTATACACACGGTACCAAGGCTCTGCAGCAAAGATTATTTGCACACGGTACGTTCTGCAGCAAAAATTATGTACACACGGTACAAAAGATTATATCACGGTACGTTCTGGAGCAAATATTATATGGTAAATTCTTCATAAAAGATAGTACGTCCGGCATCAAAGCTAAGCACATCCGCCATGTTCCTCACATGCGCTCACAAAGTTGACAAATGAAAGGCGTGAAGCGCGAGAACCGGCAGAGGCAGTTCACGACGAGGCAATTACTACATTTTAGCTCATGCTTCTTCGTACATCCTTGAATAGCCCTTTAAATTTTAATTAATATTTTTACTATGCAAAATAACTTTGTAGTTCACTTTTTGATAACTATTATTCCGCTTACGGATTTTGTGTTGTTTCCAGATCTAGTCTATCCAGCTGATAGAGGTGGATCATCCTTTTACTACGTTGCGCATAATTTGACTAAGTTAATAACGGTTATCATTGGTTGTTATTTTCCACGTCTCTCTTCAATTAACACCGCGAATAATATATAATATTGGTGTTGATAGGAAATACATGTTAATAATTCTTTTTGAGTATTACAATTTCACATAAAAGACGTTGAGTTGTATTCTTACATCGCTCGCGTTGAGATAGGCTGGCTCTAGGTTGGCTCTAAGATATCCTAGAGCCACTTTAGAGCCACCCTAGATCAGATAGTATAGCCCTAAATTAACTGACCTGCTACCGAACCAGCATAATCTACAATACAATAAGCAGAGAAAAAGATGGGTAAATGTTCGCAAAGAGGCCTTGCCGCCAAAATTTTGTTTTCACACTTAGATTTTGCTAGTGTTGCACGAAATTTAACAAACTAAAATTGTTGTAATTGCAAAAATAGCCAGTGAAAGGATTTTTAGTGTACCTACTTAAAGAATTTATGCTTCTAGAAAATGTGCATCTTCGGCTGGTCGGCCATCTTGAATAATGTTAAATAAATGTTCGCGAAGTGGCCTCGCCGACAGAAATATTTTTTCATCCCTTAGATTTTGCTAGTGCTGCACGAAATTTAACAAACTCAAAGTGTTAAAATTGCAAAAATAGCCAGTGAAAGGATTTTTAGTGTACTTAAAGAAGTTATGCTTCTAGAAAATGTGGAACTTCTGAGGTGATGTGCGGCTGGTCGGCCATCTTGAATTTTAACGTAGGTTTTGTGAAAAGGCAACAGAGGGCAATTACGCCGGAGTAGTTCGCTTTGATCTAGAAGTTCCGTGAGCAGGCACAACCGCGGCAGTTTTAAATAGTAGGTGCCAGTGGGTGCGTCACAATGATGAGCTAGCATTGCTATCAACCTCCTTGTATATAGACTTGGTTAACTGTAAATAGTTTATGCAAACCAATATATTTCAGTAATGCCTGGTCGGCATTGTATAATAATATATTATATATAATGTATACGTATAGTAATCCTGCCTTATTCCACAGGAACAAGAGAACATCAGCCTCCGCTCAACAGAACCACCAGTCTCAACAGACAATCGACGTATGACTACAGGAGCAAAAAGCATCCAGCGCAAAACGACACACCTCAAATCAGTGAAGTCCAGCACTCCTGCCAGCAACAAATATACCTACATCCACACGGCGACTTGCGTGAGGTTTTGCCGGTTTCCATCAAGCCTCGGTTGATTGCGTCATTACGCCATCCCGGATGAAAAGAGTTCCCGCAACATTATATTACTCTCAATATTCAATGTGCTACACGCCTATGTACAAAGTTAAAATATGTATGTATGTTAAATGACGAACCCTGATGAAGATGGGCTATTGCTGTAAATATGTTGATATATAGTGAGAATAATTATGATAATACTTGCATATGTGTAAATATATGTGTCATGGCAGTAAACACCTTTTGACTTGACTTAGATGCAATTGTTCCTGCCTTTTCCTTCATCAATTGTTTTTGCTATTTGTTGAGTGGTGAATTATTTTGCAGGAATTGCAGCATCTGGAGCTCTGGTAGCCAAATCAACTTGCGGTAAGATCGGTTCTCTACGTGCTGTTTGGTATGAAGGTCATAATATGAGTTACTTATTTAAAAGGCGCCCGTGGTCCCGCCATTCGTCTACTAGTAGTGAGCAGAATTGCCGGTAGGTGGCGCCACATGACATGTAGTTCCCGTTAAGCTCGAGTGTGGCGCTGCGAGCGGCTAAATATGGCGGTAAGCGTTGTTACTACATATATAGATTCCTTGGCGGTAGAGATAGGTTCCACGCAAAATAGAGGAAATCTATCTAGATGATCCACGGATAGCCCACGTCGGCCATATGTATTGCATCGCTATGCCGAGAGATAGCCTATCCTTAACAGGGATAGCCTATCCTTGGACTCCAAGGATGCTATTCGTTTATTTGGGGATATGCCTTGACTTGTGCTGGCTGGGTTGGGATGTAGAAAGGATTAAAATATATATCACCTGCAATTGATTACTTCAAGTAGAGATCAAATGAATTGACTTATAAATCAGAAACATAGAATAAACATCTTCTCCTCACAAGGAAGAAGAGATGAACAGTGTATGTATGAAGAGATGAAGATGGTTGATGATTACTAACAATCCTGGAATGATACTGAATATCTTTCGTTGATGTGGAGAGTTGGACCATGGTGTAGGGTGAAGAAAGATATAACATAAGTAAGAGGATATGAATTAGGAAAGATGATAATGACATACTGGGTTGAGAATTATGTTGAATATTGTTGGAGACGCAGGCAAGTAATCTCAGACAATTATTTCAAACACCATCATCATGAAAGATACATATTTAACGATTTATTTGTATTATCAGGATATTCTATAAGTTTAAGTAGGTCAAAAAGGAAGTGAGTAAAAATTCTTTAGATTTTAACATGTGCAGAGCCATATCTCCGTACACAATTCCTTTGTTCACCTCAGCGCACATCCTACCTCTTTTTGCCCTATCCGTAAAGACTTCCCTTTCTTCCCTTCCCTGGCTACCCAACAACCCCCCCTCTATTGCAGCCATCAGCATCCCTTCACCCATCATTACCTCTTCCAACTATCTACTCTGCCTCTCACACCTTCTCCATCCTCCTCCTCACCTACATCTAACCTGGGTGCTGCCCATTCATATCTTCTTTTCTAAAGTTCCATGTTTCTGAGCCATACAACTCTACAATCCATATTAATCTCTCTTCCAGCTTCTTCTTTATATCATTACCCAAGGTCCCCATCATCAGCTCCCTGTATGTATAATTAAACGATTCTTTTGCTGGTGCTATTATTTCTTATAATTCCTCTCAAAACCTCCTCTATCTATCTCTTATGCCTTCTCCAAACCTCTGCTACCAGCTTCCTATCCTCCCCAACCAAATCCATTACCTCCTCATTTATCCTCCTCACCATCCAACTCACCCTCTCCATCCTTCTCCAAATCCACATCTCAATTACCTCAAGTCAACGGACATCCTCCCTTCACAATGACCATGTTTCCGACCCATACAGCAACATGCTCCATATTACAATTTTCACCAGCCATTTCTTTAGCCTGGGCAATTCTACATCTTATGTCCCTACCACTAAACCCATTCTATTCCAAAATACTACCCAGATATGTTAACTATGTACTCGACCTGCTCTATTTTGTGCTGTCACACCCCATCCTTCATTCTTACTTCTTGCCATTCAGCCTTCTATTCTTACTACTTGAAAATCTCTTCACTTTCGTCTTCTTGTGGTTTGCCTTCATCCCACACCTTTTGTACTGCACCTCTAATGCATTCATCATTGACTGGAACCCCTTGGCTGGATGACAAACCAATGCTTGATCATTTGCAAATCTCACTGACTTTATCAGTTCCCCTGCTACTTTTATTCCTATCCCTATCTCCCTTCATACTTCCCTTACCATTACTTCTGAATTTATGTTCCAAACCAATGGCAATAGTGAGTACCCCTGCTGCACTCCCTGCCTTATCACTGCCAATCCTGATTCTCCAATGGCTACCCTAACTTGCACCTTCTGGTTCATAGACAGATTCTGAGTGAGATGTCTGTCCCTCCAATCGATCCCTAATTTCGTTCAGTCCATCCTGTCAAACACTTTCTCCAATCTACAAAGCTAGCAAAAATATCCTGGCCATATTCTAGGTTTCTTTCTTCAAGCATCTTCATCACTCCTATAGCATCCCACATTCCCGTCCCTCTCCTAAACCCAAACTGGTTCGCACTCAGATATTTGTTAGCCTTCTACATATTAATAATTCTCAGAACTATTTTGGCCATGTGGGATATTAAGCTTATTGCCCTACAGTCTTTACATGTTTCTGCCTTGCTCGTCTTCGGTATCAGAATGAGTAGGTACTGTCTTTGCAGAGTCCTCTGGCCACACTACATCCTCATAAATCCTACAAATTAGCAAAAAAAGATTTCCTCTTCTATTCCTCCCCATTCTCTTTAGAAACTCTGCAGGTATGTTGTCTATTCCCACTGTCTTATTCAATTTCATATCTCATAGATCTCTTTTAATTTCGCTATCTACGATGCCTGGTCCAATGCCATATCTATATATGTATATGTCGTATATGTATATACATATACGTCATCTTCCCTTTCTATATCTAACATACTGAGCCTTACTTCCTTACCATAAAACTCTTCAATATATCTGACTTTGAAATTCTATCATCGGATTTAAACAACGTTCATGTGTGGAGCCAAGAGTGGGGACTCAAACTTAATCTGAGCAAATGCACAGCAGTACATTTCTTGCGGAGGTCGTCCAACTATCCCCATGTATATGCTGTGGATGGTGTTAATATAAAGGAGACAGATGAAGTTAAGTATCTGGGAGTTACGATAACCTCGAACCTATCGTGGGGAACACATATAAGAAATATTTGTGGCAGAGCTCTGAAGAAGCTAGGATTCGTCAAGCGTATTGTGGGAAGATTTTCGGATGAAAAAGTAAAAGAGAGGTGCTATTTCGCACTCGTCCGGCCACACCTTGAATATGCAGCGAGCATATGGGATCCGGTGCAGAAAGAATTAATTCGGGAACTTAATAAAATACAAAGGAAAGCTGCGCGATTCGTCAAAACAGCTACGGGCATACAGACAGTGTTACACAGATGTTAAACGAATTAGGCTGGGAGCCACTAGAGACTTGGAGGCTGCAAGCTAGGCTTAGATTACTTGAGCAATTAAGAATAGATATCTTCAAGAGCGACACGGAGAACATCATATTAGAACCCCACTATATTTCCAGGTTCGACAGAAACGATAAATTAAGAGAGATATTTTGCTGAACGGATAGGTATGGGAATTCGTTTTTCCCCCGAACAATAAGGGACTTTAATAAATGCTAGGCATAATTTCATTAGAGCGTTTCCTTTTTATATGTAAACAGCTCCTGGATCTCTTTCGGTTCTGCAATCAACTTCCCTGTGTTGTCTGTTATCATTGTAATTCCCCTTCCCTTACTACCACCTGTCAGTTCCTTTATTTTCCTATATAATGTATGTGCTCTTCCCTATTTCTCTAACAAGTCGATCTGTTCTCCCCACCATGCCTCCGTTGTTTTCTTTGTTTCTCTTCTACACCTGTTGTTTAATTACCAGTATTTTCTCTCGTCTAGCTCTGAGTTTATGCTCTTCCATTTCCATCTGTGCTGCGTCTCCATAATTATTCTTTCGTGATCCACAGTTTTCTTATTTCAGTTGTACTGACTATGCCTACTGTTGCTTTCGTCGCTTCCACAATTCTATTTTTCATGCCACCCCATTCATCTTCCACTGATCTCACTCCATGATCCACACCCATGATTTCATCAACCTTTGCTCAATACTTCTTCTTCATTGCCCCAGTTAATGCCTCCATATTCCATTTTCGTACTCTCCTTCCCCTTCTTAACTTTTTGAGTTGTACCCACCATTTCACGACTAATAAGTTGTGATCTGAGTTTGCATCAGCTCCTGGATAAGTATGCGAGTTTTTAGCACTATTCCAGTTACTGTGACGAACCATAATATGTATAATCTATCTGGAACCTATCCGTGTTCCCTGGCTTCTTCCAAGTCTACATCGAGGATGATGTCTGAACCATGTATTTGTAATCACTAGGTTATTTCTCTCGCAGAACTCCACAGCTCTCTCGCCATGGTGATTTCTCCTTCCTATCCCGTAATCGCCCACCTCCCACCCATCTCTTCTTTCACCCACCAATCCCCCATTACTACCAAGTGCTTACTCCCAGGTATACTACCAATTATTTCCTCTAGCTGATCGTATACACCATCTACCTCCTTCTCTCTATGATTAGAGGTAGATATATAAACCTGGATAATAACTAAATTCATAGTAGTAGTATTTTAGTTGAACATGCTTCGACGGCTATTACCATTTGTACATTTTGGTTGCCACTTGCAGATAAGGGCATCAGCACTCAGGCAATTGGGAGGATCATCTCTCCAAATTTGAGCCAAGCCCAACGATGCTTAACTTCGGTGACTCATTGGGAACTGGTGTTTCCATTGCAAAAGGCTGTAGCCCCCAAATTCATTGGATCTGCCTTTTGCTCAAGGACTATTATCCTATCACTCACCTGTTCTGCAAACATTACTTTTCTGCAAAGTTTCCTGTACATTATGAATGCAACCCTGCACTGTGGCTTTCATTTCCTTTACTATACAAATATATCTATATGAGTGATACATATATGTATCACTCATAGTATCACTCCTCCTCTGGATATGCCTATGAGTGATACATATATGTATCACTCATAGGCATATCCAGGGGAGGTTTTTGGGGGTTGTAACCTCAACCCCCCCCCCCCCCCCAAATTGATAAAAAAACGTAAAAATGATGCAACACATGCTAATGGTACACCTATAGATTACCTTCTGTAACATAATAGAACACCTTCAAAACGTCGTTTTAAGATGTATATTCTTCAAAATTCCCGGACCCCCCCTCCCCCATATGGAATACCCCCATACCTCTCATGTAAAAAAAAACCCCCTTCAGTGGGGGTGACCCCCCTTCGGACACTTCTAGATATGATATCACTCTATCCTGGCAACTTTGACCCTTGGCCCAGTGGGCAGGATGTCTTGCCCAGCAGTGGTGGGAGCAAGGCCCCTGAAGTCATCATTAAAAAAATCCTTGTTTGGAAGTAGAGGCAAATGCAGCAGCAGAGGAAAATTGGACACAGAAGAGGGACACAACAATTGGAAGAGTCCCTATGGAATGTCAGGACTATGCTAAGGGCAAGCAAGTTAGAGGATATATACAGGGAGAAATGGAGAAGGTTGGTGTAGACATCATGAGTCTGGATGAAGTAAGATGGAAATATGGGCAGGGACAACTAGAGCAATGGATATGGCACAACACCGGGCCAAAGTTGCTGGCATTCATTTTCACATAAGAACTGTTCATATTTTCAAGGTTTTTAAAAATTGAAATGGTATTCTTTGGCCTTATACTTATGTAATAGTATTTTTTACGTAGCACCATCATGTGAGAGTCCATTTCACTGGGGTCAGATACCTTTTGCAGCTGCCTCACTGCAGAATTGAATTAAATGTTTGTTACACATGACTTGTTCTAATATTATATTTTATCTTTATAGGAAACATTCAAATTCACTTCAGTTTTTCTCTAAATTTTATGTACAATGCATATTGAAGGGTCAGTTCACATTTATTTACATATGATAACGAGAGGCAGATTTAAATAATGTCTGGAAGGAAAATGGAAGAATATCTGATGTAAACAAGAAAAATATAAGGAAAGCAAGTGGAAAGTATCATTTTGCTTTCTGGAAAGTATCACTAGGCTTCCCGTTTGCTCTATTGGAAGTGCATTGGAAAGTAACATTAGGAAAGCAATTGGAAAGCCATTTTTTTTGGGTGAATCTGGGTGAGGTACAGATGCTGCATGGACTACCATTCATCTATGTCCTAACCTTCGACCTATCTGGGATGAGTTACCCTACCAGGAGCATATTATTCTTGCCAATTCAGCTCTAGCCTAGGGGTCATTGGAGCATGCAAGCCCTTCCACCACAACAAGGTTGTAGTCCTTCTAGGTATACCTTTGGGTAAAAGATATAATGATGCAATGCTTTAATTACCTTTTTATATGTCTGGAGGCAAGACCACAAGTATGTTAGAATTTATCGTGAGATATTTAGCCCAGCAATTAGCATAATATAATCACATTTTTTCTGTCCTGGTTGAATGATAATGTTCCATTGGAGGAGAGCTGTAAAAATCATAGATCTAAATTTTTGAGTCAGCTTAAGATGACTGATGGCCTCTGACACGTCCTAAGGAGTGTAAGTATGACATTTATTCTAACTTTTTTACATGGGAGGATATTCAAAGAAAGCCTGCATGGTGGCTAAAGGAACAAGAAGCAATAATTGTGGAAAGGAAATTCATGCTAAGATATATTTAATATGTATTTTCTGTTCACCAACTAACGCAAGGCTGGCATATTTAGTCAATGTAATCTACATCGATGTGGACATGAGGATCATTATCGCAGGACAAATAAAGATAATTCCAATAAATATTTGGAAACATAAGACAGGAAATTATCACCGTAATCATTAACGTAAATTAATATTTTAATGCATTTATTTTAAAATCGCAGTTTTCCCACACGTACGAAAAAATATTTATTGAACCTACTGCATGATTACAGGCTTTATTCAAAGTTGCCTATTTATTGCCTATCATGCTGAGTACGACAAACGAAGGTGTGATTAAGCAGGATGTGGAAATCTCCTAGTAACTGTTGAATAAATTCAAAAATTATATTTTTATTAAGCAACAACAATTTCCTGCAAAGTAGCTTCAAGTATAGTTTAAAAATGAAAATATTTCGGTGGCAAAATCATTTCGTATTTCTTATGCATTTGAATTCCCTGTCATTGGTTTCCAGCCAATCCCAGAAAGAAAGAAAAAAGAAGATCCGTACGATCTACGCGCTTGAAAGTGAAAGCGGAGCAAGCTGTCGCTTTGCCGAGTTGTCGTCTGCTACACAGGTCAGGATGGAAGGTCGAGCGAAACTTACAGAGGAAGCATCATGGAAAAAATTGAAGGAAGTGTTCGCAAAGTGTGGAGATAACATAAATATTTTGTCTTTGATGAAGAGTGACCCAGGACGATTCAAGAAATTGAGGTAAAATGATATTCTATAGTTCCATAACCTTTAAGTGTCCCTAGCGGCACTTGACCTTCGTTTGACTTTCATATCTACTAGGGCATTAGAAGGATTCCAGAACTAGAAATGGGCATTAATTTAGTTCATTTCGTGTCTTTTATTCAGCCTCTCATTGAAAACGCCGTCGGACGGTGATATTTTGCTTGATTATTCTAAAAATCGCGTCAATGATGAAGTGCTGCAACATCTCTTCGCTTTGGTGAGTTAATGTGGCTCTTGATTAAAATTGAATGAATTGTATGAATTTCATGAAATAACCCAGTTGAATGTAATTTCAGGCAAAGGAAAGAAAAGTTGAACAAGCCAGAGATGCTATGTTTTCGGGTGAAAAGATAAATTTCACTGAAAATAGGGCAGTTTTACACATTGCTCTCCGTAATCGAAGTAATAAGCCTATAGTGATCGATGGAAAAGATGTTATGCCTGATGTAAATGCAGTTCTAAGTCACATGAAGGAATTCACTCATCAGGTAACACCTTAATTTTTTATCTTTTTCAGTTCAAGCCTTCTTTATTTTATAAAAGAATTGAATTTAATGATGTCATTTTGCTTGAAAATGTGATAATAGGAGCTTGGAGGGGTCGTGTGCTAAGGTTACATCTTATGAGTTTACATTTTGACTGGAATTCCGATCCATCTCTATTTTGTAGTGGAGCGAGAATGGATGCTCCATATACTTACTATGTTTACATTAGAAATTTTATAGTGATGACCTTCAGTGATGCTGCGTCTTGTGAATGGGGGGTGGGAGGGCAATTGTAGTGTAACAAGGGTTAATACTAAGGATCTATACCTTAGTCCTTCGAGTGATCTCTTTTTTTTGTCTTTGCTCAGTCCAAAATTCTTATTTTTATTAAATTTTGTGAAGCTGGCTTTTTGTAGATTTACTCCTGCCCTGGCATAATTATTTTCCCCTAACCCCATTTCAGCTATGCCTCGTGTGCCTTTTGTTCCTCCCCACTGTCTATAACCCATTGAACCATTTGAATGAGTGAAAACTCCCCAGGTAATAAATATCTGGTCTGTAACTAATCTGGAACTGGTCTGAAAGGGCAATTTCTGGTCTGTAACTGGACTGGAATTTGAATGGCCGGGTAAAACAAACTGCTATGTAACTGACCTGGAAACTGTTCTGGAACTGCTCTCTAATATTCGATGGTTTGTAACTGATCTGGAAACTTATGGAACTGCTCTATTATACTCGATGGTCTATAACTGCCCTGTAATATTTGTTGGTCTATATTCTGATCGTAACAGATTTGCAATATTTGATTCCACGATCTGAGACTACTCTGAAATTTGACTTCTTGATAGACAGAATAATTCTTGGAGTAATTTTCACTGTGAGGATGAGGAGAGACATCAAAAAGCAACATCATCCTTGAGAAAAATTTTCTTTAAACCATCTCTGACATACGTTTAGTATGAATCCTTTTCAAGTAAAATTCTTTGTTTTCTCCTACTGTCCTATACAAATGTCTTAGTAGGAATATCACCAGGTAAGATGCTTTTTGTCTGATGCTTCTGTAGTTGACGTAATCATTTGTGGGGGATCAATCTGAGGATGTTGGTGATTGCAGAGAGTCAACTACTCAAACATCAGCTATAAATCATCTCACCTAGGGTGGAGATCCTTTGAAGACTGCAACAGATGAACATTACTCTTAATGCGATGGTAGGCAAAGTGACTTTGTGGAATCGTGACATGGTGTAAGAATAAATCACTGTAATTTTCCACTTTTTTAATAAACTGACTGGTTTTGGTGTCAAAACATCATCATCAGAGATCGACTACATGTTCAAGTACATTTGGCATCTTAATTCATAGGATGGGATATTGGGGAGGGGTTGAAGGGGAAGGATCTTCAGGAGTGGGAGAGGGTTAGGTCTGTTATACAACACAAAGACATCATACCCAAGGAAAAGCATAAAAACAAAGTCAAAGGTTAAAAGATAAGGGGATAGGGATGGCAAAAAGGGGAGACAATTTTTCCGATGCAATAATTTAACACTCTATTGCTACATATTTTAAAGGCTGAAACAATTTCAATTTTTTAAAACTCTACAGTTTAACACCTTTGTCAAAAAAATATAATGGAACGATTAAAATTGGAAGAGTGATTCGACTCTAGTAGGTATTTAACAAAAACATTGTCAATATTTTAAAAACTTTTTGAATGTTCAGACATTCTGGTCTTGAGTTAGTGCCTAGTTTGACCAATGTAGAAACAATTGCACCCAGGAGAATCAGATTAGAGCAAGTAAACCCTGCTTTTTTCCTACCTCACAGGCATCTTTTGAATTATAAATAAGTTTGCCAACCTGCGGCCTTCCATGTTCTGCTACATCGTCTCACGAATATCCCTCGAACTGTGTCTACAGCATGAAACTTAGGGTTATTAAATGTATTGCCTCGCGCAATGGCTAAAAGGAGGAACTAATAGATAAGCTGTTGTTTTGACATTTATGGAAAAATGCCATATTCAATTCCACTCACCTTTCTCCAACTTCCCCGTAAAAACCCAAAAGATGGTGAAAATTGCCTTTTATTAAGCATTTAAGTTACAAACTAAGTAGAGTATTGCCTAAGAACATTTTTAGCATTTGTTTTTATAATCTTGTGACCATTAGTACATATTTAACATTACTCTCCTGAAAAGCACGATTCCCATAATTTTGAATAGGTACACCAATTCTCAAATGAAATTTTTTCAAACACTCCACACACTAAAAGTCACCTTATTTGCTATGGTTGCATTATGAAATTTCCCTCCTCCATGTTGTTGGGCTTGATGACAACCATCATTAGGACCCAGCAGTGGTCGAGGGTCCCTAAGCTCTTATTTCATTATTTGCATCTTTGATCTAATGGTCCTAAATTTAGTTAACGTAGTTCATTCTCTGCATGTGTGCTTCATTCCAGACTGAAATGCCACATCAATTCCATTGTTATAAACAAAATGTTGTCTTGCTTGCCAAGTTTCTTATTTCTCTCTCTATATTCTTCTCTTAAATATCCTTATACTTTCTCCATGATTTTTGTTCACTAAATCACAATCCTATATCATTATTTTTTTCATGAATCTCTATGCTCTATACTGTACTATTTGATGAATCAGATCATCAAGCTGTCCCCCCTCTCTTGTGGAGGGTAGGCGGCTACCTATCAAGAGTATGGTTTTTCTAAATGAATTTGTTGGGTAGTTACGTTGGGTGTTTGATATTAAAATGCAGGATTTATTGGCGCATTCTCTTTTTAATACATAATACAATTTCAATGTCCTGTTATCTTATTAACAGGACGAAAAGAATTTTTTCACATTGTATACATTTTAAGTAAATTTTTATGCTATTTATTGGTTTAACGGATTGTGGCATGAATGCCCGATGCTCTCGGTGCACTGGAAGGTGCCAAGCCATAATCAGGTAAATCAATAATAAGCATGAAATTTACCCTAATGTTCCTTTTTTTTACTCGTAGATATTTACTCAGACCACTTCACATTAAGCCAAGTGATTTTTCCCTTTGTTTGGAGCATTATGTAATCATTGCTGAAATACTTACAGGTCATATCAGGCCAATGGAAAGGCTATACAAATAAATCTATCACTGATGTTATCAACATTGGTATTGGTGGATCTGATCTGGTAAGTTAAAATAAATTATTGCCTGTGTGTAGTTCATATTTTATTTAATTCTATGTGTATATGCTAGATACTTTTGTTTGCAACTGATTTAATTCATAAGAATATAATGCAAATTCTTCCATGACACCTACATGCAGGCTTCTACTGATATAGATAAGTTTAGTAATGGAATCTAACAGTTTGAGGGGTCAAGCATGGTTTTTTCATGCATTTTTTGTCATCCTAGCATAATTAACATTTAAAACTGTTGTTGATTTATTAGGGACCACTAATGGTCACTGAAGCTCTTAAACCATTTGCTATTGGACCCCGTGTGCATTTTGTATCAA
Source organism: Pyrrhosoma nymphula (assembly GCA_963573305.1). NCBI lineage: Eukaryota > Metazoa > Arthropoda > Insecta > Odonata > Coenagrionidae > Pyrrhosoma > Pyrrhosoma nymphula. The sequence goes on along the minus strand of OY754330.1, from coordinate 111,691,278 downwards.
ATATTGATGGCACTCACTTAGCTGAGGTCTTGAAAAAGTTGGATCCAGAGACATCACTCTTCATTGTGGCCTCCAAGACGTTTACTACCCAAGAAACTATTACCAATGCCACATCCGCAAAAGAATGGTTCCTCAAGGCTGCAAATGATGTGAGTAAACAGGGGTGCTTTGCATTTTGAGTAAATCACTGTGTGGGTATTGGTGCAATTGACTGGGAGATTATCTGGGGAAGGCCTGGGCTCACCATAGGCTGAAGTAGTTATATAAACCTCTGATTATGCATACATGTTGAAGACGGGTTAGTGGCACATGAATAATGTGCAAGGTAAATAATGTAGTACTTTTCAAACAAACTGAATTAGAATTTGTACAAATTCACCCAATGTTTCTCTCTGCAAATCAATTGCCTTTGAAAACAATTGTCCGAATACACTTTTCTATTTCATGGGAATGAGGTTATCCCCTCGTCCACCATCCCTTCCCCCCTCAGAAAAAATACTGTTGTGCCATTTTTATAAATATGCACAAGAGTTATTAGTTTGCTGGGACAGTAAGTATCTTTACCCTGAGTTAGGTGAATTATTTTTTAGCAAATGACCCTATTCACTACTCCCAATAATTATAACTTTTAAATTCTCTGGTTAAACATTTTTTGGTATGTAAACTGAGGATGAGTCGATTCCAAATGTCGATTCTCGATTCCACCGATTCTCAGGCTTAGAATTGATATCGAGAATCGATCGCCTGAAGTCGATTCTGATTTCATCGATTCCAGATAGATAAATGCAGTAAAACTTTGATTTTGTGCACTTTAATTTTACGTCTTTCTTGTTTTTATGTTGCGATATGCAAGTCAGGCCGGGTACATAGGGAATATCAATGGTAAAAACTTGATTTTACGTAGTTTCTTAGTTTTATGCAGTTTTTTGATTTTATGTAGCATAACTTCAGTCCATAAGAGCAAAATAATCTTGATTTTACGTAGCATTTTCGGCATTTCAACTAAGGATGGTCGGATCGGATACGTCAGATCCAAAGATCCACGGATATTACGTTTTACCGTATACTGAAATCGGGTCCTAATTCATTCCAAAAAATTAGATCCAGATCCGAAGTATTAAAATTCACACATTAGTGAATATGTCCTGAAGAAGGATGTAAAAAGAGATAAGAGTTCCGGTTCTCTCTTTGCATGCGCCGATGCACTACGCTGCTAGTTCTATTGAGGCGACGATGCGTTTCAAAGCTCTCTCGGGCGCTAGGCAACATAATTTCAGGTTATGGAAATATCATGAAGAAGTTTGAAATTTACCTAACCCCTACGACAAGGGTAATATTACGATTTAAATCGACCGAATTAATGGTTCGTTTTGTTCGAACATCAGCCGCATCAACCCAGTGTTGCCTGCCGAGTCACCCTAAAAGGAGGCCCATCCCCTCCCCCCAAGAGTAAAAGCCACCTGGGTTGAAGAGAAAATGGGCGAGGATAGATCAACACAGATAAGGCGAAGGAGAGATCTTCTCGGGTTACTCCATTCTCTTTCTCACTGATTGCGTCTAAGCCTTAATACGAGCCGAGAGAGGGGGAAGAAACTGTCAGCCTCTCCTCATCATGGGATGATTTACCACCGTCCTCACGACGCGAACCCAAAAAAAGTATCTGGTGTCAGCAGGGGTGGGCTATGCGGTGCGGGACTCGGATGAGCTATGCAGTGAAAACAAATAAGTCTGCTGAATCCGAATACAGGTTGCCCTAAGCGTTGCCATCGCAGCAAAGCACCAATGAAGAAGCAAAATATGGTTTACGCTTTACATGACAGCTCAAATTGTATCGAAAATGGTCTGCCGGTGGTATCAAGGAATCTCCCAAGCCGTCATAAGAGCTGAGAGAGAGGGGGAAGAAACTGCCAGCTTCTTCTCATGTAACACCGTCCCCTTAAAGTGAACCCAAAAAAAGTATATGGTGTCGGTAGGGGTTGGGGGAGAGTGAGCTAAGCTATGAAGACAAAGGAGTTGGCTGAATCGGAGGTCCAGGTTGACCTTGGCACTGCCATTGCAGCAAAGCTCCAATGAATAATCGTGACATGGTTCACGCTTTATACGATTGCTTCAATTGTATCGAAAATATTAAAATATTTTTATTGCCATGAGAAAATATTCTTATGAAAAAGGTCAGAATTCCAAGAAAAGGATCATTTCAGGTCATAGACTTTTTTGGCTCATACAGTCCATCTCATGGCCAAGTAATGCACTGGCAAAAATGGTTGATTTAGGCTTAATACACACATTTATCTCTTCAATATGGTTAAAATCACGTATTTTTGAAATAACTTCCTTTATGGCTGTATTTTTACTATATTGAATCGTGAAAACTTTAGTTTTTATCTGCCAGCAATCCATCGTAGCAGTGTAAATGCCGACTGTCTGCAAACACATTTTTAGTGAGGTATCCCGCCCCTGCATGAGTTTTCAATTCCTTTTGTTTACATCATGGCAAAAGTCTCAGAAGCTGCTCCTTGGATTCTCCTCCATGTTGTCAGAAGCATTGCTCGAGCATGGAACAATCTTTCAGAGGAAATCATAAAAAATAGCTGGAAATCAGCTGACTATGGCGAGACAGAAGTTTATGTGGCTGAAGAGACCTCATCAAGGCCCCTGAAATTGCAGGATCTGGTGGCTAATGAACTTGGGCAACTCAATCAGGTTTGCCCAATAATGCCAGTTATTTCACCACTCACCTAAAATCAGATAGATGAAGAGTTGGCTACAAATGAAGAAACAGTGAGTGCAGAATGTACCAACCTGCCAGCTTCTGATTTATTTGAGGGAGACAGTGACATGATAGATGACAGTGAAGCAGTGCCTGTTCATCCTACTCGTAGTGATATGAGAGAATCTTTCAGAAATTTGTAATATTTTTGCTATGCACACCCATAAGTTGCAGAGGGCTACGTTGAAAATCTGAGTGCTTTAGAGACAGTTGTACATCAAATTTTTGATGATGGGATGCAACAAACTAAAATAAGTGACTACTTTCACCCAAAATGAGTGATTTCATAAATATTAAAAAAATCTGTTTAAATATTCCTTATTCATAGCTTATAATAATATATATGACAAGGTTTATAAAAAATAAAATGTAAGAGACATCCTAAATAACTAGACACCTTGCATTGCTGTCACCTCTTCATAAAATCTTGATTTTACACAGTGCCCTGGGGCAAGGGCCTAGCCGGTTGAAACACCGGTTCCCGTCAGAACACCGAAGTTAAGCAACGTTGGGCGCGGACGATGGTTGGATGGGTGACCCTCCTCCATACCTCGACCAGGCGTGGATGGAGAGGTGATACTCCCTCCAGACCACTGGGAGGCCGGAGGGAGATATACCCAGACCGGGAAGGTTGGAGGGAGGACACCCTTTATACCTGGCGTGTGGAGGCCAATCCTCCATACCTCTACCGTGGTGCTCTTGTCTCCTGTCTGCAAGTGGCAGATAGGCATGGGGTTCGCACAATGGACCAAGAAAGGTCTTAAGTGCCCGGGCTCCTGACTAAGGCCCCCCCAACTAACAATCTATCTACTCAGTGCCCTTATTTTGGTCCCTCAACCTGCGTAAAATCAAGGTTTTACTGTATTTTAAATATAGAATATAAGCTGAGGATATATTTGCTATTTGTCATTAAATACACTCTTTGAGCGACTTAATTGCCTTTGTTATTTTATTCCAGTCAGTACTTGAATTTAAATAATAGTCTTACTCTACTGGTATATCAATATCCCACCTGTTATTTGGAATAGGAATCGACAGAATCAAGAATCGATTTGAAAGATCAGGATCGGAATCGAAAAAAGTGGAATCGACTCATCCCTAATGTAAACCAAAGTTAATACATTCTCTCAGCAAAAAGGCTATGTCATGTTGCAGTTAAAGCTAATGAGACATGAAACCAGGCGAAAATGTTTTGTGTATGCTGGTTTTTTTCTGTGATGAATATTGTGCCTAGTATTTTATGTTTTTTTTCTACTGATGGTTTCAGCCCTCCGCAGTAGCCAAGCATTTTGTTGCTCTCTCAACTAATGGAGAAAAAGTGAAGGAGTTTGGAATTAATGAGAAGAACATGTTTGGCTTTTGGGACTGGGTGGGAGGGAGGTATTCCCTCTGGTCTGCCATTGGCCTTTCTATCTCACTATCCGTTGGATTCGATAACTTTGAGGCCTTGCTCGCTGGAGCTCACTTCATGGACAATCACTTTTGCTCAGCACCTCTTGAAAAAAATGTAAGTATGTACAGGTTTCTCCACCAAATGCTCAGTGGCAATACATATATTGAGTTCTCACCAATTATGTCGTAGGAAATGTAAGCAATTGAATGGCTTGCTTGATATACATGTATTCCTGTCAATTTATTCATGAATTCCCCATGGGGAATCTTGTGCATACCTAAATACCCAGAAAAATTGTAATGCCATTTTAATCTTTTTTTTTATTCCTGGAATTTCATTTCAACATGCAATTGTATTAAGAGCACAAAAGTCTACCATTCCAATGTGGACATGCATGGGATGCACATAAGGTCTAAGGCTTTCGTGGCATGTAGGGAAGTTGGTGGTTTTTCGGGTTTCCCACTGGGTCAAACTCTCCGTTTCTGCCAGAAATGGAGAGTTTGACCTGGTTTGAGTAGGTCATGAAACAGGAATGAGGGAGTGGAATTGGTTTCCTGATATCTTTGTGTGCCCTCGGCAATTCTGTTGGTCTAGAAGCAGTCATTGTTCACCCTTAATTTTTTAATTTCTTTTCTGTAGCATAGAATGTTAATAGTTATGAAAAAATTTACTTGTGCAGTGAATTAAAGGAGGCAAAACTTTTAATGGGAGAGCATTTAAAATGGACAGAAATTTGGGGAAAGTAGCATTCAACTAGGGAATTTTCTATAAATAGCTTTCTGATTTACTAACCATGAAATGAAAAGACAATGCATACTTGTTTGAATTGAAGTAGCAGTATTTTTGCCTAGTGGAAGGTGTATTCAGTCACCAACTGGAGGGTCTTAGATGTGGTGATGTGCTGTGATATGTGCACAAACCTTTATACACGCTAGCTTTGTGATATACAGTATACTATAACTCTCTTGAAAATGACTCACTCAAAGGAAAAAGGCAGTCACTTCCCCAGAGTTTATTACAATATTTAAGGGACCTCACGAAAGAAATTAGGTTGATTTTGTCTCTATACAGTCATGCTTCATGAGTTTAAATATGAAGTGTATGATTATTGGAAGAATTTTTGATACTACGTAGATGTTGTACATATATACATACACCATGTGCAAATGACCAGGTCTTAATGAAATGCAAAAGCAGTTAAATACTATGGGAGGAGAAGAGTGTGTGGGATATCATATGTTGATTACTACATAATGTATGATATACATACTTTGAAATCTGTTCCCAAATTGAACCTACTGTGTAATTCTTGGAACAGAATGGAAGGAAAAAACTACCAATTAATATTTACTATCAAGCTAGCTGGTGGCAGGCATGTATTTTGATGCTTATCCTTTTAATTTTTGTTTATGAAGAAAAAGAATCTCCGCTTTTTCAGGCTCCAGTGATTCTTGCTCTCCTTGGGGTATGGTATCACAACTTTTATGGAGCTGAAACTCATGCCTTGTTGCCATATGACCAATATTTGCACCGATTTGCTGCATACTTCCAGCAGGGTGATATGGAGTCTAATGGAAAGTAAGTCTGCTTATGTTGCTACTTTTACTTTGGATTAATCATTAGCTCATACATGAAGAGCTTGTGTGAATATCTCTTGGCAATGGGATCAAAAATAGGTTGTGGTCAAGGTCAAATGAGGTCAACCAAGGTTGAAATGAAGCAATCCAATAATCAATAAAATAGTATGAAGAGAGTGGAATCAAGTGGTGTATTTGGCGTAATGTAAAAGGGATACCATACATGCTCGTATAAGTAGAAAAATTTCTTCCTTTTTTTTTCGACCAATGAAAACCTACCTCCCATTTATAGTGGAGTCACTAAATTACGTGACTTTTCGGGGTCAATATTTTGGCATATCGGCTGCATAAAACCATATGTATCTCAATTTCTCATATGCCACTGAGAATGTTTGCTGGTAAATGCATTAGATTTAGGTTTCGTATTCTGACCCACCACTGCCTAATACACTTGGTGCTTCTGTTTTGCGATAGTAATGCATTCCACAAGGCTAATTGTATTGTATAATTTTCACATAACCAACGTAAAAAAAGATTAAGCAATTTTTTCACTTTGATTTGTACTCAAGTCATGGATTTAAATCGATATTTTTGGCCTGAAAAGAATTGACTTATGCTCAAAGAGATACAGGAATTACTGCCTGTGCATAAATTATATGCACTCAAATTTGAACCTTGGAAGAGCACAACAATTGATTTCACAATGAAGGGCATTCATGCTGCTAAGCTATTCTCATCTCCACATGTTTGTTGAAAATCAAAAATGTTTTCATTTTAAATAAAGAATGTTTTTAAAGGAAGAAATCGGATTGTGAGTGGGTAGATGATGGAGTTACTGACCAGAGACCCTGGGTTTAAATACTGGTGAGGTCTCTGGGCATGTCCAACTTAACCCAGGCTGTGTGTGTGATTTTCTGTGCAACAGTTACACCTGAGAAATCTCAGGCTGTACAGGAAAAGTAACTGGCCCTTTCATCCTTGATGTGTGAATTTTAGAAATTATTAGGTGAGCTCTGCTGTGTCCGATAAAATTGGCATTTGGGCTGAAAATGGTTTGGTCAAAAAAGTCATTACATTGAGAAAAATGGAGAAAAGAATGTTTTTGAACCTCTCATAATCTTTCTTAATTTTTAACTATCTATATCGGAAGTACATAATTCCTAATCCACTCTGACATTTGCTTTAAAAAAAGAACTCGTGGTAGAAGGAGCTGAGAGGTAATTTGAATATAAGACACTGTCTCTGGCATTACTCGGTGGAACTCTTTCATTTTAATAAAAAACAAGCGCTTGGTTATTATTCCACACTTTATTTTCTACTACACGACCCAGGTTTCAGCATCTCATGCTTTAGCACCTGATTATGGCATGAGATGCTGAAACCTGGGTTGTGTTGTGTAAACTTGTTGTTTAAAATAAAGTGTGGAATAATAACCAAGCGCCTGTTTTTTATTAAAATAGAGGTAATTTTCTTAAAATTGGAAAATTAAACTATGTTTGTATGGAAAACTTCATGGTAGAGAGTATATTACTTATGTATGCCTGTTGATCCTAATTTTTGGGAAAAAATAATGTTCAGGAATCATGGGTTATCCTCGAAAATATATTTTTAAAAGGACCTTGATGATTTTATTCTTTTTCTTATTCCTTTTTATGTTATTCACGTCTTGGATGTCTTGCTGATATTTTGGATTAATGACCCACTAATGCTGTAATATTTTACTTATTCAGCAGTCATTTCCACCTGAGATTTGGTGTTATTTAACATTAGTAAGTACTACAGAAAACTAGGGGTAGTTCCTACTCATGTGGCTCAGGTGATACTCTTTGAGAAATTTAGTCAGAACTAGAATAGGTGATTCCCAGAATGAATTAGTTTGAGTTAGCATCATGTTTTTCTGTGGACACACATCTGTCCTGGGTTAAAGCAAATAGATAATTATGCACTCTAATGTGTATAACCAATGCAGAATGGATAGCACCCTTGAATGCTGTGATTTATACATAGGCATTAGAACTTTTTCGTAGTTTTTTACTTGATTTTTCATATTATTATTCTACAATATTTATTTTTTTCAAATAGGTATGTCACTAGAAGTGGTGAAGTAGTGTCTTACACCACAGGACCAATTGTTTGGGGTGAACCTGGCACTAATGGCCAACATGCATTTTATCAGCTCATTCATCAGGGCACTAGGCTCATTCCAGCAGACTTCATTGCCCCTGTTAATACACACAATCCCATCAAAGGTGGACTGCATCACAAGGTATGTGGTTTCCTGACATTCTTTTAGCCATATGAGTACGTACTCTAAAAATAAAGGTGATAAGATTCTCAAGAACTGAAGAGACTAAGACAAATATTTTGATGGAAAGTGCATAAATTAGATAAAGAAAAGGGTCTAGTGATGTCAATGGGACACATTGTCTGATTAATTTGATTTTAATTAATACCACCCAAGTCTTGCCTAATCTGGGATGTTTGGGGTATGTATGATATCAAGTGCAATTACAGTTCTACAGCATTCAGCATGAAAAAACTTGAGGATAAATGCTCTCTTTCACTGAAAGGGATCCAACTTTATGTGTCATAACTTTATGTATGTATGTATGTATACACACATTAACTGAGGAAGATGCCTGATGTTGAGAATATATTTTGTGGGTACATTTGTCATCTGAGTCCAAACAAGGTGGCAATTAGGTAGCTTGTGACACGTCTTGAGGACACTTAGGCTATTCAAGGACAAGGGAACTATTGGGAGTGGGAAGGGAACAACTGCATTTCCTTCCTAGAGGAGCAGCAAAAGCTATTGGCCAGGGCTGGCTTGCCTTACTCGTCCACGGTTTCCAGTGAAATTTCCAGGATTCTAAGGAAGCATGGCATAGAGACCTATTTCAGGCTGTGTTCCATATCGAGAGAACTTGTGAGGGCAGAAGACTCCTGTGGCCTCTTGACCCCAGGAGTTCATTAGATACCATTCGAATGTGGCCGGGCATACATGGGAGAGACAGACAGGATAATGGCTACCAGGGTCAAGCAGCACCACAGACATTTCAGGCAGGGCCAGCCTGAAAAATCTGTTGCTGAATACAGCATCTACCTGGACCACACCATTCAGTGGGACAAGGCAAAAATTATTTGCCACAGGAACAACTACTGGGAAAGACTGACGAAGGAAGCCATTGAAATTCGGCTGGAGGAGAAGAATTTCAATCGAGACTCTGGATACCCTCTCGGCAACTCTTGGAAACCTATATTAAGGAGGACCCGATAGGTTAGAAATAGGCAGGAAGCTGCCAACCAATCAGGAGCCACTTGATCCTGCCAATAAATGATATAGATTGGCCAACCTGACAGTCACAACCTGAAGACTATGGACGACTCGACCATCGAAATGTTGGGAGCAATGCAGAATTGGACACTGTGGAGATCCCAAATAGACATAAATAATAGTAGCATTTTATGATTTAGAAGTAATGAAAGTTTACATTTTAGGTTTTAGAAATTTTGATATGGAGAATAATATGGAGAGGCTAAGCTGAGTTGAGAGGAAGATTAATGAAGCATCAAATGTTTTGAGGAAGTTATGAATGGAGAAATAAAAATGAGCCAGTGAAAGCAGACAGAGGAGATACCAAGGAGATTCGGGGTGTTGAATGTAGTGATGTGGAGGAGGAAGGTAGTTTAGTAGGGACTCAGTAGGGATGTTGTAAGAAATATGAAGGATAGGTAGACATTACTATGAGCTTAATAAGTAAATGAAATTGGACAAATAGGAGTGCTGTGTGAGAGAAAGGGCTATGATTTGTTGATGGGAAGGTGGAATAAATTTGGACTGGGAATGTTTATGAACCTGAATTGATGGATACAATATATTTGATTATTTCATATTTGTTTGAAACTGCCTTCTAATTTGCAATGCAGAGAGCTAAAGAATCAAATATGCAATGAGAATGGATGGCTGTAATTTATTTACAATTCAAAATAAGCATGTATTTACATCATACAGCTCTCATAAAAAAATCATTGCTGATATTGTAAAATTTAGGTGTTAGGTACAGAGATTGGAAGTGTCTAATTCTTGCATGGCCATTGCAGATTCTTTTGGCTAACTTCCTTGCTCAAACTGAAGCCTTGATGAAAGGGAAAGGGGCTGAAGAAGCAAGAGCAGAACTTACTAAAGCCGGGCTCTCTGGAGATGCTTTGGAAAAGATACTGCCACACAAAGTTTTTGTGGGAAATAGGCCCACTAACTCCATAATGGTGAATGCTGTCACACCTTTTACTCTTGGTGCACTTATTGGTGAGCAAATGAACATTTGATACTATCACATTTGAAAACAGCTTTTGGTGGACTTTTTCAGAGGTACTAATTACCATTTACATCATTTTCAGCAATGTACGAGCATAAAATCTTTGTGCAAGGAGTTCTGTGGGATATCAACTCGTACGATCAGTGGGGGTAAGTGCTTTTACCTTGCAGATTATTTTTAATGAAGAGTGTTGCTACACAAGGGTTTAATAGTGCTTATAACACTTGAAGGACGGGAGGGATTTGGAATTCAAGCGCATATTTAAGCAATTAAAAAAAATTAGATTCCTTTGAAATTTGGTGAGTTTGTTCATTTTTACCTATATGTATTTTAATGAGGTACAAATAAAATTACGAAATTTTAAGTGAAAAGATTTAAAATAGGTACATAATACCTAGAAGGACTTGTAGGGGCTACAGGAAAAGTAATACAAGTGTTGAACCATATGGTGCTGCGATCTAGCTGCCGAACACTTACGATACTTTGCCTTTTGTCATTTCTTACCGGAGTAAAGTGATAACAGGTGACACTGGACGATATTAACTCCCTCATTAATACTTTTAAAGGACCAGGCTTAATTTTACTGAGCAGTCATACCGCAAGACACAGCTTCAAATGCATGGCCTTTTATTGCAGTCCAAAGCCACGGCACGATGGAGCAATAAAAACATACATGAAAATTTAGCAACTTTTGCAGCGTGAAAAAAAGCGATACTTGACTAGGCATTTTAGGTTAGGTGTATATTTTCCTGCGGCTCTAAACTTTGTTAAAAGACTAAAAAAAATGTTTGGCCTTTCAGTCGAATACATAATACAAACGGCAAGTGTTACTGGCTGCGGCACGTGCATCGGCTTTGAAAATGATGCATTTGAAGGAAATGAGGCAGTGTGGGCATGCGCCATGCACCTAATTTAAAATGAAACTTTCCACGATTAAGAACCATAATTTCCACTTTTATTACGAAATAAATTTTCATGTAAATTATCAACACTTTATGTAGTATAATGACGTTGAGATGCTAAAATTCAGATCATATTTTTCTGCGATTTACAGTTTACCGTGATGTAGCACACACAACCAGTGTTCGAATGGTTTTTGGAAGAATTCAATCAAATCTCGAATTCATAGATTTGATCAGATTCAATCAAATCCTTACCTCTTCACTAGATTTAACCGTCAAGGTCTATCCAAGAATTTCATATCAGTTATGTGGTAATTCCTAATCATGAAGTGGATGGTATGGAATTGGAAAAATTGTTTATTTTGCTATTCCCCCATGGGTTATTGTGGGACATATTTCCCTATTGTATTTGGCATTAACATGAAATGAGTCATAATGTTTCATAGTAAGCATCACATTTCTTTTTTCAGCATCTTATATCATACCTCAATATTAGACATTCACTCGTTGATTTCTGTGAAATATTTTCATTCCTGGTTATTCATTGTAATGGAAATAGCATCATATTAGAAAGGTGGATAGGATGATTGTAGAAAACAGCAGTCGATTATGGTGCTCACTATAAACTGTACAACATTAAATCTCAATAGGATACTCAAATCACTTTTCAATCATTACATATTTATGCAAGACTGACACTGCTAGGGTAAAGATTTGATAAAGTGTATACAGATTTGATGTGTGCCATGTTATTGATTTCACAATTATTGTTTTCTTTCTTCAATTAGAGTGGAGCTGGGTAAACAGCTTGCTAAAGCCATCGAACCTGAACTGAATGGGAAGAACGAAGTGAAGAGCCATGATCCATCAACAAATGGGCTTATCAATTTCATCAAAGGAAATATGAAAGTGTAATTTCCTTCAAAGATTCATTCCAGTAGAAATGCAACTGTACATGACTGGTTCGTTGATCCTTAAAGTTATGATTTTTTAGGCACAGGATATAATGTACTTGAAATTCACACGCTTTGAAAAAGTTGGATGAGGGTATTATTGCTACAAATTTTTTTATAATTATGTTACACTGGTTTATGTATTCATAAACTACAAAGCTTTTGTTACTGTATTTATATTTATTGAGAAAATTTAGATGAACAAACAAGAAAACTGCTTAACTTAGGTGTTTGGAACTTGTTAAATGTGCTTTAATTCAATGTCTTATGTTAAATTATGCCTGTGAAATTGTGATTACCTTTTTTGTTAAAAAAAGTACTTAGCATTAAAAGTAAAACTGAACACATGATTTTTGTTTTTAATACACAGTATAATGAGATGAATTAACTTACATCACAAATGGAAATGTAAAAATGAATACTTAGAACCTTGAATGAACTGAAGACACGAAGGAATGATTCACTTCATGCATTGGCTACAGCCCAAAATAGTAGCCAATTTGGGAGCAAGAGAAAACAGGCAATAGGAAACACCCAGCTCCCATATGCATACGTGTCCACAACAGAAAATGTCAATGCATTGCAGGAAGCTGTGATTACTTTGGTAAAGAATGAGAAATCAAGTTGTTTCAGCTCTTCAGGAAATGAAACTGCTGTGCTGATGGCTGCAGCAATGCACATGAGGAATAATGGCTGTAGGGGAATCCAAATCAGTCTTTGGCACCACTTCCGCAACCTGAAGCAGAAAAACTTAACATGAGACAAGGACTTTATATCCCTTAACTTGCGGACTGTCTTCATATTTGGCCTTACGATGCCTGCACAAATGATATCGCTTGTCTAAAGCCTATAGCTCCTAGTGTGCAAAAGGGTAGCTAGTGGAGGGGAGGCACAGCCTCTTGAAGGGCCAAAGGACATTGAGATATTCGCTTACACTCCCATGCAGTACACAGCTGTGTAGTCATTTAATACCTAGACTCGTATGTACGCAAATACTCGAGGAATATCAACTACTCTATTTTTTTAAATGCTAAAAATTCATATTATTGCAGTTTTTTGGTTCCTAATATTTAGTATATAACTTTTATTGTACAAATGGTAACTGAAAGTTATGCATCACAATGTAAAAATGTAAATAACTGACAAAAGCTCCAGCTGGCTTGGCCACATGAAGAAATTTAAATGTAGTATGATAGTTTTACAGCCCTTAACATAAGCTACAGAGCGATTTGCGACCTTCAAAAGTTTCCAGGTAAATCTAATTCTTAACTCCTTGATCAGATAATTGAGCCTAAGAGGGCAGTTTAATCTGTCCCTTCAATGCCCTGCCTTGATTTTGCATCCATTATTTCATAAACAATGGACCCAAGCAAGGGCGTATCCAGGGGGGTCAAGGAGGGGCAGCTTCCCCCCTTCTATTGTGGAAAATTTTTAAAATAAAATAGCAACAATTAGAAACAATACATTTCTGAAAAATTGATTAGCAGGTTGGTTGTTGGTATTTCAGCATTTTGAAATAAACTAATCACGAATTTGAATATTGATGTAACTGCCACTCTCGTTGCTGGCCGACAAAAGCATAGAAGCAATGCCCCAGCCAGAAATCCATCTGAATTTTGGCAAAGATCACAAAGTCGAGTTTTTCTTGACCATTAAAAGGGCGATACTGATATTGCTTTCACTGCCCTGTACAACAAGCACTATTTAGCACTCATTCGCAGCTCCCTTCGCCGAATTAAAACATCGCTAAGATCAACTGGATCAATTATTGGTGAAAATAGGTTAAATGGGTTAGCAATGCTAAGCATTCACCGTCAATGGCTTTTTGCCAACAGGGAGCAATCAGAGAAAGCTCTAGTTAAAAAATTCCCAGCTAATCCTCGCAAACTTTTGTCCAAGAATTCATTTTTTTAATAAATGGTGTTCTTCCTTATGTTACTGTGAATTATTGCATCGGGGGCCCTCCACAGATGTTCAAACTATTGTTCAAGAATTAATATATAAAAAAAAAATAAATATGGTTCACTGTTCTCCATTTTGTTATTGAATATTCTTGTATGTCACCCGCTCCCCCATAAGGTTGAATTCAGAAAGCTGCCCCCCCTTCAGTTTTGAGCTGGATACACCCTTGGATCCAAGTTAACTAATGTAAGTGCATCACAGACAGACGATCGGTTTGGTGAATCTTAGGCAAGTAACTACCCAACCAGGAAAAATCACCACCAAGAGATCAGAAATGATATCTTCAACCTTACTAAGTTGAATGGCCGAAATGGTTAATGGAGCTACATAATCCCAAATACAGTGTGTCCTTGTTTAACATTGTCCTGTGTAACGTTGTTTCGCGATAACGTTGTCCAACAAACCCTTAATCATTCAACGTCGTCAGTGCTTCACGATAACGTAAACTCCCCAGAGCGTGTGTTCACCTGTTCAGAGGTTCACCTGAGCGAATAATTATTGTGTTATTTTTTTCATAACTGTTATATTTGCTTATTATTTACTACGCTGTTATTGGGGGCAATGCATTGGGTGATTTAAAACTCAAACCAATGTTAGTGTACCATCTTGAATGGCATGGTATTAATAATACCATGTCTGAATGGTAGATCCAGGGGCAGATATCTACAGGAAAAAATAACTGAAAATCCCATGCAGCCATAAGGTAGAATTGGTGGAGAAAAAGTTGATTCACTGCTGTTTGAGGTGAATCGACAACGTGTTTTTCCTGTTGAATTAGTGTGTAAGAGGAAGTTTTCTAAACCCTCCATGATGCAGTAAATCATTGAGGGTGATACTGTTCCTAAAAAATTGTTACGAAATAACAAAAGTTTTATACACAGCACCGAGCTTCCCTACTTCACTCACTATTTTAATTGATTTCCTACGTCTTCGCGATCACAGCGAGCAAAATTTTTGCCCTTCACTGCATTCACATGCGCACGCTCCCGCAGTGAAGGACAAAAATTTCTATATACTCAAAGGGAAACTGGTGCTAACACAACTAAATATTAGAAATATAGGAGGGAAACCTGGTGCTTATTGTTTTTAAAATGCCTTTTCAGTTTGTTTCATCTAAGACATGAGCTCTCTGACTAGAGGTGCCATCTGTTTGACTGCCCGTGTAATTAAAATACACCGTAAATCGGCGGAGGATGATGCGAAGTAATCCATAAAAACATAAATTTGTAAGGAAATTGGCAATTTTTGTGCATTAATCCATCGATAACGCCTTTCTACCTGGTCCCCTGTATTTTTAAATATCAACAGTAAGTTCCTATCACCTGTAGTTTTTGTGCCGCCAGGATAGAGAATAAATCCAAAATTTCTTTTGTGAGTGAAAATATCAAAGTTTCACCATTAAAATGTTTTAGAAAATTAGTTTGAATGCTTCATTCAATAATGCCATATATCCAACCTTTTATCGCTGTGCTGTGCGGAAATCGTTATTGTTATGAAATGAAGAACTGTTCAGTTTTGGAACCGATTTTAATTTTTTAGATTGTTTCTTATGGAAAATACTGCACCGTTTAACGTTGTTTAACTTAAAGTCTACTTTTTCAGGAACGAGTTAACAACGTTAAACGAGGACACACTGTATGTATTTCCATGAGACTAAAGGTTTCACTAAATGCACATGCAATGGCTTAGACTGCTACAAAGCCCTTTGTGCTCAGAATGACTCACGGCAAACTCCCACAGCTGAGATGTTGTATGTCCTGCCAGAAGATCTGAGAATATGGCTCACCTTTTCGTACTAACACTAACCAATGATGGGAGAGAGCGATGGTTGAGGCCCGAGGTTCTTTGAAATTCTACTACGAAATTAAGAAAACTTCAAATAAAAAATTTTCAATTCTACTGGATATAATTTTTATTATTTCAATTAGTTTAGCTAGACTCCACCATTTTCAGTAAAAAACCAACAATAAGAGTTGAATCTCAAAATTTGACCGATTTCCAAATCAGTGTGAAATAAACAAGAGGCATGGTATGAAATTAATAAAGGAATGAAATTTGCCTTGAACTAATGATGGGTTGGTGATTAACTGGCTAACACACGTGACTGGTAATTGGGAGATCCAAATTTGAATCTGGGTCAAGTCAAATGATTTTATAGCAACAAACTTAGGTAATCCCTTAGATATTGCCTATTTTCATTTGAAGTTCTCTTAATTTCCATGATAGGAAAATATACCAACATCACTTGGAATCTGGAGAGTTGCCATTTTCTCAGTCCTCCAAATATGCATGTGACACCTTTACCTTTGAATTTTTGAAAACCACATTTGAATTGGTGTAGCATGTGAAGAAAATACAGTAAGCAAATTGATTACATACCTATTCCTTGTTGGAGCAATCCAAAGGGCTGGAGGAACATAAACAAATGCACATATGAGGGCAAGAGAAAAGTTGTGCATGGAGACAGCAAGTAACATGGTCGACAACTCCAAGAGCGCAGCAATATTTACAAATGGTGCCCATTCTGGTGCCACATGTTGTTGGTCAGAGGGATGAACACGCTTGGATGCATTGCAGGCGATGGGAAAGATTAAAGTTAGGCTGACTGATACAATCAAAAACCCCACAAACAGAGATGTTTCCGTGGGCAGAGAAAGATAATCAAGTCCCATGCGGGTTATCAAATCAGTCGAGGAATAAAGAGCCAGGCAAATCTTGTGTGCACCCAGGAATATAACACAGGCCCAAGGAACTCCATTCCACATGGATGGCATAACCTGGAAATAAAAGAATATTTTCCAAATTTCAATATGACTGCAAAACAGCTCTCATTT
Source organism: Pyrrhosoma nymphula (assembly GCA_963573305.1). Lineage (NCBI taxonomy): Eukaryota > Metazoa > Arthropoda > Insecta > Odonata > Coenagrionidae > Pyrrhosoma > Pyrrhosoma nymphula. The sequence continues at coordinate 111,674,571 of OY754330.1, read as the reverse complement.
CAGGATAAACATTAAAATGAACACACTGAAAAGTTCTGAGCTACTCTAATTGGTTACCACACAAACATAAACCTATTTTAAATCTAAAAACTGATGTATCTACTGACATAACTATTTTTGGGGAACTAGTGAAATGGAAAATAAACAAAATATGATGTTTAAAAGTTATAGCTTTTCAAGCATGTGTCCCAAAACCACTCAAAATAAAGCAAAATGATAGCACAGTAAACACTTAATCTAATTATTCTTTCTTAATTTTATTGCATAAAACACAAACAAAATGATAAAAAATTTTATCAAACATTCAACCTATCACCGGTGGTGGTGGCGGGGTAAAGTCCTTGCATGCTAATCCAAGGGTCGTGGGTTCGAGTCCCACCTGGGTCAGTTTTTTGCATGCCCAGGGCATGGGTGTTCCTGTCAAGTTCTAGAGGTTTGGCCCCTGTGAAACCTGACGACAAGCCAATGGCTTATTGAGATCGCAGGGGCATATGGACCACCAGAATCGTGCAATAGCAAAAAAAAACACTTAAATGATACAAAGCCAACTTAGCAGATGTTCAAAGAAAAATTTCCTGAGATAACCAGGAAACACACTGGCTCATAATTTAAATATACTGTTAGCCCCCTACACATGTAGGACTAAGTTGAAAAAGCAGAATCAGGTCACCAGTCATCTGTTGTACCTGGACCAGTGTGAAAGAACTAAGGATTGGAAGCTTGTATGGAATTCGTAGCTTCCTAAGATTTAAAATAATTGAGAATTTTTAGTTCTAATGTCATATATTTCCTTGAATCGATCAAATTACTTTGCTATAAGCAGCCTCTAAAATTTAATTAGAATATTTACAACTTGTTGGTTTGTCAGCTACAGACAATGATGAATGCATTAGAGGTGCAGAGCGAAAGGTATGGGATGAGGATAAATCAAAAGAAGACAAAAGTGATGATATTTTCTAAAAGTAAGAAGGTGGGACTGAATATAAGGGTGGAAGGGCACAAAATAGAGCAGATCAAGCAGTTTATGTATCTGGGTAGTATTTAGGAGGAGAGTGGGTTTAGTGTTAGGGACATCAGATGTAGAATTACCCTGGCTAAATAAAAATTTCCAAAGGGAAGGGAATAAATGACGGGGGTCTGAGAAGAGACAAAAACAAAAGACTGGTAAAAACTTGTATGGAGCTGTATGGGTCCAAAACTTAGTCATTATGATGGGAGGATGTATGTACACTTGAGGCATTTGAGATGTGGGCTTGGAGAAGGATGGAGAGGGTGAGCCGGGTGGCGAGGAAGACAAACGAGGAGGTAATGGATATGGCTGGAGAGGAGAGGAATCTGGTGGTGGATATTTGGAGAAGGCAGAAGGGATTGATGGAGGATGTTTTGAAAGGTGAGGTCATGTTGAACAGATGAATGGAGGGGAGAGCACTGGGGAAGCATGGAAGGGATAGGAATTCTGGATGAAATAAGAGGAATTTAAGAGAGATCTGATGGTGAGTGATCAATAAATAATTATGTAATATTTATTTTGAGTTAATTTAAGTCTACAAAGACCTTGCTTACAATTTACTCATAAAATACAACACATTAACACCCATACCCTGAGTGGAGAGGAACCCACCCCAGCAGGATTCGAACCCGCAACCTTTGGGTTAGCAGGCGAGGAGGTTACCCCACCCCCACCAAGGCAGGAGGGAATGTGAGATTGTGTCCCAGGATATGGGATGCTAAGATAGGGACTGTCGAAAAACCCACCCATCAGATGTTAGAATATCCCTAAATGAATCTACTATATTTATGAAAAACCTCTAAGCTGAAATACAGGCAGGAATGGCATAGGAATGAAGCAGGGTGCCCACTGGATTTTTATTAAAAAAACAACAGACTTTCTGGGAATAAAATCATGTTTTCAAAGATGTTGTCACACACTTATGATTCTACACCTAAAGAGCAAATTCAGAAGATTCAGGCAATGATGTGAGGAATTTCAATATTATGATTAAGTAAAGAATTGCTATTTTCCTCGAATAAATAATACATACTTTAATTAAAATTTTATTTCTTCTTCTTCTTCGAATAACCCATTTGAGGGTGCGATAAATCACTTCTGGATATGCCTTTTATGATTTAATTTTCTTTCTGTCCATATTTCCTTCATCCTTTGAGAGTGCCTTTCCTTTTGTTCTTGCGTCCATTTTCTTCCATCCCTCGATTTTTTTCTTTCTGGAAATTTTTCTGAGTGAATTACTTCTCTAAAAAGAGTTCGGTCATCTATTGTGTCAATCTTTATTCCCAAGTTTTCCATATCTTTTTGAGTTTCAATGAACCAAGTAGGTTTGGATTTGTAGCTGTTTAGTAGGTTGAAGATCTTCTTGGTTAGTCTGGAGTTACTCATTCGAAATATGTGACCATAAAACTGAATTTGTTTTTTTCTCATTACATCGACTAATTTTTCAACTTTTAGATATAGCTCTCTGTTTGGTCTTAGTTTGTATTCTGCATTGCTGTTACTTTTAGGTCCCAATATTTTCCTCAAAATTCTTCTTTCAACCTTTTCTAATTTTTCGAGATCCCCCATTCTTGTTAGTTTAAGTGTTTCTGCTGCATAAAGCGTTTCAGGTCTAACCACTGTTTGGTAGTGTCTTATTGTTCCAAGATAAGGTTTTTTTATTATATACGTATTTTGTCATACAAAATGCCCTTTCCATTTTGTGTATTCGAGTTTCTATTGCTATATTTTCTTTTGTGTTGTTTGTTATCAATTCTCCTAGGTATTTAAAACAGTTTGTTTTGGATATTGTGTTTGTATGGATTTTAAGATTTTGAGGGGCATCACTAATGTTTGTCATGAACTGCGTTTTTTCAAAAGATATTTGTAGACCTACTTTGGCTGCTTGTACCTGTAGTTCTTTGATTTGTTGTTGGGCATTTTCCAGCGAGTCAGTTACCAATGCCATGTCGTCTGCAAAAGCCAGACAATCTATAGTAATTTTATTTGGGTTCCTTCCTAAAGATATTCCTTTAGTGTCAATGGCATTCCTCCATTCCCTGACTACCTTTTCTAACGCACAGTTGAAAAGTAGAGGTGATAAACCATCTCCTTGTCTTACTCCAGACTTGATTTCAAAAGAGGCTGAAAGTTCCCCCATAAATTTTATTTTGGATGTTGTGTTTGTTAAGGTTGCTTCAATTATTTTTGTAGTTTTATTATCGAGTCCCAGTTCTCTTAAAATTAAAATTAGTGTGTTTCTGTCCAGTGAATCATAGGCCTTTCTAAAATCTACAAAAGTGACAACATATTTCAAGTTCCTGATTTTTCTTAATTCTATTATGTTCTTCAAATTTAGTATTTGCTCTGAGCACGATCTTCCTTTTCTAAACCCTGCCTGATATTCTCCAAGCTGTGGATCAAGAATTCCCTCAGCTCTATTTAGAAGTGCTTTGGACAAGATCTTGTAAGTCACTGGCAGGAGGGAAATTCCTCTATAGTTGTTGGGATCTTTTTTGTTTCCTTTTTTATGGAGCGGGTGAATCATGGCAGATGTCCATTCGGATGGTAAGCTGTTCGTTTCCCAGATTTCTTTGAAGATTTCTGCTAAACATGATATCATGTTGTCACTTGAGTATTTCCATAATTCAGCAACTATATTGTCTTCTCCAGAGGCTTTGTTGTTTTTGAGTTGTTTCATGATTTCTTTGATTTCTTCTATTGTTGGTGGCTTGGAGTCCGGTTGGGTTGGGTTTTGAATATCAAATGTGAATTTTTCTTTTGGTGGATCACATGTGTGAAGCTCTTTGAAATACTCCGCAAGTATTCTGCAATTTTCTGTGTTATTATATGCAATTTTTTGTGTTTTAGGATCTGTGAATTGTATACTTGGTGGTGTATATTTCTTTAAGTTGCTTTTGAACGTTCTGTAGAATTCCCTAATGTTGTTCCGTTTGAAGTCTAATTCAATTGTCATGAGGTGTTCTTTCATTTGTTGCATTTTGACTTTTTTCAGACCTTTTGCCAGACCAAAATTTTATTTATTAGCAGAAAATAGCGATTCATTCAGTTCAACACTTCCGTCCTGAAGATGTCTGCTGCAATGCCGGGGAAACTGTAGCCAGTAAGATGATACAAAGCAAAAGTCAGCCTGCAGGTCCGGCTGCTTCACATAGCAATTCTCCACTTAATCATAACCAAAAGATCACTTAATGATACTTAATAAAAGCAGACATTCAAGTATTTAGTCTGTTTTAAGACAGCTGCATTGCCTAGCTAAAAATCAACCATTACTTACAGTATCGGTGCTTTCATCAGGCTCAGAAACACTTGATTTTCTACAGAGACTTGGTCCTGTGTCTTCCTTAATTAACTTTTTAGTATCCTTAATATCATCAACCTTTTCACCCTCAGTTCCATTGTGATCTTTCTCATCATCTTTATGTTCACCACTTGGATCAGAATCTCTCCCCCCATCTTTCTCCCCAACTGAATCTTTAGACTTGGGAGAAAGGTCTTTGTCTTCTTGCATCTTCAGCCAAACAACAAAGGCTTTGATAAATAGGCCACCTCCAATCAATCCCAGTGGTGGCATGTACATCCCTGAAAAAGTATAGAAAGAAGAATAACAATCGAATCATAAAAAAATCATTCGGTACGTGCATATTTGCATGTGAGGAACCAAAAGAGATACCTATGACTACAACCACAAGGACTACAACCACAAGGACTACAATACAATTGTCATGATTTGTAATTAAGTGAAAGTCAACCTTGTTAGCTATCCACTGGGAACTTGAGGTCGGTTGCCAATACCCACCAATCAGTCTGCTACGTTATGTACTGATGTTAGAACAGTCACTGACAAAAAACAAAAGCACGGCAAACCTAAACTACTGCCGATAGTACATATACAATAGCTCTCATAGTTCCAAGTCATTTATCACATGGCAGGGCCCAAATAATGACATGCAAAACAAACAAAATGTGACCCAAAAATAGAAAAAAATCTAAATACATGCATACATTCTTGTGGAAAATTAAAAAGTAAATATCTTTTTCTAAGTCAACCACTACCCTGGAAAAATGTTAGAGAGATAAAAAAGAAAAGTTGGTGATATGAATGAAAAAATTTACATGCAGTCCACGAGTTATGCAAAAGATTCGTTCCGACACTGGCTGCATAAGTCAAATTTACCTAAGTTGAAAATTACTCGGGAGCCGACTCTGTGCTCCGCATATTAAGATAAACGTGGAGAAATGCAGGGTATAATTTTTGACCAAATTTCATTCAGTTCACTGCTAAATTCAAGAAGTCTTACTGGGTTTCCTTAATTTATTAAGAAAATTGCCTGAAAGTTGCACCTCGTGAATTTCTTATCACAACGTGTAACATCATAACTACAAATCAAACAATTGCACAGAAGTGTGAATGCATGTTACCTTAATGCTACTTTACGACTACTGACCAGGGCAATTTTCTGGTCTTCACCCTCTCATAATGACCAGCTTTTACCAACATTCCGGGACTTCCTTTACATGCATTCATTGAATGTATGCAACCATTTTCCCAATCCGTAACTTACAATATTCTCATATTTTTGGGTAAGGTTGCCACTTACATAATTACAGATTTACGTAAGTTGAGGTTTATGTAACTCTGAGACCACCTATACGAGGGGGGATCCAAAAATAACCGGACGGAATTCGCTGCTTGCGTCGTTCTTGTAGTTCGGGCTTCTCCCACTGGGTGGGTGTTAAGTAACCTCTCCTGAGCCATTGTTGTAAGCGGCGTCCTTTTAGACGGTTGTAGCGAGCCCCTGTGACAGTTTTCGTTCGACGAGTTTATCGACCTCTTCGATTTTTGAAATGGCTGATATTCGAGAACAGCGTGCAGCGTTGAAATTTTGTTTTCTGCTCGGTAAAAGTGCGTCGGATGCAGTTGATATGTTGTCTACAGCTTATAAAGAACACGCCTTGAAAAGAACTCAAGTTTATGAGTGGTTTTCGCGATTCAAACGCGGCAACATGGCGATCGAAGACATTCAATGCCCGGGGCCGGCCTTCCACGTCCAGAACTGATGAAAACGTGGAAAAAATTTATGCGCTTGTGTACCAGGATAGAAGGTGTACTATTGATGAACTCGCTGAACCATCTGGTCTTTCGTGGAGTTCAGTGCAGCGCATTTTAGCCGAAGAATTGCAAATGAGACGAATTGAAACGGCACGATTTGTGGCGGAGTGGGGACTGGTTCTTCCACCATGACAATGCACCAGCTCACACAGCCATTTCTGTGTGTGATTTTTTAGCGAAAAACTGCATGACACCGCTTCCTAAACCACCCTAATCACCAGATCTAGCACTTTGTGACTTCTTATTGTTCTCCCGAATGAAAAAAGAGCTGAAAGGGAAACGTTTTGCAGACATTCCGGAGGTGAAAAAAAAATCGAAGATGGCGCTGCAAGGCATCGGAAAGAACGAGTACCAAAGGTGTTTCGCGCAGTGGAAAAAACGTTTGAACCAATGCATTAGCGTTAATGGAGAGTACTTCGAAGGTGGCCAACGTTTCTAACTCAAAAAAATAAATTCTGGTATTTAAAACAAATTGTGTCCGGTTATTTTTGGGTCCCCCCTCGTACACAAAAATACACTAATCATTTTAAAATTTTTAAACTTACATGGATTTAAAAAGACCAAAAAGTCAAACAAATCACCATGCACCAAAAAGCATATGGATTAGTGTGAAGTAATGGCGATTCAGTAACAAGTATGTAATATACATACCAGGGCTGATATTTTTGTTTGACGAATGAAGTGGACTAAAAAGTCAAAAATCCATTTTACATTGGCTATTCTAACATTCAGTATACTACAAAAATCTTTGTTACTCACCAATAGAGATGTAACGGTCAGTGGCTGGCAAGAGGTAGAAGAAGAAAGACTGATGAAATCTCTCCAAGAGATTATTAAGGCTCCTGAAAATACGCTCTACAACTCTGTAAAAAAATAACTTTAATATTTAAATCTTTGCTCAGAAATAAATAATAAATAATGCGAAACAATTTCACCTATTGATTCTGTTTATTTTCTACCCCATTTTTAAAGCTTGACCATGACTTCAAAGTGAGAATGACCATTAAATTTTTCCAGGAAAAGAGGCTGTAAACATTGCCCAGAATAATAACAAGACATCAGCATGATGCATGAGGAGTCACTTTCTACAGAGTAAAGACCTTTCATTGAAAAAGGAAGACCAATACTTAAAAGTACAATGTGTATCTTCCTCAAGATTTAACTTATCAAGAAACTGTATCAGTGTTACACCCTATCTTGTACAAGAAATGATTGGTGCTTTTGGAACTTTTAGTCAAGACCATAAGTACTAGTACACACTTGAGAGACTGATTATCTATAATGAAGAGGGTGATAACCATTCATTACAAAACATTTTTCGCAAAAATATTTACTCACATGCATCCACAAACTTGTGTATTTGAGGCATAATTGATAGAGAGCCAAAATCAACACATAATAATCTAAAATAAATATGAAGTTCATTCATTTGGTATTCTACTAATTGTTTAATAGTTTTAGTTTGAGTGACATGATTTCCCTTTGTTTCAGGGTTGTCTATATACATTCCCCCAAAAACTATCCATTTGGCTCCATTAGTCTCACTCAAGCTATAAATTTTCAAATTTTGTATTCTTTTCTCTTTCATACTTTCCCAAAAGTTTTGCCTCTATTAGCCTCTTAACACAACATTACATCTCATCCAGTTTTTGCCTTGTCAGGGGCCTTCAAAGGTTCAGGCCCTACTTCAAGGAAGGGAGATGGAGGTGGGGATGGGGGGAGGGGGGGGAGGTAGTCAAATTTAAGTTGAATTGTGAAAAAAAGACTGTATTTCCTGTCCCATAAGATGTACTTTGTTTACCTGAAAATGCATTTTAAAATTGGCCTGCATCTTATTACCGAGAGTTAAGCTATATTTTCATGTATCCAATTTTGTGTTGCCATCAGAGTTCCCCACCTGTCAACTGCAGACGGTACGGCAGCAAGATAAGGGCGTGCTCTCAATCAATCATTTATTTCTGGAATTCTAAGACCATTACCTCAAATAGAGTGGATGTTTGCGGAAACTAACAATCCCATTTTCTTCCAATAAATTTATAGCATCAACGGATGTTGACTGTTATTTTTTCTTCTAAAACCTAATCTGCAAAAACCAAGGTGCATATTACGTGCTAGGTTTTCAATGTATGTACAATACTTACATACATATTCATGATAGAAATGTGATACAAAAGGAGTTGAAATTTATGAGTTTATTTTTAAGAAAGTATCATAAGAATTTTTGCAAGGTCAACAAAGTTGGAGGGCGGAGTGGGGGGGGAGAGAAAAAGGGACCTATCCCATGTGGAAAAACTTCCGTGACCCATCCCTGGGTCTCTTCATCACCAAGCCTTTCATATCCATTCTCACCCACACACACCCTCAAAAGCCCACAATCTACACTCATCTTCTTTTCACAGTGAACAACTTTCTGAATTAAATTATGATACTCTGTGCATAAAGGTTTTCATGCATAGATATTCTGTTTTCACATTTACTCAGACCATCCCAGATCAATTGCCTTATTTTTGCCATTGCTTCAGAAGCCAATTTTATTCCACACCTTATGTCATTACTCTGTAACCCATTCTTATTTAAAATACAACTTGGAGGAGAGCTGTTACGAACACATGCTGTTTATGAGGTTTATGGGGTGAATAAATATAAAATACCGTATTTGTAATAATCTAAGATGATGTTTTTTTTCTCTTCTGGGCTTCCGAAGAAAAGTGGGTTTGTCTTACAATCGGAAGCAAAATCCATGATTTTTTTTCCATTGTGGATTTCCAAAAAAGGGGGATCGTCTTAGAATCGAGTTCGTCCTAGATTCGTGCAAATTTGGTAATTAGATTTATTTCAAAATGATGAGAGGAACTCACCTGCCAAGATGATAGAAACCAGCTGGATTACCTTTGATCTTTCTTGAAAAACCTTCAAGAGTAACAGCCTCGATGCCAAACCTGTAAAGAAAGTTGGATGAGAAAAAGAAAATAAAATTTAAAGTACCTCAGTTGAATCTCAGTGAAAATTACATTAATAATATTCCATTGAACAAATGGCGGTTATGCATGTATTGACCACAGCTGACTTGTGCACCAGCTCAGTATACTATGTATTTCCCTGGGATAGAATCTAAGAGGGTAGAGAAATTTTTCATCTAATGATCTTGAATGTTATGCAGAGAGCAATGGTAGCACAAACTATGTCTGTCAACTGAGATATTCAACAGTCTAACAATCAGCACTTTTCATTAAAAGTGGATACATGCTAATTTTCTTCTTCTTTGTCTTCCCCTTGTCCCACTCAGTGGGGTTGGCGTTCTCTAATAATATATGTATGTACTATAATAATACTACATTTATCACAGCAAGTTATTCACCCTCCATAATCCAGTGATGCAACTACCGATCATAAATAATGCATAATGCTTTAATTATAGGTCAACACCTAGTACACCAAAGGTACAATACTTATATCAGACATTGTTTTCTTCCACATTTTCACGTGATTTGCTTGTTAAGATCTGTGAAATCACAAATAAGAATATAAATGCTGGCCCGGAAAAGCCCTCGCCTACTAATCCAAGGTTCGCAAGTTTGAGTCCCACCTGGATCGGTTTTTCCCATGCCCAGGGCATGGGTGTTTCTGAAAAATTCTGGTGGTTCGGTCCCTTAGAAACCTGAAGCCACGCAGGGGCATACGAACCACCAGAATCGACCGAGAGCAAAAAAAAAAAAAATTAAGCAGATCAAAATTCAGAGTAATTAAATGAAAATTTTAGAGAGGCAGATCAGGCATTTTCAAAGTTAAAATTTTACATTAAAAGGAGATACCATTAAAAGATACATCCTTATGAGTTCAATCCTTTCAGGCATAACCATGTGGATGTCCATTTTGAATAATAACAATAACAACTCTGTGGATTAAAACATATGTAGTTGTTATCGTCATTATCCAAGTAGTACATGAATAGACAACAAAATATTTTCTGGTAATCATTGCCCAACTAACTCCTAGCAGCATTAAGAAAGGTAGGTCTGTCCATAATTACCCATGGAAAGATTGTAAAATGAAACAATAGGTTTGTCACAGGGTGGCATAAAAGACCCAGACTCAGTACTTCTCCAAAAGGATATTATGAAATCCACAAGTAGTGGAATAGCAAGTAATGTCTCGGGTATCCAAGGGTAAATAAACAGCATCACAGAATAAACAGAGAATGGAGAGTTTTACTAAGTCCACCATTGGAAATAATGGTAAGGCTAGAAGTGTTCATTGGATAACAAATAGCAGCGAAGGCCATAGAGGATTAACATAAAATTAATTAAAATAGGTTAAACTAGAATTCAAATAGCTTGCGACGGTCTGAGCATCTCCGCTTGTTGGAGGCCAGCAAGCCCATACAGTGGAGAGTGCTCCAAGTAGATGTTGCCAAATGTACTGCCAAGATAGAGTGAGAGTCTGAGATTGACTTTTGGCAACACAATACACAGAATCACAAAGTGCACATGACTGAGGCTTGATAGCAACTGATATTTTCCACCCGCTCACATTTCATTACGCATTCCCTAATCACGTGCTGCGGAGCTTCCTCTCCCCTTTTCCTACGAGTCACAAAGATTTGAATTCTAATATAGTACATACTAAACAGTATCAAGAAAATGATAAAATTATAGCACCTGTGAAAAAGTCCATGATTTCCATTTGGCACCCCAGTTGACTGAGTGAAGACCATTAACATCAGCGTATGGAATGAGTTCGCCCAACCTTTGAAAGTTTCATAGTTTGAGGCATCCTCCTGCACAAAAGAAGAAAACTACTTTTAGGACCAATGATAATAAATGACTGAAACACAATTCTGTGACAAAAGAATCTCCTGTACTGGTCACTTGCATACTTTAAAACATTACATTTTCAACCTGTGAGCAATATGGTAGATTAATTACATTACAAGTAAGCCTTCAATTATTCTGAAGACATGAAGCATCACCATTCAGCTCAAAAATAACATTTTATGCATTAACCAGTGACGTACGCAGGATTGACTTCTGGGGGGTGGGGGGTTTCATTAATATTTATGTGCATCATCATAAAATTATATGTAGATTATTATTCACTAAAACAATAATTAAATTAACATTATTTTTTCGTGAAGACAATTCAATTATATTTTTCACTCCAATAAGAATAATTCTAAATGCTAGCTCAGGTAAACGAACAAAAACAAATTCAGGTAAACATGTTTTTGGGGGGTGGGGGGGGGGTTTAAACCCTAAACCCCCCCCCCCCCCCAATCCGTACACCACTGGCATTTAACAGATAGTTTTTAAAGAAAATGAACTTTAAAAAGTGAAACTAGGTATGCTGGAAGTGAGACATTTTTATCAGTTGAAACTATCAGACTGAAGAAAAGGTGCCTGACATTTGGGGTCTCTCTCATATCCCATTTTTTATACTGATTCATAGGCGAGAAATATTCATCATAAACATATAACACAAACTGCAGTTTATATAAGTTATACATGAGACAAAGCAATGAGAATGTTTCTATAAATCAAAAATATTGTATGAGCTGATAATATTTGCACCTAGAGAGTAAAATTGCACCTGAGGAAGCTGATATATTGGCATCTTGAGGAAAATCCAATTTTCTGGTGCCAATACATGTTTGGGTAAGTTACTCAGAAGAAACATTTGGTTCTTGCCCCACAAATCTTTTGTGCTAATGTTTCTCGGACCTCCCACAATGTAAGGTTTTTCATTTTTATAAAGTTTCAATGAAATAGGTAACTCTTTAGTGTCTTCAGGGGTAGATGATCCCATTCAGTCAGTTTGACTATTTTCCCATTGATTTTTGTTTTTATTTCTCATCTAAGTGTCAGGAGGAATGAAGAACCTTATTCATTAACTCACTTAGGTTCAACTCTTATTATGTACATACTAGTAAAGGATCAGGAATAGCTTGAGTACTGGGTTCCCAATCCAATGCCTGGGGATCTAATCCTGATTGAGGTGAAGATTCTTCTGGGAAATCACAGTCTCCACTTGGCTTGGGTGGATTAAAGTGTTTTTTGGGGGAAAGGGGGGGGGGTGGCTTGCTACTATTTATTTTTTTATTTAATCAAAAGTGTCCACATACAGCAACTGTTGGCAATTTACAGTACTACTTGCTGGATGTATGGAATACCCCCAATGAAGTGCATCTTCATCGTTAAGTGATAGTGTAATCTCACCTTTAAACATTGTACATACATTGACTTGGTAAAAATAAAACCTTGTGTGGTAGAACCTTGATGATTTAATTATGCCAAAGAAGGTGAAATTTGCAATGATAAAATAACTTGACTGGGATTAAAATCAGGATATCCCAATTCCCTGTCAGGAGTGTTAACCAGTGACACCACCAAGCCATCTTAATTTAATTTTTAATGGCCAATTTCACACTCTTTGGAGTACATCCTTACACCCGTCCACATGACTGTGTACCACATCATTAGTTCAACCACAATGATTGGAAACCTTTATGATTACTATTTTTTCTATTTCCCCAGGATTATGGGGTGCTCCCTCCATGGTCCTTACTTCAATCCGCCCCTGCAACTTGGGTGCCATGTGGAGAGTACTGCAAGTATAGTGTAACATCAATCAGATGAGTCATAAAACTGGGGATCCTTAGCCAGGCTAAGAGGAGGCTAATGCCAATTTTGGCTAATTATCCACTCATTACGCAAGTAATCCTACCTCCACCACCCTACCAAATGGACTTAATGGCAAAAATGCCTACAGTAGTCTGTCACCAACTCCAATAACTACTACTACACTGAATCCTTGTTAATTTGGCCCCAATGTATTTGCTGCACCAAACATTTTCAATTCAGAAAGGTGCACATCCTCATTTAATCATTGATTTTTTTGAAGTCGTACAAACATAAATTTTAATTTCTTACCCGATCCTTGAAGGTGTGCCTTATTCCTTCTTTTGAGCACATCCTGTGGACAAGGTTCACAAGGTCAAGATTGGGGAGCTGACCATTCAAACCTTCGACTTTAACATCTATGCTCCCCACTCGTTCAGAGTGAATCTCCAAATTGACGGCAGCTTGAATGGATCCCCCTCTTCCTGGAAGAGTCCCCGAATCAAGGACTCCTTCATAACCACAGGAGACACCATGATACGCCTCCAGCCATGCCTGAACACCAAGCTGCTCATGCTCGGTAACAAGGAAGATTATGTCTTTAGCCCAGTATTTCTGTCCTTCAAAGAGAAAAGAATTTATTTCAGAACATTAATTATGTATTGCACAACTCAGTGAGTTCAATCACTTCAGTGGTGACTCTTCCTTTGAGCCATCTTACTTCTAAAAAATTTTGCAAGTGACATTGCGAGAGCCAGAGACGGTGCCGTAGGGGGATGAACACTATCCGGAGGTCGATACGGCACAGATAAAACCAATGCCTCGGTGCTAGAACCCCTTGGAGCTCTTAATATGCCGTAAACATTTTTTCCTGTGTAAACCTTTAATAAGGACACGAAAAGAATATTATGAGGACAGAAGAAATAAAATTAAAACTCCGCACAAATAGCAATTAAGAGAAATCCTACAAGTCGAAGAATATACCTTGCGGGCTCCCAGCGGGTATTTCAACGTGAAATTATGCGTGTACGTATCAAGATTAAGCTGTTTGAACTTGGCAATAAGCCATGGATATGGCACAGAGTCGGTGTACCTTGAAGCTTCTTCTGTAATTTCAGTAAAAAAATTCTTCGCACTGGCATGTTCATCAAATTCTCCTTTGACCAGTCCGGGAAGCAAGGCATTTTCAGAAAAATAAGTACCTATGGGGAGAAGTTAAATATTTGAAATAGGTGTAATTTGTGCCGAGGAAAGCAGGTGAAATCGAGGAATCCACAGACTGGACGCTTCGAAAGTATTACCCGTTCAGAAAAAATAAATACTTCACCAGCATTAAAAAATCCATTGGCTAAGAGCATAAACCATACTACTCCAGAAATATATGAGAGAGCACAGAGTTTACTGTGATGGGACACAAGTATCTGGGTTAATTTTCCACGGCCGGCTCCGGGGTCAGTTAGAAGTCCCATTTTAAACGGTTTAGGGAAAATTACATCAATAAACAATACACTTCAACATGAATCAATCTTTAAGGTCACCCATGCGTGCACAAATATGAGAAATAGAGAAGAAATAATTCAAATCTATCCCTTAAACCATTGTTTACTTTCGGACACAAATCAATATCAAAAATCGAACGAAGACGCATTCGTTAATCTGTTGTTTTATTTTCGTTATTCAGTTTAGTCAAAATAGAGATAATTCTACTTGTTTACATTAGCAACTACTTATTGAGATATTTATCACTTCAAAATTCATTAATTAATGAAATCAATATTTAAAAGTTCAAACTATAAAAGATAAAATGAAAATGTGGTCGATTTAACACGTCAATTGTATGCAAATCTATTTTTCGATATACCATTTTGAAGCGTATTTAAGCCGTAGTTTTTCATTTAAACCTTAATTATCACAATTATTTTCCTTTGAGCGTTCATTCGCAGTTGAAAAAAATGTAAAGAATGCTAGAAAGGATTATATGATGGACTGGTTTGAGGCTACAACAGGTGCGCCTGACGTCACCACGTTGTGTACATTCATTAAATGATGAGACTATGTTCGTCGGGCTCGGACGGTGGTTGCATTTAGTTTATTTCTAGTTTATATATCAGTGATGTGAAGTTAAAAGTTTAGTATGGTGTGAAGTGAAAGTGCTTTATTTGGTTTGCGTGTGAATGTTCCCGATATGTCGAAAATATCCAAGACTCACCTGAAAGTTGATAGCACCCAAGTAGAGGTTAAAACTAAGGTGAGTGAATAATGTATTATGATCATATTTCCAGTGAATGTTATGCCTGCACGCCTGCTTTTTGCTGACAGTAGCTTACCATCGGAATACAAACGTTTTACAGACTGAAAGAACCTATTTTGCCCCCGAAGGCTGTATGAAAAATAACCTTGAAAATTAGTTTCAATGTTTCTCTGTCAGATCAACATGTATTGGCCCATATAATATTTAACCTTTATGGAATATAATTTAAGGACAACTCGGTGACTGCTAAGATTAATCGATGTTGGCCGACTTTGTTCCCATTGTCATCAGCGGCACCTGTTCATAAGATTCTTTGAAATTGGGCGGTAATGTATTTTCATTACTCCCGAAGAATGTTAGCATTTTCTAGCTTGGGGTTATTAATTAATTTATTTTGTAACTCCCTTCTTCCTTTCGAATTATCTCCACACAATTCTTTGTATCTAGTTATCTAATATAATGCCAGTTTAGGTCAAGTCAGTTACAAGTAGTGTTCAAGTTAATATTTTTGTAAGCATATGCACTGTATGTATGTAGTCGAGGAAGGTGTTGAAATTCATGAAACATTCTTACTAAGGCTTTCTCTTCAAGCTCCTATTTCCTGTTGATAATTTTGTTTGGGTCAAATA
The DNA here is from genome assembly GCA_963573305.1 of Pyrrhosoma nymphula. NCBI lineage: Eukaryota > Metazoa > Arthropoda > Insecta > Odonata > Coenagrionidae > Pyrrhosoma > Pyrrhosoma nymphula. The sequence continues at coordinate 111,658,955 of OY754330.1, read as the reverse complement.
ATGGTGAAACTGATGACCATTGCTGGACATTTAAACAGTGCTCAGGCCGGCATCAAGCCTATCTATACTGTACATTTATGATGTTACGCTGTCGGGATGTTCCGTAAACATATATATTCAGTCAAAAGCATATTCGCAGTTTTTGCTAGTTGTTTGCTAGTATTACTTGTAAGTAGCGTGTGCACCCTGGTTGGCTATATATGACACGTCCCTGTCATTTGTTCGTGTGATAATTGATTCGTATGATTTATTAAAGGTGTGATCGCCAGAGTTTGTGATTGTCTTGAGTAAACTAATGACCCTTGTTTTTCCTGTGATACTCTGTAACAATGCATGGTGGGGATTCGTTTCTCCATTTGTATGAAATTTGTCAATCATTTGATAAATGTGACAAAGATATTGTGAATGCTTGAGGTTGTTTCATACTGGTAATGGTCTTTGTGACACTCGTATCATCTGGGTAGGGAGGACCCGTTTATTGCTGATCAACTTTCAAGCCAGTTGGCCAAAAACCTGAAAAGCCTTTGCTATTTCTTTAGGGGTCGAAGGTCTTTTTTTACAAAGATTTTACGTTTAGGGAAACTAGATTTTTATTTTTAAATGAATTAAGTACATGGTGTAAAAACGATAGTCAGTGCATAGAGAGCCAATTACTCCAACTGGTCATCCCTATTTTTTTCGTTAAAATATGGATTAAGTTGTGATTCCTTATTTTAATATCAATGCTCCAACACCATGGGCCATTCAGTGTCAATGAGCTCTGACGAATTAGAACTTGATGTCTACATAAGTTGTAATCCAGTTTATGCCCACAAGGAAGCTTTGTTTTTCAGTTTTCCCCCTTCCTCTTTATTACTCAGAATAATTCAGTGGGGAAATAATTTTCAAAGATTTCTCAGCCAAAATGGGTTGTTATTACGTCTGTCTCCTTTTAGACAATATTTATTTTTGATAATGTCTTATGACATTCAGTAAAAACGTTCTGTATAGCAAGCTAATTGTAGGGTCTTTACTTCTGGGACAATTGTGGTGAATGTTAATAAAGGCTTTCATGAAAATGTACGAGGTGGAGAAATGCCTTTGGTGTTTCATTTAGCTCAAGTAGTTATAATCAGATAATATTCGCCAATTTTTAGTTTTATGAGTAAAAAACAATAGCCTTACATTGGCATATTAGGCTATCGAACGGTATTCAGTGGTAGGATTTCTTTTGCTTTTGGGAAGTTCACTTAGTCCAGTGTGAAATTCTGCGTTAATCTTCAGTTGGAGTTTTACTGTGGTGTAGAATACCTACGTAAGTTTTTCTTATCTTTTGTATGGTATAAATGTCATCAACCGACTTCAGTCTACTCCTAACCAGACTAGTCATTTTTATTTTTAAAAATTAAGTCATTGGGATAGGGTTAGAATGAGTAGGTCATGAAAGAATGTGGGATGGATGCTCCTGTATTTAGCATCTGTGACAGTAGTTTGCGTAGTTGGTTTCGTGATGTTGAGAAAATGGTGGAGAGTTAAATAACAAAACAGATATGTGATAATAGAGAGAATGGTGTGAGAGAAAGGGGTAGACCGTGAAAGTCATGGGTGAATGTAGTGGAGGAGACTCAAAGGAGGAAGAAGATTAGGATTCTTAAGAATAGGAGAGCATGTATGAAGCAATGAATGAGTGTGAGTGAAGCAAATGAGGTATGCATGTATTGGGTATAATGGAGCAAATTATTAAAAGTGTCAGTTTTCTAGGCCTTACAGCAATAACTAAGTTCTTTTACTTGCATACCTACCTCAAAATGGAATGGCGTGATATGTATGTGTGTCACTTATGTATGTATTTAGTTATTGATTGTAGCATCTAGTTAGCCATGAAAGGCAGAAGGAATTTCGGATCTTGTTTTGCCTGTGCTAACGAGCTGGAAGTGGTGTGTTCTTAAAAAAAGTGTTTTGTTCTTTCGGATTTCTCATGTGCAGTAGTGGAAGTAGGATGCAGAAAATGGGATGTAGTTGTCACAGTGTTAGTTGGCAAACTCTTTGAGTCTGTCGAAGTGAAACCATATGTTAGTTAATGTGTCGGTGTTGTTAACTTACCCTGGTTTACATGGTGACTTTCATGCATATATTCACTCAGTTTATTTAGCTACATATTGAATACAACTTTCCTTAGTTATAACTTTTTTGTAAATATGTAGAATGAATTAGTCAGTGATCTTCTAACATAACAGTTTTGTTTATGCCATAAGTGCCTGGATATGACCATTTTTATGGAAGAACTTTTACCTACAATATTCAAATGAACTACGAAGAACATGCATGCAGCTCTCAGCTGGCTTTTCTAAGCATCTTATGCAAATTATCTCCCCAATATCAATGCAATTTTTCTTGTCATGCTTTTGCAAGAACTCAAATTAGTAAAATTACTTCTTATGGTTGATTTTGGGCCAACATAGCATCTGAATTCATATGCTAGTGCTGATCCATATTTATGCTTTACCTTATTATTAATTTGGTGCTGGCATTCAGAGAAAATTAAATGTCCTTTTGTATGAAATAAGCATTTGCTTCACCAGCATGATGTTTGTATGTATTTTTAGACGCTGGTCTAAGCTGACACTGAGTTTCTGTACCTAAGTACTTACTTTCTGTTCTCATTAAAGTAATACATATCCCATTGCCTATTTGCATTTGTTCCAAATGGCCTCTACTGACAATTGATCCCATGAAATCTACTTTTTTGTAATTTTCAACTATAAAATGCCAATTTTGAGGAAACCGGGACTAGCCACTGTAGTAACCTTTACGGAGTCACCCGCAAGTGCACATAAGTGCAATATTCCACAGGAGAAAAAATCATTGGCCTTGACCGAGGGATCCGGGTTCGAATCCCGGTCAAGGTGAATGATTTTTCTCCTGTGGAATATCGCACTTATATAAAATGCCATTTTAATGAGGTTAGAGTTAGGTTAGATTAGGTAACAGCAAGGTTAGATGGCATTGTTTACTATCGATGGAAGGTTATTATATTCCCCAAAGCAGAACATCAAGCGATGGCGCGACATTGTCGCAGAACAAAAATGAGGGCTGCGGAAAGATATAGTATACACTGAATAAAATATTGGAACGCAGCTTTTAATAGTTTATAGAAACACCATGCTTCAGAGCCATGATCACGTGTAAATTGCTTACTAATTCACTTATAAAACCTCTATGATTAATTTATTACTTAAACACCTGCACTCACAGAAAGTTTTTCGTCTTAGCATCAGCCGTTGCAGAAAGATACAACACATTCTGCTTTAGGGATTATATTTAGTCTAAGCAAGTACTCAAGGGCCTTATGTTGCATTATTTGTCATCATCAGCAGTCATAAATTTGAAGATTGGTTTGCTGCAGCTCTCCACTCTCCTCTCAGCTAGCTGCTTCATTCTGGCATAATTTTTCACTTTGAAGTCCTTCGTGATTTGTCTGATGTATTCTATTCTTGGTCTTCCTCTGTAATACTTCCCATCTATTATGTTATTCCCAAGAGTCACATTTCCATGTATGTTTATCAAATTTTTCCTGGTATTACTCCATTCCTCATCATGTGAGTGACATATATTCTCCTCCAGGATCCAAAATATGATCACTGATGCTCTGTTCCTTGCTTGGATTTTCACTAGGCATTTCATTTTTATGTATAAGTATTATGCATACATGTTTTGGAATTAGTTCTTATCATTGTTAGTGTGTGTAATTAACATTTTATTGACTACTATAATGCTTGTTGTGATTTATTGGGTATTTCTTGCTGAGTATTTCACAATCCCCTCGTCATCCAGGACCCAGTTCCTATTTGAGATTAATCACCTTATATGAGCTACATCTAGGTGATCTACCATGAACCATGGACTGTCCTGCCTTTAATTTCCTTGGCCACAGGGGGCATTCTCCTTTGTTTCCATTATGGAATAAACAATTTTCCAGAATTAAATTCCTTTTAAAACTAACCTCAACAGTACATTAAATAGCACATTTAGTCTAGGAAAGCTATTTCCTGTGTACTATTGGCCAGATTTGTTACTTCTGAGAGCCTAGAGAGTAATGTTGTTAAATAAAATACAATTATTCATAACATAATACATTGGTGTGTACTCATGAAAAGCTGCTCAAATTGCATGAATTCTCATAGTTGTTCTCTCCACTCTTCTGGGGTGTTTGAATATTCATTTGTTAATAGTTACCTTTCTTTGGTGATTTAAATACTTCTATCATGTGTGTTGCCATTAAGTGAAGACATTAATTTTAGTGGCAGTGGGATTATTACTGAATGAAAGATTTCCATGTTTGACCTTCTGCTGCATGTGCTGATACATAGATGGAATATGGCGTGGATAGAACATTACGTTGCATGTTGGAGAATCTGGGGTTCAAATCTGAGCGCAGCTTTTATAAAAACTACTGGTTAGAGACTATTTTTCAGATTTTCTAGGTACTAGTTTCATGGGAAACCACTGGAATATCAATGGAAAGGAAATTGTCCTCGTAACCCCAAATGTATGATGAAAGATTTGAGGTTTTCCTTCTACATGTTTAGGAAGAAGAGTTCTTAGCTTTCTCATCAGGTAATGGTGTTGATCTGCGTGGACATCTAGATGGCATTGTCTTCCCTTCAAACATCCACGCAGATCAACACCATCAACCGGTGGAGAACCTAAGAACTCTCATCCAAATGTATAATATTAACTCTTTAAATAACTTAAGTATCATGCAGTGAACCTAACCCTCTGATAGATACATATATTTTCTTCCAGGTGATCACATAGTGAAATGTTTGAAACTTATATTCACTTGTCATTTTGGTCAAAGATTTAATGTAGACAGCAGGAGTCAGTAATTCAATAGCTGTAAATAGATGCTGATATGTTTGTATTAAATCCCTGAAAATGTCGATGTAATTGCCATCATTATCAGTAGAAATAAATCAATATTCTTTTCCCCATGTATGAGGATGATTACCAAACTTTAAATTACATATCACTTTTTCGTTGATAAGATGTGACAAATTGAACCAGTAGGAAATGGTTTGAACAAAGTTTGTGGGTATTGCCTTGCATAATATGGTATGCGATTAGCATACATGATTTAATGAGTAAAGAGGTTGCATGATGTTTTAGTGGTGTTCTTGTCTTCAATCTCTTATGCTCGATTTGGAAAATCGATTTCTTTCATGTTGTTACTTTCATCTTTCAAATATTTGCTCTAAATTTTGATATTGTGTTGATTTTTTTGCCTAGTTTCTTGTCCGTCTTTCATGTTATTCACTACAACCCTTGTCTGATGGATGCACTTGTTTCTTGTAGCTTTTGATTGCAAATTCGCTTTCTGCTGTTTTTCTCTACTCTGAAAACTGAAAGTCTTGAAAAATATTTCATTTATTGTTTAAAAAAAATGTCTGTCTAGCAGGGCCTCGTCTTTCTTTCTGCTTTCAGTTATATGCATAGCTAGGACTTAGGATAGAAGTTTTTGGATTTTTCTCATGAAACTATGTACTTAGCAATCACATACTGAAAGACATACAGGTCGTTTTGCAGGCATATTTGATATCCTCTCTGGGTTAAGTTGTTCTGAGTTCACTAATGAGCTTGCTATGAATTGTGGTATATCTTATTATGCAAAAGTGTCTGATGATGTTCGCAGAAGGTAGTGGGTTGGGCTCTTTATGTGCTATTTTATAATTCATAGACAAATATAAGTATTCTCAAAGATGTGAAATTTGAATAAGGTATGGAGTGGATATTTATAACTTAAGGTATGGGAACGACTGTGTATTATGATGTGTTTTGATTTAGATTTTAATTGTGTGGAGAAATTAAAAATGTCCTGGTTTATTAGGGCAATAAAACTATCATTTTTAATATTCATGGTTTACACTGGCCTCCATAGTATTTTTCTTTAATCTAACAAAATGAAAATTTTAATTGGCTCGAAGATAAATTTATTAATGGGAAAGTCATGAATTGAAGGTTTATTAATGAATGTGCTAATTGCATTGACTTCATTATTCTACTCACGTTTATCAGTATTTTAGGCTTATTTCTATTTCTGTATTTTACCATTACTTGTTACATTTAAATGTCTCCTTCAAGATTTTTTTCCATTTCCCCAAATTTTACGTCAGTGTTTTTTTCTCATGCACACGGAGTTTTAAGTTTTCTTCCGAAAGAAAATTTTACATTCCAACAAAAGTGTATTTGGGAAGTGTGTATGGACCATGGGTACTTAATTGTCAGGTTGGTTTAGTTGATATCAAAAATCCTTTAAGTTCCCAGAGATCATATATTGAAATCGAAACAAATGTCATTTACCTAGTGCTGTAAAATCATCGTTTTCGATGTCTATAATTTTTCTTTTTACATTGCATAGTCAAAAATCGCCCCACCTCAATTTCGGCTAAAACTGATAACAGGGCCCATGTGTAAGGGTGTAAAGAAAAGGAAAAAGATAAAATATTCAAAGGGCTTAAGTTGTAAAAAAAAATGTCATTTACTTATTGTTAGAGCTATTTAAAGCATTGTTGTCAATTATTCGTTTCTATTGTCATTGTCTATTATTCGTTTTTTTACATTGGAAAGACAAAAATCGCCCCATCTCAATTTTGGTTAAAACTGATAACGGAGCCCATGTGTAAGGGTGTTAAGGAAAGGCTAGAAAGAGGATAGGAATTCTGGATGACATTAGAAAAGAAGTTTAGGACATGGGGAATTTTTGGCGAGCCATCTATTAGAGGGAAAGAGAGATGAATTCGCAGGTTTTGGGATGTTAGGATAAGAACTGTCCAAATCCTAGCAATCAGCTCTTAGAATACCCTAGGGTATTCTAAGAGTTGATTGAGGTATTCTAAGAGCTGATTGAGTGGAGCTCTTAGAATACTCCAGGGTATTCTAAGAGCTCCACTCATTCATTCATTAGAATGAATGAATGAGTGGAGTGTTTCACCATACTCGGAGCAGACTCTCAAAACAATAATAGGAGCCACAACAAATAGGAAGAATACCGAGAGAGACGAAGGGCATAATTATTTATTTATTGAGGTCATCACCAGTTAAGGTAGGTTTAAATGGAAATTCGTGATAATTTAACATGCACAGGGCCCTTTCTATCTATAGTATTTATTTCCTCATCTCAGCGTACGACCCCCCCTTCATCATCCCGTCCATAAAACCTATTCTCTTTCTTCTCCCGTTCACCCAACATCCTCCCCTCAATTGCGGTCTGGAGCGATCCTTCGACGCTCACAACCTCCACCACTGATGTTACCTCCTCCCAATCACATGACGCTAATTGGGAGAGATGTAAAAATGAGGAAATAAGGACCGAAGCGGTTAGCTGAGAAGAGTGGAGTGCTACAGCAAACCAATTCACGTATTGATGACTGCTACTGAAGGACTTTTAACCCATATTAATCTACGTCTACGAAGTACCGTGCAAGCCACCACTAGGGTGTGTGGCACGGGGTGATTCCACACCAGGCATGCAGCACTCGTCCCAGCACAAGTCAGAACCTCGCACGCTCCCCCTGGTGCTAGGCGCAGGACAAAGCAGTCAGGAGAACAGTGCGCAGTCCAACCGGAAACTGGGAGAATGATTCGTAAATGAACAAACAAACATGCAGAGAAATGCTATAGACACATCTAGTGGTTAATATCACTGATTCTGTCAACTCACGAATGCTACGAGACGCCACTTCATGCAGAGAACAAAATAAAATAATTCGGAACAAATCGACCGGTGTGAAGTGTTAGTAATGTTGTTGTGTTCATAAGCACAAGTGAAGATTCTACTCTACCTGTTGAGGGTGGGAGTTTCATATGATTGATCTATCGCAACTATTATGATCCCTTATTGTACGAGGGAAAAATGACAATTTCAATCTATCGGTTCGGCAGTCAATATCCTTTATTAACCGGAAGGAGGGGGAGGTTGCGGGGGGGGGGGGGGCACTATTTCTCCGCAGTCTCGATACTTAAAAGTCTTCCTCCGCATACCCTACCACGCGAATTTGTGGCGCCTCGTAAGTACACGCCCGACGACAATTTGAAAAATCGAACCCGGCACTTCTTCGTGGAAATCCACGGCTTTAAGCCTACCCTCTATTAATAAAGACAACAAGTTGTCCTGTAGGCGTTGAAACGTGCCGTAAAAAATTGATGCAGTGGGCAGTACAACTTGCTGTCTTTATTCATAGCATAACATGCTGTTCCACCGCGACTCGCCGAATAAAGTTGAGCCTACCCTCAATGCATGAAATGGCATTTTATTTAGGTGATCCGCCATGAATTATTCCGTCGTTTGTTTGTATGTTTGTTCGGTGGTCGTCCTTTGCTTATTTATTGTTTGTTCGGGGGTCGCTCTTCGCTTGTTTATCATTTTACGCTTTCACGTTCGTTGAACGGGCGACGCCCCGCTGCGGCGTGCATTACAGTTGAATGAATCACACTCGAAGCCAGCTAGCAAAGCGTTATTAGTGCCCATAAACGTGCATTCTCTCCATGACCCGTGATGAGGTACCTATTTGGCCGGTGAGGAAGGTGTTTTCATCGTGAATAGGTTGACCTCCGGCGACACTGCTGTCGACGTTGTGATGTCTCCCTACCCGGGAGTGAACATACGTGCACTTTTTTTTGTTATTATCCAATCTGAGGTTATTCATGTCAGTCCTTATCGTTAGTCGCCGGGATTAAGCCTATCACGCGTTCATTTCGGGCAAAAATCCCATCAAAGCCGTGCCCTGCTGTCGGTATGGCACGCATGAATTAGTGTCTTTCCCCTTTATCGAAGGCAGGGAGGAATGTGCCTCTGTGACCATCCAAAAAGCAATACTTGGATCAATGTTCCGTGTTTCATCTGCAAGGAATTGCTCGTGATTGAAAATGAAAATCATTTGGATTTTTCGTTAACAAGAGAAGGGGCTAGGAGACCATTTTTACTGCCTACTCCTTGTAACATGATATCATTTAGAACGAATTGATTTTCTATGAATAAGTCAAATGCAAAATGTCATTTATAGACTAGCGTCTGTTGGATTAAGAAAGCGATTTTGCAAATCCTCGGAAGAGTCATGCTTGTAAGGGAAGGGGACTCTCATCATCCTTGTTACCATGGCTGGCGCAAAGATGATTTGTGTATAACTAATGCATTCCAATCCCCCGTAACATTGTAAAGTTTTCTCCGTTCTGTTTTTCCATATTTGATCAGATCTTAGATATTACCGAGCTCTAGTGGTGGACCTTGGTGCTGATTGCTTCAACTGCTTGCATTGTATAACCGGTGAACTTAATTCTAAGATATGCACAACATCCTTGCCCGCGGTTGGATTCAAACTCGCGACCTTTGAGCAGCCAGATTGGCGAAGTGTCGAGTCTACTACCGCGGTCAGCTTGTCGAGCGAAAGGGAAATGTCTTCGTTTCCGCGTTTGATTCAAGATGAGAATTGCCGCCGTAAAATTCGGATGTATAGATCGTTTAATAAGTGAGCTAGTTTGTTAGCTCTCACCATACAATTCTTTATTATGCTAACCACTATCACCTGTTTATTTCGAATGCATTCGCTAATCTTCACAACTTCATTTCTGTGATGCATATTTTGGTACATATTATTTCACCCTCAGGTTACCATACGTCCTACCCAACCCCAAAGCCCCCCCCTCTATCGCGACCTTCAGCATCCCTTTGACCCTCATTGCCTGTTCCAGCTTGCCCTTCCTCGCACTTCCTCGTCCGTTTTCCTTTTCGTCCAGCGTACTTCCTCCCTTCTCCTCATCCACATCTCAAACGGTTGGAGTCTATTCTCATAATTTTTCCTCCATGGTTTCTTCGACTTACATACATGCAACGCCCCATTTCATATGAGACTGATTCCATCATCAATCCTTTCGTAATAGTAAACATTTTATGTCACGCAACTCTCCTAATATCCCTTCCTCCTATGTACAGCATTGACAATTACATTGCTACGTCCTCCATTGTATACCCTTATTTTTATTTTCTACGTCGCTTTCTTGAAAATCCAATGTTTTAAGTGTTCTTACATGATTGCGTGGTCGATTTTGAATAGGCTTTCGAATGAAGTGGATTGGTTGAAGTTTATGAATATACTATTGGAAATAGGTGCATGCATCTCCTATCATTAAAGATTGATTTCTGTCCCGCCAGCACGTTAGGATCGAGTATCGCATTGCGTGGCCTGCGCAGAATCGCACCTCTGCCGCACACGTTTAGCGGAATTTTTTGGGTGATATGAAGACGTATCTGCATCATCTTCTGCAGGCATCAGCTTGATGAACGCGGTTATTACATTGCACTATTTTGGTGCGAATAACCAAATGGAAGAAAGTATACATTACCTAAACGAATTCGATGCGGTGATCACGAACCTGATCTTTCGTTCGTATGCAAATTGCGTTTCTTCTGGGATATTATACACAGATGAAGTTGAGAACGCTTTTTAAATATTTTATTTCTCCATAACTTTGCATGCCGATAACAGTAAAAGATTGACAAAAATTATTTTCACAATTAAATTAGCTTATTTGCGTTGCATGAGGAAGAAACGTGGACTCGGAGAAAAAAAGGACGTGAATAGGCTGCAAGCGTTCGAGATGTGGTTGTGTAGGAGGATGGAGAATGTGCGGTGAACGGAAAGGAAGACAAATGAGGAAGTGCTTGATACGGTTGTGGAGGAGAGAAAACCTCTGGATGAGAGTAGGGGGAGGTAGGGTTGGTGGCTGGAATAGGTAATGATGGGTTGTTCAAGGCTGTGATAAGGGGAAGGATGTTGGGAAAGAGGGAAGGGGAAGAAAGAGAATAGGTTTTATGGATGGAATGAAGAAGGGTAGGACGTACCTTTCGATGAAGAAAAAAATACTAGAGGTAGATAAGGCCCTGCGAGTGTAAAATTCTTGAGTATATTCTCTGACTTTCATTATAACCCATCTTTAACCGATAGATTGATTACTTAAATACTGGTGATGATGGTGGCATTTTGCATTAAATATCGATAACAGTGAAGACTAACTAAGGACTACGACTGTTATCGGAATACAGACTCATTGCGCAATAAAAAAATTGAAAAAAATGAAATTCCGACTTCAACAACGTTAATCTCAATTAACGCAAGTTTCGTGCATATCAGAAAATAGAATTTGTTAAGGTGAGGTGCTTAGTCTCTCATTTATTACTTAGCCCCCTAAACGTGCCCATTATTAAGTGTTTTGTAGAAACAGTCTTTCAAAAGGAACTAACAGAGAAACTTGTGCCGTGGGGCATAGGGTTTTACTCGGAAGCGTTGGTCCCTTCTTGCCATTCAGAACATGTTGCACTGCCATCATACGATCCACCCTCGCCTCCCAGATGTTTTACTTCTTCGAATGCCCGCCCACCTTCGCGCCCTTGGCGTGCGGGACCACCCCCATTCTCTGTCTACCTCCCATTCTTTTATAGTTCTCGGCCACCTCCCCCTCCCACCCCCCTTCCTTCCCCCTTCACCTCAAATATGTTCGTTCACCTGTCCTCTTTGTGTTTCCTCTCTCCGTCCGAGTTCATCACCGACCATACCGAAACCTCCTACGTCTACGTTGTGATCAGAGATCCTCTGCAAAGGCGTGTGGCAAGGGAATTTGGAGTACATGTCGTTTTACTGCTATTGTTGATAAAAAAAGTTAGTTTTCAATGACAACGCTGCTATACGTAAGTTCCTGGGTGATTTCTTGCTTATGTTGTGATTTGGCTTCGTGCGACGGATAGAGGAACATTTAAACCTATGAAACATAGTGCCTTACCTCCCGTTTCTTATTTCATCCATTGCAGGTAGTACCAACGTAACATGTCAACATACCTACTGTAAGTGCGTCGTACTGTAAAGTCCGTCGGATGGGACGCTAAACTGTTAACCCCTTGGCGCCTTTGGTTAAGAGTTGGATAATGCTGACGCCGTGTTTCCTTCCACCCTATCTCTATTCCCTAAACAGCCTTACCCTTATCAACCTAACCACCTATCCCTTATGGCTCAAATGACGCCAGTTGCCTGTCGTTTCCCCCGTAAACACCTTTGAGGTGGCATGCTAGGTATTTTGTAGATGTATGTATAACCAACCAGTCAGTTATTAATTAGTGACTTAGTGCTAAAACGGAGCTTAGGCTTCGGGCGTTTAAAATGTGGGTGCGGAGGAGGATGGAGAAAGTGCTGTGAGCGGAAAGAAAGACGAACTAGGAAGTATTTTGTATGATGGTTGACGAGAGGAAACCTCTGTAGGATATGAGGAGGAGGCGCGGAGTAGGTGGTTGGAACAGGTAATGTGGGACGAAATGATGCTCAGGACTGTGATAGACGGGAGGACTCCTCGTAAGCGGGGAAAGGGGAGGAAGAGAAAAGGATTTTAGATGGGATGAAGGAAGAAATTGTGTAGGTCGATCGAATTCTGCCCCTGTAAAGGTCTAGAGTATATTTTCTCTCTTCCTATGGTATCTATATGGTAGATTACCCTAATGGAAGTAATATCTAAAACGAAAGTAAAAATCCCGTATCCCTGTTGATGACTTGCAACCTTGAAAATTCTTATGACAGCAGATGTCATCGCTCTCCACTTACTCATCAGTAAACACTTTTAATTTTGCTGCGCTTGTTGGCCAAAAAAACTTGCTGCCTCCTAGTATGCATGCTTGTGAGGCTTCGCCTCGTGACAAGCATTAGCGATTTATGCTAATGCATAATTAGTCGTAGTTACACTAACTTTAGGGTATAGTGTAATGCACTTTGATGAATACTCTTCCCCTGCCACGCACCCCTGAGTTGGCTTGCAGGGTATTTTGTAGATGTAGTATTTAGAAACTCCCAACCAAGACCGTGCTCCATTCCACGTAAAGGCATACTACCCGTCTTCAATTTTCCAAAAATTCAGGGAGTGAAGACAGAATTTCAAACTTTGGATCGGTATCAAGACCGCAATAGCTCTGTTACGAGCTAGTTAGAGAAAAGGCTAACTAGCCGGTCGTACCACAGACGTACTAATTCATCACGGCGTCCGCTATGGCAAGGGTCGCGAACTTCGTGAGAGATCGTGAGGGCAAATTTGATTTATCTGCCATTCTTAAGTTTAAGAACTGTTATCATGTTCCTGGGTGACCTAATAAACTTTCTTTTGCCTGAAAATTTTCATTTCTAGGCTTTTTCACGAGATGTGCCAAGGTGACGGCTGCCGTCTCTTTTATTTGATGAATTTTTGGACCACACGTACGTGCATACATTTGTACCACGTACGAGCCTTATTTATCCGTTCCACTTCGCAAGTATGGCGCAGGCTTTTACTGTATGTAGTAGATGGAATGCACTAATGGGGCATAGCTGAATTGGAACACGGCCCTAGTAGTGCTATCAACTGTCATACCCACGTACTGGGCATGCTTTCGACTCCCCTGATGTGTCTCTCTGCTTAGCGAGTGCCGCCAGCCTCCTCGATACCTTTGTGATGGTCAGAACGCTGGTAGTGGGGATGGGGCAGTTTTACCTGGCCCTTACCCTCTTTTTCCCACGTCTCCCTCCTTTGTGTGTAGGCACCGTATCGATTGACCGACACCAGTTCTGTTTGTGCTCTTATCCCCGTTGTTTTCGTCAGCAGTGGGTTTGGAGACTTTGGGGTCGGTTCTAGTCTTTTCTTGTTTATCCCTTGCCCAGGTTTCATCCTAAACCGTTTGCCGCATTCTATCCTGCCAACGCTTCAGTGGTGAATAATACCATGCGACGCCCTTGTTTTTGTTACCGTTCCGCTTGTTTTCGAATCAAGGTGAAAGTCTTTTGTGCACGGCCATTTACTATTTTTCATTGATAAGCCATTTGAACGTCTTTCTTTTTTTCGACCGAAATAACGTGTAAGTTTCTCATTATGTATGTACATACATTGAAAACAACTATGAGCATAACCTCGAGTCGGTAAATTGGAGGTCGATTCGAGAGGCGAGTGTAGGGTAATCGTAGTACACTGGTACCATGGCTTGCGAACTTAATTCGCTTTTGTCCACGGTTTGTGTGTCGAAACTCAGTTTTACATTATGGGAAATATCCAACCTACTATGACTATGCTCACTTATGTGCAATTAATGAATCCATTTAGGTTGTGGAAAATTTAAAATACAGTTTCGTTGCTGACATTGTGTGCTATTGAACAAATTTTACTGTATCGTTTCTCGCATTACGTTGCCTGCGATACGCTGCAATAGAAAAGAGAAGTTGGTATCTAGAGTCCAAAACGGAACACGAAAAAAGGTTATGTTGAGCGGTTTGTTAGTCGTGACTCAAGTATTGCATTGTATTTGTTTGGGAAGGTGACCGACGTATGAATCATTTGTGCTGTTAGTGGGTATATTGTTACGTGTAGGATTTTTAAGGAATGGAGTAAGGGTGGAGAGAAACCTGGTGACGGCATTTGTCTGCTCTGAACGATAGGTGCCAATAGGTACACCGTTAAATATCCCATCCTACCGTAGATTACAGAAGAAAATAGATGTAACGATACGGCGCGACAGCACAGGGGAATATTGAAGCCATTCAAATGCGAAATCGGCCATGTTGAATCGATCAGTTGTGCAGTTAATACGCCGAAAACATAAGTATTAGTAGTGCAATGGTCGCAGTTCCGTGATTGTTTGTCTATAAAAATGCCAAGTGAAAATAATTTTCAAAGAAAAACTTCATTATTCATAAAATTTATGATCATATTGCGCGCGATAGGTTAATCATTTTTGGAATGGAACGCTTCTTCTGAGTTGGGGGTAATCTCGCGAAAGCCTAGCGTCACGCGGCACTAGACTCCCCGGCTGTTGAGTCGTTGCGTGGTCAAGTTTATATACAAGCACTTCCAATTAATTCACGATACTATTACTTGAGGAACTTAGTGTTCTTTCATATCAATATTTTAAGACTAGGTGTATTTCTAGTAATTATCATGAATGTATGAATATAATTTTCATATTAATATTTTAAGAAATAGTTATTTAATTATTTATGTTAATGTTTTTACATAATACTATGCATGTACTTCCCGCTGTCAGTCATATCTGTACTCAGCGTTCCACTTCTGTAGGCCGTTCCGTGACAGCCACATTTTTTTTTGCAAAAAAACTAGCTTTACCTTTGTGCTTTAAGACGCCATCTACTCTCTTCTACAATCTGTAACATCGCCTGTTGAATAGGACGTTATACTGTGAACCTTAAAAAGAATGTCGATTAGAGGAGGCTAATGCCGATGCTGGGTTTCTTTCCTCCTATGCTGACTTCCTTACATAATCCTACCTCTACCCATGGACTCCAACTATCGCATTTACAAATATCCAATAGCTCTTCGTAATTCATGCATTCTACGGATGGAAAACTACACTTACAAGTTCTCTCTTCATGGTACTACATGGTACCTTTATTGAACTAGGGTCCGCCGGCATGGGAAGCCAATTCTTACAGCCTCAACAACTACCTGATCCTCAAGAGTTCTCCCATTTGGAGAGCGGTATTGCTGGCTAACCATCCTGGGCGTTTAAGTGTCACAAAACTTGGTGGCACCGTCCAAATAGAGTGCGGCGTAGTTGAAAGGAATGTATTCGGGAACGGTGGGGACAAAGGGAGCGCGATGGTCCCTCCAGGGAGTCTCGGCAGGTGGCCTTTCATCTCCTCTGTCCGCTCCTCCACGCTTCCTAAAACCCTCATGTAGTGAGTGACCACTGCCAAAACTGTCGAGTGCTTGTAGCTTTTACGGTTAAAAGTTTATTCGCTCGTTCGCCACGGGCATGTAAGGGGTGGAAGCGCCGAACCCACCTGGCTGGCGTCATAATAGTCGCCTTCGTGAATTTTACCGTTGGAAACGGATATGGCCTTTCTTCTCTCCAAACATATTTTCTCAATCTTGTCGTATTCGGGATCCCGTGTGTTGTGCACTTGCCCTTTCATCGTACCATCACATCGTTCATGGTGTGGAAATTTTATCGGCACATTAGACGTTCTGTGTACATGTGAACGTATGTAAGGTTGAGTCTACGAATCAGTTTTTAAGGACAATTCCATGCTCTCTGCTACGGTGTAAATACTTAAACGCGTGCCTTGGAAGGCTATTTTTCTTCTTCTTTTCGATAGGGCCATTTAAGGACCACGTGTCAATTTCATTTCCTTATAATTTTTTTCTTTCCTCGGACCGCTTGGGGCTGCTTTTTCTCTCCTCTATCATGGGATCCCTCCTATGTTGACACTTACTTTCTAAAAGCCTTTCTTCTCTTGTCTCTTTTTCCGTTATGTTGTTTCTTAAAATTCTTTCTTTACTTCTTGGGTTCAAATTGTTTTCCCAGAATATTCTTTTTGCTAACCTATTTTCATCCACTCTGTACAAATGCCGTAAACATGTTAGGCTTCTTTTTTATTGTTTCCGTTATATTTTCTAGATGTTATATATTTAATCATTACTTCGTTTTTTCTTTCGTTCTGTATTTTTAGTGGACCTCGTAATTTACTGATGATCCGTCTTTCTAGTGTTGCTGACTTGCCTACAGTACCTATATTTTGATGCTAGGCATTTGCTTGCATATAGGTATTCTGGCTCCACTACAGTATTTAATCAAAGTAATCAATCGGTTAAAGAAAGGTTTTAATGGAAGTCAGTTAAAATTCACCAATTTTTCACATGCATTTTTACAAAGTCTACGTATAGTATTTCTTTCTTTGTCTCAGCGTACATCCTACCCTTCATTCCGTCCATAAAACCTATTCTCTGTCTTCCCTTTCTTCGCTTTCCCGACTCCCGTCGATCACGGCCTTGAGCAACCCATCATCATCATTACCTCCTCCAACCACCTGCCCTGCCTCTCCTAATCTCATCCATAAGTTTCCTTTCCTCACCCACCATATCAAGCACTTCCTCGTTTGTCTTCCTTTCTGTCCACCGCACTTTCTCATTTCTCCTCCGAACCCACATATCGAACTCCTGCCGCCAATTCTCGCCCTCCTTTCTCAGAGCCCACGTTTCTGCCCCTTACAGCGCTACATACCATATCAAGATCTTCACCAGCCTCGTGTTGATATCCTTACCCAAGGTTTCCGTCTTCAGCTCTCTTTTATTACAAAACGCTTCCTTAGCTAACTCGATTCTCCTCCTAATGTCCTTGCTACTGTGGCAATTTTCTTCTAGCGTACCTACTACCCAAGTAATTAAATTGCTCTACTTGTTCCACAGTATATTGTCTTATTTTCGAATTCTTAGATATGCAATTTTTGTTGAGAATATCTTTAGTTGAACCATATGCTCTTTGTATTCAATGAAGCTCTTCTTCGATAGCAGATAATTCTAAACCATAGTCTTGCATTATTTATCCTAAGTGTTTGAAGGGCTTTATTTTTTATTTATTGTATCAGTTTTATGTGTGCATTTCGGATCCCTTTCGTCCATTCTCCCATTCTTTAATTATGGGTCTCAGCCTTTATCATTAGACTGACTCGGCGGTATTTTTTCGACTTGGAATTTACTCTCCAGATTATCGGGGATCGTGTTGGTGTCGTGGCTTGAGTTATGGTTTTCCATCCCCAAGTCCAGATTTTCAATCTGAACAATGGCGGCGAGTTTTCGTATAAATGCCACTCATTACCTCTATGAGAGTTTTATTGGCATTCAAGGTGTGGACGTTAGTTCAGATTGAAACACATCAGCGCACTTATGCACATGCGATTGACGATGAATGGAACGAATGTGCGCTGGCGAAACGTTTGGTAATGTCTCGGTAGCTTGCGTTATTTAGGTTCGCAATAGTCACGGCCGAATGTTTTGCGTCATAATTGGTCGCACAATCCTGAGATTGGTTGATTACAGCCCTCCTTCCTTCCCTATCCATTCCATGGCCAGTAGCTTAACACCCTCTGCCACATGCCTCTGCGGTGGATCGCTGGTTATTATGTAGATGTATCTTTTACAAGTTCCCTTAATCCCTTGTAGTTCTTCTCATGTACTTTCCTTTTTATTTGGTCTGTATTTATCCCTTGGCCTTCCTCTTGGCATTTCCCTCTATTTTTCCTTAATTTATATTCATCACAAACTCATTGTGCCTTAGGGTGTGCCCAATTCCTGTGGTTCTTTTTTATGCATAGTGCTCCTTATGGTCCATACCTCCTCTTCTCTATACTTCTTCTTTTCTAATTATATCCGTCCATTTGTTATTCAGCATCCTCCTCTAACACTAGGTTTCCAATGCTCCTAATCTCTTCTGGTCTGCTTTTCCAGTGGTCCATGTTTCCGATCTATTGAGTGCCACGCTCCACTCGAATGTTTCACATACTGTTTCCTCGTACGTAATCGTATGTTCTTTGAACGCATCCGTTGCCTTTTCATCGTGAACACTTTCATAGCTTAGGCTATTCTGCGCTTATGTCCGTTGTTATTCTTCCGTCCTACGTGATGGTACTTCCGAGGTAGGTAATGGAATCAATCAACTTGCTACAATTTCTTTCCTCATAGTGTGACTTCCACTTTCTGCTTTTCTCTTCAGCATGCTAGGATTTTGGTCTTTTCCTTATTTATTTTCATATTTTATATTCTTGAAGAATTTGGTCTATTGTGTTTGGTGATCTTGGGAAGATCATCACGATTTCCTACTATGACTGCGATGCCATATGCGAATGCTTTGTGTATAGATTTCCGATTTGTTCAAAATACGTACTAAAAACGTAAGATTGTTATCTCGGAGCAAGTAAAAACTTTACTTTATTCATGTTTGACGCCTTAGATGAAAATAAACAAAAAATAACATTCGCGAATGCGATTATCGATGTTCTTTTGTTGTTCACCGCACATTCCCAATCTGTTTTGAAGTGCAATGCCTAGTAGTGCGGAGGGTCTTAAACGAATGGAAAGCATGTGCGGTGTTGTGTTGCAAAGCGAGCAGCGCACCGAAGGGACATTCATTTTTTGTATAAAAACCTGAAGAAATTTGTAAGAAGAAAGATGCCCTGAAAGTAACGATGCAAATTTATTAATGTTTCAAGGGTACCAGGTAATAGGCTTCATATCTGCCAAATAATATGCAAATATGAAGCCTATTACCTGATGGAATACCCGTGAAACATTTATTAATCAGATTCACCGGGAAAATCGTAGATCATTTAACGATACACATGTAAACTTCCATTTTTCCAGACGCCTTTAGCCGTCTTCATGAGTGTCGATGGTAAAAAGTGGCTGTCCCGTTGATCCCTCCTCCTATCGCAGTGGGTTCATCTCGGGAGGGACACGTTAATGCTCCGTCAATAAATTAAAATTTCCATAGAACCACAAGCCGGCTCTCGGTACGGCACGGATTGCCTCGGGACAACGATAAACATGGTAAAGCTCTCGCGACTCAAATTAGCCGAATCATGCACAGGCCCACCCGCAGTATAATTCAGGGTGGAATGAAGTGCTCCGGGAAGATGACTGATGCAAGGCTCCAAATATAAAAGCAATGGGTTTTCCCTCCGTCGCTATTTGGATACTCATTCGGGCACCGGAGTTTAGTGGGGAAATTTACTGAAAAATTAAGACGAACGACTTGGTACGGATTGACGTCCGTCTATGCAGTTGAAATCTCAGTCTCGCAAAACGTTTCATCAGAGGGTTGTAACGTGATTTATTTTTCACAAAATAAATTTCGATACACCGAACAGGGTGAGAACACGCTGCCAGCTCCGTAGACTCCACGGGTATCTGTCAAGTCTGCTTCCTCTGCTCCCCTCCCGAGTTCAGTCCCGACTGACGACTGCCTGACGACTCCCTCTCTTCCTCGGCAATCCTCTCCTCTTCTCCGAGGTGACCTCTCTCGGCGAGGTCGTACGTCAGCCCCAAGACAAGTGGGCCCCGAAAAGGCGCACTTTACCCGTTACAGGGTGATTTTCGCAATGTTAATCGACGAATGAGAAGAATGCCTCTATGTGAAGTCGACTTATCGATAACTTTGTTTCTTCTCCGAAACTGCGGACAAGCTACATTAATAGTGTCCAACTAATATTTAAGTGTCCAACCGGCAAAATGAGGCCATTGTGGCTTGGTTGCTACCAAATGGTACACTAGGATTTTAGGACCACCAACTGCTAAGATAACACCGCATCGTTCATAGATTAAAGAAGAGTGAAGATGTCGTCTTAATCCGCGAAAGTGGAGCCTAATTTTTCATTTTCGTACCCTTAAGTTAAAGAAAATGCGTACCCCTTACGCGATTTCTTTGACTGTACCCCTTATATTAGAAAAACTTTTATTACTTCCATCCTACGTTTCCATTTCGAATATTTCTACTATGTCCATCTACATATTATCCTGTAAGCCACCTCAAAGATGTGTGGCAGGGAGTGAGTTATCACCAACGTGCACTACATTATACCCTAACAAAGTTAATGTAGCGACGACTAATTGCGAATTAGCGAAAACATTCTAATACCTGTCAGGAGGTGAAATTTCACCTACTTTCAGTACCAATGTTACAGAAACTGTTTGCATTTATGTATTTTTCAACTTCATAAATGCACAGAGATACACGAGTTATATTGGAAACATGCACGACGTGCTGTTAGTACTAGATAGCAAATAAGGATGCAAGCATTAGGGAGCAAATCAACTAATTAGCTTCACTGTCAATCGACAAACCTAGTTTGGCAGCTGTCTCTTATCGTTCGTGGGAAAAATGACATTTTTAACCGTCCGTTCTGCAGTCTGGTTCCCTAATTTTATTCTCATGATCTGCTCTGCCGTAGTATGTTGGGTTTCGTAAAGGGTGGGTCTAACAAGGGAGAAGTAGCTGATTTCCCTAACTTTATCGTCGCACTTGCCAAGTACTCCTTTGACAATTTCCTATGTACGATTAGCTTGACCAGTTATCTCCCGAATATGTTTACCACAAAAAGATCATGACATCTAGTCAGTTGAACTCCGAGGAATTTAACAGATTCTGCAGTCCCTAACTATGTTTCCTCTACCCGTGTAATGCTAGTAACGGAAAGGCTCGAATACGCCTCCCATTGTAAATCATCTTACAAGGATTGAACTAATGCCCGATGCCGATTTCTATCCAACGTCTTTTACATCTGCATACTACCCTGCTAGCCGCCGCAGGGGGTGTTAGTACGCCAGCCACGTAAACGGGAGGGAATAGGTAAAAGGAAGGGGGAAATAACGAGGGTGAATTGCGTGTAAACGGAATATCTTCCGATCACGATCTGTTTTTGCTATAATGTCTTACGGTGCGCGGGAAGAAGGAATTATTGTACCCGTCAATTCGCCAGTTTATTTATCTTATTTTGTCTCTTCTATCAGTTCTAGAGACAGGGTGAACGGTTCAAATAATATCTTCTGTGTCATCCTGAACCTCGCCTGATCTTAATTTGTCAAATAATCTAAGCCGAGTGTCGAGTCTCTAGTGCCTACCAACCTAGTCCTTCGATCAGCTGTGTAACACTCCCTGTTCGCTCGTAGTAGTTTTCAACGATGCGTAAGGCTTTCCTTTGTGTTGTATTTATTTCTCGAATTTTAGATTTCTGTGCAGGGTCCAAAATGCTCGCGGCGTATCCGACATGTGGCCAAATCAGATTAAAATAGCATCTCTCTTTCACTTAATTTTCATCCGATAACATTCTTACTATTTTCTTGATAATTACCAGCTTCTTTAATGCATAGCTGTAAATACTTCGTATGTGTTCCCACCAATCTAGTTATGCAGTTACGATTTACATATTTGATTTAATTTAAATTCTTCATATTTACTCCTTCAAATTTATAGATTAGGTATCGATGTGATTTCTTTCGAGAGATGTGTACTGCAGTGCGTTTACCAAGATTAGGAATGGTTAGGCCGGCGCTTTACCAAATTGCTCTCCATTGTTGGCATGTGACATTTCGTTTCCTCAGCTCAGTTTTCCTTCGTGAAATTCGTCTTGTTCTATGAGTGACACCGAATTGTCTTGGAGCATTCCGTTGGTCTAAGTCGACAATTAAAATTCCTGCGGTGATTCAGTTTGCTCTCTCTCAAGCCCTTTCTCTCTTTCTGTGGGGTGAGGTATCCTTTTCGTGCACAATGGGGAAAGGTGCTGCATTTACTGCTCTCCAACGACTTAATACTCTTATATGACGTTTTTGTGATATGCTATCCCTTTGAGGCTAATAATTACTCTGGAATTTCTTCGACGCTACGCAATTAAGCACGTGAGTGATCTCGGTAAAGTTTACGCTTTTTTGTAGCATCATTACTGCGTTTGTGTGTGAGTGGATGTTTCTTGTATGTTTCATTTTATTTACTTTCGAGTAACCGTCTTAATGATCATGTCATGGCTTTCTAAACGGTGAACGGAGTACTGCGTGATTAATCTTAAATTATGCCTTCCCAGCGAAATTTAATTGAAGGCCCCATGACTACATCCATTGAGTGTCTTTAGTATTCGAACAGATTACTCAAATACTATATGTTGCCAACTTTTATTTTACATATTTTGGTTGCCAACTGAGACATTGCCTCTAATGGAAATGTTTTTGTTAATTTTTTTAACTTGATAGTCCTTGTGTGCTTTGACGAGTTCGTCCATAATTTTGTGAACTTTGGTGCCACTACTTGTTTAACTAATTTTCATTTTACTGTGGAACCAACTTAAAACCTCGCGTGATAGGGCCATCATGAGAAATTGAAGGTGAAGAATGACTATTGACTTTTTTTTAAATTTACGTTCGTTCAATTATCGCGGCGACTCTTTCATATCGGTCGGTATTGAGCATGCCGAAGGACCGCTGCTTCCATTGTTTCGAATAATGGAAGTTATTTTTAATTGTTTTACGTACAAAATACTTATAACGGAGTGGAATCTATTTTCGAGCGTGATTTCTGTTTCCGGGGAAATTTGACGTCCTGAGCAGAAACCGCGTCGATTCAGGCCACCGTGGATCCTAAAGATGGGTTTTCATGATTTTTAATTCCAATCCTTTATTCGAAAAAATTGAGTAAAGAGTTGGTCTTTTCCTTGTTTATTTTGGGATTATGGTTGTAGCGTCTTCTGCACTTATTTTCTGTGAGCTATTGGTTGAATATTTTCTAGAAGTATGAAGGTGGGGCTGAATGAAAGGATGGAATGGCATTGCAATAGAGCAGGTGGAACAGTTTACTTACCTAGGTTGTATATTAGAGGAAAGTGGCTTTAGCGTATGGGACATCAGATGCTGAATTTCCCTTGCCAAGGAAGAATTTTCAAGAGAAGGGATTTGGTGAAGTAGGGTTTGAGGGAGACTTAAAGAAAATGTCGGTGAAAACTCTTTCATGGACCGTGGCACTGTTTGGGTCGGAAACTTGGTCATTGCGAAGGGAGGATGTGCGTAGACTTGAGGCGTTTGAGGTGTGGGTTTGGAAAAGGTTGGAGAGGGAGAGCTAGGTGGCGAGGAAGACGAAAGAGGAGGTATTGGGTATGGTTGGAGAGGAGAGGAAGCTTGTGGCGGAGGTTCGGAAAAGGCGAAAGAATAGTTGGAGGATGTTTTAATAGGAAAGGGCATGTTGAAGAGGGTATTGGAGGGGAACATTGGAGAAGCATGGGAGAGGAAGGAAGAGGATAGGAATTTTAGATGAATGATGGTTCCTGGAGCATTAATCGTGGGTCATTGAATGCACAATTTTATAAGTAAAAAATATCTTGGACCACATTTCATTTAAGTGCATCTGTTGATGCGTTGACACTCACCATACACGCAGTAGTGGAAATGATACGAGAATTGTATTTTACATTTTTTCCTTATACAATTGAAGCATTTAATGACTTGAGATTTTTCGGCGCGGTATTCGAAATTGAGACGGAATTATATTGAAATGTGTTTTTTTTTTTCCGAACGTTGGACTCGACGTGGCACCTTGATATTTGTTAGCAACGCATGTAGTGATGACAAAAGAAGTTAAGAAGAAAATCTGATAATATATAATCGAATTATTACGAAATATATGTTGTGCCGTGAAGTTGTGTGTTAAAATAGCATTGAATTGCCAACACCAAATTAGTATGATGCAATTTTCTTCACTTTCATCTGAAGATTTCGCTGAAGTCAACACATATGCAAAGTTTCATGCAAACCTGTGCGTAAGCAAAATTTGTTCCAACCACCTTAAGGAGAGGTAGGTAGTATGAGGAATTTAAAAGAGACCTAATGGCGAGCAACATTTATGTGAGAAAGTGAGAAGACGTCACTGAAATAGAGATGTTAGGATAAGGAATTTGCAAAAGGCTACGCCTCAGCTGGTGGAGCACCCGAATGAAAGCTTATCCTAAACCTGGCACCTTCCGCCACGCCCCTCTGTACGCCTGACGGCATAGTGTGAGTGAATGTGAATAACACACCCTCCTTCGGTTTGTATTCCATTTTTGAACAACCTACGCTACATCATTTTTCCTATCGTGATTTAGACGTAGTGCTTTTATTACTAAGATGACGGTAATTTTACCTAGTTCATAACTTATTTCTGAGTGGATAATCGTCATGGCTAATCGCTAGATGACAGGTAATAATAGGTTTTAAATCTATCAAGATGATGATGGAAGAGCCGCAAGTTGCTCTTCTATGCCGTGGATATCATATCTACATCTACATCTACATATTACCCTGCGAGCCACCTCTAGGGTGTTTGGCAGGGGGTGACAAGTCACCAAAATGCAGCATGCAAGCGGACCGCCACATGCACACCGCACGGTCATGAATATTAAGGATACTAACCAATTCCATCATTAACTAAAAACCATCATACAGCATGCAAGAGAATCCCCACATGCACGCCACACATGTACGATGACACATAATTTTCTACATGCTACTTAAGAGGGCAATCTGCCTATGAAGCTAGAACATGCAAAACATGCTGTTAGAATCACCATAAAACTCCGCAAACATGCTTTAAGAAATACATAAGTTAGTAAGCTACACTACCAGTCAACTAATCTATTTCTAAGTCCTTACACAGCCGTTATAGTCTCTTATCGCTCGCGGAAAAAACGACATTTTGAATCTATCTGTTCTACAGTCTATCTCTCTTATTTTATTTTTATGATCTAATCTACCATAGTACGTTGGCGGTCGTAAAATATGATCAACTTCGTCGGAAAATAAACTACTCTTGAATTTACATAATAGATTTAGTCTTGTTTTCAATCTACGGTCTGACAGTGATTCCCATCCGAGTTGTTCTAAGAGGTCAGTAACACTAACAAGGCTAAGGTAACGGCTTTTCACGTACCTGGCTGCTCTTCTCTGTACACGTTCTAACTCTGTTTTTAAGCCTGTTTCATGAGGATCCCAAACACTGGAAGCATATTCTAAATGGGGTCTAACGAGGGAGAAGTAGCTTATTTCTCTCACTTTGTCGTCGCACTTGCCTAGAATTCTTTTAACAAATCCCAATTTACGATTAGCTTGACCTGTTATTTCCCGAATATGTTTATTCCACGATAGATCATTATTGAGCCTAACTCCGAGATATTTTACGGATTCTACCGTCTCTAATTGGGTATCCTGAATGAAATAGCTCTGTTGTGGGGAGTTATTTTTCCCCCAGAATTTCATTACTACGCATTTTTTCAAATTTAACTCTAGCTGCCACGCATCGCACCATGCTTGGATTGCAGTAAGGTCGTTCGTTAGTTTATCCTTATCTTCACTGCTACGGATTTCCCTGTATACTACAGCGTCGTCTGCAAATAATCGAAGTTTACTGTCTATTATGTCACCAATATCGTTGATATAGAGTAGGAAGAGGAGTGGGCCTATGACACTACCCTGAGGGACGTCAGATGTGACTCTAACTTCGTTGGAGGCTACGCCGTCTAATACTACTCTTTGCACGCGATCGCTCAAAAGTTCTCTGATCCAGGAAATTACATCATCGTCTAGGCCGTATGATTTTAGTTTTACTAATAACTTTCCGTGGGGCACTTTATCAAATGCTTTTTTGAAATCAAGAAAAATCGCGTCCTCTGGAATGTTGTCCTCTCCGGAGACTAAAATATCGTGGGCAAACAGCGCTAACTGAGTTTCGCATGATCTACCTTTCCTGAATCCGTGTTGAGTTCTCATTAACAAGTTATGCGTGTCTAGGTGTTTCATTACTGAGCTGACAACAATGTGTTCAAGGATTTTGCATGAAATGGACGTTAAAGATATCGGTCTGTAATTACATGGCTGTTCCTTGTCTCCACTTTTGAATATGGGCGTTACATTGGCAATTTTCCAGTCATTTGGTACTCCGTGTTGCTTTATGGATTTTGTGAATATTAGCTGCAAGTAGGGGGCAATTTCTGACGCTAGTTCTTTATACACGCGAGAAGGGATTTCGTCTTGACCAGGTGACTTATTTGGACTGAGCAATTTCAATAAAATTTCTATTCCGTGAGCACTAATATCAAGGGGAGGCATCTTTCGTATGCAGTGATTATCAACCGCCACGGATGAATTCTCAGATGACTCGGTGAACACGCTCTTAAAGTAGGAATTTAATAAATTGGCTTTATCGGAACTGTTTGTTAACACATCTCCATTATCGTTTCTTAGCGAAAAAACGGTAGATCTTTTACCTTGAACTTCCCTAACATAGGACCAAAATGCTTTTGGGTCATCCCGCAACTGCTCTACAAGTGTTTTCCTTTTAAAATTCGTGAATGCATTTCTGAACGCCTCCTTTGTAGCGGCTTTAGACAACTTATATTTATTAATTATTAACTCTCGATCACTAGGAGACACATCATGAATGATTTTTTTCATCTTAGCATGGTACGCTCTCTGTCGCCTTAACGATTTTCTGACCTCCGCGTCATACCATCTCGGTTCGCTACCTTCTCTTTTTATTTTACTAGGGATATATCTTTTGATTCCTGAATTTATGAGCGAAAGAAAAACTTTCCAAGTCCCTTCTACATTTAACTCCATTACTGATTTTTGAAACACGGGAAAAGCATTTTTCAGATTACTCTTGAACCCATCAAGTATACAGTAAATATATGCAGTAAATTAACTGGAACTTGGGCGTCATTGCCGGTTGTTTTAATTTTCGTTGCTTGAGTACATTCGTTTGCTCTCAGTTGGTATCTACTCATGCTAGGGTTTCTCAAATACATTTATTTTAAATCCCATTGTCAGCGATAGGAGTAAATAGGTGAAGCCATGTGTCTTTCGTTGAAGCCTCTCAGTTTTGGTGTCTGGAGTAGGTACTCACTCATTCATTGTGATCATATTTGTTTGTTTTGCGAGTGAGCGTCGGTTCTTTTTGGAGAAGAGCTCATTTTTTTATCATTCTAATGGAAAACTATTTAATATTCCCCATTTTTGCTGAGTATGAAGACTAATCTCAGGTATTGCTCGCCCCAGGGTATGATCGCCCCAGGGTATGATCGCCCCAGGGTATGATCGCCCTGTGATAATATTTGAAATGAGTGATTTATACATTTACCTGTCTATATGTTGCTTATAAATATTTTGTAACGTCATTATATTTTATATTTCTATTTGTAGTGGATTAATTAAATAATATATGATGATTTTTTGAGCGCTGTCGATGCTTAGTAGCGGAATTACATTCTCAGGTCAATTAACAGCATCCTCTTTTACTTTTAAATTTGGAAGAACTTTATTTTTAAAATCCCATTTTTTAAAAGCTCGTAGTGGTATAACCCAGAAAAATCTTTCTCAATGTAGTGGCTCAAATATATTTCACGCCAGATTGATTCAACGCTGTTGATATGTCCAGAAAGTACCTATAGTTTTCGGGGCTCCAAATGTGTAATTTTTTTACTATATGCTAGATGTGTCGCTTCTGCTTGTAATTTTATTTAAGATAGTCTGGCAAATTGACGTTTTTGACGGTACTGGAAAATACTAAGCCACATGGGACCATCTAATGTCATTTGTGAACTTTGTTCCACTGGCACTAATTTTGTTCTTTTCTTATGTATTCTTATATCTCTAAAAGCTCTCTAAAATGCTTTTTTTTATCTCCCCCACTCTCGTTTTCCTATTCTCACTGTACTCACAGCTTACTAAATCCCAGTATATACTTCTTCAATAATCTTTCATTCAAGGTTGGTGGCTTCCTGATTTCCTATTCTCTTTGATCACATCCTTCTTTCGGTTATTCCATTATAAAATGCCTTAAATTTCATTGAACCCTTTCTGTGACTTCTTATAGAAATACGTGTCCTCTATTTGATATGAACAAGATCCGCCTGCCTTTCCGCGCTATTTTTTTGGTAATTGAACTTGAAATTACATGGTGTTAATTGCGAGAATGGGTGAAAAGGGATAAGAAATATTATTTTTCTACCTAATATTACGTTGTCATTGTTGCGAAAAACTTTTAGTATGAAGCATATTCTCGCTATGAATTGAATGGTAAGGAAATATATTTATCAATTATAACTTATGAGTTATTGGCTAATAACCATAGGAATTGAAGTCGATTTCTTTCTGTTAAGTGAATGGTTATAAAACATTTGGCACCTCCCCATCATATTTTTTTAATTATTAGAAAACTACTGTATTAATCTAAGTCAAAATGCGTTAATTTTAATGGAACTGGGGATGAGGTTGGCTTCTTCGATTGGAAAGTGTCGATTAAAAAGTGAGTTCCTCGGCAAATCTTCATATTTGTACGTCACTTTTGTAATATATAATAACATATCATCCATGAAATACGTATTTTTTAAACAGTGTAAACGAAAAGGTGGAACTAAGTAAGTGTTTTGACTCGTACGTTTATTTATCGTTTATTGCAGATGCTTAATTTTCGAAGTTTGCATCATAGAAGGCGTCTTAAAGATTTTTTGTATATTCATGATATTATAAATAATTACGAAAATCAGTTTTGTCTAAATAATTTAAACTTGTATGCATTTAATGTTTGTTTGAGACCATAGTTCTTGTTTTATCCAAAGCATATCAATAACGAGTATGCAAAAAACTCGCTTAAATAGAGTTTGTGCAATGTTCAATAGATATTGTAGTGTACTTGGCATGTTTCAAGTTAGGACAAAATATTACAAATCGGTATGTGATGTTATTGATAATCACCTGTGATTCTGTATCCATTTATCTATTAAATATGCTATATATATGCAATTAAACTGCAATACTATGAACAATTTCAGTAAAATAGCTTAAACTATACATCATTAAGCGACAAACGGGAAATTTCCACTCGATAGAAAGAACTAAGATGAGAAATAAGAAGTCAGATTCTCTTCTGTATGAATATAACTACTACTAATATTAATTCTTGCTTCCATCTCTTCCGTTGAGAATCAACGGGCATTTATGCTAGTAAATAAATAAATACGTAAAATACATTCTCTGTGGAGCCTTCTTACATTTCCTTCATCCTTTCGCGTAACCATTGACTAAAAGTCTCCTTTATGCGCATATCGTGTCCTCCCGTACCAATTTTTTTTGGCTCGGTATCGCGTTAATATCCGCGTCGAAGTCTTAAACGATATAGGGGGTTGAGATATGGCACTAATGTTCTCTGTTCACTAATTTCTCTCTGTTTTCTACTCTCTCCTATTTTATTTCGTTACTATTCCGCTAGTAGGTTAATTGATTTCCTCGATTTTTCGTCGTAGTTTCGAAGCTCGACATGTATGTGCCGTGGTTGTTCGTTATTGAAATAATTCCAACCGATGGCAATGTTTGGTGGCAAGGAATCAGCAGCCAGCTTTTCAGCCTCTCGCCTGGTCATCGTAAATTTCCGTAAAGCGATGCACGCGGTCATCATCCCACAGTTTTTACTCAAGATTTTTTGTCTCTAGTCAATGAGGTTTGAGCGTTATGCATTCTTGAGTTTTTCTCCATGGTGTTTTCGCTCCATCGAGTGCTTCATGGGCGTTTAGGAGTTAACTCTGGAACAAAAAGTAGTTTTAATGCATTGCCTGTGATAAATTTCTTGATGTATACATTGAAATACTAGATAGGATTCTATCTAATTCATTTAACCCATGCTTATTCGCGTACGAAAATGGAATTAAAAATAAGTAAAGTTTATTGCTGACTTTTACATGACTTATTTGGAATTCCACTCTTTTTTGTACGCGACATTTATCAAATTACCTGTACCTATCTAAATTGTTACTGAGCTGTAGATTTTAGCCAAAATTTAGTGATAGATAGTTATGATTAATGTTTCTGGTAGTATTTTCCCATGGAACATGGTAGGAACGTAAATACTCTTGATGTCACAATCGAGGCATATTATGACAAAAATAAATGTTTGACATCAAATAATAATTAAAATATTGCACAATTTAGCGCACAAAGTTCATAGTTTATGGGAAGATACCCTTTACCTACTTAATAGTTTTGTAAAAACATCACAAAATTGACGATTTTTTTCTGAATAATTTATAGCTAATACTCAGTCATCATTCGCCAAATTTAACATAGTGCATATCTAGCCTGTTTTTGTGGCGGGTAATCGCTGTAACTCTCCGTGAATGAAACCTTTGCGTTGATCCATCATTCTGGAAAATCCTTACCACCACCTCTACGCATTTCAGTGTGTGCTCATTAGTTAAGACCTGACTAATGTTTATTACTCTCAGTACATTTTTTATGAGACTGTACTTGCTCACGTTTGTAAAACCTGGTTTAATAAATCGTTTAGGCTCTTTTCAATGAATCTGTATCATAAAATGTTAATATCACTTATTGAATCTATTCTTTGTTTCCTCTTTGGCCAAGTTTTAGAACCACGAAACGTGCCTTCCATGTGATAATATTCACTAATCTTTTCTCCTTATATTTTTTTAACTTCCCAATAACTCTCTTATTATAGTTCACGTTTCTCAAGGTGCAACTCATTTGCGTATGTTTTCATTACTTATGCCAGTTTCCTCCAAAATGCTACGCTGGTATTTAACCTGCTCTCTCTCCTCTAATTCATGCCCCTGTTAGCTTCATGCCTGGCCTTCCTTCCACTTAGGGTTATCTTTGTTTTGTGAGGAAGAATTTCTGGTCTCTTCCCTGTGTTAGAGGAGTTGCTCCGTGCATGACGTGGCCTGAGGACTTACTAAGGATATGCCCGATTCACGTTCCGTATTTCATATCCATGAAGCGTGGTTTGGAGGGTAGCGGGAATAGGTTAGTTAGCATTATAATGAGGAATTTGACTCGGCAGCCGTGTTTTTCGAGGCCTTTCTGGCTTTTTATAAGGCATTTTACTGTGCGAATGGCATTTCCCTCTTTGGTAGGAGCAAACGTTTTAACAAATACAAATATAATCATACTATCTCATAATTTTTACTCTGCGGATATGTCCTCCCAAGTGTTGTGTTTCGCACTTTTATTAATATTTGGGATTTTCCTCTTCCATCAGTTTCCCTGTACAAAGAATTACAAATTTGTCACTTGATCATTGTTCTCCATTTATCTATATCCAAAATATCCTCTGTAACCAATCCCCTCCAAACCATGCCTTTTCTTGAGAGACCGTAGGCTTATCCGGTGGATTATATGTATACGAATGCCAAAATCCTTTGCTGCTCAAACGGATTTTGAAATCGCCTAGTAAAGGAGGCTACTGAAATTAGTTTGGGTGAGAAAAACCTGAATAGAGACAAAGGACATACGGTCCGCAAACTTTGGAGACAGGCAATAGAAAAGATACGAAGCGCGCGAAAAGGAATACAAAATCCCAACCAATCAGAAGCCCCCTGAACTGGTTACAAAAGTATAAAAACCAGGCCAGAAACAAACTTGGTACTCGGTTTTGCCCCGATGAAGATGAGCGAGTTGCTCGTCGAAACCTCAGCCTAAGCCTAACCCGGTGTCACAAACGAGAAGACTTCCTCCACTTGTCTTTTCTTACTCCAAAATAAAGAGAAACACCAGATATAAACTTTGCGTTTCCACGTAATATTTTGTCTATTTATCTATTCTGTGGATACGCGTCGTTTTTTATTTGAGGTTTTCCTCAATTTCGCCATGGAATTCCAAGTCTTGCTCTTAACCATCGTTCACATTTTCCTTCTCCGTTTAAACAAGACCCGCGTGGTCTTCATCTTCTTCCATCTGGTTCCCAATTTAGAGCGAAATTGGGAATTCTTTCATCGCTCATCCTGTGAACATGCCCAAACCATCGTAATCTTATTTCTAGATAGTCTGTATTTTATTACTCTTCAAATCCATTATTACTCTTTTATTTGTGGTATTGATTGTGTTCTCTTGTAAGAGACTGTTTCAGGCCTAACTCTGTGGAACCCACTAATTTTTAATGAAAGTGATTGCTTAGTATTTTTCCACGCTATAAATTATTACCATACATGGTTTTAGCGATTCATTGCCATTATCAAGTTACCTTACTAGAATCATATTTATCAAAAAGATTCTTTCTCTTTTTGTTTTCCTCGCAGATCTCCAGAAATCAAATTTTGTGGATCCTAATTCATCTTTTTGTCTCTCATTCATAATCAATGTTTATAGATTCAACCGTAAACCATTAGAGTTTCAAATGTATTCATTTTTTGTGCCGTACACAAATATTAACTTGTCGTAGCTGCGGCATTTCCATTCCAACCGTTAAAATATATTTCTTCGGTCTTGTATCAGTTTTCCCGCTTGCGAAATTGCTTTCTTCGCTGGGGCTTTAATGTGTCTTTTAGTATGAAATAGGTTTAGGTACTTCGCCTGGTTTTGCAATATGTAGTGTGTGGAAGAAAGTCAAAACACCAAACATATTTACGAGACAAGAGCGAATGGTGTGAGAGGTGAGGGGGTGGTGTGAGAAAGTCATGGGTGAATGTGGTCGAAGAGTTTCTCAAGAGGTGGTCTGTGCGATCGCCTCGAAGTCTCTAGAGAGTTAGTTGTTGGAGGAGAGTATGGAATAGGCATTGTGTTTTGGACCACGATTAAATGTTTAAATGGCTGTAGCAGAAGTCAAGAAAATCCTCGGACCGCAAAATAATTCAAGAATCATAGTTCACATTTCTGCCTTAATTAAAGAATGTTATGACTTGAGCCGTTGATGTTTTTGGCGCGGAGTTTGAAATTTAGGCGAAAAATATATTCAAATGTTTTTTTCGAATCTTTTTCTTTCGACTCAACGTAACACCTTGTTATTTGTTAGCAGTTATTTTTAACAATATGAAGTATATTATTTCGCCTTTAGAAGAAAATATGTACTTGTGTAGTCGAATTATTACGTAATAATTTCATATGCCATAAGGATAGGTGTTAAAATAGCAATGAATTTTCAAGAAACGAAATCGGTGTAATGAAATTTTTTTCACTTTTATCTATATTATATATTTATCACTAATAGGAAAAAGCGTGAAAAGTTGCACGCATACCTGTACCTTAACAAAACATCGCTCCAACTACCTTAAGCGATTGATCTTGTGTAAATCATTGGGAAGCCGTGTGAAATTTACCGTAAAAAATCTTTCGCCTGGACCGGAATTCGCAACCAGATCCCTCGATTTCGTGCCGGGTGCTTTATTAATTAATTGAGCTACACAGTCGTTGCGGATCTAGGTTCGAATCCCAGTCCAGGCGAATGACATTTTATCGCGTGATTTCTCACATTCCTCCATAATAGGCTACGCCCGTTGAAGTTTCCTGCTTTATATTTTTCAGTTTCTGAATGACTGGGCTGTCAATCCCTTTTCCTTGCTAGAAAATTCCGTACAAAGTTCTGTAGAGCATAAGGTATAGCACGGAAATCGTCTGTCGTTAAGTAGGACGTGTCCTTTTATTTTGAGGATATGTACAGAACGTGAGCGCGTAGCTCATGCTCCGGAGTAGTAGTTTCGGTAGAATAAGAGGAAGCCCTGGGAAATCCCCGGAAACTTTCCTGGCATTCCCTAGTAAGTGCTCTCTCTTCCGGAGGAGTTTAAGGAAAGCACTGAATGTGGTCAGTTGCTAATGTCAGGTTGAGGATTTCACAATGGTGAACTCAGTACTTATAATTATAAGTGAAGAAACTAACTTAATCTAAAAAATATGGATTTAAGAAATTCCTACTGAATATCTTCTCTCGATTATGGCCGTCTAGGGATGACGTAAAGTAACCCAGCGCATTTATTTTCGTTTCTTACTTCCGAATTCCTTTTTTCTCTCATAGACGTCATAATCCTTTCGCTTTTTTCTCCTGCATGTTTCTTCTGTTCCGAGGAATTTCTACAGAATGTAATAAAGAAATTCTACGGAATGTGCTAAGGAATTTCTACAGGAAATTTGCTAGGGAATATTGTAGAGATCCGTTAAATAAAAGTGTTTGGATATGTTAAGGAAATCCTGGGGAAATTCCGAGGGAATTCTGTAAAAATATATTGTTAATAAACTATTAAATATTTTCTAGCGAGGAATTGGTTATCGCATCATCATCATCGCAGAATTGGCCACTGGAAGGGACCGTGGGACTCTCCATAAATCCCAGGGGAGGCCTTCATTTCTTTAACCCACTTTCCCACCCTAGCTGAGCTCAGGCTCTCCGGTGGCGAGTACCACCAATTTATGTGACACCTGTGACTTATTGCTAAAGAAATGTAGCTACCCATTAGGTCGATCATCAATCTGCTCCAATTGGTTGACCTCTAAGTCGGAGAACTTCGTGAATGGCTATTTATCTATCACTTCTTCTTAACGACAGTTGAAAACTATATCACATTAGATGGAGTATAGGGATGTGATTATACGAGCCTTGGCGCAAGGGTGAATGGATGTTGCACCACGGCAATGATACTGCTCATTCAACCCTAATTATTTGTGAGTTTTGCATATGGGATTTCTGTCCTTCATCAGCCACATACTCACCCCCTGCCGCCTTTTTTCTCTAGCCTAGGTTCAAGTTCCCCCTCAAGGGAGGAAGATTTGTTACAAACGAGGAGATGAAACAAAAATCGTTGGGGGTTCGCAAAAGAAATCTAAAAGAACGTGTTGTCTCAACGGTGGAAGCCCCGTTATGAGAAATGTGTGGCAAAGAACAGGGATAGTTATTTGAAGGGGTGATGGTGGTTGAAAGATTGTAGAGCTTTTATCATTATTTTTTCCTGGATCTTGTTTCTCTGACCTCGTAAATAGAAATGTACTTTTTGTAGATAGGTTTTGTAATGACTATTCGTAAATAGGTTTTGCAATGTGTGCGCCTGATGATTTGGTTGCCTGAATTGAATAACCTCTTCTATTCTTGTGCCTGTTGAATGAAACACGTCATTTCTGTGGTGTTCTGTGCTGGCAATAAGTTTATAACGGTTAGAATAATTAAATAAGATGTGGTTTCCTTCATAATTGTCGTCTTTTGCAGTTTTTGCGTGCATCTACCCATGAAACTGAGTCAAGGTTGAGTATTTCTGCTTCGTTGATTCAAAATGAAACATCGTTTGTCTAGCGTATAATTCAGTATTCGGTCCCCGAAAGCATGATTTGTAATTTATTTCGTGAGAAACCAACTCCCGAAGAGAAATCCGAACGGGTCGCAGTTTTCTCTGTCTTTTGCTTTATTCCATTTCATGCTTCGTCGTTCGCAAAATTTCTAATGATGTTTCATAAATCAGAATAGCTTTCCCTGTGAGAAAGCTTCGTGCAATTTCGGCGCATAGTTCTTGCGAATGGAGTTCGCCAGCTTCCGACTCCTCTTTGATTTTTTGTAGCAATTTCGCATTTCTCTCCATTTCGATGGCAATATCATTCCCTCACGCATAACTATCAGAAAGTGTTCTTTTCCTAGTCCATTAGCTTTCCTTTTTTTATTCGTTGCAACGGTATCAACTCTCGACAGTTGCCGACGATGGCTGAAAGGATTAAGAAGTTAATTATTGGAAATAAGGGGGGCGAACATTTTCCCCAGGATTTGCAGACTTTATACTTTTCTGCTGGAGGTGATTTTTTGTGTATTTTTTTATTTATAATATGACTAATTACTGGTCTGTAGTGTGCTAACATTTGTGACGAGATTCTTGTGGCGAACTATCGCTGGGAATGCGAGGGTGCGAATAAAGTAACTGCAGTAAAAAGAAACACCATGCCTAATAATTCGCTGTGGGAGATCTTATCTCGATTATTCCTCAATTACTCACGGCCTAGGTAAGAGTGATTTCATTGGACTCGGAAACATTAATCCTGTGGATCCTTCTACTTCCTTACAATTGTTACTGCAGTGGGAAGTATTACAAGTAATTTTATCCTTGAAGAAGCACATAATTCTTGGAGTGAATTTTTTTAAATGCATAAATATTTGCCAATCAAACGGAACATTAAATTTTGCTGCGTTGTTACTTTTTAAGGTCCACAGCTCGTCTGCTACGAAACTGATAGCTGATCAGTCTCCAGGCAGCCACGTTGCGGTCGGCTTTCTGGTTGAAATTGTTAGCAAAAGTTACGAAAAAGGCACGAGAAGAAATGTCGTGATTTCGCACCGTACCCTACGTAAGAAATCATTGCGTTCTGTATTTTTGGCCAAAATAATTTCGTTTCATACCGCAATTTCACACCGCTCTGCACCCTATTAGAACGATTGCAATCAAGGATGCTATAGTGATATCGAAGTATGGTGGCAGTGGTGCAGAAGACCCTTTTTAGTGGAAGAGTCAATTTCCTACGAATTGGCTTCGCAATGGGGAGTTTGGTAATCACCGCGTTTGACCAGTAGGGTCCCCTGGGTCCCTCGACGGCATGCTCCGCTCAGGCGGCTGCCACCAAGTTTCGCTACCCTTATACTGCCTGGATTGGAACCCGGCCGTGGGGGGTTGTGTTTGAAATGTTCAAGATAATTCCGATCACGTAACTATGGAGTCACGTGGTACAATCTCGAAGGGTTCGAGATTTTGATGTATTTGAACCACTCATAAATATTTTTAATTGTAATTTAATTTGTAACTAATCATCATCATCAGGCTCATTACTCATCGAAACCCGGGCCGTGTATGTTATGTAATGAAGAAGTGGTTTCTGTAAAAGTTAAATTATTTAAAAATTACAATGATATACCACAAGGTTACACTAAAAAAAGATAATTTTACTCGTAAAAATCTCACTCCGCCTTTCCGATCGAGTGTTTCTCACGGAAATAATGTTGATGGTGTTGAATATCTTGATTCGAGACGCAATTAACAGCATATCAGGCATCCATCCGAGTGGTTAAAACTCACCAAAATCTCCAAAAGTTCGTTGTTTACCACGTGACTCCTTAGTTACGTGATCGGAATTATCTCGAACGGTTTAAACACAAATCCCTTTCTTTGGGGATGGGAAGCCAGTACTGTTAGCAACAACCCCAACCAGATCCCCACAGATTTCTGTTCCTTCTCATGACTAAGTGTTGTAAACCTTTCCTCCTTTTACATTCCAGTTCGATGCGGAGTTTCGGCGCTTCTCGCTCAAGAGGGACGATTACCCTCCAGTGGTGCATTCCCCCGGGAGCGCGGGCAATGGCGCCTCGCCGACGGCGGCGGCAGCCGCTGCCGCGTCCCCCACTCCCCCCTCGGCCGCCGGCAAGTTCGAGGAGTTCCGCTCCATGGTGGAGAGACTGCACAACCTCTCCGACACACCGTTCCTCCTAAGCTACACGGACCCCAAGGACGGAGACCTCCTGCCCATCAACAATGACGACAACTTCTACAGGGCCGTCCAGAATGCCAGGCCTCTCCTGCGCGTCATCGTCCAGCGCAAGGGTAAGTTCAAACTAAGGGGTTTGAATCATAGATTAAATTAGAGAATAGGTAGCGAGTAAGTTTCATGTGCCGTGTAAACAACTATAAGCCTAGCCTCAAGTTGGCAAACTAGATATCGATTTGAGAGGGGAAGATAGAATTCTCGTATTTACAGTGGTACCTCGACTTTCGAACTTTGTTACCCCCTTAACGAAAGGTGGCTAAATGTCCACCGTGTTACGTCCCATCGAAACCGTAGATTAAAGAAGTAAAGATGGATGCAACCAACCATACGGTACGACACGTCAGGGGAATAATGATGCCATTAAAATGCGCAATTGGCCATATTGGATGGATCAGTTGTGTATTTTATGCGCCGAAAGATATTGGTATCGGAATTGTCGCGATTCCATGATGATATGTCTAGACAAGTGAAAAATGGAAATAAGCACTGCATTTTTCATAAAATTATGGTCAAATAACTCGCGATTGCTATGTTGGGTGGATCATTTCTCGCGAAAAAACTGGGTTCACTTTAGCGCGTCAAGACCCCGTCTACTCTCTTATTCAATCTATGGTTTAAACTAAGGGGTGAAACCATGAATTGAAGAAGAGAATAGATGGAACCACATGGTGCGACTGCTCAGGGGAATATTGAAGTCATTAAAGTGCGCAATTGTCCATAATGAATGAACCATTTCTTTTGCTAATACGCCCAAAACATGTGCATCTGTAGCGGATTTGTCGCGTTACCGTAATGATTTGTCTATTAAAATGTGATATTGAAATAATTTACGATGAAAGCCTTGCATTGTTCGTAAAAATTTATGGACAAATTGCGCGCAATAGCTATCTGTTTTGATAGCTTACTGTTAGCAAAAAACGGACTTCATTTACGTGCGTCAAGACAACAATCACTCCCCTCTTCCGTCTCTAAACGATGTGGTGTAACCTTAGCTGTTGGTGCTCCTAAATTGGGTGGATTATTTTTCGCAAACAAAACAGACCTAAATGTCATGGGTCAATGCGACGTCTACTCTCTTCCTCGACCAATGGACCATGCGGTGTAGTCTTAGCTGTATATAATTTATTCTGCCTATACTGATAGCCATATGTACTTAAGATTGGTCTAAAATCTCAGCTGATAGAAAGCTTATGGGTGCCGTTATAATTCAAAATCGTTAAGATATACCCAGAACCTCTGATTTATTGCTCCCGGCGTATTTGGCAGAGAGATGGTTGAAGTTGAAAAACTAAGGCTCGGTATTTCCACCTACCGATAATTAGAGATATCCTGTCTACAGCATTATTCGCCGAAAAACTTTTATTTTACTATTTACCAATGTCCCGACAAGGCCTATGTCGCCGACAAATTTATGGACAACTTATTCGGAATATTGGCTGATCGATAGCCGCGATAACATATTGTCGGGAGGATGAGTCGGAGAAAGCGTGAACCATTATTTAAAAACTTTACATTTACGTTACCCTAATACTTGTATATATAATATTTATTCTTGTTTTTTTACAAATTATGAAACTAAATGATTCTATAGCTTTTGGATTGAACACTTGTGGTAGATTCTGCCATCTACGCCGGCTATTTTTCTGCCCTATTGTGGCATTACAGGATTTGTTTTCTTATATTTTATATGCAGTGAAGAGCCTAACGAATACAGTCGACAAGGGTGAATACTGCCGTTCTCTTTGTCTTCCCCGTTTTCTCAATATTTACAATGTTAACCAAAGGAAACCTTCATGCTCTGAGTCAACATTTTGTCCTGTATTATTCTGAGATCAATGTTTGCAAAATTATGTTGAACAATACCTCTGATTTTTACTCGCGCGTAATACCCGATGTTTTCAACGGAGGGAGAGGCTCGTGATTTTCGTCAAAATCAGCACCCGGAATCCAAAACAAAAATGCATCAAATATTTATCTTGCCACGTTCATTCGCCAATATTAACGCTCGTCTTCAACCAATTACATTTTGATGTTTCTCTTTCACCCGGTAAATTTAAAGGCATTGCTATTGATCGAATACATAACTGGAGGACAATTTTCCTGCCGACAATAACGGTCATATGAACGCTCCTGTGATTTTGTCGGCCAGTTATTCTTATTTGCAGGATAACTGTCGTAGGATTTGTTGGGAAATGAAAGAACCGGGCCTAAGATGTTTTCTAATCATTTTTGCGAGATGTACAAACGGTTTATATGAGCAAATTTGTATTCAACTAAACATGTTTATGATATAGTAAAGCGTTTATATTTTTTTATAATATTTATTTAAAATAAAATATTGTGCGAATGACGATTAATTATTATTTAATTTACGACGACGAAGACGACAATTAAAACTATACTTCTCCTTTCATCAAATTACATACTACATATTGTAGACCGCTAACGACCTGTAGACCTGGTACGACGTGAATACCCAATATTGTAACCGGCCCCAAACGCTTGCTAGTCTTTTCCTCATGAGTTGTGACGTCTTGCTCTGTCTACGTCTTCAAGGTTCTTTTGGGAAAACCCTCGTCTCTAACCTTTCTCATCCCAATCCCTTTTTTTGTGTCGTTAACTCCTCTGCGAAACTTCCAGGCTATATGCGCGAATTCGGCTGATTAGCGAAA
Organism: Pyrrhosoma nymphula; assembly: GCA_963573305.1. Taxonomy (NCBI): domain Eukaryota; kingdom Metazoa; phylum Arthropoda; class Insecta; order Odonata; family Coenagrionidae; genus Pyrrhosoma; species Pyrrhosoma nymphula. Next base: position 111,618,660 of record OY754330.1, on the reverse strand, counting down.
TAAAATGATTTTTCCGCGGAAAAGTTCTTTCGCGCGCGTGAAAAACCTTTTTTTTTTAATCTTCGAGATCTTTTTTCACGTAGTATGTTGAACACAACTCGAATTTACGAGAAAATGGCATCGTTTGTGAGAGGTTTCTCATGCCGAGACAAGAGCGGTTTTGGCGTCCGTGTATTTCATTGAAATACAAGAGAATACTATTTTGGGTTAGTGGTAATCTTCTGGGACCATGTCCCAGGTATACGCTAGTTGGGTGTGGTGCACCTCGCGAAGGGTCTAAATCCGAAACCCTTTCCCGAGCACTCGGCCCAACGCTGGTCTCTCTCCCCGACCCTCGCGGTGGGGTGCTACCGCAATAAAAACTGACCCTACCCAGTATAATTTAAACTTTAACAACTACGCCATATTGTAACAAATGCTATTTTTCATCGTACTTCTGATAATCGTGCAAGTACGCACGTCTTTTAATCGTTGTTCTACGATGAAAAATAACCGTTTTATAGATTTTCGTAAAAATGTTAAACATTTTGGTTGTAAAATGGCAACGTCGCAGTGAATTGGAGGCGGTTTCGCGAAGTTTGAATACGTCTTGGGTATTTTCTGACGCTTTCCTCATTGTTTATACGTACGTCTATTGAGTGTAGTTTTGTTTGTGGTGTTATTGACGTCGATTAATGATATTTAACGCTGTGTTTATCGAGTTGTTATCGAGGGAATGTTTCCAACATTACCTGTCGCCCATTTTTATTGGTAAATCAACACTTTGTCCGCGATCGCATCAGAATTTCCTGATCCAAAAACTTACGTCGTTGTCTAATCCCCAAAATAATAATTTATCAAATGTACAAAATATCTACATCTACAAAGTATCCTGAAAGCCCCTTCAAGGGTGTATGGCAGGCGAGTAGTCAGCAACATGCATTCCACTAAAACCTAAAGTTATGGTAACTACGAATATTGATGCATTAGCATAAATCGGTTGTTCTCCGGTAATGCTTGTCACGAGGCGAAGGCTCAAGGCTCACAAGCATGCACTACACTACAGATATGTTACCTATGGTAGAGGGACCGTTATTATTTATGTATTTTTCTACTACATAAACGGACACATTCAGAAATTGCGTTGAAAACATGCGCGGCGGGATTAAGTGCTTGGTAGCAGATAAGGATACAAGTATTAGGGAGTACTACAACTACCTACAGCTACATGACCTATCGATGAACCTAGTTAAATATCTCATTGGCAGCTGTTATGGTCTCATTTCGTTCGCGGGAAAATGAAATTATTAATCCATCCGTTCTGCAGCCTGTTAAGAGGTAACCTTATTTCCCTAACTTTATCGTCACAATTATGCATTTTTACAATTATTTACAGTTATATGTTGAAGGACTCTGCAAGAGATAGATGTGAGCGATATCGGACGGTGGTTCGATGGCTGTTCCCTATCACCACATTTAGGAAGAAGGAAGGTAGTTTCATGACAAGAAATCCGGCTGCTACAGGACAAAGCTCTTTCCAGGTCTGCTAACGTTATTTATTTTCTTGGCTGTTATTCGACTAGGTACTCATTTAAATATTTGTAGCAGGCTTGTGACTAATCTCCACTCTTCGAGCAGACACGAATTCAAAACGAATTCCTCGCTGCCGAACATAAATGGAATTGAACATGATTTCAATCGAGAAATAATGAAATAAAATGGAAATTGAGTGCCAATAAATCATCCCATAACTTTCTCCACAAAATGAGTCAAATTAGGCAAAAACATCAATATATTTAGTTTTTGCAAAGGATTTTTCTCTATCTATCAATTAAATGAATTATTTCAAGTTTGAACGCTAAATTAGTACAAATAACTAGCACTCTCCTTTACAAGGATGCTTAGAAACTGTATTTGGTGAACTATTTATCATTAGAAATATCATGATATTTTTAGGTATTTAACGGGATTCCTCCATTTTACTTCTGAATCAATCCCTCCACCTTATCCTGGGTTTCCCTCTCTCAGTTTTCCCGGGGTATATTAATCCTTTGGCCACCTTTCTGAAATATACCTCGAAACGCCGTTCCACAATTCCAAACCGTGTAAAACGATAGTGTATTATACTGCATTATCGCTTGGATTTTGAAATTATGGTTCATTTCGTGGTGTATAAGATTTTATCTGGCCTGATTAGTGAAAGAATTAAACTATATGCAGAGGAGAGAATACCAAAGCGGATTTCGGACTGGCGGGGGCACTACTGATCAAATATTTGGTCTTTTACAAATAAATATGTCATTTGTTAGTCACAATAATTTGGATAATATCACATATTTATTGGAAAGTCCTTGAACATATAGGTAATTGTAAATAAATGTAACAATAAATAATTGTGACGATAAAGTTAAGGATTAAAGTTAAAAGGATTTATAATGTCATTTTCCCGCGAACGGAAAGAGACCATACCAGCTGCCAACGAGGCTTTTAAAGTTTTAACTAGGTCTGTCGCTAGGTAGTGCAGCTCTCAGTAGTAGTAGCACTCCCTAATTCTTGTATCCTTATCTGCTACCTAGCACTTACAGCACGCTGTGCATGTTTTAAGCATCATTCTTGAATCTTTGTCCGTTTATGTAGTAGAAAAATACATAAAAAATAACGGTCCCTCTACCATAGGTAGCATATCTGCAGTGTAGTGCATGCTTGTGAGGCTTCGCCTCGTGACAAGCATTACCGATTTATGCTAATGCATCAATATTGGTTGTTACACTAACTTTAGTGTTTAGTTGAATGCATGTTGGTGACTTCTCACCCCCTGTCACACACCCTTCTACATCTACATCTACAAAATACCCTGCAATCCACCTCAGGGGTGTGTGGCAGGGGGTGAGTAATCACCAACATGCATTACACTATACCCTAAAGTTAGTGTAACTACGACTAATTATGCATAAGCATAAATCGCTAATGCTTGTCATGAGGCGAAGCCTCACAAGCATGCAACACTACACTACAGATGTCATCAAAATGGAGAGTGACCTTCAATATACATGCATTCTACAACTACACAGATGGACAGGGACTCAAGACCCATGTAGAAAACATGCTAGGCGTGCTGTTAGTATGTACTAGGTACTATGCACTACATACTACCCCGCAAGCCGCCTCAAAAGGCGAGTGGCGGGGGGTGTTAGGACACCAGCCGTTTACATATAAAAAGGAAACGCTCTAATGAAATTACGCCTTGCATTTATTAAAGTCCCTTATTGTTCGGGGGAAAAACGAATTCCCATACCTATCCGTTCGGCAAAATATCTCTCTCAATTTATCGTTTCTGTCGGACCTGGAAATATAGTGGGGTTCTAATATGATGTTCTCCGTGTCGCTCTGAAAGATATCTATTCTCAATTGCTCAAGTAATCTAACAATAAGCCTAGCGCGCAGCCTCCGAGTCTCTAGCGGCTCCCAGCCTAGTTCGTTTAACATCTGCGTAACGCTGTCTGTACGCCCGTAGCAGTTTTTGACAAATCGCGCAGCTTTCCTTTGTATTTTATTAAGTTCCCGAATTAAGTCTTTCTGCACCGGATCGCATATGCTTGCTGCATATTCAAGGTGTGGCCGGACGAGTGCGAAATAGCACCTCTCTTTTACTTTTTCATCTGAAAATCTTCCCACATTACGCTTAATATCCCACGATAGGTTCGAGGTAATCATAACTCCCAGATACTTAACTTCATCTGTCGCCTATATCTTAGGTACCGTGTCGAAAGCTTTATTAAAATCTAGGAATAATGCATTAACTTGTGTTTTCGATTCACCAGATTTGAGAACGTCATGAAGAAAGAGTGCCAGCTGTGTTTCACATGATCTATCTGTCTGTACTCTACTCTAGTCTGTTTCCCTTTTTGAATATCGGTGTAACGTTTGCAATTTTCCATTCTATTGGTATCTTTCCTTCAGACAATGACTTCTTCAATATTATGTCTAAGAACGGTGCGATCTGTGGCGCTAATCCCTTGAGGTGGCCTGCAGGATATTTTGTAGATGTATATGTAGATAACCTCCAGCGTACAATGCTGACGATTGGCAATATCTTTCGCTGGAAATTGCCATGGACCGTATCTGATGTGTTCCCCAATGAGCTGGTGAATACGCTTTGAATCTAGTAAGTAGTTCAATAAGTTAGCTTTGTCCAAGCTGCTTGATAATATTTCACCTTTGTCGTTTCTTAGTGGATTAAATGTTGATCTATTGCCTTTAACTTCCCTCACGTATGACCAAAAGACTTTAGGTTTATCCTGTAACTGTTATCCTAATATATTTCTTTTAAAATCGACGACCATTTGCACCTGGAAAACGATCAGCGTGTCTACTACAACGAACACAAGATACAAGATAGGTTACGAACTCCTCAAATGACCACGCTGACAGTTTTTCTTCAGGTATTGTGGTTTCCTTATAAAATAAGTTCAATGTTTTTCACACCCGTTGAATTTCAACGGGTACCTTCGGCTAGTTATCATTGAAAAATATTAAAAATCATATAACACGTACTAGATACGTCTGCTTCTTCACCACGGAGAAAAATCGGAAGGGATGGGGCAAATACGAATGGAAGTGCGGCAAGAAACAGAATGGATGCAAATTTAGTGCCAATGCGGTTTTGTTTAGACCACTTTTCCGGATTCCTTTATTTATTTTCATGGTTCCCTATGAAAGAAATGCCAGAGAAGATCCGATAAGCAGTCTCCTTTCGCCGGGTGGAGTAAATGACAAGGGTGGTAGTAGGGTAAGGGGAGGAAACGTGGACTCGTTATCCGAGTTAACGACCATGGGTGCGAGGCGCTTTTGAGACAGCGGGAGGTGAAGGGTGGGGAAATGGGTAATGTCGAGGTGGGGTGTAGTCACTCATCACTCTGTCTTTGTAAAGACATTTTTGAATCTAAGTTTCCCCCTGTACAGTTTTTGGGTTTCCATAGCCCTCAAATCGCAACGGGGCAACCGCTTCCTTCGCTCAAAACCCACCACGCAGCGCTCGTAATCCACAAAGATATCTACCGCCGTGGCCTTACAGTGGGATGACCCTTGGATGCATTAATGAGTTTCTGCCTAATAGCAGACGAGTGTGACAGCAACATTCTGAGTATCGTTATTCTGAATATCGATTTTTTGGAATGAATGGATTTCATATTACTTTCTATTCCACGACTTATTAATAGACTGCATTTTGTGTTTAAATAGCACAGCTTAGATAGTCAAACCTAGTTAAAAGCCTCATTGGCAGCTGTTATGGTCTCCTTTCGTACGTTTTTTACAATTATTTACGCATTATAAACGCATATGTATAGAAAATCATAATAGTAAATGAATAGTTGTTGGTATTTACTTCACTAGATTCAACTTGGCCAGCCAGCAGGTCAAGAAGAAGTCACCACTCAACAGAAGAAATAAACCACTCTTCTGACATTACTGATAGGAAAATTTCCCTGACAGTGCCATCTGTGGCAAAAATATACTGCATATGTCTTCATTATTTTATTTGAAAACCGCAGAATAACTAAAAGGCCAAGAAAGGCTTTCAATTCTATCAAATCTAAGGTTTTAAGTTCAGGCTGACCCTTTCATAATTCTCTTAAAATTTGAAGATTAATGCTCGTCTTATGCAATATCAGTTGCTTCATTCCTTTATCAAAAATCTGAGGCCAATAATCTATAGGTTCAACTTCCTTACCTAGTGATGCATTGGAATCCTTCAAACTAGGGTTTTCGGTGACGATGTTATGCAATGGAGTACAAATTTTCCTCTTCGACTCTCTGGATGACCACCCAAAGCGATGTCTCACTTAAAAAATTGTCTTTGCTTGGGGAAATCGTTGTTCACTACATCATTTCCCAATTACCCAATGGAGATTTTTACCCCTTTAGGGCGAAAATGCGTGTAGCAGTAGCCAGAATTCTAAGGAAAAATGTGTGTAACGATACTCAGAATGTTGCCGTCATACTCGTATTCTATTAGGCAGAAACTCGTTAATGCATCCATGGGTCATCCCACTGCAAGGCCACGGCGGTAGATATCTTCGTGGATTACGAGTATTACATTATTAGTAGCAGGCTTGTGACTAATCTCCACTCTTCGAGCAGACACATTTGTTCAAAACGAATTCCTCGCTGCCGAACATAAATGAAACTGAACTGAAAAATGAAAATTTATTAACATAATACTATTGTTTACTATGTTTATACTGTGGAACAAGTCACATAAGTACATATTAAGAATTTGGCTACTTGGTATGATTAGTAACAGGTATTCATTGACAAAGATCACTTTATACAAAACTAAGAAAAATAAACACACTGACTGTGGCAACAGCGTTATCATTCCACCGTACTGCAATCAGATCAGAAGAAATGGAAAAACTTATAGAGCCCCTGTTCGTCTTCTTCCAAGCCGTCTTGTCAGGGAGCTTCGTATCCGTCCCAACTCGATTTTCTATCATTGTACCTGTTCCTCCAAGCCCCTTCTTTGTCAGCTCTGTTAAAAGCTCTAGTGACGTAACAAGACTATCGAAATAGAGTGTAACTCCTTTTTCTACACCAATATGCTTGGCTAAACCTAACACAACTTTCCCCCTTTGTCCTAACCCAGTATCAGGGAGGTGAGCGGATGCACCACAGTACGGCTCAACATGCTGAACATAGCCTTTTGGATTAGTAGTAACCCATAACATAAATCCAAAGCGTATGGGCTTCCCTCGAATAAACTGTTCGCTGCCAAGACGCCCGTAATAGGGAATCATACTCTCATAGATGCTCAAACTGTTCCCTGGATCTATCTGCTTGTATGCCTTGTTGAGGAAATCAAATAATTGACGTACCTTGTCAATGCGATCACTCCCATCGTTAGCATCATTATCCGCTAGGTAAAGGTAGCGATGTACATTCTCGAATCTGTTTCGCCTTATGGCATCCGTAACTATCTGGACGTGGCAATCAAGGTCGACTTTCCAGTACATTCTTTTCTGAGGTAGACGGTGGTAGCCGGACAACAGCATTACTCCTATTAACGAGTGTATTTCGTGATTGGTTGCTTCAAAGTCGTACACAAGATGTTGAGCAACATATCGATTAGTTTGTACGACTATGTGGTTCACTAAACTGTCTGCAAAAATGCTTTGAAGGCATCAAAAGGAGATTTTACATGTTCGCGCAAATAGTCGTCTGCATTGGGCCAGTAATGAGGCGATGGACTTTCAATTTTAGCGGTAAAATCACTAGTTTTCTTTCCAAGATCGCGAGGGGTAACAACGCTTACGCTTCTTAGTTTTCTTGAGGGTCATTGTTTTTGATGACTCACACATTTCACTTAAATTGCTCCTTCCACTTTGAATCAACCTTTCCTCAGCCTCCTCGGAGAAGTTGGCAAGAATATCAGATTGCAGTATTCAAGCAGAAAGATGACTTAAGTCTCCATCTACCTCCCCGTCAGAAAGATCGGAATCTTGATCGCTAATCACTCCCTTTTCTTTGATAGGTGGGCTATTAGCAATGCTGTCGGGAGAAATATCATCCTCCACTAAGGCATCGAGAATCTCGTTTTTCGGGACCTAAAAGCGAATGTATACAATTTTTTAAGATGTGTAATAAAGTAAATAAAGCCAATATTTAAATTCATATACGAAATTACTCATCGGTATCACGGAGGTATTGCCTCGAATTATGATTTTTGCCATATTTCTTATGCTTCTCAAACTAATGAAATCAGAATAGAGCTCAAAGAATGTGTAAATTGCATGATAATGGTTTATTATGATGATAAAACAAATTATTAATTTTCCATCATCATTAGGAAACAATATAGTATTATCCCAAAGTGCACTGATTGGTAGCCGCTGATGGAATAATATCTAAATATCGATATTTAAAAAAATATATGATACAAATATGCCTTATGTAGCATAAACACAAAAATTACCCACTTATGATTTAAAAAAATACTAATGGTTTACTAATAGCATTTGAAATTAGAAAAATTCTGAGAAACGGCGTCTTTTCCCAATATTATTTATTAATTGCCATCGACTTTAAAATTGGCACAGAAAAATAATATATCCACGTATATGCATATTATTTTGAATAAATACTTAATAATGTATTCACTAGGCATTAACATGAAAAAAATTACGAATACGAAACATAAAAAGGCTTTAACTTACATTTCATAGAAGGTTGTCAAGTCAACACCTGGAGGGACTGCAGTGATCCAATTAGCACGCGAAACACAATCAAACTGACGAGTGACGAGTATTACCAGTCAATAATGTAAGGTCTAGCAAAGGCACACACGAAGAATCGGATGAATCTGTTACAAAGTGAACGTTATCTAAGGCAAAACGTGGCATGGCAACTAAAGTTGCCGACGGGCACTAATGGGAGCGGACCAAGTGTGATGCGATCGCGGACAAAGTGTTGATTTACCAATAAAAAAGGGCAACAGGTAATGCTCGTATAAACAATGAGGAAAGCGTCAGAAAATACCCAAGACGTATTCAAACTTCGCGAAACCGCCTCCAATTCACTGCGACGTTGCCATTTTACAACCAAAATGTTTAACATTTTTACGAAAATCTATAAAACGGTTATTTTTCATCGTAGAACAACGATTAAAAGACGTGCGTACTTGCACGATTATCAGAAGTACGATGAAAAATAGCATTTGTTACAATATGGCGTAGTTGTTAAAGTTTAAATTATACTGGGTAGGGTCAGTTTTTATTGCGGTAGCACCCCACCGCGAGGGTCGGGGAGAGAGACCAGCGTTGGGCCGAGTGCTCGGGAAAGGGTTTCGGATTTAGACCCTTCGCGAGGTGCACCACACCCAACTAGCGTATACCTGGGACATGGTCCCAGAAGATTACCACTAACCCTATTTTGTTCTCTGTGCGGTGTGGCGGGTGGTTGTTTTTTTATAAGTAAGGCACTGGGTTTTTTTTTCAGTGAAGGGATTCATCTCTTTGAGGCCCTAACCTGCAAGAGGATGAGACTCCTCCGTAAGCTTTTATGGTTTCTTTTTGTGTGTTCCTGCTTAGACTTCTTCGGCGCTTAAAATTTTAGGAAGTTCTTAGACTCTTATGATTTTCTCATGATGGGTGGTTTTAGATTCGTTTTGGATTGTCTCTTGGGCTTTTCCTTTAACGCTCCGGCCATATATTCCGTGATGTCCCAAAAATTTACTTAGGGTCAATCATTTTGTCACCATCGCTCATTTTCTCTCCGAAAATATTCTACTACAGTCTATTGCTGTCTCCCTCAGCTCACACTAATTCCTGCAATTCACATAGGCACGTTTTTCTCACATTTCTCACTATATTGTTCTAACATTAAACCGTCGGATCTATAATTTGGCCTCTGGTTGCAAATTATCGTGAGAAAACGTGAGTGATTTATCGTAATCATCTTGTGATCTCGTAATCAACTTGAACATTATTCCTATTTACTCGGCATTGTGGCGGACTACTTTCGCAATGTTTTTCATCAACCACTTGTATAGAAGCTTTTGCCTAATAGTACTGGGTATGTGCTGAGACTTCTGTATTTTATTTTGTTAACAAAACTAATAGACTAATTCGCTCTTGCGTACTAAGCTTTCTACCCTAAGTTGTTCTGATCTAATTGGATTTATAATTGGCGTTCATTTGGCATGGCTCGTTGTGCGGTTTTTTTGGTGAGCACTCGCATGCGCGACCAATATTTTACTCTATCCTGAGGTCCGTTGTTTCGTGCCCCATAAATCAGGTGTTCATATATTTTTCGGTTTAAGTGTCACCTCCATGCCTCCATGGTCGGAAATCGTTTTCTAAGAGGGCCAATTAAAGGGTGACAATTCTTTTCAAGGGTAGTTTCCCATCTTAGGGGGAGTCATGACCTTAATTACCGAACTCTCGCGGACGTTTTAATATGTCGTGCCAATTAAAAGAATTGTTTCATCCCCATCACGTCCGATTACCACTTCCCATTGTGGTGTGGTGACCTCTCGAGCAACCAACCTACAGAGAAAGCTGCCTGTGGTCGATTCAGTAGTTGATTCACGTACATAACCCGTGTATCCTTCGCGAAGTGCGTTATGCTGCTTTGTGTTTACATTCCGCGAACGCTCAGTTGGAGGTTTCGCATCATTTGGAATCGCTGGAGCTTCTCAACTCGAGCAACCTCCAGCTCCGAAGCCAGCCGGTTTTTTTATAGTTTCTTAGAAAAAATCATCAGTCTTCGGAACTAAGGTTTTTAAGCTTAGGAACTCCTCCTTCGCTTCGCCTCGTAGAATAGTCTTTAAGGACTAGTCAATGTGGGCCAAGGATTTTGTTTGGCGCGCGTTTAGAAGTGGGACTTGCTATCGAACACGGGCGGATTGGGGTCAATGTTTTGGGCGCGTAACGATGGCATTGCCGTGTTGACATTGCTGATATTTCGCCGACACCCAGTTCCGTGTTGAAGTTTTGACGTTTCGTAGTTAGCGGGCGTGGCGACCGTAATGGAGACCAGATTTCAATCTGGACTTTCATTACCCTTGTTCCGGAGGCCAGACGGTGGTGGCGGCGGTCTTCATTAGTCCCTAGATTGAGTGCGAGATAACCTGTTGCCCCTTTGTGCAAATCCGGGAGCCGCGTTTGAATACAAATGGTGGCAGCACAGGCGTCACGAGAGCAGTAACTTACGCTAATCGGAAGTGGAGTGTGACCAAGAGAAATGGAATTTCCGTTATCGGATGAGCTTTATTCTTTTAAATCCTCTGGTGAATCGCTCAATTGTTTTATGGCAGTGGAATGTCAAGGTTGCGTGCTGATATCAGCAGTCCTGTTGATGTAATACTTATAGCTTATGCTAAATACGCATAATTACGATGCGAAGCTAACTATTAGCTCTCATGACGGCAACACCCTCCTTGTTACGTTGTTGCGTTGTACCCTCCCGGTTTCTAAAGGTTAGTTTCGCCATTTCTCTGCTTGTCCTCTATTTCTTGCGGAGTTAGTGATACAAATAGTTTCCAATGAATCAAAGTAGCATTTTATCCTTCATCGCGAAACAATGAAATAAATTGCTGTGTGGAATTTCATAACCAAAAAAGTCTTGATATCTTGAGGAATTCTCTACAAAATTATGACTTCTGTGAGTTTTTGAGTTCTACAGTGGACCAAAAATAACGATTTCTTCAATCTTGCTAACAGGTACCTGGCCAACTTCCTATGTGCATTTCTTTAAAGTTCAACCGTTATTAACCATTTTGACCAACGGTTCCTGACCTCTAGATTTTTGTATATATCTTGGTTTCCGATTCACATAAAATGTACGCCGTGTATTAAAAAATATATTTTTTTCATTGTTACTGCTACGTGATATTTACTTCTGTCGTAAATTGACTTATCTCGTCCCGTTACACCGCTAAGCACATGTCCTGTGGGTACGCGTTTTCCAACGTACTATTCTACTACAACTACTCGCATCGCTAATGCTAACGAATTTTTTTTTCAAAGATAAAGGGTGCTAGTGTTGAAAACCAGTTACTAATTTGCTGAAATTTATGGTTGTACATCGATAAAAATTGTGTAATTACTAAGGTAAGTATAATTTCAAATGCGTGGAACGATTATTACCAGAAATAAATGGTTGAACTTCCCGAAAATTTCTCGTCTAAGAAAACGGGTTTGCCATCTTAGGTTACGTCACTGGGCCGTATCGCGTCTATGTGTTCGTTTGGATTGTCAGCAACGTAGCTGCCGGGAACTGCACGCACAAGCTCAAAAGGCAAATAATTTCTCAAAACTTAATAGGTAATGGTTTCGAGAGATGTGAGCTGTGGTCTGTGAAAGGCCATTTATAATAATATTCTGAAATTATATGCATGTTAACGAAGTTCCTAAAAAATGAAACGTCGCCGAGATTGAAGGAGTGAAGGCAAACTCGTTTGTAATAAATAGTTACTATAATATTTGTGAATATCCAATATGAAATATTAACTTATTTTAAGTGATATAAAAATAAAATAAATATACTTTGTATATTCCACTCAATAATTCTACACAATTATTGCGTGGAATATACAAAGTATTTTAATTTTATTTTTATATAAATGTGCAGTTCCACAAAGTAACGTCTGAAATTGTGCTGTTTATTTTTTGTGATGAAAACAGATTATAGTGCCTCGTGAGTAAAAATCAAAGCCTGCGTAGTGGGGTGCCTTTTTTGGTGCAATGCCAGAATATATTCTTTCTAAAGCAGTGAATCATCTCGAAGTATGGGTCGCAAACCTCGGGTGGGTCGCGGGCGAATTTTTGGTGGGTCGTGAATGAACAAGCAAGTAAAATATTATATTTATTATTTTGTCTGCTGTTAAAATATAACAAACAAATTTCTTCTTTAAAGAAAATAATTTCAAGTAGGTTTAATATATAAAGTGAAAATAGTGTTTTATTGAGCAGACGGGTGGCATTATAATTTTGCAAGTGCAGTGACATACACCGATTAGGTTGGTCGCGAAAACGTTTTCAAACTTTAAGGTGGATCCCATGAGATAAAAAGTTTTGAGACCGCTGTTCTAAAGCATCGCGTAACTAACTTGACGGTTTAAATTTTGCCTCTTCAGTATGTTATATCCTTTTCGATAAGAATTTACGCTTTCAAAAATGAAAAATATTGCATACACTCCTTTTTGACCACATATTATGCGTAGTATGTGGCGCTTCCGAATGTTGAGCCTTGTTGAACCAAGCGGCCGGGAGAGTTAAAGTCGGGGGAAAATCCTTGTTTAACCTTCACCGTTGGAGGTTATTCGCTCATGATTGACTGTTCAGATTAATGAAATAACGATAATTTTTGAAGGCTTTTGATGTGTGCAGTTTTTTCGACCTTGTAATTGGGGAAGGTAATTCTATTTCTTGCCGTGTAGTCGCTCATACTGAGGAAACGTGAATGTTCGCCGTCGTTCATTATCTTGCGATTCGGATGGACACCAGAAGCACTAGCTGTTTCAATGAAGTGTGTTTGCATGGCCACAACGGTGGTTTCTCGATTAGCTCTTTGGAAAAGTGGACTCCTGCGCTCGAGGCCTATCTAATCGCTCTTCCCCTTGGCACTGTAGTCTTACCGTGCTCTTCGGGTGTGAATGAGTGGGGAGCTTACCGCGTAATGTGTTGAAGTAATTGCAGATCGGAACACATCTGCGCACTGTAGCGCATACGAACGACGATGAATGGAACGATGTTCGCTGGCGAAACGTTTGGTAGGCAACCTGCTAGGTTCACAATAGCTACAGTCGAATGTTTTATGTCTTTATCGAATTCGTTCCAAAAATTGATTTAAAAACGTAATCCTTTTACCGCATAGTAATAAAAAACTTAAAATTATCCATTGACGTCTTTACTGAAAATCAAGAAACTGACTACAATCAGAGATGCGATTATCTACGTTTTTGTAATTTGTGTATCATTTATTCAACTATCCCGATACTATTGTATTGCCACTTCAACTATCCCGATCTGTTTTTCAGTGTGCAGTATGTGAAACGAATGGAAAGCACGTGCGCTGTTGTGTTTCGACGTGAGCAGCTTACTAAAAAGAATAGAAAACGTCTTAAAGATATTGATAACACCTATATCGTTTTGGTTTAGACTAATACCGAAGATAGATAGCTATTCACCCTACTTCTGTTTCCATAATTATTTTACTCTGTCCAGTTACCCTCCTTTCAATAATTGGTGGCGTTAATAATCTCCCCTTCTGTGGTAGATACTATTTCTGCTAACATCATATCTCTACTCTCTTCTACTCCCTCTATCGGTGAAGGAACTGGCTGAGTCACCCCTTGGGGACCCCTTGAATGCGTGCAGCAAACCCTCTCGCAGAGACGGGTGGTGGGATGTATTAGGACGCACTCGCGGTGTGGTGAAAATCCCTTAGTCGATATCTCGCATGTAATGGGATTGGGGCGGCAGCGTCGGTGATGGTTCAGCGCGGTTCGCACCTCATGCCGTCCGTGCTGGGCTCTCTCTTCTTGGGGCTTTCATTTCATTCTTCGCCGTCGCATCTTGTTGTGCTCGCCTATCGAAAGTCAAAGAATGCTCCGTGCCATGATAACCGATACTTTGCGCCCAAGACTTTTCAGATGGTCGCGCCACCCGTAAAGTTTCATGTTCGCCAAACGTATTTATTTTTAGCTCTGTCATTAGTCACCAAAAAAGCATTTTAACCCTTTAAACTATACAATCAATCATATATTTTAACATCCGCTGGCGCGAAAATATTTTTTCTATCTAGGATTGTGTGCGTGCCATCTCTCGTCATTTTCCTGGACTTTTGAGAGTATAATAGAGTTGAGAAAGGCAATAAAATACCGACAAGATCTTGAAAACGCCTACAAGGCGTTTGCTCATGTTAGAATGAAAAACTGTAACTTTTTGATTCCACATTTCTTTTATTTAGATACGGGTTTCAACGTTTAACGTAATCTTCGGGTCTTGAAGTTTAACGTCGAAACCCGAGTAGTATCTAAATAAAATAATGTTGAATCACAAAGTTACAGCCTCTCATTCTAACATAATTGATGACTCTAAGTAACACCTGAAACCACCAATTACTATTTTCACGTAATTCATGACATACTTTTACTGCTGGAATGCGAAAGTGGATAAAACAAGATTTGAGTGCTAATATATGTATAAACGTGACAGTGGCAGCCTTCACTTCTTAGACGTTTTTAATGTTTGTATTCATGATAAAGTAAAATACTTTGTACTTTTCTACAGTATTTTTATTTGCATTTCACAGTTCACCGTTGGTATTCACTCAGGTAGCTGACGATGCCGTACGTATGCATAAAATAAATTGTGGAAAAGTGCTAAGTATTTTAATTTATCATGAATACAAACTAATATATGTATATTTATATTTTATTCATCATGTTTCCCAGCCTAAATAGCTGACTGCGGCGTCATTTTTATTTGTCTGACGCATTATGCCTTTTTAATTTCCGTAATTTACTGAGAAATATTTAAAAAAAATAGACGGTTAAGCGCCTTCATGTTATTGCCATCGAATTTAATTGAAGGGTTAGCTTCTAATAGCAATTGTTTTGCAAATCATGATTTTTATACATGACAGAAAATCACTTTTTCCCTCTCCTTCAGCCATTCTCCCTCAAGCTTTTTGTACGTTTCAGAGAACCGATCGTTTTACTGTTTCAACTATTATCTTCATCTAGCCCGTGTAATTTATGGTAAGGCTTGGAAAAAGTATTTCGAAAAATAAAATTGTGTTTACCTAATCATTTAGGGGGTGCGTTTGTCCATAAGCAGGCATCTTTCCCCCTGCTGGTAAACAAATTTCTGGGAGGAACTCTGCTTAGATTACTTCGTACGCATCTGAGCTGTATTTTTTCTCTCAATGAAGCTTTTCTTTCATGTTCAGCAAATTTTGTGAAATATCTCCTGAGTCAGCGCGTTAGGGCTGTTGCCGAATGCCAGGGCCGCGACCGATTTGAGGTAATCACGGATGACCCCTAGAATCACGTTAAAGTCATCTGCAACATTTCGTTGACGTATTTGAGCATTTCACGAATTTATTTTTATTCTCTGTCGAACTGTTCCTGAGCAAATTAACGAATCACATCATTCAGTTGCATGATTTTGTTGCGCGGAACACTTCTATTACGATCGATATTTGAAATTAATGTTCCCGCAACCGATATGAGGTAATCACGGATTGACTCATAAGACGCATCATGGAAAGGTCATCATCTGCAGCATTTCGTGGTATTTATTCTTGCATTTATTTTGTTATCTGTCGAGTTATGTAAAAACTAATTAACGCCTAGCGTAATTCAACTGCATGGGTTTCACCGCGAAACAGTTATATTGCAAACGACGTTTGAAATAAATGTTGCGCTACTATGTAGTTTTTACATTGAGTTGTCTGCATGGCAGTTCAGTTTCGCAAATTCGCACCTCCGGCCTTAGGGGGATTTACACAGGAAACGTATCTTCTAACGATCCCATACTGTCAACTAAATGTAGAATCCCGCATAGTCTCTGTTACTTGCAATATACTGAATATAGTATTCAAGTTTTTACATCAGCATTGTTGTTGTGTTTTTAGCGATTCTTTATTTGTCACTCAATGAATTTATACGTTTCACGCAAGATGTTTATAATTGACATTGATGGTGGCAATAGTTGTCGAAAGCATGGTCATGGATAAAAAAGTGTGGAATACGAAGTACATATTCAATAAGTGACTTGTATTGATGCCATAAATTTACGTCGGGAGCCTTCGCTTTTATTCCTTATTCGTGTCAACACTGTTTTCCCATGCAAAAATGTAGTTCGTTTTCAATTTCCTCGAGCTCATGGTTTATTACTATAATTCAATATTTTCGCATACTCACCAATAGGTCTCAATCCAAAAGAGGAGTTTTATTAATTCCGCATGGCTGACTCTATAAGTTGTATTCTCACGCAAAAGGAGCTTTTAAACCATATATCACGAGGAAGTAAATGTGTGGATGGTATTTTCTTTATCGTCGAGTCATCCTCTCGGGTAGAACGGCCTTCAGGAACGCGCTCCCTGGATTTTTGTCGCGCTGAAATTTCCTCATTGCATTCCTCGTGCACTGCGGCGCAGCCTAAGTGGAAGGATCCTTGGCAGCATCCTTGTGCTAGCTGTTCTGTTTGTGTTGTTATTTCGAGTTTTTTTGTACGCTGGGGACATTTCAAACTTGTTTTTTTTTTACCCAAAGCTATGCTTAATATCGCTATTATTATCGCTATTAACTGATTAATAAGCTTCATTCTGTGAAATAATTTTAAATTTTTGGCCGTGGGTGCCTTGATTTTTTTGTGAAAAACTAGTTTCATGAAAAAAGGTCGTCAGCATGTAAAATCTGCCAAAATCCTGGAACGTTGTCCTCCTACTTTGGTTGACATATTCGCTAATTTCATGCGTTTAATGTTCGATAGTGCTAGAATGTATCCTTTCCTTCATCCAACGTGAGGAGGATGCTATATCTGTAGGTTTATCCCTTGGGTTTACACGTCTGGAGGGAATTGGAAATTTGGTGTCTAGATCAGAGAAATGGGGAACCCTGAATTAATCACTGGCGGCTACATGCAAGGACAGCGTCGGGTCTTTATAAATGTTGCAAATTTCTTTCGTTCTTAGAATATTGGTGGAGTTGGTGTGAATTATGTTGACTAGTTTCACTGGAAATAAAATGACTGGGGTGCGTCCTTTTGTAAGGTTTTTAATTTTCCTGGGAGTAATCGTGGTTATTTTATATTTCTTTTTGGTTTATTTCAATCTATTGGGAACATGTTGCGATACAATATCCAATGAAAAACAATAATGGAAGGAGAAATGAATGGGGAGGTAGACCAAGAATGGAATACGTCAAGCAAAAAAATGAAAGGACTCCGAAGTAAAGAATTATTTATAAATGAAGCTGTTGGCAAAGAGAGTGGAGTGGAGAGCTGTTGAAAACCAGTCTTCGGACTGATGATTTCAAATCGGATGTTTTAGGTTTCATTATGGATTACCTAAACTTTTTAAGAGAATTTCCTTGTGCCTGTAACACCTCGCAGTTAGGATTGCTGCATTGGTAAAATCCCACCCTGTCTGCCCTTGAGGTGGTTGGAGCGATTTTTTTAATTTTTCAGATTTGCGGGAAACTTAGTGTGCGTGTTCTCATTGGTGATATGTATAGATAAAAGTGAAAAGATTTCTCATACCGATTTGGTTTTTTGTTATTTTAATTCAATTTTAACTCGTAGCCTTGAAAATATATAGCAGTGCATTTCGTAATAGTTCGATTTATTCTAAACGTTTAATTATACTTTGCTTATTATTATAATTGCTGCTAACAAATGTTAAGTTGTCAAGCCGAGTCAAGTATTTTAAAACGACATTCAAAAGCTCTATTCATAACATGCTTTTATTATGAAATCTTATGTAAAATGTAATTCTGGTATCATTTCCAACACTGCGTGTAGAGTGAGTTCCAACGCATGAACAGATGAACTTGAGTGAAATGCGGTCCAAGAATTGTTTTTTACTTATAAAATTATTAGCATGTGCACTCAACGACCCACGATTGCCGCTCCAGCCACCATAAATGTGCTGACGGAAACCGTCATTGGCGACGGTTTGACGAAGTATTCGAAGCTGCGTGGTGGAATGTTTACCCCTGAGTGGCTTGATTTATCTCCATCACTTGAATTTATCGTTTCCGGCAGCATCACTTGTGACACCTCTCTAGGAACCTTGAATTTTCAAATGAAAAAGTCCGTTCGTTTGAATTTGAAAAAAAGGGGAAGAAAGAAAACGGTCTCGGTTCACTGCGCATTTCTGACGATCGATGTTCAATTGGTGTGTAGTGGAATTGGATTCCGTCGCATTGTCTCTCCGCTTTTTAAAGCGTCGTCGCATTCATGGATTAGCGCTCGTGCGTTTTCCGTTCTGGGCTCGCTGCCAGCACGCTATCGAGTAAACACAATTGTGTGTGCGCGTCCATTGCGGAATGCGGGATAGAAGTCTGGCGTCGCAAGGGGAGACCTCCCTGGGAGGGACCACCCGAACTGTTTCGTTTCCGTTTTTGTAATTCTATTTTATATGTTTTGATTTTTTTATAGTGGTAATAATAAAAAAAGGCGCTGTGGAAAGTGCGGAGAGAAAAAATTGAGTCTGACCTTCAGCATGGATCTCCAGTACTCTCTCTGCCTTGCTCGCTCTTGAACCGGACACCATTTATTTTCCTCGTGAATTGCATTAAATCTCCCCTATCCACTCAAAGGGATCACTAATTTCACGATA
The DNA here is from genome assembly GCA_963573305.1 of Pyrrhosoma nymphula. NCBI lineage: Eukaryota > Metazoa > Arthropoda > Insecta > Odonata > Coenagrionidae > Pyrrhosoma > Pyrrhosoma nymphula. Next base: position 111,599,832 of record OY754330.1, on the reverse strand, counting down.
GCGTCATCTATCGTGAAATTAGTGATCACTCTGACTTTGAAACTCTATCATCGGATTTAAACAACGTTCATGTGTAGAGCCAAGAGTGGGGACTCGAACTTAATCTGAGCAAATGCACGGCGGTACATTTCTTGCGGAGGTCGTCCAACTATTCCCATGTATATGCTGTGGATGGTGTTAACATAAAGGCGACAGATGAAGTGAAGTATCTAGGAGTTACGATAACTTCGGACCTATCGTGGGGAGCACATATAAGAAATATTTGTGGCAGAGCTCTGAAGAAGCTAGGATTCGTCAAGCGTATTGTGGGAAGATTTTCGGATGAAAAAGTAAAAGAGAGGTGCTATTTCCCACTCGTCCGGCCACACCTTGAATATGCAGCGAGCATATGGGATCCGGTGCAGAAAGACTTAGTCCGGGAACTTAATAAAATACAAAGGAAAGCTGCGCGATTCGTCAAAAACAGCTACGGGCGTACAGACAGCGTTACACAGATGTTAAACGAATTAGGCTGGGAGCTGCTAGAGACTCGGAGACTGCGCGCTAGGCTTAGATTGCTTGAACAATTGAGAATAGATATCTTTCAGAGCGACACGGAGAACATCCTATTAGGACCCCACTATATTTCCAGGTCCGACAGAAACGATAAATTAAGAGAGATATTTTGCCGAACGGATAGGTATGGGAATTCGTTTTTCCCCCGAACAATAAGGGACTATAATAAATGCTAGGCGTAATTTCATTAGAGCGTGTCCATTTTATATGTAAACGGCTGGTGTCCTAACACCCCCCGCCACACGCCTATTGAGGCGGCTTGCGACGTAATATGTAGATGTAGATGAAAGGAACTCCTCATAGTGATCGAATTTTTTAGAGGGAGTGGTGAGTTCGTAGAGTGGTCATTTCCCTCTCTAACCCCATAGCGAGAGAAGCGTTGTGCATGCTCTCAGTTTCCTCTTTCGGGAGATAGTAATTGTGAAACTTAAGTCTCGTAATACATTTCTTGCTTGTGTTGCTGACGGAGAAGCTACATCTTTTTATCTAAGATGCACAGGGTTCGAATTTTTCTTGTTGATTCTCCCATGCAGTCCACTTAGCACTACTATAATTCACCGAGGAGAATTGGCCTGACTTTGGATTTGGATTGGAGGGATAATCTGATATTTAATATTATTATATATCGACATTTTTAAACTTCTTCAGGCAGAACCATGTGAAAGTTGGTGATATTTATGATGAATAAAATACTTACATTAGTATACACATTTATGGAAGACTACCAAGTGTTTTGTTCATCACATATTTTGCCATTTTTGTGCGAAACTGGTTCAATACTTGTTTTTCATTTCGATTTTGGCGCTGCACTTGACTCTACGAAAATTATTTTTTCGTCCATGAATATGCGTAATTAGTGCCTAACCTTTGCTTTTGCTTCTTTAAGGCTTAAGAATTTCGTATTAAAATCGTTATTTGTATGCTGAATAAAAATTGTTGGAACCCTTTATTTTTTTACTCCATCCGACGCAATCCAATCTTCCATTGTGAAAAGGGACGTGTAAATCGATATTTATGAGGACGTCGTGTTTTTCCTACTGTGTAAAAAAGTTATTATGTAATTCTTTAGCAGAATTTCAAGCATCCTGGCGGATTTTGTTAGATGACGATGGAGAAATTCCGTGGAGTTTTATTAGCAAAATAATGCCAGTCGCTGTAAAAGTCAATAACGTGGATGAAAAAATGCGCAGAAAGCGTGTGTATAAGTCACAGGAAATGGGTGTTGAAATAGGAGGAACCCGAACGAATGAATTAAAAATCAAAAGAAGAAATTGAATTCAAAGTAAAAAGAAGAAATTTCGATTCGAAATTGAATTAGATTCTAGAACGCCTTCTTACAATATTTGTTTATATCTTTCTTAAGTTTTTCTATATTGACCTGGTTACGTATGTCAGATCATGAAAAACGTTCGGTGATTCTATTTCCGGTTTATTCAATGTAATCATCAATAGATTTAGCAAAATACGGGAAAACATAACATCTCGAAGACAGTATCCATTCGAACTGAGTTGAATAGTAATTGTTCTACGATCCATGATAAATGCTGTAGCGATCTATTGATGAGACTGGGATCACCTCACTGTGGCGTATGATTCATCTCTGGCATGGCATAGCGTGCAGTAGCTGCGAGAGTCCTTGGAGGAAAATGGCTTGCACATGTATAGCTTTTCCTCCGGTGCAGGCCCATACTAGGAAGATAATCATGAAGGGGCGATGACGAACGCCTATAGCCGTCTTGCGGTTATACCTTACTGGTCGGGACGGTGAGATACTCGCTGTCCAGCTGAAGCATTCCCGTTTCCGGCCCTCGGCTGGCGTTGTTTGTTGTTAGCTAAGTAGCTACAGTAGGTTCCACCGTCAAATGAAGATAGTGTCATATTCTTCGAATCAGGATACCTACAGAAAATCGTTTCCTCTGTCTACATCAGTAATATTTTACTCTGCGTCATTATTCTGTTCACAAGTTAAACTGGAATTCACATGAGGTTAAAAACAGGAATAAGTAAAGCTGAGTGGTTAAAAATTTTTCCTATCATGTGAGGAAACTACTGGAGGAGATCAGGAGGAGGCAGAGTAGGTGGGTGGAAGAGGTATTGAGGGGCTAAGGGTTGCTTAATAGGGTACAGCGTAATGCACTTTTTTCTTTCGATCTCCGATGGGTGTGGTGGAAATTACGGGCGCCCAGTTCATAAACATTAGACAAAATTAAATTTTTTCAATATTTCATTTTTTCACAGCTCCGGATTTCGTTTGAAATGGCAGGCGGTTTCAGGTATGCAACCCGCACAACACCAAAAGTTTTCACGTTTTTTTGCTTTCGTGAATCCCTGCAGGAGACATCCGGCTGCTGTGCCTGAAATAGGTAATTTAATATGGAAAATAATTGTTATCTGTTGATTAACATGATTCCAGACTCATTATAAGTCAATCTCCAAGCTTGTATTCATAAAGCGTGTGTACAGCTCTTCGCCCGCCCGCGATGTTATCGGAGACCTGATGAAACCATCTCTGCTGTTGAAGCCGCAAACTTGGAAAGCTGCTTCGGTTACTAACCTCACCATTCGCTCCACAGTTTGTGTGTGACAGGGAAACTTCTCGATTGAAAGTGGGCCCACGTCTGTTTTCAGTAGCTGTTGTGTAGTAGAGTGAGATGCCATTTCTATTTTAAGTTTTGCTTCATGACGCTTCCTCTCCTTAAGACCCTGTAAACGTACTGTTTCACCCGTGTCTATTTTTCCTATGACTGCGAGGCGACTCGATTGCTTGTCTATGAAAAAGTTTTTCACCTAGAAAGGTATCTTGTGTGCTGCTCTACAGCCACAGTTCCAAATATCACAGCACTTGTATGCTGCAACATTAAAGAGTGACCTCATATCAGGAGTTATAGTTTCAGTCTTCCTGTCGAAATTCCCTTTGTTTTTATTACCTCCTGTATTTTTCTTCACTGCCTGAAGTAGACTTATTTGTCTCTCAATGCGTGCACTAACTGAGCGCTTATCAATAGTGTGAATGGACGCTGACCTCCATATTTCTTCAACACGGCACATCATCCTCACCTCTAACGCCGGTGGGTTGAGGAAGGCATGCCTATCTTTCATTTGGTGGTGCACAAACTAGTAATGTCGTAAGACGTCTTCTTTCGTAGGCAGCTGCAAACCACTAAACTCCTTCGGAGCACCAGATATAGTAAATTTAACTTTAAATCGTGTTTTGGGCATTTATAAGCCAAAAAAATCAATCCAACCAAATTATAAGGAACACTTGATGTGACTACTGGCTACTGCTGACGCAGACTGAGACCGGCAACTGCGACCCAACTCCCACTGGCGGTTTCGGGCATTTTTCGATGTGAAAGAATTATTGCACACGATGTCTCTACTTACGAATGAGTTCCGCACCACGAGCTCCTAAGAAGGCTCGATTTGTTCGCAGGTCAAACAAATTGAACCAAATGTATCTCATTCAGAATATTGAGGTGATCTTTCGCGGTATTTTCGTTAACCATCCATGAAATGTAACTACTTTGAAGAGCACACGCGCTAAGAGAAGACCGTACGTGATAGCTGAAACTATTAACGGGCACTGCCAAGCAACTGAGGCACTAAGAATCTATTCGGCCTGCAGACTCTTTTGTATTTCTGATAGGATTTTGAATTTTTCACGTACATATATATCTACCAAAATCACTATCAATATCACTTGAGTGGGCGAAGAACTGTACACACGCTTCATAAATACAAACTTGGAGATTAGAGTCATAATGAGTCTGGAATCATGTTAATCAACAAATAACAATTCTTTGCCATATTTAATTACCTATTTCAGGCACAGCAGCCGGATGGTCTCCTGTAGGGCTTCACGAAAGCAAAAAAAAAAGTAAAAACATGTTGTGCGGGTTGTATACCTGAAAACGCCTGAAATTTCAAACGAAATCCGGAGCTGTGATAGAAGGGAGGATTTTGGGCAAGCTGGGAAGGGGGAGAAAGAGAATAGGTTTTTTGGACGGGGTGAGGGAGGGTAGGAGGTATGCTGAGATAAAATATAAAAAATTATTGGTAGATAGGGCCCAGCACATGTGTAGAGGATTATTACTGACATTCGTTTAAACCTATCTCAACCGGAAGATTACCTAAATAATAATAATATTAATCCATATGACATATTCGCGAAAAACTGGTGTAAGAAGCTTCTATTACCAGTAAATTGAATGATTATAAGATAAAGTCATCAGACCATCGTTGTTTTTTAGTTATTCGCAAATGAATTCGGTAATCGAAGTAAAAATACATTAGATCTGTAGACTTGGCCCTGCAGTCTGGTCCTCATTCCGGAAGAAGTATTACTAAAAATATACCTATTTGTCGACCGGTCTCCATATTTTGTATCAGAGTTTTACTTTTCCATATGCATGTTGAATAATCAGCCAGTATTTTTTTATTCGGGACTAATCGGTGGAATTTCTCATTTGTTTTCACATACGATATCGCGTTGGAAATTTCCATAATTCGCGCTGTTCGTGCATTTTTCTCTTTTTATGCTTTTGCCTGCGCTGTCATTTTGTCACTTAACTAAGTTCCTGTGTGATAATAAGAACTAAGATATTACAATTTTCCACAGATAAAGTTTTAATCGACCCGGGTTTCGATGCACTGCATCATCGATGCAGTGCATCGAAACCCGGGTCGATTAAAACTTTATCTGAGGAAAATTGTAATATCTTAGTTCTTATTATGTCCATATTCCACAACATCTCGCCTGATTCCTCCCTTTTTACTGCGTGATGTTTAAAAATACCCCGCACTGCGAAAGAGGGGAAACCATGAAACTTGCGAAGGCCTTTAATTGGAAGCTTCTCACCTGGTTTATTGGAATATATCGAGGAAAGTCGGTGAACTTATGTTAAGCTTTTTGATAAGCCGGCGGCGCATAACTGACGACTCCGAGCTTCTAAGCCTAACTCAATGAGAAATATTTTTTTATTAGACTCATATATGGTTTAGTCCATCCAGTTTCAGGTAATGCATAGGGTAATTCTTCTGGTTCATATTGAGTGAATCTCGCCTAGTTGTATGATCATGAGTGCCTTTTACCCGCAGTGAAATAAAAACAAATCCATTGTGAAATGAGTTATTTCTTTTCAATATCGATATACATCGCTTCCACCATTTCAGACCTATTTATATCCATTTTAAAGTGCCAGTAATGATTAAAATAATAAAAATGTACCTAACTCTCTAGTAATCCTCTAAAGGGGTAATTTTCGAATATTGGACGTTTGTAATCTTGTTATGAGGTCTATGGAAAGACTGTTTGTTCTATCAAGCATATTAAAGCTAGTTTGAGCGAAATTTTTCACGATTAGTAATAGAGTCAGTATTCCATTTTTTTATTGAAGCAATTTTTAGGACAATGAAGTAAATATGCTACTATTTTTGATGAAAAAAACTGTTTGAACGTCTCATTAATGAACTAAATAAGCAGATTTGTGACTAAAGCTTGACCTCTTTGTTTGTTTCACGCCATTCGCGGAATATGTTTTTTGTTCCATTATTTAAATCATGTTACTTTGTTTCTTGGTGTTTCTCTGGAGAGCACTTGGAAAACGGCTTCAATTTTTGTGGCAAACACCTCGGAAATTAGTGCGATAAGTTGCTGATATTTTGGTATCATTAGAAAGGCGAGTTCTACTCCAAGAGGCGACATTCGTAGAATGTTATGTGTTGTGACATCTCGCTGAAACTTACTCGTTGGAATAAGGAGACTTACTCGTTAAAGTGAAATCCTACCTTGGGCTGAAAACTCCAGGCGTTTATCGAATCCCATGCGAGTGTGGAGAATTGGTGAGACAGGCCGGACCATCGAGATTAGGATTACGGAATACAGGAGATTATCAGACTGGGCCATCCTGAAAAATCAGCGATATCAGAACTCAGCCTCGGCATAGATCATCTCATCTCAAGTGATGACGCTAGAGTTGGACCACTTCACAAAGGAGGCTACAGAAATCCGGAGTGAAATATAAATCTTTAACCGCGACACGGGCTACGCGCTGAGCGAGGCGTGGAAACCCGTGCTCGGCAAAAATTAGGCGGAAAAGGGTAAAATTTGCCCCCGCCTATTAGAAGGCACTTGGCCCGAGCCGGAGGATATATAAGACGGCAGAAATTGTCCAACACTCATAGTCCTGATGACGATGTCAGAGGTTTAATACGTGACGTGGCGGAAGACCGGAGAAGACTTCACTTATTGATGAAACTTGAAGTGCGAAATGAGAATATATTGGTGTGTAAGGCTCTGGGTGTTTGGTGTGACCCACCGATCGAATGAAGCGATCGAAGTCCTCGACGTGTGGTCAGTTCCCCGCCCTGGGTCGTGGCGTGAGGCCGCTGCACGGCGTGCACTCCTTCGACCCGTTTAACTATTCATATCGCGTCCGCGTTGGCGCCTTTCTGTTCTCGCTTCTGCGTCCTCCTCCTCCTTCCCCTTTAAGGTGTTCTCTCTCTCACTCTCGGGAGTCCGGACCCTCACGTCCGGCTCGATGGTCGGAGGTCGGAGGACGACGGCGGAGCTGACCTTGCCGAGCTACCGGTCGACAACAGGGCAGGGAGAAAAATCCATGTCGTCAACGGGAATCGAACTCTGGTCCTTCGAGCGGTGGTCGTAAGATCACCTCGGGTCAGGGTGCTTTTGAGTGAAATACGATGTCTGCTGTCCGAACACGCCCATACGTTCGATTCCTTTTTATCGGAAATTTATCGGAATTCGTGTGAGGAGGAAAATGTTTTCGTCTTAAGCCGCTTTCAGAGAGTTATGGTAAAATACCATTCCATGGTTTTATTTGTCCATGTTATTAGTGGAACATCTTTGTGCATTTTAAACGCACCAAGATGCTCTACTTATTTTCAATACTTGATCTATATCTGGGTGAATAGATACTTGTTAGATCTCCGCGTGACTTGTTTCCGATTTTCGAATAAAATTGGATACCTGATGAAGGTTTTAGTTTAGTTGCGTCCGAAACTTCGCAAGAACTAAAGCTCAAGCTTTGTGGAGAATCCGGAAGAACCCTGAATTATCCCTTTCTCATGGCCCGTAATGGGGACGTTCTTTAGGGTTTGTTCTATAGCTAGGTACATCCCCTTTCCTTCACCCTTTCCCGCTATCCTCTTAACTTTTCGACACCGGGAGGCAAATGACTCGTCGCCTGTTTCGTAGATTTTATCTCCAGTTACGTGGCGTACGCTTTACTTCGGTGTTGTAAGCCTTATGGGTCTCAGATTCGTGAACCTCGGAATCGGAACGTGGAGCACCTACAGGGAATCAGCGCGGAAGAAAATAAATGGAAGAAAGCGATCTCGATTCCGATGTTTTGGGATGCCGATAAAGCTAGCTGGTATAAGTCGGAAACGCCGATGGAACGAAGTCTCAAGCATAGCGGAGAAGCCCGGAAAACCCCTTCATTTCTTGTCCCTTTTTTTTACCCCGGGATCGGGTCGCTCGAATGAGTTTTTCCATAAAAAATACCACCTCCGTGCAACTTCGGCTACATCCATTTTCCTTGATCCTTCTCTTCCGACCCATCTCAACCCTTTTCGACACCGCGAGGCATATGGCTCGTCGCCTGCCTATCCTCCATATCTCTGTCACTCACTCCCAAAGCCTCCAATTCCCTCGGTCTCTGCGTCTGTGGCATTCTTTCCTCTTCACTCTTCCCTCTCCCCCGCTCGCTTCGTTTCCAGATTGTGAAACCAGGGTGGGAGGGAGGGAGGCATTGGAGAGTGACCCCATCCTCCACTCTGTCGCCCTCTAACCCCCTCGCCGTCGTCTGCCGGCCCTTGCCTGGCTTCCGTCGTCCAATATTGGGGGCGGGGAGGGAGTGAGGGGGGCGTGGTCGCCTAGCCCTCGTCGTCGCGGTATTCGTGTGTGTCTCGTGTGTTCTCCGTTGTATGTGGGGGGCCTTTCACTCGGTCGGAATGCGCCAGGAGTGCGTTCCATGGCTTGTGTGTTCCGAGGCATGCACTTCGGGGACACAGCAGTATGGGGGATGGGGGGATGCCTTTTTAGTGTGGGATCCTGTGTGTTGTTTGGTTCAGGCGAAGAAGGGCATGCTTCCACGTTCGGGAGACAGGAGGGAAATAGTTTCTAGGCCGTTTGACGTCGTTTTGGTTTGAATCTCAAAATGAATCGTCGTTTTCGGGTGTAGAGGTGACTTCAGAGAAAGCAGTAGGCATTGAACATTTTCGTATCTCAGTTCTGCGGTCCTTTTTGAAGAGAGTAAAACTCCGCTACAGCTTTACACTCGGAGGCCTCTATCCACCTACATAATTTCTTTCTTCATCTCGGCATGCCTCTTTTCACCTATCAGCTTCTAGGATACCCATGGATGATAGCATTCTATAATTAAATACAGGCTTCCATTTCTCTCTCTTTCGTCTTTCTATCTATCATATCTTCCATAATCTTCGGGTAGATTGTTTCCTAATTCTTTACGTATGTATCTACCATCCCGCAGCGTTAGGAATGTGTGGAAATGTTATGAGTCGTGTGCAGAAAAAATAAGTTGATCTCGATAAAAGGGGATTAGGTGTTTAATTCACGTTCAATGAAACAGGGTTGTGCGCGTACATACATTCTGTCCTGGGTTATCTAAAAAAATTTTTGCAGCTACATAAGTGCCATTATTAACGGTTTTTATGTTAATATTAAGTCGTGAGTATTAAATATAATTTCGTTTGTTGTTCTGACGATTGACTTGTCGGGTTTTTGGGCAGGCCCTACCTTAATTTGCTCCATTGCAATATTATGTTTTAACTTTCTAGACTAAGGTATTTGCCCTGCTATAGTTCTTTTATGCTCCTAATTAAGTTTAATTTCACTTTGGTTGTCGAAGACTCTACTGCCTTAATATCCCGCTTTCACACATTCGTATTAACTTTCTCAAAGGTAAAGATTTGAGTAAAATTACTTTTGTCTCATTTCGATAGCTGGCGCAGGTTGAGAAAAGTTACCATGCATCCTTTATTTTTAGAAGAATTAGCCCCTAAGTCTGCCTCAGTGTGTAATAGTTCAAAACGGAAACACAAAGTCTCACTTTAAAGAGACTTGGGTGGTGTCTTCTTCGACGCAGGCCCAATGCACATTTTTTTTCTTTTCCTCGAATGTTTCGAAGCTAAAAGGTTCGTGAGAAGGGGTGAGGGGAGCTTTAAGGGTTTAACTCTGTCTGACTTGTCGCTGTCGCTATCGGAGAAGAGCTCTTTTTAAGCTCTTTCCCCCTCCCTTCACCCTCCTGCCTCCCCCATGCCCTACTCCCCGCCTCGCCTCGTTCTCCCGTGGATGTCGTGATCCCTTCTGGAATCCTTGGTATCCCTGCCTAAGCGGTGTATGTGTTGGGTTACCACATTCTGATGTCCTAAAACCGAGACATGCCTAGTTTTGAAGAGTCTATAAACGAGACGAGACGTTTTTTATAAAAGCTAAGCTAGTGACTATAATATACTGTTAATTTATTCTTTGGTTGCAATAATTAAATGAAATTATTACTTTCAGCTGCGCCGGCTTGTTTTGGTACCTTACTCTGGAGTACCGAGTTCGAATCTCGTTACCATTGGGGTGGATGAACTCGAGTTGGCCCCCGCAAAGTTATTTATCCGCCCTTCCCTCTTTGCCATGATAAAATAAAATTATTACTTGCAGCTGCGGTTTGTTTCGGTACCAAACCCTGGAGTACCGAGTTCGAATCTCGTGACCAGTGGGGTGAATGAACCCTTCTTGGGCTATTGAAAAAGTTGAAAAATTGCGTTGCTCCGTTCGTCTTTTATTACAAGGGTTATTCCCTTCAATCAATTGATAAACTCTCAATACTCTCTCTAGGGCCTTCGATGATGCGTGACGTAATTTGATCCTTGATGTTTTCGATTTACGCATTTCTCGCCATAGGTTGGTCTGTCTCTGTGCATTTCTCCGTGCAGTGGACATAAACGGAGACATTCCGGGATAATACGGTGTCGGCCGGGACATCGGGACATATCCTTCAAAACCGGGACGTGTAGTAAGGTTACGTGTCACCGTGGGCGTTTAAGGGGGCTGGACGAACGGGACCTGACCCGTCCCTCCACCAGAAGCAACTTTGTTAAGGGTGCCAACATTAATATAAACAAATTGAACAAACTTAATATCTTTAAATACTTCTAAAAGGGCTAGAAAATGCAGTTCTGTTGTATAATTTTCAAGCATTTTTCTGACCCCATTTGGCTGGGCCCAGACCCTGTCTAAAGGCCGTTTTACACGGGGCACGTCATTGCGCAATCTGACGTATGTCCAAAGGCGCAGTCAAAATTGCGTCGTGTAAAGCGGTGAATTGCGAGAACGCATGCGAGAATGCATGGATGCGAGATGGCAAAATAGCCCATGTTCTAATTTCGTTCATGCATTCGCGCAATTGCCCGCCATATTAGAAATCAATGCAGCTCTAACCTGCGAAATGACGTGCCCCGTGTAAAACGGCCTTAATAATTCTGCACTTCCTCCCCCCCCCCCTCCCCCTCACCCCCAGAGCCAAATTCTAGATACGCCACTGCGTGTCACACATTCGGTGCTGCCATCGGAGTGCGAAATGTGATGCATGAATTTTTTCGAGGTAAGAATGAATGGGTGGGGGGACGGATTACGATGAAGAGGTGAGAAGCGAGCTGGAACAGTTCCCTCGGGAATTTCACCGTTTTCCCCATGGAAAATGCATTGCGTTTTAAAGTCGTGAAATCGCCGACTTGCCCGAAATCCATGGATTGGTTTGTTGGGAAACTATGCGAGCTTTTTTCCATTCAAGGTGTTGAAGTTAGCGCATATTGGAGCACAACAGCGCACTTGATCGCTCATGAACGATGAATGGAACGATGTGCGCGGGGCCAACGTTCGTTAATCTATTCGTTAATCGGCTGCCATTCTGTAGCTATAAAATAGTCGAACTGAATGTTTCGTAAATAGCACCAACATACTTGAATTCAATCAAATTACTTAAAGGGTAAGATTTTTTACCACGGCGTAATTTAAAAGTGCACCTTATCCATGTATGACGCCTTTACTGAAAATCGACAAAAAAACAATCGCGGATACTATTATCGGCGTTCTTTTATTACCTAGCGCACATCAACTCTACTTTCCATCTGTTTTGAAGTGCGCTGCCCAATTCGTCGCAGGATCTGGAACAAATGGAAAGCAATTGCGCTGTGTGATGAGAAGTGAGCAACGCCATCAAGCGAATGTAAAGCTCCTCCTCATGTATTGAGTGTCAGTTTTCTCCTTACTCAGTTCATTAAAAAAACTTGAATATATATTTATTTAATACGCTGATATTGCAATTAGTCATTGTCTGGTGGCAATATGACATTAGTTTAGGTTGAAATGAAATTAATAATAAAGTTTTTGAAAATACATATACCTACATAAAACATCAAACACTCCTCGTTTTTTATATCTACCCAGAGGTATCATTCCTTAATAATACCATTAGCTGCGCCGTTTATTTTCAGCGTTATATTTTCAATGAACCCATTGAATCGAGAAATTCTATTAACCCATTGAATCAAGAAATTATATGGGAAAAACTGACGTTGCATCGAAGATGATGCATGAATTGTATTAAAGATTAGTAATGTGGCGAAAGTAATGAAAAACGGCTATATACTTACTTGCACCTGTAGTGTCTGGTCTTAAGTAGCTTATACGTTAGTGGATGTTAAGTTTTGCCTCAATCCCTCGAGAGTCTTTGTTTCTTAAGGCCGTTTCGCCAATCGCGATTACACTGAAAAACCAGAACACCAAATAACACGACGAAATGACGATGTAAACATTTGAGCAACTTTGAGTGAAATCTTCTCGGGTTCTCCACTGGTTCAAACTATTCATAATTGCCGAAGTAATTAATTCATGCCTTGAGAATGAGTGACGAGTCGTCTCTCGAAACGTCGACAATTATGAATAGTTTAAACCGGTGGAGAGCCCGAGAAGAGTTTACTCATTAAAGATTATATACACAGGATAATAGTTACTCATATTATTCGACGGGAAAGTGCTAATCCTTTTTATAAACAACTTTATTTTCAATCGTAACACAGGAACCACAGTTTTCGCCATATCTGCGCCATCTGTTGAATAAAAGCGGATCGAAATTGTATGATTGTCTGAATGGAATTAGAACAGGTTCTATTTTCCGTTCAGTCATTCATACACTCGCACAAGCGTTCGCACAATTTGCCGTTTTACACGGTACAATTTCCTGATACATGCGTTTGCACGATAGATTGTACATACAAAAACATTTACTGTGTAAAACGGCCTTTAGAGAGAATGGGTGATATGAGATGTTTTTTGTCACCTCCTAGTAACCGGTGAGGGTTGTGGTAGAGATGTTTTATCGCTGATTAAATTATCTCTAATTTAGAGTGAAGCATTTAACAAGTAAATTAAGCGGCATTAAGCTTGCTCATATTTCGAAAGGTCGTGCATTTTAAAGATATTTTTGATGATGAAAGAGGTGAGCTACTTATTCTTCGCCTCAAGAATTCAAGTGCCGTGTTGTATAGTGTACGAGAGGATTTTTAATGTGGCTGCGGAATTACACTCTTGTGTTGTCGTTGGACGGAGTATGGTTACCTGCCCTGTCACCGAATGTTTTCAATAATGACGATCGGTCTCAAAATCTTATCGTGAAGAATGTATTGATTAGCCTTCAGGGAATATTGCTAGATTCGCTGATCAGGTACCTGCTGCTGGTATTGCCATTTCCTGTGTTCCTGCATACACGTGCACACAAGGCAGGGTAAGGACGCGATTTTAAGCATATAAGCACCGGTTAAGGCATTACTTGTTCGAGGAGCTCCTGGATATATCTAACTACTTGATAGGTGCTCAGATCACGAAAATGACCCGCTCGTTGTGCTAGAAGATTTTTATAAAATATTCATGCGTAAGCTTTATGAATTATTCAACATAACACCTAATTACTCTCAATGCAGGTGTTGTGCATCAAAGGCGAGATAACGACAGGTGTCTTAGCTGCTAAATACGAGGCCTGATTACTCTGACCATTATCCCTAATTGGGAGTATTAGTCATTCTTAATTAGAGAATTAAATTCATAGTAAATAAGAGAACTAAAATACTTCGCATTGTCCGCATTTGATTTATTACCGACCCAGGTTTCAACTGCTAAGCAATTTTCAATTTCACCTTCATGATAACATTTAAAAACAACAGTTGGATTAGGGTATATTGGGTGTGTGTAGTGAATGGTGTGGATTTCGGAGGAACGAAATACTTTGAAAAACGAGTTAGAACATTTAAAGGAGCCCATGGCATCACTGGTCCACATAGCCAACCGATATTCTCCGAGCATTCCTATCGTTGAAGACAATTATTTTTAGTTATTCTAGAATAAGTCAGTGCCACGGATTTTTTTCACTAAGGCGCTCTAAGTGTTTAATTTTATCCGGTGGGTATTTAATTTTATCCTGTGGAATTTGATCCCTTGACTAAAACATAAATGACAGATTTTTTATTGCTTTTACTGGCAAAGCGATTGCCGCTCGCATATGAATGCACTGATTGCTTGAGTATGTGATCCCGAACCATTAGCTATAATTTCGTACCACGCACAACATTTAAAGTGTTCATTGGTATGCACTTCAATCTTAGATCTTATTTTCATTGGAACTAAATCACATTTAAGGTCTTCTGGGTTCTCCCAAAAATAAAGAAGAACAGCTTTTTTTCTTGTTAGGCTTCCTTGTTCCGCGTGGATGAAGTGTGGCAGTGTGACCGTGTAGAATGTGTCCCATATACTCTCAGGGAAAATGCCAGCACATTTCAGAGTTGTTTGTCATCCTGTTGCCTGGATTTTGGTCACCGCGTTCGAAAAATTCGTCGAGGTAGTGCTAATGACATAGTCTTTCTACACGGATTCAGAATTTAGAAATTTCCCTGCGTAGCCCCTTAAGCGTTTTTGTCTAATTTCTGCTGTTCTCTCATTTTTCTCATGCTTATTCATCGTGATTTCAGGGGGGAAAACGTCTGTAAATTGTCCTCAGGGTCTAAATTTGACGACCATCCGATCAGCGCTCATAGCGAGAACACTTATTGATTATATAACTCTGTGTTTGTTTATATTTATGTTTTTGTAGTCGATATTCCTACATGATTTTTGTTTTAACAATCATTATTGCACTTGTTGATAATATGTGTACGAAAATTTAACAATTGTAAGTTTGTCACATTGCCTGTCATTTTCGTATGCACCCCGGTGCGACGATGCTCATGCTGCTCACTCTCTGTAGCATCCGTGTTGTGAGTTTAATTTAGTTAATTTACCTCTAGCAAGGTGTAATCTTATAATTTTCCGGTAAATCACACCGCTTCACCACTGTAATCGTATAAATAGTTACGCTCGTAGTATTTGGATACTACAATCCCCTAGTCTTGAGTACATGGGTGATGTAATCCGTGTGTTATGAGTCATGTAACGTCAAGGAAATTTGAAATCGAGGTTTTGGAATTATAAATTTATGGGTAAAGATACGGTGCGAGTGTTTCCTTTATGTAATATTGTTATGATTGTGATGACATCAGCATCACTCAATTCCTCTTAAATGTAAGATGAAAGCATATCGTCCAATCGAGTATTACGGACTAGGGGCAGCTGGAAATGATTGGTTTCATTTGTACCGAAAAAGAAGTATAATTTTGTTCAAATACAACAAATTAACACGGACGATGTTGTGCATTCACTCAAACGGAACAAATATTTTTGATAAAAATACTTATTTGAATATTGCACACTTGCATTACTTATTTTGTGTTTCGTAAATATTTGTTGAAATGAATTATTCAGCTGGAGATTTTTAGTGAGGCGCGAGAGCTTTTAAAGATGTAATGATGTGGACGTGATGTGCTGAATTTTGGAATATTGACTTTTTCGTACAGGACGTTTGTGCTTTTATCTTTATGTTCCTCCGTTAATAGAGTTGGCAGAGCATTCCGTCGAGAGTGAGCCCTTTAATAGCGGTGTCATAAAAATTGCGTCAAACTCAAATCTGGTAGTGCTCGGGAGTCGTGTTAAATGGGTAGCGCTCTTCTTCCTGCTTCGAGAGGTGTGTTATCAGCCTTTAAATACACCTGTTATCTAGGACGTTTACATGATTCATCTTTTTTTTGTTGGTACAAAATTTCTGTCGCATGGTTGACTTTTGGGTTTTACGATACCTGTGACGGAAAGGGGAACGGTGATAAGATATGATGGGTTGCAATACTCGTGCCCACATATTTTTTTATCAAGCCTCGGCCTCTCTTATTCGCCTGAATTTGATATCTTAGGCCCCAGTGTTTTGATGAAGAAATCTGTTTCAGAAAATTGTTGCCGAAATCTTTTTTATAACACGTCACCAGGGGCGGATCCAGGATTTTTCTTTGGGGGGGCACAAGGGTCTGATGGGCAAACGGTCTTCTCATATTTGGGATTAAAAAACAACATACAACAATTAATGTACGAAATATACTTTTTATTTTAATATAGAGATTACTAATATGAAAATATTAATTAGTTACATATATAATAACGGAAGTTTTCTATTATGTTTCCTGCTGAAGATGTCCAGTACTTCATTAACGTTCATTTTTGACACAATGTCTTCCTTCCCACTTGGGCGATGTTTTTTTCGAGCGCTGACTAGCGAATGACCAATGACCGGCAAATCTGTCTTCTTGACTTGTGCTTAAGGCTAAAATGAATGAAGCTCCGTAATAAACAAAACGAACGTAATTATAACGGGACCGTATTAAAAATCTTGTCCATTATTTAAGCGTCTGGGGGGGGGGCACGTGCCCCCGTGCTCCCCCCCCCCCTAAATCCGCCTATGCACGTCACCAACATGTCAAGCACGTCATTTTCCATACTGTTTGTTAAGGAAAGTTTTAATCCCTACCAAACTCGTTCTGAAGTCCGTAGTTGCTAAACTATAATCGAATAATTCAGTTTATATGTTTCACTGTGTAGACTCTCTAAAACGTACAAAATTTGTAAATTCGAGATGTGAATTTTCATAACCTGTTACCCGGCTCCAACTTGTTAGCGTGAATGAATTTCTATTGGTAGGTGCTACAGAAGTTGATGGTAGCCAGAACGCTATTCCACTGAAGAATATTTTGTATTCGTTTTTGCCAGTATTAGCTCTTAATTTGTTTTATTGTAGTGATTGTTTCCTTTTGACGGCATCTTTCACAAATTCATGCGAATGAAATATGAGTATTAATTATTATTATCATGTGAAAAGTCAGCGCGTCACTGATAGCGTCACTGATAGCGTAGAAAAGACAGCGCGTCAAGACTTTGTTCCTGGGGAACCAGAAAAAATGGATAGCCTATATTTCGAGCTTTGTTTATCACTTGTGTACGCGATAGAGAAATGTATCGGGAACAAAACCACCTTTAACGCATCTTCCTTGAATATATTGGTGTGAGATCTTATTGACGGAGGTTATAAACGTGAAGTTTGGAAGATTCATTTTTTTACTTTATAAAATCGCCAAATGGTAAATGTATTCAAACGAGATGTAAGAAAATGCGAAGAGTGCGAAGATTTAGCTGCATGAAAGCTGTTTCATCGGACGCATCTTGGTGTAACTGCTTCTTGAAGATCAAAATATAAAACTTAGTTGTTTCGGGTAGTTGAGGTCATTTTTATCTTAAAACCCGTATTGAATCTTGTCGTGGTGAATTTTACTACTTATTCGGCAAATAATAGGAATTAATATTTTATTTTATGGTGATATAGGTCTATTGTAAATGGTCAGTTAATTAAAGGAATATTTTACCATTATTTGTTCAGTAAATATTATTGGTCTAGATTGAACAAATTAACTGCTGGCGAAAAAATCATAAGCGTCCTGATACTTCAGTAAACAAACATAATGCATGTAATTTGATGTAATACATTACTGTCAATCAATTGACGTTCTTATGGAGAATAGGAAAAAACTATTTTGTATCTGGCACCGTGGGCAAATAACTAAACTTGTCTGTAACTACAATTAATCCATTTCTAAAAACTGCATATTGACAGACATGCTTAAATAAATATTTAATAATGAGTGTCATTTATTGCAATATTTATGTTTCAATTGATTGAAGTTCTTATGAAAATTTGGAAAAGCTATTGTGTGTCTGTAACACCGATTAATCCCTTCCCTAAAGAGTGCGAAACCTTGACAGAGGGACTCGTTCACGTTTTGGTTCTCTTTTTACTAAACCCTTCCTATAATTATGGGAATTACGGGGGAAGGTTTCACACGGCTATGACTTAAAAGGAAATGTCTGTCTTTTTTACAGACAGCTTCTTTCCGTCGGTTGAGCGAATCCACCCCCCCCTCCCATTCTCTACCGGTAGTACAACTCTTCGCTTCTCCTACTCGCCACTGTTACACACTCCCCTTCTTTGTGCTACTTCCACGCCCTCTGCCCCGATGCACACCATTCGCTGGAACTCCCACAACCGTCTTGCCCGATGGGAAGTCACCGGCAAGCTGGAAAACAGAGTGATACTTACGTTGCGTGGCCGCTTTTGATGCTCGATTGCGTCCGAAGGTTCTGCATTTGCGCTGCTTTTATGACACCCGCCGAGCACCGTTGGTCGAAGCGCGTGAAATAAGTTCAGAGAGATATATGAGTGGTGCATGTGTTCGACAGAAGTTGTCATTTTCCGGGACACAAATTTATTTATTTATTTCCACATCTCCGAAAACAGCACTGACGGCCTTTTTACATCGGGTGTTTCAACATATAACAATGGACGAACACAAACACCCATGTCCTGAGTGGTGAAAAATCCACTCAGGTGGGGCTCGAACCCGCGACCCTCAGTTTAGCAGGCGAGGATTTAACCCCGTCGCCACTGGGGCCGAGAAGGTTAACAACAAATAACTAGCGTTACCATATTCTGGTGTCCCAAAGCCATATCTAATTTTGAATAAACTAAAATCGGGACGTTGTTTAAAAAAGGTATAAAAAGCTAATTGTGTACAGTTATTTTATTTTTTTTATTGCTGTGAACAAATAAAATATTACTTGCAACTACGGCGACTAATTCTAGTACCTCCAAACAGGAGTACCGAGTTCGAATCTCGTTACTAGTGGGGTGGTTGAATCCCCGCCGAGTAATTCCCCAGGACCCTCGTAACCGGGACCGTCTCGATCACACCAGGACGTATGGTAAGCCTACACTTAACAGCATGTCGACTCTTGAACAGGCAGCGTGAACTTCTTGACTCGTGCATGCTCGTGGTATCCGTTTCGTCGCGTGAAAAAACCTCGTGTGCATCTCTAGGAACACCAAATATATCCCTCTGCCGGAATCGTAGTGGGCGCTAAATTCAGTCCTGCTTCAAACATAAGATTCGAATTGGTTGACGTAGTTTGAGCGAGATTTTTCCCTAATCATAATAGAGACCATATTCAAATTTAATTTCCAAATCAAAGCAACTGTATAAAGCATGAAGTAATTATGGTAACACTATTGACGGAAATCTTGGTTGTTAATTTCTGATATTCTCAGTAATTCACTAAATATACATTTATGAGGCTCAAATTTTTCACGTAGGACGCTGAAAATGCGTTCACAACCGGAGGATTTTTCTGCGATCCTATAAAAATTGCTGCGTTAAGTAATTCTCAATTTTAAAAATAGTAGAAAAAACAGACTAACTTCGCATTTTTAAATTTTTTATAACATCTATGCGTTAGAATATCCTCATTAAAAAAAATAAAGTCTCTCTAGAGCGCATACCAGTACCTATTCCCATGGGATATTGAAGGTATTTTTTGACAAATATCTCGTAAAGGTTTTATGATAAGTGCCTAATATTTTTTGTCATTAGTAAGGTTAGATCTTTTTCTTTGCAATGTGGCCAAATTCTTCGATTTTTTTGTCAAGTGTTATCTCGCTCAAACAATCTCAAAGGAAGTTTTCTAGGCCCTTGCCACAAGTATTCTGTCATTATGAGTGTCAGAGCTCATGAGCGCTCTATTCCGCAACCCATCCTCGCGATCCGAGACCTAATCCGGGTCTCTCGACGACCCACCCAGCTTGGGGCCCCCCTGGTAGAATTTACCATACGCAGTATGCCTAATTTAAATTTTAACTTTTAGGACACATGGCAGCAAACGAATGTGCTCATCGTACTCCTGATAGTTATGCGAGTACGTACATCTTTTAATCGAGGTATTTTACGATGAATCCCTTAAAAGCATTATCACCAGCGCATAAATTGGTATTTTTTCGCATTTATACATCTTCAATGTTATCCATATCTTTCGGCATCTGTGTGTGAACTAGGATTAATTAGGATTTACTGTTTTGGCATCGAGAAGCGCCATATCTCATCTAAATATTGTTGAGCGTGAGCTTAATTTCTTTGACGAGACGGACATGGTATATAATTCAGGCGCTGTTCACCATGTATTTATTGTAATAATAATGATTATTTGTTCATTAGTCAAGAGACATGGAACACATTAAGTTGTTGAGTAGTAGTTACCTTCACCTTACCGTGGTGTAAGCTGAAGTATGCATGCTTCTGACAATAAATGCTGTAAACCTAATAAAATATTGCACGTGGCATTCCTGAACTTCGCAATCAGTCATTAACCTCACTGAGATAGTTTGAGAAAGTTCTATCCCACGATTTTGTGTACTCGGTACTTTTTCCTGTCAACTTATGTTTACTTATTAACCGAGTAAACTCACGAGCCTGGCGCTGCTGTATTTATTTATTTTGAGAGTAGGTAATGATATCTATGTTCCGCATTAAACCGCATGGCCGGAGAAAGCGATAAGGGAGGATAAGGGGGAAAAGTGCTTATGGCGAGAGGAAGTTCAAAACGTGATATTTGCTCGCTTCCAGGAACGAAACTGCACTCTGTGGGATGGTTCACACTGAACTTTAGAACATAACGTAATAAAGCAGTTTTATACGTTTAAACTTGAGCATGCTAGTGGAAACGTATTCGGAATGTGTTGCCTTGAGAACATTTCGTGGGATATTTCTTCAATTTTGCTTTTAAATTATGTCGATATTTGTTATTATGATATTTGTCTGTCGATAATGTTCAATTTTGGAATGGGAGAAGTATTCTCATAGGTCGGTTTAAAGACACGGGCTGTAGCAGCCTGAGCTTAAGTTTGGTCATTTAGTTATGATATTAGTAATATTAATAGATAAAAATAATATTTATTATTTTTTACTCCCTTCATTATTACAAATACACATGCTAAACATGAAGAATGGACGGAAGCTTCAGTAGCCTTCATTATCAGTGATAAGGCTACTTTCATAATATTTTTATATGCGTTCCCATAGTTGAAAATTAGGTATTAAGAAAACATTTACAAAAGATGAGCATTCACAAAAAAAGTCTCCTCATCATCATTTAATTAATTATTTTACTCAATTTTATCAGAGTCCAGTTAATCATCGGCTTGCTGAGAAATTAGCAATGATTTGATCAAACTCAATGTACAAAAATAATATTTTTTTTGTATTCTCTTTTAAACTTTTGTAAAATTTTGTCCCGATCACTAAAATTATCTCATAAATTGGTCCTTGGGGTATATTATGTGACTTTTGTACCGATATTTTCTATGTTATTGATTGAAATATAACGACTTCACTATCGACGGGAATTCTCGAATCGATTCGATTTTATTTCGATTCGGATCCGAATATTTTCGCATTAACCCCCCAAATTGGATTTGAACAAGAATCGGTTAATTTATGGTGTTCCTAGTATACCGTCCTTTTATCTTTTAAATGTAATATTCAATGTAACATAATTTAATGCATTACCATGCAAATAAATACATATTCATGTGCATGTTTGTATAACATAGAGAAATGGAAAGTTAAAGTAACCTTGAAGGTCGATTCTGTACGACTACCGTCATTAAAACACAGTGCCTCGCCACAATTTTAATTTCTGTGCTACCTGTATTATAAATAAACAATGTCTACAAATCAACGAAATGCAGTCTCTTTAAAAAGATGCATTGTTTTGATCATACGATAACAAATAAACTAATCAAATCTTTCTGAGAAAGTAACCATATTTTAACTTAAGAAGAGAGCTGACGTAAAGCATTTTCTTTTTGATGTTATCTGGCAATGCATTAAATATCTTGACCTCGTAAACACAAAAGATCTTTTAAAAATAGATTCAATGACGGCTTGGGAAAATATGTGTATACATTCAAATTATCCTCGTGATACGGAGAAAAACAGATTCTTCCTACGAATAAGCGCGAAAACGCGTTCTCTGCCCCCTTCCCCTGGAACGAATCCGCGCACTCATATGGCCGTGTGACGCTTGTTTGGGCTCCCCCCGAAAGAGCTTACTTATAGTAGTTTGAGCGAGATATTTCCCTAAACTCTAGAGACCATATTAAACTTTTTAATTTTAGCAACTCTATGAAGCATGAAGTAAATATTGTAACATTTATGACGCAAAATCGTCTTATATGACTAAAAATCTCAGTAATTAATAAAATGTACATAAAATGCAACAAGGGCATACAAATACAATAAGGTTAAAATTTGACCAATTTTTTTCACGCCTTACACTGAAAAAGCATTCACAACCGAAGGTTTTTTTTTGCGATTCTGTAAGAATTACTGCTGTAATGGATTAATTTTTAAAATAGTTGAGAAAACTTAAAAACTACGCACTGTTAATTTTCTGGCTAGTTGTATACGTTAGATATTCTTAATTTTTTAAAATTGTCTCTCCGGAGTGCGTTCGCGTACCATTTCGCATGTAATATGGATAGTATTTTTTTTGGCAAATATCTCGGAAAGTATAATGGTAATTGACTGATATTTTGTTATCATTGGAAAGATGATATATTTTTCTTTGTAATGAGGCCATATTCATCGAATTTTATGTGAAGTGATATCTTGCTCTCTTCTACCTTAGCAGCGTTTTTACAATCTCCCCTGGCCAGGTTGAAAACGGGATAAGCCAAGACCTCTCGACTCTCTCGGTGGTCGTGGATAAGCCCGCGGCGAATGCCGAGGCGTGGGTGACTCACTCGGAAATTCGGCTCACGTCAGGGCCGAGCGAGCACCGCCGACGATATTCTCTCGTTTTGTTTGGGAATTTCCTCGTTGGTTCCACCGACGTCAGGAAGCCGCTCGGGGATGCAGTGTGTGTTGGGAGAGAGGATAGGGGGAGGAGGGAGGGAGGGAGCACGTGGTGTCGGCAACCTCCAATCGGCGACGTAGTTCTCCTTTTCGGCCTTGGTCCATTTCTGTTCCAATCCACGGGAGAGATGTGCGTCCGGTCCTCACGAAACCAGATATTTATCATTGTTATGGTGCTCAGCCGTTCAGAATACTCCCGTCTCTCGTTCCATTTACATGCATCTAAATTCGAGAGCCATTCAAGTTTGTGCTATATCCTAGATTAAATAAGAGAGTAGATGGAACCATACGGTACCTACGTCAGGAGAGGGGAATATAGGAGGCATTATGAATGCGCAATCGGCCATATTGCATGGGTCAGTTGCGCAGTACAGACATTTGTAGTGGATTTGTCGTTGTACGTTTCTTATATACCGATGAAAGTGCACACACACATGCATACACATACATGCGCCGTTCCCTTTCGGGTTAGACTTACTCAAAATAGCTTAATTCTCTGCGTTGGGTGTAGAAAACGGGTTTCGATTGAAGTAGATTCCTCCGAACTACCCTTTCCTGCAAATTTTCCATCCGCCACATTAATACATTGCTTCATGCACGCCCTTTTGTTTTTTTAGGCTACTGATATTCCTTCTATCAAGAGTCTATTCCTCAACGTTCACCCGTGACTTTCTCGGTCTACCCCATCCTCTCACACTATTTACTCCCCTATCATAAATTGTTTTATTATTCGACTCTTTTCCATTCTCTCGGCACGGCCTAGCAATCGAAGAACGCTCTTTTCATATATTATAACAATGCAAAATGGAAATTATGAGCACTGTATCATATATAAAATTCAGAGCTGAATTTCGCGCTATAGACATATTTGGTGGTATGCAAGAACCACGTTTTTTGCCTGTTTTAATCGCGCTTTCCTATTTTGCCAAAATATTTCCCAATGTCATTACAATCTGGGCTTAAGGTTATTCATGTGGCATTTTAATCGGGGAGGAAAAATTACCTTGGCGAGACAACTCGTGGTTCCGTGACATATTTCTTTTTGTTACCATGAAGACGTGTGAGGAATTGATTTGATTCGGTGCCTCTAGTGCATTGTTGTGTGCACATTCATGGCGTTTCGGTTGCATGCCCCTTGCCTTTTATTCTTGTTTTCCTCGGGCGTCATTGTTCCATGGATCCCTTGTTTATTTTTACGTTCGGATGTCCTGGCTGTGGAAGATTCTTCGCTTCGTCCTCTGGTATCGTGGAATCCTACGATTACAAGTGTGCTGAGGTCTCAGCTCCTGGGCGGGATTACGATCGACGTTTTCTGAAGTGACGTTAGCGAACGATGCCGTTCAGTTTTCCGTTGTCTTCCCGTCAAGGAGGAGTGTATTACGATTGACCGGAGTATCAACGCCAATTGTTTACCGTTTGTGCAAACGGAGTTGTAAACGGTTGCGAAGTGACTCTTTATTTTCTAATTTAAAAAAAGAATAGGTATAATGAATCCGCTAATTATAATACTGTCGAATAATGCTTCAAGAAGGTTATGTTTAATTGTAAAGTTCAAAAGTAACACGGACATTCTAGAAATTAATTTTAGTAATTATTGAAAAAAAGCTCTCCCCTGATTGTCTGCCGGTAACGTAGCGTGACGGAAGAGTTAGACTTTGACAAGGTTCGCTCATTGTCCGTTGACGACACCGTCATCGTAGTAGGTTCCACTGCATAACAGTTGCTAAACTCCGCGAGCGCCACCGTCCGTCTCCGTCAGGAAACGTCGATTGTAATCCCGCCATAAGGCATTTCCACGCCCCTTCCTTTTCCTCCGAGTTTCCTCCCTAGTCCCAGCGGCGTCTCCACCTCCTTTAAGCCGGCCGTTATTCCCCTCCGGCGCTCATCTCCGCGAGATAAGCAGACAGTCGGCAGACACAACATCACTTTTGCTTCCCACAACACGAGAGGGCGTTATCAGGACTGTTTAAACCGCCTCTGCGTTTCATTTGTTTATCCTTGTTTTATTCAGTCCCCTCCCCGGCAGGTCCGAAAGGCGTGTCTCCACTCAAGAAAGCGGTGAAAACACGGAACGATTTCGAAAAAATGTTTCGTTTGCTAGCTTCTCGCCATTTTTTTTCTAAAAATTTATTTTGTTCCACAAAAGGGTGAAACGACAACGTCAATTATTTATATGAGTGAAACCTATTCATTTTTAATGCCTCACTGTGCAATTTTTTTTCTCGCGATAATTCTTCGTTTTGCACGAGGCACTTCATTGCACTGTCTGATGTATGAGTGGGTGTGCGGCGAAAGTTGTGTCGCTCGAAATCGGAGAATTGCTAGAACGACTGCGAAAATGCGTGAATTCGAGCCGGGAAAATAAGCCCTGCTCTTATTTCGTATCCGCATTCTCGCAAGTTTCGTGGATAAAGCTGTGCTATGAAGTGGGTCGTGTAATACAGCCCCTAGAATGGATCATATACCATCACGATATGTGTTCGGTATTTTTGGTGTACTCGACGAATCGGGGAGTATTTCTTTTTAATTCGGCATTTACGGTTTTACATAAATAATTCGAGGCCAAGTCGATACAATTCAGCTCGAGATGTCTGTGTCATGGGACGTGGTCGATATTTGTAAACGAGTTATCTGCAAATTCGAAAGGTGTTGGAGATTTGAGTCAATTGTGCCATCACTACTTTACCACTGGAACCAAGTTCAGTGGTGATCAAATGCACTATATTTGAGTAGTTCAGTTGAATCTCTTTCAGTTTTTCAGTATCCTGGTGATTTTATCAAAGGCAAAAAGGTGAATTGATTGAATTTTTACTATGAAGCATTAGTCGAAGGACCATTTTAGTCTAGAATTTTGAACGGAGTAACTAAGTGGGAGGTTTTTTTTGGGAGTGTTAGAAAAAACTTGTGAAATACCTCTCTAATGAAGGGCGAAAATTAAATGTTTATGTCGAACAATGATTGACACTTTTTTGAGTTCTGACGACTGTTCTGCAGCTTCAGTTAATACAGGGAGAGACCGAATGGTAAAAATATTCGAGGAGTTTCTATTTCGCTCGCATAAATCGTTGTCTTTGGAAAATGAATGGTAAATAAATACTCTGTTTTATGGGGCACATCGGCTGTGGCATGTTACTTGCACTCCACCGACAGTGGGCAGGAGTTATCGGTTTGTCATCCATATTGCATGTGTCTCGCGGGTTGACCGTTCGTATCGATTTTCGAAATTAAATTTATCACCGGACCCTTCATGACGGTTTTGCGTGCGTTGCTAGTCATAAATTCATATCTTCCTCAATATGCAATGGGGGGAGGCTTCCGGAAGTGATGAGCGCGGGGTAGTTTACTGGCGAGCCAGACAGACATTTTTGAAAGCTTCATTGTGACGTCCACACATGCAGATGTCAGCACGACGCTAGCAAAATCCCCAGCAAACATTTCCTCTAATCAACACTTCCCCAAATGTTTCATATCATCTCGTGGCTTTGACAAGCTGCTCATGTTTGCAACACTCGCGCGTGAAAGTCCCTTCGCGTGTTTTCTTGCTCGGCCGTTGGGCTACTACGTGATTCTACTATAATTTACGATGCTCGGCCGTTATTCTGAAGCCTTTCAGTTGGCGCGTTTTGGAAGGAGAAGGGAGGAATTCCCCTGCAATCTTACCTTTCTCAGCCCGAAAGTAAAGTTAATTAGCGCGCGAAGGAAAATAGGTATATAATTAGTAAATTATTAATAGGTATATATTAGTAAATTCGGTAAATTATTTAGGTATATAATTCCCTGCACTGCCTGAATTGTCTCCCTCTGAGTCTAATTGTTTGGAAAGCTTAAGAAAGTCCGTCAGATATTTATTCGAATTGTTCCAGTTTAGCTCCAACCTTTGAAGTGAAATTGCGGTGGTCAAATATTTTATCGAATTTGAGTGTAATGCTGCGTGCCGTGTTTCGGCCTTGCAGCGTGCGAATGGTAATGATTCGAGACAACGAAATGACCAACGAATGTTTTTAGTTGTTTCGGTGCAGTGGCACGTTTAAAAATTTCTTTTGTCTCTGACCGAGATTATATTTCAAGCAGTGGTTACTTTTTCATGTATAATGGTAATATAAGGCGAAACTAGTGCATATTGTCTGTTAGTGTATATAGTGGCTTAAACATCCCGATGACCTTACTTTACTAATATTTTAAGTTTGTTCGGTCGCGGATTACCAATGATGGAGTCCAGTGTTCAGGTTTGTTCATGTGGAACGAAAGTCGAATCATCAATATGATATGCATGCGAGGAGAATGAATGGAGTGTGGGGAAGAATTGGATAGACGAAATATAGAGTGAGTGTGATCAAAATATTCTCACTAGGTTTAGTAATTTAAGCCTCAACAATATGGGCGAGGAGCATAAATCGATTGTGGAGTGGTAAAGAAGCGATAATGGAAGGAAGGGGTAGGGGATTGTTAATAATAATAACTTCTTTATAGGTATCACCTTTCGCCAATAACAAGACTATTTTCTATTAGACGAACGCACACAAACATACCTTGAATGGTATGCCTTGCGGCCTCCGGATTTGCAGGCGAGGACGTTATCACGCCTCCTTCGAGGCCGGAAAAGAAATAAGGGAGACAGCGCCTGTTTCATATGTTTACCGCCAGCCATCAGCCTTATTTTTAAATTGATTCTGTCCCCACGTGGAACGTAGTGAAGACCTGCATCAATGTGAAGTTGGCGTTATTTTCTTCATCTGTATCTGATGTATGAAAGTCGAACCCTGCCTATGATAAGAAAGAATAATTTTCAGGTGTTTTGAGATTTGTGTGAAGAAAAGGATGATTACGTTTTTATTAAGAATAACGACAAAATAAGAAGAATTTGGTATGATGGGGGAGGAAATAATATTATTGCTGGGATTATGAGAAAGATAACAGTTCTAAAGAAAAAGTAATTGAAGTTTTCCGACTTTTTGAGATTTTGTTGAAGAAAAGGATGATTAAGTGCGGATGGAGACGGAAAACAAACCAGGTTAGTAGTATTTGGTGTGGCAGGGGAGGAAAGAAGGTTGTTGCCGGAGACAGATATAGATAACATTTGTGCAGAACAAGTAATTGAATAATTTTCCGGCATTTGAAATTAGGGTGAAAATATATGTATCTGTGTTACGTGCTTCAGCAAGGTTCAAGGTATTTTATTCCCCCTCCAGCGAACCAGACCCCAATGCTCATTTGATAGAGGCAGTAGGCTGATGGCGAAGAGACGTTTGAAATGGGGTCAGGAGGCCTCTTGCCCAGTCTGCTCTTCTTTTGCGCTCTTCCGTTTTTTTTATTCGTCGGCTTTCCCTCTCGTTGACCACCTGCAGGCCTCGTGGTCTGTGATCACCTGCGCGCGCCGCCATGTGGACTCATCTTCCCCCGTCTCTCGGTGGAAGTCTGTTGAGTCTTCCATTCCATTTCCTCTCTCTCTGCAGCGTTTCTTTTTAATTCCGCTTCCTGCGCACTTCCAGGACTTGGCCATCAGGTTTCTTACTTGGAGGTTGTTCACCAGTGCATCATTATTGCTCCCCGACTATTGTCCCGGTTTATGCGTCACGGGGTGGAGGAAATGATTTCCCTAGTTGGGAGTGTGGGGTTCGAATTTGCGGGACTATTTCCTAGTAATAGTGGCTGACATTGTGTTTAAGATGAGTCACTGCCGGCAGAAAATACCTCATGTAATATCCGTGATCTTCTCATCTAATATTACCGTGTTTGGCGATATTTTGTTGCTCTGTTTTTATTGTTTTTATGTGCGTATGTTTCTTATTTTGTTTGTTATATGTTTTACTTTAGAGTGGCATGAATTCTGTATGTGGACAATTTTCAAATACAAAAATAAAAATAAGTAATACAAATAGGTAGTGCTTTACAGAAATGAGCAGGATTGTTTCCTCCTGTGGCTCAGATGCGGACATCATATTTTGGAGTACGGCTGTAACTCTTGTCGTGTTACATCTTGCATGGTAATGGTAGCCTTCTATTCAAGGTGTTGAAGTCAGCGCAGATCGTAACGCTTCAGCGAACTTAAGCGCACACGAACGACGATAAATGGAGCGATGTGCGCTGGCGAAACGTTCGGTAACCGGCCGCAGATAGCATTATGTGGGTGAACAATAGCCACTGTCAAATTCTGTGCATATAGCTTTCGAATTCGTTCGAAATACGCATTTCAAAACGGAAGGTTTTTGCCACAGAGTAGTTAAACCTTCTAATTGTCTATGTTTGACGCCGTTCATGATAATCGACAGAAAAACAACAGTCGAGGATGCTGTTATCGAAGTTCGTTAATCGCCTGGTGTGCATCAACTCTGCTCCCGATCTGTTTTTTAAGTGCGTTGCGTAGTGTCTGAAACAAATGGAAAGCAACGTCTCTGTGTTTTTCGAAGTGAGTAGTGTACTGGAGCGAATGGAAAGCATAGATTACTTTTGTCTGAGCCAATATTTCTCTAAATTTGTGGTCTCCTGTGTTTGGTCGCTCTTGAAACTTGCAGTGTAAGTAAAAATAAAAAAAATCTTTCGGAATTCTTCATAGAAATAAAAACACGTATTAACATACATCTGTATAATAAATCTGATAGGTGTCTCCTTTGACTTACATAAATGTCTCTCGAATGATTAATAATGAAGCGAGAACAACTGCCTTTGTCAAGTCAGACATCGTATCAGTCACAGGGCTAAAGTTTGATCCACATCGGGGAGGTTGTTGCCCTTCCTTATGGTAATTCATAGTACATATCAGACCTACTTACACACAATTTTTATTTGAAGTGTAAGGTCAAAGTAATTATATTTCTTCATGTCTAAATTAAGATACAAGATTCAAAAAATATTTCATCTTACTTTTTCATAGAAAAATCATTGATGGTACTATCAAAATCTTTTTCGTTAGTTAGTTGTTTATATGGATAGTTTTGAAAGAATTCTCCATCGTTATTTGTAATTGATTATAGCTGTCAACCCCTCGGGATGGTTCCACTCTTCTTAATATTAAAAATGTGTTTAAAAATAAACTTTAAAGTCACAGGCGTAACTTGTTGGAACTACATTCTCAACGAAAACGAAAGGATTTCATGTTACCCACACACGAAAAATAAATTTTCACTGGCCTTGGTTTCGACTTCTCTTCAATCATTATCTCAGTACAAATAAGAGACTGTTTATGAATAGTTTTTTTAATGGCAAAGATTCCGACCCGAAAAAAGGACCGCCCACACTGCACACCCCTAGTTACGCTACTACATCGTATACCGGTAACCGTAGAGCGAGAATATACTCAAGAATGTGTCATAATACCGTTTCATTACCTACCGCTCGAAACCCACCAATCTCGTACAGCATTGTCGTCGACGTTTCCGAGAGCCAGTCCGTATTTCCTCCACGCCCTCCTCCCCCCTCTGTACCCTCCACGCCGCCCGCCGCGGCCGGGCAGTCAACCAGCGAGCCCTACCGATCGCGACGCCGCACGTTTCGATTCCGGTGGGTAACGAACCAAGCGGCGTGGCAAGAGAGAGAGAGAGAGAGAGAGAGGCGTTGGCACGCCGCGAAAAAGGAAAAAAAACGCAAACGTGGCTTCCCCATTCATTCCCGTCGCCCCGCCCAGCCGGCCCCCATCATCATAGAGTAGTCGAGTATTCAAACCTGAGACCTATAGGGCACCCGGCTTGCAATGGCCTTTCGGTGAGGCTGATATGACGTATTCTAGAGGCCATCATGGATGAGTAGCAGCCGACGTGATTTTCATTGAATGTTTTTCGATGTCATGTTATTCGAAAACATTTCATGTTAAAACGTCAGTTATTCCATGATTTAACACAAGAAGTTATCTAAACTAGCGTATGGAAACATAAGAAATTGATTCAGGCCTTACTTTATGGAACCACTTCATTTTAAGATTAAACAGAAATAACTTGGTTTCATGCCAATGGTTTCAGTGAATGATCGCCATTTTCAAGTTACAGAAAATGTTAAACTGTAAGCTTATAGCCCTCCCCATCTCTCTGTCGCATGGTATATAAGCTTACTGCTTAACATTTTCTGTGCCTTGAAAATGGCGAACACTAGCTGAAACCATGGTCGGTAATAAATTTAGTGTGGAACTGAAAAAGTTATTTCTGTTTTATTTTATTTGTATGAAAACTTATTCGGAAATCACCTGAGACAAGTTAAAATACCAGTTCCACCAATGTGTACTGCACGTCAAAACATCAATGCAGTGTCATCACGGCGGCAAAAATACGCCTAATCACGTACGTCAACACTAAGCTACGTAAAATGTCATAATTCGATGAAATATACTGAATTTGCTGTGACAGTATTGAAAATAAACAATGTTTTCACGATCATATGAAGTAAATAAAGGTCACCGTCGTGGATTCTTCGGTCACGTGATTCGCTTCACCAGCCGGCATTGAACGTGTTTACTGATTGGCCGCTTTTCTGTCAACTGCGCTACTATATAGGACGGAATTCATATATGCATCTAAAGTATACGCTCAACGTAAGTCTCATATCCACTCCGCTCCGTGTTGTTGCCTTGCCTGCCAGCCTCGCCCACCTCATCCCGTCACTTTCTTCGCCGGCGCGCGCGGAGTAATTCCCAGGAAGTGACGTGTGCGTCATTGAATGGGCATCCTGGACCCCTTCCCTCCCCCGCCTCTTCCCCTCCCCTACCCACCCTCCCTCACCCCCGCCTCAATTTCTCGCTTACCTGACTGGAGGAGGGGATGGGCAGCAAGCGTTGCGTCGAAGCTCTTATCGTTGGAATTCCGGCTTACAAACGATTGTTTCGGTTTAAATTTTTTTCATTCCACTTCTCCTTTTCTCTCCTTTCTTAATGTGGTTGGAGCGATTTTTGTTTGTATACAGATTTGCGTGAAATTTACATGCGTGTCTTTATTAATGACATCTCTTGATAAAAGTAAAAAAATACATGCTACCGATTTGGTTTCTTGGCTATTCAATGCTTTAATAACACAGACTCATATGGCACATGGCATATATTTCGTAATAATTCGATTACATACGCACAAATGTTCTCCTAAACGCGAAATAATACGTTTCATGTTATTATAATGGTTGCTAACAAATATCAAGGCATCATGCCGAGTAAAAAAAACGTTTTTAGATGTAGTTATCGCTTAAAGTTCGATTTCCGTTCCGAAAACCCAAGTCATAGCAATGCTTTAATTAGATCGAAAATTTAAAAATATTATTATTGCTTCATTTAATTTTCTGCATATATTGTGATTTCCATTGTTTAAATATATGAACTTAAGTGAAATGTGATCCAAGAATTTTTTTTCGATTTACGTGAAAAGTTGTTAAAATGTGCGCTGAGTGACTCCCAATTACTACTCCAATCACCACCCCAGCCACCGAAATGGCGTGGTGATTGGAGTACATATTTTAATATTTGTTCAACTAACTGTTAGTGGAAAAAGCACTGGGACCACATTTAATTTAAGTTCCTACTGTGTATGCGGTGGAATTAGCCGTACACGCAGTAATGGAAATGATACAAGAGTTATAATGTACATTTTTGCCGTTATTTAAGCATGTTATGACGAGCTATTGGTAGTCACCCCCTGCCACACACCCCTGAGGTGGCTTGCAGGGTATTTTGTTGATGTAGATGTAGTACTCGGCGCGGTATTCGTAATTTAGGCCAACAAATATATTATAACGTGTTTTTTTCGGAATACTTGACTCGGCGTGACACCCTGATATTTGTTAACAACCATTATAGTAATATGAAATGTATTATTTCGCGTTTTGAAGAACATATGCACACATGTAATCGAATTATAACGAAATATATGCCATGTGCCATGTATGTATGCTACCAATACGTGATAAAACACATTGATTTACCAGAAAACCAAATCGGTACAAAACAATTCTTTTCACTTTATTCTATAGGCATCGCTTACGTGAACACGTATCAAAGCTTCAAGTAAATCTGTTCGTAGACTAAAGCCGCTCCAAACACCTTAAGGTAGTTTGAGCGATATTTTTCTCTACTCATAATAGAGATCACATTTTAAAATTTATTCAGTAGTAAGCAGAAGCACGAAGAAATTATTGTAATATTAAGGACGGAAAAACTATGATTTTTTATGACCGAAATTCTCAGTAATTAACTAAATGTGTACGTATGTACGGCTTTTACATGACATATTTGTTTTACGTAATGCCGCCTTAAAACGCCTTCACAACCAAAGTGTTTTGGTAATTTATAAAAAGATTTACGGTAAGTATTAACTTTTAAAAATTAGTTGAGAAAGTAATAAACTGCACACCGTTATTTTTCTGACGCGATGTATACGTTAAAGTGTTGTCAGTTCGTACTTGTATTTCCTGTACGCATGCGCAATGAGCCTAATTTTGAATGTTAACACTAATTTTGAACTTCGGAATTTAAAATGTTACATTTCCGGCGAAACTGAAGGCGGGAAAAAATGCTTTTACCAATAAAGGAATCATTGTAACATTTAGTTACAGAAAATATGCATCTACTACCGGAGTACAATAATATTTTTTTCACAGAGTATTTTGCTTTCGTTTGTTCATGAAAAAATTGGTGGCCGTTACGATATATCGGAACTCTGAAATGAATGCTATTCGGCGTAATTTGGTGGAATTTTCTCATAAGGAGATAAAGTAGTAAAAATAACTTTGCCAAATACTGCAACAGGATACTTGAACATCATCAGGTACTATTACATTGTACATACCTGATGATACCCTTACGGGTGAAACCGGTCGTACAGTTTTAGGAAACTGCTGTGGAATTTGGCAAAGTTATTATTGTACTACTTTCTTTCAATCGTAACTCTGTCATACCTAAGGACAAGCTCTAAAATTATTTTCTTTGAGTTCGCGCTGGACGCCACTATATAACGACAATGCATTCGAATTCAGCGTGTAATCGCTGAAGTTATTTTGGCATTGATTTTTGTTGTATATAACCAGCTTTTACGTTCGTACGTGATCATGCTAGTGCTGCTTCTTTTTTGCCGTTCCTCTGTCTACTACGTACATACATACATGTATACATACCTACCAACTCATGCCTGAGGTTCTCCTCGGCCTACTATTCCACGTGTCGTCGGAGAGACGCGACGCGCTCCATTTCGTTCTACTCTCCCGTGAAATAGGGGTGAGCTGGTTTACTCTCTTCTTCTACTTCTTCTTTTTTCTTTCATAGTCTCCTCGAATATGACGACCTCCTCCTCCCCTCCTTCGTTTCATCACCCCCCTCCACAGAGCGTTATTCAACGCGTGGCGTTGCAGCATTTGTCACCGTGATCTCTCACGGGCCGTGATGCTCTTTTCGTCCTCGTTATTGACGCGATATCACGAGTCCGCGCCACCAAAGTTGCATGATCCGTGATTCACAAGTCTGCATTGTTTTTATGGTGTTTATGGCACTATATTTGATGTATAATTATTTAAATTAATAGTAATCCGTATTTCCAGCGAAAAACCGTAATAAAATTGAGTAGAATCAATAGCTCCAAGTAGAAAATTAATGTTTCAAGAGTGACTTGCCTTAAATTGTCAACAGAAGGTAGATGTTCTTGCTTTATATCCGCCAATGCGTCCACACCTCCGTGCTATCTAAAGGCAAGCATGGAAAGAGCAGCTGGAAGCGATATGGTGGATATTTCGGTTCTCAGGTTTCAGTTTGATGACGTCTTGCACCCTCCAATGATTGAAGCCATTGAAATGCGCAATCGGCCATATTGAATAAATCAGTTTTGCAGGAAACATGTGCAAGTGGCGGAATTGTCGCCGTAGCGTAATGATTTTCGATAAAAGTGTAAAATTGTAATAATTAAAAAAAGCACTTCATTATTCATAAACCTTATGAAAAAATTGCGCGCGATAGTTATGTTAGATGGATAATTGTTCGCGAAAAAAAATTGGCTTCACTTTCTTGAGTCAAGACGTCATCTACTCTCTCTTTCAATCTGTGGGTGGATTGGTGAGGGGAGAATTATTGTGAGAATGGAGGAAGAGTTACTAACCCGGCTTTGGTATTAGTCTACTTATGACGAAAGGTGCCAAGGGAACCACATATTTAGCATCCCATCCGACGGACGGAGTACTGAGCTTGAAGTGCTCTCCTTATGGAACCCTAGTAGGGATGGAGATATCACTTAGCAATATATGGGGTTAGTGGGGAAGGGGAAAGAAAGGAATTGGCTTCGTGGATGGAATGAAGCGAGGTAGGACGTATGCTGAGATGAAGAAGGGCATTGTGCCAGGAGATAGGGGCTTGTATTGCATGTAAAAATCTAGAGGATGTTTTCTACCTTCTATTTAAACTTACCGTATCCGGTGGATCACATAAGTAATTACAAGGTTTAGGAATGAGTGGTTGATGAAAGAATATGGATTGGATGCTCCAGTGATGGACGTACTTGTATATGAAGGGAGTGTGCTTCATTGGTTTGGGCATGTCGAGAGAATGGGAGAGAGTCGAATAACGACGTAGATATTTGATAGTAGAGTGAATTGTGTGAGAGGAAGAGGTAGACCGCGAGAGTCATGGGTGAATGTGGTAGAAGAGAGACTAAAGAGGAGGAGTATTAGGAGTCTTAAGAATAGGAGAGTGTGTATGTGGCAATGTATAAGTGTAAGAGTGAGCAAAAGTGGTTTTTGAGGATAGGGCAATATGGAGGAAATTATTAAAAGGGAACCAATTTTCTAGGGCTAAGGGCAATAATTAAAACCTTGGACTTCACCTACCCCGAAAAGGAATGGCGTGATGGGTATGCATGTATGAAAGAATGTATAATAATTGTGACATGATTTACTGAGCAGTCTAGTGCCGAAAAGTGTGGCGTTATATTTGGCTGGCGTCATTATATGTAGCGTGTCTGTGATAATGAATTTTTCTTCGCTGTTTTCCTTTCAATTTTACGTTATGGGACACTAATTGGACGTTCGGGTTTGTCGTCCATTTCCCCCGGGGACGGTAGGCAATCCGGTAGTCTCTCGAGAGAAGAAGAGTTGCATCTCCGGCCCTGGATTCCTCTTCTATTTTTCGCGACCAGTTCCGCTCTGCGCATTTCGCTCGTGTCTTTTGGAAGGCTTTTTGAAAGCCTTTCCGTGCAGCACTCAAGTCGCCTCTGGAAGTTTGGACGCTCTCGCGTGAGTTCTATTTTCGTGAAAGCCTTTTGACGTTAAATGTCTTGTAAATCGGTGCTTGATGGTCGGTATTGCAGAAACGCCATCCGGTGGAATCGGTTAGAAAAAACTGCAATTCCTTTAAAATAGGCAATATCTGGAGGAGGGTCTGTCATATCTGTCATTATCAAGGGTACAGTCTCCGTTGAAACCGGTCGGGTAAAGAAATCTAAGTGGAATATTACAAAGTACATTATTTATCCCATTATGTCCTTATTCCACAAAGTATAGCCTTCAACAATTGAAGTAAGAGTTTGGAATGTTGTTGAAAGCAAGTCACAAAGTCCACCAATCGCCTCGATTCTCCGGATGCGGCATGTGTCATCCTTTCCCGTAAATAAACTAACAACAACGGCTGTAACCACGGAGCTACTATTGAAAAGGGTGGTAAAAACGCCAAAATAGTATCTTAACTATCGGAAGTTTTAGATGGGCAAGTCCAAATCGAACGCAAGAAAAGTTTCTTTCTTTCTTTAGAAAGAAACTTTCAACTTTTTCGCGCAATCTAGTCCAAT
This sequence comes from Pyrrhosoma nymphula, assembly GCA_963573305.1. Taxonomy (NCBI): domain Eukaryota; kingdom Metazoa; phylum Arthropoda; class Insecta; order Odonata; family Coenagrionidae; genus Pyrrhosoma; species Pyrrhosoma nymphula. The sequence continues at coordinate 111,563,308 of OY754330.1, read as the reverse complement.
TCTCACGGTCCCAATTACATTGTATCATATTTTAAAGTCGTAAAATAATATACTTTACCCTGAAGCCCGCATAGATTCCCATTCTTTTCATGAATTGGCCTGGAAATCTATTCTAGGCTCTAATTTGGTCCCTTCACGAATTTTCCCGAAGATAAGATGCATTTCTCGCACCTAAAACCTTTAAGGTATGGTGTATCGTCAAAACCGTTGAATGCTTTTCCAAGAAAAAATTGCATATGTACTCTTTTAAGTGTGTAATCGTAGGTTTACACTGGCTGGTTTATTGTGCAAGTTAGATGTAGCAAGTGACTTCGGACGTAAATTTCACGTGAAATCCTCATGCAGAACGTTTGTAAAGTTTCTGCAAGTTGCTTGCAGAAGCGTATTGTGGCCAATACAAACAGCAAATCTGGCTCTACACTAACTTGCGAAAAGGTTTTGGTCGTAATTAAATTCCCCGCAAGCTCTTGTAGAAAATAACTTGAGGAAGTAGCTTGCCAGTTTAAACCGTGTAAACCCACCCTAAAAAATATAAGATGTGCGATTACCGACAAAAATCAATTTATCGCGAAGCCACTGTGCCCAATCCTTGCTACTCCTTCGCTGGGTCCGTCAGGATATGGGTGCCCACTCCCGACTTCAGTGGAGTCACTGCCTTCTCTCTCAGTCCGCTTCCCTAGGAGGCAAACTACCAGCCATTAGTCATCGCGCGAGTAGTGGCCTGCATTAGACCGTTATCGAACCACGGTCGCCACTCTTCAAAGTGCCCTCATTTCGGCACGTTGCTGATGGACATTGTGTGAACCCAATATTTAAAAAAATCCTAAAGTATGAGAGATATCGGCTCGGGACATGCTTCCAAGCACGGCTTTCTTTTCTAGGGTTATTGCGATTATATATGTTAGGGCTAGCTTATTTACATCAGATAAGATTAATTTGGATTACATAAGATTAATTTGGAATTGGCCAGAATGAAAGGATTGAGGTCTCGACGGTGCCAGAGATTCCAGGTCAGATATTTTTGTCTGAAAAGTAATGTAATAGTTGTTATAACATATTACGATGAAAAAATATTTGCCATTTGGGTAGGTTATGTTACAAAACGACAGATGGGAAAATTAACATTCAGTCCTGGGACATGAAGACATAATTATTGAATTAATAGTCGACTAAGTTACGCCTAGACCATTTTCTCATGTCTAGAGATGCTTAATTCTATAGTTTATGATGACAGTATAAATATTAACCTCATTTTTTGTTTAAAATATTGGTTTGATGACATGAGTTCGTTGAATGATTACGTGCCACACCACCGCTTCATAATTTTCATTCTGCAATTATGAAATGAGGGGCGGGATCCGACAAACTCCATAACACTGAATCGACCTGACCACGATGTAAATTTGTAATTTTCACATGCGGTAGTACGTCTGTGTACTAATTTTTTTAATTTTTGTAATATAAAGTTATTCCGAAAAATAAATACTAAGGATATTCAGTGGTAGTACTTCAAACGGATAAAGTTAGCCGTGAAACACTTAAGAAGGGCACATTTTAACGCTGCGCTGAAAAAGGCACGTCGCTATGTTGGCTTTGATTTTGACGTCACCAGGCAGTAAACTCCGTTCTTATAAGGCTTAAAATACGCACTAACCTTCTCAATACTACACACACAAATATAAAATATTAACCATTTATTACTTACGATTTTGCCCTTACTTCTATAATCTCGGAAACATCATTATTGTCGTTCGTTACTCCTTTTTTTCAGGGACTCCGCTGCCTTGTATCGAATTTTGGGCTTACAATAATTGGGCTCTTCCCAACCTTAGTTCACTTTTCTTGAAGCCATTTCTTTAGAGTTTCTGTGAAACTATTTTCCTTTTGTGCCAGTGGCAAGCTTTGGTAGCTGCGTTGCTAATTATGGTAAACGAACACACGTACAAAGTACTTCCTTCTGACGTCACCATTTTTTAAATTGTGTTATTTACAGAAAGTTGCGCTATTTTTATGGCGTACCAAATGTGTCACCAATTTAAAATTACGATAGATTGAGTAATTAGACGTGAACATTTCAACCTAAAAGCCTTAATTTCCAGCAAATTAATCTGCTTCGCAACCCTGTAGTCACGGCGTTAGAGAATTGATATCCTTGATAATTGATAACCTGTTATCCTTTTTGTTTTTTTTTTCGCGTGTTTGCGATCGTTCGTGTCGGTTTGGTTGTGTGTTACTCATCGCATCGGGGGCTTATGAGTTTTGACTCGGTTAAGCGGCGTTTCTGGGAAACCTCGTGCGCCGAGACGGGTTGTGCCCACCCCCTCTCGTCTTCCTTGCTCCCCTCTTTGCCTCTGTGTCTCTCTCCCTGCCCCTCCAGACTACGAGGCACACGGCGGTCACTCGGGGCCGGGTGAAGAGACGAGGTCAGGAGACGGTGTGTGCCGACCGAGGGGGGGGGGGGGGGAGGAGGAGTTTGAGGAGACAGAGGGTAGGGGAATGAAGGAGGAGGTTACATTTTTTATTATTATTTTCGCGGGGAGGAAGAACCGGAAATATTAAGTGCCTGAAGACAAGGTCACACAAGGACTCAATCGTTCCAAGCCAGAGGGTGGATGGATCCCTGGAATTCTCCCTCGTGCTGAGATGGCTTGCAGCTTTTTTTCTTTTTTTTTAAGCAAGGTGTGGTCACAGAGTACATACAGAGAGGCCGAAGGTGACAATGGCCGTAATTATTTTTTGCGCCATCCGCCGTGTTCTTTGCAAGTTCCATCTCGGCCTCGGCGGCACGATAAGTAGTGGTTAACAATGAGTGGAAACGGTTTTTTTTATAAGAGACAACTCAGAAATAATTCATTAATCAAGGTTATCTACCAGTTAAATGTAGGTTTTAATGGAAGTCAGTAAAAACCCTCTAGATTTTTTTTACAGGTTCAGGGCCCTATCTACCGTGAGCATTTCTTTCCTCATCTCAGTGTAGGTCCTACCCTTCATCCCGTCCCTAAAACCTATTCTTTTTCTTCCCCTTCCCCGCTTACCCAATATTCTTCCCTGTACCACTGCCTTGGGCATTATTACCTCTTCCAGCTACCTACCCTGCCTCCCCCTATTCTCATCCTGAGGTTTCCTCTCCTCACCAACTATACCAAGCACTTCCCCATTTGTCTTCCTTTCCTTCCACCGCACTTTCTCTATCCTACTCCACACTCACATCACGAAGGCCTGCAGCCTATTCTCGTCATCCTTCCTCCACGTTTGTGTCCATCCTGAGTCCACGTTTCAGCCGCTTATCCATACCCAACATCCCCGTCATCAGCTCCCTACTATTGCTGAACGCTTCTTTCGTTAGTGCTATTCTCCTCCTAATATCTTTGCTTCTATGTCCATTTTCATCTAACATACTACCCAAGTAATTAAATAGCTCCACTTGCTCCATTTTGTGCCCCCCTACTTTTAATGACCAGCCTCCATTCAAGGTTAAAAAAATCATTATTATATTTATTATGTTCTTTTACCTAGGAAAGACGAAATTACGTGGCTTCTTTAACAATTGCCGAGAAAGCGAATTTACCTGTAGATTCGCTTTAGATCTGAGTTACCTCCTCTACTCACCATCATGTCGTGAATCATTGCATAAGATCAGGTATGATGGATTAGGGATTGGAAAATCGATTTCGATTTTAATCGAAAATCGATTATCACACTCCGATTTTCGATTTAATCGAAGTCGACTTTTTGTTTTGAAAAACCGATCAAAATCGATTCTAGCCGATCGATTTTCGATTTTTAGCTTGCTAGCTAAAGCTAGCGTTTGAATTTTGCCAATCGAGCTGCGCCAGTTCGTAAACCGCCCTCCAGTGGACCGCAAGTCCAACTCTAATCCACTACAAGCTTGGAAGGAGATTGAGGGAGAATATCCCCACGTATACAAACCAGCCAGCAGGATTTTATCTATAGTTGCCTCTACCGTGCCGTGTGAGCGACTATTTTCTCACGCCGGGTTAATTGCAACTCAGGTGCAAAATCGATTATTCGGAGAACATTTAAATATGTTAGCTTTCTTAAGGTCCATCCCTGAGGAACACTGGTTCCACGGCTTTGCAAACAATAAATAAATAACATTCTGTTTTTCATTTTGTGTTGTGCCCACTTTTCAATATAGAATTCTTATTGCTACTAAACTATATGTAATTTGCCTTTTATATTACCTATGTGTTATAAGTATCTGTTATGGATTATTACTTCCCTGTATATCTTATTAATATCTTTAAAATAATATATTGTATTAATAAATTTAACTATATTCTGTTCTTATCCCTAGTGCTCCCATTAACCCATATTTTGCATTTTGTTACAACAGCACATCCGTATTTCAGCAGAAAATTACTTTACTATGTGTCAATATCGATTTCGATTTTTCGATTATTTTGGGCAAAAAATCGAATTTTTAGAAAATCGATTTTTTAAACCAAAATCGAAAGTCTATTAATCGAAAATCGGTTCTGGATTTAAATTTCCAATCCCTATGATGGATTGACTGTAGCTAAAGAGTCTGGAACGAGATATTTTCAGTTGTTTTCGAGACCCAATGACGTCTTAACGCGAGATACTTTGTTGCGCTCGTTCACGTGTCAGCAACCTCTTTAATGATTGTGAGCATAGATGTTTGCTCAATTGAAAATTTATTTTAACAAAATCTCACAAGAACATTTTCCATTCATATCGCGCTTGCGATAACGACTGATAGAGTGCATGGTGGTCTGAGCATCCGGCGCGATGTCGAAAAGTCCGTCTTTCAATTCCCGGTCTAGTCGAATTTTCAGTGGGGAGAGGGCAAATGATTCACCCTCTCTCTTTTGAGAAAGATGGTTCGGCAGGCCATCGAAATTTGTCTAATTTGTAAGTGCCTTTCGTGTGTTTCTATATTTTTATCGGCCACCCTCTTGGCATATATTGTTATTTATTATCACTCGAGTGAGCTTTTACCAAGTTGTATATATATATTACAAATGCATTATAGAAGCAATATTGGAAAACAACACTTTTACGCTCGTAATGAACTGAGCGACAAGTTGTACACTCGAATATGCGATGTAATTTTATTGCGGCTGTTTTCACGTATTATGATCTCCGTCGATTACCGTTGTTATACTCCTAGCATACACAATTTCTCGGCGAGTTTTGCATGTGACAGATTTTCAGGGTTAATTGATTCATGTTCAGCTTTGTTGTCGGTAGCTCATTGCATCTTGTCATGGCCAACTGTTTTAAGAGGCGTTTTTCCTTGTGTTATCTCTGACGATGATTAAAATTTTCAAACTGGGTGTTTTGCGTTATCTCTTCAAGGTGCGCGACGATAAATTTGGGAGATAACCTTGAAATTATCATAGCTGTATGCAATAATATGGGTAAATCTCGGTAATAATGTATTCTGCGTAGGAAGCGATGTCGAATATCTACAATATTACGCTAATTTCCTCCCCTTGGGAATGAGGTAACAAAATATTGCTAATAACGATTGGCTCTCCAATTTTATCGAGGTGAGTAAATTATGGCTTATTTGTCCAGTATTTTACCAGAACCAGCTGTGTGTGTGTCGGGGCGCCTAAAACACCGATTGATGATCGTGGGGTAACGCATCAGGGTCCCAAGGACATGAGTAGATGCTAGACAACAAATGAGTTCGAAGAGCGAAAGAGTAGATTGCTCTACAAGTACTACTTGGTAAGTTTAAGAAACGAGATTTTTTTAAATAAAACGTGTTCGGATAGATTGAAAACAGTTGGAAAGTATCCAAAAACTATTGTTTGGTCTTGATGACCATTATTGACCATACCTTAACGTTAATTTCTCATTTTGGATCGATGCTATAACACTTTCAGTTCCTCAGCAATAAATGATGTTTGCTGTTAGTGTGACGCGACACTGTAAATATTTTATTCTCATACTTATAAACTTATTCTTGTTGATGTATGATTTCAGGCTTTCCCGGCGAATGATACTGATGAGTTCTTCTCGGGTTTCCCACCGGGTTAGGCTCTCCATGATCGCCGACGTTTTGACAGAAGACTTTCATGCCATTATCAAGGCTCTGGGTCACCCAGAGCCTTGATAATGTCATGAAAGTCGAAACGACGGCGATCATGGGGAGCCTAACCCGGTGGGAATCCCGAAAAGAACTCAACACTTATTCTTGTTGTTTTATTTGATAAATATTTGAAATTGTTTTCATTTTAAATGGTTTATTGTTTGTAACAGGGTTGCTGAATAAGGAAGAAGAGGGATTTTTCGAGAGATTTCTGAAAAAAAGAAGGCGTTGATTGGACTGCTCCGTGTAAAGTGTGAAAATTAATAAATTTTTACTTATTGAACATTATTACTTTCTTAGAAATTGTCCGACCTTATCATAGCATGGTTGGTTTTATCTGAAAAACTTGCACCGAATTATATCTTAATAAGGTATAAATCGAATGATATTTAAGTCATGTTATTATTGAACATTCTTAAGCGCTTGATTGTAAAGCAGTGAGAAAGCTCGCGTTATAATTTCGTATGAATTGGCGAGTATCAATTAGCCATGCGTCATCTCATGCCATTTCATTTGTCATCGATGGCATTGTTGAATTTAACTCGATAACTTCAGATAACCGCCCTCCTGCGGTGAGCAAGAAAATCTCCATAACCCACCTTCCGCCTTTCATCTCACGTGACGCAATCGTAGAGTGCTCTCCCATATTGTCTCGTCACGTATTACCTCTCACTCGTTGCCCATGAGCGTCATCATTGTAGTAAACTACTGCAAATGCTGTTTAGGTGAAAGTGGTCATATCCGGCTACAGTTTTAGGTCTCTTCTCCTTTCTCGGTGGCTGTAAACAGGGTTTATATGTTGAATTAATCATGATTGGTCGTTCAATCCTAAGATCGTTCGATTGCTGCCCTCCATATTTCCGTATATAATTATAGTTCACTTACTCCCTGGTAGTACTTCTTATGTACTTAGATCTTTATTTAGTTTATGTATTTATCCTTTAGCTTCCCTGTTTCAACTTTTCCCTCAATTTTTCCTTCAATTATATTCCTCGCAAACCCATTGTGACTCCACAAGTGAGTGAGTGTGCATAATCCATCTGGTTCTTCTTTTCTGTATACTTTTCCATATGATCTTTTTCTCTTCTTCGCTCCTGTATACCTCTTCATTTCTTATTTGATCCGTTCATCATTTTATCTTCAACTTCCGCCTCCAACGCCAGCTTTTTGAAAGCTCCTAATCTCTTCTGGTCTGCTTTTCCAGTTGTCCATGTTTCCGATTCATAGAGTGCCACGCTCCTCACGAATGTTGAGTTAATATAATAACCGGTCACATTTTTCCCCTTTAAGATTCACGGCAGTCGCGGGTCCCAACTAAGAGTTTCAACCACATATCAATGTTAAGTCGTAAGTTTCGTGTGCATTCCTTGCCCCCACTCTAAAAATGTGTGTTTAAGAGTGGAGAATATAACTTAAGTTCGTAATATTGTCGGATTTTCTAGATTTCTAGTGAGCGTGTCCACTCTTCTGCTCCGGAAGACCTAGCTCCAGCTTGCTTATACGTATTTAAATTATGGATGGATGGTGTATTGCATCAGATGTTAGTAGCCATTTTCATGCCTTATTTCTAATTCCGCTTATTTTTGGTGAGCAAAATATTGTCTACCTCTGCAATATTTACTTAGAAAATTGCATCCCACATTCAGCTGAGCCAAAAGGTGGATTTGTCAAATAGCACTCGAGTCGTCATCTTGTTCACCTGTACGATAGTACGACCAAATTGGCGCTACTGTATGCCCTTCGGGCGGAGCACCTATCTACAATTATTATTTTTCCAATAATAATTTGTCTGTAACAATTATGAAATACTTTGAAATTCTCCAGTTTTATAATAAAAAACTGTGGAATTGCAAAGATTTTTTTCATTTATGCATCATTCAAAGAATTCCACAAAGTAGAGTCTGAAATGGTCTCTTAAATCTCTGGTGTAATTGCCTACATAACCGAGATTTTGCCTTTTGCCCGTTTTTAATTTGCCTTAAGTTTATTTATTTTAATCATATGCATAATAATTTGCCTTGTATAAGGGTCTACTCCACATATAGTGCCTTTATTTTGCTTTTACAACAGCTCAGGCATATCATCATTCAAGTCTCAGCTATTTCTTTAAGTGATAATCGTGGAATGGTGTCAGCTTTCATTTGTTTTGACGCAAGGTCGTGAGCCAAATCCCTTGAGCCAATGTTGGGAAATGTTTGCACATTTGACTAGCAGTCTTTTCTCGTCCAGGAGGGCGTAGGTGACTAACTGTTGGCTTTGTCGTGGTTATCGCGTCACATTTGTGTGTTGGCATTGTGACGATGCACTTGTTTTTCCCATTTTTGTTCAACCCATTTTCACGTGTTCTACACCCCTACTTCACGCGCCCCACTCTTCTTGTGTGACTTGATGTGCTTGGACAGATTTTTACGTCACCGAAAGTTGAATGCCCCGCATGCTTCTCCGTGGTGACTCCGCGAGTGGAGGATTAAATTCCCCTTGCATAAGCAGAAAACAGCAAGCTTGCTTAAATAGGAGTTCACTTCCGAGCGAGCAGTTGTGGGCTCGCGTGCTAAGTGGGGAGGTATTTCGTACCTAGTTTTGCATTCAGACGATCGGTCGCACGGCCCTCCTCCCTTCGTTTGGCCAAACGTTAACATTGAACGCTCATCATGGAATGTGATGGGATAATTCGTGCCATTGTGACGTCACGTCCAATGAAGAGACGATCGGCAAGAAGGATCTCCCGCATAAACCTGTTGTGCTCCATATTGTCTATTTCTCTTTGTCAAATTTTTTCCCAAGCCATTTTAACATTATGTTAGTTTTAGCAAGATTTTTCTCTATTCACATTAAAGACTATATGTACACGAATAGGTTTTATTTATTTAAAGGTAAGTAGTTGAAAGAATATTAAGTAACGATAGTACTTGAAGCGATTTACGAACCTAGTTTTAATGTACTTAGTATTGAAAGGACTATCGCAGTGTCAAAGGAATATTGCTGCGCTTCAATTGGAATCAAAGCAAGAAAGTAACAAATGAGCAACGCAATAAGTGTGCTTGACCGTTAATCGAGAAAGTAATATACTTCGATGAAAACCTTATTGATGAAATCAGGATAGGATTAGCCATAAGTGTGTTATCCGTTTCAGTTCATAGCCAAAGGAAACTGCGTAAAAGTGATTTTAATGAGACCTGGTAAATAGGCTGAATCGATATTATCTGTCTCTAAACGTTTCTTATCTCTCGTGGCCCGCGCGTGCCATCCGGAGCCATCAACAAGTCAATAAGAGGCAGCATAAACATTGCCTACCTCTTTCTCTTCTTCTGCCAGATACATATATAAAGTGGGAGCGAAGCATGGTGGCAGTTGCGCATAAGGCTCTTTTCAATATAAGGGTACAGTCCCTGCTAGCATGCTCCGAAAAATGTAGTATGGCACTCTCAGCGCGTTTGATTACCGCAGTCCTTCCTTGCCAAATTCAAAGTACTCATCAGTGTGTCGTTCACATCTGCTAAATCGCTCTCAATAGCTCTTAATTATAATTTTTTAACGAGTCTCTCCGATAGAGCACTATCTGCCGATCCATGTACAGCTTTGCTTGGATCATAAACATATCGTAGGATATAGGGGCAGCAAAACCTGTTGGCGGTCACCTGTGAAGAAAGTGACGTCTGGGAGAGGAAACGAAGCATGGAAGGTGGAATTAAGAGGCTGAGGTTCCCTCCAGAGGTCATAGCAGGAGCCTTTCGTTACATCCGGAGGTTAAAATGAAATGGAGGAGGCATGACCGTGAACGCTCATGGGTGTAGGTGAAGCAAGAACAGGGGTGCATGGGAAGGATTTTGGGCCGAATAGGTGTGGCCTACCAGTAACAAAACCTCGCATTACCTGTGGATTTCAACTTAGATTTGACAAAAATCAAACGAGACCACCGGAAACTTAAGTCAGAATAAGACCCAAACTGTGACGACTGTAATGGCGGAATTGGCTTCAAGAATGAAGCGTGTTGTCGCCTCAATTCTTACCTCGTTGGTTACCTGGTTAACCTCCTTGGTTACTTCTGCCCGATCAGCAATGCTTGATTAACCCTGAATGACCCCAAACTCTACACTGGGGAGTACCATAAAGTTTTGCTCTACTTATATTACGCGCTGCCTACTTTTTCCCACCCTATTTGTTCAAGAACAATTACGTACGTTGGCAGCGCTGCCTACTATGTGCTCTCTCTCCACTTCCCTCCGTTCCTTTGACAAACCCTTCCACGCCCGCCTTCCCGTTCTTGACGTCACGTTTCGCGAAGGCGACTGCCACCAAGTTTCGCTAACATTGTTCCACACCCCATTCAGTAGGTGCTCTTTCCACGAACGACTTCCCGTTCAGGATGTAGCGCATCGCGCAGGGGACTGCCACCATGTTTCGCTAACACTGTAACACACCCCATTCAGCGGCATCGCTTTTATATTTCTGTACACTCCACCCCCTCCTTCCTTTTGCCCTCTCCTCCCCTCAACTCCGTATCAATCGTGACGTTGACGTCAGTGCCGCCTCGTGCCTGCCTCCTCTTGTACCCGCGGGGAGACAATCCCCCCTACCCTCCTCCACTCTAGCTCCACCTCCCGTAATGACGTACTCCATCGCGCATGCGTCACTCTATAGCTCGTGCAATAAGAGAAAGACCCACATCCATCCCTACCTCCCACCATCTCTCCCATAATTCCTCGCCATCCGTTTACCTCTTAAGCCTTTCACGCGCCCCGCGTGTTATTGGCACCCTGACGCGTGTGCGGAGATTGTGACTGAAGCGTGTCGCCCAGGATCAACACATATAATATATAACACGTCCTCGCTCACAATCGATTCCCCAACACTCGAGAACCACGTGAGGGCTTTGCGATGATGAACCCTTTCTCTGCTTTAAATGATTACAGGCTTCACTCATACGTCAATGTCAACAAAAAATGTCGCTACTTTTTTCGGTAAGAACTAAAATTCGCAGAAATTACAAATTTACTTTTAAACCATTGTTGCATGGTGTGTAGTAAATTTACTGCTATTGATACAATATCTGTGGGGATATACTCGTCTACCGTAGAGGGAAAATATTTTTTGGGCTTGTGGATTAAAGTCGAACTGTACTGTCAGCGGATGAAAATATTCATTCGGATATACAGAAGAGCTTCGCAGCGAAAGGGTTAATATGATACTTTAATTTCAGTAGAAATCCTCTGTTTCAGTAATTATTAACAGGACGATGCATATCGAACGTTATCGATGATATCGTGCATAGCATTTCATTTATTCATAGCACCTGGCATTCAGCCAGGTGGTGATGGTTATAATTTATTTTCAAGCTTTCGATTATTGTTGTTTTAACGATGTGGCAGTAATTATAGCCATACCTGGGTGTTGTGATTGTTTATTTCGTCGGTCGGTAATTAGCTTTAGTTTTGCGATTTAGTTAGCTATCTTGTCAAGGTGTCAATAGGAGCATTACCCATTTAGAGTCTTTTGTTATATTATTTGTTAATATTTGTTATAATATTTGTTGATCTATCTTTAATAGGCACTATACATACGATATTTGTCGGGACTCCATCTATTATACGGAGTATAAATATGGTTGTATTATATATTATTTGTATTTTCGTAGGGGTTGTGTTTTGCGAACGTAGTTCTTGTGCTTCAAGTCACGGGGTGGTGAGACTAGAGAGCTCTCCCGAGCCATTCACATTTGCCGCGCCTTTCGTTCGTGTCTGCCGGCGGATGTCGAGAGAATTAGCGCGGAGAAAATGTTTGTGCCTTGAATCCTTAGGCTCCTTTTTAACGTACTCGCGCTCGCTCTCTCTCTCTCTCTCACTTAATTCTTTCTCCTCCCAAATAATTACACGCATGCCATCACGGTCTGTATGCCCTGTCTGACAAGAGCAAGTGCAGTTTCAGCACTTCCGACGATCGTGCTTAACCCAGTCTCTCTCATACTGCTACTCACTTTCTCTGACCTCTGACCAACTTTACATTCCTCAATAACTTCACTCCCTTTTGTCTGGACTCAAAACAGACCTTATGTTGGTAGTTCGGTCACATTTTTGACTTTTGCACACTTACTCATATACAGTGCTTGCAAACAAAGACACTGTTCCGGGTCAGGAAGGAACTCCGTTGAGGTTCCTTTGAGGTCCTGTCTCGTTGGCGTTGCGGAGAGGAAGTCCATAATACGCCGAGAAATTTACTGATATTTGGTATCCTATCAGTTAATGCTAGAGAGAGAGAGTTTTGCTGCTCTACCATCTTCGGTAAAGCCATAATTATTGCTTTCATTGGGTCAGTAATCTACAACTGCGAAGTACCGTGCAAGCCACCACTAGAGTGTGTGGCACGGGGTGATTCCACGCCAGGCATGCAGCACTCGTCCCAGCACAAATCGGGACCCCGCATGTTCCCGTGGCCGCTAGGCGAAGACCTAAAGGCCGTCAGGAGAACAGTGCGCAGGCGAACTAGAAACTAGGAGAATGCTACGTAAATGAACATGCAGTACAATGCTAAAGACACATCTAGTGGTGAATATTATTAATACTATTAATTTATGAATGCTACGAGATACTACTTCATGCAGAGAACTAAATGAAATAATGCCGGACATATCAAGTGGCGAGAAGTGTTAGTAATGATGCTATGTTATTAAACTCAAGTGGAAATTCTACTCTGCCTATTGAGGGTGGAAGTTTCAAATGATGGCGTTTATTCACTCTATCAAGTCACGCAGCGAATTCTGACTGGAAGACTTCTTCATTGTTTTCCTATTTTTCTCTAAATAGAATCCGGTGCTTAAATGAAACAAGTGACGGGATATCCTTCCCAAAATAAAAACTCAACTCATGAGTTAAGAATTTCTGCTTGTGCTTACTCTTTGGTCTTGTTTCAACGTCATTTCAAGTCTTCAAGGTCGCTGTAAGGTCAGCGGTTAGTCCCGCAGAAGCGATCTTCTAAGCAGCCGAGAGGGAAGGATTGGTATTATTGGGAACTGCAGAGCTGTATCCCGTACTTAAAAAAAACACGTGCCAATTCACTTCTTAAGGGAATTAACGATGGGAGAATAGAATGTGGAACGCTGTGCCGAAATGGAGGAATTACGTGCATGAATGAAACCGGTGTTTTATTCGAAGTGTTTTTTTACTGAGCCTATATTTTTATACCCAAGTGAACGGGCGGATGCAGTTAAACGTGGGAAACGCGAACACCTTTTGAAACAGGCCTCTAGTGACCCGAGCGGACAGTTAATGCATTCGCATCACGTAAGGTTTTCTCCCAAGGGATACCACCGGAAATTCACCGGCCACTGAATGACCCCAGGGGATTGCATTAAAAATAGGCACCGCTATGTTTTTTTTTAAACCATCATTTTGTAGCCATTGTCACTCCAAAATGCGAAAGAAGAGGTGAGAACGCGGAGGAGAAACGAAACATGGTACCTCTCATCTGAATATTTTTCAGGTGGTACGCTATATGAAACATTTTGTGCGTAAATTATCGTCCGTCATGAGGTGTATTGTATCGCGTGCATACTTCCTTTACCTACATTTGGTTGCTGGTAGCCGTTAACCCAGCTTTTTGTGGCGACGTTTCTTTAATTTACTTCTTTTCAGTTATCAGCGTCTCTCTTGCCTGTTAGTCACTTGTTTCTGCTTAAGCTGATGGGATTGTACAGAGAAAATGCTACACCTTGAATTGACATATTCTAAAAAAAAAAGAGAAGTATCAGGCGTGATATGGTGGAATTTCAACATAATGAAGATTGACTTGCAATTGTCCTTCAGATAAAGATTCAGTGCGACCTAAGTTTCGATGTACTCCATCATCATCAGCTTTTTTTTTTCATTTCGATTCGTCGATAATGTGACGCACAGGACCTTGTTGATTTTCGACATGAATAAGGTACTTGAATCATAATTGTCTCATTTTTCTATTTAAAGTATTGATTTGATGGCGGCAGAGAAGATCTGCTTTACTTTTTTTTACGAAATAGTGGCTTCGGAGGGTGATTGAAAAATTATTATCCATTCAATCAATTCTGTGAACTCTTATTACTGAGCTATTACACATGGAGTACAGCGGTAGCGAAACATAGTGGCAGTTGCGCAAAAGACCCTTGTAAGTGGGAGTATATTCGCTACGAACTGGCTCGCACGGAGGAGAAAGAAATAAATGATAGCAAGGCTTGGTGGCACTCGCTTGTGAAAAACTTGACGCCAGGTAGAGGAAAGCATACAAGATAGGTGGAACAAAAGGGTCGAAGGTCCCTCCAGGACTCTCCACAGGTCCACTCTCCAGGAGGTCTCCACAGGAGTACTACTGCACTTCTTCCTACTTATCAACGCTTAGTTCACCCTCTAAGACCTCTCTTCGCAGGGGAATGCCACCAAGTTTTGCTATACCTATAGTCTCTACGTTTGAGTGCCAGGGTTCTTAAGGTCGGCAATCGTCATTGCCAACGTTAAAATGCTCAATCTGATATTCAAAGCGTCTTTATAGCTCTCTATGGATCTCAATTCAATTGTTTAAATGGTTTTCGTCTATGATTTTCTAACAAAATCAGTGGTCCAGCGTTGTTTGGACAGTAAACATTGTCGCGAAACGCGCTGCTAACACTTTCCCGCCCTCTCAGGTAAAAAGCAGTTTTATTGGCAAAATTGTCTAAAAAGCGTTCCACTTTCAGTTGACAGTATATGGGCCTTATGGTGAACACTGTAGCCAAACTTACGCTTCGTGTACTCTACCACGTAAGCAACCATCAATTTCCAACACCGCACTTAATTAAGCAACCATCAATTTTCCAACACCGCACTTAATTAAGTAGGTTACGTAAGGGAATTATATTTGGGTGTTGGAAGACTTCTAGATGTTAAATTTGTATACTGCACAGTAAGATGTTAATTTTCCTGCTACTATTGGCGACATCGTTCCTCCGTCCTTATGGATATTTACACAGGAATCGGATCTCCATAAGAGCCTATATTGTCAACTGAATTTGGATCGCCCTATATCACGTGTTGTTCATTCCCTTCCTCTCCTTCGATGACCCATTCCACGCACGTCTTCCACTCCTTGAATTCGCGAATTTGACAGGCAACTGTCACTAAGTTTCACTGCCACTATTATCCTTGAAAACAATTGGTTCGTCCCAGTGAGCGCTTGGAAACCGGAGACAGTTTTTGTGCTGCTTGAGTTTTTTTTGTTAGCTATTTATGAAAACTGCGTGATGGCACGGATGGCTCCAGATATTTCCGACTGCTAAGAGGGGACGGACTTACCTTTTGAAAAAATGCGGTCGTTGTGGCATCGGCGGAAGTCTCACGACATCCTGTAATCGATTTGCGGTGATCGTTCTTAATCTTGTGGGACATTGAATTGGTTGCCCAGGATGTTTCCCATCATTTCTTCTCTTATCCCATCTCTCCTTCCATCCGACAAGCCATGCATTTCAGTTGTCTCGCCGTGGGTGTAAAAGTCGAGGCTTTGAAATAGATACAGGATGTGTGATTGTATACAAATTAATTCACCTTCTTTGCGACCTAGATTTTATTGTTTGGAGCATGGTACTCTTATGGATCGGAAACATGGGCCATTGGAAAAGCAGACGAGAAAAGATTGGAAGCATTCGAAACCTGGTGTTGGAGGAGGATAATGAAGATCAAATGGATGGATAAAATAAGAAATGAAGAATTATTCAGAAGGATAGAGGAAAGGACCGTATGGAACACTACACAGAAAAGAATAACCAGATGGATTGGGTACACACTGAGGCACAGTGGGCATGTGAGAAATATAATTGAAGGATAAATAGAGGGAAAAGTCCCAAGAGGAAGGCCAAGGAATAAATTCATTGACCAGATAAAGTGGAAATTACATTAGAAGAACTACCAGGGAGTAATGGAATTAGCATTAGATGGGGAAGGATGGAGGGCTCCTATCAATCATTCTTAGGATTGAACGACCAATGAGGAATGAATGATGTTTCGTCATCACGTAGTAAACGGATGTAATAACTAATTAATGATGTTGTCTCAGAACTGATGTGGTGGAAGTTATTTCCACGAAAGATGAACTTGCAATTTTCCACTGATAAAATTGAAATGAGATGTTTTGATGTTTTACATAATTATCAAGGGTGTCGTTATGTCTTTGTTTGAGTGAGTTTAAAGTTGTACTATTGCCAAGACATCATTGTCATTTGGAATTTCTTTGGCACTGATGAACGTGATAGTTGTAGCAAAACTTGGTGGAACTCTCCAGTGGAGAATTAGAGGTCATTGAGGGTGAATTAGGCGTTAGTAAGCGGGCAAAAGTACCGAAGGACTTCCCGAAGTACCTAGCTCTGGAGGGACCTCTTGCCCTTTTGCCCCGTCTCTCTTGTCCTATATTCCTCTCCCTTGCTTCATGCTCTTCTCAAGCAAGTGCCAACAAGTTTCACTACTCCTTTACTATTTAAAAATGGGTTTACACTCACGTTTATTGCTTAAGTTACTTGCAGCAAGCGACTTTCGTTAAGTCGCAGGTGTAAACGGCTCTGCAAATCTGCTTGCATTAATATCGAAAGTTTCGGCAAGTCGCTTACAGAAGCGTATTATTGCCTATGTAAACGGCAACCAATACGGCTCTGCACTAACCTTTGAAAAAAAATGTTGTCAGTTAGAGTTAAAACCCCCGCATGCTCTTGAGGAAGAAACTTGTGGAAATAACTTGCAAGTGTAAACCCACCCTAAAATGGAACCGGGTTATGTGCTCATCCGACTCGCGCACGTCTTCCTCTAAGAGGAACCATAGATATATCAAGGGGATGAAATTCGCCGTGAAAAAATCATTTGACTTGACCGGTGATTCGAACCCGGATCTTCCAATTGTCGGTCAGTTATGTTAGCCAGTTACACCACCAAACCATCGTAATTCAAGGCGAATTTCGGCGGGGCGCACAAAAGTGAAGCCTGTTTTTTATGCCTGATTTTACCGGAAAATGATCCACTTCACACGACTATCGCGCTGTTTGTCTATAAATTGTAATTATGCTTTAAAAAAATATTTCCGTTTCGCATTTTAATGGGTAAATCATAACGCCTCCATTCCACTTCTAATTCGTATTTGTTTTTTTTATAGATATTTTGGACAAAACAGGAAAAAGTTGTTTAAAAAAGGCAAGAAAATCGTGTTTATTGTCTTCCATAAAACGTGGTTATGGTGCGAAATTAAGCCATTAATGTTTAAATAATACAGTGCCTATTTACCTTCCAGCTTCTTTAATGCAGTGCCCTTTACATAGTACTAACTTGCATTTTTCTCAAGTAAAGCATTACGGTGCCGCGAAAATACCGCTTAAAATGCCCATGTTGTCGGGGATATAACGGATCCATTCAATATGACCGATTGCGCATTTTTAATGGCTTCTATGACCCCTTGTGTCGTACGGTTCTATCTATTATTTTCCTTAATCTACGGGAGAAACATATTGGGCGAAGATGATGCACTCGTGAAAAAGTCGATAGGGTGAAGAGAGAGCGGGAAAGAGATGAACTCTGGCTGCCCTCATGGAGCTGGGGGGAGGGGGGTGGTCCCTCCCTCCTCACCCCCTCCGGTTCCCCTTCACCCGAGTCGCCTCAGCGTGACCCTCTGCTCGAGTGAGTGGTTGTTGGCCGGACAAGAGTCGCTCCATATACCCACACACACATGCGAGAGAAACCGCTTTTTTCCTCTGCTTCCAGACGCTTCACTACTCTCTCGTCGCTTCCTCTACTCATACCGGCCCTCTTCCACCCACCCCTCCTTGCCCTCCCCCCCCCCTTCGTTCCCTTATCCGTTCGCCACGCCTTTTAAGTTCCCAAGGGCTGTGCTAGTCTTCTGCAGCCTTTCTCTTCCCTCCTGCTCACTCCGGCCAACTTCTGCCTTCCTATCCTTACGCCCCCGGTCACGGAGTGCGTGCAGAGAGGTCAAAAGCAGCAGTGGCTGTAGAGGGCTCGAACTTAAACTTAGTAAATACACTGCGGAGCACTTCTTACGAAAGAAAACACACCAACACCATATATAGTAAGTGAGAGGGAGTCTATAATAATATAAAGGAGTCAGATGAAGTATAATACTTGGGAAATCATCACCCTGACTTCAGACCTAGCGTGGGGTGAAAAAATACGAAACATTTGCGGCGCTGCATTAAAGAAACTTAAGATTTATCAAGCCAATAGTAAAAAGGTACTCCAATGAAAAAGTGAAAGAGAGATGGTATTTTTCTCCGGATAGGCCACATATCTCGAATACGCTGCGTATAATTGACAAAAACGGCGTGACACCAGCAAAGGATTCGCAATTCACCTCTATCCTCTCCTCCCTCCTTTTCCTTATTCCCACCCCTTTCATGGTTGGTGTCCTAATACTCCCACCTTAAGCCTCAGCATCGGTTTGTAGGGCAGTATGTAAATGAAGTGGTAGATTTTTTTAATTTATGGATATCACTAATGAGGACACATATGCAAAGTTTCGCGCAAATCTGTACATTTGCAAAAATCGCTCTAACCACCTTAATGGACGCGACCCCGTATGTGTATCATGAATATCACTGTCGATGCATCGCAGTATCGTATACCCTTGACCTAGTCCCCTCCCTTTCTAATTAGTTGTCTGTCTCTCTTAATCCGTTCAGTTTTCAGCCGGTTCCCATAGGATTTAGGAGTGGATTTTTTTGGGGGGGGGGGAGGGATTACAATTGACCTGTCGGAGGGCATGCGTTAGAATGGTGCTACCAGACGCGTGTGCCGCCGTTTCGTTGACCCTCCAACTCAATCCCCCCCCTCAATTCAGTCTTGACGGGATGAATGGATGGGGTCATTCCCGTGGCACGCGGTACCTTCCCTTCCTCCTCCCCCATTGATTCCGCCTCTCGGTCCCTACAACATTTGTATAAATTCTTAACCGAGACGGTAAGGCAAGTTGTTTCTTCCTGCCTTCGGGTTTAGATTTTACTTGCCACGTGAACTGCATAGTGTGGTAGTTTAAGAAAGATAGCTCTTATCATAAAATTAAGTGAATTTGGCCTCATTATGGGGAAAAAGATTGTTTTCTGCTAAATATAGCAAAGTATTATCCACGTATTGCGTTCTTTGTAGAGATATTTGCCAAAAAAATGAGGAGCCGTTTCCTATGTGTTGTGATACGGCTGTGCGCTAGGTAAGCATTATTTTTTTAAAAATAAGGAAGTTCTGAACCACTTGTCGCCTCAGAAATGTAAGGGTGTGTGGTTTGTATGATTTTTCAATTGTTTTGACTAATAAATTTATTACTAATCAGTAAGTATTATAGAATCACTAGAAAACTCCGGTTTTCAAGGCGTTTTCAGCGTACGGTGTCGTAGAAATGAGTCGATTTAGAGCCTCTAATTAGTATATTAAGTAAATTACTGAGAAGTTCAGTGATACGATACAAAACTGCCCGTGCCGACCTTGGTAGTGGCGGGGTAACGTCCTCGCCAGCCAACTCAAAGGTTGTAGGTTCGAATCCCGCCTGGATGGTTTCAGGACATAAAGGGCGTGATTTTGTGTGTTCGCCTTTTTTATTAAATAGGTAGAATTTATATACAATACTAAATATAAATTATACCTATATTATGTAAAATAATATTTATATACTAAATAGGTAGTCATTTTCGATAGCTGTTACCTATAAAGGAATCATTATTAAATGCGTGCGTCATTATCATTAGTATATCTACTTCGAGCTGCTAACAACTTCTTAATTTTATAATAAAATTCAAATGTGGTCCTTGTTATAACAAAATATAAATGTCGCTCAATCTAGTTTAAGTGCATTTAGTAAGGTAGTAGAGCGGGGTACCAAATCTTCGCTTCTTTATTATTTACCTCCACAATCATCTTCAGCACTTCCAAAGAAATTAACTTGATCCTCCTGCGAGAAAAAATATATTTTTGTCAGAAATATGGCTGTCAAAATAGAAGTTCTTTGATTATAATCGATTGACTTGCTCGTTGCACATTTGGCACCTATGGTCCATTTTTCTCGGCGCAGTACGAAATGAAAAATGCAAAACTATGCGATGTTGCAAAAACGCATTTTATGTTTTTTCAGTGTGACCACCCTTTCGTGTTGCCCTTTTGCTTATGCATAATGAATATTTTTCCTTTCCCCCGACAAACCGTAACAATCCTGTCGAGCGGGAATTTTTTAAATGATAAAATTACTTTTATTCCAACATGATGACGAGAATAATTTAGCCCCCTAAGTGACGCTTTAATGCCGTATGGGTTGTTTCACGAATATTGTAAATTGGGGGGCGTTCATGTGGACCTGCAGTTGTGGAATTTCCATTTTTTCTGTAGCTGATGGTAGCCACAATGGTATTTATGCAAGTATTAATATTGCCCCTAGTGAATGGCTTTGAGGTATTTGTGCTAAAAAGGTTTGGAAGGTTTTCTTCCGTTGAATGAGCTTTAAAACTTGGATTCGCTTTCATCTCCCATAGAATGTGGTGCGAGGTTTCTCCGCGCAAATGGATGAGTTCTCTGAAATATCGCGTCCTTGGCCATGATGCGGAGGGCGATCGTCCTTTTTATTGGCCGATTTCCGGAAACCATGGGTTTTATCGCTTTGGTCATTAGCCGCTCGTGTCGTTATAGTACAAAGTGGCCCTCTCCACGCGTCAGGCAGTGGCAGCTGATGACTTTTGGAGCGGCACACTGGCCTCAATGTCTGAGAGGAGGTTGCATAATGCTAATTTCGCAGAAACCTTAATTGGAAACAGTTATACTTTGTCCTTGAGTGCCAAAGCTACTTGAAAAGTCTCAAATATATGAAATTATTTTATATTACTTTCTTTCACGCCGATTGCTGAGCGTGGTTGCAACTAGTCAAAGACTAATAATCCAGAACCTCGAGAAAGCTTTGCTCATTCGTCAAGCTTTCATTATTTGACGGAATTATGGAATGTGAATTAAATCAAGGTCTTCTTCCTATTTTGCCTCTGGAATTTAATCACCCATTTAGCCAGGTGTTTCCCTCATTACATGAATGCAGTCGGATAATAACATTTCTCTGTTAATATGTATAATATATAAGAGCAACTCGCTAGTAAGATAATTTACTTATTGTGCTCTGCATGCGTTAAGGCTAAGCTCAAATTGGTATCATGATTGTTATTTTTCATGCTCTTAAGATATTACTTAAGGCATGTAATAATTGCTTTCATGTGAATAATACTGTTCGAATCGGTTTCAAAAATATTTGTTTTAAATCATAATTAGTATAGAGAAGTCATTCAGTCACGGAATCAAAGTTTGTCCGCGAAAACCATCAAGTCGAAAAGTCCCCTCAGATGTCTTATGTATTTTATGAGTTAGGGATCTTATCCTGGCGTTTTGGTTTGGAAATTCAATACGCGTGGTGAATAGGAATAGACGGTGAAAGAATGGTCTCACTCGGGAAACATGGGAAATTCGATGCAAAGGAAATGGGAATTCATTCGTGTACCGGGTTAAGGTAAGTTTTAAGGTGACTGGAGCGATAATCATGAGTCATCGAGTGCGTAATTTTAATAATCTTTTAAGTAAGTCGAAAAAAAAGTCTTGGACAACATTGCACGTAAGTGTATCTGTTTTTGCGTTGGAACTCACCTTCTATGCAGTAATGGAAATGATACAAGAATTTTATTTGATTTGTCTCTTTAATTAAAGCATTTTATCATTAGATCTTTCCGTGCGGTATACGAAATGTAGACGATATTAAATTGAATTTTTTTTCGAATATTGTACTCGGCGGGACACTTTGATATTTGTCAGCAACAGTTATAATATTAAGTAATGTATTATTTCGCGTTTAGAAGAAAATCTGTGCATAATTCATCGAATTATTACGAAATATAAGTCATGTGCCACAAGGCTACATGTTGAAATAGCTTTTGATTGCCAGAATATCAAATCGTTACTATACAATTTTTCATTTCTATTAATAGATATCACTAATAAGAACATGATTGCAATGTTTCACGCACATCTGTGCATAAGAATAATCAGTAAAATCATAAAAAAGATCAGTAAAAATAATCGAGGTTTTTACATGTACAGGGTATCCCTTTCTACCTCTAGTATTTCTTTCATGCTTCGAAATATGTTTTCAATTATGATTTTACTGTCTTATGTAATAAACGAGGGTCTATAATGGTAGTAATTGTTTCTTTTGTTTTGAAAACTTCACTGTTGTGTTTTGAATGACCGTTATTTTTGTCGCTGCGATCTAAATTACATTTTATTAAATCATTCTTCGGTTTGCGCCTGGAAAATATTCTTCTCATTACCATGACTATCATCAATTTTCATGTCTAGGATTCCTGAATGGGTAACCTCCATTGTATCTGTGATATCAAGATCTTTTTCTCTCACAGAATATGGCAATGGAGTTCATAGTATTTCCCATTCTTGGTCGTGGTGGGTTTATTCGTATGAAAATTTCTACGTAATATTACGTTTTCTCTTGGGGATATTATTTCTGACTTATCTGCCTATTGAACATAGAAGCACCTCTATGTGGTATTTGATCTCCCTCTTGAGATAACCCTGCTTTCGTTCCAATCCTGGTCCTCACGAATGAATTTTTCCCTGCTGTTTCCTGATCTATCTTCGCCGTTCGGTCCACTGAATAGAGCCTGAATAGAGACTACTGCTCTCGTGGCTCAGGTCATCTCTACTTCCTGTCCGCAGCATCCGCCTCCGACGCTAGGTTTCCAAGTCTCTTATTCCTCTAAGGCCACTTCTCTCGTTATATCTTCCATCTATTCTTTACCATTCTCGTCCGTCCACGGGAAGAGTCCGGACGAAGTGGGGTTATTCCCGGGCGATTCCTTTTTACGGCCCTGGCCGTGCGATTTCTGTGAACTCTGAAGGGGGCAAGGGCCAGCCGAGAGAAACCCGACAGTTGAGAGGTTATCAACCTTTCCCGCGGTTTAAACTTCGTTTGCGATGTGCTCGTCGTCGGATCTCTCTTGGGACCCCGCGGATCAATTAAGTGAGTTAAGGAGATGTGAGCCCTGCATAACTCGCGGTGAGAGGTGGATTAAAGCGAGTTTCTAGGAGTTGATCTTTCTACCGCCTCCTCATTGGTTTCGTCTCTTTCTGCCCGCGTACATTCAGTTCATGAAAACATTCAATATCGCACTGGACTCGCACATTGCATTACGTTTCTTATCTAACTCGCATCGTTTAT
Organism: Pyrrhosoma nymphula; assembly: GCA_963573305.1. NCBI lineage: Eukaryota > Metazoa > Arthropoda > Insecta > Odonata > Coenagrionidae > Pyrrhosoma > Pyrrhosoma nymphula. The sequence continues at coordinate 111,539,991 of OY754330.1, read as the reverse complement.
TTCGCCTCACTCGCGTGATATCGCTATCTGAACTTATGCACATGAGTGAGTGGCAATGCGAAACTTGTTTCTATAAGCTTGGAATGGCTACTCTCTAATTACGTTGCATTCTGTATAAATATGTAAATGCTATATTCGTACTCATTGCAATGTAAGTTATTCGTAACATAGCCTTTTGATTCTCGCAAAATTGCAAAGATTTCGCGTTCAAAGTGATGGGCGCCGCGCCGGTTACGCTGCGCCGCCGGCCATGCAAGGCACGCCGCCGCCGCCGAAGTAAAAACTACGGCGCGCCGCCGCCGGTCATTTTAACGGCGGCGGCGCGGTGACTTGGATTTTAATACCAAGTCCTTCAGTCGAAAAAGTACTGGCAAATGGTTCGAGCAGATGCCTTTTGGATTGATTTCCTCTGCCACGCTAGTTCGTCTTGTCAACCTTTCCTCTCCCTTCCCGCTGCCAGCCTCGTATATCCGCTCAGCAGCCTGGCTGAGCGTGGTTTCGATAGGTTTTATTATGAACCAGAGTTTGACCCAACAAAGAAAGAACATAGTGGAGAGTCACAGAGTACGTAGGAAGAAATAGGTGCAAACTCAATAAGAACGTAGCCGAGTGGATGGGTATATTTCCATTTAAATTTAAATTTGCTCGATTTCTTTGGACTAGAGCGGCTTTATGTTTACTGACATGCGTTCCATCCTCAGGATAACATGTTTCGGTCAGGTTGTTTAAAACTGAGGGAAAATTAGAGAGTATAAACAAACACAATTTGTGCTCACGCTAAAACTGAAAAATTAGGACGGTAGCATTAGTTTATTGTTTGCTCAAATGAAATATAATATTTCATAAGTCTTTAAACCTTAATAAGTCGAGAGAGTTACTGCCATGTCAGTGGTTGTGTACGGTCTAAACACCCGTATTGAAGAAAATTTGAAAAATAATTGTTAAAAATAATATTTCATGTGAAATTTAACAATACATCCACATAAATTATCATTAATTATACATTATAACTTTTTTGTTACATAGATTTTATACAAATAACTGCAATATATATATTTTATTGACGGGAAAGTTGAGGTAGAATAATATTGGGTCATTCCACGCCACTTCAGACAGGAGTTGACCCTTGACCTCTCAGATTTTGATGAAAATTGGTGAAATTGTTTGCCTGACCAAATAAAAAATATAATTTAAAGCGTTTTGCGAAAATCGAAAAAACAGATGAATAACGGACATTTTACAAAATGGCTGTTTTCGATGTCACGAAATATTCGTTATCATATATCACGGGGAAGAAACTAGGTTAAAAAGCACTTGATGGCTCATTTCCAATTAAAATTCTTTGAACAATCTCAAACTGGCGTAAAAATAGCGATAAAATGATAATTTGTTTAAATAATTCAATGTTAAACAATTAAAAGTTTAAACTTTTGAAGTTCTTCAAGTTTAATTTTTCTCATTTTTTCAACTATGGTACCTTGTAACATTATGAATGTTATATAAAAATTTTGAGAGGGTGTTTTTCCATTTAAGAGAGAAAAACATTTTTTAATTTTCCCCTGCAACGACCATTTGATGTAAACTTACGAAGATAACTCCACATATGCCTAGTTTTTATCACTTATCTATCAAATTTATACTTCCCCTAGACAGAACAATGGCAGATGAACTTAGATTTAAAAAAATATATGGCTAAAATTTGACACATAAAATTTCTTAAGGTATGTATTTAACAAAAAATGGAACAATGTTGTCCAGTGAAAAACGATCTCGTAACCGATGACTTCAGGTCATACGGACTTCTCAGTTATTATTTCCTGGAACTTCTTAAGCGGGCGTTCATTGGTTCAACGTTATTACATACTTAATATACACATTGTATGAAACGGGTTTAAAATATGTGAATACAAATTAAAAACAAAAATTGTAAGCACTGTGTGGCGTGGGGCACCGGCTGTACGGGCGATTGCTTCCCACAACTATTCCTCTACCTTTTAGTCTTGAGTTTTGCTGACCTCTCTTTGGTCATAGTCCTTGCCATTATATTTGTGTTTTGATGTATGGTGAAGTGTTATTACGAATTGTGTTGTATTTTGTGGCGTGAAATGGGTCGCAATGGAGGCTCACTAGGAAAAGTTTTAAAAACACTGTGTTCACGCTCCGTCGTTATAAAAATGAAGAGGGAGTTTTCACGCCGGGGCTTGCACTTACTACGACTGAGAAATGGATTTAAAGTGAGTGTTTTGTGTCAAGAACACGAAACAGGGAACCTATTAAGATATCCGGCTCAGCTAACTAAATGCTCCGACCCTTTCACGATTCAGAAAGCATCCGTCTGAAAACAGCTGAAAACTATTTCTTTCGAACTTCACGAGAAGTGTACAATTATAAGTATTCCTGGGATAAAACAGGGTAAAAAACTGTGCATAGCTTATAGGAAGGCTATATATATATATATATATATATATATATAATGAAGTAAGTACGAATGAGACTGTACCGAAAGAGCATGACCCTGATAATGAAAACAAGAAAACATCCACTTCTTCCGTGCATCACAACGAGGCATTAGATAACTTAGGCCTTCAGGAGTGCACCATCAATATGGTGGGATAGGATCCGAGGATAGATCATCTGATCACGAGTGTAGTACAAAAGTGTAAAAGAAGGATCCCAGCGTATTTTGAAACAAAAGAGATTAGTTTTAGGAAACCTGAAGTAGTCATTCACCCTGTTCAAAGAGAGATTTCCAAGAGAAGATTTTCCAAGTTTGCTCATTTAGACCTACAGAGTGTGTCCTTGCTGGAGCTTCAGGTATGCACAGTTTGCGTGTGCCTTATTCATCAAAACACAAAACTCATTTTCGAAGGTGCTAAGCTCGGCCAACTCAAGGGTGAAAATGGAGAAACAGTTTTTAACGTTTACAGAGATTGTTTACTGATGGCTGTACGTGAGATTCCTGGGAAGATACGTTACTTTGGTAGTTGCAGCAAATGCCCTCAAATCACGAAACTGAAAGGAGTGTCAGAGAGTGTGCTTGATTCAAATTTCATGAAAAACTTATCTTACCAGCAATGGGTGAAAGTAGTCTCATTAACAAGGAAAACAGTTAGGAAGAGCTCAGATGAATTTAATGACTTTTTCGTGTAGAAAATCCCGAATTTGGTGAGGCATGATCACGTGGCGAAACAGCAGGCTGAATGTTTTCAATACACAGGGAAAACCTAGCAGTGTGGGAAGCGATAGTTGTTGCTGACTTCTCAAAACATTATTCCATTGTAATTCAGGAGAGCGCGCAAGGCACAATAGGCAATCTAGATTACACCCATTTGCCTGCTACTATCGCCTAGTTGAAGGAAAGGAAGTAAGCCCTCTGAAGCTTGTTGTCATATCTGAATGAACTGCTCATGTTACTGCGACTGTGCATTGTTTCCAGCATTCACTAGTTCAATTTCTGAGAGTCACTGTAGCAAATTTGAAAAAAGTTATATATTTTTCTGATGGATCCACAGCACAATATAAAAATAGATATAGTCTCCTTAACCTAGTCTATCACGAAAAGGATTTTAAAGTTGCAGCGGAGTGGCATTTCTTTGCCACCTCCCATGGGAAAGGCCCAAGTGATGAGAGACGGGACGAGTTTCGCATACGTGCCTAATGTGGAAGTGGAGGATAATAAAAAACATACAACAAGAAGGTATCGACAAGCTCCTGCTGTCAAAGGAATCCGTTCGTACCACGCAGCAATACCACCGGGTGTAAGGTTTCTCATTTCAAAGACACAATCATCAGGTTCCAATGAGCGTTTGATGCGAATGAGGGGAACAACTAATACCCATCCCCGTAGAAGGTATGTCGAGGAACCAGTTAGAGTTCAGACGAGGAAGAGTTGTATTAATAATGCCATATAATCACGTGGGATAAACTTTCTTCTGTTGGCTGAATGTCTTCCCTAATATTTCAGGCTACTTGTATGACCCACGGGCAGAAATTAGAAGCGGTGTCCAAAGCAAAGTAATGAATTTTTGCATTTAGGGTAAAATTAATTAGGAAAGATTTAAATTACATGAAATCAGCAAAGCTTAGGATGTACGGCTTTTTATTCATAATTTCTGACAGGTATGACAATGACAGGTATGACAATGTAGACAAACCTGTAAATTCAATTTGTTCATTCAAGTTGTGTAATTTGAAGTCATCGGTTACGAGATCGTTTTTCACTGGACAACATTGTTCCATTTTTTGTTAAATACATACCTTAAGAAATTTTATGTGTCAAATTTTAGCCATATATTTTTTTAAATCTAAGTTCATCTGCCATTGTTCTGTCTAGGGGAAGTATAAATTTGATAGATAAGTGATAAAAACTAGGCATATGTGGAGTTATCTTCGTGAGTTTACATCAAATGGTCGTTGCAGGGGAAAATTAAAAAATGTTTTTCTCTCTTAAATGGAAAAACACCCTCTCAAAATTTTTATATAACATTCATAATGTTACAAGGTACCATAGTTGAAAAAATGAGAAAAATTAAACTTGAAGAACTTCAAAAGTTTAAACTTTTAATTGTTTAACATTGAATTATTTAAACAAATTATCATTTTATCGCTATTTTTACGCCAGTTTGAGATTGTTCAAAGAATTTTAATTGGAAATGAGCCATCAAGTGCTTTTTAACCTAGTTTCTTCCCCGTGATATATGATAACGAATATTTCGTGACATCGAAAACAGCCATTTTGTAAAATGTCCGTTATTCATCTGTTTTTTCGATTTTCGCAAAACGCTTTAAATTATATTTTTTATTTGGTCAGGCAAACAATTTCACCAATTTTCATCAAAATCTGAGAGGTCAAGGGTCAACTCCTGTCTGAAGTGGCGTGGAATGACCCTATTGTAATTTACGCTATATTAAATCGTTGAAAATTAAAAGTAGAAAGCGCAAGTTTTTCATAATGTGAAACGCCTTAAGCCGGTGTCCCACGGTAATTTTTTTCGTCAATTTATTCATGAATTCCATTTTCATGAATAGAGTTTCGTGAACTGTTGGTCATTATGTCACACGAGCAGGAAATATTCATGAATTGGGCTCCATTTGGCTGACGGCCGAGAAGAGAACTTTTTGTGCTGCCATCAATTGTGTATTCTCTACGTACGAAAAGAACAAGCAGAGAAGATATTTTTGCGGAACCTGCGAGCCATGATATGGAATAGCACACACCTATTGCTGTAATTACGCGGGAATTACTTTAGTCATACGTATAAACTGAAGGAATTGCAAGAACAAGCATGCCTGCTCACGATGGATCACGTCAGAATCCTTATGTAGCAGTTACCCAGCCCAGAGTCGCCGAAACTATCTACACCGTACAGACAGTCCGAAACTGGAGATAGAAGCAACGATCTGATAAGACTATCCAACTCTGTGTAAGAAAATATTACAATTATCTACCGAGTTTCTAAAACATGACGCCACTTTAAAAAAATTGTTCAACAAAAAGTTCTCCAATGGTGACTCAAAAGCACGATTCTTCACACGCAAGGGGAGCCAGACTACCGCTCATTAAGAGAGATACGGCGAAACATTTGTCCCATTCCCAACCCATTTTCCCAACCCATCGTATGGCCTACTGATACTTTCTTCACATTCTAGTTATTTTAACGCGTATTATTCCTTATATTACTCCTAATGGTCTTATTTATACGCGAAAACAAATGTAATTTACTTGCATCCGGTCGAGCTCCATATTTTTGGAATTAGTTCGTACAGATATCGTTAATTATAAAGAAATCAGGTGTAATCCCCTCGCTCTGAATGCTTCTGAGTGAAGCAACGAATGTACTGAGCGAGCAATTGACGCTTGATAAATATCAAGCACGGTCCCAATTAAATATAATTATACATAAATCATCAATATGTGTCAAATTAACCTCACATAAAGTTATTTAGAAAATACAAAGTGAGTAATTTCCCTCCTTTCGATAAAAAATATTTTATCGTTAATTTTTACCATAATATATCTCGAGTAGTCTACCTTTCTTAATTTAAAGGAAAACGGCAAGAGTATGTCGATAAGCATAATTCCAACGTCAAACAATTACCTATTTATTAAATAATAGTGTAATATTCGAGGTGCGAGATACTGCGAGAACGTGATGGTGGTGGTCTAAGCGCATGCGCGCATAAAAGCCAATCAGCTACCGAGTTTCATGAAGAATTTACAGAAATTTACCGAATATTGGCGTGCGCATGTGCAGGGTAACTCTGAGAATATTCATGAATTATTCCTGAATAAATTTACGAAAAAATTTACCGTGGGACACCGGCTTTAGAAATAATCTATCATATTCCCAACCGTGTTGTTCTTTCTCATCGTCGCTTTCACTGGCTCCAGCTTCAGTGAAAACAAGAATAGTTGTGACGGTGAGCTCTCTGCAAATACATTTTGAAAATATTTCACTGAGTGCTCTGATTTTCCCATTCTTTCTCATTAACAAAACGCACATCTTACTGGGTCCATTTCTCTCCCTCTTCCCGGTGTAATACAGTAAGTCATGCTGTTCCTCATTGTCACTCTCTTCGGAAGATTATTCGCGTATAATATTCGCTGTCGGCAAAACACGAATAGATTAAATGTAGCGTCAATCAATAGGATACTTGGCGTTGTACATTTGAGCGCCTTCTTATTTTGAGGGAAAGATGAATGCATTTTTACGAGATGATTCCATAAACTACGGGAGAAATTAACATTTTGGAATCATACATTGAATTATCATGTAAAGAATAGGTATATAAAGCCTTCTAAGTAGTTATGGTAGTAAATGAAAAGGACAACGTATACAATAAGTAGCATAGCTGAAAACTTACTGGCTTCCACCACCAGTTTATTCCTCCGGAGAATTAGTAAATTAATCAATTAAATGTTATCTCAATATTTGTGAGAGGTAATAATATTTGTGAGGAGAGATTGTGATCCACTTCCCCATGTGAACATGAAGGGTCGCACGCAGGAGCGTTTGGATCTGCGCATTCCATTCAACAATTTGGTGGCTGTAGCGGCGCTGCTCGATCCGCGCTGCTGTGACCTAACCAATGTAAACAACTAATTGGCCGCCTTGAATCTCACCGCTGAGGCGTTCTTGGCCGGATAAGTGCGCTATGGTGTAAAGGAAATTCACCTAAAGGAACCAAGAAACAGCAGCGTCTCGCGTTCCTTTCACTGATGCTTCCACTTCAGGATGGACCGCCCAACCCATAATAGTGCTTAGAGTGCATGGACACATTTATTTTTCTATTTGTGTAACCTATAGCGTGCCATTGTGACTGTGTGAAAAGGAAAATATTGACACATTTTGATCTGCAAAATTAACCCCTTGACGACGCAGTATTTAAGAAATCCCTTATCATTTTGACGGTTGTAATAAAACCCTCTGAGATTTTACAGTTGTTCACTTTTTTCCTCCCGTATACGAACACACGTTAACACGCCGCGCCAACTACGCCGCGCCGACTACGCCGCGCCGCCGCCGATCAAACTCTCGGCGTCACGCCGCGTCGCGTCGGTTCAAGGCGGTTAACCGCCTTGAACCGCCGCGGGCGCCGTGGGCTGTGATGGGCGCCGCCGCCGCCGGCTATATTTCCCCACTGAGCCGCCGCCGACCACAAACAAGACGTCGCCCATCTCTAGTTCAAAGCATGTACGCATTGCGTATCTTGTTCAAATCCTATAGTGAATTACTTATCTTATTCCCACCTAATATCGCACCTCACTTTGTCGCATATCAAGTTTGTGAACTGGCAGTTCATGGGTTAATGACTCATAACTTTTATTTATTTATTAGATATTGACACTTCTTGTAACTTATATTTATTTGTTAGTTAACATATTCGTCAGTCAATTGTCATTGAGGTCTTTGTTCACTAGTGATGTGTTGAAATAAAGAAAAGACCATTTTTATATACTGGAGGAGGATGGGAAACTTGTTGTGAGCCAATAGTCCTAGGTTGGAGAGAAGAATGAAGAAATTAAGATTAATTATCACAATATCATTATTTGTCACCATTAATAGATACTTAGAAATCATTTCTGGACGACGTCAACTTAATGTTGTGTATCGCATGAAACCGCTAGGCGAAATAGGGCATATCCTGGTTTCTTAATATCGCATCATTCATTCGAGTATTTTACCAGCTGATCGCCTGTATATTACGATCTTTTTTCCGTACCATTTTAGTGATAGTGCCGATGATAGCTCAACTGATAGCTAGAAAATGATCGTATGACGCGAACGCATTCTGGGATGGTGGCAATGATAGAGATCCCGATCCCTTCCTCCGTCATTTCAACATATACTTTTCCCCTCCCTGAAGACGTAGGGACTCCGTCATTTAGCCAGTCAGAGTGCACTGCCAGTGTGGTTTTCAATCAAACTGTAATTTAACGATTATAGGTCATGAGTGGAAATCATGTGAGAAGGGACAGAAAAATTGACCGTGTGATCGGTGAAATGATGTATGAAACGGAAAAAATGATTCAGGCTCAAGACTAATTACTACCCCCGAGCTACCGCTAGAGTCTGTGTGAAGGGATGTCAGTACACTAGCCGTTGATAGGGTTGGAAATAGGGAGGAGGAATTTGGATAGGGTTGGGAGGTAGAGTGAGGTGAGGAATGAGTGGTTCGCTGTTGTTTTTTTGTAATAATTATATGTAATCTGTATCTTTTTTTTGTTGGAGTCTTGTCTTCCTTATCGGTTGCTTATCCTGAAGTTTGCGATTCAAACTTGACAGAAATAGTTGCATGCATACGTGCATTCGTCGTCGTTTTTGTGCTCTGAATTGCGCTGATTAGTTCTGATCTGCTCCAACTTCAACACCTTGAATGGAAAGCTGCCAATAATTCTTTCTTGAGAGAGAAAGAGTGATGTTGGAAATAATGTGGTTAGCGGTTTTCCTATCCCTGACGACGCCTTCTTCCTAAAGACTTATATACATATCCATCATGTAGTTTTTTGGTCAGACAGTCAAAAGGGATTAATTCTCGGTGTTATGCCTAGAAAACTAGCTCTGTTATTATAATTTTATCCATCGTGCCCTATCCTGGGACACCAACTTCGCTTCTCTCGTATCCATGAGTTGCTATTTACGTGCTATTTTGTCTTAATTAATTAACTTATGTATTATTACTGTATGTACTTATGTATATGTATTAATTAACTATTTTTATTCGTCCGTGATGCATCTCGGGATTCAGTCCATTGCCGTTTTGCAGGAGTGCAATATTCTCGTTCGCTTTCCGAATCGTGTCGAAGAGTTCGATGAAAAGCCTCGCGATGGTTATCGATTTGCGGTCTCGAGGCATTTACACTCGCTTGCTGCTGTTTCTTATGGTCTTATCGATGAAATTATCTGTTTTTGTACTCGGCGTGAAAGTTAACTGACTGAATAATAATCGTAAAATAAAAAGATTCCTAATGGCGTAACGCGTTTCTATTAGAAATTCATTGGGATCAGTTCCAATTCCAGGATGAACGACCGGTTCGGCGATGGTTTTTCTTGAAGAATTCAGTTGCTTCTCGTTCATATGTACCCTCCTTCCCTAGGGTCTTCAAAATTCTTTAAAATGATAATTCGGTTGAGCCTTATCCTTAGTGATGATCTTCATTTCCTTTGAGAAATGAAATGAAATACTACCCTCTAGAAAATTATCCATCATGCAGCCTCATTTTTTGACCAATTTCGTCCTAAAATAGCTTCATTAGCATGATGCATATAAACTAAATTGGACCGTTTGTGTTGGAACACTGGCGATATGCTGTTTTGCGTAGTAGTGAGGCTTGTGAAACGTAAATTACTGCAATTATAGTGGTATGGAGAGTGTTCTGACTGCTTGTGCATATATAGTTTTGTGCTGAAATTCAAATTTCCGTTTCATCGAGTATAATGCTATAGCATTCTTTTCTGGGATAACAATTCGGTATCATAATATGAATAGGTCTCTGATTTCTAGCCGGGTAATTACCGCCAATTTGACCCAAATTGATAGCATAAATATGGGACACGTTCTGGCAAAAAAACATTCACCCTGCAGATGATTGCAGACTACGTCATCGAAACGTCGTGACAGTTCGGTGCAGTTCGACACCATTACCCGGCTGGAAACCCGAGAACTTTAAATACTAAGCATTCGCCATGACAGACTCAGATCTTGCATTTCGGTATCATATTTATGGAACGGTCTAAACTTTACTTTGCAAATGCGACTTGGCAGTATTCTCACGCTGTCGTTTGTCATAGTAATAGCACGACCGAGTGATGTAATTTCCCCATATTTTCTCCATTAGTGGCATTAGTGACAGTTCGTAACAATGACATTGAAGGAAGGTAGATTTGCTTGAAACCTGAAAACAATTTCAATCATTGACAATTCGCCGTCGCACCGTACTTTTCTTTTGCCCATGGACTTACCTTTCGACTTGGTGCAGCTGGAATTCCGAATAGCTGCTTCAAATGGTTGGTTATCACGCATCGCTGGGGCCATACCGTTGGACTTTTCTCAACTCTAATGACTGGGAACTGAAAATGCACGAAATTTGGGTTAGTAGGCGGGTCGCATTACTCGAGTGCAATAACTCTGAAGTGTTCAGCCATGAAATCTGAATGGTAAATAGTTCCAATCCTATTTTTATCGTCATTTAATATATACCTTTGGCCTTTGCAATCGATCGTAGGTCACAGGTTCAAATCATATCACCGAATCATTAATGCAGATGACGAAGATAGACGTCATTAGGACATCTGGTGCAAAGTATGGATTTGATTAATTAATAGTTAGCTTTGCTGGAAAACGAACAGTTATTACAAAAAAAGGCCCTGTGCCTTCAAAATTTGATTGCATAATTATTTATATAAATTGAGTGAACTCTAGGTATATCAAAACTTGGTGGCAGTCATTAGTTGAGAATTAACGATAATTGATGGCGAATCAAGCAATGATGAGCGGGAAAATGTACTGAAGGACGCCCGGAGGGAACTCAGGGGTGACCTTCGGCCCTTCTATCCTCTTCTGTCCCTTGCGTCATGATCTTCATAAGTTGGTGCCACCAAGTTTCGTTAGCCCTTATGCACGTGTTTTCTTGTCCCATTTCTTTTTGGAACTGTTCCACAGTGTTCCGTCTCTTCGTAAATGATCTCATTTCTGAAATACATGCGTTTTCTACAGTTGAATGTTTGTTATTTCTCATTGTTACGACGTTTGAACTAAAATATAGTGTTGTAAAAAGCTTCTTTCGTTGTGGATCGATAGAAAGATACACAATTTCCCACAAATGAGAGCAACTTTAAAATTGACCCAGTTTTCGTTGTACTGCATCGTAACCCGCAGCCCCCGTCTCCCCTAAACACCTGGTTTACCAATAAGGGAGCTCTTTTACTCTTTTTCCTACCTGGTGAAGGTGTATGTGCGTCGTTATATAAGTTTTTCTTATTTGTGGAAAATTACGGATCTTCTTATCCATCCATTATGTTCTAATTCCACGCAACATCACCTGAATCTTCTTAATTTGCGTCGTCTTTCATTATTGTTTGAGGACAACGTGGAATGTTTTTTGGGGGATTGTTATCCATGAATACCGCATATATACTGATCGTTAGTACGTCCCATACTAGATTATAACGATTTTATCTGGAATCCTTACTATAAGGTACATACACGAAAAACACATTTAAAGGGTGCAACTCACATTTTTAAAAAAAGTTAACTTATTAGGTATACTGGTATTCCTACTGATGTTATTCCATGGTATAAGGAAACCATGCAGATTCTTGACATTATGGCCTTTATTTGTGAGAAGACAAGTGTTTGATTTCATTTTTATATATAAGCTGTGAAGTAACTTTTATGACTGTTGACCATTACTTGAACTTGTCCATTTAAATTGTCTACTCACCTCAACAAGGATCAACAAATTGTTCTATATTAAACTTTGCCGAAGAAACTTTTCATAACACAAACCTGTAGCTCGTACGATGAGCAATTTCAATAGATAAGAAGAAAATACTGATTTATACATAATGGCTTGGTGCTGTTTAAAAGATATGTACTTCATTGCCTTACGCAAAATTTATAAAACCATAAATGTTACTTAATGTTCATTTAAAAATATATTATTAGTTCGATTTTCTTATTTGTGTACTTTGATTTTTGTATTTATGCATCTTTTGTGCTTTAAACGAAATATATTATGCATGAATTTAAGTTTGTATTTAAAAGAGAAAATTCGCGTGAAATAAATAAACATAGTCTCCTTATTTCAATACTGCATATAGTCTTTCGTATTATAGTCATCTTGATTGTCTCTAAAAGAAGTTATCAGGTGCACAGTCATGTTTTCCGTGATGAATGCCAACTTTGTGTCTTACGTATGGCTTGGTTCAAACCTAATCCCTGGTTTAAAGTGAACTTGCACATTTCTCTCTCTCTTTCTAACTTTCTCGCCACATGGGTTCGTTTCGAGGGGGCGCAGCCTTTGTGTCACGCGACGCGTCCCCCCCGAAGCGTGTCCCCTCGTCATCATCGTGGTAGTCATTCATGGAAGGGGGAAGTGGGGGAGGGGGGTCTCCGTGGTGTCGTCCCGCCACGGCCAACGGTGGCCCTGACAGAGTCATCCTCAGCCAGAGAGAAAGTCTCGTGATTTAATCGCTACCTTTTTAATTTTTTTTAAACGTTACTTTCACGGTCGCGCTCCGAGTCTCAAGGAGAGGTTTCATTTCCATCCGTAGCACAGTCTTAACGACCTAGCTCTTCTTTTTTTTAACCCTGTCAATACCTTATACGAGAGGGTGCACGTTCAACTTAAGTTTAAAGAGACTTGAGACATGATCAGAAATTGTTATTTTGTTTATTTATTATTTTCAATGTTCGCCCAACCGTATTATTATATCTAGATGACTCCTTTTTATGACCTCTTATTTATATAATTGTTTTTTTTTCAGGAGATATAGGTCCATCAATTGTTAAATTATTTTATTTCTCTGTTGCCAACGTTTCACCTTTTGATGTATGCTTCTTCAGGGCTCAGAGAGAGGTCCTTCTGAATTTATTGAATAATGATAACTTCGTTGCTATTAATATAATACCCGAGCCCTGAAGAAGCATAAATAAAAATTGAAACGTCGGTAAAAGAGAAATCAAATAATTTAACAATTAATGGGCCAACATCACCTGAAAGAAAAAACTCATATTATTATAAAGGGAACTATGTATTGTATGCATTAGATAAATTTATGCACAGTCACAGCAGACTATCAATAATATCACTTTCAGAAACAATCTATTTCAATATAATTTCGTCTTCTTTTCGAGTACCGCGCCGAAAACTCAAGTCATAACATGCCTAGTAAAAGAGAAAAATCAGAAATATAATATTATGACACGCCTTGTATCATTTCTATTACTGCCTGTATGGCGAGTTCCAACGCATAAACAGATGTAGTTAGTAATATGAAATTTGGTCGAATATAATTTTTTTTTCGACTCACTTGAAAAATTATGAAAGTGTGAACTCAGTGACCCACGATTACCGCCCTAGAGACCTTAATGAGCCACGGAGTAATGCTACTGGAGCGTCAAGAAAAGGATAAATACACGTAGGAAATCAGGAAAATCTCGATGAATTCCTCCACTGTCCAGTTTCCTTCGCCACATCCATCGAGGGGTCTCCTCAAGAGGCGGGAGAAGGAAGAGGCGAATATTTCGTTTAGTCGTCTCGCGCCCGTCGGGTCGGGAATTGTGAGGAGGAAGAGAGCGTGGACAAAAAATTCTTCGGCGGGAGAGTGTGCCGAAGCGAGCAAGGCAGCTCGCGCCAACCAACTCCTCCTCCGTCTTGTCTCGAGGGTGGGAGGGGTCCTTGAGGTGGGAGGTGGTGGTGGCGAGGAAGGGAGTGAGCATTCTCACGCTCATCCCCACACTCCTCTCGTGCTCCTCCGTCTCAACTCTTCTTTTCCATTCCTTCCTTCCCCTGTGTTTTTATTTTATTTATTTTTTCTGTAAAAATCTCCTCTTCTCCTCGTGCGCATGCGCGACGCTGTATTATTGCGAGCACGCTTCTTCCTCTGCCAAGGATGAAGTCGGAGTCCCTTCCAGTGTGTCGTGTGTGTGTACACGAGGGAGGGAGAGTGAGGTTATAGGCTTTTGAAGGCACTTAATTTTTTCTCTTTCAATCCTTGTATCTCTCTCTCTCTCTCACACGGACCCGCACGCTTTTAGATAATTTTTTTTAGCGGAAATTCGTTCAAATTTATTTGACAAAAAATTCGATCAAAAGAGTTTATTAAAGCGTTTTTATTAGGTTGAGCTCTTGTCTGTCTGTTCGGTACAAATTTTACAATCGATTTTAAACTAACTTCCCGGGGAGCTAGAGACTTGAAACTTTAAACATAGCTCAGAACTGGATGACAATGCAATAATATGTAATAATGTACATTATACTTGTTATATATTTAAATACTACAAGAAAATACATTATAAATGATACATATAAAATATAACTACATAATATAATATAACATAATATAATAATTAATTTAAAATTTAAAACGTAAATAAAAAACGTTTTTATCGTAAGAAACGTTTTTTTCCTTTAATTTTAATTTGCCATGCCGAATTGGAGCCACGTATAATTTTACCCAAATTCCTTTAAATGAGACTGGTTTTGTCAGGCGAAACTTTGTGGAACTTGCTAAAAATTGTGAAACGAAAGCTGTAACTTAGTAATTCCACATAAACCTTATTAACGATAAGTATAACTTCGGCCGGCCGGCCATCATACCTGATGATGACGAGCTTCGTCGAAACCTAGGTCGTCTTGTTGTAATAAATCTATGTGGAAAAACTAAGTTATACTTATCATTTAAAATTTATTTACGACCTTGGTTTCGAGTTGTGAAGTCATCATCCCATACATAACATCGTCACATAAGGATGATGACTTAATAAGTCGAAACCTAGGTCTTTAATAAAGTTTATGTGGAATTACTAAGTACAGATTTCATTTCACAATCCTTTAAATTACTTGAGAAATCTTGTCATTTTGTTCTTAATGCCCAAATTTAATATTATATACCGCCCCCAGTTAGGGAAGGGCAATGAATTACGTCATGTAGTTATTTTTCGTCGTTGTCTTAATGATGTTTTCACACAAAATATTCCAAATCACGGGTTTTAAATTTTCAAAATACGTGTAATGTTCTCCCGTTGAGATCAATTAACCGAGTATTCAGAAACCAAACTGTCAGCTGACATCAAGTTTAAGACAAGGCCAAGTCATCTTGCGGTTGAAATTAATTAGGCATTATGATACCGGGTCTTCGTGTATTTGTCTCGATTATTGTTTACCGTGTGATATGCGCTGAAACATTTTGACACAATCAAATGTTTTAATGAACATTTGACTAGCTAAAAATTCGGCAGTGGGGTATGAGATCTATTCTTGTATCAACCATTTATAAGCTCTGTGGAAAAGAGGAATCAAAGAGTCCTGTCAGTTGTAAAAGATGTGCTCGTGCATCCATACTCCCATCTTTTCCTACCTTCATAGGTAAATCAGCTCCAATAATAATCGAGCTCAACTCGCGTTCCTCTGTGCCTTCCCTATATACTTCTATTCATCGCACTCTGAAACTGGGTTGCCACAGGCCTGGAAATCGTGGAATACCTGTAAAAGTCATCGAAATTGTAAACGGGCCTGGAATTCCTGGAAAAGTCATGGAAAATGATAAATTAGTCTGGAAATTTGCTTTTATCAGTCAAAATATGATTGTTTTCGATAAAAGAGGATTTTTTTAGGCTCCCAACGCACGTCACACTGCGGCTGAATAACCCGAAACCTCCAATAAAAAAATGATGCTGAGTGAGAAAGAAAAAAAATGATTAAAAAATGAATAAAATTAGGTGACGATGAGAGTATAACCTTACATAAAAATAGCCGGACCCATAATAATAGTAACGATAAATGATAAAACCATTTTTGGCGCTGTCAGTTTCATGGTGGATATAGGGTTTTTTAGCACCTTGCCTGAATGAGAAAGTGGAGCTATTATTTGGTGTTAAGTGGAGCTATTAGTGGGCCTAGTCGCGGTCAAGACATAAGAATACTAAACCATCAGAAAGGAAGCCGATGTTCTCCCAGAGTGATAGTGGTGGTGCTCTGTTTTTTTGGAAACTTTATTCCCACACAGTACATGCGCTAATGAGTTGTGCTCCTATTGTTGCGCCTTCTTTAAAAATACACTCCAATGAACGGATGTTGTCACCTAGAAATATGAAAATTTAGGCCTGGAAAACCTGGAAGAGTCCTGAAATGTCATAGACTCTCTGGTCTGTAGTGACCATGTCAAAGTGCTCATCCTTTTCTCCCTTCGTTCTTCTCTGTAATGCGCTACCCTTCCCACCTCCCTTACTCCTCCCCGATTCCCTCATGTTTATTCCTTTGCTGCTTGTCGGCTGAAGCAGCAGCCCTCATTTTTTTCTCTCTCTGGAGGGTTGCGAATCGCTTGGAGAAGTGGAGGGATGGCATGCTCTCGCTAATTGATGGATGCACCGTGATGAGTCTGCTGAATCTTCTCCTACTTTCTTTTATTACCTCCACTTGTCCCGGGGCGAAACGAGAGAGGGAGAGAGAGTGCTCGTCTTCTCATCCCAGGCTTACCGACCACTCACCCTTGCTCCTCCTCATCCCCCATCCTGCGGCTGCATTGCTGACGGCTGAAGTATCTTTTTCAAGCGACGTGAAGTGCGTTTTGCCTCCTCTCTCCGGAGTTACCCTTGGAGCCATATGGGGGGGATTGGGGGGGCGGGGGGGGGGGGGGGGGGAGCCTAGCGTTTATGGAAATCGCGGAGAATATATGAATGGAGAAAGTTGCGATGGAGGGATCGTTAGCATTAATTAATCAGGGCGGAGGTTGCTCTGAATGGGAATATTATTTGCGAACGTTTGCCAGCGATGCTTTGCTCATCATCATTAGGATTTAAATCGAGTATTTAAATCCTCCGCTGCGTTCGTTATAGATCTAAAGCTGGTGACGGACTCAAACCACTATTGGCGGGCCGTGAGGTGTAAATATTTATGATTTTCATGCATGCTTACCCATCACGCCGTCCCCTTTCGGGTTAGGCACAGTCATAAAAGTTTAATTCTCGGTGATAGGTCTGTAAAACTGGCTCTGATTTATTAATTTCTTCCATTCTGCCTCATTCCTGCATGCCTATTTTGCTTCAATTACACTCATACTTCATGCACACCCTCCTGTTCTTAAGACTCCTTATGCATATTCTTTCTTTTAAGAGTATCTTTCGCCGATTTTAATTTTTTTTAACGAACTCCATTTATTAAAACATATGCAAGTAGTCCGAGATACTTTTCTATGGAAAATTCTAGGCCAGCGTCTGTGCCGCAGCCATTAATGAAGGAAGCTTTCGATAACTATTGATTTCCATTTTTGACTAGCTTTGGCTAGCATTGTGGAGTCTCTGTCTAGATTTTCTATGTGACTTTACAATGACAGAGCGGTCATTCCTTCTTGAAATTCATAAAAACCGAGGAAACTCGTGGTAATTTCTACCTCCTGGAAAAATTACAAACAATCCCACACACACCTGCTTCTTCAACTTAAGCATGAAAGCGAGAAAACTTGTGGCATTGTTTATAGTAACAGAATGATCACTCCATTGATGTTGGCCAATATGATGGCCGCAATATACTCCCTTTGTAGTAATATACTCAAGGTACTTCAGCATTAAAATTATGTTTAAATGATGTTATGTCTCATGACAACGTTAGTTTTAATCAGTAAAGATGCTAGTCATCAAAATAATTCATTCTTAAGTAATTGATAATACCTAGAATAATTTGTGATAGATATATGTGCGTGGAAAAAATGTATTATTAATTTAAAAAATCTCTTTTCAGGTAAGGGCATCACTTTTATGTACAACTCTGGGCAGAGACTGCATCTTGACACTAGAAGGCAAGAGGTAGGCCTCTTGAGTTTTTCCCAATTCCATATATCTTAGAAAGTCAATGATAAATATTCCTTTCAGGCATGACAAATACTTTCGTGCCAAAAAGCCGTTGGTTTGTGTTTCCCCATGTAATTATTTTAATTCTCTTTGGTCATTTCCATGTATGTATGCATTTTTTAAATGTGATTCAGCAGAAAGGATCGACTTCATGAAACGCACCGATATACTGAAAATGTTCTGTCACCAGCATATAAGGCGCCTCATAAAAATAAAGAAAAATTTTAAGTTACATTTCTTAGTGTATTGGTAGCTTATTTGTCTAATACTTGTTTTTTCTCCATTCGTCGCAGTGGTTTTTATAGGAGAGCAAATGCGAGCTTCAGCACTAACATTGATTTGTTCCATTGCTTCCAGTAATATCTGTTCTGCTGCTGTTATCGTCCTTTGCTCTCACAAGGCAGCAGGGATGCTAGGATGATTGCACAAATAACAAAGATATGAGAAACAATGGCATGACTTTCATTTGCCGGTCAGAATTCCCAGAAGTCGTCCCCATTTACCGTATTTCCCGGATGATAAGACTCAGGCTATTATTGGACTGCTTTTGGGTAGACGAAATAACCTTTAAATTACCCTCTGATATTATTACGGTGAAACAGCATTCTTTTACCGATTGATGTGAACTAATGTGTAGACATGGCGTAATATGGGACATCGTTATGCTTTTTTTTAAACTTACTCTCTACTGGGTAGATCTTTGTCACGCGGGTGCTTCTTGGGTAACTTTTTAAAATCCAAATCGGGAAATCTAATTTGCCTGCTAACGGATTGAATTTCGAAAATTCGGGCGGAAACGATGGAAACTTTATCGGTAGGAACTCGTATTTTAGTTCGGTTCGAACATTCCGCTCAACTGTGACGTAGGTATGAATTTATAGCTTGGAAACTATCGGTACGAAAATTGTGTAATAACCCCCAAGATTTCAACAAATTTTCGACTGCAAATATATAACGGTTGTGTAAGTAGAAAAGGAGTCCACCACAGGGGGGAATCCACCACATGGGGAAATTTTGGAGGGTTTAGGCGGGAATCGGGACAACTACTCATAAAAATGTGTTTTCCTGTAGGTTATGCAAAATCTGTAAAACTGTGATTCGTTTTAATTTTTTCTGTGGCTTTCAAGACTGTTGATTGAATACCATAGATTAAAATCGATTCTTAAACGTTCGTAATGTTTTCGTTGGCGGAATTAATTTTTTTTAAATTAATGTTCGGAAGGTGGAATATTCTGAACTATAATAATGAATTATTAATAATGTCGTCTTTTGTCGAACGAGATGAGGAGCTTACATTTTACTCCTTCTAATCACATAACCACCCATGCCTTGAGTTAAAGAAAACCCACTCCGGCGGGAATCGATCCCGCGACCGAGTTTGAAGGAGAGTAATTCACTCTGCCCTCACGGAGGGGGAATTTGATTAAAAAGGCTGAGAATCACTGTTAAGAACTGGAACTGTTAGGGAGACATTCCAAAATAGGGATATTTGTGAAGTAGGAGCGAATTTCAACGGTACCTAAGTCTTCCGAATTCAGTTAACCGGAACCATGTCACCGGGAACTCATTACCTCAGGCCAAATCTGACCTTGACGCTGAGCTTATATATATCTGGGTGATTTTTTTCCGGGGATATCTCCCGAGAGAAAATAGACGTGTCTTATGAGCAGAGAAAATGAGTTGTGTTTGTTCGTCTCCCCAATCAACTGGTACCGTAGTCTCCCTAATAGCTCCTGCAAAAGTTCCTGGCGCAGACCTACGCTGCAAGTAGGGGAGGTATAAGTGGAGGGGGTTAAGAGAAAAGACGGGAGGAGAAGAGAGGGCGGCAACGAGGGAGAGTGAGGCCGGGTAACCAAAGTACTTCGCGAAAAAGGCACGAAGCACACATTGGCAAGGCAAGTGGCTTGAGGTAGTTTGAGCGAGATATCACTTCACATAAAATTCAATGACTTTGGCCTCATTAAAATTAAAAAAATTTCATCTTTCCAATGAGAACAAAATGTCAGCCACGCACCATTATACTTTTCTAGATATTTGCCATAAAAGCCCGCACCGTTTGCCTATTGCCATGGCAAATGGTTCGGGTATGCACTCCAGAGACACTTCGTAAAAATGAGGAATTTCTTACGCATAGAGCTCGTCAGAAATTTAATAGTGTGTAGTGTGTATGCTTTCTCTCCGCTGTCACTTTTACAGAATCGCAAAATAATCTTCGGAAGTGAAGGCCTTTTCAGCTTACGGCGTGAAAAAATGAGTCTAGTCAACACATTTTACTTGTATATTCTGAGAATTTCAGTAATTTAAAACGAAGTTCTTGCTTCATTAATGTTACAATATTTACTTCATTTTGACAGGTGTTTCAATTAAAAAATAAAATTTGAATACGGTCTCTCTTAGAACTAGGGAAAAATCTCTCTCGAGCTACATTAAATCACCCATCGCTATTATATTTCCTTACCGGAGACACTATCATTGAGTCTAAACGGGACGGCAGGTAGTGGTGAGTCATCCCAATTCTCGAAGCGCTAGTGTCGGCAGCAATTATTAAGATTCTCTGACTCATCCTCCACGCAAACCAACCTTATTTCCCCAGTTCGGTGGATTTTTAAAGTTCCGTAGCTCACGTCCCAAAATCATTCACTGCGCAGCGCCAAGAACTTTTGCGTGAGCTATACACCCCTTATTTACCACTCTCTCCCCCTTCCTTGTATCTCGCCTCTAACAGTTGAAACCGCGCCTGTCGTGTCGGACCTTCCATATATGTGTACATGTTTTCCGTCGTCCGTTCCGTGTGGCCCACTCGGTTCAAAAGCGTCGAGGCGCAGCGACGTCAGCCCGCATGTCCCCGGCTGACTTCTGGGCGAAAGCCTAGACGCCTCCTCCCACCTCGGAACGCGGTGCGAAAATGTAGCCACCGTGTCAACCGTCACTTTCAATTGAGCTCGTGTCAACTCTCGTGAAAATGCTGCATGGGCGTTGAAACACATAGTGAAATGAAATAGGTTGTTTTGTGAAAACAAGAAATAACAGCACTGTTTTTTCTTTCTCGTTTTTTTCCTCCGTTTTCACGATGGAAATATTCCACCAAGCCAAAACTGAGACTGTCTCCTTTAATAAATTGTTTTGAGGTGGTACTAACGCGTATTATTTTTTTGACTCAATCAAAATGTACCGCAATTGCATATGCCTGAAATAGTTAAATGTTTTAGCTAGCCTCCCGTTCCCACTGCAGTCGTGCGTGCTAGCGTATCTAGTCAGTAATCATGCGTTGTCACTACTTCTTGCGGTGCTGTGGCAACTCTTTGCTATCCTCTCCAGAATTAGCGATGAAAAAACGAAAATACAAAAAACTTACAATTTCATATTGTCTCATCCGCGATTAACCGTGGTAGTTTTTTTGTCAGGGTTCGAAATTGTAAGTTAGATGACGGGAACGTGGTTTATCGTGCATTTTCTGCCTGTCGCGGTGAATCTAGGAGGATCTAGGTGATCCTTCCGCTTGTGGGTACGTCGGTAATTCTTATATAGATATGTATAGTATATCCACCGCGCATGTGTGTTTAAGTTCTGTGCCCATGGAAGGTGAGCTATCAATGGGGAAGCACCGGAAGTGCTCGGAATGGACAATGGGCGAGGTGGGAGGACGGATGGCACACCATTCTCGACACAAAGGAGCCATTTGAGGAAGGACGCGGCGGCTCATTTGCATGCCGGGAAGGTATTCGAAGGAGTGGAGAATCAAAGGGAGTAAGGAGGTGGGGGGGGAGGGGTGAAAGGCGGGGCGATGTAATGGAGGTAAGGGATGGGAATTCGAGAATTGTGTGCGTTGGGGGGGGGGGGGGGGTTAGGAGAGTTTAATGGTTGGGGAAACTGGGATGGTTGGTGTTCACGGGAACACAGGTGTCCGATTGGGATCCAGCCGTTTGGATGAAACTAGATCCGCATAACCCTCGTTCTCATGGCTGGGAGTTCTCAGGCTTTACCCCTCCTCCCTACTGTAACCTCGAGGATAATACCTAGAATCGAAAAATGAAAAATTTGTGGCCCCAGGCATAACTTGGTGGAACCTATTCATACTTGAAATGAAAATTTTAAACTTGGTGTTTCCGCAGGGTTTTATTTTAAAGCGCGACCCGGGTTTCGGCGTCGAACGTTGTCTTCAGGTCACATAGGTGTTTAATAACGTCATTCTAAGATCGCGTTTGACGTCAAAACCCGGTTGGTGCTTCAAAATCAAACCCTGTAGAATCACCGAGCTTTAAATGTTTCACCTCCACCAGGAATACTATTGCTTTGAAATACATAAATATTCAAATATTGGCTGATGAAGATAATACTCTAATAATAAACGACGCATAACATTTTGTGACATTGTTGCTTTGTAGAGTAGAGCATTTACCGGCCAGTTAAAGATGCAATCATCCCCTTTCTTTATTTAGAAACCAGTGTATGGATTTACGTTGTGGTAATATTGTTTGATACTATCAAAAGACATTGCACGCTTCCATATTGGTATTTAATGACGACCATGTGTTCTGGAATCTACCCTTTATTTAAATTGCGATATGGTTTGTTCCTTGATAATGAGAGAAGTCCGTGAAATTGTGGAAATCATGGAAAAATTACTATAGTTTTTAAATCTGTAATCCCTCTAGAAGCCGTTTAGTGTATAATTATCCAACTATTTGCTGAGAATCATATTTTATAATGGGTGCTTTACTCTAAGTTCGAGGGAAAATCGGCTGGATGCAGTGTCGTTTGAAGCCTGTCTTACGTCCATTTATTTCTCAGTTTTAATTGCACATTACGAGCATACTCGGCACCACGTTAGTCTCAGCTTAATCTTTAAATGATGAGTTATATGGCTGTAAGTACCGTGACTGCAATGCGCATGTTGTCGTAAATCAAACTTAAAAATAAAATCTGCAAATGTGACTTGAAATCATCCTTTAATTATTTATTTAACATGAATTTGAACGGTAATGTGATCTTACTGCTCGCGGGATGGTTAGCAAATGACGAGAGAGAACGATTGTTGCGTGTTCCGTTATCGGGCTAATTAACGCTTGTTAAAGTTTTCGTGACGAAGGGGTGTTTCGAATTTGTCTTAACGGAGCTACAAATGCTCACGTCTCCATGGTTGATTACAGCCAGGTGTATATCATGTCTTTAACGATTAAGGTTCTGTTTGTCATTTATAAGCAGCCGTTCTCTTTCAAGCTAGGGTTTTGCATTGATTCAATATATGCTCTGTAAATGAATGATATGAAACCAAAGCAGAATTAGTGATTGGGAGAGATTTCCGTGGAACCTGAGGCGCGAGAATTGGTCTTTACTGCGCGTTGTCGACATTGATATCCAAAACACGAGCGTCGATTGTTGCGAACTGTTCGCTGTGGTTCGCAGTCACAGTTCATGTGACTCGCTCAACAAATGCAGAGAACAGTGATTTTCAAGAGCAGGCGTAGTTTTGAAGAACGTTAATGACATTTTTCATAGTCATTAAAGCCGTAACAAAATTGCGATGACGCGAGGGCCCGCGTTATGAAGATCCGTAATAACGCCCCTGGTTCGTGTTTTGTTCTGAGTGGACCTTTTGCTCATTTGCTGTGACGCTCAAATGAATCATCCAGGTTTTTCATAATTGGTAACAATTTTCATGATGCTGAAATAAAATATAGTGTTTTCAACATTTGGATTTCTGTCATATGGTAATCATTGACTTACTCTAGTGATCTACGTCCTTTGGTTGGAGATAAAAGCCCGTTGGTACAAGTTGCCGTCATCTCCGAAACAATTCCACTGTTCTATGGTTATTGTGGCATAGTTACGTGCATGATAAATCGTTTTTCCGTTCGTGAAGAATTTAATGAATAACTTAGTTCTTAATCAGTTAGGAATATTTTGGAAAAATTGACACGATATTTTATTTTCCTCTTGAATCCGTTGTGTTGGCATTATTAAGCGATATATCCTTATTAAATAGGCAGATTGTGTCCACAGTGAATATGAAGAGATTATTAGTATCTCGTAGACATGTCATATGTAGGTATAATCCAACCGATGAGGAAACTTGGATTACCGTCAGAATTATGTTCATTTCAATTACGACTTATTGATAATATTATTGTTATAAGTAGTTAAAAACTAAGCTTTAACTGCGCTTTTTGCGAAAAATTATCATTTCTGTATTTTATTCTACGGGTTTGGTGGAAAATTATCTTATTTCTTATCGGACGTGGAAATAAATGACACTTGAAACCTCTCAGATCAGCATTCTGTGTATCTCTCCCCTCATATTTGTTTGTGATCCAAACGACCGGTGCCTATCTTAAATGTATTCTTAAAGAGATATGCCGGTAATGCTTGCCAATGCCTTCCCGAATGTTTTAGCATTCGGTCTATGCTTCCATCCCATCAGTTCCTTCTAATATTATCCTAAAGTCTGCATTTGTATCTTATCTTCGCTGTACCCGATTTAAAAAATCATTTAATCTTCGTATGTTTCCTATACATGCTGAAACAGAAATTTTGGAAAATAGCCGTGGTCTTGTGACTCATAATAAAATTAACCAAGTTAATTGGTTCTGTGATCTGTGAACTCCTTCAGACCATATTATTTTATGCGAATAATGCCGTATATTTGGCTTTTCTTATGATTTTTATCATGGAGAAGAAGTGATGAACGCAGTCTGGGAAAACGGAACCCAATTAGATACTTCTGGAAGGAAGAAGACTAAGTTCATTGGCTATTCCACGAGACATTGGCAGCTTTTCAACAATATTTTGCAAGAAAAGCGTTAGGAAAAATCTTAAGGCTGGTCTAGTTTCCGTGTTAAGCAATGTTACGGAAGAAATCCATTTTTGGTGGTGTCATCTTTGACGATAGGCTGCATTTCCATGACCACATAAAAAGAGATTTGGGCAAGGCGATGGCGGTGGTTGGCCTGCTGTACAGTCACATAGACATTCAAGATCCCCTTGCCCTTTATAACATTATTTTTGGTTGTGTCCTCTCAATCTTAGAATACTGCGCACCAATTTGGTCAACTGCTTGCCCATCCACTCTGAAACTTCTATATCGTCCCGTAAATTTTATCCTAGCCATTGCCAGTCATCGCATTCCCTCCCTCAAGAATTCAACCCGTGAATCCATTTCATCCTTCCTAGGAATTCCTCTGCTCTCCCATCGCCGTGCACTATCTGACCTAAAATTCTTACACATTATAATGAATGGACAGCTTCGTTCCCGCGACCTTCTCTCTCTCTCTTTCCAATTCGTGTCCCTCCTCGCCCCACACGAAACTTCAATCTCCTACACATCCCGTAATTCCGGCACCTACACATCCCGAAATTCCGGCTTTCCCTATCACAGCGTTCCCTGTTTTCCCGAACCCCTCCAAATTTAACATATTATGCCTCAGCGTATCCTTCTCTTGACCACTTCTCCTCGCCCAACATATTCAAATCATTCATCAAACGGCACTGAGGTAATGGAACCCCAAATTTGAGTTAATTTTGTTTTTGTGTTATTTTTTTCTTTTTTGTATAAATTGTTTTTCATTCTTCTTGTATCTCTTTATTTTTGTTCTATGTTCATCTATTATGTTACATCGACCAATGTAATTAGCCATTGTGCTGTTTTTGGTTGTGTGAGATAGTAAATAAATGAATTAAAATTATTCTGTGTACGCAAGAAAACTCCCGTTTAAACTCTTAATTCATAGTTCTTTTTTCATCTGCGCGGTCTTCGACCCTTCTACACAATCCCTTTATTACTATCTTTTCAGCCACCTTGTTAAGAACCCTAACGCACAGCTTACAAACATCGATATAGTAGGAGAGCATGATAAAGAAACATTTTTAAATAATCATTAAGCAAAAATACAAACCTCCGGACATTGCACAGCTCTTTTCATGAAAGGAAGTGGCTATTGAGCGCTTGTGAATAAAATATTTGGAAAGGCAAACAATAAGGCATTCTTTGATCCTTAATTGACCAAAAATGTGTTAATGAGAGAGAATTTTTCATGCTAAACATTAATTAATGAAGGTTAAATTGACAAAATTAACTCTTTTATTTTTAAAATTATAATTCTTGTTTGTACCGAATTAGGCACATTGGATATTGGTAAATGAGATGAGGTGACTCCAGAGGCATGAACCAAATACAGAACACGTTACGTATTAAAGGGTTAATTTAGATGGTGATGCACGATTCGTGGATTATTGACCGAGGATATAGGGCTCTTCCATACCTTTTTCCGTCGGTCTAGAACTGATTTTGTGTGCCATAATTGGCAGGCAGCTGGAACTTTGCTTGGGGGGGGGGAACGAGAGGAGGTGGTAGTGACGTCTTTTGATTTTTCGTCCCATTCTTTTCTCCCTCTCCCCCCCTTATGGATTCGGTCGATGGCTTTTGGAGAATCAGGACATCTGTGGTGCCGCTATTGATTTCGAAGTTCAAGGGAGAAAGGGACCGGACTCCTGGGTTGTCCCCCGCACAAAGCCCTCTGAATGTACGTCCATTTCGCATTCAAGCCGCTGTCCCTTTCGGTCCGCGCGCGGGCGGATATCGGGGGAAATGAAAAAGAAAAATAAAACATTTTGGCCGAGACGATTCCAGACTCTTCCCCCTTACCGATTGCGGTCCTCTCCCTCTTTAATTCACTCGACCGAGGACGGGTGCTTCCCTTTTTGATCTTAATTTCAAAGGGTTTTGTGATTCTCTCGTGAAACAATAATGCCTTAAATGGCCTTTGGACATCCATTCTATTCGTATTCTTTTTTTATCTCCTTAAAGCTGCCGAGTGGTAGTTTTAGTTTACCGCCCATGAGCGTATTAAGTTTTTTCTCCTTTGATCATTTTATCGATTGATTTTGCTCGGTTTGTGATGAGTCTTACTCTTTTTAATACATGTGGAGAATATAAGCGAGTAGACAGATGAGAGCAATTGGTTTAGTAAACTATTACGTTAGTAAAATTTATCAAGTCTTAGCGCAAAAAATTGGACCAATCCCAACTCAATATCTTTTCTTGTTCTTTTCGGTCTTGTTCGTTTCGGAAGAATCTTCATGTAATGCGAGTACCTTCGACAGAGTAGTATATGCTATGTATGTACATCTTCTCCTATTATGTGCCGAGGATTACACGCTAATGAGCTGGTGAGTTTGAGTGATGCAGTAGAGCTGGTCGTATTTATTCTAACCCTGAGAATCAACACTAAAAATTGATTCTGTCCTAGAAACAATTGGTACTTTCATTTTGAATGTAAATTCATGAGCTTTGCCCTGATTTTTAATAGACACGCTCTATTGTATCTATATTCTTCTAGTTCCGTCCTCAAATCATGATTCGCTTGCACACGTAACACCAGTTTGCTAGATTTATGTTTTGAGTAGAGAGGAAAAAATCTCTGCTAAAATATTTTATTACACGACCCAGGTTTCGCTGCTGTGTAGCATCTTCAGGTGATTTATATTTTGATTTTGTCTTGAATATTTAATTCAAATAAAAGAGCGCTTACGGTATTTAGGGTGAATGGACAAGGGGTGGGATCACGGTTCCGTCTTTCGCTTTGTCGTTATCGTTATCCAAAACACTAACCGCTCCAGAAGGGCAATGCTCATGGTTATTGTGCTCAGAATGCACTCCATCAATTAAAACTAGCAATGTATAACACCTTCTAAATTTTGAAACATGACGATAACGTTTTCGCTCTCATGAGCGAAATTGAAAAATAACGATAACGCGAGCGCACGCGTTATGAAGAACCGTGATCGCGTCCCTGGAAGACCATATAAATTTTAAAGACAAAGCAGTGCGTTAATTTTTCCAGATTTTCGAGCGGCTGCATGAATCGTTCCATGCTCTCCCAAGTTCCTCTGTTGTCTTTTGTGATGTGTTTCACCATGTTGCCAAGGTGTTTCTGTGAAATGTCATTTGCCTAGTAACCTTGCGAAGTTGTGAAAGAGTGTATAAGTCATGTCCTTTGTGGTGAATGAAATTGCGAGTTATAGAGTAGCGGTGCTATGGGTGTAAAGAAAGGTCACTCCAGCGGTCTACCTTGTCGCGGGGAAATGAAATACTGTGGGTCATAGGCAAGCTGCTTCTTTCGTAAGTCAATTTCCATAAATTTCCGCGGATGTCTGAAATCGTGATTTAGTTAATTCTGTGTGTAAAGTCCCTTATTTTTATTCAGTGTTTCAAATGGAAACGGGGTTCTATACGTGATACCTGAAATAACTAAGGAGCTTAATACCCGGGGACTGTTTCTTTGGCTTTAAGCTGATGTTCCACTATCAAAATTTTGCTCTAATAGGTACATTTCGTCAAATTATAAAATTAGTCAAAACGTATTGAACTCAAGTTATACGCGGAAAATGTTCAACGAATATATAAGCGCAGTATGCGGCGTGGCTGAATCGGCCACCAGATGTGCATTCACACTTTTACTGCAAGTGATAGCACACATCTAGAATATTAATTCATGTACTCAGGTTCCAGCATGAATATTGGATCTAGATACTGCTCAGGTCGCAGGATTGCCACTTATTCTTTTCCTCTATTCAAGAAATCCTTTCTGGCATGTCTGTTTTGATATTGTTGTGACGGCTCTCAACTTCAATTCACACAACCATATCGTCTCTGCTCCACGTAAGCCATACTTATAAAGACGTCGTCTTTTTACGGTATATCTAAAGAGCCAAAACTTATGCATAATTTACTCCAACGGACTCAACCGCATTTTATTAGGAGTAGAGAGCACCGTTAGAAGTTATTATCTCTGTGGTTATGTGAAATTATGTTTGCTTAAAATAATGTTAAGGCCTTGTGATCAAATTTAATTTTTTTTTCAAATTCTTCCTGTCACTCAGTTTTCAAAGGCATTTGTTCAAAATTTTTGTCAAAAACCAATCAATTAGAATCGCATGGAGTAAACTTTTTCAGTTAGAATCGCTATTATGTCATGGTGTTTTATTCTGAAGGTTATTTTGGCTTCAATGGCCGAGTCAGTTCGGCAAAGTTAGTGGAGTATACCGGAGTTCCTGGTACCGACCCTGGATATAGTGCGATCCGTATGTTGAATGGAAATTTTGACGGGAGAAAAGACGAAATTCGTTTTTTTCTCATCTTCGTGAAAATTAGTGGTAACAAAAAATAAACTTTGTATGTATATTGTCGTTGATTAATTATATGTATGTACGACCGGTTACGCTACAAATATATACCGAATATATCTCTTTTTCTGAACCTGATGATTTCTTCTATATGACGAAACAGGTTGTTCGGAAAATTAGACAATGAAAATATATTAAGTATATTTATTCAAAGAGAAGAAAAGACCATTTCAATTTTACTTTTTGACAATTTCGAATCCCGGTCAAGTGAAATGATTTTTCATGGTGAATTTCACCCTCTGAGGTGTATTTCACTTTTCGATTGGAATTATTTTTTATTTTCTCATGTTTTACCAGCCTACTTTTACAATCTCTATTAAATGCTATGATATGAAATGATATCTATTAAAATCTATGATATTATGTAGGAATTTTAATCACTCTAGGAGGCAGGAAACACCCACTCATGTTTTTAAAGTTTCTAGTGCTCAAATGTAGCGCGACTTTCAAAGGTATCTTTGATAGGAAATATTTTATTTATAGTACGCGGTATTCAAAATTTAGACGAAATTATGTTGAAATATTTTTTTTTCGAATATTGGACTCGGCGTGACGACTTCGTAGTTGCTAGCAACAATTATAATAACAAGACATATTATTTCGCTTTTTGAATAAATACTGTGCATATTTAATGGAATTATTACGAAGTATGTCATGTGCCATAAGGCTCTGAGTTACAATAGCATTGAACTGTCAAAAAACCAAGTCGGTATGATGTAATTTTTTTCACTTTTATCTATCCATATCACTAATGAGAACACGTGTGCAAAGTTTCACGCAACTCTGTACTGAGACAAAAATAGCTTCAACTTAAAGGTGGCTAAAGGTTAAACAGGAGACGTCATAGTTTCTCTTAAATTTTTTTCGTAGTCTCTATTCATGGTGCATTAACAACTTATTCCGTCAATCCGTGTGCGCATTCGTTATTGAATTCGTTTGTAATAGTGCTATAGTGCTTTATGAGAAATGATGAATAGTGGTAATAATTTGTCACTGGCAAATTTCCTTTTTCCTAGATGATACATAAATAACAATTTAAACGGTACAAAATCAATAAATAAAATGAAATTATGCAATATAACAAAATTGTTACTTAGCTGAAAAATTTAGTGACATTACTAATTATTGATATATTTATACATTAGGTGAGATAGCGCTTTAAGTTTGAATGCTTTTAGAGTATCACAGCTGGCAACTGCGCGTATTTGGGTAATATATTACTACTTCCTGTCAAGCATCGTTGATACGACGTTTCTGGAATGCCTTAGCTAGAATGCCTTCTTTTCTCTCGGTGTTTTTCTCGCCGTTAAAAAACTTTTAAATTTAAATTACTCGTCTGCCATTTGTTTTATGCTTGACGTGCTGTTTAGTGGGATTACTCACTCCCACCTACAGCTTCGGGAAAGTGAAAGAGATGTGGCGTTTGTGTTCAAAGTGAGAGAATGGATATGAACATGTTTTTAGGGAGGAAAAAAACGCTCCCCCTGACTCGCGGACGACTCCTCTCTTTTTTGGCTTCTTATACGAGATCTTTAACGCTTTTTTCCCACGACGCTGCCCTCGCCAGCCACCAGAGGGGGTGTGGGGAGTCGTTTGTCCGTGCCGGTTTGCTTTATCGCGGGCCTTCAAGGCCTCCGGGGGCAATTCTTTTCCCACATATTCGAATCTTTCTGGGCGCTTTTATTTAATTGTTTCAGTACCGGTTCCCTTGAGGTTGCTCTAGTTATTTTTTTTAAAAATCTCAAAATTGAAATGTGGTTTCTTGTAAGCGTCGTTTATCCAGAGCAGTGGCGGAAGTAACGACTTACCCATCCACTTTTTGCGTAATTATTCCTCAAAAAGTATAGCTTTAAACACGGGCTCTTATGGGCCACCCTCAACTTGCTGGGGAAAAATGTTAATTTTAACACTTTAACGCCTATGGTGATCGTTTGATCGTTGCAAACGTTTCTTGTTCTAAAGTTCGCTACTCCCTGCATTTTGCAAATTTACTTATTGCGGCTTTTGTGGCAATATCCCATTGTATTTTCTCATCTAAAATCCAAAATATTCGGTTGATTCGAGGGAATAATTTTTATTATACTGATTTTCCAATGCGATGGCCTAAAATAAAATATCCGTTTTAATGGGTCAATGGACATACCTACTGCTTTATGTAAAAATTGGCATTTAAACAATTTAAAATGTTTATGCGTTTATAGTATTTGCAAAGAAAACTTTCCACATCAACATTGTTTACGCTTTGTAAATAGTTAAGATTAAAAATCGAGGTGTTGATGTAGTATTTTTCTACGTTTGGACTTTTTCTCTCCTAGAAAAATTCACAGAAATAATACCATAGATCCCTGGTACAGTTTTGTCACTTCGTTTTCTACTTATTTCTCTACAGGGGTAAGCAACATGATGCTTTAGCGACGTAGGTTTCTCATATGCTTGAACCTTGTGCATTACGTAGATGGCAGGCTTGTCTCTACTTGCTAATATTGTTCTATTTTTCTTCTATTCTATGTCTATTATTCTTGCTTTATTTTGTTGCAATTAACGTTGATTGACCCTGGTGTGACATGTGAAAACGATAAATATCCGTATTGAAAATAGCAAACTGAGTTTTTCCCACTATTTTATTGTTCACTTAAGAAACGGTGTAGGGCGTAAATTTGTGGAAGTCTTTGAAAGTAGGAAAGTTAAATGAATTTTCAGCGCAGCTTGTTACACATGTTGTTTTATTGATCACGACCATGGTTTCGTTACATAGTTTTGTTTCCTGAAGATGTTAATCTGAAACGAAACCATGGTCGTGATAAATAAAACAACATGTGGAAAAAGCTGTGCTGAAAATTCATCTAATTTTCCTACTGTTCAAAGTAGTATAACGCACGTTTCGTCTCACAACGGCGTGCCTCATTTTCAGCATCAAAATTGTGGAAAGGGCGACTTTTTTCTTTAAATGTTCGAATCATTTTCGATACCCATTAATTCCGGCGAAAAACACGTTGTTCCCCTCGATGAAAGCTGTTAATCTTCAATCGGCATTCTGCCGATAAGTCATCATCACCAAGATGATGCACCTTTGAAAAAAGAGTACGTTTTATTTCGTTGTATCATTAAAACGTATTGTAAGCGAGTTATCATCAAAGATATACTTGAGTCCTGATGATAGTGATAATTTTTTTCAATTTTCATTATTCTCCCTTAAAGAGTTCGAATTCAATGTGAGACGAATGCTTGAACGCAGTGTTGAGATCTCATCAATTTCCCTTGTTTGAAAACATGATTCATCACGCTGGAAGAATAGATGGTAAACATCGATGATTATAGTTGCAGCGGCTTTCTCCTAATTTCCTTGGAAATGGATTCTCCTTTCCATATTGCTTGGCATTTGATCCTCTACTGTAACACCCATAGGTATATTATAATAATTATGATAGCGTTTATTTAGCATAAAGCTCTTCCAAAATACAGTTTAAGTTTATGTAGAGAGAAAATTTCCAATGTTCCAAACGCAAGACATAACATATTTACCACATTCCCATAGTCACATTTACAGTAGGTATGCAATCCCTGTAATAAAATCCTTTTCCATTCACCCACACATGAGATTCAGTATAAGTATACATAGTTTTAGTACTTTCCAATTATTAACCATTCCTTTATATTCATTTTATATGCAACCACACTCATAATGCTCTTTAATTCGGTGGGCATTGAGTTGTATAATGCTAATCCCACGTAAGAAAGTGACATATCTAATGAGAACTTCATTATTATCGGAAGGTGTAAATTACTGTTGATTCTAGTATTATATTTTTTAAATTTACTGTTGAACTTGAGTATCTTATCGAAGTATTGAGGCATCAAACCCATTTTAATTTTATGTTTGAATATTAAAACATTTTATTCCAGAGCTTTCCGTTTGTCCACCCATTGCAACCTTTTCAGCATAAATTTAATTCGTGTATACCTATCACATTTTAATATCAGCCTTATGAAGAGAAATGTTTTTGTAATTGCTGACACGTCTGTCAAAACTTTGGTTATCCATCTTTGTATTTTCTGCGGCATATGGTTCGCAGTAATCATGTCCGGCGAATTGTCCATTCGCCAAGTATTCTTTTAGGGCCGGTTTTATACTCTCTGGTTAAACATTTGATCGGTGTGAAAAGCGGTGCAAATACGTTCTCCTATCTATAACGCTCACATCAGCTAACAGGCAATGTGGCTTAGTACGCGAAACCAAAACTATCAGTTAAAATCAAGATTGGATACTTTGTTGTGCATGCATGTCACACTCAAATCCGGACGGCTTTGTATTTTTAAGTGTAGTTAGAGCGTGTCAACCCGATGTTAACTCATGTTAGCTTCCGAACTATTTTGGCGATATGGAGCGTTACGACTAGGTTCTATTCGCGTAGCTTTTCTAGCGTCTAGTACGGACTTGCCCTGACGGCGATTATCGATCGGTTCCTATGGCAGAGGTTATCGGTCCCTAACTTGATGCTTTATTCTTTTTTCTTTCGCGACGAATTCAGTCGCTAACCCTATCTTGACTGTGGCATTACACTTGAGATATCGAGTGAAACGAGAATAGCAGCAATTTGATCCTACCATTAGCCCAAGGATACCCAATACCGGTTGTATTTTTGGCGGAGGAATATTTTAGCTTCGCCTCCCAGATATCTATCTATCCACGTCCGAAAATGGACGGGCGAACAGTATGGTGGATCGAATGTCGTTCGATCAATTAGCTCACGTTTTCTCTGCTCTCTTATGAGAAACAGTGCCATCAACAAACACCGTTGAAGTAGAGGAAGAACCACTGATGGCATCATAGGCAGTGGTGTCCGCACAAGGGGGTCATGATGCTAAGTCCCTCATAAAAAAAATTTGTGGGGGAAACCCGAGATTTCAGGAAATTTGGTTGGTAAATAAAAAAAATTGTATATGGTGGGTATGAGTCATTGAGCCTGGAGAATGTGCACCAATGATCAAAATGCGTTGCTCTTATGTTAGCTTAGGTATTAAAAACTTCACTATCACAATTTCAATGCTCAAATGATTTCGCTATTCGTTTATTACGGCACAATCAAATGGCTGTTCTCTTTTTTCCGTCCACCGCACGGGCCTCTCCATGCAATGGAGGGAAAAAGTGTCGAGCAAGTGAGGGAGAGGGTCGAGAGGGTGTAGGAAACAATAGAAATTTTGGACGGCATGGAAGAAGGCAAAAGATGAGAAAAGATTGAAAGGGATTCAATGTCGCTTAGTCAATACTTCATTGAAGGAAATATCGGATAAAATTCCTGGTGGTGACGAAATCATTGGTAGCACCTACCATTTATTCGGTATGATATTTGTTAATG
The DNA here is from genome assembly GCA_963573305.1 of Pyrrhosoma nymphula. Lineage (NCBI taxonomy): Eukaryota > Metazoa > Arthropoda > Insecta > Odonata > Coenagrionidae > Pyrrhosoma > Pyrrhosoma nymphula. The sequence goes on along the minus strand of OY754330.1, from coordinate 111,505,381 downwards.
ATTAATTACGGTTCTCTTATAAAAATTTCTCCGGGACAGCGGTCACCTTTTCTATAACCCGAGGGTAACATCAGCCGCAGCTGTCATCAGTCCGAATATTGGTTCGCTACAGCTCTCCACTCCGCTCTCATATCAGCTAACCGCTTAATTACCACCTACTCTTTGACATCATTCATAAATTGCATGATATGTTCCATGTACATGTATTCCATCCTTGGTATTCCTCTGTAAGTTTTCCTATTCATTTTATCCTTCCATTAATGTTTTCAGCAGAATTTTTTTCTGTCGCAGAATGTGCCCAATAAGCTTGTCTCTTCTTCTTCTGAGAGGTACTTCTTTTCTCTCAAACTCTTCGTAGTAGATCTTCGTTGGTCATTCTGTTCCTCCATTTAATCTTGCCATCATATCAGTCTTCGATAACTCCTCACCTCCATTGATTCCATTCTCTTTTGCTCATCATTAACTTACAACATGTTAAATCCTAACAGTGAACTGCGGAAAGTACGCAATGTCAGTGGTCGTTCCAAGCATTAAACGAGTTGTACTGGATTCAGCTATTGTTCTGCCCGTGAAAATCTTACAGCTTGTTGATATGTGTTGTAAAATCGCTTCGCATGCGCTGCAATGAAGTTTTCTGTTTCCGCATGTGTAAGTTACGCTCCCTTTCATTCCAAACTTGTTCATAATTATGAGGCGAGATTTTGAGACGGAATAACACAGCAACGTTTCCCGCTTCTCGCCCCTCTACCCCACCTCACTCTTATACTGGACTGAACTCCCTCCGCGACATAGCCTTCTGCGCATCCGTCTGCTGCCAGATTTTGCGAGTGGTGTAAACGTTGATTGAAATGCGACTAAGAGAAGTTAAAGTAGCAGCGAAACTTGGTGGCAGTCTCCTGCGAGAAGCGTGACGCCAAGGAGGAGGGCTCGTGTTGGAGGGGTCGGCTTAGGAGAGGAGTGGAGAGAAGAGCATATGGTAGGTAACGCTGTTTTGTAGTCAATAGACTCTTCCACCTAAAATGGTATTCTACGCGACCTTCACCATGTATTGCTACCGCTATACGTAGGGTAACGTTGTCGAGAACGAGCTCGCATACCTTCCTTTGGCAGAACCGTGCTTCCCAGGTGCACGGAAAAGTTAGGGGGCGTGGGAAAAGCTGCGGGGCCCTTCTGAGAAATTTCCCTTTGGTGTATCCTTTACCATTCCCACACATCCTTTTCCATTTTCCCCGTGGTCTATCTCCCTATCCCTTTCATTCCCTTGCAGTCCCACGTCTACCATGCCACCGCGTTCGAATCGTCCATGGGCTCTTCCTCCAGGGTGATTGTGTATTTTTTTCATTCCTCTCCGCTTTCGGCGAGGATGCATGCATAATCAAACGGAGCATTGTCGGTCCGTTCCATTTCGTTCAAATTACCGTAATTTTCCGTGCGGGATACGCGTCGTTATTTTCATTTCTTTTTTGTTTTCTTTGCCCCCAGCCCCCCCCCCCCCCATCCCCGAAGGTTTATTTCGCGCGCGCGCTCTTTTCCCCAAACGAGACGGGTCTATTGTTGTTTCTCTCGTGGTGTGATTGTTTCCGCTGGTCGTCGAATGTATCCTGTCGCGCGAATTCAACGTTCATTCGTGTTTTGTTTTGTTGATTGTAATTTCCGGGCAACGATGGAGTCGGAACAGTTGTCCAGACTTGAGTGGCGTTGTTATTCATTCTTCCTATTTGCGTAATCAAATGTATTTTCATTTCGCTATCCGTGGATTGGACGCGTCCTGGTTATTTTTCATGATGGTGTGCTTCCAAATACCGTGTCTATTATCCCTTTTTTATTTTTCTGTGGCTCCACTTCAATTTCATTACCGAACACACTCGTGGTCATTTTAAAGTCATTTCCATGGGGTCGGGTTGGAGAAGTCTTCATTGTATTGTGCTGGTTTCCGAAGGTGGTAGATTAAGTTTGGCTTCCTAAGGTGCTTGATTCAATACAATGTGATGGAGTCAGTATTCTGATTTCGTTTGAGTGATGACCATGAATTCTCATGTTGTCTTACGTGGAATCGGTTTAAAATCGTTGTTCCCACTGACACCTTACGCCTGCTATTACTGATTCTAGTCTCCATAGCTAGGTTTTCTATTCTAAGTTACTTTTGAAATTTTTTACCTTACCCAATATTCCAACCATTCATTTTAAAATGCGAAATGAGGACTTCTTGATGTGCGAATGGTATACCTGTGCCTCTGCTCCTTGTAAAAATCAACTTTCATTTGATTTTTGCCCAACGCTAAGGAAAAATATCTTTTACCGTATTATTTGGATTAGCTACACTGAATTTGTATATGGACACTAGCCGAAGGCACCCGTTGAAATTCAACCGGGGGGGGGGGGGGATAAATTACTAATCATGAGGTATAGGATAAAAATAACATCCTCTATAATTGCTGTTCGAAGCTTATAAGCTTAAAATGGGCCGTTCGCCATCTTAGTACTTGAGTTAGCCGCTAGTGGCGCTAGCAAAAATGCCCGTTGATTCTCAACGACAGAGATATAAGTGAAAAATAGCATAGTAGTTCTATTAAAACAGAAGAGAAACTGACTTCTCATTCATCATCTTAGTTTTTTTAAGAAGTAGAAATTGCTCGTTTTGCCTCTTAACGATACGTAGTACGAAGCTATTTTACTGAAATTGTGTACCAGTAACTAAAAAAGTATACCAGTTTCACAATGGAGGGCGTGGGGAATATCGTCTTTAACTTCGAGCATATTTTCCCTTAAGTGATTTAGAGCGTGATTTTTTACAGTATCATAGAGATCATTTTCGAATTTTTATTTAAAAGACGTACATAATGTACCCACGCGCAAGATTTCAAGATAAACGGCTCATTACTGGATTCGTTCCGGAACTTAATAGAAAGGAATGATTAGGGGATTTAGAGCTGATTGGAACCCCAACCATCCTACTTAAGCTCTAGGACGGTATTATGGTTTAATAGGTGTAATATTTAGGTCTCTATTAGTGTGCACAATTTTACGTCGTAATCGATATACTACGCATACCGATGGGCTCTCATTAGAAGAATCAATGTGACATGCCAAATACAGATACTACGTAAAAGCCGTTAAGCGCATATGGAGAGGTTGGGGTGCAAAATACCCCAAATGAAATTTAAAAAAAATTTCTATTATTGATACTTTCATTTAATGTAAGCTATTAAAGTCTCGGACGTAATTTTCCGATCATAGTCAATTCTCAGGTTGCTAAGGAAGTGTACTATTGTTGAAATAAGAGAAAAATTGATCAATTTGGAATTGAAAACTTATTTTGAAGCAAAAACGGATTGTATAACAAAATCCATTGCAAGAATTAAATGCTCCATTATTTTTTTCCTTACTTTAGTGATTCTTTCAACCCTATATCTTGATTGCAAGTAATTAAAAAAAAGAAACCTCTGCACTAATTCCAATGTTTTTCTTATGGGAATAAATGACAGGGGCCCATTTTGGGGCCTATAGGGCCCTGAGTTTTTTTAATTTAGCCTATAGCTCGTTATAATGTATACGCTAGAATTCTGTAAAATTTCAGCTCAATCGGTTCTGTGGTTTTTGAGGAGATGCGTAACTAACATTCTGACAAACACCACTACATTTTTATGTATTAGTATGACAATGCAAATAACTTGACGTAAATGGACAAGGATTTCTTTTGTCACGGTCAACTTATAATCATGGGGATTTATCTGTCTTGAATAAAATCCAATCTTTATTTATTTAATATTTACGTTGAAACTCGTTAACTTAACTCATTTTACTAATAATTTCTTCAATTGTACTCATGAAATGACCTGCTTATTTGACGATCCGTTTGTTACTTCTTCTAATATGGTCTAATGAAGGTTAAATGTTGCTCAATCTTATGTGGAGGTTTCAGGAAAATACCCTACCAAACAGTTGCGTTCCTTTCATACCCTAATTGGTCGGAGACTACGGTCCGTGATTGAATGAATGTGATTGACGTTTAAGTCATTTCATTAATTTACCTCGAGATAAATTAGGAAAGGGTCATCTCGTCTTTCCGCCAATTAAAAATGTTGAATGTGCAGCAAAAGTGGTAAAGGACTTGTAAGTGGGAAATGACTAAGTATAGTTGTGGACTTTTATCTCTTTGACTGGCAGGAGCTATGAAGAGTTTACGGCTAGGAAACTAGTTATACCTACCTACATAATTATTTTTTAGTCTTATACCCTCTATGCTTCCTCGTTAATCTACTCGTCGATGTTTGCGCATGCTGTGCAGTGTAGATTGGTATCGTGTGAGCTTCATTGATATAACCTTTGACTCTGATTACGATAGGTAAGAATATTGGAAAGTAACAGATGACCAATCGAATGTCTGTTGTGTTTTCGACTCAAATTACATGCTGGGATACCTCCGCTTCCTCTATGGTGCATTTTTCGAGAGGTCCATAATTTATTTGTATGGATTACTATCTCGAGTAATTATTTTATATTTAATATTTTTCCAGTATCGATTGTGGAGTGAATATTGTTCGTAAAAAAAACAAAGAAAGCATTTTTTCGGCGAAAACAGATGATCGATTCAAAGTTTTATCAAATATTTTTGCAAGCCAGGAAATGAAATGACTTGGCGATCGGACGAAATAAAAACAAACTGGAAACAATGCTATCCTGGCGGTCGGTCCTGTGCCCATTCTGAAGATCTTGGGGAGAATGCCGCGAATTGAAACTAGTAAAAAAAATAGGTCAGGTCGATTTTTAGTTGAAGCGCTTGTATATGATATCCTGCCCGTGCGAATGATATTTTCAAAGGGAATTCCGCACGCTTGACTATCTGGAGAACGTCGGAGATGTTGAGGTTCCTTCTGAGTCAAATTAAATACTGAATGCCGCCTTTTCTTTTACATTGTTTGAAATTATTGCTCTCACTGATTGCAGGCCTTACCTGATTAAAGACAAAATTAAGATGAAAAATACGAAAGTAATTTGACGAATATACTTTGAATGTACACTTATTCCAGCCATTAGCGGACTGTAGTGCCCTTTCTATTGAACCAACATATTCCGGCTTTATTTCCCCTTGTTATTTCTCTTATAACATAAAAATTAAGATTGGTGCCTTTATTTTATCACATTTCATTTCTCTGGAAGAATTAGCTTCTTAAAAACTGTGTTTCGGGAAAATGGTATTGGTGTGAAGTAGAAAAATACTAATGTTCTATGATGAATCCATTCTTGCGTTTAACACCATGAAATTTCTAAATCAGTTTGCAAGAAACAGAGCGTGGAAATGTGTGATTATTGTTTCTGTATAACAAAAGGCACGTTTTTTATACAAGTAGCCATAATATGAATTAGATTACATTAAGTATGGAGTCATTTTACGTTTGAACCTCCTTAATGACGTGAAATGATTCACAGATCCGATAAGGAGAAAAGTTCAAATATTTTCATCAATTTGTGATCCCTGATCGAAAGAGTTGTAGACTTCTATTCCCAGAGCCCGGATCCGAGTCCCGGAGGTGGCGGATATTTTTCATTTGAATCTGTATCACTTATGGAGATCATGCATTATATTTTTTTAACTATTAGTGTGCGAAGTTCAAATACACAGAATTGAAATTTTTCTGGTAAGCAACGTCGTTTTATCAAAGTATTTCTTGCTAAAAAATTTTTGCGTTTCCCGACTTCAAAACGCTACGATAACCGGAAATCCGGCTGATGACGTCATTGAACGGTATCGTTGCCGATGTACGAATACGATGTATTTCCACGTGAAATTCAATTGGTTACCAAATTAGCCTAAATCAATCGTTTCTATTTATGTAGTGGAAGGCTGAAGTAACTGGTATGATAAGGTCCTTCCTGTGGAAATACACGTAGAGGAGAGAAGGGGCTACCGTTCGATTACGTCAGTGAATTGAGATGCCGTTATGGATCACGTGGCATTTTAAAAAAATCATTCACTTTTAAAAGTAATAATTAATGCATGCGGTCGATGCATGCACAAGCTCATGTGGGTTATATATTTGAGTTCGTTGAAAAATCTGCTATTGTGTACACCACTTGGATATGATACGTAAATTCAATGCATGTTCCTCATTGGATGCCGTGTAGGGGGGAATTCAGCTGCTATATTCGTCCGTGAAATGGAACGTTGAACTGTGGACCCTTTGCGGTTCCGCGAATAAATTAATGTGTCGATACCGGGGGTTTACTTCGCCCTTTCTTCACTCCTCAAGTAGTCCTTCCCCTTCCGTCCTATCACACCTATCCTAAGGCCCGATTTTATAATGTCTTGTTAACATTTACCAGGTGACCTAGCCTTCACGTTCAGTTGATGTTAACTAAGAATTTACGGTGGTGGGATGACGGTTCCTTCTTTCGCGTTACCGTTACTCAAAACTCAAACTGCTGTCGAAGGATAATACTCTCATTTACTGTCCTCATAACGCAGTCGATCATCAATACTGGTGATTTTAGGCACCTGACAAAATTTGAAGAATGGCGATCAAGTTTACGCTCTCATGAGCGCCATTGAAAAATAACGATAACGCGAGCGCACGCGTTATGGAGAACTGTTATCGTGCCCCGGGTTTTGTTATTACATCGTATCGTCAGCTAGCTGACTTAGTTTTATGGTTTCTTCTACAAACTATAATTTTGATTTTCTTTGCATTGACCTTTAAGTTGTAACTATTCATAGTTTTTCCATACTGCCATCGCTAGAGTCATAGAAGCGCATGCTCCATCCATAGATTTAAATTAAGTGCTTTCTTACTTCCAAGCTTGTGTTATGTTAAATGTTTCTTCTTCTGATAGCTTGCCTTCTTTGCTTGTGCTACTTTGGTCGCAATATCTTTGTTTCTTCATGCTTTTGGTGTGCAGAAAATTGATTTACCTATATCTTTATACATATTGGTAAGATTTTCCCTGGTTTCACTGGAGGAGGAATCTTTAGTAGTCTAAGTTCGGGATCTTCTACATCTACACACTACCCTGCAAGGTAGAGGCTTATGGCAAGGGGTTGTTTGGATTCCAGCCTTGAAAGGGCAGGGAATAGAGAAAAGGAGTGGGGAGAGGACAGAGGTGAATTGCATATTAACGATGTGTCTTATGTTAGTGTCACGCTGTTTTTGTTTTGATCACTAATGGTGCGTGGAATGAAGGAATTTTTGTACCTATCAGTTCGGCAGCGTATCTCCCCTAGTTAGTCGTTTCCATCAGTTCTAGAAATATAGCTCGAGGTCAAAATAATATTACAGAAACTCGCCTGATCTGAATTTTTCAAGTTATCTAAGCCTAACGTGTAGCCTTCGAGTCTCTAACGGCTCCCAACGTAGTCTTTCGATCAGATGTGTGACAATTTCTGTTCACTCATAGCAGTTTTTCTTACATTCCATCCACATTTATCGGCCAACGCGATTTCTACCACAGAGTGTTTGTCATTCTTGGAAGGGCTTGTGCGGGTCATCGTACGTACGTAATTTCGCCGAAAATCTGTTTTGAGTGCGCTCGAGTTTTATTGGCGTTCCTCTGAGAAAGCGCAGTCATAAAGTACTGTACGTTAAGCTTACTCTGAGGTGTCGCCCGTTGTTCCACTGCCACCGTGGTTCTCCGTAAACCCGTGACTCACTTGAGTGGAATCTGTGTGAGGAAACCGAGAGGTGTTGCAGCATGATTATATTATTCGTGGAGAGACTGAATCGCACCTCTTTCTGTGGGGAAATAGTTGAGTCGCGTGTCCGTACGTGCATACTGCCTCTGTTGTTGCTATGTATAAGGGAAACTACGTAACTTTTAAGGTGGCTGTAGCGGTAAACGTAGGTCGTTGAGAGCACATTTTTATAGTTTTTCTAACAAGTCGAAAACAATTCTAGGATCACATTTCATTTAAGGAGGTACTTATGTTTATGCGATGAAACTCGCCGTACATGCAGTAATGGAAATAATGCAAGAATTAGATTTGACATTTTTTGTCTTCATTGAAACATATTAAAACTTGAGTTTTCGTTGCGGAAAACTGTAGATCCCATGAAGGTTTTAGTGGTGTGACATTAAATAGAAAAAAAAATCATGAACTACGGAGCGCAAAATATTTTAAATTTACGCATGTCTTTTCTGGTATATATTTAAAAATTGAGATTAAAGATAGAGCTATTTTTTATTTAATCTCAGACATAAAGCACTTTTTGAAGAATCGTAGGAGTTAATTTTTGCCGCATACTGCGTGCGTGTGCCTACCTTTGGGACTTGGCAATATCAAATCGACTTATGTTAATAAAATTATTATTTTTTGCGTTATACTCCTTAATATTACTCAGGACTACTATTAACGGAATTACTGGGGGCTTTCGGGAAAATCCTCGGCTACATTAAATACTTTAAAAATTTCTTGCCTGTGCCTGTGCACTAAAGCGATGCTATGAGTCCTGGTTGAATAGCAGATCCTGAAGAACTTCTTTATACTGGTCAAACAAAGTTACGAATGCTACAGCAGAGATGTGATCGCTTCATCAGATCGACCATTTAATTTGAAGGTTCACTCAATTACGATTCTCCCCTTTTAGTTTATGCGCTGACTCATACTCCTAACCTTCATGTCTCACTTGAGTAATTTTTTTCTTCATGTCTCACTTGAGTAATTTTTTTTTTCAATTTTGTCGCTGGTATTATAGTTTATCTTTCCTTCATCCGCCGCATAATAATTTTCTTTTGATGAATCTTACTTGTTGGTGAACCTGAGAGCGGTATCTCATTCATCTTGGAGATAGTTTGCGTGTCTTGCGTAAGCTTCCAGAGATAAGACTCATTTTCTATTTATATTTCCTTATTTATCGTTCCATTGTGTGTTGTGACGGAATTATTACGACTTAATTTTATGAATATAATTCCATCAAAACTCTCTTTTGCTGAAGAATGTATCGTATCAATCTTTTGATGCATCATGAAGTCGTCGTGCAAAAAACTTATTTTTCTCGTAATTTCTTTGTCGTGACAAAATGGCTCTTAGATGAAGCACATGCCCTTTTGAATTTATTTTCTGCTCTTGGAGGATTTTAGCCCCCTTCGATTAATGATTCCCAAGTTGCCGCGTTAACTGCTGAGTGAGGTATGTGTTTATTCAACTCGTTGACGTTTTGAAACGCTCAGATTAGTACTGGGTGTGATAATGTGGCTGTTTTCGTATTGCTGAATACAACAGCACTGGTGCAAACTATGGGAGATTGGAATTGCAATAAAGTCACCGGCCTTGATAATCAAATGCCCTTCTCATTTTAGGCTCGAAATAATGTTTTATGTTACTTGGCTCGGGTTAGCAGAGCCGAAAAAAAGTTGCTTTGTTTTCGGGATTTTCAGGTGTATTTCGAAGCCATGAGTTTACTGTGGATATGATTTCGCTAAAACTAATTCTCATTGAGACCGTTAGCTCAAAGAAAGTTGTTATAGAATAGGGGTTGTCAACCATTGGGCAATTATTTCCCTGGGGGAAATTTAGATATGTTTGGGGGGTGTTGGGACCATTATTCAGCAAAGTGCGATTTATGCAAATAATGTCTCTAATATACTCTAAAATTGTCTCGTTTTAATTTATTCTGTGGCGTTCAATAACCTTTATTGAAAACCACGTTAAAATCGTTTCTCAATTATGCGCATTATTTTCATTCGCAGAATTAAACTACTATTTAATAATTTATATTGGAAAGGAGACTGATATTTTGAAAAATCATGAATAGGGGGAATTGAGCAGAAAATACCGTTGACCGTTCTAGAAGCTGAGAAGAATCAGTGAAAATAAAATTTGGTCGTTTCTCACGTTCGTATCGTATTGACTTTTTCCCCCTCGTAGCTGATCGAAGTGATAAGAAAGCTGGAGCCTGTCCGTACTTTAGTCTTCCTTCATTTTGTTTTCAGAGGGCGTGTGTTATAAATACCTCCAGTCTATTGTCGTATCGTGGGGACGGGCTCTAATTTACCAACAAGTTTGCTGTGTCGTATTGAGTGAACTTTGAGACCCTTTGTAACTCACGGCTTTTTGTTTCATTGTCCTTTTTTTTTTGATGCTTCTCAAAATCGTAAAGCATCATTCTGTTGCGGCTATTTGGAGATTTTTATAAATAAAAGGTCGTGAAGTTTCAGAACGCCATTGTTCTCGTCTGTTATCAGTGGTACGGAGAGGGAACAAACAGTTGAAAATTCTTTTATGTGGAATCATTTTAATAGTTCCCGTAATTCGATTCGAAATTATGAATCGGAAGTTCGATTTGATTCAAAGAAATATTTCTGGATTTTGATTCTGAGATAAGAGAAATCTAATCCAGGTTTGCGCATCTGTCAGTGGAATGTGTTATCGTTCTGGTTTTGTGGATTATGCTGGAATTTTAAGTATTACAGAAGTCTGACTGTAGGCTTTCCCGGCGAATGATGTAAATAACGAGCTCTCGGGTTTCACTCCGGGTCAGGGACCTTATTCAGTAAGGATTCAACACGGTCGATCCTCGGAAAGTCCGAGGATGTGACGTCACAGACCCCGACAAATCTCAACTTTTGAATGGCCCTATTTGAAGTTTTCGTGGCTGTGACGTCAAAATTTCGCAACTGCCGAAACTGGAAAATTCTGAGGCCATACAGAATAGCCCCCCAGGTTCTCCATAACTTCCGTTTCGACGTGTGACTCGCCCATCTTCTTCAGGTATTCAAAAATCCAATGTTTGATTCTTGGATCTTGGAAACATTGGATTCTTTGATCCCTGAAGACGATGGGCGAGTCGATCGTCGAAACGTTGGAAGTTGTGGAGAACCTGATCGCATGTGAAACCCGAGAGCTCTCCATTCATATTATGGATTGTCAACCAAACAAGACGGTCTACACATAAGTGATTGGCTTCATTGGTGTGATCGTTATTTATGACTCTACGTCACTGGTTTGTATAGTTATTTCCTTTCTAGTCAAGACTTCGTAATATTTTTCAGAAAGTGGATTCGAGTAGAAATGAAAAAAAAAACATGAGATGCACAAATATCTAGTGTGAAGGAATGTGTGTTAATGCTCTCGAGCATTAGGTGCTTATTCTTTTTTGTTTGCATCCGATAACGTTTTTAGTCATTATTGGGATGTTCTTAGCACACTAGCGTTCGCACCATTAATCTTTTCAGAATGAAGTAAATTACGATTAGATGCTCCGGCGCAAATAGCAATTCAAGTGCATACCCGAATGACGATTTTTTTCCCAGTTTTCCTCCGTGGATAGCACCTTAGCATTTAGTTACGTCGGCGAATCGCGTTCCTTCGTGACCAGGGTATTTAGCTCGCGTCTGTCACGTTAATTTAATCCCACGGCATGACTCAGTCGGTCTTTGAGACCCTAATCAATCTAATGGCTGCCACGGCTCGCGCAAGATTGCCCCTCGGGCAGGAATGACTTCCTCCCACTAGTGTGGTGGCCATGAAAACTTCCTCCTCTCCCCATCTCCCGATTGGAACTCATCAAGGTCTCGTGCCTAACTAACTCAACCGTCTTCTAATGCAGTGGCGTGTGCAGCCTTCTTGAGAGCGATCGCTCTGGCTTCGCAAGAGTTGACCCTTCCCCCCCCTTCCCCACCCCACCTGAGGCTCCGTAAACGTCTTGTGCGACCGTTTTAGTCCCCCGTGCCGTCACACATAGACACCATTTGCTCTGGAAGTCACAATCGTTTTGCAAATGAAACATCTGGGCGTTAAGTTCTCGATACGCCGTGACAATTATCGCATGCGTAAATGCTAATTTTTTGTGGATGAGATTAGGGGAAGGCAGGGTAGGTGGCTGGAAGGGGAAATGAGGGGTGATGGTTTGCTTGAAGGCCGTGATAGAGGGAAGGATGGATGTTGGGCAAGCGGGGAATAGGGAGAAAGAAAATGGGTTTTATGGACGGGATGAAGAAAGGTAGGACTTATGTTGAGATGAAGAAAGAAATACTCGAGGTAGATAGGGAAAGAAAGAAATGCTAGGGGTAGATAGGGCACTGCACGTGTAAGAAGCTGTTGCATTTTCTCCGACTTTCGTCATAACCTACCTTTAACCGGTATATTACTCAGATGATGATGATGATCGCATGGTTACATGAATCGTGAGAAGACGTGATGAGATTTTCTAGAAGTAGGAGGGCGGGGCTGAATATAAGGATAAGAGGGCACAAAATAGATCAGGTTGAGTAGTTGACGTACCTGGGTAGCATTTTTGAGGAGAAAGGGGTTTAGTGGTAGGAACATCAGATACAGAATTGCCCTCGCTAAAGAAGCCTTTTCAAAGAGAAGGGAATTGATGAGGGGGGGTCTGAGAAGAGACGTAAAGAAAAGGCTGGTCAAAACTCCAATATGGAGCGAGGCGCTGTATGAGTCGAAAACTTGGTCATTGCGAAGGGAGGATGTACGTAGACTTGAGGCGTTTTAGGTGGCTGGAGCGGTAATCGTGAGTCGTTGAAGGCACAAAGATTTTCAAGCAAGTCGAAAAAAATATTCTTGGACCACATTTCACTCAAGTACACCAGTTTATACGTTGGAAATCACCATACCTGCAGTAATGTATATGATGCAAGAGTTGTATTTCAAATTTTCGCCTTAATTAAAGCATTGTTTTGACTTGGATTTTCGGCGCGAAATTCGAAATTTACGAGAAAATCATATCTTAATACACTTTTCTTACTTGGTATGATACCTTGATATTTTTTAGCAGCTATTATAATGATATGAAACGTATAATTTCGCGTTGAGGAGAAAATATGTTCGTAAGTAATCGAATTGTTTCAAAATATATGTCGTGTGCCATAAGAGTACTTGTTAAAATATCATTGAATTGCCAGGAAACCAAATCGGTAGCATGCAGTTTTTTTTCACTTTTATCGATAGATATCACTAATAAGGACACGTATGCAAATTTTCACGCAAATCTGTACATAAACAAAAATCGCTCCAGCCACTTTAAGATGTGGGTTTGGAGAAGGAAGGAGAGGGTGTGTTTGGTGCTGAGGAAGTCCAACCAGGAGGTATTGGATACGGTTGGAGAGGAGAGGAAGCTGGCGGTAGAGGTTCGGAGAAGGTAGAAGGGATGGATGGAGTAAGGTTTTAGAGGAGAGGGCATGTTGAAGAGAGTAATAGAGGGGAGAACGCCGTGGAAGCGTGGAAGAGGAAGGAAGAGGATTGGAATTCTGGACGAAATAAGAAGATGTGGACGATATGAGGAATTTAGAAGGGAAAGCGAGACGATAAACCTGAATTTGGGATGTTAGGATAAGGACTGTCCAGAAACCTATCAATCAGCCGTTAGAATACTCAAATGAATAGCATGGTTTCTTCGTTTTAGCATTCTCGAGTTGTCACATCTTGTCAATATGCAATATTTATCGATTGAAAAATATCGAGTTGTTGGGTAGCATGCGATATTACTTCTACGAAACTATACGACTGCTTGCTATTTTTGCTTGCGATAATTATCACGGAATATCGAGAATTGACCGCTTGGGTGTCAGTTCTCGAAAGACTACGATAATTATCGCATGAAAAAAGAACAGATAATGGTGCGGTTTCGTGGACGTATCACATAACTCACCAGCACTGGATATTGTTCGTGCAAAAATTATCACATGCCAATAGAATGTGCAAATCAACAAACCTGGGGGTCTGTTCTCGAACGCCATGACTATGCTGCGAAATTAATAGTTTTAATTCATGGTTTCGTCGATTCAATATTGTCGAGTTGTCACATCCCGCCCGCATGTGATAATTTAGGCGTGAATAAGATCATGCGGTGGGGTAGATTGCGATTATTCAACGAAACCTTGCATTAATCTCTTATTTTTGCATGTTGTATTTATCATGGCATGTGTCTATTTTATTTGATAATGATCCCTGGAAGATAAATGCAATGGCACGTATTTGCGAATGTTTGGCATTCAACCTTAATTTTCTTGTCTTTTCAAATTGTGCTTAAAAAAATAAAGGTTTTAAGCGCAACATGTTTATATTTTTTTATTTATTTTCTTGGATATCCATTTCTGAAAGCTAGTAGTCAGTTTGCATAGTGTTGTCGGTATCGTGTGCAGGTAATTAGAATTGCATAATTACTCTTTCAAATCACATCACTTGGTCATCAGGTGGTCTTATTTGCCGCGGCAATTTGGAGTCCTAATTATTTCCTCGCATTAAGAAGGTAATGGACTGTATGACTAAATATCACTTCTCTAGATGGCGCCCAATATTAAAATCCCAATGCCAATCAATTTCTCGTGCTTTCTCTTGGAAAAAAAGCAAAATTTGGAATTTTTGGAGTGGAAAGTTTTAAAGTGACACCAATTCCTGATAATTTTCTTGGCTTTCATACTAAGATTCTGCTTTCATGAAATATTAAGTCCTCTAATTGCTGGAGTGTTATTATCTGGATAGGGAAAGTGCGCTTTCGGATTTTCAAATGGTTAATCTCAGAATTTGTGTATACTGTAAACTTTGATGCTCTGTTGTTCTACAAAAAATGTGAAATTCGTTTTACTTAATGTTGTATATATCCACTCATAGAGGTCTCTTTTATTAGACTTTCGATACAATGTACATCATGATGATGTTTTTCAAGTTCTATTATCATTTTTATGCAAAGTGCTATGACTAGAGCAGGTATTATCTCAATATATATTAGTAAAGATGAAGTACCCTTATATAAAAATTCTAAGATAATTATCCCTTTGTAAATTGTATTGATGTTGATGTGTTAAATTATCTATGAAATGTGATTGTTGTACCCTCATATATTTCTTCTTATGTAGCCCTGATGATGGGATTCATTACATTCCGAAACGTTGGCAAGGGATGATATTCTGATTACTTAAACTGACCTCTACTCGCTATTTGAATGGATTTAGAAATCAAGCGGTCGATAAGAAGAATACTGTATTCTAGTATTTATCTCAAACACCTCGCGAGAATGATTGGACACCAGACAGAAAAATTAAATGCGCGAATTAAACATAATACGTTGTTGAAAACTGCTACGAGCGTACAGATAGTGTAACATAGTTAATAGAAGGACTTGAGAGCCGCTATAGACACGTTGGCTGCCTGATAGGGTAAGGTTACTTGAAAAAATCAGATCACGTGAGTTTCAGTCACAAAGGGTGTTTTTTTTAATCTTCGCTTAATACTAAGGAACGATAGAAGCAACAGAATAAGAGATAAATGATAGGTAAAGTATTCCGTTATTCCACACACCATTAGTTTCATTTCATTTGAGTATTCTACCTGCTGATTGGTCGGGTCTTGGTCAGTCCCCAATCTGAATCCCAATTTTTGAAACATTAGTGGCTACAACAATAATAGAGCTAGATGCTAATACACTCCATCAACATGTACTTAGCTGTCGTTCTTTCCCACTTTCGATCCTTTTCCCTATCCCCTCTCCTTTTCATGGCTGTTGTCTAACACCCCCTGCCACACGCCCTTTGGTGCCCTGGCTTGATGATTACTCAGTAGACGTATGAAATGATTCTCAGTGAAATAGTTCCACATATCATTACTGGAAACAGCATACTTTTTTTCCTCCTGCTTCTCCGGGAGTTTCAATTGTCACTGGTCTCATTGATGAGGCCATTGGCAGGCTTTTGGGTTTTCGTTGACATGGTGAATGAAAGTTTCCCTTTCTGAATATTGAAATCATATTTTTACTTTTATAAGTTTTTCTTATCGCGTTTCTGTGTTTGACTCCACAATGATGTGCATTGATTATAATGAAAAACTATAATTTTATAATGGTGTTAAACGTCAAAGTGCGGGGTGAATTAAACTTAAAAAAAAATGGAAAAATTGCCATATCATCATTCACGATTACATTTTTCATGCGGAACCATCCGGAGTACCATCAAGCCAGAAACATTGCCCCATCTAAGTTTTCCTCAGTTGTATACCATTTCCAATTGCAGAGAAATCATACTTTCGTTAAGAAATAAACTTACTCGGCACAATCAAGACAGCATTAAGCATTCACATGACCCCCTTTGTTGGCTAGAAGCGTGTCTTTTTTGGATGGGGTACGATGCTGGATTCATTGATGTGCTATAGGAGGTCCTCCTTTCCTCTCGAAACGAGTAATGGTTCGCCGGGGAATGCCCAAACCAGGCCGCTTTCGAAAATGAAAACGTTTGGCTGTCTCAGAACAATGGAAATTGAATTTTCTGACGGAAATCATCCCGGCGATTGCACGCTGAAGTCTTTCTCACTCCTCGCCGGAGACACAATCCTCTGCTCATGAAAGAGGGAAAAAGGATTTGGTCCACTTACTCAACATTTTTTTTCCTATCGCTCGATCTTCATATATTTTTTTTGCGAAATAAGTGTCATTAAACTCCCCTTCCCCCCTCTCTCTACGGTAGAAGTCGTCTTTTCCTTAATTAAAATGAGCCAAAAGTGAGGTTTTTATTAGTTCTTAATGTGTGGATATCGAGGGCGATGTGATTCTTGCTGTTCTGTTCGAGAAAACGCCAACATAATCCCGTTATGCGGCCTCAGTGAGACCCGAGTTTTAATAGGAATGTTATTTTGGGATGCATGGAGTGCTGTAGGTTTGGTGTAGTGGACTTGGCTGATTTAGCTGTAAATATTTGGACAAAATGGGTGCTTGTGACGTTTGCTTAGAAATCACGCTTGGTATCTGTTAACTCATTTTACGTCTCTAATGGCTTTCAAGAATATTTAGTGACGGGATCGATAGTTTGGGTGGGTTTACGCTGACAAGTTACTTCCTCGAGTTTCTCTTGCGAGAGCTTACGGGTAATTTTACTCCGACGAAAAATGTTTCACAAGTTAGTGGAGAGACAGATTGGTAGCTATTTACACAATATGCTTCTGCAAACGACTTACCGAAACTTTTAAAAGTTCTGCAAGCGGGCTTTGAGAGTCGTTTGAACGTGGAATTTACATAAAAGTCGCTTGCTGCAAGTAACTAAGAGAAATGATCTTGCCAGTGTAAACTCACCTCTATGAAATCCATAAAGATTACCTAATTACTAAATCCGAGTTGCAGGAACAATAGCTTTCATAATCTCTTTGTCGGCTCCGGTGGCGACGGGGTATATTCCTCGCCTGCTAAGACCGAGGGTCGCGGGTTCGATTCCCGCCTGTGTGGATTTTTTGCCACTCAGAAAATGGGAATATTTGATCGTCTGTTTTTGTAGTTCATACGCCTGATGTAAAAGGCTGCTAAGGTGCTGTTTTCAGAATTATGGAAATAAAGATTAAAAATATTTTATCTCCCAATATCATTTGCTTCGGATATTTCGTCTACTCACTTTCGGATGAATGAAAAAATATGTACAATAATAATATATATAATAATAAGCATGTTAGTTTAATTTTTATGAATGAACTTATGCGCCTTATTAGATAATAGTCATCCTTAGTAAATAAACTTGCTATTCGTCTCATAATAACGCTTTTATCAAATAAATAGGCTTCCAAGTGGTTGAATGCGCATCCGCTATCTTGATTAGTTGTGGAACTCATAAATACTAAACTCCATTATATCAAGCTAAATAGGTCGCGAGATTATTGGTGAAACCAATAAATTTATAAATTTTTAATGCAACGCAAATTGAGCGAATTTCTCGTACGAAGGTCTCATAACTCATACAAATGTTTTGTTTCTGTAGGAGGCCATCAGTGGATTTGTACTTAATATATTTCACACTTTTTTATTTCGGGTCATGGTTTCGACAATCATTGTCAATATGAAGGTACCTAGGTATTATTACCGTGATAATCACAATAATGGTCGGAAATAAAAACAAGTGTGGAATATAAGTACAAATTCATTTAGTGGCGTGTGCCAATTCCATAAAGTTACGCCGGAAACCTTAGCTATGTCTATTACGTGTGTCTTATGGATGCGTTTGCTTCAACATAACTGTGTGAAGAAGAACGTGCGGTAAAAATGCGTTTTTCCCTCCTCTATTTCCTACAGCGCTACCAGCCGTGGTGGTGAAGTCTCTCCCGCTGAATGCGTATTTATTGCCTCTGTCTTCCGTGGTTGATATGCACCTCAAGATTGATGGAGATTGATGCGTGAAGTTGCTGAAAGCCCCGCGTTGTCATTAATAATTTGATAGTGCTCCGGAGCACTTGGTAGCAGATTCATTTATCACGTTGCGCAAAGTTCATATTTCAGCCTCCTGTTCGGAGGAAGAGCTCTCTCCCCAAGATTAGAGCTTCGAGCCTGGATGCACTTATGAAATACTAATTCTTTATAATTCGTAAATAGCAATTGTTAGTAGACTTTTAATTGCAAGGTTTGTCAATTTTTATTTCTCATCGGTAGTTAGTTGGCTAGTTAATAGGGTATTATTATCTACGCAAAGGTAGGTTTAGATGGAAGTTTGATTATCTATACTAATCTTTTATGGTTGGAGATCGTTGTCTCCGTACACTATTTCGTTTTTCAGCTCGGCATACGTCCTAACTCTCTTCATCCAAACCATACAGCCTATTCTCCTTCCCCGCCTAGCCAACATTTCCCCCTCAATAACGGCCTTCAGTTGCCCTTCGCCTCTCATTACCTCTTCCAACCTCCTACTATGCATCCCCTAATCTCCTCCAGAAGTTTCCTCTCCTCACCCACCGTACTTCCACGTTCGTCTTCCTTTCCGTCCGCCGCACCTTCTCCAGTCTCCTCCACACCCAGTTCTCTAACGCCTGCAACCTTTTCTCATCCTCTTTCCTCAGAGTCCAAGTGTCTGCACCATGCAACGCTACACTCCATGTTGCGCTCTTTTCCAATCTTTTCGTTGCATGCTATACCTATTTTCCTATAAAGTACCCCCAAAATAATCAGTTTACAGAACATAATATCAGTTGCGTCATTTAAGATATGTGGGTAGGTTGTAGGCTCTGGCGTATACCATAGCTATGTAAGCCTTCTGTCAACGAAAAACGACAATGGCCTCAGTTTTCCGTGCCATCCGACAATCGGAGTGTCGCACCCAAGTAGGGATCGGGATTCCACTGAGAAATCTTCACCACAGCTGGAATTCGAACCTAGATACTTAAGATGGGAGTCCTTTTCTCCTGTTACTGCTCTAACCCTATCCCCTTTCACGTCGGACTAAGACTCATAGCGCTAGGCCACAGTTTCTCTGAGTAACTAATAAATTTAGAAGTCCTTTTAATTCGCAGATTCAGACTTCGTGCATGAGTATCAACAATTCTCTTATGTCAACATCCCTCAAAGTAGACATTTCAAAGTTTCAATTATGCTTTTTTACACTAATTTTGGTTGGGTGTTGCTCGAATTGTATTTTTTTAGAAACGCCATAGGAAGTTAATTATGGGTAAAGGGATGGCAGTTTTCCTTTAAAATAATGCTCAAGTGCAAATGTCACTTATAATTTTCTAGTGGATTTACTTCGCAGGTCATTCGAAAATGATGTAAGCCATTGAAATTAAAAAATCGTGAAATTAATCAATATTTAAGGGAATAACTGCTATCTCTTTATTCATTAGTTTGAAACACTTCCGCCGTGTGAGCAACGACACCTTATCAGTTATGCTCATAAAGTTACATACATACCCATCTCGCCATTCCCTTTCGGGGTGGGCACACTCAAAGAGCGTATTTATTGCTGTTATGCCTAGGAAGCTGGTTCACCTCTAATAATTTCCTCTATAATGTCCTATCCTTGCGCACCTCTTTCTCTTGTATTGCATTTCTAAATTGCTGCGAACACACTCTCTTATTGTTTAGCCTCCTAATATTCCTTCTGATTACGTTATCCAGAAATTGTATGCATAAATACTTCAAAAATCTGTGTTGAATTCTTCTCTGGCTTCCCACCAGATGTATATCTACATTATTACCGACGTTTTGATAGAAACCTTTCCCATAATCTTCAGGGCTGTAGATGGCGTCTTCCATCGAAACGTCGACCATCATATAGACATTAATCGGGTGGAAAGCCCGAGAAAACTCACCTGGCCTATTCCCCAGGGAAGCCTGAAGTCTTTCATAATTAAGGTAGTTTGAGCGAGCTTTTTCCCTAATCATAATAGAGGACATACTCAAATTTTATTTTTAAATTTAAGGTGCCGTTAGAACCATGAAGTAAATATTGTAATATTAATGACGCAAACGCTTAAATAACTGAAATTCTCAGTAGTGAACTAAAATAAACCTATAAGGTTTCAACTTGACTCATTTCTTTGACGCCGTACGCTGAAAACGCCTTCACTGCCGAAGATTGTTTTGCCATTCTGTAAAAAGTTACTGCGTGAGTAGTTGATTTCTTTTAAAAATAGTTGAGAAAGCATGCATACTACTTTTTGTTAAATTTCTGACGAGATCTAAATGTTAGAAATTCCTTATTTTTAGAAATAAAGTCTGTATGGGGTGCATGCCCGTACAATGGCTTCTTTTTTTGCAAACGTCTCGGATATTATGATGATTATGGCTGATATTTTGTTGCCATTGGAAAGATGAAATCTTTTTTACTCTAACGAGGCCAAATTCATCGAATGTTATGCGAAGTGATATCTCGCACAAACTACCTTATAAAGCCTACTTTGCTCAGTAACATTTATTTCATTCACCTTTGTTCCGCACTTCGTTGTGCGGAGATAGCCTTCTGAGAGGCGTTGGGTGTGACGCAATGGCGGGGACTTCCCTCACGCACGCTCTCATCCTTAATCGAATATCCCAGCCTCTTCGATTGGAAATATTGCGTGTGGGTGGGTGGGTGTGAATGTAGGATTGGCGTAGAGGACAGAGAGAGAAAGAAGCAAGAGAGGATCCTCTTCGGCTCACATCAGCTGACTCTCCCCACCCATTTCGTGTGCCGGAAGTTCATCGATCAGCGTTCTAGATCAGAACCGATGAGGGAAGTCGGCAACTTTTCACCACCCATCGGCGTGCTGCCCTTTTTTCCGATAATTGGCGGTCATGCGCTTTGCCAGGACTTCCCCACGCGGCGGGGGGGGCTACGGGCATCAAGAGTGCTCCAGTAAAAGCCTGGAATTCTTAGGAAACCTTGAAGTTCAGGGAAATGTTAACAACTGTTAGATCTGGAAATTTACCAAATGTTATACCCTTTTTCCCAACTCATGGCGAGTGGACGTCAAAGAGCGAGTAACTGATGAAAAGCGTTTCCTCTTCCACCTCAAGCGTTGTCAGCTCTCGCGAATAAATGCACGTTGGGCTGTGAGGAGTCGCGTTAACCACTGATTTTGAGCCTTAATCAACGAAGTCTAATATTCCCCATCCTACTTTTTGATCCGGGCTTTGGACCGGCAATGTCGAAGTAAAAAAATCTCCGGCACGAAAACTAGCCAATTCGAACGCAGTAAATTTGGCAACACAGACAATACGAGACCGTAGTGAATATCACGGCAGTCGGAAAGAGACTGAGTTCCCCCCACTGCATTCCATGTCACTCTTCTGTGATTGGCTCGAAAAGTGAAAGGTCATCAACGCATTCGAGGTCAGCCGCCATGAGTTGGGAAAAAGGGTATAGATCGGAAAATCTGGATATTTAAAAAAGTGGCCGGAATGCTCCGGGGTAGTGTTCGACTCTCAATTTAGGGTTTCAGATTCGAGACCAAGTATAGGCAAATATTTTTCTTATTTTGGAAAAATATATAAACGGAAAATAATTTGGAACGAGACAGAGAAAAATTTTGGTTGAAGCTTTCGCCGGTCAATATAGCTGTATGTTTGCTGCTCGGGTGTACCCCGCGTACTTATTCAGGTGTGTTACTCGACGTTTCGTCCAGCAACGGCCACGAATCGTCGGGTAACAAACCTGAATAGGTACGCGGGAAACACCCGAACAACAAACAAACAAAGAAAATTTTATACACCGTACATGCTACCCTAACTATACGGCTCCACAGCTGAGAGGCAGCAGTCTCAGCAGATGTCGCAGATCTAGAAGATCGGTCCGGTATCAACTGCCACAGCTTCGGGCGAGAGTGAAATTCATGGAATCGGCCGGAGCACTGAGTTGTGGAAGGCAACGGGAAACCACCACATTAGTCTCCCTAGAAGTTGCAGGCTTGTATTCACCAGCATATGACGTGATGGCATTCCTCCCGGTTAAATATTCCAGAGGTGAAATAGTCCCCAATCAGATTTCCGGGATCAACTACTGGGAGGAGAACAACAATCAAGAGTGGACAAATGCAAGATCTGGGAAATTAATTAAGTGTACGCTCTTTCAAGGACGACGGACGTGGGAGATCATCACCACAAGTCCTAGTATATCAAGTTCGAAAAACACCGCGGTAACCTCCCCAAGTTTACGCTTCTCCTGGAGGCATTACCGTTGTTTGAGGTTAAGATAGACTCATTGGTAAATTACAATCATTATACTGTTGATAACTCGTATTTACACATCTGATAATCTATTTTAATTCAAAAAATGTGTAATTCTCTTGTATCAAAATTATATGAGTACCTTTATATTCAAAGAGCTGTGTAATCACATATTTCCATAATGAAGACAGAAATTGCAATTTTCCACTGATAAAATAGATTTATTGCGACCTAGATTTCCATGTACATGCACAACCTCATCATCATGACCTGAAACCGAAACCAAAGTCACAGTTTATCAAAATCTAGGTCACAATAAATCTATTTTACTTGTGGAAAATTGCAATTTCTGTCTTAATTATGTTGAAATTCCACCATATCACGCCTTGTATACTGATGTTTTTGTACGTGCATACTTCAACTTATAACTTTATATTTTACTTTTATTAGATGCATATGTTTGTATTTGTATTTATTTATTTAGTATACAAACATCGTATCAAAGGAACAATATACTAAAAATATTATCTTAATTTAGAAAAGTATTTGATTAATCTATCGGTTGAGGCAAGTTTAAATGGAAGAGAGTAAAATTCCGTCCCTCCTTTCTTCATCATGGAGGTACAGTGAAATTTAATATGGATTTTTTTCTGTTTGAAAAAAACTTGAGAGTTGTCAATAATAAAAGATGTGAAATGGAGCGTTAATGACCGAGATTTTTTATGTGATAAAAGAGTGATCAATGTGGTATCGTCAGGTTGAGGCGGAAGAGGAAGGAGAAGAGTTGGAATTCTGAACGGCATGTGGTGCAGAAGAATATGTGGAGAGTTTTTCAGGGGGCTCGTGTATGATGATAGTTTAGTAATGAAAATGCGAGAGATGACTTCGAGATATTAAAGTAAAGGTAGGCAGTTATTACCAAAAACCTACCAACTAATCGGCAGACTACTAAGTGTTGATGATCTTCTTGAAAATGTTATCTTTTAAGGTGGTTGGTGGTAAAACTTTTGTTTATATCGGACTTGAATGAAACTTGGCGTACGTGATTTCAATGGTGATGTTTATAGGTAAAAGTGAAAAACATTTCTACGTACCAATTTGGTTTGTCCAAAATTTTATGCTATTCTATACGGAAAAAAGGAATAGTAGCTGCAACCGGGTATATTGCTCTCCCAACAATAGACTGTTGAGATATTTCAGCCAACAATATATATGGCTACAGTAGCCATAGCCTATTGCTGCTGCAGGAATCCACTATGACTGTAGCTCTGTTGGTGTGCTAGCCCCAGATATTGCTGGGTCAGCCATAGGTAGAGGTGATCGGAGAGGATATCTCAAATATACCCAGGTATGAATGTTTTTCTCTGTAACTGGGGTGTAACTGGTCTGTATTAAGACCTCAGTAACTGGGATAAAACTGGGAATGAATTGAAACAAGCTCCACCCGAGTTGCACCCCAACTACAGACCAGCTGGGATGGAACTGGGGTATCTTGCCCTTGTCAAAATGTTGCCTTACTTCAAAACGTTGATCATCAATCCAGAAAATCCTTTTATCTTTGGCTTTGAAATTTTTATTTACGTGGGAAAAATTATAAACATCGAAATAATTTCCTTTTTTGGATCCCAAAACAAAAATGTTATTTATTATGCCAAAAATGCAGAATCGCATTGTCAATATACAATATTTTGATTCATACTGCCAATTATCAATATCAACATGTGATATTATCTACCTACCCGACCGCATAGTTCGCATTATATCTTATATCTACCTATCTCATGCCTACCTACTTGATGTCTAACTCGAGATTGAAAGTCACGCTTCTAGAAAGTCTTATATATGTGGCCATTCCCTTGCGTAAAATTAACTGCGAGAACTAATTTTTAAATGTCAATGCCGTGATAGTTATCAAATGAATACCATCCAATCACGATAACAGTTTTCAGGCATTAATTAATTGAAACATATGTTGCCACATAGGATGAATAGTAAGTCAATATTAATGAGAATAAACAAGATTATTTCCAATTACCATATGTTTTTGCTTGTCGCTGTGGCTGTGACAGCTATAACTACAATGCAGCAGCTAAAGGGAATATCCATGCAGCAGCTAGAGGGAATTGTCAGCCGAGCAGCAGAGTATGGCTGGGGAGACCAGAGTGACACGGTGTGGGCGAAGGGACAATAACTCTAGCTGCTGCAGCCATATTGCTCGTAGCAATGTACTATGGTCGTCACAGCCATAGCGTCTAGCAGCTGCACCACAGCTTATTGTTCTGATATCACTTATCTTTGTTACTGCACCAATTTTGACACTATCAATAGTACTATGACTCCTCCAACCATAGTTTTTTCCGTGTAACACGTAACCTTATGGCACATGACTTACATTTCGTGATAATTCGATTACATTGGTATGGATTTACTTATAAACACGAAATAATACATTTCATATTATTATAGCGGTTTGTAGTAAATGTGAAGGTGTCACGATGATTCGAAAAAAGAACATATTTAAATATATAATTTTCGCCTAAATTTCGAATACCGCGCCGAAAACCCAAGTCAGCGTGCAAAGGAAAGAAAATGTAAAATATAATTCTCATGTATTTTTATTTCGGCCTGTATGGTTAGTTCAATCGCATAAACAGATACACTTAAATGAAATGTGGATCTTTTTTTTCGACTTGAATAATTATCAAAATATGCACTCAATAACTTACGATTACCGCTCCAGCCACCTTAAAGCCGAACCGTACAGCCGGGGGCGTAAGATTCCATCTCCTTATTCGGCGTTTATTAAGAATTTTCCGTCGCTCACGTGTTTTGAACGGAGCTGATGCGACTGTCATTCGTTTGCTCTTATATGTGTTAATACCTAGAATCTTGGCTCCTAGTGAAATACTACTCTTTGTAGTTTGCTTGGTTTAATTAAAATGACCCCCACCCTCTACGATCTTGCCTGTTTTTTGTATCACGCGATAGCCGTGCAAACTGATAAGGACTAATTAAAGCCAGGTAAACAGATGCTATTTGAGGAATTGGCTTTGTTCTCTCGGAGTGAGTGTGACGTTCCTGTATAACTGTCGTCCGGACCAAGGTCAGCAAATATTTGTGGAACCTTGAGCCCTTTTCATCCCGAATACCATTCATTTTGGTGCGTCATAGCTCGCTGTTACTTTATGGCCTTTTACGGAGTTTTGTAGATAGTATTCTACACCTACATTGTACCCTGCTAGCCACCTCAAATATGTGTGGCATGGGGTAAGTTTTATCCAACGTGCTCTTCGCTATATCCTAAAAAATGGTGGTGAGGGGAAGCTTATGGGGGAGATTATGATGAGGCAAAATAGGTGGTTAGAGCTGGTGGTGAGGGGCAAAGGGATGCTGAAGGCCGTGATAGAGCGGAGCTTATTGGATTAGCGGGGAAGGATAAGAAAGTGAATAGGTTTTGTGGACGTGATGAGGAGAGGTAGGACGCATGCTGAGATGGAGAAAAAAAGTGTCCGGGGATAGCGGCCCGCACCTGTAAAAAATTGGAGAATTTTTAGATTCTTTCAATTAAACCTACCTTAACCGGTATATGAGGTCCCCTAATATCTAATAATTAAAAAATCTATAAGTTAATTCTGCTGTATAACATTAATTACGCAATGAATGTTATAGAAACATTTGTATTTTATAATTAAGATACTAGCAAAATATGGAACTAATAACATTTAATTTTTTAAATAGAACAAATTATGTTATGATACGAAGGCGTCTCGTATGTTATCGCCTGTTGTCGCCAGTTTAGCAAATTAGTAATTATTTTAAACGCTAAAAGTATAGTCAAGTCTACATAAAATAAACCGGCCGAACAAAATTATTGTTTTAACGTTTTATTTTAATTTATATCGTATCCAAGCAGTATTTTGGAGGAGAATGGTTTAGGTAGTATGGACATCAAATGTAGAATTGCCCAGGCTAAAGATGATTTTTTAAGAGAAGTGAGTTGCTGGGGGGGGAGGGGGGGGCTATGAGAAGATACGTAAATAAAATACCTGGGAACAGTATAATATGGAGCGTGGCGCTGTATCGGTCGGAAACTTGTTCGTTGCGAAGGGAGGATGGATGTAAACGTTAGGCGTTTGAGATGTGGGTTTGGAGAGGGTGAGCTGGGTGGCGAGGAGGACGAACGAGGAGGTATTGGATGTGGTTGGAGAAGAAGCTGGTGGCGGAGGTTCGGAGATGGCAGAAGGGATGGATGGAGGACGTTTTGAAAGGAGAGGGCATGCTGAAGAGGGTGATGGAGGGGAGAACACTGGGGAAGCGTGGAAGAGGAAGGAAGAGGATAGGAATCCTGGAAGAAATAAAAAGAGGTATGCGATATGAGGAATTTAAGAGGGATCTAAATGCGAGACATGTAGAGGAGGGAGAGCGAGACGCTGTACCAGAATTTGGGATGTTAAGATCAGGACTGTCCAAAAACCTACCAATCACTTAAATGAAATGAATGACTCGGCGATTTTCTCAGCTTTTAATTTCGTAGCACCTTAAATTTGTTCGTATGCTCTAGGCAATGTGCGTATAAAGAGCATTACGGATAAGAAATCAATGCCGGCGAGACTCGAAACTGTTGGCCGGTCGTTTCTCTGCCGCCATTCACCTCCGTATTGTGTCCCCCCCCCCCCTCGCCAGTTTGCCCTCTTCGCCCTCCCGTCGCTTCACTTCTTCACGTCCTCTCCCCCCTCCTCCCAAGGAAGATGGGAAGTGAAACGAAAGAGGTTTGACTGGGGGGTGGGAGATAATGTTTCGAGACCGTTATTACAGTAACACGTGGGGGGAATTCCACCCCCGCACAGCGCCTGCGCGCGTGGCGATGCTTTTGTTTCGATTGACTCGTTCCGGTCCCTCCCCCCTCTCATTCACCTCCACATTATTTCCCCTTCCTCTATTCCCCCTCTTTCCCCCTTTTCCGCCCTTCTGAGATGCCCAAAAACCTTCCTTTTTTCATTTTTTCTCTTCCATTCTCATGCATGCTTACATGATTAGAGATTTTCGAGTTCAGAAAATTAAAGCATGGACACGAGAGATGTTTTAAGAGTTATATTCGAAGTTGTGATTGTTGTAGATTGTTATTGTAGTCAAAAAGCAGTTTATACGGGGGTTAAGAAAGGGCTGGTGAAGAGTTTAATATGAAGTCCAGCGTTGTATGGGGCAGAAACTTGGACACTAACACGAGAAAAGAATACGAGGATAGGCTCTAGGTGTTCGAGATGTGGGTGTGGAGGAGAATGGAGAAGGTGCAGTGGACGGAAAGAAAGACAAAAAAGGAATAGCTTTGAAAGATTTGTGAGGAAACTTCTGGATGAGACTAGGGGGGCAGGATAGGTGGTTGGAGGGGGTAATGAGGGGCGATGGGTTGCTTAAGACCGTGATAGAGGGGAGGATGTTCGGAAATCGTGGAAGGGTAGGAAAGAGAATAGGTTTTGTGGACGGGATGAAGAAGGGTAGGACACGCTGAGAAGAAAAAATAAATATTTTAGTTAAGGGCTCGCACATGTAAAAATGTAGACAATTTTCCATTTAAACCTACCTTAACCCTTAGACTACCATTTTTTCTCCTTTTTAAGTACCCATAATTACCAATGGGACAAAAATGTCCCATTGGTATGCCGTCCCATAAGTACCAATGGGACCAATATGTCCCATTGGTACTTATGGGACGGCATATCTACCTGGGACATATATTTCCCGTTGGTAGTCAAAGGGTTAATGGGCAGATTACCTCAATAATTAATAAAACCAACTTGGCTACTTGTCGAACAACCTATGTTGCCTATCGTAATGACAGCGATCATCATCGTTGGTGTTAAACAAAAAAGTGGGAGGTTCATGAAGTCGTGCCAATAATTTCCCTTTTATTCCAATATTAAATCCCATTTCAACGCTTAGGCCAGGTTTTATGATCTCGGGTTAAGCATTTTCTTGATGTGCAAATCGATGCTAATACGTTCTTTCGTCGATAACGCTCTCTTCATCTGACCGACATTTCAATTTAAAATACAAATCCTAAACTCTCAGTTAACGTCAAGTTAACGTAAAGTCTTCTTCATATTGCGATTAACGTTAACCAGACATTATAAAAGCGGGCCTTATTCTATATTTTGCCTCCCTTCATACCGTTCAATAATCCTACTTACCTTCCCTCTTCCTCGCTCATCCAAGAATTCTCCCCTCTATCGCACTCTCCAACGTTTAATCACCCCTGAATACGTCCTCCACTGCCGATTTTGCTTCCCCCTCCTGAGTTCTCATGATCCCTAATTGTTCGCTGGAAAAGAAATATAATCAAAGAGAAAATAATAACGTGTTCTTGAGAGAAAAAGAGCGGTGGTCGAAACATTGTGGTCAGAATTTTCTTTCTATTCTTGAAAACGCCTTCTTCCGAAAGAATTACATATCCATACCCATCTCGCAGTTTCCTTTCGGGTTGGGGACAGTCAATAAAACTTAATTGTTGGTGTTAGGCTTGTAAAACTGATTATATTTCAAGGTTCTACCGCGGCTGTTTGAGTCAAAATAAATACTTAATTCCAACTTTTTGTTTAATAGGTTTAATAAATCATGTATTCGCTGACTTCATCAGGGCTGGGAAGGGATGGTATTGTGTATTGACCCCATTAACCCTCACAAGATTTATAAATAAATCGAAACGTTGGCAACGGCGCCTACTTGTTCTTGACCAAAGCCTAAAAAAAACACCCGTTATCAATGGATTTTACTGTGGTCGAAAACTGTGATGACATTGAGTGAAACCTAGGACGGCGCCAATCATACTGGATTCCGTCCTCAATATTTAGTACCGGCTAAGTATACTTGGTCGAATGCTGAATCGATGTATCATGTGAAACAGGCTTTAGGTGAAAGACGTGGAGAAATGAAAAAGCGAACGTATTAGGGAAGCCGTTCCCCGCCCCTCCCTGAGGACTTTCCCCCCTCCGCTTCCCCCTTCTCATCCCCCCCTCGCCCCCCTCTCCCACCCCTTGTCTTATCACGTGGGAGGAGGAAGGGCCACCCACCACCACGCCACACATCCATCTCCATCGCGGGAAGAGGCGGTCACGTGATCCCCGATATGGATTCCGGTGGATGACCGTCGAAGTAGGCGGTGGTACGTGCGAATACGATCCGATGTTCTGCAGACGTGGGAGAACGGGCTGGTGGGAGAGAACTGATGAATTGTTGGGATTATTTTGGAATATTATGTGAAGATACGCATTCTGCCGTTCAAAGTTTGTTTTTTATGGAATGTTTCTTCACAGCCTTTCCATATTCAAGGTTGAAAGTTCTTCCATTTCTCAAGCAGGGTTACCGCCTGGAGAAATGTCATTATCCATGGCATTTCCGTTTGAATTTAACAAATTAAATGTCTAAGCTTCGTGTGTTTCCTTCTTCGTGATCGATTCTTCAAATTACCGAGAGTGAATATGTATTTATTTGGATTCAGGTTTTTCTTTTTCTTAGTAATGTGCATTTTAATTACATATACAAAGGGTGAAATGACTAACGAAATTTGAAGTTCAATGATGCATCTCCGGTACAATGAATCCAAGTACTTATTAAGCGTTGAATTTATATCTACCGAAGATGGAATTGTTGAGGTATTTAAGTAAAATAATCATAAATATCAACCAAAAGATAAGTTCAACTTCGAGAACAAATTCTGCTATGCTAAATGGGCAGTGGAAATAGTAGTTTCGGGCGTTGGCGCTTGAAGTCGCACCCTCCAACCAGGGTGGCATGCGTCCATTCTCGAGACCGTATCTCGAGAACTAATGGGCAGAATTAGAAAATATTCTTGACGAACCACTGCCAATGTCTAGGTGCTAGCAACACAAAATTAAGCGAAACCGGTCGTGCATTAAATGTCATACTTGTGGAAATTGCTCTTGTTTCATTAACTGCAGAGATGTTCCGGTTCCACTCCATCACGCCTGAAACCTCAGATTTTGAACACAAAATTAATTAGAAACGCAGAGTGCTCCGCTATCGCCAGGAATGACCCAAAAACAGGCAAATATGCTGAAATTTCAACAGCATGAGTGCGATGAGGCACGTCTTCCCGTTATCTGATTACAATAATATTCGACAGGATTTATTTTATCACGAAATAGAATAATTTGAGGGGGGTCCCAAAATAAATTCACAAAAAGCTTTTTTGCATGCAAATAAGCCCCACCCTACTATTCATACCCTCCTGAATCTTTTACATCGAGTTTATTTAACAATCAAAATCTGACGAGCTCACGGAATCATGTGCTGGGGAGTGATTAGTCTCTAAGCGGGACTCGAATCCTTGTCCTCAGACCTTGAAATTGTTAAATCAACAATATAAGTACATTTTGGAGGAGGCGATTATTTCCTCAATTACATCATTTCGAGTCGAAAAAGATTTGTACATACATGAAATGATTTCAACATGTGGTGTGTTTTGTCAAAAATATTTGAAAAACGCGATGCATTACTTAATTAATAATTGTGATATAAAAGCACTTGGGATTTCACGCGATTGTTTACTATGTCGATTGCGGTTTCAACCCTAAAGCGTCATTTTCAAGTGTTATAATATGTATAAAAAGGCATGTACCAAGTGTTCTCTTTTCACAATGCTTAAATTCCACTGCGTAGAGCCTAACATTTTGGAATAGGTATGTATTTACGTAATATAGCAGTTAATACTCCCTCATAGGTAGATCTCGGAGCTTTTAATTATATGGGGTATTTTTTGTGGCGCTATTTCATATGCGAGTGATATACATTTTAGATGTTGTACCTGACTTCATGGCATGAATGTTCATGACATTTCCATCGGAATTATATATCAACAGCCGATGGGCAGTGAGAGGGATATGCCGGAGGGCTTGGACTATCTCTGCGCCCTTTTCCGAACGAAGAATTTATTGTGCATTCAAGTGATGAAGCAATTATGGACCGGTCACTGAATTCGTTTATGCTCAATAATTACGTGAAATTCGAGACCCCTGATTGGTCAATTAATTATTTATGTTGAATCATATCGACTTCGAATAATTGGCAGTCCCTGACGTAATAGCGTATGCTGCTGAAATCAAATTTCCCAAAGTAATTAAGAGCGCTAGGTTAAACTAGATGAGAATGCTCAGTGAAAGTAACGAAGGACAGAAAAACAATCGATATTCCTTTATTTAGGCGATTATCAAATTGCAATGGCGATCGATCAATTCGGAATAGACTCTTCATTTATTTTTACCATTCATATGTTTTATAGTTGTATACGTGAAGTTACCTGTGACCTATGCTGCACTTCTCTGCTCCTTAGTGCTTCTCCGCCTATTTTAATTCATGCTACTTTTGTGTTTATGTTATTGATGCCTGTTTAATATCCTTACGAAGTAATTTTTACCCTAAAAAGTCTCCTCGCTGGTGGTTATGAGGATATTGTGTAGCTGTATGGGTAACGTTTCGAAGAGATGAATGTGGCCTGAAAACGTTTTAAGTCGTAGAGGGTACAATACTTTTTATCAAAGATAACTTTCACGCTATTT
The DNA here is from genome assembly GCA_963573305.1 of Pyrrhosoma nymphula. NCBI lineage: Eukaryota > Metazoa > Arthropoda > Insecta > Odonata > Coenagrionidae > Pyrrhosoma > Pyrrhosoma nymphula. The sequence goes on along the minus strand of OY754330.1, from coordinate 111,473,484 downwards.
ATACTTTTTTTGTAATTACACAAATTAGGTTACCTTGCAACCGCATTAGGGGCGTACGACATGAGGTATGGAAACGGGAGATGTGAAAGGAGCCAAGGAGGATAAATGAACATACATGGTGATGTTTCCTAATAATTTTTTATTGTCGTTGAAAAGTTGTGGTCTAGTATGATGCATGGGATAAAGGATTCTTGTTACCTATGTGTTCGCGAATGGTAAGCAAGACATGGGAAGAGCGATGAAGAAATAAAAGTGGGAAGATAGCTTAGCAAATTAGTTAAATTGGCTCATCACCAGATTCTAGATAATAAGCGCGATAAATACGGAAGATAACCGTATTAAAGTTTAAATCTTGAATATATATATACGGCATAGGAAGCATGGTTAATCATGAAAGTGGGAGAGAAGAAATTGAAGCAGGTAGAACAGTCTAGTTACCTAGGTAGCATCTTCGTGGAAAACCGGCTTAATAGTAAGGCTAGTAGGGGAGAATTATTTTAGTGAAAGAGGAAAGGGTGCTTAGTTAATGCTGGTGAAGAGCCTAATGTGGAATGTAGCGTTGTGTAGTACAGAAGTCTGGACGATGTGGAAAGGGGTATGGGAATAGGCTGCTGGCGTGTGAGATGTGGATATGTAGGGGGATAGAGGAGGTGAGATCGACGGAACAAAAGACAAGTGGAAGTGATGTTATGGTGGGTTATGAGAGGAAGCTACTGGAGGATATTAGAAGAAGGAAGAGTAAGCAGTGGGAAGTGGTGATAATAATAGTAATTAGGTCTTCTTTTAAATTTAGAGCGAAATTTGGACTATCTAGTCCTCCTTTACAGTCAACTATATCATGGACGAACACATACCCATATCCTTGGAGTTGAAAATCCTACCCATTATAGGAGGGAATCGAATCCGTGACTTCTTGGTCGAAAGTCAAGGCGCCACCAGGGCCGGTGATGAGGGGCGAAGGGATGCTGAAGGCGTTGATAGAGGGGAGGATGTTGGGTAACAGGGTAAGGGAAAGAAACAGAATGGACTTTATCGTTGGGATGAAGAGAGGTAGGACGTGTGTCGAACTGAAGAGTGAAATCGATAGGTGAGATGGATGGAGCAGGTGAAAAGAAGCGAGGTGATGTTGAAGACCGTGATCGAGGGCAGCTTGTTGGGTAAGTGGGGAAGAAAGGGAGTGGGAGAGATAGGTAGAATAATAGATAATATAGAATAAATATTTATTAGCTCTAGGTGCAATACCCCTAACAGCACCAATGTTACAATTACAATTGTGGTGAGCTTAAACAACCAACATAGTATCAAACATAAACAATGAGTACAAACATATTTGAAACAATACCTATACAAAGAGAATAAAAAAATTATTATGCATATTAATATTACAAAATAACAAAAAAACTAGCAATAAAAGACATTTTAATGAAGATTGCACAAGAACAAAGTAGGATGCGGATGGTGATATAGATATAGCTGTGAATTAAGAGATTTATGTATATATGTGAAAGGTAAGAATAAAGTTTCGTTTTGAATAACTGCCTGTTTTTACTGTTCTTTAGGTCTATGGGGAGAGAATTCCATAATTTTGTGGATTTAACCAGGAAAGAGTTGTGGTATTTGGTGGTTCTATGGGTGGGGCAATATAAATCAGATTCTTCACTCCTTGTATTCATACTACGGGACTGAGGTTGGTGTATAAGCATGTCCATAAAATATTTAGGTTCTGTAACGGAAAATAAGGAGAACAGGAAGACGCTTAGCAAGTAATTACGCCTGCCCTTGACAGTTAACCAAGATAGTTTTTCCCTATACGAAGAAACATGTTCATCATATCGAAGGTTAAAAATGAATCTTATGCATGCATTTTGGATCCTCTGTAGCTTGTCATTTAGCTCTTCTGAGAGGCCACCAAAGACTAGAGAACAGTAATCTAAATGGGGAAATGCTAGAGTTGTAACAAGCAGCTTCCAAGTATGTGTCGGTAAGACGTATTTCTGGGTTTTTAGTTGATAAAGAATACCGTTCACCCTATTAGAAATTTGGTGGATTTGATTATTCGAGGTAGACGCAGGGCTTAAGAAAGAAATCCTGTAAGGCGCCTACAGTTGATAGCTGAGTACAGGTAATCTTATCTACTGTCAAACCTACCTCAATCGAAAGACCACTTATTATAATAATAATAATCTTTAAATAAAATGAGTTCACTGCTAACTTTTTGGTATTCCATTCTGTAAAACGATTTATTTAAAAAACTTTTGCAAGCCACAGAAAATTTTCTGTGGTTTGTAAAAGCTTTTTAAATAAATCGTTTTACATAATAATCTTTTCTTGAGTTTATCGGGCAACGCCCTGCTACGATAGAAACACAGGTTCCCATTCGATCACCGAAATTAAGCATCGTTGGGCTCGGCTCTAATTCGGAGGGGTGGTCCTCGTGTTAATCCGAGTTCTGTTGCCCCTGTCTGCAAATGGAAGAAAGTAAATTGTAAATGGCCTTAAGCCCATGTCCCGCCGTAAATTGTCTTTGTCGATCTTGTCTCTGTCATGCGTGTTATGTGACTAAACCATCGGATTCTATGTGACTTGATGAAGCGGGCAATGGTGTCTTCCTTTTACTGCTCATCTAATTCTGCATTTCTCTTAATAGACTTTAACCCTAAGAAAACGGAATTCATTAACTGCGACTCGTTGCCCAGCATAAGTGTATTCATTATACGGAAATAATTTTGATTAAGAAACTGCAGTTTACAAGAAAATTAAGTGCAAATTTTAAGCTCATTTGAAAAAGCCCAGAAATAGCGGGACTGTGCGGTGGCTACCTATGACGTCATAGGTACGTATTTTACATTTCGAGGCATAGGGAATTTTCGTCCCCTAAACTTACAATTGGGTTTCAGAGTCCGTCAGCTCTGATAAACATGTGTAATGATTACCTATGAAAATTCACAAAGCTAGGAAAGTCTCCTCCATTTTACATGGTATTTGCAGTCTTTTTCTAATATCCTACGCTACCTGCTAGTAGTCTTCGGCTACCGCGAAGCCCTGCTGTTCTCTAGTCTATCGCGTTCGTGTCTTGCGCAGTAAGATGAATAACGAAATCCGTATGCCTTTGACTTAGTGTTCTGGCTCGTTCCAACTTGTTTCATTGCGTTTTGCTCACTCTCGTTTTTACCTTCTCTTTAAATTAATACCTTCTCTTTGGATCAAGATCCGTTATATTTTACAAAATGAAATACGCACGTGAACACTAACTTTAAAATGGTCTGAGCAGCAATAGAAGAGAGAGTTTCTGTTGATGGAGAGGTACTCTGTCCTGGCAGCTTTAAACCACAAAATCCTTCTCTTTTTTTCGTTCAATGGCACCGCGACGTATGTTTTCTTGTTGTCACTGATTGTTGTTTTATGGCATTGCGGCACAATACTTATAAGTTAGATTTTTGCTCAGAAGCATGCTACCATCAGTCATAGAGACATATGCTGCGAATCAGCTGTCGCAGGGAATCACGGGTCTAAGGCCCGTCTACGGAGAAGGTTGATTGCGTATATCTAATGAGTACTCATACATAGTGTTTTCCGAGAATTTGACATCCCTTTTGGTGAAGAGCTTCAGCCTTTTTGCTTCATTTCATGTTCTAGTAATGGCGCCTTGACAAAGCTTCCATGTTTCGTAGAAAACAGTGTAATAACGTTCATACTATTTATGCTCTTCATACACTCCGCATATGCAAAGCAGAAAACTATAGCGAAAATACGACTCATCGTGATACGGAATGGGATAGCAAGTTCGGGGAATCTTTGTGATTGAATGTGGGATAAATGATTTATCTACGTTCATTCCATACCAACTTCACTTTGAAAAAATCGAAGCCTTGCAGAATTAAGTTTTATAAACATTAAAATAAGAGTCATATCTCGTAACGAAATCATAAATGCATTTAGTTTGAAGAGCGTTCCTCCGATACTTGTTCATATCAGGTTCATATAATTTCACGGAATGCGTGATCGTCTGCAGCTTACAGCTGTTAGCGGCGTTCGCAGCATTACCTAGCGGCAGGGAGAGGAGTGACATCATTACGGCAAACGTAGATTTACCCGGCATGCAATAGTTTGCCGTCGAGTTTTCGCGCCGATGCAAATTTTCACTTTTTAATTCATCACTAAAAATACTTGCCGTCATTTTTTAATGAAACGACTTTAAGTACGTACTCCAGGGGTTATAAACTTTCGATTAAAAAAACCAAAAAATAGGAAACTACCCTATTCTCCATTCCATTTTAGTGCATACATATTTACAATGCTTGAATATGGCATCACCTGATGATGACTTCCGGCATTGACACCGGGGTCTTGATTTAAAATAAAAACCATGAAATCGCCAAATTATAAGCGTTTCATTTCAAGTGTGAATACGTTCCACAAGTTACGTCTGACAATGAGAATAAATATTAAATGAAGTTATTATAGAAAGAACACAACTTTGTTTTCTCCACAGATTTATTTTGGTACAAACGACCGGTTTCGGCTTTTATGCCACCTTATAATGATGGAAAGATTCCACAAAGTTAGATGTTTTTCATATGATTCCATGAAGTACCACGACCACGATTGAATTGTTCTATTATTTTTTTGCCTTTGTCCGACCTGCAGAATTACATGATTTCGTTAAGATCGAACTCAGAATGGGTGCGAATGGGACTGCTAGGCACACTCGTGCTCGCTAAAGCCTACAGAAAAAATTTCTAAGAATTCGGATCTCCTTCCGTGCGGTTGAAGTAACGAAGTCTGGTGTGCTTCTTCTGGGGGCCCCGTAGGCATCGAAATGCATTTCCCCCTTTCGGCGAATTTTCTCGCGTGACGAATGCTTTGGAGGCGAGATACTCGCTCCAGGAAGAGCCGAGGGAGGCGCACGAATTCAAGTCCCCCGAAAAAAACAGGCCTCGAGGAGTCTTTCGGATGTATTTTTTTAGTCGTCTGAATCGCTGCAGCTCGGGTGCAGAGATACCTTGCATGCTATTGCATCGTTCTCGAGATGTCGTTTCGTATATTTTTGGTCGGAATAATCTCCTTTAATCAGTGAAAGAGGGCTCTTTAATTGCTAGGATTTCCTTCAGATTTCAATCCGTGACGGTGTTAGGGAGAAAATTAAAGGGAGGCTTCCAGAATGTTCGACAACACGAAAAATATCTTGCGTGACATCACTAATATGAGCGTGAACACCAACGGTTAAGTTCATTATTTTGTTAGACCAGGTCTACAGAAATTCGTGAAGCGCTTCTTTTGATTCAGTATTCGTGGCGTCGCGTCGTTTCAGCGCTTCCTAGTGTTAGTCCCGGCAGAGTTAGTGCAGAGAAAGATAAATATGCATGCATTCTGGATTCATGTTTAAGTTTTCATTCGTAGCAACTTCCAATTTTTTTGTCCCATTCTTATCTTCTCAGTCAGATCAGGACTAATTGTAAGCAGAACATGCCAATCCCGCTGTTGAAGTAAAATAAATGGGTCCGCATTCAAGTGCTTGCTACCATTAGTGCTGAGTGAAACGCTTGAAAAATGTTAGTGCTCAGAAATGTTGGCACATAGCGTCTGTGGACTATTTCTGACCGAAGGGGTAACTTTTCAAACCTATACGATCCTCCTGGAAACATTCAACCTAACCTGGTATGAGTTACACATAGGTGCACGAAAGGTATGTGCTTGAAGGTAAACGTGTGACGGAGGTAGCGAAAAAGGCGTCCCTACTCTTTCCCTTTGATCAGTGGATGTTATATCTTGACGCGGCCGTATCCAGCCATCACGTCGTCTGGTTGATAGTAGGAGAATGTTTATGATAGAGATTACGGCATAAATGGCAGAGAAGCTGTGAAATTCAAATACGAGAGTAAGAAGTAAAATTGAATAATGATGATCATGAAGTGCTTACTTATTCAGTGCGATTAAATGCGTACTGAGTCTTAAGTATTATGATTCCATAATCAGAGGAATTAGTATTCGCCGCATATTATTTTATTCTTAATTTCTGACGACGCAAGTCGTTTCCAAACTTGGAACATTTTATGAAATAACCCCAGTAATGTCAGCTAAGAAAGATATTTCAGCTGTGAAATTTAATGGTGTTAAAAAGAAGCTGTTAACACTCCATGGTAGTTCTTTAATTAATTATACATTCTTACAAAATAGTATTTGGTTATCCTCAAGATAAATGCTCAAAAATGTCGGACAAATAAATTAAACATTGAAATAATCCTTTAGACTACTGCCACAGCGAATATGGTGGTGTCTTGTCGTACTAGGATAATTTTTATATCAAGCCTCGAAAATTGCATATTCCTCCTGTCCTGTATTTGTGATCCAATGTAGTGTGATATGTTCGTAAGGTATGTATTTTGTCGTAATGATGCCGTATACAAGCCACATATTATGGCTATGGACAAACATAATTATATTCGTGCATATGTTATCATCAATTTAGAGTCCAGGGGTGAGGGCCCTGTGATGAGCGAAGACTTTCGTTGCGACCGAGAGAGAAACCTTTACGGACAAATCGATAGCGGGGGTCAACTGTCAGAGCCCATTTCAAGCATAAAATTGGTCCAGGGAGTGGCTGAGGCATCTGATGAAGTTATCCTGTCATTCTAATTACGTCCTCTCCCTTTTTCTCCCTTTCCAACAATTTGTATTTATTCTGAATGTTACCGAACGACTTAATGAAGGAGTAGGTTCTCAAATTTAGTATTTCACGTTGGGTATTTCTTCGTTCCGAAATATGTTTGGGACGAGGAGAAGCTGAGATACTTCTTGGAGGAATTGTGAATGTTAATCCTTGACAATGCCGTGTAATGTAACATCATGGCCGTGACGAATCACAGTTCATAAGGATGGTTCTTGATTTTTCGATGCTCTGTCTTGAGTTGAGGCTCTACAGTTTCTCCTCGTTCCGGAATAAGACCTCAGTTGACATGAAATGATTGAAAATATTTTTCTCTTTACTCCTGATACAATCTTTACTTGTGATGGTAGGGATAGTTGCAAGATTTTTATTCGTTTGTTTTTGTGCTAAATGTTTGGTAGAATCTTGGGCTAGGCTTTGTTTCATCTTAGGGCCAGCTATGTATAAATGTTCCAGACACTACTACTTGTTTGCCTCTCTCTTAAGTTCCTCATATTTTGGTTGACTTGATTCAGTTGATTGTTGTGGCGGATGCTTATTGTTAGTAGAATGCAATTGTTCGAATAGGAACATGATAGTTGAAACTTGTGCATATTCATGTCGACCACATAGTTTCGCTACACCCTAGCAACTTCGGAAATAAGGCAATTGAGAAATAAATTGAATTATTCCTAAGTTGACTAATTCCTGAAAATGTTACAGAGTAGCGAAACTATGTAGTCGAAATACATATATCTAATGGTGTTGATTGCTAAGTTTCAATTATCATACTCCTCTTCCTCATATTCTCTGCCTCCCCTTATATCTTCCAAGTTTCCTATCCCCTTTCTTCCTCTATCGGCCTTATCCAACGTTCTCCCTTAATACGCCCTTCATCCACTTAAATCTCTAACACCGCTACCCACCTCTCCCTCTCCACTCCTCTCCACGCCCATATGTGTAAAGCTTCCAATCACGGATGTTAGATATTACTTCTGGGTCATCGGCTTTCGCATTACTCGTAATACGCGCAGGGCTCAGTAACTATATGCATTTAAATCTCTAACGTGACAGGATCCTTAGCGGCCGCGATTACACTATCTTCTTTTCAAAGAATGTAGCTTACCATAAATGGTAATAATAATCGAAATTCCCTTCCCTTGAACTAAAACCTTTACGTGGTGGAAGGGCTTGCGCGTTCCATTGACCTTTAGCTGGACTGGTAGGAGCAATCACTATTGCTCCTGGAAGGGCCACCCATGCCAGAAAGGTCGAATGGTATACATGGTTGGTGAAGAGTGGAAACTTCTGGATGAGATTAGGAGGAGGCAGGGTAGGTGGTTATAGGATCCGTGAAAGAGGGACTGATGTAGGGAAAGCGGGGAAGGGGAAGAAAGAGAATAGGTTTTATGGACGGGATGAAGAGGAGTAGGAGGTACGCGGAGATGAAGAAATAAATACTACATGTAGTTAGGCCCCTGCACGTGTAAAAATCTGGAGGATTTTCCCTTGACGTTCAATAAAACCTACCTTTAACCGGTAGATTACTTTGATGTGAATTATCGAAATTAGCCAAGCGTGGATGGATCGGACTTGGCCTAAATGGTGTCGATGACCGCAAGCAGGAGTTTTTTTTTTAGTTGAGTCGTCAGTCGAGATTTCGCGATTAAAAAATGAATGTTTGTTAGTGTGTGCGAGAGCGTTTGTATGCTCAAGGCGGTTCCCCTCCGGCGACTCATACCTTCCTTCCGTGTTTATACGTGTGTACACCCACCGGGAGCTCTTTTTGAGTTTGCTCGCGCGGACCGAAGGAAACCAACCGCGAGGGTGCGTGGTTGGGCCCGACGTTACGGCCACGCGGTTTCCGCTCGCGGGATCGTTGGCTCGCCGGCCGGTCGGCTGGTCATCAGTTATTATCTTTCGGTCGGTCAGTTGCTCGGTCGGTCATTCGAGGAGGTGACCGACAACTGAGGTCATTAACGCCTTTTGAGGATAGGTTGATTTTGGATGGATTATTTTGGGAGTGGAATAAGGGATGCGAGAAACCCGACGTCGACATTTGTATACTCTGTCGACATTTGTATACATTTTGAGGATAGGTTGATTTTGGATGGATTATTTTGGGAGTGGAATAAGGGTTGCGAGAAACCCGACGTCGGCATTTGTATACTCTTTAGAAAATGCGGCAAAGGATCAACGGTTTAATTTATATCTCTTCCGACAGACTGACACACGAGTCTTATGTAGGGGTAAATATCGATATATATCGGTGTATCCGGTATAATTTTTCAGTAGGTATATTGATGTGCATTGGGATATTTTTGGAGACGATATTACCGATACGATCGATATTAGTTTTATAATACTGCCAAGAAAAAGTAGTTAAATTAATTGAACACCATGCCAATCAGTATTTCAGTTAATGACTTGAAGCTCAGCAGACGTCAAACTAAGCTGAGTCACATTTTTTGTCAATTTTTCATCTTTGTTGAACGCACTGCTTTAAAGTTATTAGTTATTTCGGTGGTAAAAATTATTCCGCGCATGGGTTTAATAGAAAACAAAATTGTCTGATTGAGTATGCGCAAAACACAATAAGTCGTCTCGCTGTTATCAAGGTTTTCACTCGAATCTACAAGATTTTGGCACGGACAGTGGGGCCCCAGACTATCCCCATCATATTTCCCGCCCTCTCGTGTGTCCGTTGGGCGATGACCGCTCTCGGCGTGTGTGCTGATGGGGGCGGCGGAGCAGTAAGGTCAGGGTTGGCCGCCGCTCCGAAACGAGTTCCACTTCACCCGACATGCAATTGTGTGTTATTAACTCATTAAACCATCCTCGCACGGGTGTGTTTTTTATGTGATTGCGCTTATTCAAATTCTGCGTGGTCTTGGCGGATGCTGGAAAATGCCTACCTTGTTCTTGTACCTATAAAGGTGCATTCGGGAGCAGTCTAGAACCTAACTGGGGGGTCAACTCCGGAAGGACTCGATATTGTAGATTCCTTGACAATGTCAAGTTCGTAACGTCGCGACCTCCACAAATGGCGTTGTCTATGAATCATATAATTTTTTTTCAAGATTACCCTAGAAAAAAATGCCATAACATTATTTATGGTGATCATAGTAATTTTTCATAATCACCATGCGTAGTTCTGTAGTTATTTTGAACAATTACTATGGAATTATAAGTAGTGGTTGTAGGACTGTCAAAATTGATTACTGCAATTCCTACTGTGATTATGAGACTATGGTATTGGTGATTATGCAACAATTGAAATAGGTATGCATAGTGATTAATGTTATTACTTTAGTGATTAAGAGAATTTATAATCACTATGGGAATTGTCATAATCATTCATTTCTATAGTCCTACAGTTGTGTAATCTCTACGATGACAGTGTCATAACCTCAATAAGAATTTATATTTTCACTGTATTTAGTCCATGAATCACTATTGATAGATCTATAGTAATTATTCCTAATAATAATAGAAAAAATAGTGATTTTGAAATAATTTTAGAATCAATATTCATGTATAGTCCCGTAGTTCTTTTTTCTTAGGGTATGACATGAAAATATCATCGTTGTGTGGGTCAATAATTTGGTGTCCTTACGGAAAACTTCCTAAAGAAGACTAATTGCGATTTTTTGTTTGTACATGCCAGCTTTCCAATTTATCAGTGGAAAATTGCAATTCTGTCTTCATTAAGCTGAAATTCCACCACATCACACCTTATACTTCACTTTTTGGGAATAACTCCTCTTGAGGTAGAATTGAGGCCACCTCTGATGAGAGATTTGGTTTTTCATGGATGTGAAAATGCTGAAACAAAGCCAAATTCCTGTTAATGCCCAAAGGACACGAAAGGTGATGAATAAGTGCTCCATAGAAGGAAAAAATATAACAGTTTTTTGGACTTAATACTTGCTGTTTCTGAATGGTTTAAGTCAGAATTACCAAGTGTGCTTAATAGAATTATATTCTAAGAAATTGCTTCCAAATTTGTCATTAACCCTTTCAACGCTGAGGACGTCAATTGACGTCCTACGCCATGCTATTGACTGACTGAGGACGTCAATTGAAGTCTTGCTCCGCTTCTTTTTCAATGGCCTTGGGTTACGCTGAGCCATCTCTCAGTGCCTCCCTCTTGCCTTTCAGCCATCAAATAGCACCCAGTCTTTGTAGTCCTTTTTGCCGTTTTGAGATAGCTATTATACTTTTTTTTCTGTAAAATTTTTATTTTTCTGATTTATTTTCCATTGAAGTGAGCATTCAACATTCTTTTAAGAATAATTACAATTGTATATTCCTTTGTATTAACTTTATATCATTCTGAACATTTATATTCCTATTTTTCGTCTTTCTTTGTTGATTATTTTGTTCATTATGCGAAGGAAAATTATAAATTTCGAGACACGTCTACAATTTTTTCTAATTATTATAGTATTTTAATTTTTTTGTACATAGTTATTATAAATAGCTACAAATGTGAGGAAATACTACCGAAATACCGAAATTGTTATATAATCTACATATCTGTACTTGATGAATGTGATATGTGCATAAATTTCCAAAAACAAGAGTTCCGTAGACCGTACATCTCATGAATTAACACGGTGAAAATTTCTAAGTACCGATTCTTTGATTCGCGCACTGAAGATGCCAATATCTTGAATAAGGACATTTTAAATTTATTATATTTTTTACGTTAATACTCGTAAAAATCATTTCCGAGTGCGAAATACAATGACGAAATTATTTATTTAACCATTTTTACGATTTTTGTTGCTGGAGAGCTTAATATTAACAGTAGAATTTCGTTTAAAAGCTGTAAAGGCATTGTAAAACCAAAATAATTCATTTCAGTATAAATAAATATCGATCCTGTAGCAACAATCTTTTTAGAAAAACCATCGCATAAAAAATAGTTGACCGCGACCGCATGCCGTAATGGGCACCCCAAGTAGAAAAGGGAGGAGATTATCTTCGCCCGGTGGTCGAGAAAAAGGTTCAACACCCCTCTAGGCCCCGACCCAAGTTGGGGAAATAGGTACTTGAGAAGATCCCAGAGTAGTGAAAGCTCCGTACTGGCAAAGCAAAGAAATTTTCCCCGTCCCTGTCGCGAAATATGTATTTCCATTTTTCTACAAGAGATTCCAAAATTCACAATTTCCCGAGTTTCTGCCCTCCGAAGTTTCAACACCCTGTCCTTCTTTGTAACTGTAAATCGTAGGGGGTACCCTTAGGGTAGGGGTAGGGTGTCACTCTTGCCTAAACCTCCCACACTTGCTTCTCTGGCCTCAGTTGACTTTCACTCCACATTCTGTTCATACCGTGTTTGAAGTTCAGTGTCCTCTTCATAGTGTAGCGTGTGGCTTTTGTATTCGCTGCGCGACTGTGCGAAGATTTCGGACTGCGCAAGTGTGGCGTTGTGCAGGTGCATTGAGCATAGATTTGAGGTGAGTTAAAATGTATTATTTCTTATCATTTAAATTTCAATTACTTGCATGACTTTAAATTTTCCGTGATAAAATCTCTTCTTCTACCATCTTACAAAGCCTCACTTCCTCCCAATCCCTCTCCACTCCGCAGGACCGTAGATTTTTCAAAGCACTTTCCTAATACAATCCCAAAACAGCCCGGACAGAAACGGGGTAGCCAGAGAAAGTGTAAAGAATGCGCTTCCAAGGGAATACGAAAGGACACAACATATTTTAGCCCTGCCTGCGAAGGAACTCCTTATCTTTGCCTATAAAATGTTTTAGAGCATATCATGTAAATAAATAGATACTTTGTTGTTTATGTATATGCATTTTGTAATTTTTAAACAACAAGAAATTGTATGTATTAGAATGTTAAATTAGACTAATGAAGAAGGATAAATAACGCTAATATAGTCAGTGTAGAGTGAATACTTGTAATCAAATCTGAGGGTTCTTTGTTATTTTTAGAAATAGGGTGTAATTTATGTTTTATTTAACTTTGTTGTACGTTAATTTTGATGTAATTTATTAAATATTTTGTCATGGTCATCATTATTGTTCATAGAAATTGATTTTAATGTAATTTATGTAACTTTGACTTGCTTTTATTGTGTCTAAAATTTCAAATCTGTGAAATTTATCTGAAAATTCTACCATATATGTTCTGCAGAATATAAATATGTTCTCTTGTAAAGTAAACAATTTTCAAAAAAAACAGTGCAATTTCAATTTGGTAGAAATTAGGCATAACCATATCCTAGCCTTCTCTTTTTTGGCAGGCGTCAAATTACGTCTAAAAACTTTAAATATCGTATTATGAAAAAATATTATCTCGTAGTAAATATAAAAAACTCAATCGTATTCATTTACTTATTAAATTAGTGAAAATCAAAATGAAAGTATTAATTACTGAATTTTTTTATTGTTTCATTGTGAGTTCAATTTATTTTAACTTAAAAAAGAATCCGAAATATGATGTAATAGAAAAGAAAGCATGACTTCGGAAGTATGATATACTTCCATGGTAATTTTGGGCCGGGGGAGGGGGGGTAGGGAATATATTCATTTCCATTTACATAGCTTCAATGATGCGGAAAATTAAAAGATTCTTTTCATTACGGATGGCTTAAGTTGCAGCGTTTCAGGTATCAGTATATTTTTCAATAAATACTAGATCTTCGAAACAGTGGTAAGTTTCGGTTGCCGCAGGTTGGGAAGTGGGGTAGGCAAGAGAAAGAAAGTATCGTGCATGGGATCAACGGGGCAAGGGAGAATGAAAGAAAGTTCCTCAGATTTAGGGACAGAGATTGGGAGTATGTGTTGAGGTCGGTAAAGATAGACATTATAGAACACTATTGATAGTAATGCGCGGAGAAAGACAAAGTATAGAGATGGGATGGCTGTTGTTCATTTTGTATTATACTATTTCCTACTACACTGAAAATAGATTTCCTCCACAATTTTCTAAGGAACAAAATATAAACGCAAACATTCGTAATAAATAAATAAATAAATAAATATATAAATATATATATATATCAGACTTTCTAGACTCACTCCGATAATGTGCTACACGTTTCGTCCCCGTTTTTCGTTATTTTCGGTCAAGATTTTAAGATTCAAAACACTTCATCATATGACTTTTATGTGAAAGTTTGTTTATGACCGTGATACATGGAGTATGTGTATTATATATTACGTATATATAATACACATTATATAGACCGTGATATATTACGTATGTGAAAGATATGCGAGAAGAAATTTCACTACGATGAACGATAATCATATTAGGGTATAAGAAATTTTTCGCATGCAGAAACTTGAACAGCGAACGTTGATAAATTTCGCCAGCATGTAGCAGATTTTAATAGGTATATTCCCCAAGAAATGACTAGGATTAATCCTTAAAATTTAAAGAAAATAGTTATAAAACCTTGACGAGGAAAAAAAATTAAATGCTTGCAGTTTCAAGGGGCTGCAACGCAACCCGCAACATAATTTTAAAGTTCTATCCGATGGCGGCGGACGTCAAATGAAGTCCTACACAAAATCCTTTTTTGCACAATATTTTGAATGAAAAAAACGAAAAATATTAACGTATCCCATATTAACTTAGTGTTTTACATAAGAATTAGCGAAAAAAAAATTCAGTCACCGGCAAGAGTTTGCAAAATATATGCCGCGTTGAACGTGTTAACTTATACATTTAATTTTTTAAGGATTGAAGGATATATTGTAAATTTTAATACTACTTGGGTATGAAATTATTGTATATCTGTGCAAAACACTGATAATTTATTGTGACACAAACATGATGGTGTATCATTATTGGCACTTAGGGCAAAAGGAGAAATTGACAATATATTATTGTTTCACCCTCGAATGGGTGACGATGCCAAGTCCCATTGTGAAGTGAAACCAAGGGATGCAACTTGACCAAAACCATATGAGAATCTTTGAGCCTGCTTGGCATAAGATGCTTGAGCACAATGGGGTAGTAGAGGATAACTTCCAAGTATGCTCTGTAAGCCTGCTGAATACCTTGCTATGTGCTCTTGCTGATGCTAGATGTTGGGGGCTACCAGCTTCCATATTGGGATAGGCTTCAGCCGTCTTTGGAAAAGAGAAAGTATGATCAAAGTCACCTGCAAGTTGCCAAAACATGCTTTGTCTTTGTGAAGCACCTATTTGGTCTATGGCTTATAACTCCTAGATTGTTAAATTACTGAATCATTGTGTAACATGTGCAGAGTTCATATCAGCCCCATGATAGTTGTGTAGCTGATGGTGATTGAGATCATAAATCCATAGAAAGCATTCTAAAATTCTCTGTGAAAAGAATCCTAACGTGTTCATGTTCTGATTATCTTCTACAGGTGAGAGTCTGGAGGAGCTTAACGGCTATGGAACCATGAAACCGCAAAGGACACTCATATCATCATTGCTGCAGCTGGGCAGTAGCGGTCATGGCACTGTGCCAAGGGGTCTCCTCTCCAAGGGACTCCTCACCCACCACCCCCTTGGTCATCACGGCCACCACCTGAGCATCTCAAACCCCCACGACTTCAGACAGGTATGCTAATGTCTCCTTTTTCATCAGTACTCCCTATTGATGTGCTGAATTCCATTTTATTTTAATGTGGCCTGGTGATTGGGAGAAAACCTGGAGCAAATGTATAATTTCATATTGGAATGTTGAGTGAATTATTCACAGGTTTCCCACTGGGTCAGGAGTTTGAAAACCAGTGAAGAACTCACTCAAGTAATTCACGGAGAAAGCACCAGATCCTTCAGATCGGAATGTTATTTTCATTATTGCACTCTTTAAAATGAAGAGAGAAATGAATGAATATGTGATATAAAAAATTTCATGAAGAGAATGCAGACAGGTTTATGTTAATGGATCCTGTTAATCATCTTTATATGGTGCCATATGGATCCTCTGTGTAGTAGTGTAGATGTGAATTTTTCATTTGGGGGATCAATCGATATTTTATGATTTGATATTGCCTATTTAACCTTTAAAGGATGGCTTTGAATCCCAGATGTATCACTGCATGGCCGGGCATTTAAATGGCCTAGGTTTAAAATATAAGCAGCTCTCCAGTTAATTATAAATAACGAAACTCATTACAAGCCGATTTTAAACGAAGTGTGTCTCAGTGGTCCCTAAAGGGACCGCAAGGCCATAAACGAAAACATTAGGTGGTCCCTTTTGGGACCACACGGACGTTAAAGGTTAATGGGTGCATAAAAAAATTTGTAACAAAATCTTGTGAGACATGGTTGTAGCAACGTTCATCCTAAAAATACAGTGAACGCTATTGATGTCATTGGGATTCTAGTACTTCAATTGCTCATACACGTAAAACCTATGAGATTAATTCCTAAAAAACCGACCGAAAAACAATTATTCTCAGGCACCCATCACATGCAGGTAAAAAAAATGGCTAAATGGGACGATTGATCCCCTTGTACCCCCCATACCTACGCTAGGCCTACGCCTATTTTTGAAAATTGGTTTTTCTTTTGAATTCGTCCCTTCAAAATAGTTGTTTTGGTGAGAAAACAAATGCATTTCAGACTGGTTGATGTACGACTACCCATAGCCGTGCTTAAGGGGTCAAAGTGCAGGTTCACTAGAATAAGCGGATTTCGATGCCAGACACACGTCTTTAAAGTAATTGGCTGATTGTAGAGTCCCATAGGTGAGAAAATTTTAACCATTTTTCCGTATCTTGAAGTCATCATGGAGTAATATTACTCCGCACCGGCCTAGCCGCCGTTCGGGCGCTTGGCTGACAGTCGCCGCTACGCCGGCATCCGTGCCGAGCTCTGAGCGCTCCCCCCTCTGTCCCCACCCCTTCTTTCTCTTTGTAATTCCTCGTGCACTTCTGAGGGTAAATAAATGGTCAAGATTATGTGATTACCTGGATGTATTTAATTAACGTATTTGAAGACAACGAGTAAGTACACAATTCAGTTCCGGTCTCTTGATGTAGATGGTGTGTCATACTTATGAATTATTGTTGACTTTTTGATATCAGGTAGGGACTTCCGGTAGGAATCTACGGATATGAGCAAGTCTTGAACGGCGTCCTCTTTTTGTGTTATTGTTCTATCGAAATCGGATATAAGTTTTACACCTCGCTCCGCATGATCATTAACCACTCTAAGGTAAGTAGCAATTTGCTTTCCCATTTTGTAATCCTCTCTTTCAGCCCATTCAGTCACAGGGTACTCTACAAACTCATGACTAATTCCTAGTATTTGAAAAAATCTGTCGGAGCTTGTTGTAGCTAAGTCACCAAGTGTCAAATGGGGAACATCCCTCAACTGCACCTGTCTCTTTGTCAGTAGTTCCTTTGAACCTTCATTATTGAGAATACTGGTGGCAACTTGCGTTTTGTCTTCTTCAGTGATTTTTTCATCAACCTTTCCTCACTGCCCTCCTCTGATCATCCTTCTTTATCTTTAAATCTATACCCCCGATAACTCCTAACCTCGGTCCGCGTTGATCACACAAGAAAAGTTTTTCTTCCTTCCAAGCCTTGCTTCTTTAGTTGCATCATTTGCCTTTTTTCCAGATGTTCCATTGCATCATTTTTGCTCAAGTCAAACATAGAGTCTAGCTTACTCTGAAACATTTCTTTCTCAGCCATCGCGGCTGCACTTGGCGGTTTATAAGTGGAGGTATTCATTCTTATGGAGATTCCTCCATTCCTGATAAAGCGACTCAATTTTTTCAATAACCTGAATGTCTTGTATACAGGGAATTTTAGTTTTGTTCCACAGGTCAACAACTTATTTCATTGCAATCCTAGCTGCGTCCCGGACGTCATGATTTTTTCTCATGTAATAAAAGAACACACACATTACCTCACATATTGTTGGAAGCTTTGATAATACTTGATGCTCCATAGATTCTTTCCCAACAAGGTCAATCACAGCTCCACTCCGCATCCACACCATTGTGGAACAGTTTCCACTTGAAATAGATTTAAACGCAACCACACGCTTGCAAGGGAAACACCTCACTGAACTTCTTTGGCCAAAAGCGAGGAGACTGGGATTCTCATATTCTATGCATTCACTATGTCAAGGCAGAGAAACATAGAGGACTGCCGATAATTTAACCCCATCCCACAGGGCTCAAATGATTAGCTTGGAAGGATAACAGGAGATACCAAAATGAATACAAAGCAATACTTAAATATGCATCGTATCACTATAGACTAAGTTAGCAGTTTTGTATCAAACCAATTCACCAAAACACATTCATAAGATAGCAGAACTATCAGGTTATTAGCTTTTCAGTGTCTGTTCAGAGTGAAAAGAACACTCGGCGAAGGAAAACGAGCGTACAATTCGGCTGAATTGACAATAAAAAATATCAAAAATCATCAGGCACAAGCGGCGCCCTGCGGGCGCCGGTACAGCAGCTAGGATAGTGCGGAGTAATATTACTCCATGATGGCTTCAAGATATGGAAAAATGGTTAAAATTTTCTTTCCTATGGGACTCTACAATCAGCCAATTACTTTAAAGACGTGTGTCTGGCATCGAAATCCACTTATTCTAGTGCACCTGCACTTTTACCCCTTAGGCACTGCTATGGGTAGTCGTACATCAACCAGCCTGAAATGTATTTGTTTTCTCACCAAAACAACTATTTTGAAGGGCCGAATTCAAAAGAAAAACAAATTTTCAAAGATAAGCATAGACCAAACCTATGCCCCTGAATTAGTGATGGGTCGGTCGTGGGAGATCGAATTCCGAGAGCAAGTTCTCTTAAAAGAAAGATCGATGAACGACTTCTCTCCAATGACCGAGGCGTTCATCTTCACCGATCGCGACAGGAATGATTGCATGACATCAAATATCGATCACGAGACTTGAGACCGACCAAAAAAATCTTGAGTGAGTTTTATAACGAGAGATTCCAGAGTTACTCGCTCTTTCGTGAGATGTAGGCAGTTATTCGATGCTCCGCTCGGTTGCGCTAACAAAGACGCAGCGTAATAACAGTCAATTTACATCACGACATAAATATCTTGCATCGAGAGAGTTTTACCAGTTTTGCTGGCTCGCTTTTTAGTAGAATAATAACATCATTAAAAATGAAGACCGAATCCGTTACACTGTCGGCAAAGAGACAGCTGGGTTAAGATTCAAAAGGAATGCAATGGAAATTAAACATGATCCAGGTACTTATCCGTTTGTTAATTCGCCAAGCAATGCATTATTTGTTACTGCGTTGGCTATGTAGTGTCGTTATTTATTACGTGCAATAGGTTAATCGTCACTTGTAAGTAGTATAGTACAATACTATATCCCTATGAATTGTTTTCCTTTGCCGCGACGAGTCGTAAATTGTGTGATAATTAAATATCTGAGTCTATGACGTGATCGCTTAGAAATCAAACCTGATACCCATGCCGCTGTATTATATATATACCAGCCGTTTATATAAACAACTGTGATTCATATTGCCAATGCATTTTAAAAATTCAACTCCGCTCCTCTCTCTTCAATCACTTTTTCTAGACTTTGATGGTGTTGCTGTCAATCAAGAATGTTTCCAGTGCTTCATTGGATGTCCGTTGGCTTTCCCTTCGTCTGAATTTTCTTCCCATATGTCTTCCGAAGTACCGGCGTGTTAAAATCACCGGTGAATTCATCCAGAATTGTTTGTTTTTGGAATGCAGTTTGCTTTTGGTGTTATTTCAAATATTTTTAACTGCAATCTCATCAGCGAATCCTTTTTTCGGAGAATAAAATTTCGTATGTGCCAATAACTCTCCTTTTCATTTAGAGGAATGGTATTTGAAGAACTTGATTCAGGGAATAATAGCGTGATTCCAGTTAATATAGGTTAGATCCAAACACCTTTCGAGACAGGATAACTGCAAATTATGATTACCCACAGGTAATTTGATTCATACTTTCATCATTATACTTTTGTAGTGAATAGTAAGTTTAAAAAATGTACATAGGCTTGATATCAGTATGAGTTTCCGGAATTACATTTGCATTTGCACTGAGTGTAGCTTCAATAAACGGTACAATGTAAATATCGTAATACTGTAATTGGTTGTAAGCAAAAATTAATTACATGAGTGGGCCATTACATCAGCCTTAGGCATCCCATTGAAATGGGCAAGGAGTTATTTCAATCAAAATGTACTAACATGTTTAGTAAGGCAATATATGACTTCATACCACCGATACTGTGTCACTTTAAATTGGCAGAAATGCTGTATGTGAGCAATTAAATAAATAAAGACTGTATTTCTGCGTGCAATAGAGCATCATATACTGTAAAATAGTGCTGGAAATTTGTAATCATCGTATCATCCATCAAAGTGTGTATTCGAACATGGCTTGCACACAGGAGCTTAGACCATATTCATTTAAAGTTTAATTCCTTGGAAAGGACAAATTAAAATTTCTGATAGTACTAATTACTCATTGTACATCCAAAATCCCTGGTAAATATTTAGCAGGAAAATTTAGAAGGAACCTGCAGGAAGTTAGCAGAACATTCATGAGGATAATCAGAAACCTATAGTGGCAAAGAAAATCTTATTTTAGTTTAAAAACTGATGCCTATCTTAAACATTGGTGGAGTAATGCAATTATAGCATTGGACTGTTATCAACGTCTATTCATTCCACGTGCAGTTATCATTCCACATTCACTTTAATTCTTATATTTGCCTGACCATGACATTTTACCACCATTATAATGGTATACAGATAGCTTAACAGACATATATATTTCAGTGGTCAGTTACCACTCCACCCTTCCTGCTTCAAAAATTTCTTTCCTTAAAATGTTTCAATTTAGTTCTGCGCATCACATCCATTCATTTCAATTGCCTATATTTTTCCTACCTCTCCCAACGAAGCAAACCTTTCCCTTCAAAAGTGCCTTTCAGGACCTCATTTCCTCTTAATTACCTACTATCTGACATAAAGTAGACTCCTAAATTTCCTTCACTGTT
Source organism: Pyrrhosoma nymphula (assembly GCA_963573305.1). Classification (NCBI taxonomy): domain Eukaryota; kingdom Metazoa; phylum Arthropoda; class Insecta; order Odonata; family Coenagrionidae; genus Pyrrhosoma; species Pyrrhosoma nymphula. Next base: position 111,452,843 of record OY754330.1, on the reverse strand, counting down.
ATATGTAACTTCAATGCCTAGTCAAGTATCTCTTAACTTCTCTTCTATCTTACTTTCATTATCCTTCTCGAGAGCCACTCCTCATATAACTTTAGTCTAATCTCACCCTCTCAACATTAGCCAATGGTTTAGATCCACCGAAGTCCACAACCCTTTATAAAACCTTCCAAACCAACCTTTTGTTTGCATCCTATATCAGGACTTGAGGCATTACATATCCCCCATAATTCTTGAATATTGCTGATATTTAATATCTTGAGTAGGACACCTCGTTCCACTAAAATTCTGCCCCAGTTACAACTTCATTCCACTAATTGTTTTTTGCTATTTGTCTTAAGCCTCTAATGGTTTCTACTCAATGACCATTCTCAATCTATACTCTGGAGTGAGCTGGTAAGCCACTTACCATGAGGAAAAATATCCACAGATGCTGAGTGGACTATGTTCCCTTCGTTCCTGCTCTTCGTCCAATCTGGCATGTGTGAGCCTAACAGCTATAATTACCCTTGTTAATTTCTACTACAGGTTAGCAATACATCATAGCATGTCCTTTGATAACAGTTGATTAATATTCATAAATTTACCAAAGATCATGACAATAGGAGTCGACTTAAGACTTAATCATATTGGGGTTTCAAGGAACATATTCAAAATAAGCCAAGTAGTAATTGTAAAAAACCTACACCAACATATATTTCACTTATTGATTATTAAAAATAAATGGATCTATGAATGGTTGCACAACCCTTAGTTTTCATCACCCCTGATGACAATGACTGAGTCAGACATCGAAACGTCAGCCTACATGGAGACCATCGCCCTGTTGGAAACCCGAGAAAGCTTCTTAGGTTCCTCATATCAGTGAAATAAATAATATTAATAATATGTAACAGCATTCATTAAGCATGAAGCATTATAGACCAAATCCATTTTACACTAAAATTTTGTTATAAGTGAAAAATCATTGATTACCTACCATTGCTTTATTATCCATCCATGACCCTCTTCTCCATTAACTTCTTCAATTTATAAAAGGGTGTTACCAAAACTATGAGTGCATACTTGACTTAAATTATGACAGACATTTAATTTAAATGAGACCATAAAAAATAATTTTATTCTGATCAAGTTGACTTTAAGTCACACAGGAACGACATCTGTACACTTAAGTTGACTGCTAAGTAATTGAGTACCTGGATAGCTTGAGGCACACAACTTATCACATGATATTGTTTGCTCTCTGCTGTTAGTGATGTCTGTTTGGATTTGGAAACTGGCTCTCTTATAATAATTTACTCCATAATACCCTATATTGGCATATATCCTTTGCCTCTATTGCATTCATACATTACTTCATTCACACTCTCTCCTATTCTTAAGACTCCTAATCTTCCTCCTTTAATGTTTCTTCCACCACATCATGAACCCACAATTTTTTCCATCTTCCTCTTACGCTATTCACTCCTCAATCACAATCCTGTTCCAATACTCAACTCTAATCTATTATTTAAACATTGCCAAACCCACAGAGAATAATCCTTTCATAAAGTCCATTATGGTAGTATGAAGGAAGAGATATTTTCAAAATGTCAAAAGAAAATTAATAAAAAGATATTAGCTTTAGTTCCCATAAGTATCCAGTAAGTATATCAAGCAAAAATCAACATGAAATACACTCAGAATCTTTACTCTTAATAATCGAAGATGGTATGTATATTGTTCTAGCAAATTCAATAATTGCATGGGGGAAATAAACATTTGTCACAGTATGTACAGCTGATTTTTCTTCTTTGAATCAAAACTAGGTATGTTGTTACAACATACAACTGTTATCACTCATATGATATGTAAACACTACTGTTTTCTGATTACAGTTCTATAATATAGAGAGAACTGGCAGAGTGGATATTGGTCTGAAGTTATTGATGGCTATAACCATTGATAAGCACTAAACCATTGTGTAAATTAATAATTGATCAGAGGCTATTCCTTGCAAAGATAATAAACATATATATTGAGGTCAGATATTTAGTAAACATTCTTATTACCTGATTGTTCCATGCATTTCATAAAATCTACAGAGTAAACTAGTTATAATTTTGCCTAGATATAGTATTCCCTACCTGTTACATGATATAGTCTAGTAAATGGCAACTAGAGTAGCAATCAGATAGCAGAGAAACTCACTGACGCTTACATATTTTATTGCATTGCATTGGTGCTTCTTAATGATAGCAGCAATATCATCTAGAGGAAGAACGAATGTAGTGGGTTTAAAATTAGCACTGTCAGTGCCAAACAATTTAAGAAGATTCATCACATCCTGCAATCAGTTTTTAAATCCCTACTCATACACATCATAATAACAAATATTTTGTATTAGGCATTTCTTATAGGTAGCTTAGAAGCAATATATGTTAACACTTACTGATAAGAATTTGATATGTATAACTGTTGAATACCCTGTAAGACATAACTATAATAATCAAATCGTTTTCGTAACCAATTAACATCTCCAATGTACGGGCAAAAGCATTTTGTGAGGGGGAATTAATATAGCACTAAAGATTCAATACTATAACAAAGTGCATTTTTACTGAATATACATTTTATTGAAAGGTACGCAGGTACATATACAAACCATCATTTAATAATATGCTTTTTAAACATTTAGGATCTATGTGGCATTGCGAAATACATATTTACTGAACATCAATATAATTGACTAGTTTGATTAGTTATCTAAGTGACGAAGTGCATGGTGAAACCCCAACGATTTTAATCGATGGCAACAAACGAAGCATGTTTTGTAAGGAGCGTTTTACATTAGATATAAATCACTCAAGTGGCTGAAAAAATTCATATATTTCAACAAATAATGAGAATAGTAAACGTGAAGTCCTATTCAGTTCACTTTGGCACAAGAAGTGCTTCACGAGAAGAAAACAACATCACGACAGAAGCAACTTCACAAAAAAGTATTCATCGTAGGACTGATTGTTATTATTAGAATCACAAATACACATCGAATGTCTTGGACTCCTGTATTTGCACTAATACTCTGAATTTATGCTTTATATTTACGATGTAAACAATAAACGACGAATATTACGTTAACCTATGAACAAATCTTCGATTTTGGCATTTATTAATATTGTAAGCACTCGACGATCACGAGACAGTATTTCAGAAGCACAGTAACTAAATTATAGATATATAGTACGATGTAAACAAACCTTTACCAAAGTTGAACGTTCGCTTTTTTACATGCAATTCACTCTTAGACAAACACAGCAGCAAACTATGAGATTATTTCAGGGGGTACTGTAACTTAAAAATCTACGACGTAAACAAACAAAAACCCACCATTAACTTCACTATATAGGCTATTTTTGAAGCACTAACTCTTGGTAAATTTACGACATAAACTATAACTTTAGCGTAAGTTGAACATACACTTTCTTCGTGTAACTCACGTCCAGAAACACAACGCAATATTATGCCATTTCAGAAGCACAGAAACTTTTATAACCTCCATGGTGTATTTCCTGTCATAACACATCCATTAGGAGCGTAAGTCTACCTAACACAAATAACCTTTAAATATCAAAATATCACCACAAGAACACACGCAATACATCACAGCACATATAACATTTGTAATCACTGAATTTCCATAATTGCATTGTCACTTAAATACACGATAAACCATCGGTTCAATATTCTCGACAAATATTACGTCTCGTGAACAAGTGAAACAGACTGTAATTGAAAATTGAATTTTATTGCTACAGTCGGATAATTTGCTTTAAATTCTTACAGCCAAAAGAAAACGTTGATCGTTTCGAACTACATACCAAAATAAAATTTTGCTACTAAATTAGTATTAATCATTGGTTTCTATAATGAGTTGTTAATAATTTGTGGTCGATAAAATGTCACTCTTCAATAGTTTTGTAATCAAGTGGGATATTCCTAATATTCTTCGTATAACTATACTTAAAATCACAAACCAAGAGCATTGTGTAAAAACAAAACAAACCTTCGCACGATTGCACAATTGTGCCTTCAATTGTTTTCAAAGAATTACCCACAACTCCACGGAAACCGGCACTGAACGAGGTAGCTGCACTGAAACTCTGTGCCTGCTCTGTGCTATCAAGAGCAAAGCTGTACACCTCGGTCATGCTTACAGTATGAAACTCACGAACGACCAGATTTTTTATCTATCACGATTTTCCTGAGAGATCATTGATCGTAGGCAACTGGGACTGCTCACTAGCTGGAAAATCGGTCTCTCTGATCGACGATCGAAGATCGAATCACAAGCGGGAGTGACCGACGCGACCGAAATCTCTCAAAAGACCGACTTTGCCCATCACTACCCTGAATATGTGTATTCAGTCGATTGCATATTAAACAATTTGTTGCATTAAAGTGTTGTGCATGCCATGAACAATGCATGTAGGGCAGTGACTTGGGGACATATAGTACTCTTCAAAAGGAGTGGCTCCTTGCCCTTGGTGTCAAGGAGTGAATAATCAAACTGAAATTTTGAGAGGAACATGTGTTTATATAAATCAAATTATTGAATTGACTCTATAAAATAATTGGCATGTGAATCTAGAATAGCCGAATAAGTATAATATCATGCCTCGGGAAGGAGAGAAGGTCAGGAGATGACACGAATGGGTGACTTTAAGTGCAAGGGCCACATGGCCCGTGCCTTGATCCCTGTTACGGCTACATGATGGCTATCTATCAATGTATGCCTGGTCAATGAATGACCATTTGCGTATCTCTCAGTTCCATTTTATATGAAAAATCAAGACAAGAATGCTTCCGACAAGGTGACACTGGATGGATGGAGGAGCAGGAGGGTATGGATGTCAACAAATGTGAAAGTTAAAGGTTGCACTTCCGAGACATTTTCCCTTGGCTATTCTGAGCTATATATTCCCAAGAACAGTACAGAAATATAAGAAAAGAAAGCAATAAATGCACACCCAAGACGGGTGGGAAATAACACAGTCCATCTAAAAGAGATGGAAATGCGACCACCAATATCCAGGTCACAACAAGTGTGTTATTTTGTTTTAAGCTCTGTAACTTTGTTCATTTCATTCAAGTATTCTACCAGCTGATTGGTAGGTTCTTGGACAGTCCCCATTCCGCATCCCAACCACATAGATGTTGTCTCGCTTTCCCTACTAAGGATGTCACGCTATTAGATCCCTCTTCAATTCTTCATATCTTCTACCTCCTCTTATTTAGTCCAGAATTCCTATCCTCTTCCTTCCTCTTCCACGCTTCCCCAGTGTTCTCCCCTCTATCACTCTTTTCAACATGCCCTCTCCTCTCAAAACCTCCTCCATCCATCTCTTCTGCCTTCTTTGAACCTCTGCCACAAGCTTCCTCTCCTCTCCGACCATATCCAATACCTCCTCGCTCATTCTTCCTCGCCATCCAGCTCACCTTCTCCATCCTTCTCCAAACCCACATCTCAAATGCCTCTAGTCTACGCACATCCTCCATTTGCAATGACCAAGTTTCCGACCCATATAGCGCCACGCTCCATATTAAAGTTTTCACCAGCCTCTTATTTATGTCTCTTCTCAGACCCTCCTCATCAATTCCCTTCTCTTCGAAAATGCTTCTTTAGCCACGGCAATTCTGCATCTGATGTCCTTACCACTAAACCCATTCTCCTCCAAAATACTACCTAGATACCTAAACTGCTCGACCTGCTCTATCTTCTTCCCTCCCACCCTTATATTCAGCCCTGTCTTCTTACTTCTAGAAAATCTCATCACTTTCGTTTACCTGTGGTTGATCTTCATCCCATACTTTTTGCACTGCACCTCTAATGCATTCACCATTGACTGTAACCCAATGGCAGACTGACTAACCAATGCTTGATCATCTGCAAATCTCACTGATTTTATCAGCTCCCCTCTTACCTTTATTCCTACCTCCTCCTCCACCCATGCCTCCCTTACCATTTCTTCTGAATACACGTTAAAAAACAATGGCGATAGTGGGCACCCCTGCCTCACTCCCCGTCCCATTGTGGCCCATCCCGATTCTCCATCGGCTACCCTAACCTGCGCCGTGTGGTTCATATACAAATTCCGAATCAGACGCCTGTCCCTCCAATCGACCCCTAATTTCTTCAACACTCCCATTAATTTCGTCCATTCCACCCGATCAAATGCCTTCTCAAAATCTACGAAGCATGCAAAAATATCCTGCCCATACTCTATCTAGGTTTCTATCTACTACCGTCCTCATCACCGCCAAAGCGTCACGTGTTCCAGTCCCTCTCCTAAACCTGAACTGGTCATCACCCAGGTATTCATTTGCCTTCTTCTCTAGCCTTCTGTTTTTATAATTCTCAGAACTACTTTGGGCACGTGGGATATTATGTTTTTGTCCTATAGTCTTCGCACATTTTTGCCTTGCTCTTCTTTGGTATAGGAATTAGTACTGTCTTCACGAAGTCTTCCGGCCTCACTCCATCCTCATAAATCCTACGAATATGAGCAAAAAGTTTTCCTCTTCCGGTATGTTATGTATTCCCACCACCTTATTCCTTTTCTTGTCTCGTAGAGCTCTTTCGATTTCGCTATCTAGGATGCCTGGTCCAATGCCATCTCTGTCGATATCGTCTTCCCTTTCTATATCTAACCTATTGGGCCTTATTTCTTTACCATACAGCTCTTCAACGTACTCCTTCCACCTCTCCTGGATCTTCGGTTCTACGATCACCTTTCCCATCTTGTCTGTATTGTTGTAATTCCCCTTCCCTTATTACCACCCGTCAGTTCCTTTACTTTCATAATCCATCTTCTCTTCCCTCTTTTTGGTATTTCTGTAACAAGTCGATCTGTTCTCTCTACCACGCCTCTCTTGCTTTCTTTGTTTCTCTTCTAAGCCTGTTATTTAATTCTCAGTATTTTCTCTTACCTAGCTTTGAGTTTACGCTCTTCCATTTCTTCTCTCCTGCATCTACCTTATCATCTCCTTCGTGATCCACGGTTTTCTAATTTTAGTTGCATTAACTACGCCTACCATTGCTTTCGCCGCTTCTTCAATTCCATTTTTCAAACTTCCCCATTCATCTTCCACTGATCTCACTCCATGATCCTCACCCATTATCTCATCCACCTTCTCTCGATACTTCTTCTTAATTGCCCCAGATAATGCCTCCGTATTCCACTTTTGTACCCTCCTTCCCATTCTTATCTTTTTCAGTTTTACCCGACATTTCATGTCTAATAAGTTGTGGTCTGTGTCTGCTTCAGCTCCTGGATAAGTATGCGAGTTTTTAACACTATTCCTGTATTTGTGACGAACCATTATGTAATCTATCTGGAACCTATCTGTGTCTCCCGGTTTCTTCCAAGTGTACCTACGTCGAGGATTATATCTGAACCATGTATTTGTAATTACTAGGTTATTTCTACGGCAAAACTCCACAGCTTACTCTCCGCAGTCGTTTCTCCTTCCTAGCCTATAATTGCCCACCTACCGCCCATCTCTTCCTTCACCCACCACTGCGTTACATACCCCCATTACTACCAAGTGCTTACTCCCAGGTATCCTACCTATTATTTCCTCTAGCTGATCATGTACCCCATCTACCTCCTCTTTATGATTAGAGGTAGGCATGTAAACCTGGATTATAACTAAATTCGTTGGATCTGCCTTTAGTTCCACGACTATTATCCTATCACTCACCTGTTCTGCATACACTACTTTTCTACCTAGTTTCATATTCATTACGAATGCATCCCCGTGCTGACTTTCATTCCCTCCACTGTAAATTACTCTATAGCCATCGCTTCAGTAGTCCCTGTCATCCTTCCATCTTACTTCACCCAGACCCATTATGTCTACACCCACCCTCTCCATTTCTTGCTTTATATTCTCTAGTTTCCCCGCCCTCAGCATAGTCCTCACATTCCACGTTCCTATTCTGATTGTTTCGTTCCTCTTCTTATTCTTCTTTTCCTCTGTTGCTTCTACATCTGAGCAAGGATTTCATGTGATGACGACCGCAGGGGCCTTGCTCCCACCACTGCCGGGCACGACACCCAGCCCTCTGGGCCGAGTCCCATAGTTTCCAAGATTCATTATCATTTGAGAACTGCCCATAATTTCAAGGTTTTTTTTTGAGATGGTATTCCGTGGCCTTACTCAATAGTGTTTTTTATGTGACACCATCACTCCAGAGGCCACCCCACTGGGGTCAGACACCTTTTGCAGCTGCCTCACTGAGGTACAGATGCTGTGCGGACTACCATTCATCTGTCTCCTAACCTTCGACCAATCTGGCATTGATGACCCTACAAGGAGCATTGCTCCCGCCAGTTCAGCTCTAGGGGTCATCGGAGCACGCAAGCCTTCCATCATGACAAGGTTGTAGTCCAAGGGAAGAGCTGTAACTTTGTATAAGTCTGCAATATAGGTATTGCAAAACTTGGTGATGCTCACTATCTGAGATGGAGGTCACTGAGGGTGAAACTAGCATTTATTATTGAGAAAAGTTACCGAAGTATCCCTGGAGGGATCTCTGGATGGGCACATGGCACCTTTGTCCCACCTCTTTTGTATGTGTTCCTCTCCTTCACGTCATACTCCTCACAAGCAAGTGCTACCAAGTTTCCCTACCCCTATAGCCAGTTAAATTGTATATGATGTAATGAATAGATTGCATGACACCTGTATTTTATCCATAAATTGGTCTCACAATTTATGTTATTTATGGCCCGAACATTTTGCTATGAGATCTTTGAAGTTATGGACCTCTTTTACTAAATTCAGGTTCCAGAAACTATCCCTTTCAAAACTTATCTCCTGGTAGTTATTGATTCAGATGTTTGGTCTGCTCTCATACCACTTAATAAAATTTATTTACGTTTATCATCTTGTGTACATAAATTATTTTTACACATTATCAATAGTCAGCCTGAGTAAATAAACTCATCATTTATTACACTACAACTCTTTCATCTAGAAATTAAGATTCCAGGTGTTTCATTGCACATATGCCATCTTGGTTTCTTATTGAACTCCTAAGTATTAAACTACATTTCATCAAGCCAAATAGGTTATGAGACCATTTATGAAACCACTAAATTTATCGAATCTTTCTGCAATGTATATTGAAGGATTGATTGGTCGACAATTGATAATTTGGATACTTTTTTGAAATTGCTTATCTTTCAGCTCTTTCTTGTATCCGGAAGGCTCCCTTTCTTCTTCATGGCAGGAGCATTCTTTCTGTAATTTTGGAGAGTGCGTGCACCAATTGCATAGTGTGTTGTCATTTCAAAGGAAAATTATTTCTTTGTTTATCATTTGAAGTCACCTTTAAAAAAACTTTCTCTGACCTAATGTGTATATTTTCTTAACTGTTACATGAATTATATATTCCCTCATCACAGACCCTTCATTATGCCCTCATTAGCTAGGTAATTATTTTCTTTGCCAATTTTATTTCACTCTTTCAACCTTTTCTGTGGTTAACCTATTTATCTAGTTTTATTATCAGTTTCTTTTTCTCGATTAGCATACCAAGATACTTCCCCTAAGGTATTGAGTCTTGTTCTACTACCTTGAAATTATTGTTTTGTTAAAACCATCTATTTTTTCGTATTTCGTATTTTATTTTATAGGTCAGCTTATTTATAGAAAAAATAATTGTTTTTCCAGTTGAAATTTTACAAACATCAGCTTTATGCAGATGTCAGAATTTCATCTCTTATGTGATCATAGTACTCTGTATCTTTTTTGTGTGGAATTGTATGTATGTGCCTAAATTATTAATTTTATGTGTGTATATTATGAGTGAGAAGAAAGGAGTTGGAGGTTTATGGGTTGTGCAGTTATAAAGATTGACACGAATGATGCTTTCCATGGTACTCCTCCATAGCTAAGTTTTTAGACAAGTCATGTTGCTGTGCACTGAAACATTGGTTGCTATCTAGTTGTTAGACATAATTAGCTGTTAGAAGTTTTGTCTGTACCTTCAGCATAATTTTTTTTTAATTTTACTGTAACATATTGTGTTGCATTTATGCAAATAAGGGGTTGTGACATGATTCTAGGATCATAGATGTAATAAAAAATCTTGTACCATTTCCTTGTAGGTATCTGCCATAATAGATGTTGATCTTGTGCCTGAGACCTGCCGAAGAGTGCGACTGTTGAAACACGGCTCAGACAAGCCATTAGGATTTTACATCCGTGATGGCACCAGCGTAAGGGTTGCACCAGGCCCTGGAGGAGGGGGAGGCTTGGAAAAGGTCCCTGGCATTTTCATCTCTCGTCTTGTGCCTGGAGGTCTGGCGGAAAGCACTGGTCTCCTTGCAGTCAATGACGAAGTTCTGGAAGTCAATGGAATTGAAGTGGCTGGGAAGACATTGGATCAGGTGGGATATAAATGCTTTATTTACGAAAAAAAAGGCTGTTGCAAAAGCGTCACTTTAGATAAATTGGGAGTGCAGCCATGACATTAGAAATGTGATGAGGTGTTTTGGGAAATTAATTCTCTTAGTCATAAAACATATATCAGAGTGAGAGAAATGTCTTTTAACACATTCAATGCAGGGCACGTCAATAGACAAGCTCCTGGCTACTCCGACTGACGGAGCATGTCAATTGACGTGGTCGTTCCTTCTGAAGCGCTCTCACTTTTTTCGAGCCGATTTTGACGACTTTCATGAAAATCGGGCCCGCATTGAATGTGTTAATGGATACAGGGAAGAGATTGTTTGCTGTGCAAATTTAATGCTCCAGTCAAAATAAATGAAACAATAAAACTTGCAACTAGTATGACAGTATGCCAACAAAAGTTGTCTATTTTGTGGGCTGTTATTTTGGGATTAAATTAATTTTGAAAATCTCAGTGTTGCCATGTTTCCCAATGTTACTCATAAATTAAGTAGACACTTCAGGACCTCTCTACAAAATGGCTACTACATGAAATTAATCAATTGTTGTAAGTTAAGTTTCTTTTGAATTGATGAGTAATATCTTAATTTGGAGATGGCTGAGGATGAAGATTGGAAGCTGAGGAAGAAGATGGAAGAGGAAGAGAACTTTTAAATGCTATATTTTGGATAACTTGTTCTTTAAAATGTATGTGTTCTTATTACAATTTGTAGAGATTAAGCGTACATGCATACATACCCATCACGCCATTCCCATTTGGGGTAGGCGCAGTCAAAAAAGTTTAATTCTTGGTGATTGGCCTGAAAATCTTCACACTAATTGCATTGCAAATATGTAGTGTAATTTGTATCTTACCAAAATTGTAAAGAAAAATAATCTGATTTTCCGAGAAAAATGTTGCCGCATGGATGGTTCAAACTGGAGTAAAAATGTTAGTAGTCTAGCACCTTATCCCTCAGCCATTTTGTCTGTGTCCTGATGGCCATTTAAATTAGAATACAAAGTAAGGGCTAATCTGTGTTCTGAGCATTTTAAAGATTTTCGATTGCAAATATCTCAAAAACAAGAGCCTAATGAATGCCTTTCCAAGAATATGTATTTATTGAACTTTAGTTTTCTTTCACCCTACGAAGTTTGATTGTGACTGGCTAGTTACTGTTGGGAGCCTTCCCTTGTCAGATACCTCGTGCCCTCTGACTTTAGCATACTACCTTTTCCTGGCTTACATAAGATTAGCCACCATACTATAAGTGAGGAGTACAATTTTGTACACTCCAGTTTTTGGTTCTTTAGACAAGCATTCTATTATATCATGGCTCAGCATCATTAAGCATGTTGTTCTGTTATGATGAAGCATGTGGTTTAATATGTAGACTGTTCCTCTAATGAATGAGCATCCACTTGCTATTTATTTTCCTTGTGCAATTCATTTGTTGAGAAATGAATGATTTTCAGTTTTAAAACATGCTCTTAATCATTATGCTTGAAATTGATAAAGAAGAATTAACATTATTAGAATTTTCCCTGCAATATGGCAAGCTAAATTTTTTTTACTAGTCCTTGATGCATTGTATATATTTTGTAGCTATTTGTGTGAACTTCATGCTGTAGCATTCAAATTTGCTCTCATATGGCTTGGAGGAATATATTGTCTGCTGATTAAATGCAATTACATAATTGCAATTGAAAGCATGAATATGAATTTGGTTTTATGTACTTTTGTTTTATGGTGTAAGCTGTGGTGTAGAGTGGAAGTTTGGTTTGGAAAAGTCTGAACAATGGCGGTGTAATTTTTAATCGGTCGGCCACCTCACATTAATAATGGCATGCACCACCATATTTTTGTAATTTATACTTTCAATATTTTACTTTGTTCTCTTGGGGTAAGAATGGAGTATAGGGACTAAGATCAGAGAAATTTGCATGAATTGTTAAAAAATCATTTTTGGGTAACTGGGTAAGAGTTAAGATAGATAGTTAAATTTCTCTGTGTGTTTGCTTCTCTTTGATGAAATCTAATGTCACTTTCTGTAGACTTCAATTTTGGGAAGTCTTTTCTTTTTTTTTAATTATTCCTACTCCAATTCCTTTGTCCCCGACTGTGGCATTTTGGTTTAATCATTATTGTTTATGGTACTCTGGTGATTGGATTTTTGTGTAATTCTTTGAAGGTAATAATGCCTTTTCTTCTTTGGCTACTACTATTTTTATTTGTTTTTCCTACAATTGATTCCTAAATTAGAGAATGGGCTCATTGATTTTAACTATATAATGTAATATGTAAACTCTTGATAGTTAAAAAAAGTATTATGTACTCCAATATAGAAAATTTTAAGTAATTGCTGGTATCTGAATAGAAGTTCATATGCATTTTTAACATCATTTGGTGAAGATGAGGAAAATGTAGGTACTTGCAGAATCTTTATAAAATATGAAATTGGTAAACTACATTAGCATTATACTCATTGTAAGTGAGCTGCTGCAAGGTTATGTTAGTTGAACAGCCATGTACAAGAAAGTGGATGGAAAATGGAATCGAGAGAGAAATGGGATGAAAAATTAGAACTAGGTGAATTGGTGCCTCTCACTGATTTTACTATTTCTTCATGAATAGAGTGTGAGAGGGAAGAATTCTTATATCAGTTTTTTCCTCAGTGTCCATCTCTTAGTTTATGGCGGTTTTCTTAGTCTAGTCTTTACAACAATTGGGTATTTTCCAAAATTTGAAATTTAAGTTTACGGATCTTTATATGTTACTTAAACTCGAACTAGCTTGCGGAGTGAAAGTAGTTTTAAAATTGATTCAATATTAATTGAGATATTTAAGATTAAAATAGTCGAAATTTCAAATTTTTTTACGCCGCTGCGAAACGAAATCTGATTGGCTTGACGTCATTTTCGCTGAGCGATGGACGGATGTGAGGGAGAAAGTGAGTAACTGTAGAATATCTACCGTATATTTAAAGATTTTTCATTGAAAACAAAGACTATGGCGTGCAATGGTTTTATTAAAACCACATAAGATAATTGACCCAAAGTGGATATGTTTATGGCAGGCGTTTTAATGAAGAAGGACGAGCGATTTAATGCTGCGGAAATTCGTTGAGCTTAAGTCCAAAAAATGTAAGCCTAAAGTTTGCTTTTATAATCGTCATTACTGTTTTATATAATTTTTGATACATATAATTATGTGTGTATTTGGTGTATGAACTTTATTAACTGTTTTTCCAATACACTCATAATCATTATGATACTTCTTTCTTTATCGAAGTCCATATCAGTCCATGCAACAGTAAACAAACAGTATCTTAGTAACATATCAACATAACACAGTACTCGCCAAATGTTTGTGCTGCCAATACTCGACACACTTAAAACGTTAATTTTTTATTTGCTAATTAGTGATTGTTTGTAGAGGAGGTTTCTAGAAGTGGCTTATCTGCTGTAGAAATGCCTAAAAATAGATTCTCATCTCCTAAATGTATATTCAAAGTTTAATTTAAGTGTTGTTATATTATAAAGCTTCTCGTGAGAGTTATGGTGATAATGCTATAGGATACATCCAAGTAAAGAGAGATTGACCACTGTGCACAGTCATTGCAAGAATATGTCCAGAACACAAAGTGCGGAGTAAAGTATACATTTTTACGGGTGGACATTGAGGAATCCAAGGAAGAAATTTCAATCATTCAATGTCGTGATTGCGTGAATAAATTTCTTGTTCGGTGTTTCAACCGATGTATTCGTACATTGTGGCACAAAACACCATCTATATCCCTTACTTAGATGCCATTTAAAGGCATATCTAGAAACGCGAACACGTCAGAAACTAATTTCGCCGCATTTGTTACCACTGTAAGCATAAGGAAACGCCTGGGTCCAAATGTAAACAGCGAAAATGACGTCACAGGTCATTCGGTTGTTTTCGGAGTGTGCTCGGGAGCTTTCGTAACCTTCTACTTTCTTTAGCTTTTAAAACCGAAATCCATACAATTTGATAAGAAATTTTTTAGCCAATGCAATAAGTTCAAGTAACTGAATCAGAATATCGATAGTTTGAAATACGTGGAAAATACCCAATTGCAGTGGCCTTAATAGTAACCTCTATCTTATCCGATGTGGGACGATCCTTTATTGCTAATTGGGTTTTTTAAATTACAGGTAACGGACATGATGGTCGCCAATAGTTCCAACCTTATCATCACTGTGAAGCCCGCCAATCAGCGGACGACTGGACCTAGGGCTCCGAGACGAGGATCCTTCTCACGCAACTCCCAACTCTCTTCTGCGTCAACCCAATCGGGTGGCACAGCCGGCACCGGCACTGCCACCACGGTATCAGAGGAAGCAGACGAGGACGAAGACGACCACTTTGACCGCGACGAGATCTTGGACCTGACGGGCGTGACCCTCGACGAGAGCAGCTTGAGCGGAGGGGCCGAGGAGGGAGTGGGGGGACCACCCATTATGCACTCGGAGATGATCGAGGACTCTCCACCTCCCCCACCACCCACCGTTCGCCACCCACCCCCTCCGCCCCCACCTAAGCGTCCTGCACCGCATGCCAGGAAGGCGCCAGCGATCCCCACGGGGGTCGGGAGTGGAGTGGAAGACAGCGTTTTGTCCTCCGAGCAAGAGGGTATCCTGCATCTGTGACTGTGGTCGGCTGCTTAGCGCTGATTTGAAAAAAAAAGGAGAAAAGAAAGGTGAGGAGATTGGCAGGTGTGTCTTATTCTCTCACCTCGTCCCCTTCCCCCTGCCTCACACTCCTCCCCCAACTGTCTATCCCCTCTTATCTCAGCACACGGAACTATTCCTCATCGACGTGAGATTGTTGTCCTTGTCTCGACCCAGGCTGTTGCTCCAGGCCTCTCACTAGTCTCCTGTGACAGTCCTCATTGTTATTTTCCATTCAGCGAGATGCATGTGTTGCACCACGTTCATTCATCATTCATTCCTTAGCTTGTGGAAACATTCAGAACATTCATTCACAGTTTCTAACTCTAGGTAAATTCATGCTTCCTTTTCTATGGCAGCTATGACAAAATCAGGGGAATCATCATCATCCATTGTGTTTAGAGGCTTAGTGTTTTCAAATTTCATCCATGCATTCCACAATAATTATGTCACAGGCTGTATTGTTGCCTTGATTTGTTTCTCGAGTCTTTTTTTGGTACAATAAGGGTTTTTTTATAACATTACAATCTCGAGGGAGGCTCTTGGATGAGTTAGTCAGCTGATTGAGAAGTTTTTAGTGAGTCACGGTCAGAAAAAATTGGAATGGTGTTAAAAAAAATGTTGAATGAGTTCATTTTAGCAGTAAATTCCATGAAGACTGTCCCATAGGTGGGTGATGACAGTGATGTGCAATTGAGTGAGCAATGAGCTACTTAAATAGGAAAAAATATTCGATGTAGAGGCTGCTCACCATACTTTGCTTATTTTCTCCTGTTTGGATTGAAGTTCATCAATCTCTACTTAAAAAAGATGGGAACTATGCTAGCAGCAAAGACTTTTTTCAAGGTGACCCATAAGTGCTATGGGGGTAGGTGAGTGTGATACGCCAATGGTCGTAATGTATAAGTGATAGCAATATGTACTTACATCTAAATAGTATTCAGACTTTTTAAATTGCCTTATGGAAAATTGTGCTATCTCACATTCCCATGTATATATGTTGTAAGTTGCTGAATGTGTTGTGTCAGTATGTGTTAGACTTCCAATGAAAAGTGGAAATCGTCAGGATTGTGTACTTGGACACACAGGCAAACATTCCATTGAATATAAATTTGTATTTTCTATTCTAATTTTGAAGTAGCTAAGGCTGATAAAGCTCCTGGTGCCTTTGATGAATTGTAAAATCAATTATATGTATTATTAATCATTTCCAGGAGGTAACTGTTGATATTTCTTCAGATTTTAAGATGATGTTGGCAGATTTTTTCGGTGTTTTGTATGTGCTGATTGTACTTTTTTAAGGCCTGAACTTAACATATTTAGTGCCTTTCATAACATTCCCTCCATATCTCATTAATCTGTGTAACTTTGAAGTAATATGCCACCATTTTTTTTTTTTCATTTTAATTTGAACCCTGTGTATAATGAGCAATAGAGAGGATGTTATTTGGCCAAATGTTTTGACAAAGGATTCATATGATTGTGTCATCTTCTGTCAGAGTTATCAATCATTGGTATTGAGTACTATTATTCGAACCTTGTAAATTACAAGGCATGAACTACTCATTGAGTAGTCTTTATCGAATTTTTTAAAGTGGTTTTTCTTGTAGTGTCTTTATCATTTACCTCTCTTAAGGAATAAAGCCTCTCTTGTTGTTTGGATTGAGAAAATTTTTGTTCGTACTTTGCCTGAAAATTTTCAATCACTCCAGAATAAATTGTTCAACATTTTTTGTAGTTTGGAAAATCCAGTGTCATCAAGTATTACAGTTGCAGCTGAATTTATTACTCAATTGCAGCTTACTTATTTGTTGTTCCAGGGTAAATCATTGGCTTCGTAAAAATTTTAGACGTTGTGTACGTTTTAGAAAAGCAGAAATATTTAAATACACCTCATAAAAAAGTATTGATACTAACATTCCTCTAAAAATACATTTTAAGCATTGGTTTCAATGACGTTTTTAGCATTTTTTATTGTTTTATTGATTTTTACAATTCAGTCATCCATTTTAATGATATGATGAATTTTTGAAATTGAGAAATAAGTTTTATTATACGGCCAGCAATTATTAAATTATGCAATGCATATATATGTATATGATTATATAGAAATGGTTGGCTTTTATGTATTATTACAATATTGGTAAAATGGTGATGAATTGACTTTTACTGTTTGGGAAACAAGCAGATGTTATGTCATGGAAGATATTCTTATATGATAAACTGTTTATGTACGTGAATAAATAAATTAATAATTTTTTAAAAAATAAAAACTAATCTTAATATTTGTAATTCATATATAGAGCCAGTATTGAAAGTGTATTTTCTAATGCTCTTCACAGTAAGATAATAGGACAGAAAAAAGAAACATGGGGTATATGTGTGCAGGAAGTAGAATCTTATGGTGGAGGTATACATTTTTATAGCATTTTCTGCTGTTATTTCCATTTTATATTTATTTTCTGTGATGTTACGAAAAATCCAGCCCATAATAGTTTTGAATATCCACTGATATCAAAAGATACTCAGAATTTGAGGAAAAGGTTTTCTAAAGGTATCTCATTAATTCCAAATAATAATTCCAAATAATAATAATTTTGGCAGGGCTAAAACTTTGATCAGCGTTCACCATAATCTATATATATATATATATATATATATATATATATATATATATATATATATATATATATATATATATATATAATAATAATTTGAACAGAAGGTGAAAGAAAGAGATAGGAAACGTAACTAAAATTTGTAACTTTTAGTTACATGTTTCCTATCTCTTTCTTTCACCTTCTGTTCAAATTATTATATATTTATTCGCCTAAGGCGGTGTGTGAGTGAGTGAACGAAAAATATATATATATATATATATATATATATATATATATATATAAATATAAAAGGAAAGGAAATAAATATAAAAGTATATGCTAGCAACAAGGCGTTGAGGTTGGGGAAGGATAGGAAAGTAAATCAGTGGACACTCACAGGCAGATGATACCGTACCGCCAAGCATATCACCTCTATTTCTAAGCTGCTACGGTCTGAGGGCCCCAAGGAGGGCCTCTCTAAAAGAGAGCTCGCCCTCTTAATTCCCCGTAATCCCCGCACCCCCACCTTCTACTTACTCCCTAAAATACATAAAACTGGTGTTCCCGGCCGCCCCATAGTCTCCAGTTATGATTCGCCCTCTGAGAGAATTTCTGCTCTCGTAGATTTTCACCTCCAACCATTAGTCAGGCGCCTCCCGTCTTTCGTTCAAGACACACAGCATTTTTTGAATCGTGTAAAATCCCTCCCCTCTCCACTTCCACCTGATACTATTCTCCTCACTGTTGACGTATGCTCCCTTTACACTAATATACTCCATAATGAAGGTCTGGCAGCTGCAAAGGAACTTCTCAACAGTAGACCCAATAGCTCGCGCCCCTCCACCGGATTTCTTCTGAAACTCATGAGGATGGTTCTCACCAAAAACAGCTTTGTTTTCGGAGGGCGTCATTTTCTCCAAGTAAGGGGCACGGCTATGGGCACGAGAATGGCCCCCTCTTACGCCTCTAGCTTCCTCGGGCGTTGGGAGAAAAATCTTTTATCTTCTTCCCCCCACAAGCCCCTCATTTGGCTCCGTTATATTGATGATATTTTCATCATTTGGACCCATGGAAGCTCAGCCCTTGAAGATTTTATTCAAAGGATTCACTCCCATCCAACTCTTTCTTTCACTCACCGCTCTTCCACTTCTTCAATCACTTTCCTCGATGTAGATATTCATTTGCAAAATAGAAAACTCAGCACATCCGTCCATAAAAAACCCACCAACCTTCAGCAGTACTTGCATTGGGACAGCTGTCATCCCGAACACTGCAAACGCTCTCTCCCATTCTCTTTGGCACGTCGAGGTCGCCGAATCTGTTCTGAAAATTCTTACTTATTTCGATACTTGGAAGACCTGGAAAAAGCTTTCGTGAGTCGTGGCTATCCCCCCTCTTTGGTGAGAGAACGACTCATTAAGGCGACCGAACCCTCTCCGAGACCTTGCTTCGTACTTCATCCTGAGGACAATATATCAATAGATGATTCTATTATCTTTGCGACCACCTTTCATCCAGGTCTTGATGATTCACTGAAAAGCCTTCTGAAATCAGCACACTCCATTCTCTCCTCTTCCCCCTCAACTTCCTCCCTTATTCAAAGACCTCCCGTGCTCTCCTTTCGTCGCCCTCCCAATCTACAAAATAGTCTCTGGATCCGTGAGATCCGTCAAACTTCACTTGCAAGTAGTGTTACCAATCTCTCCCCTATTGGCTCTCACCCTTGCAACAAACCCCGTTGCCTCACTTGCCCAATCAACACCTCTTCCCGTTTCTTCACTACTCCGGTGACGAATGTCACATATCAAATACTTACTCGGGGAAACTGCTCCTCGAGTAATGTTATATATCTTATAACCTGCAAGCACTGCCAGGCTTTCTACGTTGGCCTCACCAGCACACCTTTAAATATGCGGGTAAACAATCACAGAAGCAGCGTGATGCAACAGTTGCAGTTGCCTGTAGCGGAGCACGCTAACTCGCATAACCTCTCCTTCAACAACTGCTTTCATATTAAAATAATCCGCGCCCTCCCACCCGACATACCCATAATGGAGCTCCGCCACTGGGAGCTCTCTTATATTTCCATTTTAAAGTCAACTTGCCCTCCCGGACTCAATCTTCGCTAGCTCCCTCCCCTCCCACTCCACCCCCCCCCTGCACTTCCTTCCAACCAATCTCCTTTCCCCAACAACCAACCCCGTACCAAGACATACCCTAAACTCCTAACTCCAGTGTGACACTCCTTAGTAGTGAATCTCCTCCAGCTGAAGAAGGGTCCTTAGCCCGAAAGCTACCCCTAAGCAGTGGACACCGGTGTCGTCATGGATCATCTGCCTGTGAGTGTCCACTGATTTACTTTCCTATCCTTCCCCAACCTCAACGCCTTGTTGCTAGCATATATATATAAAGATTGTTTGCCGTTTATCTGTCTGTTTGGTTTTTATACAAATCTACAGTTTTACTCTGATCATGCTGAAAGTCTGCAGATTAACAGTTCAAGACAGGAGGAAAATCATAGGCTATTTTAAAAATATCTCAGGGCCCCAAAAGGTCCTATAAAAGGACCAGCCCTTTGGTATGCTACGTATGTATTGGGTTTTGTGCAGTGGTTTAATTTTTTTCTTTTTAAAATTACTTCTGCTCAAGATAGATGGTTGGGATTTTTTTAATCGAATGAGTAAATAAATGAACTTTTTAATTCTTTCAATCGATTTTATTTTACACTTCGTATTTGTCTGAATATCATGTTTTTAGCTGAAAAATCTCAAATTTCTCTCTGAAATGAACAATAGCATATTTCCTTGACAACCAGAGATTTGTTTTTCAGAGGATATTCATGCCTCTAGCATTTAAATATCATGTTTTCCTGCAGGCCCATGATAGCACATAGAAAGAAAATCTGTATTATAAGGGCCCAGAGTCCCAATGGCCCCATGATAGATTGCTTTTGGGGGTTAATCGATAAATTCAATGCTTATTTACAAAAAGTATTCTCTTCAATGTCTATTCTCATAATATCTCTCATAGGGGCTTTGCATGTACATATACAAGGTGTGATAAGAAAAAGACCGGACTGATTTTATAACTTGTTTATTTTGACGGATTCAGCTTAATCGAACTTGTCACCCTTAAAGTACATTCCTTGGCTGACGACACACCTTTGTCAACATTTCTTCCAGCTCTCGAACCCTGCCTGGTAAGCCGCCTTAGGGATCCTCTTCAGGTCCTCTGTACAATTAGTTTTCATGTTCGCAATAGAGTCGAATCGGTGCCCTTTCAAGGTTGATTTGAACTTTGGAAACAAAAAAAAGTTTGATGGAGCCATGTCTGGAGAGTAGGATGGCTGCGGGATCACGGAAGTTCTGGTTTTGGCGAAAAACTCGGTCACGATCAGCGCCGTGTTGGCCGGCGCCGGTGCGCGCAGTGGAAACGCCATGCATTGTCCGGTCTCTTTCGGCTCACTGCAACCCTCAACCTCTTCATAACCTCTAAATAGAAATCTTTGTTGACGGTTTGACCTTGAGGGACGTATTCGTAATGAATCAGCCCTTGCCAATCGAAGAAACACACCAGCATGACCTTCACATTGGACTGGGACATGCGAGCTTTCTTTGGTCGCGGATAATGATGACCCTTCCACTGAGAAGACTGGGCCTTTGTCTCAACATCATAACCGTAAACCCAGGTTTCGTCACCGGTTACGATGGTTTTAAGAAACTCTGTGTCGGCTTGTTGAATCATTCCTATTGTCTCCGCAGCACTTTTGCCAAGTTTGAAACAAAATTTCACGCACACACGATGTTCCTCTACCTCCTTCATTGCTGCCGTTGCACGGGGCGACGAACAGGTCAAGACACGTACTGCTGCTGCTGTGTAACGACTCGACGTAAACAAACGCAACACCTCTCGTTTTAGTCGTCAGATGTGTAGCTAGATGGCGCACTGTGTCTCGTTTCGATCCGTTGAACGGTTTGCGCGGAATAAAATCAGTCCTGTCTTTTTTTGATCACACCTTGTATATGTGCATATAGTACATGTATATGAGTGAACACTTATGTAGTAAACGATACACATTAGGGAATTACTTGCAAGAATACTTGTGTAGCGAAAAGTAATGATAATAATTCATCTATTACTACAACAAACAGCATTGTTTATTATCGTTTAATAGTCAGATGTATTACACATAGTGGAACCGTCTGCCTCTCATTGCAATTTTGAACTTTTGACCAATTCCCACATCATAAATGTTACGAGTTATTTATATATGTTTAAAAGTGTTAAAGTGCAGTTAACTTACATTCACTCATTTTTCGGTTTCCCGTGCATGAAAGAGGACCAAGAGTCATTCACATCTCCGTGCACCTGGAAAACGGTCAGTGTGTCTACTACATTGAACACAAAGTACAAGATAGGTTACGAACTCCTCAAATGACCATGCCAACAGTATTCTCCAGGCTTTGTGGTTTTCTTGTAAAATAAGTTCAATGTTTTACACACCTGTTGAATTTCGATGGGTAACTTCTGCTAGTGTAATATAAAAAAAGCAATCACTAACTTAAATCATGATAGGATTTATTGTATACAAATTTTCCACTCTGGGATGTTATTTCCATATCTACTTCAGGAGGAGGGCAAGGCTCCCACACGTTATCAAGGTTTTTTTTGCCAAATATTCGCTGGTAAAATAAGCAGGATTATAAAGAGCAAAGGAGAATGTATTTGCAAAGTAGATGAGACATTGATGATTATGCAGGGTATGCAAAAATATCTGTTAATTTTGAAATCAACCCAGTTGGTAAATTTCCAGGCGCCTTTTTAACTATCAACCCAGAAAATATTAAATTTAGTTCTAAATAATTTTTTTAAATACCTCTTCAGGATTTCATTGATAAGTGACATTTACGTTATCAGTGCAAAGCTGAGGCAAACTAGAAGGTTCATTGATTGACCAAACTCTAGTTATGCACAAGACTGAAGCAAGTGAAGAATAATGACAGGGCTGTTAACGATATACTTCCAATTGAAGAAGCACCTCCTTAATATAAGTATTTGAGATACAATGAGTTGGGTAAGGAGAGGATGTGAAGAGGATGAGGAAACCACATCCCATCTAATTTGTAAATGCCTAGTAATAGCTAGAAATCAGAATCGTTACCTGGGTAGGTGATACCTCTCCAGAACTCGGGGACATCAGGGATTCACTCATTGGAGACATCTTAGCCTTTGGAAAGGCTTTAGGGATCCAGGGGTAAGCACTCATTAGGATGGATGAAACAATGGACCAACAGATATAACAATAAGTTCCTTCGGGCCCAGGTTGGTTAACTCCATCAAAACCTGTATCTAGCCTATACCTTTCTTCAATTTTCATTGTTGATTTCATCAGTCCCTCAGTATTTCTTGTGGGTGGTCAGTGATGTAGCCAGGATTTTGGTTCGGGGGGGAGGGGGGCTTACTCTGAAGCCTGGGGTGTCCTCTCTAGTTACAAATTTATTTGTTATTGCAGTTTATTTATGGCTACTTTTTTCATATAAGACTGTTCTTACCTTTTTCCCATCTTGAACCATTGTATTTTTCATCCAATATAATACATGATAAAACTAAACTAACAATATGATTTGAAATTTCAGGGGGGGCTGAAACCCCTCAAGCCCCCCCTGGCTACGTGCCTGTGGGTGGTGTATTCTGTTGCTGAAATATAATTTTTATATGCATACAATGGGCATTTAGAACCTATCATGGTCTTGCAATTATTTTTTAACATACAAAATGCTGTTAGGCATCACTTAGTGGAAACTATGGATATTCTTTTTGAAATCAACTTAATAGGTAAATTTCCAACCTAGTTTTTATTCACTGACCCATGGCGATATTCCACAGAGGAAAAATCATTCGCCTTGACTGGGATTCGATCCCGGATCCCTCGATTTTGCACTGAGTGCTAATCAGTTAAGCTACTGAGATCACTTTTCCCCTGTGGATTTTTGAGGGCTTTTTATGAACAAAGTGTTCAGGACTGCTAGGCATATGATGTCAATAAGCAGTCCAAAGCGTGCACTTAGCACCACTGTCAGCGAGACTAAAGCCAAACATGGAACACAATGAGGTGTTCGCTCTTTTGACCAATTTTGTGACCAATACCATGGCTAATTCCGGTATCTTCAAAATTGGTCACTGACTCAGGTTTTAGGGGAGAGTTATAGAGAATGGCACTCTGTGCTTAAACCTAGGCTGGCGAATGTAAAAAAATGTGGAAATATACCAAGTGAATTGATTTCAAAATGAACAGATATTTTTGGATATCCCACGTGAACATCAATGTCCCATCTTCTAGACAATTATTTTGTCCTTTGCTCTTTATTTCCCTGATGGTTTTTCCTGTGAATATTTGGCACAGAAAGCCCTTTTATCCTGAGGGAGCTTTGCCATTTTTCTGAAGTGATAATTCATAAGACAGTGGAGATTTTTTCTAAAATGTTCTCCAGAATAGCTTCTGTGGCTCAAAGAAAGTTTTTTTTAGGAGGGGGAAATGCATTTATGTACTGTGTTGGACTCACGGTGACCATACTAAACCCTGATCTATTTTCTCCATTGACCTTTTATTGCCCCCACGGGGCCGCCGCACAGTTTTAATTTGAAAAGGCAGTAATAGCCTTTCTGGCTTTTCCACTTCACGTGAGTTGGGTCAGCTTTTCTTGTTGCTCAGGAGGTACAACCATTTTTGGCATTTTTTTCTCTTCTCCATGTCTGTTCTTAGTGAAGTCCCTTCATTACAGGTGTAGCAAAGCTGTTCTCCGTGGTCCAATTCTCCTCTGTTGCCATCATTAAGTCAATCAGTGATGTAATTTATATTCCTAAAAGGAGTCTCCAAACAAAATCACTTTAGTTATTTTAGTGGAACGGCGAGAGAAGCAAACACTCCATTCAGGTTTTCCGACAGAACGAAAAAGACGTTCGTTTATTTCCTCTCTTTTTTTACAGGCGACAGAAGAGGGCAGCACAGTACAGGAGGGTTAAAACAACATACACTCGCATAGAGGCATGGCGCAAGAATACAAAAGAGAGAAAATAGTTCGCTGGTAGAATTTTGCTTATCAAGCTTAGTATAATATGACACCTCTCCTCAAAATTCGAACAGCAAGAACAAATAAACAAAAAAAAAAACTCGATACAAATAAGAAGTGAGAGCATAGACATAGCTCAAAACTATCAGCACAAAGTAACAACAAAGTATACTTGGCAAATATTTTGGTGCAATTTCAGGCATAAAAATAGTTATGTCGATGCCCTAAAAAAAAAAAGACATACTTTAAGGCTACCACACTTTGATAATTGATAAACAGAGACAAAAAACTTAGTCTTCAAATTACTCACAGGCTTGACATTAACAAGCAAAAAGAACAGGACTTCTACTCTACTAGCCCCATAGCTTGGACAAACAATTTTGTTTTAGGTTGAGGCAAGATTTTTGTTAAGATGTCAGCTACATTGTCAGATGACGGGACATGGTTAACTCTAATTTCACCATTTTGAATACACTCTCTTACAAAATGATACCTCAGCCTACAGTGCTTATTTTTGTCTGTTAATCTTATTGATTCAGCCAAACCGTTGGCCCCCTGGTTATCAGCATACAGCTGCACAGCTCCTTTTACAGGATGACCTAGCTCGCTCATTAAGTCTCTTAGCCACACTATGTCCTTACACGCTTCAAACATTGAGTAATACTCAGCCAACATAGTACTGCTTGCAGTGGTAGATTGCTTTTTACTCCGCCAAACTACTGCAACACCAGCCATTAGAACTACATGACCACCTACAGACAATGAGTCTGTTTTATCATTTGCCCAGTCGGCATCACTGTACACTTTAAATGCAAAAGAGGGGTCACTCTGGAATACCATTTTGTAGCTTGCAGTCCCCTTTAGGTACCTCAGCACACGCTTCACCCCTTCCCACTGCACATCAGTAGGCTCCTGGCAATATTTACTCAAATACCCAACTATGAAGGAAATATCAGGTCTCGAGCAAGTTGATAAATACAACAAACACCCGATTGCAGACCGATACCTCTCCTGGTTAAAAGGTTTCCCTTTTCCATCCATCTTGGCACCTAAAACACCTGGAGTAAGTACACTAATACAATTAGCCATATTAAACATTTCCAGTACTTCCTTAATATAGTTTTGTTGGTCCATTTCAAGGATATTTTCAGTGGGTCGAGAAAAATTGAGTCCTACAAAGTTTGTTATTGGTCCCAGGTCCCTGATCTCCACAATCTCACTTAGGCCCTGTTTTAAGATAGATAGAAATGATTTCGTACCACAAGCAATGATATCATCCACATACGTTCCCACGTAACCCTCCTGGTGTACAAAAACACATGGATCTGAAATACATTGCTTGAAACACATTTTACACAAGATTTTAATTAACATGTCATTCCAAACCATGCCTGACTGCTTTAGACCATACAGGCTCTTTTGAAGGAGACAAACCATTCCCTCATCTCCCTCGTACCAGAGTTTGGGCTGCTCCATGTAAATAGTCTCATCCAGAGCTCCATTCAAGTAAGCTGCAACACAGTCAACATGCTCAATTTCCCATCCCTTGCTAATAGCTAAGGCCAACAAAACTCTAAGACTACCCTTAGATAGCACGGGGCTGTACGTTTCCCAATAATCAAAACCGTACCTTTGGCTAAAACCCTGTGCCACCAATCTAGCTTTGTACACAAGATCACCAGAGGAACTCACTTTCGGTGGGGGAAAAACCCATTTGCAGCCTACCACATTGACTCCCTTTGGCCTTTCCACCATAGTCCAAGTACCATTCCGTTGATGGTTTGCCATCTCCCTCTGAATTGCTTCCATCCACTGCTTACGGTCAGGTCGTCTCATGGCCTCCTCCACGGTCTTCGGAGGCCCGGCAGGGTGCCAGACATCTCCGCCCACGGTGTCGTCCACCCTGACGTGCGACAGGCAGCAGGGCAGCTTGCATGGTTGCAAGGGCCTCCTCTGGCGCTCCGAGCGTCGTACCCCCACTCCTGGAGGATGGCCCCCTCCATAGCCATCACGGCCGTTTGGCAGCAGTGCAGCTTCATCCACAACAGGGATCTCGCCGCCATCATCCTCCTCACCCAGGGCATCAGCAATTGGGCAAAACACCTCCCTGGGGGCAGGCTGCTCCCACCTCAGGCTTTCCTTGTGCTTGAAAGGGAATCGGCCCTCCCTGAACACCACGTCCCGGCTGTGGAACACCCGCCTCTCCTGGATGCTCCAGAGACGGTATCCCTTCATTCCTTCCCCGTATCCTAAGAAAACGCACTCCTGCGCCCTGGGAGAGAACTTGCCATCCCTCCTCGGTTCGGGCGTCCAAGCCCAAGCGAGACAGCCGAAGACCCGGAGATGTTCCACGTCTTGCTTCGTTAACTTCCTTCCGGTCCACCTTTCCATGGGAGAGTCATAGTTGAGCGACTTCGATGGGCGTAGATTTCGAAGATAGACCGCCGTCTGCAGTGCCTCCGCCCAGAAGTACAGTGGCATGCTGGCTTGAAACAAGAGACACCTTACAATATCAGCCAAAGTTAAGTTCATTCTCTCTGCAATACCATTTTGTTGGGGAGTGAATTCTACAGATGTTCGGTGCACGATCCCACTCTTCTCGAGGAATGATTGGAAATCCCCGGCCAGGTACTCAGTCCCCCGGTCCGTTTGGAGTTCCCTCACCCTCCTGCTGTGCAGAACTTCACACCTCTCCTTGTACTTCTTGAAGTTGTCAAGTGCTTCGCTTTTCCGTGCCATCGGCGATGCAGACACATACTTCGATCCCTCATCGACAAAAGTTATGATGAACCTCCTCCTCCCTAGAGATTCTGGCCGAATTGGTCCCATGATGTCCGAATGTACTCGGTCGAGAATGCCCAGCTCCTCATGATGGTCCTTCTTGGGGAATTTAGATCTCTTCATCTTTCCTTGCACACAAGGGTCACAAAAATTTCCATCAATTTCATTTCCATTTTCTCCCTTTGACATCAGGCTGGAAAGCACCTTCATCCTGCCCATGATTTCACTACATGGGTGGCCCAGCCTGCGATGCCACACTTGTTGTGAGACTCGGGATGCTTTCTTCTCATTCTGGTTGTACTCTTCACGTAGAGTCATAATTGAAACTCCCTCCATGGTTGAAATAAAGTATAATCTCCCTATACGATGGGCCAAGAAAACTGGTTTCCCTTCTCTAAGAACTTGAGTTTTCCCTTGTTTTGATATAAATTCCAGCCCTTTTTCCTCAAGCTGTCCCTGAGATATCAAATTATCTTGCAGCTCAGGGACATACAAAACATCAGAAAAGCTAATATCTCTGCCTCCACATTCCTCTGACAGGCGTAGAGTCACGGTCCCCTTACCCATTATTTTCAGGGGTCTGCCGTCTCCTACTTCTACCTCTCCAGAGTACTCTTCCAAAGTGGTAAACAAATTTTTCTTACTGGTCATGTGGTCCGATGCGCCCCCATCGAGGATCCACACTCCATTCTCCCCAGGGGTGTACTTCTTTGCATACAAGGCTATATGTTCCCTTGTGGCGATTGAAGCCTTAATAGAATGCTCAGAGTCCTTCTCTTTCTTCTTCTCTTCTGCCTCTTTCACTTGTTTCACCTTAGGGCAATTTCTGGCTATATGGTCTTCATCTCCACAGGCATAACAGAAATTTCTATACACTTTAGACTTACCCTTCCCCTTGTTTGAAAATTTCTCTCCCTCATTCTTTTGCTTCGACTTACTTTGTACCTTCCCCATTCTCAGGGCTGTGTGTTGGTCGTCACTTCTACCTTGCATTTCCCTTTCACATTCCAGGAGAATTTGCTTCACAGATGACATCTTTATTTTGTCTGGTTGGGCACAAAGGGTCTTAACAGAAATTTCGTATTCAGGGGGCAGTCCTGACAAGCATAAGTAGGCGAGTTGACTGTCACTTATTTCAAGTTTATTTGACTTCAATGTCCTATTCATCTCTTGCATGCTATTCAAATACTCAGAAATAGATTGATTTCCTTTTGTATGTGAGGCAAGCTCCCTCAGTCTCATCATGGCTCCATAACTTGTGTTGTTTGTGCAGAGCTCTTCAAGGATCCTCCATGCCTCTGAAGCTGCTTCACAGTCAAGAATGTCATTTATTAGGTCCTCACCTGTCGTTCGCATGATGAGGGCAAGCGCGGTATAGTTGCTCTTCCTACGCTTCTTGGCTTCAGTTGCAGATGGCTGAAAATCATCGTCGTCATCATACCCAACGATGGCCTCCCAGCACTCCAATTTCAGCAGCTCCGGCTTAACACAAGCTCTCCATGCCGAAAAATTACTCCTCGTTAATTTCGGGATCGAGCTTACTGATGAAACCTCCGCCATGATGCTGCTTCACCTCTAGACAAAAGATCCGTCGAACTGCCGGACGCCACGCCACAACACAGAATCTTCTCCCAAAACGAAACTTGTTGAACGTCCGCACTAGTTTTACTTCGCTATTCACGCCGAGCCAGCTGGGCCCATAACCTGATGTAATTTATATTCCTAAAAGGAGTCTCCAAACAAAATCACTTTAGTTATTTTAGTGGAACGGCGAGAGAAGCAAACACTCCATTCAGGTTTTCCGACAGAACGAAAAAGACGTTCGTTTATTTCCTCTCTTTTTTTACAGGCGACAGAAGAGGGCAGCACAGTACAGGAGGGTTAAAACAACATACACTCGCATAGAGGCATGGCGCAAGAATACAAAAGAGAGAAAATAGTTCGCTGGTAGAATTTTGCTTATCAAGCTTAGTATAATATGACAATCAGGGTTTCTGGTTTGGGTTTTATCTTGAGTACGTCAACCATTTCCTTTCTCTTTTCATTGAAACATGGAAACCAGAAGGCCATGTGTTGAACAACCTTTAGCACCCTGTATTCAGCTGGACATTCTGATGAGTTTTCATGTTTATACCTGTGTAGATATGCACTAAAACACCTGTGGCCCGAGAGCATCTTGGTCAGGTAGTAGTTGACTTCCCTGTGTTTGTAGTTACCCAACTGTCCAGCGGGGGAATGAGGCAATTGGTCCATTGGTCTTTCTCAGATATAACCCATTTCTCTTGCCAACATTGGACACTTCTGTCTCACTCTTTCTTTGTGCCTCCTCCTGATGCCGTGGAGCACTGCATCTTGCAGCATATGTATCTCTCATATCTTCAGATAGCACCTCAATGTGCATTTTTCCTGCAATGATGCACATGGCATCTTCTGACACTGTGCAGAAGGTGCACTTTACCCGTAGTGCACTGAGCCTATACACTGATGCTACTTTCGTTCATTATTCTTTGATTTTCAGGGCATTGCCCCAGAATGCTATCCTTTAGGTAGGGATGTAGGTGATAACTGATGCAAGAAGTTTCTTCCAGTCCTGTCAAGGGCTGCCGATTTCAGCATGAGCCACGCTAAAGCTGCTGCAACCTTTGATGCCTTCTACATGACATGTTCCAGGAATATCTCCAGTGCTGCCTTGATTGTTACTTTTAAAACAACATTGGGAATGTTGTCCATTCCTGGAGCCTTTGAGTTCCTTGTGCCAGGAAAATCATCTCCACTATCTTCTTCAGCTGATCTGGAGAAGTGGTTTGTTGTCTTGACTGTGACTTGAGCTTCGTCACGACAACCTCATATTGTCTCTCCCTGATATCACCGTCCAATTCTGCCAGTAAGTGGGCCCAGGACTGACTTTTGCTATGCTTGATTGCTAGCCTCTGCACTCTGTTACTTTCCGCACGAAGCTTAGCTATGTGGTTGTTCCACCAGTGAACAGGTGTATGCATATTCCCTCACCCTTGTCACAGCATGGCAGCATTGCATGCTTTTGCCACTTTCTTTATAACTTTATCAACGTTTCTCTCTGCTGTCTTCTCCTTGGAGCAGCCACTCTCCACATTCAGGCTGAAGACCTCCTCATTGAAGGTGCTCACCTTCCAGTCTCTCAACTTTTCCCCCAAGATGACTGATTTTTACTTCTGTTGTCATGAGATCTACCACGTGAGAGCACAGTGGCCGCTATGTAGATATCTCTCACTTTCCAACAGGTGTCGCCTTTTGTCCAGCCACTGCTTACAAAAGTGAGCTCTATCATTGAGCTAGCTTCTTCTTTGACAAAGGTCGGTAGCATGTTGTTGTTCAGCAGAGTCAGGCTCAATGAGGAAAAAGCTTCTAAGAGTACATCTTCTCTCTGGTTTGTTACCCTGCTTCCCCAATTTACTGCCCAGGCATTAAAATCGCCCGCAATGGCCAATGGGTTATGGTCTCTCGTATCATTGGTCAAGCAATCTAGCACTCCCTCATACTCTTCATCTGGCATGCTTGGGGGCAGGTAGCAGCTGTAGATATATACCCCACTGATCTTCACTCTTACGACGCTACCCTCTTGGTGCTTCATGAATACATCTGCATGAATAAAAATCAAATGTTGTGTGTGACTGTTTGTCTGTTCTTTATAGTCTTCTACAATTTTCAACCAATTTCCCTCAAATTTTGCACACTCTCTACCCCAATCAGCAAATATTCAGGGGATGGTGATCCCCCCACTGTATCCGATAACCCCATCATTGTTAACTTTTACTTCCTTAAGAAAACATTGAACTCAATGCAGATGTCTCTTCATTTGCTTGTTTAAATTACTTGCGCTCTTGATATTGGATGGAAATTTCCGTCATTGGGCTACTGCAAGATTTCATTCTTTCATTTTATTTTTTGGATGCTTAATTTTTGCCCAAACGATTCATTTTCATCCCCAAAATCATCCGTCTTTCTCTCATTTCAACATTACAAACTTCTTTGGTAACTTGAGCATTGTCTTTAAATGGACGTTTATGCATGAAGTATTTATAGGTCAGGTTAAATGATTGGTTGAGACTAGCAGTAAGAATGTTGGCGAAATTATTTTCACCTTAACTTCTCCACTTTGGGCAGAGTTTGAGGAAAACCAGCACCAATTATTCACTAGCATTGGCATTATATTAAAAGTTTTGTTTAGGGACAATTGACCTTTATTTGTTATGTAAGTTTTTAGCAAAGAATTTATATTGGCAATGGTGAGTTGTATCGTATATCATTTGCTGAAAACGATTGGAAAATTGATCAAAAATGAGAAAAATTATTTCCACCAGAGTGATCCTGAAATGTAGTATGGTTGACATAATTTTCGTTGCAACAATTTTGTTTATATTCCACTCAGTGACAACTGAATCAAGCAGAAATGTCTTCCATGCTCAGTACTTAGTACCATTAAGACTGATGAGAATTTTTAAAAAAAATTATCAGGGTGAGTTTTGTCCTAGTCATACACATAACTAGTGGGGCAAAATTTTTAAGGTGCGCATTGAAAACATATTCATGGATAGAATGAGCTTAATATCATCAATCCTACTGAGATATAATGCCCACTATGGTTAGCAGCTGACTGAGGTTGGGTAGTGCTGGCAAATGTATGGTATAATTTGCATGTATGAGTGTTAAAAAGAATATGTAGTTAGTATTCCAATATAATTAGAGTTCTTAAAAATTTTTCTACCTTTACAATGGTTAATATAACAGATAATTGTTCTGAGTTTTCTGAGTTGATATCTGCTCATACACTGTGAACAGCAAATTGGAAGGGCTTTTATGAATCCTATACATAATTTTCAATGTTTTCTTTCCTCTGTTGAATTTCAGCTAATTTTTTAAATTTTGTTCCTTGTGGTTTGCTGATTCATTTAATACCAAATGGCATGTTGTTTTTGTTTATAGGTTTTATGCTATAGTAATGCGTTATGAGTAGGTATGTTTAAATTAGGCTAGTATTTGTAAACTCCCTAGTTAATCTAATGTATACTCAGCTGTTTTGATAGGAGGACCAGAAATTTGTTTATGATCGGAGTCATCCTCCTCATTGGTCATTCTCTCCCCTTTTTATTTCACATTTTGAAATGATTCTCATGTTCTCTTTTTCTTCTTTCAAAGTAAAAGAGTTAGAGGTAGTGAAGCTGGAAATTATATCTTGTATTTCATATTCCTTAATGCATGCTGTGCCTTGCCACTTCTGGGAAACAGATCATAATTGATGTCATTGCCAGCTGTTTGGTATGAAATCTATCTATTACTTACGAGGGATATGCATTTAATTAGGGTATTCTACCAGCTGATTGGTAGGTTTTTGAAGAGTCCTTATCCTAACATCCCAATTTCTAGGACATCATCTCACTTTCCCACCTATAGATGGCTTGCCATCAGGTCTCTCTTTCATTTGTCATGCACTCTGCCAATCCTTATGCCATCCAAAATTCCTATCCATGCCCTAATGTACATACAACATGCCCCCTCCTCTCAAAATGGTCTCCATCCACCTTTTTTGCCTTCTCTGAACCTCTGCCACCTTTCCTTTACCACCACATCCAAGACCTCTTCATTCATCTTCCTTGTCATCCAGCTTACTCTCTCCATTCTTCTCCTCATCCACATCTCAAATGCCTCCAGTCTATGTGCATCCTCTCTCTGCAATTACCAAGTTTCGGAACCATACAGAGCCATGCTTCGTATTAGAGTTTTACACAGAAATTTATTTTCTCCTGTCCAGTGGCATACAGTAGGTTTTAGGGTTTAAATCCCCTCCAAAAACATGTTTACCTGAATTTGTAAATTATCACTTCTGTCACTTGGTATATGTCAAACGCTCCAATGTGTAAAATATAGTTGCATTTTCTTCTCGTAAAGAGAATGTTAATTTAATTATTGTTTTAGTGAATAATATTCTAAATATCATTTTATATTGATGCACATAAATATTAATGAAACCCCTCAGAAGGAAATCCTGTGTACACCACTGCTCCTGTCTTGTCTGTTATTGTTGCAATTCCCCTTGCCTTACTACCACCCATCAGTTCCTTTACTTTCCTATATAATGCATCTGCTCTGCCCTCTCTTTGAAATTTCTCTAAGGAGTCGATCTTTTCTCTCCACCATGCCTCCCTCTTCTCCTTTGGTTATCTTCTTAGTCTTTTTTCAAGTTCTCAGTATGTTCTCTTGCCTAACTCTCTGTTTATGCTCTTCCACTTTTTTCTCTCTTGTATCTCCATTATCATCTGCTTTGTGATCCACGGTTTTCTAACTTTAGCTCCCCTTATTACACCTACTTTTGCTTTTGCTGCTTCCATTATTCCTTTTATATAGATTTCAAAGAAAGACTACCTATTGTTGTCGTTACCATAATGCGACTTCCGAAAAATTTCTACATAGTTTTTCGTTTCATGCCCATACAGCACGGGGAGAAATATACTCTTGTACTCTCGGTCGTTATATGGGGTAAGGGATAATTCCAAAATTAGCCCTTTTTTACACGTGTTCTTTCAGTGTAAATTTTGGTCCAAATTATCTGAGTGGACTTCTGTATTTTATAGAGTTTAATTAATGTACAACATGCCACTTTGCCTTTTTTCACATTTCCATGGGAATAACTGCATATTAAAGATGAGCTATACGCTATTATTCCGTTACGAAGAGATATCTCTGTTATAACATATGTTATATAGGTATGTATGTAACATATGTTAATTCAATATGCATCTACCATGGTCAGTAGGCCCCAAAATCATCATCAACTCAAAACTCTAAAAGTTAACTGGCATAAAATTGTGCACAAATTACTTCCAGACTGATACATAAAATATTATGGTGGAAACTATCGGTTAAGTTCGTTTATGGGAAAAATCGGACCAGGGGGGGAAGTTTTTGGGAAAACTGAAAAATCGCTAAAACTCCCTTAATATGAAGTACATAGCATTCGTTTGAACTCATTATTTTTTCTTAGACCAAAAAATTTTGTCTGGTTGATTTTTTGACAACACTAACCATAAGCTCAAGGTGTTGAAAAAATAATGTTTTAGGAAAAAAAATCATAAATTCATCATTAGGCACAATATCAGATTCGTTCAGAACTATGGTAGATCTTCTAAATATTATCTAAATCTTTTGTTTGTAACAATTTTTAATACGACTAACCTTTGTTGCAATAACTGTGCAAAATGAGCTAATCCTCCTAAAAAAACTTTGGGTTCAGCCTAGGGGCACAGGTAGATTTCGATGGTTTTCTATCAATAAATCTCCGTCAAGTTCGTCAATGGGAAAAATCTGACCAAGGGGGAGGAAATGGGGAAGGTTTTTTGAAAAACTGAAAAATCACTTTAACTCCCTTAATTATTGCTTTATTAATCTAATCATTATAATTCCCTTATGAAATATATTTCATTCATTTAAATTCATTATACTTCATAAGATTTAAAAAATACTTCTAAATCTACCTGTGACTCTGTACCGGACCTAATGATCATATTTTTTCTTACTTCCCCATTCATTTTCTACTGATCCCTCTCCATGATCCGCACCCAATATTTCATTAGCCTGCTATTGATACTTCTTCTTCATTGCCCCAGTTAATGCTTCTGTATTCCACTTTCGCACCACCTGTGCTTCCGAGCTCAGGTACTTCTAAACTTATAAATTAAGCCCTGGCCCTGTGCTACAGGGGCTGGTTAAGGTTGTTGTTTTGGGGGGGAGGGGCGAATTGTTACTTTCCGGGCGTCTGGGGGTTATGGATTACCTTATGACCATCATTTTTCCTGTTTTGGGAGGGCGGTCGCTCCCCCTCCGCACCCCCCTTAATCCACCCCTGCTCTGCTGTGTGGGCTTAGGAATGCTTGAGAAGATTCACCCCGTCACAACTTTTGAAATTATTTCCGGGAACTCCTAAAATGTAAGATTTAGATGGAGACGATAAGGTACCATTGGGCACGTGTTAAACGAAGTCACGTGTCGTCCACCACTCCTAACTTTTCATAGTATTGAACATTTTTAATGTTCGATAAAGGCTCGCCCCCTGCTTTCAGATAGTTTCTAGGCATGTTTACTAAGTTTGGCGTGAATGGAATGATGTGATATCCTCGAGAGCGCGTCAATCGAACCTCCTATTCTTTCGTCACTTTTCGGGTGAGTCATGGAGATCGCTTCCGACTTCGGTGGGTTACGGCGACGTTACTCTCGCCCTCTCCCACCACTCCAGCACAGGAAAAAGCAAATATCTTGATTGTCATGGTAATCTAGAGCTTTAGGAACAAGAGGGGCGCCCTCAACCGTCGGCGGCCGAAGAAAGGCGTCGTCCCCCATCCGCGCGGAAACCAGTTCGAATGGATCTATCTCAATTCACGTTGTCTGTCGGTGAACGGCAACTGCTTCCCACAGGCACTCGCGATTAGATATAAAAAGTTTCGCCGTAAGCGAGGTTAACCTCTTCTGCGGGCAGGGGGTGGAGGGTGGGCAGGGAAGGTTGTTTGATTGGGGAGAGATGGAGTGGATTCCACCGTCCCGCAGGGTTTCAAGTCGAGTCAGTCACAATGGTGCGCGTGGCGGTCTTCGTAGCCGGCCGCGAGATGACGGTCGGCTCGCCGTTGTGGGGAGAGGGATGTTGGAATGAAAAATTATCCCTTCCCTCTTGTTAATGGCGTGAAACGGCGAAAGTGAACGTGGCCCACGTACTGTAGTCGACATCGCCGGACGCTGCAAGCTCACTGAGCGAGAGCGAATTCCAGCGATCGCGTAACTTGTGACGTTTCCTGAACTGCGCGAGGTTCGATAGCCCAAGGAGGTTAAAATGAATTGGAGGCGGCATGACCCTGAACGCTCATGGGCGAAGGGGAGGCAAAAAGAAGCAGAGGTACATGCAATGACGTAGCCAGAATTTCGTATCGGGCAGGGTCCACGTTGAGTATAATAAGCGGGAGGGGGGGGATGAACATTTTTTTTACTATGAGCAATTTTTTGTGTTTTGCCAATTAATATTTCAATTGTGACTGCGATGCAACAGGCGATATTTAAAGATTTTAGCTGTGCAATTTTCTAAGGAAAATAAAAGAGTTTTTTGTTTAGAAATTACAAAAATATTTTTAAAGTTATTCAAATTGAAGAATAAATGAATTCAACATAGTTTGCATAAAAAAAATTAAACTTTCTCCTTATGTGCCTTTTTTAAAAAATAGATTCAACATTAAAAAATAGATTCAACATTTCGGAGGGTGTCCGGATCCCATGGAACTCCTCCCTAGCTCCGTCGATGAGTACATGCGAAGGATAAAAGAAGGATAATAATACCATAGTAGGCGTGGCCTACTGGTCACATAGCATTGCTTTACCTGTGGATTTTAACTTAAACCTGACGAAAATCAAACGCGATCACTGGAAACGTAAGCCAGTTTGAGGTTTAAACTGTACCTACCTACTGCAAGGGCGGAATTGACGCCAAGAATCAAGTGGAATGTCGCTTCCATTTTTGCCTAGCCTCCTTGTGGTAGCTCCGCCGAGGTCGGCATCTGAAAGAGCTGATCACGGTTTTAAGACTAGTAGAAAGGATGCAAATGCTGATATATCTTTTATAATAATTTATCCGTATCATTATACACATTGGCATTTATTTCCAACGTGCGTGTCCAGCTGAATCCTCTAAATCCAGCTGGAAGTGGCCAACTTATAGCTGGAATTTTTGCCAGGGCTCTATTTTTGTCTAACCTCCTTGTGGTAGCCCCGCCGAGGTAGAACAAGGCCTGTTTTTACGATATATCACCACATAAATAAACTCTGTATATTTTTACGGATGAGTTTAATGCACGACCAGTTACGTCACAAGCGACATCATCAGGTTTCTGATAGGTCTCTGATGATGTCGCCTATATGACGAAACCGGTCATATATTTTATTAATCTGTAAAAAAATACATACCTATGTTATTTATTTAGTAACCATACATTTTCTCAAAGTTGAGGCAGAAACTATATCATTCTTTTATAATAAATGGTTAAATATTTTCGCGGGATGATAACCAATGCGATAACTATGCTCTCCGATCGATAATGCTCAGGTTAACCAACTGACAATCATATTCACCTTACGAAAAATGAGTTAGTTAACATCACATAAATGGAAACATCTACGGCAACTGTTGGTTAGCGTTATCCAAACATTATAAACCGAGTTACATGGAACGTGGAACATGAGTGGAAGACACATTCTAAAACATGATCCGAGTTAAAAATATGTCATTGAACTAAGTATCACTTTACGATCTCTGAAAGACCGTGCATTATAAAACCGTCTTATACGTAGAACATGAGTGGAGAACACCTTCTAAAACATGATCCGAGTTTTAAATATGCCATTGAACTAAGTATCACCTTACGATCTCTGAAAGAACTGTAGGAGATTCATCGAGATCGGCATTAATGTGTCTTCAAATGGTCATGAAATTAAGGCGCCTTAATTACCGCGATGGATGGCGAAGAATATTAATATGTAGTAGACATTTAGAATAGTGTTGTTCTTTCTCAACAGATTAACTTTGATTTGGCGACCTTTAGACTCCCACACGATATCAAGCTTGCGTTGAACTAAGAAGTCTTATGAGACATCATCTTAGAATTGGGCCTGGGGCTCCTCTTCAGCTAGCCACTTGTCACCGATCCACGGAAGATCAAGTGGGTACAACATGTGGAGGTGAGACACATTTTCCGGCGATACCAAAGGAGATTGATTCGATTCTGTTGTCTTTGCGCTTCGCCACACCATGAAAATCTTTTTTTCCTACACAACACATCTACTCACCATGAAGCCTTTCAAGTGTAACTTGTGTAAAGATTTGCGCGGTTGGGTTTGCATTTTCATTTAAAGCACCTACCTGCATCAACACAAGTGGACTATTTTGACGAGTGAACAAGTGGACGATTTTGTGCACCTTGGCCGAATGTTTTCGAGAGATAGAAGGTTGAAAGGCGCGCGAATGCTGGAAGGGAAGTCGTTGGTAGTATGCGAAGAATATCCAGGAATGATAATCTGCCTTGGGTAGCGAAAATCGCAGTATTCATGCATTCTCCTTCTTAATTTAATGGCATTGAAACTTGGATATGGTTGGATAAGCATAAGTTTAGGTTAAATGCAGTTACTTATCTGAGTAGTGTTTGCGGTAAAAGTGGGTCAGGAATTTGTCGGTGATGAATGAATGTGGATTTGACGCTTGAGTCAAAGAAACATACATGCGAACCTTTTATGAAAGAAGTGCATTTCGTTGGTTTTGCCGCGTTGAAAGTAATGATGAGAGTCGAATAATTGAACATATTTTTGATAGAGGAGTGAATGGTGCGAGAGGAAGGGGTATACCGAGGAAGTCATGAGTGAATGTGGTGGAAGAGACTCTTGACAGGATGACTATTAGGACTCATTAGAATAAGAGAACGAGTATGAAGTAACGCGCAGATAAAATAGAAGCGAAATAGGTATACAATAATAGAACATTATGGATGAAATTATTAAAGGACAGCCAGTTTCATAGGCATAACAACTAAGTTCTTTGACTGCGCGAACCTCGGAAAGGTATGAGAATGGATCAGCATCGTATCAGCACCGTATCAGCAATTGAAAAGCTAAAAGAAATGCGTATACGTTACAAGAAATTCAAGAAGAGACTTCGTCTCAATGACTGTAAGCTGAAAAGACAATTCTTATTTTTTTCCTTGTTGTAGTTTCATCACTGTGAGTCACTAGGTTTTAAAAGAGTTTTTACGTTTTACCTAAAGTGAAATATTGACCTTTACCACCTGGAAAAATTCCCAGTGCAATGTGAATGGATAAATGAATAAATAAATATCAGTAACCCAAACAGTTGCAAGGACAGCTAATTTACATGTAAAGTTACGAAACGCTAGACTTTTAACGAGTAATACTCGGTCACGCACGATTTATCGTAGAGGAAAACAATATCTGCTTAAGATTTTTTTAAACCGTGGATTACTCCTCCGACGCGGAAGAACGAGAAGAGAATGAGACATGGCGTCCTTTTACGCGGCGGTTGATCAATTCGGATGGTGCGGGTGAAAGATGGTGTCCTTATACGCGGCAGCTCGGTGGTCTATCAACTCCTATGAAATTTCCTGTTCTCCGAGACCTCCAGTTGTGAGGCAGGTCTTCGTAATCGTCTCGCAATCCTGAGAGGGATTTGATGGCGAAGGTGCGAGTTAAGGTTGCGTCCGAAGCAAATGAGAGTGCGTACTTGTTCTTGGAACAATCATAAACTGGTGGAGTTCCCTGACAAGTAGTGGTGCAACTCGGGCTAATGCGCGTTTCACAGGTTAAATAAGAGTACGTAGACAGAACAAATGACATGGAAGAGTCAAGGTGGTTGGAGCGGTAATCGTGGATCAATGAAAGCACATTCTTTTTTTAAAGCATGTCGAAAAAAATTCTTGGACCACATTTCATGAAAGTGCATCTGTTTATGCGTTGTAACTCACCATACAGGCAGTAATGGAAATTATGGAAGAATTATTTTTTTTCCTTAATGAAAGGACCTTTCCTTAAGGAAAGAAAGAAAATGTCATGACCTGATTTTTCGGGGCGATATTTGAATTTTGATTGTTTCAGGCTTGATTTCGTGGAAGTGAAAGATATCGATTTTTAATACAAAACATCGCACTTTTCCAAACTTTATTCAAAACTGCGACCGGTTTCACCATGATAAGGCATCTTCTGGCCAGATCATTGAAGTGAATGGTGAAACCGGGTCGCAGTTTTAAATAAAGTGTGGAAAAGTACGAAGTTTTTTAAATTAAAAAATGGATTTGAAATTTAGCCGGAATTGTATTGAGAAATGTTTTTTTTTTCGAATAGTGGACTTGGCGTGACACCATGATATTTGTTAGCAACGATAATAATAATAAATGCTTTTTTTCGCGTTTAGAAGGAAATATGTACATTATCGAATTACTACGAAATATGTCTTGTGGCATAAGACTTATGTGTTTAAATAGTGTTGAATTACCAAAAACCCAAATCGGTATGGTTCCTTTTTTCAATTTTATCCATAGATATCATTAATGAGAACATGTATGCAAGGTTTCACGCAAGTCTGTGCATAATTAAACAAAAAATCGCTCTTCCCACCTTCAAGTCGTAGAGATTGCGTGATCGCCCAAATGATGTAGTTCAGTTGTGTTTAGCGATCAGTGTTGTAGTTTCATCTAGAGAATGAGTCATGCAATGAGAGAATTTTCAATTTATTTGAAATTCGCGGTAAGTACTTGTTAAATAAATTGTCCTTAATCCACTTTTGGTAAACAGATTTCAACCCTTCCTCACATCTTTTTATACCAACTTGACTTATGGTGGTGGTTGGAGCAATTTTTGTCCATGTGCAGATTTGTGTGAACCAGTACATGCATGCTGTAATTAGTGATATCGATACATCGAAGTGAAAAAATTGATATTTTCAACTTGATGTTTTGAAAATAAATGCTACGTAGTCTTATGGTACTTAAATGACATACTTACTCTTACTCCTGTGGCCATTGAAAACCTAGGAGGTCTTTGGCCTCGCCAACCACACGTCTCCACGCTCTACGGTCGCCTGTCACTTCCAGATGTGCTCCCATCCTTCTCATATCCTTCTCTACTTCGTCATTCCAGCGCATCCTTGGTCTTCCTAACGGTCTTGTACCTTCTGGTTTTCCTTTTAGCACTTGTTTCATCATTGTGTCTTCACTTCTTCTATGGACGTGTCCCAGCCACCTTAATCTCCTGCTTCTGATAATTCCCACAATATTTGGTTCTTTATACAATTCTCTTAACTCTTTGTTTTTTCTTATTCTCCACGTTTCACCCTCTTTAATGGGACCAAATATTCTTCTCAATACTTTGTTTTCAAACGTTATGAGTTTCTTTTGTGACTTTTTGGTACAAGCCCACACTTCAGAGCCATATAATAGTATTGGTATCACTATTGTTTTATAAATCCTAATTTTTGTTCTTTTTGATAGGAGTTTATTCTTAAATAACTTTATTAAGCTCCAGTATGATCTGTCAGCTGAGGCAAGTCGGGCGTTTATTTCTGTCTCTTCTTTGTTGTTGTTTGTTATTAGTACTCCTAGATATTTAAATTGGTCAGTTTTTTTAAACTTATGGTGCAATACTGGTAGTAATTCTCTTCATCTTCATTTCTGCTTATTTTCATGTACTGTGTTTTGCCTTCGTTTACTTTTAAACCTACTTTATTCGCCTCATTTAGTAGCACTCCTGTCAAGTTTTTAAGTTCTTCCTTATTTTCAGCTACTACTGCTACATCATCTGCAAATGCTAGTAGGTTAATTTTTTTCTGGAATTTTGGCTCCACCAGGTGTATTTCTGGTTCTCTTTAGCGCCTCTTCTATTGCTATATTGAAGAGCAGTGGAGAAAGTGCATCTCCCTGTCTGACGCCTGTATTTATTTCAAACGTTTCGGAGTACTCTTTTCCCACTTTTAATTTTCCTTTGGACTCTTTTATACACATTTTAACAAGTTCAACAAGTTTAACAGGTATTCCAAAGTTCTCCAACATTTCCCACAGTTTTTCTATGTTTATTGAGTCATATGCTTTACTAAAGTCTATAAATAACACAAACAGATCCTTATTGTATTCCCAATACTTAGAGGCTACCTCCTTCAGGATAAATATTTGGTCAGTGGTGGATCTGTTTTTCATGAAACCCGCTTGGTGGTCTCCTATCTTCTCCTCTACTTGTTCTTTCAGTCTATTCAACACTATTTTGGATAGTATTTTGTATGTAGTGTTAATCAACGATAATCCTCTATCATTATTACAATCCAATTTATCCCCTTTCTTATGTAAGGGCACAATAACTGCTTCAGTCCATTCTTTTGGCATTCTTTCTGCTTTCCATATTCTTGTTATTAATTTATGTAAAAATCTAATGACCTCACATCCATTTGTTATTAACTCGATAGGTATGGCATCTTCACATGGAGCTTTGCCTCTTTTGAATGTTTTTAATACAGATTTTATTTCCTCTATTGTTGGTTCGGAGCATGTGATACTTTCATCCCTTAAAATATGTATGTCCTCTCTTCTTCCGTCTTCATTCTCTTCCCCATCTTCTATACCTTCTTCACAGTTTAGGAGCTCACTAAAATATTCTTCCCAGATTCTCAAGACTTGAAAACTTTTTTAGCTGCTTCTTTTATAGTGATTTTGAAATCAGTCCACATGTTTTCCACTTTCTCTTGTTCCGTTGATGTATCATTTTCTTTAATGTCTTTCATTAAAACTGAGAATCTATTTTGCAGTTCGATTTGGTATTCATTTAGTTTGGTATTTTCAAATAATATATTCATGCTTATAATGTAACAAATGAACTTAAATGACATACATTTCGTAATAATAATTCTATTAAATATGTACAGATTTTGATCTGAACGCGAAATAATACATTTATTATTCCAATAATGTTGCTAAAAACATCAAGGTGTCACGTACGTACGCTGAGTTCAGTATTCGTAAACAACATATTTCAATATAATTTCGTCTAAATTTTGAATACCGCGCCAAAATCTGTAGTCATGGTATTAGGGGAATAAATGTGAAATATAATAATTTTTCTGTCATTAATCCATTGCTGCATTTACGGTGATTTCCAACGCATGAACAAATGAACTTAAATTATATCTGGTTCTAGAATTTCTTTCGGCTTGGAAAATTATCAAAATATGCACTCAATGACCCACGATTGCCATTTTTTAGGCGGGAATGGGTGTAACGAGGGAGGAATCCATTATTTGTCTTCATTAAAATGATGACTTTGGTAAAAAATGCGAATAAAAACGTAAACTTCACAAGGTATAAAATGACAGTGAAACTGAGGCAGCAATCCATCGCAGTTTTGTTGGACGTGTAGAGTATTACTGCGAGCATAATACCCTAATTTGGCAGAAATGGTATTTCAATAGGTGAAGATCTGAAATGGGATACTGTGAACTTGGGAAAGTGTAATGGAATGCGGTGATTACGCACGTTACGATTTGAGACTCGGTTGTATTCCTGAGCAAGCATGGCTATTAAAACCTCCCTAAAACGTTAATCTCTAATACCTTTTCTGCCATTTACCTTTGGCTGAAATCCTTTGAAGTCCAATGGAAAACAGATATTATGGAAAGAGTCAAATGTAATTACACCGGCTGAAATGGAATTGTCTCCATCGGATTTGGCTGATTAGAGTAGCAGCAGGGAGCTAAGCTTCTGGAAGTACCCGAGCTCCTTAACTCGAATAATTACTTTAATTGGGAAGGTATTTCAACTCATTTACACTCTGTGACTTTCATTCGATCATTTTCAATGCTTTTAAAAATACGTCTGCTACAAAAAAAATTAGGAGACTATTTAAACCATTCAGTACTAAATGAGCAATTTATTGATTAATTATTGTGGAATATGAACTTTTGTGCCCGGATGAAAAAGAACGTCGGAAAAATTGTAGTTAAGTCCCTGACTAAGGGATCGGTAACCTAGATTTTA
This sequence comes from Pyrrhosoma nymphula, assembly GCA_963573305.1. Lineage (NCBI taxonomy): Eukaryota > Metazoa > Arthropoda > Insecta > Odonata > Coenagrionidae > Pyrrhosoma > Pyrrhosoma nymphula. The sequence continues at coordinate 111,408,671 of OY754330.1, read as the reverse complement.
TTCCATCTTGTAATTAACTCCGTTGCCTTCAATAACCATGAATTGACAGCAAAAAATCGCTAACAGAGGCTTTTCAATACCAACTCCCGACAATGCATAAAGATATTCGCTGTTGAACTTCTATGATTTAATTTCCTGACTTATCTGTCAAAAGCCTGGCATTCACCTGGAAGTGACCGAGGCGAGACCACGCAATTGAGTCGTGTAATTGTGTAATGGTACGCAGCCAACGAGCTGACCAGCTAGTAAATTAGTCCGAGACCGCTTTGTCAGGGTTAGCAACCGTTTTATAACAGTTTTTGATGTTCCTCGTATTTAATAGTGGATACAAGGTAATTAAGATGGACAAGTAGTTAAATCCCAGTGGAGAAAAATAAATGCAGCTATTAATAGGATCGGTGATGAATTATTATACTTATATTATTTTTACATACATATCCATCGCGTCATTACATTTCGGGGTAGGCTCAGTCAAAAAACTTATTAATTGATGTTAGGCCAAGAACAGTGGCACTCTTTTGATAATTTTATCCATGACGCCCTATCCTTGCATGCCTCTTTCGCTGCTATTACATTCATACATTGCTTCATGCACGTTTTTTTATTCTTAAAGATTCCTAATATGCCTCCCATTAAGAGTATCTTCCACCACATTAATCCATGACACTCGGTTTACCCCTTTCTCTCACAAAATTCACTCTTCTCTCGCAAATGTTTCACTACTCGACTGTCGTCCATTTTCTCAACGCAGCCAAGCCAACGAGGCACACTCCTTTCATATTCGTTAACTACGGGAGCATCCAAGCCACATTCTTTCACGATCCTTACCTATACATTCATTCTTTACCGTATCCCTCCTAATTTTACCGTAAACGCTTCGAAGGCACCCCATTCCCACCGAATCTATTATTTCAAACAGGTGAAATAAGTATATACTTTCTTCCCATTCTTTCATCTATGTCAATTGCATTTCTGAATCTCAGCTTTGCTGCAGTAGTTCTATTGTATTTTAGGGACTCTTACTGCTAAGATTATATCGCACCGTCTGACTTATCCAATCCTGCTGCCCTAACCGAATCTCTACTACCGATTTCCTTTCCTGCCCAACCATATGCAGCTCGTCTTCCTTGCTAATCAGCTCACCTTCTCCATTCTTCTCAACACCCACATCTCAATTGTCTTCTGGCTAGCTTGGTTGATGTTTTGAGGAGCCTACCAACAACTGAGGTCATTTGCGCCACCAAGGGTAGGTGGGTATGTTGGCTATTTCAATATTTTTTGGGAGATGGAGGAAGGGTGAAGAGAAACCCGGTGTTGTCCTGCTATTAACGAATGACTCCAAGGAGTCCATGGTTAAACGCCACTTCCGAGAGATGGAGTGCTGTACTAGAAGCTTACGTCGGCCAGCGATGAGGATAACATGAGAAACTCAAGGTCAACACTAGTTTATTTTTTCGAATTAAAAAAATATTTGACAATGTTGAATCTTTATCCCTACTAGCTGGTTCCTTTTACCCACTGATTGTTTTTATATAGTTATCTCTACTACCATTGAAAACGATAGGAAATAGAAATGAATAGGAAGAATTAAAGAGGAAGACCAAGAATCGAATTCATCAAACAAATTATGTAGGATATCAAAATTAATATTTATGTAGCAATGAAGCGGTTAGTAGAGAGAGGAGAGTGGAGTAAATAGCTCCAGAAAACTAATCTTCTAATTCATGACTACTGATGACGATGAGAGGCTTGTCTAAGGTTACAGATCAACTTATGAATAACATTCAGATGATAATTAGAGTACACACAGTCATTCCAGTGTATTATTATGAGAAAAGGGAAACGTAGAGATATAAACGAGAGTGTTTAACCAGAGATAGGAGATATTCTCGACTCAATGGTTTTACTTGATGTATTCTATCTGTGTGCACGGAGCTTAAGAGAAAGAACTTAGTTGGCTCACTGCTCCGATCTTAATTAAATATAATGTGATACAGCCACCCGGAAAGCATATTTTTTGATAAACTAAAAATATATTTTCCTATTTAAAACAGGGATAATATGAATGGGAGGAAGTAGAGTTCTAAGTACTTAATGCAGATGAGTTTAATTTTCATCGTTCCAGCTGCTGAGTCTGGAAGCCGCACTACAGTTATTTCCTTGCCTTCAATAAGATTCACTCGAGCCGAAATCTCATGACATAGTGTTCTAGCCCGAGAGAGAATACGTTATAGATCTCAAGCATTAGTTGACGTATGCCAAATCGTCATAGGACATTTTTGGAAAATAATTAATGCCATTGATTGACATTTTTTTCGGACATTAACAGTGGACAGAATGAAAATTATTGATGAGCTTGAGTGGTATACATTGATTGATGCATTGACATAGGATCCTCTGTGCCAGGAAACTGACCAAAACATTCACCCGAGTGATAGTTTCGCGGTTAAATACGGAATAAAACCTCGGCCGTCCAATGACTCAATGCTTAAAGCTGATTCACCTATACATATACATGATCTTAATGCGATTCCAGTGAATTGGCATTGGAACGCCAGCCAACATCCTTGGGATCACGCATACTGATAAATTCTCAGAAAGAACAGCACTTTTTTCCGACAATTCAAATCCTGTTTTGTATGAGAAATTACGGGGGAATAATTTTATATTCCAACGTGTAACCTTGCACGTTTGCCGTTGGAGAGTCGGTAGCATTCCGTGATTAGAATGTAAATGCCACGGAGCTATATACCTAATATCACTGAAAGACGAATATTTTCACACGCCACAGCTGAAACTATGTTCGATAGTCCTTATTTTTTCGGCCGATTAATCCAATTTTATCAGTATGCTTACTACGCCTATAGTTAGAGTTTCCTTGAATCTAAGAGGGAATCACTTTTTCAATGATATGGGTATCACTGACGGGTATTGATGGGAGCTTTTCATTCAGCGTGTTGAAGTCAGCTCAGATCGGAACACATCAGCGCACTTCATTATACACAAGCGGCAATGAATGGAATGATGTGGGTAGGCGAAACGTTTTGTGAATCAGTAGGTTCAAAGTAGTCACGACCTAATTTTTTGCCTACAGTTATCGAATTCGGTGGAAATAGGTGTTTAAAAAAGTAATATTTTTACCTCAGAGTTATCAAAAACTTTACATTATCGTTGTTTGACGCCTTTACTGACAATCAACACAAAAACCACAATCGCTCATCAACTCTGCTCCCGATCTGTTTTGAAGTGCGTTTCCTACTAAGCTTCTACTACTAGTGCGTTTACTAGTAGTGTGAAGGGCCTGAAACGAATGGAAAGCAAGTGCGCTGTTGTGTTACGAACCGATTAGCGCACTAGAGTGATTGGAAAATCCTCGGTAATTATTTGTTGACAATGGAGAAAAGAATTGAGGAAGGAGGCGACAATTTAAGAGTATTATAAATGTGGTTGTATTAAAAAGGAGGACAAAGGAATGGTTGATTTTTGGAAAGTACTATAAATATGTATATTTATACTGAGCATAATGTGTTGGTGAATGAATAAGAATTTTGTAACAGCGAATATGTTCTGGAAATGCGAATTTGGGTATGTTGTAAATATTTCATGTCTTGAGTTTAGAACATTGGAAATATTTATCTCTATGCGCCTTAAACTGTATTTGCATTTTGGAGTAGCTTTATACTAAATAAGCGCTACCATTATTACTAATTATATTGCCTGGAGGAAGTTTTCAAAGTTGAATGAACACGCTAAAGATGGCGATAGATGGGAGAGTGTTGGGCAAGTGTGGGAGAGGAAGGATAAGGATGGGAATATTATAGGGACATTATGAAGGAAGGCAAAATATGCGAAGAGTTATGAATGGATTTAATATTGGAATGGCGATAGAATTAATAGATCTATAGTGTAGATCGTTTTTGTAAACGATATAGAAAACTCCCTAGGGTTGGAAAACTACAGGCAGGAATGTTCACATTTCTGCGGTTTACTTGGCAGAAGCTATACCTACAAAATAGGTAGATTGAATGGTTTAAATTAACTTAATTAGAGTAGAATAAAAATCTTCTCGTTTAATTTATAGCGTAAATAAGCTTTAATGACAGGAGATTAGAGTATGGCCATAGTAACCAATGTTCAATATGGCCTTCAACGCTTCCTATTCATCATATGAGCCAGGTTTGCTTGTCTAGAGAAAGGTTCACACCCTCTTACCAGTGGCGTACTTCTTGATTGACTTCTCGGGGGTGAGGTTCTGCGGGGGGTGGGGAGGGTAGGGGGGGAGGTGTTTCATTAATATTTATGTGCATCATCATAAAATGATATTTAGATTATTATTCATTAATACAGTAATTAAATTAATATTCTCTTTTCGTGAAGACAATTCAACTATATTTTTCTGCCCAATAAGCAAAATTCTAAACGCTAGTCCTGGTAAACGAACGAAAACTAATACAGGTAAACAAGTTTTTAGGGTTTAACCCCCCCCCCCCGTCGGTATGCCACTGCCTCTTACGCAGTTGTTGATCGATTTTTCAGGAATTAAAATATTTTTCCCTAAAATTTGCGATTTTTTTTACCGGTTGACCCATAAATGAGGGAAGGCAGAGGGTAGGAGGAATTTAAGAGAGCGTGATGGCGAGCCATTTGTACGAGGGAAAGTGAGAAGATGTCCCAGAAATTGGGATGTTAGGGTAAGGACTGCCCAAAGACCAGCCTATCAGCTGATAGAATACCCTAATGAATGAACCCTTTAATGTCAGGTGGTCCATATTCGGCACACACCACCACAAGCTCATTTACCGATGCATGGTACAAAAAAAATTTAAGTTTTTTTTTCAAAAAGTAATAAATGTCTTTTTTTAAATGTCCATCATTTAAGGATTAGGAGGAAAATGTTCTTTCTCCGTGCTAAAAATTTCGGTCCACAAAGAGCAAAGTTCATTACATATTGTATTTCGCCCAGGGGATTACAATTTTTAGTAAGCGAAGCTCATTGGAATATAGTAAAATCTTTTTTTTTCAGATTAAGTATTTTTTATAGCAGACATACTTATATCCAACTTTCGCCCGTATGGGTTCAAAACCCTCAGCCTCTTGAGAAACATCGTGAAGGTCTTTGGCTGAGGGATAAATGTTACAGAGGCTGAATACCTTCTAGACGCCTTTGAGTTAGGCATTGAATCAAGTATTTGTCCCCGATTTTCCGTCTGTTATTCTCGACTTCCGTACATTTCCCGTTTTGTTAAAGACGAAGGGATGACGCAACTTACTCGTTCCCCTCGTCGACTCCCAAGGCAGCTCTGATTGAAATAAGCTCAGATGCACCGGAAATAGAAATGCTGTGAAATATTTTCGAATGACGTCGTTCAAATTACTGGCTATTTTGGCGCATTAAAGCTCGCTGTACATATATTTATGTTTAATGAAATGCATCATTACGTGTTCTTCGAGAAACGGACACACATGTACTTTAATCGAATTCTTTCGAAGTTGTATAAAAAGAGAAACGTTCAACTTGAATTAAGATTTCTCGAACATAATCTCACGTGGTTATCTTCGTGGTTGCATTTTGCGTTAATTGACAATCTAAAAATGTTTGGCGTGATGGCTCTTCTTTGTATTCCTAGCGTGAATTCCTCCGCATCGACTTGAAATTACTCTACATTGGCTGTATTCTATTCTGTTGGAAAGTTGTTCCAGGTTTTTTATGGTTGCAAGAGAATTCTAAATGGATGTTCTATCCTCCATGGGTTTAATTTTTATCTATGACTGTATGCATACATTACAATAAGAAACAAATTTACTTGATGAACTCATATCTTGTGTTTAATTATTTCCTATATTAATGATAACGCTTGCTTTGTAATTTTCTTAATTCAGTATTTAAATGGTATGAATAGTTAGTTTATTTATTTATAGCAATCTATTTAAATTACCCTCGTAGACATTTAACTAGTCATTAATGTAATTTTTTGCATTTTTATCATGATTTAATTCCTTATATTCCAATTATAATGTTATTCTCTAGTTGTTCTGATCAACATATTCATATTTTTTATATTTTCAGAGTAAAATATCCAGAAAAGCGTTCAGAACGCCAATTTTTCATAACTAAATAAGTATTCGTGATGTATTTTACGAAGTTATTTACAGTGGGCAATAATAAATTACATTCTACTCTAAATTTTGCCATTATTAAAATAAACGATCGCATGATGCCTGCGAACAAAAGTAGAAATAATCGAGTTATTCATTATAAAATACCTGCCTTCCTCTCCCCTTTCTTCCTCTGCCCCAAAAGTTTCTTAACAAAGTGGAGCTTATTTAGCTGCATAAACTTCATCACAACCGGATGTTGCGTGCGCATGAGTAAGTTTACTCTCAAGGGCTCAACGCTTGAAAGGAATTGCATAAATGTTTTACCTCATCATTCCGTGAATAAAGTTTCAGGATGCATATTCGATCGTAATATTTGGAATAGACCATCGCATTGAACTTGAAAATATACTTAAATAAAACAGCCCTGTGGATAAAATATCCTTGACTACCCATAAATGACGATAGGCAGCTACTTCTGGCTGCGTTAGATCCATTCGTATAAATGCGTTTCGACGTCTCTCGTTAACAATAATATTAATATGCTAGAGCTTCACTTGTCGCAGACTTTTTATTTAGGTCTTTCATGACCAAATGGTACTTTTATACCCTTACGTTCAAATTCCCCTTCCGAGTGCCCTATCGCCCATTTATGTTAAATTTTGAGCTCAACGAAAAGAATAAGTATTGTTTGTTAATTTACAATAAGTTACCAGCTGCATTTCTACTCCACCATGCTGCTTTCGAGGTAAATAAAGTAAAATTCATATTGCAAGGAGAAATGAGGGGGACGAATTGTAGAGGAAGATCAAGAATGGAACACATCGAGCGAATCATGAAAGACGTCAAATAATTACATAGTAATGAAGTGGTTGACAGAGAGGAGAGTGGAATGGAGAGCTGCTGCAAACCAATCTTCGAATTAGTGGTGACCAAAGAAAAATACAGTTAAAATATTTGTGTAGTGTTCCTTACACTTGAGCGAGGAACAAAAAGCTCATTTGAACATAAAAAAGTATGCTCAACAACTTTAAAATCATTCTCCTGTTATTACGTATAACAATAATTTGTATAATGCACCTACACCGAAACTTATGCCCAAATGAGCGCAGCAAAAACAGCATAGTCACGTTCGCCAACTATGGTGCCAAGTTAGATTAATAATAAACGTTGCTGCGTTGATGTCGACAATGTTGTATGATGATGTATTAGAAGTCGGGAACGTGATCATTCATACGATGTCTGGGAGAGTTGTTTTCTTTATTAGGAACGAGTGTGCTCCGATGAAAAGCTTGCCAACATATTGAACACGTACTTGTTTGCACCTACGAATAGCTATTTTCTTTTCCTAGCGATTTTTTGCACCGTGCAAAATGTCCTTTACTGCCGGAAGACGTATATTCTCAAATTGCCCACCTACATATACTGCTATTTCTAATGCCGATAGCCGAGGTCATATTATGGCTGAAGCGGTAATCGTGGGTCATTGAGAGCACATTTTAGTAATTTTTTAGCTAGTTGAAAAGAAATTCTTGGATCACAATTCATTCAAGTAGGTACGTAAGTACATACATCCGTTTATGCGTTGGAACTCACCATGTATAGGCAGTAATGGAAATGATACAGAAATTATATTTTTTTCCCTTCAAGCATGTTTAGACTAGAGTTTTCGGAGCGATATTCTATATTTATACGAAATTATGATATCGTGACATTTCGATATTTGTTAACAACAATTATAATAATAATAAATGTATTATTTCGCGTAAAGAATAAAGTTGGACCATTGGTAATCGAATTATTACGAAATGTATGCCGCGTGCCGTGAGACCACGTGTCAAAATAGCATTGAATTGCCAATAAAAAAACAAAATCGATATGATACATTTTTTTCGCTTTTATCATTAAGAAGAACACGTATGCAAAGTTTCACGCAAATCTTCGCATAAACAAAAATCACTCCAACCACCTGCAAGTATCGGTGGGTGGGACGCTAAGTGAAGTATCATCTGAGGAAGGAAAAAAGAGAGGAGACAAACCCGGCATCTGCGGAAGCTTCAGGGAAACACATGTACGAAACATTTGCGGCGCTGCACCAAAGAAAGTAGGAATTATCAAGCGAATAGTTTGGAAGGTACTCTGATGAAAATTTAACGAGGTTCCCAGGCGACTGTGTGAGTCAAAACAAATACTAAATTCCACCTTTTTGTTGAATCGGTTAAAAAACTCTACTTTCACTGGTGCCATGCGATACCTATTGAATACTAAAATTAAGTTACAAAATGTGCAGATTATTCCACGAATATATTTTTAATGAACTCTTATTTCGTCATTGTAGCCGTCTGTAACGCAATTTCTATGGAATTGCAGCATTTTGACTTCGACTATCGCATTAATCAGCTAATAACTTCTAATATTAGTCGGTTAGATGCCAATATTTTATTTATTTTTTCAATTTTTCGGGAGTTTTCCCTTCTTAGTAACAGTTTTCCGCGAAAATGGTATTTATATTATATGCTTATTTGCTCTGGTTAGGCCACATCTCCAATACGCCGAGAGCATTTTGGACCCTGCACAGAATGTTTCAATTTGCGAAGTAAATAAAATTCAGAGGAAAGCCGATCGCTTCGCAAAACAACTGCTACGAGCGTGCCACACAGCTGATCTAGGGACTAGTTTAGGAGTCGTTGGAGACTCGGTAGGCTACACGCTAGCCGTAGATTACTAGAAAAATTCAGATCAGGCGAGTTTCAGTACGACATGGGGGATATTATTTTTACCCCGCCCTGTGAGCCCGTGATAGAGGGAAGGATGTTAGACAAGCGGGGATAGGGGAAGAAAGAGAATAGGTTTTATGAACGGGATGAAGAAGGGTAGGACACGCTGAGATGAAGAAATAAATGCTTGGGGTAGGTAGGGCCCTACAGGGCCCAATCTGGAGGGTTTTTTCTGGTTATCATTAAAACTTACCTTTTAAACAGGTAGATTACTTTAATGAGTGAAAATAATATTTTAAAATCCTAGAGCTGATAGAAGCGGCGAAACAATTAGATTACACTGCCGAACTGAGAGGTACAAAAACTCCTTCCTTCCACCAACTAATAATGACTTAGACAAGAACAAAGCTAGATATTTTTACACTCCGTTAACATTCCATTCACATTCCATTCATCCTTTCCATGTCCCATTTATTTCTTCCTCATCCTTCTCTTTTTCATGATTGGTGTTCTAACACCCCTACCTACATTCCTTTGCGGCGGCTCGCAGAGTAATCTGTAGATATATAAGACGAGACACTGTATTCGAAGTGCTCTCCTCATTGCGAAAAGAGTGATACACGAATCTATCAAAGAACACACATCAATTTTCGTGCCTTCCCTTTTCCAGTACATTTTCTCTCCCCTCTTCATGGTTGGTGCCCTGCCATACGCCCTACAGAAGCTCGCAGGATATCAGTATGTAGTATATCATTTGCCCCACATTTTATCCCTGTTAAGCTCTTTTTTTCCCCTAATGTCTACCGAAGCTCTTCTCATTTGATATCTGACCCGGGGGAAAACCTTAGATATATTCATATCTCGTGGACAACGCAATGAAAGGTTACCCTAACAATTCTTAAGCCCGTTTTACACGGCGAATGATCTTGCGAATGATCATTCGGATGATCATGCGCATGACGTTAATGCCTCGTGTAACAGAGGAACAGTCGCACGTTACAGAGGAACTGTCGCACGGAGACTTTAGGGACGTGCAAATAGCAGCTGATAGGTTTAGCGCTCTACTTCAATTACTTGAAAAAAGTTTGTTTTTAATCGCATTTCTTGGCTGACAAAGAGGCAGTAGACCTCGCTACACATTATGTTGTTGGCTTAAACGCTGTGGGAAGATACGAGAAATGGGTTGTCAAACATTTAATCACCAAGAACCTTTTATTTCTCACGCACTTACGATCTAAATGGTAGAAAACTCTAGGAGCACGGAGTCTCCCATCATGTGATGTAAATACCTATAAGACTGGTGTCCTAACACCTACTGCCATACACTTCCTCGGCGAATGCATGTGTTTCGGGTATTCATTCGTATGTACATAGCCACAGTATTGTTGCGGTACGGTGTGCCAGCCTTAAGCCCTTTGAATGGGTGATTTAAGAAATAAAGTATTTTTTTAACATGTCGAATGTACTATTCAACCTTCTGACAACATTATTTCGGAACTAGGAAACAAATGGACGCTTCTACTGAAAGGCGAAAATTTTAAAGGCTATGGGCTATGGTGATAATAAAAGTTTTTTAGTATTATTCTTTTTTCCGCGAAGCGTTTGAGATTAACATGCCGTGAATAGTGCGCCACATATACTAAATACTCGTAAAATTTAAAAAAATATATGAAAAGAATAATCGCTCGTAGTTAAATTATGTAATTATTCGAAGACAATAATGTTTTATGCCTATAGGTACACCTTAAAAATATTCCAAACATATTCAGTGTATGGAAATGAGATTATGTTAATGTACACTCGATTACGTTGTATGTTGCTATTTTCATAAAAAATATTTCCTCAGCCTTTACACTACGAATAAATTCTCGCTACATAATTGCACATTGTTCTTAAGTAATGGCGTTCTCCTGCGTCACAAAAATTAATGAAAGCAATGATATAGTGCTGTATCAATTCCCGTGTACCAATAGTGTCAAGTATGTGTCAAGAAGACGATTTATCAATACTACATCGTACATTACCTGTTCCAGGCCGAAATCATGCACTTCCTGGGTTAGAAACCATGTCATGGCTCTCGTTTTGATCCTAGAAACTGGAATAAATTGTGTCGTTATATTTGCACTTCATATATTGTTCTTGAATCACTATCTTCGACATTAGAAATTGATGCCACCGATTGGCCAAATCGTCCTCTTGAGACTCAGTTTTTCTTAAGTTTCTTTGATCAGGGTCATTTAACAGAAAATTCTTCCGGTTATCCAAAGCACAATTAATGTCACTAGCGTAAAAACACACGGAAATTTTTTTCTAGATCTGTACAACAATATAGCACCAATAAAATACTGGAAAATTGAGTGAACACACAAAAAATCACCATAAATCCAGCACGATTTTTATCTCGTAAAACATGGGTGCTGAGGGAATGAATCTTACCTTCACTTTGATATTGTCACTGCCCACTGAAAGGATTTTCAAATAGCCACATCGAATAGATTGATGAAGGAAATAACTATACCACAGGAAACATATAATACTATACATATATGTTTATTCCTCGAGGGAGAGGCAATGGAAATCCGTGAGACTTTGGTCGTAGAGAAATTGAATAATTAGTAGGTACTCATTTCCTTCCATTAAAGCACCGCTATTCTAGATGAATATTAGAATCCATTTAAACACTTTTGAAACAAACATTCAATCAGTAAATTGTTGACTAAATCACTAATTTTCACTGAAACTGTATCACTTCTTACTTAAACTCAGGGTTGAAAACATTTGACTTCTGGGTAAAATACCTTGCTAGTATTGACAACCATCACTTTTGTTTGACATCACATCTAAATCTAGCACATACTTCGTGAGAAGTGATCAAGTTGTCACTCATCTACTCCATGTTACGAATAACGGACGGTGAACAGCGAATGACCGACACCGGCTGCCCTGGCAATCGACACAAAATAAAATTCTGACTCGAGATGCTGGAACGTGAAGCTGCACTCGACGGCAGTTCGTGGGAGGCATTTGATGCGAGCGAAGAATATCTTCAAAGGCCGCCCGGACTGCGCGACGCGGAATTCTATTTCTTAACCACGAAGGTCATTACTCGTGCTTACGAAATACTTGAAAATGAGAGAATCAGTATCGACTCTAATTTCGTCATCGTCAGTCCAATCCATCTACAGTCCTTCAAATACTAGTCCAGTCTAATTCAATTATTTTCTTGCTGCAACTCTCCACCCCGTTTTTCTGTCGACTGTAATTGAACTTAGAATTCTGTTTATTTTTTCAGGAGTTTCCCTTATCTGTTTGCTTAAAATGTCATTTATTACTATGATTACGACAGTAGTGCATGACAACAAATTACGTTCAGCGCATTCAGTATGTTGCTTGAGTTGCTCGTTCTACTGAAATTCTTTGCCTTAAGTTCCTTTTGGCGACTTAACTCTACCAAATCCTGCGAAAGGTACTTACTTATTTCTACACCTTGCATTTGACTAATTGTATTTTTAACCACATTTTAAAGTATCGATGTGATTCCCAAATTTTCGATTATATTTTCATCTGAGGTAAAATCATGATAATGGAAATATCTACTTTCGAAATTATTTATTTACCAAGCACCTCAAGCAGCAAATTTCTATTATATTAAAAAATAATTGGATGTAGTTCTGAATGAACTATGTCTAATTACACAATTAGTTTCAGGCTTCACTTTGCGAATATCTTTCTTTGCAAAAAGAAAGACAAAAACTTTAAATAGTGTCGATGCAGTCTTTGGTCCGCGGAATCTAGCTACTCTGTTGGGCGCCTTCGGTGCGGGGGTTTGTCGCGATTGGTCTATTCTATTGACATTGACATTCCGACACTTCAGCGGACCTGAAGAAGCCAGATGGAACGCGGGCGAAATATTGTCCAGAAAGATGTATAGACGCGGAAGAAGACCCGAAAGTTAAATATCTTCAACTTAAAATAGTATTTATCCAGGCATATTTATTAATTCTGATCAAGGATTCAACGGGTCACCTTGAAAATGACGCTGACGTGTTTAAACCTTGGTCGGTATTAATAAATTTGTAAAAAACAATCAATATAATTACTAATAAATTTTTATAATTACTTTTTAGAATTATTACAAATAAAAATCAAGGTGTAATAGAAATAGAAAATACAGATACATATAAACTCACTGGTAAATATATTAGGGTCAATAAAAATGAACTAGCTATGGCTTAACCTATCCCTCTCTATTCTCTTACTGGTTGGCGAAGTCGATGATTACTCGCCCTCTTCTATGTTGAAGCGAATAATTTTAATAGCTTTGTCTAATAGCTAGCATAAGTTTCTACCCAGATTTCAGGAAATGCAAATCGAGAGACACATCTGCAACATTTCCAACAAGTTGTGGGAGCTCATTGAAAGGTCATCAAGTGTAGTGTTTAAGTTGAAATTTTCTCACGCTCAGATATCCTGACATGCTTTAATCCAGGCGTTTCTGTGACTTGCAATTATATTTTAGTTTGAGTGATGCAGTGTGATTCCTTCACTTTATCCGTCGAACACACTATCATAATTTTATTAGCTACTTTGCTCAATATGATGTTAACTAACGAATGTGTGAGAGGATTTTAAATGAAATACATCTTATAGCTATCATTGTACTCATGCGGGAAGGGCACTGAACTCATACATCACGGTGACCATAAGTCAAAGTCCATGCTAAAATGCACAATTACAAAATTACATTCATATAATACAAAAGTAATGTCATTTTCACCCCAAGCAGAAATGAAAAATGTATATTAAAATATGGAAATCAAACAACGCTACCTGCCGTTACCATTTACATTATTGGTGGCTTCGATCACAGATATTATTAATTTTTTAATGCGTTCTTGACGCCTTCTGGAAAATAACTAGCTTCGAATTTACTCTTGAGTACGCTTCAGCCTACCCTGTGATAGCGATTCCCATCCCAGGTCTTCCAATAGCCTCAACACCTTGTAAGACTTATCATAACATAATGAACTCAGCTGCTTGATTCCCCTACTTTTCCTGAAACAGAATTGGTCTCATCCAGGAATTCTTCCATCTCCTGTTCCATCCTCCTGGATAAATCACCTTTATATCAATGCTACGTCAGGGATATGATAGCCTGTTGACGGGACATGATTTAGCATTTTTGATGCAAAATAAATTAATAGAATAATAAATAGTAGGTTCATTGTAGTAGTAAGCAAGTAGTAGGTATTAGTTTACAATATAGCTACGGCTCCTGAATTAAAAAAAATATTACGCGGTAGAACTTCAGTAATGAATAACATGAAGCATGTTCACATGCAAAATGTTTTTCCCAGCCAACTTTAGTTTAAATTCTTTACCATTAATTTCATTACGGTATTTGTTCAGTAATTTTAGGAAAATTAATTTTATTTAAACCTCTACCATAATCATTGTGCACTCTTGGTGTTATTAACGAAATTATGTGTCATATTATATATATTATCAACAACTTTTCTGCATTCTTCACAATATAATTATGGATTGTGACTGAGTAGATGGAAGCAATCTGAGGAGGCTCAGTCACAATATTTGAGTGTTTCATCAGTTTGTCGCGACGCTATGAAGACAGAAAGAAATGAATCTAATCGACTGAAACAAGAATGATCAACAGGCAGTTTAATTAAGCTGTTAATAATAGCATACGGACCAAGCTTAACAGATTTATTGCTTTTCTAGTCTCCTTATATACATTTTACGCTCACACGTACTACAAAATCGAAAAATGATCGTATCGCATTCCTCAAGTTATAGTTTGCTCTCCTTCATCTCGGATATTAATGGTACATACTTCCAAGTACCGATATTTATGTTCAGAGAAAATTAATTTAAAAATGCCAAAGCATAAGAAATGATTCGTTTGACCTTAGGTGATATAATTGAGCGCGGAGTCAAGACGCCCTTAACTGCAAGCTGTTGGCACGTCGCGTCCTCTGGTTGGCTGTAAGGTCACGTGTATAGCCCTGGGAATGGGTGTGCATCACGGAGATCACGAGAGAGGCGATGGAAGGCACCAGTCTACAGGTATTCGCACCAATTCTGTAATTTTTGGGGAAAATCCGATTCGAAATGCGGGGAATGTTAACACAAACCGTTGTATACGCCCTCCTACTTAGGAGGGAAATACCACAACCATTTAAAAATGTAGGCAACAAGAAACGATGAATTTATAATACCCCTTCTTTAACCGAGGAATTAAATAATGGCATTAGTTACTAAAGATATTTTATGTTCTTTCCTTAGAACGTGAAATTGTTCAGAAATACGTGTAGATACTTATATTATTTTTTTTAATCTTCCATAATTTTTCTTTTCTTCTTTAATAGTTTTAGTCTAACTTTACTATCAGGCGAATGCCCTGATAGTACCGAAATTTTATGAAAGTAACTATAATAAATTTATAATATTGACTAAAGAGCTAAGCGAACTTTTCAAAGCTTGTAAATATACTGTGATAATATTCATCAGAGAGAAAATTTTATATGAGAGAATGTGAATTAATAATCATTTGATTTTTTCAATAGCAGCTGCTAAAATTCCATTGAGTCGCTAAAAGTTGAAATTATGAACGAACAGCAAACGCTGAGATACTGCCTAGCAAATTTTTATGTTTTCTGACGGACAATTGGCTACAAACATTAGAAAGGGAGAATGCAGGGACGTTTCAAGAACTAGGAAAACCGTGCAAATATAATACTTCCGTAGTTACTTGCACCTTCCCAATTCAATGCTCATAGGCATATTTTGCTCAGGCTCACAAAACTCCACATATTGAATCGTCAGTTCCTACATGTGCTCAGTATTTCGTAGTGGCTGATTTACTTGACGTATTTAATGAATTAGTATGGGTACCTGATCATTTATCTTATGCCCCTAGCAGCTGAAATTACTCTAGAAATGCGCGTTGAAACTTATTAATATCCGGACTTTCTCCAATATTCATCATTTTTGAGATTAAGGACGTTCGGTGGTTTCACTCAACATAAGAGAATTCGACGAAACTTGCTGGAAGCATTACGTATGTTGTCTTAAATCTACCTGATTTTTTCAGAATTATTTACCGCTGATTTCTTAGGATATTTCATGTGGAAGTGGGCATGAAATCACATGGGTTCTTATGGGAACACAAGGTACGAGTAGCTTAATTCATCAAAAAGAACCTTTTTCTAGTTAAGAATAAGAAAAACAAAAATAAGAAAAATAAAGTATATCAAATGATTCTCATACATTATTCTATTGATGATTTAAATTATTTTTGTTTTTCTTATTCTTAACTAGAAAACGTTCTTTTCGATGAATGAAGCTAGTCGCACCTCGCGTTCCCAAAAGAACTCATGTAATTTCATGCCCACTTCCACATCAAATATCCTGAGAAATCTGCGGTAAATAATTCAGAAAAAAATCAGGTAGATTTAAGACAACATAAGTAATGCTTCCAGCAAGTTTCGTCGAATTATCTTAAGTTGAGTGAAACCACTGAACCTTCTTAAAACAAGCTGCCAAGTGTTGGAATATTTACCTTGCCAGACTACATGTCATATCAGGAATTCCGTTGGTTAATGCGTGAATGGACACGGACTACATTGGAAAAACTTTAACGTAGGCGGCGGAATCATAGAGGACGTATGTGCGTGATCTACGAGCTATCATTTACTATTAGATTTCTCCTGGCTACTACTCGGCGATATGAATTATTCTTCGTACTATCGCAGAGTAGGGATTTAGCCCTACTATGTGGTACTGTTATGTACTTGTAGATGATGCCAAGTAATGAAACGCGTTATATCAGAAATGAAATGCCCCATGTAAATGGCCTAGTGGCTGTTTTTGTGGTGAACTTAAATAAATAAATCAGAATGGAAATTAAAACGTATAATTCTCACTGGCATATCTAGAAAATCTGCCCCACCACAATTGCCCGCAAACTGCTCACCATTTGCGTAGATCCCCTTGAAGTTTTCATTTGTCGACAGAACTGCGATAGGACTAGAGGAAACATATTTTGGGTTTCTTAGAAAGATAGGCGGAGACACAAAACTTCCTGGATTTTAGCACTTCTTCATGATTTTGAAAAAAAAAGCCAATTCTACAACTTTTTAAATACATCGTGAAACAGAATCTAACTTTTCCTAAAACATTTGTTACCTCTCTCTACCCTCATCTTCTATTAATCCAGTGGGCGGGCACTTGTTGCGTTACGTAGTGTAACTTCAGTTTTCGAGGAATGATGCAAAGGCAGCGTAGCCCTCTTCAACTCACTTACTGGGAATGATCGCTCAATTTTTCGAGCGTTCGAGATGTGGGTGTGGAGGAGGATGGAGAACGGAATGGAGATGTGGGTGTGGAGGGTGGACGAAAAGGAAGACAAACGAGGAAGTGCTTGGTGTCGTTGATGAGGAAAGGAAACTTCTGGATGAGATTGGGGGAAGCAGGGTAGCTTGTAGGAGGAGATAATGAAGGATGATGGATTGCTCAAGGCAGTGATAGTGGGCGGGCAAGCAGGAAAGGGGAAGAAATAGAATGGGTTTTATGTACGGGATGAAGAAGGGTAGGACTTACGCTGAGATGAAGATGGAAATTTTAAAGGTAAATAGAGGCCTGTTCATGTATATATCTAGAGAATATTTACTTCCATTCTTTTATATTATTTTTCTTCTATTTTGACTTCCATTTTAAACTACGTTAATCGGTAGATTGCTCTGATGAAGGAATGATGCAAACGTAACGTAGCCCGCATCAATTTACTTAGTGTGCAAGAAGATTAATTTTTAAAACTCAACGGTAATTATCTAAGTACCTTGATGGATGTATTAAACCTGTCCAGAACATTTTTAGGTGAACATTCATTATTACGAAATGTATGCCGTGTGCCGTGAGACTACGTGTTAAAATAGCATTGAATTGTAAGACTTGGTGCTTGCCTGGCGTACTATTTGAATAAATTCTTCACGGGATTCCCACCAGGTTAGATGTTCAGCCAGGTCCGACGTTTCAATGGCTAACTCTGCCATCGTCCTCAGGACGTCTCAACGCCCTGAGGACGATGGCAGAGTTAGGCATTGAAACGTCGGCTCTGGCTGAACATCTAACCTGGTGGGAATCCCGTGAAGAATTTATTCAGATAGCATTGAATTGCCAAAAAAAAACAAAATCGGTATGATACATTTTTTCGCTTTTATCATTAATGAGGACACGTATGCAAAGTTTCACGCAAATCTGCGCGTAAACAAAAATCACTCCAACCACCTGAAAGTATCGGTGGGTGGGACGCTAAGTGAAGTATCATCTGAGGAAGGAAAAAAGAGAGGAGACAAACCCGGCATCTGCGGAAGCTTCAGGGAAACACATGTACGAAACATTTTCGGCGCTGCACCAAAGAAAGTAGGAATTATCAAGCGAATATTTTGGAAGGTACTCTGATGAAAATTTAAGGAGGTTCCAAGGCGACTGTGTGAGTCAAAACAAATACTAAATTCCACCTTTTTGTTGAATCGGTTAAAAAAAACTCTACTTTCACTGATTCCATGCGATACCTATTGAATACTAAAATTAAGTTACAAAATGTATGCGTGAGATGTATTAAACCTGTCCAGAACATTTTTAGGTGAATATTCACTTCCGCTATTATTATTATCATCACACTCAGTGGAAACAGTGTGTTGTGCAGACCAATCCACATAGGTCTTTGGGTGAACTGCAGGCTGTCCAGACGAATACGGTGGGACAGGTTGTGGTTCTCTGCGACGAGCAGTGCCCTGCTGGTGGACATGACGTGCGTAGAAGCCATTCGGTATCTGGACCTAATTGAATCACCGGGAAGAAACTCACCAGGCGAAGATGTTGGTTTAAAAAAAATTAGACGCAACTGTTGCACTGCGCGAATAGGTTTACCCCAAAAGAAAATTTGTAAGAATATTCCTGCAAGTTAGATTCAATTTTAAAGTTTCCAAACATTGCGATTGCACAAATAATGTGGTAGGCAGTCACGCGCATGGGTGCGAAGATATATGCGAAAGACGGTGATTTTTTCATGGCGAACTTCACCGTCTTTGGTGTACAATTTTAAAGTCACAGCTCGCTAGTTGTGAGTGCAAATTTTAATGATAGTTCTCATCGGTTGTAACTAGAGGTCTGGTGGACTGCATGGGGGTCACAGAGCTTTTGTCATTCAGAGAACAGGCAGAATTTTTATTTCTGGATTCAGATTCCAATAGGCAGCTGCACCGGCATTAACGAGATTTTTATGGTGGCTAAAACTCGTAAAAAGTTCATTCGAACGAGCAGCTGATCAAGCTTTGCTATCATAGCCTTGATACTTCCTGGTAACACAGGTCAAGGTCAATTTCCATCTTATTTTGATCGTTTCGACCCTACTAAGAATTAGTTTGCGTGGAATGATAAGGAAAATTGCCCGTAACAATGAACGTACATACCCATCACGCCATCCCCTAAGACTATTAATTGTTTGAAGGTCGGGAAAACTGGCTCTCTTTTAACAATTTACTCCATAATGCCCTATCATTGCATATATTGACAATTAATGCCATAAAAAATTGCCCACTTTGAGATAGACAGCAAAAATCATTCCAAAAGTTGTGATGATAAAATTAGAGCCGACTGAGTAGCGTCTCTTCCATTTAAGGAGGTTCCACCTAGTAATGACGAAAAGCTGGTCCTCTATCTGATATGAACAACAACATCCTACCTTTTCAAGCTATTTTATTCTATAATTGAACTTGAAATTATATGGTGTACAATGGGAGAATGGGAGTAAAATGGGGGAGAATAGTATTTTTCCATAAAATGTAAAAGCCATTTTCGCGGAAAACTGTTAATAGGAAGCAAAACTTCCAGGGAAATTGAATAAAAATCAAATATAGTCATCTTAACAGCTTATTTTATGAGATACTAGCCAATAACTACGATAATTGAAGTCAAAATGTGGCAATTTCATAGAAATGGCGCTGCCTTCGACTCATATGGCTGGAAAAATGTGCACATTAAAATATATTCGCGGAATAATCGGCATATTTGGTGTATGTGGTTCTCAATAATTAACGCATGTTTTCACCAAAAGCAAGGGTTTAAACCAAATAAAGAAAAAGGTGGAGTTTAGCATTTGTTTTGACTCAGTCGCGGTAGAACCACCTTATTGGCAAAGAAAACCTCCCTCGCTCTCCCCAACGGCGAGCTTTTGCCTAGGAAAACTAGGAAGCCTAGGAAAACTAGGAAGCCTAGGAGGGGGATGAAATAGAACACGTTGAGGCTGTTCTGTTTAGGAAGCCATGGAAAATAATTCCAATTTCGTAATAAAAAGTACAGTGGGTACTTTTATATTTCATTCATAAGTCTACTTATCTATTTTATTGAGTAAGGGTACGTGCTTTTTAATGAAAAATTAAAAATTATGTTTGTTTTTTTGTTGAATTACCAAATATTGAATCGAATTTGAATTGAAAATTGAATTAAAGAGCCTTACCTCTTTTTAAATTCTCTGGGCCCTAAGTCTTTAAGTCCGGGCCTGGCTCTCTCGGAATTTTTTGTAAGTAACCACACGATTCGGAAACTTATTTGCTACGACATTAAATATTGTTATTGGGCCATTCAATTCCAGTTTACGTTTCTCTCTGTTTACACCTCCACTAACTAATGACAACGCGCACCACACTAACGGGCCACTGGTGGTTTTGACTAAACTTCCTCTCTAAATTATTCCAGGGAGGTCCATTTCCATGACCTAGATACAACAACACCAATATAGTTTTACGAATGCGAGAAATTCACAGTGAATAGCATCATCCGCTCCAATAAGGATTAAAACCCCTGTAATTTTGCGCCTAATGCCCTTTGAATTCCACTTAACTTTTCGCCCAACATGTTCGAGAGGCATGAGGGCAGAAAGAAAGAGTGATTTCGTCATGGGAGTGTTTTGGAAAGCAAACCATTCCAACGTTAAAAGTTTGCATTGTTTCTAACAGTCATTCTATCTATCTATTTTGAGGAGGCTTAAATTTAGCTCAGTTAAAACTAATATTATCAGTTACATATTTCAATAAAAATGTCAGCAATTTATGTAGACTTTGTGCATATATGCAGGGTAAACGCAGGTGGAATAGTGCGGCATCGTATGTATTCGGTGAGACTAGCTCACTCTGTCTCATCCAGCCTTGTGTAAACACCTGAACTGCGACAGAAAAGTCATATTAATGAAATATACCTTGAACTGTAAAGAAACTGAAATTGTTCAGCCGTAACGTCGTATTAGTCCCAAACCGTATTGGAGGGATTTTTTTGGATTGCTTCCGAAGTGCATGACATGCGGTGTAAATCTTGTAATTGATTTAACTCTCTTGATTATTACTTCCATTGCATTCAATTACTCAACCTTTGATTCGGGGAAAGAAATAACCTAGTTAGGATATAATATTATTCCACAACATCTCGCCTGATTCCTCCCTGTTTGTACCTAGTTTGGAGTTGTGAAGGAATTTAATATGAGCAAAAATGTGGGTCCATGATGATGATATCATGATGAAATACTTTGAACATTGTTTTTCAAGTGTCAAATAATACGTACTCTACATTTGGACTGGGGAAGGCATCAGTTGTGTTTAGTGAATGCGGATTTCATTGTTCAAATGCTCTTAAAAACTTGATGATACCAGTGAATGAGAGGGTAACACAAATATGTTTTCAGTTAAAAAATTTATAATAGTTGGGTCTAATAACTTTCGTGTGTTTCTAAGCCATGTGAAACACGTGACAGTGTTAAAAACACGTGGCGGAAGGAATTTAGGCGAAGGAAGGCGAACCGGTAGTTATTACGGAATCATGAGAAGTCAATCTTAACGCATATCCGGTTGAGAAACAAGTTCCGAGTTAGCAAAATTAAAAAAAGAAAGGTTTATTGCCGGCGATTGAAGGAATCAAATCGTGAGCAAGACGAGACGAAGGTGTAAAAACATGAGTAAATCATATACCTAAGAGACTTCAACTTCTCCTCTCGTGATTCCACTGGGATGCTGATCTGGAGTTCAGCAGTTATTTTTTCGTTAAAATTAACGAGATGATCGCCAATTTTAAATAATGTACACTCACATTTTTCTGTTTACCGACTATGAATGAATGAAATTAAAATTAGCGGTGCATGCAGTGGAAAAGAATATCGGTCAATAAGCAATTGAAGCATACATTCATACAATCGGCGACTGACTTTTCTATTTTATAAAGGAGATGATTTAAAAAACTATTTTTTCAGTTTCATCTCTTGGTCCGAAAAAATATGGATATTTATGGAGTAAAAGACCTGAATTTTGCCACCTTGGACTTGTATTTTTTTTCCGAATCTATCAGCATTCGGCCTCCTTTTGAGCTGAACTCATTCCGTTCCGAAATGAGTCTGTCTGGAAGTAACCGTCGTGGGCATCGCTGCTGTCCAAACGTTGGTATCTCACGCGGAAGAGACGGGGGATGGAACGCCAATGCCACCCGGTGCGGTGTAGCAACCGCACCGAGCCAAACCGGGCGCCCAGCCCTCATATATAGTGTCTTTGGGATAGAGAGGCAATAAAAAATAAAACATATAAAAATGAAATGAAATATGAAATGGCAAGCGATCTCCAATGAATCCAACATGTCGAGTGCCCCCCCCCCCCACCCTACATGCCCCCCACACACACACACACACAGGAGGAGGATCAACGTGTGACAAACGACTCCAAGGATCTGGTTTTCCGTTGAACAGGTTACGTTCTCGCAATTTTCATAGCTCTTCGACGGAATGTTGCTAACCTCCAAACATCTCCGAAGCCGTTTTCCTCCTCCGTACACCTATTCCTCGGGCATCCCATCCAATTGAATTTTACCAGGGAAGGAGTGGAGGAATAGGGTGTTGGGGGCGGGAGAGGGGGAGTGGGGGTAGGAAACACACGGGAAGAAAAAGATTCGCGTGTATAACAGGTTGTGGTTCTCCTTTAAAGTTGCATTTAATATTGTTCAACCTTCCCCTCAAACTCCTCCCTCCCCCTTTCCCGTGCAGAAACTGCACCTTTCTCTCTCTCTCAAGAGTCAAGGAAGCTGGGAGCGACCACTTTGTTACCCGTGCGGACCGGACGACCCTCCTTCTCCCACCACCCTAGTCTTTAAAGGCTGACCGTTCCTCACCCTACCTGCTAACTTCGAAGGGGATGATTATTCTCGGATTTCTCAACTTATTCTCCCTCCCCCCGCGTCCCTTCAACCTAGACCACCTTTAGAGCAGGCTTTATCACTCGGCACCCACCCCAACTACGCACGTCCTCCCCACGACCAACCTCTTTGTAAAAAAGTTGTATGTTTCTATCACACCCTCTCCCTCCCCGCCTACGTTTAAAACAACACCCCCCCAGCCCCTCCCCCCACCGTTCCCCTATCTTCGGCTACAACCCCCGCTTCGTGGCTTTATATATACCCGCCGCGTCTATCCCGAGGGTGTTGGATAGCTGCGTTGTCGTCTTCGGAGCTCGGGTGCTTGTTCCAGTTTTCCTAGACAAAAGGGGGGACAACCGAGTTCGTGGGAGACACAGCGGTCGCATCTCTGTCATCTCGCCCAGCGGCAGCCATGGCTCAAGTGGTGGGAAAACTCATGTCCGACTACCAGAACACGATGGATCGAGGAGGTAAGGGAAGAAGAAGAAATGTCCCACTTGGGTGTCTAGAGGAATTTACAAAAAAATTCTTACCGAGGAAAGAGAAAATATTTCTGGTTCTCCTGGCGAATTATTCACGGGTTTCCCACCGGGGTAATGTTTGCATGATGGCCGAGGTTTGTATGGGAGACTTTCCATTCATCGTCAGGGCTATAATATTACCCAAAGCGCTGATGATTATGGGAAAGTCTGCCATCGAAACGCCGGCCATCGCACTGGCATTAACCCGGTGGAAAGCGCGAGAAGAATTCACTTGAGGAAGGATAAGTTTTTGCCTTCCCTGGTGGAACTCTAGTGAGACACGACATTTTTGTATGCATCTGGACCGAAGTAATCTCATCAATGACTATCGTTTTAAAGTCATAAACTCGAAATATTGTTTATTTTAAATTCAAACCGTCTGTCAAATTTTGGACGAAATGAGATTCGAATAGTTGCATAAGATGAAGTCATTAGAGGCGAGACGATATCTAAGGCTAATTACATTAGTCTGCATGATATCAGATGACTGAAAACTAGTTAAATGATATTAGCTAACTTTGATATGTTGATTTCAGAACTGTTCTTAGTTTTCTTCTATCACTTACAGTTTTTTCAGAATGGACCCATTTTAACGTCTAAGATTTATTGATAAGTTAATTAAATGTGCCAGTGGGTAATTATTGTTCGAGGGATATTTCTCAATACAAGCTAATGAGCCTTAGGTTGGATCAAGCTAATGAGTCTTAGGTTGGTACAACTGCTGCTATTGTTGTGTGACCTGGGAAGTGTTATTCATCCTTCACTCATTTTTTCTACAAGAATTGTCATTGCGTGAGGAAATGTTAATATAACTGTGCTTGCAGTATTTAAAATCTTGAAACCATAATTCTTATTTTGTGTAAAAACCTGGCGTGAAAGAAAAAAAATGCAAGTCATATTTAGAATCAACACGAAAAATTGATTCAAGAGCACCTATTTTTAATAAATCATCGGGCAAAAAGTTTCAAAATGCAGACTGGTGTTATCAATGGGAGAATTTTAGCAAGGCGGGAATGAGGGGTTAAAAGGATAGGGATGCTAGGAGGTGGGAAGATTTGGATGTACCCGTAACGAAGTAAACTGTTTTCTAGCCATTTTACCATTTCGAACTTGTTTTTTTTTTTCAAATTCTAAGAAATATGTTCAAAAGGAGAAATTTTTTGAGGAAAGAGAAATACAACTATTAACTATTATGTTACATGAGCCGAATCAATGACAGAAATCGCCCGAAGAAATTTTTGTGATTGTAGAATTCCAGATTGATATAGCATATTCAAACCGTTGCCACAATAATCGGCGTACTAGCCAAAATCATCATTCAAAACGATTTATTTTCAAGCTCGGAGCACGAATTCAGCATATGATATTTTTACTTGAAATTTTAAAGCTCAACCCGTTAAAGTTCATTTTAATAACTAAAATAAATATTTGAGTATTTTTGATAAGTATTACGACATAAAAGTCTTCCACTTGGTCACGTCTGATATTATAGCGGATATTTTTTTATTTAAACCTACTAAATATTTTTCCTGTGACTCTTTTCTATAACTTTCTCAGAAGATATTTTGCATTAGCTAAATATGCCACAAAGAAAATCTAGAAATTATCATTATTAATACGAATAATACCAAAATATGCCATGAATTAGAATTTTATTTATGTATTTTTTAAGCATTACATTTTAATTAGATGACTCATTCTGCCGCTGCTGTCTTCACAGCTCTCTTCTCACAGCCCTTTTCATTTAGCCATCATCTTGCTTCCGAAATATTTCACTCAGTGAATCCTTCTTCAAACTTAATTTTTGGCCTTCTTAGTAGTGCCTTTCGCAGAATTTTTTCTTGGGCCACTATTAATCTTTTTAAAATAATTCTTTGTCCACCAATATCATCCGATGCGTCTAAACATCTCGGATTCCTCGCTACTTTGGCAAATGATATCATCTCCATCCATCGTCCATCTTCTTCTAGATCCACGTGTGGAGGATTGGCCGTTGATGAGTTCACCATTTCCCACGGCGGCCATATGCCTGTTCTACTTGTACTTCGTCACCCGATTGGGCCCGAGACTCATGAAGGACAGGAAACCTTTTCAAATGCGGCCACTGCTTCTCCTATACAACGCTTTCCAGGTCTATTTCAGCTGTTGGATGTTTAAAGAGGTGAGTACCGAGACTAAAGTCCTTTAGAGTAAGTGTAGCCTTCATTACTTCCGAGTTTCGTGAGTCGAAGAGCGAATTCGGAAACTTTATTGTGAGCTTGTTGTTGCCGTGAGTGAGAGAGTACCCATGAGATCAATTTAAACGGAAGTAAAACAAGCATGTGAAACACGGACGCACAGACGCAAAATTGATAATTGAAATTTAGCAAGCCATTGATACGCAATTGCTTAGCGACGGGAAGGAGAAATTAGCGTTCCGATCTATTTAGTTTGTTCCTCCATTCACTCCTTATTTCTAGGCAGTTCATTACTGTTCTTTCAAACGATCGCAGTACACCGGCATGAATATTTTATTAATAAAGTGCCTCAGTAAATAATTTTCACAAGAATACAGTTTTTAATGGAATTCCGTGCAACTGATAATTTTCCTTATCATTTTTCCTTATGTGATTTCCTCCAGTTTTGCGACCGTTCCAGGAGGGAGAAAAATTGAGGAAAACAGTCGCGTGAAACCCGTTTATTATATGTTTTATTCTCATAAAACGGTTTGTTTCACACCAGTTTATTTCTACCATTATCATGCCTATCCATGGGTTCATGGTATTGATCTCTTTTGACTCATGGCTTTACGACTGAACGATAGCGATGTGTCTTGCATTGTTGTGGATAGTGGTAACATTTTGCTTGAGATAAATGCACTGCGTGTGGTGGGTATATCGTAATCCGTTTGTGCCTTATTATCAACGTCTCTCTTTGTTTTCATGGGTATGTAACTCATAAACGGTCTGTAAATCCACGCCACAGATCCAGGGCGAGTCATTTTACAATTTATTTTTCCGAGAGAATGGAAATAGTCGCATTTATTCCTATTTATCTTTAATAAATAATAATTGCGACTCAGTTGAGTACTGTTCGTCACTTTATTACAAGCATTACATGCCTCCAAAATGTAGTCAATCCACGGCTAATTCTGAATCTAACTCTTACGCAGGTAAGCGCTCTAATGACTCACCGTTGTGAAATTAAGAGCAGGAAAAAAATTAAAAATTACATTCCCTGGTTAATCGAGCTCCTATTGTTTAGTTGTGTAATGTTATCACATTAAGCAAATTCGACTGATTTATAAATGCAAGCATATCGAGATTTGTTATATTTTAATGAATCAACAAGATTAATTCAAGATAACTTCGAAAAATAGACTAATTAGTGCCTATCTTCCTGTGCTAAAATGTATTATTTGCTTCGAAGAGGAGAAGTTATAGAATGAAGCTAGTTGGGATTTTTGGACCATATTGTCCTCTTATTTTTTCCATTAATTGCTTTAACATTACCAATCCATTGCAAAAGGCGTACCATGGAAGACTCCTGGTATTCAGTCACTGAATGACGCTACCTACAATTGATATGATCTTTAATTCACCCAAAATGCACGAAAATACGAATTTGATCATTCGATTTTTGCGTATGTTTAAATTGAAATTGAAAATTTTAATTCTGAGTAGTTCCACGTGGTCTTAGGATTCCGTATTTAGATTTAAGACTTTAAGGCTAAACGGAGTCTGCAGAAACGAGTTAAGCGGGATGAAATGGTGTTCATTTGTAATTTGGTTACGTATATCCTATGTTAGCGTGATTTTTAAAACCAGGGCACTAATAGAATTTCGACAACCGTTTTTTTTTTCAGGGATTGATGTCTGGATGGTGGGGCAAGTACAGCTTAAAGTGCCAGCCCGTTGACTACTCGAAGGATCCAACGGCAATGAGGGTGAGACTGAGGGATAAAATTATACAATTTATAATCTAAGGAGAGCGCTCAAAAACAAACCTTTTTTTAACCACTTTCTTTCTCTTATCCGATTTTCAGATGGCAAATGCCGTGTGGTGGTTTTACTTTTCTAAATTCACGGAGCTAAGTGACACGGTAAGAGAACAAACTAGTTCCGTGACTTGACCAGACAACCTTTTTCTGTTCAACATCGCTGTAATTGTCGAAGTTGTCAACTTTATTTGACACTCTCTCCCTTTTTTTCAGATCTTCTTTGTTCTCCGCAAAAAGAACGATCACGTAACCGTGTTGCATCTTATTCATCACGGAGGAATACCGATGGCCTGCTGGTTTGGGACCAAATTCGTTCCAGGTATTAATATTTTTGGTATTTCCGTCAATTTAGTTTTTGTGGTTACCGAGAAGGTAAATGAAGTTAAACGATATTCGTATCTTATCCATCTTTTGCTTATCCGGTCGCCCTTATTGAAGATGATCAAGATCGTATCGATAACGTACACCATTCGTGACCAGTGATTACTGTAAAGCAAACTTCCCCCCTATATTCTTTATTGAAGATACATAAGAATAGCCGATTGAATTTGGATAGTCAGATTGGATAGTTCAGGTCAACTCGAATTTATGTTCAATATAAATTCACCAGCTAATTAAGCCCCCCATTTTAGTGAAAGTGTTACAATGTCCAGATTTTAGAGCCACACAACAAACAGAGGAGCTGTCATCGCATTATAGAATTTCATGATCGCCTCCTTTTTGACTAAATCCAGTAAAGTCCCTTTTTTATTGTGCTACCATATACTGGAAACTCTGTGCAGCATATTTTCTCTACGCCGTGTTCATATGAGGATAGGTCTTTGCAGCATAGATAATTGAAGAGATGGAATTGTCTCGTGATGATTTCTGCAAATTTCATGGGCGTGAGCCTATGGGTAGTATGAAAATCTGCATTCGTAACTTACACAAGCACGGTTGAAGTGCTGTTTTTGGATTCGGTCTCTCGGGCTGTGGCTTCCTTTAAGTCCTCTTTTCCCTTGAGTTTCTACCTTTGATGAACTGCAAGGGCATATTCTATTTCCCTTTAACCGTCCTAAACTTTCCACGAGAATTAGGAAACCTGGTGGTCTATTGTTCGAAACACCGTGATAATATAACCGCATGCGAGAATACTAATTTTATCGCATGATTTTGTCGACTCTGTTTTCTTGAGTCGTCACATCTTGTCCGAATGCGATAACTATTACTTGGAAAGCATAGAATAATTGTGTAGCATGCGATACTACTACGACATCATACGACAGTTATTATCACGGAGTTTCGGGAATCAACCCTCTGGGGAGCGTAGTGGTCTGCGCATTGTCCCGGAAAACCAAAAGCCCGTTGTTCGAATCCCGGTTCATGCCGAGTTTTTCCCCTGGGCTATCTCTACGAAGAGATGAACTTGTTCAATCACAAATCTCTCGCGGAATTTACTTTCCTTCTTAACGCGATAATGCAATCAGGATACGGTTTCCTGTTTCAAAAGGACAAAGCGTTGGCAATTCTTCCATGTTTTCTTTTTTTTCCTTTCTCCGCAGGTGGTCACTCCACGCTGTGTGGGATGCTGAACACCTTCGTCCACGCCGTCATGTACAGCTACTACTTCATCTCCGCTCTGAAGCCCAGGTGGAGGGGATACCTCAAGTTCAAGAAGTGGGTCACCCTGTTGCAGCTCGTAAGTACCCAGTCGCCGAGCAACTGGTTATTGATACACGCCAGAGATATGTACATATATGTGTCAATGTCGCGCCAATCACTCGTTTTAGAGACCGGTTTAATCGTATAAACCCGTTCAGCGACTCCGTTAATTGTTAACAGGAGGTATAATCATATTTTTTTAAAACTATCGACGTTTTTTAAGTGAATGGAAGTAAATAAGTACCGGTGGAACTTCTCACTGGAGAGGAAATGCACGTGCCGTTTCAATCCCCTTGAGAAATGTTAGTAAAATAAAACAAGAATCACATTACAAAAAAATCAGGAAATGATTCCGCCGTTACACTTCGTTTCACATTCATTGAATTACTCTTCCGGTATTTAGATATTCTTGAATGAGATGAGTTTTAAATTTTCAACTTCAAACGGCATTTGATCGTTCACCCCATTGAATTACAGAATTATCCTTTGAAGTACCCCTCAATATGCTTCTTCTCTCCATTTCGGCCGTCTAAAGAACCACGTGAAAAAGACCATCGCATTCATTTTCCTTTCTTATTTTCCACTTCTTTTCTAGCTTTCCAATAGTACTTCATTTTCTTTGCTTTTATTATCTTCTCCTCTCTTCCGTCTATGTGTTATTTCTTCTTTCCCTTTCTCAGGAAACCCTCGAATATTTGTTAAATCCTTTAAATTTAGCTTTATCTTGTATTATGCCTTCCGGTATCCTATATCTCTTCCATTTCCTCCTTTATTCCTTGGACCCACTGGTTGCTATTCTTACTCTTATATACATGATAAATAACTCGTTTTGTGAGACAACTTTTGTACATCCTTATTACGTGGCCGAAGAACCTAACTCATTTCATTATCGTATTTGACATGCTTTCGCTTTCTTCATTCTTTCTTCTTCATTATTCGCGTTTCTAAATTCGTCTTTCTCTGTCTTCAGTGGTCCCAGTATTTTTCTCGGAATCTTTCATTCCTTATTCTCAATCTCTTTAATCTCTCCTGACTAAATTTGTCCTCCGTATAATCTAATTTGTTAAAAGTTATTTTTTACAAGACGCATCTTAGCGCTTAGCGTCACTTTCAATTGTGCCTTTGCATTTGATGATCATTTTAGAAGGAAAACTCTCATTATAATGCTGGAATGTTCCTCGATATTTTGCCGCAAACTGTATATATCACATACCGTAATAGGATGGAGTTTGTTGAAGATTTTAAAAGTTAGCTTAGTACTTACTTACTAGAATTTACTCTTCGTAATTGTTTCCTTATTTCAGTGGAGTAGAGTAAACAAACTCGGAAAAGACGAGTCAATGACATAAAATCTGGCCATTATGTGATAGAAAAATGGAACCGTTTAAAATAGGGAGAATTAGGGTCATCGATATGTTAACTCTGGCTATTCATTCATCGAAGTAATCTGCCGGTTAAAGGTAGGTTTTAAAGGAACTCAGAGAAAGCCCTACAGGTTTTTACAAATAGTGGCCCCTATTTACCTATAATATTTCTTTCTTCATCTCAGCGTACCCCTCTATCACGGCCTTGAGCAACCCATCCATCGTCCCTGATTACCCCCTGCAGCCACCTACCCTGCCTCACCCCAATCTCAAAGAGAAGTTTTGTCTCCTCACCAACCATGTCTAGCCACCAACCACTTCCTCGTTTGTCTTCCTTTACGTCCCCCATCCTCCTCCACATCCACATTTCACCACATCTGGCCGTGACAAAAAATGGACTAGGAGGAAATGGCGTAACTTTGAGACGACGTATTAGCTCTGGTCAATTATTTGGCAGATTTATAAATCGATAGGAAAGAGGCTCAATGGAAACGGGAAGATTGCGAGTCGTGACAGATTAACTCTTCTCAAATCGACTGTACGGGGTGGATCTTGCTAAGAACATGGTGGGTTGCGCAAAACATTATCGCTTTTGGTGTGTCTATACGTACTCTGTGACCACAGTTGACAAACCAAGTGTCACCTGAAACGTTCCATGGACAGCTATCACCGGCAGTCCATCGCTTGGACTTGGTGTTCTGATTGAATGCGGTTTTTTTGTTCTTTCCTGGCCACGGCATACTAATATTGTTGTTACAGGCTAATCATTACCTTTTTACCACTGACAGCACCACTTTTCTCACTCTTTCTCAACCTTTTCTAGTGTAATATGTTTCTTTGGATTTTTGAAATAGTATAAGTGTATATTTTATGCGGATTTTAATTCCTTTTGTTCGCATTAGTCACTTGCAGCAGAGTAATTTGCTGCGACTAATGTGTCCCGTTAGTATTGTAAGGGTTAAAACAGTTTTTGTGTACCAACTGAGAAACCTTTGGTGACCAATTTAATACAGGGGCGAGAAAAAACTTAGAATTACGTGAGTTTGTTTAGAATGGGTGGTTAAGTCATTATCAGATTAACTCTGATACTTGGTTGAAAGTTTCCGGGAATTGCGCAGAAAACCATTTCCGACTTGGGATGGTATTATTTTGATGAAAATAATTAGATACTAGAATTAATTAGAACTAGAAATAGCAACTAACTAGATACTAGCAATAATTAGAAGGGGGTGCGAATGAAATTAGCCATTCTCTTACGTTATTTCACTCAGGTCACTTGCAATCGTTCGTTACCTCTCACTGATTTTTTTTCCTCCTCGCATCGCGTCGAAGAGCGAGAAACTTTCAACCGAGTTTTATCATGTTAAGTTAAGGTGGCTGGAGCGGTAAGCGAAGCTGGAGTGTTTGGCCATTGAGCGCACATTTTAGTAATTTTCCAAGTAAGTCGAGCAAAATTATAGAACAGCATTTCATTTAAGTAGGTACAAATAGTTATACGGAAGATCTCACCATACATGCAATAATGGACATGACACAGGTATTATATTTTTCCTTAATTAAAGCATGTTATGACTTGAGTTTTCGGTGCGGTATTCGAAATTTAGACAAAAAATATACATAAATACGTTTGTTCGAATATTTGACTCGGCGTGACAACTTGATATTTGTTTGCAACCATTATAATAATATGAAAAATTTTATTCAGCGTTTAGGAGAAAACATGTACACATGTAATTGAATTATTACGAAAAATATGTCATGTGCCGTAAGGCTAAAGGGTTTAAATTTCATTAACTGCCAAAAATAAAAACTAACCGGTAAAATACAATTTTTCACACTTTAATCTATGAATTTTACTGATAAAAACACGCATGCCAAGTTTTACACAAATCTGTACAATAGCAAAAATCGCTCCAAACCGCCTTAAAAAAGAACTTACTGATAAAAGTTGTTGTTTCAGGCTTGATTTTGTGGAATAACATCATGAAAGAAAAAGACTGGCAATTTTCCACAAGAATATAGTTTTACTCGACCGGTTTCGGTGTACAACACCATCATCAGGACCTGATGATGGTGTTGTACACCGAAACCGGTCGAGTAAAACTATATTCTTGTGTAAATTGCCAGTCTTTTTCTTTCACGAACTTACTGATGTTATTTGTTTTTTTTAATATCCCTCTTTTCTTTTCCGTGTCCGTATCCTTCGTAGGCTCAGTTCGTCATCATCATCGTGCACGCCCTTCAGCTTCTGGTCGTCGAGTGCGATTATCCGCGCGCCTTTGTCTGGTTCATCGCCTTCCACGGAGCCCTCTTCTTCGTGCTCTTCTCCAATTTCTACATGAAGACGTACGCCAGCAAGAAGATCGCGGCCGCGAAGAAGATCGAAGAGGAAGAGCGCAAGCAATCGGTGCATTCCAAGCACTCCTCCACCAACGGCATGCACAACGGATACAGCAACGGGGTCAACAACACATCAGTCAGCAATGGAGTATTGTCGAGGCGGGTGACACAGAACGGGAAATAACACAATGATTTGTCAGCGTTACCTACGTTCAAAGAGACTCTTATAGTTTTGCTACCGGGTTAAAACATATGAGTTATTTCAATCCGGTTAGCAAAGCGTTCTTTGTGTAGTTGACAATGTTATTTTAATTACGAGTGGATGCTGGTGAAGTATCGCGGATTACTTTCTCTCATCGTTTTTGTTGGAAATCGCATGGATTCAGTATTACACTCTTGTACATATTCTTTGAATCCTGAATTTCCTCAACGTCTTACAGAAAAAATATCTGCGAAAAAGGTTTTTTTTTTAATTTCTCATTCACATCGAGCGATAGAGACTGAACAGTATCGTATCCGGATAATTCTTTTGTTTTTCTTGAAAAAATGGCATCCTTCGCTCCAATCAAGAATACTGTGTTGTCGGGCATTGATGCCCAATATGCCATAGTAGATCATATTCTGTTTAATCCAGCAGCAGTTATAGTGTCTCGTTGCTCAGCGGTGGAAAATTCCTACGGCTAGTTATCCAGACAATTGTTTAAAATGTTGGCAAAGTAGACAGACTCATTGGGATCGCGGGCATATTCATGCCAGCCACCGTTTTTTTTTGACCCGTTTGTTTTTTGCCTCGTATCGAAGGGTATATAGCGTATTCCTCTGCACATTTATCGTTCTCATTCGTCATTGGGACTTGAAATAAAATTTCCATTTTCGTTTTAATACTTCCTCGACCTTTCCTAGCATAGAGAGCTAATCCGAAAACAACTGTTTTAAATAAAGATGAAAGGAAGAGTTGTTGCCGCATTTTTCGCGGTAAAGGTATATAGTATGAACTATTCTACACTTTCCCGCTGGTCAAGATCAAATTAAAAATGCAGTCTCAAGTCCCATTTATCGTGGTATAGGTATATAGCACGAACTATTCTACACTTTCCTGCTGGTCAAGGCCAAGTTAAAAATGTAGCCTCAAGTCCAATGCTTACGTGTATGCGCTGCTCCTTACCTCGTACAATTTCCTTTAACTTTCTTTGAGATATGAAAAGAAAGGAAATGCAAATAAAAATGTAAATATTAAGCCAAAGCGAAAGAGAGACTTTTTCCATTTTTATTTAAATCTCCTACTAATCACCGAATTGGCTGAAAAGTGTTTAAAGGTTAATTTTATTAAAAGATTAAGAATCGAACGGTTCAATTCAAGTGCGCTAACAATTGGCTCGACCGTTCAATCTGCAATTAGCTGGCACATCATGCATACTTGTTTGGTTTTTCCTTGCCTTTAAGTCTGCTGAAATTACTCTGAATGCATATCAAGTGATGCGGAGAGAACTTTCGGCATCCAATGGAAAAAGTATCTCAAAACTGTAAAAATTTTTACAATAAATAAAGTGTTAACTTGAAAACTGTTCATTTTATTTAAACTTGATACGAGATGTGTTGTTGTTTTTAATTTTGTGCAGTGTGGCTAGACGCTCTGGAGAGCGGACAGCTTCACTATTGCTCTCCGGCATCGTGAACATTCTAAAGTTAGTAAATATTGAAAAATTCAAGTTTGGTAAAAATTAAATAAAACATTTAAATATTTGGTGACGGATACCAAATAAATACGGCATTTCTAAAATCACATAAATGCTCGCAATTGGCGATGGATGATTTGACCCAATGAAACGAGAGAGTATAGGAGAGAACTTGCTGGAGGAGAGCTGATTTCAAGGGAAAGTAATGAAGCATCGATGAGTTTGTCGTTTCATTTCACAGTCGATGGGTTGAACACTTGAACAGGTCTGTTCTCCATCCACTCAGAATCGTTACGTCTGAATTGAGCGGCAAGAGTCCGGCCGATTCGGAATGGTATGACTAGGAGGTTGGTTAGGAATCGATGAGCTACGTCAGAAGTTTGTGGTTTAAGAATGGCTTGACATTTTATCTGTATCCGTCCGATTTTTCCTCCCTTAAAAGAATGCTTATATCGGCAACCATCACCTTTCTCCCATTTAATGAATGAGTAAATGGAAATTTTCCACTTTTTTAATCATTAGTCCGAAGAAAAATGAATTGAAAAATTTCCATTTTATTATTCAGCATGAAAGAATTCCACCATAATAAGTCAGAAAACATATCTCTCTTCCTCTTACTTCCTTCGATATTTCTTTTTTTAGGGTTTTTAGAAGGAGGAAGGTTGGCACCCAACATTTCCGCAGAGATTATCCTATTCATGTACTTACGAATACCGCGGAAGCCACCTTCAGGGTGTGTAGCACGGGGTGATTCCAGAACAGGCATGAAATACTCATCCCAGTTATAATTCAAACCTCGTACGCTGCTCTGGCTGCTAGGCGAAGGCCAGAAAGCAGTCAGTAGAACAACGCAAGGCCAAGCGAGAAACCAAGGGAGTGCTACGTTAACAAACATGCCAACATGCGGTGTACGGGTTAACTAACTACTAATGGTTAGTTTTACTGACACTTTTAATTCATGGATACTACGAGATACTAACTCGTGCGGAAAATAAAGTCATGCGAGACATTTCAAGCAAGATGAGGCGATGGTAATAGTGGTAAGTTATCAAACACAAGTACAAAATCTAGTCTATCAAGCAACATTCAGTCTCGTCTTCATACCTCGACAGTCATGCTGACTTGCAAATATTATTTTTTTTAAACGTAACATTAGTGAGTATTCCGTACAGGCATTACAAACTGAAAAAATATATGAAACTACCTTACGGTTTAGTGTGAAGACATTCTTGTCGGTTGATCAATTCTGTCGTACCTAGTCTCCCTATCTTTGTTTCGGATGTGAATCTTTAACCTTTTTCGTATAGTATGAAGCGATCTCTGGTTTCACTACTGACGGGTGAAATTAATTGATCGTGGACCGTTAGGCACTCTGACGTACGAGAATGGCTAGACATAACATGTTCCGAGGAAAATACTTTCACTGTCCCCTGAAAGTGCATACTTTTCGCATTTCTATGAAATTCTTCAATGAGCTTATGAGGACTAGCACTTCTTCTTATAGAATATTACTAACTGGCTGCC
Organism: Pyrrhosoma nymphula; assembly: GCA_963573305.1. Lineage (NCBI taxonomy): Eukaryota > Metazoa > Arthropoda > Insecta > Odonata > Coenagrionidae > Pyrrhosoma > Pyrrhosoma nymphula. The sequence continues at coordinate 111,372,566 of OY754330.1, read as the reverse complement.
GTAACGGACATTCAGACGGATTCAAGTTCTAATTATTGCTAACCATGTTATACGTTAGGTTTGGTGTACAGGTAGGTTATATGACGTCTGAGATATAAAGGCTGCATAGGGTGACTACTTCTTGTGGAAACTGCGTCGAGAACTTAAGCAACAGGCGTTGAAGTCACCGAGGAGCTTATTGTACTAAACTATGGTATACTTTGGTTAGCTGTAGGATGGTTAGATCTCGTATAGGTTGGTAGCAAGAAATAGTATCATTGGCTTGTCTGAGTGTTTGATCGGTAGAAAATAGTGGTACTTTCTCTCTCGGAGAGAATTCTAAACTTGTAAGTGTATAATTTCAGCAGTAGACTTGGGTTTGCAGGTGCGTCAACTACCAAGTTTATAATTCACCGATATACTTAAGGGTGGTTTAACACTGGCTAGTTACTTCCATAGGTATCCACTTCAAGATTTTCCTCAGGATTTTACTCTGACGAAACTTTTTCACGAGTTAGTGCAGAGGTGCTTGCTGTTTACACTGGCAACAATACGCTTCTGCATGCGACTTGCCGAAACTTTTAAAAGTTCTGCAAGCAGACTTGCAGAGCTATTTATACCTGCAATGCACGTCGAAAATCGCTTGCTGCAAGTGAATTGTGCGATAACCTTGCCAATGCAAACCCATTTACGACATTAATCCTAGGACGATCGCAACATTTGTGCCCAAGGAGGATTTTGAAATCGTGAGTTTTCGGTTCCCTGACGCGTAGCCAACCTGGGTTAGCAGCAGTGTTCTTAAAGCGTATTAATATGGTATATGTCTTCCATTGTACCAGTACTCATCATATACTTCCCCTTGAAGAACTGCATGCTGGGAATAAAGGGAATTCGTTGAGAATGGATTCCTGCTTGCTGGAAACAGCTAAAATATGAACTAGGGAGAAAAAGTTTAAATGAAAGTGGGAAGAAAATTTTTTTAATGAATTTAGAACTTAGCAAAAAGGACGAGATTTTTGTCGTAGTTGACGACGGTGGTTTGGTGCAATGGTCAGGATATGGCGATAGTGAGCGCGGTTGTCAGTATGTTGGTTTGATTTCACATAGATGAGAAAATATGCTCGTTATAGAACCCGAGCTAGTGTCACCCAGATTTATCACGGTTTTTCCATTCTATTATCTAATGTGTGTAATTCTAAGATCCTTGTGTCTGCATTGCGGAGTTCACATATTTTTTCATTGCACATATTTATTAGAAAAATACAATAATACTAATAGTTTCTTTTAACTTCGGTAGCATAGTGCATGTAGATGAAAATTCACCTCCTGACTTTTATTTGTAGGTTTTTACTAATGCATCAATACTCGAGGTTTCAAAAACTTTTGTAGGGTATAGTGTAATACATGTGGATCAAAACTCACCCCTGCCACATATCCTTGAGGTGGCACTAAGGCTAATACTTATTGATAGATTCTTTTTAGTTCATTAATCCCTCATGGATGTCATGAATAAAAATATTTTCTCCTTTTTCGTTCTCCTTTCCTAACACCTTTCCGCCTAATATTGTTCCAATATCTCTAATGTATCAGAATATGGAAAGTATTTGATGGGATTACGAACGGAGAAGCCTTCTTTCATTCTCTGCCGGATCTTGCCTTCCAATGACCATAATCAGATATTACAATTAGGGTGATCTAACGGTTAAGGGAGGTTTTCATGGAAGACAATGAAAATTATTTAGACTTTTATAGGCGCAAGTCCCTATCTCCTCACATCATTTCTTTCTTCTACTCAGCATATGGTGTCTCTCTCTCTTCATCCCTTCTATATAGTCCTATCTCTTTCTTCCTCTCTTCCGCTTGCTCATCATCATCCCCTCTATCACGGCCTTCAGCATCTCTTTCCCTATGATTGCCCGTTCCAAGCACCTACTCTGCCCTCTCCTTATTCCCCCTCCTCTCCCAACACACCAAGAAATTCCTCATTCGACTACTAATATATCCACCGCACTTCCTAAATACTCCTTCACAACCACATCCCAAACACCTGCAGCCGATTTTCTTATTCTTTTCTCTGATCCACGTTTCTGCACCAAGCAACGCTTACATTCCATATTAAAGAATATAAGTATAAAATCTATTCCTTGTATTTTTCCGTAGTTGCTCATAAGGGATCATAATGTGGTGGTATCCATTGCCTTCCTAATTACAGATCTAAATGTTTCTGATCAAGGTTCTTATGCTGTTTAATTTTTGAGAAGAGATGCCTCTGAAAAGAGTGGCTGGCTACTTTGTTAACCCTCTTTTTATAAACGGCGAAATCTGGACGAGTGAATTTAGTTGTAGCAATGGAAAGTTTTACATCTAATAGTTCAGCTTTATAGGGCAATATCCATGCCCAAGAAGGGATTCAAACCCGCAACTTTTGGGTTGCCAGCCCAGAGCTGATCTGATCACCACGGAAGAAAATCAATTGCATATCAGTTAGACCAGTTACCCACTTCAAGGAAAATAGCAGAAGTGCAGCGCTCAGTTAGTCGGATTGGATGCAAAGAGGTGTCCCCATAATCACCTTACAACAATATTTGAATAATGCATGCTTCGGGTTCTGTCCAACCTTCCTCAAATTATGAAATAATCCTATATCTACCCGACTAACCACCTGTCTTATATGGCTAAAATGACTCCAATTCTCGGCCCCCTTAAAAACCATGAAAATTATGACTGAAGTATTGATGAAGACTTTCCCGGAGTGGTGGAGTAGGCGCAGCTAATTTTTCGGGATGTCCTCTGTGTCGATCCATCTTCGTGACGAGACGACAGTTTCGACTCTTTCAAAAACCGACCAATCAGCACGCACCGAGGCAAAAAACCAAGGCTTATTTAAGTCGGGGAAAAACCTGCACCAAACACTTCAAATCTGAAGACGCCTGTTGAAACGCCAGTGAAACAGACGTCACAATCGACGCGGAGGACATTTCGAAAAACTAGCTGCTCCTATTCTGACTGAAGCTTCGTTTTCTGGTTCTCGTATTCCAGGGAACAGTTTCTTGTAAAATACTTTCCATTTAACGGGTACAAAGCTCCACCTTTATCTATTCATCGCAAAATGGTACTTTCCTACCCTTATGTTCAAATTCATCTACCGAATGCCCAATCGACCATGTGTTTTTAACATTGAGCGTGACGAAAATAGTGAGTGTTGTATGTAAATGAACGACAGGTATCCATCAGAAATTTCTACGTCTTCATGTTTTCCTATTGTAGTTTAGAAAGTAAAATACATTATCAACACTTGCATGGTGTACCTAAAACATAAAAATAAAAAAATCTGCAGTAAATTTTTTAAAAATACGTTCAACGGCTTTAAAACTCTATTTCTGTAGATAATGTATGACAGTAATAATTAGCGTTTCTCTAGAATGACTTCTGCCGAAAGGCACTTTGATTCGCACCCATTTTCTCGAAAACGACTCAGTATGTCTTAGTAAGTAATGTACAGTATTGAAAGTTGCATAGTGCACCTAAAATATAAAAAAGGAACAAAAAGCGTAATTAAACTCTAAAAAGTATGCTCAATGACTTTAAATTTATTTTTCGGTGGATAGCGTATGACAATAACCTTAATTATGAGCATTCAACAGGAATTATGCCAAAGTGATACCAACCAAATTTCGCGAAAGCGACCTATATCGAACAATGGACTTCTCATCAGTCATGTAAGAGTTATCCACACAAATATATGTGACTTTAAACAGAAAGCTCGATATAAATAGTTATGGACATGAATAGGCTTGTGGGCAATCAACGCAGAAAGCAATGAAAGCCTTACAGCATATTATTCATTGGGTTATCATCCAACTGAGTGTACTGAATGCAAAGAGGTGGCCCCTTAATCACCTAACGACAAGATTAGGCTAATGCATGCCTCAGGTTCTGTCTAACAACCTCCCTCCAATTCTGGAATAATCCTATCTCTACCGGACTACCTACTATCTTCAATGTCGCCAATGACCCAATTGTCGCCCCCCTTACAAAACCATGGAAATTCTGGCTGAAGCTTGGTTTTCGTGTTTTCCTACTCCAAGGAAGATGTTTACGTCAAAGACGTTGGGTAGTCAAAACTCGGAGTTAGTGTACAACCAAAGCGGAAAGCGCCGACAGCCCTAAAGCATCTAGATACAAAAATTATTGCCACTCATTCATTAAATTAATGTACCGGTTAAGGTAGGTTTAAATGGAAGTGAATTTAAATCCTCTCAGTTATCAAACGTGCCAGATCCCTATCTACCAACGCTATTTCTTTCTTCATCTCAGCATACGTTCTACTCTTCACCATCCCGTCCATAAAACCTATTCTCTTTCTTCCCCTTCCTCAGTTATCCAACATCCTCCCCTTCAACATGGCCAAAAGCACCACATGACCCCTCAATACCTCTTCCAACGACCTGCTTTTTCTCCCCCTAATCTTCTCCAGAAGTTTCCTTTCCTCACCAACCATACCAAGCACTTCTTCGTCTGCCTTCCTCTCCCTCCACCGAACGTCTGCAGCCTATGCTCGACTTCTTTTCTCAAAGTCCATGTTTCATCTACATACAAAAAATACACTCCAAGCCTCCTCAAGGGAGTGTGGCAGGGGGTGAGTAGTCACCAACATGCATTACACTATACCCTATTAAAGTTAGTGTAACTACGACTATTTATGCATTAACATAAATCGCTAATGCTTATCAGGGGGCGAAGCGTCAAAAGCATGCACTACACTATAGGAATGCTACCAATGTTGGAAGGCTCGTCAGTATTTTGCAGCTACATAAATGGCCTGAGATACAAGAATTATACTGAGAGCATGCACGGCCCGCTGCTAGTACTAGGTACCAGGTAATTGTTTCTGCTCCCTACGCTACATTCCAGATCAAGATTTTCACCAGCCTCTTCATTACATACGTCCTTACCCAAGGTCCTCGTCATCAGCTCCCTTCTGTTACTAAACGCTTCCTTCCCTAACGCTATTCCCCTCCTAATTACTTTGCTACTATGCCCATTTTCTTCTGGCGTACTACCCAAGTATGTAATTAAATTGCTCTATTTGCTCCAGTGTGTGCTCTCCGACTTGTATGACCCAGCATCACGTTCTTTATCCAAGAAATATTTGCTTGCCTTTTGTTTCTTTGTCCCATTACCACTACTTAATTAAAATTATGAACTAACTCTTTCATTGACGTGAAACAGAAATTTTACCCCCAACCCCAGGTGGGAAAACCTGCGTTCAGCTGTTTCCCCGATCTCGGCGGGAACGTATTTCGTCTGCGCAACGTTACACTTTTATTTCGTCACCCGTCGGCACGCAAACAATGTTCCTCGCGTCTCTGACCTTCCATCTTTGGAACGCTTAGGGCGATAAAGGTTCGTTGGCCGTAGTCTACAAGCGAATATCAGATTGCGACATCGTGCTCATGGACATTTGATGACGGATATAAACCAGTGTGTATATTCGGTTGCGGGAATGTGACTGCTAAGTGTAATCAAATAAGGGGAAATTATTCCGCCAACCACGCATAACAACAAAACGTGAATAAATTCCCCTACAGCGTGTTTTTTCGGGACATGAAATTCGGTCAGTCGTATATTTAGTGATTATTATCAGTGCTCATTTCCTAACTTTTTCAGTGCTGATCAACACTAGAAGAGTGAAGAAAGGAAGTTAAGTGGACTACAATCTCTAAGGAGCAATACGAGTTACAAACCTAAGCTTGCGCTGTTTTATGCTATTAACCAACGAATCAAAGCAATTTGTTCACTGGATAAAAGAAATAGATTTTTATTCCATTTGGCCCAGTTCCTATCTTAATCATTGTATAATATATTTTGATGTGGCCTCGTCGGCAAGGACGCATGGTTTTTGCCACAAAAAAACAGTAGCATCACTTATCACACTAAATTACTCGGGCATACGGATTATATTGTCATAAGATGTAAAAAACCAAGGTATTATTACTTTGAATTGGTAAGTTTAATAAAAATTCCATGACAACAACATCAGTGCACTTGTTTGTTAGATTGTTTGAAACTGCTATTTCCAACTTTTTTTAATTCAGGAGAAATTCTATAGCATCGTTGGCCCTGGATGTGTCTATAAATAAAATGTTATTATTTGAATAATTAACTTGTTCAGGTAGGTTTGAATGAAAGAGAACATCTGCGGAATTGAGTAAAAGGAACTTGATAACATTCAATAGATTTGCAAAGAATTATAGGTGATGGAATGGTCAGTTTAAAATAACGATGGAGGTGCTATACCTATTTGGTATTAGTTAGACATAATCTTGAATACGCCTCATGCAACACGTTAGACCAGCCAAGATTAAACTTTCAGATGGCCTGACTTCAGATACCTGTAATTTTACATGCTAACTATATTTAGTTAACTTCAACCATCTTCTAAAAGAATGTAGTTTTCAACCGTCATCTTTAACCTAAACATTCGCCTTGACTATCAAGCTTTTTCAAAAGACTGATCATAGTAGTAATGACCTGAATCCCGAAAGAAATGATTCATAATCGTATAAATAATAAATTTATGCTAAATATTTAAAGTAATTCGAAACCTTTATTTACGTAGTTTTTGACTGTGAAAAAAACTTAGCGAACACCAACGTCCAACGGTCGATTTGATCAAAATTTAATATTTCCCGTGGACTGTTAGAGACCATTGTAGTGGCCACTAAGACTTAATACATTGGTTGTTCGATGAGTAGCCTAGTTAATTAGTTGACGGCATAAAGTTTACCTTTGTCAACATACTAACCAGTACTGATGAGTTCTCCTCGGGTTTCCCACCGGATTAGGCTCTCCATGCTCGCCGATGTTTTGGCAGAAGACTTTCCTACCCTAGAGAGCCAAACCCGGTGGGAAACCCGAGGAGAACTCATCATTATCATTCGCCGGGAAAGCCTGAAATCTTACATGCTAACTAGTACTTGCATAGGGTTACCATATTCTGATGAGCCTAAACTGGGGCATAACTAGTTTTGAAGAGACTAAAACCGGGACAAAATTGGGACGTTGTTTATAAAAGTTAAACTAATGGTGTACAGTTATATTATTGAGAGAAATTAAAAAATAAAGTTATCGCTTGCAGTTGCGGCGGCTTGTTTTAATTACAAACTTTCGAGTACTGAGTTCGAATCTCGTTACTAGTGGGGTGTCTATACCTTCTTGGCCCCCGTCGAGTAATTTTCCTGGGCTCTCTGGAAAAATAATTAAAATAATGTTGCTCACTTCGGCTTCTACCACAGGGGTTCTTCCTTTCAACCAAAAGATAAACACTCAATACTCAGTCAAGAGCCTTCGATGATATGCAATTCTATTTAATGCAATGTTTCCGATTCAGACATCTCTCACCATAATTTTGCCGCTGCACATTTCTCCGTGTAGTGGACAGCGAGCCAACCAATAAACGTGGACATTCCGGGACATTTCAGCGTCTGCCGGGAAATATTTGTCAACCGGGCGGGGCACCGAAACAGACCGTCCCGGCCAAACTGGGACGCATGCCTAACTATGCACATAAAGATGAAAATCGTCCCTCCTATTGGGACAAATATAAGAGGGTTTGGAGATGAATGGAAGGGATCAGCTAGGCAGGCAAGAAAACAACGAATGGGAGTTAAAATTGTGGGAGAGGAAGGGAAGTTGTTTGGGGAAACCCGAATGAGGCATGGTATTCAGGGTTTTGGTTCTGCGATTGATTATTTAGTATAAGCAACAGCAGTTAAGCGAATGGGGCATATTAAGCAATATCCTCGGCTATTTAGAGGTAACGGGTTTTTGAAGAGAGTCGAGGAGGTAAAAGTGTTGTGCAAGAGGGCAAGAGGTAGGAGAAGAATAGGGATTATGGATGGCGATTATGGAGAAAGTAAAAGGTATGAAGAGCTTAGTAATGAGACGGAAAGAGTTAGAAATGAGAAGAGCTTAGGAATGAGAAGAGAAATTCAGGGCTTAATTAGTGTTGTGAGAGAGGAAGGGTTACGGATGGTTCGACAACGGTAGATGGTAAATTCAGGCATTGAGTACTCCGGGAAAACACCACTATTGGTGAAACACCAACGCACTGAATAAAAACAATATTCCCCTGGAGTCGACGATTAGATTTGCAACTCATTTGGTGCTAGATGTTTAGAGATATTTTTTAATAAAAAAAACAGTGTGCAGAAGAAAAGAGCTTTGCTCCCGAAGTAAATTATATCACGTGGGGGTAAGCGGAAATAATGGAGAAGGTGCCACGTGAATGGATGAAAATATAATAGGCTATGTATTTTAATGAACAAGGCGATAATACTCTTCTGACCTACAAAAGACAGTGCAGCCAAATTATTTCCACGATCAAAACAAACTTCTGGAAAGCCTGGTTATATGAAAGTTATGGAATATGTGTCAATGAACAATGCCTCGACAGCTTCCAAATCACCGCGCATGCACGTGAATGATATGGTACGTAGTCACGAACACGAGTGTAAATATATACAGGAAAGGGATGCTATTCGCCATGAAAAAATCATTTGACTTGATCGGGATTCGACAAGCTATTTAGTTACACCACCAATCCCGTGTTTGATTTAAATGAGTTTGCCCGGAAATGAATTGTCAACAAGGGATGAACGGAAAAACAAAATCTACAGCCTGAGAACTGACAAAAGATATTAGAGGAAAATTGCAAATAAATAGTTCGTTATTGCTGAAGTTTAGATTGCGTGTTCAATAAGCAAAAGTTAACGTAAACACGCTATGAATTAAAATGCCATACAATTGCAATGAATTTAATGCCTTAAAATGACGCTTAACCTATCACTGGAGGTGAAATTTCACCAGCGCAATGCGCGATGTGCGATTTCGATTACCGCTCAGCCACCTTCACTAAGGCCCAGAAAAGAAGAAAAGTCAATACTTGGGCAATGAGGAATAAGTTCTAAGGATGAGAATGGAAAACGTGACGATGCAGCTGTAACAACAACTGTAATGCGAAGGAATCTATATGCATTTATTAGATTCGAGGATTTGTAGAAGGAGTTTCACAGCGGAGAGTGGGGGACGTTAATGAAATTATTCCAAAAGAAAATAGCTGACCGGAGGGCTATGCATCATATTCTAAACTTGTACAGGACGCGGATTGCACGAGTACGGATATCGGATGGAGAACATGTGTGGGCAGTTATAGGCAGGAGAGTGATACAAGGTCGGCTATTATCGCAGCTTTCTTTGTAACATTTAAACGGGGAATAGGTTGTAAGAGGCGTGGCAAGACACTAAGATAGTGGCGAAGTAAATTGACAGGGAGTGGATTAAGGAGGCTGGAGCGATAATCTTGTGTCATTGAGGGCATATTTTAATAATATTACAAGAAAGTCGTAAAAAAATTCTTAAACCACATGTCATTCAAGTGCATCAGTTTATGCGTTGGAGCTCATCATACAGGCAGGAATGGAAGTTTTACAAGAATCATTATTTTTATTTTTTTCCTTAATTAAATGACATGTCATGACTAGTTTTCGGCGCGGTATTAGAAAGTTAGACGAAATTATACTGAAATATGTTTTATTCGAATGTTGGACTCGGCGTGACACCTTGATATTATTTTAGCAGCAATTATAATGATAAGAAATGTGTTCATTTGCGTTTGGAAGAAAATCTATGCATATCTATGTTATCGAATTATCACGAAATATATGTCGTCTGCCATAAGGCTACGTGTTAAAATAGCATTGAATTGCCAAAAAACCAAATCATGGCGCATTTTTTTCACTTTTACCTATAGACATTACTGAATAGAACACGTATGCAAAGTTTCACGCAAATCTGTGCATAAACAAAAATCTCTCCAACCACCTTAAGTCAATAGGATAGGAAGAATCGTTCCGGTGAAATTGGCGAATCAATTTATATCGTGAGAAGGCAGAATACAAAATTTCGCTCTTCCCCTCTATATTGTATGGCTTTCAAAACTTTGGTATGCCAGGACAATCATAAGAGTGGGCTACATGCAGCGGGCATGAGTTATCTGAGACGTGTTAGCGGCAAAAGTAGGAGGGATTGGGTTAGGAATAAGTGGACGATGAAAGAATTAGGAATGGCTGCTTCGGTAATGAATGCATGGATATGAAAAGAGCGTGCTTCGTTGGTTTGGCCATGTCGAGAAAATGGACGACAGTGAAATAACTGTGTAGGTTTATGATATAGAAGTGGATTCTCCCTCGTTATACCCCACTTGGAATACGCTGCCATAGTATTTGGGATCCTTATGATGTAGGCCCGAAAACTGAGTTGGAACGCATGCAGCGAAGATCGGCAAGATACGTTAAAGGCCGTTATGATAATCTCGTGTTACTGACCTTTTGCAGCAACTAGGAAGGGATATGCTTTCAGACCGTCGATTAAAATTTAGACTCAATCTATTATGTAAGTTCCAAACAGATTTATTCTCTGACGACATTGAAAATATTTTACGAAATCCGACATTCAACGGTAGATCAGATCATGAGAATAAAATTATGGAACTGGACTGCAGAACGGACAGATTTAAAATGTATTTTTTCCCGCGAACGATAAGAGACCATAACAGCTGCCAATGAGACTTTTAACTAGGTTTGTCGCAGGGTAGTGTAGCTCTTAGTATAGTAGTAGTAGTAGCTCCCTAATAGTTGTATCCTTATTTACTACCTAGTACTTAATTACAGCACTCCGCGCATGTTTTCAGCATAACTCTTGAGTCTCTGTCCATTTGTGTAGCTGCAATATATATATATATATATATATATATATATATATATATATATACATACATATATATATATATATATATAAAACTTCCAGGAAAATCACTCGGGTGAAAATTATACAGTATGCCAAGAGGGTGGCTGATTCCTACCTTAAACCTTGAGAAAGGTGGAGCTAGACTTCACCGAAATATCGAAAATTTTTATGTGTAAGTGTTCTTTTTTCCGTGTGTATATTTTTTATCGGCCACCCTCTTGGCATACTGTATATATATATATATATATATATATATATATATATATATATATATATATATATATATATATATATAAATTAGCCAACGGTCCCTCTACCATTGGTAGTTTATCTGTACTGTAGTGCATGCTTGTGAGGCTTCGTCTCGTGACAAGCATTAGCAAATTATGCTAATGGGTAATTATTCGCAGTTAAACTAACTTTAGGGTAAAGTGTAATGCATGTTGGTGACTACTCACCCCCTGCCACACACCCTTGAGGTGGCTTGCAGTGCATTTTGTAGATGTAGATGGATGGCGCGAGAGGAAGGGGTATGCCGAGGAAGTGATGGGTATATGAACCAATGCATGAATGTAGCAGAAGCGAAGGAGATATGCAAGGATAGGGCAGCGTGGAAGAGATAATTGAAACGGAGCCAGTTTTTCAGGTTTAACACCGAGTGCTAAGCTCTTTTGACTGCCTACCCCGAAACGGACGGCGAGATGGGCGGTGATGAGTATTTATACAATATAAAAATCAAGGTTTCTCTGTCTGTCTGTCCTCAAATTCCCATAAGGAAATACACGCATTGTGTTAATTTTACTCGCTTGCAGTCTTTTTTTCTTTTGAAAAATTACATTAGAAATACTGGGCGTTCTAAGTTGAGACGCTCGTCAAACGAAATAAAATATAATAAAGTTGCCTATTCTTATAATAAAATAAATAAACATTGTATATTCCACCCAAATATTTTATGGTATACACCCCGACCGGTTTCAACACTTTCATGTAATTTTCAAGGGATAATACAGGTATTCAAGGGATCAAGGTATAATCCCTTGAAAATGTCATGAAAGTGTTGAAACCGGTCTGGGTTTATACCATTAAATATTTGTGTGGAATATTCAAAGTTTATTTATTTCATTATGAACTCGAATTTACACAAATTTTACTCGCAAACCATGGAATATATGCCTATTCTTTCATGCTAATTTCGTTTACTGTTCGAAAACGTGGAAACTTTGATAAAATATTGATAACGTTGCTCAAAATGCTGCGTTTTCGCTAAACCGTCGCCTTGACGGCCGATGGCATTGTTGAATCCGAGTCTCATAAGCAAATATAGGGAATAAAAGCCTATAACGGATCAACTGGGAATTAAGTAGCTTTTGCCATAAGGAAAGCATATCCTGAGCAATGGAAAATTAATTAAGGATGCTTACTAGGAAATATAGAGGCGTGGAATGTGTTTGAATGGATAATAATCATACAGGCAATTGGGTAGTAGTATTATGTTGGTCTACAGTATCCAATTTTTGATAAAAGACGTCTCGGAATCGTAATTTTTACACCTGGAATTAGGAACAAAACGATTTACTGCTGAGAGAGAAAATCAGGCTACACCAATGTTGAGCATTTTCATAAAAATACAGTATAATTTAAAAATACATTCAATTATTATCGACATAGAGTTCAATTCAAATAAAGTTTCGTCAAGCAAGACGGGGGTTTTTACTAATGTATGTTAGATGAAGGGTTTAGCCAATTTATTATTATTGCAAAAGAAATGCGATTATGATTCATGACAGTAAGGCGAAATAAATAAGGTTTTCAGTAAGCAGAAAGTTAAGGGTAAATATTTAGGTTAGAGGACATAAACTACACTAGAGGAGTAGTAGCAGTTGAAATACATTTGGGGTGTTAGCCAAGGAAAAAGGTTTGTTCATTCGACGGAAATGGATAGCATTGGCTAAAGAATTGACTTCAATCAGAAAGATATGAAGGTTTGCGGGCAAGTTGTGATCTTACCTTCGAGAATCATTCATTTCAGAGCTATTGGATCACTTACCCAAGTTATATGCGTACGGGTTCCTATAAATGGAGCAGGGCGTTTATATTTGTAGTTTGCCGACAAAAACTCCTCCACTTGTATTCTGACAACACTTATTTCTTTGTGACGGCGATCAAGAGAGACTGGTGATGATGATATTTTTGCCGTAATCAGAGAGAGACCTTTCATTGGAAACTAAATAAAAGGAAAAATTAAAAATATAAAATATATTTCTCAATTCACCTCTGCCGTGGCGAATTTTTTCAAATGTAAGAGATGAGGATAGGACGGGAAGAAGACTTGATATAGGTACATAACTTATTTCTCTAGGATAGAAGAAAATGTCGGTAAAGTTGGCTCCCAATATCGCACGATGTTCAATCAGCACTAATTGCACTAAAGGCATTCATAATTGATGAAGTGAAAAATAAAAGGCTTGTCGGTGAACGTGATTCAGCTTCGCCCTCCCAACCTCCGAAATTTCTCTTACCTCTGACTCAAAATTAATAATTTCTACTGAATAAATTCAGTCCTCCGTTTATTGAATATAAACTTGTGTACATTCGTCCTCACTAAATCTTGTGCGCAAGCATATATTCCGCTAAATCTTTAAAAAACTATTTTCTATCCCTATTTTGAATTTTTTCCTTGGCTTTCGGTTGAATCTATCTCAGGGTTTGGATGGTTCACAAAAAACGTCAGCAAGTTGGGGTGACAGGGTCGGCTTTCAGTTACGACATCGGGCTGGGGGAGAACCCCAACCAAGGCTAGACAATGCAAATGCCTTTAAGGGACGGTCCCACAAAGTGGTCCCTTGCACCGCACACCCCAGTTTGGCCAAACCCTTCTCCCCTATCCCTCCCTCCCCCCACCCCCCGATTCCTCCAGTGGATGAAGCCGTTGCATTCCACTCCATTGGAATGTCTAACGCCGAATATTTGACTGCAGGAACGATGCACACAGAATTAGTTATTTTGCAACGATTGCTACTTCTTTGCAAATATTGCCTTCCTTACCTGAATGTAAATTTCCGAGAACAAATTCATTTTTTCCTCAACCAAACTCGATTTAAGTTTTATGCTCATTCTCTGGATGTTCATAGAAGCAGTTTTTTCGGGCGACAAGTGGATTTACCCCACCATGAGTTGTTTCAGCTCGGTACCTGTCAACCAGATGAAAAATAATCATGAGGGAAAAACTTCATACAAGGGAGAAGTGGCTGCTGATAATCCATTATTGATTCTTAGGCATTTAAAAATGTTTTGCTTACCTTATTCTCCCAGAAATCTCTAAGTTAATAATTAGCAAGTGTATCATTATCATCATGAATATATATTAATGATTATCATAAATACCGATACTTCGATACTTTTCAAATGTTTACCGCGGTATCTTACAGGCAGATGGCAGCACCGCTCCACTTTCGCTCTTCCCGCGCGAATGTTCGTGCAGCTGTCGTGTCAACGCGTGAGCTTGGGTAGGTCGTCTTTGTGTTGTGTCGTTTAAGTTAGTGGTAATTCTGTCTTGTGATCCTGCGGTAGAAGATGCAGCAGTTCTAGTAGTATATTTGCTGAGGCCTTGACTGAAAAGAAACTGAATTGACGTGTGACTTATAGTGCATTTTGGATTTTATTCGTGTAGTGTCTCCATTTAGCGTTACGCCAACTTAGTCACGTACTCAGAAGAATGTCTCTTTCTCAATCTAAGATTAAGTTTAATGTTCGCAAGAAAAGGAACTGCCTCAAAACAGTTGATAGTCATGAAAAAACGAAATCCCTCGGAAGGAAAGTCATCGAAATTTCTCCAAATGTGGACCTGCCTACGAGGAACGATGTGGAGACCGACTCGAGTGACAGTGACGTGGAAAATGTTGCAGAAACCATCTCATACTCTTCATCGGGAAGAAAAATAAAGCGGAAGTCTTCTATTTATATGTCCGAAATTTCTGACGGTAAGTGATTTTGTACATATTTTATTCGAGATTAGTTCCACACATCTGTTGTAATCGTAAATAGTCGTGCTATGATGTAGTTGGTCACTCATATTGTCTTCATTTTTCGATATTGAAGCCTGCTCCCCTAAAAGAAATCGGAAGAAAGCAACAAGTGACGACGCGAGTTCAGTGGATGTACACCTGCAGTCTAGGTTGACACTAGAAGAACAACAAATCAGTGGAAAAAAGGCGAATTGTAAAGACTCCATTTTGAAGCCTAAAAAGCTTTTCATTGACGATCAAGGTGATTACCGTGAAACCTTTTCGTGAAAAATAGATATATTGTCGAGTTAAAAGGTTATTAATATTTACCTCTTTTCGTGTTGAAATGGTAGGTTCAAAGTATCGTGCTGCGAGAATAGCTCTTGGTGCATCTTCATCATGTGAAACAGCTGATTCTGAAAGTGGGTGTGGTGCTCTAATTGGAAGAAAAGAACAGTTTTGTCAATTACTTTCAATATTGCACTCCTGTATTGAGAATGAGAGCAACTCCTCCGTTTATATTTCTGGCCCCCCTGGCACAGGAAAGACAGCTTCCCTTGGCCAAATTTTGGAGGATGCGAAGGTAATGGTAATCTTTGTTGAAAAAGAATTCTTTGTACTAGGATTTTTCTCAATTCTAAATTAGCATCAATCAAGAAACAAGTCAAGCGTTTTCTGGTCTACTTTGCCATCCAACCAAGACCTTATTCTTGTTTTCAGTTGGGTTATCACTTTAAAATATGTAGCTGTAGAATATCGTGGAGGAATGTTTATTTTCACAAGGATGTATCTATTTTTTTATCAGGTTCGAGAAAGCTTTAAGTGCATCTACGTTAACTGTACATCCATGAAAGCAGCGTCAAGTATTTACTCACACGTTGCCAGAGCTTTGGATCCAAAAGCAACGGCCAGGAATGAAAAAGAATGGATGTCTAAGGTCGAAAGCCTAGTTACTCGTTCCAGAAGAAGGATGTAAGTTCTCTTTTGGCGTAGGAATTTCAGTTTTTTTCTTTTAGGTGCAGTATCATTTAAATTATCAATAGGTGTTAATTGCATGGTGTTTTAAAATGTAAAGTTTCACTTTGAGTTCCAGTGTCTAGGTCCTTTTCATGTAAATCTTAATCATTTTTTGCTGACACTCAGAAGTCATGCTGGGTTATGGTATTTATGTAGTAATTGCGTTAAGGTCACTTTATTTTTGAGGACTTGTCTGTCACTGTTGCATCTAATTGTAAATATCATCATACAAATTGCCTTTTTTATGGCTGCTTCTAAGCCGCTTACTAACGTGACCAAGGGTTTGCTTTGGTGTACAAGTACACATAAATTCACTGCGTAAAATTTAACTTTTGCTGGAATAAAAAGTTTTGGTGCAGGAATTTAGTGCATGCATTGGAGTTTTGGCTGAATGCTTAAAAAGTTAGCTAATTTCAAGTTATGGGTGAATTGGTTTGGGATAGGCCAAGTCAGAAGCCAGAGCCAGAAGTCGTACAACTGCAAGAATGGTTGAGTTTGAAGCACCCATTATTTTTTTGTGTTGTGTTTCTTACTAATTATTTGTTCTGGGCATTCTGCTGTGAGTGATGTGTGTGGTGGATTTTAAGCATCCATTTTGTTTTCCTACTCCACCAGACTAATAGTGTTGGATGAAATGGACCAATTGCTGGTGGGTGGAGCTCGCAAATGCAGCCAGCAGGACGTTTTGTATTCCGTGTTCAGCTGGCCTCACCTCCCCGGTTCTCGCATTTCCCTGGTGGGCGTGGCCAATGCATTGGACCTGACGTCTCGAGCCTTACCTCGGCTACACGCCACTCACCCACCCACACTCATCCACTTCCCACCGTACACGAGGGAAGAAATCCATCAAATACTCCTCCATAGACTCACAAAGGTTAGCAGCTGTTATGGTGGCTGATATAAAAATATTTCTTGCAAAATATTTTTTTATAAGTTTTTTACAGAATTTTAGATATGACAAGTTGAGTATTGAATTATGGCAACGATACCCGTGATTTATGAAACAGATTTCAGTGTGTTGTTCCTCATCGTATTCTTGGGAGCTGTAGCAGGAGTTGTGTATAGAGAAGTTTAAAAATTCTTTTCTTGTAAAAATATCATTTTCACTACAACAGGTATGTTATTGAAATTTATTTTTCAAGCAACTGCTGGGGTTATTTTGGACAATTGATACTCGTTAATAGTCATGATGGAGGTTTTTATTATCCCTGGTGTGTTGTGTGTGGACATCCCATATTTCTTACCAGAGAGGTGTTTTTGTAGCAGGATAATAGAATCATGTTATATGTGTGCTTAGTTTATCAGATTCCTTGGTGATAGCTAGGGTTTATCTGTTTATTACATACTCAATATGAGTGCAGTACTTCTAGTTGAGTCCGCAGCAAAATTTTTATACCTGTACTTTAGCAACATAAATTACACTTATTACTACTATTTGGTTATCTACTGGCAATGGTAGATTTTGATGGATCATTGCGAATCTCCTTTTACCCTTACTAGGTTAGTTTTACTTAGAGAGAAATCACTGAGAGATTTCAAAGTTTAATTTTGAACTTAGACTTAAAGTAGCTGTCAATAATGAGTATAGAGGGACTCAATCAAGTGCAAAAATAGCTTAAGTAGATTATATTTATAGTTTAAAAACTTTTTTTTTTGGGCTGACTTTGTACCTGATTATGGGTTGAAGCTGGAAAGACTAAATTTAATTAAAAATTATGAGCATTTCAGCTATTCAATTGATGATAACTGCATTTTGCCTAATTATTTGTGTATAATCTTATGTGTTAATGGGGTAGTGTGATAAACATTGCACAGAATTTTCTACTTCAATAATATGCTTTCGATTATCTTTCCAGGCTGGTGTTGGAGAAGTTTTCTCGGTACCTGCATTAAAAATGTTGGCAAGCAAGGTAGCGTCTGTCTCAGGAGATGTACGGCGAGCTCTTGATGTTGGCAGAAGAGTCGTTCAGCTTGTTGGTGATCGAGATAGTTCTTCCCGAAAATCTATTCCTTCAGTGAATGCCACTGTTCTCAAACCAACATCAGATGATGGTAGGTAGCAGTATGTTGCTCATTGTCTCGTGTGTGTTAACTTTGGTGTTCATTTAATGAGAGGTTTTTTATTTACTTGTCCATGCTACCATATATTTCTGTAGCTGCAGTTTTATTGCATGCACATAATAATGTGCAACTAACTGGACTTTAGTTGTTTGCAAATATGTCTATATCCCATGACATATGTGGTGGCAATAAATTGTCACATTTTCATGAATTCTTTTAACCCTTTCACTGCTATGCACGCATATATGCGTTTGGTTGAGGCAATGCTACCAGAGCTACACACGCTTATATGTGTCTTGAAGGAGCAGTGTCATCAGTGCTACCCACACATATATGCGTTTTATGTGCAAATGAGTATAAATACAGAAAAAATTGAGGCGCCTAGAATAATAAAAACGGCAGATCCCAACCTACGTTCATTATGAGAAAAATGACATTTTCCGTTTCTTTCCTAAACTTGAGAAATTATTAACATTATGACTTGATATTTTCTGGGTCTTTGAAGTAAGGAATTTCAAGTCTATTTGCAAATTCTTGAACCATTGAAATTAATAATTTTTGTGGTTTTGTGTTCTTAATTTGACCAAAAATTATACAGAAGAAGAAACTAGGTGTAAAATTGACTTAACCTTCATTTAACATCTTGCAATAACTAATCCAGCTCTATTTCCTAATCTTCACATTTTTCTTCATCATCGACACCCATCATGAAGAAGATTTTTATAAAAATCATGATAGATGGGTGGTATATATTTCAGTACTTTCATCAGGTCTTTGTATTTAGCTTTTTTTATCTTTCACTGTTCACTGTACTTCTGCTGTAACTTAAACAATGAAATGTGAACTTTTTCCCCTTTTTCTAAAATTAACTGTTTGATCCACATCAAGGTCAGAATAACATAAACCAAATTTGACAATCTCAAGATTATCATGATCCACAATAATGGATGTAATGTAACCTTACGTAAATGCAAAGAAGCACCATCATCTTTTTTTCTAATTACAAAGTTTGAAGTAATACCATGCTGTATATCAACAAAGTCCTCCTTGTTCATTTTATTAATAGTGAAAGGGTTTTTTACTCTTGCTGCTGCAATAACATCTCTTACTATGGTCAGGGCTATACACACTGCATCTTCCTTTTCTTCTTCTCAATAACTGCAAAATCCCTATCTGAAGCCATGTATGAGTGTCCTGGTATGAAAAATTGGTGTGTTTTAGAGTCGAAAACTTTCATTTTCACCAAGTAAATCCAATGAGCAACAATATGAAAATTTTTGTTTTGTCCAGCGCAAGAGTCAGTCCATATGATGAGTTTATTAGCATTGACCTTTGATTTCAGCTGAGGCAAAACTTAAAAAAACAAGAACCGATATCATCACAGCCACGTGAAGCTACATTTTCAGACGATACATTCATAACTGCACTGTCATCATTCAACATGTGAATACCAAAATTATACATCCATAGCTGATGCAAGTAAAACACTGTTTCCGTCGAAATGTGAGGTGTGGGAAGAGCTTGTTGAAGATCAGCAGTTAGAAGTAGAACCCCAGTACTTTCACTTTTACACAACTGAATGTCTTGGTTCATTAACGTCTTCACAGCTGCTACTTGAGCCAATTGCAGTTGTTTTGTTACTGATGGTTCGGGGTTGTGCACATGCTCATCACAAATCTTGCAAGTATCTGTCAAAGGTAACTTAAACCTATGTTGAAGCAGGTATTAAACACTTCACGATATGGATGAAGCTTTACGGGTGTTACTTTGGCTGCTGAACTGATTCTGTAGATTTTTCATTGCACTCTTTAACATAAAGTCTGTACATTTCCTCAACAAAGTGGACAGTAGATATGTATGTCCTATTGGGGTTTTTAGTCCGACTGTAATGAGAAGTGTATTTTGGGAAGCAGCAAATGTGATTTTTCACAGATTCTTTGGCTTCAGCACTTATCTTCAATGGTCTGTTTGTATGATGTCCTCTTCTATCATCTGTAGGCATTAGTGCACTGGGGTTCACAGCTGAAGGTGATGCACAAACATGTTCTCCTGTAAAGACAGAAAATAAGCTATTACACATTCTGATTACAATGTTATTTTTTGCAATAGTAGCTCTCTTTGGTGATTGGTGTGCTAATATATGCATAAAGGCTGCATGCAACATAAAAAATGAGATTTGGAATATTAATGGAAAGTGAAAATATTATTGTGATCTCGGGACTCGAACTCAGGACCCCTGATTTACCAGACCAGTGTGCAAACCAACGGCGCCACAGGGACTGAGGTGACTCACGGACGGTACACAACTTTTACTTTCCATTATTGTTTTCCCCGAAACTTTCCAACTCAACATTGATACTCTTACTAACCTTGCGAGCAAGTAAAATGAAGATAGGATACAGGGGAATTCGCTTAACCACAGGGAGGGGATATATTTTGAGAAATAAAATATGAGGTCAACATAGGCTGTATTGCATTCTGTTTTCATGTGTAAACAAGCAATGTAAAACATAACTTCACTAAGTAACGTAATGTTTCAAACACATAAGCTACTCACCTCAAACAGTCCTTATCCGACATACAGTAATACCAAATATGTCCAGGAATGCCTTCTGACACAGTGGATTTGCTTCATTCTTCACCATGACATGATATTTGTCGGTAAACTTGCACCTGCTTTCGTCTCTGAGAAGTCTATCCTTTTTATATGCCTTTCGAGGTTCACTTTTCTTCATTCAATTAAACAAATAGGCATTCTGCTTATTATAATCACCAAGCCCATAAAATTCTAAAAAGAATGTGTCCTTCACATCGTTAGACATATGTTGAAACACGCAAGTTGAATCAGGAAAGTTACAGTACGTGGGGGGACCCAAAAATAACCGGACGGAATTCGCTGCGTGCGTCGTTCTTATAGTTCGGGCTTCTCCCACTACATGGGTGTTAAGTAACCTCTCCTGAGTCATTGTTGCAAGCGGCGTCCTTTTAGACGGTTGTAGCAAGCCCCTGTGACAGTTTTCGCGCGACAAGTTTGTCGACCTCTTCGATTTTGGAAATGGCTGATATTCGAGAACAGCGTGCAGCGTTGAAATTTTGTTTTCTGTTCAGTAAAATTGTGTCGGATGTGGTTCATATGTTGTCTACAGCTTATAAAGGACACGCCTTGAAAAGAACTCAAGTTTATGAGTGGTATTCGCGATTCAAACGCGGCAACATGGCGATCGAAGACATTCAACGCCCGGGCCAGCCTTCCACGTCCAGAGCTGATGAAAACGCGGAAAAAATTCATGCGTTTGTGTACCAGGATAGAAGGCGTACTATTGATGAACTCGCTGAACCATCTGGTCTTTCGTGGAGTTCAGTGCAGCGCATTTTAGCTGAAGAATTGCAAATGAGACAAATTGAAACGGCGCGATTTGTGGCAGAGTGGGGACTGGTTCTTCCACCATGGCAATGCACCAGCTCACACAGCCATTTCTGTGCGTGATTTTTTAGCGAAAAACTGCATGACACCGCTTCCTAAGCCACCCTAATCACCAGATCTAGCACTTTGTGATTTCTTATTGTTCTCCTGGATGAAAAAAGAGCTGAAAGGGAAACGTTTTGCAGACATTCCGGAGGTGAAAAGAAAATCGAAGGCGGCGCTGCAAGGCATCTGAAAGAACGAGTACCAATGGTGTTTCGCGCAGTGGAAAAAGCGTTTGAATCAATGCATTAGCGTTAATGGAAGTACTTCGAAGGTGACTAATGTTTCTAACTCAAAAAAATAAATTCTGGTATTTAAAAAAAATTGTGTCCGGATATTTTTGGGTCCCCCCTCGTATTTATCTAATTGTTCATGTTTTTTATCTGGAACCACTATGGAATTTGTTGTTATGTACGATTTCCCACTATTTCTGCACAACTTTCTTTTGTTTATCACCCATTCAGTTGCCTTTCTCACTCGTTTCTTTCCTTTTATCGGAGATTCAGGAATAACATCTGCTGACGGCGCCATGTTGACTACAACACCATGAACTTGTAGCGGACTTTAAGTAAAGTACTCAGAGTTGGGATGCGTCATTGTTACTCTGAGAATGAGTTCGTTTTCACTGCGGACAAATTTTAAAGGCGGCAAATGAGGACTTTGACATCTCCCGATTCGTTTGATATTTTGTCACATGAAAGGTAGATGGCAGGAGTGTACAGGCATGCTTCTATCTCAATATCTGAGGTTGGTTGGGATATGCCGTTATAATTCTGAGCACCTCAATCACCTCGCACCTCACGCTGGGGGTATTTAAATGCCCAGCAGTTGCACGCTACTGCAAGTGCTCTCTAGGATGAAGCTTAGTAGTGAAAGGGTTAAAATTCCAATGCATGAGTACTAATGTACTTAGGAAGGGTAATCAGATGTGAATGGGAGACAATTTTTCTTAGAAATACTGTCATTACTATCATAAAATAGTTCAAATTATAAGCCTAGAAAATGTTAAGGGTATGTGCGATGTTGGTTCTCAAATGATAGTTTCTTTTATTTATTCTATAACTTAATATCAGAATATGGTATTTTTTTGTTTTACATAATTTTTATGGTCCATTAAATTTTCTAAGCAGTTGGTATGCATTTCTTGCTGAGAAAATTCACTCATATGACTTGTAAAAATCTTTTGCAGTGTATATGCGGATACATTTGTACCATTTTCTCCTTGCATTTTACTCGATGTTAATTGCTGGATTCCCTCTCTCAGGAACAAATTCTAAAAGCCCAAGAAAGAGGAATGCTGGCTCTGTTGTGGAGCTCCATGAAGTTCTTTCTGTGCTCAACGGTGTGTATAATACATCACAATCACTAGTGTCTACAGCATCTAAAGAAGCTGCGAAGGAAAATGGACTGCCTGTGCAGCAAAAGGTGCTCTTATGTTCTCTCATTCTTCTGGTCAAGAAGGGAATGAAAGGGAAGCCCATCACAATTGGAAGGGTATGTTCGGCTTTTATGTGGTTGAAAACTGTCATGATATTTTTTTCAGCCTGCTGCCATGTCCTTTATACTACCACTCTCCAACTGCTCCTGTCCTCCTTTTTCCTTAATCTCTTCCCTTCCTCATGATGTATCTACTAACTTGGATGAAAGAGGGAGTGACGCAAGATAAGTATTATCTCTCTAGAAGTTCATTTCTTCCAATGTTCATCAATAAGATTTCTTTACTAAGATACAACATGTCAATCAACAGTTGTGGCTTGAGTAATGGCTTCCCATCCAGAGGAGCTAGGTTCAAATCCCAACCGTGTGGGAGATTTTTCAGTGTAACCCCAATTCTGATGTGGGTGCTATGTGGAAAATTGTTAAAGTGTGGTTTTGTACTCTGGCCATCAGATAGGATTTTAAACCAATGTGCCCTTTGTACCTTTCATTGAGAGGCTGCTAATGTTGATGACAGGTTTCCCCCCACCCTTCATTCCCCCAGAATCCTTTTCCCAACCTTTGTGTATCGTGTGAATTCATTTGGTCATAAACTTCTCTTAAGTACCTTATTGTAAATAGAGAATTCATTTATACTTTGATTGTAAAGATTTCTAGGTAGTCAGAGGTGCTAGACTGGAGGACAACTTTTCCTTGATTTTTTGGAGTCATGAAGTGGGCTTCGTTGGTTTTATTGCATGTAGTGAAATTTTAATGCAGAGAATTATTAATTCCATTTTCAGTGTCATGGCAATTTTGGGTGCAAATTAGTGTCCAAAAATCAATAATCAAGTAAAATATATGTTGGGGCTTACTTTCTTTTTAATTATCTGTAAGTTGGGAACAGAACAAGTGCATGCAACTTTGATATGGTTTAATTGTTAGAACATATTTCTAATTTTATCCTGTTAGGCATATGATGATGTATTGAGCCATATTTATGGGTCATTATGTGTAATTGTTCAGTATAAATTATTTTTGACAAAATACTATTTTGGCGCGTTTGTTTTGTTACAGCTACATGAGATTTATGGCAGAGCATGCAAACGAAGAAATATAACGCCTTTGGACCAGTCAGAGTTTCACAGTCTCTGCACGTTAGTGGAGACCAGGGGAATCATTCGCTTGCAGTCCAGCAAAGAGGCGAGGCTCAGCAAGGTATTGATAACATTTTGTGTTAGTTTTAATATGTATCTGTAACAGTTGTTATCTGTTAACTTTACTATTGACACAATTGAGAGCGTGGTGGAAAGGTTCCAACACTTTGTCCAATCTATTTCCCTTTGGGGGACTCAATGATCATGGGATGACAAATAGTCACTCGCAGAGCAGAAGAAGTAAGCCTAGGCATCATTTCATCTTTGGCCAATCTCTGTCTGTATGCACAGGAATCACCTCAACAGTATAAAAAAGCCTGAAACCTATGTAGTTGATTAACTAATGGGAAAAAAATTTACTTCATCAGGGGGCTTATTCTCTTACTCGAAGCATCGGAGCTTTCTGGCGAAAAGATGCTTCAATAAGCTACTTGCTCCCATCGGTATTCTCTATCATGGAAGCTACCGGAGAAAGAGCAAGCAGAAGCTACCGGTAGCATATTAGGTTTCCACCCATATTCTGTAAATGTCACGAAGCTACTTCCGTAGCCCCAATAAGCTCCCACGGTAGCCTCAAGAAGTGCGGCCTCTGGATACCCTGCTTAAATATTGGTCATTTTATTACGATTATCTATCTATAATTATCCAACGCACGGGTATGTTTCTTACATTTATTAAATGCGCATTCCTTGCACTTTTACTGGGTTACTTTGTTATTTTCGCCATTAGCAGGATTTTTCACAAAAAAGATATTAACTGGAGTGATGGAAAGCCATATTTACCTTTGGCGAGTTACGTGATTCCAGCCCATAATGGGATACTTGGTGGGCCGTGGTAACGTGTATCACCTTCGCATTTCTTTTGGAAGTTTCATCTTCGTATATTATTTAAATGATTTGAAGCAACTAGCAATTGACGAAAGCAAATAGCACGAATAGTATTGAATCATATCATCGACATGAACCCTAATTCCCGAATATATTTACGAACAATCTTATTTCAAGTGATCAAAACAGCCAAGGTGGACGTCGGGCGTTCCTATTCACGAGATTGTTAGCAAAAATAAAACATTTTAGAATTTTGCTCGCATAATTTTTAATGCGTGGAATTTTTTGCTAAAAACAATGCACGTACATCTTCACCGTCTAAATCGGCCTTAAAACTGGTTTCACCAGTTTTATCCATGGAAAAACATTGAGACGAGCTTTCCCATTGGTTCTAAGAGTGAAGTCACCAGAAATGAAGTTTCCGCGAATTTGGTTTAAAAAGATTCTCATACCCGCCTTTCGCCAAACCTCTCTCCACTTCCTATTACGTTCTTGAGAAAGCTCCCGCGAGTTAGAGAATACGGTTGGAAGCCAATTCTGGTAGCTTATTCGAAGTTACGGCATCGGTAGCTTCGAGATAGATAATAGCCCCACAGCAAATGGTGGGGGGAGAAAATATTGAGCAATAAACTAGGCAACTCAGCACTCATGGCGCTAATACAACTCATGGTGTCATGAGAGAGACGGAGGCCTGCATTGTTAAAGCACCTTCCTGCTGTTTGGGTGATTCAATACCCAGCATCACAGGCCTCTCACGTTTGCTCCTCCTTCACTCGCAATGATAAATTCAACAGATAATTGTGCATCCTTAGCTGTATGGCGGTTGTAGGGGCATTGTCAATATTTTGCAATGGAATATTTGTGGTTCTTGGAAATGACTGAATTCAGACGGAGATTGTCAGAATTCTCTGAATGATGTACATAATTGGTGCCCACTAATGTGTTCATCAATTTCCTTCGTGTCAACGTAATTGGGTAATAAAGGGTGTGTGGGTATCTCCATTTGTACAATAAAGTTGAAAGTATTGACTCACTCGTAGATACTGATTCTAGATAACACCTACAGACTGTATAAGCTAACATGATTGTTTAATGGCTACTAAAACTTTCTACTGGGATTGGTGTTAAAACTTTAAAAACTCATACTTACTGAAATCGGGTAGCTCAGTGAGTAGGAGATCAATCATGCTTATATACATGAGCTATCTTTTGATTGCTATCATAAGCATGCTTATGGTAGCAATAACTTTATACTGGAAAGCTATTATGCTAACAGGTATCTTTGGACTTGTGCTTAATCATGTATTGTTTGAAATAGGCTTTATAATTGAGATCAACATTTTCCCGGAGGCTGGTTCTGGTCAATCTCTAGCAGGGGAGCAGTTGCTAAGAATTGATTTATTTGACATTGAAAATGCATTAAATTCATCATCATTAGTCATTAAACCCTAAGATCGATTGACTGCAGCCTTCGATTCTACCCTGTCTCTTGCTAATTCCTTTATCTTTGGTACACCTCAGGCAATAGTAACTTTTCAATTTCCTAACAATTTTTTTTTAGCTGTTGCTCCAAAAGTGAATATAGGCTTATCTTTCGATAGTTTTGCTGATTTTTGCATTATTTTATTGAGAAATTTTGATTTTTATGTAATGACTGCATTAAATTCAAAGGTGCAGTATCCTTAGTTGGAGAAGTTCTATTGTGAACGTTGTGTGATAAAGTAAATTTGTAGCTGTTGCTAACGTTCCTGGTGCAGACCTGCATGGAAAGGAGGGCAGGTAGAAGCGGAGGAGGAGAAGGGAAAAGATGGGAGGGGAAGAAAGGGAGGCTACGGGAGAGAGAGTGAGGCAGGGTTAACCAACCAACTTTTCAAAAAGGCACAAGGCTTATCGGCTAGTGGTGAAAATTTCCCGCTGCTTTGACTTTACCAGTGACCTTATTTTGGGTTCTCAGTATGAGACAAGTCGAAGTGGATGGCAGGTAGTGGTGAGTCATACTACTTTTCAAAAGTGCTTGTGTTGGCAGCAATGGGAAAGGTTTTTTTGACTGACCCTGAAAACTAAGTAAGTAAATAATTTGTTAATCGCTCTGGGTACAGGCCTTTAAGACCAAAAAAATTGCAAACATTTGCGTACATACAGAATTCTTCACTGAATTTGGTGGTGTGATGACCAGGAAAATAAAGCATTGAGGAATTGCTTCTGGTACCTTCCTCCCCAGTTATACCGGATTTTAGAAGTGTTGCAGCCCATGCTCCAAAATTGTCCACTGTACAGCACTGAAAATTTTTCCTAGAGCTATTGGCGAGTGATACTTGGTCTGTTAACTATGTTGGCAATTGATTCCATGTTGCGTATGTCCATTCTTTTGGCTCCTGTAGTTGCAGTTTCCCCATTTGCTTACTGTGACCTCCCTCTCTGTACATTACCACCTTTGCTAAGTCAATAGAGTACATTGTACTGACCATGACTGGAATCACAAGTTTACCAGCCAATGGAATATCTCGTGTGGGTTCACTACAATGTGTAAAACGGATGTCTGCATCAACTGAGGGTTTGTTGGCAGTTCATTGTAACTGGAACAATTAAGGGAAAAAATCTGGTCTATTTTTACTTAGTTTCTCTTCCCTGCTGACTCCCATGACTGGTCTAGGCCACCATCATGAGTTCTTTGGTCACTCCCTTCCCTAAATGGCATTGGACCAGTTTACTGATTGGCTACATCTATAACAGTCAACTACACTATTTTCTTGGACGAGCTATAGTCTCATCAAAAGCTGACATAATAAACTTTTTCTTTCAGGTTTCTCTTCAGTGGGATGAGGAGGAGGTCGCTGCAGCATTAATGGACCATCACATGCTTGCTTCAATCCTCAACGATATGTCACTTCTGTCTCGATAAGGAGTGATCTCTTATATGGAACTTGATGAGTGAAGTTCTCTACTTCATTTCTGTGAATAGTGAATGATTGTCATGACACTTGGTCTTAATGCCAAAAAGAAGAAACCTTTTTCTGGTCAAATTTTTAATATGCTATCTGGTCCGAATACCGTGTATTCCCAATGACTTAAGAATGGCTCGTAGCAGAAAATTCACTAGGTGCATTAATTTTATGCTGGAAAACTATGGCATTACCCTACTTTATTGACGAAGTACTTGTGAATTTCATGTTTAGATCGGCTTGCCTAATCACTGCATAGCCTTGTGAAAATTTTTATTGGGACATATTTATTGTGTTTTAGTAATTGATAATTATTTCTTATAAGACTGTTGCTTGTACCGCAAAGGTATATTCAATTATTTTTATGAAATTTATGATTATAATTTATTCATGTAGTATTACTGTGACAATGGTAAATTCAATTTTGTCACCTTATGTTCATCTTTTTGGTGAATATGATGTTGATTTAGATTGTTTCCTAGCAATGTTTTCAGGGCAAAATACCAGCTTACTGTCCTCGAAATAGTATTATGTTTGTACATAACTCCTCACTCAATTAGTATAATCCATGCAGAATTTAATTTCTTTATTTGTTATTAACTTCAATTCTGACTTAAAACATGGATTAATATGCAATAAAAGATTTTTGTTAAGTGGTGTCTTTTTATATTAACAAAAAACAAATTGCACTTTCGGACAGTTAAAATGCAGCAGTGCATGCACTACACCAGCATTTCTCATTAGATGTGTGCCAGTATCATGCTAGACTTGTACATATATGCATATATTAACGGTATCTTCATACATTTCCGTAACTACCTGACTAATGTTACTTGTTGCTGAGGCAAGTAACCAATAGAAAATGTCTTCACAATTGCCCTACTCTTTGCAAACCCATACAAGGATCCTTGGGGGATGCATATCAACCAACGGACCTTACTCATGTTGACTACCATAAAGAGATGCCCCGACGGATTTAAAAATGCAAGGGGCACGACTGTCTGTGGACATGGTGATCTCTCACTGAATATTGAAACAAATTTGGCAACATGGTATGATCCAGATGGTCATTGTGTTTGTATTTATTGTAAGATTTTTATGACATTTTAATAAGGTTTTCTTTGTGCAAAATCTGACCTTGACACCATATGATGTACAGGGTGGTATTCCATGGTGCCTTAGTAATGCAGTGTAGTAAAAAAGTAATAATATGATGTATTTAAGACTAAACGGAACATCAATCTTTAATCAATTGGGAAAATATTATGGAAAATACTGGCCAAGCTAATCGTAATTTGATATTTGTTAAAAGAGTGTTTGGCAAGTGCGACGATAAAGTTAGGAAAATCAGCTACTTCTCCCTTGTTGGACCCCACTTATCCTTGAGATCCTTATGAGGTAGGCTTGAGTTAGAACGCATGCAGCAAGATACGTTAAATGCCGTTATGATAATCTCGTTAGTGTTACTGACCATTTGAAGCAACTGGGATGGGAAACGCTTTCAGACCATCGATTAAAATTTAGACTCAATCTATTATGTAAGTTCCAAACCGATCTGTTCTCTGACGAAGTTAATAATATTTTACAAAATTTGACATACTACTGTGATACTACGGTATATCAGATCATGAGACTAAAATTAGGAAACTAAGTAGACAGCAGAACGGACAGATTTAAAATGTCATTTTTCCTGCAAACGATAAGGGACCATAACAGCTGCCCATGAGTTTTTAAACTAGGCTTGTCGATAGGTAGTGTAACTCTTAGTAGTAGTAGAACTCCCTGATACTTATATCATTATGTGCTACATAGTACTTACTGCGCACCGTGCATGCTTTCAGCATAACTCTTGAATCTCTGTCCGTCTAAGTAGTTGCCAAATAGGTACATAAATACTAACGGTCCCGCTGACATTAGTAGCATATCAATATTGTGAGACTTCGCCTTGCGGCAAGCGTTTGCGATTCATGCTAATGCATCAATAGTCGTAATCACACTAACTTTAAGGTATAGTGTAATGCATTTTGGTGACTACTTACCCTCTGCCACACACCCTTGAGGTGGCTTGCAGGTTATTTTGTAGATGTATCGAGCCTGTGAATGTGATTTAAATCTCTCAAACTCCCCTCTTCATGTATGCAGCTGGTCTGCCAATGATGAATACAAATCTGCACATATTTGCACGATTGCATTTGCACTCTGAAGAAGGTGACTTGTTCTATTAAACTTTCCTAAAGTTTGAATTGAAGAAACCAGCTTGAACACAAGCTCCAGTCATTGCATCTTGTTTGAAATATTCTTTGCCTCCCATTTAGTGTCACCTTTTTTTGAAAAAGAGTGGATAATTCCTGCAGTTTCCACAGCATGAGCCTAAACATTTACGTTCTTTGTCAGTAGGAAAACTATTGCACGTGGAAGCGATAATACAAATTTATGAGTTTATTTACGAATGAGTAAAGAGAGAATCCGGCGAGTGATTTTATCAGACAGATGAGCAAGTGATATCTTTCATGAAATCCTCGCACCGTGAACAAACAACTCTAACTCGCGATTATTCTCCGAAATCATTTTCATAAAGAAAGGAACATGGTATATACACCTTTAATACGGATTGGCTCGCTTGTGCAAAGATATTCGGCTTCCTTTGCAACCGTAAGCACAGGAGGAGTTTCTATATTCATGGGAGGAGTGAACCGCGTTTCATCGTCTGTCGAGATCTCCCACAAAGCACGTGACCAAGCCATGGCTTGTCCCTCCCTCATATTCCAGACTTCATGTTCCGTCTACTACTATTCAAGGCTGTACAAGTACTTTAAAATCGCATGCCAATATCGCCAACGGCCATACCACGATGAATACACCGGTTCTCAGTTGCTCTTCGACTGCATAGGTACACGGTTTTTTACTCTGACGAGAAGGCTTTTGGTCTTGGAGACACAATTAAACCTTATGACTACATTGCGTTTTCTGAGAGCGCGTGAAATCCTCTCCGCGGTTCCCTATGCTGCGGGAACCGCGGGATCTATAAATAAGTACTTTTATAATCACCATTCGCCTTCGCCAACAGCCATACCACGATGAATACACCGGTTCTCGTCCGATCACCGAAGTTAAGCATCGTCGGGCCCGGGTAGTACTTGGATGGGTGACCGCTTGGGAACACCGGGTGCCGTTGGTACTTCTTTTCTAGCTCTCCGCTTTTCCCTGCATCTGCAGCAGGGAACACTAATAATAACTTCATTTTAATTCTTTGTTTTCAATTTCAATATATCATTGATCAATTTTTCAACTAGGGAGCTGAAGTTATCGCAGATCGAAAAAGACAAGCGCACACAGATGATTAATGGAAGAATGCGCGCGAGAGAAAAATTCGACCTGCCAATAGGGGGCATTCCGTAAGGACACGATACGTTGCCCATGGCCAATTAATTTTTAAATAATTACCTTCATTCATTCAAGTATTCTACCAGCTGATTGGTAGGTTCTTGGACAGTCCCCATTCTCTATACCAGCCTAATAGAAATTGTCTCGCTTTCCCTCCTAAGGATGGGCCGTTATTAGATCCCTCTTCAATTCTTCATATCTTCTACCTGCCCTTATTTCGTCCAGAATTCCTATCCTCCTCCTTCCTCTTCCACGCTTCCCCAGTGTTCTCCCATCTATCACTCTCTTCAACATGCCCTCTCCTCTCATAACCTCCTCCATCCATCTCTTCTGCCTTCTCCGAACCTCTGCCACAAGCTTCCTCTCCTCTCCGACCATATCCAATACCTCCTCGTTCGTCTTCCCCGCCATCCAGCTCACCTTCTCCATCCTTCTCCAAACCCACATCTCTAATGCCTCAAGTCTACGCACATCCTCCCTTCGCAATGACCAAGTTTCCGACCCATATAACGCCACGCTCCATATTAAAGTTTTCAACAGCCTCTTCTTTACGTCTCTTCTCAGACCCCCCCTCATCAATTCCCTTCTCTTCGAAAATACTTCTTTAGCGAGCGCAATTCTGCATCTGATGTCCTTACCACTAAACCCATTCTCCTCCAAAATATTACCCAGATACGTAAACTGCTCGGCCTGATCTATCTTCTGCCCTCCCTACTCATACTTATAAATGTATAAATTTTTTGTGGCATTCAACCTATTATGGGCGGCTTTTAAATGGAGCTTGAAATTCAATATGAAATTTCTTGTTCTAAATAGAAAATATTTCATTTCCCTGTAGCAATTCATCATGCAAGTATTCTACCAGCTGAACATATGAAAATTAACGGCTACTTCGCAATCTTTGAGAACTCTTTTAAAAAAACGGGCTACGATTGACGCTGAGACTCTCTTCTATCGTAATACACGCCTTGCACTCGACGGGAAGACGATGGAAAATTGAATGCCATCCGGCCGTTTCCGTCACGTCAGGAAACGTCGATCATAATCTCGAACGTAGTCAGTCAGCTGAAGCCATGCTACTTCTAATGCAAGGTAGGACGTTCCTGTGGCCAAAAAGCGTCCGTTCTGCTGATAACGTCATCTGGATGACACGAACATGAGACGACTCAAGAATTAGCTTCGGAATAATGGATGAAAGAATAAAAAGAAATATAATTTGGTTTTTAGCAACGACAGAATGGAGTTGGTCAGGGGAAAGTCAGGGAATTTGAATTCGAGAATCTTGTAACAACCCTGTTAATGATTGCTCGAGAATGTATGCTTGGTAGAATATATGTTATCTTGTAATAACCTAGGAGGATGTCACACGCTTTCCTCGGTGCAGGTGCAGGCTCGGTGCTTGCAGGCAGCGGCGTTTTCCCACCAGGGGCCTGCATTCCGCCCGCCGCATTGCCTCCCTTTCACCTCCTCCAAAGCACTATCGATGATTCTTTTTGCTTAATTTCCATCCGCAGTTCCGAAAATTGTCCCCCATTCATAATAGAATACAGCCGACGGGCAGTAAGCGTGAAATGACCTCAGCTGTCGAAGCACGTTCAACTGAAGTAGTATTAATGTACATAAAATTCCTATTTCTTGGCCATTCCCCGCGGACTACCCACATGCAAAGCCGGCTTTTTATTTTTTAGGATCTGGTTGCTTATTTGGATTGGGGCCCCAGTCAATAAATAAAATAATACAGTTTTAGTCATTTGATGTCAGGAGTTCCGTATTTGGCCGATACCACTGTGGTCTTTTACCGATGCCCAACTAATAAAAAGTATGTACACATTTTAAAAAGCAGGTAGGTACTTATATTTTTTCCATAACCTACATAAGTTGATGCTAAATGTTCTTTAGTAATAGTAAAATATTATTTCATGAAGGATTTATAAAATATTTACTATGTATTTAAGTATAGCAAATACATTATTTCTTCATATCAAAATAGTTTTCATACTAATCCATATTATACACAAGATCAAATATAACAAAACCCGATCGTAGGCGCACATAAGTCGAGGGTTTGGGGCATAGATCTGCTTGTCCGAGGGGATCGGGTCGGGGTAGTGGCTTCCCATTCAGATGGCCCGGATTCGAATCCCGGTAGTGGCGGAGATTCTTCATCGGCATCCCGATCCCTACTTGGGTGCCTCATGGAGTGCATTTCAAGTACAGTAGTCCGTCTGTCGGATGAGGTGTTAAACTGTGGTTCCCTTTGCGCCCTTCCTTAAGAACAGACTAATGCCGACTTTTATACGGCCTAATACACCTAGCAAGATGGATCTTACACGGGCTTTTGACCCTTCGAGTCGCAGAGGAACCTCGTAATTATCCTTAACAACCCAACCCACCTATCTTCCATCGCGAAAATGTCCATAGCTATCGGTCGCCTCCCCAAGTAACCAATCAACCTTTGACGTAGCCATGGGAGGGATCCATTGGGTCCTGACCCTCCCTCCCGCCCGGAAATTTTAATTTATTTAAATAATGGGCACCAATGGAAAAAATCTCGTTTGTCTTTTTTAAACAAAGAATGCTGATTTTCTTTATTATTTATTCTGAAAAACCTTTTCTATATTCTTGTGATTTTCAAACGAAAAACCGTGGTTATTGTATTCAATCTGAAATTAGCAGATCAAAAATCATCAAAAACGGCCGTTACACTCGCATTTGCACTCTTAGTTGTCTACACACACAGTTTTGCAACTGATTTTTTTTCTTCACTTCCAACCCTGCTTATACTCATTGTCAGTATGGACCCCCCTCCCCGGAAACGAAATCCTAGCTTCGACACTGCAACCAACAAACTGGTTGTCCTTCTGTAAGTGGCGCTACTGCCCAGCTGAATACATTACTCATATTCAGTTTGTTTCCGTTGATATAAACTGTTCATATTTTTTTCTCCGAGCCTACTATAGTAAGGAAATTGACTTGATTTTTTCCTATGCGCGGCCCTTCGCGCGCGTGCGCAGAAGGGTCGAAAACCTTGCGTCGTGCCAAAAAATCTCCAAAATTTTCAGTCGCGATTAGGACGATGCAGTTCTCAAGGACAAGGTTTGCTCGACTTATGTACCAACCTACAAAGTGGTGGTAACGCGATCCTTCCTTTCCTCCGCGAGGGAGAGAGATGGCGGGGAAAAAGTTGAAAAAACGGGAAACGTAAGGGCGCGCGAGGGTGACGCTACTAGGCGTGGGTGTCGCGAAAGCGTGAAAGACAAACCCATCCTCTTCCCCTCCATGCGGGTGCGCGGAGCGAATCGCAGCCCTCGCCAAAGGGTTTGCTGCTCTAGTGAACACGGGACTCCTCTGGAAACGAGACACCGTACACATCATACTCGGTGCTCGCGCTTATCCCCCCCCCCGTCGTACCTACCTACCCATTCACCCTCACTCTGTCACATCTTCCGCTTTTTGAGCGGGATCGTGGCGGTGACATTTATTCTCCTTGTGTACCTGTTCATCGGCAAAATGCTCATCTTGCTTTCGCAACTTGGCAACCATTCCCTTTTTTGGCGCCAATTTTAGTAAACAAGGCGCTGGTTAATATCATGGTGGTACCATTTTCGAAGCGAAGGTAATTGATAAGGTGGGGTTTGGGAATGGACGTAAAGAAAAGGTTGGTGAAAACTCTAATATGGAGCGTTTCGCTGTATGTGTCGGAAACATGGTCATTGCTAAGGGAGGATGTGCGTAGACCAGAGGCATTTGAGATGTGGGTTTGGAGAAGGATGGAGAGGGTGAGCTGGGTGGCGAAGAAGACGAACGAGGAGGTATTGGATATGGTTGGAGAGGAGAGGAATCTGTTGGCGGAGGTTCGGAGAATGCAGAGGAGATGTATGGAGGAGGTTTTGAGAGGGGCGGGCATGCTGAACAGGGTGATAGAGGGGAGATCACTGGAGAAGCGTGGAAGAGGAAGGAAGTGGATAGGAACTCTGGACGAAATAAGAGGAGGAAGAAGATAAGAGGGATCTAATGGCGGGACATCCTTAGGAGGGAAAACGAGAGAATGTTACAAAAATTGGGATTCAGGATTGGGACTGTCCAAGAGCATACCAATCAGCTGGTTTTATACTCAAATTAAACCATTCCGTGGTAGCACCATGATATTAACCTATACATGGTGCTAGGGGAAACCCTAAGGGGCGGTCCGCTACAGGCGGCACTTTTTTCATTTATCGGATGAGTTTTGGCATTACAATTTAGCCAAAAATAAAGAAATATTGGCATCAAGCATGTTGAAACAACATTCCATAAAAAAGAAAAGTAAAATTATCTACTTACTACACCGAAAGTTAACAATAACAAAAAATAGATGACAATCGTCGACAAATTTTGCTCACGGTCCCCAAACCCTTTAATCTGCTGTTGGTGTTTCATATACCTATCCACGAAGTGATGGAGTAATGGCAACAATTATTCTTTTTTAAATATTATATATTCACTTAAATAGTAATGAAATAAAGTTATTTTTTCTTAAACTTAATTTTCAAATTGTGGATAAATATGCTTTATGTTTATTTTGTATGTTTCCCAAAAGTAGGGCGGCGACTGACAGACTGGCTGAGATCGGCTCAAACTATAGCTACGCCAATGCAGTAAATATGAATGAAGCTTATGAATCTCCATATTGACGTCCTAAATTCCTGTTCTCTTCGGGCTTACTTAACATTCTCCCCATATATCACACTTTTGAAATATGCTCTTACCTCTCATTACGTCCTCCAATAACTTTTTGCTGCCTTCTCCGTTTATCCGTCCCATAATTCCTTTCTCGTCCACCACACCTAACGTGTCTTTGTTTGTCACTAACCAGCTTAAACTCTCCATTCTCCTCCACTTCCACTGAGTGAAGAAACAGCGCTCTTATGATTGGTGTCATCATCCAAAGTACTTGTTTGAAAGAGAAGTATTTGACAATAATTATAGAGAGAATTCACAAGACTGACTTTACTTTTATATTGAAACCCATGAAAGGAATACTACGAACTCTTTCCATTCTAGTTAATCGGAAATGGACGGTGAACAAAGTGTTCCTTCAAAGTGTTTGAAGCTTTTTTTGTTTGAGTAGAGATTTGCATGTAACTTTGCATACATAGATATCCTTAACAGTGAAAAAAACCTTGTTACCGATCTGTTTTCTTGGCAATTCAATTCTATTTTAACACGTAACGTTATGGCATATGACATATAACTTGAAATCCTTCGATTGCATATGCACACATTTTCTCTTAAACGCTAAATGTTATCGTTAATGTTATTTTGTTTCATGTTATTATAATGGTTGCTATCGAATATCATGGTATCATGCCGAGTGAAAAAGCGCATTTAGATACGATTTTCGCTTAACTTTCGAATTCCTCGCCGAAAATCCAAATCACAACAATGCTTAAAATAAGGCGAAAATTTTAAAATATAATTCTTGCATCATTTACGTTACTGCATGTTTGGTGATTTCCACCGTATAAAGAGATGTAATTCAGTGAAATGTGGTCCGAGAATCTTTTTCGACTTTCTGGAAAAGTCATTCAAATGTGCACTCAGTGACTCACGATCACCGCTCCAGCCTCCTTAAATCTTACGTAAATGGCCTTGGTCATGAAGGAGATCGCGTGGTTTTTCGATGTGCAACGTATCGGATCGTTTTCTCCGACAGCCATCCATCATTGACCTCACGTAATTTCCTGATTTAGCCGTCTTGCGCGTTCCGCCTCCGGGAACACAAAAATCAACAGTGATTTGTTACCTATTGACATGCACGAAAGATTCCTCCGACCTATAATCAGACCTTGAATATTCTGCTGGCAAATTGTTGACACACATGCCTTCGCCCATCATCGCCCCAAGGTTTAAGTTTTTTTACCTATAGATGTAGGCTATCATGATAAAAGCGCAATTATTAGCTTCT
This sequence comes from Pyrrhosoma nymphula, assembly GCA_963573305.1. Classification (NCBI taxonomy): domain Eukaryota; kingdom Metazoa; phylum Arthropoda; class Insecta; order Odonata; family Coenagrionidae; genus Pyrrhosoma; species Pyrrhosoma nymphula. The sequence continues at coordinate 111,335,557 of OY754330.1, read as the reverse complement.
TCCACGGAAAACTGGATGTCGTACCTATTTACTATACACTGTACTATATTTTCGTCCTTGTTTCGCTCTTACCATAGTCATGCATCGCTTCATATATTATCTACTAGGAAGAAATTATGTTCTATCAAGAATCTCTTCCACGATATACACTCACGTTTGCTGAGTTTTCTCCATCCTCTCACGCTTTCTTCTACTACTTTCCCTTTCTTTCTCTTGTCGACCTTCTTCCATCCATCCATATGCTTAGCATCACTACACCAAGGCTTTCAATCACCACATTCTCATTTTATTCTCGTATATGACCGTGCTGTATTCAACATGTCTTCCTCAGTCCTCTCATTCTCAACTCTGTTTCTCCAACTATTTACCAATCCGCCAATTTTCCAGCACTCCACTCACCCAGCGCGTTTTGACGATATTTATGCTTATGCTGGCCCGTAAAAATCTCATTATCATACAAAAGGTGTCGGCATATGTTTATTTTGTGTACCAATACTTTTCCTTCTCTTGTATTGTACCAGCTGATTGGTAAGTTTTTGGACAGACCTTATCCTAATTTCTGAGACTCCATATCCCTTTCCCTTCTAAAGATGGCTCGCTATTTGGTCTCTCATAAACTTCTCATACCATCTGCTTTTCCTTAAGTCGTTCAATAGTTCCGATCTCCTTCCTTCCTCTTCCTCCCTTCCCCAGGGTTCTCCCCTCTATTATCCTTTTCAGTATGTCCTCGCCTCTCAAAGAGCGTTTGAAGTAAATACTATAAACCACTCATTTTCATTTATTTCATTGTTTTTCCTATTTCTACACGTATCATGCTTCATAACAAGCCTATCCTTCTTACGTAGGTACTCATTTACCTACGATATATCCTATTAATACAATCACAGATATTACACATTAATTCCTTCGGAAGTGGAAGAAGGGCGGTGGTAGAAAATTGGTAATAAATAATATATGTAAACTGTAAAGGTTAATTCATAGAAGGTAATCTATTCTTTTTCTATTTCGCAGTATATACTATTCGTTAAGTTACATAATTATAAATTTTTGATCAGTCGCAATAGTGTCGCAGTGTCCTTTGGAGGAAGGGGATTTCTTTTTTAAATTTGCATCTTAAAAATGACACTGTTGCCTCAAAATTGCGATTGACGTTTTTAATAAGTCATTACGTAAGTCAGCGAAGCCTATTTCCTACCAATATGAAGTTACTATCAGGCAAAAGTGTTCAAGTATCATTTGTAAATCCGATGGTACCTTACTCATCCGCATTATAAGTATTTTAGTTCTGTACGCTCCTGAAGACGAGAAAATCGTTTAAAAACAGAAAAGAGGCCCTTTTATATGCTCGAGGTATCCATGTGGGAGACATCCTACTCACATGCTCACTCTCGCACACGCAATGAAATATCGCACCACGGAGCGTGGAAGTGCTTCTGCTTGGGAGAGGCTGCAGGCGCTCAAGTAGTATCACTCAATTGCTGCGCTATTTCATGCGGCAACTTCTCCAGTTCACTATTATCGGCGGCGGGTTTGGACATTGGATGCTCTCCCATATAGCACGCTTGTCAGAAAATGAATGCTTGCTCTTTGAGACGCGGAAATCTATGCCAATAAAAATATTCCATAAGTATCTTTTTGTAGAGCTACCGAATACTTCATTATTGACTGAAACAAATTAGTACAGACCGTATCAGTTCATATGAGAAAGAATTCGTGATGAAAAGGCAACTATTGTGTTCAAAGAAGATTGGACTACGAACGAGGAAACAGTACGTAAAAACATTCGTGTGGAGTGTGGCACTCCATGGATCGGAAGCATGGACCAATGGAAAAGCAGACCAGAAAAGACTAAAAGCTTTGGAAGCCTGGTATTGGATGAGGGCACAGAAGATCAAATTGACGGAATAATGAAGAAATGAAGAAGTATATAGAAGAGTAGAAGAGGAAAAGTACATTTGGAACACTATACCGAAAAGAAGAACGAGATGGATGTGGCACACCCTGAGGCACAATCGGTTTATGAAGAATATAATTTAAGGAAAAATAGAAGGGAAAGTCCAAAGATGAAGGCCAAGGGATGAATACATAGAACTAATAAAAAAGAGAGCACATAAGAAGAACTACCCGGGAGTAAGGGAATTAGCATTAGATAGGGAAGGATGGAGGGCTGCAGTCATCCAATCTTAGGATTGGACCACCAATGAATGAGCCGTTTAAAAAGTATTCTTTAACGTGAAAATTCGCATAAAAATTCGAAAAAGGGTCATCTTACATTTTTGCTTGATGCTTGACCAAGTATGGCCATCGTCATACCACACCGAACACATTCGCGCAAAGATAATTTTCCTACCCTTTTGACTTTCGCCAACCAAGGAGTGGTCGCCAACCGATGGCTCTTCATGGGAGGGTATCCCATATCCGAATCGCCGCCAAGAAGAATGAACTGGAGAAGTTACTGCATGGAAAATGTTGATGGTCCATGGAGAAATATGGGCATTCTTTTTTATATGGAATACTGTTAGTGTCCTGCGGCATCCAAAAATGCGAGTATTTAGTCCAGCAGTAAAACATCCTTACATTGACTCGGTCCTTCAATTTAGAAAAACTGCACTTAATTGTTTTTTGTATCTCTAAATGCCTTACCCTTCAATGCTATTTGATATTTTATAGTGCTACTTGACATTTGATTCTAACGGAAAAAATAAAAACATTTTGCGGTTATTTTAATTAAACACATTTTGCTCGATTGTAAATTTGTTCTCTCATCCTTTGCACTTCTCTATTATTTGCTCGCGCCAGTGTCAGCTTTAGAGAATATTTATCATTTTAACTCAACGTGAACCCTTTGGAGATTCAATGTGGAGTGTTATTGAAAACTATTATGTTACTGGTGTTATATTTAATGTTAGAATAACCGAGGAAGTCATTTTGAATCCATTATGATTTTAAATCAATGTATACATTTTTTCAATAATGGCTTTAATATTCCCCTGTGCTACCGCGCTCCATAGTTTTATCTAGTCTTTTCTTTAACCGATGGATCCATGCATGTGCAAGCATGACACATCGGACTACTACCCTCGAGACAGAAACAGTAAGCCACCCATCAGCGGAAGTGTTTGTGAGAAGGGGATGTTGATGTTCGGGCGTCTGCGAGGAGGGGGGGGGGTAGGGAGAGGGTGGCGGCCATGTGGGAGATGGGGAAGATTCGCAATTGCTTTAGAAAAAGGGACTTGCAAGCGAGGAGATGGGGGAGGAGGAAGAAAAGTTGCCCTGCGAGGAAGAGAAAGAAAGAAAGAAGAACATCACCGTGCGCACCATTTCTGCGTATAAAAGGGTCGCGCGCGGCTTTGCGAGCCCCGCAGTTATTCGTTGCCGGCGCCTCTTCAACCCGCGCCACACGCGTCAGTCTGGTCGGTGGGAAGAGCTTGGGAGCAGAAAGAAGAAGGAATCTTGAGGAAGAGAGGTTGAGCGGAAGACGGGGAGGAGGAGTAGGAGGAAAGTCGGACGAGCAGAATCGAAGAGGAATCCTGAAAGATCACCCGGAAATAAGCCACCTATCAGCTCGATTGCGGTACAAGTCATCGACCGGAGATAAACCGTATGTGTTATCGTTAAGTACTTTTTCGTATGCTGAATCTCTTCATTTTCCTGTTGTCTTCCCGCGCATGTCGCTATTTGGCGATAACAGATGCGGGAGGACACCAGCGAAGAGATTCAACGACAATGAACTACGCGAAAGCCTTAAACCTAATATTTTCCTATGTTATGTAAATGTTCGTGTATGTCACGTCTTGATAATTGCTGAATCCATTTAATAAGGGTCTTTGGGCGCGATAACGAATTTATTTTAGTTCTTCTGGCCCGATTTTGTAATAGAACATAGTTATTTCTCATGCTGATAGTAAAATTAATAAATCCACGGGAACTTTAACTAACGAAAGTACAGTCTAATTGTTTTGAAAAGGCATTATCAGGTTCAACTGAAGAGACCAGTTGTACTAAATCTACTTTCCTATGGAATAAAGTTTCGTTTAAGTGTATAGTTCCGTCCTTCCATGAAGTAGTGCCGGAAAACGTTCATCCTAGAGCATTCTCACAGAATATTAGTCAAACTTTGTACTCTTCAACACCACTTATAACGGTCCGACCATTGTTTCAATTTATCCATTTTGGTGCCCTTGAAAGTGACGATTTGTGATAAATTCGAGTGATAGGGTACGAAGTATGTCTTTCTATCTGTCACAATATTGAAGCTTGCAGTGAAATGTGATCCACTCATCGTTGCTATCTAGTGTAATTTTAATCATTAAGTAAAATAAAATGCTGTTTTTTACATCCATTTTATGATAGATGGTGTTGCGTTCATGCTACAAAAACGCCACTTGATTTCATTAAATGGAATTGCTTTTACTTGTCTCGGTTTTGTGTTTAGTTTCTCTTGCATGCCTAACTTCCTCGGGATAATTTCACTGGTTTGCATTCCATATTAGGTTTTTAAAACTTTAAATCTTTAAATTCTTTGACCAGCACCAGTTTTTGCTCGAACTAAAGTTTTTAAAATTTACATTCACTCTAAAGCTCCACCATCTTTTCCGGTTTTGGCTCGTTGGGAATTCTGGGGGAGAGAGGAGGCTGAATTGATTTACAATCTCTACCCACGTGAAACCTATACATGGATGATTATATTGCAAAGAATGTCTGACAACATGAAAATTCTCGAACAGAAATGGATCTTTCCAAATTTAATGGAAGGCCGTTGTGCCATCCTGATTACGAAAGCACTCCAGGGTTTGAGTTAGTTGTAGGTGTACAAGTGGGCTGGATATAGATCCAACTGTTTGAGTTGCGCCTTTATTTTATTTGATTGTGTATATTATTTTTCTGGAGGAGGCAGAGTAGCTGGTTCGAACATGTAATAGGAGGCGAAGGGATGTTAAGGGCCGTGATAGATAGGTGAGCGGGGAAGGGGAAGAAAAAGAACAGGCTTTATGAACAGGATGAAAAGAGGTAGGACTGAGATGAAGAAAGAAATTGTGTAGATAAATAGGGCCCTGCGCATGTAAAAATGTAAAGGATGTTTTCTCACTACCATTTAGACCTAACGTAACTGGTAGGTTACCCTGATAATAATATTTCATGTCTATACGTCTTTATGTTGTCACTCCATTTGTGTCTCTCTCTGGAACCCCAATTCTAACAGGAACTTCATTTCTAGCGATTTACTTATGCGTTGATATCGTATGTATTTCAGTATCTTCTAATACAATCAATTCTTACCAATGGACTTGGATCTTTTTAGTGCTCCAACTGCTGAAGTTATATGGAAGTGGAACTAGCTAACCAAATTCCTCAATCCTAAAGGTGGGTTTACACTGGCAAGTGTATTGCACAAGTTACTTGCAGCAAGCGACTTTCGACGAAAATTGCAAGCGTAAACGGCTCTGCAAGTCCGCTTGCAGAGCATTCAAATGTTAGGCTAGTCGCTTGCAGAAGCGTATTTTTGCCAGTGTAAACGGCAACCAATCTGGCTGTGCACTAACTTGCGAAAAATATTTCGTTGGACGAAAATCCCTCGCAAGCTCTTGCAGAAGAAACTTGCGGATGTTATTTAACAGTGTAAACCCAAAATAAGGCTAACATAGCATCCACTGTCATAGGTTTCCAGGGTGGCGCGTTATCAACCGCAAGTAACAACGCGGCCGGCTTCAATTAAAACTCTTATCCCAATCAGATTCTGCCAAATGTTGCTGTTAAAAGCCTATTATCTCTCTTTGTTAAAGTTTTTACCATGAGGTGCGGTGAAACAGATATTTAAAATCTGCCGCGATGAACGGCTACGATGTCGTTGGGAATTCCGAGAGAGAAAACGCTTCTCAGAATGGAATACTTTCAGCGATCCCCTTGCATGGGATTTTGGATTATTTATAACCCTTTGCTGCAATCATTTTTCTCATATAAAGTTTTAAATAATTTCATCCACAATTGCATTAGATAGGAAAGACCCCCATGAAACACATAGAATAGAATTGGCATTTCCTGGTATAGGCTTAATTAGCGTAGGTCCTATTATTATTCACGTTTAGTTGTCGTTTAGCGTTGTGTGTCGCAGAGACCTGAACGCTGAGGAAAAATGATAAGAATAGGTTGCAGGCGTCTGAGATTTCGTTGTGGAGGAGCGTTGAAAAAGTGCGATGGGCAGAAAGAAATACGAACTAGAAAGTCTTGATACGGTGGGCGAGGAGAGGAAAATGCATGAGAAAATTAGGAGATGGCAGGGTAGTCGGTTGGAGGAGGTAAACAGGGGCGAAGGGTTGCTTAATACCGTTTTAGAGGGAAGTATTTTGGGTAAGCGGGGAAAGGGAAGAAAGAGAATAGACTTTATGGATGGGATGAAGTGAAATAGGATTAAAACTAAATTACAGATTGAAATAGTGTGAGGAGAGAGGGTCCTGTGGTTGCTAGAAAGATTGGTAGAGACCATCTCCATATATAAACTTTCCATAATTGGTTGACTACCCTTAATTGTGATAAAAATTGTCCATAAAAATGAAAAAGGCGTGTAATGACTTCAACTTCAGTGAAAAACTCTTACTTCGGGCCACCAGCACAGAACATGCTGAGTGGGCGGACTTTCTCATGGTGGCAGATGCAAATCCGCCGCTTCAAATTGGTTTCCTCGATGGATGACCTCGCTCTTAAGGCTGAATGCTCTGCTGCCGCTCTTCCAGAACACGGGGACGTGACTCAACGCGCGCTGACGGCCGCAAATTCTTCGCCGGTCTATTTCGGCGCGTCCACTTGAATCGGAGGATTTGACGCGCCCTTACATCACACAAGAAATGCGGAGAACAGTTTTGCTCTGCACGCTTACGTTGCGAAATACCCGCCTTATCACCTCTGCGCTCTACTTCACCAAGTTCGGTACCTCGGGAAGCACATGCCTCTTGTTAAAGTCTGTTCGGACGTCCTTTAAGAAGTGGTCATTCTTATGCTGAGAAGAGTCCGCCTTAACAATTGCATTGCAAAAAGTCAACGTCATAATTACCATTACAGTAAGAGGTTAAATTTAAAAGGGTGACTGGTTTTATTATTTTTCTCTCAAAACGGGCAAACTATGCCCCTGACATTAGGGTGTCCATACGGTTTAGATAACGTTTTAGGGCATCAAAAATAGTAATTTCATAAAAGTGACAAAGATGTGTTTTTTAATATTTATAATTTGCATATTTGAATGCAAAATAAAATAAAGTCAGCAAACTTGTTACCTACTCTACATAATAAAATATGTTGATTATAATATTATCAGAGAGAACGCTTTGTTTTATGTGCCAAAATTCAGGAAACTCCTGCCTTTATTTAGGACGTACTCTACCTGAGATTGCAGTCTTGAATTGGAAGCTTTGTACCCGCCTCAGGTGATTTGTATTTTTCAATAGTACCCTTCAGGTTGGTTGGCTACAAATATAATATACCAAAGAAGGCTTAGGACCATTTAGTAATGCCTGATTAACGTTAACCTCAAGATAACGTAGCCTTTTGGTTGACCCGATGTTGACTGAGAGTTGAAGTTTAATGTATTACACCATACAGTAAGTTAGTTGACGCGAGCGTTACCACGGACTATAAAACCGGGGTTTAGTGTAGTTTCACATCAGAATAAAAGACAAAATATTAGTGTGAAATGTCGCTTGACTAATTGGGTACGAGAATTAATTGATTGGTCAATACTATGAAGATTGTATGACTACTTACTTGTCACAGTTCAATACATTCAGGGTATGTTGATGATGAAGTCTTCACTATCAACTATTCTTGAAGCCATCAAGTGAAAATCCTTTTAACATTTCATGGAGTTATTCAATTTCACAAATTGTCTGAAGCTAAAATATCGCTTTGTTAGCTTGTTGGAGTTGAATGAGACAGACAGACGACAATTTTCGTTTCTTGGAACATCTTGTGATTTCACAACGTCTATATTAAATTTTATTGGGAGAGTGTCGGTGTACTGACCAATATTTTCGTATTCAAAGCCAGGATGCCTTTTTTTGTCCTGTTGATTTAAAGCCGAAATTACTTGTGTAATATCGGATTTAAATCTTGCACTTGTACGTGCGAAAATCAACGAAACTCATGCGCACTTGCGGGTGATTCCGTAAAAAGGTAATACCGTGGCTAGTCACGGTTTTCTCTAACTTTGCAAAAATTACTATTATTTTATTTCTTTCTGACAGACTACAGGTTGCGCAGGGAAATTTCCCACTACTCTGATGAAGTGGGAGAAAGAGAATAGGCTTTTTCGATGTGATGAAGTAGGTTAGGGTGTTTGCTGGGATGAAGAATGAAATCATGTAGTGAGATTGGAGCCTGCGCCTATACAAATCTGAAGGGTTTTACTCTTCCATTTAAACCTTTCTTAATCGGTAAACTACCCTAACAATTCCCAAATTCGTCAATTTTACTCTCCGGTAAGATGGGCACAACTTCAAAAACTCTATCCTCACCAATCCAATCGAACTTTGGGTCAAATATTTTGATAGCATGGTATTTTATCAGCAACGGAAGGATTTGGTTATTACTTGAATGTTATGTAAATTGATTTTGCGGAATATTCGGATACGTTCAAAATTAGCAAACTTTGTGATATTTCACTGTCGAGAGTTACGATAAGACTTTGAAAATATGCGTGGTTTTCACAACCAAATGGTGTGGAAATTTGCTTATTCTTAGTATAGATATTTGTTTCCCCAAGTCTTTTCTGAGCAAAAAGTACTTATGACCTGAAGAGGACACAGTACATTTTTGAAATTGAATTGCTGGAAATACAATACGTTAATTAAACTTTGAGGATACCAGGACTAGCCACGATATTGCTTTTACGGGGTCACCCGCAAGTGCATATAAGTGCAAAAATTCCATAAAGTTAAAACAAATCATTATCCTTAATGGGAACTCGAACCCGGATCCCTCGATATAAAGCACCAGGCGCTATATCGAGGGATCCAGGTTCACATTCCGGTGAAGGAGACTGATTTTTCTTTTGTTGATAGAATAACAATATTGAAAAACCATTATATCCCTGAACGTTAAAAATATATCCTTCATTTTTGAGTATCTTGAGACCTCCCATAGTAGTACCGATCGACTCATTATATATATATATATATATATATATATATATATATATATATATATATATATATATATATATATATATATATATATCAGATTTTTAGGCTTGACTTATTGTCATAGGTACTTGGCCCAGCATACTTAGAACCAATTCAAGAAGAGAGCGATTGCCGAGTAAATTCAAATTAAATATTAACTCAAATTGTCAAGAAAAGCAATGGAATACTGTGATTCCTATGCATGCACCTCGGTCATCTGGATGGCTGCATTGTCTGAATAAGAGTCTAAATTCCTCCACTATTATCAACAAGTTAATCTTTAATTTAAATCCTTGGAAGTATATGTCATGCTCCGTTACGTATTAATGGTGGAGTATATAGATAAAAAACGAAGGAGACGAACGAGCTGAACGTGGTTTCCAGGCCTATAGAACACCTGATGGCAATCCACATGATGGTTGGCAGGTTATTTGAGGAGTATACCGACCTCTGAGGTGCTTTGCGTGGTTGTAATGTATGAATTTTCGTGGTTGTAATGTATGAGGTAAAGTATGAGTGGGTGTGTTAGTAAGGGAAGTTGTCTGTAGAACTTAGGAATGGTCAAGAGTACCTGGCGTCGGCATTAGCCTACTCTTAAGGAAAGTTATCAAAATGCCGTGAGACCCGTCTGACGGTAGGAGCACCTACTTCACTTTAAGGTGGTTGGAGAGATTTTTGTTTATGTTTGTTTTGTTTGGTCTTTGCGTGAAAATTTGCATAAGTGTTTTCATTTGTGATGTCTATTGTTGTAAGTGAAATATTGCATAATATAGATTTGTTTTTTTTTAGCAATTCAATACTATTTAACACATCCCTATATAATTCAATTACGCATTTACAGATTTACTTCTAAATCCGAAATGATACATTTAATATTATTATAATGGTTACTAATAAACATCAAGGTGTCACGCCGATTCCAATATTCGAAATACACATATTTAAGTATATTTTCGTCTAAATTGAGAATGCCGCGCCGAAAATTCCAGTCATACCTTGCTTAAATTAATGAAAACAATTAAAATAAAATGCTTGCACCTTTTCCATTACTACATGCATTCACCATAAACAGATGCACTTAAGGTAGTTGGAGCGAGATATTTTCCTAGTCATAATGGAGACCATATTCGAATTTTATTTTTTTTATTTCAACATCTGTAAGAAGTATGAAATGAATATTCTAGTATTAATGGCAAAAAATAGTTATATATGACCAAAATTCTCAGTAATTAAATAAATAAAGCTACATAAGTCTCTAACTTGACTCATTTTTGTCACGTCGTATGGCTAAAAAGCCTTCAAAACAGGTTTTTTTGCGATTCTGTAAAAATTACTGCGGTGAGAAAAAGATTAATTACTATAAATAGTTGAGGAAACATACAAACTAAACACGGCTAGTTTTTTGACGAAATCTAGGTGTTGTTAATTCCTATTTTTTTCAATGTTCAATTTTTTCAAAACCTCTGGAGCGCACAGCCGTACTCTATCCCATGCGAAATAGCTTACCTTTTTTGTTAAATTGCTCGAAAAGTAGTTCGGCAAGGGGTTAGTATTTGATATCATATGAAAGATGAGAGTTTTTTCCTTTAAAATGAGGTCAAATTCATCAAATTCTAGGTGAAGTGATTTTTCGCTTAAACTACCTTAAATGAAAGGTGGGCTGAGAATTTTTTTGTAACTTAACTTTAAAAATTATTAAAATTGCACTCAGTGACCATCGATTTCAGCTCCAGCCACCTTAAGTGCTTTTCACATAGATCCCAACCAGAGAATGGGATTCCAGCGATAAATCTCTAAATTACTAAAAAAAAAGTAGTAGACGGCGCCTCAAAAGAAGGAGCACTTCAAACTGAAGTCTACCAGTACTGGGTATCCTAGATTAGGTTGAGGAGCTCTACTGGTTAAGGTAGGTTTACATGGGAAAGGGTTACATCCACTAGTTGTTTATACTCCGTATACACTTATACAGTACACTCTGTTTATATTCCGTAAGATTTATACTTTGCAGATGGGGTATTGAATGCATAAGAATGTGCTATTTTAATAGGTTAAGCAGAATAAGTACTGTATACTATGAGAACCATTCCGCAATATGGGTGATTTATTCCACTGAGCTACACCATATGTTCCACAGAATGAAAGTATGGAAGTTCCGTGGGCTATTTTACTCTCTTATTATATCTCATCTTATTTTCGTTAGATATCATGTGAACTGAAAATGTGATGTAAGGAGCCCGCTGCAGTTTTTTTACATTAATATTAAAATAAATAAAGAACAATTATGACGAAATTTCAACCAAAAGTTACCGAATAATTATGCTTTTATATCATTGAACTATCGCTGCAAATAACATTTCATTCTAAAATGGTGGCCCGCACATTAATCACTTCCATCAGTTTCAAAAAGAACTCCGGAAAGTGATGCAAAATATCCTCATTCTAAGGCAAATTTTATTCATTACTTCAGGCTCTCCTTCTCTCCGAACAGGGAGCCACTCCTCCGGTGTAGCAGGAACGGAAGATGTCGTTCCCGTCAGTGCACTCGGCGTCCATGGGCCTCCCGAGCGGTTTCCGCCGGGAGGCATCGAGGACCGACCGAGACCCCATCTGGACGAGTCCCCGCTACTACAACTACGTGCGGGACATGATGAGCCGGTTCTCGAGGGAGCTCAAGCTGAGGCGACTGCTGGAATCCGAGGCGAATCCAGACAGGAACCCTGGTGAGTTACGGGCGGAGATTGAGGTCACCAGCCACACGCGGGGGTGATTTTTTTACCTCTCAATTTCATATGGGATCTTTCCATTCGCTCTTGTGTGCTGCTAACTTCGCAACGCAACGGCGCACTTGCTCTCCATTCGTTTCAGACCCTGTGCACTGGTCACCGACTTTAAAATGGATAATGAGCTGAGTTGATGTGCGCTAAACAATAAAATAAATTCGATAACAGCATCCGCAATTGTTGTTGGTGTGTTGATTTTTAGTGAAGATATCAAGTGTGGAGAACGTCAAGTTTAAAATGACTTCGTTTTAAAAAGCCTACGTTTTTAAATACGCATTTTGAACCAATCTGATAACTGTACACAAAACATTCGCCCGTGACAACTGTGAACCTAAAAGCGCCTAACTACCTACCGGCCAGCGCAAATCGTTCCATTCAACGTCGTTCGTGTTCGCTTAATTGCGATATGTTCCGATCTGTGTTTACTTCAAAACATTGAATAGAAATCTCTAAATTATTATCATAATAGCACTCTAGTTCGGGTAACTGTTTAGACGTTTTTAATGGATCGTTGAGGATGGACCTTGAAATTCTCGATGCATTTAGCTGAAGATTATGTTGACCCTCAAGACGCGTGTGTGTCGCGTGTTGCATTATAACGAAATAGTTAGGTATGTGTAAGGGGAATCGAGAACCGTAAACACAATGCACATTCAATTTGAATGCCTCATTGCGTATTCTTGTTACTTTCATATATTTGTACAGCGATGTATATCTTCCCGCACTGTCTGCTAGTTATTTCGCAAAATCTTTCGTTTTGGAATGGAGTCCTATCCTTCACATTGTTTAAAGCAGCGGTTCCCGAAAGTGTTTGACTGTCGACTAGGTCAAGAATTTTTCAAAATTTTATCGACGTCCTCATATTCGCCATTACGTAATTATAGTATAAACAAATAAAAGAGACGCATATATGATTTTTAGATAGTTTTTTCACAAATTTTTTTATTTATCTTAAATGTCTCTTACGGCTTTTTTAAATGAAACAAAAGAAGTGTACCTATTGGCTAGCTGACCTTAATTGAAAATAATGATGGAAAATATTTTTTTAGTCAAGCGATCACGTTAATCGTCACGTCGACATGTAAGATATAATGCAATGAAATAATATTTATTTGTTATATAAGTGGTTTTTGAATTCGCGGTCGACCACCAATAGACTCCCAATACGCCCCCAATATGTCCCCGTGATATCACCGTATCGACATCCCTGGAGGTCTATACAGACCACTTCGTGAACTCCAGGTTTAGAGGAAGTTACAGGCCTGGCCAAAGCTCACGGCGTAGTGGGAATTTTTCGACTTGAGATTTTTATTTTTGAAGTGCAAACTTCTATAGGTGCACCACGCACAGAAAATCGTGCAGGTGGTAAATCGGATTCTGGGCGACACGCTTTTTTCTGCGTCACGCTTAGCATGCCGAATGTAAACTCATGAGAACGCTCTCTACTTAACAGAGTAAAATGGCGTAGTGGATAGAGTCGTCGTCCCAAGTACCGAAGTTTCTAGGATCGATTCCAATTGGTGGAGTTTTTTATATATTATATTTCTCAGAATATCGCCATAGAAGTTTACACTTCTCCCGTGTGGGCTTAAGCACACCAATTCTTTTTTTCAAGAAAGCAGTCATTGCAGGTGAATTGGTAGTGGCTGTGCGCCTTTGTTCACTTTTGACTACCCTGCATGTAATGGGCTGGCCATCATACTTATGTGGCAAAATTGACTCTCGGAGGTAAGAATGCTTTCAATTTTACTCTGCTCATTCCCCTCCACATATCCCTTCCACTAGACTTCAATCCCTCCATGACGCGGCATTATGGACGTCCGTCTACTGCCAGCTTTTTTGACAGCTTTATAGGTGTAGCGAAACTTGGTGGCACTCAGTTGTAAAGAGCATATCGCAAAGGAGAGGAAAGAAAACAGGAGATGTGATATTAAGCGTCCGAATCTTCCTTCGTAGGTCTCTCCGGATATCCTTCCATACCTTTGCCCCCTCATCAACGCCTTATTTACCCTCAGTGATCTCTAAATCTCCCCTGGTGAGTGTCATCAAGTTTTTCTATACCTATAATTGGCTGAAGCGCGGTGTAATTGAAAATAAATTATGCAAATGTGCGAATGAGTTTCATTCAGTAGGTATAATATCCTCCCACTAACTCTTCGGTTACAGTTTACCTACATAGAAGATATTAAATGAATTCAGTTAAGCAGATCTGAGGAAAATTTGCGCGTTTCCTTTGGGACACGTGTTTACCGGAGCTTTCCACTCGTTATAGTCTGGTGTTTGCTTTTCAAATAACAGAGCACTTGCTTTCCATTCATCTCAGACCCTTTCACAACGCATTGCACTTCAATACAGATCGGGAGCAGAGTTGATGTGCGCTAAACAATAAAAGAACCGATAACCGCAACCGCGACTATTATTTTTGTGTTGGTTTTCAGAAAATGTGTCAACCATGGATAAAGTAAAATTTTCAATTACTTTTTGGTAAAATGCTCACGTATTTTGGATTTGTTGTATAATTATACTAAAAAATTTGCCGTAATCATCGTAAACCTCAAGAGTGCTACCTAACGGCAGGTTACACAACGTTTTGCTAGAGCACATCGTGCCATTCATCGTCGCTCGTGTGCGATGATGTGTTACGTGCTCCGTTAGTGCGAATTAAGTTTTGTTCATAAAGCATGTATTCCACAAAATTGGGCATTGAAGCATTCATTCATCATTCAATAAGATAGCCTACCGGTTAAGGTATGCTAAAATGGAAGTCAGTAAAAATCCTTTAGATATTTACATGTGCAGGAACCTATCTCTATCTACCTATAGTGCTACTTTCTTCATCTCTTCTCTTATCTCTTCCCCCGTTATTCAACATCCTCCCCTATACCACGGCCTTAGGCAACTCTTCGCCCCTCACTACCTCTGCTAACCACCTAATTTGCTAACTACTCACCACTAACTCACCTACCACTACAAAGTTACGCTACGTTTTAAACTTTTACGCAGCCTCTTTTTTTATATCTTTACCCAAGTTACCCGTCATCAGCCCCTTTCCACTTCTACTACTAAACTCTTCCTTTGCTAACTCTATTCTCTTCCTTGTCCCTTGGCTACTATGCCAATTTTCTTCTAGCCACGGACTTAGAATAATATTAATATAATATAGAATGGAAAGTGACTTTTAACTGACCTAATTTTCTTCTTCTCTTTTTCAGTCCCGCAGGACCTCCAGCCGCTGACTGTGGAGGTGACCGAGTTCTACGTTCGCCAGAATGCCTCCACGCACCACACGGAGGCCTACGAGCTCACGTCCATCTGCCCCGGGGGAGGCACGAGCGATTCTAGCGGCCAGTCCGGGGGTTCCCTCCGGGGGACCCCTGTTCTCCGCCGCGGCGCCGACTTCTTCTTCGCCGTGCGTTTCGACCGCCCACCCGAGTACAAGACGGACGCCATCCGACTCATTTTTTCATTCGGTGAGTGTGCTGCAGGCGAGAAACGGCCCGGGAAAAAGGTGATTCATTAGGGGCCATTCAGTAATTACATGAAGCGAATTTGGCCAAATGTTTACCCTCTCCTTCCCCCGTGTAAGACCGTGAGAGTTCACGACCCTCCCTCCGCCCTTCCAATCTTGCGAAAGATATTAAGCTTTCGGAATCATGTGCATAGAAAAAATTTATGGGCGATTCCATGTCGAAGTTCACAAAAATAAACTCACCCCCTTCGATAATTTTTTACATAATCATAGGTCCAATAGAGAAACTCAGAGATACAAATTTTCAGCCGGATATCGATAACGGTTTTCTAGATTTCGCAATTCACAGTAGTCGCGACTCGAAAAACACGTGATAAAAAAAATGCGATATATCAAAACTAATGGACGAAAAGAATTAATCGTAAGTTTTATCTGTAGTTTAGCATAAATGAAAACGTGCAACTGCGTCGGAAATCCTACAAAGTAAGATTTTCGTCCGGCAATAATTAAGAAAAGTGATAAAAATACGATATCAGTAGTGGCTAAAATCTTAAGTAAGATAGTATCTGAACCCTTCGCCCCCTACGTAAGAAAATTTAAGAAGAGCCCAACCCACCACTCCCCCAAAACGTCTTACTCATCTACCAGACTTGAGGAGAACAATTCCACTAATATCTTCGGTATTTTTGTCTAAAATATCCGTTAAAGCTAAGGTTTATCACCCGAGGTGGATCGTTTGTGACCGACGGCCATATTTAGTACCCTTTTGGCGATGCTAAGTTTAGTAGCGTTTTATGAATACAATTTTGTTGGTTGGCAACTACCTAGTGCGCTACTATGCCGATAGTATCTTACTAAGAAATCTAAAAATACGGCCGTGTGTTATTATTATAAAGTTATCTACCGGTTAAGGTAGGTTTAAATGGAACAGACTAAACATTCTCGAGATTTTTTCATGTGCATGGTCCTATGTACCAATTATATTTCTTTCTTTCATCTCAGCATACGCCCTACCCTTCTTTATTCCGTACATAAAACCTATTTTACTTCTTCCCCTTCCCCGATCGCCCAACATCCTCCCCTCTGTCACGGTCTAAAGCAACCCTTCGCCCATCATTAACTTCTTCAACCACCTTCTTTGCCTACTGATATCATCCAGAAGGTTCTTTTCATCACCCACCGTACCAAGCACTTCCTCGTTTGTCTATACACTATGCAGAGATAAATTCAAAGAACTGCGGAGCTGGCCGCGCAGTAACTTCAACGGAGTCACCCGCTGATGGTCACACATTTGCGTGAAATTCACAGTGAAAAAATCATTTGCCTGGACTGGGTTCGAATCCCTGTCCAGACGAATGATTTTTTCACTGTGAATTTCACGCAAACTATGCAGAGATATTTAAACAGGTAGTACTCCATGATCTTTCATTGATTTCCTCCCGTTTTTCACTGATACTACATTGGTATTGAAAAACTACTATTTTACTGGTATTTGTTTTACCTTACAGTTTGATCTGAAAACTACTGAGTCATTTTAATACTTAATTTTTTTTTAACTTTCTCATACCTTCTCCGTAGGGCCCAACCCCATCTCGACCAAGGGTACCCGTGCCGTCCTGCAGATCCCCTTGGAGCAGAGGACCAACGGCGGATCCAAGAAGGACGCCTGGGAAGCGAACGTGCAGCGTAAGGAAGGCAAGACGCTAATCCTCGAGGTGGGTGTAAAGTGCACGGCGTGGAATCGTCTCCCCTCCCACCGCTCTGGTTGGGGTCAGCTTGCACTAATGCCTTAGCGCATCTGGAGAAAAATTATTTAAAAAACGTTTGGGATGGATCTGTCACTCAGTTTAATTTTCCATAGGTACCTACCTATCACAGTTAGGTTTTACGATTAAAAAATTAATCGTTAAAAATTTAGTTAACTATTCAACTTAGCCGTTAATTTTTAGAAGAGTTAACTTTTAATCGTTAAAATTATACATTAACTGATACAAAACTAACTTCAGTTAATTTTTTGGGAACCTGTTTGAATTTTCTTTTCTTCTTTTTTTAGACAGGAGAGGACGGATTTCCGATACAAATTTTAAAATGAGAATGTTATTAAAGTTAGATGACTTTTTAAGTAAAAATTAAATAAATTTTTCTTGAATTTGAAGTTTGTATTTATTTTATTCCAATTGCGAAAAATAGCTATTAAAAGTTAGTTTTTAGAAGTTTCTGAAAAGCAACTGAAAAAGTAACTTTTAATGTAAGTGTTACTTTTTTAACTTTAAATTTAATCAGTTCCTTTTTCAGAAATTAACTTTTAACTTTAACTAGTTAATTTTTACAGATATTAAATTTAACTTTAATCAGTTATTTTTTGGTAAATTGCACAACTATGCTGCCTATCTACCCATCACGCCCTTTCCAGGTTAGGCATAGGGAAAGGTGTCTAATTATCGGCGATACCGGCTTTTAAAGCTGATTCCTCTTTAATGATTTCTTCCATACTGCCCCATCCTTGCATACCTCTTTTGCTTCATTTGCACTCACGCATTGCTTCATGCACGCCCTCCTGTTATTAAAACTCCTAATATTCCTTCTATAAAGACTTCATTCCACCAAATTCACCCACGACTTTCTCCCTTTACCCCTCCCACTCACACCGTTCACTCCTTCGTCATATATCTGATTCGTTACTCAACGCTCATTCATTCTCTCGGCATGGTCAATCGAACAAAGCACGCTCCTTTCTTACAGGTTCATTACTGGAGCATCCATTCCACATTCTTTCATATCTACTAATTTCCAAACTTACCGCCTCTGCTTTTATCGCCAACACACTTCTCATATGCCCCATTTCCTATTGATTTAACCTACTCTTATTCTTATTTCGACATACCCAAATTTCACTAACATACCATAAAAGGTGAGGAGTGCGCATTTTTATGCTGCAATTTTACTTTAGACAAATGTTCATTCATGAAAATATTTCACATACTGCGTACAACTTTCCTTCCGGCATTTGCACGTCTTTTAATCTCTTCATCAATCCTCCCGTCTTTCACAACCATCCTCCAATGTACACAATACCATCCACATGCTTAATTATTTCACCATTCACCCTTATCATTCAATCATTCTTCACATTCCATGATACGACTGCGATATCCGACTTACTTCATTCGGTTGCAGGAACTTGTTTTAGGGGGGCTCAGCACTCAAGAAACGAAGTTTTGATCGATTTCGTTTCCGCTTTCGCGTGAAAATGCCTTACAATTTCTCTCTGTCTTTCCACCGCATGGTCCAGGTTCACATCCCGAGCACGGCGCCCGTGGGCATTTGGCGCTGCACCATCGAGAGCGAGCGGGGCAGTTCCCGCTTCGTGGGGGCGGTTGGCTTCGGTATGGGCGGAGGCCGTGGTGGGGCGAGGAGGAGGCGCGGGGGCAGAGGAGGCGGAGGAGGAGGGGGCGGCGAAGGCGGGGGCGACGGTGGGGACGAGGGGGCGGAGGGCGAGGGGGGCCCGCCCCCGCAGCTCGCCCGGCGGGAGTACAAGTGCGACACGGACATCTACATCCTCTTCAACCCGTGGTGCAAAGGTGAGTCCACCATCTATAGGCGTAGCGAAACTTGGTGGTACTCGGCAGCGGATTAACTGAGACCCATGACGGTAATGAAGGGCTCTAGCGAGGACCTTTTGAGAGACCCCCCCCCCTTTTTCTCACCTCTCTTACTAGCTTTCCTCTCCGTGACGACATGCTTTTTACAACCGAGTGCCACCAAGTTTTACTATACCACATCCAAATGCAACTCTGCAAACGGGCGTTTGGCATTGGGTGTTAGGGCACTAGCCATTACGATGGTGTTGGGAAGTGGGGAAGGATTACGAGAGTATCGGGTTGGTACGGTGGCTTGTTTTGACTTTTAATAATTTGAAACAGTGATGTACAGTGGTTGCTAAACATGGTGGAAGTTGCGCAGAAGGCCCTTATCTGTGGAAGAGTCCATTGTCAACTAACTAGCTCCACACAGGGAAGTAAGGAGGTCTCCCCGTTTCACTACTAGGGTTCCCAAGATCAAAAAAACTTCGTTGCCAAATCCAAAATTCTCAACCCTGAGCCTAATTACGGATTACAGGTTGATAATTTTGATTTCCGCCTCCTTTCTGTAAACTCTGACATGGTACTACTGACAGGTGGTATGAGTGTGCTTTGTAATTGTCCCAGGCGCGGATTCCCATTCCCATTTACAGTCACAGAGAGAGGGAGTGCCTTGGTGATCATTACCCCGGCGTCCTAAAAGGGCCCCGCCCCCTAACAGCCCAGTGAAGGGAATCCCATAGTTGGTTTGAGTGTTTGCGTCCCGTTGGTTAGTCGCTGGTTATGAATTAGTTTCCTCGTACACCACCCCATGATCAGGAATGATATTTGTTTCCTGGCATTTGCCTGTTCTGACTTTTGGCGCTCATACTTTTTACGGCCATTGGAGTGTTTTATCCTTGGTTTCTTACTTCAGAAGCTGTATAGCTTATCTTTCCCATATTTCAACCTATAGTCAACTAAAATCCTCTCTTTTTTATGACCTGATGAGACTTTTCCAATCATTGCGATAGCACAAATGATGTGGTACACAGTCACGCGCACGGGTGCGAAGATAGACACCAAAATGAGTGAAATTTGCCATGAAATAAATAATTTGAATCAAGATGGCTTGATGGTGTAACAGGCTACACATCTGAGGGGTTATTTTGTATGGCCTCGGAATTTCCAAGTGTCGACAGTGAAGAAATTTTGACGTCACAGACACGAAATTTTCAAATAGGACCATTGAAAAGAGTTTAGATTTGTCAGGGACTTTGACGTCACATCCACGGACTATCTGAGGTTCGATCTTGTTGAGTCCTTTACTGAATAAGGCTTCTGGCCGGCAATTGTGAAATCCAGATTCAAATCCCGGTGAAGTCCATTGATTTTTATGGCGAATTTCACCCTCTTTTGTGTGTAAGATCTGGTTCTTTTCCGGCGTACTAGTCGCAGAAATTCCTCTTTCACCGGTTCAGGACCTCCAAAATGGCTAATGTTTCGACTCTCAATTCTCACATCGTCTTCCGTCGTACACTACAGACCTGAGGATGATTCGTGGTCATCCTTTCCACAGGTGTCCAAAAAGCTTGGCAAATTATAGCCTTTACACAGCCTTTTTACTCCAGTCAAGTTGTGGCAATCGGAAAAATATCAAACAGCAAGCTTCGATTGATATTTTGCTAATTGATTCTCACGTTGAATTCACCATTAATGCGATGCTTTGGCTGGCGATATCTATATAATTATAGTTCTATTACTTCATTTTATTTAATTATTCTACCAGCTGATTGATTGGTTCTTGGACAGTCCCCATTCTGAATCTAAATTTTTGAAATATTTTCTCTTTTTCCCTCATAAGGATGTCCCGCTATTAGATCTCTCTCCTCATATCCTCATAAGTTCCTCACATCTTCTACCTCCTCTTATTTCGTCCAGAATTTCTATCCTCTTCATTACTCCCCAGCGTTCTCCCCTCTCTTCAACATGCCCTCCCATCTCAAAACTTTCTCCATCCATCTCTTCTGCCTTCTCCAAACCTCCCCCAACAGCTTCCTCTCCTCTCCAACCACCTCCAATACCTACTCGTTTGTTCTCCTCACGTTGGTGAAACTAAAGTGCATTTCCAACGAGAAAGAGAGCCATCACGCACAGAGTAATGGTTCTACGTAACAACGAGGCAGTAAAAATGGCTGTCTGCGGGGTTTTAGTGTTAACTGGCAAAAGCACTTGTCGAGGGAACCGGGTACGATTCAAAACGAACGATTTTTCCTCTGTGGAATTTGTAAATACAACTCTGTGGAATTTTCGAACCGATCTTCGGAATAAATTATGATCGAATCTCCTCTATCTCCCCCGTCTGTCTCTTCGCAGAGGATGGCGTGTACATGGAGGAGGAAGCTGACCGCAAGGAGTACGTGGAGAACGAGCACGGCAAGGTGTGGGTGGGAGGGTCGCACCGCCAGCCGGTGGGGCGACGGTGGGTCTACGGACAGTTCGAGGACGTCGTCCTCCCGGCGGCCGCATGTCTCCTCGAGCTGTCCCGCCTGAGGCACGAGGACCGCGGGGACCCCGTCAAGGTCTCCAGGGCCGTCTCCGCAGTCGTGAGTGCTCTTCTATCGATTTGAGTTCTAATTGAATTATAATTTCCGTCGTGAAATGTGAACCCAGGGAGTTCTTAAGGTGGAATGCGATTTCACCGAAAATTGGTCAATTCCCTGTAAATTTAGGAATTAAGATATCTGCAAACAAATTTCACTCTCTGGCTTCAGGAATATTTTCATTATTTTTAAATCTTTAATGAGACTAAGCAATGGTTAAATTTGGCTTTATTCGTTGCCTGTCGCCAAAACTGAAAACGAGCGAAATAATAAAATTGTTTCAATTTGAAATTTCAATAAGAAAACAACAGTACGTAGACTCCTCAATAAGTCGTTAGTAAAATTTGAATTAACTAAAAACGCGCCGACTAAGAGCGGTTCTAGTGGCGAAATAGGGGAAGCAGGTGAAGGCACTAAGGGAGCTGCTAGGGACTTTGGAGGGTAGGTAACGAGTCGTTGAAGTGGAAGGAGGAACCTGTTGTGCATGATATAAAAATAATTTTATCAATCCATGCCCAAGATTTTGGCTTACTGGTCCTTAAATTAAGATCAAACACACTATTTTGTTTTTTATCATCCTTTTGACGATTGCCATCATGGTCACCGCTATTGCCGTATTCGACATTTTGTGATTACGCATTTACTTATTAACAATAAACGATGAAACATTCCGTACTAATGCGTTATTTTGAAGTATAAATAAATTAAATGTTACGAACTGTGCGTTATTTTTATTGTACTTTGCGACTTTATTTTCAACGACGCCACATTCCAATTATAAATTAGCTCAACAATTACGATTTCTTCATAAAGTCGCTTAAAGAATAACTACCATTCGACCAAAGATCATTCAAATCAATTGATTGATGTTCATTGCCATAATTGCTATATAGAGAAATGGAGGAACCGAATTTAAAAAAACAGCAATAATAGTAAAAAAAAGGAAAACAATAGCAAATGTCGCTTCCGTTACAGGCACTGGGCTCTTCAGAGTATGTTCATTTTTGTTTGGCATTATATTACATGTAAAAACATTCGAGAATGGTTTAGGACCGAAATTTGCCCTGTGGACAGTGGGAAACTCGAAACACCACCGTCAGGATACCAACAAATAAAAAATTAACAAAAAATAAACTATGAACAACAAAAAGTAGTGAGAATAAGTTAATAAAAATAATTGTAAATCAATCGCTCTGGACAAGGGTTCAATAGCCTTGGTAGTCGTCACTGGAAAGCGCTTTCGGTCTCCAGATATTAATACATTATCGGTATCTTGATTGATTAGGTGAACTCCGTGGATGACGACGGCCTGTTGGTCGGGCGCTGGCACGGAGGATACAAGGACGGCACCGCTCCCACCGCATGGACCGGAAGTGTCGCCATTTTGGAGGAGTACCTGCGCGGCGGAGGCCAATCAGTCAGATACGGGCAGTGCTGGGTGTTCTCGGCGCTGACGGTCACGCGTGAGTGTCCAGCCTTAATGGCTAAGGAATAAGGAGTGACCTAATTACAGTGTTGGGTAAATTACCCAAAAATGTAATGGTGACAGATTACAATTACTTCAGCAAAAAAGTAATCAATTACATGGAAAAGTTGATTTAAAAAATAGTACTCAATATCAATAAATGGTTTATTACAAATACTTAATATGCAATCGCAAACTTTAGGATTACCACAGTATTGGATTCTAAGGGCGTTACACTTACAAAAAAACAACCTTGCGGCATAACGTTTTACGGAAAATGTTTCTGGTGGAGACCCGGCTTTAAAATGCGCTGAAGGTACTGAAGGACTTGTTGGTTGAAATAAGTAGTCGAAATAAACGATTGCAAATAAATGCTCATGCAGTCAATTACAATCGAAAACTAGAGTAATCGACATTATCGATGACCGATTACAAACTATTCGGAGAGAAACGAATACAAAAATGTAACGATTACTTTGGGAGTAGATTACAAGTGAAATTTAAATAAAAAAAAAAAGAAGTGATTGGGTCAAAAGTAAGTCATATGTAATATTTACCGGTAATCGGAATACTTGTAATCAATTAGTTCCCATCACTGCCTAATAATGGCTGTTCTGAATGACAAAACTGCACTGTGAGAAAAATCATTCTCATAGACTGCAGACTGGACGTTACATTCCTACCTCCCTCTTCATTTGGCTCATGTAACTCTTTCCTCATTGTGGGGCCTTACCACCCAATACTTTAATACTATAGCCAATAGCTAAATCTTTATTTCATCTTAATTTAATATACTGCCAGAGAGTGGTATGGCAGAGGCAAAGGTTTTTTTCATGTGCAAAGATCTCATTTGACTTCATGTGGATTTAAACACGGGTTTACTAATTGCCAGTCGTTGGAGCCGTCATCTTTAGGCCCTGCTTGTAAGTCTTCGGGTCTCTAAAGGTGGTTTACACTGGCAAGTTACTTACTGCAAGCGACTTTCGACGTAAATTGAAGGTGTAAACGGCATGCAAGTCCGCTGCAGAACTTTTAAAAGTTTCGGCAAGTCGCTTACACTAAGCGTATTGTTGCCAATGTAAAAAGCAACTAATCTGACTCTGCACTAACTTGTGAAAAGTTTTGTGAGAGTAAATTTCCCCGCAAGCTCTTTCAGGAGAAACTTGAGGAAGGAACTTGCTAGTGTCAACCCACCCTAAGACATCATTCCCAAGGTTTTGGGAGTCTGGGGTAACGCGGAGCAATTGTAGCATTTATAATATTTTTGTTGGCGTTGATACATTGACCCACACAATATAGCAGGAAGATTTATTATACCAATATCGAGACGAAGGTTCCGTGAAAGCCCTATCGGATGGAAACTCAGCGATTCCTCCGTGGTTGTGACGCAGTGCCATGATTCCACAGTGGAGTCTCCGTGATAATTGTCTACGTGAATAACCTCTACAGGTGCCCTATTCAGGAATACCTCGGAATTCTCAAGCATCAATAACGATGGAGATTTGATGTCACAACCTTGAAAAATTCAAATGTTACCATGTAAAATTGGCGATTTATCAAGGCCGTGACGTCACGTCCACGACAGAGTCGAATTTTAATCCTTCCTGAATAAGGCCCGAAGTGCGTCGACTATTGGTGGAGTCGGGTTTGAATCCTGGTGAAGCCCAATAACTTTTACATGATGAATTATCACATTAAATTTAAAAAAACCCTTCCTTATCATTCTATAACGCACTTGCCATCAGTAAATTCCTATTTAATTCTAAAGACAAATTTGACGTCTAAGAAAAGTGTAGTGTATATGTTTTATCTTGTAACGACTGCATTAGAGTTTACGTTGGGAAAACTGGGAGGTTTTTTGAAAGTGAGATGTGAAGAGTACTTGGGGAGCGCGTCTGACAAATACTTTAAGTCTTACTTCACTAAACATTTAATTTAGACGCAAAATTGATTTTAACCCTGCCTGCCATTTTTCACATCTCGACAGAGGAGATAAACTATATTTCTTAGAACAGTTAGAAATCTTCTAAGATGGGATAACCCAACCTAACCTTCCTCAATAACTATACTAATATTAAACCTTCACCTCTGTTGTCCTTGCTTCTACCGCCCAATTCCCAGTCCCATCGAAAACTGCACTCACATATCTCTCACCCTGATCAGCTCTACTCTCCTCCCTTATTCCCCCTCCTTCGCATTCCCAGTAGGTATGTCTGCATATCGTAGTTGAGAATTGAACCTTATGGTCTTGAAAATGACGCAATTGCGCATATGCCGCGGTTGACATTAAATTGTCGTGTGGAAATACAAATTATTCTAATTTACAAAAATATCACGCTTAAAGTGTGTCGTACGAGGGACCATACCATTTATGTAATTTCCCCAATGAATTTGGTTTAATCTCTTGCGTTTTCACCCTTGAATCCCTTTTCATCAGTGTGCCGAGCCCTGGGCATACCCTGTCGCTCGGTGACCAACTTCGTGTCGGCTCACGACGGCAACCAGTCGCTCACGGTCGAGCGCTACTTCGACCAGTCGGGATGCGACATGGACCGCAACGGAGGCTGCGACTCCCTCTGGAACTTCCACGTGTGGAACGACGTCTGGATGTCCCGGCCGGACCTCCCACCTGGGTACGGCGGATGGCAAGCCATCGACGCCACACCGCAGGAGGAGAGCGAAAGTATGTTGGTTGTATGTACGTGTAGTTGAAGAGTTCATATTAAGATGGTTGGAGTGATTTTTGTTCCTATACAAGTATGAAACGTTGAAATACTGGGAATCATATATGACATTTTATTTTGTGTAAAAATTGCATTTTATTGGTATAAGTAATATATCGAGCATTTCGAAGTTGGCAACGAATGTTTGTCACCTTGGAAACCATGATAGTCAAAGGGTACTTTCAATTTAGTATGGCGATAGCCGGCTATTGATGGCAGCGATTGGCGATCACCAGGTGACAAAAAAAATAAAACAGCTCAAAGCGGCTATTCACGCACGCGCAGCCTATCTTACGTGCACAATCGGTGTTGGATAGCAGTGAAGAAATGCGCATGTTGTCTTTCTATTAATCGGCTCACCCAGGAAAGGAGAGCCACCGACAGCCAGCGATAGCCGGCTATTCCAGTAAATCGAAAGCACCACGGCGTGACGATCGCCGTCCATCGCCGGTTGTCACAGCAAATGGAAGGCACCTAAAAGCAGAGAGTTCCTTACTCTATCGTCCATCCAGTGCCAGATTAACACACTTGGGGGCCTGTATGCAGTACAAGCAACATTAACAAACAAGTCGCAAGAGAAGAAAGGGGTAAACGATTCTCGGGGCCCCTCCGGGGCTCATAGGCAATTGCCTACTTTGCCTTATTGGTAATTCGACACTGCGTTCATGGATCCTTCCGCTGAAAAGGGTATTCTGCGCGACTGCCACCGCATGCTCCGCAACCATTGTATCTTCTCTTCTTTCCTCAGAGATGATGCAGTGCGGCCCCGCCCCATTGGTGGCCGTCCGCAGCGGTCAGGTGGGCTTCGCCTACGACACGGCCTTCGTGTTCGCCGAGGTGAACGCCGACGTAGTCCACTTCCAGGAGGACCCGGACTCCCCGTGGGGATTCACGCGCCTCAAAGTCGACCAATACCAGTTGAGTTGGGTGAAACACCATTCAAAGCATCATAACTTTTAACGGCGCGGCGTCATTAGCTTGGGGAAACAAGTGGTAGCGAAACAATTATTACTAGTTCCCAGGACGAAGCGTGATACCACCCATTTTTGCATTTAAAACCATAAAAATTCTCGTCCAAAAGTAGCGAGGAAAAATAGCGTTGATGCGCATACAATAAAAGAGGTCACGTTTCCCTAAAAGCATACAGAATATGAATAGAAATTTAGGTCATTTTACCATTAAAAACCCATCGGCGCGGAAGATGCCGATCTGGGTTCGTATCCCAATTGTTATTAGTGCAATATTTTTTAATTTAGAATTCTACACATTCTTTTGTAATAAAGGACGAACCTGAACAGGGAGATACTAGTCTTCATCGTCAATATTACTGATTTTTTATATCCATTTTTCAAGTGGTTTTCAAAAATACCTGGCTTTTCTCTTTTATTTCATTTTTTTTACTTCTGTGATTCACAGGGTTTTCGTCCAAAGAGGGCATATGCAACTGACCGATAAATTAATTTCAACTGTAGTAATAATTTTAGCTGCAGTATCTTGCTCATTACGATTTTGTATTAGATTATGACTGAAACCCACGGTTTTCTAGGTGTGATGCAAAGTTAGAAAGCCCTTTGGGTTTGGGAAAAGGCGAAATTGGAATGTTCGATTAAGTGCATGAACAAATTTTACTGTCCGCATGAATTGCATTACATTGAATGCTATTGATATTGAATTTTGACATTTGGTGATGTGAACAGACACTGCCATTTACCATGGAAAGAAATCTTTATATAATGCTCTGGATGGAAAATACACGATTTTCCCTGTCTCCACGAAGTTTACATGAAAATCATCAAAATTAAACATGTATTTGAATAATAAACTTTCACTCTTGGAAATTAAGTGGTATCTGCATAAATGTAAATTAAATTCAACTCTTTATCGGCGATTCTAACGAGGCGTAAAACACTATGCCTATTTTCAATTTTTGAAATTTGGTTCAAGAGAATGGCAGTTATAGAAATGCCAAAAATATATGCTGGGTTGGTGAGTTACGATTTAGCTCTCTAATTGGTGATTTAAACATTCTTGTATTTTTCCGCACTATTTATTAATCTCCTCTTAAGACTGGTTTAGGCATTTTCTACGTCATTTTCGTAGACAATGACGTATAACACGCCGAAACCGGTCGTGGAGGGACTTAATAAAAAGTGTGGACAATTACAAAGTGTTTTTAACCACCGTGATTAACTTCCACAAAGTAAATTCACCGACCATCAACTTTATTAGAATCTCTATAATTTACTGCTGGACCTTATGGTTTTTTCGCCACATTCTCTACCAACTAATGCATTTGTCATCCAACACAGCGTCGGACGAAGAGTCGTCACGAAGAATCCTAAACTTGATGACGAATTCGGGGACAATGACCTGGAGGATATAACTGATCAGTACAAGAATCCTGAGGGTGAGATATAATTTTTTATAACCTGAAATGAGTGTTCAACATGTCTGGTATTACAAACCTGAATGATCTACAATGTCGTGTGGATAAATCCGTATCCATTAAAATATTCCTTCGAGCAGATAATTAAAATGTGTAATGGTGTATTGTATCATATAGGATCTATGAGTGAGCGGCTGGCCACGTACAGCGCTCTGAAAACTGCTGGGTCCACTCAAGGATATTACGGATACCCTGAAGACGCTTTGCCGGAGGACGTGTCCTTCTCCCTGGAGGAACTTGACAGCGTTCCCTACGGCGAAAGCTTCAGCGTCAAAGTCAAGATACAGGTACGAGGGTGGAACGATAGCACATAGTACTTACATACAGAAAAGCCAAAAGCGACAATGTCTCTAATAATTTTTACCCTATCAGCTATGCTCTTAGCTATGCTCCAGCTATGCTCCATCCCGGTGAGTTGCCAATTAAGTTGTGACGAACAATAGGAGAGAAAATGTTTTTTTTAAGAGAAAAGTACATATAAGTAAGTTACTTCAGGGAATAATATTTTCATATTGAACGCCTCATAGATATGCAGGTAGTATACTACATAGACCTAAACTAATTTTCCTCCTGCTATTGGCAACATCGCACCTCCGGAATTATATATACACACATGGAGCAAATGCCCACAAGAGCCCATAGTGTCGACTGAATTTGGAATATCTCATATAAAATTTCTTTTTTTATATTTTTTTAGATGAGTTGAAAATGTTCTCATCCTTTCGAAATGTCTGCTTAGTCTGGCAGAGGAAAAGATGCTTATAAATACGAGATAGCGGTATGGGACCCAATCCTTCACTTTTCACTGATCGGTCGATCCCCTGTTTCTCCTTTCCATTCACAGAACAAGTCGGGAGAGAAGAGGACCATCTCCGCCGTTTTGTCCGTCCACTCTGTGCGATACACGGGGGCTTTGGCACACCGCATCAAGAGCTCCAGCGTCGAGTTTGAAATGCAGCCTTATTCAGGTGAGCTATCCGTTGCTTGTGGGATATCACGTGAGCAGACTCAGTGTCTTTCCTCATATGCTATGTGCACGCTTTTTTCCGACCAATTGCTGAAAGCAGCGTAAATGACCATTAAGGATGGCCACTTTCATTTTTATCTACATAGTACCCTCAAGCCACCTCAAGGGTGTGTAGCAGGAGGGAATATTTATCGAGTGATTCCGAATAATAGAAAAGTGAATAATACACTTAGTTGTTTATGACATAACTTTGTCGGATTCTTTCATTATGAAAAACAATGAATAACCTAGGTCCGGTTTTATAATGCATGGTTTGCGCTTTTTCGCAGTATTACGTAGCCGTTTTATTTAACTTGATGTCAACAGGGAGTTCGAGATTTGTATATGTATTACATGAGAATGTCGGTCAATTGACGTGAGCGCTATCAACGGGAGATCGTATTTACATACCGAGAAAATATTCAACAAGAGCTCATAAAAATAGGCCTTAGTCTAACCACAAAAGTTTTATTTTTCACGAATGAAAGTCCGTTTTGGCATAACATCATATTGTTATTAAAAATTTAATGATGTATAATACGTGACTGAGTGCATTTTGAAACAGTATAACATTTGAGATTAACAAAGACACCCGTCTCCATTCCTGCTCGTCGTCTACGTATAGTAGTAAATAACCACCACCCACTTACACTCAACAGTACTGACTGCAAACCAAGCTCGACTTAACCAACCTTTAAGGGCGCCAATTCTTATTTAACTACCAACTTTCTGGTTGAAAGCTTTTTATCGTTTATTCGTTCAAATAAATGCTGAAGTAGGCATTAAGATAGGGGATCGACAACTGAGGTAAATCAGCGCCCTTTAGGGCAGGCAAGGAGCTAGATAAGGGATGAAGGGTTAAGAGGAACTCGGGAATCTATTTAAGCTTAACAAAGGCGCAAAGGGCTTCATAGTTCTACGTCCCATCAGGTAGACAAATCACAGTACTTTGCTCTACACAAAGCATACAACTTGGGATCAGGGTGCCTCAGAAAAATCTCCGCCTTTTCTGAAAGTCGACCCCGGACTTTCGGAATGGGAATCCGGTACCCGAACTAATACATCAACCCAATTCCGATCCGGAAAATTATTTCCCGCTGAGGATGAAAGTAAAAACATGTGGATATGTCGCTATAGAATTTTATTGCAGGCAATTGTCATGAGACATTAGGCATTATCGCGGTATCAGTGGTGGGCGATGGCGAGATGGGCTCCGCTGACGTGAGACACGCCTCCGAAATGGCCGCCGGCGTGCGCGTAGCCACCATGATGGTGGTGGGGAATGACGTGCGGGTGGGCCGCGTGTCCGACCTTCTTGACTACGGCGTTGAATCCGTTGTGGTCGTCGGCGACGTAGTCAACCTGTCGGACGGTGCCGTCGGCGTCGTTCAGGCTGTAAGATCCCTTGACGACGTCCCCGTCGCGAACCTCCCATTGGTTCTTAACGTCACCGGTGTGACCGTCGGCGACTCCGTAGTTGTACTGGTACTTGGGGTAGGCCTTTAAAGATAGAAAGGAGATGTCACTCGACGCAGAATACACTTTTTAACTCATTTATCTCTCTCCGTTCTCACGGAGTACATAAGGAGGGAGAAAAGGCAACAGTGGCTATAAATGTTTTCGCATTCCTCCATGTTATTTGCAAGTTCCATCCCGGCTAATCGATATTTAAGTAGTGGCAAACAATGAGAGAAAATTGCTTTATAAAGAGAAATAATTACTCGGAAATATGGTCCAACACGGACATCATGTCTCATTTTGATGTTTTTTAGTGTAATTAAAAAATTATGGGCTCTAGCCTAAGTTCAACGGAGGAATAACTTATTGTTGAACACGTGCTTTTGATGAATAATAGCTTTTGTAAGAAGTGATGAAATATTTTTGCAATATTTCCATCATGACACGCGAAGAAGACATAAACAAGGAAATAATTCGTCGTACTTAAGGCTGTCAGTTTTTTTCAGATTTTCTCATGCACTTTTTAAATCGTAATTATAACCTTATTTTCTTGCCAATGGATCATTGATTCAAGTTAGGTATTATTGAAAAAAGTTCATAATTTTCCTTTTGAACCACTTGAAATTAGATTTGGAATTTACTTTTTTACCGAATTTACCCTTTCTTGATTAAAAACTCATTGCTTTTAGTTAGGTCTGAATGAGCAATTAACACAATTTTCTATTGGTACCACTTCAAAACATACAATTCGCCAAAAATTACTGAGCGCACGGCTTTTATTCCAAGCATTGTTCCTAAGGAACTGGCTAACAACATGGCAGATGCGCACAACAATCATTACATAAAATAGTATGTGGAGCATCCAATTTGACGTCTCTGTAAGTACACTGTGCCATTGAATTCAAATCTAGCAATCGATATTGTACTCACTTCAACATGCTCAATTGAAAGTGTAGGTTTTTACCTGTTCCGAAAATTACAACTATGGATTAATTGGAAATAATCTGAGGTAAAAGGATTTCCTGCTCCGGGAATGAGCCTGGACTTTGACTACCCTGACCAATGTGCAGACCTCTACGCAACCCTAGCTTTCTTCTCTGGTGTAGCCTACCTCCACACGAAGTATATTGGTGGTCTGCAAATTGGCCCAGAAATTCGTTTGTGGTTCGGTTCTTAGCTCAGATGGATGTATTCAAATGGTAAATTTTGAGTACATATTCTCAATCCACTCGAGAACTTCGTGTCTTAACGCATTCCGGAAGATAACATAATATTCCATCAATTTTGAGTCACTGTCCCCCTGAACCCACCCACAGAAGGTGCTCTTTACCTCACACTACTCCAGCGACATCTTGGAAAGGCATTAAGAATAGGAATTAAATAATTCAATTAATCACCTTTCCGTCTAATCTCTTCTACCACAGATTTTCTTCTTAGTAACTAAAATTTTGCAATTATAGTGCTGAGAAGTGTTCGTAAAATTAAGCTAAAATGATCATACATCTTGAAGAATGAGAATTTTGAAAGAAATCACTTTGTACTCTTCCACTTTCTTTAACGCCTAAGCGTCATTTTCAAGGTAAAGTTGACAAATTGGTCAATGTTACCTTGATAATGACGCTTAGAAGTTGGAATAGATCGTTAATAAACAACGTAAGTGAAAGAGTACAATTATTTCTCCATGCTAAACGTAGCAAATTTCCTCAAAGTGTTGCATTCCTCGATTATATGAAGAAAGAGAAACACTGGTAAAATATCCGTACTTTTCACATTTCCTTACAAAAAAGTGTGGAAAATTTACCAGTTTCTCAATCTTCAAGATGCTAAATTCATCTTTATAAAAAACTGTTTTACTAAATGCATCGAAAACTAACTAAGAATTTTTTGTGGAAACTATGGAAAAAATCTCATGCTCTCGGGGTTATAAAAGCCTGAGGTCCTTGTATCCTTCTCTTTCCTATCCTTTCTTCCACTAATAACTATAATGTAATGCAAAGCTATGTGCGTGATGCATTACGTTAGGTGTGAAAATTTAAAGTTCGATAATTATATTTCTTCAGTTAAAATATTTCATAGATTGGAATTATAAGTTAAGTATTATGTACACTTTTGCACTTAATTTAAACTTACGTAGTAATCAACATCGTGATGTCCTCCTAAAGCTATGCCGCCATGAGGGAGACCGGGAAATGCCAAAGTGGTTGCAGAGATTGCAGCAAGGCAAACGAACACCTGGAAAAGAAATGAGTGGGATAAATATTTAAGAACATTATGAGAAATAGGTACCATTAATGGCTATGAAATATTGTTATCTTGAGAATCGTTTTTCCGGACTATTCATACGAAAATATAAAAGGTCGCCGCACTCTTCGTTAATAAATACTACAAGTTTACAGAGAGTTTTAAACAGCCGATGGAGGGAATATATTGATTGGGACCAGCTAGAGACTCGGGAGTCTACTAGCTACACTACGTTTACAAGAAAATCCAGGCCATGCGAGTTCTAGGGTGACGCGGAAGTTAGTATCTAATCCCCGCACTACATCTCTAGAACTGATTGAAGCGATGTATTTAGAGAGATGCACCACCGAATTGATATTTCCTTACGTCGTTTGATGACTACCAATAGCAAACACAGAGCGAGACACTAGCAATAAGGACCGTATTATAGAGCGTCACTCAATTCGAGTGGGCACTCACTCTCACTGGAGTGAGCACTAATGCTCGAGTTGAGTGTGAGTGTTCATCCAAATCATAGAAACGCACTCACGCTCGCCTCATTGGAGGCTTAGTAACGGTAATAGTAACCGATATTCACTTCAGTTACTCCAGTTCCATTGGCGTATTTACGTATGAAACATATGCATATATATGAAACATATGACAAACGATTTCATTTATCCGCGCAACTTAATGATTTTTCGTAGTAAATATTAATTTGTTTTATACGCTAAATCGGAAAAAGTTACATACCTAATATAGAGTGCACTTTCCCTCTTTCAATTCCCTATTCCTTTTCTCTCCCTTTTTAAAAGGTTGGTAACCTTACATCCCCTATCACACGCCCCAGCGGCGGCTGGCAGGATGACATGTAGATAGTAACATATTAAGTAGCTAGGCTTACATTAGTAGAATACCAGTTATGGAGAGGATTGCAAATCATGACTTGTCCTCATATGGGAAACGGATGGTAAAAAGAGAAATAGTTATCTTAAATTATATATATATATATATATATATATATATATAATAAAAACACTTGACAGGGGGTGGGGAAAGAAAAGTAAAAAGAGAGAGAGGACTTACTAGACGTTTCGGGCATGTAGGCCCTTCTTCAGTTGTAGAAAATGGAGTAGTGATCTCTACTCCATTTTCTACAACTGAAGAAGGGCCTACATGCCCGAAACGTCTAGTAAGTCCTCTCTCTCTTTTTACTTTTCTTTCCCCACCCCCTGTCAAGTGTTTTTATTATATTGTGGCCTATTGGCGAAATTTTCGTTACGTATATATATATATATATATATACTCCGAGAAAGGAAGACTGCATAGGCCGCAGGTGGTTGAGATGTGGGTGTGGGGAAGAACGGTGAAATTGCGGCGGACGAAAAGGAAAACAAAAGAGGAAGTGTTTTATATTATGGGTGAGGAGAGGAAACTTATGGATGAGATTGGCGGAGGCGGAGTTTGCGGTTGGAAGAGGTAATGAGGGGCAAAGGGATGCTGAAGGCCGAGATAGAAAGGAGGTTGCTAGATTTCGCGCCGAGTGCTTTAACCAGTTAAGCTGCCGAGGCATCCGTATCCTCTGTGGATTATTTGGTGACTTTATATCCCGGTCAAGGCGAATGATTTTTTCTCTGTGGAATATCGCACTTATGTGCACTTGCGGGTGACTCCGTAAAGGTAACTACCGTGGCTAGTCCCAGTATCCTCAAAATTGGAGGTTGCTTGGTTATCGGGGAAGTAGACGAGAGAGAATAGGCTTGAAGGACGGGATGAAAAGAGGAAGGACGTATGCGGAGATGACGAAAGGAATTACGTTAGGATATCAGGGCATGCACCTGTAAAAAGCTGGCGGATTTTTACTATCTTCTATTTAAACCTGCATTAGCCCATATATATCAACCAAATAATGATAATATTATTTATACATTATTTATATGTTTAAATATATATCATAACTATTAGTGCGGGAACATGGTGTGCAGTAATAATCTTTCAGTTGCCATAGGACATAAACTTACTTGGAACATCATGTCGGCGGCTTATGATTGGCGAGTTGCTCCGTGGGAAGGCTGGTTTGTAAATGATGCCTTGACTGACCATGTTCGCCGTATTTATACCAAAACATAGGGCGAGTTCCCTTTCAAATGCATTTTGAAACGCTCGCCGCAAGAATTTTGATCGACATTTTGGGAAATGACGAAACACTTTTAATTAGTGAAATTCAACTCTGAGATTTGGAGGACGGAATTGATGAATTATGAAACAAGTTTCCAATGCTTGAGCAGGGCTGGGAGGTAGAAATCTTGGGACGGTGCGATATTCTAAATAAAAGACGGAAAAATATCGAAGTGTTGAATGAAATTATGGAAGAGCATTTATGACTGACGTGTATATTTCGCGGGTACGATACATATTGATTTTCTTGCAGCTTTCAGAGAGCGGACAGGTGAGAGTTGCCCATCAAATCAAAATCACCTCAACAGTTAACTTGCCTACCGTTTTGAGATGGATACGCCGACTAACTAGAAAACGTTCGACAAAAATGACTGTTTCATTTAGGGGATCAACATTTAGAAGTAGCAGGTTGCGTGATTATTTGGAGTTGAAACTAAATTTTGATATATATTGCGAAACTTGCATGTTATTCGAATGGCTCAGTGCCATAATTGAATAAACGCCACCGCGGATATACCTATTGTGCAGTAGTGAAATAAGATCGTATTCTCTTACATACCAAACATGACTAACAGCCTTACTGATTCTGTAAAATGCTGCCAACATCGAGGGTTTTTGAAAGTTGCAAAATATATTTTTATTTGTTGCTGACTTTATCCTTCATTTTCTGAAAACTGTTAAGCGGCGCTCAGTCGCCTGTGGCAAGGAGCCGCCCATTTTAAGTTTTTCAACAATTTTCAACCTTCCATGACCCGTAATATACTGAGGTTCTGATTTGTTTCATGTTGGAAATACAAAATCGAAAGGTTTAGGGATAAGATTCTCAAAATCGACATCGTCATTCGCTGAGGAAATACTGAGGAAGGAAAGGGGAGTTAAGGAGTTGAAGTGTGTCTAAAGTGATCTAGGATGGGGTTTCAGATTCTGTTGTTTCGTCTTTCGAATTTTCTGCACGGCATTGTTTCTTCTCAATATTGGTTTGAGGGTGCGGAAAGGAATTAGTTCTTTCCGAAGGATTTGAGAACGAATTGGAGACTCATTATCAAAAACTGTGCTGCACCTCATCGATGTATCAATAGATTAGTGTGACATCTTTATTATTTATCTCTATACTTAAAACCAACGGATAAATTTCTCATATTTATCTTAAATTAATTTTAACCACTTGGTATTCAACAATGATATCGTTCTTCGTAATTCGATTCGCATGTAAATCAAATATTAAGTCAGGGCACACCAAGCAATTCTTCATGAATCATATATTTCATAAACTGTTCCTAGTTATCAAGCTAAAAAAGTCAACTGCATGTCCTTATTGTAAAATCCAACATCATCATTGGACATTTCAAATCAAACTTTTTTTACAAGGGTTGGTTAGCATAAAAATTGTATCCAAATTATAGGATGATTGACGAGTTTCAAAATTTTATTTTTGATCAATTTTAAAAATTTTGATCTCATTATTACTTTGGAATGAGAACTTTTGTATGTTTTCTGTGGCAAGTTCTGATGGTGCGATGAAAGACTCAAGATTGACAATGATGAAGAGGTTATAAAAAATTTCCTAACGATATATTTTAAGGTAGAATCTATAATCGAACATCTTCTATCAAACGTAGAAGAAGCGATTAAAGAATAAAGAATGAGATATTCCCTATAGTGGTGTAAACCTTGATAATGATTTGAAGAAATTATAAAATATGCATGAAGGCTAATTTAAGGAATAAAAAAATGGCTGAAAAATGTAAATTTTAATTTTTAGCTAAGTAAAATTTAACAATTTATGTACTCAAGGACATTTTTAATTTGATTGCAAACGTTATTTTATTTTTTCTTGAAAAACCTCTTTTATTCGGATTAGCTGCTTACATCTGAATCTGCACGTTAAATTCATCGCGGCGACTTCTTAAACAGATTTTCTGACCGATTTACAATTGCGCCGCAAGAGCCAATCACTGCACTAAAATGTACTTCTGTCATTGTGAAGCATATGGTGTAATAATGGAGTTGAGGTATCATCTCAGATATCTTATCCCTTTCTGAAAGTAACAACACAGTTTAGTACAAATGGTTTCTCACTATAGGGTCCAAACACCTCAACGGTGACTTTAGAACGAAAGTTTGCGAGAATGCGAAATGGTATTTCATTATTGCGCTTTCAGATGCAGAGAAAAGCAGAGGAAAGGCAAGCTCGTCACTTTTCACGGGCAGGTTATCGACATGAGCTATTATTATCTTTTAAATGTAGCATTTTAGTGAACTACGAAAAAATCGAATACAGTCAGATGAGTCTGAAAGAAACGAGTCGTTTCTTGTATCCCGCATTCAATGCGTGCTGTCTGAACCACAATGTTCTCATTCATACGCAACGTCCCCTTTGCTCTTGCGCGTTTCGTACTCTTATATTGGCCTCAGTAACGGTAGTTTATGTCCTCACATGACGCCACTAGGGTCTCGGGTTCAAGTCCCACCTGGGTGATTTTTTCAGCACCCAGGATAAGGCTGTTGGGGAATGTAAAATGTTGTTTGATTGTAAAGGACCATGAGGCCGTTTCCTGGTCAATGGTAAACGAATAAATAAAATAAAACATATGCAACTAATGTGATTTTTATTGTATGCGGAGATCCTGCACTGATAGTGTTTTTTTTTTGACCTTACTCCCTTCTCTCCACATGGCTCCACATAGACGAGACGATGGTCCTGAGGGTGGCGCCCAAGGAGTACCTGAACCGAGTGGACCGCGACCACTGCCTACTCAAGATGAACGCCATCGCTCACGTGACCCAGACGAAGCAGTCGTGGAGCGAGGAAGATGACTTCTGCCTCAGAAAGCCGAGACTCAACGTACAGGTAATCAATCTGGTGATAGGCGCTCAGATGAAAATAGACTTCAACTCTGTAACGCCTAGCGTGATTATGTCTGTCTCTTAACCTTCGGTCAATCAGGCATGGGTGGCCCTACCAGGAGCATTGCTCCCGCCAGTTCAGCTCTAGGGGTTATCGGAGCGCGCAAGGGTTTTAGTCCAACGGAAAGGTTAGGTATATGATAACAGCAAACATTTATTGGTCTACATTGTCCTGCTAACAGCACTTTTCAAATTTACGAAATGCGAACGTTGTTCCTTCCTTCCACAATTTATTACTGAATGCACATCCGGTTTCGTAGTTTCAACATATTCCGGTACATTCTGAATGTACCTCAAGATGTGATATAGGGAATTTGTAGCAGAATGCACCTAAAGATGGCGTAACAGCCGAAACCGGATTTGCATTCTTTAATAAATTGTGGAAGTAGCTAATTTCATTTTACTATCCTGATGAACTTCCACCAAGTTAAACTTCCAATTTTAAATTTACGAAATGCAGCGTTTGTGACAATATCCGAATATATTTTTTCGTCTAAAATCCGAAACATTTGGTTGATTCAACCGAATACTTTAATTATATGGCTTTCCCAATATGATGGTTGGAAAACATCCGGTGTTAGTGGGTTAGTGGCGGAAATGAAGAATTTAGAGGATCGGGTTGGCGTGGTGGACGAAGTATTGACTTCCCTTCAAAATAATCGAACCCTGAGAGTGGCAGGGATTTTTAATTTTAGTCCAGATACCTATTTAAGTGTGCATTGTGGAGGACACTTCAATTATTAAGTTGTATTTGATTTGCACTTCTGTTTATTAGCTTACCACTATTGCTATCGCTTCATCTCTCTTGGAATGTCACTCATGATTTTATTTCATTTTCTGTTCGAACTAAAATCTTCTAGTATTCATCAATAAAAATATTAATAATACTGATCAGTAGCAGTATGTTCACCCGAGTAGGTACTACATGTTTGTCAACGTAGCACTCTCTTGGTTTCCGGTTTGGCCTTACATTGCTCTCCTGACAACTTTCTGGTCCTCACCTATCGGCCGGGTGAGCGTACGAGGTTCTGAATTGAACTGGGATGAGCATTGCTTGCCTGATGTGGAATCACCCCGTACCACACACCCTGGTGTTGTCTTCCACAGTTAAGTATTTCGTAGATGAAGTATGCTCGATTGAAAGTTCCTGGCGCTTCGATACGCACAACGGCAACAAGAGGATGGGAAATTGCCTTTTGCGGGAGATACATTGAATGGTAATTTCAACCTTGGAGAATTTCCACTGTCACTCGCAACCCCTTCTGGCTGCCATTCGTCAAAATAGACTCACCTAGACCGGAAGCGGGTGTCGGTACAGGCCTAATGGGAACTTTTAAGCGAGCTAGCACTATTCAGTGCTTAGTCTGTCGGATGGGATGTTAAACCGTAGTTAGGTGTTCTCGTGATTCACACGGAGTTAGCTTATTGGCTGCTGCCAACTTTTGATGCCTGGGGCTCAACTGCCCACGCTTATGTATCCGTCTTGCAGGTCAGGTCCTCGCTTATACAACTCTGCTCGGGGTCATGTCGGCTCTGACTGGCTACTGTTGAACTTTCTTTTTTCCGTTATTATTTTTCGGAGTGGACCATTAAACCGTTCTTGTTGAACCGTTGTCCCGCAGGCACCTTTCGTTGAGAGCAGGCTAATGCTGATGCCGAGTTTTACTCCACACTACCTCAGATTCCTGAATAACCCATCCCTTACCAACCCACCCACTCCTCCTCTTTGGCGGAAATGACCTCAGTTGTTCTTCGCCTCCAAAAATAACCAACCATTGAAGGATTTATATTCGTGCGTTTAGAATACTAGTGACTTATGCATAGCCACCTCAAGGGTAGGTGGCAGATAGATAGATAAACGTCTTCATTGGGGCAAGATTGAGACTTTAAAAGTCCCTGCTTCTATCTAACCCCTCGTCAGTATATGAGTACAGTGAACATGACAAACACTCCCATATATAAACCAAAGAAATAATGCTAAAACCAATAGAAGTAGAATATTAAAGCGACATAATTAAGTATCAAAAATAAGTGTAAAAAAGATATGTACAATTGAGAGAAAAACATGAAGATTTTGATTGGCATCCGTCACGGAAAAAACCCACGGCAGGAAAACACCCATTCATGAATGGGGGTGTAAAAGGGGTGTGTGGTGGCAGAGGGTGTATTCTCACCAAATATGCGTTACGGTCGCACTAATCATCATCAGCGGTCATTAATCCGAAGATTGGTTTGCTTCAGCTCTACATTAAACTCTCCTCTCAGCCAACCGCTTGATTCCCATGTGCCTACATTTTGATGTCCTTGATAATTTGCCTCATATGTATTCCATTCTTTATCTCCCTTTGTATTCTTCGAATTGATATCTAATTCCTTTATTGTTTTCAATTGGCTATTCTGTCGCAAAATGAGTTCAATGAGTTTGTCTCCTCTCTCCTCTGAGTTTTCACTGTGCATATTTTCTCTCCTACCCATCATATCCATTTCCATTTATCCATTGGTGATTCTCACGGTCAAACTACAAAACTAAACGTTTTTCCCCTAAACAATCGTGCCGCTGAGTGCAAGAATGATGTACGTAACATTTTTTTTGGAAACGAAGGCTAAATGTAAATAAATAATTCATTAAATCCTAATTTCTTCTTTCTAGAAAAAACGCCAATGCTAGACTCAAACCAATCATGCACAAAACTGAATACAAGCAGAGGAATTTCTAACATAGCATTACAAAAACATCGGCTTACATAACAAAAATATGGCAAAAAATTGATTTATGCCACTACTGTTCTAACGGTCACCTAGGTCGAGTTTATGAGAAAAAAGTAATTTTTGCAATAGTAAAAACGTTTTCCACGTGAAATACGGTCAAAATGGTAATATTGAGCTTTATATTAAGTACGTTAGGGGCACAAACTTTAGTACTTTGGTAATGGTAAACGAGAGTTTATGAGGCATGAATGACGCAATTTCAAAGAAGGATGAGAGTAAATATGTACATTACTGTGTTATTTTAAATAGTAATATAAATCTCTCATAAAATTAGATTACCAATAATCGTCTACGAGGTGTATGAACGGAAACAAATTTATAAAGTGAATACGGTAATTCAGGAATTTCAAGGCTCTCCAGTCATTCGAGAAAAGTTTATTGTTTAGTGCCGACGAAAGCGTTCATTTTACAAGCAGTGACAACAGTGGAAAGGAGAATTTTAATTATCTTTAATCCATTGCTGGCATATGAGATGGTATATGTACGTCGTTTACGTTCAACCACGAGGCTCTCAAAAATCACGTAATGATCCGTGCAACACGTCACCCGAAGTCATAAGCAGGGAAACGGTTAACATAATCAGTTGCGACTCATAACGATCCCTTTCTACAAGTCTAAGCATCTTCTGATTTCATTAGCAAGCAATTATCTCCAATTTGCTGGCGCGATAAGTATGGTCTGGCGACTGACGTTTAAAGAGGCATATTGCCGTAAATGCTCGAGCAGCGCGTCATTGCCGAGACATTACGGCTCTTTCAAGGAAGATAATGTAGCCAAGGCTCTTACATATGTGAGAGGGACGAGAAGGGACAGGAACGCGGGTATTGCGCAAGAAATTCGAAAGGAAAGGAAAATTATCGTTGCGCGAATGTGTTCGGTGTGGTATGACGATGGCACAAGCGGTCATACTTGGTCAAACATCATGCAGATATGAAAGATGCCCTCCTTTTTCGAATTTCGATACGAATTCTCATGTTAAAGAAAAACATTTTTAACGGCTCACTCATTGGTCTTTCAATCCTGAGGTTGGTTGACTGCAGCCCTCCATCCTTCCCTATCTAATGCGAGTTGCCTTACGCAATGGTATTTCTTCTTATGTTGTATATTACACTTTATTTGGTCTATGCATTTATCCCTTGGCTTTCCTCTAGGGACTTTTCCTTCTGACAAATTTCATTCAAGATTTTGCACAAGGTTTACCCTGAACAAGTTTTACTTATTCGTGAAGCTTTCTCCTCTTTTTCTCTTCAATTATATTCTTCACAAACCCATTGTGCCGCAACATGTGCCCAATTTATCTGGTCCATTATTTTCTGTGAAGTGTTCTATAGGATTCTTTCCTCTTCTACTCTCCTGTAAACTTCTTCATTTCTTATTTTATCCGTCCATTTTACCTTCAGCATCCTCTTCCAACGCCGGGTTTCGACTTCTACTTATCTTATCTGGTCTGCTTTACCAAGGTCCATGGTCCATGTTTCCGATCCATAGAGTGCCACGCTCCACTCGAATGTTTTCACATACTGTTTCCTCGTTCGTAGCCCTATCTCCTTTGAACACAGTAGTTGCCTTTTCATCATCAACGCTTTCTCAGCTTGGGCTATTCTACGCTTTATGTCCGTTGTTATTCTTCCGTCCCACGTGATGGTAGGTATGTACTTCCGAGGTAGGAGAAGGAATCCACTTGCTATAATTTCTTTCCTCTTAGTGTGGCTTCCGCCTTTAGCTTCTCTCTTCCGCATACTAGGATTTTGGTCTTCTCCTTATTAATTTTAATATGTTATATTCTTGAAGAACTTGGTCTATTGTGTTTGGTGATCATGGGACAATGTACACTTTGTACTTGTGAGACAAGTACAAAGTGTAGTCTACTTATCAAGGGTGAGTTTTTCGCAACTTTTATTATCCACGGAGAAATGGCATTTTATAAGAGAAAATAGGCATTTTAATCTCCGTTATTATAAATGCACGATGGGGATATTAAAATGTGGCACTATAGTTATTTTTTAGTATCTCCGATAATCGGCCGGTCCCAGTCACTCTAGCGTTCACAGGCCGAGTTTTTTTTTGCAGTGTAGGCGACTGTGTGGCGTAGTTAATATCTATAAGTATTTTCCCGTGGAGATGGATATTTTAATCACCTCCACTTCGTACACCATTCCTGAGAAATTTTATTGGGAATAGTCTATTGTTTTTTTCGAGATTATTCGGCGCTGAGTCCTTTCTCATGTTTTTATCATGAACGGCGTCACATATTGTTTTTTAAGGGAAACTATTTTTTCAGGATTTGATAAGTTGAATAGAAATTTTAAAATTAATATTTTGAGACAACAATCTCGTAGGTATCCATTTATAAAGTGAAATGTACCCTTAAACGCTGGAGGCTATTTTATAATGAGTGGTCGATTGTCCCTAATGTAGTAATGTTAGATACGTGACGAAGACCGGGAATGTTTTACTGTTTGAAGTTGAATGGAATATTATAGGACCGAAAAATGTAGTCTCCTTGTGGTGGAAGCTATAGCCGTAGACACGAATAACAACCCCTTAATTGAGGGACATTGGGATATTTCCTATCCAGGTGTTGATGTTGATAAGATTCCTACATATAGGAACTAGTCAGCGCAATTCAGCGCACACAAACGACGATGGATGGAACGATGTGCGTGGACGAAACTTTCGGTAATTTGCCATTAGGAAGCATTCCATCGGTATGCAATAAACACGACCAAATCTTTAGTAAATATTATACAAAAGTTTTACCAACTACATGCTTCAAAAGGAAAGATTTTTACCACCAAGTAAAGAAAAGCTTTACATGATCTATGTATGACGCCTTTTCTGAAAACCAACGCATAAACAGCAAGGGCGGATGCGGTTATCAAAGATTTTTTCTTCCCA
The DNA here is from genome assembly GCA_963573305.1 of Pyrrhosoma nymphula. Lineage (NCBI taxonomy): Eukaryota > Metazoa > Arthropoda > Insecta > Odonata > Coenagrionidae > Pyrrhosoma > Pyrrhosoma nymphula. The sequence continues at coordinate 111,291,905 of OY754330.1, read as the reverse complement.
TACACTCTTCAGGGCATATCAAATACGCTCCTGATCCGTTTGAAAGTGCGCTGCCTTAGTGCGTAGTCTATAAGGCGAATGTAAAGCAACTGCACTGTTCAAAATCGAACCAACCACTAAAGTGAACGGAAAATGCCTAAAACAGTAGTTTAATGCTCTATAGAGTTGTAAAGTGAGATTTAATTTTAATTATGGGATATAAAACTCGTTACTTTAAAAAAATACTAGTTAACAAAGCGTGTACATCATAGTTTGTTTTACACATTGGGATGCTGTACATTCATTCCCTCATATTATTTTAGCTTACAAGTTGCTTATAAGTTGAACTCAACTCCGTTTAATGCTATTTAAGATGTCTCCGAAAGATGTAAGTCTCAATTATATTTTTTCGTGTCCAGGTTACAGGCACACCTAGAGTCGGCGCCGAGTGCACTGTCATGCTGTCCTTCCAGAACCCTCTGACTGACACGCCGCTGACCTACTGCACCCTGAGTGTCGAGGGTCCGGGACTCCAGAGGCCCAGGATATCGAGACAAAGGTGAAGCAATCTTCGAATCATATCGTGATGCGTATTTTGTTCGTCCATATGAAACTGATTGAATAACACAGAAATGTGATCTATTACCATTGAGTATCTCATTTTTCGATCTAAAGCTTAATGCTGGAGTCATGATACTAATATGCTAATGCATGTTACCCTGTTTGCATTACTAGCTTCTTACCATTGAAAAAACAGTTGGTACTTTATACCCACATTCGCATGTCTTTAATCACCATGGTACAAGTGGAATTTATTACTTTTATCGCGATATTTGTTTCTCATCACCTGCATATCGCTTGAAGATGATGACGGTTGATCACTTGAGCATTGTAACTAACGTGCATTCCGATGGCGGAAAACAACTATTGCCTATTGATTATTATGGTAAATGCACCCAGTAAGAAAAACTTACCATGTTCGGTACCAGCCGTGCGTTCGGATAAAAAATATTTACCCTCGTAATGGATTGCCCTGCTAAAAAGCTGGTAATGTAAGCGTAGACTACATAGAGAGAGGGCAAAACCTAAATGGGCGTATTTACGGGGGGGACAAACGGGACCGGAACCCCCCAGAAGAAATTTTGTTAATTACCTAATTAGCATTTTTAAAGGTATCAACATAAATATAGAAAAAAATTAGCAACTAAATATCTTTCAATTCTCCGCAAAGGGCTAGAAGATGCAGTTTTGTTGTTACAATTTTCAAAAGTTTTCTAGACCCCTCCAGTCTTCACCAGTCAAAAGTATTCTGTACCCTGCCCCCCCCCAATTACACTACTTTTTTTTTAAATAAAATTTAAAACCAATTTTTAAATACACTACTGAATGTCAGATATAATATTTTTCGCAATCCACCTTGTTCTTAGTACGTAACATTCCACCAGTTTCTGTGAAAGAAATGGGGAAAAGTGGGAGAAAATGTCTTTCAAAGTGAAATGGTTAATCGGAAATGAATATCCATTGTGAGCATCATGCCTTATTTTGATTTGACCATAGCCAATGTTCTACGAAGGAAAAAACGAGACGCCACAAAGGTATTATAATATGTGCTTTGGTATGGAATTATGAAATAGTTTTCGGTTTGGAGATAGGAAACAAAAATCTTAAATCTACTTCTACGAAGAATCGTGCAACACACCTCCGCAGGATATATATGGCACGGGATGATTCGATTCTAGGCATGCAACACCTACTCGTCCCAGTTCAAGGTCGAGCCCCGATGCCCCCTAGGCGAGGACCAAAGTAGTCAGTAGAACAATACACGACTCAACTAGAAACTAGTAGAGTGCTAGGTTGACGAACATGCTACCGTGCAGTACACGGGTTAAGATACTATTACTTCTCAGTATTACTAATACCACTTATTCATGGGTGCTATAAGATATCAATTCATACAGAAAACAAAATCATGAGGGATCTTGCAAGTGTGGGAGGTGTTAGTAATAATAATAAGTTGTTCCACACTTCCCTCACACGCAGAGTTATATCACAGGTGTCAAGTGTTCCTAGAAGGGTGGCAATCTCATAGAAAATATAAATTGCAACTATTGTGGCCCCTTATTCTCCACGAAAAATTGAAATTTTAAAGCTATTGATACTGAAATTTATTTCTTTTATCTTACGCTTGTGATCGTTTCTTCATAATATGTTAGCTTTAGAAAAATATGTTGAACGTCTTACGAAAAATGGTATGTTTCAAACTTAAGCAAAATTTTCAACCTATACTTATCCCTTAGACATACTAGAGATTACCACCCCAATTCATTTAGAATAACGCCATAAAGTTAACTGTAGTTTACCTATATACCAAATAAGGTGAAATTCGCCAAGAAAGTAGCATTTGGTTGGGGCTGGATTCCAAACTGGATCTCCCAATTGCCGGTCAGGCGTGTTAGCCAGTCATCTACCAAGTCATCTTAATTCAAGGCAAATTCCAGCTGAGCTTTAAACGAACAAGTTGATATAAGGCAGTCTCCGGTGGTGCCTTGGGGAAATATTTGATATTCTACCTATTGAAATACGTTACTCGGTATGATGATTCTACCCTCAATTGCTCTAACCGACCCAAGTTTTGGCATAATTTTCAAGTAAAAAGAATAAATGCTTTGCACCATTCCACTGGAGAAATTTTATTTATCGAGTCGACATGTTTCACTGCACTGCAATAATTTTCTAGGCTGAAAATGGCATATTATACCGAAATCTGCGTCGGTTAGAGCAATGAAGTGTGGAATCATACCGAGTTACTCATTTTCAATATGACGGACATGTCTCGCCCCTAGTCTACATTGAGACACAGGAGATGTGGTCGTGGTTGATAAGTTGCAGTTGCGGAGAATAAACTCAGAATTGTCGCTTTAGTTCGACTTAACTTCTGACAAATGAGCATCATTTGTGCAACCGCAATGATTAGACTGAAGCTTTCCTCTTTCGTCGACAGAGATGTCAAGCCGGGTGAGTTGGTGACGTTCACGGAGCGGTTCTTCCCGCGCAAGAGCGGCCAGAGGAGGATCGTGGCCACGTTCGACTCGAAACAGCTCACGGAGATCACCGGATCGTCCACCATCACCGTGGCGGACTGAAGAGCGAGACGACTCGGCGGCGGACGGGACACCGAACGCCGGCGGCGGCCTCAGTGGCTGGCGCTCCTCCTGAGGGAATGCGGAGGGGAGGCAGGAGGAGGCGAAGAAACCGTCGCGATCGAGGGAAAATAAGTCGCTTATCCCATATCTTCCTTGCTTCACCGGTTTCATGCTCCACAGCACGACCGATTAGTGGCGTTTCACACATCAAGTAGAGAGTGTCGCATTTAAAATAAAAAATTGTCATCCTCACCGTTCCTGAAAATGGTAAAGATTTGCTTCGTTGCCTGAGCACGCAATCACAATTAGAATTGCCCTTACGGCATTTTAAGTATTGTTTAAATGACGCTGACCTCATTTGCTCTTAGTGTTCGATTACATATAAGGGAAATTATAGGCTGTATTGTACAGCAATTAGGAATTAATGCATAGGTTTTATGCTGGAGACGAATTGGATGCTCTCGGTGTTTGCCTGAATGTTTGCTCACTCATGTATTGTTGTTTTGAGATTCCGTCAATCATTTTAATATTGTGCACCAATGAATAGTTTATACAATAATATCACACTGACCTGATGTGTATAAATGCTCCCTCTTAATTTTTAGTATTAGTTTACATGCCGTGATTCTTGCTTTGTGTTTGACTGTTCATTTATAAAAGGAAGGTAATTTTAGTTTACAAGTTGTAGTTCATCGAATCCGTAGGTTATAATGAGTATGTGATGAACTAAGAATAACCTAGTTTGTTGAAAGATTTGTTTGGCCTAAATACCATTTAGATTTTCCACCGATATTAGTTTTTGCCTCTATATTCTAATGAATGCATGACCCTGAGGTAATAATATGAAACCTTTTAGCGTATTTTTTAATTTAAGAATAATTTTTTTAGATCTATTTAAAGATTTTTTAAAGAGACATATGGTTTTTGCTTTAAAAAATAATAGGTAAGTTGACCAATATCTAGTTTTAAAAATGTTGTATTCCCTTATAAATTAGGTAATTATAATATTGTGTCTGACTTTTTGTATCCATTTCCCTGACTCTTTGTAAGAATTTGGACAATAAAAATCAATATAAAAATGCTTGGCATGCTGTCGTATTTATTAAACGCAGAGGTGAATCACTTAATTAAAAATTCGCCAGATTCTTCTGCTGGGAAAATTAAAGGTAGGTATTCTTCGTGTAAGCGAAAAGAATATTATTCTTTTAGCCTTTCTTGGAGTGGAAACAAAAGCTTCACTCAAGGAGTTCGGTTTTTTTATTCGCAAAGATGGACTGTACTCCTCGGTCATCATCTACTATACTCATGTTTTCGGGGTCATTAAGGTGGTTGGAGTGATTTTTTTTATGCTCAAATTTACGTGCAACTTTGCATACGTGTTTTCATTAATGATATCTAGAGATAAAAGGAAAAATTGCACCATAACAATTTGGTTCCTTGGCAAGTCAATGCTATTTTAACACTTAGTCTTAAGACACATGACATATATTTCGTTATAATTCGATATATATGTACAGCTTTTCTTCTAAACGCGAAATAATGCATTTCTTATCATTATAATTGTTGATAACAAATATCAAAGTGCCACGGACAGCGTCTACTCATCACCCTGAGGACGGCAGCAGTGTAAGCTGCCGAAACGTCGCTCATGGACTCAATGACCCGGTAGGAACACTCGAATGTCTTACTGCAGTCACTACTTCAGTTTTCCCCTACTGGTGGTCGTCAATACACTTTCCCTCACTTAGTTATCCACTTGCCCCAAATTAAGTCCCTCTAATGCTGCCCACATCATTTGGCCTTCCTTCATGTCGTCCAAATTTTCTATTCTTTCACCTCCCCATCCGTGGTTCCCCAGAACTCCCCCTCTATTATCCCAATTAGCATTCCGTTACCTCTCAATAGGTACTCCATACATATTTACAGCCTTAACCGCCAATTTTCGAAACCATATTCCGTCCCTCCCATACTGCTTTTTACGCTCCATCGTTCAAATTTTTTCTCCACTCACTCCATTCTTATGGGCCGCCACACCGGAAATCCTTCAGTATGCGCTCAATCTTCCTTGGTAATAGCAAGCCCTTATGAACCATATGTATGCACAACAGTTCCCATTACATTTAATGACCAAATATTGACTTTAATCGAATTTTCGGAACTCACGGGAAAATTTTATTCTGAATTTCAGGTTATATAACATTAAGGCGGTTTGGGTCAGATTTTCCCAAGCAATATCAATGACAATATTTGAATATTATGTTGAAATAAAAGTAATTGAACGAAGCATGAAGTAATTATATATCATTAACTAGACATTTCTTTCACGCCTGAAAATTTGACGTTGAAAACACGTTGAAAATTACTTCACGTCCGTCGGTGTTTTGCGATTTTATTAAAAGCTCTACGGTGAGTAATGTGTTTTAAGTGAATGGTCAAATATAGGAAAAAGTATTGAGAAAATATATAAGCCACACATTTTTAATGCGATATTTGCTTCAGATATCTCTCATTTTTTTAATAATATCTCTCTGGAGCGCTAAAGCGTACTACATCCCATGGAAAACGGCTTTTAATATTTTGGCAAATACCTCAAAAACTAGTGCGGTGAATAGCCGATATTTTCCTTTCATTGGAAAAGTGGGATTCATTTCTTTATGATGAGGCCTTATTCATTGGATCTCATGTGAAATGAATGATTACCGTGCTCAAACTACTTTAGGAGAGAGAGGAAGAGATCTTTCGGAATATATATTTTGTGGATAAAATTGCGCATCTACCCTTTTGCACATAATTAATAAGAAAAATATACCTACCCTCCTCATTTATGTAAATTTTCTCTCTGATATTGATGTTGACGAATCGAGAAAAAATTGCCTTGAATGGCTCTGTCGTAGTCAAATCGGGTACCATGGATTGGCAACCGATCGGAAACGCCGGTGTTTTACGCCAAAATACAGTCTCGTTTCGTGCTGCTCAAAACTCACCACTACTGCCAGCCGAATATTGGCCTAAACGTATACATTTGATTATATTTTGCGAAGACTTTTAGAAGCTCATCGACCAAGTAGCACAACTAAATTGAATACACGCTCTCTAACACATCCTTGTTAGTTCGGATATTAGTAGGATTTGAAACGCTCTTGATCTCAACTGAAATGAAGCAATTCTTTTCAGGACATCCATAAATACATACACACATACCCATCACGCCGTTCCCTTATGGGGTAGGCACAGTCAAAAAAGTTCAACGCTCGGTGATAGGACTGTAAGGCTAAGTCTGTTTTAATAATTTCCTCCGTAATGCCCTATCCTTGCAAATCTGCTTTGCTTTAGTTACCATCATACGTTTATTCATACACTCTCTTCAGTTCCTAAAGACCGTTTTACACGAGGCACTTAATGGCGCAATTTGATGTACGCAAATTGCGAGAACGCGAGCACGGAATTAGAGTAGGGGCTATTTTCCCATCTCTCACTTATGCATTTGCGCATGTATTCTTGCAATTCACTGCTTTGCATGACGCAATTTGCAATGCACATCCATTATACATACATCAGATTGTGCAACAAAGTGTCTCGTGTAAAACGGCCATAAAACTCAGAATATTCCTCCTCTAAAAGACTATCTTCCACGAAATTCAACCATGACTTTCTGTCTTCCCCTTCTCTCTCTCACACCAATCACTCCTCTATCCGAAACTTGTTTTGTTATTCGACACTCATCCATTCTCTCAACATGGCCAAAATAACAAAGCACTTTCCTCTCATTACCTACCACCCGTTCTGCTTCAACCGCAAACGCTTACCGTAGGCTAAATTCCCACCGCATTTAGCCTACGCTCGTGCTAATCCCGGCATACCCACCCAGTTTCGCTGCTATACAATAAAGTGGAAAGGAGTACACTGTAATGTTTGCTTCCTCATAAAAACATTCATTACTTAAAATACACACTTCACGTACTACATACGACTTTTCTTCCAGCATATTCACGCCTTTTAATCTGTTCATCCATCCTCCCATTTTTCACAAACCTTCAGCCTAGGTTCGCAAAATCATCCACTTGCTCGATTATTTCACCATTCACCTTCATCATACAATCGTCCTTCCCAACCTTCTTTTGATGTATTCTCATTTATATATCGTCCGAAATCTAGAAAAGCCCAATGACGTATCGAAATCAAGACGTCTTTCCTTCCCTGCCCTCGGGAGCACCGAATGTATTTCCGTGGAGAACCGTTGACCGATTTGTGGGGCGTCACTCGAGAGCGAATCTGGCCGCAGTAATGGCTTTGGTGCCCGAGGGCGGGAATCGAAAATATCGTCAACTGCCGGCGAGACCACGGCGGGCAGTTGTACGTTGACCACTCGCCGGCGATGGACGCCAGTGTCCGAGAGTGCGCGCTGAGGACGGAGCAACAACAATTCAGAGTGCGAGCCTCTGGAACCAGCTGATAAAGGGGGATGGCTCGTTTAGCAGGTGAGTCCTATTTGATAAGCTTGTTATGTATAAGGGATTTTGAGAGGAATTTTACTCTAGTCACAATAGAGACCATATTCGACTTTCGTTTTTAAATTTAAACATATTTCGTTGGTTTTGGAGTCATTTTTTTCGTTTAGCTGTAGCACCACCACAGTATCTGGAAAAATCCCCGAATTTCCATTTCCGACCCAGACACATTGTAAATTGAAAGAATATACGCATCTTTTTCTCAAACTCATAAACTCCATCTTAAATTTGTATTTAAACGACGCGACTACCATCAACAACGCTGCACTGTAGCTCAAGTGTGTATATTTTTTAAACATTAGGAACAACCTCCAGATATTAGACTATTAGCAATGAAATTACCTACACAAAACATGCATTAAAAATTTATACTGATACGATTTATAAGACTGGGTATTTTGCCCGTAATTTTTGACGAGTTATCGGCTAGCATAGCGTTGTTAAGAATGCTGAACCTTTGTTTTATACGATTGAAATATTCAGCAATTAACTAAATATAGGTACATATATAGATGAGACTTTCACTCGATTCATTTGCCTCACACCGTACTCAGAAAACGCCTTCACAACCGAAGGTTTTTGCGATGTTGTAAAAATTATTGCGGTAACAATTTTTTTAACATCTACATCTACATACTACCCCGCAAGCCGCCTCAATAGGCGTGTGGCGGGGGGTGTTAGGACACCATCCATTTACATATAAAAAGGAAACGCTCTAATGAAATTACGCCTTGCATTTATTAAAGTCCCTTGTTGTTCGGGGGAAAAACGAATTCCCATACCTATCCGTTCGGCAAAATATCTCTCTTAATTTATCGTTTCTGTCGGACCTGGAAATAAAGTGGGGTTCTAATATGATGTTCTCCGTGTCACTCTGAAAGATATCTATTCTCAATTGCTCAAGTAATCTAAGCCTAGCGCGCAGCCTCCGAGTCTCTAGCGGCTCCCAACCTAATTCGTTTACATCTGTGTAACGCTGTCTGTACGCCTGTAGCAGTTTTTGGCGAATCGCGCAGCTTTCCTTTGTATTTTATATAGTTTCCGAATTAAGTCTTTCTGCACGGGATCCCATATGCTTGCTGTATATTCAAAGTGTGGCCGGACGAGTGCGAAATAGCACCTCTCTTTTACTTTTTCATCTGAAAATCTTCGCACAATACGCTTGACGAATCCTAGCTTCTTCAGAGCTCTGCCACAGATTTCTTATATGTGTTCCCCACGATAGGTTCGAGGTAATCGTAACTTCCAGATACTTCACTTCATCTGTCACCTTTATCTTAACGCCATCCACAGCATATAAACGGGGATAGTTGGACGACCTCCGCAAGAAATGTACCGCCGTGCATTTGCTCAGATTAAGTTCGAGTCCCCTTAATAGTAAGAAAGACTGTGAACTACACGCCGTCACATTCCTGACGCGATCTATGCGTAATAACTTCCTCAATTTTTAAATAGAGCATCTATGGAGCGCACAGCCGTACTGTATACGGCTTCAATTTTTTTTGCGAACGTTTCGGAAAGTAGTGTCATTAGTGGCTGACATTTTGGTATAAATGGAAAAATGAGATCTTTGTCTTTACAATGAGGCCGAATTCATAGAATTTCATGTGAAATGATATCTCGCTCAAATCACATTGAGGGGAATGTCCAAAGAGATTTAAATGAAATGGAGGAATGTCGAGGGATCAGTTAGAGTCTACTGGCTTGCCATTCCGATTTCCAGGGTTTGAATCCCGGCTGATGCAGAGATTTTTCCTTAGAATCCTGATCCCTACTTGAGTATCTAGTGGAAGGCACTTCGAGTACAGCACTCCGGACGTGGGATGGGACGTTAAACTTCAGTCCCCTTTTCCCCATTAGTTAAGAGTAGCCTGGATTCCAACGCTGGGTTTCACTCCACCCTTACTCCATTACCCAAACATCCTTCCATTATCTACCTAATTACCCATCCACTTGACCTAAATGGCGCAAATGACCTCAGTTGTCGGTCACCTCAACAAATAATCCAACAGCAGGACGTGTGACCATGAACGCTCAAGGGACTTTGACTTTCTTTTATTTTACCTGGACCGGATGAAACTACAATCCATCCCCCCCTTCCCTCGGTCCAGGACTCTTTTAAGGAGTTAGGTCAGTTTTTAATGGCCAAAGTTACAATAATTGTTCTTGTTTTAGCAATTGATAAAAATTAAAGTTAAGCCGATTGTTGGCTTGCTTGATAGTCTTTACATAAATCGCTTTCATATTGTCAACATTGACATGCGAAATATTTGGTACAAAACACATACAATAGATATTTGCAACTGTTTTCTTTTGCATTGTTCAGTGCTGCGATCAGTGATGAGATGTGCTGGGGGAATTCATGGATGTTAAGGGGTAATTAGGACTACTATTCAGCAAATTGTAACGCTATGTAGATTATTTAGAATATGTAAAAATGTAGTTTGCTTTACTTTATTCTGTGGCGTCAAACAAAGTTTATTGAATGTCACAAATTAAAATCGATTGGACACTTTTGTTTATTTTCTGGGTTTTTACGATTTTATTCCGTCCGATTCGGTCATAAATCATTTTTCGTAATGTTTTCTTCAGGATTCCAATGCATGTCAAAAGGTATTTTTTATCTGATTATACAACTGGGCCAGCCGTCTCATCAACGTTCGAGCTCCTCATGCACCCACGTCAATTGTGAACGGTTACCACCAATTACATTTCAAACATATAACCAATCATGTTTTCTTCTGGCACCTAACTACAAAGTAAGGCGTATGGCGCACCAAATATAGGCATCATTGTTTCATGGCATCACGTAAATTGCTACTTATTAGCAATGTCTTTGTTTCTTATTTCCACTTTGCTCTTATTTTTTTAAATTAGATCTCCCTTACTTTTTTGATATAAGTATTCCTGACCAGCAGATTTCCCCTAATTTTAGCACAAAAACTTGGACTTATAGCAGTATGCAAATCTGTCAGACCATACCCCTGTCGTCATTATTCTACTTTTTTGATTCACCTTCCGCGATTCTCAAGGGAACGGGCTCCACGGACCACTGATTAAAATAATACATTCCGATTTTAATCAAGGTTCAAATGTGTTCGATTGAAAGGGGTTGTTTAACCATTTTTTATGAGAACTCTATTTTCCTCCACAATCACATGTCAAGCACCTGCACCCTATTCTCTTCATATTTCCTAAATCCACACTTGCTTTACCACAACACAATCCATATCACTCCACACTTCGCCAGTCTTTTCTTTAGATTCTTACACGAGGTCTCCGTAATCAGCTCTCCCCTATTCTTGAACACTTCATTCGCTAGTTCCATTCTCCTTTTAATTTTTCTTTCTACTATGCCCAACTTCCTTTAACGTACTATCCATATAATGAATTTGCTTTACTTCCTCCAGTTTGTGCTCTTCTTCTATTGTGGTCATCCTCGCTTTCGTTGTCCGAAAAAATCTAATTAATTTTGTTTTCTTATGATTAATCTTCATTCCTATTTTAATTTCACCCACTGATTTTCAAATGCATCTACCTATGCCAGTAATCCTTCGGATGATTGATTAACGAAAGCCTGGTCGTCAGCAAATTTAAACTAATCTATATTAATAGCCTTATGTATTTCTCGATCTTTGGGATGGTTATTTAATAGGTAGCATAAATTTATGATTGGAAGGTGCTAGACGCAACAGACGAATTAATTATCCCATGGAACAGACGAATCAAAATTCTGATGCAAAGTTGAAAGAATCAATATGTGTTAGACGACGAAGAAATAAAATAGCCTTATTTTTTACATTTGAGCTCTTTATTTCAGTATCCCAGCATGACAACGTGCCTATTTCTTTTTAGATAAAACGGCGCTTTTTTCTCGAAATAACTGAAATTTGTTGAAATTTAATGGAATAGAATGATAGTATACATTCAACGGAATTAATAGGTGCAAATCAATTAGGTTATTTGTGATAATACAAATTTAATTGGGGCTTAAAACTATTCCGTAGCCAATCTTAGGAAGGAGTTAGTACGTAGTACTAAGTCCGTCCCCTTACTCATAATTACTTTCCTGCTTAAGGTGCTATTTATCGGTTTCTCCACCAAATTCACTTACGAAGGCTGATATTAAACACCATGGCCGTGACGAAATTGACTGTGCGATTAGGCGAGCTGAATAATGAGTAAAGTTCAAATTTGACTTCGACAAATTTAGGTTTGTCTTGGCGACGCATTAACCAATAAAGGTTCGTCATTTGTCATCATTGCCATTTAGCTTCGCATTGTCACTAGTAAACTCATGTTCCTACCGAGTACTCATTAGCTGTAATTAGGGAACTCTTCGGCGGAAGCCTTCTAAATGAGAAGTTAATGGATTTCAATTAGTTTCTATATCGCTTGACTGTTTAGGAAGACATATATCACCACCGAAAAGACACCTCTTTGTAACATTCCACACTTTTATTCTGAGCCTGATCTGGTGCTGACTTGAGCCATTCGTCATTTCAAGAGCTTAATTTTCAACATCAACTGGGAAAATGTCCTTTGAACTCCCAGTAAATAGGATGAGGGTAGGCTGTAGGCGTTTGAGATGTGATAGTTGAGAAGACGAACGAAGAAGTACTTGGTGCGGTGGGAAAGGAGAGGAAACATCCGAAGGTATCCAACATACGAGTAATGAGGGATGCTGAAAGCCCAGGTAGAGGGGAGGATATTGGTTAATCTTCGGAGGGTAAGAATGAGAATTGAAACGTAATAATTAAAAATACTTTTCAATTCCACAATTTTATTGTGAAGACGACCGGTTTTTGTAACAAAACTCCATAAAAAATAAAAAAAACTCAGAGTATATAATCCAAACTATTTAACAAAAGAAAGAAAGACGACATAGGTTCCGACACGTTGAATCGTCTTCAAGGATTGTGTGGATTATATACTCTGAGTTATTTATTCTTTATTATGGAGATAATTAGATTCCACAAAGTGCTAGCTGATAACAAAACTGTCGAATTACAAAGTATTTTCATTATTACATTATGAAAGAATTCCACAAAGTAGAGCTTCCACAAAGTTGTCTTAAATGAGAATTGGCTTTATGGATGGCATGAAGAAAGGTAGGACGCATGCCGAGGCGAATGCAAGCGGCTGTAAAAGATAGTATAGGTGATTTTTCTTCCATTTAAACCAACTTTGACTGCTAGGTCACCTCTAATAACTATCCTTTTATTCTTAATGGGAATATGTAAATGTCAAAAAATGTATCAACGCATGCTATAGAGAGGTATTCATTTGGAATAAAATACAGAACTTAAGGTAGTTTGAGTGAGATATCACTTCATATAAAATTCAATTAATTTAGCGTCATTAAAAAGAAAATATATCTCACCTCTCCAATGACACCAAATTATCAGTCACTTATCATCATATTATAAATATCATATATTTAAAAAAAGCCGTTTTCCATGGAATATTATATGACAATGCGCTCTAGAGAGCCTTTATAAAAAAAGAGGTATTTCTAATGATTAGATCGCGTCAGAAATTTAACTTTGTGTAGTTCATATGCTTTCTTACCGATTTTTCAAAATAAATTGATTACTCACCGTAATGCTTTTTACAAAATCGAAAATAATCTTATGTTGTGAAGGATTTTTTAGCGTACGGCGCAAAGAAATGAGCCAAAATAAATCCTTACATATGTTTATTCAGTTTATTACTGAGAATTTCAGCGATTTAAAGCAAATTTCTTGCGTAGTTAATATTATAATATTTACTTCATACTTCTCGCAGCGGCTTAAACTAAATAACTAAATTCGAATGTGGTCTCTATTATCGCTCAAACTACCATAAACGTATCACAAAATATATTTGCAAGAAATGAATTCAAAAATTAAAGTTTCTGACAAATCCATAACACCGTGGTTTAACAAATATCCTGCAAAAGATGATAGATGGACATCGGCTTAATCTGGTGGCTGAAGAAATGGCTTCCCATTGCGGGGACCCAGTTTCAAATCCCGACAGTCGCGTGTATTTTTTCGGTGTAATCTATATCCCTACTAGGGTATCTTGTGGAAGGAGCATCAAGTGGAGTACTAATTTTTAAGATTTTGTTTGCTGTAAATAGCTGGAACACTTAAATAAAAGTCAGTTGGTACCACCTCCCTACGGTGCTTGGTTCCATTACTATTCGCGTCGAAAGATAATGCTTTTTTTGACTGGTGTAAAAATGTACAGTATCGGTTCCCCCCTCCCCCACCCATGACGTCGAGTGAATGAATTTGCCTCGTGACGTCAGCTGTTGCGTCATGCCGAATCCTACGCCGGGAGATCGTTGATTTAGAACAGTTTGAAACTAAGAAGACTTCTGAATTTGGCTGGTATTAATCCCGCACCTCCGCAATATTACCGTATCTTAATGAATAGAAAGTATATTACGAGCTCTGCTATGTTTCGATTAATAAAAAAATACGGCAGCAAAGATTTCTGGGGCGCGATCACGGTTCTTCATAACGCGTGTGCTTGCGTTATCTTTATTTTTCAACTGCGTCTATGAAGTACAAAAAAGCGTGATCGTTACTATTAATATTTTGTCTGGTGCTTTAGATCACCAGTTTTTAAAAACTAATGTAATACGTTTTTGTACAGTAACTGTGAGTATTGAATTTATACAGTGGATTACGTTTTTTGGCAACGATTAAGACAACGCTATTGCTTGAGGCTGTGATAAGGAATTGAGGAAGGAAAGGAGGCAAAATGTGAATGCAAAGGTCGCAAATAGAGAGGGAAGGTTGCTGGGCAAGCGGGGAAGGAGAAAAAAAGAGAATAGGTTTTATGGACGGGTTGAAGAAGGGTAGGACTTTAGCTGAGGTGAAGAAATAAATACTTGAAGTAGATAGGGCCCTGCGCATGCAAAAATGTAGAGTATATTTACTGACTTCCATTAAAACCTACCTTTAATCGGTACATTACTTGAATGAGTGAATGAACGACAACGCGAATGAGGAAACCGTGATCCCAACCCAGGTCAGGTTTTCCATTCTGCTCCGAGCAAGGGAGACGTAAAAAGTTGTTTCAAGCGGTAATGACGAACAAAGGGATGGTTACAAACGGAAATGAACTGGAATTTTGGGTACAGTACAAAAATCCTTCCAGGAACCACTTTTGCCACCCTGATGTTCTTCGGGATCCACCTCGGAGTCGCCGCTCCGACCCCCGTCGGCATGAGGAACATCGTCGGCGAGGCAATACCCTGGATCAGGGCCAGCCTCAAGTGGACGCGAGTCACCCTGAAGTTGTTCGAGGCCGAACTGAGGTTCGGATCCTGCACCATGCACTGCTTCCCCATATTTGACCACTTCTACGAGGCCGCCGCCCGGAGGGACCTGAACCCGGCCGAACCCCAAGACCCTTCCAGCCGATCACCGCCCTTCCCGCTGCCTCATTTCCTCCTGCTGCAGGCCCTGTCCGCGGCCGGGGCATCGGACGAAGACTCTCGCTTACTCCTAGAGGTCCTGGGCTTCATCTTCCCTCGTGCATTCCCGCCCTTATTGGACCTTGGGGCCCAGGACAGGACGGGGTCCCGAGAGAAAGAGCCCAGCGTCGTTGAAGCCTGGCAGGCCGCCCTGCAATCTGTCATAGTTTCGCTCACGGGGGCACCTCACCCACCAAACGAGCCCCTGTACCCCTGGGATTGGGCCCGGGTACGCCGAGAGGATGTGGCCGGGAGATCGGTGGTGCCGTTGGAGAGCAGGAGGTGGGTCCTGGTGCCCCTGGATGGCAACTCGGCGGCCAGGATAGCGGTCGAGAGGCGCAGCTGGTGGTGGAGGGTGCGGTCCCAAGTGTCCCGTTGGTGGCACGTGATGAACAGTTGGATGTTCCCGCCGGACAGTAGCCGCGGACTCTACGGTGTGTCGTACTGCTTCCGGGACTATCTCGTGGAGGTGCTGTGGAGGTGGGTGGAGGAGGGGTCCCGGAGTCTGGAGCGCAGATTGAGGCTGGCCGAGGATGGCCCAGATGCTAGAGACGGTGAGCTTCCGGATAGCGGGCCGTGACGTGATGAGTCACCCAATAAGACGAACGATTCTCCTGTCGACGGACAATGAATGATTCGTCTGGATAATTAGAAGGACATGACGTAGATTGAATGAGGGGACCAGTAAAAAAGAAAATGATAATAGCAAAATGTCCAGTTCTGTAGAAATTAAGGTAGTAGAAGTTAGAGAAACCAGATGACTGATTGGTGGAAGCGGAAGATATATTTCAGAGTGAACGCGAAGAAAGTATTCGTGGACTTAATAAAACATGGCTCTCAGCGAGTAGACACATGAGTAATTGAAGTCCCTCCGACTCAGCGAAGTGACATGACGTGAAAGAAACTAATTCGTTGATTGATGGAAGTGAAAGAAATACTCGAGTGCGAACGCGATGAAAGTATTCGTGAACTTATGCAAATAATGTGCGTATTAAGGTGATAAAAAGAGTAGTCGGGAGTTCTTCCGTCTCACCGAAGTAAAGTGGCATGAAAGAAACTTAGGTGGCTGACTGGTGTTTGTGAAAGAAATATTTTGGTGCAAACGCAAAAAAAAGACACATCAAACATGAACTGTGCATAGAAAAAATCGGTTAGGTGTGCAAATGTTGGATTCTGTGATTCTGTGTGACGCACGAATATTAATTTTTCATTCAAGACGGAGACTATCTTTCTCTAACCTGTCTGATTATTCTGCCGAACCCTTGTGTGTGAACTCGTGTAATATTGCTGGAAATGATTTGGGATTATTCGTTGATAGTAACGGATATCGCCCAGAAAAAGACGCAAGGATAAGTGCAAATTTGAGACACGACACTTTATTTATAAAGAAATTCAAGTCAAGATGAAAAGTTGGGTGCATGGTAGATAAAGGAACAATTCAGATGGCACACCTGAGATAAATGATGTAAATACATACAGTCATAAATAAATGAAAGTACTTTATATGTGAAGACTGCCTTCCCTAAAGTTCTTTTGAGTGCATAGTCTTTAATTGCGAAGAAGGGCGAAGGTTTGAACTCTGAGGCTTATTGTGCATTTTACACCGTTAGTTGTAGCACGGGGATATTCCCAGGAATTTGGCTAGTCATCTTTCCTACCAGTATCCTTGCTATGGATTTAAGGTCCATCCATGGGGGCTATTCCTCCCATTAAAAATGGCAACCTGAACACAATTGAACTTCCAGGAAGCAGTATACCCAATAACAGAAGACATAATTTATTTTCATGACCACACAATGATAATTCTGTTAATTATTACTGTAATAGTTGTTACTCTCCCTTTGGTCATGCATTTTTTCCGGTCTGACATTTTTTCAGAAAGTTCAATCTGTAGAGACAACTATTTTATTTTTTAAATTCCCTCCAATTTGAGGTAATATTTTTATTCTCGGGAAGAAAAATATTTCAAGAATTCAGCTCTCTAAAAAGAGCTAATTTACTTATACGCGTGAGGATTTATTTTGCTTTGGTGGACGAAATTTTATAGGAAGCAATGCAATAATTGCAATTGTTTGATTTTTCGGAATGTAAGAAATATCTCAATTGACAATAAAAAGATCGATTCTGTCATTTTCAGTTTCTTATTTATGAAAACTGAAAATTTTGCCTCAAAGTGCTCAGCTCCTGATGGTAGCTAGTCGCATTTACTAAATTAAAAAAGAAAATAATGATTAATAAAAAATATTTATTTTATCACGTGGAAGTCTTTGACTTGTCGTGAACTATTTTGAAGTAAATTCTATGTTTTGTATTTTAAATTGTTTTTATTGAAGATATGGTAGCAATTTGGCCGAAACCCATTCCATTAATAAAATATATATTTTATTAAAGTATTCCATACTCGTTGTCTTATACTTATATTGTCGTAAGCTGCATTAATTGTATGCTTGTATGTAAACTTTATTTTGGAGACGGCTCTTAAGATTTCGATTGCGTTGAAATATTTATAGGTCTAGGCCTGATCTTCGAAACATTTCATTGCGATAATATTTAATTTTTCTACTTTAAATTATGATAAATACACTTAAGACACTTACACTCGGGCTAAATTGCAAAAAATATAAGTGAGCGATTGGTGGAATAGCAACAAAATGATTTTCTGCGACACTCCAAAAAAATAATTTGCTAAGCACGAGTGATTTCTTCATGAATTTGCATAGAGAAAAATTGTAATTCAATCGAAGCTCGGTCATCAGCTAATATTTCAAATAAAGTGCCTCAACTAATACTGATGAGGGTAGTAATTAGCACATGTTATCTATCACATAAAGAAAATCAATAAGTGAGTATGTAAGAACTTATTAATTTAATTATTATTTTTACACATATTTCATCAGCCAACCAAGGTTTCAACACATCAGTGTTTCATTGACACCTTGATAGTGACACTAATTTGTTGTTGAAACCTTGGTCGGCCGATTAAAATAAGTGTAAAAATAGTACAAAATGATGATTGTTTATCATGATTATTGAAAAGGTAAGATATTTTCCATTGCAATTATACCAAAATCATCGTAGTATATGCGAACTTTACTTCGCAAATTCCGAGAGCAATTTATGAACATGTAACTAATGAGTCACGTGGAATAGTAACGAACGGCTCGAGACTTTGTTGTGTTTTAACCACTTGGATGGATAATTTGAGCGTCTGGTATGTTGTTAATTACGTCTTTAATCGAGGTTTTCAACGCCATCAATAATATACCGGTGCGAACAACCCGATTGGAAAAGGCTGCGTGACGTTTTTACGAGTAGTCCAAGTGCACCAAAATCTCGAACTTTTCGTGACTGTACCACGCTTACTCCTTAGTTACGTGATAAAGGATTATCTCGAACGGTCCAAACACAACCTCAGTGACCAATGACCGATATTTTCACGCCACTGTACCGTTTCGTTTACGTACATCCCGAAACTCATCTCCACGTTTCCATGTCTTCTCCCGCGGCGAGAATTTTAAAAGGCGGAGCTCGCCGCGTTGTCAGTCTCCACTTCATAATTCCGAGTGTATCAGTTTCCGCGGACGGATGCGCTCGGATGCGCTCCGTTAACCGTACTGAGGAGGCAGAGAGAAGGGGACGGAGATTTTAAATGTGAAACAAGAGCACCCTTAGGCAAAAAATGCGATTTTACTTTCCGTAAAAAATTCAAGCGGAAGCTTTTTCTTTTGACAGGTAACGAATTGTATCGGTGATGATGAAGCACATTCGCCATTTGAAGCAGTTTTAAATAATTCTTACTGTTGACCTGCTATAATTGGATATTTTATTCGTTATTTTTTCACGGTCTGTCATTTCCAACGTCAGGATATACGGCATTTGCGTTGAATTGATATTCATTGCGGTTGACATTATTATAAA
This sequence comes from Pyrrhosoma nymphula, assembly GCA_963573305.1. Lineage (NCBI taxonomy): Eukaryota > Metazoa > Arthropoda > Insecta > Odonata > Coenagrionidae > Pyrrhosoma > Pyrrhosoma nymphula. The sequence goes on along the minus strand of OY754330.1, from coordinate 111,272,886 downwards.
ATGACTGCATTGCAAGTCTGCGGGAATGTATAATTTAAATGTTTGGGGTCATTCAGGAATATGGGAGAAGTTTTTCGTTGTTTTCAGTCAGCTTTGCGACCACGCTACCCAGAGATGTGCTTTATATTTACTTCTTGGTAATGGATAAAACCCGATACACCTCATGCAAGTACTTCTTACTTTTGAGTATCTACTAGTAGATACCATTTTAGTCGGTATTAGTTTATCTTTTGTTAATGCGATTGCCGGCGATAATAGGCATGATAAACAGTAGAAATTTGAAAATTTTCAATGTTTGTTATGTACTGCACACAGTGCGCGTAATCAGAATGTGTTGCTGCGATGATCATTGGGAAAGCTGATTCAAAATATTGTGGTTTGCTACATTAGGAAATAAGAAAGAATGCTCACAATGAGTGACTGGTGTAATAGATTTTATTCCAAATTTGTTTCCTGGGGATATTTACCTCAATAATTATATAGCACCGATAATATCAGCTTTGATACCTCAGTTCAATGTGGGTGATAATACAGACCCATCAAAAACGAATCGACTGAATTTGTGATGGGGACATAAATACGATTAATATTAGCCATAAGATTAAAGGCAGGTTTTAATGCAAGTCAGAAAAAATCGTACATATTATCAAGCATGTAGGGCTCTATCTAACTCTAGTATTTATTTCTTCATTTCAGCGTACATCATACCCTTCTTCATCCCGTACATAATACCTATTCTCTTTCTTTCTCTTCCCCACTTGCCGAAAAAACTTCCCTCTATCACGCCCTTCAGCAAACCATCGCCCCACATTACCTCTTCCATCCACCTTCCCTGCATTTCTCTGATCTAATCCAGAAGTTTCCTTTCCTCATCCACCATACCAAGCACTTCATCGTTTGTCTTCCTTTCCGTCCACTGAACCTTCTCCATCCTCCCCACTCGGATCTCGAACGCCTGCAGCCTATTTTCGTCTTCCTTTGTCAGACACTACGTTTACCAATCGATCTCAGATCGGTCTGAGTTCAGACCGATCTGAAAGTTCAGCAGCGAGCTGACTCAGATGGCCTGGTTTACCAACACGGTCTGAAAATATCGATATTGAACTATCGATTTCAGTAGTTTGAATTATTTTGAGATTTCTTGCATATTTCAGCCGCACACTTCTCTCCTTTCCCTTCTTGCAACAAGTCACGCCGGAAATGATATCGATTATATTTTGTTTACCTACGGTAACCAAAAGAAGAACGATGAGCGCCACGCTCCGGCCTCTTCGGATCGATCTGAGATCTCAGACCGGTTAGGGAAAGCGGGCTGACTCGGCTCGCTTCTCAGATCGATCTGGCCAGCGCGCTCCGTTTACCATATCGAGCTGAGCCAGTCAGATCGATCTGAGATCGATTGGTAAACGTAGTGAGAGTCCTGGTTTCTGTCGCATTTTTAAACATGAAGAACATGTGAGTGAGAGGGCGTACACACTACACGCACATGGTTGACTTTCCGATTCGTAATTTGCCGTTGTTGTGCAGGCAACGATCTATTCCCTGTTCATAATCATTAATAATTCAAGAAGAGAGCAATTGACAAGTAACTCTGAATGTCTTCTAGGTCCGAGTTTACTGAACCTCGGACAACACGAACGTGCTTACGAGATTTGAACTCTCCCCGTCGATGGTCACCAGAATGACCAAAATGCACGAATAGAGTCAAAATTCCTTTGCATTTATTGGCAATTTGTATTAATCATTAATTAAATCATAACCATTTATGTAAAGCTGGCGTGAAATAAATCCTTATCATACGTTAGTAATTAAACTGAGTTTAAAAAAAACCCACCACTGGATTCAACCGCTGCATATTGCGTTAGTCGTGAAATTAGTGTGAATGGTTTGTGAAATTTGGTTTTATTGAACATTTGGTTTTCATTAAACACGCCAGATAAGGATATATCGGCATATCTACATAATCAGCAGCAAAATCATATATATTATTACAGAAAGGTCTTTTTCTGTCATTCCGTATATGCTCCGTTAATACTGCACCTACAGTGATAAATGAGGTATCATTTTAAACGTTGAATCACCGGCTTCTGACGAAAAATACAATCTCAATCTCAAATTTCACTATTTACCCATTAATTTGACTTAAAAGTTTCGATTTTTCCATGTCGTTTCCATCGTGACCAAATTTTTGATAAGACAGTTGTATGTAGCATTTTCTAGAGTTCGCACTTTCCGTGATATTTATGTTTGTGTTAAAGAAACTTAACATTTCCAAAAAGTTACAGACGACAACATTGTTACTTCTAATATTGCCTAAAAGAAGTTTTGTAAATTGCGTGCCATTATTCAGTAACAGACGTCATGATTGATCCTACTGGTACCAAACTCTCTTGCCTGTATTGTATTCATATGTTTTGTATATTTTTGCAAGAAAACAAATATAAAGAAAGTACTCTATGATACACCTTCTTCTCTATTTAAAACCCAATTACACCGTTTCCTTAACATACTTATTCTCTGATAGCGTGAAAGTGCGAAATTTTCGCACGGGTTACCTAGTATGTAATAAACAATGTCTGCGACATGAAAATTTCCACACAGTAATTGTGGCATCATTAAGGGATAGTTAATGGTTAAAAATAATATTTGATAAATGCTCGATATCGACCAATCTCAGGTTAGCGCTTGTAGAATAGTGTCGCAATAACCTTAAGGAAAGCTAATTTTGCTGAATACAAGATTAATTATTCTCACTTCATCATAAATTATACTTTAAGCAACTGAAATAATCTTATAGTGGGAATAATAAGTATCGATAAAAAGAAGGCTTCACGAAAACAAAACGCCTCGCTTTTCAGCGATGGGAGTTTCACTTATGATAGGCAGCAGGCTTTCCCGCTTCCCGCAGGGAATTTCAATCGGGAAAAATATTTTATGAAAAGACAGCGGTAGACAGCAGCATGATTTCATGATTTCTTAACACGTGTTCTCATTGGCTGATTTCTGCCGCTGTGGCGCAGCCGCCGAGCTAAGACGGCTCACTTATGCTTGACTGCACTCTCCAGGCAAACCTCGTTGAATACGCCTAATGCAGAACCATGGCTGACACCCATCGGGTGCTACAGCCAACCTTAGGTGATAAACCTCAACGCCGGGCAAGAACGTTTGAATGTCATTAGCGCTTTGGAATGGGGCCAAGAGTTGAAGAAGACAGACGTTCGGGACGACCGTCTTCTTGCACAACACTGGAGATGACCAGGTTTGTTCCGAATGGTTGAACAGTCGCAGACAATTTCACTGTGATTTTTTTCAAAAGCTTGAAGGGGAGTGAAAGGTGCGCAGTCCACAATGTGGTGAAGAAAAGTAATGGTAAGAAATGTAATTGTAACTCCTAAATGTTTTTAGTCTCGAAGTTGACTATTTTCCGTTTCAGCTGAAGGAGCGTCGGCTTTTCAGTCATCCGTTTTTCCGCGTCGTTTTCCGTCCATAGGAATCCTGCTCAAGAACGTTTTGGTGTTTTATTTTTCTCCAAAAATTTACTTCCACTCAGTAGAACCGATTTCACTACCTTGGGAAACACAAAACGGCCTTCAGTGAGAAGCATTTGACCCCTTTGCTTCAAAGCTTCCTCATCACGGGAGGTTTCCCATTCCAAGGAGGTTATAAAATAAATGGAGGCGACATACCACTTGATTCTTGAAGCCAATTCCGACATTGCAATCGGCACAGTTTAGACCTTCCTCTAGCTTAGTGTCTGGTTTGGCAACACCTACTCGACACAAAATCCGTCCTATGCACCCTTTTTATCGCTGTATCTTTGCCTATGATCGTTCACGATCATGTCTCTTCCATTTCATTTTAACCTCCTTGGTCTGGACTGTTATCAATGACTGATAAGTAAGTTCCTAAGAGGCGTGGAAACTGATTGCTGTGAAGAATGAGATGTATGTTTGTTTTTTTTGTTCTTTTGGTTCCAAAAAATACTGCTCCCAAATAATATGAGCCAGCTCGGTCTGTAGTCGATTTCACGAGGAATGATAGCGATAAGGCCATCGATCGTGCATCGAATTCTTCATTTGAAAGTTATCAGCGGTGGTAGCGTGAGGCAGTTATAAAATTTGATTTATCGCCCTTCGCTGCGTCTTAGTTTTCAGCGTCAAGAAGAAGAAATGTGGCTGTGAAGTACTACAAAAAAGTTGAAAAAATAATCCTTCACACCTGGATAATAAACTACATATTATTTGAAGGTATGTATGGAACATGAAACTATCCGCCTTTTATATTTGAAATTCTATCCCAGAGGAAAGATGCGTTCAACAATAGGAGGGAGCTTATGACGAGGATCTTGGATAAGAATATAGAGAAGAGGCTGGTGAGGAGTTTTATATGAAAGTATATATAGTTTATATATACGTTCATGTGTGGAGCCAAGAGTGGGGACTCGAACTTAATCTGAGCAAATGCACGGCGGTACATTTCTTGCGGAGGTCGTCCAACTATTCCCATGTATATGCTGTGGATGGTGTTAACATAAAGGCGACAGATGAAGTGAAGTATCTAGGAGTTACGATAACTTCGGACCTATCGTGGGGAGCACATATAAGAAATATTTGTGGGAGAGCTCTGAAGAAGCTAGGATTCGTCAAGCGTATTGTGGGAAGATTTTCGGATGAAAAAGTAAAAGAGAGGTGCTATTTCGCACTCGTCCGGCCACACCTTGAATATGCAGCGAGCATATGGGATCCGGTGCAGAAAGACTTAGTCCGGGAACTTAATAAAATACAAAGGAAAGCTGCGCGATTCGTCATAAACAGCTACGGGCGTACAGACAGCGTTACACAGATGTTAAACGAATTAAGCTGGGAGCCGCTAGAGACTCGGAGGCTGCGCGCTAGGCTTAGATTACTTGAACAATTGAGAATAGATATCTTTCAGAGCGACACGGAGAACATCCTATTAGAACCCCACTATATTTCCAGGTCCGACAGAAACGATAAATTAAGAGAGATATTTTGCCGAACGGATAGGTATGGGTATTCGTTTTTCCCCCGAACAATAAGGGACTATAATAAATGTTAGGAGTAATTTCATTAGAGCGTGTCCATTTTATATGTAAACGGCTGGTGTCCTAACACCCCCCGCCACACGCCTATTGAGGCGGCTTGTGGGGTAATATCTAGATGTAGATGTAGATATGAATTGAAGCGTTGTATGGGGTAGAATCGTGGACTCTAAGAAAGAAGGACGAGAACAGGTTGCAGACGTTCGAGATGTGAGTGTGGAGGAGGATGGAGAAGGTGGGAATAGAATATGGGAAAATGTGGATACATTTGGTTTGGCGCGAGGAGTACTACGTAGATGCTGATGCATTCCACCATCAATATCTGTCTTTATACTCCCTATCGCATAATGTTTTGGGGCCACTAATCAATGTCCTCTTAATCTTCTCTACCAGTACTTCACAAACTGGCGACAGTAGAACAATTAATTACTAGGGTTGTGCGCTAGAAGAAACTGGGCATAGTGGCAAAGACATTAGGAGTAGAATAGCTCTAGTAAAGGAAGCATTCAATAATAGAAGGGAGCTGATGACGGGGACCTTAAGTAAGGATTTAAAAAAGGGGCTGGTGAAGAGATTGATATGTAGAGTGGCGTTGTATGGAGCAGAAAGGTGGTCTTTGAAATAGACGAGAACAGGCTACAGCCGTTCGAGATGCGAGCATGGAGTAGAATTTAGAAGGTGTGGCGGACGAAAAGGATGACCACGGAGATATTGGTGTGTGAGAAAAGTAAAATGCTTGAGAAAATTAGGAGAATGCAGAGTAAATGTTTGGTACAGGTAATGCTTGGAAAGGGAAGGCTCAAGTCCGGGGAGGATGATGGGGGAAGGGGAAGAAATAGACGGGAGAGCTTTATGGACGGGATGTAGAAAGGTGGGACGTATTCTGAGGTGAAGAAGGAAATCGTGTTAGCAGATAGGGCCCTGCGCATGCAAAAATCTAGGGGGTTCACTTTCATTTTTACATTTTTGGAGTCATGCGCATGGATTAACTTTTCGATGAACAGTGTTTTAGGTAATATAGGCTACCCATGGGAATACTGAGTTCAAGATTTAAAAAAAATAGAGCTGTGCGGTTTGGAACAAGTGTTTGCCGTTTGCCGGCATGAAAGAACTCGGTTGCCGAGAATGCGCATATCTACTTATGCTGCTGGTGGACGTAAACGTTTGTCTCGGTGTTAGTATCGTAAAATGTACTGGAAACTATCAGAAGTTTTTTATAGTTTTCAGGAATTGAGTGCCCCGCATCGGCAGCGGAGCATTAGTTGAAAGGAAGCTATTATAGGGCGACTGCGTGCCAGCCACTCCCAAGTCCAAATGCTCACCCACGTTGATATCTACTTCAGTCTGTGACGTGCCTTCACCGAGAATAATGGTAGTTCTGTTTTGTTTGGCTGCTCGCGATGGATGACATGAGTGATGCTAATGATAGTGAGGGAGTGCTAGAGCAAGTGGAATGAGCGATTGAAAGCGATGATCGGGATTCGGAAATAATTAAAGAATTTGTCTTCATTAGCACAAAATCATCAAATTAAGTGAAGGAAAGACCCTTTTCCAGCGAGAAGCTAAAAGAAAGTTGGCACTCTTTCTTCTGTTCACTATAAGTCGTATTTTCTTAATCAGCAGCAACAGAAAAGGCGCCTCCTCAATGCTTTGTGGCATCGTGAAGACTGACTTTTTAGTGAAGTAATAGTTTGGGGAAGCGGTGTCTTCCGCATTGTCCGACGCGGTGTCTTCCGCAGTGTCCGACGCGGTGTCTCTGCTGTAACGTTTGGACCTTACTTTAATTCTTGTTTTGATTTTGTTTTAATTTGGTATAATTTTTGTTTAAATGTTTTAATTTATTTTAGTGTAAAAATGCTTGATTGATTGTTAAGGATGTTTTGGTTGTTAAGGGATTGTTGAAAAAAGGAGGATGGTGGGATGGGGAAGGAAAAACGTACTGGAAGCTGGAGGAGCTGCTTTGTACCAGATAGAAGTATTTCGAAATAAAACATGAAAATAGGAGTTGTTGATAAGCAGACACAGTCTGGCGCTACACTGCAAAACTGTTCCTCGGGCACAACGAGGGGCACAGTGGGTCACAGTGTCCTAAGACCCATTGTCCGAAGACAAAGTGTCCCAGAAGTGTCCTATACGGGCCTTACGGAACGGACTTAAAGTAACGCAATCGCATTTATTTCGCAAAAATCGGACAATATCGCGTTTAATTCTCGTGTATCGAAAATGCTAAAATCACCTTCTATAACAATTATTTCGGCAGCGTTGCTCATCGTTCGCTATCCTCTCACCTCCGCTCCTTTGCCAACCCCATCCCTACACAGTACACACCCTTCCCCTCCATGACGTTATGCTTCACTCAAGGTGACTGCCGCAAAGTTTCTCGCAACCTCCTGCACCCTCTGTACTCACGGCTCTGTTTTTCTTCCCAGAATGGGATCTAAAACATGGATATCCATATTTGCTGCCGTATTAGCTCTCTGTGGCACCGCGAATGCCGCAAGGATATTGGCGATAGTACCTGTCGCTTCCAGAAGTCATCATATTTGGAACAGTGCTCTGATTCTGGGACTAGCTAAGAGGGGCCATAAGATAACAGCTTTAAGTCCAGACCCTGCAATGGAACCCAATCCCAACTTGACGCAAATGGTACTCGAGGTAGGTAACAATCAACAGACAATGATAAAAGTACACTTGAAATTCCTACAAATTGAAATGTTTAATAAATATTTTAGACATATATTGTCTTTTGTCTTTTGTCATTGTCTTTTATACTAATTATACTGACTTACTCGATAATAGTAAGCAACTTCTAGGTTCGTGACGAGTTCATTTTATGCTCTGCATTTCCATTTTTTTTAAAGTTCAATGTAAACATTCTGATTTTGCTACTTTAAATCTATTTCGGCAAGTTAATGAATGCTCCCAAGTGTATGTAGATATTATTTAAAAATATTATTCCTCATTTTTCCCCATTCTTCCTCAAAACAACGTATTTTCATTGTCTAAAGCTCTCCGTTGATCCATTGAGTATGATGCAACAAAATAACTCCCAAACCTAGCGCTCTCAAATGTTGCGTGCTTTGAGAATAAAATTGTGCACTCGGGGAAGAAACCATGGTGAAACTTGCCACGAAGAATTTAAAAAAACTATCTTGAAATTACTTTTTCTAGGGAACCTATGAGAAATTTCGTGCTGATTTTGATGTAGAGACGTTTATTGAAGATTCTTCATTTCAATTCGTGAGAACAATGTTGGATTTTGGATCAGATATATGCAAGCATGAAGTATCTACCAAGGCAGCCAAAGACCTACTGAGGATGCCTCGAGATTCATTTGATCTTATAATTACGGAGGTGGTTTTCGCTGAATGTATGTTCATGTACCTTCATCACTTCGGAGGTGGAACAAGGGTAAGTCTGCTTCATCTATCCAGCTAAAGCCCGTTTCACACGATACTTGATCCAGCACAAAACATTGTATGCTAGTCGGTATTTTATATTGAGGACGGAATCCAGAATGATTTGAGCCGTCCTAGAAGATTTCACACTGGATTTAGTCTCGTGTGAAATGGGCTTAAGTACCTACCCACATTATATTTAGTGTACTTTTATTTAGTTACTAACAGAAATGCTCGAGGATTCTCAACGGGAGAGATAAAAGTAATAAATAAGAAAGTAGTTCCATTCATGCAGAAGAGAATCTGAGTTCTCATTTCTCATCTTCATTTTTTGCCAGCTATGTCTTAGTAAAAATTGTCCGTTTCGTGGCTTATTGATGCTATTAAGTTACTTGACTGAAATTGTTTATTTTAGAACAATAAAAATAAAAAGTATTCCAGTTTATCGAGCGGGACGTAGGGAAGATCCCTATAAACTTAAAGCATATTTTCCCTTATGTGAGTCTGAGTGAGATTTTATTCCAGTACCAATAGAGACTATATTCGAATTTTTATTTGAAACGAGCGGAAGATACCCGTTGAAATTCAACGGGTGTGAAAAACATTAAACTTATTTTTTATAATAAAACCGCAAAGCCCGAAGAAAAACATGATGCGTGGTCATTTGAGGAGTAGGCGTGGTAACCTATCTTGTATGTTATGTTCGATGTAGTAGACACACTGACATTTTTCCATGTGCACGGAGAGATGAGTGACTATTGGTTCACTTTCATGCACGGGAAACTCAAAAATCGGCCATACAGACTCATTAATACTTAAATAGCAAAGGTTGATAGATGGTCACCTCGTCCCTCCGGTTCTCTTGAGCCGTCTTCTGAGTGATTAACAGCTCTATCGCTTCCCTTGTGTACATACATATATTTGCATTCCATGACTTAATTCAGTCACACTATTCAACGTTGATATGTGCGTTGATTATCTTAATCAGGATTGGACAGAAGGGTACGATCCAGCGGTTGACAATGTCAAGAGGAGTAATGGCAGCAGAAGCCAGGTTTATTTGACCTATGAATCCTCCATCAATGGGACTACGCCTTCGGAATAGCCATAATCATTGGTTTCAGTTGCTAAATAAAAAAATTCTATGGTGATTCTTAGTGCATTTGTCGATTTTCATGCACGGATGTCGTTGATTGCGCAGAATTTCCGTTCTTCTTTCGGGTAAGAAGCATGTAGTGACGTCGTTATAATTTCCGCCATCTTAACGCAGACTGAATGTTCGAAACAGATGCGTCTATATTTGAACCAGTTTTATTGTTGGTTACCCGTCTGTAGGTTGTGCATGGATGAAATTGGTGCGGATCTTAGCGTAACCCGAGAAACACCATGAGGAGAATCTCATGAGATCGCTGGTGGGCATGTCTTTGACCCTCCAAGTCTAACCTTTGTCGTTTTTCTTTCAAGGGCTCATTTTCTCGCAAATAAAACATTCATTTTGCTTTAGAAGATTTTTTCGAAAAGTTACTCTTTTTCCTATTAGGCATGTTGATGGATATATTTTTGAGTCCAAGAAACGGAAACACAGCGGCAAGTGAGAGTCTAGAATAGGCAACTCGATGATTGAGTGAATGTACCTAAGTTAACTGCACTTTAACACTTTTAAACATATAAATAACTCGTGACATTTATGATGTGGGAATTGGTCTAAAAAACAATTCGCAATCGTAATGAGAGGCCGACGGTTTCACTACGTGTAATACATCTGAGTATTAAATGATAATAAACAACGCCGTGTTTGTTGTAGCAACAGAGGCATTATTACCATTGATATTCGCTCCACGTAAATATTCTTGCACATTTAATTAAGTGTGTATTCTATTAATTCCTTTATGTGTAAAGTTTACTACGTAATTATTCTCTCATATACATGCAGTGCCCCTTTGAGAGCTACTTTGAGAATAGACGTTGAAAAGTATACTTGTTAAATATGCATTGACTTTATCGAGTACCCCCCGAAGCAATTTATCATGGGGCCCTTGGGACTCTGGGCTCTTCTTATACGGATTTTCTTTCTACGTACTATCATGGGCCTGCAGGAAGGCGTGATATTTAAATGCTAGAGGCGTGTATATCCTTTGAAAATCAAATCTATGGTTGTCAAGGAAATATGTTATTGTTGATTTCAGAGAAAAAGGTGAGATTTTTCAGCTGAAAAAATGAAGTTCAGAAAAATACGGAACGTAGAAGGAAATCGATTGATAAAATTAGAAACGTCATTTATTCAGCCATCCGATAAAAAAATCCCAGCCCTATATCTTGAGTGAAAGTAATTTTAAAAACAAATAAATTAAACCACTGCACCGAACCCAATGCTTAGCATGAACCACCAGGGCGGACCTTCAGGGGGACTTTGGGGGCCCTTAGGGATTTTTAATATAGCATATGTTACAACCACATATGTTTTCTATCTGCATGCCAAATTTCAGCTCAATCGGTTCAGTAGTTTTTGCGTGATGGAGCAACAGACCGACAGACACCATTACATTTTTATACATATTAGTAAGGATCACACCCTTAACCCTGAAAAAATAGGGTTTTGGTTAATTGAACCCTACAGTGTTTGTCCAAATTTCATCAAAATCGCTCCTGCGGTTTAGGAGGAGATGTGGAACATACATACATTCATACATTGACTTTTATATATATAAAGATGAAGCAGCTGTAAGAAGCATGACACTCCTCCGAGGTTTCTGAAGCACGCTGAAAAAGGTGTCTCACAGCGTCCAACTGTAATCGTTGTTCTCGCTACTCTTGAGATTCGTTTTTCCGCAAAGAAGACATTGCCCTCACCGGAGCAGATCTTTGAAAAAGATTACTCTTCCTTCTCTCAGGTATTTCTGAAAATATAAGCAATAAAATAATAATGTAAGTACGAAACTCAATAAATCCGGTTTCCTAAAGAGAACTTTTAAAAAACCTCAAGTTTTACCTTTAATTCACCTCTGCTAACTTTTCAACTAAAAAAATATATACATAACAAAACTAGGCCTCTCTTCTCGAAAAAATTGGAAATGACCGTAATCTTGAAATGTTGGAACTTTCAAAGCGGCAATAGGCCGTTTAACGCCAATCAACAAAATAGACGCTTTAACCAGATATATTAGCTATGATTTTAACATTTCTCGGGTTGCATCCGCGTCAGTTGTCATTCAGCACAACAGTTTCGCCAGCTATCCTGCTTGCGTCCTCAGGTGAAGGATAGCGAGAAGGTTGTGGTCCGTCCTTATATAGGCCAAGTTAGGCGCCAAAAAACGATCAATGCTCCGGCCAATCATGGAGCAGCGTCGCGTTTGCGCGGGAAACTTACTACTCTTTTCCAAGCGCTGTGTAATGGGACCACAACCTTCTCGCTATCCTTCACCTGAGGACGCCAGCAGGATAGCTGGCGAAACTGTTGTGCTGAATGACAACTGACGCGGATACAACCCGAGAAATGTTGAAATCATTAGATCAACGCCGCAGAAACCTGCGAACTAACATATTAGCTATGTTCATGCATAATGTCAGCTCACTTGGTTCAGTGGTTTCTGTGTGATTGAGTAATAGACACACATAGAAACCACCCCACCAAATGTTGGACCTGTCCCCGACCGCATCTAATTCTTGAATCCGAGCTTTACCGCTGGAGCTAGGTGGTGCTAGGTAGCATGGTAGGAAGGCAAAGGGAATTCCCACGACTGGTTCGGTCCACTGGTTAGGAATGAAGTGCAACAAAACACCAGTGATTAAACTCAAACAAAACATATATTCAATTCCTGATAGCAAATACTACACACGTTTAACAGTGGTAATTCTTCAAACGTAAACGCAAGAAGCCCTTACATATTACTGATGGGTGAGTGATTGCGATGAAGAGATGAGTGAAACACTTTTATTACACTGATGAATACAATTACAAAAAATCTGACGGGGCACCCAGGGAAATGCATGTATATATTCCCTTTCCTCCTTAGCTATATGAGAGGCAAACAGACTAACATGAGTGCAGATTTGATAAACAGAGATACGTCCGATGAATGGGGAGTTCAGTCACTGCACGACATTTCGGCCTGTGATCTGGAAATGCCACTGAGGGTGTTTGAGGGAAATAAATGAGGGGAAAATGTCGGGGAGGCGACAACCTTACGTGACTGTAGACGACGTTGATTCCGGCACGGATACAGAAAGCTGGCTGGGGAGTGATGCGTATTAACATGCGGATTCCCGAATATAGGGATGAGTGGCTGATGTCTGTACAAACAGCCCGTAATACCTCTGATGTAAGCCGATGAATTCAGGGACAGGTCCACCTTAGGGACGATACAATAGCAGTGGTAGAGCCACCCATCGACCTCCCTCCTCGTTGGTGGTCTCCAGTATTCTGGCCGTGGTCGGGCTGAGCTTCCGCATATGAGCTCTGCGGAATCTACGTGTCCCCTCCTCTTTTTTATAAGGCATTTATATAACCTTCGGCAGCTGTCGGAAGGAGGACGTCTTCAGGGGAAGTAGGTAGGGCACAGGGTGAAAAAATGGGCATGGGTGGGGGTGTTGACGTCAATGAGTATGTTTTTGATTCTGTATGCTTCGGGGAAGAATGTGGTGACAAGGTTTAGTTGGTCAGGTTGGTGGGTTGTTCAGGTTGGTCAGATGAAAATAGGCTGTTGGCGTTCGAGATTTGGGTGTGGAGGAGGATAAAGAAGGTGCTATGGACGGAAAGGAAGACAAACGAGGAAGTGCTTGACATGGTTGGTGAAGAGAGGAAACTTCTGGATGAGATTAGGGGGAGGCAATTTAGGTGGCTGGAAGAGGTAACCAGGGACGATAGGTTACTCAAGGCCATGATAGAGGGAAGGATTTGGATAAGCCGGAAAGCGGGGTATTGTATTATTGGGTAAGAGGGAAAGGGGAAGAAAGAGAATAGGTTTCAAGGACGGGATGAAGAAAGGTAGGAATTACGCTGAGGTGAAGAAAGAAATGCTAGATGTAGATACCACCCTGCACGAGTAAGTATTTGTAAGATATTCTCTGACTTTCATTATAACTTGCCTTTTACCGGTCGATTACACAAATAAATGCATGCATGTATAAATATTTGATAACTAGTAAGGAAGATATTATTTTCAATTTTCCTTATTAGTATTTTTCCTTTGTGTTTTTGATTCTAATTAATTTTGCGTGCTTCATTTAAAAACATTTCATTACATGTCAGTATGGCTGTAATCAACAGAAATGTGATTTTGCATTCACCCTGCATTTTAGCATGACTGAAATTTTACCAAATGAACTCCGTAATGCATGAGTAAATTTTCAATCCCGTACGAGTAAAATAATAGTTAGACATCGCGTTGCATGAGAATTCTCTTTGAACAAACGTTACATAACAGTACATTTAGAAAATTGCGAATAAAAGTATAAGTGCGTTTGATGGTCAGTGCATGCCTGGTGACAATCACCCCCTTCTAAACACCCTTTGCATGGAATCACATAGATGTTGATAAATGTAGATGTATGTGAAAATTTATTTGAATATACTCTTTTTTTTCAACACTTCTGGGGGAAATATTTTGCACTTTCGTCTCCAAGGTGATTGACCATTCCCGAAATTCGGTTTTTTATGAAAGCGGTCATTGTCTCACCAAGATTTGACCCTTATAAGGGCATTGTTGTCGTTTGCCATTTTTTCTTTTCGTTTAAGATTGTCAAATTGTTTTATCACTACATCCACGTAATTTTAACACATTGGCTGCGAAAAGTATATACCGTCCACTACCCAAGACATCTTAATTGTCTTCATCCAATTATTTTTTTAAATCATACTCTTATACATATATACATATGCATATTAATGCAGGACTGCTATTTTCTCATACAGATTCCTGTAGTGGGGATGACGGCCTTTGGAATAGGGCCCTGGACTGATGTATTGACTGGTTCAAGGACTCTACCATCTGTGTACGCTTTCCCAAGTCTTCCATACTTGAGTATAATGAATTTTCAAGAGAGACTGCGAAACTTGATGGTGACTATATATCACTGGGGGAATATGCTCATGGATTACTATCCAAAGCAGCAGGCGATTGCCGAAGATGTCTATGGCAAGTGAATGACTAAGCTTTTCCAGAATCCTGATATTTTTGAATATGGGAAATGAGATCGAAAAACTTTATTTTCCGATAACCCTCAGGAGTTAAGTAAATTGTCTTTTTTATGTTATGACTCACGTAGAACAATTTAATAAGTTGTGTTGTGCGCTAAAAGATTATGGGCATTAAAAGAATATTTTTGCCTCTTAATGCCCCTGCCATTGGAATATGATGTTTGTTTGTTGCTTTTTAGGAAGTCCATTGCCGCCATTGCTCGATATAGCGTCAAATATAAGCGTCATCTTGGTTAATAATCATTATGTACTTAATGGGCCTCAAGCGCAGTTACCTGGTATCATCGATGTGGGAGGCATGCAGTGCTCTCCAGCTAAGCCTCTGCCAAAAGTAAGTTTCATCTCATGATAAGGGATGTAATGGAAAAACAGATATTTTAAAGAGGTTTTCAACGGATTATTAATGTTTGAGATGGAGATTTTACTACCACTATTAATCTTTCAAATAACCACAGGACCCTACAACCTCACAAAATATCATTCCTCAACTTTGCACATGTCCTAACTCTCTTCATCCCATCCACAAAGCCCGTTTATACCTGATGATGACCTAACGGGTGAGACCGGTTGTACGTTGTGAATAAATTGTTGTGGAATTTTACAAAGTTTTTATGTTTTACTTTCCTCCCAAATTCTTCCCGGCACAAGTTCTGTAATAGGATTCAACCTCGTGAGTAGTGGCTTCTTTGAAAATTTCTTTCCCTTTGCGCTGCCGTGTAAATGAAGAACGCTGTATTTCCAATTTTCTCATTCCGGATGTAAGTACCTGCTTTTACGCTGAAATACAATTTTTTTCTGACTTCAATCATCCTATTTCGTAGGTTTTTCCAGGCTTGCTTGATCCACTGCGTTGCTTCCCGTAAATATCATTAATATATCTAACTCAGAAGTCCAGCTTCTTAGTACCCCTCTCTCTAGGATACTGAATGGTAGGTACCTATTGGCCGAACGCTCGAAACCACTAAACATACATGAAAAGACCAAGGCGGCTCCTCGTGAATCATGCTGGGAGAGTCTTCATTGGTTATCTGGACACGAAATGAAGGCAGACTAACAACAAGGAAAAACATACCGAAAAGTGACAATTAGGCAAATCAGTACTCAAGGCGATTATACGCTGCGTCATTGTCTCCTGGGCGCGAGCTAGGTTGGGTGATATGAAGATAGAAGAAGTCATCTACAGTTTCAATGCAAAGCTTACATTCATTCATCTAGCGTTAAAAATAGGACTCCATGGTATTTTTTTGCAATCACATCGATGATTACAGTACAACGAGATGAAAAATTTGTTATTAGACCTTTGTTGTAGATCTTAGATTTTAGACAGTGTCTTAAATTTAACTCAATGTGACTATATTGGACCAGGAAATTTGCGGAGAATGCAGATAGTTGGTAGTATATGATGTATTTAAAATGAGTCAGGGAATACTATAACCATTGGTAACCTTAGTATGACAGAACGGCACATAGAACATAATGAGCACAGCAATAACTTTCATTCTCACTATTCATATTAATCCAGTAAATATGTACATACATATACCGACGGGTGTATCCTGCACAAAAAAGAGTGAATATATTTTTTCACAAGGTGTGTAAAAAATATAGGTCAAGTCAAAATCGTCAGTTACATATTATGATGTCCCTTTTATTCTTATGTTTTAACAGGACATACGATCATTTTTGGATGAAGCTGAACAAGGAGCAATATTCTTCAGCCTAGGTTCCAATGTGCAGAGTGAGTTGTTGCCCAAGGAAAAGCTACAGACAATAGTTAACACTTTCGCTGCCCTTGGGCCAGAGATTCGTGTACTCTGGAAATTCGACCCAGAAGTACCTATTGGAGAGCTTCCATCTAATATACTTATCAAGAAATGGCTTCCACAAGAGGATATTCTTGGTGAGTTACGGATAACAGTAAGGCGAACGTCTCCGTAGAATGGATGATAAGGCAGCAAGCATATGAAATGGTATAGAAATTATGAGCGTTTATGTACTATGCAAATTAATAAATGCACAAAGATACAAGAGCTATGAATGTAGCAGGTGAGACGTGCTGTTAGTGCTACGTATGGAGTTGAGACAAAATATTTAATAATAATGTATATGATCACCTATTATATCCATTGAATTGACGTGACAGATTGTGATTGACTCCCGTTCTAAATTATCTCGGAAACAGGTCATCCAAAAATTTTAGCTTTCGTGAGTCACGCAGGCCTCTTGAGCACACAGGAGGCGATCTACCACGGTAAACCAATCGTTGCCGTGCCTTTCTTCGCCGACCAGCACACCAATGCGAGACGGTTGGTAGAAATGGGAGTTGCTGAACACGTGGACTTCCTCTCCATCACGAAAGAATCTTTCAGGGAAAAGATTTTGAAAGTCATAGAATATCCAAGGTAAAAATGAATTTGAATTTCAATGTCAGTGCCATTTCTCTGGCAGTCAAAATGTACAACTACAGCAAAAAAATCAGTTTACCAGATGAAAATCAATGTTACAGAAATGTCTCCTGCTTATATTAACGCCGAATGCCTCTCACTGCTAATATTATGATGTAGGTGCTGAATGAATTTCAAATAATATTCAGGCACTTATTATGCCTAAATTTTGGAAAGCAGTAATTTATTTCACTTACGGATGATCCTCCGTAAAGTGTTTCAAACGACATCATTTCAGATTCGAATGGTTTGTAGAGTAACATCATTGGAAGGACATAGTTTCGAACAATTTATTGTGATTATAGGGCAATGTATAGATATTATAGCAATTACTATAAAGTGATAATGAGACTATGGTCGTGGTGGTTATGCCACTATAGAACCATGGACGTAGCGATTATAGCACTTTCTAAATAGTCATTTCGTAAACGTTCATAACCACTTTAGTATGTTCCCTCGTAGATTTTCTCGGTGTTGAAGTAATCGTTCCTCTATTCTCGGTTTTCCACCGTCTTTGTTGTTTTTTACAATTCCAATTTCACATCACTACAGCCATAGTTTTCTATTCACTATAGGCATCATAATCACCATAATTAGTCCTAAAATCATTACATATATATTTTTTACAGTGATTGGTCTAAATAAATATAAAACTGATAATAGGAAGTGAATAATAAGATTTTCTATTGCCACTGTCCTACTGCATTTTTTATAAGTTCGTGACCGCTATCTGATAATATCAAGAAAATCCTACCTTACCATTCTTATTCTCTCTTATATGAAACTTGAAATTGCTAGTGGCTTGTGGGTAAAAATTTGGACAAAGTATTCATTTCGGCCACAGCAACAGTGCTACTTACGTGGAAAACTAATACGAAATGCGAATTCTTCCAGTAAATTAATTGGCTGTTAAATGAAGTGATGTCACCATTATATCTTGGATTTTGAGTTATTTTTCTATAACTACGATTATTGAAGTCACAACTTTATTTGAAGAATATGCTCTGGGTGGCCGCTTGCTCTGGAAATATTATTTCTAAAAAGTTATACACGCCGGCATATCTGCATGAATAGTATATTAATATTACCTCCCATTTCCTTGTATGCATAATTAATTAAAACAGTATTTTATTAAACCAGAATAAGGAAAAGTTAGGATATCTAATTTTTCTTTCGACTCACGCATTCGCTAGGGAACTTCCTTAATACAAAATGTGACAGTCTACTTTCTTGCATTCAATATGGCATGGAAGTACTATTTTTTTTCTTAGTACAATGCGTTTTAAGTAATTTTGGACAACTGTTTTCAATTGGGTCTCCATAGATTAAAGACTATAATAGATGGAACCATATGGAACGACAGGACATGGGAAAAGTGAAGTCATCAAAATGCGCACTCGGCCATATTGAACGGATCATTTGTGTAGTTATTACACTTAATATATTATAAGTATCGGAATTGTCGCAGCACAGTAATGATTTATCTTTAAAAATGTGAAGTGAATATATTTCCAAACAAAGCACTAAATTTTTCATGAGATTCATGAAAAAACTGTACGCGATAGCCGCGGTAGGTGGATCAATTTTAGCAAAAAACTTCACTTTCTAGGGTCAAAACGATATCTACTCTCCTTTTTAATTTTTGAGGTTTTCAGTTATATTGTATAGGTAACTCATTAATAGAAAACGTAATTTTAAAATATTTTTGCTCGTGTATATTACAGTTATATGCGCCAAATGAAAAAAATGTCAAGCTTATTACGGGACCAGCCACAAACTCCATTGGAACGTGCAATATTTTGGGTGGAGTTTACACTTCGACAAGGCACAGGACGTGTGGAAGCTCTCCGGTCAGCAGGTTTACAACTTGCTTGGTACCAGTATTTCCTGATGGATGCACTTGCTGTAATATTTTTCAGTATTGCTATCGCCTTTACAGGCACATCATTATTACTTTATTCCATTTACAAATGTTTTGTGAAGAAAGATACAGCCAGTTTGAAAAAGAAGAAGAGGAAGTAGGCATGAATTACGTACATACTGTGCACATAAAATGTTTCGCACTGAAACGTTCCTAAGGATAGGTATATATTTCAAAGTTGAGGATTTTCTCAGACTTTCAATAAAATCTACCTCTAACCGGTAGTTTACTTGAATATAAGTGTATCCATTTTAATAAAAGTTCTTTCTTAACAAAGCTAAGCTAAACGTTTTCATTTGATTTGATTGTGTGTTAGCGTAGTTATTCCATTTCAGTTGTATGAATCGGCAAGCATCGGTCATTTAGTGCACGTTGTAATAATTTTTCAAGTAGGTCAAAAAACATTCTAGAACCATATTTAATTTTAACGCATATGTTTATGTGGTGGAACTCACCGTACATGCAGTAATGGGAATGACATAAGAATTATATTTTACATTTTTTGCCATTTTAAAATTAATTTCCACATAGTTAAGGTGGGTCTGTACTTCCAAGCCGCCTCAATTTAACTGTCGCCGCCTGTGGTCGCCTACTGGGCTGGTAGAAGCCAAACGGGAAACTGTGAAGGCTGCGCTGACAAAAATGGAGTGGGGAACAATTATCCTTGGGTGGGGATGGAAAAGGTCTACTCCGTTGTCAATGCAGGCTTTAATGTTTAACATTTCTATAGCCTTAATACGAAAACAGCATCAATGATTGTTTCTTTTTTGCATATATGAAAGATGATTCTTTGCTTTGAGTGGGCTGAAAATCCTCATTTCGGAATCTAGCCACCGCAACGTGCCCCGGAATATTACCAAAATATTTCGTAAAAACCAAATTTTTGCTATTTTTTACTAAAAATAACACAAACACTTCGTGATAAAGTTACTCCACTTAAATCAACAAATGACTCTTCATCTACAGAAGACAAAAAATTGCATGTATCCATCTATAACGGCAAAGCCGTTACTGGGTTAGAGGGAAACGTCTGAAACAAGCTTCTTACCCCCGGTATAGAGCCACCTTAAAGCATTTTACGGCTCGGGTTTTCGGCGCGGTATTAGATATTTAGGCAAATATTATATTTAAATACGTATTCTAAAATCTTTGACTCCGCGTGATACCTGGATTTTGTAAACAACTACCAAAATGATATAAAATATATTATTTTGCGTTCAGAAGAAAATGTGTTCTAGCATATGAAAACGAATTTAAACAAAAATATATGTCATATGCCATAAAGCAACGTGTTTCAATAACATTGAATTGGAAAAAATCCAAATCGGTAAAATTCAATTTTTTCACTTATATAAATATGTATTATAAATGAATACACGTTTGCAAAATTTCATGCAAATTTGTACATTTACAAAATTCGCCCCAACCATGCCTTAACGTGATTGGGCAGCGTTCGCCACTGGTTGGTTATATGAGTTGAGGTGACCGGCAGTTGAGATCATTGGGAACAGTTGAGTAGGCTGGAGATGTAAGTACTATTTGTGGGATGGAGGAAGGGTGGAGAGAAACCTGGCGTCGATATCAGCCTACTCTTTAACGAAGAGCGCCAATGGGACAACAGTTCAACGTCCGGAGTGTGCTTTACGTGCTCTCCCCAAAGCTCCCAAGGAACGGTTGGGATCCCGCGGAAAAATCTCCGCCACTGCCGGGATTTGAACCCAGGCGTTCTCAGTCGGGAAGCCAGTACTCAAGCCACACACCACCAGCCCGATCCTCAGCATAATTCATTTTGCACGTGAGGAAGTTGGATATATGAAGCATGAAAAAATTGCGTTTTGCCGATAGGGTTCTTTGGCAATTTAATGTAATTTTAACACGTAGCCTTACGATACATGAGAAATCTTTCGTAATACTTGGATTATATATGAACAGATTTTTCTTATAAGCGCGAAATAACACATTTCACATTATTATAGTGTCTAGATGATTCATCTTCATGACGTCTTATTTATATATGATTCTTGTTTTATTTTTTCTTGAGTTATAGGTCCAATAATTAAAAAAATATTTTCTTTTTTTTTTCCAACGTTTCGCATTTATATTTCAACTTCTTTAGGTTCAGATAGAGTTCATTATAAATTTTTATTGTTTAATGACGAAATAATAATAAAATAAATAATCTTATTAGCAACAAAGCTATCATTGTACAGTAAAAATTCAGAAGAAACTCTCTCGGAGCCCTGAAGAAGAATTAATGTAAATGCAAAACGTAGGCAAAAGAGATGTAAAATAATTTAGCAATTAATGGAAATGTATCTCCAGAAGAAATAAACAATAATTCGTTTCTTTTCAAACAAATATTCAAGTGTCACGCCAAGTGAAAAATTCGAAAAAACATTTTAATATAATTTTCGCCTAAATTTCGAATTCCGCACCGAAAAATCAAAAGCCTGCTTCATAAGGGTCCCAAATACTAGCATCGTATTCTATATGGGACTTAACTTTTAAAAAATAAGAGCACTCTTCAACTTTCTCATTGCGTTTTCATGGTATTCTTTTAATAAACCCTAGCTTCCTGTTAGCTTGACCTCATATTTCCCGGATATGCTTACTCCATGATATAGGTTCTAAGTAGTTGTAACGCCTAAATGTTTTTAGTCTCGAAGTTGCCTATTTTCCGTTTAGTCAGCTCTGTGAAGCTGAAGGAGTATCCGCTTTTCAGTCGTCCGTTTTTCCGCGTCGTTTTCCGTCCATGTGATTCCTGCTTAAGATCATTTTGGTGTTTTATTTTTCTCCAAAAATCTACCTCCACGCATTAGAACCGATTACACTACCATGGTAAACACAAAACAGCCATCAGTGAGAAGCATTTGACCCCTTTGCTTCAAAGCTTCCTCAAGAGGGGAGGTACCCCATTCGGCTAGACTTACCTCCGCACCACCGGCTTAGAGTGTTAACGCCCGGCGCGCCACCACTGGTATATTTTACAAAGCCTGTAGTAGTATGGTTGTTCTGAGTGGGTGCACAGCGCTGTCTCGAAGAAGGCAAGACATATAAAAGGTAATCCTGTTGTTTTCGTGGGAAAATGTATTTTAGTAAAATGTAGGAGCTTAGTTTTATTTAGATCTTAATTTTCTCACTTCCACTCGTAAATATGCCAAGAGTGATACTTCAGTTTAGATAACAGGTACTTGTCATTAAAACTGATGATATCAGGCCTGACATCGTGGAAATAATGGATATCCATGTTGAAAAAAACCAACTTTGTCATTTCCACAAACTTTATTTCGCTGGCACGACGTGCGTTTCACCGCACTACGGCATAGTAGTGTGCATTTAAAACCTACCATTTAAGTGCACATGACTATGCCACAGTGTGGTGAAACTCGCATCGTGCCAGCGAAATAAAGGTTGTGGAAATTACTGTTTGTGTTGTCTCAACATGTTACTTATCATGGTTCATTTACTTCTGTTTTCTCTTCTCTTGTTGGAAAATACTGATCCGGATTAGGCATTATGGGCAGTAAAACATTATCTAATTTATTTTGACAGAGATGAAATATCATCAAGAGGTCTCTTTCTCATATATTTTGAGTTTCTCATGGAGGATTCCCTTTGAGTTGGAGACGGAAAGGCTGACATTAGTGTACCATCACGCCCGGCAGAATGTTCCGGTGTATCCACCAACATTTTACAACATGCTTTCGGTGAGTCAAATAAGGAGGAACGGGAGCGCAATGTTTTAAGAGTAGTATGAATTGGAATACCAGTCATTTTTTTGTTTGTTTTCATTAGAGGGGGACCAGGCGGACCCTCAACACAGTCACACAACGCATGTTGTCGGTAATGAGCCAGTTTCTGTACGAACCATGCAACAATCGCTCCCAATAACGGCTCCTGTATAGTTCAATTATCCTTTTTCTTGCGTTATTTCTTCGAGCTCTGGCTTAACTTCATGAAGTCAATGCTTCCTCTACTGTTCGCCATGACCGCCGAAACGTCCCGATACATGACTTTATGCCTCATTGTTATCGCACCGCATGGTTTCATCTATTTTTTTCCTTAATCCTTGCAAACTACCTTAAACTCATGTAGTTTTCATTTCAGTTGTGAGTACTGGCTTTCGCTGTCCTTTCAATGAAATCACGTCACAAAAACTGTAGGTCGATTGACCACCGGGTAGGATATTACGCTGTCACATTCACGCAAACGTGTGCCTGTTACAGGTCGTGATGAATTCTACAGCGAATTTTTACGTCTTCGATGAAAAGTATCACTTAAGGAGTCTTCTTCACGAAATATAGCAAAATATTCTCTGCGATATACAAGTATGTTTTGTGTTACTCTCCATCCTCACATAGTAATGTGCAATGAAAGAAATAATCTTTACTTATAGCAAATAATCTCATATACTCTGTATTCATTTCATTCCTCGAATCAATTAATACTACTTTTAAGATAAATAAAATGCCAAAATTATTTAACTTTCCCCCGAGAGAGTGGCATTAGCCACATATCATTTTCATATTTCACATATCATATGCTTTTCGCATTAGTTACAGGTGTAAATCAAGGTTTTTGATTTTTGCTAATTGTCGAGAGTATGGCTTAAATTACTGTAGGCTTGTTTCCAGAGTAATATGCACTCTTGAAATTTAATAATCATCCTTTGGAAAGATAATGGAGTTCAATCCGCAAGACATGGAAATTCAGACTATTTTGGCGATATGGCGAGGAATTTTAACAATATGAAGGGATAAATCAAATGCAACTTTTCACAAATTAGAAACAATTTAATCACGTCCTAAGTTTCAGTGTACCTACATCATGAGGCGGTCAGGTTTAATGACGTATTGATACCTAGGTCTTGATTAAATTTTTATTTATTTTTGGAAAATTGCACGAAGTTTCTCTATCTATCACGAAAAGTGGGTTACAGCATTGTATGGTTCCTCATTTCAAGCATGGTTTTTCGGGAAAACTGCAAAAAAGATCTTTTAAACGTAAGGAATGAACTTGATTGAGATAACAATTGCGTGTTCTATACAATCCGCTTGAGGAAAGGAAAGGTTGTTATTTTACCGCTCATGCGGAATAGTTAAAATACTCTCGCTTAGATTAGAAGAGCAAAGTGTATCAAGATTTTACTTAATAGGCATGAGAATTACATTGAGAAAAGAAACACTGCTTGTCAGGATCCAGAAAACCAACATATATTATATATTTATATAAATATTTTATTTTAAAATTCCATATTTTCATTGTATCAAGTCTCTCTACTTTCTGGCTTCCCCTATGTCGTCAAATCTTGTCGCACTCTTCCTTCCTCATGACCGCTCGCCAATACTGCGTCACACTGCGTTCTCCCATCCATCACCCTACTCAGAAACGCATCATTCTATAGCCTTTATACTTTAATTAGTCAATACATCCCTTAAAATAAGAAAAATCCTTTCAAAATTACGGATAGGTAAATAAGTAACAATAAGAGAATAGATTCCTTAAGGCGTCACTTTGTGGAAATTTTCCATGCTGAAAATAAGTATATCCATATATATCTTTGTGTCGACCTTGACAATGACACCCAGACGTTGAAACCGCGGTTGGTTGTTTAAATCAATAAAAATTGTGTGGAATATATTAAGTATTGTTATTATCAACAGCAAGCGATTACTTTCTCTTATCCCTCAGAAGCGTCATTCGAGATCAGAGAACAACTTGTTACGAGTTTAATAATAACATGGGAGGTCGAGAGACAGATATTGAACGAAAGTCACATGGTAAATGTACAACTGTGGTTTCATAACGAGAGCCGTTAGGACAGCAAAAACAGAGACAATTGAATGTAGAAAATAGAGAGACATGTTGCCAACATAAAATACAAAACAAAGCTAGAGTTGCTCTTTTAAGCATTAGATTACAACTCTAACCCAACCCCCCTGCAAGTCGGAGGACTTGGGTTTGTATCCCGCCTTGGTGGTTTTTCACCACCAAAGTGTGATCCGAACCGTTCATCATCCCTTGGTGGTTTTTTATGTGTGTTAGTCTAAATATGTTACATTAGCTGTAACTGCCAAAGGCCTTTGCCAATAAAGAAATAGTAATAATAGCAATAGTATTTTTATGTTTTCGTGAGCTACGCAACTCATACCCGGCTATACTTTTATTATTAGGGTGATTATAAGGGTTAAGTAAAAATCATATGGAGTTGTTCATGCTCTGACCCCTACCTCCTTATCTCTAAAAATTCCTTCTTCATCTCATGCCTACCTCTTTTCATCTCGTCCATAAAGCCCCATCCCTACTTACCCTACGTTATTCCCTCTGTCGTGGCCATCAACATCCTATCGTCCCTCATTACCTCTTCCAATCATCTACTTTGCCTCCCCCTAATCTCCTCCACAAGCTTTCTTTCCTCACCAACCCTACCAAGCACTTCCTCGTTTGTCGTCCATAGGTTGGACGGCAAACGAGAAAGACTATTCCTCCTCCTAATTTCCTCTAGAAGTTTCCTCTCCTCTCCCACCATACCAAGAATTTCCTCGTTCGTCTTCAATTCTTCTCCATACCCACATCTCAAACGCTTGCTGCCTATTTTGTTCTTTTTCTTCAAGAGTCCTCGGTTTTGAATCAAAACCGCGGACTCTTGCAGCCTTTTCTTTGCATTCATACACAAGGTCCCCGTAAGCAGCTTCCATCTATTACGAAATGCTTCCTTCTCTAGCGTAATTCTTCCTTTAATACACTTTGTACGTCTCCTTACTCATATACCGTATACGTTATACCGTACTTCTCAAGTAATAAAATTGTAGTACCTGCCACAGTTTATGTCCTCCTTCTTTCATGTCTTCCCTCGATTTATATACTACTGTTAATAATACTCCTATTTTCCCGGATCTCATTTTTATTGCAGTTCCCTACTTCACTCTCCAATCAGCTAATCGTTTCATTCTCAAATAAGTATTTTTTAATTGCATCCTAATCTTCCTTTTGTGTTCCATTTTTGTCCTTGCTCTGTAAATCGTTACATTAATTTCTCCTTAAAGTACTTTTTTAAAGGAGTTTGTGTCGCTAAATTCCCAATACCCTAGTGTCTCCTGTTTCAGATTGTTTTCGTTAAATATCTTTTATTTCCATTTCTTCCTGGAACTTAGCCAATGTTGAATCTCTCCAGACATTTTATTCTTCTATCGCGTAATACTACCTATCGTTTGAAAATCAGTTGTCATAGACCGTGTCAACGTGTAACATCGCTTCCTATTTTTCACCCGAAGACACTGTTAAATGCATTTTCAAACGTCACATCCAGTGCGCTAGTATTATTAGGTCGTAAAATGGATTAATACACCCTAAGTTTTAATTGAAAATTTTTCTGTATTTATTTATTTATTTCATCAGAGGAGGCAGAACCACATTCAAGGACATAATGATAATTCACTGTGAATACATTTGGATTTTATCGGTTGTTTCTTTATTGGTACAGAAGCATGCACAATTTGACAATGATTCCTTCTTTAATAGCAGAGAAATAAGAAAATACTGACAATTATTTTCTTGTCTTTTTATTTGACACAGAAGTATGGAATCCAGAGTAGAGGTTGAGTAGATATTTTATAATGCTTAATGTAAAAAAGAATTTGCACATGAAAAGGTCGCGACGGCTTCCCATGAGCTGATGTTGCCGGTTCATTATTTGAACTATGTTGTCACTGCATGGTAGCATTTGCACGTTTCTGTATCTTTGCCGACGAAAGTACCTCCCAAATGGTTCCTTTCGCGGCAGTAGCTATGGCAAAGAATTTCACTCCATGGACAGCCCGTGGGAGGAATCTCTGTAATGAAAATTAGAGAAATGTGAGTGTGAATACCTATAGAGACATAGTTTGTGACACTCATTGAAGTTCAAGCAATGTATCGATTCTAATAAACTACATTGAATGATGGTCTCCCTATGAGGAAAAATGTGCCATCATTCTATCGGCACCAAAATGTCAGCCACTAGCCCTACTTTTCGAGATGTTTGCTTTTGTTCAGCATGGAAATGCTTCTGGGTCTGAAATCCTACATCCTAATCTTAAATATCCTAGTTCAATGTATCTAGAACCAGTGTTATCTTTTGAAATACGTAAAATTGTGAGCTCTCTTCAATCTGGAAAATCCACTGGTCCAGACGGAATAAAAGTAACAATGCTAAAAAACATAATTGACCTCATTGCTGATTCTCTAACCCATATTTTTAATATACCTAAGCTTTATTCAAGGCACATTTCCCGATGACCTAAAGAAAACTATCGTTATACCCCTACATAAAAAGGTGATCGACGCAATATAACAAGCTATAGGCCAATTTTGGTAAGTTTCTGTTGGATTTCTGCGATTAAACTATACTTTTTAGCAACGGTTTTGCCGTGCTATTCTGCCGGCTTTGTCAGGCTTTCTAAATCCACAATGAAAAATAAATAAACAAACTTAAGCGGTTATTATGTAGCGTGATTAATTAATACTTTAGTTTTTCAAAAGTCTTTTCCACGTACAAGTAAGTTTGTAGCCATCTTCGCTGTTTAGGTCGTTGGGTCTTTTTTCTATTTCAATGGCTCCCCTGATGTTCCGTGGAAAGTAGCTAATTTCTTTACATAAAACTTTCGCCTTTTTGATGTCAATACTGTGACCTTCTAAAAATGTATGCTCAGCCACGGCAGAGTGATACCAATCATTCTTCCGAATAGCCCGATCGTGTTCCTTCAGTCTGCATCCTATGGCTCTTTTTGTCTGGCCAACATATGATTTTCCGCAACTACAGAAAATTTCGTATATGCATTGTGGGAGACAATGGATCTTTAGCTCCTCTAAGATTATCATATTAAATAAATTTTGGAGGATAAAATTTGGAGGTGGTGTTAAATCTTATAATGATGTTATGCTTCTTCATGATTTTACCTATGCGATCTGTTGTTCCCTGCGATCTAAGGCAGCATAACATATCCCAATGACCTTCAGTACCGTATTTCTCCGAATATAAGCCGCACCCCGTTTTTGGAGTCTCAAACAGGGAAAAAAGTTAATACGCGAATTTAAGCCGCACCCTTGTTAGTGCATCCCGTGCTACCTACAGTATTAGGTATTGGAATGTTATATTTGTTTTTACATTACCTATGAAACTGTGACACAATGTTACCTATATTATCCTTTACTATACGAATAAATTGTGCACCAATTGCACCCTTTTCAGCGTTATTTCTTACTTTTCCCGTGGCTTTGACGAGTTTACCTGGCGTCCGCGTGAATCCGAATGGCTGGTTTGCTCAAATCGGTCATTTTTATGATTTTTTAACAAAGTTCTCGAATTTAAGCCGCACCTCGAATAAAAGCCGCACCCCAATTTTGAGGCTCCAAAATCGGGAAAAAAGTGCGGCTGAAATTCGGAGAAATACGGTGTATATTAAAAGTGACTGAAACTCAAAACTTACTTCAACAAAGAGCACAATGAACACTGCGGACTAACAATTCTCTTTATTGGCATCCTCGGCGACAACCCTTTGAAAGGAACTGTGGTTGAAATTATACCTCAATTAACGTTTTAAATTACACCCACCTTCAAGACGTAGGTGTAATATAAATAATCCCAATTAGCTATTATCCTTGTCAAACGCAAGGCTTGGAGACAATTTGTAAATAAAATATTGAGCCCCTGGCAGGATAGGAAACAGCAATATTAAGAGGATCACTCTGAGACCCCAGAGTATCACTCAAATTAATGTACGGTTTAAGAAATCATGTTTCATTAATAAATTCTTTGTTGGGGCAGGCCACTTAATACTTTGTCCAATAGCTCAGATCAGAAAATAGCCTAGGTACTAGTTACGGCTAGAGAAAAAACTTGCTTGAGATAACTACCTTGAGTTGATGTCTACTAGCAGATACTGTAGTATTTTTGGTATATTTTTGGTATGCATGCAGAGCAGGTGAGTGATAGGATAATAGTTGTTGAGCTAAATGCAGATCCAACGAATTTAATTTTAACCCAGGTTAATATGCCTACCTCTACTAATTATAGGGAGGAGGTTAATAGTGTTAACGATCAGCTGGAGGAAATAATTGTAAGCATACCTGGGAGTAAGCACTTGGTAGTAATGGGGGATTGGAACGCAGAGGCGGGTGAAGGAAGAGATGGGCGGGAGGAGGGCGATTACGGACCACGAAGAGGAAATGACCTAGTGAGGAGGTAGGATATAGCATAAGAGGAGGTAGAAGATATGAGGAGCTTAAAGAGGGATCTAATGGTAGGACATCCCTTGGAGGGAAAACGAGACAATATTTCCAATCCTGGGATTCAGGATGGGCACTGTCCAATAACCTACGAATCAACTGGTAGATTACTCAAATGAAATCTTCTACCACTTCTTACTTCGCCTAGAATTCCTATCCTCTTCCTTCCTCTTCCACGCTTCCCCGGTGTTCACCCCTCTATTGCCCTCTTCAACATACCCTATTGTCTCAAAACTTTCTCCATACATCTATTCTGCCTTCTCCGAACCTCCGCTACAAGCTTCCTCACCTCTCCAACCATATCCAGTTCCTTTTGGTCCGTCTTCCTCGCCACCCAGTTCACCCTCTCCATCCTTCTCCAAACCCACACCTCAAACGCCTCAAGTCTCCGCACATCCTCCCTTTTTAACGACCAAGTTTCCCACCCTTACAGCGCTACGCTCCATATACAGTTTTCACCAGCTTTTTCTTTACGTCTCCTCTCAGACCCTCATCAATTCCCTCCTCTTTGAAAAGGCTTCTGTAGTGAGGGCAATTCTGCATCTGATGTCCCCATCACTAAACCCATTCTCCTCCAAAATACTACCCACAAACGTCAACTGCTCGACCTGCTCTATCTTGTGCCCTCCCACTCGTATATTTCCTTCACACCTCTAGAAAGTCTTATCAATTTCGTCTTCCTCTGATTTATTTCCATCCCATTCATTTCGAACTGCACCTCCAATGCATTCATTATTGAATGTAGTCCCTTGGCAGACTGTCGAACCAATGATTAGTTATCTACAAATCTCACAGATTTTATTAGCTCCCCTCCTACCTTTATTCCTACCTCCTTCTCCCCCATTCTTCCCTTACCATTTCTTCTGATTACACGTTAAATATCAAATGCGATAGTGGGCACCCTTGCTACATTTAGAAAATGAAAAAAATAACTATTTCAATTGAAAGTTGTGATTGTGAAAATATTCAGCGTGTAGAGTAGGTACTAATAAATGTTGCCCTCGTTTTACACGACAATTTCAATGTCCACTGAAATTGCTAGAAAATGAATAGGGAACAGCAGAAGCAAAAGGAGTAATCACGTGAAACCATGTGAATTTGGAAGTGAAAGCAGAAATGAAGCCCCAACTGTAGAAAATGGTAGCTTCTGTCATTTGGCAGGCACATTTTAAGTCGCAACCGTTGGCCCAAAAACGGCGAGCTTGTTCTGAAATAATGCATTTTAAAACACTCGCAAATTTGTATTCAACGAATATAATTTGGACAGCATAATTACATAAACACTTTGTAAACATTTCCACAACAAGTTTTATTTTACCAAATAAAGGTAGAGTAAAACTTGTTGTGGATATTTAAGTGTTTCTGTGACAATGCTGTCCGTCACACATTTCCACAAATTATCACCTGATACTTTCAAATCTGAATATACATTGAATAATGAAAGTGCCAACTTCATCATATTTAGACATGTATATATCTGCGCGCTGGTATTCGTACATTTTTGTGGTTCACTGTGAATGCGCATAACTACATAGTTTCCTGGTATGACTTCCAGTAAACCTCCTCCAATCTCCGTTATTCTCATTATCCGAGGTAATGTGGATTGAGGCCACCTCAGTTAACCCGGATAATACGGAAGGATTCTGAGCGAGAGTAAATTTTGACAAGTATTGAATATTTCTATGCGTTACCGTACTTAATTTTTTTGACATAATCGGGATAAAAATTTCTGTGAATCGCTTTATTTGAAGATAAAACGGATTTCGAAATTCTGACGTTAGTTTGCACGAATTTGGTTCTGGTTTGGTGCATCCACGACATACGGATATGTGCCTAGGTGCAGCCACGACATACGGATCTGTGCCTAGGATAATAGGTACGGTAAATCGGGACTCGGGTAATCGAGGACTCTACTGTCATTCGATCGATTTGTTTGATCTAATCTAGGGATGTTTCATTGAGAATCAACGTGACGAGGAAATTTCTTAAACGTGAAATCCAAAAAATAGACTGATTATGAAACAAATTTTATAATATTTCCTTATCTATGGCTTTTCGTCGAATCTATACTTACTAAGGTCACTGGCGGAGGTTGAAGTCACAAGGAGAACCCCCAGAAGTACCACGCTTTTCAGAACCTTCATGTTTTTGTTTAAGAAAGAGCTACGGTAAAATGAGAGAATAAATTAATATGAGAATCTATGGTATACGTATAGATAATAAAAAAGAGAAAGGATGAATAATTATTTGAATGCTGTTGGAGCAACTTGAGTCTGAGACGAGATGGAGACAATGTTGACATACCTTGATGTAGGTAACTCACCGGATCGACTCCTCCTTGATTGAAGTTTCGCTGTCGAAAGAGCCTCGAGAGTTAGTCGTCCTCCTATTTATATGAAATGGGACTAGGTGGGCGATAAACCTTGCAGCGTGACACTTCCTTCCAATTTTTCCTCCATCTATCATTGTAAACTAAAGGAAAGGAATGCCTCAGGTGATACGATTTAAAATTCTACTCTTGTTACGTATAACCATTTATTCATAACATTTGGAGGGATATTTTCAACATTCACCTTCATCCTGTGCTTATGTTAACAATGATACTCGGTAAATGTGATTTTAGGAATGGAGGAAGGTGGAACTATTCCGAAAGGGAATGAAAGCAGGCAACTATTTGCCCATGCTTTTAAAAACAATAGCCTGCTATAGCTGTATACATCTGATACTAACTGATGAAAATAACTTTGATATGGTGAAGCGTAAGCAATATTTTGGCCTGGGCAGGAAGTAAATTCATAGCATACTCTGAAATTATCATAGTTTGTAAGCTTAAAAGAGGATAAGGCCCATGACAGAGCAATTTACATATATGACTATGGTACCGATGCCTAGCTGTAACAAGCGCGATGATGATATGAGATATCCATGTGTCAAACTTATGGAATGAAAATAAACAGACACTTAATTGTTTCCAAAGAATTTTTACGTTCATATATTATAATTTCGTCGGAAGAAATGTTATTGTTCTTCCAAGAATTATGAATCATCAAAGCGATCTAGCCTATTCCCACTACTTTGTTGATCTTACACCTAATGTTTATTTACTAGAGTAAGCAAGGTCAACTCCTGTCAATTGATCCGTGACTTTACAGAGATAAAGGATAATAGATGTGTCATGGACGAAGGTAAAAATGTAATCTGGCGGTAAAAAGAGGCCCGGTACAACGGTTAAGGTCTAGACACTGAAGTTATGAATACTTCTGGTAAAATATTTCAAAAAGAGGAGAAAACAAAAAGCTGTTTGTACATTTGAAAGGGTGCCAATTCATTCATTCTAAAAGTTTGCCAGAAGTTGATTAAACCCGTGCCTACGAGATAGTAAGGTGATCCGATCCGCACTAAATTTCTAATCACATCGTGAAATGGAATGTTCCTTGACTCTCTCAAATGCCTGGGATGTAAAAAACCGGCGCTTTCATTTCTCCCCCTTGCTCAGTTCCTCCTGGCTCATACTAAATGCTTATCAACTAAATGCTTAACCTGGTCCATCAGTACTTTTCTCACTACCAGAAAGGTCTACACCACTCTGCTTCTGTCATCTATAATAATCTGCCTAGTTACATCAAATCTACACCCATATATAAAGTAATCGATGTAGTACGTCCACTTTATTATAATAATAATAATCCAATAAAGTCCAATTCAGTCCAATAAGAATAAAGTGGACGTACTACATCGATTACTTTATATATGACGATGTTCCACCATATCTCGCCTGACACCGTTGATTTCAAATCTACACCCTCTATAAAGTTATTTTTCAGGAAGTTAAAAGTATTTCTAGCTGGATCTGGCTATTATAGCATGGATGAGTTTCTAATGGACAAAAGAGTATAAGCTTTGCATATACCTACATGTTTTCTCTATTTTGAAATATTATCTATCTGCGATGTGTGTGACTTCATTGGCACCTAATGTGACCAACAAATACCATGTAAAATTTTAATTTTTGTACTTTTATATATTTTTAATGACGTGTCTTATATCTTTCTGTTGTAAGATCCTTGGACAAATAAATTATTATTATTATAACCTCTTATATGCTGAAAATGAGATTCTAACATCTATAATAAGAAGGTTCTCTTTCCCCTGCGAGGAGTCACTCTGAAAGACAAGTGCGTTTCAGCTGAATTGTGACTGAGTTACATGTCTCCATTAAATCATTTTTAATTTCGCAGACCGTGTTCATACAGGACTGTTCAGTCTTTTGGGATTACCCGCGCCCTTATTATAAATGCCAATGTTTCTTCTCCTTTGCCGGAGACCTCCTCGGGGCTAATGAATTAATTAGCCATGAGAAGGTCTCTGCAAAAGGAGAAGAAACGTTGGTTATTTTATTTAAATCCAGACACGGATAATCCCAAAAGATGGAACAGCCTTCATGTCTTCATTCCCAGTGCGACATTACAAATACTTTAATTGTTTTGTTATTTGGGAAGGCGATCTAAAACTGAGGTAGTTTGCAACATGATGGAAGATTGATGAGGGAGGAATAATCTGCGGAACGGAGAGGGGTTAGTAAGAAACCCAGCGTCAGCATTAGTCTACTTTAACGGAAGGTGCCAAGGGGTAGGGACTCATTGTCAGTTCAATGTCCAGTCCGACGCGAAGGACGGATTACTGCACTTTGAGCTCCCTTGAATAGCACCAAAGTACGGTAGGGTACCAGTTTTCCCTAAAAAAAATCATCGCTACTGCTTGGAATCTAACCCAGGCCCTCGGGATGGGTAAACAGTATCTATTCCGGCCACCTCACTAACTCTATATCCCAAAGGATATGCTTCCATATTCATCAAGGGCTCCCTTATACCACCCTTGTCCCATCATATTCTTTTCAACTCCTTTTAGCCCAACCATGATACACAGGGCCACCGAGAGCCGAGCCGGGCCCCGGGGCAAAGTGGTGGTTGCGGGCCCTCCACATGCTCAAAACTTACACCTACTCCTCCACGCCTTCAAAAGACAATCTCTTAAACTACATTCCAGGAATCAAATCTGTTACTTTGTCTTTCACCCTAACTCCATCTAACCCCTCGCTTTATTTAGGTTCCATTCGTGGTTCATTGCTAAATATTGAATAATTAGGCCAAAAATAAATTAACAATTAATTTAAAATAAGATTCTTTACTTCTAGTACTCTTACATGACTAGGTTACATGTATTTCACATTTTAATAGGCAAAAGCTGTTCTGGATACAAATAATAATTTTTTATTTTAACATAGTTTCAGGGACCACAAAAATTATTAGCAATTAAACTTTTAATTAGATGTGAAAAAATTGAAATTTGAACTTTGTAAAAAAATAATTCAATGTCTTCAGAAGTTTAGTAAAATTTTGCTTTCCTCGCTTTTTTCGGCAAATGTTTGAATAATTGTATCAAAATTCAGACTTCTGGCCAACTTCGAATCGATCGACGAAGTACCTAAAGCAGACAATCTTTTTTGCCACATTATCGATCTTAAACAGTTATTTATGCGGCTAAGTACGCTGAAAGAACGTTCTGCCTGCGCTACCGTGACTGGTAGGGTGTAAATATGTGCAAAGCTACGCAGAAGTTTGAGAATGGGCTAGCAATTTTTAAAGATGTAAGTTTATTCAGCTCTATTTGTGGCAGTGGTTTTTCTTATATATTTGTTCTTCTGACTGCTTTAAGATATTTGACCTCATCCACCAATTCCAAGCTGACGTCCACTTTGAATTCCTCCGTAAATTTAATGAAAATTGTTTCAATTTCATCATCTTCCAGGTCTTGATATTTCCAAACAAATGCAAATGTTTCCTGTATTTCTTTTAGAGCCGGGAACCTTGATGCCAAGTTCGCAAATATGATATCAATTGTCTTGTAGAACATGTCGACTCTAAACCTGTGTTCAGGATCAATCCTCTGATTCTCTCGTCGTAAAATCATTTGCGTTTTTTCACGTGCACGTTAGAAACAGGGAAATCACTCTCCACGCCGTAAGCTGAAGCGACGAGCTTTGCCTCTGACAATATCTTGTCCCACATGTTGCGTAATGACAATAAATCAATTATTAGGCTTACGATATTTTTCACTTCCACGTCTAATTTTGAAGTTATACTTCTTTGCGCCCGTTGGAGACTTTTGGGATGGGATGTTGGTCGAGAAACCGCGTCACGCTCTTTTTTGGGGCTTGAAAAATCCACAATTGTACGTTTTTGTATGGTTTTTTGTACGTTCGAACTTTGAACAAGAGCATCGATGGGTGAGTCGGTAGCGCACTTTCACCTAAGAGTCCCATGTTCGATTCCCCGTTGGGGCGATTTTTTTAAAACAAAACTTCTTTTCAAAGTTCGAACGTACAAAAAACCATACAAAAACGTACATATAGTATATAGGTGTATATAACAGATAATATATAGGTGTATATTATAAAAATTAAATCACTCATAACAATATATCGAAGAGAAATATATTGAATAATAGAGAAAAAATGTATTTTATTTCATTTATATATCCTGTCTGCCTGTGTGTGTGAGCGGGTGTGTGCGACCGGCCAAAGAAGTATAACTTCCACCGTCTGGTCCGACGCAGACCACGTTTTTTAAATTTAATTACGTACATCCACGGCTACTCCTGGGGGTTTTATTTCATATATAACACCGCCGATTCCTGTGTTTTCATAGTAGACTAGGTAGCACGGTGGTCTGTGCATTCGACGCGATATCAAAAGGCCCGTGGTTCGATTCCCGGCTTTGGCGTCCTACCTCTTTTCATCACACTCTTAAAGCCTGTTTTATTTCTTCCACTTCCCCGCTTCCGTTAAATAAATGCCGTTATAAATTTCAAACATAAAAAAAATATTTTTAAGGCTTGTTAATTTGTATAACCATATCAGTGGTTTCGGCGTAGTAATAGTTCTATTTCGCTATCGCGAAACGTCTTTTCTAGTTTCAAATTTCGCGCGATAGCTTTTTCCTGCAAAAATATAACTACTGATTTCTAGGCTAAGATTGAGTCTCTCCAGGATCGTATTTGAATGCATTTTGTTTTGTTCAGACACACAATCCCTTAATATGCATACTTAAAATATTCTCATTCCTTTGCGTAGGTTGCGCATTGATTCGATTAATATTTATATTCATTTCTCGAAATGGCATTCATAAATTACATAAAGGATTTTATTAACTGATTGCACCATCTAAATAAAATAAAACTATTTAACTACTCAAAAATGTCACCTTAAAAGTCGCCGGAAAAAGAGATAGATACATATATCTGCAACGAAGACGAAGCGCAGCGTCGCAGGTTCATTTTACCTTTTTCATTTGTTTTCAAAGATTTCTCGTCCACCTAGAGGGCACTGCTGGTAGAAAGCCTTGCAATCGTGTGCGAAGATGGCGGATGAAGTTCAATGCTGAAGTCGTGGAAGCGTTCGGGGAATTTTATTGTTGAAAGTGAGTACTGAGGCATTGATTCATACTTGCTGTATTAACTTATTTTTTTCACGTTCGTGAAAGTTCCTGGTATAACAGCTACCAAGTCTTCTTGAAATCTTAATTAGCTATGTCTTGGTATTCGAGACGCAATGTTATTAAGCGGGGTGATAATTACTTCTGCGCGAGTGGAAAATTGGTGTGATAAGGCCTGTATACACGATGCATGAGCACGGGCAGATCCACGCATGAATGAATGTCCCTTTAACAATTAATCGTGTACCTACGCATAGCTTCCATGAATTCATGTTCCGAAAATAGTCAGTTATCCGAGAAAGTGTTCTTGATGGCATTCACTCATGAACCAGCACGGTTCATGCCTCGAGTGAAGAGGCCTTTAGAATTGGTATCATTTAGTACATTAAGCAAATATTTTTTTATGATCGTGCTTGTTTCTTAAATGGCGAGTATGAACCATAGGGCATTTTCGGCGGCGACGTCTGTGAAAGTCGCTTGTGTTGCCTCGCGCCATCTCACACGTGGAGTATATAGTGTTTGTCTGTCAAATATATCGGATGCGAGATTGGAAAATGTATTATTTTGTTTTCTTCCGACAGTAGTAATGAATAGTTTGGGAATGGGGTGCGTGAAAGTTCTCAAAAATTTCCACTATTGGGAGAGTGCATTCATTATGGAGCGGCATGTGATAGCTAACTCATGGCATAGAATACTGACTATCGTTGTATGCTGACAGTGATTTTCTTTGCCAGTGTTGTCATCCCGGGTCTTATTTGCAACTAGTGAACGGGTTTATAGGATAAATTGTTTACAACACCGGTTCTCATGGGCTGTATCTACTTTCATTCTCTCATTCATTCATTAATCTACCGGTTAAAGGTAGGTTTTATTGAAGGTCAAAGAAAATCCTCCAGATTTTCTAACGTGCAGGGCTTTACTTAAAAAATGTGGTGCGAGAGAACGCTTTCGAGATTCAAGAACTTGTTTTGGAATTTCTCCGGCAGAGTAGGTAGTACTTCTAAAAGGTAACGACCGCCAGATGAGTTCTACCCCAATTTTAAAGTAATTTCGTACACTCCGTATTTTTATTGTATCTTTCATGCAAAGCAATGATAAAATATTAAGTATCGTACGCTATGCCGCTTTCCTTATGTTCAGACAAATATTGCACACCTTAACAGGGAAGCAGCAGTGTAGTTCATTTAAGCACCTTTCCTCTCCTTCTCTTGATAGGAATTCTTCACAGGTGATTGTCGCCGTCGATTTCATCGTCGTCATTATTCTGTTTCACCGCATTTCAAGTGATTTTAATCTTTGTTCTGTTGCTGTTATTGTCCAAGCTTCATGGTCTTGAAAGAGGTTGCTCCAAATATATGTTTTGATAAAGTGGTTCCTTTCTTCTAAGCTTATGTTACAAGCTATTAATAGATTCTTCTTCTGATGGGATGAAATTCTGTTCTTGGTTGACTATGCTCTCCAAATCATTCTTGCTTACACCGCCATTGTTCTTCCCAGCTGGTAAAACATTTTTCTCCTTGCTCCAGTTATTGCTGTTCGTCTTCTAGTAAATTGTTCTTCTTGATTTCTTTTACAAGACCTTACTTTTGCTTTCTTTACAATAATTCTCAAGTTGCTACGATTCAGTTTTTCCATGCGGTTCAGTCTTCCCGTCAAATCTTCTCTTTTCCCCTGCGGGAATGGTATGTCATCAGCAAAGCGCAGCATGCTGATGGCTCCTTCAAGATTATGTGTACCTTTATTTAATTTTATAATTATTCCATTTCTCATTTCATCCCTTCATTTGGTCTTCAGCACTCTCCACCTGCATTAGGTTTCGAAGGTGCCTAGTCTTTTCTGCTCAGTTTTTTCAATGGCCCATGTCTCAGTTTTGTAAGCCACGATACTCCGTAATGGTTCGTAATACTTTTTTGCTGGTAATAGTATTTTATTCGAACAAAGCAGTTTTTTTAACAATAAGTCCCTTCTAGATTTGAAAATGTTTGCGCTTGATATCCGTTGAGTATCTTCCATCTCATATTATGCAGCATACAAGGTAATTTAAGGATTTAAACTTGTTCAACTTTTCCTTGTTGCATTATATTCGTCTTAATAGCTTCTCTTTACCACTAGGTATTAAGAATTTTCGTATTGTCCCAAAACATTTCGTCTTCCCGAAAGTCATTGTTACCTTTGTATCATCCGATCAGTCATTGTTACCTTTGTATCATCTGATCTATCATTTCCAAGAATACCCCTAGGTCTTCTGATTTCTCAGCCGCGAAACGAAGCTTTTCTTCTTTTATTTAACTGCCCAGTCGAATTCGCCCGAGTGGTGTATCTTGATCTGTCTTCTTCATCCTATACTCCCCTTGTACTAAAAGAACTCAGCCGCTGGTGTTTCTCGCCCTTCGTACTTCTTATTTACATACTTTTCCTTTCCGTTTCTTACTTCATTACGCGCTTAGTGTATTTCCATTCGAATCTCTTAGCTGTTATTGCACTTTGATGCCCACGCAGTGCCTCCAGACGAATTTATTGGCTGTTTCGGTATTTTATTTTTTTATGTCATTGATTTCTGCTCCTGAGGAGCTTTTTTAATCCAGTCTTCTTTCATTACCAGTAACATTTGGTTCTCTAGCGTATTTGAGTGATAGGTGCCTCATTTTCGTCTCTTATTTTTTATTTTTTTTTCTTCGTTAATTAGGTTTCAGATTTCCGCGTAATTCATGGATGTCTCATCTCAGTTGGCTTGCGTAGTTTCTCAACATTTATAATCGCCTTCTTCGGAGTATTCCATCTGAATCCCTGTAGGTCTTTGTTTCCCTCTAATGCTTCCGCGATCATTTGTCGAAATTTTTTAAATTTTTTGCATGACTTTCGTCCTACATTTTTGTTGCTTCACTCCTATTATTATAATCTTAGGTGGTAGACGCCTCTTCATGGTCACTAGGTTATGATCAATATTTGAATTCTAGCTAGGGTCGCTCTTGAATTGCTTTCAACGGTTCCATGTTTCTCTTGTCTAATAAGTATGAATTCTGTTTAGTCTCATTCTATCTGCATGTATGTTCTGCTCCAATGTTGCTCGAAGTATGTTCGTCATTATTATCGTTTTATTCATAGATTTCAACTAGCTTCTGTAATGCTTTTTGTTTCCTTTTGTTTAGAACTGCCCAAAAATGCATTCCCCTTAGCCCTCGCTCACCTCTACCCCTGTTGCCACGATGCTCGAATCCTTTCTACCCGTCACTGTTTTGATGACTTCTTCAGTCTATTTGTGTACTTGTTCTATTTATTTTCTTGGAGGTTGGGCATCTTATCGTTTGCCTTGGAATGACGGAAGTGTTGCACGGCTCTCTGCTTTCCGGAAAATTAATACAGGAAGGTAAATGTTGCTGCTTTATTTCGTTCTATGTTGATGCTGTTGGCATTATGTCTTACGCCTCGTTCCACGCTCGTCAGTTTTCTTTTATTATATTTATCTGTAACGATGACCTTCCATTAATCATTAAAAATGCACGAATTGAATTTCGTACTGTGTCAGTGTTCATCTTTTATCAGAATATTTATGACATATATCATCATAATCAATCAGAGAAATTAAATTACCCATCTGATGACGTGTAAAGGAAATACAGCTAGAACTGTGCGCTTTTGAAAAGAATTCTTTTGATACCATTTTGTTCTCTTCATTAAACCTCTAGTCCATTAAACCTCTAAGATCTTACTAGGCTCCATAGCTACGTTTCTTGCTAGTTCGTAGCGTCACTGTGTTTGCTCGTAATAACTGTATATCTTTTTCATGTGCAGAACGCAGTATTTTTCAGTAGGTTTTGTGTATAATTTTTTATTTATTACGTTGTTTCATTTTATTTCCAGATCCACCTCTGAAACATCGAAGGCTCTACATCTACATCTACATACTACCCCGCAAGCCGCCTCAATAGGCGTGTGGCGGGGGGTGTTAGGACACCAGCCGTTTACATATAAAAAGGAAACGCTCTATGAAATTACGCCTTGCATTTATTAAAGTCCCTTATTGTTCGGGGGAAAAACGAATTCCCATACCTATCCGTTCGGCAAAATATCTCTCTTAATTTATCGTTTCTGTCGGACCTGGAAATATAGTGGGGTTCTAATATGATGTTCTCCGTGTCGCTCTGAAAGATATCTATTCTCAATTGCTCAAGTAATCTAAGCCTAGCGCGCAGCCTCCGAGTCTCTAGCGGCTCCCAGCCTAATTCGTTTAACATCTGCGTAACGCTGTCTGTACGCCCGTAGCAGTTTTTGACGAATCGCGCAGCTTTCCTTTGTATTTTATTAAGTTCCCGAATTAATTCTTTCTGCACCGGATCCCATATGCTCGCTGCATATTCGAGGTGTGGCCGGACGAGTGCGAAATAGCACCTCTCTTTTACTTTTTCATCCGAAAATCTTCCCACAATACGCTTGACGAACCCTAGCTTCTTCAGAGCTCTGCCACAAATATTTCTTATATGTGTTCCCCACGATAGGTTTGAGGTTATCGTAACTCCCAGATACTTAACTTCATTCGCTCGGCTCCGGTTCCTCATTGGTTCGCATTTCCTATGTTCCGCATTTCTAATCCCTTTAGATAAATGTTGTAAAGGTAATGGAATAATATTTACAGAGTTGAATTTTTCATGTAAATAACGTTCGTTTTAACTGTGTTTGAATTTAATGTAGCCAAAACTCTTTCTGACAGTGCCCTGCTTTGGGAGAAGGTACGGACCAGTCGGTGGAAAGGGAAAGATCGGAAATCGGTGATGATAAGCCGTGAGACACCTTCGGAATGAAAGGTGAAAAGAGTTGACTATTCCAGGTTGAAATGAATTCTGCAAGCATTATGATCATCAGTCATTTTTGAAGTATGAAAATGAAATGATTCACGGGTGTGAGTTTAATTAGCGTTATAATTATTTAGTTCTTAAAAATTTGTGATTCCATGCAAAATCCGCATCTGAGTGAAGATTAAATTCTATAGTCACCAAATCCAGTATACCAACGCTCACTACCACCTCAATATTCATATTCTTGAAAATATTTTGGTTATATGTTTCTATTAACCTTTTTTAACGGAATTGGCCTTACTCATCTGGTTGTTTAATATCACGTATTTCGATCATAAAGCGATACGCTCCATAACAGGCTCCTCACTTAAGTACTCTTTCTTAGCGTCCTTCCACAGGGTTCCCGTATCTAATTCCGTGTTATTAATGACCGCCTCATATGCTGTCGCAAATAATTTTCTTATATCCTTGGTACTATACCCATTTCCTCCAGAATCCCCCCACAAAGTAACAAAATTGCTCTATTTATCCTACCCACGCCCAATTTCCCTTGTGTTTTGTTTTGAATTATTTGTCCTGTTTGTTTTAAATCATTTGGATTCTGATTCTGTAGGTCTACATATATTGCGGACGTTTTTCATTAAACATATCTAGCTGGCCGTCTGTATGACCAACTCATCATCATCCGCAAACCTATTATGCCTATAAATATTGTATCATCAATGGTTAACTTCAATGCAGCGATGTTCCGAGCATTCCTTCTCTAGTCCTCTCCCTAATGCTGTCCATTCTGATTCTCCACCCACTGTCGTCAATTGACCCGCCTATTTCATGCAATGATTCGTAATAAGACGTCTTCTTACAATCCACCCCTAATTTCTTGATTACAATTGTATAAATTTCGTCCAATCCACTCTATCAAATGCCCTCTTGAGGTCTGTGAGACATCTTGACCATGCTCAAAGTTTCTTTCGATAATCATCATTATTTCTACATGCTTTCCCGTCCCTCTCCTTAAACCAAATTGCTCATCTTCTTGGTAGTCGTTTGTCTTTCTCGATAATCCTCTACTGATAATTCCAGGAATTTTATTCTGTATGCAAAATTGAACTAAAAGTGTCGCAGTCATCACTTTGCCTTATTTTATTTTAATTTTTGTCCCCTTCATCATCATCATCATTATTCATTCAATCCCAAGATGGTTGACTGCAACCTTGTCATTCCACCCTGTGCCATACTAATCTAATTATGTGTATTACATATTTGTTGTGACTCAGTGCGGTAAATCCATCTGAAACTAGTTTTCCTGATTGTGTTCCATATGGTTTTCTTCTCTTCTATTCATCTGTACACTTCCTCGTTTCTTATCCTGTGATTCCATTTCATCTTCAGCATCAGCACCTAGTTTCGAAAGCCTCTTATTCTATTGTCTTCAGTTCCAACTTTCTACTGGCCCATGTCACTGATGCTGAACACTCCACAGGAAGGTATTTTTTTCTTACTGATGATCCTACTTCGAACGTCACAGTTCTCTTTTCATTTGGAAGCCTTTCAAGGCACGAGCTAGTCTTCGCCTGATGTCCTTCTTCCATCCTGCACGGCTTCCAAGGTAGATGAAGAATTCCACTTGTTCAAGTACATTCCCATTTGATGAAAGACCTTAGGATTTCCAGGTGGTCGATCTGGATGAAGTCTTCTCGGGAGTAGCATCGGACAGTTCGACGTTTCGACGAGCCACTCGCTCATGTTCCTCAGGGTGGAACTCAATTATACCCTTAGGAAGATGAGCGAGTGACTCCTGGAAACGTCGATTATGGAAAATCTAACCCGGTGCTGCGCCCGAGAAGTCTTCCGTCATACCCCTCCGTTTTTCCCATTTGGTTTAAGCATCGAAGATGCCACATGCAAGGATGCCTACTCCTTACCTAGTCGGCGTCATTTTCCCTTTCTGTAGTTGGCTGGCAGAAATATTGTGGGGCAAAGGGTTAATTTACAGCCGTGATTGAGGGAAAGGATGTTTGGTAAGCGGGTAAGGGGAAGAAAGAGAAGAGGTTTTATGGACGGGATGAAGAGGGGTAGGAAGTATGCTGAAATTATCAAAGAAATATTGATATATAAGGCCCTACCCATGTAAAAATCTAGATGATTTTACTGAATTCCATTTAAACCTTTCCTAACCGGTAATTACTTAATTAAAATAAATTTAAATTAAATATTAGGTATTTGCTCTGCGATGCATTGTGACCACCCTCCCTTAATATCTTTAAGCTTGACTCACAGCTCTCCTGTCCAATTTCTGCTGTCTTATCTATATATATTTTAATGATATGGTGTATAATAGTTCTCTTGTCTTATTCTCATTAAACTAATGCAAATCTACCTTTTGCATTTCTGTTAGAATTTCACTTGAGAGCTCGGGGATACACGTTGCCTTCTGTCAAAATTACCAGAAAAGGCTCAGTTACTCAGAAGGGAAGGCATCAAGGGCCTACCCAGGATTTGAGCTAGGGAAGGGTTGATTATGTTAGATGGCGGGGCGGGGGGCAACTCCCCCCATGCCCATGGCTGGATACGCCCGTGGAGGGCATAGTTATAATGTGTAAATGCTTGAAATTATGATCGTGCACCATATTTGCTTGGGATTTCCAAATATTACTCGCGACTGCACTAATTTTATTTTCCATAAGCATGTAAATTAATTGATTTTATTTTATTATCATTCATTTGGTGCTTCCTCGTTGGAACGTCAAAGCTTATTTGCATTCATGCCGCGATACTGGTATTTAATACTTGTTCTACCCCTTGGGTGTTTTCAGGTGTTATCTAACGAAATCCCTTCCATACATGCATGATTACAGTTGTGTTTTGAAGGAAAATAAAGATTATTTTTTAATTTTTCCTATAATTTGTCTCTCATTTGGTGAATTGTATTGGTACTTGTATCCTCCGTCATTCATTCATCGTAATACTCCCAGATACGGTACGTGGCTAATGAGAATGTGGGAGAGTAATAGAATGGTAAGCACTTACTCTACTCTTGAAAATATGGTAATCGATTCAAATATTTAGTGAAGCAGAGGCTGACAATTTAGGGTCATTTTTTAATTTTAATATCTTTCTACTTGATTTTCAATTTAGCCAGGGA
This sequence comes from Pyrrhosoma nymphula, assembly GCA_963573305.1. Taxonomy (NCBI): domain Eukaryota; kingdom Metazoa; phylum Arthropoda; class Insecta; order Odonata; family Coenagrionidae; genus Pyrrhosoma; species Pyrrhosoma nymphula. The sequence continues at coordinate 111,228,168 of OY754330.1, read as the reverse complement.
GATTATAAATGGCCAAGGAAAATGTATCATGACATCCGGGAAACAAACACGACTATATTCTGTATCTTATTACGATCGTTTTCATGGCTCTTACACCATTTGGCATTCATTTTTCTCTACTAAAACTTAGCTGGTTGACATCTACATATTCGTTTGCTAAACTCTCCAGTCTCCTTTTAACGCATCTAAGTACTTCCTAGATTTGGTAATAGGAGACTGGAAAGTTGGACAAACGAATATGTGGATGACAACCAGCTCGGATTCAGTAGAAATAACTTTGTCGCTTGCGGCTTAAAAGTAAAAATGAAGTCCCCGCTTGCTTTCATCCTCTAGGATTACAACAAGCACTGGGTTCATAAATTCTTCAGACTATACTCCTTCCTTGTAGGTTCCTAATTTTCATTTCGGACGTAACCTATCAACAGCTGATATTCCTTTCTCTTTGTCCGTGTTTAAGCTAAAAGAAACAATTTTTGCACCCCATTGCAGTTGGAAGACTAATCTAGTTGTTTTTCTTGAACCATTTTTATAATACCTACTGAACTATTATATAACCTATCTGGGATCTCTCTCTCTAAACCCTGAATTTTTCAAATGTACCAACACCAATCGTGATGGTTAAACCATGTCTGTTGGGATACTACGTTAACATGTGAAAATGTATCGTCCGTAAAATACGGCTAGTTGATGTGTACTGAATGCTTAAATAAAAGACTTGAGAAAAAGTGTATTTCTTTATTCCTGCTAGATAAATACCAAACTGCAAGGATTTTCAGCTGATGTTGGCTCTCCGTATCGCGAAGGTGGTGGTGAGAGAAATGAACTAAATACTCGCTCTTGATGAATTGTGATCATGACGATGAAAGTTCGGAACGGTGAAAAGTATTTTGATTGTAAAATTGATATCTTAAATATTCAATGGGAATAACATTATTCTGCAAGAACCGTTATTTTTAGCCCAAATTTGATATTTCAATTGGAATTACGATATTCAGTTATTTTTAGCTGGCGATTAGTGTAAGCGGACCAGCAGTTAGGGTCGCTTCGTTCGAAATTCAATTTCCCGCAGTTATCAGCGATATTAAAAAAGATCGTTCGATATCTCCATAATCGAATGCATTATTATTTTTTTTACTAATAAACCGGTCACAATAGTCATTCTATTGTACGGAACATTGAAACAAATACAGTAATGGCGGATACCGCGGCCATGAGAAGACCCATATCGATGGAGCATAAAATTGAATGTGGACCCAGTGACTATAAATATAGTGACCAATTCAGCGTTTCTCCAGAAGGTGAATGCACACGCCATCTGTTGGTTAAGTCTAAAAGTAGCGATGTCCGAGATATTTTCTCGTGAAACGTGCATGCGGACGCCATCTAGCGATCAAAATTTGAACTAGTGTTTTCCTGTGGACCCCCCCCCAAATTTATTTAATTATTGTTTTCAGGTTTTTATATTGTATTCAGGGCGAATTGGGACGTCCAGAAAACCTTTAATTGTTGACCATTTTTTTCAGAACTGCCGATTTTTTTCTGGCTGCCCGGCCGGCCCGCTGGGAAAAATTTCGGCAATTCCGATAAAAATGTTTAATAATTAAAGGTTTTCTGGGCGTTCTGAGTCCTCCTGAACACAATATATAAACCCTAGGAGAATTTATTTTCTATGAAATGCAATACCAAAAAAAAAATTTCCAAAATAAAAAAAAGCCAGCAAAAGGATTCGTTGTAAGATGCGCTATATTCTCACCACCGGAGTCCGCCTCTTATCCCCCGGGCTACCCGGGATCTTATGATTAGCAAGTGCAAAACTTGGTCTTAAATATCAAAATCAGGGACTTAGTTGTTTTTCTGAAAACTTTGGTCAATCCGAGCCGGACGCCGTCCGAGGTTGTTGAGGCAAGCCAACCCCTTGGATATCATTCTCTTTCAGTGAGGGAGGCTCTGGACTTAGAATAATTTTGTGCACTGGCGTGCGACCCAGGTGGAATGAAGAGTATGTTTGGAAATGTCAGAATAGTCGCTCTCGTGGAGAGAGACCGATCTCTTGCCCCACCGCTGGTTCGTTCAATGGCTGCCGAGGTGAGGCCACGCATGCTTGAGGGCCGGCAGCCAAGGAGAGGCATTTAACCGCCAAACGTATGGGGCAGTGACAACAGAGGATAATTGAGTATCATTTATTTACTGTGGGTACATCGGACAGGAGTGGCAACAGGACGCATCCATCAGAGGCTCAGGAAAGTATTGTCCATCGCAAAACCTTGTGGCACTTGACAGCGGTCTTTAGTTTTAACCCCTCGGGTATTCCTCTCTAAGGCGTCGCGCTATACTCAGGCGAGTGACACAAAGTTCTGCGATGCCTATATCCATGCTACGAGAACAGTCATGAGAATTCAGGGACAGCTTATCAGCGGCAACTACGGCCGTAGACGACGCAGAGCTTGGTGGCACTCGCCTGCAGAGATTTTAAGGCCTTTACACTGCCCAAATTATGATTCTTCATTCGTTAATGGCAATGCAAACATACTTTTTCATGGTCAACTCAAACATTTTCAACATACATAAAATTCGAAATAAGTTTAGATATTTGAAAAAACAGATTTTGCAACTTCGGGATCCATTCATTATCTACCATAACAATTGTCACCAGATTCAATTCAACCATTTGATTATTTAAATCAATATGGATGAATCTAAAGTTCACAGAAGACCATCTAATTAATTAGGTACTATTTCCACAAGGAATCAAAAATTTTAATGTTTTAGGAAAATGACAGGAGTGCAATAACTCTACGTAGTTGCAACGAGAAATATTACCTGGCCTTAAAAGAAATAATGTACCTACAGGCAATTTTTCTTAAGTTATCTTTATTGGTTGAAAAGAACATTACATAACAAATATAGGAGTCCTGAAATACCCATCATATTTTAATATTTGATAGTGTCTCTCCTTCATATTTAAGTCCACATCCAAGCTGTGGGCAATCCAGTCACGCACACGCTTTTTCCACCAAATAGTCACTGTACACAACTGTCCAGGAATAGCAGGAATCTCCACTGGTGCTGATACATTTGCATACCAGTCTTTAGTTCACAGTCAACTTGAATTATTATTCCTCTTTCCATAACCATCTTTAACGGGGATGAACCTGATATGAGAATAAAATGGGATAAGTGTGAGTTTAAATAATTTATTAAGGCATGCTCTTGAAGAGCACTTAATGGGATGGAAAATAATGTTACATGCTTATTTCATAGCTTTACTGATATTAAAAAACAAATGGTTTCACAAAAAACTTCCTTTGATAAAAACCACTGAACACCAAAAGATTTCAAGAATAGAACACAAGTACCAACAAAAACTTCCTGTGTGCACATTCCTTATCTGTAATCTTTGCTGAATCAAGAATACAGTTACTAGGTCAATAACTTGTGCCTAACTAGATATAGAAGCCACCAAAGAGAAAATAGTGCTATTGATGAAATAATGGTTAAGAAAAAAAAACATTTTTAACTCCCGGGAAAATCGGGGAGTTAGTTTTTCAATTACCACTACTACCCTGAGGATGAAACATGCAGATAATAAATTCTTTAATAATGACTGGTACCTAAGCAGCTAGACCTATTTAAAATTCTAGTAATGTACAAACCTATATCAAAGGTCTCAAAGAAGAAAATTACAATAGCCGGTACTATGATAAAAGGTGGCAGCACAAAATTAAAAAGCCCTAAGTTTACATATTTGAGAGTTAATACTAATACAACAAAGCAATAAGCCATCTGATTTTAACCTCATTTACACAAACTGGATTTCGCTTGGATACAAATTAAAATATCTAATTACACATGCGTAGGGCCCCATTGGTACATAAACTGCACCACATTTACTGAAAAAATACAGATACTGCCTTATACACCTCTCACAAAATACAGATTAAATAATTCACCAAGACCTGGAAGAGTATGTAATTTTATTCTTGGATAAATATAGGTACCTACCTACTTATCGAACTGATCGTTAAGTTGATATCTCGCATTTTCTTCATTCAGCCAGCCATATGGTTTTCAAACCAGTTAGGTCCAAATACTTTGCAGAAATTTCAATGTGGTACATCAAGGTAACTATTCCATACACTACAACAAACAAGACCAATTCGGCCCACGAAAGTTCATGGTAGAGAATTTTGGAAACCACCAACGGTCAGATCACAGAAAAAAGAGCCCCTACTCAAATGTAGCCATGCATACCTTAGTTCTTCCCGACATTGATATATTCCATGTTGCACTCTATTCTGTTGCAACTGAACATAAAAATGCAAGCAAGGATGAGTCGTTACAACCCTGAATGTCATTAAATTGCAAATTTTGAAAAAGCCTTTTCTCTAACTTTTCAATGTGAGAGCCTTCTTTTTAGAATTGAAGTGGTCTTAGGGAAACCCTTGCCCCCACCAAAATCAACATCCTTAGTAGCTATGTGTTGAGCAGAAGAGGCACATCCCCCTGGTCCCTGGACTGGTGGCATTGCCCTCGTTCCCACCACAAGTTTCCCTAAAGTAAGAAGAGTCTGTTTCAGCAATACTTAATGGACAAATTTTACAAAGCCTAATTTATTTGTAAACCCAGTACCTATTTCTGATAAGGTTACAATTACTGAAGTGCATTTTATAGTTTGCAAGCTAGCATACGTGCATTACAAATCTGCACAGTTAAAATGCAGCAAACGGAAGAATGGTTGAGGGAAAAAGAACTCACTCCAGTACTAGATTTTTACAGGAGACCGTATGAAGCAACACCATTGTTACGCAGTAATGACAGGAAAATGAACAGAACCTTCAAGCAAGATCAATATGCAAGATCAATACCAATTTTTGGGTCAACAAACAGCACTACTGGTGCTCACTCACAGGGAAAACGCAATTTTATTGCATTTGACCTTCTATTATGCAGACAAAACCCTACACATCCTTTTGGAGAGACAAAAAAATAAATGTTGACCATAAGATCTGCTCTATAACTTGAAAGTAAGAGTTTTTAAAATAGCATCAACACTTCTCCTGATGGCCATAGGTGCTCTCAGGACGAGGAACCACTGCCCTGATGGCACAGAAGGCTGTTGTCTCCACTCCAGATGTTGAATACTCAGATACTAAAGGCAAAGGAATAGATTCAAGTGATCATAGTTTCAAGCAGCCTTACCTAATAGGCATGTCTTCGCCCAGTGATGTAAACATTATGCTACACATTTAGGCATGTGGTATTGCTAGATGAACACAAATGAAATTTTTCATAAGTATTAAAACATTACTTACGTGGAGGAACATTGTTAAGGGTAAACAAAACCTATGATCTTAAAAATTAAATTTTCAAAAACAATTGTAGAAGAGTTGATTAGAATATTTGACCCGAAGTTCAATGGCAAGGAAAAATATTTAGGTTATTTATTATACACAAATCATGCGTAAAATCCTTAGTTCAACATTATCAAAATCACTTATTTTAGACTGACTACTTGCAAATGACTTTATGATCACTCACTAACGAGAGATCAATGAGAAATATTCACATTTTATGGAGTAAAGGACAAAGAGGGAGTAAAGGAAGAGGAATCCAAAAGAAGAAGCCCCTTTCAATTATTGCCTGACTAGCAATCTGCAATAGCTGTTTTAGTGAATTTTCAGTTTTTAATTTTTACGAGTTTTTTAATGGCAATATTAATTTTTCTAGTGAATACACCAAAGTTCATAACAATTGGGATTTTTAATAACTAATCAAATGAGAATTGAAAGACCGATTGACCGATAACTTCAGACCCAATAGAGGTTACCGAGAACTCGAAACTAATTAATATTACTATTTTCAGAAGGTTTCAGGATGCTTTAAAACAATGAGGAAATTACGGAATCCAAGAAACCAGACAGAGCGTGGGCAGGAGAACTGATTGAGAGCCATCCGTACCTACAAGGGAAAGCGGCCGAGTTCTCTAAGAAACCTTGCCGAGCTAAGACTGAAAACTAGATTTTGTGAGCCAAACTGGGAACATTGCGGACACTAAATGTGAGATGGATAAATCGTATCAACGTACTTTCGAAATTGAAAGAATTAAAAAAAAAAATAATTGTCATAAAAATATAATAATACATTTTTATTTTTTAACTTATTTAAATCGTTATATGTTTTAGTTTCTTTTTCATCCTCTCTTAATTATTTTTTAAGTACTGGAGTTATTTTGCATCGTGTAATTTATTGGAATGATCCTAAATAATGACTGATATATCTTGTTCCATTTTATCTCTATGTTTATAAGATTAAGTACACTATGTCTTTCTCCTCTTTAGTTGACAAGCAGACTAGTACCAGTCCAGATGAGTCTGATGCTTCTTCGTCACTGTGCTACTTGGCCTGATGAGGATGTGATGGTGTGATGTAACTTCTTCCGTGGCAAATTGTTATAGTTCCAACAGTCCTGGGTTGGTGTGTGCTTAGAATCTGAAAAAAAATTTCAATAAGAAATATGTTTTACAGAACTATTTAATGTTTATATTATATTCATATGAAAAATTTAACAATCTGCCTTTCTAGATAGAACGTTTAATTTGTTCACATCAGCATTGCTTTAGCATTACGGTGATATCAATACCGAGCGTAGCAATGAAATTAATCTTTTAATAACATTAATATAGAAAATTCATGACTGCTTTTAAAATTTAATCAAACAAACGTTTAAAAACATTTTGACATTATTTTTACAGTCATCAACGGTATTATTAGCCTATTAATCATTTAGAACATCATGATTCATGCATACACTCTTCTAGCAGATCTATATTTCAGCCCCTGGCCATTATTTTACATACTAACATTTCACTGAAGCATATGAAAACACTAACGACTGTCTACAAATATATATTAGACTATTTCATATTAATATCAGACTTTCAAATATTAGAAAAATTATCAAAAATATTTTACAAACTTTTATCATTTTGCTAATAAATGAATTCGACCAACAATATCCACCCAAACGAGGGTTGTCAGTAACATCAGCCACAGCTCATCTATATTAGTAACTGAACAATGGACTACTAATTGAGTGTTCTTTAATTGCATTGCTAATTGAAGTAGGTCGTAAAGAAATTTTGATTTCACATTTGAAAACTCCCAATACACAAGAAAACTGCAACATTTATCCTCTTAAATGTCCCGGTAGTCAAAAATTAAGTATTTTCCACCTGCCCGGTGAAATTAGAGTTCACGTAAAGTGCTATGTGCAAGAGCAAGCCAAACTTGCATTGGCTACTGCAAATAATTTTTTGCTCTGTATATTCCCCATTTTTATTACTGACCATTGTTTCGACAAGTCTCTTTCAAGTCACCTTGAAAATGGCATTGTATGTCGAAACCATGTTCTGTAAAAGTTAAAAAAGTGGAATGCATAAAGCGAGCAGTTATTTCATGTGTTCCGTTTTCACAAAATCCATTCATTTCCAGAAATTCAAGCCTTTCGTTGTGATATTACAAGCATAAACATCCTAAGGTCAAAATGTAACTGATGAGGTAAAAATCTGGGTGCAAAGCTCCTATCTGACCCAAAAGCATTTGCGCCTCCACTAATTGGCAAAATAGCGTAAGGCATGGGGTAAATACGAACGAGTGATTGAAGGAAAAACATCGTGAAAATTACTCACTTTTTACGGTGCGCATTTCTGCTTCTGAATTCCTGACGTGAGTTTTGAGGCTGGCATTCCATTCATTTACAGCTCCGGATTTAGAGGAACTCCCCTTGTACTGCAGTCATCCTCAGGAGAAACAAAGCTGAGCGGTCTCTGTAGGAAAAAAATGGGTTCAGAACTAATGCTCAGTTAAGCTACGAAACACATGATTTGCTTTTGGAAAAAACTGAACTAATTTTTTGTGATGAAGTTGAAAATTAAGATTGAGGGTAAATACAGTTACGATATTTTTAATCCTTGAAAAATATTGATTTACTGAGGGTTATTTGAGGTGATGCCCGGTAGCCGATGCCATTTGGGCCATCGCGGATAACAGGATACGATAGTTAAGATGGATTGATTAAGGAAAGGGAGGAAGAGTGGAGAAAAGCCCAGCGTTAGCATTAGCGCACTGTTGAACGCAAGGTTCCAAAGGGTCCACAGCTTAAACAATTCCAAACGACACTAAGGCCCGGTTTTATTATGAATGGTTAAATTTATCGTAACATTATGTACCCTTTACGTCTACTTAATGCTTCCTCAGATTTTGGGTTACAGAACTTAGCCTGAAGGATTGGGAAACAAAATCCGGCTGTCTGTTAGTTGACTTGAGCATCATCGATGAGAAAGCTTATTGATAACTGATTTCACGCAAAGAAAATATTTAACCAAAGAAATCCAGGCATACCACATTAAGCGCTCTTCAGAAAGGAATTTCAATAAAAATATCTCCGCCACCACTTTGATTCGAACTAGGGCACTGGAGGTGGGAAGCCTGTACTTAAGCCTTCGCACCAAGTCAACCCCAACCTTGAAAAATTTCACGCTAAGTGGTTTAAATATCTCAACCTCTAGAAAACAATCAACAGATAAAATTTAGTGTCCCCAAAGGAAGTACATCGTTTCATTACGAACATTTAGATATATTTCCAAATCATTGAGAATGCACAGACAACATGTTACGCAGTCACGTGCACGTTGCAAAGATTTGCACCAAATGGAAGAAATTCGCAGCAAAAAATACTACTTGGCCGGGAAACGTAACCGTATCTCCCAATTGTCGGTCAGCTGTACAAACCCCCTCTGCAATTCGCTTTGAAAAATCGAATTACTTTTACATTAAATTACTTCAATCTGACCGGAAATAGAGAAATCCAGATTCTAATCCCAGTCAAGTCGATTGATTTTCTCATGGTGATTTTCATCCTCTTGCTGTATACACCAAGATTTATTCGTTACTAACCTGATTCGTCTTAAAGAAAAGCTGCGCTGCCGTGTTCGGAAGCCACCTGGACGGTGACTTCATGTCGCAACAGCTGATCATCTCTTCTGATCACTTGATTTCTTCCTCATCGCCGGCCGTCTTGAACTATCTCCAACGAGATGAAGCGTACGAAGCCCGAGCGCGAAGTCTTCCGCGGCTTGTGAGATGAGAAGCTTCCACGACTTCCAGCGTTTCCACCGCGTCAGGTGTTATCGGTTGCCAACAGTTTCCACAGCATCCCAGCAGATCCAAACCCGTGCGTCGAAGAAGCGATTTTCACCATCTAAGCTATGACGTTGAAGTACTCCATTCGGCGGCGTTGTATATTCATTATTATCACCGGTGTTCAGCCGACGTGCTGCGTTGGTAATTCTTTCACTTGTTAGGATTTAATTTGCCGCGCCTGTGGAGCAAACATGGACAAATTTAATCTAAGACAAATATGAGAAAAGTGTAGCATTTCATAATTTTAGTTTATATGACGCGTCATCAAAGATGATGAAGTTTGAATTGAACTAGTGAGTTGAATTCACAAGAATTTTTGCACGAAACACGATTCAGCACTGTTAAATGTTTTGCAAAACCTTGTAGGAACATTCTTTTTTTAATAAATTTGCTCATGGATAAATAACCAATCTACGAAAACATTAAGTTTCTAAACATAGACAAGTTTTAGATAGTAACAAAAATGGTTACAACAAACCCTCACTGAGGGCAAGGGTTTACCCACTGTGTGTCCACAGCCTGTTGGACGAAACAGCTATCCTAGATCAAATGAAACAAAAGTAAAGTATAATATATAAATGTATAAATGCTATAATTTTTGGCATTTCCTTAATTGAATGAGAAATATTTGGCAATTAACCGCTACCGTTAGCGCGATCACTGTCGGCCAAGCTTTAAAAAATTTTGTTCAGCCACTTCCTCCGAACAATTTGACAAGACGATACAGTTAATTACAGTTACTAACAATTCGCGTACACCAGACTAGCTTGAACAAAATTAAACAGATTTTGATGTATTCGACGGGTAACTGAATTACGTTGCCCTTGATCCCAAACAATACTTCTTGTCCGCTGAAATAGTAGAACACGCATACGCGAAATTTTCGCGGACACGGTCTTGGTTAGTAAAAATCTAAGATGAGTCATTTCATTTTTCAGCATTTTCCCCCACTGAAGAGCGTTTCAATATATTTAAATTATTGATGCACTGAAAATAGATGTCGGAGAAAACTTCAAATAAGTTTACTTTGTACAATACTTACTCATTGCTGACGATTCCGATAACAGGTCTTGATTTTCCAAATGGCGAGACTGCGGACGCCGTAAGGTGGTTGGTCTCACTGTAGATAAATCTGATATGCTTTCACCGTCTGGACTCGTCCACGCCCGAAGTTCAACTGGCATCACTACTGCAGCGATGAGGTAGGAACAGTAGGAATAGATTCAAACGGTCTCGTTCATTTGACGTATCCCACTTTCTTACGAAGGATATGATTGGATGATGTTGTTTGCGATTCGCTCGTCGACCAGAGTGTGTTGGTGGATCGGGCGGAAGTTAGGACGGGCAGAGTTTAAATGGGTTGGGGTGGTGAGGGAAATGCTAGGAGCGGGGGGAGGAGAGGAGCGCGAAGTCCTAACCATTGTCCGTGAAAAGGGACAATTTTTCTATCAAAATATGAGTGAATTCAGATTTCACCTTCGAAGTAACAAAGTAGTCGCTACAATTCTCCGAGCCTTGCCACACGCTAGGCTGAGATTACTTGAAAAATTTAGATCAGGCGAATTTCTGAAAGACACGAAGGATATTACTTTGACCCCGCAATGTATCTCTAGAACTGATAGAAGCGACAAAATAAGAGACTGCCGAACTGATAGTTACCAAAATTACTTCATTCCACGCACCATTAGTGATTATAACAATTACAGCGCAACAACAGCACGGGATACCTACAATTCACCTCTGTCCCCCCCTCATTTTCCATATTCCCTCTCTTTCATGGCTGGTGTCCGAACACCCCCTGCCACATGCCTCTGCGGCGGCTCGTAGGGTGGTATGTAGATGTAATCTTTACAAAGATATTAGCGAAGAAAAAGTTCCCGCCCGCCGTAAGTGTAAATTAAGCGGGGATGTTTGGAACAACGCGTAGTAGTGAATACCTATAATAGAGAACATGCCCGTTTTTTTCTGCACTGATACCTGTGAAAATAGATTTCGAAGTAAAATTCAAAGAAGGTTTATTTGTACAAAACTTACTCATAGCTGAAGTGTCCGTAAACAGGACTTCACTCTCCAAATGGCGAGACTACTGACGCCGTAAAGAGGTTGGTCACATCACAGAGGTTGATCACATAGGAGGAAAACCCTGAGAGGCTTTTTCCGTCTGGACTCGACATTACCTTTTATCGCTCCAAGCTCGGAGCCAAACGACCAGCAGGGACACGGGTGCTTTCACATATATAGTCGTGTGTTGCACCCAGTTGATTTTTCAATGCAGTACGCTAATTTCCAGGGAAATGGCGTGCATATTGCACACGAATTTAAACAGCATACTTCGCATCGATTCAGTGAGCTGAAAGCTTAGAAATGCTGGAAACATTCGTGTCATTGTTTCTATCTGTTCATCTGATACATATGCGTAACTCATCAAACATCTACTTAGGCTACCAAAGAAAACTTATAACGTTCGACAGAATTGAATGCGATGGTAGTCAATACGGTAACACGCTGGACTAGCAACCCAAAGGTTTCATTTCACCTAGTGCTTGGATTTCCTGTGGCTCCTAAATCGAAATACTACTATCACGGTGTACTAGTTCCGGAATGATTCTTAAAAATAGTGTCACCTACCTAGAGATTCGACGAGTACTTTGGGAGTCAATGACACGCCTTCAAACGCGCACGCAAATCATCTACATCCACGAACTACCAAACCTATCAGTTTATCGACCTGCCTACCAGTTTATCGACACTATCCATCGCAACTTTTGTCGTTTCTTACTTCCCGCGGAAAAAATTACATTTAAAAGCTATCGGTTCAGCAATATCTTTCCTTTCTCCTATTTGTGTGAGCGAACCGAACGTCTCTACTAAAATACGCTGGTGTTTCCCAAGTAACAGTCTGCTTCAAACTTACTTACAAAATTGAACCTATTTTTTGCTCTTCGGTCTATCTTAACAGAATAATTGTCGGTCATGAGCGAAGAGAGAAAATATTTACAGAGAGCTAGCATGGTGTTATGAAGCAGAGAGGGGGCGAGATAAATTATTTGTCTAGAGCTTTTCACTGGTGGTACTACCCATTCTGATATTTTTATTATTTCTATCCCATCGCAAATAAAACAATGCCCACGTCACCTCGAGGCTTTTGAGGTCACGTTTATGTTTTTTCCCGAGCTTCGAAACGATTCTTTTTGCATTCGCTGATTCAAGAAGATTCCTTGCTATCGGGGAGGTCTGTGGAAAGGGACTTTTCCCTAGCCCATTGCCGTAATCTCGTTAAGCCATAACGTGCGATCTGGCACGCTCCATCATCAAGGTATCACTGGTATTTTTACAGCTTATACAACGAAACAACGAGAGAGAAATGGCGCATTGTTGTCGCCACATCGACGCGGTAGACGTCGATCTCGATACCCATTCTCCACAATAGAATGGTAGTATATGGCAACAAGGTCTCCATTTGACTCAAAGTTTGGAAAGTCGATCCAAAAAAAGGCATGCTATCTTCACCGTAAACAGCCATCGCCGCGAGTGTTTTGGAGAGGTATTAGGTACTATGGTTTTCAAAAGTCTCGGTGCATCCACTTTGCCCCATTCTACAAACCGTAGAATGGGGCATGGCCGGAAAGGTTTTGAAAATTGGCACCACCTGCGGACTGCGTCTTTTGCTGGGCTAGCTTCACTTGTCGTGAGAAGACGGTGGGGTATGAGGTACCGACGAAAGAATCGACGGGGACGGAGTAAAACACGGGAGAGGAAAACCCCATCGGAATGCACCGAAGGTTATTCGCGCTCATGCGATTGCGACGCGACGATGAGGCCTCCGACTTGTGTGATTTTCGCTTTCGAAATTCACATTTGTGCTCACGAGTGACCCACTCTGTAAAAGCGGCACGGTAGCCGCGTGGTTAAGACTGCCTCGAAAGGCGAATTTGTAACATTCCCAGGTTCGATGCTCAGTCGTTGTCTTTTTTGGCACTCAAGTAATTTAAATATGACTGTGAAAATGAACCTCCAGTACAGTCTCATTACATCAACGCACCCGGTACCGTTTATTATATTACAGGAATTCAATAATGATGCAGGGAAACCTAATACTAAATTAGAATCCATGAATCCTTATTTCTCCTTAAGCCAATCTATTCACAGTGAATAAATACTTACACGTCTCATTAGCTGAATATTTTTGGTCTAACATTGAGTATGGCAAAATCTCCCGAGAGGTAAGATCCCTATGCTCGAAACAAATCTCTCGTTCTACCACCAGGATATCAAGTCACACTCTAGGTATGATATTTTTGGTGATCCGCGAGTGATACGTATCATCGAAATGTCTTAGGTAGGCCTCTTATTCAAACTCCTAGTGCTCAAAGAAATAATATGCTGTGAAAAACAGTATTTTGATGCTATAGAAAGATGGTTTCTCAGGGTGTACGAGCGAAAGTAAATCATACGGCTCGGGCCGAAAAAAGTATCCAGTTATTTATTTACCGTATTCTTCTGACGATTATTGTGTTCTGGATATATTGAGTAGCGTAGCCAGGGGGGTGGGGGTGAATGCCCCCCCCCCCCCGGGCCCCTATGTTCTGCAAGGCTGCATTTTGCTAACGCTTGCATGAATTTGCCACAAGCTTTTTGGGACCTCACCATATTTTCTGACGAGAAAACATTCAGGAGTGATTGCAGCGGCCGAATACACTTATGGCGTCCTCGTAATACACGGTTAAGTTTTCCGTTTGCATATGCTTCATCTTGAATTGATTCAGGCCTTAATCTGAATTACCTTAATCAACGCCTTCCTCTGTTTCTGTTGATATTTCCCTCAATCATAAAGTGTTTAAGTGTTAGAGGAATAAAGTTAGTTATTAGTGATAAATGCATAGATTTTTAGCACTTAGAAGTGCGTCGGTAAACTGCTACGAAGAGAGGTCAAACTGATAATTGATTTTTAAAGCAAATCATTGACGTTGAAAATTATCCGATCTCATTTAGACTAATGTTACGCAGCAGAAGACAATAGCTTAGTTTAAAACTTCCAAATTTTGCCATTTTACACACATATATATATGTAAAATATAATGTTTCTTAATGTATCTTCGATGAATTTTGTCTTTATAGATACGAATCCAGCCATATTTTGAGAACAATAACATCTGGGCGTGTTACTGCAAGCTTTTGGGGGGAAATGACCGCTTCTGGTCCTGGACCATTAGTGAGGATGTCGACTCGAATGAACGCGCTGGAGTACGTTAACGTATTAGAAGATAATCTGATACCGTTCTCAAAAGAGGTTGCCTGGACGGGGAATCGAATTTTGGACAGAACAACTGTCCTTTACATACGGTCAGAGCCGTGGAGGACTTTTTTGTCGAAATAAACAATTAGTGGTGTTACCTTGGCCGGCATGTTCACCAGATTTAAATTCCATCGAAAACCTGTGGGGACTTATCAGCGTCGTAGCTAGGGTCATGAGTGCCCCTGGCAAGATTTGAATTTTGCGCCCCCCAAGACTTATTTTCTAGGAAGAGAAACAACACTATAACTTTGAAAGTGTAATTTAAATTTTGTATACATTTAAGCATAAAATTAGTTATTACTATTATGAAGGAAGGGAAATAATAAAATACGAGTTCATTCATCTAGACATTATAAAATATCTTAAAAGTTTACTTTTCTGGCTTTTTTTGTGGCCAATTTGACAATAATATCGTCTATATTAATGGTTTTTTGCAATTTCATACTCAATCAATAGTATAGCGCAATTACTCAAACGATCTTGAGCAATCTGCGATCGTAAATATTTTTATATTAATTTTTATTTGCTGAAAGATCTTTCAGAGCTGGCAGAAGTCACAGGTAACGTCAATGCTAGGCAAAGTGCAATCCCTATATTGGGATAACTTGCGACTAAGCCATATTCTTCACGGCAATTAAGACGTGCAATATAATCTCCATTTTTTAAATCAGGTAAAAATGCAATCAGGCAATTTTGTTTGGTATTTGTACCTTTCAATTTCTAAACACAACTCGTTGGCATTTAAATCATCTTTGTATTTTAATGCGAGATCCGCTACGGATTTCTTTAGTTCTTCAGTGGAGGTTTCATGCAGCAAAAGTCCTGTTAGGTGACCAAAATCAGAAGCTACGGCAGCTAAACTTTGAAATCTCCATCCCATTTGCTGAATAAGTGGGTCTAGTGCACAGTAAAGCTGAATTTTATATTTTTGAAGAGGATTCTTTATGGCCGCATTCTTGGCCCTTTCATCGAACATTGTATTAACCTTTCGTTTACTCTATTTAGAAAGTTATGGTTCTATCGACAGCTCGTTTGTTAGATTAATTGCTGAATCAATACACAGCTATTGGGCTTCTTCTGAAATAATTCAAAAATCCACAAGGCCCTGCAAGTGTTTTGATGCAGCCTCAATGGAAACAGTTTTTTCCTGTAAAATGATATAAAGGTTCTCAATACTTCTAAGAGGATATCCCCATACGACCACAATACAAATAAATACGAATTTTATAATTTTTAAAATAATTTTAGCTAAATATACAAGCTATATGTCCTCCATTCATCAGTTACTTCTGCAATGGTATGTAATGTTTTCATTATTTGCGGTAGTTGAGTATGCAATGCGTGATTGAATTATAATTTGATGACCATCTCGTATCAGAATGACCCTTCAAAGTAAATTTTAAATTTGATAAAGCTTGCCAACGTTCAATCGATCCGGAAAAATAATTAAAAATATTTTGCACTGTGTCGAAAAACTTAGTCATTTCTAGTGTTACAAAAGATGTATGCACTCCAACTAAATTTATTTAGTAAGCTCGACTAGTTAAAAATCTGGCAGGTTCATTCAGGTGTAAGATTCGCGCTTGAACACCTTGATATTTACCCGCCATATTTTACCCCTTATATTTAGGGTCTGGTACAAATTTTAAGTGTTAAGTTAGGGGCGCCACGCCGTTTCTAATCTGTTTTTTTCCCCCGGAGTCGATTAGAAACGGCCAGTTGTAATCAAGTGTAAGTTTTTTTATGTGAGGTAAAATCATGTACTAATATTTTGTGCGTGTGCCCCAGCGGCCCGCAGGCTGTGGGCCTGCAAAGTGCGCCCCCTTGAGGGTTGCGCCCCTAGCTACAACGCTGGGACTTATGGTTCAGGAGTGGAAATAGGTAAAAACAAAATCTGTGGATGCATTAGAAGCCCATGTCCAGGAGTTATGGGACACTTTCCACAAACGGCCTCAAATATGCGAAAACTTAGTCGCATCAGAGAATCGCCGGTTACAGGAAGTGGTGGATTCAGGGGGTTGACGAAACAAATTATAAAAAATCTAAAAAATTTCATGTTTATTTTTTCACCCCTTTCCTCGCGGCTGCATACAGAGACAAAGACGAATCACAGTCCGTTGCAGCTAATAAACAATTGGTAGAATTATGTCAGCACAAATATTATCACTGTCATATTTTGCCGATCATATTATTTTCACTAACAACATCCACTCATTTCCGAAGAAATGAAGAAAATATGAACTTTGGAAGCTAGTCTGGTGGTGTGACTATTGAATAAATAGTGTAACGACAGAAAGAAGCAAGGATTAACAATTCCCTTTTTGAATTCTCTTATCCTTTCCCAGCCCAGAAATGCATACCTCGCTGAAATTACCCTAGAAAGGGTTAACAGAGAAAGGTGACTCCGGTTTTCGAAAAACTATGCCGCATCCAATGGCATTTTAAAATAATATATTCAGTGGCGTAGCCAGGTTTCGGGTCTAGGGTGCACCGGGGGGAGGGGGGGGGGGTTTAGGGGGCTCCGACTCATAAATTTCAGCAGTTTATTAAACATACTGTTACATACTTGAACTGTATTATTTTTTCCGTAACATACTTTCCAACTTGTAGACCTTGTAGAATTTATTGTTGATGATGAAGTTATTAAATTAATATACGCACGTATTTGGGACTTTAGGGCGGTAACATTCACATACTTAGGGTAGCCAGAACATAGGGAACGGGGGGGGGGCATTCGCCCCCCTGCTCCCCCCTGGCTACGCTACTCAATATATCCAGAACACAATAATCGTCAGAAGAATACGGTAAATAAATAACTGGATACTTTTTTCGGCCCGAGCCGTATGATTTACTTTCGCTCGTACACCCTGAGAAACCATCTTTCTATAGCATCAAAATACTGTTTTTCACAGCATATTATTTCTTTGAGCACTAGGAGTTTGAATAAGAGGCCTACCTAAGACATTTCGATGATACGTATCACTCGCGGATCACCAAAAATATCATACCTAGAATGTGACTTGATATCCTGGTGGTAGAACGAGAGATTTGTTTCGAGCATAGGGATCTTACCTCTCGGGAGATTTTGCCATACTCAATGTTAGACCAAAAATATTCAGCTAATGAGACGTGTAAGTATTTATTCACTGTGAATAGATTGGCTTAAGGAGAAATAAGGATTCATGGATTCTAATTTAGTATTAGGTTTCCCTGCATCATTATTGAATTCCTGTAATATAATAAACGGTACCGGGTGCGTTGATGTAATGAGACTGTACTGGAGGTTCATTTTCACAGTCATATTTAAATTACTTGAGTGCCAAAAAAGACAACGACTGAGCATCGAACCTGGGAATGTTACAAATTCGCCTTTCGAGGCAGTCTTAACCACGCGGCTACCGTGCCGCTTTTACAGAGTGGGTCACTCGTGAGCACAAATGTGAATTTCGAAAGCGAAAATCACACAAGTCGGAGGCCTCATCGTCGCGTCGCAATCGCATGAGCGCGAATAACCTTCGGTGCATTCCGATGGGGTTTTCCTCTCCCGTGTTTTACTCCGTCCCCGTCGATTCTTTCGTCGGTACCTCATACCCCACCGTCTTCTCACGACAAGTGAAGCTAGCCCAGCAAAAGACGCAGTCCGCAGGTGGTGCCAATTTTCAAAACCTTTCCGGCCATGCCCCATTCTACGGTTTGTAGAATGGGGCAAAGTGGATGCACCAAGACTTTTGAAAACCATAGTACCTTACTGTGGATCGACGGGAGGGGTTGGGGCAAGAGGTATTTGATTTGACTTAGGAGGAAGCGTAAGCATGGATGGGATGACGATAACACAAATTCCTCTTGGGTCAAGGTAGGGTGACCATGACGTCCGGATTTCGCCGGATATGTCCTGCTTTTTTATTAATATGCTAGTGTCCGGTCGGCTTTTTACGATATCGCCACATTGTCCGGCTTTCAGTCTTCCAAAAAGATTATGCACCAAATGCTGAAATATAGCATATAAGATAACATCCGAGGGCAACAGTATTATTTTGTTTCTGTCTTTATATGGAAAATATGCATTTTAAAGGGAATTTTGCTGTTTGTAAAAAGTTGAGTTTCGGTCCTGCTTCCTGTTCACTGCCACAACGCTCGCAACAGAGTCTGACTGGTCTGGCGTTTAGATCAATTTCCGCTCCATCCTCTAGTTTACGTAATATTGTTTTAACCCGAGAAAGCACGCGCTTTTTTGTTCCACGAGAACACGCAGGGCAGGGAAAAGACCGAAGGGAGGACTGCAATGAGACAGGCATTACTAAATAATTCAAGAGAATCGTTATTAGACACTTTTGGCAAAAATAAATGTTTGACTTACAAAATATATAGAACTTGAAGTAACAAGGTTGCAAAATGTTTCATGGAGGACATAAAAAAGCATCATTTTCTGATTTTCAGTGCGATGCATTTTTGGTAAGGAGGCTTCCGCGGTTATTTTATGAATTTCTTTTATTCGGGTTTCTCTCGCGTTGATTCATTTTATGGACATCCGTTTCACTTGCATTCCAGCTAGCGTCGTCAGGTCCTGAACGCGGGAGAAACCCGAATAAAAGAAAAGCGATGCATTTTTATTTATTCATCTTCTCTATTGGCATTTTGGTCACATGATATACAAGTAAAAAGCAAATGAAAAGGAATTTAATGTGTTGTCAAGCTTTTTTCTTTCAAATGTCCTGATTTCGAAAACTTTGATCTGGTCACCCTATGTCAAGGGACTTCACCGCAGTGGCGGATAGATATGGGGGGCGCGCCCTTGCGGGGCCGCCCGCGCCGCCCCCGCCAATCAGCCCGCACGTTATTCATTCGTGTCTTTCGTCAGTCGACTCTGAGTCGAGTTATCGAGTAGTTGTACTTTCTTATGTAGCACGCGCGCGCGTCATCGTATTTTATACGTTTCTGTCTGGCACATAGATAGCTAACCTACGAGAAAAGTCGCGGCCATTCTAGTGATCTCGATCCGTTATTCAGTCTGGCATTTGTTCGAGAAAAGTCGCGAATATTCTACTGTTTGTATTTGTTCACACTCCTTAAAAGTCTGGAAGCGAACATTCTGGCACCGAATGTTCTCGAAACAACCGAACCACATATATAAGGGAAGCATAGTCGCTGTCAGGCAGTCAGTTTGAAAGCTACAGTCGTCGCGATAACTTGCGCCCCGCCTAGAGTTTATTCTGTATCCGCCACTGCTTCACCGGTGGAAGATTCAAGTGGGATTTGTAATGTTGATCTCCTGGGAACGTTCAAGAAATCTTAGGAGAGAACAACGGCGAAGGATAATTCACAAGGTGGTGGAATAGGTCAGGACGGAGCTCACCTCGTGCTTGTGAGTAAGCCAGAGAGGCTTACAGCTGTCGCCGAAGCCAATTGCTACGTCACGGAGGGAGTTAACCTAATGGAAAGGTCAATGAGAAGGAATGGAGGGGAAGGTGGCGGCGGGCGAGTGAGGGGAGAAGTATTTAAAAATAATAATTTCCTTTGAAAGGTTGCACGCCTCTTCGTGGGCCTCCGGGGGGGAGCAATTTTATTTAGTGTTCATTTTTTGAATTTGCACTTTGCTTAAGTATTACATTATAATAGAAATGCGATTCTTTAGGGAACATTTTCATGCTATTGCTTATAATTATTATGTTCTTGAGGTTCCCTTGTCTCTTTCGTGGGTTTTCATTTAAAGGAATAGACACGTGTGATTTGTTCGTCTCTTTATTCTCGCCATGACACCACACAATCATAACCAAAGAACATCCAACCAAAAGAAGGCGGTGTATGACAATTTCGTCGGCCATGCGTATGGCGCGCACATTTGTATTTGGAATTATCTTAATTCTATTATAATCAGCAATACATGACATCCTCCCCTCACAAAAAAAAATCAAATGGAACAAAAGGATAAGGTTACAAATCAAGACGGTTCGGAGGATGAATAAGACGAGTAGTACGCCGTATCATAGGGCGGACAGGTGTTATGGGGGATGATGTAAGATCCGAAGTTAGTGGAGAAGGACGGATCTGAGGAGTGGCAGGAGTATCCGGACGGATAACAGGTGAAGAAGGGTGGCTATTGGGAGTATGGACAGGGTCTGGTCTTACGTCCAGTACGGTAGGTAAGGGCTGTGGTTCTATTGGAGGAGTTACAGGAGTAACTGGCAATGGGATCAGAGGTAGTGGAAGGTGAGGTTGAGCAGGAACATTTTGAGGAATTTCAGGAGGCGGCTGAATAATAGGAACCTTATGAGCATCTACATGCAAATTCATTTGGTTAGGGCTACATTGAATTATTGTGTCTTTACATTTAACATAGTAAGTAGAGGGTCCAACTACCTGAGTTAGAATTCCTTCATTGGGTGTTTCACCTTTTTGTCGACGAACCCATACAATATCACCAACACTGAACAATAATCCTTTAGGTTCATACGAGTGAGGTTCTGGAGGTTTCAAACAAGTCAATAAAGTACGAGGTTCAAACCTCAACATCATGCTAGCAGGAGTCACAGCAGTGACAGTACATGGTGTTGTTCGGATACCACAAAGAAAATTTAACAATCTTTGTTCTAGTGGTTTGTTGCCTGGAGTCAGAAATATTTTAGTTACAGCATGTTTTACAGTTTGAACCCATCGCTCAGCAGCACCATTACTTTGAGGATGGTAAGGTGGACTGTGAGTGACTCTAATATTATTATTAGTACAGTACATCAAATATTCAACTGAGTCAAAGGGGGGGCCATTGTCTGACACTATTTCTAATGGCAATCCAAAGATAGAGAACACATTTCTTAGTCTGCTAATAACAGCTTCTGCATTAGTGTAAGACATCAGGCAAACCTCAAGCCATTTGGAATAGCTGTCAACAATGAGAAGGTACACTGATTTACTAAAGTAAAAGAAATCCACATGGATACGAGTCCAAGGGTGATTGGTATTGGACCAAGGAAGAGTCTGCGTAGTGGCAGGCTTCCAATTGACTTTAGCACATGGTTCACATTGAGCTACATGATCCTCAATATCATTGTTTATGCGAGGCCACCATACTGTTTGGCGAGCTCGAAGTTTCATTCTTACAATGCCTGGATGTGCATCGTGAAGGAGGGCTAAAACTTTGCATCTAAGAATTTGAGGAATGACCACTCTATTTCCAATTTTCTCCACTACATGATCTTTACACGGTAATCGTGACATTGCATCAGCTGCACCCATGTCTTCTGACTTCCTATACTCAATCTTATAGGTATGAGCACTCAACAAAATACTCCATCTTTGAATACGATGGGCAGCAATTTGGGGTAAATCTCTATTTGGATGGAAAAGTACCTTAAGGGGTTGATTATCCGTGACCCAGGTCCATGCACGACCATATATGAATTTATGAAATTTTGTAATTGCAAAAATAAGAGCTAAGGCTTCTCGCTCAATTTGTGAATATTTCTTCTGGGCCACAGTCAGGGTACTAGAGGCAAACATTATAGGTTTCTCAATTATCTTATTTGTCTGAGGGTCAATCACTCTGTGAGACATAACAGCACCTATACCATAAGGGGATGCATCTGTGCATATAATTACAGGTAAGGTAGGGTCGTACAATGCAAGATTGTCATAACTTACTAATTTCTCCTTACTGAATTGAAAGGCCTTTTCACATTGTTCATCCCACACAAAGGGAGTATTCTTCTCAGTGAGTTTAGTTAAAGGGTACAAATCCTTAGACATATTAGGCATATAGTCTCTGTAGAAATTTAACATTCCTAAATAAGAGCGAACTTCTGATACATTAGTAGGCTGCTTGGATTCTAAAATGGGTTTTAATCTTTTATCCAACATGTGAATACCATTTTGATCAATTTGATGACCTAGATATTCAATTTGGTCTTTCAAAAACATACATTTCCCTAGGTTTACTCGAACATTATGATCATTCAGTCTCCTTAACACTTCATGCAATCTATTTCTACATTCTACATAGCTGGTCCCACTTACAAGAACATCATCAATGTAACATACCACACCACTTATACCTTGCAGGATTTGGTCCATAATACTTTGGAAGATAGCTGGGGCACTAGCAACTCCATACATAAGTCTTGTAGGGCGTAACAAACCAATTGGGGTGTTCATAGTCAGGCATTCTTGTGACATTTCATCTATCTCTAACTGGAGGTAAGCCTCAGATAGATCTAAAACACAAAAACATTTAGCATTTGTAAGTGATGCAAAAATATCCTTAGGTCTAGGCAAAGGATAAAAATCAATGTGAAGATTAGGGTTTAATGTTTTCTTGTAATCCACACATGTTCGATAAGTACCAGGTGTGGGTTTAGGTACAGGCCAAATGGAAGAAGCCCAGTCGGATCTACTAACAGGTATATAGCGTCCATTCTGTATTCCAGCTCTCAAATCATTTATGATGGTGGGTCGGATTCCATATGGGATCTCATATAATTTTTGAAATCTAGGCGTAGCATTCTCCTTAAGGACCAAGTGAGCCTTAAATCCTTTAATACTTGAGGTAGTATCCTTGCAGAAAACCTTGGGATACATTGTAACTAGCCTACCTACCTCAAAGGAATCATCTTTGGCTTTTGACATAGTTGTAGCATTACCAACTAAATTACACTGACTTGTGGAATTGGTTACATACATAACAACTCTCCATTTGGGCATTAAAAGATCTATCCAATCCCGACCCATTAACGAGCAAAAAGTACGACTAACTTCAACCAACACTAAAGGTAACCACAAAGGTTCATTTCCATTTTTCACCTTTACATATGCATTACCAACAATATTTATAGGGAATCCTTGAACTGATTTCAACTTGAGGTGATCTGCAGGGCCATATGATGCCGTAGGAAATAACTCATGAAATTGACCAACAGTCATCAAACTTAGACCAGAACCTGTATCAACTTCCATGGCTACCTGTTGATCGTTAATTGAAACATTTACCAATTGAGGTGGATGTGAAGAAGGCACTGTAATTTGTTTTCCTTCCTCTACATCGACATTCACCATTTGACCTATGTAGTTAACCTCACAATTAGCACTGTTGTTATTGTTGTCATCATTTTTCCTGTAAACAGAGTCGTTAAGAAGGTCCACACAGATATCATGAGCATTTGACATTTCTCCATTTTCAATATCCTCTAAGTCTAAACACAATTCTTTGGCATACTGTTCATCATCAAAATCATAGGAGTTAACATTTTGGTAAATAGTAACATAATTGTCTGCAACATAACCTATGTATGTATTTTCTTCATTGTTATTGAAAACAAAATCAGGATAACTTTCGGGAACTTGCACATAAATATTTGACTCAACATTTCCTGATATACTTGCTACCTGTCCATCATGAGAATCAATATTTCCATTACTTACATTATGTCCTTCACTTTCATGATTTTCACTGGATACATAATGATTTCCATAAGTGTTGTCACGGTGATAACTAGATATATGACCATACTTATGACACACATAACACTCTGCATTGATGGCCCAACATGCATCAGGAGCATGTTGTGGGTCACCACACCTCCAACATCCATCTTTGCTGCTGGCAGTTGTGGTTGCCGATCTCGCTTGATGACCGTAAGAGCCTCTACGGCCCCAACGATGCGACCCACTGCGACTGGAGGAGCCACCTCGCTCCCCTCTCGATCCTCGCCCTTGGCTGCGACCTCTCGATCCTCCGCGGGAAGCATGGATCTTGTTGATGGAAGAAGGCGATGACGTCATATTAAGTTGCGAATACTGTCCAGTCAAAGCTTTAATTTGATTTTCCACAGTTTCTTCTCGGCGTGCGAGTACACAGGCATCACCATACGTGAGATCAGGCTGGCGTAATAATGTTCGCTGAATTTGCGGGGAAAGTAAGCCAGAGATGAGCCGATCCTTCAAAGCTCGATTGTGGTAGTCACCAAAGTCACACTTAGTACTCTGTTCATTTAGGCGTGTAATAAAACTTTGAATACTTTCACTGGGTTTTTGAGTCAACCGATGAAATACTACACTTTCCACAGAATGTAGGCTGGGGGATTCAAAAGTAGCCTTCAGACCTTGCTTAAGCTGTGCAAGGGTCTGCGTCGCCAAATCTGCAGGAAATAGCTGGCGTCGGAGCACTTCGACATGGGTCCCAAGTGCAGTTATGAGGAGTCCTCTCCGACGAGGAAGTTGTGCTGCCTCCTCGGTAATCTTATTCAAGACACAGAACTGCTCAAATCGAAACCAGAAAGTGTCCACTGATTCACTGGCGGGGTCAAAATCCTTCAAAGAGCCGAAAAACGCCATTGTCCGCTCGGTCCACCCGTCGGTAACAGGCTATATGTCCACAAAAAAAAATGTTGTCACACACGTGCCTATTTTGAGTAAACACGTCCCTCCACGGTCGGTGAATTACCAAATCTCGTCATCCTCGTCGCCACTATTATGTTCTTGAGGTTCCCTTGTCTCTTTCGTGGGTTTTCATTTAAAGGAATAGACACGTGTGATTTGTTCGTCTCTTTATTCTCGCCATGACACCACACAATCATAACCAAAGAACATCCAACCAAAAGAAGGCGGTGCATGACAATTTCGTCGGCCATGCGTATGGCGCGCACATTTGTATTTGGAATTATCTTAATTCTATTATAATCAGCAATACATGACAATAATAATAAAATGTTTTATCGCATGAATACCTATTGAAAGGTATGCATTCATGCAACGCTGTATACATTGTAATCTGGGGCCTCCAATTCATCGGTTGCCCCGGGCCTCTACAACCTTTAACATGTGTATGGCCCCGGGCATCATCATCTTCCGTTCCATATGCCATGGCTATCCAGCCCGTGGCGTTGACAGCACGACAGTTGGTAGTGCTGGAGGAAAAGCTTATTTTGTGTGCGATCAGATATTCCAACATCTGCCAAAGAGGATGTAGAAAGCGAAGTTGATTGAGGAGAAGATATTAGTGATCCTTCTGATATTTTTTTGCATAATAGATTGCGATAAGCTGTCATCTTGATATAAATGAAAATTTGACATCGGCGTACATCGTTAAGGAAATGTAAACATTTGCTGGAAGAGAAAGATATTTATAAATATTCGGGACTCACTGAGAGTTATAAAACGGCATCCATGTAGCTAGTGGCGAGTCTTAACTGCTTCAGTTTGCCGTCAGTGTGTGTGGTGTAACGGAACGCATAGAAGCAGGGAGTTCACCCATTACGTAACAAGAAGTCGCCATGTTTTCGTTTCATCTCATTATTGAGTTTATTTTTCTCAAAGCTATTTTCCAGCAAATCATTATATTTACGGCCCCAGTGCCGCCCGTAGCTAATCCGGAAATCTTTAATAAAGATTGGAGTGGCACAAAGCATATTAAGAGAACCCTATCTTTATTTGGCGAGTCAAATAATTCTATTAGACTGAAAATAGTTACTATTGCAAAAGTTGTACTAATAATATAAAAGGAGAGACCAAAATATTGAAGCCGGTGTAAAAATTAACATAGTATTAAGAAGAAAAGGATTATCACTTCCAACATTTCCTTTATAACTTCATTATAACAAATCACTCATACAGATTAACACAATAGTATTTGTCATCATGTACACTTATTATTGCTTTAAACAAACATTTTCATATGATTTTAAATGCAAATTACTTAATATTGTTATTTTTACATAAAATAAAATAATGATAATTACACACACCAAATTATTCGGGCAAAGAAGGTTTAAACTGCTGAATGAATTGCACGACAAACTAAAGTGATTCTGTGGAACAATAATGCAACAAAGTTCCACAGTACAGACTCAAGTTACATTTTTCCAGCAGCCCTTGCTTTCAAGTCCCAGATGACTATTTGCCCATCCAGGGCACTGGTGCTGATCTTCCCCACATCATGCAGTGTTCCAGAGTGAATGCGGAGACAAGTGATGGCATTCTGGTGTAGAGTATCCAGAGTGGTATCATTGGTCTCCACTCTCGCCTGTCTATCAAGGCTCTGGAACTTCCTCATGGCACTGGCCAATGAAAAAGGGAGTATTAGTCCAAGAGAAGCTATTTCCATCCGATATCTCATTCAGAACAAATAGCACGCACATAGGTGACCAAAGTATCCACAGCAAGGCATAGATTCATTTTTCAGCCTTGATGGGTATCAATGATAAATGGAATGAAGTTCCTATTACATATTTAGAGAAAACAATGAGGACAAAGTATGTATTGCATTACTGAACATATTATCTGAGTGTATAAAGCAATGCATGAGTGTAAGAAAAACCAAAGAGGTATGTAAGGATAGGGTATTACATTGAATTAATCCACTGGTTGAAGGTAGGTTTTATTGAAAGTCAGAGAAAATCCTCCAGATTTTTACATGGTCAGGGCCCTATCTACCTCTAGTATTTTTTTCTTCAACTCTGCGTATGTCCTACCCTTCCTCATGTCATCCATAAAACATATCCTCTTTCATCCCCTCACCCACCTGCCCAACATCCTTCCCTCTATCATGGCCTTGAGCAACCCATCACCCCTGATTAGCTCTTCCAGCCTCCTACCCTGCCTCCCCCTTATCTCATTCAGAAGTTTCCTCTCCTTGCCAACCATGTCAAGCACTTGCTCATTTGTCTTCCTTTCTATCCACCAACTTCTTCAACATTATCAACTTCCCCACATTCCTCCACACCAACATCTCCAGCACCTGCAGCCTATTCTCATCACCAGAAAAGTTAAAATGGCAGGAAGAGGGTGGAGAAGGTGGACGAAGATGACTGAGGTCATGGTATCTTTAGAAGGGGATTCGAGAGGGCAGTAAATAAGTTTAATAAAAACAAAGTAACTGGAGCAGACAATACAAATGGAGAAATTATAGACAGTTAATGGTTCTGCTGAAGAAATCCTCTTTTAGATAATCAAAGACAGATAAAGCAGTGGAAAGATACGAGAGGATTTGAGTTGAGTGTAACGGCTGATCAACCAAAGAAAATAAAAATTTGAGATGTCAAGATGAGCATCAACAGTACGCTTGCAATCACATGCATCCAAAATATACAAAAATGTGAATAATCAGCCAACAGGTAGAAGGAAAAATATTAAGAAAAAACTTTGACAGCCAATTTGGATTCAGGAAGAAAAGTGGAACCAGAGAGCTTTGTCAATCAGCCTTACTTATGAGGGTGAGTTGAAAAGTTCTCCGCCATGCACAGAGATGGAGTTAGTATCGATGAAATTTTTGTTTTATCTTTGTACAGGTTTTTTAACAATATAAGTCAAGTTTCAACTTGATCTTCTAGATAGTCTCGTTTACACGGCTTTTCGAAATAGACGAGTTGTGTGTATTTCGCTCAAATGGATAAACTGGAGTATCGTGCTGTCATAAAATTCTTCATTTTGGACGGTTTATCGCCAACGGAAATTCATCCAAAGTTGGTGAACGTTTAAAAGGAGTCTGCTCCTTCACTTTCAACAGTTAAAAAATGGGCGGGAGAATTTAAACGTTGCTGAAACTTCTCTTGAAGATGATCTACGTTGAAGGACGTCCCAAAACTGTAACCACAAATTAATACATTGAGATAGTGCACAATATGGTATTGGACGATTGGCGATTAAGGTTCATGAAATAGCTGATGCCATAGGCATATCAGAGGAAGGAGTGCGATACATTTTACATGAAGAATTAAATATGAAAAAGCTTTGTGCGAGATGGGTGTTGCATTTGCTGAATGCTGACCATAAACAAGTGTGAAAACAAATTTCTCAGCAATGTTTGGACCGTTTTCAAAAGAATCAAACTGATTTTTTGAGCCGATTTGTAATTGTCAATGAGACGTAGGTCCACCACTACACACCTGAAACTAGACATCAATCGAAGCAGCGGGTGGAAGCCGTCGGACCTGCCACAAAAAAGGCGAAGTCGATTTCATCTGCTGGAAAGTTGATGGCCAGTGTTTTCTGGGATGCAAAAGGGATTTTTCTTATTGATTACCTTGTAAAGGGTGAAACAGTAAATGGCGAATACTACGCAAGTCTTCTGAACCACTTGGATGAGAAAATACGTGAGAAGAGGCCAGGATTGCAAAAGAAGAAAATCATCTTTCACCAGGACAATGCACCTGCCCACAAAGGTGCTTTGGCAATGGGAAAACTGAGGGATTTGAAGTATGAACTGTTGGAACATCCACCCTATTCACCAGATTTAGCACCTTCTGACTTCCACCTATTCCCACATCTAAAAAAAATTGTGGCCGGAAAACGTTTTTGAGTCCAATGAAGATGTTATGGCAGCCGTAGATGGTTGTTTAGCAGACCTTCCTGAATCTCACTTCCGTCACGGAATTTAATCATTGGTAAAACGTTGGACAAAGTGCATTGACCTAAAGGGGGACTATGTAGACAAATAAATGCATTTTTTATCTAAATATAACAGTCTTTCATTGCCAGGCTGAGAACTTTTCACCTCGCCCTCATTTTATGTGTATGTAATGTCAAAGTAAAGGTGATATTATTATTATCAATAGGTTATCTACTGATTTAGGTAGGCTTAAATGGAAGTGAGTAAAAATCTTCTGAATTTTAACATCTGCAGGGTTCTAATTACCAACACAATTTCTCTCTTCATCTCACAAGGAGACATTGCGTGACTGATGTTCAGGATCCAAACGAGGCAATTATTTTCTGAAACTATAGAGAGAATGCGGGAAAAGTGTCACGGCTTTCTTCCACATAGGCCCGGGTTCGAGAGAAAAACGCTATTAAAAATCTTCCTCCGTATAAATACTTTACAAGTGCACGCCTCTCTCATCAGAGGTCATAGCCCAGTGGGTTGAGGGACTGAGAAGGTTATCCTCATATGGTGGCTGGAGTTCGATCCCAGGTTGCGGCATTGTTTTTTCTTTTGAATATTTTACGGAATTACTGTAAATTGCCCACTCCCATGCATATACGGCAGTAGCAAGAATTTTTTTTTAATTTTCAGCCTATTCGCTGGATTTTCAATCAACCTCCTTGGGAGACTTTCGAAGCTAATTTTGGGATTTTTGTTCAGCCGAAAAGAGGCTTCACATGCTGACAGACCTAGTATGCTTAGATTTTGAAAATATAAAGATACTTCCAGGAATAGGATGGGCTTTGATTGGTCGTGGGTCTTTCTCAAGGCCGTAAACAATGAACAGATTATTACTTTTTAATTAGCAACGATGTACTCACTTAAAATTTCATAGGAGCCACGTTAGAGGAATGGCTTCTGTAACTCTATTCCTTGTTCAATAGTAAACATGATATAGGTAAAAAAGAGATGGTAACTGTTTCCGAGGTTATGTAAAAAATATTTGCTATGACCTTTTTGCAGAGCTACGTATTATAATGAAGCGAAGCCTGTATCTTGGGGGAGAGGAAGATATTACAGCACAAAAAATATCACGTAATGATAACACTATTTCTTTTCCCATCTCATATTTATTTCAATTGAAGGAATTTTACTTTTCATTCATGGCGTGGAATTGCATACTTTCGGATGGCAAATGTCATTACTTGAGTGTAGCTCCTGGGAAATTTTAAGTGAGTAAATTGTTGCTATTTAACCCTTAAAGTGCCAGCGTTGCTATAGGCGATGCTCGAAAACTCTCCCAAAAGTGCCAGCATCGCCTATAGCGACGCTAAGTTTAGAGTTTTTTTATTCATCGTGAACACAAGTATTCGCAGTAATTTTTTTAATATTTAAGCTTCATAATGTTCTACAAACATAATACTACTCAAATTCACTTTTATAAAACAATTGGCTATTTAAATCTCTTTTAAATACTGTGGTCTCAAGTTCAGTGGCAATTCCACCGCCCTCTTATTTGCTTAGTGTTTTTCTTTGGATTTTTTCATGGGAAAATTCTCATAATTCACGAATATTGCGTGTCAATATCTTTTTCTTTTTGTATTATCTTCTACAAGGATCTCCACAACATTATTTTACGGGTACTGGGAAAAAAAATAGGTAATCAGTCCTGGATACGTAGTGTTTTTGAGACGAATGCTTTCTTCCCGGGCGGGCATTCCCCGCCATCGTATGACTGAGATGATGCCACTCT
Organism: Pyrrhosoma nymphula; assembly: GCA_963573305.1. Taxonomy (NCBI): domain Eukaryota; kingdom Metazoa; phylum Arthropoda; class Insecta; order Odonata; family Coenagrionidae; genus Pyrrhosoma; species Pyrrhosoma nymphula. The sequence goes on along the minus strand of OY754330.1, from coordinate 111,197,574 downwards.
TGAATCTTTTGCAGCACAAAAGATTCTGACAATGAGAGTCACTGCAGGCGTAAACAAAGTTGACACCGGCCTGACCCAGAGAGATTAGGCTACTTTTTTTATGACTCAGAGGGTCTTAGTCATGCCCTTTGGTTGACAATCACATAGGTAGTGATTTCGGTGACGGGCAAAGTAGAGGGTTCCGTTTGGGAGATTTATTTATGACTTGGAGTGTCTGAGCACGGCCATCTGGTCTAAGTCATGCGTTTGAGCTAACAATTACAATGAAAGCTCTTTCGGTGACGGAAAAAGTGGAGGATGCCGTAGAAAGCAGTTGCATTTCGGAAAGAGCAAGAGACGCAAGCTAACTAGGTTTCTTATTTCCTACCGAAATTTGCATGTGATACGAACGAAAGTTTTTTATTTACGACGATAGTTTATTTTATCTATGATGAGTGAAGTGCGGTAAAGAAAGAAAAAGTCGACAAATATTGGTAAAGGTGAGCTTTCATCTCGCCAGTGAAAATGCAATTTTCACCTACTTTCAACAGATGTAACAACATCAAAAGCACCTCACATATTTTGCAAACCTCTTACATTTTACAAATGCACATTCTTTCCTCTACCATTAGGTATCATAGTCAATTTCTCCATATACGTAGCTTTTTCATAAAAAAATCACTGGGTAGACGAAAACTCATCTTTACCTTTTTTTATTTCCTTGTGATATGAACGAAATTTTTTTTAAATAACAGCCAAAGTTTTTTTTTCTCTATGATGAATAAAGTGCGGAAAAGAAAGAAAAATATCTACAATTTGATCTGTAAAATATCAAGTGGCAGTGATTTCCTAATAAGTTCATCTGACTGTAGTGAATCAGTGGAGGAAGAAGACATTAGTGATTCTGAAACTTCATCATCGGAAACCGACGAGAGTGAAGACGACTGGAGTGAAAGAGATGGGGAAGACTGTACCGCGTCAGCAGTATGCCGAAGTTCTAGGTTCGAAGCACGCTCCACTCCATGATTATGCACCAATAGTGTAATTTCGTCTTTTTTTCACCAATACTCTCCTGAGGATAATGGTCACTGAAATAAATAGATATTCAGAGCAGTATCTCCACTCACACAAGATCCTCTCCCCGAATTCAAGAGCAAGACTTTGGAAGCCGGCGACTGTGACAAGAAATGAAAGCATTTATTGCTTGCATTTTGAATATGGGGATAGTAACTAAGCCCAGCATTTCTAGTTACTAGTCCAACAGTAAATGCTTGGAGACATCATGTTCAGAAACATGTTTTCCTGTAACCGATTACAAATTTTGTACAAATGTTTTCCATCCTGTTGTAAATTCGAAAGTTCCCCGTAGTGAGGCCCATGATCTACGTACCAGCCCATTGTGGGCCATGCCAATAAAATACTTAGGCATTACCTACTACATCCCTCACCAGTAACTGTATAAAGATAAACGTTTAGTTGGACCAAATCCTACAGCAGGTTATTGTAGTACGTATCTCAATAAGCGTCATAATCGTTGGGGAATTAGTTTTTGATGATGTGTGACCTGTATCTCACTAAAGCGTAAAGTGTGAAAATTGCTTGCAATCTAAATGCATTATCATGCATAATTTGTTGAATATACATTGTAAATTACTTTTGAGTGGAACGGATCATTGTAAAATCAAAAAAAATGCATGCTATAAGCAGCCGAAGTTTTTCTCTTTCTCTCTTTGTACTTGTAAATTTGACGTGATTTCTGTGCGAATTTGGACACATGATTTTGTTATATTTTCTTTTGATAAAATTCAAATTTGATTATGATAATAGTTTATTTGCTAAGCAAATCTAAAACACTTGCATTTTCAAAAAAATTTGAACAAATCAGTTGTGATCGTAATTTCAGTATACACTCAGTAATTGTTATAAAAATTATAACATTGCATAATTGTTATTAACAATTAATTTATGTTTTCAAAAACTATTCTGATAATTTAGATAGTAAAATTTTAGCTAGTATGTATTCAATATCTGATTACCATTTGTCTGATTTATGATATTCATTTTTCAAAAGTTTGGGGTTGAATCTTGAATGGATCATAAATTTGGCTCTGCTGATAATCATCGATTTAAACAAATAATAGTGAAAATGCAATTGAAAATTTTGGTATTTGATAAAATCAATAAGCATTCTTTGAAAATATGTATAAATCTTAATAAATCGTACATGTAAAATTTTACGACATCGCTTTTAAATAATGGCAATAAAATCTACGATAACAATTACAATGTTTAATTAATTTAATATTTTTTCCATGGATAATAAATTTAAAAAACGGTCAACAATATCATATAGGGATATGTTTCTATACACTGTCCAAATTTGACTAATTTATCATTAAAATTATTCTTTTAAATGACATTTTATTGAAAGTCTGCAATTTTCATGAAATTCCCTTGGCACTTTTAAGACACCTTTATGTAATTTCGGCTGGCACTCAAAGGGTTAAATAGTAATAATCTGATCATTGTTTACGGTCTTGAGAAAGACCCACGACCAATAGAAGCCCATCCTATTCATGGAAGTATCTTTGTATTTTCAAAATCTAAACATATAAGGTCTGCCAGCATGTGTAGTCTCTTTTCGGCCAAACAAGAATCCCGAATTTAGCTTCGAAAGTCACCCAAGGGTATTGATTGAAAATCCAGCAAATAGGCTGAACATTAAAAAAATTTGTTGCTACTGCCGTGTAAGCATGGGAGTGGGCAATTTACAGTAATTCCGTAAAATATTCAAAAGAAAAAAAATTGCTGCCACCTGGGATTGAACCCCTACCACCATATGAGAATATCCGGCTCAGCAACTCAACCCACTGGGCTACAATGTCTGTTGAGCGCCATGTGAACTTACAAAGGATTTATACGGAGGAAGATTCTTTTAATAACGTTTTTCTCTTGAACCCGGGCCTATGTGGAAGAAAGCCATGACACTTTTCCCACACTCTCTCTGTAGTTTCAGAAAATAATTGCCTCGTTTGGATCCCGAACATCTGTCACGCGATGTCTCCTTGTCAGCATACATTCTACCCTTCTTCATCCTGTCCATAAACCCTATTGTCTATCTTTCCCTTTCCTGCTTATCCAACATCCAACCCTTTCTGGTGGCCTTAAGCAACCCTGTACTCTCACTAACCCATCCAACCACCTACTTTGCCTCTTTCTGATCTCATGCAGAAGTTTCCTTTCCTCAACCACCATAACAGGTACTTCCTCATTTGTCTTTCTTTCCAATGGCAACAAAAACAACTATAAGTGGCATAACAGGGTGGCTACTGATATCCAATTTTTAAATTCCCTGACTTTTCCCGGATAGATTCACCAATTTGCCTGACCAATCGCCAAAAGGTCACCTATTATTGAAATATTTTATTTATGCTGAAATAAATTTTCGTCAAAACAGAAAATGTTAACAGCTGAAATCAATTCATTAAAAGCTACAAAGTACGTCCTGATGAAAAAACACACCGAGGAGGGTCCATTCTACCCCCGAATGCTCTGGCAAGGCGAAGGACACTATGTACTATCTCACCCCCACCCACTACCCCAAAGATGCTGACATTTTTCGAAGATATTTTCAGAATAATCTAAAGAAGTCTCCAATAAAAACTGTACAAATATCTCGGTGCACATATTTGTGAAACCAATTAAAATGACTACTTTATGTGAAATTTTGCCTGAAAAAACGTCCGCCATTTAGTGACGTAATAGCACCCAAATATCGACCATAATCTCTTAAACTTATGCATAGAACAGGAAGAGTACCATTATCACAAATGGTATTGTTTTTTATTTCATAAAAATCCTTCCTCAACTCTACTATCTGCTTAACTTTGAAGATTTTTGTAGAAAAATCAAAATGAGTGTTTTTTGGAATGTTGGTCATGTTTGAGCCTCCATATACATGTAATGGGTAGGACCTAAGAAAAATGACTTCCTATTTCATAGGAAGTAATCATCTGTGAGAATTATGCCATGTTTCAAGTCTTTATCTAAAAAAAGCAATTTTGGATTTTGTCCTGCTTTTTTCGATTTCCGACCACTGTGTGCCGTTGCAGCAGCTGTTTTATTGTCTACAAAATTGCAACATTTCCCTACACACAAGGTTTCCTACAGCAGGTTATTGAATTATGCATAAAACAGTTTTGCATTATGGTGAGTCCCCTGAACCATTGCGAGCGTTGGGGCGACCCAGGCGAGCGAGCTATATTCCTTCAGCAGCCATGTATTGTATTTCCGCGGCTGTGTGTTTCCTTCGGTAAAATTACAAATTGACAAAGTCTAATTCTTCAAGAAAGAGGTAGCGCATTGCGGGAAGTTGAGCATTACTGTAAAGGCATCACAGGGAAAGTTAATGGCCAATTTACTGGTGGATTCCGGTACAGGTACTGTCACTAAGGTGTGCGAAAAATACAAACCAAAGCAAAGTTGTTTGACAGGATCAAAATCGGATGGCGCAAGTGACCTTCAGAAGCGAATAACAATTTGATTATTGTGAATCAGGGAACAAAAAATGTAAAAATATTTGGTTAAAAAACACAAGCGCGCCACTGAGAGCGAGGACAACAGGAACCAAATCGCAACGGCAGCATCATGTTCAGGAATATCATATTTGAGGTGGTTTGTCACCTGACTAAATTGCTTCGAGAGGGAGCTTAAGGGGGCCATTCAATAATTACGTCGAGTGTGAAAGGTGGGGAGGGCTTTTCTTACAGTCTCATGAAGGGGGTTATGAGAATCAAAGATGATCTTGCCTAAGACTTTGTTTACACGTGAGATCGTACTTGTGTTACCATTTTAATAATCATCGTCTTGTACTTTTAACACTGCAAGCAATTATTTACTGCGAGACAGTGTGCTCCAGCTACCTCTCGACCTGAGTCTCGGAAAAAAAACGTGAGGTAAAATTTTCTGAACAACACATCCTCGGATTCCTTGTGATGAGCGTAATACATTGTGATCATGAATTTTAACACTACTAGGCAAATATCACAATACGGATATACAAGAGGGATACATTGTGCACCTGATTCACAACTGACTAATTAAGATTCACAACTGATAAGATTCACCACTGAATGTCCCACGAATTGATCGGGCTTATTCCACGCACGTCAGCAATGGACATTAGTTTTAGTTGGTGGAATATTTTGGTGAAACAAATGGTGGGAATGACTGGCCGATAAACGTAATGATACAAAATAACCAGAATTTCCTATCTCCCTGACTGTTACGAGAATTCCCTGACAATTCCCTGACTTTTCCAGAATTCAAAATTCCCTGACAATTCCAGGTTTTCCGAGTTTTACCTGATGATTGCCACCCTGCATAAGTTGCCTTGTAGAGAATCTTTGACAACAAGAAATGGAATAAGATGATCAAATTGCTTGAAAGAATAGAAATTGATAACAATGACAAAAGAATAATGCACCAACTACATATATATGAACCAAGTCACCATGGCGAGAATGAAAGACTAAAGAAAGTAGAAGCTAAAATAAACAAAGGAGTTAAACAAGGATTAACCCCTTCACCAGTACTTTTCAACATTCATTTGGAAGGAGCTGTGAAAGAGGGCCAAGAATTGGGAAACAAAGGAATTGAGATGAATGAAGAGAAAATCAGTTTAATTTTGCTGATAACATAACGGCCATAGCAGAGAAGCCGGAAGGCCTGCAAGCATTCTTGAACACAATGCATTGGGTACTACAAGGATACAGCATGAAGATAACCACGAAGAAAATGAAAATCCCTGTATGTGGGAGAGAGAAGCTGAATGCAGGCATTACGCTACAAAGAGAGGGGCTGAAAATAGTATCACCCTTCATCAACCTTGGAAGCTGCATAAAATGGGATGGAATAATTTTTATGGAAATCATGTGAAGAATAGCACAAGCCAAGAAAGCACTTACATTGAAAAAACAACTGTTTACTTAAAGAAAATAGGATTACCAAAAAGAAAGCAGTACATGAAATTATTCTTACGGAATATTGCATTATAAGACTCGGGGACAATGACCAATGGTAGAAGAGAATAAAAGCTTTCAAAACTTGGTGTTTGAGGAAAATGCACAATGAACTGAAGATCAAATGGATGGACAGAATCAGAAAACAGACGTAAGAGAATGGAAAAATAAAAGAGGATAAAACTACAAAATATTTCATGGAATTTTTTATTTAACAAATGACAGGTTTCATCCAAGTGGACATCATCAGGTGATCTGATGATGTCCACTTGGATGCTGGGTGAAACCGTTAGGATAAAACTACAGTAAAACCTCTACCTTACGAACTACCGCTAAATGAAGAACTCCGATGAACAATCAAATGCTATTGGTCCCACCATATTCCTAATTAAATGCATAGGTAAATACTTCTAATGAATGAACTCCTACTTTACGAAAACTCTCAATACACGAAATGAAAGATAAACCCTGTTTTGTAATATAATGTCTCTTCATAACGTATTTAAAAAAAAGTTAATTTTGAATAGTTATTTTGCAAGGTTTTTGCAGTTTTGAAAGTGAAGAGGACCAATCAGAGACTCAGCATGAACAAGCCAATCTTCCAAACAAGCCAAGGAGAAAGCTCCTTCTTGTTTGTTTATCCAGCTCATTGCATTGTCAGTAACTTGCATCAGTGATTTGTTAGCGACGTGGTCAGTAATTTGGTCGGCATTCTTGAGTTTTAATGCGGTTCATCATCATGAGTCTACAATTTCAATAATTGTGAGAGAAACCTGGTTGTTCTCGACTGTTACTGTGGTTCATTTTTGTGAGTCTATATTTTTAATCTTTGTGAGTGAAACCTGGTTGTTCTCTAGTGTCATTGCAGTTCTTTTTCGTGACTATAATTTCAATATTTGCAAGTGAAACCTGGTTGTGCCTTAAGTGGCAATTATTATGTCTAGTTTATCTACTTTTTTGCAAGGTAAGTTTATAATTTATTCCCCTCGCTTTTGCAAACATTGATCTCCATGCTTGATTTATAAAACGTCAAATGTTGACCTTGGTATCGCGGGCTTGAACATTTTTTTAGCATACTTGAAACACACCTAATGCAACGAAATTCCGTTCATTAGTCATTACATTGTGTGCATTTCTATGTATATCCTTTTTATTACTGTAATAAGATTTTTTTTCGAATTTGAAAGTCTCATTAATCTCAATTTAATTTTTTCAGCCATGGACCGTGGAGTTTAGTGGCTGTGATTTTCTCTGGAAGAGAAAGTCGTTATCCTTAAAGCAGTTGACGAGGGGATGACGAAGGCAGAAATTGCCCATATATTTGAAATACAGCCGTCAACACTATCAACCATTTTTATGCAGTGGTCCGATATTATGAATGTGGTATCACAGGGACCAGATCAGAAATGACTTAGGACCAATGTAAATGAGGACCTGGACTCTTCAACTGGTTTTCCCAGTCACAGGCCAAGTTGATTCAATATCAGGACCGATCCTGCAGGAGCAACTGATGGAGGCCCTGAAGTTAGGTATAGGCTCCACAAGTTCAAGAAATGCTGGATCGTAACATCATTAAAAATCTGTGGGGAAGAGGCTGCAGTTAGCCCTGATGTGGCAGAGAGCTGGAGGGAGAGGCTGACATTTTTGATTGGTGAGGGCTACAGCCCTAAAAATATTTTTAATGCAGACAAAGCAGGCTTTTTTCATAATTTACTGCCCGATCGTACACTGAATGAAAAAAGGAGAGACCTGCCATGGGGGGGGATGTGAGCAAGGAGTATTTTACGGTCCTCCTCTGCACTAATAGTGATGGCTCAGAGAAGTTGCCACCATTCGTTATTGGCAAATATACTAACCCCTATTGTTTGAAGAACGTGAAAACGATGCCCTGTCCACATTCCAGTAATAAAAATGCATGGATGACTCATGACTGACTGCATCCTTATTCAGGCAGTGGTTGGTGGGAGTGGATGCACGTATGGGGGGCAAGAACAGGATAATAGTATTATTCCTTGACAAGTGTACAGCACAAAATGTGGAAGGGCTGACATTGAGGAATGTGCATATTATTTTCTTCCCCCCTAACTTCACAAGCAAGCTGCACCCACTGGATCAAGGGATAATTTCTGTCGTGAAGAGTATTTACCGATGCATGCTGGTGGAGTTATTTGGTCTGCCGGTTGGACAGTGTTGAAAGTGTAGAACTCCTAAAGTGAAACATTCTGAAGGATATGCAGAACCTGTACCAAGAATGGAAGTGTGTCGCACCAACTACCATAGCTCACTGTTTCCATAAAGCTGGGTTTTCACCCAACAGCATGTTTGAAGATTAGAGAGAGGAATTGGTGGACAGCAAGTTCTGGGTGGGTTTGGTGCAGATGATGCAAGTCAACGCATCATTTGATGAATACGCAACAGTGGACATCAATGTAGACACGTGCTGATGAAGAAGTTGAGGATGTGCCCGAGACACCAGAGTGGAGGGAGATCAGGAAGATGATGGACCAGAAATAAACTGTCCGAACTCTGTGTCTGTCAGTTCAGCATTGGACACGTAGAAACAAGTAGAAAAATTCATTTTGTGTTCGGAAAGTAAAGAAAATATAACAAGTTCCACAAAGGAAACGGTTGTTGGCTTGACCTTGTGGAATTGATCCGTTATGGAATAATTATAAAAACTAAGTTAACTCCACCAATTAATTTAATAACACGACCCGGGTTTCAACTAAACACTTGGTGTCATCTTCAGATGAACTTCAGATGAAGATGACACCAAGTGTTGAAACCCGGGTTGTGTTATTAAATAAATTAGTGGAGTTAACAAAGTTATTATAATTATTCCATAATTAGTTCCTTCTGGAAAGTGCCATTTTTAAGGAAATGAAGGGGAAGCAGAAATGGTCATCTTTGTTGCTCTATTTTAAGAGAAAGAAGTTGAAATATATGTGTTTTAAAATGCATCATGGTTTATTAATTTCACCTTAATCCAGGCAAACAAATTTTCTCTGAATGATCAACGATATTTCACAGCAATGAGGTAAGTAATTGCGTAGCTATTTATATCACCATTATATTTAAAAGAGAATGGTTATTCAGATAGGGCAGTCATTGTTTTTGACCTCAAGGTGCAAGTTCTCATATTTCTCAGCAATTAAAATGGGTTTTGGTGTTAGCAGTCTTTTTTAGAATGGGATGAAAGTAACGCATTTTATCCAAGTATTTCTTTGGTTGAACTTTTGCAAGTGTCCTCAAGCATTTTTTTTTAGGTTCTTTGAGGTAACTAAATCTATTGAAATTTATATACTCGAAGATCACGTTGCATCATGCTGAATTTACCAAGCAGTTCTCTAAAACCTTAAATGCATCGTAGATTTGACTGTATTGAGATAGAGTTCTTGAAAGTGGCGGCATAAGAAACTACTAGCGCCAATTCTAGCATATTCATTATACAATGGGCGGGAAGTTAACAGTGGCCTATGGACAGGGTGGGTTTTAGAGTTAAAACCCCTCCAAAAATATATTTACCTGAATTCGTTTTCGTTCGATTACCTGAAATAGCGTTTATAACTTTCCTTATTAGGCTGAAAAATATAGTTAAATTGTCTTCACGAAAAGAGAATGTTAATTTAATTATTGTTTCAGTGAATAATAATCTAAATATCATTTCATGATGATGCACATAAATAAAAATGAAACCCCCCCCAGGAGTCAATCCTGAGTACGCCAATGAAGTTGAGGCCGGTTTACGATTGGCGTCAACACGTACTTCAACCTCGAGCTGAATACACAGGTTCTTACCCACTATTACAATTATTACAGCAATTACGAGCTTATAATACTCGTACTCATCTATGTTCTCGCTCTTGTGTAGATAGTAAACAAATCAACAGATGTTGGCACTCGGCTGCATGTAAACATCTGCATCCAAGCAAAGATGAATGAAGGCAACCAAAGGTTACTGACGCACATTCCAGTTGATGGCGATTGTAACAGGATGCTGTGAACGCGAAAAAAATTCATGGTTAAAGTTTGGCGTCCACGCCAATCATAAACCGGCCTTTAGAAATCGCTGTAAATGATTTAATTAGCAGGACTTGTTGAAAAACCTGCTCATTGTTACCCTATGGTATTTTATAAGGCGAGGGAGCAAAAAGTATACTATCCTCTGTGGGAATTTTACCTTGAATTGAGTTCTGAAACCACATTCCCTGTAATTCACTGTACGAGAGTGGATAGTTTATGTTTCCCCTGGAGTGATGCAACGTGCAAAGCACCTCCAAAGAACAAACTCCCTATTAACGAACTGGCCACATATCAGTCTCTTGAATTTTGTTAAGTAGAGGTTTTACTGTACATGGAGCAATATCAGGAAGACAAGGTCCAGGTGGATAGGCCCCACTTTTGAGACAAAGAATCTGCAAGGAAAATAACATAAGGGAAAATAGAAGGGAAAGCCCCACAAGTAAGACTGAGGTACGGTAATGTAATCCATGACCAACTGAAATTGGATACGAAACAGAAGAGCTACAAGTTATCAAGGTACAGGGTAAAATGGAGGGCTGCGATCGAACAACCGTAGGACTGAATGAGTAACAATGATGGATCCCATTTCATTAGATGCAACTGCGTGTCAAAGGACTTCGACCTGAAGACTTCTCCATCAAGCATTCAACCGTAAGACTACAGGACTTCAACCACAGTCTATGCAGTCGCGTCAAGCCATGTAATTTTCCCTATACAGACTTGCAGCGCGCCGAAGCAAGCGCCTCTAGTGGTGAACGTGTATAACTACATACAATATGGTGTATATGAAGCTAACTTTATCTCACTTTCCCCAGCATTTGCATTTCCTTCTAAACATTTGATTTTTACTGTTAATGCTTTATTGTGACGGCTTTTTCATCCTCTTTAAATTATCGCCAACCTCCCAGACCGCCACTCTTGAATTTGTGTCGTTGCCACGGCACACAATCGTTCGCAGAATAAATGATCCGTTCAATGGGTAGACATTTCAAAGAAGGAGCAAAACTTTCTTCATTTTTTGAAATATGAATTGAGTAGTTTGTTACCCCAATCTAGCGCTTATGGCTTATGACAATATGTACATCAATTCTGACTTTTTAAGTGACATAATAACAAAAAACAGGAAACACATGCACGAGTATTTTTTGAAGTCACTATTACATTTTTGCAATTGTTTTGAGGAATAAAAACACGAAAGGATCCACGGAACAATGCTTTTTTGCACATTTAATTCAAATCAGTAACCACGATTATTCACCTTCAAGTGCTGTTTATACCTTCTATTTTTGTAGCTGGAGAGATACTGATTTTTTTATTTCAAAATATAAAATAAACTCATGTCTTATCAAAGATTCTAAGAAGCACATTTTTTCACTTCTGAGCTGCATCTTTCTGGAAGGGGAATTTTTTGTTTGATTCACAAATTACATTCACAAAAGACGCCCCATGTATTCATTAACAACACTATGATTTTTACTCATCAATGTTGATGAACATTCCTCGAAAAAGGAATTCAGTTCCTCACTGTACAATATAAGACTTCCTACTGAGAATATTTCACTATTTTGAAAGTTTTTAAAGTATGTTAATAATTTTCCCCCTCGGATATTTTCTTCTCTTTTCATGAAGAAGATCTTACAGTCACAATAATGAGGTGAAAGCAGCTTTCTCCGAAAATAGCCAAAAATATATATTATACCATTATTCTCTGTATTTCTTAGCTTTTCATTTTTGGCTGCCCAGATACATATTATACAAAACAAGAAATCATGTTTTGACCCACTAATTCTTTCAAGCTATCAAGGATTCCTTCCTCGTTATCGAATACTTCACAGTTGCTGGAAAAATTAGGCTTCAGAAACAATTTAAAGATCAAAGATAGAAATAGGAGTTAAATCTCTTTGCAATTGGGTTTGAAGAAAGTCCACCCTTGTAGCGGACAACAGAAAAATTCTCCAATAAGTCTAATATGATTGTTCTTGTTTGATGACATCTATTAAAAGGGCTTTGGTTCTCAGCTCTTTCCAAATCTCTTGCAAAGAGTTGATGTTTAGAAGCCAAACTTTAACAAATTTCACTTGTTATGTATTATCATTTCTTTCATGGTCAATTAACCTGATAGACCGTAGCCAATTTTTCATTGACTCGAGGGCTTCAATGCGTTCATATTCACCTATGATAGTAACTATCAGTGTCGCAGTCGGAATTATGCCGTGGGAGTTAAAAATATCGAACAAATCATTTACGTTTTTACACAGTTTGGTGTTGCCAGTGACTGAACAAGCATTAATCCACAAGAAACATGCTTACTTATGGCGGATACTTCTGAAGAAAGACTTAGAATCCAGCGAGAACTATTCATAAATTACCTCCAAAGAGATCAACACTCTTTTTCCACTTTATAATTAATGGAACGAATCATATTTAAACAAATTATTTCTGGAACTAATCAGCAAAAGAGGAATATTTAAAAATAGTCTGATTTCCTGCATAAACCTACAATTAATCAGTTGTTATTGCTATTAACTTACGCATCAGAACAAAGTTTGAACCCTGGTCAGTTACACATGTCTTCACGGTAAACACTACTTTAGAAAGCACTTCAATACCTTTGTTTTGAATACCTTTTGAAAATGTTTTTATTTTACAGACTGGTAGAAAAAGAAATACTCTATAGGCTGCCTTAAGTTATGAAATAATCCATTTATCATTAGTAGTAAAGCTGGACTTGCTATGTTATTGCTTCTGAAGAAACCCAAGTCCTCTAAGCCATAGACATAATGTACACTATTATTGTACGAAAAGTGCCTCTTAACTGCTATTTTATCTAGGCTCAAATTAATCAACCTTTGGTCCTCTTTCAACTTTTTTGCCTTCTCTTTCAAAAGCATAAACACTCTTAGACCCAGGCCACATTTGGTATTTATTCCCTCGACAAACTATTACCACGTACGAACAGTGGGTAGATTAAAGTGTTCGGAAAAAAAGTGTAACCCCCATTCAATGCTAAGCCCGCCCATGGACGAGCTGAGCGTCTGTACCCAGGAGCGGCACCTGCCGATGGGCGGACTCGGTCCCTATCCAGGTTTAGCTCTCACTTCCAACAGTTTCTGAGGTCGTTTCACGATGTCAGCTTAGCAGTGGACTGCGATACAGGAGGCTGAGCGAATAACATTTGGCATTGCTGGTCACTGAGACCCATGATCGCGAAATATATTCATTATGAATTTCCAGGAAAAAGGTTTTAAATATTTTTTGGCAATATCTTGCTCTACCGCAGTATGTCTTGCATCTTTAATTTACTGCCTATCTACTTCCCACCACCAGTACATCTCAATCTATTCTTAATTCGGAGAACTGTCATGTTATTCCTCAAAAAGAAATCTAATCTCTTGCTCTCTTTAGTGGGTTCTTCAATTGCTTGTTCTCCAACTATAGACATTCAAGTAAAAATGACTCACTCGTTGGATGATCCTGGTGTAACTGTATATCAGGGCAAAATGTGCCATGATTGGCAGAAACTGGGTGAAAGGGAAACATGTTAGCAACACTAAAAAAATCCATTGAAGGATAATTTCTTTAGATATAAGTGGGGATTGGTATCTACAGTTTTTCCTCGGGAAGACTGTCTTTCTGGTTGGTAACTTCCGTTGAAAGCTCATTAGAGACGGATTATTGGATACATCAAATATTATGAGTACAGCGGTCAACACCAACCTCTTTTGATCAACTATCTATCTTCAAAATGTTCCGAACAAAGCAAACACCTTTTTACACAAGTAAGAGGTATTTTTCCCGTCTCAATATTTTGTACGGCAATGGATGACCCATAGCATGCACCTGTAATGATCATAATAAATTATACTAGCGTGTCAAATTGAAAGAATTAAAGAGCGCTCACGTTTTGTGAACTTCAAAAAATATCAATATGCTTCAACCAACATTTAGAGAATCGGAGAAAATGACATTCCTGGATTACATTTCCGATTTCTGTAGGAGTATTATTTAATGCAAATTAAATGTAAAAACACTGTACGTAGTCGCAGTACTCAGCACAGAGTCTCAATCAAACCCGGTATGGCATCCAAAGTACCGTAATGTGTAGTGAGATTGAAATACAGGATGAGTCTGAACAGTTGTTTCTAGTACGCTTGAACTGCGTTTTATTCTGTATTTGCCTTTTAACGCAATTTAATCTTGCACTCCTTTCAAGGGGAGACAATGTAAAATATTCTATGCAAAAGCAATAATTCCATTACTTCATGAAGAAGAAAATAGGCTCTAGTTCCAGTGGATGCAAGTATACGTTATCACCCCACATTACGGTAGTTATACACGTTCACCGCTTGGGGCACTACTAACAGCTAGCTGCAAGAATTGTGTCCGTCTTGTCGCGACTGTATAGACTGTGCTTCAACCGGACAACACCTCCTGTAATGGAGGAGACTATAGACACCTAAACACTGATGCATGCAGTTGCACCTGATGAAATGTGATCCAACATATCAAGCCACTGCGGAAATCTTCCCTCCAACTATGAATAATGATGAAGACGATTCTGACCTTCAACTGGGTGCTACATGAAGAGCACTACAAGTGCAGGTCTCCATTCATTGGATGGGATGTTTATTGCTTCCTTAAGGTCTTTTGTTAAGTGTAGGCTAATTTAAATGGTAGATTTCTCTCCACTTTTCCTCTACATATTCCTTAAATACTCCATCCCTAACCAACCTACCCACCTATCTTTACAGGCACAAATGAACTCAGTTGTCAGTCATCTTCCCCAATAACCAGCCAACCAACAAAGCATGGAAATATTTATGTGCATAACATGAGAAAACATTTAATTAAGGACAATGAAGATAGGACCAAGAGCTCATGAGCATGGTAGACCTTGATTAAAATATTAAAACAGAAAAAAAATCACCAACAGGCACATACATACTGCAGTAGGGAAATATGTTCCACAAAAAGTCGCATATTCAAATAGTTTGGGAATTGATATACATACTGAAATAAAGATAACGTAATACAACATACCTTAATCCTCCAGCCTCCTTCTTCTGCGAAACATCAAGCTTGCAAGTAAATGTCAGCTGGCCATCAAAATCCACGTTAAAGAGCATTGGACAGCATCCATGGCCCTTCAACATGACAATGAAAAAATACAAGTGCTAAAGAGTAGACAAGCATAGAGCAATGAATAATCAAAATAGAGTACATATATCATTCTTTACTCTACGGTAATCAAATATGGCAATAAAGAATAATCACGGTGAAAGTAAAATAACCCTAGAATTAAAAAAAATACTGCAAAGTCAACCTTTTACTGATTCACATGAAATCCTGTTTATAAGTATTCATTTGGAACTAAAATAAAAATCTGAACCTAAGTCTAATACAAATAATTACCTCACCAATGAGCATTTAATTAGACAAGTCTCACTATCACCCGAGGGGCAAACTGCATAAAATTGGCATGCATGGATTACATTCAATAATAAATTTTGTCACAGCTCATTTGATAATAAATCTGATTATCATATTTGACCGCACATAAATTTCAAAATCTCAGCACTGTAAAAACGATCTTGGGACTAAACGGTCTATTTTACAAAACCACTTCTGATGGGGAGACATTTCCTTAATTTTCCGAAACATTACCACTTATTGGCTAAGTTCTTACAAGTGTGTTATGATCCATAGCAAAATAATATGCCTTATCTTGTTCATGCCATGCATTCTCACCTTGAGAATGGCACTCTGTACTAAAAAAATAGGTTGGTGAAAAAAAACAAGCATAGAAATTTACCAAGCGAGTTGATTTCAAGATGCATATCCATTGATTCCACTAAGTGATGCCTGATACTGTTTCAATATGTGATTGTTTTGCTAGTTTTGTCTTGGTTTACTAGTTTTGGGGCATGGAATTTCAAAGAATTATATGGAGATTACTCAAAAGTGGATAAAATTTTGCAAACAATCACCACCTCCCATGAAGATTTAAATTACAGATTAATCCATTATGTCAATAGAAGCAGAGGAAATAGACTCCTATGCATGCATTTCGGTTATCCAGGTGATCATCAGCTGAGATGTTTATAATCTTGTGAACACGTGCATGTTGCCCGATGATAAAATTACTTTGCTTCTATTGACAATTTGGATTAATCTTTAATCTAATTACTTGTCAATTGTTCTCTTCTTTAATTCCAATACAATTTGTTACGATCATGAACTTGTACTGGTGAAGGTAATTCTACATACTGATCAAAACCCCTTTGACATCACAGAGGCAAATAAAATTATGTAAATATAACAACCCTGTTATTATTTTCAAATATTATCACGGCTGAGAGGAAGGACTAAAATTTATGGGGGTGTAGAGATGGGCCACTCAGAAAATTGCCTCGGTCATTTTCATAAATACCCGCTGTATTTTTCGTAATTTACCACACCCCTTGAAAATTACCGTAAGTTTCTAGATAATTCACCTATGTTTGGCACAATTTTTCAAACAGATAAATTCCCAACATGTTCTTTTAAGCCAAGTTAGCATTTCCTACGTGTTTAATAATAAATTGAGACATGTACAACTCATTTTGGAATATTTTACTTAAATTATAACATTATAAGAGTAATGCATTAGAATATTCTTCTTGAAAATTTCTCATTCTATCACAAAAGAAAGCCAGATTGCATGTTCGTAGTTCTTTTTAAAATTTAAAAAATTTCTAATAGATTAATGGTGCATTAGATATGGTTTAAACATAGTTATTCCCTTCCTATTGCTATTGGCTTTCTTATTTAACCATACATTTGCTGTTAAATAATTAAAGCTAAAAAATACTGGAAAATTATAATAATTTTCTAAAATTTCCGTAATTGAATGCGGTAATTTACCTCAGATAAAAATTATGGTAATTTTCCCATCTCTATGGGGGTGAGCAAAGAGAAAGTTACATGGCACATGACTACCCAAAACCAACTAGGATGAAATAGGCAAGGCCTAGCCATTTAAGTCCCTCTCAAACCTCAATCGTGTGAGCTGCCAGAATCTGCTTGCTGTGTAGAGGTGAGAGGGACATGGGATGTGAAGAGTACATTGGTCATCCTCCTTAACACGTTGAACGCTGACTGACGACAATTGTCGTCTGCTCGGTGCAATCCGGTGAACGCGGACGACAATTGTCGTCCAAGCTCGCTTTGACTTTTTAAGGCCATTTAATTTCAGTCACCGGCAAAACTCGAAAAAAATGCCGCCACGTTGAAAGTGTTAATGTTTCTCTGCTGAGGCATTGGCCAATCAACACCCTTGGCCACAAGGAGCAGCACATTACCCACAGGGCCTCTCTCATCACGGGGCAAGTGGAATTTCTGATTGAAGTGGTTAAAGGATTACCTTGTCAACATTGAGCTTGAGCCACCCCTCTCGGAACATTTCCTGATCCCCAGCAGCAGAGTCCTTCAAAATGATCCGGGACTTCCCAAAAGGTACCTGCCCCCACAAATTTTAGTCTCTCAGCCCCAAGATATTTGAAAGGTATTATAGAACCGGTTATAATTAAGATGTGCTGTGCAAACTGAGGGAAATGAAGCCAGGCTACTCTGCAAAACTCTTAGCCTCATCGTAGCAGTGCTCGGTGGAGTGAAGGGCTTACTACTGACCCTAAATGTAAACACAAGCGAATGCACTTGCAGGTATGCAGGAGTCAGTACTCCAAGTCCTTGCCCATGATCTGCCAGCAGGGTATCCACCTGTCCATTGGTGGTGGACATAGAACTACAAATCTGTTCAACCCCTTCCGAGTCTCTTGACTTTTATGACAACACTTAAACCTGGTCCACGCCACTGACTCAGAGAGTGATGCTACTAAAGTAGCATAGTAATACTATCAGCAATAATAATAACAATCACAACATCGTTTTATTAAATACTAATATTTTGGAGTAGGACTAGGTAGTACTGAGCACTTGAGGGAAAATAAACCTTCCATAGAATGCATCTGGGGTAACTCTAGCCAGCAAAAGGACTTGCTTTTGCATATGAGACCCAGGGGTGATTTTTGAGTCATTATTTTGGGAAAAAAGTGCAACTTATAAGCTATCAAATAAGGTGTATTTTCTTTGTAGGGCAAGTCATGTAAAGCAGAATGCATTATGAAGCTTCACTCACAGCAGTCACCAGGGAATCAGGCCCAACCCAGATACAATCCAGAAATGGAAGGAATGAAGTTCTCAGCTTCCTGGGAACATGTACATTGGCCTCTCGCTTGGAGGCATCAACAATGGTCACTGAGGAATCGTGACCAACCCATGACAATTTGTTGCCATCACCTGAGAATGCAACACCATGCACCCAGCCTCCTACAGGGAGACAAAAATTTAGAATTAACTACATAAATGTAGTTGAACCTGTACAATTTCACCTCCTTTAAATTGAATTCTCAATTGAGGGTCTGAGAGTCAAAGTAATACAAGTGACATCAACACGAAAAATGACACAAGTGCATACTTTTTAAGTTGATACCGTTGGGCAGCTACAGGAAATGGAATGAAAGTGTTCGAAAGTATGGTGCTGCGATCGAGCCGATGCACACTTAAGCTTATTTGCTTTTTGTCATTTCTTACCGGGGTAAAGTGATACAGGTGACACTGGATGATGTTTGTCACTTGTATTACTTTGACTCTCAGGCCCTCAATTATTTCAAGTAGATATTAGACCTGTGCACTTTATAATAAGTGTAAGCACTTCGTCTACAGAAGAATATAGCAACATTTTGAAAGCCAGAAGGCCTTCCTCATTATTTGGATCACTTTTATGGCATTATTGAGAAAGATCACAAATGCATTCCACATAGTTATCAGGTCTAATTAACTGGTCTGGCTCATCATGCCCAGTTTGTTATTGCTACACATTATACAAGTAAGTTTTAAGGTATGATAGTTACTTCAATGCAGCACCTCATACTCAACATTTGCTCTTTCCTACACTTCCATTTTAACTTCCGCCTAAACAAAAAAAATGTTTTCCACTCGAAGATTTAAGTGTTGAATTGCTATTCTGTATATGACAGCTAGTCAATAAACTATATGTATCACCTAAGCAAAAAGTTATACAAAACTGGCTAATTTAAAACACTGCTGAATTTCTGGAGTTTACAGAAAATTCATGTTTCCCAAAAATGTATCAATGGAGATTGGTATATTTCATCCTTTTGATTTTGAATGTCAGAGATCAAATTTTTTCTTTCACAAAATCAATGCACTGAAGTTTCTGGCAAACTTTTACCCCTTAACAAGATGGAGGGAATGATGACATTCTAGAAGTTTGCTTCTATATCACAGTAGCTAGTATATCACTCCCAGTAATCCAGACTAAAAACTTCTAAATACTTATGGCAAACAGTCCTCTGCATACCTCAATGTGACCCTCCCACCTGAAGTTTGAATGTGACATGCGATGAGGCTTAGTATTTTTTTGATCCTACCCTTGAAGATGATACTAACCTGAAAACTGAGGGTTTTTGAATTTATGAGTAGATTTCATTTCTTATCTTACCTCCTCCAGGAGAGTTAGAGAACTCGGCCAATAATGCTCCAAGAGAAGCCTTTGTGCCCCATGGAGAGGCTGATGGGCTCTCTTCAATGTCTTTGATGAAAGCTGAGAAGACTCGGACCTAAGTGCCACAGAAGCAAGTGTGAAGAAACAGTGATGAAGAGATACACACAATGAAGTGGCTACATATCAATACTGACACAATAAGGCAATCATTCAATTCACCACAATTTACTGCAGCTGAAGAAATGTATGAAAGAACAAACTAACTGCCAAGTCAAGGTTCCCAAATTACAGAATTTCACATGAACTCACCTTAAAGTCCGCAGATCCCGCAGCCAAAAGAAAATTATTCGGGTGCCAGTCAATGGCAGTAACAGTTGATCTGATGGGCTTCTTTATGTGCTTCGAGACCCACCAATCGTTTTCACTCTCAAAATAGCAGACCGAAATCAGCCTTGCCCCTGAGCCAACGGCAAACTTGTTTTCTATAAAGACGACAACAATGAATTATTAAATTCTCTAATACGCACACACCACTGATGCATTCAGAGATATCTAACCTAGTGGAGACCACTTCACACAAGTCGCAGCCCGGTTAATTCTCAAGAGAACTAAAGTTGGCTTCCATTTATCATCATCTCCTTGGGTCCAGACGTAAGCGTTTCTGTCCTGCAAATAAAGCACCAAAAACGACATTTAGCGCAAGAATATTCTGATATTGTCTTTAATGCCATACCACCCACATCACAATATTTACGATAACTTGAGGCTAGAACAGTAATCTTACCACAGCACAGGTTACAATTCTGTTAGTATTAGGCGCCCAATCAATTCCTGTGACTCGTAAATCGTGTTGATTCAAGACATCCAGCAACTGCCACTCATAACTTCCAGACCCCATATCAGTTTTCCCATACACATGCACTTCATGATTGTTAGGCGACAGGGCTATCTCTAAATTAAAGGCATTGAGAAAATATTTCAGAAAATAGCGTAATCGGTGATATAATAACAGAATTTAGTAACCAAATACTCACGGGTTCTGTCTTTATTCCAGGCGTGGCAGGTAATGGGGCTCACTCCAAAGCTAAACCGTTCTACCATCTCTAATATATATCAACACCAATCCAAAAAACAATATGTTAATACTGCAGAGTTATTGTGAGCACTTGAAAACAAAATTTGGTGTTAAGGATAGGAAAATCCTGCTATGAGATAAGGTATGACTCAAATCCGGAAAAGGGTGTGGAAAACTCACTCCCAAATAACAATTATATTATTGCAGGCGATTTCACTTTGGGGAATTAGATGATATACAACAATAATATATGCAAGGAATCGCGGACTCTGGTCAGTCAACGCGCTTCCTACATAAGGCAACAAACTGTATTATCAATAAATAATAGCTTGAGATGCAGGTAGGAGATTTACGGTCACAAAAACACCGGACAAAGCGAAAACAACGTCCGAAGATGTGTCATTTGAGAGCTGTTCAAGAATATAACTCACAAGATCCAAATCACTTTATTTTCCCCTTCAAAACGCATGCTCAAATGATTCGAATCACTGAAATGAACGGATCGTATTCATTAGGGCAGTTCGGATCTTCTTGAACTCTCTTGGTTTTCAACTTGATCGCATGATGGCGCTGCTGTGGGCACAGCCGGAACCGCCGGAACAGCACAGCGGAAATAAAAGCTGCGAAAACATTTTTCGCTGCAGAGGGAAATTTTGAACAACCTAATTCTACGAACTACAATTCCCAGCCTGGACTTGTAGGCCCAGATTCACTGTAACGTATTCCTGTAGAGAATTCAGCGGATGGTAGTAGTTGATTATAATCATTATCAGATTCACATAATATCAATTTTTCATTGAAATATGTTTTGCAAATATGAGAAACGGAGGTTGACTCAGGCAAATATGTTCTGGTTGGCGACGCATTTCATTCACACTTCATCGGGAGCGGCAGCTGGCAGTCGCGCATAGGAATCTAATTAAATAATATTTGATTCCACTCTCGGGAATGTAATATGAAAGTAAAAACGTCCCTTCATCTCAGATACGGTATATCGAATAATGGAAACACACCTAGATGCTTCTTCAAAAATATACGCCTATCAGCAGAAATGACTGATGAGGATTTGTTTTGACTTATGTCTTCTTTTATTTAATTAATTTTCACATGAAATCACATCAACTTTCCATTTTCAAGAGTATAGACGATCTTATTGCGAAATTTTAAACTATTTTGAAAGCTTTATCCCGCAGCCTTCTGATTGATCCCCAAAGGTACAATGGATATTGTATGGAAACGGCAAACTTTTATGTTAAATATATGAGAGGTACCAGATGCCTCTCATGTAGAACAAAAAGTTCTGCTACATGGTGCAGATGTAATTGAGTCTATACTCTACCTCCAATTGGGGAGTTTTCAGAGGAGGCCCAGGAGTTACGAAATAAAGACACAAATATGCCGGGAACATCACGCTCGAAAGAGTTCAAGGTTCCAAACCTATTAAGATGTTTTTCGGAGACTGATTCTGACCTCTGATCCTTTTATAATTATATTAGGTGCTGCATTGAATAAATACCGGGGCGATTTACAATTGCCACAAGAGTTCTGTGAAGTATTAAAAGAATCCCCGGACTCTGCGTAAGAATACGAAGACGAATGCGATTCAGAATATCCTGACTAAAAATTCTAAAAACTTATAAAGATAAAAAGTTATTTAGGTTATTTTATCAAAATAAATTAATTTGCATTAAAATACCAATACAATATATATTTAATAATTATTTCGTTTTTAGTTTCAGCATTAAACTCTCTCAGTTCACTGAAAATTGGATCCATAAAACGTTTAAATTAATTATAATAACTACTTCTACTCCCGTTTTCTTATTCTTGATTTTTTTTAGATAAATTTTAAATAATATAATATAAAGAGGTTTGAATATATAGAGAATGTCTAAGCATATTTTTTATTAATAAAAGCTTTTTTTGATAAAATTCATACTTCTCCGGATATTTTTAAAACCATTTCCCCCCAGTATCTCCTCAAATATTTAATGTTCGTTAAAAATAACACAAGAAATGAAATCTAAATGTGAAACAACCTTGAGGGTACAACTTTCGATTCAATTTGACAAAATATTATTTTTGTCCCACTTTTTCACGATCCGGACCACTGTGCGTCGGTACGGATCAACACCATCACCGAAGACTTCGTTCTAAGCACTCGCCGGGAAAACCTCCGACCTTTCGTAAGAAGACCTATCACGGGGAAATCACTGTCAGGACTGTCCTTGAATCGAAATAGAATTCCATTGAATATCTTGATTCGCCGAACTGCTTTCTCGCGGTTCTCGCCGCGGTCATATCTCTTCCCAATACCATGTTCCACTGCCTCCTTCCCACTCATTTATCCTTCCATCCACCACCGTGATCCAATCCCCAGACACTACAGCACTCATTTCCCGGAATGTGAATTATCATTTTCTCTGCTGATCGCGTGGACGGTTTTCCTCTTCCTGTCCGCGAACAGAAGTTTAAAAATTGATATCGTATACTTTTAAAAGAGTATTAATCCATGTAAGTATTAATTATCTAATATATACAATATTTTATTTATAAAATATTAATATTTATCTCGAAAACTGCTTTTGAATATTTTGACGAGACTATATATCTTTGAGGTTTTATGTACTAGAAACTCATTGGGCTAGGCATGAACTTCGGGAAAATTCGTTCAAAGACCGAGTTTGAGCCACGAAAATATTTCCGGGGCAAATTATAAAATCATGAGAATCAATATGGACTTCAAGGTGGGAATTATTTAATCATGCGCCTTTAAAATAAGTTGAAAATCACTTAGGGCAGTGGAACTAGAACTAAATTACGCGAGATAGTTTAAATTTTATTCTTATAGCGTCCAATTTTGACTCAATGACCTGCAAATTAAGAGAAATATAATCGATCACACTATTTTGGCGTTTTTATCGTTCTTTTCAAGATTAGAACCATGGATACGGCGGGTTTTTCATTCGAGGTTTTGTGATTACGCATTTGTTTATTGACGGAAAAGGATGACACATGCATCAGTCAGAGACGTGAGAAATTGGCCAACTAGCGACCGGGGGATGTTCAATAGTGTTCCAGTTGAAATTTTCTCATCAGATGCGATTCTTTCGATTTCTTCGGAGAGAATCACCAATGGAGAATTCGCACGATGAAATGGGGAGAAAAGATGCTTGGGATAAACAATGCGAAGTAGGAGAAACAAAGTGATAGGGCGCATTATTGGTAATTATAATGGCCACTAATAAAACTAAAGTGAAAAGAGCCACGAATATGAACAATTACCAAGGAAAACGAAGGAATACATAAGGAAAATTTGAAAGGATATTACAATGAAATAAAACTGCGAAGGAAAAAACGCTTAGCTGATAAGATCGTAGGATGGAGAGCTACAACAAATCAACCTTCGGAGTGATGACTGGCTATGAAGATGACTGTACTTAAAAAATAAATCACCCTAATAAAAATTTTTGAATTCTGGAGAAATCCCAATAGATGGGGAAAAATTATCGGGATCCGCTGGAAGAGGGGAATGTAGAATTTTGTTATCTGCTTCCGAGATAATCCAAATGGCTGCATAGCGAATCATTTGTGTTGCCATGATCCCGAGCTGATCGTCGACCACACCATTGGTCGCGGGTTACGATCGCATAAAATCAACCATTTTCCCGAGCCACGAGTGGGTATATCACATCATTAGGGAACAAGAAGCCAAGGAGTTCGGTCCAATACGGCACCTCACCGCGGAGAAATGTTTGCCATCGCAACGTATATTATAGCAGCCCTCAGTCTCGGTATCGGAGAAGCTACAGGATCTCCAAACTGGGCTGTAATCGAAGCGACAGGTAAGTGTTATGATGCATTATTAGTGTAGCTAGTGACACGGCTCGCATGGAATACAGTGATACTTCTGTTATATATGCTGGTTGTTCGGATGCCAAGGGTGGCACCCGAACAATCAGCCAAGCACCCTTTGAGTATAATGCAGGGTATAACGTAGACATAGACGTAACCTTGATTAACAACATATCACTCACGCACTTTATGGTCTAGCCTTGCATTGCTCTCCTGGCAGCTATTTGGTTCTCGCTAAGCGGCCAGAGCAGCGGCACTGGGTTTGGCCTTGAGCTGGGGTGAATATTGCATGCTTGGTGTATAAGGTATGATGATAAGATGGTGATTCCACACTTGGTTGCACGGTATTTCGTAGATTTAGATGCATGCAGTGTAGGGGTAAGTTACCCAAAAATTGTAATTGGGGCAGATTACAATTACTTCTGCAAAAAAGTAACCAATTACGAGTAAAAAGTACTTTTAAAAAAGTAATCAATTGCAATTACAAGCAGATTACAAATAGGTACCTTATATGCAATCGCAAATTCTGTAATTTCCACAACAAATACTTCTTAGAGTGTTAAACAAAAAAAGTTTAATGAAAAATAAAAAACCTTTTTTACGAAGAACGTTTTTTAATAATTTTATTAAATTATATTTTATTATATTTTGTTATATTGTGTTTTTTTGTATGTATCAT
This sequence comes from Pyrrhosoma nymphula, assembly GCA_963573305.1. Classification (NCBI taxonomy): domain Eukaryota; kingdom Metazoa; phylum Arthropoda; class Insecta; order Odonata; family Coenagrionidae; genus Pyrrhosoma; species Pyrrhosoma nymphula. The sequence goes on along the minus strand of OY754330.1, from coordinate 111,172,378 downwards.
TTATAATATGTATTATAATGTAATATTTAGTATATAACATATATAATATATATTATTACATATTATTGTATTGTCGTCCAGTTCTGAGCTATTTTTAAAGTCTCAAGTTTCTAGCTCATCGGGAAGTTAGTTTAAAATTGATTGTAAAATTTGTACCGAACAGACAAACAAGAACTCAACCTAATAAAAACGTTTAAAGAAACAGCGTTGGGGCAAAATGTTTCTAGTGGAGATCCGGCTTAGTAATGTACTTAGTTGATATGGTCGAAACTAGTAGACAAAATAATCGATTGTGAGCAAATTCTATTACATTTAAAACAATTGAAAACTGAAGTAACCGGCATCATAAGTGGTGACATGCTTCAAAATTTGCGATATAAATGTACATTGCAGTCAGGGGCCGATTATTACCCAGCGGCAGCCCGAGGCGCTGACTCTAGAGTGGGTGCTAATTTAAATGCTTATAAACGAGAAAAATATTAGTTCCGGGCATATTTCAAATAAAACAATATGTTTTTAAATCAGAGTTATGGTGAAGGTAGTGACGTAGCCAGTATTTCGTTTCCGTGGGGTCCATGATTTAGTTTTAGCGTAAGGAGAGGGAACATAGATTGGAAAATTGTGTGTTAATTGCAAGTAAGAGTACAATTGCGAATGCAGTGCAACAGTCGATTTTGAAAATATTTTTTCTGTGTAAAGTTATGAAAGAATAAAATACCCGCTGTTTTTGTGTTTGAAAATGACAAACATACGAAGTGAAAAAGTTGTTCCGAATAAAAAGTAAATTACGTCAAGATATTTTGTTAAAAAATACAACTTCCCTCGACTGTCCTTAAATATAAATGAATTCAAATTTTAGGGGGTGGCGATCCAGACCCCATGGACCCTTCTGGCTACGTCACTGGTTAGTGAGAATGAACACTCAGAAATTTGTTCAGTAGTTGACATCTTCCGATTTGACGCCTGTAAACTTTAGAAACGGAAAAGGGGGAGGGTCAGAGGAATGAGTGTTTTATTATATTTGTACCGGAACTTGTCTTTTAATTTACTGTCTGGAAAAAAAAGATGTTGGTACAAAATTAATGTGCACTCTTTATAATTTGACTGTCTGAGTTGAAGAAGCGCTCAGCATTGTGCATTGTAAATAATTTTATTTACAAAACCAAACCCCCCCCCCCCAAAACCCGGCGTATTTCTTCGTCATAGACCTTATGTTATAAGAATAAATTATTTTGTTGCTAAAAATAATTTTGGAATTAGTCGAAAATTGTTGGTTATCTAAAATGAAAATATCCATCCATTTAGTAAAAAAATTGCTCTTCTTAAAAGGCAAACTTTTGCTTCCAAACCACTTATAGCGCGCCATTCTGCACATAGTTTGTTACGAATTTCCGGGACGAGACCCACAAACCCCCTTTTTCTTGGGGGGGTATTCCATACCTCGTATCTACTTCCCCCCCCCCCGAACCTCTGGTCTGGAGCCGCCCCTGTTTTCAGATAGTAATATTTTCCTCCTCGCGTGAATATGATATTGATCGTAATTTATTAAATCTCCTTCGCGTAAGTTATCACGACGGCTAATACACCACCGACTAACGCTGTTAGCGATGAGTAAACCGTATTTTGTCGAGTACCTACATTGTCTTTTTTTACTAGAAGTTGGGGGAATCGGGTTTTTTAACTTTCGGATTTTGGTATGCGATAGAGTTATTACATTTTTGGAAATTCTCTCATATTGCCTCTTTATTTTTCTCGCGTTTGTTATTATTAGTATAATTGACCCAATCGGTCAGTCACTATATGTTCACCTCTAGCTATGGACCGAAAGTAGCAATTTCCTACTCTTACAAGCCAGTATTTACCAAATTTAGGACGCCTAAAATATTTTAAATCACCTGCTGAAGGCAGGTATCGAATGCAAGTATAACTACTACTCCTACTAGAGGATTTTTAGAGTAATTCCTCATGTCGTAGATTGAGTTTTCTCCAAGGTTTACCTTTTCCCCAGTATCTCAAACGTTGGTCCCCCTCCATTCTGTAACAACTGACTACCATTTTCTTCGTCCACAATGATTCTAAGTAATCCTAAGCGCGGAAAATTGTTTAAAATACTAGATGAATTGTGGGTAAATGTTAAAAAGACTGGCAGAGGTCTTGTTTTAGGGTAGATATCACCCTTTTTTACATCTCAAACTATCTTCGCCGGTCAACTCTAATAACAATGTCGTCAATAATAATAATAATAAAAGTATCACCTCGTGAGATGCATCCAGAACATGACCACCTATCGAAGCAGAACCTGCGCAATTATGCCAACCACCTGCGAAAAAAGGAAACTCTCCATCAACCGCCAGTTCAGAGGAATACACCAGCGGCCAGACCACCCTCCCCGACACAGGCAGCCTCTCCACCGCCTGAAGCGAGAACGGCATTCGTGTCAGAGTCTCTCCCAAATGGGGAGGAAGCCGTCTCTGAACTACGATAGTGGTTATTGAGCACAGCTATATATGATGAAGGACACACCAGGCAGAGAGACATCCACCAAAAGATCTCTCTGCGGAGTAACCACCTGCCCCAGTTGAATGGCCTTATTGACGAAATCCAGACAGAGATATCGGACCTTTGGACGGTCAATTGCGTGGTCTATGCCGCTGCCAAAATTATGGCTCGCTCCCAAAAGAACGCCTCTTGGGAGGAGGTGGAAGAACGGACGAAATATCAAGACCTTCTTTTCGAATTTCGACAGATGTACCCCGGACACTCTGTGAAGCTAGTGGTCCTCATCATAGGTGTGCTCGGTGGAGTTAAGGGCTCGCTGCTAAATAAAATCAAGTGCATTCCGTCCTGCGTGGCACAGGCGGAATAAGTAGTTGCACGCATGCAGAAGGCCGTCATCCTGGGGTCACTCCGTCTACTGCGTACGCATGACCCGACATCAGTGTATGCACTCATCCGATGGGCGTCGGACGTGGCTGCGATTACTGCCCAACCCCTCTCGAGTCTCCCGCCATTATCACGGCAATGAAACCTGATGCTTGCCGGGGACTCGGAGGGGCATGTTACAACTGAAACAAATAATAATGTATCACCTCTAATCAATCTGCGGGCTTTCAATCACATTGACCTCTAATAATAATTTGCCGGAACGGCCTAGGAAAGAAATGATCATGTTTTGTAGTTTCAGCAACCTGTCAATTTATCAGCAACCTAATAATATCCCCGACACACATTTCTATATATTTTCTCCTTTCCAGGAAGTTACGTCGTTGGAGCCCCGGGAAAAAGTTGCCATGTTGTTCCGTACGCGTATGAAGTACATGCTGATGGGACAGAGTACTCACCATCGGAATACAACTTGACCGGAACAATGGATGACAACTGTGGGCTTTCAATCACATTGACAAGTGAGTGATCGATTCCATTTTGGAATTCAGGTACGCAGTGACGTAGCCAGGAATTCGTTTAGGAGGAGGGGTGTCCATACTTATTGAGAATGACCGGTGGGTGAAGATAAGGCAGCGGAAAGTTTATAAAAATTTAAATGGCAAAATTTAGTATAAGACCTTTAAAGTGCATTTTCGACTAATTTGTAACATTAACCGACTACATATATTTAAATTTGCTGTGCTGATTTCTGAAAGAATGCAGTAGACACTCACGGTTTTTTGTTTGAAAATTGCATGCATATTTATTTAAATAGAATTTTTTCAATTGTTCATATAAGAAATCAACGTTTTCAATAAAAAAAATTAAAATACAACCTTATCCTTTAGTCCCCATATTGAAAAAAACGCAGCCTTTTCGGAGGGGTCGGGGGTCCGTACTCCACTGACCACCCCTGCCACGTCTCTGAAGCTACGAATTTATTTACCTCCTGAATGATTGAGATGGTTTAAAAAGTGAGTTTATGCAACAAAAAGACGAGTTATTTAACACAGCTAAACTTGATACTCTTTCCGCCATTCAATTTTGAATTCTCCATCATTGGCGGCTGAACACATATCTCATATAACTAGCCGTTAAATATTTCTCTGCGACAGTGCGTTTCGGAAAGTTGCTTGCAGAGGCGTATTGTTGCCAATGTAAACAGCAACCAATCTGTCTCTGCACTATCTTGTGAAATTTTTCGTCAGAGTTGAATTTGCCGCAAGCTCTTGCAGAAGGAACTTGCGGAAGTAGCTTGCCGGTGTGAACCCACACAAATAAATCGAAATCGGCGAATAAAGTCTTGTTGGCCAAATAATAATTTTCCCGGATTTGTAAAATAGCTATTCACCTCCCTTGGTGGTGATGTCTCCCGAAAGAAACACTATTGAAGGAACTCTTGGTACTTTTTGCCACTCCCTTACTTCCAAAGTAAGAATGAAAAGATGATAGTTGATAACTCGTTCACTGACTGTATGTGTATTCTTTTTACTCCCACCAGTTCCTCTCGATGAGGGATCCACGCCCCCACCAACCGAAGATTTAATACCCGAACTTAAGGATACATTGAAGAAGCTGGAGAACGAGAGGTCCAAGCTGAAAAATGAAACGGAAAACCTGCGGAAGATGGGAGAGGCATTACAAGCCGAAAAGGAGGAGCTTGATAGCGAGAAGGCCAGGCTACAAGCCTTGGGGTCCGATAGGGCTGATGAAATAGCCAAGTTGGATCAATTACTACAGAATCTCATGGAAAAACTAGCCGAATTGAGCAATTACCTGACGAAGCTAAACAGAGAGGTAAGAGACAGGGATTAGAAGTAAATTAGTAAAAGTAATCATACTACCGGCAACGATTACATTTGACCAACATTTACTCGTAATCATTACTTTTTTCAAATCTTAATTTTACTTTTAATGTAATCCCAAAGTAATATTTACATTTGTGTTGTCGTTACCCTCGGCATAATTTGTAAACGGCGCTTGATCGGTCAGCAATAGTGTCGAGTACCCTAAATTTCGATTGCTATCGACTGCACGAGCATCTACTGTAATAATCACCGATGTGTATATATCTTCTTTAACATATCTATATAAATAAAAGGGATGATGATGAGGGTCATTGATGAGTGAGTGAGTCAGTCAGTCAGTCAAGACATCTTCTTGTAGATATATTAAAGACTAGTATAGGGTGCCCGTTGAAATTCAACGGGAAGAAGACAAAATTATAACTGTGTCAATAGGCAAAAAGAATCCCCTTGATATGAGGTGCAAATTGTAAATACCATTGAGTATACCATAAACAATTCATTAACCACCCATTGATAGGATGAGGTGAAACATACACCCAGTAAAATCTCACTAAAATTCTCATATTGATCACATAAACATTAAGGCCACAAGTATTAAGTACCTACCCATCAAAATCCCATGCTGCGGTTGCCAAGGAAATTAGAAAATTGCTATCGTTAAAAAGTGAATTATTTTAGAGCCACACTAACCAACTTCAGACTAAAGTGGAGCGTATAGGAAAATTATATGCAATAATTAAAACCCCCATTTTTTACCCAACCGCCTCCCGACCGTGAAAGATTAAGCCTTATGTCTTGAGTGCAATTAATTTAAAATAGCATAAAAAGGAGCCCCTTCTATCCACAACTATCAATTAAGTCACTGAGCCTGGCCTTTAAATGCCTCAGGCGTGAATAGCCATTCATAAAATCGCAATGAAATGGATATTCACGCCTGGTTGCCAAGGTAATTTCTATTATGGACAAATGAAAAACGTAGTGAACTCCACAGTTAATTTTATTTAGACGACCTAGGTTTCGACACGTGTCATCTTCAGGTCACGTTGGACACGTTCACGACATCTTCAGGCTCCACAGGACACGTTGTGTCATCTTTCCATCCACCTGAAGATGACACAACGTGTCGAAACCTAGGTCGTCTAAGTAAAATTAACTGTGGAGTTCACTACGTTTTTCATTTGTCCATAATGGAAAACTTCCACCATATCTCGCCGGAATTCATTTCCTCTAGTAATTTCTATTGTTGAAAAGGAATAAAAATTGATGAATTTAGAGCTAAAAACGCTATAATGAGACAAAAACGATGCTTATAAGTAAATTTAATGAAGGAATTAAATACTACATTCTTTTATGCGCTCGATGATATAATTTCCATCCAATACCTTGAATGCAAGTAATTTTTTAAAAAGCAAAAAAAGAAACACTTGCGCCAAATTCCATGCTTTTCTTATGGGAGTAAAAGTTAACATTAATGGGGTAAAAACAACCCCGAAAATTGCTTTTCGCAAAAATCTTCTCTTAGTGCGCCTATACTTCACGATGGAGGTATACCCTCAAATTTTCACGTTTTTATCACTAGTAGTTTGGGCTGTGCGTTGATGAGTTAGTCAGTCAGTCATTCATGACATTACCTTTTATATATATAGACTAGTGGAAGGCACCCATTGGAATTCAACGGGTGTGAAAAAAATTGAACTTATTTTACAAGAAAACCAAAAAGCCTGAAGATTACTTTCAGCTTGGTAATTTGAGGATTTTGTAACCTATCTTGAATGTCGTGTTCGTTTTAGTCGACACGCTGACCGTTTTCCAGGTGCACGGAGTGATGAGCGACTGTTGATCCTCTTTCATGAACGGGAAACAAAAATGCTACTTAAACACTACTTAAATAACACACTTAGTCGTTTTTCATGAAAGGGCTAATTTATTCGCAAAGAAGACATTCCTCCTGCTTTAGATGATTCATTCGAAAGGTTACTCTTTTTTCTATCAGGCATATTGATGGATATATGTTTAAGTCCAAGGAGGGGAGAAACAGCGGCGAGTGGGAGTCTTGAATAGGCAACTCGATGATTGAGTGAATGTAAGTTAACTGCACTTTAACACTTTTAAGCGTAGATATATAAAAAAACTTGTAACGTTTATGATGTGGGAATTGGTCTAAAAACAGTTCACAATTGAAATGAGAGGCATACGGTTACACTACGTGTAATATATCTGAGTACTAATCTACATCTACAATGTTGTAAAAATTATTGCGGTAACAATTTTTTTAACATCTACATCTACATACTACCCCGCAAGCCGCCTCAATAAGCGTGTGGCGGGGGGTGTTAGGACACCAGCCGTTTACACATAAAAAGGAAACGCTCTAATGAAATTACGCCTAGCATTTATTAAAGTCCCTTATTTTTCGGGGGAAAAATGAATTCCCATACCTATCCGTTCGGCAAAATATCTCTCTTAATTTATCGTTTCTGTCGGACCTGGAAATATAGTGGGGTTCTAATATGATGTTATCCGTGTCGCCCTTAAAGATATCTATTCTTAATTACTCAAGCAATCTAAGCCTAGTGCGCAGCCTCCGAGTCTCTAGCGGCTCCCAGCCTAATTCGTTTAACATCTATGTAACGCTGTCTGTACGCCCGTAGCAGTTTTTGACGAATCGCACAGCTTTCCTTTGTAATTTATTACGTTTCCGGATTAAGTCTTTCTGCACCGGATACCATATGCTCGCTGCATATTCAAGGTGTGGCCGGACGAGTGCAAAATAATACCTCTCTTTTACTTTTTCATCCGAAAATCTTCCCACAATACGCTTGACGAATCCTAGCTTCTTCAGAGCTCTGCCACATATGTTTCTTATATATGTTCCCCACGATAGGTTCGAATTTATCGTAAATCCTAGATACTTCACTTCATCTGTCGCCTTTATGTTAACACCATCCACAGCATATACATGGGGATAGTTGGACGACCTCCGCAAGAAATGTACCGCCGTGCATTTACTCAGATTAAGTTCGAGTCCCCACTCTTGGCTCCACACATGAATGTTGTTTAAATCCGATGATAGAATTTCAAAGTCAGAGTTTAAACGATAAAAACAACGCCGTGTTTGCTGTAGCGACAGAGACATTATTGCCATTACTATTCGCTGCATGTAAATATCCTTGCATGTTTAATTCCTTTATGTGTATCGTTTAATACGTAGGTGTTCTCACATATACATGCAGTGCCCTTATGAGAGCTAATTTGAGATTAGACATTGAAGAGTATACTTGTAAAAATGCATGGAATTTATCTATTACTCCCCGAAGCAATCTATCATGGAGCCCTTGGGACTCTGTACCCTTCTTATAGATTTTATTTCTACGTGCTATTATGGGCCTGCAGGAAAACTTAAATGCTAGAGGAGAGAATATTCTTTGAAAATCAAATCTCTGGTTGTCAAGGAAATATGCTATTGTTGAATTCAGAGAAAAATGTGAGATTTTTCAGCAAAAACATAATTTTCAGACAATTACGAAGCCTAAAAGAAAATCGATTGAAATAATTAGAAACTTCATTTATTCAATCATCCAATAATAACAATCACAGCCCTCTATCTTCAGTTTAAGTAATTTTAAAAAGCAAAAAATAAAACCACTGCACCGAACCCAATGCTTAGCATGGACCACCAGGGGGGCCTTTGAAGGACCTGAGGGCTTTTTAATATAGCCTATGTTACACCCAGATACATTTTCTCACTAGATGCCAAATTTCAGATTAATCGGTTAAGTAGTTTTTGCGTTATTGAGCAACGGACAGACAGACACCATAACATTTTTATACAGGGTGTTTCAGGAGGAAAGCGCAATACTTCTGGAGGAGGTTGAGTACGTGATTTTAAGCATTTTTTGTCCTGTGAACATGGGGTCGCAACTCCTTAGTTACCGAGCTATGGCAACGCAAACATTTTGTCACAAGCATTCGACAGTCACCATGAAAACACCCAAAAGCAGTGGCATCCAGCAATACATACAAATAAAATCTGGTCTAAGTTGTACTTAAATTTTGAATCTTTCTTTTTATGCCATAATTTACGCACATTGCTTACATTTTATAAAATGTTAACTGAAATTGTCAAAATTTTTCTTCTTCGAAAAATTATTTTTTTAAAAACTTTTTTATTTTGAGATATACGAAAATGTTAACAGAGTCATAAAAATTGTAAAATTTAATTTCATCTCCATAATTAGTAAAATTATTTTCATATCTTAATTTTTAGCGAAGATATGGCATCTTAAACGCTACCGTTACATGAACACATTTTTCGACGGCTCTCTTCCATGCATGGAACTGGTATTGATTTACCGATAAAGACAATTACCTTCACCAATCTAAGCTTGAGTACTTATTTTTAAACGTTTTGAAAAGAATAACCAAGCAATGAAACCCAAATTAGGTGTTTTTGTGAACCAAATGAAGTAAACAATCAAGCCCTGGGTGCAAGTAATTTAAGAAAGCAAAAAAAGAAGCACCTTCTAGCTACAACTATCAAATTAGTCACAGAACCTGGCCTTTAAATGCTGCAGGCGTGAATAGCCATTCATGAAATCGCTATTAAATGGATATTCATGGCTGGTTGCCAAGAAAATTTCTATTGTTAAAAATGAAGAAAAATCGATGGCTTTAGAGCTAAAAACGCTATACTTGGACAAAAATGAAGCGTTTAAGAAAATTGAATGAAATAATTAAATACTGCATTTTTTTATTAGTTCCATGATATAAATTTTGCCACAAGTAGGGCGGAATTAAACATTGACACAAAAGAAGGAACACTCACACAATAATATCTGATATTTCGGTTACCATAGTAACCTTTCTCAAACACAGAAGGATACATACTGATGGGAAGGCAGGGGACAAGAGGTAGGGTGAGGTGGGAGGAGAAGGAGGAGAGAGGGGTAGGAAAGGGGAGAAGAGGGGAGGGGCGGGAGGGGGTCAGAGGAAGAGAGAGGGGCGAGGAGGGGAAGAGGCGGGAGGGGGTCAGAGGAGGAGAAAGGGATGTGGAAGGGAGAAAAGGGGAGGGGCGGGAGGGGATTGAAGGAGGGGAAAGGGGAGAAGGGGCAGGAGAGGTCAGTGAGCGCGATTTAATCCGGGGGGATTGTGAGCGGAATAAAGCCAGATGCAGGCCATTTCTAGGGTCCGCAATTGAAGGGGAGAGGCAGAGGGAGGGAGGGAAGCCAATACGCCTACACGGAAGCATTTATCAAACCTAAGATTGTGGGAGGAAGCATGGATCGGGACGGGGAAGGAGGCATTGGGCGAGGACGGCTTGCAGCTGGCACGGTGGCCGGTTATTCTAACACTGAGGGCGTTGGTAGTGAGACCAATGTAATATGAATCGCACAGGTTGCATAGGAGGATGTAAACAATGTTGTGGGAAGTGAATGACCGAGAGGGGACGGAAGGAAGTGGGTGGGAGAGGAATTTGTCGGGGAGGGGTTCGGTGATAAGGATAGGGCACGTTTTGCATCTCGCGCGATGGCAGGGGTTGGGTGGGGTTTTGGAGCTGATAATAGGTTTAGTCAGTGGTTTGGTGGTTTTTAGGATGCTGGGTGGTTGGGGGGGCTCCTGAAGACGAGAGAGGGACATTTGGGGAATGTGTTTTTGGTGGTGAGATTGTCAGAGAGGAGTAGAAAAAGGTTTTTAAGGATTTTTTTGAGGGCATGGATCCCTGGGAAGTAAGTAGTACAGAGGGAGAGGTTGTAATTCTCCTTGCTTTGGGTTGGTTTAGGAGGAAAGGGTTTTTTGAGGATGCGTTTCTTGAGAAGAGTCTTAGGATATCCTCGTCGGAGAAGGGATTGGTGTAAAGAGGAAAGAAATTTAGCAAGGGAATCAGGGTTATTACATATGCGAAAGCCTCAGCTGCCTCTGACGTAAATGACGTCGCGGACGTGTTCAGTCTGTCTAATCTGGATCCACTTGTACCCTTCAATAATGAAGGTTTCTTTTTTCAACACGTAACACCTGATACCTTACGTAAAACACTATCTCTCAGTAAAACAAATTCAGTTGGAGTTGACGGTATTTCAACTAAATTTATTAAGGCTTCGTCTACTACACTATTCCCAATAATACTCGACATCTTTAATTTCTCTCTAATGTCGGCAGAATTTCCAAAGGTTTGGAAATCGTCACTTATTACACCAATTAGAAAGGTAAAAAAACCAACTACTCCTCGCGATTATCGCCCAATCTCAAACTTATGCTCCCTTTCTAAATGTCTAGAACGGATTGTTTTTCAACAAGTCACTTACTACTTAAACCACAATAACCTGAACGATCCTTTCCAATCTGGTTTCAGAAAACAATTTTCTACGCAGTCAGCATTACTCAAAGTTACTGACGATATACGTCGTGCTGTTGATGAACATAAAATCACCATACTTGTCTTATTTGATTTTACCAATGCATTTGGCCTTGTGAATCATGCCTTACTTCTCCAAAAGATGAAAGATCTTAACTTCTCGAGTTCCTCACTTAATTGGTTTTACTCATATCTAAACGAGCGACAGCAGGCTGTAAAGGATAGAAATGGTAATATATCGCACTGGACTAATGTGCCTTGTGGAGTCCCTCAGGGCTCTGTCCTCGGCCCGCTCTTATTTTCTCTGTATGTCCTTGATCTTCCTCGTTGTATTAAAAACTGTAAATACATGATGTACGCTGACGACCTGCAGATTTACTATCATTGCCATTTGAATGACTTGTATGATGCAATCGCCAAAGTAAACCAGGATGTCAACGCTATCAATGTATGGGCTGTAAACAACCATTTCAAACTGAACTGTAGCAAAACCAAGTCAATAATTCTGGGAAATTCAAAGTTACTCAGAAAAGTCGACGCTAATGCCATTCCAAAGATATTAGTTGGTGATACGGAAATATTGTATTCAAATAATGTTAAAAACCTTGGGGTCACCATGGTGTGTAATTTTTCTTGGCAAAATCACGTGTTAAACATCTGTAATAAGGTTAATATGATCCTTCATCAGCTTAAAATTCAGAAAAACCTCATACCCCTTCTCACACGCCAGCAACTTATCTCCTCACTCATTTTCCCCCACTTTGATTATTGCTGTCTTGTGTACCATGATATCACTGAAGAGCTAAATGTTAAGCTAGAACGGTTACTGAATATGTGTGTAAGATTTATCTTTAACCTCAAGAAGGATGATCATATTTCCCCCTATTTTACCAGGCTTACATGGCTGAAGGCCAAAACCAGAAGAAAATACTTCCTTGGTTCTTATATGTATTCCCTCTTTCAAAATCAGCAACCAGGCTATCTGCAGCAATTTTTTCCTCCTAGAGTAAACATGGCTAACGTTACCACCCGAATGACTCCCGATTATTTGATTCCTCCTCTACATAGGACCACTACATACCAAAAATCTTTCTGTGTGGCAGGGGCCAGGTTGTGGAATACTATTCCTATCGACATAAAAAAATCAAGTTCTGTATTTGTTTTTAAAAAAAGATTTTTTTGTATCTATTCAACCAAGAAGGGTGTTAATTTAATAATTATGCAAAATCTCATTGAATTGTTACCTCTCATGTTATGTCTCATGTTATATGTATCATGTTATATGTTATATGTCTTATGTTATTATTGATCATGATAATGTAACTGTCTTATTAATCAATAATTTATAGAGCTCTTACAAATATGTAACTTTATTGTATGTTCTTAGTGGACGAAAACGTCCAAGAACAATAAACTTATTCTATTCTATTCTATTCTAAAAGCCTCGTGTGGAAAAAGAGTAGGGGAGGGATCTTTTAGTATGGGAGGGATGGCAGCTGTTTTTTTGCTGGCATTTTAGTTATAATTGATTACTTTTTAAGTAACTTTTACTCGCAATTGATCAACGCTTCGCTGAAGTAGTTGTAATATACCCCAATTATATTTTTTAAGTAATTTACCCAGCACTGGTAAGTGCAGATATCGGTTAACCGCAGAATCGGTTAAATGTCAAATTAATCGGAATGTGTCAATTTTATCTAATCTACGAAGTTCCGTGCAAGCCACCCCTAGGTTGTGTGGCACGGGGTGATTCTACACCAGTCATGCAGTACTCGTCCTAGTACAAATCGTGACCTCGCGCGCTCCCTGGCCGCTAGGCGCAGATCAAAAAGTAGTCAAGAGAACAGTTCGCAGTCAAACCAGAAATTGGGAAAGCGCTACATAAATGAACATGCAAACATGCAGTACACTGGTAAAGAGACAACTAGATATCAGGGATCTTTCGGGGTTTGCACCGGGTAGCTAGGTCCATGGAGGCCAACGTTTAGATGCTCGACTCGAGCATCGAAACGTTGGCCGCCATGGACCTAGCTACCCCGTGCAAACCCCGAAAGATCCCTGATATAAATCTTCGCCGGGAAAGCCTGAAATCCTTCATCAGACAAGTAGATGTTAATATTACTAGTACTATTAATTTATGAATGCTACGAGATACTATTTCATCTACATCTAAAGAATACCCTGCAAGCCACCTCAGGGGTGTGTGGCAGGGGGTGAGTATTCACCAACATGCATTACACTAACCCTAAAGCTAGTGTATCTACGACTAATTACGCATTAGCATACATCGCTAATGCTTGTCACGAGGCGAAGCCTCACAAGCATGCACTACACTACAGATATTATCACAATGGAGAAGGACCGTTAATATATATGTATTTTGCAATTACACAAATGGACAGAGACTCAATACTTATGTAGAAAACATGCTCGGCATGCTGTTAGTACTACGTAACAGATAAGAATTCAAGTATTAGGGAGTACTACTACTAAGAGCTACACTACCTAACGACAAACCTAGATAAAAGTCTCATTGGCAGCTTTTATGGTCCCTTATCCTTCGTGGGAAAAATGACATTTTAAATCTGTCCGTTCTGCAGTCTTGTTCCCTAATTTTTTTCTCATGATCTGATCTACCGTAGTATTTCGGATTTCGTAAAATATTATCAACGTCGTCAGAGAATAGACCGGTTTGAAAATTACATAATAGATTGAGTCTAAATTTTAATCGACGGTCTGAAAGCTTTTCCCATCCCAGTTTCTGCAAAATGTCAGTAACACTAACGAGATTATCATAACGACCTTTAACGTATCTTGCCGATCTTCGCTACACGCGTTCTAACTCAGTTTCCAAACCTATCTCATAAGGATCTCAAATACTGGCGGCATATTCAAAGTGGGGTCTAACAAGGGAGAAGTAGCTGATTTCCCTAACTTTATCGTCGCACTTGCCAAGTACTCTTTTAACTAATCCCAATTTACGATTAGCTTGACCGGTAATTTCTCGAATATGTTTACTCCACGATAGATCATTAGTCAGTTTAACTCCGAGGTATTTAACCGATTCTACGGTCTCTAATTTTATGTTGTTTATGCAATAGCTGTTACAAGGAACGTTTTTCCGTTTCCAAAAATTCACAACAACGCGTTTTTTCAGGTTTAATTCTAGCTGCCACGCAACGCACCACTCTTGCATTGCCTCGAGGTCCTTAGTTAGCGCTTCCTTATCATTTAAGCTACAAATTTCTCTATACACCACTGCGTCGTTAGTAAATAATCTAAGCTTACTGTCAACTTTGTCACCGATATCGTTTATGTACAAAAGGAGCAGAAGTGGGACTATGACACTTCCCTGTGGGACACCCGATGTGACTTTTACTTCATTAGAGATAGTGCCATCTAATACAACCCTTTGCACGCGATTACTTAAGAATTCTCTAATCCAGGAAATTACGTCGTCGTCTAAACCGTAGGATTTTAATTTCATGAGTAGCTTACTGTGAGAAACTTTATCAAATGCCTTTTTAAAGACTTTTTTTCACCCGAGACTAAAATATCGTGGGCAAAAAGTGCTAATTGAGTTTCGCAAGATCTTCCCTTTCTGAATCCGTGTTGCGTTTTTGGTAACAAGTTCTGCATATTGAGGTGTTTCATAACTGAACTTACAATTATATGTTCAAGGACTTTGTAAGAGATAGATGTGAGAGATATCGGTCTGTAGTTCGATGACTGTTCCTTATCACCGCTTTTGAATATGGGAGTGACATTTGCAATTTTCCTGTCCATGGGTACTTTGTGTTCGTTGATGGATTTGCTAAATATATTCTGCAAGTAGGGTGCTATTTCACGAGCTAATTCTCTATACACGCGGGCAGGAATTTCTTCAGGACCTGGGGATTTATTTGGACTAAAAGATTTTAGCAAGTTTTCCATTCCGTGAGTGCAAATATCGATAGGCGGCATCTTTTGCTGGAAGTGACGACGATGATCGCGACGGAAAGCAGGGAGTAGAGGATAAATGGACAAGCGAGGCATTTTTTGTTGTAAGGTAGTGAAATGCGGAGGGGATTCTGTAGAAGAGGGAACGTCGGGATACAGAAAGACGGAATTTCGATATTTCATCAGATCTTTAACTTTTTTTCTAGGTAAAACGGTTGGAAGATAGGAAGAAGATGTTAGAGTCCCACTTGGTGATGTTGGAGGATCGAGTGGTGGTGGCTGAAAAGATTAAGACCTTGAATGAGGACAAGGCGAAGCTGAATGAGGACAAGGCGATGCTTCAAGCGTCGATGACACCTTTTACGGTTGCCAATGAGACCGCACAGGAGCAGATGGACGACGCGAGACAGAAGGTCGAACAGGAGAGGAAGGACTGGGAGGAGAAACTGAAGAAGAGGCGGAAAGCGTTGGAGGTCAAGAAGAAGGATCTGGAGGACAGGCGGCGGAAGTTGAACAGTCGCAGGGATGCGCTGAAGAAGTCGGCGGCCGACAGGGTTGCGGCATCCTCGAAGTTGATGGAAGAACAAAACGACATCAATAAGCAGCTGGAGGACCGAGAGAAGCTGATAGAGAAGACCAAAAACGATACGGCGGCGATGTCACAGAGGCTAGCAATCGCACACCAGAATTGCGAAATGGCCTCGCATAACATCAAGACCCATATGGTGTCGATCCTCGGTGTCGGGATCGAACAAGCGTGGGTGTGCAGTCGTGATCCCATCCTTCACAGCGCCGAAAACTGAGCACGGCAGCATATGCCCAGTGACTGGGTGACGACGGTGCTCTTTTCAAAAGACTGTAGTAATGCTCCCATTCCACTGTCTCCTCTGTGCGATAATTATGTCATACATTAAAGCGATTTCCTGGTCAGAACGAGATCCAGATGCTTATGTCAGTAGGGTTCAATCCACTGGAGGCAAATCAGTTCCCAGCAAACACTTGCTCTCCACGACATTTTCCCGGTGATTACGGGTAATTATTAAAAAACATGTATCGTGGAACACATCGGCTTATCCGGCATATTTTCCGATACATTGATTCATGTAAGTTCATTTTTGAAGTCACTCTATCGGTTAAATGTATATGAACGTATTTACATTTTGACAAACTTTTACAAATGACGTATTTACATTATGAGAAACGTTTTAGCCACAAGAAAAACCGAATTATTTTTTATACCTAATACTTGTACAAACTATGGTTTTCATGCACCCTTATAAAATGATGCGACAACGCAACAGTCTTCCAAGTCAGATGGATTTCTTTTCTAATAGTTTATATTCCATCAAATCTCATTTATTATGTGAACTTCTCTAATATTGTTCAATTCTTCAGAAATATTTATTTTTCTTCTGTGAAGATAGATTTGAGGTATCTATATTTAAATATCAATGTTTACATGACGGAATTGTATATATTTTTAAAGGACAGTTAGTCCGTAATAAAATATTGCTAAAATTAAAATCAGTGATGTTTTCTTATCAGCGGAACCCAATATAGCTTTAATCATATTTTGTTTAAAGTTACGCATTGTACAGGAAGTGAAAGAACTGACCGGTTGTACTAAAGGAAGGGGAAGTCCGACGATGACAGAGAAGACATGAAAACTGGTTGTAGAGTCAGTATGGATCCAGGAGCGGTGGAAGGAATATGTTATGAAGATCTATTTGCTACGGATACACGGCCTAGTACTTAAGACATAGAAATGGAATATGACATCGGAGCAGGCATCCTTCATAGTGAGGTCGAAAGTGCTAGACATGAAAAGACATATTGGTACAGATATCGTAGCCGTAGAGTCAAGAGTTTCAGAGGGAACGGAAAAAGACGGTCTTTACACGTGCAGGACCCTAACTACCTCAGGCATTTCTTTCTTCACCTCCGCGTACGTCCTACCCTTCTTCATACCGTCCATAAAACATTCTCTTTCTTCCCCATCCCCGGATGCCCAACATTCCTCCGTCTATCACGGCCTTGAGCAACCCAACACCCCTCATTACCGCTACCAGCCACCTACCCTGCCTCCCCCTTAACTCATCCAGAAGTTTCCTCTCCTCACCAACCATGTTTCCTTCCTCATCTGTCCTCCTTTCCGTCCATCGCACCCTCTCCATCCTCCTCCACACCCACATCTCGAACGCCAACAACCTTTTCTCGTCCTCATTTCTCAGAGTTCATTTTTCAGCTCCATACAACGCTAACATCCATATGAAGATCTTCACCAGTCTCTTCTTTACACCCTTGCCTTAGGTCCCCGTCATAAGCTCCCTTCTTTTACCGATCGCTTACTTCACGAGCGCTATTCTCCTCCTAATGTCTTTGCTACTATGTCCATTTTCTTCTCCCATACTACCCAAGTAGTTAAATTGATCTACTTGCTCCAGTTTGTGCTCTCCCAGTTCAATGACCAGCCTCGCTTTATTTGTCCCAGAGAATCTCATTAATTTTGTTTTCTTATGGTTGATTCCGTATTTCCGTAACTGATATTGTCTTTTAGAAAATTATTGAACGATAAGATAAATATTTTGCACGGAAAAAGTTGTTATTAATGTTGTCAATTGGAGAAGGCAAGGATAATGAATATTTTAGTGGCGAAGACAGTGGGTTCAGTTGAGAGAATGAAACGCATGACGCAACAGGAGTGAAGGGGACGTAAATATACAAGAAACCTTGATTATTCTCAATCTGATTTAGCTTGCTTCGTAGACTACTAGGAGGCATTTGAAAGAGTATTGACCTAGTGAGTGAACTCTGAGTTAGCTTCCGTGTACATGTAACCAAAAACTCAATGATTCTTTGCATTAAATAAAATATGAATGGCTTATTACAATCAATGTAAATGATATTATTCCCGTTGATATTCAACGGGTACCTTCCCTAGTTAAATCATAAAAATTAATTTGAACATCAATTGTGGAAACATTTTTTAAAGAATTTAGGAAAATGAAAAAGAAAAGGTTCAAAAAACATTTTAAAAACTATCATCAAACTCAAAAGAATTCAGTAACCGCGAGCAGTTTTGCATAAATATGCAAAACAGCAGAATATGTAAGTAAAAAAACGCCATAGTAGACGATAATTATGGGTAGCTCAAGGCAATAAGCAATGTCAAGCTTTGACGAATGTCCTTTTTTCCTAAGACGTTAAATTTTAGCTTGTAATTTAGATGCCGTGGAGCGCACAATGGATTTTATTTCTTGATTTTTTTTAGAAACGAGCAAAATCGCTAATATCAAAGTTTATTCAGCTAGTCTCATCATCTTGTACTACAAAGAACAGGCATGGAAATCAGTACAATCGGTTTGTAACTTTATATTCGCAGATCTGGTGATTCATGTCGTAAATGTTACTCTTAAATTAGATGGAGTCAGTCGGAGTATCCACCACTGGTGCTGAATACATTAGGAATAGACTAAAAGTACAGACGTCTTACTAAGCATCTCTATATCAACCTGGAATAGGTGTGGTCAGGGTAGGTGATGAAGAATCGGAATGGACCAAGAAAGGTCAGTAAGTTAGGCAGGTCGCCCACTATTTCCGTTGCTGTTTGACTTTCTAGAAACCGTTATAGACATGGTAGAAGGTGGGGGTGGGCATAAACGGAGGAGAGGACTTGATTAGGTCAGGCTCACTGATGACGAAAACCTAGTTGTACCGTCAGCCAAGGGACTGCACCCAACGATGGTTACGGTATAGATGCTAAGAGTAAAGCGGGATTTTGGGGAATTGTGAGGATACAAAGGATGTGAGATTTTCTTGAAGATTAAAGTTGTGGCTGAATACAGAAGAGGGGACATGGAATAGAGCAATTGGAACAGCTTACGTAACTCGTATTTACAAGAAAAATGGCTTAAGCTGTAGAGGTATAATTATGGAATTTCCCTATTCAAGGCAGTATATGCGATGAAAGGGGATTTGAAGAGGGGGATCCGACGAGAGACTGAGACGACGAAAAGATTGGTGCAACCACTCATATGAAGTACAGCGAGGTATGGGTTTAACTATAGGCATTTGAGATGTGGGTTCGGAGAAGAAAGGAGAGAGTGAGCTGGGTGGCGAGGAAGACGAACGAGGAGGTATTGGTATTGATTGGAGAGAAAAGGAAGTGGGTTCCGCAGGTTCGGAGAAGTCAGATGAAATGAATGAAGGGCGTTTTGAGAGGCGAGGGCTAGTTGAAGAAAGTAATAGAGGGGAGAAAGCTGGGATAGCGTGGAAGAGGAAGGAAGAGGATAGCAACTCTGGACGAGAGGGTAGGCTTATAATGAAAGTATTAATGACTTTTATTTTGTGAGAAATTAGAGGTAGTCACAGAATGGGGTTCGCCAGCGGGAACATAACCAGCTTAATACAATACGTCAGTCACCAATGAAAGATGAATAAGGAGTAATGAAAAAATAGATAAATAAAATTTCAATGATTGATGTTTACAAAGTATATCTATATATTTGAAATTTAACGGGCGGATAAATCTTATCACAGTATGGTGGTCTGCTAGGTGCAAGGACCAATACCGGGGGCACCAGCTCATTGCTAAGCTGTTAATTAAAAAAATATGAATATATTGCGATTTATAATGTGTAAAATGAACATTAATTGGTTATTCAATCAACATTCCTGTCTTGTCTGTTATCATTGGAATTACCCTTCCCTTACTACCACTAATGAGCTTCTTTACTTTCCTCTATAATGCATCTGCTCTTCCCTCTTTTTGAAATTTCTCTAAGAAGTCAATCTGTTCTCTCCACCATGCCTCCCTTGATTTCTTTGTTTCTCTTACACAGGCTTAGAGAGATCTAAAAGGTAAAAATAAGGCGCGGTCGAAAAATGCCAGTCTATATTGTGAGAGAATGGCGAGGGGAAATGTAATGGAATGTTAGCCAGCATCATTGCTCTGCTCAACTTTGCTACGCTTCAAAGAACTTTGTCGATATTGAAATTTTTCTTCTCGTTCAACCAGGGATCAACGCCTAATTTAAATGAGACGGAGAGTCTTCTGCTCACCTTCATCGGTGTGGGCACGTCTATCCCTGCGATTATTACCCATTTTATTGGACGATATAACACTTCTCTTTGAACATTTGGCAGAATTCCTTTGAAGATAAAGTGAAAAAAATTGATATTCGTTCTGCGTAAGGCATGCAGGTGAGTTTTACAATAGCGCGGTGTTCAGAAGCGAGCTATAAATAAACGTCTCAAATATTCCAAAATTCACCATAGCAAATAAACCTCCTTGCTATTTCTACTGATAAAATAGCAACTTCCGGACGCTATTTTAACATTCAGAATAGAAAATTACTGCTGGCATACATTTTTTTGGAAAAATGTGTCTAGATACGCAGTTCAGGAATATAGCGCGGACGCTGTTTCGACTTAAATTATCGCTGCTTCGCGGACTTAAATCGTCGTACGAATAGTTTTTTTTTAGATTTTATGATCGTACTAACGCACCGCGTCTTCATTCTTGAGTGGCTCTGAATTTGAATTTGTAGATAAAGGTCAAAGTTTAGACTTAATTCATTGCACCAACTAAATTTCTAATGTTCGTGTGAAGGACAACGCATAACCTTCGTTTATCTTAACTAATTAACTTCGTTAATCTATCATAACTTAGTTTGGTGTAGAGATTTGGCAACACGGTTAATATAGGTAGGTGCAGAGGAAATTAATATAAAATTTTCGCGTCCGTCAGTTTTCTTTTACGCGTATTCACTTCATGATCGAGAGAAAACTTCTGACGTTTGATCCCAACTGCAGACTACGTCGTCTGCTGTCATTGGTGTCATCTACTACGGGGGATTATCATTCGAATGCTTTTTCGATATTACCGTTGAAATAAAATTTACAAAGGTTTTCATATAGATTTACGGAGTTGCTTCGAAACATTTAGGCCAAGTAACCAAATAACTAATCGTAGAAAGTTGCATGTTTTTCTGCTTCCGCAAAACGACCGCTGACGTCATTTCATCCATCGATCAAAGGCCCGTGGTTCGATTCCCGGTGAAGACGGATATTTTTTCAAAGTATTTTCAAAATCTTTATACTGTTTTATTTCCGGCAGAAGTGGATATCTTCACAAAAGCCTTTTTAAGGCATCTTTTAGAATGTATCTGGAAGAAAAGCGAAGAAGTGATGGATGAAATGACGTCACGGCCGTTATGGGAAGGTTTCCTGTCCATTCAACTTAGACTCCTACATCTCTGGCAATTTTTTGAATGTTTAAGAGATGATTTGCAAATGATCATTTGTCATGTTCCCCTGCACGATAAAGTAAAAAGCAATAATCGTGATAAACCTCCATTAACAGGCATACTGCTCATTTTAGGAATATGTGGAATGAAAACATAGCAATGTTATCTGATAATAGCACATCTGATCGAATAAATTGGCTCAGACTCACCTAAATACAGTAAATTCAATCATATCCGGTAAAAAATTGTTTGCTCCCTATCCTCATTGTGTACTGCTGTAAGACCGTTTCGAACAGTACATTTATTTGTACAAACTCTTCCGTGAACTCTTGCATGAGGCAAAATGTATCGTGTTAAGCGGCAAATTGCATGAACACTTGTTCGAATGTCTCAATGCTCGAACGGAAAATAGAATCTGTTCTAATTTCGTTGAGACAAACGTACAATTTCACGTAAATTCGTTTGTACGAAATCCTTTATCGTGTAATGCGGCCTTAAGACGGTATCGGCAGCGCGAACGACGTCGACTGTGGTTTTTGATCTGAGAACTGCTGCCGAGATAACTCAAGTGGCCGAGAAGCGAATCATTTCTAGTGTCATGATCCCGAGCCAATCGCTGCCCTCGTCATTGGTTGCGGGAATCAACACAGTTCCCAACCCACGAGTAAGTAATAAATATATAACATCATTCGGGAACAAGGAGCCACAGAGTTCGGTGCTATACGACACATCATCGAGGAGAGAAATGTTTACCATTGCTGCTTGTGTTTTGGCAGCGATTAGCCTGAGAATCGGCGAAGCATCCGAACCTCTGAACTGGGTTTCAATCGAAGCGACAGGTTAGTGATACGAAGCATTGACATCATTTATATCATTGACTCAAGCCGCATGTGAAAGTGATGTTTATGATACTTATCGTGGTTGATTGAATATCAGAGGAGGTGATCGACAGCTAATGCTATTTGCTCCATTGAGTGAAAAAGTAAAAAAAATGAGAAGAAAGGATTGTTAGGGAAATGATGTAGGGATGGAAAGGAACCCGAAGTTGGCATTCGCTTGTAAGATATACGCAGAAGAATCAATAGTTTTGAGGTGGTTGGAGTGGTAATCGTGTGTCACTGAGTGCACATTATAATAATTTTTTATGTAAGTCGAAAAAAAGTTCTTGAACCACATTGCACTTGCATCTGTTCATGCGTTGGAACTCACCACACGGGCAGTATTGGAAATGGCACAATAATTATATTTAAAAATATTTCCTTGATTAAATCAGGTTATCGTTACATCACTCAAGTTTTCGGCGCGGTATTCGATATTTAGACGGCATTATATTGTAACACATTTTTTCTCGAATACTGGACTCGGCGTGGCACCTTGACATTTGTTAACAACTATAATTATAATAATAAGAAATGCAATACTTCGCGTTCATAAGAATATCTGCACGTATGTATTCCATTTATCGCGAAATTTGCCGTGTGCATAAGACTACGTGTTAAAATATCATTCAATTACCAAAAAAAACAAATCGGTATGATACATTTTTTCACTTTTCTCTATACAGATGTAGATGTCACTTATGATAGCACATATGCAAAGTGTCACGCAAATTTGTGCATAAACAAAAATAGCTCCAATCATATAAAATTCCCATCCGCTGAACGGAGCACTTCACTCGAAGTGTTCTCTACTTATCACTCAAATAAGGAACGGGATGCGGAAAACTCTCCAACACAGCCGGGATCCGAACCCGATCCATCGGAATGGGAAGCCAAGGCTACTGCCACCACTAAAACTCGATTAGATTTTTCACTTGGACATGCTAAATTATGTGACAAAGGCTAAGGCCATTGGGATTAGTATTGGGATATACATATCGTACGCCAAGGCTTGCTCAGCTGTCATAAGTGAGGCCGAACTCCAGAATTGACGTTATTAGGTGGCGTATTGACAGCATGATTGAACTAGACTTAAAGAAAAAAGCATGCTGAACGCAAGCAATTTTTTTTTATCAGTGAGAGGTGAGATATAAATTTTGGGACACATAAAACCGTCGACGCTTGACATTCATTCGTCATCTGCGTTTTTTAGGGAAGCGAGCTTAAAACTTTGCAAGGTCATCCATGACACAAGTCATCCATGTAGCAATCACGGTCAGGATAGAATATTTTCGATAAACCTTTTGGGGATGTATTTATGTAATGTATTTAGCAAATAAATTCAATTACCCACAACCCACATTTGCTCCCTCCTCCGAATTTTTCCATTCGTTTTATTCCCTGTCCAACTATATTCAATTAATGTTATACTATGCTGACTTTTAGGGCCAAATATTCAAAATCTTGCATGATAAATCATATATATCAATCAACTATTCTCTATGCTGGCATAAATTTGCGATTGTGGGGTTCACCAGATATGATTTGGAAAGTATTTTTTATTTTCTACGCAACATGTATTTAAATGTATTTTAAGGTTTACTTGTCCCATATTTTGCGTTATTAAGGTTCCTTCAATTTTGAGGTCTTCTTCATCCATCAGCCGTTGAAATAGCAGTGTAGATGCTATAGGAGTTTTTCAACGCAGTCAACAAAAGTGTAAGCCTAAATTTTACCATAAAACTTCCTACGTAAAAAAGAGAGACAAAAAAAGAATAAACTCGTACCGTTCGTTTTCAGTATAATACGGAGAATGTGAAAATTAGTGAAAGGATTGCACGAAAAAAACGAACCCCATATAATTAAGTGCTGCATGTATTTTTTTCGAATTAAGTGATTCAAAAAAGAGTAATTGTGCCAGGGTCATTTGTCTCACTTTTAGCTTTTTATGAAATCCTTGAATCCATAAGCAGTATACAGATAAATATGATCATTTGGTTTTAGCCTTTGAGGAGATATTTAAATTAGGTCAACAAGCCGTCTGTTACAATGTGTCTTCCACATCGTGATAGCAGAGTTATATGTCAAAAATTGTCTTAATCTGAGAATTTGGAAGGCATTTTAGGAACCTCTATTATAATATTTTGAAAATAATTGCCTTAGTATTTCGTAGTTTAAGAAGTTTATATTCGTTGAATTTTCCGTTAAAACTTCCCACAAATTCAGTTTCAATACGTTACTCTACGTAAAATTTTCCGAAGAAGATTTTAACAAAATTATCAGTTAAATTTTTTTTAAAAATGTTGTCAAACTAGCTCCAGTATTTTTGGCAGAAAATTATTAGAATGACGTGTTTGGTATTTTTCACGTGGAATTAACAGGAAAGAAAACAGAAAATACAAAAGTTATCTCCTCCTTTGTCGATGATTTCCGAAATCCAAAAATAAAAATCGAAAAGCTTGTTTGCTCAAAAATATTGCAATTAGGAGAACTAATACATGAGGAAAGTATAAGTCCCATTCATTATCTTCAAAGGAAAACTTTTTAGACTACTCTCAAAGTTCACTTGGGATGAATGGCAAGAACAATGTTCAAGGGCAGTGATTGAAGCAAATTTCTGATAACAGTTTCCATTCGAGCCCGTAATTACTTGAGATCAATGAAATATTTATCATGACAGGTATTCTAAAAAAAACACAAAAGTAAATATTTTCGGGTCGCAAGCTATCAACTGTCCTCCACCAAGTTGCGATTTTTATGTTTTCATTAACCCATTCAATGCTGACCTGTTGACATGACATTTATTCCCACGCTGAAGGGTTTTTTTCTTTTATTTATATAAAACGAAAACACATCCAGCAAAGAACGAAACTCATCCACGTGTGCCTAGAGCATGCCTAAGACGCGGAAGGAAGTTGCAAGTGTCAGCGCCGACGCTTGGGAACTGGGGAAAACTGAGAAAAGTAAGGGACCGATGCCTTGAATTCAAGGCATCCGCATTGAATGGGTGGATCTATCTAAAAGGGTAAATTGTATTTAGTGGATTCAATTTACGTATGATACGTGTTCATTAGATTTTACGTCATACTCGCTTCTGTTTGGTAGAATAGTGACAACACGGTCTGCTTCATACATGGAGAGTAAGGGCAGTCTTAGATGTTGATCACGCTGCTGCAGCGAATACACGCGCCTCCAAAGGAATTGCCACTGACATCAATTTGGCAAAAATAACTAACACTCAAACAGCCCAGTCAATAATAATAACCCATGCCCTCGTTATTTTTCCCAGATATTTTCATATATATTCGATAATAAGTACTCCGCAATACCCTCTCATTACGCTGAATTGTCTTGATAAGTAATTGCAAAATTTCCGTTATTCTTCATGAGAAGTTACAATGAGGGAGATTTAAGTTTCACAGATAAATGTAAATAACTCAATGATGACGTCCACAAGTAGGGGAGATGATCCTTAAACAAGTATTATTCATTTTTAGTCGATTTGTATATAAACAGTGCTATTTAATATTTTAATAACATAGTGACTTGTTTTGCAATATAGAATTTTTTAAGCACGAGCACGGTTTACTCTAAAATTAACATTAGCAGGTAGAGAAAAATCATCACTGTAAACACGGTGTTGATAAGCAAAGTCTATGCGGATAGTAAAGTTAAAAATTTCTATTCACTTCTGAAGCAGTTCCACAACGTGACATCAGATGCAATGGACATAATCTGCATTGTATTTTTAGTATCCCAAATCACTCCCTCACCTGCGGTGTGCTAAATAGTTTGTTTATATGTTTTCACTATCCGAAGCCCAACTCCTTTTCGGATATTTAATAGTTTTAAAAAGTAGGAAGTAAATTATACGTTTAATGTGTCAGAAAAAGGTATAATGGGGGGGGGGGGGGCATTATTAACCCGGCCCTAGTGAATCGGGAAACTTGTTTCGTGTTATTTGATTCGTTCAATTCTGACAAGTAAAATTAGAACTTCATTTATAATCCAACTGCTGCGTATTAGCCTAAGAGAATTTTCAAGCAAAACTAAATTCGATGACTTATTTCATGCGAAATTTGTAAAACCACATTTTAATTATTTCAAACACGGTTTGAAATAAAACTTAACAAAACTCCTCTCTAAGTGAGAACCAAGAAGTTTTAGGAACTCGAATTTTGGATAGTAATAAACTAGGAGAAAGATGCGAAAAATTCTAAAGGGATTTAACATAGGAAAAATATGAATTAAATAAGGATATTTCAGGGAAAATTTCACGCAGTAAAAAAATGATTGAAGTTGGTGGGCCTACCGCTTAATGTATAGAATATTTAGGATGATAATGATTGAGAAAATTTATAATCCACAGGATATATGCTCAAACTTTCACATTTCAGACCTTAAAATTAAAACATTTTGGGTTTTGGGTGAAGATGAACGGGTGAGTTGGTGAGAAAATTAAAACAGGAAATAGCCTCTTCTCTTCTATTAGACTGAAATTCAATTAGTGACTCTTTCTAATTAACTACCTAAAGTCTACACTATTTTTAACTGGCTAAAGTCTCTTTACTAAATTTCACTTAGTCACACACTAGGCAAGCTGTCTTTACTGTGTGGATTTAGTGAATGAATTCATAAGGGACCGTTCAAGTACCAAGTTAGGTGATTTTGGTGGCTTTTCAAATCCCCCCTTCCCCATTGTATTACAACGTAAAATTTCATGAAACTCCCTTTCACCTCCCAAGTTCCTCATACCCAAGTTCTAATAGATTTTTGGAAGAATGCGCTTTAATTAACTTTTTCATGAACGATGTATTGCACAACTTGTGAGAGTAGAAACAACCTGTTTTCGGATGGCACACTGACGAAATTCTTTTCAAAATTTCAACCAATAAATTACTTTATATTCTCTGGTAGTTATTTCGACAACATGCGTATTCCAAGAGAAGTTACATGTTGAAGTCAAGCCGAAGATCAGGACTGAATTTTTGCAGTTGATAACTTAGCTGTCAAAAATTTTAAGAAGCATGCTAAAAATCAACATTACTTGTTATAGTTTTACAACCAATATCATGGATTGCGTCTTAGTGGGATTTAGAAATCGGTAGTTTTTCAAATGACAGCGAGTGATACAAATTCTAGGAACCTAAGATAGTTTATGAATTATGTTCAAGGGAGCCTCTACGGTGATAACTGAGAATGAAAAATATACACATGCGTAGAAGTTTCACAGCATTGGAGTTTCCTTTTCATGATATAATGGTATATAACATTGTGAATTATTTGAGGATTACAGGTTTACTGATTCAGGCGTTGTAGGCCACGTAGGCGACCATTTAACTGGCTCATTTCCAAATTCATCAAACGGCACTGGGGTAATGGAACCCCAAATTTGAGTTAATTTTGGTTTTGTGTTAGTTTTTCAAATATCATTCTTCATTTATCTCTTTATTGTTGTTTTATGTTGATCTTTTATGTTACATCGACCAATGTAATTAGCCATTGTGCCGTTTTTGGTTGTATGAGATAATAAATAAATATATTTCCAACATGTTGCTGAATTTAAGTGAGTTACTTCAGGGAAAAATATCTGCAAATGGGAATACTCCCCTTTGCGTGCAGTTTGAAAATTGCATGGCACCAAGTTCATTTGTTTCTGTTATTGGCAACATCGCACCTTCGGAGATTTACACAGGTAACGAATCTCCATAAGAGCCCATGCTGTCAACTAAATGTGGAACGCCTTAAAATTGAATTTTCCCCAGCATCCATAAAAGCACACTGCACATATTCCTTCGGGCTTTTTTTTTTGTCTGATGTAGACGACGGAGAGAGTTGCCCTTCGCTCGTCTGAACAAAGAGCGCTAGTATTCCCGCTTGCGTCTGACGTATGGCTGAAAAAAGACCGAACGGCTTGAGGCGAATGCAGCGCTCGCGAAAGACTTGAGAATCATCACAAGATTTGACGCTCAGAGAACGTAGATGTGGAACGGAGGTTGGGAGGGAGGTGGCGACGAAAAGGGTGCTTATTATCATTAGGGTAATCTGTCGGCTAAGGTTGGTTTCAATGGAAGTTTGTAAAATTTCTCCAGATTATTCCATGTGTAGGGCCCTATCTACCAACACAATTTCTTTTCTTATCTCAGCAAACGTTCTACCTCTCTTCATACCGTCTATAAAACCTATTCCCTTTCTTCCCCTTCACTGTTCGCCCAACACCCTTCCCTCTATCCTCAAACATCCTTTACCTCCCAGGCTCTCATTACCTCTTCCAACGCACCTACGTATCAATACCTACATATCACTACCACTATACCTACTCTGCCTCCTCTTTAACCTCTTCCTGAAGTTGCCTCTCCTCACCCACCATATCAAACATTTCCTCTTTAGTCTTCCTTACCATACACCGCTCCTTCTCCATTCTCCACCACACCCACATCTCAAACACCTTGAGCATATTCTCGTCCTCTTTTCTTACAGTCCACTTTTCTCCACCATACAGCGCCGCTAACACTCCAAATTAAACTCTTCACCAGCCTCTTCTTTAAATCCTTGCCCAAGGTCCCCGTCATTAGCTCCCTTCAATTGCTGAACGCTTCTTACTCGTGAGAAAAAATTTCTTGAGCTTCCTATGAGTTTTCTGTCATAGGTGCAATGATACGCCATTTCTAATAATTGCAACAGCGATTTGCACGCTTGCATCGCACTGCAACGAGATATTTAGTGAAAGTACAAGGATGTTCAATAGTCCTTGAAGTGGAGCCACTTATGCTTCCACAGGAAATCGAGTTTTATTTAGCATGTAGGACCTAAATTGTAGTTACATAGTTAATCTGTGGTTATACGCCGCGACATATTCAATTGCTTCTAAATACGTACACGAAGGAAACAGGCGATAAGTTGGCAAATTAGTTTGTGCCAACTTATGATCCTATTTTTGTTTCATCATGGAAAAGCTTAGTGCTGATGTAATTATTTTTAATAGCCTGGATTTCCACTTATGCGTCGCCTTCCTCGTAAATTTTACTCCGTATTGGACGAAAACATCCACAACAAATAATAAATTAGGGTATTCGAATGAATAAAATTTGTTGACTTACGTTACAATCATTAGGCTGTCTAATTCATAACTGAACCGGAACTGGTCTATAAATCTAATGTCTGGAATATAAAACTGAGATTCGTACAAAATTGATTTGCATGAAGTTACTCTTCTTTTTTATGTTTCTTCAGCGCTGACGACACGTTCTCTATTGTTAATTGTAAATAGCTTTTAAAAATATTGATACTACAAAGTGGAGTTCCATTTAGATGACGGTCGTGACTTAGGTCCAAGGTTTTTTTTAACGCACCTAGGTGTATTTTAAATATTTTCGTGGTGGTACTTTGGTTGCCTTCGGATTTCTAATCGGATTTGTTTCTCTCGGCGTCGCCCCAGAACAAGTACTAACTCTAGCAATTTGATTCACTCTATTAGAATTGCATTCACTTATGAGTAATATGTTATATTTTAATCATACTTCATGAATAAGAACTTTGCTAGCATCTTAATGGGACACCCAAACTTTATTGCCTTAGTAATATTATTATTAGATGCAAATGAGGATATGGCTTTACACTAAGTAACAAATATGAGCATTTGTGAGATATATTCCAATTTTAAAACTTCTCTGTAGTCCATTAGATATCGCCAGCCATTTCCCTTACTCTGTTTCTATTTTTGAATGCCAGTAACATTTTCGTCCTCACATGAATTCGATGTTGATTGTAATTTTTACAGTCTTCATTGTGTAAGTTCCCAAAACGGTTCTTCAAACTACAATTAACGCCCTTGGCACTGAGTGTAAACCGTTTTTTATTTCCTTGTTTTTATTTCAACTACAAGTTGTTGGAGTCAAGTTTATTTTTTATTTTCGGCACGCCATTGTATTGTTCGATTTTAGAAATGCTTTCGTTTTGCTTCATCTTTTTTCAGTCGGCTTGGTTTCCATAGTTGTGATGACCCAACAATTCTTCCACAAAGGATGAACAGCTGGCTGGTGACTCATTTCATGCTAGAAATAATGACTGCACTTTACCACATCCATCCTGTTATCCTTTAATTTTTCCCTGCACTTTTTCGGCGAATATTAATTCCAATCCGGCGTAAATGTTTTACACGATCACTTTAGTTAGAGTAACTCCTGTCATGAAATCAATCACAGAATATTATAATGATTACATTTTAATTGCCGTTCTTTGATCAAAAAAGCGTACTACCAACATCATTGCGACTGTAGCATGCCGTCATGCCGTCCCTTCAGCAGTGTTCTCCCGAATAACTGACGAAAGCTTCCCAAGAATTTGCTTTACCTTTGGATGAGGAAACACCGCACAAGTTAGGTTACACTGTATATAGAACTGAGATTCTTATCTATGCGCGATAAATTATAACCACAGCATCGTCTAGATCAGTGAGTGATAATATTTATTTAGAAATTATCCCATGCAGAATGTTTGTGACCCGAAGGTGATGGCTGGAATCAGTCGCGATTGGACCTTTAGATTTTAAAAAACACTTTCCGACGAAAATTTCAAAGCGCCTTGCATTCATTATAGAGCGTTGAATCCACCCTTGTTCATGAATCTCAGCAGTAGCGGTAATACTTGAATCAAACGTGCTTTGAAAGCTAAGGTCATTTCGCACTTACTGCCAGCCTATTACCGTCGCACAGTGGGGCCAAACCCCACTTTAGTCGGACAAAAGTCCAAAAATGAAAGTTTGAATTAGGGTTTCTGAAATAGTTGGTTGGGTAACCTGATGTTTGAACTACGTAACGGTGTATTTAAAAGGTTGGTAAGTATGCACCTGCGCGTAGAAATGAGTGTCAAAGTGAGAGAATAGCGGAGCACTGGTCCCACGGACGCAGACGCCGAATTGGGCGGTCGATTTAAAACTATTAGTACAGCATACTGGTGTCCTCTATTTAATTTTTTAAACTTTCAATCGATTGAAATAAGCAAGTAGAGTGTGAATATGATTTTAAAATTTATGTTTTTAAGAAAATACGCGTGGAGTAATTAATTATCACGAATGAAAATGTATTGATTTTTCAAAATGAAAAGTTTTAATTATTTATAGAAAAGTTATATAATCGGACGGAATCGTATCGTAATTTTGAGATGTATTATTCATTTGAATATGAGCTAGAGATTGTAAAAGAAATCAACTGCCATTAAGTTGCAAAAGGACTGTTACGATATAAAAGTTATTACGCACGAGAGGCAGATAGGAAAATCATCCGGCAGCTATGGCCGCATGGCAACGGGTAAACTATAATATAAACAATTTCAATCATGGAAAGAAAATGCAGGTACCGTAAATAATATGTTTATGAAAGTATTAATAGTATGTAATAAGTCAAATTTGGATGCTATATCTAGTATGTCCACTCTTAGGTACAAATGGCGATGTTTGTTACACCAGAGCTGAGATGTTTGAAATCTCAGCCCTGTGAAACTTCTGTGCAAATCGTATCATTTTTTCTATGAAACATGAAAATAATTTGCAAAGGTGATTTCAAAAATAATTTTGTAAATTTTATAGCAGATTCATTTTCGACGACCATCTCAATGCACGTGAACATTTTTCATTTTATTCGTTCATATTATTTTACTGAAAAATAATTTTACTGTCTAAAATTGTAAAAATAATAAAATTTGCAAATAAAATCATAAAATACAATAAATATTGCCAATTTGATATCAGATTTCAGGTAAAGGTGAGCTTTCGTCCCGCACGGTCAACATTTTTTTTTGAAAAACCTAGGAAACTGACGATAAATCCTTGCCCAAGGTCCCCGTCATTAGCTCCCTTCAATTGCTGAACGCTTCTTACTCGTGAGAAAAAATTTCTTGAGCTTCCTATGAGTTTTCTGTCATAGGTGCAATGATACGCCATTTCTAATAATTGCAACAGCGATTTGCACGCTTGCATCGCACCGCAACGAGATATTTAGTGAAAGTACAAGGATGTTCAATAGTCCTTGAAGTGGAGCCACTTATGCTTCCACAGGAAATCGAGTTTTATTTAGCATGTAGGACCTAAATTGTAGTTACATAGTTAATCTGTGGTTATACGCCGCGACATATTCAATTGTTTCTAAATACGTACACGAAGGAAACATGCGATAAGTTAGCAAATTAGTTTGTGCCAACTTATGATCCTATTTTTGTTTCATCATGGAAAAGCTTAGTGCTGATGTAATTATTTTTAATAGCCTGGATTTCCACTTATGCGTCGCCTTCCTCGTAAATTTTACTCCGTATTGGACGAAAACATCCACAACAAATAATAAATTATGGTATTTGAATGAATAAAATTTGTCGACTTACGTTACAATCATTAGGCTGTCTAATTCATAACTGAACCGGAACTGGTCTATAAATCTAATGTCTGGAATATAAAACTGAGATTCGTACAAAATTGATTTGCATGAAGTTACTCTTCTTTTTTATGTTTCTTCAGCGCTGACGACACGTTCTCTATTGTTAATTGTAAATAGCTTTTAAAAATATTGATACTACAAAGTGGAGTTTCATTTAGATGACGGTCGTGACTTAGGTCCAAGGTTTTTTTTTAACGCACCTAGGTGTATTTTAAATATTTTCGTGGTGGTACTTTGGCTGCCTTCGGATTTCTAATCGGATTTGTTTCTCTCGGCGTCGCCCCAGAACAAGTACTAACTCTAGCAATTTGATTCACTCTATTAGAATTGCATTCACTTCTGAGTAATATTTTATATTTTAATCATACTTCATGAATAAGAACTTTGCTAGCATCTTAATGGGACACCCAAACTTTATTGCCTTAATAATATTATTATTAGATGCAAATGAGGATATGGTTTTACACTAAGTAACAAATATGAGCATTTGTGAGATATAATCCAATTTTAAAACTTCTCTGTAGTCCATTAGATATCGCCAGCCATTTCCCTTACTCTGTTTCTATTTTTGAATGCCAGTAACATTTTCGTCCTCACATGAATTCGATGTTGATTGTAATTTTTACAGTCTTCATTGTGTAAGTTCCCAAAACGGTTCTTCAAACTACAATTAACGCCATTGGCACTGAGTGTAAACCGTTTTTTATTTCCTTGTTTTTATTTCAACTACAAGTTGGTGGAGTCAAGTTTATTTTTTATTTTCGGGACGCCATTGTATTGTTCGATTTTAGAAATGCTTTCGTTTTGCTTCATCTTTTTTCAGTCGGCTTGGTTTCCATAGTTGTGATGACCCAACAATTCTTCCACAAAGGATGAACAGCTGGCTGGTGACTCATTTCATGCTAGAAATAATGACTGCACTTTACCACATCCATCCTGTTATACTTTAATTTTTCCCTGCACTTTTTCGGCGAATATTAATTCCAATCCGGCGTAAATGTTTTACACGATCACTTTAGTTAGAGTAACTCCTGTCATGAAATCAATCACAGAATATTATAATGATTACATTTTAATTGCCGTTCTTTGATCAAAAAAGTGTACTACCAACATCATTGCGACTGTAGCATGCCGTCATGCCGTCCCTTCAGCAGTGTTCTCCCGAATAACTGACGAAAGCTTCCCAAGAATTTGCTTTACCTTTGGATGAGGAAACACCGCACAAGTTAGGTTACACTGTATATAGAACTGAGATTCTTATCTATGCGCGATAAATTATAACCACAGCATCGTCTAGATCAGTGAGTGATAATATTTATTTAGAAATTATCCCATGCAGAATGTTTGTGACCCGAAGGTGATGGCTGGAATCAGTCGCGATTGGACCTTTAGATTTTAAAAAACACTTTCCGACGAAAATTTCAAAGCGCCTTGCATTCATTATAGAGCGTTGAATCCACCCTTGTTCATGAATCTCAGCAGTAGCGGTAATACTTGAATCAAACGTGCTTTGAAAGCTAAGGTCATTTCGCACTTACTGCCAGCCTATTACCGTCGCACAGTGGGGCCAAACCCCACTTTAGTCGGACAAAAGTCCAAAAATGAAAGTTTGAATTAGGGTTTCTGAAATAGTTGGTTGGGTAACCTGATGTTTGAACTACGTAACGGTGTATTTAAAAGGTTGGTAAGTATGCACCTGCGCGTAGAAATGAGTGTCAAAGTGAGAGAATAGCGGAGCACTGGTCCCACGGACGCAGACGCCGAATTGGGCGGTCGATTTAAAACTATTAGTACAGCATACTGGTGTCCTCTATTTAATTTTTTAAACTTTCAATCGATTGAAATAAGCAAGTAGAGTGTGAATATGATTTTAAAATTTATGTTTTTAAGAAAATACGCGTGGAGTAATTAATTATCACGAATGAAAATGTATTGATTTTTCAAAATGAAAAGTTTTAATTATTTATAGAAAAGTTATATAATCGGACGGAATCGTATCGTAATTTTGAGATGTATTATTCATTTGAATATGAGCTAGAGATTGTAAAAGAAATCAACTGCCATTAAGTTGCAAAAGGACTGTTACGATATAAAAGTTATTACGCACGAGAGGCAGATAGGAAAATCATCCGGCAGCTATGGCCGCATGGCAACGGGTAAACTATAATATAAACAATTTCAATCATGGAAAGAAAATGCAGGTACCGTAAATAATATGTTTATGAAAGTATTAATAGTATGTAATAAGTCAAATTTGGATGCTATATCTAGTATGTCCACTCTTAGGTACAAATGGCGATGTTTGTTACACCAGAGCTGAGATGTTTGAAATCTCAGCCCTGTGAAACTTCTGTGCAAATCGTATCATTTTTTCTATGAAACATGAAAATAATTTGCAAAGGTGATTTCAAAAATAATTTTGTAAATTTTATAGCAGATTCATTTTCGACGACCATCTCAATGCACGTGAACATTTTTCATTTTATTCGTTCATATTATGTTACTGAAAAATAATTTTACTGTCTAAAATTGTAAAAATAATAAAATTTGCAAATAAAATCATAAAATACAATAAATATTGCCAATTTGATATCAGATTTCAGGTAAAGGTGAGCTTTCGTCCCGCACGGTCAACATTTTTTTTTGAAAAACCTAGGAAACTGACGATATTGAATGTGATGCTTATGCGTAGAGGAAGGTTGCGCATTTGTAAAAATGTGAGAATCATACCCGTGTGACTAATAGTTTTTGAGATATAGACGTTTGAAAATGACCAATTTTTCGATTTTTTCGTCCGTTTTCGACGCCATATTTGGAGGTTTTCACGAACAACCAGTAGAGGGATAAGACTAATTTCACTTCTATTATATACCTATGCTCCACCCCCCCAACAAGCTTACGGGTCTATGGAGTGAAGGGAGTGAAACAGGGGTGCTAGGGTGGGACGGTACGCGGGCCCGATTTGGCCATTTTCAAAAGTGAGAAACGCATTTTCGTGAATTAATACAGCGAAAAACGCAGTTTTCGCGGGAATGGTAAAGTGGAAATGGGCATTTCTGGGAGTGGAGGAAATTTCAAAATGCTGATTTGTACTGCATTTCCGTGTTTTGTTAAACCGAAAAACGAATTTCCCTTCCATTCCTTTGCACTGAACCCACCCCTCCAAAAAACTTGGGGGGCGTATTATTTGAAGAATAGAATCCCTCTCGCTCATTGGTGATTATTGGTGGGCATTGGTAGAAGGCTAAAATGTTATTCTGCGTATTATTTTATGAATAGAATCCCTCACGCTTATTGGTGATTTTCGGTGTGCATAGATAGAAGGCTAAAATGTTATTCTGCTTATTATTTTAAGAATAGAATCCCTCACGCTTATTGGTAATTATTCGTGGGCATTGGTAGAAGGCTAAAATGTTATTCTGCGTATTGTTTCTGGTATAAAATTCGTCAGATGACAAGGTTATTATGAGTGGGCTTTTGTTAGAGGCTAAGTAAATAGTATTGTTAACGGAGTTCTCTCGGGTAGTGAGGAAGGGGGAAATTAACTGTAAATAATTGGAAGTTGATTGTTGAAAAGTCAACCAGTATTCATTCGCCAACGAGAGTTGAGAAGCTTGTTGGCGTTAATCATTTTCTTGCATGTGTGGTGTACGGTCGCCATGAGTTGTCAAACGTGTACGCACACACCTATGTCTGCGATCCAGACTTTCGTTTCGGCGGAGTCAGGCTTGGAATTCCTCGAAAGGCACGGGTGTTTGTTCGCTGCGGGAACTCGCAATCCTCCATTGAAAGTGATACGTGAAATGTTATTAGTGCAGTGGAATGAATGCGAAAAGGAAGTGTAAATCCTTCATTTGAAGTGAAATGTGCAATGTTTACTGCGGTGGAATGAATGGAATTGCATTGTAGTAAATGGCTGTTGCGGGGCGAGTTTGAGTGAAAGGAGGGAAGAAATTGTGTAGGAGAGGTGTGCATATGCTAGAGAACCAACTGCTCGATCGCTACGCCACGTACAGTGGATAAGAGGAAACGACAAGATGGCGGAGAGGGAAAAACGCACTTCTCAGGTTTGAAAGTTTCCCATTCCTAAAGTAGTTGATGCATTGTTGTGTTGAAAGTATTTTACAAATGCGCAAGGTTTGCTTTATAAGTGATGTGAATTTGGTTCCGATATCTCTATTGTAAGTGGGTGAAATTCGCGAAAACGCTGGCGGGACGAAAGCTCACCTTTACCCAGATTTCATATAAGAAATCTCAAAAACATACACAAGCCTATTTTGAAGTTGATTGTAAAATATTTGGACTTTTGTCCGTCTAAAGTGGGGTTTGGCACCACTGTGCGTCGGGAGCAACAGTGTTAGTAACGAAGGAATTGGATTACCACTCATTCCAACTTGAGCCAGACCCTTCTCAACTCAAGTTGAGTGATCGAGCGGAAACCGATGTTTCCATCCTGGAAAGAAGTACCTTATCAGACCAACCTTTGGCTTGAGGAAGGAGGATGAACGAGATATATGGATTACATGAACTACTTTTGAGTCGTACTGAGACCAGAACTTGGGTAGCGTTTATTTTCCCGTACTCTGGGTGGTTTCATGCAAAAGTATGGAACCAACCCTGACAATCACGTAACATGTATTTGGGCAGAGAGCGCTAAAAGCTTCGGCCAGAAATTAAAGAGGGGCCCTGAAGTGAGTAGCCCAACACCATAACCACAGAAAAAGGTCTACCTAGTTGAATACAATATAGACACAAGCGGCAAGACATATTTCACCATAATTTACGCAAATCATGCCGTTATATCGCAGAAAAAAATGCTTAGAACATAGGTTTAAACCGACAAAAGTTCACTAAAATTTCATAAAAGAGAAAAATTCGAATTGTAGTCAATATTGCAGACAGGCTCACATTTGATGAGATTGGAGTGAAAGGAGGAAGAACCATAAAGTGTTGGGTAAGGTGGAAGAGAAGAGGAAACTTCTGAACGAGAATACAAGGAGGCAGATTAGGTGGTTGGAACAGACAATGATGGCCAAAGGGTTGCTGAGAGCCGTAATAGAGTGGAGGATGTTGGGTAAGCGAAGAAGGGGCTGAAATAGAATAGGCTTTATGGACCGGATGGAGAGTTGTAGGCAGCATGCCGAACTATAGATTGAAATAAAGCAAGAAGATAGGTGCCTGCCCCTGTTAAAGATTAGTAGACGTAAAAGGTTTTCCAACTTAATCTCTCTCTTCACCGGTATACCACTTAAAATATATTGTAACAGCCTGAGAATGGCATGAACATCTTTTAAAAGGGCTTCAGCAACCTACCTATTCATTAGTGACCTACAAATATTAATTATGGGCGCATGTTTCTCTTTTCTACTCCTAGGAAGTTACATTGCTGGAGCCTCGGGAAAAAGCTGCCAAGTCATTCCGGACACGTTTGAAGTACGAGCAGATGGCACGTGGTATTCATCATCTGAGTTCAACCTGACCGGATCAATGGACGACGACTGCGGGATTTCAATCACATTGACAAGTGAGTACTCGATCCCATTTTGACATCTCCATATCTTTTAGGCGATCCCATGCAGCAGCTCCATATCTTTTAGGGTGGGCTTACACTAGCAAGTTAATTCCTCAATTTCTTTCTGCAAGAGCTTTAAGTACCCATTTAGATATAAAATCTGAAGTTTCCTGTAAAATTGAGTGGAATTTGTGCATGCCCTGGCGTTTTTTTCCACACCTTTGGTACACATTCAGAACACCGTAGTAAAGCGTTTCGGAGCGTCTCGCAAATTCCCTCGTAACGCCTGTGAAGGCGCTTCGATGGTGAAGTTGTGAACGCCAAAAGTGTTTTAGGAAGTGCCTTACAAGGTGCTGTAAGGCGCTCTGAGAGTGCTGATAAGCACCGTCCATAGCGTGGCGCAGCGCTTCTGAAGGCGCCCTTGTACAAAATAAAAAATGATAATTTACAGTTAACTAAGAGTACAACTGGCAGTTCTATTATGCGATACCATACTATAGTTTATGTTATCCTACCTTGCTTCTACCTAACGACATTGTATGGCTCTACGTGGATATTCTCACACCCGACATTGAAAGCCCGGCATCTAGAAAGTCTTATATATCCGGCCACTTCCGTACGTTAATGTGACTTCGAAAACTAATAACTAAATGGCTATTCCGTGATAGTTTGAGGAAATACCAACACATCGCGATAACAGGTATTTGGCATTAATTGATAGAAACCTATATTATCACATAGTATGAATATAAATTCAATATTACTGAGAATAAACAAGATTTTTCCAATTCCCTTTCCAATTCCAAGATGTTTTTGACCAAAGACTGATTACATTTAAGCGCTCTGACAACTGTCTATTGCTAGGTTCAAGTCAGATTTGTGAACTAAGTCCGAATGAGAGACAGTTCCTTGAGATAAATAGCCTTCAACCATCAAGGTGTCTTTTTTTGATCGCCGCTTGTTATTCAAGGGTATATGAATAACAACTTCTCAGTATTCTACAGGCAAGAGAAATGATGGTTCAATTGTGTACTCTGATTTTGGTAAAATAGTGCAGGTATTAGCTATCTGTTTGTCTGCAGCCTATAGTGTGCAATTGCTGGTTGAAAATATTGTGCTCTCAGATAATACCGTTCTTTCAACAGAAGATGTTATCATTCAACACATTCAAAAAGTAGAAAATTTCGAGGGCTTAGAAATTATGCAGCCAGAAGTCAGACGCGGGCAGTGTATTTTGATGGACACAACTACAGGCATGTTTGTGAGTAAAATACCTCAACGATGCGATGGTGACTAGAAAGTTACCGCTCGTATTATTTATAGTGAAAATCTTCCTATTACTTGAATAAAACAGTAGCAAAACGCATGTTTCATCTGGTTGCATAGAAATCTCTTGAATCTACAAATTTGTTGAATTTAGACAAATTTTTTCTCATTATCCCACCAAATGTGTAAGACAAGAAATTTAGGTGCTTTAGCGCCTATTTCTGCGCTGTAGCGCTTTGAGAGAGAGTAGGTAGAGAGCATGTAACAACGCATTCAAACATTGTGACAACGCCCTCTAAGGAAACCCAAAAATACTTCGATGGCGTTTTGTATCGCTCTCTTCGTGAGAGCGATCTGAAGCGCTTTTGAACTGAAGCACATCACATCCTACAGTATAGTCCAAAGGCGCTGCAATAGCGCTGCGGAACTCCTCTGCTCACAGTGCACCACAACACCTTGAATGCGAAGCGTCTTGAGAACGGTGAAGTCAAGGCGCTTCGGGGGTGGTTAGGAGCCCCTCCACCCGAAAGTGAGAATCAACACCTTGCGATCACCTTGGAAATGTCTGGCCAAGTGTGTTTATAAGGTTCTTCGGGGGTGCTAGGGCTCACCGTCCGCTGGACAGCGTAACGGAGCACCTTGCCAGCGCCGTGACAACGCGTAGAAACGCCTTATGAGCACCTTCAAACGCCTTTTAAGCACCTTCAAAAGCGTTGAGAAAATCTCCAAGGTGATGAAGAAATAATCCATGCAATTTTCCACAAATAATATAATTTACTTTCAACCCGGGTTTTAATGCTTACCCATCATCTCCAGGTGTGTCTTCACCCTGAAGAGGATGTGCAAGCATTGAAACTCGGGTCGAAAGTAAATTATATTATTTGTGGAAAATTGCATGGATTATTTCTTCATTGTTATCCATTTAAAGTCTATTGCTGTGGCTGCAAAGTAAATTAAAAATGATATTGTTGAAATAATGCAAAAAACGTCGATTTTGGAGACAAAAACTCAAATTTGGGAAAAATCAAAACGAATAAGAAAATCGAATGTAAGAAAAAACCTTATTTCTTTCAGCTTTCCGATACAAAAAGTTCCAGTTTCAAATTATTTTAAAAAGGCTAAAAATGAAACCTCTGGACCGAATCAAATGCATTTCTTATGGAAGTAAAATTTGATTTAACTACAAAGGGCCTACATAGGGGCCCCTGGGGCCATTTAACCTTTCTAATATATCCTAATAGCTAAAGGTACCCGATTAAACTCAACGGGTGTGAAAAAACTGCATTTATTGTATACAAAAGCCACAAAACCTGAAGAATACTGAGCGCTTTCTCTTGGCTTCTGGCTCCCTTCATAGCTCTCGCTTTTTTAGAATTTTGCGAAAAATTAGATCTTCGTTTACCCGGCATGTTGTCTAGTTTCTTAAGGGAAAACAAAAATAGAAAAGTAAACAAGAAGTTGCTAACGAACACAAAGAAATCACTAAAGAAATAACAAAACCCGAATTTCAGAGTTTGGATTAGAGAGAAAACAACAAAAGAAAAATAAATCATAATATGCTAACGTACACAAAGAAATCACAAAGCGAACAACTAAGTTTGAAATTCAAAGTTTGGTAAAGAGAAAAAACGAAATCTATCAACAATTCCAAATCGCAAAGCAAACATCAAAATCCGATTAACAAAGCAAAGAAAAAAAATAGCGATAGAAAGAGATTGTGAATAATTTTTCTTGTAGTATTTGATCGGCGAAATCAAATCTAATACCTACTTATGTTTATTTTAAAAAATCTTAACACCGCGTTTTAGAAACTGCATTCACCGATACAGCATTGTAAGCATACATGAGATAAGCGTGTTAATATACATTAATTTATCGATTGCCCACCTAAGCAAGTCATAATAATAATAATAATAATAACTAAATAACATCAAGTGTATTCCGTCCTGCGTGGCACAGGCGGAATCACTAGTTGCACGCATGCAGAAGGCCGTCATCCTGGGGTCACTCCGTTTACTGCGGACGTATGACCCGACCGCAGCGTAGCCACTCATCCGATGGGCGTCGGACGTGGCTGCGATTACTGAGTTCTGAGCTGTCAGGCAAGAACAAGGTTCTTGCCACGAACATGTTCGCGGTTCCTACACTGCTGTATACCTTCGGATGCATGAAGTGGAACGTCAACGAGTTGCAGAACCTCGATAGGGGAACGAGGAAGATGATGACCATCTATAGAAGTCTTCATCCGAAATCTTCCGTCGCCAGATTGTATCTCCCTCGCAATGTAGGTGGTAGAGGACTATTGAGTCTGGAATGTCTCCACAACAGAGTTGTCCTGGGTACAGCTTGCCGAGTTTTGAAAAGCAGGGACCCCCTGCTCAATCTCGTGAGTGATCACGAGAGTGCGGGAGCAGGGGCGTTTCTCTTCCAGGCGGCAAAGAGGGCAGCGGACGAAACCGGTCTCGACTTCGACCCGTCATCCGACGGAAGCGACAATGACACGACCATCTTGTCATTGAAGGCAGACGTCCTCAAGCTCGAAATAAAAAAAGCCGAGCAGAAGGCCTTGCTCAAGGAGCATACCGATAAGCCCATGCATGGAGGTTTTTATCGAAACATCGAAAAGCATGGGCTATCGAAGGAGCTAACGTTTGCCTTCCTACGCTCCGCCGGTCTGAAGTCCGAGACCGAGGGTTTTGTCCTCGCGTGCCAGGATGGTGTCATAAACACACTCGTGTACCGCCGCATTATATTCTAGGCGGAGGTTGCGGACACGAAATGTAGGGCGTGCCGAGCCCAGCCGGAGACTTTGAGTCACCTTCTCTCCGGCTGTAGTTATTACGCTAAATCAGCATATTTAGCTCGGCACAACGCGGCCCTACGAGTGTTATACTTTCATTTTCGACATCATTATGGCATCGACGAAACACCTGTGCTGCCCTATGCCCCTGGAGATATTGAGTCCGTCGTGGAGAACGATAAATGTACGATCTGGTGGAATTACTCCTTTTCCACCACCAGGCAGTTGGAGGCGACCAAGCCTGATATCGTTCTCCTCGACCACCTCACACGCTCCATGTTCGTGATCGAGTTTTCGGCTCCGGCTGAAACTAACATGGATGCGAAGGAGGTGGAAAAACGGACGAAATATCAAGACCTGCTTTTCGAACTTCGACAGATGTACCCCGGACACTCTGTGAAACTGGTGGTCCTCATCATAGGTGTGCTCGGTGGAGTTAAGGGCTCGCTGCTAAATAACATCAAGTGTATTCCGTCCTGCGTGGCACAGGCGGAATTACTAGTTGCACGCATGCAGAAGGCCGTCATCCTGGGGTCACTCCGTTTACTGCGGACGCATGACCCTACCGCAGCGTAGCCACACATCTGATGGGCGTCGGACGTGGCTGCGATTACTGCCTAACCCCTCTCGAGTCTTCGGCCATTATGACGGCAATGAAACCTGATGCTTGCCGGGGACTCGGAGGGTCATGTTACAACTGTAACAATTAAAATAATAATAATAAAACGTCTTTTTTGGGCGAGATTGGGACTAGAAAGTCCCATCTTCCATCTAACCCCATCTAAGCTTGGGACTCTGGGTCCTTCTGATACAGATATACTTTCAACGTGTTATCATGAGCCTGCAGGATAACATGTTATTTAAATAAAGGATTTAAGGTTTTCCCGGCGAATTATATAAGTGAAAGTTTCTCGGGTTTCACATTATTAGGCTTTTTCAACAGGAAAAGTCTGCATTAGCAGAGCATAGCCTTGACCATGAACATCGTGTCGATTTCCCGAATTCCACACTACTTTCCCGGGCGTACAAATATTGGGAAAGAATAACGAAAGAAGCGATATTGATACGGATGGAGTAAAATAACATCAATAGAGACAACGGCTTCAACTTAAGTAGGGCTTTGCGCCCAGTAATTGACGAAATTCAAAGAACGCGTAACGGCCCCCACAACAATGGGGCATCTGTGGCTATATATAACCGCCAGCATCCTCGCTCGACTCATTATCCTGATGACGATGGCTGAGTCAACCATCGAAACG
The DNA here is from genome assembly GCA_963573305.1 of Pyrrhosoma nymphula. Lineage (NCBI taxonomy): Eukaryota > Metazoa > Arthropoda > Insecta > Odonata > Coenagrionidae > Pyrrhosoma > Pyrrhosoma nymphula. The sequence continues at coordinate 111,128,964 of OY754330.1, read as the reverse complement.
TTGATCAATTTTAATATACTAACCCGGTGTGAAACCCGAGAAACTTTCACTTATGTTATTTATATGCTAGTGGCGTAACTATTTTTTGAAAATCAAATGTTTGGTTGCCAAGGAAATATGATATTGTTGATTTAAGAGAAAATGTGAGATTTTTCAGCTAAAAACATTACTTTCACACAAATACGAAACGTAATTGAAAATCGATTGAAAGAATTAGAATTTTAATTTATTCAGCCATCCGATAAAAAAATTCCAGCCCTTTATTTTGAGCAAAAGTACTTTTAAAAAGCAAAAAATAAACCCACTGCACCGAACCCAATGATTAGCATGGACCACCAGAGTGGCCTTTAGGGACCTTAGGGATATTTAATATAGCTTATATTACCCACAGATATATTTTATATCTACATCCCAAATTTCAGCTCAATCGGTCCAGTAGGTTTTGCGTGATTGAGTAACAAACATCCAAACTTTCACATTTACAATATTAGTAGGATTAGTCATTCTAGGTCCTAAGGAACATATGTTCCCAACTTTGTTAGAATCTGTCAATGGGTTTGGGTGTCTTTAGCGTTCAAAAATGCAGAATTTAAGTTTGAAGGTGGGTTTACACTGGAAAATTTTTGTGGCGCTAGATACTTGAAGCAAAGGACTTGCGTTGAAAATTTCAGGTTTTAAGGGCTCTGCAATTCCACATGCAGAAATTTAACAAGTTTCGGCAAGTCACTTGCAGAATCTTATTGTTGCCAGTGTAAAAGGCAACCAATTTGGATTACACCAACTAGCCCTCGCAATCTCTTGCGGAAAAGCTTCCGCAACAAACTTGCCAGTGTAAATTCACCTATATATCGTTTGGCCAAGCAAATATGGCTCTTCAAATTCTCCGATAAATTGATCGCAGCATCCGAGGGCTGGGCCAATGTGAGAGGTTTGTGACGCAGGGGGTGGAGGGTATCATCCAATCAGAAGGCAGAATTGTGCGCTTCCTTCACCTTTAGTCTCATTTTCTCACCAGAATCCGCGGTTAGCTCCTCGACTTCTCAAATGCTGCGTTGCCATGTTCATATACCACCGTTGTTTTTCTTCTGTCAATAGCTAGTTTTTTTCCGACATAGAACAATTATTGTTCGTTAAGCTCGTTTCACACGATATTTAATCCAGCAATAGTTCGAGGATGCTCGCTCGTATGATAGATTTCCAGTATCGTGTGATTCTGAACCATAATGCAGACTAAAAAGCATGATCGCTACCATACTCTCTGAGTTACCTCAAATCATAATTGATGCAGTATTAGTTAGCTAGTCACTCCCCGTAGGACTTAAAAGCCGTCGACCAATCACATTAGCTTTTACGGTTTCTGTGCCATCTTTACTTACTGAAATCAGCGCAAAATCGACGAATCTAATAAAAAGTTTCAATGAAAATCATAATGTTCTCTTTTTGTTTACGGGATAAATGACATTTTAAACCTGCAATCTCTCTAATGTTTTTCTTATGATCTAATGTAATGGTGAATTTCGGGATTCGTACAATGCTTGTGCTAGTATTTCAATTTCAAATACACTTCCAGCATTTGATATCATCTTCATACTGATCTGGTTTACTGATTGTATGTGTTTTCTTTTTACTCACGTCAGTTCCTCTCGACGAAGGACCTCCGCAAATCGGAGGACCACCGGTCAAAAGTGAGGTTGACGACTTGCAGAAAAGTCTCGAGGATCATTTTATCAAGATGGAAGATGAAAAGAGAAAAAGGTGGGAGCAGTTCGAGAAGGATGACAAGATCAGGGAAGCACAGAACAAAACCGGGAGCAATGGTCAACAACCTTCAGATAAGGAGAGGAGGGAGCAGGAGGCGAAGAAGCTGGAAGAGGATAAGGAAAATCTGGCCAAGGCGAGGTCCCAACTGGAAAAGGACATCGATGACCTGCAGAAGAAGGGAAAGGAAATACAAGACCAAAAGGCGGAGTTGGATAGACAGAAGGCCGAGCTACAGGCCATGGGGCCCAAGAAGGCTAGTGAGATAGCCAAGCTGGATCAGGAGCTTGCGAAGCTCTTGAAGACACTGACCGACTTGAGCCATCGCCTGACGACGCTAACGAAAGAGGTAAGAGTAGATAGATATTGATCAACTTGAGGATTGCCCCATACGTCAAATTCATCGGTCAATCTGAGAACTTCCCCTCTCTTACATTCAATCATGGGTCGTTCAATCCAAAGATTGGTTGACTGCAGCCCTCCATCCTTCACTATCTAATACTCTTAGTCAGTCTTAGGCAAACTTATTCATCGAAACGTCGATTCCTGAACTCCTCATATGTTGGGAAACCCGTGATGAATTTACTCATGTAATTCTCCGGGATCCAGGTCCTTCAAAAAAATATCATTTTCCGAGAGGTAGTCACTTTTAAAACCTTCTCATCGTTTGCCCCCATTCATACCGCGCGGGATAAGTATAAACAGTCTGGTTGACTGGCAGTTAACTCAAATTGTACTAACTATTGAAAATTTTATGAAGGAATGACCATTTCAGTAGCACTACAGTTTCCAAACCAAGATGGCGAGGTTTTGATCACATGAAAATTACTTTGATGGCGCCTTAAATGTACCGAAACCTACTATGAAACACCTAATATGAGCGAAAATCACAAAAATGGTTAGAGTAGATCTCTAGGGTTCTCGCTCGGGTCAGGGTATGCTGTCAACGATGTTTCAACGTACGACTTGTTCATCGTCGTGAATTGAAACATAAGTGTCAATTGAAGTTCTGGAGCCTTATGCAGAAAGGACTTGATCTCGGCAATGCAGAGGACGTGACGTCACTGCTTCGAAAAATCTATACTTGGCGTAATTTTATTTACGTGAGGTTTTTACGTCAAAATTCTGCCAATGTCGAGAATTGAAAATCCTAAGCCTAGCCTTCCTAAATAGGACACCTGATAAAGGCGAGAATCCGAGACAAATTTATGCATCCAGTGGGCCTGAAAGCATTAAATATTTCATCGCCTTTTAACCTTTTTTTATAGGTGAAATGGTTGGAGATTAGGAAGAAGATTTTAGAGTCCCGGGTGAAGCTGTTGGAGGATCAGACAGTGCTGGCTGGACAGAAGAAGACCTTGAATGAGGACAAGGCGAAGCTTCAAGCGTCGGTGACACCTTTTACGGTTACCAAGGAGACCGCACAGGAGCAGATGGACGGCGCGAGACAGAAGGTCGAACAGGAGAGGAAGGACTGGGAGGAGAAACTGAAGAAGAGGCGGGAAGCGTTAGAGGTCAAGAAGAAGGATCTGGAGGACAGGCGGCGGAAGTTGAACAGTCGCAGGGATGCGCTGAAGAAGTCGACGGCCGATAGGGCTGCGGCATCGGCGAAGGTGATGGAAAAACAAAACGACATCAATAAGCAGCTGGAGGACCTAGAGAAGCAGAAACAGAAGAGCATAGACGATGCGAAGACAGCGTTGGAGAAGATAAACGACCTCTACGCCAACTGCGAAGCTGTTTCGGAGGACATCAAGATCATTATCGCGTCGATGCTCGGGGTAGGCATCGAACATGCATGGGTGTGCAGTCTAGATCCCATCCTCCTGAGCGCCATCGAATAAACACGACAGCCTATGCCCGGCGACACTGTGGCGGTGGAGTTTTATTTTTCAAAAGACTGTATAAATCCTCCCATTGTATTGTAACAGGATAGTAAGTTAAACAATAAAATGTTTTTTTTCTGAAATGAGATTTACTCGTGCGTTTCCTTGACAGAAACAAATCAAGACCCTTACGCCAGCTGAGTTCAACCCGTTGGGAAGGGCTTTTTCCCAGCAACAGTTGCTGTGCAAGTCACATTCCCGGTGATTACTGCTTTCCGTTGAAAACATGGGTGGATATACACCAGATGTATTGGTATAGTGACTTACATAGATGTCTCCTTTATATATTAATACATGTGGGGACACTTTCTAAGGTGATATCGGTAATACGATGATTTTCTGATCACTGAGACCCAATATCTAGCTTTCACCATGTTATCAGCTCAAATTAATAACACATTGCACAGAAAGAGACACAACTTACTGGCAGTAATTACATTACATTAAGGTAATCTGCCAATCAAAGGTAGGTTTCATTAAAAGTCAGAGAAAATCCTACAGATCTGTAGGATTTCTAGATAGGGACCTGCATGTGTCCTATGTAACTCTAGCATTTTTTCTTTCTTCATCTCCGTGAACGTCATACCCTTCTTCATTCTATCCTTCCCCGCTTGCCCAACATCCTTCCCTCTATCACGGCTTTGAGGAAATCATCGCCCCTCATTTATACTTCCAGCCATCTACCCTGCCTCCCTCTAATCTTATCCAGAAGTTTCCACTCCTCACCAACCATGCCAAGGAATTTCTCATGTGTCTTTCTTTCCGTCCATCGCACCTTCTCCATCCTCCTTCTCACCCACATCTCAAATGCCTGACCTGTCCTTTCTCAGAGTCCACATTTCTGCTCAATACATGCAGAAATACTTGGGGAAGGTGAAATCCAACAATGCCAGACAAGATAAGAAAACTGGTTACAAAATGGATCGAGGAGGTGAAAGGAGTATGCTCAAGAGCTCTGCGGTAAGGATGCATGGCACAGAACTTTAGATATAGTAGGGGAATATAAAGAAAATGTATAGAGACTGGAGATATAGAGAATGGATGAAAAAGGGTGAGGCAATGCTTTGACAATATTACAGAACAATTAGCTAAATACAGTCCGCGAAAGAATAAGTTATCTATATGCATAAAAACGGAATTTCCTGACTGAATGACTGATTCATTCAATCATGAACGCACAGCCCAAACTACTGGTCATAAAAACGTGAAATTTTGAGGGTACATCCCCATCGTAGTGTATAGGGGCCTTCAGAAATGATTTTTGCGAATGGCAATTTTTGGAGTTGTATTTACCAGGGGCGGACCCAGGGAGCAATCTTGGGGGTCGGGGGGAACTTTGGAATTTATTTTGAAGTAATGGGCCTGGTGGTTCGTGCGCGTGCGTGCTTATTTGAATCTTATGTCATACATCTTATATTTACTGATAAATATGCCCGTATATTTTTCCAATGCCTATTGGCGATTTATTTAACATCATTAACTATGGGTTTGTTAACTCCTCCCCTCAAATTCTATCCACGATCTGGTGCAGCCTGATAATGGTACAGGGAACGCCAAAATGGAAAGGAAGCAACATGCAACGAACTATCTATCTGCGTACGCCTTTCTTCATTCTCCCATACCCGTCTCCCAATTATGATCAAGCCAATTAATACGGTCAAACTCTATTTCTTGCATCTTCTTTGTCAGCATCCCACTTTCATAGAGTTGTAACGGGCAATAAAATGTTTACGGGCTACGTTACTTTTACATCAGACTTGTGGAAAAGTTATCGAGTTCATGACCACTGATTCAATAGCGGCCAAAGTATATGAAGATGGAGTTAGAGAGATGCTACACCAGTTTTTGGAAAAGATAATTCCGTTTTACGATGTAGTTAAAAAGTATATAAATGTTCAACTTAATCGATTGTGGCGATACTTGGTGGAAATCGAAGATAGAATTCATTATGACAAAAACACAGTACAAATTCCACTATTTATTTTAATGCTGTCGACCGGTTTCGACGTCTAAAGCATTAAAATAAATAGTGGAATTTGTTCTGTGTTATTGTCATAATGAATTCTATGGAAATATTCTTTGAAAATCATGTTGCACTGCTAAAACCCAAAAAAGTGTTCTCTCCCTATTTTGCTAGGGAAACCAAGAACTTTTAAAAAACCGACGCAGCTTTGCCCGAAAAACAAGGAGATACAAGAACTTTTTACTGGAATGTTTTGCACTTAACAAGAAAAACAAGGCAAAACACTTTCCGATTAAGCACTTGCCTGATGATGCTGCAGTGCAGTGAAACACGTTGACTCAATAAATCAAATTTCTCCAGTGGAATTGTTCAAAGTATTTAATCTTTTTCCTACAATGGAATTCCACAAAGTATCGGCCGCCACCAATAACTTCATTAAATAAGTTCCTTTAAAAATAAAATTCAGTTTTCATTGGAAAAACACCGAGTGTAGTTTTTAAAAGTGTGTGGGGGGAAGGTGAAATAAATATCAAGTGAAAGTGACTTATTTTGCAAACTTACTGGAAACTCATACTAATTTAAATGAGAGACGTCCAAGCGGAAAGGATTGTACTACGTACGCCTGGGAGAATGCCGTTGAATCACCAATTTCTCATGTTATTCCTTATAGTCTCTCCGATCAAAAATACTTCTATTCGACTGAAATCTTGTGTGCCTTTAAGGCCATGTCCTCAGTCTATAAAATGATACTTACTTCTAGCTAAACCAGTTAATACTACACGGTTAGTACAACAAATAGGTCAATTGATGCTATAGTGACGCATTCATCGAAGGACTTTATTATGAAGGCATTGTTCATCTCCTCAAAAGGACTCTAGTTAAACCTCTTTGGCGCCTTGTTTAACGAGAGAACTGAAAAAGATGGAAGCACATTGACCGGGTATAATGAGATAAATGCGTTCGCAAATATATTGAGTGTAAAAAATGCTAAACAATGACGAGGTTTCGAGCGGTTCAACATACAATTCGCGAGAGCAAATTTTGTGATTCGCCGACATGGAGACATCGCTACAACAGCATTTTTGCGATTTGGTACTCTAAAAATCTTTGTTATTAGCTCAACATCAGTCCACAGAATTGATATGTGAGTGATGCTTTTGCTCGCCTATATAAATCCACAGTCCCCCAAGCCTAGGATGCCGCGAAACTTAGCTAATATGCGAACACATATAAATTAATTATTCCCTTGAGAGAAAAATTACCATTAGGTACACAACTTGAAGGATGAAAGCTAACATATTTATCAACCAAATATAAAAATAGCATGATTGAAGGGGTACATGTTTGCAGAAAAACGCTTTAATGTTTTAAAAATAAAAAGTGATGCTCTAAATTGCAAAATTTTAACTAAAGGTATCATAATACATATTATGCGCCATTGCTTTTTTCTTTCAAAAGAGCATTTGTGCGTTGACATAGGTATCATTCACGATATGTTCATATGTAAAATTTTGTTTAACTAAAAAGGGCCCACATAGGGACCCCTGGGGCTATTTAACCTTTCTAATATAGCCTACTAGCTAAAGGTACCCGTTGAAATTCAACGGGTGTGAAAAAACTGCATTTATTGTATATAAAAGCCACAAAACCTGAAGAATACTGAGCGCTTTCTCTTGGCTTCTGGCTCCCTTCATAGCTCTCGCTTTTTTAGAATTTTGCGAAACATTAGATCTTCGTTTACCCGGCATGTTGTCTAGTTTCTTAAGGGAAAACAAAAATAGAAAAGTAAACAAAGAGTTGCTAACGAACACAAAGAAATAACAAAATCCGAATTTCAAAGTTTGGATTAAAGTGAAAACAACAAAAGAAAAATAAATCATAATATGCTAACGTACACAAAGAAATCACAAAAAAACAACTAAGTTGGAATTTCAAAGTATGGTAAAGAGAAAAAACGAAATCTAACAACAATTCCAAATCGCAAAGGAATCATCAAAATCCGATTAACAAAGCAAATAAATAAATAGCGATGGAAAGAGATTGTGAATAATTTTTCTTGTAGTATTTGATGGGCGAAATCAAATCTAATACTTATGTTTATTTCAAAAAATCTAAACACCGCGTTTTAGAAACTGCATTCACCGATACAGCATTGTAAGCATACATGAGATAAGCATGTTAATATGCATTGACTTTATCGATTGCCCACCCAAGAAAGCCATCATAGGGCCCTTGGGACTCTGGGTCCTTCTGATACAGATATACTTTCAACGTGTTATCATGAGCCTGCAGGAAAACATGTTATTTACAGGGATAGAAGGATTAACTTTGCAATTCCACATTGTAAAAGATTTATTACGACCGGTTTCGCCACAGTGCAGCATCATCAGGTACACAGACATGTTTTCCACTCTATATATACACAAAAAAGGGGTTATGGATGTAGGAGAGGGGGCGGGTGAAGGGGGGGGGGAGGGGAAGTCACAGGTAAGGCGTTGGGAAGGTATTGGGTTGGATGGGTGGGGGTGGGAGGCTCTATGGGGAGGGGTGAGGAGTTAGGGTATTGGACATAATCCGGGAAGCGGACGCTGGTTAGGGCGTCGAGGGGGGAGGCAATGGCCTCGGCAGCGGGGGATTGGTTGTAGGTTGAGCGAGGGTGGTGGTTGTGGGATGAGTAAGGACGTGTAGGAGAGGGGAACGGGAGGGGTACAAAAGTTCGTTAGCAATTTGAAATTCGTTTGAATTTGCCCTATACAAAATTTCAAATTCTTCCAAAGCATCTAATTTCAGTCCTTTTTCCTGAATATGTAGAATTTTAGGGGTAAAATTGCTGGAGTGTCCATTTTCTATTAAATGTTTTGCAAACTGTGAATTAAAGTTATTGTTAATGAAACCATCGTTTATGTTATTTACATAAAGGATTTAAGGTTTCCCCGGCGAGTTTCCCGATAGAAAGAGACTGTGAATATTTTTTCTTGTAGTATTTGATCGGCGAAATCAAATCTAATGCATATTATAACTATTGGCAGCCATTAATCCGAAATAAGAGGCAGCTGATTATGACGACAGCAGCTTTACGATCGAGGTGCTGATGTTACAGAATAGCTATAGGCAGGGCCGTCTTAGGACATGCCGGGACCCCTGGGAACACAAACATTTGGTGCCCCGTTGGAAAGTAAAAAGGGAATTCATTCAAGTATTCTACCAGCTGATTGGTAGGTTCTTGGACAGTCCCCATTTTGTATCCCAACCTTATAGACATTGTCTCGCTTTCCTTCCTAATGCCTGTTGCTCACGGTAAAATTTTCGGTAAAAAGTTTTATAAAATCTACTAATTTTATAAAAGTGAGCTTACTAACGATAAAACCGTTTTATAAAACCTTGTTTTATAAAACGTTTTATTGAATAGGACAGGTTCTATATCCATAAAACCGTCTTATGCAACAACCAATCAGACGTTCCGCTCATCGCGTTGATAATAATCTCGTATCAATGAGACGCCAAACAAGGAAAACTTAAAGAAACATGGCTGGAAGTTCATGGAACGTTGAGGCAGTATCCTTCATGTTAGAAGAATGCGTTAGAGCAGTAGCACCGATGAGTGTGATCAGAAAGTAAGTAAATAAACAATAAATATAGTTTTTAACTTAATATAGTCATCCAAAAGAGAGTGCATTTATCACTTCACGTGTTCGCAAAGCGTCTCATAGATGGCAGGGCATTGCGGTTTTATGAATAGTTTACCGTGAGCAAGCAAGTACGTTTTACGTACGATTCATAAAACTTTCAATAAAAAATTTTATAAAACTGTTTTATGGAAAATTTTACCGTGAGCAACAGACATAAGGATGGTCCGTTATTAGATCCCTCTTCAATTCTTCATCTCTTCTACCTCCTCTTATTTCGTCCAGAATTCCTATCCTCTTCTTTCCTCTTCCACACTTCCCCAGTGTTCTCAATTCTATCACTCTCTTCAACATGCCCTATCCTCTCAAAACGTCCTCAATCCATCTCTTCTGCCTTCTACAAACCTCCGCCACAAGCTTTTTCTCCTCTCCAACCATATCCAATACCTCCTCGTTCGTCTTCCTCGCCATCCAGCTCACCATCTCCATCCTTCTCTAAACCCACATCTCAAACGCCTCAAGTCCAGGGGCGCCGACTTGTAAAAAATATTGGGGGGGCCCATATCGCGGGTCTTGCCCCGGGAAATTTTCTAAATTTTAGATGACAAATAGTGAGTTTTAAAGTTTTTTAAAAGCCTTTTAGAGGGGTCATATGATCAACATTAGAACCCCGAAAACTCGACTCTCTATAACTCGACACTTCGGGAAACTCTACAAGCCTGACACATTTTTTTGGCTTTGAAAAAAGAAACAACACGGTATTTTGGTAAAAAGCTAATTTCATTTACAGTTATAATTACGCTCATAGACTATTACAGAGAAGTGAATATATAGCTCTGAACAAACTAAAATTATATTTAAATGAATCCTAAACTATCATAAAAAGAATAAAACATAAAATATTGCTGTCGCTCAGCAATAGCACTTTGATTAATAAGTGAAAAAGCTAATTTAAGTTTACTTCGCAGAAGACTTCGGGTTCATTTAATTAAAACAATATCTCAACGTTAATCATTTAATACAGTTAGCAGAGTTTATCAAGTACGCCTAATACTTTCAGTCAACAAGTATGTAAATAGCGGGTTTTAATTGGGTCTTACACTCTAAAAATACTGAAGTACTTGAAAATAAATAATACAGTGCTATAGTACGAAATATAGACATAATCGTAATATATAAATACAGTACTGATAACTATCACTAACATTTTGAAACTGAAAATTTAACATTCCGTATGTATTTATCTGTTTTATAAAGATTTTTAAAGTTTCTATAAATACCATTATTAGGGCAAGAGTGTCTTTAGAAAGGTGCAAATGTCGACCGTCTGACCGGATTACTGTATATGAAGTCGTTGATGACTGGTCGGATATCCAATTCATCCAAAATATCACGGTGGGCATGGAGAACAGCCAAGTTGTTCAATCGCTTCTGTCCCATTGTTGATCGAAGATATTACTTCAGACGTCTAAGGGCGATAAATGACCGTTCTGCTGTCGCTGTCGTTATTGGAACTACTTGGAGAAACTTAATGCACTTCACTACTTCGCATAACATTTCCCCAACTGCAGGCTCTTGTGTAATTTACTTTCTTACATCACGCATGTTTCTAAGACCAACTGTTTTTTATTAGCGATATCGGCTAACATATGCAAGTGTAAGCGCAATCTCTCAATGTCGAGGCCATTTTTGAAAAACTCAGTTGTGTTTACAAAATTTGTTTCCCCTCTGTTCACTAAAAGCAAACACTCTTGTTCAACTGCAATAACCTGCGTGAGTCCAGTGGATGTAACCCGCTCAGTAATGCAAGATTGCACCGTTTCACAAACTTCAATGTAAATAGCTTTGTAGTATTCCTTTGGGGTTTTGAAAGTGTGCGGTGAGCTGGCTCCGTCGTTTTCATATTTATTTGGCATACGTCGATTCCGAGGAAGCGAAGGATCATCAACTTGTGAAGGTTTCTCTTTTAAACACAATTCCCAAAAGTGTTCAAAACTATCACGCCTTCCATTCAATATACAAATCAAGCCCTCATATATTTTCCCCAGATCAGCAACACTTAGATGAGGGCATTGAATTTTTTCATTGACATCCTCTACTGGGTTCATTACATGGCAATAAAGGCGTAAAAATAAATGAGTCTTAAATTGTAACATTGACTTAAAGTAGCCTACACATTTGTAACCTGCCTCTGTTTTGTCCTCTGCACTAAATGTTTTAAAAAACTCTAGAAGTTCTTCAAAGTTTTTCACTATTCTCAAGATACTGGAAGCTCGCATTGTCCATCGAGTCGGGCAAAGATGTCGTAGACCAGGTTGATCGTTGGCGCTCTCACAGCGTATGCTTCTGAAAAGTCCCATCCTTTTGGTGGATTCCCTTACGGTGTTTATTAAGTCCTTGGCAAACGCCATTATATCCCTCATACACGTAAGAGCGCGGAGACTGTCTACAACTGCCAAGTTTAAACTGTGAGCAGTGCAGTGCACATAACGTGCTTTTGGTTGTACATCCAAAACTAACTTTTGTAGTCCTTTGAACCTACCTCTCATATTCGAGGCACCATCTTAGCACTGTCCTCTTAAGTTATCCATTGACAAATCAAGACGAGCCAGAACGTCTTTTATAATAATAAACAGAGTTTGTGATTCAGTGTTGGGGGTCTCGTATAAGCCAATAAAGTCTTAGTTGATGATTAAGGAATCATCGACAGTACGAATACAAAATGACACTTGCTCGTGAATCGAAGAATCACTTGTTTCGTCAACTATAATAGAATAATGTTCAGTCTTCTTGATTGAAGCCAATACCTTTCTCAACACAGTCTTTCCTAGTAGATCAATGATCTCGTTTTGAATATCGTGGGATGTTCACTTGTACCCCGAACGCTCTAACAAATCTTTTAACTCAGGTAAGTCATTCTTTCGGAGTTCCAACAATTGAAAAAAATGTGAGTTTACATCTTCGTGCCCTCTAATTGCTAGTCCTTGTCGGCATAGAAATTGCACGGTAGCAAAAATTTTCTCAAGAGCTAAACGGCCTTTCTTCATATCACTATCTAACTGTTCATTCAATTGGGAGACCACGCTTCGGTTAGTGATAGAATTTAGTCTCAGAACACCTTCTTTATGCGTAAACGTATTTTCATGAAGACGGAATTTTTCCAAAGCCTTTTTCCAGTTAGAAAAGCCTATGGAAAAAAATGCATCTTCTTTTTTTGAAGAAAATTGTAATAGATTTTTAGCATCTGCCTCTTTGCAGGTTTTGCAATAAACTTTTTCGGTAGATGCTTCATATTCTAGCCATGCATATTTGGTCAACCAAGACTTCTGAAATGATCTTCCCTTACCGGATTGTCCAGGTTTCGGCTGAGAACACTTCTCGCCTGAAGACGATGAAGCAATTGACGAGCCATTAATTGTCGGAAGTTGACTTGCAGTACCATCAACTTTCAAGCGCGCCTTTTTGGTAACAAATTTATCCATTGCAAACTTAATTCACAATACACTAAGAGACTAAAGTAAACAAATAAAATATAGTAACATAAAAGAGTCTCCTAAACACTCAAGTCGAAACGCTAAACACGTCTGCACTGAAAGAAAATATCCACACTGAATGACTGCGCCAGCAGGGTGAGCTTCATATTGCCGCGGCGTCGTAATGTCTTGAAGTGTCAAGGCGACGCGAGGCGGAGGCGCGCAGGGTTTCAGGTGCTTCTGCTTTCTGATTCAGTCCTTTTGCAGTCACCGCGGCCGCAGCGCTGGCCCGCAGGGCTGCAAATTGGTCATTATTACCATTATTGGTCATTATTTCTGATATTGATCATTAAAAGTCATTATAATTGTAAAAAGTATCTAAAATTCAACTGTATACCGTATTTACTTACAAGTAGGATGAGGATTTTTGTCGCTTTTACTCGCCTAAATCGGGGTTGTCCTATGAGCCCGAGAGAAGGATTCGCGGCAGACGACTCCAAGCTGCGTATGCCTCGGAAGCGAACGTGTAGATGAGCCCGGTGTGGCAGCAATTTCATCTGATACCCAGGCGGAAATCGACAATTTCTGACTAGCATCTTTGTTGCACCTTCCACAACAATGTAGTGAGGTGGATTGACCAATCGATCAACCAATGTCTCCTTCATACATCCTGTTTTGGTTGACCATGAAGGTAATGTAGCCAGGCAGTTAGGCGACAGAAGAGTAGCATTATGGTAGGGGTGAGATTACAAAATGTACGAAAGTAGAATGCTTAACCTCCACAACTAAGTTTTATTGAAGAACAATACAATGTTACAATACGGACAAGATCTTACGTAGTATGGTTCCAGACCCTCGTTACGTAAGACCATGTAAGACAATCCTAACCCCCACTCTCCCTCAAAACGTCTTCCATAATACTTAATAGGAGCAAGGAGTTCCTATTTCTTATTTTTTTTCTCTTAAATCCTACATTGTTCTTTTTTCAAAGCCGTCTTATGTGTGAGTAACTACGGTAATACAAAGGGTACAAAACGCCACAAACCTCCCATTATTATCTGGCCGGTTTCAGTAGGGTTTATGTTGTATTAGGTCAATTTGTGATCATTATTTGAGCAAAAATAAGTCATCCTTCCATTTAAATCAACCGGGAGGAAGCTTACATCCCTCTTGGCCCGCCAGTTTGTACCCGAAGGTTCACGCACCGGGAAAAATTCAAAGTGTGTCGCAGCCCCGAAACACTATCATGATTCACACCACTTTTTTCAGTTAACCTGCTTACTACCGTAATAATTATTTGTTTTAACTCATTACTGAATGTATTTTAAAAGGTAACTATCGTCAAACAAGGAAAATAAAAAATACAAACATATTTTTGTGATTTTACAAAGCATAATATAACTTAATTAATTTCTTGAATTATTGGGGGGGCTCCGCCCCCCCAAACGAATTATTGAGGGGGCTCGGGCCCCCTCAGGCCCCATGGAGTCGGCGCCACTGCTCAAGTCTACCCACATCCACCATTCGCAATGACCAAGTTTTCGACCCATATAGTGCCACGCTCCATATTAAAGTTTTCACTAGCCTCTTCTTTAAGTCTCTTCTCAGACCCGCCCCCCCTCATCAATTCCCTTCTCTAAGAAAATGCTTCTTTAGCAAGCGCAATTCTGCATCTGATGTCCTTACCACTAAACCCATTCTACTCCAAAATACTACCCAGATACGTAAACTGCTCGACCTGCTCTATCTTCTGCCCTCTCACCGTTATAATCAGCCCCGCCTTCTTACTTCTAGAAAATCTCAACATTTTCGTTTTCTTGTGGTTGATCTTCATCCCATACTTTCCGCACTGCACCTCTAACGCATTCACCATTGACTGTAATCTCTTGGCAAGCTGACTAACTAATGCTTGATCATCTGCAAATCTCACTGATTTTATCAATTCCCCTCCTACCTTTATTCCTACCTCCTCCACCCCCATGCCTCCATTACCATTTCTTCTGAATACACGTTCAAAAGCAGCGGCGATAGTGGCACCCCTGCCGCACTCCCCGTCCTATCGTGGCCCATCCCGATTCTCCATTGGCTACCCTGACCTGCGCCGTCTGGTTCATATACAAATTCCGAATCAGGCGCCTGTCACTCCAATCGACCTCTAATTTCTTCAACACTCCCATTAATTTCGTCCATTCCACCCGAGCAAACGCCTTCTCGAAATCCGCGAAGCATGCAAAAATATTCTGCCCATACTCCTTTCTACTATCGTCCTCATCACCGCTATAGCGTCTCGCGTTCCCGTCACTCTCCTAAACCCGAACTGGTCGTCACCCAGTATTCATTTGCCTTCTTCTCTAGCCTTGTGTTTAGAATTCTCAGAACTACTTTGGCCGCGTGGGATATTAAGCTTATAGTCCTGTAGTCTTCGCACGTTGTTGCCTTACTCTTCTTTGGTATAGGAATTAGTAGTCTTCGCGAAGTCTTCCGGCCACACTCCATCCTCATAAATCCTACGAAATAGGGCAAAATGTTTTCCTCTTCCGTTCTTCCCCATGCTCTTTAAAAACTCTGCAGGTATGTCATCTATTCCCACCGCCTTATTCCTTTTCATGTGTCGTAGAGCTCTATCGATTTCGCTATCTAGGATACTTGGTCCAATGCCATCTCTGTCGATATCGTCTTCCCTTTATATATCTAATATATTGGGCCTTATTTCTCTACCATACAGCTCTTCAACATACTCCTTCCACCTCTCCTGGATCTTTCAGTTCTACGATCACCTTTCCCGTCTTCTCTGTAATCGTTGTAATTCCCATTCCCTTAGTACCACCCGTCAGTTCCTTTACTTTCCTATATAATGAATCTGCTCTTCCCTCTTTTTGATATTTCTCTAACGAGTCGATCTGTTCTCTCCACCACGCCTCTCTTGCTTTCTTTGTTTCTCTTCTAAACCTGTTATTTAATTCTCGGTATTTTCTCTTACCTAACTCTGAGTTTACGCTCTTCCATTTCCTTCTCTCCTCCATCTCCCTTATCATCTCCTTCGTGATCCACGGTTTTCGAATTTGAGTTGCACTGACTACG
The DNA here is from genome assembly GCA_963573305.1 of Pyrrhosoma nymphula. NCBI lineage: Eukaryota > Metazoa > Arthropoda > Insecta > Odonata > Coenagrionidae > Pyrrhosoma > Pyrrhosoma nymphula. Next base: position 111,113,177 of record OY754330.1, on the reverse strand, counting down.
CCTACCGTTGCTTTCGCCACTTCTACAATTCCATTTTTCTAACTTCCCCATTCACCTTCCACTGATCTAACTCCATAATCCTCACCAATTATCTCATCCACCTTCTCTCGATACTTCTTCTTCCTTGCCCCAGTTAACCCCTCCGTATTCCCCTTTCGTACCCTCCTTTCCATTCCTTTTTTTTTTAATTTTACCCGACATTTCATGTCTAATAAGTTGTGGTCTGTCTCCGCATCAGCTCCTGGATAAGTATGCGAGTTTGTAACACTATTCCTGTATCTGTGACGAACCATTATATAATCTATCTGGAACCTATCTGTGTCTCCCGGCTTCTTCCAAGTGTACCTACGTCGAGGATGATGTCTGAACAATTTATTTGTAATTACTAGGTTATTTCTACGGCAAAACTCCACAGCTTTCTCGCCCCGCTCGTTTCTTCTTCCTAGCCCGTAATCGCCCACCTCCCACCCATCTCTTCCTTCATCCACCACCGCTTTCCAATCCCTCATTACTGCCAAGTGCTTACTCCCAGGTATCCTACCAATTATTTCCCCTAGCTGATCGTACACCCCATCTACCTCATCCTTTTTATGATTAGAGGTAGGCATATAAACCTGCATTATAACAAAATTCGTTGGTTCTGCCTTTAGTTCCACTAGTATTATACTATCACTCACTTGTTCTGCATACACTACTTTTCTACCTTTTTTCGTATTCATTACGAATGCAACCCCGCGCTGACATTCCCTCCACTGTAAATTACTCTGTAGTCATCGCTCCAGTAGCCCCCGTCATCCTTCCATCTTACCTGACCATCTTATCTTCCATCACCCTGACCCATGATGTCTACACCCACCCTCTCCATTTCTTACTTTATATTCTCTAGCTTCCCCGCCCTCAGCATAGTCCTAACATTCCACGTGCCTATTCTGATAGTTACGTTCCTCTCCTTTATCTTCTTTTCCTCTGCTGCTACTACGTCTGAGCAAGGATTTCGTGTGATGACGACCGCAGGGGCCTTGCTCCCACCGCTGCCGGGCACGACACCCGGCCCTCTGGGCCGAGTCCCGTAGTTACCAGGATTCATAATCAATTGAGAACTGTCCATAGTTTCAAGGTTTTTGCTTTTATTGAGATAGTATTCTGTGGCCTTACTCAATAATGTTTTTTAAGTGACATCATCACTTCAGAGGCCGTCCCACTGGGGCCTTTTGTAGCCGCCTCGCTGAGGTACAGACGCTGCGCGAACTACCATTCGTCTGTCTCCTAACCTTCCACCAATCTGGCATGGGTGAACCTACCAGGAGCATTGCTCCCGCCAGTGCAGCTCTAGGGGTCATCGGAGCACGCAAGCCCTTCCACCACGACAAGATTGCAGTCCAATAGAAGAGAAAAAAAGGGAATGACAAGAAAAAATATTTTTCTGCTATGATTTTATATTTATTACGCTTATGGCGCAGTTAATCAGTTTCACCAAATATCAAATAATACGTATTTATTATTATTAAAATGTTCACTGTTCACTCTCGAAAAAAGTGAAAATCTGACGGTCATTTTAGAGGTATCTACTTGAAAACAGAAAATAAATAGAGCTCCTCCCCGTGAGGTCGGGGGCCCTGGGCTCGGGCCCCGTGTGCCCTTATGGTGAAGATGGTATTGGCTATAGGAACACATCAGCTCACAGCAGTGCACACGAACAATGGGTTGAACGGTGTGCGTAGGCGAAACGTTAAAACCAAATTGTGTTTGTTCGCAATAGTCACGAACGAATGCTTTGAACCAGTGGCGTAGCCAGGTTTTGGGTCTACGGGGGCGCCGCACAGTGGGACGCAGCGCCATTGTGCCACCCAAATTACTCTACACCTCACATAGTTCAACTGTTTGAGCTGATTTTTTTTTAATGTTCGTCTTGAATTTGCCCATCGATCCCTCTTTCGGGATTTTTGATTTCGGCTCATATATTCCTAGAATTTGTCTCCAAATCTTGTTTTTTACGAAAACAAAATGAATTTTTGCGCAAATGTGACCATACGCGCAGATCGGTTTTTTTTTTTTTTTTTTAATTTCAATTTTTGGACATTTCAAAAAATGACCAAATACAAAAATTTTTCGTTTTTTCAGTGCCATTTTTTGAAATGTCCAAAAATGTGTCCAAAAATTCTGAAAAAAAATTTTGAGTATTCCTTAAATGATTCTAAACACTTTTTGTTCTGTAAATTTTATTCCAAAAGTGCATAATTTTTCAGTAAAAAAATCACTTCTCCACAATAAGTTTTGGAATATTTTGGCCGTTTTTTGGGATATGAAAATTTTTTCTCCGCAGTTTCACGCAGACAGTTTTTTTTAATATTTATCGAACAGAAGATTCTCATCTGAAAATATTTCAAAAAAACCCGATCTTGCCCGACCCGACCTTGCCCGGTCACATTTGCGCAAAAAAATCATTTATTTTCGTAAAAAAACAAGATTTGGAGACAAATTCCAGGAATATATGAGCCAAAACCAACAAACCCGAAAGAGGGATCGATGGGCAAATTCAAGACGAACATTTAAAAAAAAAACCAGCTCAAACAGTTGAACTATATGAGGTGTAGTGTAATTTGGGTGGCGCAATGGCGCTTCGTCCCACTGTGCGCCGGGGGGGGGGGGGGGGGGGGGGGGGGGGGGGGGGGGCGCCGACTTATAAATTCACCAGTTTACTGAACTTTACATACTGCTATATATTGGAGCAGCTTTTGGGCGTTTCTCCGCGTGATGTCTATTGTTGACAACAGTTGTCTTTTGTTTTTAGACAACTGTTGTCAACAATAGACATCACGCGGAGGAACGCCCGAAAGCTGTTCCAATATAATCAAACCCCTCGGAAAACTTCGTACCGTACTGTTACATGATTTTACTGTATTATTTTGTTCGTGATATACTATGATCCAAACTTGTAGACCTTGCAGAATGTATTGTTGATAATTAAGTTATGACATTGATTCACGTAGGTATTTGGGACTTTAGAATGGAAACATTCACAGGCTTAGGGGCGCCAGAACACAGGGGCCGGGGGGAACATTGGCCCCCATGCCCCCTGGCTACGCTACTGCTTTGAACGTTGACAGCAAATTTGTTCCAACTACGTACTTAAAAATGTAAGCTTTTACCCCCATGGTGATTAAGCATTTTACATACCCCATGTTTACTGACTTTCCTGAAAATAAAAATTAAAAGTAACAATCGTGGGAATGAAAAACTTATTTCTTTTATTGTTTAGCGCACATCGACTTTGCTCCAGATCTGTTTTTAAGTGTGCTGGCTAGTGCGCAGGGTTTGAAATAAATGGAAAGCAAATGCGCTGTGAGAAGGGCACTAGAGCGAATGGAAAGTATTTGCTGAGAGCACGAAATTTTTTTCCTGATATTTGTCATTAGCAGGATGAACACTTCTGAATTCAAGAGTTGTCACACAAAAATAAGAAAGAGTTCAATGCAAATATGAGGTTGCAACGAGTCCAAATCGGTAGTTTTCGAATATTCATGTCGAGGTCGGGGCATTTAATTTTCCGTCCATAAAGAGAAAGAATCTTTCCCATTAAGCGTGATAACAGTGAGCAACTTTCCCGGGGTCAAGCATTATCAGTATCGGAATAAAGTAATGAAAACGTTCCATCCTCCCAAATTTATACGCAACTACCGCTCTCCTCGTCGATATTAGCTGATTTCAATTCTTGGAAAGATACTTCTCGTTAATTTCTACATTTTAACAACAAGGAAGCACAGTCGCAGAGGCAATATCAAGTACTTGAATAATTAATAGGATTTCCCATAAGCCTTCAGGAAATCAAACATAGTCGCATTTCTTTCACCCCAAAAATAGATTTTCTAAGAATCACTTAACACCCAACTGATACCAGTTTTCTTATTTCTCTCTTAGTTAAATGACACCATTTCTCACATTTTTCCACCATCCATCTATGACGCTCGTCACGAAATTACGAAGAAATCATATTTGGGTAAAAATGTCATGTGCGGTTTGGCAAATATGCGCTGACCTCTTTGACCTGATGCGTAGGTTAACAGTTATTTTTCAATGAGTATGGCAACACCCATTTCTCGGCCAATGATATAAAAAAATATTTGGAAGGCCGCGTGCGAAACTAAAAGCAAGAGGAAGCTACCGAATTATTTCATCGAAGGGCACTCCCAGTTTATTCTCCGTTTTGTTTTACGGATGCCATGTCCTGAATTTTTTTAAGTTCATCCGAACTAATAACTTTTAAAATATTAGCTTTGATCTAAATGGCGTTGCTTAATCTATAAATTTTAATGGATTACAAATTGTACACCTCAATGGAGTCAAAGGAAACAATCTTGGATTTATATCCCTGAATGATGGTTTTGTAAAAGATAGTCATGTTTGTTTTCACTGTACCATAATTTTCCTAAAATATACATCTCAAGTGCAAGTTCCATTTAAGTTACAATCAACATTATATCCATGCTTCATTGCAAAACGGACTCTTAGTTGATTTGTACGTTTCTACAAGTTATAAATCTTACGAGTTTGTGAAAGAAGGCTTTTAGGTGATACGCATTTCAAGGCATATAATGCTGCACAATAATAATGTTAATTCAGTTTTGCTGCTAAAAAAAAGTCTCATGTCATCAGTAATGATGTAAATATTTTGCTTGGTCAGTAAAAAAATTGGGAAAACTTCAATCAGGTCTGAAATGTTTCGGTGCACTGATAGACATGCATATAAGGGTGCCAAATAAAAGGTAAAAACCAGCAGATGTGCCTAAAAAAATCTTAATTGATTAGCACAAAAAATGTGGAATATCTTTTTACTGCTAGCAATGATTAAAAACTTATCAAATGTTGTATTCGAACTGTTAAAATGTCCACATTACTACTTAAGGATTCTCTAATGGTATAAAATTAAATGCCCTGGCGACCAATCCAACAGTTTCAAACAAATAAATTCCGTCAGTATTCGCTAAAAATCTTCGAGAAATCGTCAGTACATATCAGCATTTGGCTGCAGAACTGAAGTATTTTTAAAACATGCCAACTTTTACTTCTGAAACACAATCACGGATATGAAACAATCAAACGAAGAATGGGGTAGCATATCTTTAAGTACCAAAAACCGTATTTATTTTGCAATTAACCATTTATTTTCCTTTGTCCACATTACTATCATCAAAATCCTAACTTTAAATTTTGAGAGTCTTATAAAATTCATGTATCTTCCATTTAAAAAAACTACCTTTTCTTTATTATATACATACATTCCCTTACATCCCTTTCAGGGCAAGCTAAGGCAAAGAATTTGGTTATTGCCGTTAGCCCTATAAAAACTGGGTCCCTTTTAATAATTCCCACCCAAATGCCCAATCCTTACACACCACTTTCCCTTCTCTTACACTCATGCGTTGCTTCACCATTGTGGTCTACACCTTTCTCTCACACCATTCACTCTAATATCATACATCTGTTACGTTATTCGACTCTCTTTCGTTTTCTCGACATGGCCAAACCAACGAAGCACACTTCTTCCATGTATGTCCATCACTGGAGCATCCAACCCACATTTCCTAATCCGTCCTAACCCTATTCACCTTACTTTTCCCGCAAACACTTTTCAGGCACCCCATTCCCACCGCATTTAACCCACTCTTATGCTTTTCTTGACATACCCATTAGCCAGGTTTCGCTGCCATATGATAACAACGGGAGGACACTTTTGTACACTGCAATTTTCGCTTCCCTAGACAAACAATCATTCCAAGATATGCTCTACGACTTTCCTACCGGCGTTCGCACGCCTTACAATCTCTTCATCTATCGTTCCATCTTTCGCAAACATTCGCCCAAGATACACAAAATCGTCAACCGGCGCGGCGTCCCGATTAGTCAGTACTCTGCATATACCTCATAGTGGTGGTTCGCGGGCAACGGTATGCTGGCTCTCGAGGTGGCCCTTCCAGAAGGGATCATAGCTCGAGTAGAAGAGTGAATACGGGCCTAGGGCATTACTAGGATTTGGTTTCTCTCATGGCATAATGGCGAAAATGTGCTAAAATTGACTGTAGGAGTGCCGTTACCATTAGCAGGGAAAGTTGCACGTGGCGCGGGTAACCTTGGTAACCTTGCATACTCTATTCCAACTTACTGCCAACAGCCAAAGAATAGCCTAGTACTGCCGAAGTCACTATGGGCAGCGGAAGTTGTAAGTATTAGGTTGGCCCATCAAGAGACGGACATGACAATACAAAATGGACAATTGGTAGGTACTACATCTATTTATTTGTATGTAATTTAATGCCATTATACTCTCGCAGTTGACTTTCATAGGCATTTACTTATTGAATTTGCTAGTAATCTTTTTCATTAAATCACATAGATCACACTTCGGTCGGAGAAATCACGCAGGTAGATGTTTTTATTAGCAATGGTATTCAAAGCATAAGTAAACTTCCATAAGGCATTTTACTTTGAATTAAAATTCTAAAGAAGCGCCCTTCAGATGGTGCGAAACGCTGAATGTTATTTTTAAAATGCAAAATCGAAGAAGCCGGTAGAATTCATGGAAACACGTTTCCACCAAGTATCTCGAGGTACATTAATCTAAAGGAAACGTCATCTCTTTTGCACACAAAATTCGCATAATGTTATCAAGTTCTTGCTTTAGGTGACACTGATACCATTTTTATAAATCACGAGCTTCCGCCAACCCTTCTCCCGGGAACTAAATAGGCTGACTCTATCATATCCCGGCCAATAATATCCCGACCAGCACCAATTTATATGCTGATAAAGACAAGTTATTCACATTTTATATTATTATTCCCATTGGGTATAGGTGTAGCGAAACTTGGTGGCACTCGCTTGTTAAGAGTCTGACGCAAGGGAGAGGAAAGCATACATGTGATGTGGGATTAAGTGGCCAAGTCTTCCTCCAAATGTCACTCCGGAAGTCCTTCGGTACCTTTGCCTGCTCATCAACACTTGATTTACCCTCAGCGATATCTTATTCTCCGCTGGTGAGTGCCACCATGTTTCGCTATACCTATACGGATGCCCCGTTCGCATTACTAGCTTTTTCCCATGATATTCCATTACAAGGCCAATAAAAAGTAAGTATTGCAAACGCCCGGTTGACACCTACCATGGTAAATGTTTCTACCCAGGTAAACTAACCATAATTATCTTTCTACATTAGTTATTTTCGGCAATCCAAATGCACGTTAGTTGCAATGGTTAAGTGGCCTATCGCCATCAACTTCAAATGATCGGTAGGTGACGTTAAATAAATATTGTGCACGTTTTTGGTAGCGATTACCAGTTGTACCAAGGTAATTGAAGGCATGTGAGAATACGAGTAGAAATTACCGACGTTTTGTACAGTTGTGAGAAGCTAGCTAATGCGGACGGGGCATGAAAGAATCAACGAAAATGGTGGAAATTTTATTGGGAGTAAATGATGAATACATATAACGTAATACATTCCCTTGATAATTCGCTGATGCTCGAAGGCCAGCGAAAATAAGGAGATGTCAGCACAGTAAAAAAAGGACAGATATCACGGCCCGCGTGTCGACTAATACTCCTCTTTCCCCTAGAATATTTCTCACTAAGGAAAAATATCCCACAATACGTTTCAAGAAAAAGATATCGCCTGGCTCCTCGAGCAGGGTTGCCAACTCTACCGAAGTCTCCAAGTATTTTTCGTAAATCCTCCACCTCCCGGCTTGATGCGTTTTCCCTTCCGCTTCGAGGTTGCTCCCTAGGAGAGTGGAGTGTGATAATTAAACTAACGTAAGTTAAGTAACTTTAAACTAGGTTAGTCGATAGTTAATGTAGCTAATTATTTGATTTTCTCCTTAGTGCTTGTTTCTTAATGTGTGAGCTAGTACTAACATTACGTTTTACTTGCTTCCTGCATGACTTTTGTATCTCTCTGCGTTTCCGTAGTTGTAAAATACATTAATACAAATAGTTTCTTTAGCATTGGTAGCTTACCTATAGTGTGGTGCGTGTTGGTGATAAAACTTACCCCCTGCCACACCTCCCTGAGGTGGCTTGCAGGGTACTGTGTAGATGTAGATGGTTCTGTGATCACCTCAAGCCCCTCGAATCCTTAATTCAATAAATATGTGAGGAATAATAAAAGCCCTTTATTTAAAATTAACATTGTAATGCAAAGCAAAATCTGACGCGAACATTCACCGAAGCACAGATTAAAGAACTGAGTTCGTAAAAATGCAACTATATTTATGTATTAACATGAAAAAAATATTAGGAAGTGAAATGCACAATTGAAACGTTTTTTCAATAACACCTCCACTTGACGTAATTTATTTTTTTAGTATCTTTCCAGAGTTTTGATTTAAACTTTTACATAGTTCATTCGGTTAGGATTTGGAAGAATAATGAGGAAAACAGCAGGGAGATTCGAATAAGTACATATATGAATCTCAAATCCTTTTCCAGAAACGCGGGATTCAAATCTTCGAAAGTCCCATTTCCACACAAAATGGAGCATGACGAGTTAGAAGTTCCTAAAATAAGGTCGACCGGAATTCGGAGCATACAAAATTTATTTATCATATTTAAGCAGTGAAAACCACAAGAAATTTACTCAAGAATTCAAAAGTACAATCCATATGTGCATGCATCAACAATATACATTAATGGTTGCTTTTCAAAAGTGCATAAAATGTGAAAGTCACGTGTTCTAAAGCGGCGGCTTAGCGGCTTGGTGGCCAGGGGACCATAAGAAATGTACATTTACAAGCTTAAAATGTCATCTATAATGAGCTGAATTAATGGCTACAGCAAGAAACATTCAAAATGTTGCATGTCATCTATTTATACATTATTTCTGAGGGTATGTACTCTCGTTTACCCCTCTTTAACCTGCATTATTATCAATACATTTGATTTTACATTTTAATACATATTTTAAATTAACTTTTTATATTCATGAGACTTTATGCAATTGCGATTTAGATTTAAATTGTGCATACATCTCATTTTAAAAGTGGCCAGGGGACCATGGAACCCATATTGCTGTATTTGAAGAACCCTCCACGTGAAAACCAATCAGGCGTCGGGATTCTACTTAAAGTTCTCCTCTACTGCCGGGATTCGAATCCGGGTCTTTCGCCAACACTCCAACTACCAAACCTATCAGCTCCCTCTCTAACGTACTCCCTTTCTCTCTCATCTTCCTCGCGGCAGTTTTATTTCCATTTTCACTCACACCATGCTCCTTAATGGTTTAAATAACTTGGTAGATGAAATATTTAAAAAGAACACGCGAAATTTTAATCATCATCAGCAATTATCACTCCGAAGATTGATTTGCAGCAATTCTCCACTCCACTCTCCCATCATCTGACCACTCGCTTGTCTTCCTCAGGGCGAAACTCAGTTTTTTCCCTGAGAAAGATCCCTGGCTTGTCGAGACGTCAGCTATCAGTTTTTGCCCTGAGGTAGACGTGCAAGTGGCTCATCGAAGCGTCGTCTATCAGTTTTTGCCATGAGGAAGATGAGCGTGTGGCTCGCCGAAGCACCGGCTCTTTTGTCTTCCTAGAAAAAGATCCTACGAGGTTTTTTCACAAACGAGCTGACAAATTTCGATTCCTCATGAATCGCATTTCCATCATCAACAAACATGGTACATTATAATTGTAATCTATACCCCCGCCTTTTACAATTAATCTTCAATCCTTTGGCTCGCATGGCATTTTCCCTTTTCTCTCTCTCACTCTCAGAAAAACCGCAAATAATTTTCTAAAATGTTGAATACTTATTTAAATACTTTTTTGAGTCTACTGTTTCACCAAGAGCATGTGTTGAAACCTTTTTGAGGGGCTTATAAAATGCTGTTCAAATAACAAACTAGCATAAGATATAGGAGTATTATTTTTTTTATAAAACGATGCTTAAACGAAATAACTTTTTTATGAGCCAATATATCAACGAGAAAGTGCCTGGAATTGTGAGTGAGGAAAGTAGCTGTCTGGGTGAGATTAGGGTGCATGGGCGTACCTAGCTAGGGGCAGGTGGGGGCAGCTGCCCCCCCCCTGGAAGCTCAAAGATAAACCCAGAATAGAGAATAATAATTTTTAAAGAATCGCGTCTAATTTTGTTCCGTTCATGCAGGTATTCTGTTGCCCAGCTGAAGCAAGAGCTGCCCAGTAGAAGAAAAAATCGCAATCTAGCTTTGTGTTTGTAAAATAAATATCAAACAGAAGCTGACCCGTAATATGTACTGCGCGTGTATCGGAATTTGTGTTTCCGAACTTGTCGTTTTTCAAATCAAAGTAGTTGCACACATTTACGTAGTTGCTCCTTCGTCCGATACTTCTCTATCAACATCTGAACAAGTCTCTGCTGGTTTAGTCGATCCAGAAATTAAGGAGAATGATGGCTACCACGGAAATGACCTGGGTCGTTACGTTGCACGAGCTCCGCAATTAACGATGGAAAAGAATAAGGATTGGTTAAATAAATTCCTGGACTCCGCCAAAGAATGACGGCTTTGCAACTGATGCAACCCTCTTGTGAAGGAAATGTTAGTTTGCCTGGTTAGATCAATACGCGCAATGGCTAGTGTACCTACTGCAAGTGACTGAAGGGTGCTCTCTGCAAGCACTGTATTTTATTCCCTCCTGTCACTGGCACTGTTAAAAGGGTTTTGAGATCGTTCACGATTAAGCCATCCTAGAAGTTTAAGGATATGCACGAAGATCGTCGGAATCATGTCGCCACCAACTACCAGACAACTGCCACATTTGCTGTACAGTCGAAATGTATCGAAATTTTATCGAAAATGTACCCGAGGATGTCTAAGTTGCCACTAAAAAAGTAGAAGAAAGCAGGCAAATAAAGTCATCGATTATTTTCTGTATAGTATCCTGCGGTACACATATGGCATGCCTACATGAAGAAAAGAAGCGGATGAAGGGATTGTATTCGATCTGTTTTATTTACAAATCGAAGCTGAAGATAATAAACTGAAGAATCATCGGGAGCAGTGTCACTGAAATGCATTTTACACATAGTCAAAAATACAAAACGCATTAATAGATCTATGTGGCGAAGTTATTAGGGAAAAAAACGTGATATTAAAAAACCATGGGTCACGCAGTATTAGCTGACAAAACTACGGAAATAGTAGGGAAATTACAGATATACTATATCGGCTTGCGTTTCTATGATGAAAGCTTAGGCAGAATACGAGATGATTTTACAGGCTTTATAGAACTAATAGCACGAGATATCACATCAATCGCCACAGCAATTGACAGTTTGTTGGTTACCTATTATCTTCCACCAGAATATTGTATAGGATTTGGTTTTGACAGCTGCTCTACAATGGCAGGTAAAGGGGACGGTGTACTAACGATTTTAAGGAAAAAGTATACTCGAGCATTATTTTTCTATTGCTTAGACCTCACGTTTAATCTCGTGGTGAACGACGCAAACAATTTACTGGAGAATACAATATCGATTCCTTAAAAAAGTGTATAGTATATACTATTGAAAAGTGTATAGTATACCTACACTATACACTTTTTTAAGGAATCGACTGCTCGTAGGAAATATGGCTCCAAACCTATCGCGAAGGTGCGAGACTGGATGGTATCAAAAATGCAAAAGCATTAACATATTCTCACAAAATTTTCCCGAGCGTGTCATGTAGCCCAAGAAAAACTATCCATAGGTGGAAACGACGCCACAAGAAAATCTGCGTACCAACTGCATTCAGCGGTTAATACCAAACCTTCGTCCATCGTTGGTCCCTATAGTAACAATGACAAAATAGTCGGCAATATTAGAACCAGTGGTTGATGGCCTGAAAGCAAATGGTATGGATTTAATCAAGGTGGGAAAACACATAAGAGGAATCCTAGACATACTAAAAAACGGTGAAGACACAAACCAAGTCACTACATAATAAAAACAGAAAACACTAAATATAGTGATAAAATTGGAAACAGATATTTCTTTTCCACAAATTGCTCATAAGCAAAAATATAGGAGCAATCCTTTATCATTGAGTGACATTGACTACTGAAGCCGTTCACTATAAGAATACCATACCTAGTTGGTTCCCTTACAGCATCATTAAACAATCGATTTTCCAAAAAAAAGCTTTTGCCTTGAAAAAATACATCCTTCATAAAAATGAGTATCAGAGATTCACAAAAAGACAGAATACCATCTTCACAGGGTTTTATGAAATGAAAAATATCAATGCAGAGTATAGATCAATCCAGGCCTGTATTATAGTTTGTGGAAGAAAAAAGAACTTAACTGAGGACGGGTTTATGGATATTGAAGTTATCGACCTTTTAAATAAAACTAATGTTTTCTCCTCACCATGAGGCAAGCACTCTCAATTTTGATTGAAATTCCACCTACTACTGCGACTGCAGAACAATAGTTCAGTACGCTTCTAAGAGTGAAGACCTGGCTATAAGGAGCACTCTGGGAGAAAAAAGGCTGACTGGAATATGTTTCATGAGATTACATCGAAGTTTTGTTAAAATTAAATCGTGAGATGATCGGAAAGTATATTCTAGAAAAATTTACAGCAAACCGAAGGAACTTATAATGAGCCTAAAAATCAAACCGGGCACTCGCTTGCGGTGAACAGGACGCAAAAGAGAAAATAGCACACAAGAGATGTAGGATAAAGCGGCTGACAATGAGTCTGCGGCAAACTGACAGCGGCTGACTTGTGAGTCTTTTTCCAGAGGCCCTACGGGAGTTATTCGGTACCTTTACCTGTTCATCAATCCTTGTTTCACCCTCGGTGACTTCCAATTCTCCGCTGGTGAATACTACCTAGTTTTGCTATATCTATACATGACCTTTTACCCATCCCACCCCCTGGTTTATCCCTTAGGCTGCGGGAAACGTACATGTACGTGTGTACCGGCATAGAGTAAGTATATTATATGCTTACTCTATGGTACCGGCAACTGCGGGAAAAACGTTCTTGTACGTTTGACCCTCCCTGTCTACCTTCTCCCTCAGCCCTTTCATATTTTTATGACCCGAACTCTTTCTTTCCAGCGGTGGACATTTGGGAATCCACCTTTTTACCCAAACCACTCCCTTCTCACACTCTTTAGGAATCGCATACCACCGCAATGAGGTTCGACCCTTTCTTCCGATTCCTTGCTCAATGGGCTATGGTTGTCTCAAAAGTTAGTTGTCTTATGCTCGCGCCCGGCTCAATTATCAACGGATTTATTTGGTGTTTGGTATCAAACTGAAAAGAAAATTGCTAGAAAAAAATAGTGTCATATTTGTTTTTTAACAATTACACCTATAAACAAATTTTCAAAATGTGTTCAAAGTCCCACTGATCCCTCAACAAGTTCGGGTGCCCACCCACTGGGATCCCGAGAAAAGGGTCGGGAGGGGATTACATGGGTCATATCCGTGGGAAGGTGGGACAGGCTCCGTCCGAATAGATATATCCTGCACAGGGTGGACGACATGCGTTCTAGTTGCAGCAGCTTTAGGGTTAATATGACCTGCCCCCCTTAGTTCAGATCCTGGGTACGCCCTTCTTAGGGGGAGGTAAAATAGATGGTTCGATTGGGAGATAAGGGGCGAAGGCTGTGATAGAGGGGAGGATGTTGAGTAAGCGGGGAATTGGAAGAAGGAGAATAGGTTTTATGGACGGGATTAATAAGGTTAGGACGTATTCTGAGATAATGAAAAAAATATTTTGGTAGATTTTTATTCCCATTTGAACCTACCTTAACCGGTAGATTGCCTAATAATAATAATATCGGCACCCTGAGTGTTGTAAGGAACCTGAGGAAGCCGATATGTCGGCAGCTTGAGAATCTAAAAGTGGCGTTACCCATTTTCCCCGGCCATCCGGGTCGCTCCGCTCCTTAGTTAAAGACGGCAAACGCGCTCCGAAGACGTCAGTCAGTAGCTGGAATTTCTCAAACGGCACATACCGAGAACTCGTCCCGCTCGTCTCGAAGTTTATGGAGCAGAAGAAAAAAACAAAAATATATCAAAATTAAGAGGGGAAGGGTGTATCGGATCATCCATCTCGACCTTCGACTTTACTGAGAATATTCGCCGCTGCTGCCCTTCCTCGTCAGCGGCTAAAAGTCGAATCTATAAGACGAGCAAGCGATCCGCAGCTGCCCCACCATTTCTCCAGCGTCCGAGAACCGCCACATACCACAGAAGTTTCATTGTGTTGCGGAACTTCCCCAAGGGACTGTGAAAGGAGAAACGAGTGCTTGCCGTTCAAGATGAAGTTTGGTGGTGCGAATATGCTCTCCTTCATGTTCCTCCTGGGCGCAGGACTGGCATTAGTCGCAGAAGCAAATAATCAACCATCACTGGCGAAAGATGACGATGAAGGTAAGCAAGCAGTGTGGCGATACACAAGTGCGCATATCGTGGACACGTCTGACATGAAAACTCGGGGAGGAGAGGGGATGTACAACGTCGTTCAATTGCATGCGTTGGCATGCTTTAATTTTTTTTCTCCATCATGGGGGATTATCATTTCGAAAGTTGGTTGGCATGCGGTAACTAAGGACTTCACTCTCCCGTCAGCTAACTGCCTTAATCCTTCACAAATATTAGTTTTAACATCCCTCTTGGGAAGTATCCGCACAAGTGTGCCAAATGGCTTCATAGCATATACTGTCATTTGGAACTCTTGTATTGCCTTTCTATTTACTGTAGGCAGAGTCAAAAGAGCTTAAATCTCGATGATAGGCCTGTAAAGCTGACTCTAGTTAATGAATTTAATCCAAACTACCCTATCCTAGGATACCTCCTTTGCTACAGCTTCTCTCATGAATTCATTCATACATGCCCTCCTGTTCAGAAAGAGTCCTAATATTTCTCCTCTTCCACCACAATTACATACCAATAACTTGTTGGGGGATTTTCGGTTTTCCCACCGGGTCTCTCTCCATTCCTGCCAACGTTTCGGAGAACGAGCCGCTCCCGTTCCCCGAAACATCAGCAGGAATGGAGAGAGACCCGGTGGGAAAACCGAAAATCCCCCAACATCACCAAATGCTGGGAAAGCCTTAAATCTTTTACCAATAACTTCCTCCACCTGCCCCTTCCTCTCACACCATTCACTACTCTATCTTAAATTTGCTTCGTTTTATGATTCTCATCCATTCTCTCAACATGGACAAACCTACGAAGCATGGTCCTTTCATACAAGGAAATCATTGGAGCATCTTTGCCACACTCTTTCATCACCCACTCATTCACAACCCTATTCCATCTGCTTTCACCCAAAACAGTTTTCAGATATGTCATACCCACTGTATTTAGCCTACACTTATGCTTATCCTAGCACACCCAAGGTATTGTGTACAATAAAGTGGTGAGGAGTACACTTTTGTAAACAGCAATTTTTGCTTCCATAGGCAAACGTTCATTTCTTGAACTCCACATAATTAATATGTCTTTCCTTCCCGAATTTGCATGAATATTAATCTCTTCATCGATCCTCCCATCTTACACTAACATTCAGTGGAGGTATACAAAATCATCCACTTGCTCAATTATTTCACCATTCACCCTTATCATATCATCATTCTTCCCATTCCCCTATTCAAAAACCACTGCTTTGGTCTTTGATACATTTACCCTAAATCTCATTCTGTCTCTTCCCACACAGAAAATAAACATCTATTAGATATCTAATAGATATCTACCGTAGATATCTATTAGATATATTATTGTCAAAACAGCAGCATGTCTAATAGATATCTACGGTATATATGAATAGATGTATATCTAATAGACATCTATTAGATATACATCTATTCATAGATGAAAATAGACAATATATAGATATAGTTGGCATAGTCGCCAGGCATCGTTCGATGCGTAGCAAAATTTTTTAAATCCGCCATCGCTTGAGTAAGGAACCAAAAAATTTGTCCCTTAATCAAATGTTAAATCGCTTCCATAGCTCATGAATGGTGTTTTAAAACACACTTTCAGAGATGCATCCAAAATCGCCCCTCGTCACCTGCACATCTAATAGATGTCTAACATATAGAGATATATCTAATAGATGTCTAATAGGCATCTATTAGATATACATCTATTCATAGATGAAAATAGACAATATATAGATATCTATAGATATCTATTTTCCGTGTGGGTTGCTTCACCAAACTTATCCAGGACCCTCTGTATTTCCTTTGGGCTCTCAGACAACAACCCAGTTGTCATTGAAGGGTAGCAGTATTTCCATATTTGCATATTACTATTATTGTCTCATTGGGGTCACAGTCATTCATTTACTCTCTCAGTTTCCCCAAAATTCATCTTTCACACTGTACCTATCTATCTCCGTCCACTGGTGCATAGTATAACACAATCACAGCTCCTCCAATACCAGATTTCATGCAAACCCTGAGAAATCTAGGGTAAAATAACTCGTATGTATTTCCTCACTAGCAACTTTAGCTCTCTCATTTAGGATCAAGTCCACACCATAACTACCATGTACACTATCTTTAGTTCCTAACCACAGTGCCACCGTTATCAATTGAAAGAACATCCTGCCCCTTGTGCTAGGTTTTAAAATTTTCTTGTCTAATTTTCATTTCATTCATCAACTCATTCTCTCTTTCCATACCCAACTCTCACATTCCAAGCACTGTTTGTCCAGTTTGTATCACCAAGTCCACCTCTTGATCGGCCAACCTTATGCAGCTTCGTCACTGTGGCTTCGTCCAAGGCTATTCTTTGACAGTTAGCAGTAAGTTGTAATAGAGTATGCATACATTTTAGCAATACCCACATCATATGCAGCTTTGCCTGCAGTTACCAGCCAGTTTTGGTACATTTTCACGAATATGCCACTACAGAAACCAAAGGCTTGTTTTGCCATAGGCCATCTTCCACTATTCTTCTCAAGCTGGGATTCCTTCTGAAAGGACTACCTTGAGATCCAGCATACCGTTGCCCACGACACACCACAAGAAGATACATACATGTAGAGTATGTATTGAGAAAAGGTGCACTGCTACCTGAATGTTTAGTTTATATCAATTTTTTTAACATTCTTAAAGCTGTGGATATATCTAAATACTACCGTTCAGAAAAAGATATACCTTCTCAAATCTCATCTGATTTTGTATATGTATACTCATACAAAAAGTGTTTGCAATTAACTAAGCCATCATCATTGGGTGTTCTATCAGCTGCCTAGAAGGTTGTAGGAGGGCTTTTTCCTAGTTTTACCTTTTCAAGGTCGCATTATCACTTTCCTTGCCTATTATCAATTCAATTAAATCCTCATAACTTCCACATCTTCTTACATAATCCTAAATTCCAGTTATCTTCCTTCCTCTCCAGAGGTCTCCAAGTGTTCTACCCTCTATCACCTTCTTTGTCTTATCACCTCTGAACATGTTCTCGATCCATTTTTTCTCATTTTAAACTCAATATATTGATATGATTTTGTCCCCAAACTATGTACGTAAAACAGAAAGGTGTGAGAATATAAAATAAATTCACTGCCAGGCTAATAGGTTTAAGAGCTATTTCTTCATGCACAACATTCATAACAACAACATCAACAGATTCTGACACTAATTCAATTCAAACACACCTCACTTGTCATCTCTTATTCAAGACACAGGTCCTAACACTCCCTGCTACCCACCCTTGCTGTGGCTTGCAGGCTTGTATGTAAACATAGATGCACATCAAGAGGCATTCATGATGTGGATCTAAAAGTACCAAAGGTCCAGGTATAGCTTAGTGACGTTAACCCTCAAGCTGCTTTACATAACTTAAGTTATGTAAAGCAGCTTGTAATTATGTGGATTGGATGGTGCATACCTTATTTCTGTACGTACATTCTGCAGTTTCTGCTGGCAAGTGGATTGATTAATGTTTCCCCTAGCTGAGGGCATGCATTCTCCATCCTTTCAATTCTGCTTTTATAACCTTATTACCATTGGAGCACTCTTCTTCCATGTTCCTCTGTTCATATTGTGCTTCTCATATCTACAATTAAAAAAAGATATTTTTAGACAATCATATTAAAAAATTACCCTGCTTGAGGGTGTAAGTTCAATATTTCACATAGGGAAAATGTTCACTGACTCAAACTCATAAATTCAAAACTAACCATCAGTAACTATAGTCTTTCCTAGGACTGCAACTTTGACGCAGTGGAAAGGAACGCACATTGCAATTACCCCTGGAGCAGGAGTGGTGGGAGCAATACTAATTACTCCTGGTAGGGCCACTTATGCCAGATAGGTTGAGGGGTAGGAGCCAGACAAATGGTAGTTCAATTGATGGTGTCTCATTAAAAATACCAGTAGGAATGGCAATGGGAGTCCACCCAACTATCATATTCCCATGGACTATGACATGGACTATGACACTATGAACATGGAAGTACATAATTGAGTAATAAATCCTGGCGACTAAGGAACTTCCTCCTTTCCTCTAGTAGTGGTGCCACTCCCAGAATTGGGGATGGCATGGTCATCATCTCATGAAATCCTTGTGCAACAACATCAACAGTGGTTACAAGAACTGTGACTAAGGAGAACACCAAGATGGGGAATACCACGGTAAATATAGGAACTTGAAATGTTAGGACTATGGTGATGACAGGGATGCTATAAAATATGAAAAAGGAGATGGAGACAGGGAAAATAGATACTTTGAGATTGTGCGAGATGACAAAGAAGGACAGCAGCAGGGACTAATTGAGTGCTAGTAACAGAGTTATTTATAGTTAAGGAGATGAGAGTCAACATGGGATAGTCATAATATTTAATGCTTAACTGGGTGAGGGGTAGGAAGCATTGAGCAAGTGAGCGACAGGATATTTGCATAGATTAATTATTGAATAATGGTTGAAATAAAAGCACATCCAACTAACTTTGCTGTAGTCCAGGTAGGTATACATGCCTAGAAGTAACCATATAGAGGAAGACGTGGATGGCGTGTATGAATGACTAGAAGAGATAATAACAGAAGTTCTTGTAAGAAAACTCAATGGTGATGGAGGATTAGAATGAGGTGGTTAGAAGGGAAGGATGGAAATAAAGTAGGGTAGTATTCTTATTCTGGAAAATAGAAGTAGATTGGAGAAATAGATATCAAAATGTATCGATGGTTAAGAACCAATACCTTCTCCAAAATTTTCATTGTTCAGGAGACCGGAAAAAGTAATTATTAAATCTACTAAAGTATTAATTGCAGGTAACACCACCGTTCACTTTTTTACCATTAGCAATTCAACTGGAGATACTAGGAGATTTTTCCAGTAGATTATTTTATTTTTTCTGATTTACCAGTACCAAACTTCATTTTTGAGAGGAAATGGAGATAGAAGGTTTTGGTTCTTAACAATCGGCATACATATCAAGATTGTCAATTGTGGTCTTTGCTTTTTCATGCTTATGCCAAGGAAATAATTAGAGTGGCATTGGGAGAGCTAGATGTGGGAATAAAAGTAGGACAGCTGATTAAATCGGTTATATTCACTGACAACCAGGAGTTAGTCAAACATCCTGTGCATTGCAGACAATGTTGAATGCCTTACAATATCAGTATGGGAAATGCAGAATGAAAATCAATCATTAGAAAACTTATGTAATGAGGATTTCTCCGTCAAAGGAAGGAAGACTGATCAAAAAAGTAGGAGGGCACCTGCTGGAGTAGATTGAGCTTCCTAGTTACACACTTGGGTGGTACATTGGAACAAAATGGGCACAGTAGTAAAGATACATATTAGAAGGAGGATTGTGTTTGTTCACTCTCTAGTATAAGAGAATGAATGATCGGGACCTTGTATGAGACTACAAAGACAAGAATAGCGAAGAGTTGCATATGGAGTGTAGCATTGTATGGTGCAGAAACATGGACTATGAAGAAAGAGGATGAGAATAGACAGCAGGTGTTTGAGATGTGGGTGTGGAGGAGGATGGAAGTGCAAGGGACAGAAAGGAAGAGACTGGTATGGTGGATGAGGAGAGGAAACTGCTGGAGGAGATTAGGGGGAGGCAGAGTAGGTGGTTGGAACAGGAAATGAATGGCAAGGGGATGCTTAAAAAGCCATAATAGAGGGGAGGATGCTGGATAAGTTAGGAGGGAAAAAAAGAGGATATGCCTTGTGGCTGGAATGAAGAGGGGTATGATACATTGTGATATGAAAAATTATTTTGAAAGTAGATTTTTTAATAGGTATTCCTTCTTCTTCACAAGCTGATAAACCATAAAAAATAATGGGCAAAATACCCTGTCATGCAAATATTATTAAATAGTATAGATATTATTTACATGTGTTTTGCGTAGCTTATTTCACTGTGAATAGTCTATATCTGAATGCCGTTACTAATGCTTACAAATTGTTGACAGCAGCTACACGGTTGCTATGAAAATTTAACATGGGGTTTATGAGTTTGAGTTAAGGCATGTTTATTTTTTAAATTTACTATTAAAATGGGTTGAAAATGGAAATTCTGGAATTTTTCGCGGCATGTAAGTATATGTTATGCTGTACAAAAAAATGAAACTGAACCAACTAAATCGGTTCAGCTGCTTTCTCCATCATTAACCCTACCCCCTCCCGCCCCTGGACATCAATGGGCTGGTAGAGTTGTGATGTCAAATTATTTTCCAAACAATATTTTCTTATTTAGCATTGACTTCATGTTTATTTGGAAATGAATACCTTGGTAACCAGTCGTTTGTGATGTTAAGCTTTACAAGTTCATTAGTATTTGAGATATGTTGTGTGTAATAAATATTTTTATTGATGCAAATAAGTTAATTGATTTTCTTAATGTTCTCTTGGGTTTTCCACTGGGTCTAAGGGTCCATGAAGGTCGAAGTATCGACACTGAGGACATTGCTCGAGTCGAGTGTCGAAACGTCGGCCTTGATGGTCCCTCTGCCCCAGTGAGAAACCCAAGAGAACATTGAGAAGCTCATACACCAGGAAAGAACCAGTTCCTACTTGAAGTTTATTGATGATTAGATGATTCCCAAAGTTTGATTCCTGCTCAAGGTGACCTCGTTTCAGTGGCAACATCATATGCATTGAAAATACTGTCTGCAGGAATGGAATTGTTCTCTCTACATGAATAGGACATTTATCTTTCAAGATAAATTGCATTCACTTTGTACGCAAGTTATAAATATTGGGATCACCCATGCTTCATATTAGCAATGGCTGCCATAGCTAATAAATCCCTCCACAATGACAACGAGGAGTTCCTGCCCTTGCCAGAGTTTAGGTCTTATGTTTTTAATTCTTCAATGGGACCAATTTATCTCTTCATTGAAGTTTTCATGGCTCATGATGAGTTAAAAACTGTTCGGGTGTATGCGGCATTCTATTCGGTATCGGCCCAATGTTTCGTGACACCTGCTGGTCACTTCTTCAAGGGGAAATAAATGCTCATGGCTTGTGTTGCTCTTGTATTAGTGCCACTTATTATTGTTTATTTTTCCTTATCTCGATTGCCTCGCAGATTATTTGGGGTTTGAATCTTTCCACCTTGGCAATTGTTGTTCTTTCAAAGTCAGTCGTGCATCCCAAGTCTTCATGTTCCGCAACTACTAACTTCGTTGTTTTCCCCAGGCAGAGTTCTTCCAGTCAAGTTTTGACTGAGCACCCTGTCTCCCCGATATATCAGTGAGCATTTATTTCTCCTTGAAAAAGTGACCAACAGGGGTCGTGACACATTGGGCTGTCACAGAATAACAACCACACACACCCGAAAAGTTTTATAGCTCAGGCCAATTATCAATTATCAACTAACAAATATTTAATCAAGTTGGAGTACATTTGCCAAGGCATGTTTTTACCCTTAGCCTGTTGTACACTACATTTTCTAGAGCTTCACTGTAAGTCTGATTGCAGATAGAGGTGCTTGATGGTTACACACATCAATATTTTCACTAACAATAAAGTTTATGCAGCTAGTTGCATTTTCCGACAACAATTCCATACACAAGGCACATCCACACTTCACATATACCGGCATACATGAGCCCAACATTTTCTTTGTTATTCCATAAGTTCCGTTAATCTGTTCGAGCTACACCTTTTATTGTAAATACATATTCACTTCATTGCATGTAGCTATAATAACATTATTAAAATCATGCCACTGTTGTAATATTGACTCCTCATTCAAGTCACTCCTCACCATCCCTTTTCTTATGTAGTAATGTTTGATTACTGTCCCATATCATTGTTTCTCCAATGATTTTTATCTCACAAAATTTTCACAAAACTTATTTGCTATTGACAAACTCATATGCTTTGAAAATACCATTCTCATGGCTAGGAATTAGCTCAATTAAGATGAATAACATCTGCTATTTGTATTTTTAACTATCGCTTATTGTTATTACAATGTAATAAAAAATAAATAAAGCTCATCTCACTCCAAATATGATTAAGTAAAAAAATATTTCATAAATTACACTTAT
Source organism: Pyrrhosoma nymphula (assembly GCA_963573305.1). NCBI lineage: Eukaryota > Metazoa > Arthropoda > Insecta > Odonata > Coenagrionidae > Pyrrhosoma > Pyrrhosoma nymphula. The sequence goes on along the minus strand of OY754330.1, from coordinate 111,090,677 downwards.
TTACAAATAAAATTGTTTTGCAGGCAATTCATCAGCAATAATATTTGATGACTTTGATGTGGAAGCTTACCTGGCTAACGAGGAGGATAAACTTGAGAAAGAAAAGGAAGCTTTTGAGAGAGAGAACAAGGCTTACTTGAAAGAGCTGGATGAATTTAGGAAAAGCAAAACCCAGCATGAAGATAGTCAAGCAGAGCATGATTTGAATTTTCAAAGAAAAATGAAAGAATATGATGATGCCGCCAAGGCTAATGAGGAATGGTTCCAGGCTGAATCAAAAAAGCTGGACAAGCAAGAGAGTGATCTTACAAAGCAAGAACAGGATCTTGAAAAAGAGAAAGAAGAGCTAGCACAACTGGAAACAGAAGATGCAAAGTTAGATGAAGAATTGCGTGCCAAGATGGAGAGGCTACGTTTAAGTGAAGCAGAACTAAAAAAGAAAAATGATGAGTACGAGACACTTTTACATACTCATGCAAATACAGCTCAAGAAGTGGAGAACAAATTAAAAGCATTCTATGGGGATTGTGAATCAGTCCCTGAAGCATTTAGGGTGTATCTTAGAGTTTTTGATGAGACGTACACTAGACTGTGTTACAAGGTCACCGAAGATGACTGATGAAGACTAGGAACAGCAGCAGTCTCATTCACAAGTGTTTCGCTTTTAATCCTGTTTCATTTACAGAGTGCTTTTAACAATGAAGGGATGGAAAAGTAAAGGACCACCCTTTTCAGCATAAATTCTAGTCAAGCCTCTGATTATGATGTGTACTAATATTACATGAGCATTAAATGAAAGTATGTCATTCAAGTATTCCAAGTGTTTTCTTTGAGCATTCCTATGAGTTAAAAAATAAGTGGCCTCTAGGAGGCAGCTCCTGAATGTGTTTTTACAGTGAATATACTAATGTGAAAACATTTATTTTCGTTCATTTTTCTTTTGGAGCATTTTTACCTCACCTTATTAGGCATTCACAATCAACCATTTCAAAAATCTCTGTGCCTCTGACATCAAGCTTGAGGGAAAGCTCCCATCACGTGACTTTGGAAGAGCCATTGGAACACTAGTGGGTGGAGTGCACTCCCAGAAATATTTGTTGCCCTCAAATGTGTTCACTTGGTGCTGCTGTGTTGCTAGGGTTATAGCTACTGAAAGTCATGACCACATATTTTCCAGAGGTCTTGATTGTCCTTGCGCTTGACCAGATTGTAGACAGGTGTCTTTTACTCTCCCACTTCCTCCCTTTCTGATTCCGTGGCATGGGTTAACGCCTGGAGAGAGCTGCTCCCTCCCCTCCTGTATCACCCCCTCCCTAATGAAGTGGAGATGTTTGGGCCATCACAGAAACACATGAAGTCTAGGCACAAAGATACATATTTGAAATGGAAAATATGTGATAGACTTGGCATGTTGCAGTAGTAACTGTGACATAGTCAGGATTTTGTTTCAGCAGGGGGATGGCAGAAATCCAGTGGAAATTTTTTGAGAATCAAGAGCAAAATTTTCTCTATGACATTTAAAGTGTAATTATGACTGATTTGTTTTTGTGTGTAACAGCCAATTTTTTAATTTTTATTTTGCTGAGCTAATTTATGAAAGAATAGAGTAATTGCAGTTTTCCTCCAGGCTAAATCACTGTTACATTACATTAAAGTAACCTACCAGTTTAAGGAAGGTTTTATTGAAAGTCAGAGAAAATCCTACAGATTTTTAAACATGCAGGTCCCCAACTACCTCTAGTATTTCTGTCTTCATCTCCCCATTATGTCCTACCCTTCTTCATCCTGCCCATAAAGTCTTATTCTCATTCTTCCCCGCTTGCCCAGCATCCTTCCCTCCATCACGGCCTTGAACAAACCATCACTTCTCATTACTGCTTCCAGCCAACTACCCTGCCTCCACCTAATCTCATCCAGAATTTTCCTCGCCTCACTAGAGATGGGCCACTTTGACAATTACCTCAGAAATTTTCGTAAATTACCATGGTATTTTTCGTAATTTACCACGCCCCTTGAAAATTACCGTAATTTTTGGTTATTTTCAAGATTATTCATCTATGTTTGAGATAATTTTTCATACAGATAAATTCCCAACATGTTCTTTTAAGCCAAGTCCACATTTCCAACGTGTTTAATTTTAAATTGAGGCATATACAACTCATTTTTGGCATATTTTACTTAAATTATAACATTATTGAGTAATTATTAGTAGAATATTCTTCTTGAAAATTTCTCATACTTTGACAAAAGAAAGCCAGCTTGCGTGTTGCTGCTGTATTTCTTTTTACAATTTTAAAAATATGTAATAGATTAATGTTACATTAGGTATGGTTTAAACATCGTATCCCCTTCCTTTTGCTAATGGCATTCTTATTTAACCATACATTTTCTGTTTAATGCTTAAAACTGAAAAATACTGGAAAATTACGGTAATTTTCGAAAATTACTTTACCACGGTAATTTACCTCAGATGAAAATTTTCCCATCTCTACGCCTCGCCAGCCAAGGCAAGCTCTTCCTCATTCGTCTTCCTTTCCATCCACCCAGTGGCACAGCCAGGTTTTGGGTCTAGGGGGGTCAGAAAATTTTTAGGGGGGGGGGGGGGGTGGAAAATTTTTATGGGGCGCCGACTCATAAATTAACCAGTTTACTAAACCATAAAAATTTAGGTGATGCAATAATACGCAAATGGGTTGGTACAAAATACGAGGGCAAACTTAAAAGTAAGGTCTCAAATTATTTCTTTCATAGAAAATGACATTTATTTAGATTGTTGGATACATCGTTGGAAAGGTCATGACTTCAGCTATTTTTCGATGTAGTCACCCTGGCGCTCGATGATTTTCCTCATCTGCATGATGAACTTTTGTATCCCGTCGTCATACCAGCTTCCGTCTGTGTTGCGAATATAGGCGTTGACCTTCTCTTGCACCTCGTCATCCGTCGCGATCTTCATCCCTCCTAGGTGTTTCTTCAGGGCGAGGAACATGTGGAAATCACTGGGTGCGACGTCGGGGCTGTACGGAGGGTGCCCGATCACTTTCCACCCAAACTTCGAGATCAGCTCCTGCGTCTGATTAGCCGCATGCGGGCGCGCGATGTCGTGATGAAATGAGACCCCCTTCGTCAGTATTCCTGAAAGTTTGTTCTTGATGGCGTGCCGAAGCTTTTGTAGTGTGTGGCAGTATCTTTCCTTATTGATAGTGGTTCCATGGGGCATGAAATCCACCAACAATACTCCCTTTCGGTCCCAAAACACTGTTTCCATGACCTTCCCAGCTGACAGAGTTTGTTTGACCTTTTTCGGTTTTGGAGACGCCGGGTGGTGCCAATGTTTAGACTGTTGCTTCGTCTCGGGGGTATAGTGGTGAACCCATGTTTCATCACCCATTACGATAAGGTCCAAAAAATCATATCCTTCCTCTTCAAAACGGCGCACAACTTCTTCCGCACATTCCACGCGCTGCCTCTTGTGGTCCAGGAATGCTGACGAAGGGGGTCTCATTTCATCACGACAACGCGCGCCCGCATACGGCTAATCAGACGCAGGAGCTGATCTCGAAGTTTGGGTGGAAAGTGATCGGGCACCCTCCGCACAGCCCCGACATCGCACCCAGTGATTTCCACATGTTCCTCGCCCTGAAGAAACACCTAGGAGGGATGAAGATCGCGACGGACGACGAGGTGCAAGAGAAGTTGCCTTTCTTCGCAACGCGGACGGAAGCTGGTATGATGAGGGATACAAAAGTTCATCGTGCAGATGAGGAAAGCCATCAAGCGCCAGGGTGACTACATCAAAAGATAGCTGAAGCTATGACCTTTCCAACGATATATCCAACAATGTAAATAAATGTCATTTTCTATGAAAAAAATAATTGGAGACCTTACTTTTAAGTTTGCCCTCGTATGATAATTGACAACGTATTATACACATTAATTTATACGTATTTGGGGCTTAAGAATGGAAAAATACACAGAGTTAGGGGCGTTAGAACACAGGGTGGGGGGGCCTTTGCCCCCCCCCTGCCTCTCCCCTGGTTACACTACTGCATCCACTGCACCTTCTCCACCCTCCTCCACACCCACATCTGGAACGTCAGCAGCCTATTTTCATCCTCCTTTCTCAGAGTACACATTTCTGCCCCATATAACGCCACACTTCATATCAAGATCTTCACCAGCCTCTTATTTATATCCTTACCCAAGGTCTCCATCATCAGCTCCCTTCAAATACCAAATGCTGTATTAGGTATAAAATTTTATCTCATATATTGACTGAATGTGAGAGTTCTACAAGGACTAATAAGCAAAACTCAGCAGAGCAGTGGTTCTCCTTCATATATTGTCACAAGTTTTGATTTAATGATATTTTACATAAAACCCCCTAAATAATAAGTGACCGTCATGATGTAAAACCAACTCAAATTCCTTTTTGACATTCCCAGGAGCTTCTTCACCAAGTTTACTATGAAATATTTATACCTTGTTAAATTCTTTTAACACTTCTGATTATGGGTGCATTTTGGAATTGACCACCAGTACTGACAGTACTTCCATAAAAATGGAATGTAAGACAGCATTGCCAACAGAGGAGTAGGTAGGCATTTTGGAATGATGGTCGGCAGCTTACAGGTAGGATTATCAATATGACTACATACTTGCAGGGACCTTAATATGTGAGTTTTTAATAGCAATCCACATGAAATCAAAAAGTGCATTATTATTTAATGAGAATTATATTTTTATTATTTCTAGCTAATAATCCCCTGGTTACTACCTAGGTAATTAATTAAGTGAAAATAAATTGACAATATAGCAATGCTGAGAGATCAATGGAAGCACTTTAGGCAAAGAGAAAATATCCCCCTTTAGCAAATACATAGGAACTTCATTAACACCATAAAAAAATAATGTCCACTGATATCAACCTCAATTCAATCCCTTTGTTTTATATTATTCTTAAAAATTCAATTTTAAGTGAACCATAAAATGTATAAGTTATTAGCTCACACCTCTTCACATTTATTTACCGAGGTAGTTGATTTTGATTTTCCCACAATTTGTTTATTATGATGACCGTAGTTACTGCTTAACTGCTGCTATTGGGCATCTATAGTGGCAGTAGAATCAATGTCAGAAAACATCAACAACTTAATGACATTATCATCTTCTAATGGCACTGCAAGTTGATTACGGAATGCTTCCGCAGTACTGTCAGTGAGTTTCACATTTTACACCTTTTAAAGCTCTGAGTTGGGAGACTTTCAGGTACAGATAGCTGCATTGCCTGAATGGCTCTTCAGGAAACAATTTCATGAAAAACTTTCAAGAAACACTGCTATTTCAATCATAGTTCATGGATACGATTACAAAGTAGGCTGTGATTTCACTAGTAGGGGTGAAATATATAACTATAGTACCTATTATGTTTATGGTAATAACCCCTTCATTGATACTTAGATTGATGTTTATGTGTGGACCACAGAATAAAAATTATGGAACAAGATACAAGACTACAAAATTACATTTGGCTAGCATAATACCATCGGACCATCATCGGCAAGTGGGGTTGGCACAGTTACCTATAGCTAATGTTGACTTTAAGTTGGTTTAGGTTGACCAACCTTGCTGGAGCAAAGCCAGCACTGGTCCGACATTGAGCCAATCATTGGTGCTGCCTGGGAAGTAATTAGGTAGTAATACCTCTTTTGTATTGATAGAGGCATTTTATAAGGGGAACAGAAAAGAGAGAGCCCCAAGGAACTAGATTAGATAAGATTAGATTGTTGTTGGGGGGGCCTTCATCAGGAGCTCGGACACTTAGACCATTCTTGGTCCATAGTTCCAACCCTATGCCTGTCTGCCACTTGCAGACAGGGGACAAGAGCACCTCGGTAGAGGTATGGAGGATTGGCCTCCCCCTGCCTCACCCCAGTACCAGGTATAGAGGATGTCGTCCCTCCAACCGGCCCGGTCTGGGTCTCCCTCCGGCCTCCTGGTATAGGTGTGGAGGGAGTATCATCTCTCCATCCATGCCTGGTCGAGGTATGGAGGAGGGTCACCCATCCAACCACCGTCCGGGCCCAACGTTGCTTAACTTCAGTGTTCTGATAGGAACCGGTGTTTCAACATGGCTAGGCCCTTGCCCCCCAAGGAACTCTAAGTCTTAGGATACAAAAGATGATGCATTTTTTATTTCAGGCTTGCTATTGATAGAGAACCATATTGGAGCATAAACCAACATTATGATGTTAACAATCCTGCGTAGTGTTGAACATGGATCTGATGTGCCCATATAAATTCTTATTACCTGGTTCCTCTTATTCCACTTGCTTCCTCATTTTTGCTTTCAAAAAACTCCTTGCACTTATCAAATATAACACAAATTCGCAACTGGAAACTGATGAACGCAAAGAACTGCGAAAGTGCTTCTAAATCCACCGATTGAACAAAGAGGAGGGGATAAATAAGGACTGATAATAAGGCACTGTTGACCCAGAAATGCATAGCAACAATGGGTACGCAAGAACTATGCAAATAATGTAAACAAAGTAACTAAATAATTTAATCCTCTTAGAGATTCAAATTGTATGTATTCACAACAGCCCAATATTCCAGATTGCATTGTCTTTCAAGCCAAAACTTACGCTATTTTAATCATTTTTATAACCTTTTAGTCACTACAAATTCCATCTCAAATAGTACTTACGAATAAATGTGAACATAAACAATACTATAGTCTTCAATAGCCACCATTATCACCTGGACACAAATTGTGGAATGTAAGAATGCAACCCGCCATACTCGATTATTTTTGCAAAAATGACGAAACTTCAAGGCCGTTGCGCGGAATGAAGATACATATTATTTGAAATCGATTAAATTTTACTCAGTTAATATGTGGCCCAAAATATAACTTTTGCCACCGGTATGAACTTCTTCCAACAAAAATGAGTATTTTCACTCCACCCTAAATTGTGCACTAACAGCATAGCGCCAACCATGCCTATGGCTCCAAAATACAGAAACATAAGACAACACACATCCAGCAACTACTTCTTGCCAGTGACTTCTGTCAGTGAATTTTTTCGGCAACCTATTGCCACAACCTCTCCCTCACCAGATAATTTCTCACTAATATAGTAGTTGGCGCAGAAGAAAACCGAGAAACCTGGGACATTTTAAAGTGGCACAGAGGCTTTATTTCCATATTCCGCGGACAGAGACACAAACCAGTATCTGAAGATTCAATTGAAGACTTCCACCACATATATGTACCATCCCACTATTTCCTCACCTCGAAGGCTACCGCCACTCTTCCTCGCCACTATTCCTTACCCCCTACACTTCAACCTTGCCAAAAATTCCCCTTCCAAAAGGTGAATCGCCAAAGCCTCATTCTATGCTCTGGTCTAATCAGTAAGGAGTGCACATCACACCCATCATTCAGTCAATTTTGACTTAGAGAGCCTGACAGTTCGCATTCGTACAAACTTGTGATTGATAATGGATTGCAAGTTAGAAAACAGTTGGCTGAATCTTTGATTAATGGTTTGTAATTTGGTTGCTGTTGTGAAGCACATATACCGTCTTTTATTAGTTGTTCATCTATAACACCAGTATGGATTTTGAAACTTTTTGTCAGATGATTTATTAAAAATTGGTGTTCTTGAATCAATTTTTATGCCGATTCTAAAAATGACTTACATTGTTTTCTATCGCGTCAGGTTTGTAAACAAAATTAGAATTATGGTTTCAAGATTTTAACTACTGTAAGCACAGTTATATAAACATTAATTCGCGCAGTGGCAATTTTTGCAACAAAAATGAATGAAGGATGAATAACACTTCCAAGGTCACGCAACAAAAGAAGCAGTTGTACCAACCTAAGACTCGTTAGATTGGGCCAACCTAAGGCTCATTAGCTTGTATTGAGAAATATCCCTCGCACAATAACTACCCACTGGCACATATATGCACTTATTAATAAATCTTAGAAGTTAGATTGGGTCCATTCTGAAAAAACTGTACGTGATAGAAGAAAACTAAGAACAGTTCTGAAATCAGAATATCAAAGTTAGTTATTATCACTTACTAGTTTTCAGTCATCTGATATCATGCAGACTAGTGTAATATTTGTTCTCACGCTGATTTACTCATTTGTCTCAACTGAGCTCGGAAAGTTTGTTTATAGGCAGGTGTTTGTTTGCGGCAAGAAAATTATTTTCCTCTCCCGTTATGCTTCACATCTCTTGTGGTAGCATCTCAACTTTTACACCTGATTTCACGTTTGTACAAAATATGCATTTGCTGTACTTCATTATTGTGTTTTACTTTTACTGTTTTGTGGGATACAGCAATACATGGCATGAGAGAAATAAGCTTTCATTCTGCAACCGTATTGAAAAATGTTACTTTGACACCTGGGCTTAATTTAATCTTTAATATTGAAATTAGTTCAATACGCCATAAGTATTAATGGTGCTCTACCACAGTTTAATTAGAACTTTTAGAGATAAGCCATTAGTGAAGACTAATAGTTAGTATACATCCATCACTTGATATCTGAATTAAAGTTTTGATCATCAATAAATATATCTTATTTGAATATTGGCTTTAGGTAATGAGATTTATCAAAAAATATGCTCAGTGGAACTTCTTCAATTTGTTGCAGATAGTCTTCATTTTCTTAAACTGTACTCATTGTTTAGAACTTATTGGTTAAGTAGGTACCCTAAAAGACTGGACCTCCAGGATATGTATGAAGGCACTTGCGAGATCTTGACAAGACGTATGCCTTTTTACACATTACTCTCACCCATAGCATACTCATTCACACATTTATCTACCATTAAAATCATAAAATACAAAACAGAAACACAAATTAACATTATTTTGTGGTAACATGAAATTTCATTCACCGTTCTTGTCAAGACTGGCCCAATGATGAGGTAACAGAATATCTTAGTTTAAAGTCTGTGAGCACATTTTGGTGCCCTAGTAAAATTGCACTTTTATCACTTTGTTAAAACTGAATCCATCCTCTACAAAAAACTAATGGGTACAATTGTCCTAGTGGTCACCCTTGTCCATCGACTTTCACTAGACTCATATGGTTGGCCATATAGATTAATTGATGTCTTTGCATTATAGTACTATCATCAGGAAAATCAGTCCTATTTCTAATAGCCAAAATTAATATGTAAGTCTACATTATTATCTTCTTGACACAATATAACATGAAGTTTTCACTTCCTATTGATCATAAGTCTCTCTGAGGAATCCAAGTTATCCAGTCCACAGTAGTCCATTTAAAATGTTTCAAGACTGGTTCATTTCTTTGGCATTTCTGCATAGTATATGTTTTTCACTTGTCTATCAGGCACTCATTTGATGCTGACCAAAGGAAACAGTCTTTATGAATACAAAATATACAATTTTTACACATTCCTTACACTGTGAATGACAAGTCTGCTATGTCTGTCATTCAGAACTCAGTCAGGAAGAGGTTGGAAATACTCAGGATAGAGAGGTTGAGGAGGCATGATGTATGGAAATTTTGTGGATGAACTGTTGACTTCTGTCTGAAGGTTTCCATTTGAACATGAATTGTGTGGAAGGAGGTAGTTATCAGGATCAAGTAGCTCGATCACTGTGGGGGGAAGAGATGGTGGGAGTGGAGCACTCATCGATGAGAATGATTTGGCAGTGATTCCATTTCTGCTAGAGTTTGCAGAATGGTCGCGAACAACAGATCCACCCTTCTCACTTTCACCACAAGACATGGCTTCCCAAACTTCTAAAAGCTGGGAATGAAGCCCTGCAAAGCTAGGCCTATCCTTTGGTTCTGTCTTCCAGCAATCTCTCATGAGGTTGCACACAGCAGGTGGACAGTCTTCTGGAGGTATGAGCATTATCCCCTGCAGTATCAGCTTCACAACCTACAATGACAATAATCAGGGCAATGCAAAGAAAACTAACAGCCATCAAAAGGAATGATGCATTCTCAACATGTTCCCCCTATTGATATGTCATCCCTAAGTCAAGGGACAGGAACAGGATGGATATGGAAGAAGTAGGGGATATCTGAGGAACAGACTTCAGGGATAACCTTTGTTATTTCACTTTACTATGTTTCTTTATTGTCTGTAATTTCACTTTACTGTAATCAAGTACTCCAGTAATACTTCTGAGAGAATTCAATAAAAATATGAATGTTCAATCAAAGGACCAGGTAGAGTATATTTGAAGATTTAACATGTAACAACACACATTTTCCTTCCACTCATGCACAGACCAGACATGACCATGCATATTCAGACCATATAGATGCATAAAACAATTAAGCATGCCTCATTTATAAGCATTAAATATTTCATTAATACAGAAATAAGTTAGTTAATGCCATTACAACTCCGAAAGCTGAAATATATCCAAAGATTCTTTCCATTTGTATATGCACTAATTACCAATATTTAGTCAGAATGTAGGATTGGAGCACCATTCATGCAGGTTATGATCCATATTATTCTCTCCCATTTACATATAATGGAAGGTATAAATGACTAGAACCCATACTAATTGGTGTTCTACTGGTCAGAGTTTGTTTTGATGGACCATTGCTACTCCATTACCCACTCTAGGGTTTCATTACTGCTTCAAATGATTTCCCTCCTTGTTTCAGCAGACTTCCTTCCTCTCTTCATTACATTATGTCATGCATTGGACATGAGTCGCCCACTATCAAGCTAAGCAGCAGTTATGCAGTGTATACTGGGTAGTAAGTGCTCATGCATGCACGCATTAGGGCAACATTAGACAGTGCATGGATACCAAGTGCCTGTGACTAACTGGATGTAGTTGGGAGTGATTGCTCATTGGGCAAGCAGAGTAAAGGTCAGTATGTGAACTCTTCTCACCATCCAAATTTTAACCAATCCATAAAAACCCATGAATATATATGTGGATGGTGGGATATTAAGAGGGGAATGGTAGGATCTCAGAGCACTATTCTACCCAGGACCCCTGATGCCATTTAGATTGGCCCAGCCTTGAACAGGTTTTTCAGTTGCCTCTCCCTCCAACCCATTCTTATATTCATCAATGCCTTCATTTAACTTATCCCATCTTTGACAGGCTAAATTAATAATGCCTCTACTAATGCAGTAATCATTAAAAACTTACGATAATCTCTGTAGAAATTATCAATCAATACAAACATTCCATACAGGTATCCAGTTAGGTCCCTGTATGTTCATCCCTTATACTAGAATTGTTTATGCATCCCTGTACAGTGGGTTGCTCACCCACCAGGATATATAAACAGTACATATATACACACTATGTATTACATATATTGTCAAATAAGGCTTCTGCTACTGATTCCCAAACTTAAGTAAGGTAAAAAATGAAAAATAAGTGTAATCTATAGAAAATTAGTTGAAGCTTCATTCATCTCCCATACACAGATCGCAATTTTACTATGTTCTTCCAATGTTAACATCAGAGCTATTAAAAACAGCACAGTAAAAGGGACCATGCATTAACCAAAGTTCACTAAGAGGAACTTCATCTTTCATAAGTGGTTTGAGGCTGCATTTGAAAGAGGTTGGAATTATTGTATGCACATCTGTACACGATACACATATACATACATGCATTTCATGCTATTTGAATAACAATACAAAAAACCCATATGAACATTAAGATTAATTAATTATGGATAGAATTCTTTGAAAGAGATTGCACACAGTGTTAATATAAATCAACAAATAAAAATAGAAGTGACATAAACAACTTTACTTTCATTATTATACATTTATTTCATTCAATCTCTGATTTATACAATGGGGCAGCAATATTTTAATTTAATAATTAATTTAATAAATAATTTTAATTAATAATAAATAAAATATTACTAAAACAAATTAGCAAAAAAATTAGTGTTTGTAAACAACTACCACAGGACTTGTTATGGTCATGGAGCCCATATTTTCATTTTTCATTACTTGATTTTTAGTGAAATTAAATACCTAATAAGTTTCAATGGTGTGGGAATTTGCACCACAAAAATTTATTAATAATTGAGGCTTACAGAAATATAATGTGTAAATGGTTGGGACTGAGAGTGTTTAAGTATATGGGGGAGAGAGAATAATGTATTTGCCCAAACACAGGCTGATATGGAATTAAAGTCAACGTCCTGAAAAAATATTACAGTTTTTGGAAAAATATTTTAACAGATATCTTAGGGACAAACTTTGGTTTTGTTAAATTGTGGATTGCATTTAAGTCGAGTATTTAGAAAACAAGAATCCATCAAGTAAGTGATAAATAATAAGTAACTGCATTACAAAAAGTATTGCAGCATTAATTTGAGCATGACAAGGAGAGGTGTTGCCATCTATGAACATAACTTTGATTAGATTTACATTTAAGAGCTCAAATTTAAGGCCACAGATGATTTTATCAGGATGTTTTAGCACAAAAAGAAAAAGTAAATAGTTGCTGAATATGGTAATGAAACCATTTAGAGGCAGGGCCCGCTCTACCATATAGGCAAACTAGGTGAAGTGATGGGGCGCCGCGATTTGAGGGGCGCCGAAATGACAAGTGAAGAGAAAAAAAAGGAAAAAAGGGGAAAAAAATCGAGAAAAAAATTTAGTAAAAGAAAAAAAGAAGGGGGAGGGAAATAGTAAACCCTATAGTCCGACAACCTTATTACCTAAAACTCGATAACATATGTAACCCTATTTCATAAAGTAAAGGGCTTGTTAGCTGCTTAACCTTCCGGCGGGCGCGCCCGTTTACAAAGTAAACGGTTTTCAATTTACGGTCGATAACTCTGCGATAAACAATGTAATCTTTTCGAACCAACATTATATTCCTCTATCAAGCTTTTTCCTTCCAATGTATGTCGGTGTCAGCGAAATATTCAGTCCCAGCTCATTGTGAATCGAGTTTGTGACAGAGAAGGTCGCCCGTTGTGAACGAAGTAAACAGCGCGCCTGCTCGTGGGGATGGATCAACGTGGAAGCAACGTAAGTGCTTTTTATTTTCAGAAGGTTGTTTATGAGGATTCATTAATGTTTAATTATTCATGTTAGGATATTTTTATTCAATTATGTAAATTTCTATCAAATTCATCTGCCAGTTCGAGTTAGTGTAAAAATTTGCTATCCCCGTTTGCAGTTCCCGTCCTTTGAATGATGTTGAAATACGTAAAATAGACCAGCGCCTATTCTTCGGCGGGTGAAATTCAAGACGCGCCTTCCACAATCACCAGCTGCGTGAAAACACGCTGCATATCGCATTAGATTCAATGTTGCTCATATTTGTAGCGTGTTTTCACGCTGCATTTCAGCGTGAAAAAACCCACGTGTGGCCGCAGCCTTACAATGTATCTCGTTCACTCACTCGCCAGGCTGGAAAAGGATATTTTCTTTCACATTCCGAAGGCGTCGATCGCGCGAAATCTTTTTAGGGGCGCCTTTTTCATCATTCGCCTAGGGCGCCTGTATTGCTAGAGCGGTCCCTGTTTAGAGGGCACACTAAGTGTTTACTAAGATCAATTAAATTACAGGCTCGATTTTTGTTGCAATGTTTCAGGTGGTTTTTAAATTTTCTAAATATGAATGAGATGGAATGAGTATTCTTGAGTAAAAATAATGAATAAACCAATTTGACCCTTCCATTGGAGCCCATAAGATATACCTATATACATCAAACACCTTTCAAATATTAAAATGACAACACAAAGAAATTTGTTAGTTAATTTCCATCTGTGGTACAATTTTCAGGCCAAACTTGGCATTATTAGATCACATTCATCCAATTTTATAGATAAAAAACAATTCCAGTCACAAATAGGTCAAAGTGCAAGGGTTAGTACGTTAATCAGAATGCTGCCTTTCCTTTATGTTAACATACCCACTAACATGGACTAACTTTCAACTCACCTCTTCGTTAGAGTGTCCATAATATGGCTGCTTCCCAAAAGAATAGATTTCCCAAAGCACAACACCATAAGACCAAGTGTCAGACTCGAGTGTGAAGCGCCCAAACATAACACTTTCAGGAGACATCCACCGAACAGGCAGCATTCTGGATCCTCCAATCTGAAATCAAATTATAGCTCACTCAGTGTTTCAAACCAAAAGCTGGTTTTGATAGATGAGAGTAGAGCTCATCCTGTACTAAGCCATCAGAAAAATCAGATTATGTATAAAGTCTATTAAATAAACGTGCATTACCGGAATATGTGCCTAACAAAGCATGTTTCTAACACCACCACTACCACACATTTGAAAAATCACATGACACTTATTTTTTTAGAACTGACCTTACCTTATAATAGTCACAGGTGTATACATCTCGGCTCATTCCAAAATCGGCTATCTTCACGGTAAGATCTGCACCAACGAGACAATTTCTGCAGGCTAGATCCCGATGCACAAAACGCTGTGCAGACAGATAACTCATTCCACAAGCAATCTGTACACAAACTGACAACAAGGAAACCTGAGAAGACGAAAGGTGATGATAATATTATTATAGATGTCCAACTTAATTTACAATACACAAAAATAGTTGATACAGAAATCGAAGGTCAACTGTTTTGCATTATTGAACTATACCTAATTTTTGGCTAGGCTTATTCACCCTTTCCCTCAAAAAAAGTTAAATAAAATATAATGTGAATTCTATAATTCTTGGTGCGACTATCTAAGGATAGAGTACTCCTAGCAAATTGTCATCTACACAGGTTATTTCAGTTGCTATCAATATGCACCGATAATTATTTTGCCAATTTCTCAAGCTTCCTCGTTAATATAGAAGTCATCTGGTAGATCTCAGCTTAATTCAAAGACAGAAAATACAGAGTAATATGTAGCTAAGATAAAAATACCATGTTGCTTTTTGCAACAATAGAAATCTCAGGAATCTGTTAAATATCCACATCAATAAAAGGGACCTCCAGCATCTCTCCAGAATTTACTCACTACAATGTAATGACTGTAACACCATTTATGACAGACAATTGGGTCAAGATTTCAAAGCAAGGACTAAGGAACGTATTCAAGCATTTATACAATCGCAGCCAGAGAAATCCCATTTTGCAAAATACCTTATGGATACAGGGCACTCTCACAGGATTTCAATTCCACACCTCTCCACATAGAAGGTTGGAGCAGAAAAATGGATGCCTTGGAGCAATTATAAATTCTCCTGCATCAAGATTCTTTTAACTTGCCTAAGGAAAACCTATTACCCTTTCACTCACCAATCCTGAATCCCCAACTGCATTTTTGCCCACCTCCCCCCCTCCCCCCCTCCCCTATTCCTTTCATACCTCATGGCTAAACTTGGCCGCCACCTGAGGTGAATCACCATCATACAGCACCACTGTCCATCCCTCAATGTGACCTTCCTACTCTCCTCTCATGTTCCCTATCTGCCACCCCCCTGTCCGTGAGTTGCACGTATATATATTTTTCCAGAGGCTACCCATTTTTCTTGTATGTACCTGATGATTATCTAATGGGTGAAACCAGTTGTACTGTGTGAGTAAACCACTTTGGAATTTCACAAAGTAAATCTTTACTTTCTTTCATGAGTTGAAACATTACAAGAGTCAGAGATGGTGAAGGTTTTCCACCACTTGACAACATCTCCTTTGACAACAGTTTTGTCAGCATTTCAGCTATCTTCTGCAGGTCTGAAGTAATGATGCAACTATTTTATCCATCTTATGTAGGCCTACCTTTCAGTTATTGTGGTTGATTCGTTAGTTCCGTAAAAACCCACTTCCAAGCATTGGAGAGCAAGTAACTACATATCTCCTCTTTTCATGTTGTTTTTGCTATTCATTGCTTCATGAGTACCTTAAGAAGTTCTCTACGGGTGATCGTATTTAGGGCGGCTGGCACAATGAACCAACAGGTCTAAGTGCCTCAGGGACTCCTTGAGAGGAACTCCACCAAATTTACAATCTAATCTAATCGAACCTTAAGAAGTTAGTTGAAATTCTAGATAAAATACCATCCAAGGACATGGATCAATGTGGTAGAAAACTCGGAAAACCTTCACAATCAGGAACTTTCATGGAAGCCTTAATTCCGAGAGTCAGAGATGGTTTGGTTGACAGGGGATGGATATGAGAGTAGAGAAAGTGTAGCCCGTGGCATAATGGAGGAGGTGAGTGAAAAGGATTTCAGCAGAAAGTGAATTTTAAGTCCTAGGGTACTCCACACAAGCAGTGGTTTTCAAGTTGTCTATTCACTCCCTACCTGGAGGGTAAACTGTCTAAGGGTCAGGTTATGTGTTTCAGTTTACCGATCAACTGCTGGTATGCAATACACTGTGCACATACCTTAGTAAGGGGTGGTAATCCAGGAACCGGTTTCCAAAGTTCACGGCTGTTACTTCTAAGAACCTCTGCCAAATCTCCAAATGGCATGAACTCAAACACCATCCAAGGGCTGTGACCATTCTCTGAATAGAGAAAAAGAGACTATTAATACATACGGGAATATTTTGTCATTTTTATGAGAGCACAATTGGGCATTACAGCCAAGAAGATGGAAAATAGGGGTAAAAGCAGACACTAGATCAATTCCTACCAACTATAGCCATCACAGTCTGTGAACTTACATGAGGAAACATCATTTTACAAGGAAATTAGGGTTAATCAACTTTTACATGTTTTCCAATTTCTAAATGGCTTAGTACAGAAAAGTTAGCCTTTGAGATTTCAATTAATCCATCATGTCTTAATATATATCACAATCATAAATGTCGCAGGAATTATGAGCAGCCAATTGATATCTCCAGCCATTTCGACGTACATGTGTACAGACCCTATTTTCTCTTCCAGCAGCGTTTTGACGTACGGCATACGTCCACTTGCCTTATACATCAATTTAAATACCCCCTGAGGAGTTAAATACTCAAATATTAAATCCTTGCTTGAGGGGTAAATTTTTCCAAATGCTGATAAGTAAGATTACCACCAGCTGAGATATTTTTGCCGAAGAAATAACATGCTCAACAGGAGGCATTTTATATATTTTACCTGACTTTTTGTAAATTTGCAATCTTCAACCTCATATTGTCACAGTAGGCCATTTTTTGCCCTTGAAATGGAGAATAATTTATTTTTTTTAATGCCCACGTACTCGTACTGGTAACCATTGTTGAAGGACACATACCTTGAAGAACTACACCAATCAATGAAAGGATGTTTTCATGCTGAAAGGCACTCATTATTTCAACTTCTCTCAGGAAGTCCTCCTCTGCTTCCCTTGAAGCTGACTCCTTTAGCACCTTGATGGCGACAATCATGAGTCCATTGCTGCAATTTGACTGACTTCTCTGCGGGGTTACTTGGTTGCAATTATGAGCCGGGCATTGGGATCCAGCCATTGGCTTATGATGGATACACACATTCTTCAGTTCCCCTGCACGTTTCAAAGATTTCATAAGTGAATATTTAATGTCAAGAATGAGTACCAATATAAAATCAGTATAGAATTGTTATTAGTAATTACTGGAGTAAGGAATCAGTAAGTTAAGAAAGTATTTCCATTAGGGTGTACAAAAAACATTAATTTTTTTATACAAGCACTTCATAAGGTTATTAGAGTTGCTTCATGACACAATTACTATGACATACACATTAGGGACGAACATGGAACACGTTTTTTCGAAATTCTAAGTTCGATATACGGTAAAATGTAGCCCATAGTACCCAAAGAACAGAGAAAAATTTTTGTTTCGGTAGGTTGACATCCTACGGTGCCGCCGAGGTCATTTATGCTGAGGGTAGGCAACCCACAATACACACCCACTTTTTACGCTATTTTGGCTGTAAATGTCGCGATTCTAGCATTTTTTTCAGTCGATGCTGTACCAGTCATGTCAGGAATTGTTTAGGTAAGACACAGAGATCGGATGGTCACGTGTTTATACAATATCTAGTCTTAAAATGCAAATAAACCTGAAAAACTGTGAAAATTGCTTAGTTAATGACATATTGTAATTTGCCTTACTCGTATGGGCATGATAGCACTCATATGACGCTTCCCCTTCTCTTGAACAACTCCCTTTCCCTTTCTCAAGCAACCATCTCTCCTTCTCACAATGGCCCACCTATCAACGCACTGCGATGGCTACATCGTATACAAAAATGGTTCTGTGTTCCAAATTTTGCAGCTCTTCGCCCACCATGAGGACCGGTGCCACTCAGGCTCTCAGGGTGACCCATTACTTAGCACGTGGAGGTGGCTGGAACTCGAGTTCCTCCCGTATCCACCCACCCTTCAAGTCTTATAACTTACCAGTAACGATGTAATCTTTTTTGGATCCAAACTTTGGCATTTGTTTCCTTGTTTGGATTTTCTGACGGATGTTTCCATCCCTTTTCTCCGCTGTGCTCTTGCTCCCCGATGCCTCTGTCACCATTTTCACATGTCTTTCGACGGCTTGAGTGTGACAGTGTAAGTCAGGGATTTTGATCCGGGGTGAACTTCCCTGCGTCTGGTCGGTCTGCATAGATTCAAGCTCCTCTGTCGAGATGTGATCCAGGAGAGTTGGTGCGGTGACTGTAGTGTACTCCCAACCGATGATAAAGGTGTATTCAGATGCATTAATGTTTATTAGAGGGCTGTTAAAAGCCTTGATGTCTTCTTCTGGCTATCCTCCGGAAGTCGACTCTTCGCACTTCGGCCCTTTCACCATTGCAATGAGGATGTTCTCTGGATGAGCGAAGAACGAGTTGCTCTGGACGAATTTCTCAAGAACCTCTCTGCACTTTTTAGGGAATTGTCTTGATCTCTGAAGCATTTCCCTCGCATATTTTGCTCATTCGGTAATCTTCCAATTTTTCTTTATTTTGAACCACATTGATACATTGAGATTTATGATAATCTGGGTTATTGTCTTCAAAGCCCCTGTAGGTCGTCTTGTTCCTATGTAAACGCGCATCACTTTGTTGGCCGTCGTTCCGCACCTGCTGTTATCAATTTCACCAGGATTGCGACCAGCCAGCTCTTGTGGGATGCATCCACTGGCATTACCACGAGCCATGTCCACCGGGTATTTTTGGTGTGTGCTGATGAGTGATGAATCTAGTTCAGGGTCAGGCAGATCAAGATCAATTGTTTGACATTTCACCACAGGCAGCTGCACACAGGTCTTCAGTTAGCGGCCTATTGGGCCACTGTAGTTACTTGGTCCGGTCGTCGGCACATCAAACCTCTCCACTATATGTCGAAGGGGGAATCCGTTTGCGTGCAGCTGGAACACAGAAATCTGGAAGGCACGCCACAGACGGACTTCGATAAAACGTATAGCACCTCCCTTCCAGCCGGTGTTCGTCGGACAACCATTACAACCGATGCACCGTATGGGAGACGCATCACTTTCAGTGGCTTCGAAAAAGTAGAGGATAGTGTTTTCGAGGCTCTCAGCATTTCCTGTTTAAGGTGATGCATCTCCCAAATAAACCCCGCCGGATTTTGCAAGAATAACTACATGCTCTTCGGTGGCAGTCGTGATGCGCACTTAATTGTTGCTGCACAATTCCCTGACTTTCGTATTGTCTTTTCTCCCATCGAAGAATAAGGCTATCCACATTTGGTCTATTAGTTTTTGCAGATCCTCTGCAGTCGACGTCTCTCTGTATTTCTTCCTTTGGTGCGCAATTTTCATCCGGTCAACAACCTTTGATTTATCTTCAGGTGTGACTTGGCCGACATCCTCAAACGCTGTAGTCACGAGGGCTGCTGCGATACCGCTGGCTACGTTGTATCTCTCCGCCAATTTGCAGGTCACGGGAAGCTCCAGGGAGTTGCGCGACGAGCGAATTGAGGACGGGTGGGAGGGTGGCTGCTATTCATCTTCGAACACAGACGGAGTGTCATCAGGAATTTTGGCGCTCAAAGACTTCAGTTTATATCCAATTTCCTGGGCAAAGGATTTTGACGCTCTCTTTTTAAATGTTTCCTTCATTTTTGTCACTTTTCTTTCTTCTTTGACACACTATTTTTTATGTTTTTTCTGTCGTTTTCCAATCAACGGTCCCAATCACAAGCTTCCTGGCTGATCTTTGGTCCAAAAGGAATGGTATTTATTCTTTCTTAGATACTATCTTTGGCTTACAGATGCACTTAGCCAGTTTTGGAAGATACTTGCATTGAGAAATATCAAACAGACTTTTAGCATTTTTCTTAAACTGTTTCAAGTCTTTTTGGACAACAGATGACTTTTCCTTCTTTGCTCTAATCATAATTTTTCTACATTTCTTATGATATCTCAAAACTGAAGTGAGGATGCCGCGGTTTAAGATGGCAGGTACAATACGCGTCGTTCCACACTTGATACACACTGTTGGCGACAACCTGCGTAATCTCCTGGGCCGATGGATCAAATCCTTCTCTCTCTTGCCGCTTTTTCATCTCTACCCACTTTTAGTATTTCATAATATCTTCAAATGTGGGAAGATTTATTCCAGACAAATTTTGAGGAGCGCCAAAAAAAATTGTTGCCCTCCAAAGACGAACGTGTCGCCACTTTCATCGCAGTTTTTAATTGATACTCCACAAAAAATAATATAATTCACTCCGACACGCAATTCTAGCCTCGCCAGACCATGCGCTAAGCAAAATACATTCTTGGGCAGTCGAGGCGCATAAATTGTTCCGCTAGATGGCTCCAAATTGTGCTGTTGTCATGAGTAACATTTAAATTCTTTACGTAAGGTGCAGCCTGAGACTTCATTGTTGACATTTACGGTGGGCAAAGAGCTGCATCATTTTGAACACAAAACCCTTTGTCGTAGACATTGTAGCCAGTACAGTGTCGTTGATATGAGTTCGTGGGCGGGGTATAGGAGAAGTGGGGGGTTTTTGAGACCAGAAGAGAGGGTAAGGGGCCGTATACGAACTGTCATACCCATTAGAGTGCGGTAAATTACAAAATAAATCATTAATTAAGCAATTTTCACAGTTTTTCACGTTTCTTTGCATTTTAAGACCAGTTATCGTATAAACACGTGATCATCTAATCTCTGTGGCTTACCTCGACAATTCCTGGCATGACTGGTACAGCATCGACTGAAATAAATTCTTGAATCGCGATATTTACAGCCGAAATAGCGTAAAAAGTTGGAGTGCGTTGTGGGTTGTCTACCCTCAACATAAATGACCTCGGCGGCACCGTAGGAAGTCATCCTACTGAAACAAAACTTTTTCTCTGTTCCTTGGCTACTACGGGATACATTTTGCTGTATGTCGAACTTAGAATTTTGAAAAAAGTTGTTCCATGATCGCCCCTAATACACATGTTGATATTTACCTGAATGCATAATAAATTAAACATTCTAAAATGGACTATGGACTTAAAACTAAGCAAGGCACCTGCTCAGGCATATACACATTCAAAATATCCTGAAAATATGTTGGGCATATATTTCGAGCATGTTCTACCAGCAGTATATTTACTTGAGATTTCAACACGCCCAAAGTGTGCCCAAAGTCTACCAAAAAATTGCACAGCTCTGTTATAAATATTGTTAAAACATGCTGAAGAGTAATTTTGCTAATAGGTATAATATATATATACTTAATGATCAGCATTTCTCACCTCGGTAAACTTTTCCAAAACACCCTTCGCCTATCTCCTGAAGAAATACAAGGGAGTCCTTTGGGATGAGTGGGACTGGTGTGTCAGATGCTGGTGGCAGGGAAGAGCTGTACTGTGGATTTGAAGTATACCGATCAGGCAAAAGCACTCCTTTGCTCAGGCTCACAGGAGTAGATTGCTGAGGGAAATGAGGAGAAATTTGAAGCAAGATCAAAAGAGTCTGATTTCACAATTATATATTTTCATTCATAATTTCTGATTTGGCATCCTCTTCCCCAGCAAAGAAATTACAGGAACTTTGAGCTATTTTGTACTCAAACACACAAAACGAAAAACTATGAAACATGCAATCATCAGTAAAACTGCTGATGTGTAATTCTTGGGCCACGTATTACTTAATTTTGGAGTAAAAATTCAAGATTTCTTACACCTTATTAAACCTGAAGTAGAAGTACTCATATTTATCCAGTACACAGAAATATTATCAAATCAATCATAGATAGCTTTCCTGCGAGAATATCCATCAAATCATACTAATGGACATGACTGCAGCATATAGAGTACCAATAAATGATAAGAACAGAGTCACATAAGAGGACCAACTTTTTTAGACCAAACTTTTGTGCAAAAACATGGGGTCGGATTACGCACGAGTAATACTTTAGACGGTCTTAGCACATAAATAATTGTGCTAATTAGCACTGAAGTCTTTCTCAGGAGACACAGCTTCACAACTGTGCATTATCCTCATCTCCGAATCCACCGAAGTCATACGCGGGGCAAGAGAAGAAATCACGTCGCGGGTACTGTAACCAATACGTTTATATACGCAATATATACAGTGGTGTACCTCATGGGTGGCGGGGCTGGCACCCAATCACCGAGGGGGCGCGCGGCGCGGCAATTTTTCCCCTTCAAAGATAGGATAATGTTAAAGTAAGCATGTCGTATCTGCATATCCAATTAGAAAAATGCAGGGAATATAAAGTAAAAATAAAAAGAAGAAAATATAGATTGATATCAAAATGTATTTTACAGCTTCTAAGATGCGTAATTTTCCCCATCGAAACTCACGGAAAACCACCATGAGTCGTAAATGATCAATTTCAAGACCTCCGACATTGGGCTTTCGGTGATGCTGTGCCCGTTAACTGGATTACGAATACTCATTAGTTGATATGTTGGCGCCAATTTTACTAAAGATATTATATCTGGTGAAATACACTTTTTACGAGCATCAGTGGTTAACATCAATAGCAGCAATACTTGCTTAAGTTTTCTTATTTTCATAAAATTGTTAAAAACTGTGTGATTCGAATATTACAACGAGGCATAAGTAAAAATATGCTCGATGATGTCCCGTAGCACGCCATTTCGCCATAATTGCTCCGGTGTTCGGAAAATGATCACTCTTCTCTTTCACCAAAACAAAATTAGAAGGTTACTTACTTATTCGGATCCTTTGCCCAAAACTCGGGTGCGTCTTACATATATAAACGTCTAGCGTGCCCGAAAATATACTTATTTGGTACGATGTTGAAAACTAAGATCATTCTATACACATCGATTGTGAGCTACGACATATCAAATGAAAAATATTGATCCTCACAGATACGGGTTCCCAAGCAAAGGATAATTGAAAAATAATGTTTTCTATACCTACTTCCATGTCCCGAGCACTCTCTGTTCCTGGTGTCAGACTTCCCACACCGCACGGGATATTCCAGGAATATTCTATTTTCATCCCCAATATTCCTATTTGGTCCCAGGGACATTGCGAATCAGAATAGAATATTCCAAGAATACTCGAAAATGGTTCGCATGGGAATATCCCATTGAGAGTATTCTAGGAATGCTCTATTATGGTTCGCATGAGAATATCCCCGTTGCGAATATTTGAGAATATTCTAGGAATATTCTATTATGGTTCGCACGGGAATATCCCCATTGCGAATGATTGAGAATATTCTAGGAATATTCTAAAAAGGCTCGCATGGGAATATCCCCGGTGCGAATATTTGAGAACATTCTATGAATATTCTATTATGGTTCGCATGAGAATATCCCCGTTGCGAATATTTGAGAATATTCTAGGAATATTCTAAAAACTTCCGCATGCGAATATCACCGTAGCGAATATCTGAGAATATTCTAGAAAGGTTCGCATGAGAATATCCCCACTGTGAATATTTGAGAATATTCTATTATAGTTCACATAGGAATATCCCCATTGCGAATAATTGAGAATGTTCTTAAAAAGTTCGCATGGGAATATCCCCGTAGCGAATATTTGAGAATATACTACGAATATTCTATTATGGTTCGCACGGAAATATCCCCATTTGGAATATTTGAGAATATACTGGGAATATTCTATTATGATTCGCATCGGAATATCCCCATTACGTATATTTAAGAATAATCTAGGAATATTCAGTAATCGTTCGTGTTAGAATATCACCAACGGGAATACACTAGGTGGGTATATTTCATATAATGGTTCGCATTTGCATGTTCCAATTGCATATCCGAACGCGAATCGCATGCGCATATATGCATATATAACCCGGAATTATTTTTATCACATGTACGCGATACTATTACATAAAAGAGTTCCCGATTGAGAGCATTTTATTTAAGAGATTTTCGTTGCGGAACTTAAGGACGTTCGGTGGTTTCACTCAACTTAAGGGAATTCGACGAAACTTGCTGGAAGCATTAATTACGTTTTCCTAAACCTACCTGATTTTTTTCAAAATTATTTACCGTAGATTTCTTAGGATATTTGATGTGGAAGTGGGCATGAAATTACATGGGTTCTTATGGGAACGCGAGGTGCGACTAGCTTTATTCATCGAAAAGAACGTTTTATAGTTAAGAATAAGAAAAGAAAGAATAATTTAAATCATCAATAGAATAATGTATGAAAACCATTTGATATACTTTATTTTTATTATTTTTGTTTTTCTTATTCTTAACTAGAAAAAGGTTCTTTTTGATGAATTAAGCTACTCGTACCTTGTGTTCCCATAAGAACCCATGCAATTTTTTGTCCACTTCTCGATCAAATATCTTAATTAATCTGCGGTAAATAATTCTGAAAAATATCAGGTAGATTTAAGACAACATAAGTAATGCTTCCAGCAAGTTTCGTCGAATTCTCTTAAGTTGAGTGAAACCACCGAACCTCCTAAACAATCGGCACGCCGATATACTATATGCACAAAAATAGCTTCACCCGGCACAAAAAGCCTCCGCAAGTAAGTTTCATCTTCATTGAAGTGTAAAGAAACGTGTGTCAATTGGAAAAAATCTCGTTTAATTTCATTAATCCTGACTTTATATTCATCCTAGGCGGCAACATAGGTTTAAATTAATTAATGCCTTAATTAATCGCAGAACCAAAAGCCTGAATACCATAATGAGGCTCAAGTTCAATAATGGAAGCATGTGATGACCCACCGTACTATAAGCTCGCGGAGTTCCTTAAGAACAGGCAGGTAATAAGGGACGAAGGGGTGTAAAAAGCTGTGATAGAGGGGAAGAAATTAAATAAGCAGGAAAGAAGGGAGAAAGATAATGGCCTTTACGAATGGGATGAAGTGATGCTGGATGCAGGTCGAAATGAATAAAGAAATGATCGCGTAAGGAGGAAGATGCCCGCGTTTTGAAAGAATAGTACGGGCAGGGCCGGATTTAGAATTTGTAGGCCCCTAGGCTCAACATGTGGTGCGGGACCTCCGGGTGGGGGGTATGAAATACAGCCCAGGTCAACAAGGGTTCGGGGGGAAGGGAGGGGTGGATCCCCTGAGATTTTTAAAACATTAACTTTGAAGATGAAACGGGAACAAAACGACTGCAAAATTCGTCTGTTTATTTTAAATTTATTTTCAATACACTTTCTAGTACCTTCTCAAGTAATAAGACATTTAATGGAAAATGAAATTTCGTAAAATTCATGAATCGATGTGAGTCTTCGGTCGTCTTCATTGCCAATGTCGTGTCTTATAAAATTGAAATAGTTTTACAATTTGCTATTTGTTACACTTTTTGTGGTGCCTAGGCACCCCCTTGCGGTGCGGGCCCCCTAGGCGCGCGCCTATGTAGACTGTGCCTAAATTCGTCCCTGAGTGTGGGTAGTCTAATCTCTACTCAAAACCTACCATGAATATGAAATCACCTCAATCATCATAACCAGAGCGAAATAATAAAAATCCTTTGTTCCCCACATACTCAGTGAAATGATATTAAATTGGAGAAGTCTAAGCAAGCCCAGATATTATTGGAGGGCACTGTGTTGGGCCAAGTCCATCGATCGAGTGAGTTTCGAGGAAAACGCGCTTTAAGTTCCATATATAATACATTCCTCCTGTGAATAAGCTGTACTCAGTGCTCTCTAGAACAGCAGCTACACATAAGCGAAAATTAGAACTTTGGACTTGTTTCTCTCATTCCCTACAATATACGACTCAAGCCATCCTGAGCAGATTTAGTTAATAAATGAAAAAAATGGACTTGTCCAACTTCACATTGTGCCCTCCAATTGACGATGCATAGATCATAGTTTTTACACGATACTAAAGGGTTTTCAGGATTGGTTTGAGGAGATGGAGAAACGCACTTGGATTGTCATTCCATCGCTCTGAAGAGTCCCTCCGCTCACGGTGGATTCGGGTCCTTTCCTCTGCTCCCGCCGACTTCGGTGCGCCCTCCACCACAAGATGGCGATGGAGGTCAACAGAAGGGCGGTCAGTGCCGCCGCGGCTCCGCCCCAGATGGCCGGATTCGAGCTACCCTTGTCCACCTGCAAAAAGGAAAGCACTCTTCATCTAGGTGGTTGAAGCGATTTTTGTTTATGCAGAGATTCGCGTGAAACTTTGCATACGTGTTCTCATCAGCAATATCCATTGATAAAAGTGAAAAAAATTGCGTCATAGCGATGATTTTTTGCCAATTCAATGCTATTTTAACGCAAAGCCTTAAGGCACTGAACATGTATTTCGTAATAATTTGACTACAATTCTACATATGTTACTATATAGGCGAAATAACATATTTCAAATTATTATAACAATTTTTGCTAACATATATCGAGGTGTCACGCCGAGTCCAATATCCTAAACAAGCATATTTCAGAATAATTTCGTCCAAATTTCGAATACCGCGTCGAAAACTCTCGTCATGACATGCTTTAAGGGAAAAAATATGTCATGCATCATTACCAATGCTTCATGCATGTTGGGTTTCCCAGAAAGAACATATATACTCAAACGAAATGGACCTCGTATTTTTTCGACTTATTGAAGAATTATTAAAATGTGCACACAATGACCCACGCAATAACTGCTCCAGCCACCTTATATGGCGAAGACAGAAATGAAAGTAAGATAATATCTCACAGAACCTGGGGTATCGGGTAGCTTCTACTTCATATCCTTTTAAGAGTAACCTTAGGACTGCACAGGTTATAACAGATCAAAAATCCCACATCCTGACAATGCGGTAATTCCAAAGAGGGCCAGAATAGTGCCAGAGCTTTCATGTCTACATTTTGCCATAATTTATTTAATTAAGAGTCATGATAAGTAATGAAATATCAAATAACTAAATAAAATTGCGTCAAATATTTAATGTAATAACGATAAAAATAATAGACAATTGAAAAGGGGTTAAAATCAAAATATTGTTTTTGTCAAATTAAAATCATAAAACTAAAAACGCTGACTTGTGGCCAGAATTTGATAAAATATTCGCTTATTTTAATGAATTTTGATGAAATTATTTTGTTCAAGGACCTAATTTATAATATCGTGAAAAATTTGAATGGCTCGCCAGTAAAATCTTGATATTTTTTTAGTTTTTCACGCGTAAGAACATTTTACCAAAAAGAATACTTTTATGGACATACGAAACAGTATCAGGCAGCACTTAAAGGAAAAGCTGGATACTCATTATGAAATGAAATTAACCAAGTTATTTCATTTCAAAATAAATTTTATCAACAGTTCCACCAATCAAATGAAAACAGTGATCCTCAACGAGATCATGATGCGTCAAAACCATGGAGTATAGAAAATTTTCTAATATCCGTGGTCAGAACTCACCTTGTGGGCTGGAGCCGTGGCCACACTCCCGTGCACAAATGGGGGCTGCATGACCGGTGGAGGACTCTTGATCGGTGGCACTGGATTAAACGAAAAAAAAAAGTCGAGTGAGTAACATTTGACTCCAGTACCGGTAAAGGTAGGTTTTTATGGAAGTTAGAATACCTATAATAATGTTTTACAGCTGAAGGTCCTTGTCTCCATACCCATACACTATTTAGTTCTTCAGCTCAGCATACATACAGCCTCGCTTCATCCCGAACATAAATTCTTTTCTATTTCTTCACATCCCTCGCTCACCCAACACCCTCCCCTCTATAAGGGCCTTCAGCATACCCTCGCCCGTTCCGCATTCCAACCACCTCCCCTGACTCTTATTCTCCTTGAGAAGATTTCTCTCTTCACCCAGAATACCAAGCACTTCCTCGCTCGCCTTACTTTCTGTGAATCACGGTCTTCATTTTCTCACAGCCCAAATCCCTGCAGCGTATTCTCATCCTATTTCCACAGAGCCCACGTTTCTGTCACATACAACGCTACACGAAATATCTCCTCTCTTCACCAACATTTTCTTTACATCCTTGCATAAGGTCTCTCCGATTACTGAATGCTTCTTTCGCTAGCGCAATTCTTCTTTTAATCTCCTAGCTACTGTTCCAATTTTCCTCCCACGTACATACTATACATTCTCGAAAGACGCTAACATTGTAAATGTGAGATTCGAAGCCAAAGTTCACCAGGATGGGCCTCATCCACCCTCGATATCATACTTCTAGAAAAAGAATTACCTGACCTGATGGAAAAACAAAGAAATTAAGTTCGAAGTCAGGTATTACTGAGGTTTTATAAATATAGCGATTCAAATTTGGCGCTACTCGCAATAAACACGTTCCTTTAAAGCTCAGTTTCACCTTTGCTAATCATTTTAAAGGGACCATTTAAAATTTTTCATAATCTGCATAAAATTTATTTTTTAAGATTAGACAAGTCACTTCTTCATAACAAAGTACATACGTATTTTTAAAAGCATGTTCATATTTAATATTGGTTTGTAATGTCCTTCCTCCAAATTTGTTAAAATGAAAATAATACTAACATATTCAAAAACTACATCTAGTGCTGAGTGCATTCTTCAGAGGATTGGAACCTATTAGATAGAACCACAGCCAACCTTGTCCAGCCTTTTTACGCGCAATGTGACCAAAAATACTGAGATAAAGGACTTTAAAAAATTCCTACGAAAGGCAGCATCAGGAAAAAGTTAACAACACGAAGAGAACGGTGGTTAACTTATCACAAGTTAATCTGTACAAAAAATGCCACTCAGTACTGGAAAAAGGATTGAACCTTGATGTTACTCCGAGAATGATACCCACAGAAAAAATCATAATAAAATTAGAATCAACTCTTAAAACGCTACCTCATGATACTGCGGAAGACGCGACGCAAGAAATTGCTCAAGAGCTACGCAAAAGTAAACTATCTCCTCCGAACATTACTTTCATAGAGAGAAAGGCTTTAGAAGAATTGAGCAAAAATGAAGAGATTTTAATTTTGTCAGCAGATAAAGGGAACGCCACAGTAATTATGCCGAAAGAGATGTATGAAGAAACAACATCTTGATTGCTTCAGGATCCTACATATGGAATACTAGAGAAAGATCACACGAAAAAATTACAACGAAGACGAGAGATCTAATAAGCAATTCAGGTATACAGGAGTTCGATAAAAGAAAACTGATTCCTACAGCTTCAAAACCAACACGGTTCTACGGACTTCTAAAAATACACAAGGAAGGCGTCTTCTAAGGCCTATCGTCAGTACGGTTGAATATCCTACTTACAAACTGGCAAACCATCCAGCAAGAGCAATTCAACCGCTTATTGACCTAATTGCTAATAATTCTTCTCATTTCGTCTAGATCATAAAAACCTTAAAGTTATAAAAATCAGACCTTCTTGTCAGGTTTGACATAGACTCTTTTCACCAGATTTCCTATTCCTAAAGCTACGTGTTTTGTAAATGATCTGACGGAGAAATGTCTTCCTAAGGAATATCCAAAATTAATAGAATCCTGTCTAAAACGTATTCTTCCTGCACCGAGGGAAAATTTTTGAACAACTGAATGGTGCTGTAATGGGATCTCCATTATCGCCTGTGATCGCCAAACTCTATATGGAGAAATTTGAACAAAAACACAATAACTTCTTCTCTCAAGCCAACCCTGTGGCTGAGATATGTGGATGATACATTCATAGTCTGACCACATGGAACCTTAAACAACCTTTTGGAACGCCTCGATAACCGTCATCCTTCCATACGATTCACTATGGAAGTAGAAGAAAATGGAACACTTTCCTTCCTTGATCTCACAGTCACAAGGCAACAAGACGGAACGTTAACTCACAGTTTATCGAAAAAAGACTCATGCTGATCGCTACTTGAATGCCAAGTCCCACCACCATTCTTGTCAAAAAGCATCAGAAATTAAAACTTTATTTGAACACGCCAGAAGTATATCCCATCCTTCAAACTTGAGGAAGTAAGAAATTCACTTAAGGACTATCCTGGCTTCAAACGGTTATTCTACCTCACACATCAAGAATTTCTTCATTGTGATCAGCAGGAAGAGAGAAAAATCCGCCACGCCAGCTGGATATGTGACATTACCTTACATCGCTGGAATAACTGATCGTATTGGCAGAATTTTGAAGAAATATGACGTCATTCGTCGTTTCAATACCGGAGTAAGGATACGTGATATTCTTCCTGAAGCAAAAAACCGTCTCCCAAGTCTAATACACGAAGACGTGTATGAAATTTCGGGTAGTTGTGGAAGGATGTACGTTGGAGACTGGCCGCTCAGTGAGTGAACGTATTAAGGAGCGTGAACGGGCGATCAGGAAGAGAGATTGGTATCACAATTCCATCACAGAACGCATATGTCTTGAGGAAACGAACTCTTGAAGGTTGAAAGAGACAAAAAATCTGTCAAAAGAAATTGAATATTTCCCACGACTAATCCGTGAAGCAATCTATAAAAGACCGAAAAATCTCAACAGGGACAATGGGTATCAACTTACATACGTATGGAAAAGAGTAATAAAAATTCAAATGGGAATGGTTAGCGGTCTCCATTGTAGCAACCGCCAAATATATCTACATAATATTATATACATGATCCAGCAGACAAATATTGCCTGCTGAACCCGGAAAAAGCTTGCGCTTTATCAAAAATACAATCAGTGTAACCATAACAAGAACGTAAAATATTTTTTAAAAACTATTGCTTAATCAAAATATGGAGCTTATATTGCTATCATTGCAAGAAAAAAAGTTGTAAGTGGTGTTTGCGGCGTTGCGAGAAAAATGAGAAACTGAAATGCCTAATATTTGAACAAGGTGAGGTTAATTCTTATGCGGTTTGACACGGAATCGCCACTTACAATATTAAATAAACAAACGATTCATTTCGTTCTCATACCAAAGTTAGGTATAGATTAAACAATGGCGTTTTCAACAATTGCGACGAAAGATAGGTTAAAATAGGTTGGATCACGGCTGAGTGATCCACAAACGGTACCCGATTTATATCGGTCGTTGTTCACCCTGTCAATAATAAATTGCATCGCCGATCCAATACTAAGAGATATATAGGCAGATGCGCAAGCATTTTGAAGTTTTTGAAAGAAGTGAAGACTATTTTTTTTAACAATCCTTAGGACACAAATCAAAAAAAGTCAAAATTCCTGATTCCAAAGGTATTTAATGGATGGATAGGATCAAGCTATCTGTACCACAGTGGTCCATTAAAGGTGGTACTCATAAGGCAGAGTCATCTGTTGATCCAATTTTCCTCTTAATCAGCCCGTTTGATTTGAGAGCGAATTTGAGTTTTATCACGTGGAACACAAACATGAAATTGAAATTTTTTATCTGAGATTGGGATGCTTTTTTGAAGATTTTACCATGAGTATAATGCTATATATGTCTAGTAAGAGTAAAATATCACATTAATTTTTTATCAGGGGAAAGCTACTGCAGTAGGTATGCTAAATGTTATCTTCATATTGAGGTACAATCTATGTTTGTGAATTATAGCTTCGGATTTTATCGGAAAAACTGTTAAGAGCAATGCTTAACTATTTAATTGGTATTAAGGCAGAATTGTACCATTTCAGGACTCCGAAAATGCATTACGACCTCTAAGGATGACCCAATGAATGGAAGACCGTGGGGAAGTTATCGGAGAGGACAAAGTAAACGGAGAAGCAAGGACGTCAGAGGGGACTTCGCTCGGAATTCAACGAATGGATAATCGATGCTCTAAATAAACACCTGGCAATCTGAAGACGCTGGTGGCGGCTAAGACAACGAGGAAAATAGCGGTACACAAGGATGTACATTGTACATCCTTTGACTTAACGCTGCCGACAGGCAAGAAAAGGAATGTTGCTCCACAAATAAAAGGGAATTCTATGGACAAAAAGATTAGACAGAGATTTCCTAAGCGGCTGCGTAGTATCATAGAGTAAGTACATTAGTATATACTTACTCTATGGTACTATTGACTCGATTAATACGCTAAGAACAATGTACACTTAACTTCGACGATTCCTTGGCCTCAAAATGACAGAATTAATTTCACAGTTTTCCCCTGATTTTAATTAATCTCCGCAGGGCGAACCCGGGGGGGGGGGGGGGAGGTGGGGGGGAATAAATCCCCCCCGGAAAATGTAGGCTTTTCCGAAACAATATTCACAATAGATATCGTCCTAATTACGTCTTTGTCTTTTACATTTTTACTGCAGATTTATAGTTTTTTTTAAGGATGACTGAAAATTGCAGTTTATAATATAGATATGTACTGAACATTATAAACTGCAATCTCCGTAATCTCCACGCAAACTCCGTAACTTCTCCGTAGTTTCCACGCAAATATTATAAAATCTCGCCAACAGATGATTTCCGGTGTCAAGAGGGGAATGGATGATTTTTAGTAACGCTAGAGCGGAATGGATGATTTTTAGTTTGGTGAAGTTAGACAACCCATTCGGTGGAATACTTATAAGTACACTAGTAGGTACACATTATTGACGCTATTTAAGTACAGCGGAGGGACATATGAATATCTCTTAACATATTTACCTTTAATTTAAAAGCATGTCCCGTAGGAGCTTACTGAAAACAGAATGAACTTTCCGGCCAAAATATGACGACTGAAATGAGTTGGTTTTATGGCATCGAAGTATTTAAACCAACGAAAACAAGAATTGAGGGCAAATGGGGAACTGATCACCTAGTAATTCATAAGCATGTAAATAGAGCCAATGGAAAAATTGTGGGCATCAATGATTTTTCGTTACGTTCCATGAGTGCTACAACTGAAATGCTGCATCTTTCATCATCCAATCCAATATCCAACCATCCAATCCATTCATCACCAAGCAAAGCAACTGAGAAAGCAGACTCTTTGCTTGGCGATGATTGTATATTCAACAGCACTATACGGAATAAGAGGGTGCATTCGAAAGACAAATGAAGAGGCAAAACATCACCTGTTGAAGTCTCCACCAATACATTCTCTCAAATGACCTGTTTCACTAAAACAAAGTGG
The DNA here is from genome assembly GCA_963573305.1 of Pyrrhosoma nymphula. Lineage (NCBI taxonomy): Eukaryota > Metazoa > Arthropoda > Insecta > Odonata > Coenagrionidae > Pyrrhosoma > Pyrrhosoma nymphula. The sequence continues at coordinate 111,057,314 of OY754330.1, read as the reverse complement.
TCCGAAAAATCTGTCAAAAGTTGTTAAATATTAGTTTTATGCATATTTTATCGAATTTAAGAGACAAAATATTAATGCTTGTTGCTTATGATTTCTATTGGCTAGGTAAAGTAAGTACAGTTACACCGAATGACTACCGTATTTATGAAAAGCACCACCAAATGGGGAAAACAGCATTATAGGAAAAGGTAAAACGAAAACGTCGTGAAAATTATTTTTAGGTCAAATAAAATTCATAGTATGTATGCTAGAAATGTTTCAGCAATAATTTCATAGATAGGCAGCGATTCAGGTACACCTATACTTGGATAGCAGTAATGAAGGTTGGTTCGTGCAGGAGATTTCTCGATGACTGGTAACATATTTTTTACATTAATGTCGAACACAATATTCTAATGCAGGATTAAAATACCACATATGCATACATCAGTAAAGCCGGGGATATTAGAGACCATATTCTTGTTGTGAATACAAAAATGGCTTACCATGCTTAGGGCCACGGCTTGGATACAGGAGCTCATACTTTCATTTGGGTTTTCTACCAGCTGATTGGTAGGTATTTGTACAGTTCTTATGCTAACATCCCAATTTATGGGATATCACATCACTTTCTCTCCTATAGATGGCTCGCTATCTAATTTCTCTGAAGTTCTTCATATTGTTTAGGTACCTCTTCTTATATCGTTCAGAGTTTCTATCCTCTCCCTCGTTATCCCAGCGTTCTCCCCTCTATCACCCCTTCCCTAGTGCCGTCAGTCACTTCTCCAAACGTCCTCCATCAATTTTTTGCCTTCTCAGAACCTACTCCTCCAACTTCCTTTCCTCTCCCACCATTCAGGAGCTGACGGAGATTTTATTGAGTAACGCCGATCCCTACTTGTGTGAAGAGTGGCAGGAACTTCGACCGCTTCCTCTGTCCCTCGAAGTGGACGTGAAAATGTATGCCCTTGCCGGTTTCAAAATTTGGTTGATTTCGACAGAAAATAATAAAACGCTTCAAACTGGGGGTATTGAGTTAGTAAAGTCTTTGACAACATGGTATCAAGATAAAAACGGCAATGTAACGTTTGTGGGGTGATCCATTCCGATGTTCTAACTTCGTGAATATCAACACCATTGATATAATCATGGTTTCGTTCGATCGGGCATAAGCTTATAATCCACCTTATGACATCTATTTGGCGCCTGGCGGCAATTTTGGCCGTGGGCGAAAATATCCGCGGAGCACATCCGGCGACTTCGATTCGCCTACCTGCTGATTTAGGTGTCAAACAAATAATATTATCAGGATATGCCTATTTAAGCCAAAAAACGAACTTTGTACTAAATACCTGGAGAAATTTCAACAGTAAATGCTTAAATTTAAGTACGACTTAAGATGACGGGTCGTACTCACTAAAGCGCCAAAGGGCATGGTACTCATTATTAATTTAATATACCGGTAAAGGTGAGTTTAAATGGATGTCAGTAAAATTCCTATAGATCTTTACAATAGCAGTGCCCTATCTATCAAAAATAATTTTTACTTAATCTCAGCGTACCCTTCTTCATCCCGTCCATAAAACCTATTCTCTTTCATCCCCCTCCCCACTTGCTCAATATGCTTCCCTCTATCACGACCTTAAGCAACCCTTCGCCCCTCATTACCTCCTCCAACCACCTAATTTTCCTCCTCCTAATACCATAAAGAAGTTTCCTTTCCTCACCAATCATACCAAGCACTTCCTCGTTCGTCTTCCTATCTGTCCACCGCACCATCTCTATCCTCTTCCACGCCCACATCTGTAACACCTACTGCATATTCCTGACTTCTTTTTTCAGACTCCACGTGTCTCCCCGTGCAACGCTACACTCCATATTCAAGACACGTTGTGTTGACCGATGAGATCGGTGCTTTTCCCCTCCATATTAAACTCTTTTCCAGCCTCCTCTTTATATCCTTACTCAAGGTCCCGTCATCAGCTCTCTCCTTCTGCTGAACGCTTCTTTTGCTAGCGCCATTCTTGCCACTATGCCCATTTTCTTCAAACGTACTACCAAAGGTGTAATACTACTAATACTGTGTTAGTAATACAATGGCCAAAGGTTTAGTTACAGCGAAATTTGGTGGTAGTTGCCTGCGCGTAGCGTGACGTCAAAGAGGGGAAGGCTCGCGTAGAAGGGGTCGGCTAAAGAGCGGAAAGGAGAGGTCACTTTTGAAGTTGATAAAGAAGGTTTGTGACATGGGAAACCCTGGTAGTCAAACGCGGGGAATGCCATATTCTCCCACGCGGAGCCAGTGCGTAGGCAATGGATTCTTCCACTAAAAGGAGTCTTACAAATAATTGCCACCATTTTTCGATACCACTATAAATACAATAAAACACACATCATCGGGAAGGGCATTTCAATTACGAGCAATTATGAAATCAATACCTCAATATCTACGTTGGAACCGATGACGCGGCTTTGGGGACAACAGAAAAGCGAAGTTTTCATACAGCCGTTTTTGTGTCTTTTCGCAGCTGCGTTGCACGAACCCAGTATTCATTAAAGCGGCAGCATCGGATGAAAACAGAAGATGGTGGAACAACGGGACGAGTTCAGTCTTCCTAATTATGAATCTTCATCGTAGAAATATAACTTTTTCTATGGAGTTTAGGAATATGGATACCCACGGATAAGGTAATAATAATGGATTTTCATGAGGGCTATTGGCGATGGGCTGCTCCACCAAAGTTCAACTGTAGTCAATGCTCTGAGGATAACCAACAATTCCTCGGGAAATAATCACTTGACCGACAAACGACAGGCAGAAAGCGTCGGCCCTCACTTCCTACCGCAGCTCCGGTGACGTAGGCTGCGTCAAAAAATGAAATATGAGCAACTCCGACGGTAACGCAGCCTGCATTGAAGATCTCGCTTCTGATTGGCTTACCAGGTTCCGGTTACGCTATAAAGGCGCCACGAAAACGTAGCTTGAGGCGGCGCGGCGTACGTCAAAATCTATGGCGCAAGCACATCCGACGGTCGCTTATAATTACCGCCGAATACAGACGCATTCGTGTAAAACCCAAGACGGTATTCCTGCGACGCAGCCACACCCAACTTTTTGTTTCGAGCGGCGTATTGCATGGGTCCTTACCCGTTCGCCGATTGGGGCAGCGCAGGTCTGCCGTGGGCGGCGAGGAGTCGTGAGTGCAGACGCAGGCATAAGTGTTGTTGTTGGGGAAGTGTCTGCAGGCAGCTTCGCGGCCGCACCCGCCGGCGCAGCCCACAACCGCACCACCGCCGCCCTCTCCAAGGGGCCACGCTGGAAATTCGAAAGAAAAGAAAAAGGTAAGTCAAATCGAGATTTTAATAAGATTGGATTGTAGGTTAAAATAATAACTCACTGACCCGCAGTTATCTCTATACTTAGTGGAACTATGAAAAAATGCTGGGAGCAACGTTGATAAAATGTAACACTCAAATAAAATAAATAATGAATCAATCTTTTCACATCCCAATTTTCAACATTCATTTGTCAACTTGTAATTGAGTTATAGTCAGTTGCATAATCATGTTTCACCTCAGGATCAGCAAGAAACAATGTATTATTAGCAATTAAGCTTTAATAATTTATAAATGCATTAGTCAATAAATAAGTCCCCTGTGCAGCCGCAGGGGCTTCAGAACCACAAGCAAGAAGGATACATTGGTTTATGGCGCAGAAACGGGATACTGAAGAAATTGGACGAGAATAGGCCACAAGTATTTATGATGTGAGCGAGGAGGAGAATGAAGTGCGGAGGACGGAAAGGAAGAGGGAGTGCTAGGAATGGCGGGTGAGGAGAGGAAACTTCTGTCGTAGATGAAGAGGAGGCAGAGTAGGTGGTTGCAACAGGTAATGAGGGGTGATGGGATGTATGAAAGCCGTCATAGAGGGGAGGATGTTGGGTAAGCGGGGAATGGGAGAAAGGGAATAGGCTTCGTGGACGGAATAAAGAGGCAGGACGTGGACTGAAGTGAAGAAAGAAATCGCGTTAGAAGATAGGGGCCAGCGCCAGTAAAATCTCTCTTCCACTTAAGACTACATTAACCGATAATTGCCCAAACAATAATTCATTACAAAATATTTTCTCTCCAGTTATTCGTAGGGGTTCTTCTTCATTCGTTTTACCTTCACTGCTACTGAATAAAGCCAGTTTTAATTGTAGCCAGTCGTCATCGTTCTGTAGCTATTATGGTCCAAGCTTTCTGTTATAAAAGATCATGCTCCAAACATATGTTCAGATATAATGTTTCCTTACTTCCGCACTCATGTCGCTAGCCGTTGTTCCGCTCTTCTTAAGGTAAAATTGATCACCTCTGGTCCAATTTCTCTGGAATAAAAATTCTTCCACTCGCCGAGTTCTTGCTCTCCCAGTCTTACAGTGACTTTGTCTCCTTAATTCGTTCCACAAACCTTATTTTTGTTTCTCTTTCCACTGATCTCTCCATTTCTTAGTGATTTCTTCCGATGCAGTTCAGCACTCTATAATGAAGCGAGACTCTGCTCCGTGCGGCGCCGCTGGAAGTTCTCTCGCCCAGCCATATGAATCCCACCTTGTGATCCGTCCCACGCCCCGCCCGGACCTTCGACTTGGTTTTTTCCGGCGCAAAACCGGAAACGAATTCGAAAAACTTTATATCTCCATTGTGTGCTTATAGGGTCATAGCTTCCGAAGGTGGGTCTTATCTGCGATGAATTCTCAGGTTGTCACATCCTCATTATCATGAAAATAAGACGTAATAGAAGGGCTGCTGAAGGGCGGCGGAGAATAGATTTTTAATTCTATGCCGGAGATAGAAACTGAGAGTTGAACAAGGGAAATGATGTCTTTCTTCTACACCAGTCAAATCATACTCTCGCATTCAGTGACAAAAATGGCCAATTTTCTCACGATTTCACGTGAAATCCAACATCAGTCACATTATTCTCTACCTTACTGTCTTCAAATACCGAAATCTCATAATCACTAATTACACTATTAGAATTTCACTAAATCGGTATCTGGAATTTTTTACTCAACTTTTGGTTGAATGCTGAAAAATTACGCTTGAATCGTCTTGAGCGGGATTACATTTGCGCTTCTGAGTTGAGAAGAATTTCAGAAATTCGATCAGGAATATTATTTAAGTTTAAATAAACGAAAATAAATAAACTAACTCGAGTAACTAGCGTCTATATTACAACCGTTTCTGGTATTAGTAAAGCACACGCGATTCAGGACTTCTATAGAGAAAAAAATAGTTTCTTTAGCACAATTATTCCGTCAATATGTAGAGAAAAGTTTGCAACTGAGTCAGCTAAGGATGATTCAGTACTTAAACAAAACGAAACAGATAGTTGCGGATTCCGATTTATTGCACTCCATTCGAAGCAAGCAAATAGTCCAAGGTTACGTGTTAAATTATAGGCTCAAGACTTTGGTCAATTCATCGATGAAGGTCTAAGAAACTAATTAAATCCAAGCTGCCGACGCTAAAGACATAAAAATAGCGAAGCACCACATGTGATTATGAAAAAAGTGATAAAATTAAACGACCCCTCCCGAATTAAAAAAAAAAGAAAAATTGCCAAGAAGATTATAAAGCCGCCTTTCATACTCGAGTTTCGTTTGAAAGTATTACTTCCTCCTTGCGATCCGTATCATCCTGCAATCAAGACGAGGAAATGTTACGAGATGCATACGTGTCCCTCAATGCTGCACCTTCCGAACGTGCGTCGCCAAGACGCTTTTCTAGCGTCCCACCCCTCTTCATACAAAGACCCATTGTATGTCTCTCGGATCTACTTGTAGCTTATCGCATCACCCGCAATCACTAAGCGGCTTAGAGACAAAGCGCATCTTTCCGAGGAGAGAGAGTCAAAGAATTGGTTGAGGGATGGCAGAAGAAGGCCGGTGAGTGATGCACGTAAAATGATCCCACCGCTCACGGGAACGAGTGCTCTTGGGAAGAAAAGAACTTCAATAATCGTATCTGCGACGGTTGGTTTTTTTGCTTATATTCAATAAAGGCGTCCAAAATGGGCAATGTTAAGTTTTTCAATACTTTGCGGTAAAAAAATACCTTTTTAAGTAAGTAACTTTTAAGTTCGGACGAATTCATTAACTTTTTTCAAGAAATTCGGGCGTGACACATACGTACAGGATGGCTATCTACCGGCAGGTTACGGAAAGTTTCGGCTGAGTATATGGTTCCATTCATCGCCGGTCGTGTGCGCTGAAGTGCGCCGAGTTCCGTGGCAACTTCAGCACCTCGAACGGAAAGCATCATAATCTACTAAAGAAAAGGCTACGCGTACGTACTACATATGATTCAGTTGCTAGGGGTAGTGATTCAAATGTGCGCCAATAGATGGCAATCGAGCTCCCATATACGTACTCCACTATGGAACGGGCGTATGAATTTTTCAAAATACACGTTTCATTTGAAAAAAATAAATAATTTTAAACAATCCTAACGAAACTTCAAGGAGATTTTTGTTATTTTAATTTTTAATAAACAAATAAAAAACGACACTTTAATTTATACTTAATTATTTAGTTTATTCGTTACTTTTTGAATATTTCGCCTATATTAGTCTGTTTCAGCAGGCTTTTCAGCTATGTAGTATATAATTAATTAATGTTCGTGGAAAACTACTCACTTTTTATTCAACAGTATGAAAAAGTTCAACTACACAAACCTTGATACTACATAGCTATTCAAGTTGATGATATTTATATGGGCGATTTGAAAATATATGGAATACAACTACCCCTAAGGAAAACCTGAATGGGGTTACCATAGGTAGGCTACTTTTCTCAATATTTGACTGGTGTTTACAACTGTTTCTTTACATGCACTGTACATTTGTAGGGCGATCGATTCAGGATCTCGATTAAACAATTATATTAGCATAAAGTGCTCATTATTTGAAGATGATAAATTAAGGGAAAATAAAAAAGTGAAACAATATACAATACATTAATTTGGCGCAAAATACAAACTATCAGCAACAAACAGCTACAAAAACATATGCTGCGATCATAAAGTGATGGAATCTTAAGTTAATTTCGTACTACGCTATAAAATATGACTCATCAATGTTTGAAAAAATTATTAAAATTAGACTTTTTCTTCCATTATATCAACAGATAAAAGATAATTTTCAAGTTGAATGATTTAATACCATGATTTTCAAAGATTGCTGAAAACAGAGGTATGAAGCGATGAGCGGCCGGGGTACCATGATGATTAATTCATACGCTTGAAAACCGAAAATGATTTGTAAAACTAGGGATGGGAATTCCGATTCTGCGGATAATAAAAAAGATTTGAGAATTCGATTATCAGCGCTTTTTCATCATTCTAATCCTGACTTAAAACTTTAATCATCAAACAATTTAGCTCAAAGCTATGGAAAGATAATTTTACTGACGTCCTATGCAAACGCTTATTGAAAAATTATTTTTTTTTATTTTTTACTTAATCAACAAATTTTTGTCTATTCTTAATAAACATGGGTGAATGATTTTAAACACAATTCTTACATTCGGGTTTCAGTGTACGCATATTTCTAATTGTACTTTTATTGAAAGATTGTAATTATAAGTTAAGGTTTATTTTATTGCTAATATTCTTACATGAAGGATTCGAGTAACTTGAGGGGCTCAAGAACCTTATGATATTCGGTTTCCAATTCGGAATCGGGAAAAATATGGGATTTATCCCAGGTTTACCAGAATCATACCATTTTGTCAAATATTATTGGTCAAATTTTGCGCAATAGCCACGTTGGGTGATCATTTATCACAAAACAAAATAGGCTTCACATCCTTGCGTCAAGACGACATGGATTCTCCTCTTCAATCTGTGAGTGTACGCTCGTCACCACCCTCCTATCCAAACTCCGCACAGCCGGGCTATATCCTCGGTCGAACATGGCCGCCGCCGGTTCTCTTTCTTGTCATCCATTGTGAACAAATACACCGCGCGGACGTATTTTTGGCGCGCTTTACCGAAGAATGAGAGACGAGCTGAGAGGGTTTATTTTAGCCGCATTCAATGGCTGCGCTTGTCTTTGCGTCATTATTCATCGAACAACTTTCCTCGCAAATAGTTTTCACGAGGAGTAAAAAAAAATGCCCTGGAGCGGTTGAAAAAAATGAACGAGTCGGACGCTCCGTCGCTTAGTCGCTTAGTCGTTTCCTAGTTGACCCAATGTGAATTTATCCATTAATTCCCAGTGGCAGCTTGAGTTGCCAAAACTGTCAATTGTTTTCAGAGACTCATTCCGACTCTGCAGTTAATCGTTACTCCTTCCTTTTTCAGTTTTTAGGAACTTTCCCTTATCTATGTAATTTAGTGGCATGTGAAATTTACGCTATGAAAGTGTTCAACAGTTGAACCTTGTACTGTAGGACTAATACTGCAGTAAAATTACCGCAATTCGTAAGAATTTGAATACATATTTAAAGTAGAAGTAGGAGGTAACACGGTAACTGCCCAGTGATAACTTAGGCTGCCAGCAAAAAAGACATTGATCTACTTACATTACATTCTTTAACTATTTTTGCATGAGTTAGTTACCCCAAAGTAGAGACATATTGAATCTGGACGAAAGTAGTCAAAATTATTTTGTCTCTTGGCATTAACGGGTTCACTTCGCTCAAACTGAAAATTTAAAAAAAAAACAGTATACTATCAGCTAATTAGTAGGTTTTTGGACAGTCCTAACCCAACGTCCGATTTTTTTGAAACTCTCGTTTTCCTCCTTTAGATGCCCCGCTATTAGATCCCTCTTAAATTCCTCATATCTTCTATCTCTTCTATTTCATCCAAAATTCCTATCCTCTACCTTCCTCTTCCACGTTTCCCCAGCGTTCTCTCATCTATTATCCTCTTCAACATGCCGTCTCTTCTAAAACCTTCCTCCATCCATCCCTTCTGCCTTCTCCGAACCTCCACCACTAGCTTCCTCTCCTCTCCAACCATATCCAATACCTCCTCGTTCGTCTTCCTCGGGAACAAACTCACCCTCTCCTTCCTTCTCCAAACCCACATCTCAAACGCCTCAATTCTACGCACATCCTACCTTCGTAATGACCAAGTTTCCGACCCATACAGCGTCACGCTCCATATTAGAGTTTTCGGCAGCCTTTTCTTTACGTCTCTTCTCAGACCCCCTCATCGATTCCCTTCTCTTTGAAACTGCTTCTTTAGCCACGGCAATTCTACATCTGATGTCCCTACCACTAAACCCATTCTCCTCCACAATACTACCCATATACGTAAATTGCTCGACCTGCTTTATTTTGTGCCCTCCCACCCTTATATTCAGCCCCACCTTCTTACTTATAGAAAATCTCATGATATAACTAGAGTGGATCAAAACACGGAGAGGAGGTAAAGTTGGCCCACTCGTCTACTTACGTCTCCCGTTGAGAAAAGCGTCCTTAACCATTATTTCACGCATTATTTCCTGCGGATTACCTTGAGACAGGTCCACACCGAACATTAGAACATAAAATTTCGACGGCTAAACCTCCCCAAGGTAACCTTTGGATAAGCATACACGGACGGAGTAGTTTCGCACACGATTATTCCAGCAATAGGTTAACTGAGGTCCGAATGAATGGTTAAGGAATGTAGTGTAGCATTAAATTGCGCAGAAACCTGGAATATGAGAAAATAGGACGAGAATAGGCTGCAGTATTTGCGATATGGGTGGGTAGGTCTATGGAGAAAGTGTGGTGAACGGAAAGGAAGACAAAAGTTGAAGTACTTCATAAAGAGGGTGGGGAGAGGAAACTTCTGGAGGAGATTAGGAAGAGGTGGTTAGAGCAGATAATGAGGGGCAAAGGGATGCTAAAGGCCGCGACAGAGGGGAGAATAGTCGGGGAAGAGGAAAAAAAGGATAGGCTTTATCAACAGGATGAAGAGACGCTGAAACGTAAGCTTAAATGAAGAAAGAACTCGTGCAAGGAAAATGGAGCTTGCTCCTGTAAAAATCTAGAGGATTTAAACTCTTTTCCGTTTACACCTACCGAAACAGGTGGGTTACTTCAGTAACAACAATATCTCTCCACGAATTGTGTTTTCTATATCTACCACCTCGGCGAGCTGTTTAGAATCCCTGACAGAGATCCGGACGATCAGCACTTGTCTCAAAATAAAAATTTACGACGTCACATAAATTCCGCATGACACTAACCGGTAATCGCGGGCTCATTATCGAGGAGTTTGGGGGCATTTTGTTAAAGCCATCGTCTCCCACTCCAAATAAAAGTATTCACCGTCACGACTTTCCGGTCGTCGACTAATTTAACTTAACGGCTTCGCCGTCGTGGTTGCGGGCGGGCCGCGAATGTCTATTCGTGGGCCGCCCGCCCGCCACGGAGAAGAAGCGTCTGGGAATATTGTGGACTCCACCCATTAAAAAGGCGTCCCTCAATTCCATCGACTGTCACGCGGGATGATTCATCCCGTCTACCCACGAGTGAGTCTTTATGAGTTCCTTCGCACCCTGGGGGCCAATACCTCCCGAGCACGGGTTCCCACAGTGAGGGGTGGAGACCATCCCGATAATTAGACTTCAGCGCTTGGGTCGGGGTGATAAATTTCTCAACCTCATTTACAGAGGATTAGACGTTGAAAAATGCTTCTTCCATCTTTTGTGAGGTTTTTTTCGGTAATCAATTTACAAATAAACTGGTTAAACTCGGGACTAACAATGGTAAATAGACGCGAGACAATTTCCGAGGAAATGATTAGTTGCTTGATAGAGCTAACTCCAAATTTTAGGCTAAATATAATTTTTCATGAATCGGATGCTTTTATTATACAACGGACTGAAGGAGATTTGTTGGGGAATATTTTTCCTAAAAATTTAAAGTTCAGAGGATCATGGACTTCTAATATTACCGCATAAAGCAAAGGTAATAGCTATCATCAGGAAATACGGAGTAAGAAAAAATTGTTATAAATGACTAAATCCTAGAGAAAGTGGCCAGATTTAATTATCTTGGATGTGAAATATCCCCCATAATAGACCAAAATGTCCGAGTAAAACTTATAGTTTAAGCTTAAATATAATAAATAAATAAATAAAATTAAAACAATTTCAAACACATCTGTCGGACAAGTCATAAAACACTTAAAAATAAAACAAAATAGACACTAAATTGTAGTTTTACAAAACGATGGCAGTTCCGGGTATACCGCACGGTAGCGATAATTGCGTTCTTTCAAAGAGAGACAGAAATAAAATCACATCAGTTGAAATAAAAATCTTAAGAACAGTTGGAGATTGCACATTACAAGGTCGGATACGAAATGAAATTGTAATACAAAATGCAAATATTTTTAATTTTGAAGAAAAATAACAGAATATGGAGTCAAATGATGTTTCCATTTGGAAAAATACATCAGAAGTATCTTCACAGAATTTCCGTGGAACATAAGCCTAGTGGTATTCGCAAAATTGGTCGACCAAAGCTAAGATGGTTTCAGGAACAGGCTACTCAGTTTAACCCATCAATTGAAAATGGTGATGCTGATTAGTTGCTTTTGAGTGTGCGTGTATCGAAAGACAAGGAACTTTCAGCTGGAAGAATTATATTGTTTTGCAACACTAAATTCTTCTTTATTAATATGCAGCGATTTTCGGATGTAAATTCTATTCGCGATGTACAAAAAATTGTGCTCACATCCACAAAAGTCTGTAAAATGTACTCCAATGATCGTGGTTACTAGTCGTATATTTTTATGCCTCTGTTTTACCACCAATATTAATGTTACAAAAATGACAACTATGTGGTATTACCTATTCATATTGTTCTTATTTCACGGTTTTTGACATTATATTATAACTAGGGTGATCTAAGGGTTAGGTTTAGATGGAAGAGAGAAAATCTTCTAGCCTTTAACAGGAGCAAATCCATAGTTATTTACTGATACAATTTCTTTCTTCGGCTCGAGGTAGGTCCTACCTCCCTTCATCCCATCCATATCTATCCTCTTACTTCACCCTTCCCCACTTACCCAACATTCTCTCTTCTCTCACGGCTCCCTCCCGCATAGCATCACTTTGCCCCTCATCACCTACTCCAACCACATACTCTGACTCCTCCAAATATCATCCAGATGTTTCTTCTCTTCATCCACAATAAGAAGCACTAACTCGTTTGTATTCCTTTCTGTCCACCGCACCTCCTCCATTCTCCTCCACACCCACATCTCTAGTGCCAGCAATCTATTCTCATCTTCTTTCCCCAGTGACCACATCTCTTCACTATACAATGCTAAACTCCATGTTTGACTCTCTACCAGTCTTGTATTTACATTCATACACTAAGTTCCCGTCATTAATCCTATACATTTTATGAGCTATTTATTTATTTCTAACGCTATCCTCCCAATATATTTACAAATTTGTCCATTTTCTTCCAAAGCACCACCCAATGATAGCGGCCATGCAACAACTTTTATCGAAATTCAAAATTCGGCATACGACAAAATGTAGCCCGTCCAACCCAAGGAACAGGAAAAAAAAATTTTTTTTCGGTGGGATGACTTTTAGCGGTGTCGCCGGGGCAGTTTTTGGCGAGAGTAGGTAATCCGGAACGCACTCCCGATTTTTACGCTATTTCGGCCTGTAAATGACGTGATGCCGGCATTTTTTTTTCAGTCTAACAGTCATGTCAGCAATTAATGAGGTAAGTCACAGAGGTCGGGAGGTCGTGTGGTTTTGCCATAACTGGTCTAAAAATGCAAAGAAACATGAAAAAGGTGAAAATTGCTTCATTAATGACTAACCTTGTAGTTTGCCACACTCGTATGGGCACGACAGTACTAACGACAGTACCAGTAGAAACGATAAATTAAGAGAGATATTTTGCCGAACGGATAGGTATGGGAATTCGTTTTTCCCCCGAACAATAAGGGACTTCAATAAATGCTAGGCGTAATTTCATTAGAGCGTTTCCTTTTTATCTTTAAGCGGCTGGTGTCCTAACACCCCCCGCCACACGCCTATTGAGGCGGCTTGCGGGGTAATATGTAGATGTAGATGTAGATGTACGACAAAGGGTTACTGTGCTCGAAATTGTGCACCTTCAAAACAATACAAGTTGAAAATCCCCAAGAAATGACTGTACGAGTTGTCTGAAAATTATCACACATCCTTGTCGGACCCTGTATATAAATGATCTTCCTTACCACTTCATTCACCTGATGTTGCTGTTTTGCTACGACACCATGTTTGCGAACAATGACTTAGCTAATGAAAATCCCAGTGTAATAAATTCACCTTTCGTCCTTCGACGAAATATTTCCATAAAGTCACGCTGGAGACTGTCAACCATGTCCTGATTATACTCTGGGTCTGTCAATAGGTAATTCAACAGCATGTAATCACTAAGTCACTAATCCAATTCACTGCTTTTTTGCTAAGCACAGGCGATTGCGGATTCAATTTTAGTTCGCAATGAAGAGCATAATAGAGTTATTTCCTAGAACACCGCTTCAACTTGCTTTTCCTTTTCAACTGATTTTAGGATTTAGAGGAAGATTCTAAGCTGAGTTTCTCACGAGTTACTTTTCCGGAAGCTATGCTGACTGTTGTAGAAGACGCTTCGTATATCCAGGAAGTCCATTACATTACTAACGCATATATACTCGTGAATATTGCTTGAAAACGACGATAAAGACATCTGTCTGTAATTTCCTGGGTCGTGGAGCGCTTTGGGAGACACGGCGCAACACACTGATTTTTATAATCATAGCTATGCCATCCATTGACTCGCACTATGGAATATACAGGGTGATTACAAAAGAAAGAGTCGGTTTCAAAGATCTGTATTTTTCAAATGTTACGAGCTACAGAGCTGCGCGACCTCTTTAAATGACCGGTACATTCTCTAGTTTTGTAGATAAAAATAACATTACAAATGTTCGATATGTCCTCATTGAGTAACCAGAACAATATGAAGTCGATATTCAAATTCCTCCCACACTCTGTGAAGTATGTCAGCAGTCACTGTCTTCACAGCCAAAGATATGCGTGCTTTCAATTCCTCGAGCTGTAAGTAGGGATTGATTAAGATTGGCTTTTTCCTCTACTGGAAGCATATTCCGATGATTTTGTGTTTCAGCAAGACGGGGCTTCCCCCCCCCCCCCCCCTCATTGGCACCTCTCAGTCCGTTCTCATCTTAATGAGACGTACCCACAAAGATGGATTGGTCGATTTGCAAGGCAAGACCTCGCCCTTCATCTGTGGCCTCCGAGGTCACCTGATCTCACACTATGTGATTTTTGTGGGGATATGTCAAGTCTTTGTGCCGTCATTGCCTACTAACAGCGAGGAATTGAAAGCAAGCATAACATTGGCTGTGAATACAGTAACTGCTGACATGCTTCACAGAGTGTGAGAGGAATTTGAATATCGGCTTGATATTTTTCGGGTTACTCAATGAGGACATATTGAACATTTGTAATGCTATTTTTATCAACAAAACTAGAAAATATACCGGTCATTTTAAGAGGTCGCGCAGCTCGATACTTTGTACCATTTGAAAAATACAGATCTTTGAAACCGACGCATTCTTTTGTAATCACCCTGTATATTGTTCAAAAGCATGGTATAAGGTTTCTTTTCCACAAGTTAGAATAATTTTTATTCTGGATAACTTTGAAGTGGAGGTGCGTACCTTATTTTATCCCAAAGATTCTAATCCATAATAAATTACTCTTTTTGGGATCAGTAGCTGATTCAGTTTGTAGTTGTTTTGACTGACTCTTCCATTACACTTACTATTTAATGAGTACACGCAATAACTATTCGTCAGAGGGTCGTTCCCCCTGTCTGCAAACTGTAGACAGTGAAGGGCGATATGACTAGCAAACGTTAAACATAAGTACTACTACTTCTAAATTACACTGTTTGGTGTCTTTAGCTTTCTAATAGGGGTTATAACGGTATATTTCTCTTGTAGTGTTGCTCGTGTCACATTTAATGTGTTGCGTAAAGCTGACTCCTTTTTCTTACGTTCAGATACATTTGCAATTTCTTCTTATGTCGTCTGAGCATTGGTTAGAAAGACGAGTATTTATTCAGCTGAGGAAGTATATTTGAGCCCATACCTTCATTTCGTACTGTTGTTCCTAATCATTACTCAGGCGCACTGGAACATTATTGGGAGGGAAAAACATTGCTACATTCATATTTGAAAGGCGGAAGGACAATAATGCAAAATGGTTGCATTACAGATGACTTGTTCTAAAAAAATAACTGAATTAGCCGTTCAAGTTTTCCCGGTGGTAGAAGACCTATCCTTCTTACTGATGGACCACGGTTTCTCATTCAAATCACTGACACAGACATCAATTGATTACATTCTTTTGTAGCTGCTTATAACGGAACATATTGACGACACAATTCGTTGCGACTGCAGACTTAAGGCGACTGAATTGGTAATCGTGGGTTTTAATATTTGTTTAAGTAAGTCGAAAACAAATTTCATTTAACACCACATTTTTAAGGGTGGAACTCACCATACAGTCAGTAATGGAAATGATTAAAGAATTACATTTTAAATTTTTTCCTAAATTGAAGCCTGTGACGACTAAAGTTTTCGGCGCGGTATTTGTAATTTAGACAAATTTAGATTGAAATTGTATTTGTCGAATACTGAACTCGGCGTGACACATTGATATTTGTTAACAACAATTATATTAATAAGAACTGTATTGCATTGCGTTTAGAAGAAAATCTGTACATATGTAATCGAATTATTACGAAATATATGCCATGTTCCATAAGGCTACGTGTCAAAATAGCATTGCATTGTCAACAAACCAAATCGGTATGATACAATTGTTTTCACTTTTATCGATAGAAATCACAAATGAGAACACGTATCTTAAATTTAACGCAAATCTGTACCTAAACAAATACCGCTCCCACTAGCTTAAGGAATGCTAAAGACACTAGCAACTAAAGGGTACCATTATGCTATTCTGGCTTTCAGAGCGTTCCGCTCAAAATCTGAAATATCTCGACGTTTGGAATCTTGCTATCTCCTCCTGCAAGCCATACATTCGTTCACCCGACAAAGGGGGTCATATGTGTGCATCCTTTTATGTCTGCGTCCGTTTATGCAATTAATAGTGTGTAGAAGATCGCCAGAGGGCATTTGAAGTGAGTTCAAGGTCTGCTAGGCCGCTATTTTACGATGCGTTGTTTTACGCTTCGCTGTAAAAAACGTCCTGTCCCATGATAAACAGCACTCTGCATGAGTTCGTAGTGACAGAATGGTAACCGAATTCCGCGTCGAAATTTTTACCCCGTGACTCTGAGGCCTGGTTTTGTAATCTCTCATTAATAATTATGATAATTCTTAATTGTTCAGTGGCAACCAACCTTAGAAAAAATACAGAGTATTATGTTAATCATATCACAGTCGAAAGTAAGACAAAAGAAAAAATAATTATTTTAGGTTAACAAGTAATATTGTGGATTCCATATGAGTTGGCACGATTTATAACATTCCCCATTATTTAGATTCAGCATTTAATTTTTTAAAGTTAGTTTCAGCCAGTTTACTCGACTATAAATTATTTTTGAAAGTATTCTGGCTCAAATTCTAACATATGGAGCTGAAACTTGGACCACAGGTACAAAGGTACGAGCAGATGAAAAGAGAGTCCTGAGAATGATCACCGGAAATACTGGAAGACAAAATCAGAAATAAGAAAATAAGAGAAACAGTAGGAGTTTGTCCAGTTTTACAAAAGATTGACAGGCCTCAGCTGGACATCTTGAGGGGATTGATGGAGACAGAATTGCCGGAATAAGATGGGAATGGACACCGCATTGTATTAGACCAAGAGGACAACCTAGGAAGAGATGGAGTGAAGCTGTTGAAGAGACCTTGGAGAGGTACTTATAACATGCCGAGATTGGACGTTCTCCGAAGGGATCTGATACTGCTGGACAGGAAAGAATGAAGGAAGAGGCTGGCCCGACTGACAGGTAAGAATCTCTTACTGGGAGCAGATGCAGATATGCAGAAAACCGAATAGCATTCTCCCATCGATAGTGCTCATCTCAACAAACCAAAATTCTATTCTAATATACAAAACCCGAACTCTCAGTAAATATAAATTCAGGAAAACTCTACGTTATTTTGCGGTTAACATTAACCACACATTGTAAAACGGATTTTTATTTTTTAAGACATGGTGGCTGAGAACAGTTCTTAGGTTTACTAGGCGCATCAAGTCATCTGGTGGTAATTCCTAGTTTTGGATGGGATGACCGGGTTTAGTAACCAGTCTTTTGTATGAGATATGAACATCACTTCACATATCTAAAATATCAGACAAAGATCACCGTGACTTTCGCTCATTTTCTTGTAGAATTAGCACGACTTTCATCTTAAAGAGAGATTCCTAACGTGGGACTCAACATTTCAGATGTTCCCTGCGTTTCGATCAAAGGTCAAATGTATTAATGCATGACTCCACACGGCATAACCACACCTCACGCCCGTGGATTTAGAATTCACAAAAGCAATTTCCACGACCAGGTACATATATTCATTCTTTTGGTCTTCCAGCTCTATGCGTTTCAACATTCATGCTACATAGCTGTTTGACTCTATTTTGTGACGGGAATTAATTATTATTGGCATATGACCATGGATGGAATATTTTAAAAAATAAACCTATTATACCTCCAACTTCGAATTCAAGGGGTTGAGGATCGTTTGCCACTTATCCCAGAGAAATCGTTTAGCATTATCACAATGAAGTTATTGCTCTCCTAAAATGCTATTTTAGTACCAATTATGATACATATGACTAACGGCTCAATGCAAATTCATGGAAGCAACTCATCTTTCCCCCTCAGATTTCAACTAATACTTACTTTCCTTTGAATCGTACGAATAAGGTTTAGATCATATTGTATCCTAAATATTTTGTCTGAAGTCCTGAAAGATACGCACTTCATACGCTTCCAATACCGATAATCGATTCCATTCACTCTAATGCTCCTCCCTTTCATGAACCACGGCACCTTCCACTCACCCCCAGTTCCCACAGTCGCGTCACCGTCTTTATGCAGGGCAGCGAGCCGGCGCAAGCACTCTTTAGTGCTCTTCGCGATCACAAATGCAGTCTCCCTGCGAAGCTACCGGAAAAAGTTGTTGGGTAGAATAAAAACACCTTTATTTTTCAGAACTAAAGGAGAAATCATAACATTGAATTTTCCACTAACTATCATACAGCTAATGACAGGGACCTTGTCTATGAATGTAAAGAAAAAGCTGGCGAAGAGTTTTATTTTACATGGAGTGTGACGTAGCATGGCGCAGAAAATTGGACTCTTAGAAAAGAGGAAGAGAATAAACCGCAGGAGTTTCGGATGAAGGTGTGAACGAGAATGGAGGAAGTGCGATGGACGGAAAGGAAGACAAACGAGGAAGTCTCGGCATGGTGGATGAGTAGAGAGTTGCCGGAGGAGATTAGGAGAAGGCAGAGTAGGTGATTGTAACGGGAAATGAGGGGCGAAGGAATGCTGAATGCCGCGATAGGAGGATGGTGAGTAAGCGGGGAAGGGGAAGAAAGAGAATTAGGGTTATGGATGGGACGAAGAGAGATACTGCTCATGCTGAGATGAAGAATGTAATTGTGTGCTGAGGTAGGGGCCTGCGTGCGTAAAAGTCTAGAAGATTTTCATAGCATTTTATCCAAATGTACTCAAACCGATAGGTGATCCTAACAATTATGATAATAATCGGTTCCCGATCAAAGTAATAGTAATACATAATACCATTGATTAGGGATATTTGGGGAGAGATGGAGAGAAAACCGGCGTCGGATTTAGCCAATTCGTAATTGCATGGGCTTATCTAAGAATCGCAATAAAACTATCCGAACTATCCGATAGGTAAGTGGGTTTCCGCGGTTATAAAGAGCAGTGATGCAATACGTAATCGTGTTAGTAATAACGTGTTCGTGCAAGGAATAGGGGCATGCGCCAGTATAAGGCTAGAAGATCTCTCTTCCATCTACATCTACCTAAACCCCTTCAGTCCATTATTTTCGTTCAGCATACATTTTTTCGCTCACTGAAAATGAAAATGGAGGGATTCAAGGCAAACATAAGAATCAGAACAGGAAATAACATAGTAATAATTAGGGAAAATGCTAAACAACCGATTATGCTTAAGATCAGAGATAAATGAGTTCTCAAATGAGGTAATTATTTATTAAAACTGAGTATAATTAGATACCTTACATGCCATACATTTCTTTCTTCCGGCCATCTAGCATGCTTTCATGGTTACTCTACATGAGCATTGTTTATACACGAATTAAAATAAACACCACCGTATTCGTTCGCCGGCATACGCAGATGTCTCTCATGATGTACTGCCAAATAGTGGGATAACTCAGTAGAGCACCGGATGGGTAGATGAGAGGTAGTAATTTCATTATTCTCGAACGGGACTCTCTTTGTGTAGCGAAACTTAAATTCTGAGAAAGGAAAGTTAAGCGTTAACGCGCCAAAAATCCTCGTGACCTACCGCGATAGTATTACTAGATGTGAGTTTTAAAACTGACTATGCGTCTCCAAATTCGCATCATGCGAATGAAAAAAACTCTGTTTTAGGATATTCTGAACTTCTATGACTAACACTGCCACTGGTTACCACAATAGCTAATGGTTTAACTGGCGCATGTGACCATTTTGAGGAGCCACGCGCACGGACCTTATGCACGACGCTTAAGTAATGAGAATATACCATAAAAGATCATATGGCTTGACCGAGATACGGACCTGTACCTTCTAATTGCCAGTAAGGTGCTTTAGCCAGTTACTTTACCAAGTTATCTTTCTGTAGCTCAAATTTACAAGAGAGTTTATGTAAACTAGACGTCCTTACCTATATAAAACGCATGGCTACGCCTCCTGTGCTACGGGGTAGAGTGAAGGCGTGAGCAACATGCCCGGGTTCGATTCCAAGTCGACTCACATGACTTTTTGCGGAGAATGCAAGGTCCAAGCAGACCACTCACTCGTTGACGTTTCATCACTACGATGAGCCCTCTTTATGATAATTGTGAGGCGAATTCTTGCTTAGCCAGCAAATTAAACTCCATAAATTCTCATAGAAGGCTTCACGATGCTCAACAAACAGTAGCACGTCGCCCGATCGTGGTAAAATAAGCAACAGTATTGCTAAAAATCGAAACTTGTCCAACAGAATGGAGAAAAAAATTTTGAAAAACCTTCCCGCAACGCCGGGCCGATAACTTTTTTTGCGACAAAAGATTTAGAACAGCTGCACGTACCATGATGTCACGTATAGCCGAATTCTGTAAACGCCTCGTCTGAGAAGTCACGTTTGGCATAAAAGGGTGTTTTCCTAAATTTTAAAAGACACCTTTTTCGCATGTAACGATTACCCGCCTCTTCAATGAGGGTACGTAACTTACAGACGGCACCAATACGTTTCCATTTCCCTGTTATGCACCAAAATATAGGGAAGGGAAATAGTCTTATATAAACTCCAAGACATGAGGTTTGCGTTGCATATCTATGTATTTTATTTCCAAAATAGAGGTTAAAACCAATAAGTATATACATAATTTTCGTCACAATACTGATATTAGAGACAAGAAATATACAACTATTAAATCTTTTACATCTAAAATATGCAACGAAAACCCATAATAGGTTATAAATACGCTTGTACTCCCACCAATATGTTATTAATACATTAGCTGAAAAGGCAAATCACAAGGTATCTTCTTCAAGCAGCTTACGAAATCTTGCAATTCTATTTTGAGTTTTGAATTCATTTACGCATTATTGTCAGCCGACGGGAAATTTGTCTGCCTCAGTTCTCATTAAAAGGAAATAATACGACCAGGACTGTGAAGAATAAAACAAGGAAATTGACAAGGAAAAAGATGGCCAGAAGGTGATCTGAATTACTTAAGTTTATTACGCGACAGTTTTATAAGCGTTACGAAACACACAAGGTGAGAGGAAAACTGTACTGAGAATTAATAAAGAAAAGGAAACACCCTGAGGTAGTTAAACAGAGCTTAATAGCATATCGTACAATATGTTATTCATCAATTGGTGGGGATAGGTTCAGTGTCGTAGCGAGACCTGGGGTTCTAACCCGAGGGCTCTGACTCGAATACCGGCAGAGATTTTTCTGAGAAATCCGGAGAATTGAAAAAATTACGCGAAATTTTCAGAGGAATCGAATACTAAGAGGAGAGCACTTTAGAAGTAATACTACCTTCGTATGTTTGAGGAGCACTTTCGATTTGTTGTCGCCTTTCGTTAAAAGGAGGCTAATTCTAAAAACTAACAAACCCACACTTACTGAACGGCACAAATGACCACAGTAGTCGATCATCTCCCGTAATAACCAATCAGCCTTAACTATGAAAAGCAAAAAGTTTCATGATATTGTTCGAACGCATAATTTTTACAGTACATTGGAATTCTGGTCGAAGGGAAATTTTAAATTTTTAGCGATTTCACAGTTTTAAAACAGTAGGTTAAAACATACTTTTAAATCCCACTCATCAATTTGCATAGTCTTTGCAATCAATAGGAGCCAAATAAGTATTTTATGGCGTTTACTGCATGGTTACAATAAGCCTTACTGCCATTGACCATGCTTTCGCCGATAAAGTTCTTACATCGAAATTGGATATTTTCCGGATAGCCATCCCACATAGGTAATCTTTCTCTTCTCCATTCCTGCACCAAAACAACGACATTTTTCCGAGGATGAACTCGTAATTATAAATCTCTGTTGTGCATTATTCATTATCCATTTAAAGTTAACTCTGCGATTTTGAAAATTAGTTTATATTTGATGCTCTCAAGAGTGTACTACGTCATTATTGGAAAGCTTGCTGATGGAATCATGCTTTCAAGTTACTTCCAACTTAGCCAGAATTATTTTTAGTTTTATATTCCGAAGGATAGTCCATTTTGCAAGAACACGGAAGCAAGAAGAAATAACACTAAATCATTTTGATATCACCATGTTGCTAAAAGTAGGTACGAAAAGTACCTGTGTGTACTACTGTTGAGTCCGGTACTAATTTCAGCAAAATACAAGAAAAAACATCTGAGCAAGAACCACTGCCGAGGGACTACCAGGTGCTTTCCCCTGGACATAATTTGTGGCACTTATAAAAAAATTAAAGGTTATTGCATAAATAGTCCTCAGGTAAGCTCCCTTTGATGCAGCTCTAAGCCGTTACTTTACAAAACAAAAATTATCATTCATCTCAGTCTCGTGAGTTTTGGATGCAAACATTTCTCCGCATCCAACTGGGGAATAACTAAAGAGCGTAAGAAATTACACTAATTTGAATACTTCAACGGGACGACGAAAAACTCACCGTTTCTCTTGCACCGTGCATGGCATTAGAATATGAGCGATGCCGTGTCTCTGAAATGAAATGTATTCATCGCGTAACCACGAGGCTCCAAGCTCGCACTGAGGTCAAGGTAGTTATAAGAAAGCACGAGAAGACAGTGAAGGATGGGCATGCGCTCTTTGTGCAGGATCGGTTACCCAAGAGGCACAGCTGGGTTCAACGCTACGGTAACTCACGGTTCATTTCAATGCTTATATTATTCGCAAATGAATAAAGCTAGACGTAAGGTTAAGAGAAAACGTGCTTAATAAGGCAAGTACCTAGCAAGCGGAGAATTCAGCTGCGATGAACACAGCTGTCAAGAGGCCAAATGAAACCGTGAAAATCGACTGTAACTTTACAGATTCACAATCGTAAAATGATTTGTAATCGACGCTAGTTAAAGATAATATACTTGAGATGACTTTATATGGAATGCGATAGTGCATTTTTACATCAATTTGAAACCCAACTAGTCTGAAAAAATAAATTAATGATTAAAAAAGCTTTATTTTGCGTTTCTAATCAACTACATCCTCATCATGATGCCTATTTTTTTATTTTTCTAACTATAAGCGAACCCAATTGGGCGGGATTTACTTTTTTAATAAGGAAAATATCAGCAGAAAATTAAATAAGAACACAAATAAAGAGGGCATAACTACTGAGAAAATGGAAAAGGAAGTTTTATAAATTGTGCAGCAA
This sequence comes from Pyrrhosoma nymphula, assembly GCA_963573305.1. Classification (NCBI taxonomy): domain Eukaryota; kingdom Metazoa; phylum Arthropoda; class Insecta; order Odonata; family Coenagrionidae; genus Pyrrhosoma; species Pyrrhosoma nymphula. The sequence continues at coordinate 111,034,153 of OY754330.1, read as the reverse complement.
CTCATTCAGACAAGCGATCGACACAAATTCGTTATGGATATATATATATATATATATATATATATATATATATATATATATATATATATATATATATATATATCCATATATATATATATATATATATATATACTATCATATATATATATATATATATATATATATATATATATATATATATATATATGAGCAATTAGAGGAGACGAAGTTGAACGAGAGAAACAATAGAAACTGAAATATAAAAAAACAAGAACGGATGACATGAGAGCAAAATAAAACTATGCAGTCAAGTGAAGAACAATAAGAGGGTAGAGAAGATTGTAAACTTTTTGGAGAGGCACATTGTAAAATATTTGTCATTAAAATCACATTATTTGCGTCTAAATGTGCAGTAAAGCAGATGGAGTTGGTTTATTCAGTCGGTTCGTTTTTAAGTCAAAAAATGAAAATGTCACACATGCAACACACTTCAAAAACGTGTAGTTTGACGAAGGAAGCTGCCAAAGTGTTATCGATTGTATGTAATATTCCTTTTAATCATTTATTCGTAACTGCAAAGTAACTGAATCGATAAAAATATTTATGTAACGCAGACATGGCACAAATTGTGATAATTGCCACCTTCCCTGATTCTAAGTTCGGGAAATACTAGTTTAGGAGAAAATGAGGAAGAGAGAACATTGACATAACATTCAGGCGAACTTCAGCTTCCTCAAGCGGGCTCATTAAAAAGGCAACTTGGCTTCGAATACTTCGAATATTTTATTTAAGCTTGTCTTTACGGGCACTTACTCCCCTTTTCTAATCTATTCCCGTGGTATAGTAAACATTTAAAACTTCACTAAAAGGATAGAAAAATTGATAAATTATGAATAAGCATTTCCATAATGGCAAAATCCACAATTTTGATAGTCCAGTACTTAATTTAATGCATAACATTGTACAAAAAAAAATGTTGGCCAACTATAAAATCACTCTGGTGGTCTACTTGGCTACACTATCATTGAACGTTGAACAAACACAGGCTTCAACCAGAATCACAAGTAAGCGATTCTGGGAACAAAATATATTTTGTCGCTATCGATTTCGTGTTTACGTCTCCTAAATATACAACCTCATCACGTGTCAATTATCCTTGAAGGCTAATTTTGTTCCGAGTTCTTTTGTGAAGCGTTGATTTTGATCGTGGACTCTGTCCCTATGCCCTCATTCTCACCAAGCTTCCTGCCACTGGCGCACTTAAAAGTTCTGCGTTGCTAGCCAGTCAAGCCAGAGCAGAAAGTGGGGTCCATACTTGGGTATTTCATTCACAAAGACAAAAGTAAACAAGGAAAATATTTAAAACGGATCTCAAGGTTTTCAATGAGAATTCAGTTTAAATCAAGATACACGTGGATATCGGCGGGTACATATATCTACCTTATATTATTGCAGATATATCTTACCTACCAGCTCATTGATGCCACATGGCATAGTTCGTTCTTTCAATGTAAATTTACATAACTTTCACTGATACCATCAGGCAGGACGGCTTTACCCTTCAGTCCCTTGAGAAGGCGCTTGGCGACAGTGCACTTTTAAAAAATCTTCCAGCATAATCAGTGATCAGTTTTCCGTCATATTCCGTCAAGGAGGAGTGTATTACAACTGACGGAACTTAGCGGGACTATCAACGCCAATTGTTTACCATCTTTGCAAGCGAGTCGTAAACAGTTGAAAAGTGACTGTTTATTTTCATATTTAAAAACATAATATAAATAATCCGCTAACAATACTGACAAATAGTGCTTTAAAAAGGTTAAATATGTTTCATTGTACAGTTAAAAATTAATATGGACTATCTGGAAATGAAATTTAGAAAATATTGAAAAGAAACTTTCCTCTGATTGGCTGCCGGTAACGTAGCGTGAAGGAAATGTTAGACATACTGTATTCGTTCATTGACCGTTGACGATACCATCAACGCCCGAGCATCGTCACATGTTCCATTATATTACAATCCCCAAGCTCCAGGAACGCTACCGTCCGTCTCCATCACGTCAGGAAACGTCGATCGTAATCCCGCCCTAACTCCATTTCCATCCATTTAACGGAAATTCCACGCGCCCAAGATCCGCAGGAATATTATTCGGTGTCGTTCACGGGAACTACATCAATGTCAAGATTAGATTTTGCCGAAAGACATCCGGCAATGATCCTCCGTTGACTCGGTGCCGATTAACTGAATTCCGAAAACACATTGCTAAAATAGGTGCCAAATTTACTTAAGCTTCGCTTGTTGTCTTCATCTTTTACACGAGCAATAGTGGTCTATGGCAGCGATACCCAATTACTTTTCAATAAAATTTGACGAAATCTTTGTGATACGAATCTAACAATTAGAATTGAGTGAAACTTTATGTTTACGATGACGTCCCTAATCATGCCATGTAGAACTATTTGTTTCGGCATTCGGTAAAATATCGTTTCTCTATTTCAACGTTAGCAATATCGAAGGATATTAGAGAGGTTATTTTTTTCGAATTCTGTGGCCAAAACTAGGGGGAGTATTACATGTCCTTGCGTCTAATAAGCCGAAAAATATGGTACGTGCAGTGAGACCACTGTTGCAAAGCCACATCCCGTAGTACATCTTTTATTGGAGTTGAGTGCACCAGTTTTCAATAAAACATCAAAGGCACGTTATTGAGGGGTTAAAAATAAAAGTAACGCGAGCCTAGTTGGTTTATTGGCCATCATTTACTCTATGTACTGTCTGAAAATCTCTGACTCGGAGAGTAAAATAACCACTTAAGTTGTGAATAGCCCTCCCAAAAGCTAATAGCAGCTGCGTAGTGAAAGGTTTGGGGACTGTAAGGGTTGATATCATCTTTGAAGGAACGACACCGCCTATCTCACAATAGAGAAGACATTCAAGAGATACACAAAACTGCATCCTTTGAGCTAATTTCTGGAAAGCTGAGTTGTTTCAGAGCCGTATAGCGCTACTATCAGTTGAAAATTTAGCTGAACTAGATTTAAAACTTTGCACGAGCTCCTGATGCTTCCATAGAAACTAAAACCTAATTTTCCCAAAAAATGTCAGAGAGGCGGTATTGTTCCTTCAACGACGAAAAAAAAACAACTACTGCTAGTGAATGAACATGAGAGGAGTGTTTTTGTTTTGTTTTGACAACCCTGGCGGGCACCACCACCACCAATTTAGGACTGGAGATGAATGCGCATTTCCTCATATGTCCAGCGTGCAATGCGCTTACCACTATAACCATTTAAAAATTTCATTGGTAATGACTTGTTCACTTCCTGTCCTCACCTTCATCTCAGTCCCTTCATTTACCATTTCAATAAATTCCATGAGGTAGCGTTTTATGCATCCATCTGCCACCAGCTTATACGATATCTGTACGCAGGGACAGACTACGATGCTGTTTTGAAGCATAGCTAGGCACTTTTCATGCGCTATGGGTCATTAGCATTTATGGGTACACAATCCCTATGAGGATGATGATTATATTCACAAAGAATGTGAATGTCAACTGGTACACCCCTTCTGAATCTCAATTAAATCGGGTGTAACGCAATAGTAAGTAGTAATTGAACTATTTTTCATTCAAATACATACACTAGTGCGTTTTTGGCGCTCTCTTCAAACAAATTTGCATTTTTACAGTTTAAAAACCCAAAAATCATCACCATTTGGTTTCCTACTAATTCAATCATAGCTGTTTGAATTGCTTCTACCTTTATAGCTCTCCCGATCGATCATCGCAAAAATCTACCTCATATAACTATGTAATAGACCTCTACTAATAGAATGGTAGGCGTTTGAATAGTCCTTATCATGAAGTCCCCATTTTGCCATCATAAAACTTTCCTAAACATAACTAACTATTTAATGGACCGCCATCAAGTTTCTTTCAAACTTTTCTTAACACAAATTATTCCCTACATTTAAGATGGAAGACTGCCAACACTATATCCTCAAAATCAAGTCGAAGAAGGCATTTTTAATGTTTCATAGGGTCGACACACAAGAGTCGACTCCGAGAGACTTTTTTACTTTCCAATTGTTTCGTGTCCCTGGGAGTCACCGACCAGAGTCGACCCAAAGCGACTCTTCGGAAAAAGAGAGTTCGCAATTGCTTTCAGATGAAAAGACCGAGAACGCGGCTATTCGGAAACTTCAGTGAAGATTAATAATTCGTGGACATTACTATAAAAATTAATGAGAGAATTGCCTTGTAATGCCTAACACAAGTCCATGTCTTCTGAAGTATTACTGACGTCTAACGCATTATTACAGGGCTTATAGTGCTCTGTGATAATGCTTAACATTTTGGCGATCATTGCATATATATGGCAAAAAACTAAGGCACCAACCTTTAATTCTGCGCATCGACTCTTCCACATTAATGTGCTTTCCTTTTACCCGAAGTGAGAGTTGACACAAGTTGTCCCAAAGCAACGCTTGAGTCGCTGGGAATCACTTTATTGGAAAGCACCCATAAAAGACAAAACTAACAAATACACAAGTATGACCAGTTGTATATTGGTTAAATTAGTATGACCAGCAGAACAGCTGTTGCGCTGACAGTAAGGACTGATCTTGTAAAGATAAAACGTGTCATTTGTTATTCATCGATCCGCATTGAGGTGCAATACGGACTTTCTCACGATGCGACGCGAGAAATACCACACCAAGCGGCATTCAGCAGTACAATATTCACCTGTCTCGTTTGAAAGTCCAAGGAGATGGCCGCCGACACAAAACCCCAGGACGCAATCGGCATGACCAAAGCTTCATTCTCCTCTGAATGCATTACGGGAACAATGAATACTGTATGAGGGTGCCGACCTTCGCTTATCTGAGACGTAAAACGAGTGAAAAACACACGCATTTTGTCAAGGAGAATCGAAAGCTGACACTTTCAAGACATGATCTTCGATGTGATTCCTCCGTAAAATGACTAAAATGTCCGAAATTCCACAGAGGAAAACTCATTCGTCTTAACTGGGACTCGAAACCGGATCCCTCGATATCGCACCGAGTGACTTCGCCAGTTAAGCTATAGCTACTTAAAGCACTCAGCGCGATACCGAGGAAAACGGGGTCATGTCCCGGTCAAGGGGAATGATTTTTCCTCCTTGGAATTTTCGCAATTGTGTGCACTTGCAGGTAACTCCGTAAAGGTAATAACGTGGCTGGTCCCCGTATCCTCAAAAAGTTGACTAAAATATCGTTTTATTCAGTTTGGCTAACTATATAAAAACGTGTCCTCTTGTTTTATATGAACAGCCAAATACCACCTTTCAACGCTATTTCTTTCGCCAATCGAACTTGAAATCACATAGCGATAAATTCGAGGGAGAGTGAAACATTAGGGGAAATAATATTTTTTATTTATTATCAATGCAATTCAAGCCGAAAAAATCTCTAAGCCGCCGAATCCATGTTCTCAGTGAAATTAAGAGAAATATAAGAATAGAGAAGGAGGAAAGAAAGAATCGCTGAAAAATCCTCGGACTACTAAAAACGGGGAAAGGCGATTATAGACACGGGAGGAATGATGCCCTCCACAAAAATGAAAAAAGCGAAAATATGTCAGATGAGATTCGGAAAAAGTGAATAGAGTGCCTCGGCCACATAATGAGGATGGACAACAGTGGGCTCCAAAACGAATTTTTAATCATGCTCATGAGAGTACTCTCCAGGTACATGAGAGTATGCTCTAGGTTTGCATAGAAGTCTTTCATCATGTATTTCTGGTTCCAGGGATAAAGAAGACAAAGAAGCGGAAAATAAAAAACAAAAATGAATGAGTTGGGTTATTTTACGTGGTCCTTAGACAGCCAAAGATTAGAGAAGAAGAAGACAAATGCAATCACAGCGCAAAACTGTTTACAAGAAGCAAAGTTTACATGGGAATAGAATGCCTATAAAATTAAGGCACCAATTCATATTAGTTTTCGAGTTTTTTGATCTGATAATTATCTAATAACTAACTATAGGCACTGAAGTCTAAACCAATTCTCAGAAAAAAATACCACCTAATATCGATGAAAATGTCTTTCTACTCTACTCTAAAATACAGGATATTTTTGAAAAATATCGAAAATTGATCACACATCAAACCACATTCTATATCAAGGTCAATGTAGCAGGCTTGGGTAGCCTCTGCACCATGTGACGGGTATTTCTAATTATTCTTATCCCAGTTTGCCTAGGTTTTCATTGGTATGATTTCATTTAGGACTAAAACCCTCCTATCTACCGGGGCCAAACATCATTAAAATCACAAACAAACTTTGTTACAAACCCACTCCTTCCTTGCAGTTTACTTACTACCACCGACCTTACTCCCGCTCCCCCCCCCCCTTCCCCACGTAACTTAGTCTTCTCCCCGACCCGTCCTCATTCCAACCAACCGTCAATTCCTGGCTTCCCCTCATTTCTCCATGTTCCCCCCTTCTTTATTATATAAGGCTAGCAATAGCAATATTTTCTTCTGTTTTTTCTTGTAAATGACGCTTTAGTCGTCGAAACCGCTCGACAACAATAAAATAATTAGTGGAGTTTTGTACCGTGCTTATGTAACAATGAATTCAATGTTTAATTTATTTATCCTTCAGCTTACACAACTTTTTAAATAAATATATCCGTATTTTTTTCTAAACAAAAAACCGCGGGTGCTGCATCATTTCAGAAGTTTGCAGCCCTAAAATATTTTAATATTGGCTGTCACACCTCAGTCACAATTGCCTAAACACACACATTTGCTCCTAATTTTCAAAAATGTCCACTCTTCACCCCCCATGAATACTCAACATGAACCCCCCTCCCCCGAAACTAAATCATGGCTACGTCACTGCCTACAATCGTTGACACATGATATCATGACGTGGAATTCGGAAAATTTCATTTATTACCTACCCTAGGAAGAAGAAAAAATATCGTATAATTCCTTAGAATGAAGTGATATTATTGGAAAAATGCAGAAAAACAGAAATCTGTGCAGCGAATTGCGGATTCCATCGGCGGCTCACGTGGCCTGCAAAACCAGTACAGGAGAACATAATGACACGCGCGCCGCGTTGTCTCAGTCAGTTGTTTCCCGACGCAATAATCCACCCGCAGCGCTGATCGAACAACGTAATAGTGAAAGGTGAACGTAATAATCCACGTGCGTCTACTCAACCCGGCTCCTGCACCTGGTTAATATTTATGACGTCCATTAGCATTGCATGCGACCGATCGGGGACGCTTAAAAGCGGTAGTTGCATATTCCAGGAGTCGTGGCCATTACCACGAACCGTGATCGGAGTGGAAAATCGCACAATGTTTACCCGAAGGTCCGTGTTTTTGTGGCAGAATGAAAGAACGTCCTGAGCAAGAGCGATGCGAGGGTGACTTGGTCGTGCACATGCTTGGGTGAGTGAGGATGGTGTTGTCACGAATGCGGTAGGAATTTCTTTTAATGATAATCGATGCGGCTGCTGAGGAGATGCCAATCATTTATCGGCTGAAATGCCTTTTCTTTGATGGGCTCATTGATACTAGTCTAGATTCTCCTGCATGAAAAATTTAGCCATCAACCACAACCTTTAGGCAGCATGCAGAGTGTTTTAGGACGACTCAGCATAATATCTGGAGGTGATAGGGAATGTAGTTTTAAGCATTTTTTGTCCTGTTTACACTGGGCAGGGGTCGCTCAGGGGTAGCGCGTTCGAATCTCAATATGAGGGCCGCAGGTTTGAGACAAAGTGGTGGCCAATATTTTCCTGATTTTGGAAAAATATATTGATGGACAAAATGTGGAACGAGACAGCAAAAATTTTCTACACCCTTCATGGTACCCAAACTCCCCGGCTCCACTACTGAGAGGCAGCAGCCTCAGCAGAGGTCAATGACGGAGCAGGTCCAGAAGATAGGTCCGGTATCAACTGCCACAGCTTTGGGCGAGTGAAATATACGGAATTTGTGGATGGCACCGGGAAATCACCACATTAGTCTCCCTAGAAGATGTAGTCTTGCATTCACCAATATATAACGTGATGGCATTCATCCCGGTAAAATATTCCGGTTAAATTAGTCCCCCAATCAGGTTGGGGACTCCTGGGAGGGGAACGTCAGTCAGAGTGGACAAATGAACATGGGGTCGCAACTCCTTACATTAGGAGCTTTGGCAACGAAAACATTTTATCCAGCACATTTTGCAGTTCCATGAACACGCCAAACTTGAAAATAAGTCACCACATGCATGAGTGATGACACTAAAAGAAAGCTACTTACATATCTTATGCATCACTGATACAAGTTGCAGATATCTTCAATCGCTATATGTCACTATCATCCACATTTAAATAAATTAAAACAGCAAAATGTACTAGTTAAAATGTTTGCAATTTCATAGCGTTACGTAAGAAAGGGTTGTGTTGCGTTAATAAGTGGTTATGAACTCATGTCATTTGAAAAAAATTTACTTGAAATCACATCCACTGTGACAAAGACTATAAGTTAGATACATATGATTTTCTAATGATCCTTCAGCTGCTAGCTGCACAAATCCCTGTTGAATCTCCACATTGATAAACAACACACCTTGGTTGCAGCAAGTTCCAAACCTAAGTAAAAAAACAATCTTTCTGTGAAACATACTGATCTAAAAGCTCGCTCACAGAGTTGGAGGGGGATGATGAAAGCCATGACAAGATTTATTTCACTATTGTTATAGTTAGAGTAACGTTCAAGGCAGGCTTGGATTGATATGGAAGAGCTTCAGTCTGTTCTTTTTTAAACGCATGGACCTATATGTATACACTATCGCATTGATCAAATCGATATATTCTCTTCATCTCACCGAGAAATCCTATTTGTTTTTCCATTTTATCCTAAATCCTCCCATCTACGTTTGCCATTTTCTAGCCCTCACCCCTCCTTTCCAGCTCCACCCACGCAAAATCTGTTGTGAATGATAAAAACTTTCTCTTGTTATCCACCACGAATAAATATCGGAGGAAGAGACTAAACTCACCCTAGCATCACCATAGCGACTCGACACTATGCTCACTTACTTGACCAGAAATTCATTAAAGCTAACGATCACCCAACTGCCAATGGCGCCTACACACAATTGGGGCAAAAAAAGGACAAGCATCTCTGGCAATGGATGAGGATATAAGGAAAATATGGATGCCCAGTAGAGGACAATTGTAAGTCCAGATAGATATGTTAACAACCACTGGAAAGTCTCACTTTAAACGTAATTCTATCGCACGATCAATTATTTAATATCGTCAATCTCAATATACGTCAAATACAGATATCAAATCATCGAACAAACCACAACCACACAGATTTTTTAAACCGATTTTCACCTTTTAATATACTAAACTTTATTATATGCTGCTGACGGAAAAGTAAATCTTGACTTTCAAAAAGACATCCCAGTCAAAGGTAATTAAAGGGCCGTCATTTGAGGCCAGTGCATAAACGGTCCGATCGGGAGTCCAGCTGGCATCATACTTCACCCGTATAGCCCGTTTCACACGATACTTGATCCAGCACAAGGATACTCGCTGGCATGATAGATTTCAAGTATCGTGTGATATAGAACCAGCATGCTGGCTACAAGCATGATAGCTATTATACTCGCTGGGCTACTTGATTCGTAATTGATGCGGTACTAGTTAGCTACTAGCTCCCAGTAAGACCTAATAGCCGTCGACCAATCACGTTAGCTTTTACAGTCGCAGTGCGATCTTCACTTTTTTTTAATCGGCGCCTCACTTTTATCGCGGGTGTTGCGCACTCTTTGGCGGAGAAAATGTGCGGTGAAAATGTCGCGACAATCCCTGCTATTACTGCAGCAGCCAAAAGTCTCCTTCTTCCATGGAAATTTTCCATTTTCTTTTAACAGTAAGCGACAGTACCGCTTCATCGCAAGCACAAGTTCAATGATCGTGTGAAACCTTCTATCACGGTTTCTATCATACTGGGTTCCGTCCTCAATATCAAGTACCAGCTAGCATACTAGGTCTTGTGCTGGATCAAGCATCTTGTGAAACGGGTTTAAGATTCGAATTCCGCCTCAGGCTAGGGAGTAGCGTGGAGAGCGGCCATTACTGGATCATTACTGCGGTTATCAAATAGCCTCAGCCATCGAGAAACCTAAATTACGAGTAAATGCCGCTATGTAAAGGCCACATGAAAGGTAGAGTGATATATAATTCACATTGGACGGAAGAAATAACAATATCACCGGTCACGTGATCTCTCCTCAGTCAGCAACCGGCAATTCGATTGCGCCGGAATACACGACGAGCGAGCACATCTACATAATACCCTGGAAGTCACCTCAAGGATGTGTGGCAGAGGTTGAGTTCTTACCAATATGCACTACACTATATACTACTAAAGTTAATAAAACAAAGACTGTTCATGCATTAGCAAAATTCCTGCAATTACCGGTCAGGATGTGAAATCTCACCAACTTTCACTACACTTTAAGTATGCTATAGAAACTATGAGTAGTGATGCATGTTATAACCACATCAACGCACAGAGACAAAAAAAATACCCATGAAACTCATTTGAACGCTTAAAATCTGGTGGCTGAATTAATATCATTGCTTTAGTCAGCATTGATATTAACTCAGCCACCAAAATTTAAGCGCTCAAATGAGTTTCCTCCAGAAGGCCCTCGCCCACCTCTGCAATTTATTTTATTATTATTATCAATGCTTTATATATTGCATTGAAAATGTTGCAAATTAATGAAAAAATTGTGATTTTTTTAAATACTTCACGCCCAGTGGTATAAAAATAGTGTCACCTTAACTTCAGCAATATTTGTGGCGGGAATTGTAACCCACAAGTCGGATCGGTAGGCGAATAAAAGCACAACCTCCCATCCTCAATGTTTGAGTTTCGACCACGGGAAGATAACATCTTAATTCATCTGACGACGTCTACAAGGTAACTTGCATTCCCAATCAAGAATGTGAAGCAGGTAGTGAATTTTATCAAAATCATACACAACGTATCATTCGGTGATAATTTTAGGCATTATTTAGTTGGTGATGTATAATAATGGGTTAAGATAATCTATATATGTGTAGAGACTTTAGAACTGTGAGTATTAAAGCCTGAATCCGAGAAGTATTGTCAGTAATGTATATCCCGAGATGTATGAGTGCAGTGTCCATTCTGCACGAGTAGAATTATGGCTAGCAGTTCCGTAGTAGAATTATGGCTAGCAGCCATATTACATTCGAAGTCCCTTTCACTTATGTAACTTAATTTAACATACAAGTAAACTCAGTAAAATAGCTAAACACAGTATTAAAATGTGTTTAAATTTTAGAGCAAGCATATTGTGGAAACACCTCCCGCCTCACATCATTGAGCTGGCTTGCAGGGTACTGCGTAGACTGACTAGACGTAATGCTTAGCAAAGTAAATAGAGCTTTACACAGAGACACAGCTAAATAGTGAGTTAAATTGACTAGTAAATTTAGTACTGAGGGTAAGTCCGAATAGCTATTTGAATGCAACAGGAAATGAACTTCTATGCTAGCACTTTGGTCATTAAGGTTACCTAACGTGAGACGAGGTGGAATAATTTTGGCGACATAGAACTCGAGAACACGCGTGGGTTCTCTAAGAGGACTCCAAATGTTCAAATTTTCAACTCAAGGTCCAAATATTTTGGCATAGGATTAAAATTCTCTTTGCATTCAATTTCCTTTTAGGATTTACTTTCAATGTAAAGAGATGCAGCTATTTATTACCCACGATACCTGCTGGACAACCAAACCATCCAACCATAATAGCAGCCATAAAAAGGGATTTCAGATTCATCCTTTCGGTGGAATAATTATTTGACCAAATGTGTTAACTTAATTGGACTGTATGATGTAGATATGAGTTTAAGGTCGTGAAATAAACAAATTATCAACTTACATCACAAAAAAATTTATCCCTGGGGGGACTCGAACCCCCAATCCCCGGTTTAGGACACCGATGCCTTATCCATTAGGTCACAGGGGCTTATTGCTCAATTAAGGGAAAGATACGATATTGATATATGATTTTTATTTTCATGATTTCTCATAGGTGAAGCTTCTCGGGTTTCCCTTCTTGTAAATGCTTCAGTAGCCGACAGTCCGAATGTTTCGTTCCTTCCTAATCTTTACGGCGAAGATCCTGACGACGGCAGATTCTGCCTTCGAAACGTCGGTAACTGTCGCTTTTACCAGGTGGGGAACCCGAGACGACTTACGTATACATTGTCTCAAGAAAAAATCAGGAATCGTATCACAGACCTTTTGGCTTGCTGGGCCAATGCGCAGACCACTACGTTACCCAGGCTTCCTAAATTGCTTCCTTTATTGTACAGCATTTTAAAACACATTTTAAACAATAAAATTAAGCTTTAGGTTACCCCAAAGATAAATTTACAATAAAAACAATAAATGGAAGCTTTAGGGAACCCCAAATACCTGTGTGGGGTTAGCCAAAAGTTACCGTGCAAAAATAGAAAAGTAACAAAAAAGAATATATGTATCAAGTTGACATCAGTGTTACACAACACAATATCACTATTTACAATGCTTTTTCTGGTTAAAGAAACAATTTCATGATAACTATTGAAAATTATTTCTATATCATCCAATTTGAAGAGCAATATTTTGACTTGTCTTAAAAAAAACATAACCTATTTTTCCATTTTTACATGCTGTGGAAGTAGGTTAAAAATCTTTGGTGCTAAATAAACAAAACGTCTCTAGAATGTGGTAACATATGGCCTAGGGGGCAAAACATTGGATTGAATACGCGGAAATTTAGCGGAATTACGCGGAAAAAATCACGCGGAAATTTTGGAGAATGCAAGGGAACTAGACGTTATGCCGTTGCGGTCCATCAAAGATGGCAACGCAAGGAGAAGCAAGCCAAAGGTCTGTGGTTCCGTTTCCGTTCCACGCCGATTTTTTCTCACTGCACTGTCTACATATTTCATCGCCGTATTTTCGGCAGATTTGAATATCTTCATATCCGAAACGTCTTTACAAAAATCATTCTCACGGAGAACACCATATCCAACGTCACAAAATTACGTGGAATTAATGGACCTGGTTTTAGTGTTACATATCTTCAGATTTTTCCTGGTAGAAACGGTCAAGTCAGTCGGGAGAGATGCCGCAAGAAGAATATTTTATAAAATTCTGAACGGATTTCCTACCGATTCGTATGGTTGTTCAACACCGACAATTTGAAGGATGACTGACATAGTCTATTCGAACTGAATATCCATGCGATGGAAAGAGAAACCCGAGAATGCTCCATCCAATACATTCGCCGGGAAAACCTGAGGTCTTTCATGATATCAATCATCAGACAATAACGATATTTATGTTCGAGGTGGGATTTGAATTCGCAACTTTTTGGTTTTTAGCGCCGTGCGTCACCAGGCTGGCTCAAACAAGGCTCGGCGGTTCTCTGGACGATAAATGAATAGATTAGACATAATTAAGGGTATAATTCAAAATAAAACAACAAAACACTCGGGAGTCTACGGGCACAAGCAATAGATTCTTTCAGCCGTAATGACTAATCAATGATCTGATCAATTTCTGGGATCTTAAGGTATAACGTGGTTATAACCCTGGTATCTCGATTCCGACTTCGTATTTTTCAAATTTCTCCGGAATACCATAGGAGACGGACTACCGCAAGAGAAGAGAAACTATTTCAAAAGCCGTCTGTCTCTCCGTAGTAAATAACGATAAGCGCTTACAAACATAAACTCATCCCAAGGTTGAGATTGCTACGCAAGGTCCGGGGGCATGCGATAATAGTTACCGACGCGTCATGTGGAACAGCATAAAATGTCACAAGTGACTAAATTGCATTCGTATTTGCTCAAATTGAAAACATAGTACTCTTACACAAGGCAGAAAGCGTATTTCGCTGGCATTTAAACGTGAGAATACTGGCAGGTCAAAAAGTATTTGAGTATAAGAAATTATAGTAATATAAATGTAAAAGCGATCATATACTTTGATGTAAAACATTTAGTCTGTGGTTAAAGATTTAATCATATTGAGACGACTTCGGCCACCTACACTGCCATGAGAGATTTCTCCCATATTGAGCTCATGGACTAGAAAACCAGTGAATAGGGCAGAAGAGCGTTAAGCGATGACATAAGAGGAAAATGCACAGAATGTATGTTAATCTCAATCCAGTTAAGTAAGTAAGTAATAGGTAAACAAGCGCTCCTCTATTCGCGAACGACGTCATTAGTGGTTCGAGCGTAACTTATTGAAATACTTCCTTTCTGCGAACAGATTAGATCCATATTCGTTTATAAATCTCACACATACGTCGGGTGCAAAATTCGAAACGAATAGAAAGTATGGCATGTATGAGAACACTTATGCTAATTGATGTTCCAGCTGGAGATGTATACCGAAAAAAATCTAATGGCTCGGAGAGGCATGATTGATGATACGTGAAAAGAGAGGAAGAGAAAAGAGGAGCGCAAGCCGTTAAATGGAGAAGCGACATGAACAGAAAAACAATTACACCCATCGTACCAATACCGAGATGCATTCCAAATAACTGATAATCCGAAATATTCGTGCGTTTCTAGGAGAAATTTCCACCTAGAATAAGGTTACCATAAGTCCCGAAAAATCGGTATTTTCCTGAATTTTGGTATATAAAAATGCGTGTTCTGGGAATGATAATTATTATTCAGAATTCATTTCAACTCAAAATGTGTTATTATGTAGATTAAGAGTGTGATAAGTATAGCTTACTTTGTATTTGAATGTACACATTATTAACATCTAAATTAAGACAAGTACTCCATTAACATGAAGTTATGACGCATTGGTGCCCAGAGTTATTACCTCACCCTTACGCAGTCCTAAGAAACACAGATGTGTAAGGCAACTGCGTGAATTGCAATTTTTTTACTAAAGCCAAAGAAGCAAACAAGTAACGAAAGATTTACCTTTTTATCGGAATGGATGTAAAATAACAATAAAATACGCAGTTTCCATGAGATCTGTGAACCGTTCTGTCTTTTTCATTCTACGATCAAGCCTTAAAAATTTTAAATAAAGTTTCAAATATTAAACGTGACCTATATAGTGGCAACATGAGTAGAAGTCAACAACATTCCATTGCGCCATTATATGTTTTAAATAAAGATTTAAAAAATCCTCACAGCACCAAAAACAAACTTTAGACCAGCGTTTGGCGCCAAAAAAAGGCGAAAATGGCTCACGAGGCCATATTTAATATACCGTCCAATCACAGACGGGAACGGAAAGACCTAAAATCGAAGATCAAAAGACGTGTGATAAGATGGGAAATCCGAAAATTTCAGTAATGGCCATCATGTAATAAATTCGCCCAAGTAAAACAAAAAGCACTCGTGCAGACTGGTTCAACCTCATTAATGCTGGGCATTAAAATAGCATCATAAAAGACGCTTCCGATAGTGAAAACATTGTCACGCATTGAAACCACCAGACTTATAATGCAAGCCGAAATCTAGAATTTAGCTACAGCTTATGCGAACAAGCTGAATACTATATGCTGATCTCAAAATGAAATTAAAAACGGATCGAGGGAGAGCCCAAGTGCTATAATTTCGGTGGTTCTAAATTTTTCCCATGAAATCTTGACTAATATACCTTGACCAACGAAGAGAATATTTACTAAACTAAATCTAGAAGTATTTAAAATGAGGTTTAAACATGAAAATCAGAAAAATCGTTGAAAATTATCACGCATTTTTATTAAGACCAAACTAATACATAATATTAGGTACCTAGCAAGTATCAGTGTGCTAGGGTGGAAGCTAACTGATGTGAGATGTAGATCAAGTGTAAGATTCTTCTATGGTAAGCGAGAATCTCATTAATTTTTAAAAAGGAAAAATGGATAAATTAAAAGAATATTTAGGATTCAATGCAGTTAATTAAAAGGCCATTATTTTCTAAAATTACAATTAATGTAAGGAAAGAACAGAAAGTTAAATTATTTCTTTATTTTCAACTTATTTCCTTAAACTCAGCATTTTTATTTCAATCCCACTTAGAGTTGATGAAGTGTAGAAAACAAATGTTTGGAATACTTATCATAACGAACTCCGCTTGTAAAATTATTTTCCATTCAAAACACCATCCCTCTGGACCCAGATCCCTCGATACCCTCGATTATCCACCAATTGATTAGAGGACTCGCAGCGAAATCGGGGAATCTAAGGTACAAAATGATGAAGTAAATAGTAGAGCAAAAGACGGGAGTGCCATATAAAAGCCCAAGACTGAATGAAATAACTAGATAAAAAGAGCATGACATATTGAAGCACAACGAATTCACAATAAATAAAAAAGGGTAAAATAGAGGGTAAAGTTTCACGAGGAACGCTAAGCGACCGATGCATGGGCCAAGTTAATTGGGCAAATTAGGAAGGGCAAATTAGGGCAGCACTATCAGGGTAAAAGAGGATTAGTATTAAATATGAATGAATGGAGGGTTGCAGCGAACCAATCTTCTGATTGAACAACTGATGGGGATGATGGGCTCATATCCCAGTTCAGTTAGATGGTTTGTTTTCACCGTAAATTTATCTAAATCGTGGTCTCCACAGCGGGTGGTTCCCTAAAAGTTTAATGAGGTAAACTATCTTTAAGTTTTTGCAGTGTCATACTCTTTGCTTGAATAATTGACCTTAAATTAAACTAGAATTTTTTTGATTTGACATCAATGTTTTTGGTGAGTTTTTTGAAAGCCTTGGTGAGTGATTGAACTTCATCGTAAATCTAATCGCAACAAATATCTATATTTTCAAACATGAGGCGCAAAAACTTAATACGACCACTGGAGATAAAATGTTAACTATTCCATAAGATATAGTACTCACAGCTATTCCTGCAGTACTCTGAAACATTAACTAGTTGAGGCTCCAGATTAAAAAAAAAAACTCAATGCTTTCTAAAATTTACGGCAGATTTTTCTTGGGATCTTTTTTATTAAAGGATGAGCAGTTATAGGTCGGAGAGTATGAAACGGTTTACTTCATCGCCGTTGCTTTCTAGTAGTTATGCTGGAGAAAAGAAGGCAAAGGTGCCATGGAATAGGCTAGATGTAGCAAAAAAAAAGTATGAGCTGATAAAGTTGGATAATTTTGCTAATGCTCAAGTGCCAAGTGGCTAGTCAGCCAAGGGATTTCAGTCTATGCACGACGCATTAGAAATTCAATGCGACAAACAAGGATTGAAGATTTATTAAAGGGGCCGCTCACCGTTAGGTTCGGCGCCTCGTACATTCCTCTCGGGCGCCTGGCGCCTCTTTCCAACCCTCTCCCGCGCCATTCCGTCGGTTGCCGAGAGATCACCAGCTATCGCCGGCACTCCATCTCATCACACTCGATCCTCACGTCAATAAACAGTATAAAATATGCCCGACGAAGAACAAAGCACATCCAGGACCAATTGCGTAGGTAGGTATAGCACACGCAGAATAAATATCCTCGGGGACTCGAAAGCAGGTGGGACGAAACGATTCACACTCGGACACGAGTAATACACTCCGCGAGAGGTCGAATCGCGACTGGCACTCACTAGCATACTTTTCCTACTGCCGCGTCAGATGGAGCAACGCAACGCGGATGGGGTCAAAGGACGCATGCGCAGTGGATGGAGAGGTCTCGACCAATCGAAGCAACTCCCGCCCTCTTTTAGTCACGGGAGCACGAGGCCGGCCGACGTATCTCCCCTCTTCGTCCACCTCCCAATCCCCCCCTTTAACTCCCACCCCGCTTCGCAGACTCCGGACCCTTTCGTTATTCCGTATCCCCTCTCTCTCCATATCCCGCACACCGCCATAAGTCAAACCACTCAACCATTTCTCTCCCCTCTTCACTAACGCAAACATACATCACTACGCGATAAGCAGGCGAACACCACCCCCTCCTCCCCAAACCCTCCCTCATACTCCTCACCCACCCAGGTCGTTTCCCTCGTTCGAAACATTTTACTACCATTTCTACTGCGCGTCCACGACGCACGGCACCCTGGCCGAGGCTCGTTCGGAGGAAGGGTGTGCAATGGGTCAGGCTTTCGAAGCGATATCTCCTACAGAAAATAGCAAAGGAGTGTCTAGAAACGTCACCGAGGACGATTATTCCACAAAACAAGTAAACATCGTTTGATCCATTGTGGACAACCTTTACCATTTGTAAATGGTTTCATGGCATAGGTACTGCAAACATTTTTTCAGCAATAATTTCTTAGATTTCACTAACTTCTTGACCGAATTTCAATTTTAAACAAAGGTAAATGAATGCAAAAACTTGATGGACGGAGTTAAAAATTCAAAGTTTCTAATACATAAAAATTTTTATTGATGCGTCGTCAAAATTTATTTTCCGGGAACACTGCTTAACAAATTATATGCTTAAAAAATAAAATTTCTACGAATTCATTCACACTTAACTGTTGTTATTTCAGTAAAAGATATTTTTAAAACAGAATATGTCACCAATAAAAGCAAAAGCAAATAAGAAGAGACGAATACTTAAATGATTTCGACTGTTTTGATAGGGTAAGAACATAGAAATAAAAATATCCTCTGACAAAAAGAGTTATAAATAAATTTCTTTCACGTTAACTCACTGCATGCATTCTCGTTGCATTCTGATTGGGAAATTTCAAATATTCTGTAATTAAAATGAATCAAGTCCCTAAATGGTTAACCCCCATCTACTACACAAGTCCGCTTGGACTTTGAACCTCGGACAACACGCACGTGTTTACGAGATTTTAACACTCCCCGTCGATGATCACCCGGATGACCGAAAATGCATGCATAGGAGTTTTAATTCCTCTGCTTTTTTGGACAATTTTTATTAATCTTTAATTTAAATTTATATGTCAATGCTCTCTTCTTGAATAAAAACAATATACGCTTCATATTAGGGAACGTAACAAGAATGCAAAAACATGAGGATGAATCGTGACTCCTCCTACTGGTTTTCGGCAGTCATTCGCCAAATTACGGTATGCATACAGATTTTGCAGCATTTTTAGCCATCTTACCAATGGATGGTCCTTTACACCCCATAGATACCGAGGCTTTTTCTCAGCCGACTACTCAACCGTTGAGTAAACTCGCTTATTTCGCGAGTAATTTCCTTACCTAGGAGTCGAGCCACCATACGCAACACGGTGAACGCAATCGGTAGCTGTAAGCTATCCCCGAAAACGATAGAAATTATGACGAGGGACGATAAAATGATATCTTTTAAAGGGATAAATGGTGAGATAAGAGGAGAATGGAGTGGAGAGCTTTAGAAAACAATTCTACAGTTTGATGACTGCCGATGATGATTTCAAATATCGTGCCGACTTAAAAAGTTATTTCGCTAGGAATTCAGAAATGCAAGCTGTATCTGTAAATTAAAGATAAATTCAAATTGTCAATGAAAGCAATAGGAATCTTTACTCTTATGCATGCCTTTCGGTCATCCAAGTGACCATCGGCAGCCCTGGAGAGTTAAAACCTCGTAAACACGATTGCGATGGTCACCTGGATGACCGAAATTCATGCATAGAAGTCAAAATTCCCATTGCTTTAATTGAAAAAAAATTGGATACATTTTTAACTTAAATTAACTTTGAAATTGCTCTCTTCTTGAATTAAGCTGTATCTGATTTTCTTTTTCTTTCAGTTAGAATTCAAAAACATATTATTTACACGCTAAAAGTAGCTCATATTCTTTTATTTGTTCATAACATAACAAGCGCAATTTCCACAGTCTTTTCTTTTAAATAGAGGAATAGTTTAGACAAGAGAGCATAATTAAGGAATCGATCTTATTGTTTTGGAACCGCAGACGTTTTTAAAGACTGAAGTGAACTGTCGGAGTGAAAAACAAAACACAGGAATAACTAGGTGCTTGCTCACTCAATGGGAAATGGTTCTCAAAATATAAAATTGACCTTCTTCATCCACTTTTTCCTCGCTATTTAAACCTCATGAAAAAGCATTAAAATGAAAGCTCGGATAACAGTTTCAATTGTACAAAGCAGTTTACAGTGGACATCATTCAATTGTTTATCTTCTCTACATTGGTGTGGGCACTCAAATGATTCTGTATATCGGCAACAGGAAGTGCTCTTTTTGTCCATAGTTGCTGATCCACAACGGGGAATAATTAATTTTTTTTAAATTTGGAATGAATTCTTATCCACCAACAACTGATGAGAAGTAGCCCTGACAAAGTCCCGCCAATCAATCACAATACCCATTGCACAAAGAGCGACCAAGAAGATTAGCGTAGAATTAATTCTTAAGACATCTTCAAAATTATGAAAAACCTAATGTATTACTGATAACAGTTTTTTTCGAGATCATAAAGACTAAATGACAGGATGTTTATAGCAGAAGTGGCATTCTTTCGACGCACAAAAAGTAGTGGTTATCCGAAATGGCTAAGTTGAGAATATTCAATAATATCGGAATGAAAGGCAATAGAACCGTGAAGGAGGTTTTTCTTGGGGGACGTAGATCAAAGGAAATTTTTCTTACCAGCAAGATGTCTTTAAAATAATAGCACACTTCTCAGGACAAGGCATTCTAGCGTATAAGATGAATATCCATTCTGTATGCATAATAATTATAGCTATAATGAATAATTTATTCCCGTACTACCCTGCATTTTCTCAAACAAAAACTTTGGTTAATTAGTATTTTTCCTTTTTATCATTAAATAATGGAGTTTACAGAAACAAAATTAATTATGTTTAAAATATTTTTTTAATTTATTATAACTTTTTATTGTTCAGAATTCAGGACAATGGGCATTGGCAAATGAGCTGAGATGACTCCAGAGGCAGGCACCGAATTCGGCACAGTTGACAGAGGATTTATTTAGCATATATTTTTCGATGATGAAATAAAGATCATAAATTAGGAGCACATCTACCGGAAATATCTCAAAAGGAATCAAAATTTGGGGTCAACCACCTCAAACCTTAATAATTCCTTACTTCTATCCAAAATATTCTTGAGAACATTTCCAGTAGTTAAAGAGTAATAAATCCAGGCATGGACAACCTGATACCCATGGGTTAATAAGTGTGCCACAAGTACCATTCTTCACTAAGTCGAAATTAAGGGCGTACGAGGAATTCACTTGCAACGTTTTCCTTGCTCAAGCGTACTTTTTGAAAAGGAGTTCCCAGCCTCCGTTAGATTAGTTGGTTCTTTGGGGAGGCGACCGACAACTGAGATCATTGAAGACACGTGTGTAGTTTGGCAAGGGAAGGATTTCAAGAGGATTCGAGGAAGGGTGGAGGGAAGCCCAGAGTCTACTCTCAAGGAAAGGCGTCAAGGGGCCCACAGTTTTACGCCTATTTTCATGGTTGAGTCCTGCCCTCGAAGTGCTTCTCACATGAAGCAGGAAACGGGATTCCACATAAAAATCTCAACAACAGCCGGGAATCGAACTCTGTCCCTCAGGCTGGAGGGACAGCTCTTCAGCCAATGCATCAACCCCAACCCAAAGTGTAATTAGGGACGTGGTGGGAAAACCCCATGTGCTGCCGTTCACATCGAAATTCTAGCTGTCGATTCCCCCACGGGGCCTTCAAGAAAGATGCCAAAATTCGCCAGGACCGCAACGTCATCCCTCCGTTCCACACGCCACACATCTTTATCCTTGCTTCCATTAGACATCGCCTGTTCCCTTTCCCAGCCTCGACAAACCCTCCTCCATCCGGGCCGTTAGTCATACATCCTTCATCACAATGAATCACGGGGGCCATCGACAGCTTTGTCCACCCTCACTCGTTCCCTTCGCTATCTCAAAAGGTTCAGTAGCCTCACGAGGCTTTCATCAGCGGTCCCTGAGTGAATATATGACCAGATTAGATCACCCTTGGGGGGGTTTCCATTCCGCCATTGGGGGGGCAAGTAATAAGCATATTAATGATTTCACTATGAGCGATTATTTTTTCTGCGAAACAATGGACCATGATGACTGTAATTTCTAAAGCCAACATGTACAACAAAGAGACACTGCATGTAAAAATGTTTTGGAAAAATTCGGTAATAATCAAAAGTCCGATAATTGCATACCATTTTCATTGTATTTCTACTATGATTATTGGACAGAGAAAGTCAGCGAGGAATAACAACAAAATCTGAACAGTAATTCTTATCTTTAACTTCAAAAACTTTCTTACAATGACTCTTATCGTACACCACAAAATGGTTTGCACCATTACATGTTATCGTAAAACACCAACGTGTTCATACCAATGAATCTTACCGTAAAAAAACTCCTTGAACTAAAGAAAGAATTTTCAACCGTAAAATTTTGTTGTGAAACTCGAAAGAGTTTAAATCAATGAATGCGTCTTGTCGTTAAACTCCGAAGATTCATTCCAAACCGATGAATATTAATGCAACACCATCGTATCTGTCACATGGTCCCATAATTTAATTCATTTTGTCTAAGCTTTCAATATTAAACCTGACCAAAATATTCCTTTAGTAATAAGTTAGTTCCTTAAAAATGGAGAGTGATTAAAATGCACGTAAATTTAATGCGTACATCCCATGCCTTTCATCCTTCAGCTAAAGTGGCCCAGAAAAACCCTAATGAAAGTTTGCGCACACTTCCAACGAAATTCTCCATTGATATAAGGATCTCTTGAAACTAAAACTACGATTAGTTTATTCAACTGAATTTACTTCAAAGTACAACGAGAAGAACAACACAAAGTAGTCGAATCACAAGTCATAAATTAAGTACTTCAATGTATAAATTTAACCTTTCCGGGGATCATAATTAGGAAGATTTACTACCTGAGGAACACAGGCTGAACGTTAATGCATGTGGATTTTTTAAATTATCTGGTTTATCAAAATAAAGTGCTACGAGAAATGTCAAGTGTTCTTGAATTTATTAAATACTCATATAAATTAAATTTATTTAAAAACGAAATAAATTCGCTTTAATAGGCGATACACAAAGTTCCCAAACGAATTTCTCCTCTGGGAATTACATTTCATGAGCTTTATGCATCTACACGCCCATAAATCATGGGATTTACTCTAATCAAAAACTAAGAGAGTAAGATGAGAACATTATCAGTGAAATCGACAAAAAAACAGCGAAAAATGTCGCAGAGAAACTCAAGGATTAGCTCATTTATATTCTTACTTAGAAATTCTCATAATAAATTCCGCATTGCATGGACAAAAGTCTTTCATTTCCGCTCTAAAACTGGCTATGTAAGAAAAATATCGACTATTGATCACACTAATAGCCTTCAAACCACATTCAATTCGAAGGTCAATGAGTAGGCTAGGGTGAGCTCATTGAGCGCTGTGCCATATGACGAGAAAGTTTCGAATTTCGTTTACTAATAGTAAGAGAGCCATTTCCCTTCCCTGCAACACCTGCGAATTCCCAGAGAGATCTGATTCCCCGGGATTCACAAGATGTCCACAGAGGGGCTCTAACCCGGGACCCTATGGTTAGAGGTGGAACAATCTAACGCACTGGATATCACATCAGGCATTTGAATAGCAGAATATAATATCCATAGTGGTAATGGACATGATGGAGGGAAAAAAGTCCAGGCAATGAATTGATTTAGGATGAATTAAGAAGAAAGGAAATCGGTGAGAGATAATTTGAGTAACAACGCACATAAAACATTAGCCAAGACTTAATGTTGTTCCACCGTAAAATGCCAATTTATTCATATTCTGGCTAGTTATAGAAAAACGCATCCTTTGTTTTATCAGAGAAACAAAATTAAACCTTTTCAATCACATTTTTCGAAAATTGAACTTAAAACTGCATGGTTTTCAACACAAGAATCGGTGAAACAAAGGGGTAAATGGTGGGAATTTTTTCCAAGTATAAAATACCATTTTCAAAACTGTCAACAAGAAGCATATTCTCCCAGGGAATAGAATAGTAATCAAATTTAGTGATCTGACTATCTTATTTTTTAAGAAGGATGAAAACATGCAAGGTGACAAGAGTTGGCGGTAGTAGGAGATAATCAGTTCGATTAAAGCCTACCTTAACTGGCAGATTTTCTCTAATATTAATAATATTGGCGCAGCATTTATTCATCATGAGTAAGCTTCCTGCTTGAACCTCGGAGAATGTATGTACCCCGGACACTCTATTTAACTAGTAGTAGGTGTGTTAGGTGAAGTTAAGGGCTCCCCGCTTAATAGCACCAAGTGCATTCCAGCCTGCGTGGCACAGGCGGAATCACTTGCAGCGCGCATACTGATATCCTGTGGTCACTCCGTCTACGCATGACCCAAATGCAGCGAAGTCACTTATCGGATGCACGTCGGACGTGGCAACGAAAACAGCCAAATCCCTCCCGAGTCTCCGGTTCCTATGATGGCAACGGAATCTGATGCTTGCCGGGGACTCGGAGGAGTATGTAACGAAAAGTAACAAAATGAAAAAAATAACTGTACAGCTTTTATTTATCAAATTGTAAGCTTCTTTCTTGATATTGAAGTAAGTTACTCGGCATGATTCCACACTTTTATTGCACCAATCGACCCAGGTTTGGGCATATTATGCCATTTTCAAGGACACCACCAGGACACCTTGAACCCGTGCAGGACAGGTTGTGCATGGACACCTTGAAAATGGCATAAAATTCCGAAATCTGGGCCGATTACTGCAATAAAAGTGTGAAATTATACCTAGTAAATTATTTAAATATGAAGAAAATTAAATATTTACACAACTCCAGAGAGAGAGTCTTATATGTGTAAATGTGATGAGCGATTCATTAATCGAGGGCCACATCGCAGTTGATAGATCTTCAAACTCCGGAACTGGCCCGATATTATCATTCCTTCGTCGGTACATCCAGAATCTCAGCTCCACGTCTATTTCACTCGTCTCCAAGCACCCTTAGGACGACCGATCGCCAAACATCATCAACCCTTCCCCTTGGGAGATCTCCGAAACAAGACTTCGACCCGCACGCATCCTTCCTGTCCTTCCCTTGACCGGCTACACATCTGTCCCATCTCCCGCCTCACTCTTCCTCCTCCCTCCCCCCTCCCCCACCACTTCCCCAAAGGAGTGTGACTGACCTCCATCCTCATCTTGCGATAGAGAGACCGATGCCCATGAAAAGACCCCTCTATTCGAAACGAGAAATCGGCAAAAATCGCTCAGGCGCGGAAAGAGAAACTGAGAATAGATTAGATTTTTCGAGCCTTTAACTCAAGCACACATTACGCGCATGTAACACTTATACTAATCCTCCATATATTATGTATTACTACGTATTATTCTGGTCATGGTAGTACATACTAATACTTATAGTAGTATCATGGTTTTGGTATTAAGAGGGGTACAGAAAATATCGATCTGAAGGACGAGATAGTATATAGAAGTAGGTTTCTGCGGTTACAAAAGACCAGACTGAGGCTCTTCCAAATCTATCCAAGCCTAACTTGAACGTTACTTTATCTCTAATAAGAAAAGTAAAATAATTCTCCTGCCAATTTCCATGCATAGGCTTTGACCGTTCCTCTCCTACTCTGCTCTAAATCGAGCTTACATGTCAGTATGTCTAATATATCTATTGTTTTGTTGATGAGGCTTGCAAATTTCTGCAAAGAGGGACGTGATTACAGGTTTTGATAGTGATATTATTTATATGAAATTGACGATGATAAAGTTTAAATTAAGTATATAAAATTATCTTTCTTTTTAAGCATTATAAAACTAACACAGGGGCTAAGTTTGCAGTTCTTTTCCGAAAATAATTTTTCAGAGAAAGGAGAATTAATTCGGGGCAAAGGAAATACTTCTGTGGCTACCTTTTTTCCCAGCAAAAGTAAATACCCATGAAATAATGAATACTGTTTCACATGAGGCATTTCATTTCGCATTCTTCTGCATAGATATGTGTGCTGTCAATATGACGCCTGGGAAAATTAAAATTGATTGGATTACAGCGCGAATGCATGGATGAATGCAAAGCACAATGCCCCAGCGCTAACTCGGTGCACTCAAACTCGTATTTTCGAGTCAATGTGGAGTTCCAGCAACTTCTCGGCATGATGTCTTCAGCACCTGGTAAGCATTGCAAATTCTGCAACTGCGGCGATAATATGCTTTGCCCCAACTATAGTTCATTATCCTTTGAAATTGAGTTATCTTTTTACAGGGCAAACAATATTTGGGACGAATAGCCTCCTCTGTTTTACTTGCTTATTGTACCACCATTTCACGGATTTAATGGTCTAAAAGCCGTTTTACACGAGGCGATGAGCAACCTGACGTACAGAAATTGCGAGAACGTAGGCACTGAGTTTGATCAGGGGCTCGGCTCTTTTTCTAACTCTCGTTCATTAATTTGCGCAGTAATTCAAGCGATTCTCCGCTTTACATAAGGCTATTTTCACAGTACATATATATATCAGACGATGCAGTAAAATTCCTCAGGTAAAACTGCTCGCGCACAAGTACTGTGTAAATTAGTTTGCATTCGCTCATAGTGGAATAAAATAGCAAAATGTCTTAATTTAGTATTATTTTTATTTTTCATAACCATAGAAAACAGCTTCTATGACCTTTCGCACCTGGGCATTTAACTATTAACAAGAGAAGAACACAAAACCAGCCCTGGGTTGTGGAAAATCCTACCAGGCGGGATTCGAAACTCGAGGGAAGCAGTCACCAGGGCTGACCAAAATATAATTACAGACGGTATGCCTTAAAAAATAGAAATGAAAGCATACCTTGTTTCGTGATAGTAAAATATCCTCAGACGAAATTCACCCCGAAAGGAGTTATCAGAGTTGTTCCGCGTTACGAGAGCCATTCCTCCTAAGGGTTGTTTACCATTTCACCATCCAGGGGGCATTTTCCCTCTTTGGAGTGTGAGTACTTGCCACCGTATGGCTTTGGAAAAGTAGCCACTCAGAATCTATTTGGGCCGCATTATCAATTTGAGTATGTGCAGCCATGTATTCCGGAAATTCAATTCTAAAATTGGATCCACTAGTTGCGATCACGAATACGGCCGCTTTTGCTTTTCGGCCGACGTAGGCTTTATCGGGACAAATAAGACGTGTGAGGCATTGGGGAATAAGAGGGCGATGGAAAAGTAGGCGATAATTAATGCCAATGTTTTTGGTCAGTGTTACATAGCCAAAAAGGCAAAAAAGTGAAAGTAAAAAATGCCCCTTTTTGGAAATGAGGCTTAAAGTGAACTACATAAAAAAACCAAACCATAAGAATTGGGTATTTTCCAAAATTTTAAATTTAAGTTTACGGATCTTTATATGTTACTTGAACTCGAGCAAGCTTGCGGAGTGAAAGTAGTTTTAAAATTGATTCAATATTAATTGAGATATTTAAGATTCAAATAGTCGAAATTTCAATTTTTTTACGCCGCTACGAAACGAAATCTGATTGGCTTGACGTCATTTTCGCTGAGCGATAGACGGATGTGAGGGAGAAAGTGAGTAACTGTAGAAGATCTACCATATATTTAAAGATTTTTCATTGAAAACAAAGACTATGGCGTGCAATGGTTTTATTAAAACCACATAAGATAATTTACCCAAAGTGGATATGTTTATGATAGGCGTTTTAATGAAGAAGGACGAGCGATTTAATGCTGCGGAAATTCGTTGAGCTTAAGTCCAAAAAATGTAAGCCTAAAGTTTGCTTTTAAAATCGTCATTACTGTTTTATATCATTTTTGATACATATAATTATGTAATGGTGTATGAACTTTATTAACTGTTTTTCCAATACACTCATAATCATTATGATACTTCTTTCTTTATCGAAGTCCATATCAGTCCATGCAACAGTAAATAAACAGTATCTTAGTAATATATCAACATAACACAGTACTCGCCAAATGTTTGTGCTGCCAATACTCGACACACCTAAAACGTTAATTTTTTATTTGCTAATTAGTGATTGTTTGCAGAGGAGGTTTCTAGAAATGGCTTATCATCTGTAGAAATGCCTAAAAATAGATTCTCATCTCCTAAATGTCTATTCAAAGTTTAATTTAACTGTTGTTATATTATAAAGATTCTCGTGAGAGTTATGGTGATAATGCTATAGGATACGTCCAAGTAAAGAGAGATGGACCACTGTGCACAGTCATTGCAAGAATATGTCCAGAACACAAAGTGCGGAGTAAAGCATACATTTTTACGGGTGGAGATTGAGGAATCCAAGGAAGAAATTTCAATCATTCAATGTCGTGATTGCGTGAATAAATTTCTTGTTCGGTGTTTCAACCGATGTATTTGTACATTGTGGCACAAAACACCATCTCTATCCCTTACTTAGATGCCATTTAAAGGCATATCTAGAAACGCGAACACGTCGGAAACTAATTTCGCCGCATTTGTTTCCACCGTAAGCATAAGGAAACGCCTGAGTCTAAATGTAAACAGCGAAAATGACGTCACAGGCCATTCGGTTGTTTTCGCAGTGTGCTCGGGAGCTTTCGTAACCTTCTACTTTCTTTAGCTTTTAAAACCGAAATTCATACAATTTGATAAGAAAATTTTTAGCCAATGCAATAAGTTCAAGTAACTGAATCAGAATATCGATAGTTTGAAATACGTGGAAAATACCCAATTGCTTCCTATTGGAAAAATACTGAATCAAAACACATACGACCCATGTACAAATTGGTATACAGGTTATACTTCTGCAAACCTAACAAAAATATATAAAAAACAAACATACATTACTTTTTCTCTCAACGGCTCATATTATATGCCTCGATCGGCTTCAACATACACAATAAGTTATTTTCAAAAGATAGAGGCTCATAATAAATGTGTGGAATATTACCATATGGTTTTTCAATTTTTAATCGAAAGTTCCGTCGTATTAAGTAGAGAAATTCTTGAAGTACATGCGTGAGAAACTATATAGAAAACAGCTCCTGCCGATACGGAGTATTCTTATACGCATTTTGAGTTCACATAGATTTAGAGGTGGAATTAAGTGTTGTGGTAGCGAAACGGGTGCAGCCGCAACTGTTTCGATCATAAAACTGTTTAAAATAACAGAAGCAAACAACAGGTTAGCCTCTTGATCGTGTCGCAACCGCGCCGTTGCGCTCTGTGTTGTGCAGCGGCAACAGATAGCTGAAGCTGACTATTTCGTCTCCTATTCTGTTCCAGTTGCTCTGCACGTGGGGTTACGTCGCGGTTACAAGCTACAATTTGTTGGATTTCAATCTGTTTCAGGTGGCTGCTGGTTTAGCCAACACATGCCCACCCATCGTTACAGATAGAATTAGAACTGTGAAGCATATTTCATGAATTCAAATTAAAATTTTAACTATATTAGAGTGAAAGATTTCTTATTGCATAGAATACAGAACTAACAGCCAGGTTCTAACAGCGCCGATCGATCGCCTATTGTTTGGTGTGCCTGTAGCAGTTGTGCGCAGCAGGGTGTTTCACGGAAATGTTTCGTGTTGAAACTGTTTCAGTTGCGAAACAGTTTCAATGAAACTTGTGTTCTTTTAGTGCCACCACTACTTAGATCTCCACCAATTCTCAACACCAAAGAATCAGCGCAGCTCAGCTTTTGATAGTTTTTTTTACTGTAGGCACTATCTAGACATATTCATAGCCACTCGCTCATACCCTACAGGATCTCATCTTTAACTACGCGAAATGATGCTACTTCTTACGTCCTAAGGGATGGAAGGTCGCCTCAAATGAAAAAAAATTCATTGACGGCATACTCTAGTCGTATTCGTGAGATTCATACTGTCATGGAAATTTCATCGTTGACTACGAGAAATGAAGCGGCTCAAAATGCATTTGGAATACGTTGCCAGTACTTGGGATCTTTCTGAGATAGACTGAAAATACCAAGTTAGAAATATATGCAAAATGTCACTACTACAATTGCGTCTGTGCTACAAGCCTTTTACTTGGATTAGGATAGGATGAACGAGGATGGGAATCGCATTCAGACCGTAGTTTAAAACACAGACTGAATCTCTTGAATAAATTCCAAGCAAACCTTTTTTCTGACAACGCCAAAAACCTTTTTACGAAATACTACGGTAGATTCAATCATGAACATAAAATTAGGACAACAGACTGCAAAATGGTCAGCTTTTAACTGTCATATTTTCTGAAAACGACAAGAGACTATAATGGCTGCCATCCAGACTTTATAATGATGTTTTCCAACAGGTATCGCAGGTAAGTAGTCGATTTGCCCTCGAATTAATTTTCCAGGTAGTACTAACATTTCGTATGATTCCGGTACAACTCTTGTATTTCTGTGAACGTATTCAGTTATGCAAAATACATTTACACTCATAGTTTCGATAACATTTGTAGCGTATTCTGCAGCGCGTGCTAATGGATAACTCACCCCCTGTCACACACTCTTGAGGTGGCTTTTAGGGTGTTGTACACATGTGGATCAATGCGCATTGAAATGCCACTCGCACAAAATGCTCGGGAGAAGGATGAAGGGCATCCTCTTATGGGGTCGTGAAGGGTCGCTGAGGGTGTTGGAGAAGTGGGCACGGGGGTGGGGGGTTGGAATGGAGAAGGGAAGAGGGGAGGGGCCGGTTGGGGCGGGGGGAGATGTAAGGGAGACGGGAGGGGAGGGGTTGTTTTGAATAGGAGCAGCAGTTGGTGAGGGCCTCCGATGGTTTTTGAGGGCGTGTTTGTATTGGGAAAGAGCGAGAGAGAGAGAGAGGGGGGAGGGAGGAGGAGAAGAGAAGGAGGCATTCTATCTTTCACCCCTCCCCCCCCCTCTTCCCCCCCCCCCCCGACTACCCTTCGCTAGCTTCTCCCTTGGTCCGCGCGGGGGCGTTCCTCCAAGAATGCGCGCAGGTGGTGCGAGTCTCACACACACGAACGAAAAAAGCGAGAATAAGAATCGAGCACACGCTTCGGCCTCCCCTTCACACCCCTCCTCTCTCATCTTATATCCACCCACGACTTCGCTCTAGTAGTGGTGGCCATGGAATGGAAACCGTCGATGGTTAAGCCATCTCCAGGATAAATAATAATTATCCTATTAAATTTTGCTGGCAACAATCATTTAATCTATTAAAATATTCTGGAGGTTTTTGGTCGATTCAATTTAAAGTCAACTCTTGCGAAAGTTTCAGTTTATTTTTAAACCATCATCAGGGCCTGAAATTTGACAAAGAGAACAAAAACATAGAGGACATTGTGAAACTTAACCTGTTTGAATACAATATGCACACATAAAACCAAAACATACAAACGAATGGTAGGAATCATAGGTTTTAGTATGCATGTATTATGTTTTTCATAAAAATATATATGTATATAAAATGTATTAACATATAAATATATATGTATACATTATGCATATACATATAAACAATTATTATTATGTCCCCTATGTTTTTTGTTCTCTCTGTCAATTTTCAAGCCCTGATGATGGTTTAAAAATTAACTGAAACGTTGGCAAAGAGTTGATCACAAATTGAATTGAACAAAAACCTCAAGAACATTTTAATAAGTTAACAAATTATTGACCATTTTCCACACTATTTGACGATTGGTAGGCTGACCGGTTTTGATGTTTTACAACATTATTTAAGAGGTGGAAATTGCCACGATAAAAAATCGGCCTGGAATGGGAATCGAACCACAGACCTTTGGTTTGCCGAGCAAATGCGTAAAGAAAGCAAGCCAAAGGTCCGTGGTTCGATTCCTGATCCAGGCCGATTTTTTTTTCGCTGCAACTTCTATGTATTTCATCGCCGTATTTGCGCCTGGCATTGACATCTTCATTATTTATGAGATTGATTTATGCTTCCTCAGGCAATATTACGATGACTTATCTAACCATTTGATTAATTCATCCCTAGAACAAGGAGTTCCTAATCTGCGACTGAAAATTGCGACGATTGTTCCTCACAGACAAGTTAATGGACCGAAGAAAGCAGAAGACTTTCTCCCGATAAATATGCTGAGTGCATTGGAAAAGATATTGGAAAGAGTAGTGTATGAGCGAATACTTCTTTTCGGAAATAGTAATGATCTAATCGATGTGCATCAGACAACATTCAGAAAGGGACACAGCTATGAGACAGGTGTACTATATGCATTGAATGAATGAAAGGAGCACAGAAATAGAAATGAAGCAGTAGAAGCCCTGTTTTTAGATATTAAAAGTGCGTTGGAAACAATTGACAGACAGATTGATAGAGAAATGAAGGAAATGTGGGACGGATGGGATGAGGAATTTCCTCACAATCCACTATCAGGTAGTGCAATACGAAAACTATCTAGTAATGAAATTTCTTAGCAGTTTTCCACTTTTTTTAAAGTGGAAAACTGCTAAGAAATTTAATTACTATAAATGAGTTCCACCACATCTGCCCTGATACAACTTTATTTATACGAAAACTATCTATTTTCTAAAATAAGAATAGATGTGGACGTTCCGCTGGGTAGTCAGTTGGTCCACTCTTATTCTTGGTTTACATTAACGATTTGGGGAAAATCATGAAATATTTGAAACTTCAGTATCATTTATTTGCAGACGATTTATTTCGTCAGGCAGAGTCAAGTAATCAGACGAATAATTGAGGATCTGACTTATTTAAGCGACAGGTTTGCAGTTTTTATTTAAAATGGAATACAGAAAAATCCAAATCGAAGATAATTGGCGCACAATCTCAGCATTAAAGCCCTGTAAGCGACAACTTGAAGATTATCATATATAACTACGAGGTAAAATTAGTGGAACCCACGAAGTACTTGGGAGTAATATTTGACAGAAAGTTAAAATTTAATGAACACATTGATTACGCCTCAAAAAATTGCAAAAGAGTCAGGTTTCATTTGCAGAATTATTAACATACAACACAACTTTGTAAAAAGTTGTACAATTTTTGTAACCCATCCAAAGGGAAATTACAGCATGTAAGCTATTTGTAAAATAAAGTTATTATTAAAAAGAAAATAATATAAAATTGCATTATACTACCTCACTGTAACTATTACGCTACAGTCATGTTCATGAACATATATACGTTCATGCATATGTACATATGTTCATGGTCATGTTTTTAGCCAAAAGCGTAGACGAAAATAGACTACAAGTATTACAAAATAATACTTACATTCGATAGCTATACAAAAATTGAAAGGACAATTATAATATGACACAACACATTCTGAAATAAAATACAATAAAAATCTTATTATGTTTAGGAGAATAAAAATATGGTTGCTATCTACAAAATCTTAATGCAAATAGTGCAAAATGACCCTGTTAAATTTTCATTGCGTAAACTGTGTGGGTACTAAGGGTCACAATGAATATTTGAAAATTGAGGAGTAATAATGAATGTTTGTTGATATTGTAAAATGCCTTTGCAAACTTAGTATAATAATTATTTCCTTTTCTATCTTTATAATTTTGATTTTGATTTCTTTTGAATAGCTTGTGCTGAATAATAGCCATTATTGTTACTCCATATTATCAAAGATAGTGCAAAATTTCCTTGTGTGACGTCCAATCCTTACAACAGTTTCTCCAGCAATCCTGCTGGCGTCTATAGGTCTGAAGACGTACTATAGAATATTTCTTGTCTAATTCTCAATCGTCCAGCTTTAGGAAATAAGTGTTCATAAGACACAGATATGAGAGATTTTATATAAATAGCATGTTAAACCTCGATCGGTTTTATAGCACAATCGTGGAAAGAACACGGAATTTTATTTAGGAAGGATATAAACACGAATTTGCGAAATTGACAGTGAACAAATTATTCGCCTGGACACTTGGACCGAGATGCGAATGCGCATTATTATTCAATTTGAATTTCGCAAGTTCGCGTATCTCTTCAGCGGGTAATGTCCACCCAAGTTCAACTGCTTTGAATTTCGTCTCGTTATCAGCGGTTATCCATCCGAATATTGGTTTTCTGCAACTCTTCACTCCACTTTCCTCTCTGCCAACCGCTTTTATCCTTCATAGTTCTTCAATTTAACGTTACTCAGTATTTTCCTGACTTATTTTATCCGTTGTCTTTCCCCACAATTCTTCCCAGTCATTTTTCCTTCCATTGCTGTAACTTTTGTCTACTGAATGTAAATATTTCCCAAGAAGTCGTGCCCGAGACTCTTTTATACCTGTGAGTAATGATGTTTCCTTTAATAATAATGACTATATGTCAAGCACTTATGAAGCTAGGATTGCCATACGTCCTGAAATAGCGGGATTGCTCTGAAATTTGGCCAATAAAAAAAGCGTATACGAATAAATAATGCACGTGTTCGGTAAATATTTTAACCGTGTCTTAATACAGTGTGCAGAGTGCAGTTTTTCAATTTGAATATACAAATTATAACATAATATGTAAAAAAAAATGTAGGCTTGCCACTATTATGAAATTACGACGTATTGATGTCCTGAAGTTTTCCCTCACCCTCATGACAACCCTACATGAAGCAGTTATGGTTAAGATTAGATGAAAATTTAGTAGGTGTAAAAAACAGACCACAAACTTTCCATGGTAAAAATGTCAAGCATTGGGCCGCCGATGTTTCTGGGCCATCACGGCTTACGACGCTCATCCCTACCTAAGGTCCACTCCTCCCCCCAGCAGTCCCT
This sequence comes from Pyrrhosoma nymphula, assembly GCA_963573305.1. Lineage (NCBI taxonomy): Eukaryota > Metazoa > Arthropoda > Insecta > Odonata > Coenagrionidae > Pyrrhosoma > Pyrrhosoma nymphula. Next base: position 110,999,441 of record OY754330.1, on the reverse strand, counting down.
CTTTCAAGTCTCCTTTCCATCTTTCCCGACCCCCGAATCCTCCGCAGGGCTCCCGCGTGTGTCTCGGCCCCTGTGCGCGATATGAATCTTATGTTTCGTCGGCGTGCTAAGGCGAGAGGAGTGCAGGGGCCGTGGGGTGGGGGTGGAGGGGGTGGGGGGGCAGGAGGGCGTCAGTGAGTTGAGAGTGGTTGGTTGATGGGACACACCCGTGATGGGATTCCGTCCTGACACCATCTCTTCCTCTCTTTTTCAACCCATCATCCTCTCCTTCCCCCTCTTCTCTCGCATTCCGCTCCCGCCTCTGCCTCTCCCGTTCCTTCCGGGTGCCATATTCCTTTCCGTCGACTTCCTAGAAAAATTCTGACCTTCTCATTCCTCCCAGCCAACGTCTCTCTTCGGAGTCCCCTTATTCGTGCATAATCACCTGAGCTATGATTCACGATATTCGATTGGCGGGTTTGGTTGGTTATTCGGGGAGGCGACCGACAACTTTGTTCACTTGCGCCATTAAGGTGGCTGGAGCAGTAATCGTGGGTCATTGAGTGCATATGTTAACATTTTTTCAAGTAATAACTCGAAAAAAATTTCTTGAACCGCATTTCACTCAAGTGCATCTATTTATGCGTTTTAACTCAACTTCTAGGCGGTAATGGAAGTGGTCAGAAATTATATTTTAAACTTTTTTTCCTTAATTAAAGCATGTTATGACTCGAATTTTCGGCGCGATATTCGAAATTTAGACGCAATTTTATTAAAATATGCCGTTTTCGAATATTGGACCTTGATGTTTGTTAGTAACAATTATGACAATAGTAAATGCCTTATTTCGCGTTTAGATTAAAATCTGTACATATTTAATCGAACTATTACGAAATATATGACGTGCCCTAAGGCTACTTGAAATAACATTGAATTACCAAAAGACCAAATCGGTATAATGCAATTTTTTCCCTTTTATCTATATATTTTATTAACAAAGACACGTATGCAAACTTTTACGCAAATCTCAACATGGACAAATATCAGTCCAACCAAATTAAGGACAGGTAGGTTGGTAAAGGACACATGAAATGCAGGAAGGGTTAAGAGAAATCCGACATGAGCATTAGTCTACCATTAACGAAAGACAGACAAGGGACCAACGGATTAAGGTCCCATCCGATGGATGGAGCACTGTACTTGATGTGTCCTCCACTGCCGGGTTTTGAATCCGGGCCCTGGGGTTGGTAAGCCTGTACTCTAGCCACCACTAAAAACCCGATCCCCTCATAATATTCGAGTCACCAGTTGACGATTTAATAAATTCAGGAAAGGAGTAACTTTATTCAATTCATGGGTATTTGACAATGTATTTTATTTACCATTAGAAGATTACTGTAGCAGAGCACAGGGGGCATGAAACAATAAAAATATTGTGCAATAGAAAAATGATGAAGGCTGAATTGACTGAGAGAATTATAAATGATGAATTCGTAGGTTGGTTATTTGAGGAGGCGACCGACAACTTTGGTAATTTCCGCCACTAAGTATCGGTGGGTCGGTTGGCAGTTGAGGATTATTTTGATAAGGGTGGAGAGAATCCAAGCGTCGGCGTTAGTCTGCTCTTAACGAAATACGCCGAGGAGTCCACCGTTTTAAGTCCCATCTGACGGACAAATTACTACACAGTAGTGCTCTCTGCCAAGCACCCAAGTAGAGACCAGGATTTCACTGAAAACTCCTCGCAACTGCCGGGATTCCAACCCGGGCCTTGGGGATGGGAAGCCAGTATTCTAGCCACCACGCCAACCCAATCCTTATGAAGTAAGCACACAAAGATTTGGAGAGAAAAGATTGTTAACGAAAACTCGGCAAAGTGAAGAGAGCAACTTCTTGGACACATTCTCAGAGGTAACAGCCTCCTGAAAAAAAGTACTGGAAGGAAAACTGTGGAAGACCAATTATGGACGACTTGTCGCAAATGGGGTGTTTGCATACAATTTTTTCTCGAAAAAAATCTTAACAACGAGCTATGAATTGAGTGAGGGATTAAAAAATATACATTTCTGAGGTGTAAAATTCACAGTAATTTCGTAGCATTGAAACGAAAACCGCAAAACTACTGAAGATCCCAGCGGAGTGAGGTACGCCATGTGACGTCATTTACCCGTCTCCAAGGCGGCAAGCCCTGCGGACATGCAACGCGAATTCAGCTTTTACGGCGAGGAATATCCAGGGTTATGAGCAAATGACGTCGCGAACAGTTTGAGGGCGGCCAGCTATAAATCTATCTTTAGCAGCTGTAAATAATTCAAATGACACCCAGATGAAATTCTAACACATGTTTTCGCGTTTTGGACATCGTGAGTAGTTTCAACTGTTGATTTCAGGAAAAATCACGCTAACACCCCGTTATGAGAGATTTTAAAATGAAGACTTTCAAAGGCCAAAGACGATAAGCTCTCGGGAGAGTGGAGTGGAAGGCTGCAGCAAACCGATCTTCTGATATGTGACTGCGGATGATGAGCAAGGAAAATGAAAAAGTAATATTAAAACAAGTAATATCCTTGGTACTGCCCACTATGATTTTATTTCCGGCACAACGCCTCTCAACACTAGCTTTCATTCATAAGTGTGAAGGAAACCGGCAAACCATGACGATGGGTGGAGATGAAACGAAATGAGCAAATGTAAGGTATGGTTGGGGAGAAAAGGAGGCTGATAAGAGAAACTAACAGGAGGCAGCAAAAGTAGCAGGAGGACATATTATGGTGTAACGACATGTTGAAGAGGGTAATAGAGAGGAGAATAAGACACGAAGATTTAAGAGAGATTATACGCAGGAAAACAACAATAAACCTATGTTTAAATTGCAAAAGACTTAGACAAAAGACACATATAGCTGCAAACCATGCATCGTTTAATTTCTTAAGACTTTGGTAACTTGAAGGTGTTAACTGCACATTACAACACGTTGTGCATTACTCATTTCACCAATAATATTCAGAAAGACAGAAAGTCCCTTTGTCATAACGTTCCGAGTCCAGGAATTGATTGAACCTCCAAGCACGAAAAACCGACAGACACTCAGATTACTTCCGCGCAGGTGGGACTTATCCACCTCGGTAACGTTTGGTCGAAGGAGGAGAGGATAAGAAAACGCTAGCTGCGCGTGCTGAATGATGTAAACATCCTCTACAAAATTTCCTTTACTCTTTCTCTTCCCGTGAGAAGACCACGCGCTACGTCAACGCGAACATACTACATAAACCTAATTAAAATAAGAGCCAGTTTTGAAGCTTACGATTGAAGATATTGCATCCATTACTTTACAATTATGTCGCGTTAGCAATACTAGCTTCTCACCATGGCAATCCATTATAAGGGTAAGTATTAGTAATGCAAACCCCCGGTTGGCACCGACCATTATAACTTCTTCTATCTTGGTAAACTCACCAAAGTTATCTATCTACAGTAGTTTCTTTCTGCCTTCCGAATGCACCTTAGTTACACAGGTCAAGTGATCAACCGTCATCATCTTCAAATGACCGGTAGGAGGTGAAAAACAAATATGATGATTTATAAAGGTTGTAAATACCAGTTGTACCATTCTGATTAAAGACAGGTGCGAATGCTGGTATAAAGTAGGAACGTTTTGTACTATGGTAAGAAGCTAGTAATGCAAGCGGGGCCTTAGTAAATGGGAGGTGTGATAGCCGAAAGGATAAATCGTTCAACCACCACCTATAACAAGAGGGTTCAGATACTGGGAGGGAGGAGTTCAAAAACTAGAGCTTTAGTTCTGGCACCTCATCCCGAGGGCTCGGGTTCAAATCTCGGCTGAGGCGGTGATTTTTCAAAGGAATTACGATTCATTCTTGTGTGCGTTATGGAGAACACTTCACGTGTATTACTCTGCCAGTCGTGTGGGACGTTAAGCAGTAAACTCCTTGGTGACTTTCGAAGAGAATAGGCTAATGCCGATGTCGATTTACCATCCAACCTTCTTTCGATTCTCGAAGAATCCTTCCCTTACCAACCTACCCACCTCTCCTTAGTGGCGCAAAAAACCTCAGTGGCAGGTCGTCTTCCCAAATAATCAACCAACCAACTTTTCTGGAAATCAGTAATCCTTTTGAAATTGTAACCGGAAAGGAACCAATAAAAATTAAATCCGAAGATTCTAGCGAAATTGAGAGGAATTGGTACATAATGAAGAAATAACACGTGCAATTTTCCAAAAAAGTAAAATTTACTTCCAACCCAGGTTTCAACGTTGACACATCACCTCCAGGTGATTAATCTCACCTGAAGATGATATATCAACATTGAAACCCGGCTCGGGAGTAAATTTTATTCTCGTTCTTCATTCATTAGTAAAAATTAATCCGAATGTCCAGATGTGACAATCATTGACTTCTTTTCATCAATACTGAGCTGTATCTTCAACAGTAATAACAATCTCCGGGTTGAAAGTATTAATCTATTTACCTATCGAATGTCTGAGAAAGGGTGATGAATGAACTTAGGCTTTCCCGGCAGATGATGTGAATGAAGTCTTCTCGGGTGTGACACCGGGTTAGGCTTTCTAAAGCCGACGCTTCGATGAGCCGCTCGCTCATCTTCCTCAGGGCCAAACTGAGAGCCGACGTTTCTACGAGTCACTAGCTCATCTTCCTCTAGGCCAAACTGACAGCCGACGTTTCGACGAGTCACTCGCTCCTCTTCCTAACTCAGTCGAAACGTCGGCTATGGAAAGTCTAACCCGGTGCCAACACGCCCGAGAAGACTTCCTCCATACCTGAAAAAGGGTGTCCGTTGCAAAGAAGTGTACACTAAACATTTTGTTAGGCGCGATGGACCAATAAAGACCAATTTATAAAAAAACATTTTCGAATGAGAAGAGCTGCTTATAGAGGCCTGCTGAGGATAAAAACAAAACAGATACTGGCATTCTCGAGGAAAGGAATATGCACTATAACCACACGATCGAGGAGTGTAGGGAGCAGCTACGAAACATCTCAATAATCAGGACCAAGAGAATGAAAATTAATACAACGATACAAGTGTCGATATGTTTGGGTTTTCGTTCTTCTCAATCTATTTTCTGCTATTTCCTCGAATTTGCTCCTACAATGCTTTTGTCTGTCACCAGCATAAATAAACACGATGACTTTAAACCCATGCAAAGCAGTCTTCGACGCAAAAGTTGTTTCGGTACTTTTTGGAGTTTCGAGTTAACCAGCAGCTAATGAAAGCATAATTAACCAGTATGCATCTTATCTTCATGCTATATTGAAAAACGAAATTCGCTATTGGTGGATTTTCTAGAAAACCAGCAAACGAAAAAAGAATATCACGCCCCAATGAGACAGAGATGAGGAGTTAGGGGTGAGGGGGCTCATAACAAACCTTGGGGAGGGCAGAAGTCTGGTCTACGGGACTCCAAGATAAACACCGAAGAGTACCGGGATACAGAGGCCCTTTCTCGTTTGTTTAGGTTTCCAAGCACATATTAGAAATTTTAGAGAAAACATTTGTAACTGGAGACCTTCGTATTCCCCTGAACCCCCATACCCAACCAAGATGCCATGGTTCTAAACATTGCGCAAAACGATGCGAAGAAATTTTCCTTCACAGAACTCATACAGAATTTATAGAATGTGGATAAACTGTGAAAAATAATGGCAGTTCTTGAAGCTTGTATGGACCTTTGATTTAGCTTAGTTACACAATTCATGCCCAAAAACAGCAAAATACTTCATTATTTAGAAAATCATGTCGCACTACTAGTAGCATATTTGGCTCCTTTGCACCTTTGTGAGAACAAGATCCAATCAGAGTTCAAAACAAAAAACTAATTGGACTGGTGCTACTTCATTTTGTCATCTTACAAGATTACGAGTAGGATTTGAATCTAAATAGTCTTCAACTGAACTCTTAATATGTTATTCTTATAAATAAGCTATAGCGATCAGGTTTTATCCGCATGCTATGACCAGAATATTTTAAAAACTCTAGCGCATCAGGAGAAAGAGCAAAATGCTCTACGAAATTTCTCACACACCATGGCATTATAAAATAATAGGCAGTAAAACATACGTTCTTTGCAAATGTCGGTGTAAAGCTATATTCACCATACAACATCAGTAGTTCATTTTATTCACTAAGTTTCAACAATCATAGAGACGGGGTCGGTGACCAACCAGAAAAGACTTCGAAATTTCCGGGCCCTTTTCCATGCTGGCTCACCCAACCGAGAAAAAAAACAAAATATTATCGAGGAAACCAAAACAGCCTAATCATCCACAAGATGATATGAATGACAGCTGGGTGCTTCTTCATTTTGACTATTTTAGTTTATCTAGGCGTGCGCCTCTCTTCACACCCATTTATCGAGCAAATCCTTCCATTGAAACTGATAAATTACCACAGTTTTTTTTCATTAGGTATTTAATTTTATACATCCAACAAAAATAGTGCTCCGATACCACTTCCGGCAACACGCCAATGCCTTCTCAATCATTGATTCATATATGGTATTTCCCCACATTATGTGCTCGTATTTACATTTTGAGGGGCATCGCTGGGATATAAGGCAAATAAAAGAAGTGAGAAAAACATATCGCTCTTTCTCCTAATATCTCACATTTTTCAGACTGCAACACTGAATGTTTTCCAAGTAATGGGAACCCACAGCAAGAGGTCCTGATTAAAAGCATGCAGAGAATTCAGAATACCCTTGACTCAAGGTTCGAGTTTCTCAGGCGTATTTCCGTGAAAATACAGCCTCATAATGTATTTTACCAAGACAAATGAGAACATTCTCAATCTCTATAGAAAAATAAACTTTCTTGCAATTGTCAAGAAGGGATCACCCATTTTTGTTATTTTCCATGAGACTAGATCATCATCAGCAACAGCAATCGATTCGAATAATAGTTTTCTAAATACTACTGCTTCACTCTTACTTGGTGGGAAATACATTATCACTAAAAATATAAAAGTGTAATTTTCAGAATGGTCTATTTTAAGTCGACCGGTTTAATCGTTATGGCAACATCACCATTTTCCCCATCACCATCATCGCCAGATTATACCGTCTTGGCGATGAAACCGGTCGACTTAGAATAATCCATCGTCAAATTATAAAGTCTATTAATTCAGCGATAGTTTGCTCTTTACTCCAGTCTCTTTTCCTAGAGAGACTCGACGCAATAGCAATAGATCATTATTTGAAAGAAAGTTAAGATATACTCCAGCAACGAATTGGATTAATGCATAGTCTATATAAAACATATTGATCAATTGGTAGAATTCTAAACGATGACAAATAATAATCTAATTCGCCTCAGGGTCAATTATTCCAGAAATACTAAAAACTTAAATATACCATATTTGAAGCGCGTTTATAAACTGATGAAAACAAAATAGGGTTTCCAGGCTAGTTTTACTGTAATTTGTCCTTGTGAGAGGACATTTTAACATGGGCTCCTAAGTAGATTGCTCATTGTCAGATTAAAGCAGAAAAACATCAAGAAAGCATACACAAGCTTTTAATTCAAACTGTAAATAAGAAGTAAGAAGTCCTGGGAAATTGAATAACAATAAAATGCAGTGAAAGCAGAATTTTTAACTAAATAAATAAAAATGTGTAATTAAGTATTTGTTTTGAATCGCATAGTCAGTGTATAGCTACCCTAAGTCTCTCTCAAGCTTCTCACACTCTACGTCCCATAGAGACGAATAATAATCGTGTTCTCCTCCTACCTTTGAAATATAAGTACGCAGATGCCTATAGCGAACTTGAATTTGGAACCTCCAAATCATTGAGATACCCACCACTCACTTGGCAACAACGCCCAGAAAACATGGATAAATAAATATTAAAATTTCACAATTACTTCCCCTCCCTTCTGTACGCCTTTTTCGAAAAACATAATCTAATACAAACAACCGGGAACTAAATTATAATACGTATACAAACCAAAATCTTTGGGGTTGCAGAGCATTGTTTGCTCTACTGCGTCCCTTGTTTAGGACGAAGATCCATGTTTTCTTCCAAGAAAGTAAGTGTATGGACCCGCGACAACTTATTCGCCGCTCCTGGTGACCCTTGCCTCCACAAGGATGGGAGAAGTCGACCTGACCGTTTACCAACATGTAAGTTCAGTTTCCATGCACGATACGACAATAAAATATTACATAATTTTATAAAATATTTAAAAGAATCAAAGATAGAGAAGTTAATGTGAAAGACTCCTGGGATTGAAATAAAATCGTGATAAGATTTACACGTATAGACAGGGCGTTGCTCTCCACTCTCTCCAACCACTGCCGCTAATTAAAGAAATAAAATGCAAACGAATTGAATGAAGTGTGCAATAAATGTTTACCTTTCCTGTGGAATTATTAGAGGTGAATATTACTAAAATTATATAACCGAGGTGTCACCGTGATAAACATCACAGATAACGGCCTGAGAAGAAAAACAATTTAATAAGCGTATCCGTAATTGTTATTTTTGAGCTAAATTACAGTAATTGTGTCAAACAAGGATAGTATTGAGTTTTTTACTTCCTGTGTCGAAAACATTACCTTTTCAAGCATGCTATTGGAAGGAGATCGTTCGCAATTTACAAAATAATCGGCTGTGACTATTGTTTACCTACAGAATGCTACCCATCGGAAGGCTATCGAACGTTTCACCAGCGCGCATCGTTCCATTCATCGTTGGCCGTGTGTACTGAAGTGCGTTACTCAGTTCCGACCTCCGATAACTTCAAAACCATGAATAAGAAGCTTCTATTTCTTAAGTTAAACGGCGTGATATAACTCTAGCAGTTGGCAAGGTTGTAAGAACCTAGAGCAGTTGTAACTCATAAAACCGAATCTAGCGCAATGTACTCAGCAGCAACTGCGATGTAATCGGAAAAAATCTACGCAGGTGAGCACGATTCGATCCCAAGAATATAACCGACAGAGGATAAATAACGAAAGCCCCGACATACAAAAATCATGTCACTCTAAAACACAGCTGGCATAAAACTATACAATATCAAAGTTCACGGAACTAACCACTTCACAAAGTAACATAGATTTATCTTGTTGATTTTTTAAATTTTAACTCTGTAAGAACAAAAATATTTAATCACAAACTACTTGAAAAAAATGATAAAACACCCGGGATATGAAACCAAAAACGCTCGAAGTACAAAGCATCGATACATGGAGAGCCTAGCAACTGCATTTGCAACGACATATTGCTTGAAATATCCTCAGCAATTGCGAGCTGGAAATTCCTCAAGGCTCCGATCCCTATAGCAACAGCGTCGCGATAAGCAGCGACAAACATGCACGAGACAAAGGAAAATCCAGGGAAAAAATACATCTTCCAACATGGTAAACAGTGTATCTAGAATATCGTAGTAGATAAGGCACCCTCAGTAGGAAAGGTCCCGCGGCGCGGGCTACTCTTGGGATAGGAGGGGATGGGAGTCGGGGTCAGATAGCGTAGAGATGGAAGGGCGGCGGGCTAAGGGGTCAGGGGTCGTGGAGCCTGGCTCCGGAAAGGAGATAAGCAGCGGGGCGGCCCATGAAACGAGATCTCAAGGAGCCCATTGTGGATTTCAGTCCCTCCGGCATAATAATTGGAAGGTAGTGCCTTCGGCATTTCCAGTTCAGCAAAGATTTTCTTGACGTTAATATCAAGAAAGCGAGTTTTCGATTTCATATAAACTAATCCGGGCTAAATATTAACCTGGCACCATATATTTACATAAAATATTACTTGAATCTGCATAACATTTCCTTAAAAATTGACTAAATTTTAAGATTGGGCCATATCTTTACATAAAATATCACAATTTGCATAAATTATTATTTATATCAACAGAAAATTTTCCAAGTGAACGTAAACAAAAATTTGTATAAGCCCTCGAGAAAGCTAACCAATAGAAAGTTTCTCGAAATCTCAAGCAGATTGGGCGAATGAGATTCGAAATTCATGATTCTTCATAAGAGCTGATCATTTATCCCATTGTATTGCTTAACATTAAATAAAACATTGCTCAAACCTGCAAAAAGCGCCTGCGTCAAGACAATTAAATCTTCGTTTAACCATTTTATTCTCTCTACAAAGCTAACCGGTGAGACACAATCAGGTTATCTCGAGTTCCTGTTACTTCCAAAGGCTACTGTCCTAACCAAACTTTCTCATGAATTCCATACCACACCCCTTTTCAGTACTAGTAGATTTTTGTCTTTTGAGTGATTTGCGAAATTGAATAATTTTATTTTAAAAATAATTATTTTATTTAAAAAATAATTTTATTTTTTCATTGATAACTGGCATATATGTGTTTCAACGATAAATGACTCAAGACCAACTGGTACTAGTTGCACCTCTTTAAATAATGAGCAAGAGTTTTAAGTACAGCCGAATATACTCGGGTACTATAGTATACTTGAACTACTATTCCGAAGAGCAATTGTTTCACTGAGCGTCTTGGATCGAGGAATTTCCATTAAAAATATTTCATTTTCTTCATTTATAGTATTCACCTCACTATGGAGAATAGCGATTTAAATCCACAGCATGATGGGGCACATTTTCACAAATGAAATATACATCCCCTCGGGGATTTATCATTTGCCCCGCCCACATCTCACTCGGGTAATATTCTCAAAATTAAGAGTATTGCAAATAGGCTACATTCAAAACAAAGGGATCGTTAATCCCGAGTCAAAAAAGCTTTTTGATAAAGCTGTGGAAATTTTAAAGCATTTCAAAAAAGCTTTGAAATTTCCGTCAAGTCCGAACACAGTTGGGCCTTCCCAAAAAGCTTTGAAAGTCCCAACGTAGTTGGCTTTGGGGTTTGATTCGATTCTTTTTGTTACAGTCTTTTTTATTACAAAGACTTTATTTCCCTTTTTAACATTATAACTCCCTGGACGGGAAAGTTTTTAAGGGTGTTTGTATTAGTCCAGTTTGATAATACATCATTTCTTAAATATTTACACAGACACGGCGAAAATTTGTTTTGGTTCCTTGGATATTGTATATGATATCATATTACCTACTATGGGAGAATTCTTTCTGCATTGCTAATGGACAGTAAATCAGTAGAGGAGATCATTTTCCCACGATTATGAACGCATCTAAAGTCAACTAATTATTCAAAATAATTGCTATCATCTAGAGGAAGCCCTCTGGACTTCATACGTGAAAGATTCTTCGAGCACATAAGATAAGAATTATCACCACTTCGGCATTCACCACAAGGGATAAGCACACAGTGTAGACATTTGAAAGTTGGAGAAGTATAAGTGGCGTCGGATATGACGCAGAGTTAAGGAAGTTTGCATTTCAGAAGGATTCATCAAGCTATGCATAGATTCACCATATCCAAAGATAACAGCCAACTGTCCCTTCATTGAGGAACAAACTCAATCGATAACCACTGCTGGACTCGGTCTGCTTACTGATGGACTCCTGTTTAAGTTTTTCCATGCCTATCATGCGAGGAAGCATCCCTGCAAAAGGCTTTGTAGTCAAGGATGCAGATCTGCGGATCTCTAATTTCTCCAATCCACGGAGATCGAGGTTGCGTGCTGGATAGAGTACATAATGGATCCCCCCCCCTCTGTGGGCCCGACTGGCGTAGATTTTTCACTGGCATCTCGATCTCAAGTTTGTTGCGTTGAGGAGCGCACTTCAAGTGCAGTATTCCACCCATCAGATGGAACGTTAAACCGCGGGCTCCTTGGCGCATTTCATAAAGAACAGGATAATGCAGACGCCGCGGCCGCCGGGTTTTTCTTCACCCTGCCCCCATTTTCCAAATGAACCTACCCCCACCTATCCTTAATGATGATGACCTCAGCTGTCAGTCGCCTCCCCAAATAATCACCTAATCGATAAATCAATACAGTGCATATTCAACTCTTATTACGCACATTTCCATATTTTTGCACATCTAAATTTCATATAATACACTAGTGCACAGTACTAAAAAAAGGGAATTGGTATTTATATTTTTGTGCATCTTTGTGGAGGAAACATTTCCATTTCGATTTTGACCCGATAAACCATTATTATTTGACCCAATAAACCGCGTATAAATTTCTCGCTGCAAAAAATAATAACTTAGAGGAACTACAATTGTGTGAAATTCACAGTGAAAAAATCATTCGCCTGGACTTGGATTCGAACCCAGACCCCGCGATTTCGCGCCGAGGTACACAGGTACTCCGTGGCATTGTATGCACGGTATCTTTGAAGACATCTCGCTCCTTAGAGCCTCCATGAAATTCACAGTGAGAGATGACGCCTGGGTAGTTTAACTGGTAGAGCACTCGGCACGAAATCGGGGGGTCTGGGTTCGAATCCTAATCCAGGCGAATGATTTTTTCACTGTGAACTTCACACAATTGTGTGACCATCACGGGTGACTCCGTTAAAGTTACTGCGCGGCCAGTTCCGCAGTTCTTTGAATTAGAGAAACTACACCGAAAGGGACAAAGATGATATGCAAAACGTTATATGGTTGTGAACTAGTTATTTACATGCCAGAAATTGAGGTTGCACGTTCAAAATTGGTGTTAAATAACGCAATTTAGAGTAAATAAAAATCCATGAAATGTTTCTTACACCTGAAAAAATAGCAGAACATACTAAGAGTTTCACGCCCAAATAAAAAAACGGTTGTTACTTCACCAGGCAGAATCGTGTCTATGAGTTCGTAAACAGTTTTCACGACGTAGCTAAGATGTTTACTTCAAAGTGAAGTCATAATTAAAGCCATCGTGGCCGCGAGTGCAGCGTTAAAATACTTCCTTCTAAAGCGTTTTAAAGCTAACTTAAGGTTTTAAATCCAACACGGAATTTCATGAATAATTCTATTTTGAGATGAACTTTCGATCGCAAAAATTTTTAAAAATATTTCTCTCGCTGATAAGGATTGGCTACATAAGGGCATAAAAGGAGTGAAATTAACTGAGTAGCTTGGAGGGCGATTACGAAACAAGCCTAGATATAACAGCTTATGACTTGCGTATATGAGAAGAAACTTACTCAAAAACTGTGCCTAAGTCGTAAAGGTGGAATGTGTGACCACTGACTTCGTCTAGTCCACGTACATTCGCCAGCACCGCCATTTTGTGAGAAAGTATCCTCGCCCGCCATTTTTATGGCCAGGAATTCCTGGAAATGAAGAGATTGATTCCGTGAAAGTCGACTCGCCAATAAGACATCGCATGGGCAGATGTAATTCCCAAATCAAAGCGATAAATCCGTGATATGATTTCTTTGTCCAATTTCAATTCCCCTCTGCTCTCAATGAAGGTCACTAACTTTCTTCAAAGATTAAATCCATGAGTTGGGTAATAAACGCTGCGAGATGTTCCGCTTCCGGTTACTTCGGCTAGCTACTGAATAAAAGTAAAGCACTTCAATTGCATAGAACTCCGTCCATTGGATAGGACCTTAAACTTAAGACCCCTCAGAGTCTTGCGTCGGGGTGGGATTACGACCGACGTTTCATGGCTGACTCCTCTCGTTTAGGAGGACTATATTACGATTGACGGGAGTATCATCGCCCATTGTAGACCGTTTTTGTAAACGTAGTTGTGAACGGTTTGCGAAGTAGCTGTTTACTTTCATATTTTATAGTAAAATATAAATGATCCGCAAAAAACCACCGTCAAATATTGCTTCAAGACGGCTATTTGTGATTCATTGTAAAGTTAAAAAGTACGATGAAATTTTGTATACATTGAGAGAAAATAGCTCTCCGTTGATTGGCTGCCGTTTACGCCCCCCCCCCTCCCTCTCGGTCTTACGTAAGACATTAGCTATTTGTATCTACTCTTAGTTAAATGCTCGCTTTCTGCAGTTTTATCTTTTCATAGAAGCCATCGTACAGCTTTGAGCACTGGATATCGTATAATTATGCAGTGTTGGAGTAGTCACCACATTCATTGAGCATGGAGGTAATGTAGCTAGCCAGTCAGGCGACAGAATAGGAGCATTTGTATAGCGGTGAGATTACGGAAAATACGCCATTAACTAGCGGACGCTCCATGTCACTGCTAAATTTCATTCGGAAACGATACATACAGTGTTTCAAGACGGACAAAAATCTTACGTAAATTGGTTCTGGACCCCTGCCCCCACCCTACATAAGACTATGTAAGATGAACCCAAACCCCCTCCCCCAAAACGGCTTACATAATACTTGAACCCTTAATAATAACTGGAATTTTTGGAGGTATTTTTAAGATTGCCTAAATCAAAAAAATTATGCCTAGTCATCGTTGTATTGCACCAGGTTGTACCTCGGGGTACAATAGCAACACGGAAAAGATGCACGTCTTCCTGGTGCCAAGGGACCAATAAACTTCGAAGAAGTGAGCCAATTCAATTCCGCGAAAAGATTTTGCAGTAAAACTTGGGCAAAGGGATATAATGGATAATTAATAAATCATTAATTGTTACAATCCCCTGTAGAGGTCAACAAATCAGTTATCTTTTATCTCCTCTTGAGTTTTCTTCAAGAATGGGCCATATCCTTCCTTCGGTGGTAAAATTATGATACTGTGTCACAGGGGAACAGGAGAAGATAAAATTGCATCTGCCTATTTATAGCAATGATTCATTCCATGAAATTCAATCAGTGATTCCTTCACATTGATTATTTCCTCCAAGAATGAGTAACATTCACGAACTTAGAAAGTAAAGGACGGGAGACTGCAGAAAATTTCCGTCACCCTTATTATCCGCACCTCCGAAACACCACCAACAAATGGTGGTGAACTACACGCCCTATGAGTAGCCATTATGTACGTTGGAGAGCGTGTTCACGGAAAGATATTTGGTGATTTTCAGTGCCTTAAGAGTTATTGAAGTCTTTTGAGGTATTTTTAAGATATCATTAATCTTAAAAATGCCAGGTCATCGTTACATTGCACCAGGTTGTACCTCGGGGTACAACACCAATACCAAAAAGTTTCACTTCCTTCTGGTGCCAAGGGACCAAGAGACTTTGAAGAAGTGGGCAAATGCTATTCCACGTAAAGATTTTACGATAAAACCAGGGGAACAGGTGTGTTAAAAGCATTTTTTACCATGTGAAATATTTCGAAAGAGATAATTAACTACCCTAACTTCACATTTTAGCCTCCCTAAGAAAATACCCTAACTTAACATTTCAGCCTCACTAAGATGAAATGCAGTCCTAACCAGGTATTAAAATTTGATAATTTCGGATTTTCGCGTGTTTTAACAAAATTTGACCGTTGACTCATTTCGTAAATATTTGGAAAAATATTTCCGGAAACTTCGATTTTTATCGGCAAACGGAGAAATATTAAGAAAATTTGCGGTTTCAGGGTGTATTATGTGAAATTTTTCCATGTTAGGAATGATAAAAATGATGCGAATTTCACGAAATCCCTCCTCCCTTCTCCGTCCCAACCACACCCGTCTCCCTCCCCTCCCAATTCTCCTCCACTCTTTCAATATATTGTGACGGTACAAGAGTCTACACAGTTGACTCCTATTGAGGCACACTTCGGCCAAAAGCCGCCAAACCGATTTCAGGACGATTTGATCGTTCCCGAGGACCTTGGTAAGGAAATCATTGTGCGCTTCGCTGCTCGAAATCTCAAGAAGGCCGGGAAACGTAGGAAAAATTATCAAAAAGGGACCTATCCACCCTTCAGGGTTGATGATCTGGTTCTTCTAAGGACTCCTAAAGTATCCGACGCCAAACTTGGCTTATTCCATAAGTTTTTTCATTTGTTTTCGGGTCCATTCAGGATCTCTGGTCTGGTCGGCAAAAATGCTTATTCTCTTGTGGACGTAGAAGGTTCGTCCACGGGAATTTTTTATGCGTATTCGTTAATACCGTATAAACAATGATTTTTTTTGTTGTTGTGCCGATTTGGCATTTTTCTTTTTTTTGCTCACGTGAGCGTGAACTCATTTCTTTTCTCCGGACCGTTTCACCCCGGAGAAGAAATTCGTTCACGCTGGGGGGCAATGTGACGGCTCGAACAATGATTGTCAATTTGTATTGCGCGCGAGCGCCGGCCGCCGCTTTGCGGTCAGCTGATCCGGTGTCTTACGCGGGGTATCACGCCGTCCTACGGGGCTAGCATACTCTCAAACCCAATGTTACCTGCAAGTGTGTAAAATATGTGCGTGTAAAGGTGGTGCTAGTTGCCTTGGCCGGACAGCCGTGTGTGAGGGCAGACGATGAGGGGACTCGTGTGAAAGGGAGCAAAGAGGGTGGTCGACAGAGGGGACAATCGGAGAGTTGAACGAGGGACAGGAGGAGCAGGCGTCGCCAGTTAGGCTGACGGCCGAAAAACCACATCAGGATTCAGCCAGTCCAGGAGCTCGGTGAATCTCGCACCGAGGGACGACGCCGGTGATCGCTCCGACGCGGCGTCACGGCTCATGAGGAGTGCATCCTCACCTGAACGGTTTGTCCTCATTTTGCCCCGTTCCTCATACATCTCCGAAATTCCCCTTCGACTCAAAGAAGAATTCCCTGTGCGTGAACTGTTGCTCAGACATCTCCCTCACTCCCCTTCGGCTCAGAGAAGAAATCCCTGTGTCCGAACTATTGCTCCAACAGAATTGTTTTGTAGAATTGTTCATCACCTTTAACTTGTAATTTGTTTAATTTTTTTCTCACGATATTTCATCTATGTTCATGACCACCAGTGAATCATCCATCCCTCACCTCATTAGGGTTTTGTTTGAATGTGCTGGGAGTGTTGAGAATAAATTTTAAATGTTCAAAACAAATCAAATTGGTCGCACTTGTTAATTTGTACGTATGTGAAGAACATTGTTCCGTCACAATATATTGAACTAAAAATTTGTATTCTCACCTGAAGATGACATAATGTGTTGAAAACCGGGTCGTGAATAAATTACCTTTTTGAGATTCGCATAATTGTTATCATTCCTAAAACGTAGAAATATACGCCCCTGCGATTCTAGTTTTAAAAGGCCTAGTTGAAAATAGATGTAGGGTTTATTTATGGTATCCATAACCTGGGGTATAGCGGCCTTGCAAAGGGCGAGTCTTCAGTGCTGCCACCTCGCGGCTACGAACAATAAGGGCGACAGCCGATTACACAGTCAGCATTGGGGAAGTTCACGGGGGTTCCACTATATAACAATCACCAAGCTCCGTGAACGCCACCGTCCATTTCCGTCACGTCAGGAAACGTCGATCGTATTCACGGCCTTAAGAGTAGGCTAATATTGCTGGTGAAATTATTTTAGCTCAATAATTTAAACCCAAAATTACATAAATAACCATCACGTCATTCCCTTTCGGAGTAGCCTAAGTAAAATAATATACCTACTTCGAGCCGTTAGCCCTAGATTGCTGGTACCATTTTTAATGATTTCCCCAACAATGCCTTATCCTTACAAACCACATTCTCTTCCCTTACACTTATGCATTGCTTCATGCACGCTCTCCTATTCTTAAGACTCCTCTTATTCCTCCTCATTAAGAGTCTCCTCTATCACATTAACCCATGACTTTCGCGGTCTACCTCTTCCTCTCAAACCACCCACTCTAATATCATACATCTGTTCCATAATTCAGCTCCCTTCCATTCTCACGACATGACCAAACCAACTAAGTGTCCATTACTGGAGTATCCAACCCACATTCTTTCATCACCTACTCCTTCCTAACCTAACCTACTTTTCCCGCAAACAATTTTCAGGCACCCCATTCCCACCGCATTAAACCCACTCTTATGCTTAACTTGACATACCCAGTTTTCGCTGCCATATAATAACAACGGGAGGAGGACACTTTTGTACACAGCGATTTTCGCTTCCCTAGACAAACAATCATTCCTAGATATGCTCCTCATGCTACCTACGATTTTCCTACCACCAGCATTCGTTTCACCATTCCTTATAATCTCTTTATCTATCCTTCCAACTTTCGAAAACATTCAGCCAAGATATATAAAATTGTCTACCTGTTAATCGTATACCAATTAATTCATCATTTACCCTCATTATACAGTAATTCTTATTCTCCCTATCAAAAACTACTACTATGGTCTTTGACACATTTATCCTCAAATCCATTGTACTTGTTGCTTCATGAGAAGTTATCCCCTGTGATTCCAGTGGGCTCTCAGGCACCAAAACTGCATCATTTGCGAATAATAGACCTCGTTACCTTTACCATTTCATAAAATTAAGATTGATTTAAATGACATAGTATTTTCAAACGCTAATTTTCGTTGCAAAACGATGTTGAGAGGAACATTATTTCAATTGTAGTATTTTTTTAAACTGTATATCTTACTTCGCTAAACATTAAATTGAGACTGTCCACAGAAGTGATTTGAACCCCGCCATTTTACACATTTTTGACAAAGGTGAAAACTGGATTTCTTGGAACAGTTAGAAATTTCTTCTATGATGACTTCCCGTTACATAACCCTCATCAATGACTTAACTAATGCCAGACCTTCACCTCTGTTTCCCTTGCGTCGATCGCCCAACTCCCAGTCCCATTTAAATCAGCACGCACTGATCACTTACCCATATCAGCTCCCCTCTCCTCCCTTGCCCCCCTCCTTCCGCCTTCCCAGGAGACATGTCTACATATGACTGTTGAGAATTGAAAATTGTTGTCTTGAAAATGACGCTATAGCGTAGATATCGCGGTCGATAATAAATTAACTAGTGTAAATACAAAGTATTCTTTTTTCTCAAAAATCCAGAAAATCCACAAAGTGATGCCCGAAAATTTTGATTAAATCAAGAGTAGTACTACGTCCTTCGGATAGGACGTTAAAGTGTGTGCGCCTTGTGTAGATTTATATAACCTGTTATCTTCTTCAAGTTAATTTATTTTTTTTTGTTATGCCTGAGACTCAGTTCTTGTTTTTCGTACTTCGTCATCCATTGCTTTTTATCGGCCTGTTTCCCAGTTCTTGGCGGCCTGGCGGAGGTTATGTGGGTTTTTCTATGTCCTTAAGGGATAAACGGGCCTTGCCCATCCCCACCACGAAATCGGCAACGATTATCGTATTTTCCTGGAAGAACCAAACCCTGAAGCGGCGTGTAGCCTTAAGCAGGGGCCATGTTATTCTTGTTAATGCTACGTTACAGTTATTGTTACTGATTAATGTGTCGGCAAACATGGCAATAAACACTATTGACTGACTTGACCTGACCGGCGCCTTGTGTTAACCCTTTAACTACGTTAATTGATTACTGGTTTAACTCATTATATATGTCAAGTATCCATAAAACGATGTTCGCCATTTTTTTAGTTAAATAATAAAAATTTGCATTGTTTTACACAGAAATTGCAAATGTATTTTTAAAACGTTGTTGCATGGTAGTAAATGAACACATATAGATACCCAAATTCTAGGGATACCCTCGACCTCTGCAGTAGAGGCAAATTATTTTTGGAACTATATTGGGGTAAAGTCGTACTTCACCGTCGGCAGATAAAAATATTCATTCGGATATTCCGAACTTCGCAGAAAATGGATTTAGAGTAGGCTAATACTGATGGTGAAATTTTAATAATAAATGTACAATAATTAATGTCCAAAATTATCACTTCATGACATTTTTATTTATTTTAATGCCACAGTATTTCCAGATTTTAATCTGAATCGCCAACTGATGACTGAGGAGGTTCCTTTCAGGAGACCATACCAATCCACAACAGCATAAAGTGGAATAGATGAGGAAACACTGTTAAAAGGTCTAAGGTAGGTCAGGAGGGAAGAAAGGTCAAAGTACAGCCATCGCGTTAAGCATTTCATGAACGCACGTCTTAAACGTTAAGGCCAGAGTCGACAGCTCGTGATCGTAATGTTTGGTCTTCTTGAAGGGTCAGAGAACAAAAATATACCACGACTACAAAGCGAAATAGACGCTTATCGTAAAGACAATAAGAAGCAAGGTCATTCGGTAAGACGAAAATATTAAGTTTTTGTCGACATGAATCCGATTGGTGGCACAAGCGATAGAAGCTAAAGCCATCAAAACAACCCAAAACCGTTCCCTCTATAGATAAAAGAAATGAGCTGAAGAAAGATAGGCACGGTTGTTAAGATTAAAGGAAATGAAAGGCTTTCAACTTCACCATAAGATAGGAGGAAATACGAAACCATCGAAGCAGAAAAGTCGATTAAGATACGACGGTAATACATTGTGCAATAATGCGGATCGCTTTCCAAACCTTTATCTTTCACAAAAATGCTCTTTTTTCGTTTCAAAGGTTTACATTATTTCAGTATCGTATTTTACCTAATGAATCGTGAAAAGAGAATTTCCATCTGCACTTCTCGTAAAATAAAAGAGAAACCATATTTCCGTCCTAATACACATTTTTATGAAATGTAACTTATTTAAGTTCAATTAAAATACTTATATGCAAACAAACTTAATGAAATAAGTTCAGCTTTGTCGTTGTCACCCGGCGAGTTTCCCAGTAGGACTAGCAATGCACTTAATGGATAAGAATATTACCTAATTAAATAAATGATAATAACATGCGGCCACATGTGTTGAAAAGGATGCTCAACATGGAGACACAATCGCGGAGAAAATGAAAAATAACTTCGAAAACTTTATGAACTTTATTTAAACGGTCAGGGTTTCAGCAAAAGTTATAAAGTGGAGTTCATCAATTTACTTTTCATTTTCTCCGTGATGGATGACTTCCACAAAATAAAGCCAGAAACCGTTTCCTCTGTTCCGGGGACAGAATATTTAAATGCATCGTCAACCCTCGATCTCGTTCGGTAATACTTTAACAAAGCTGGTAGCTTCAAATGAACTACAATTATAGAAAGAATTCCGGAATTCAGGTAGTCAATATAGTAATAAACATACCACCCCGTGAGCTAAAGCAAGAGCGTGCGGCAGGGGCTGCTGTTAGACTTAATATGAAGATGAGAGGAAATAGGGGAGCGTGTTAGGGAGAGGGAAGAGAAGAATATGTGAGGTTAATGTCTAATGGCAGGGAAGCATCTGTCTCCAATTCTGTTGCAGTCGTGAATACGAAGTCGAAGGAAGAAATAATGCTTGTACCAATCCATCCGACAGGGAATCTCTCTTACATACAGGGCTCTGGAGCTGGAACCGGAGGTGAAGCTACCCGGAGCTCCAAATTTTCGCTGGAGCCGGAGCTCGAATTACATCATTTTCCTGCTCCGGCTCCAACCACCGATTTATAATTAACCTGGCCTAAAATAAGGGCATCTATGCTAAACATGAATAAGTAAATTCCATTCCTGTCAACATTTCATGTTCTGATTAATTTTAAATTACTCAAGAGTATTTTTGATAGTGTCATAATATTATCCTCACTTTGTAAGGAAAACCAAAACGCCAGAGTGACTCCCGTAACTTCTTTCTTTGCTAGATATTTTCTTAAGTGACGTTACCTCATCATTTTCTCCATCGAGTCCGAAGAATAAATCCCGTCCAAAATCCTTAGCAGTATTTACTTTAATCTGTAGGGAGATTTGCAAATTTCGTAAACCTTGAGGCCGAGCAGATGCACTACAGGCTAATAGTGCCTAAATTTAGAGGTACCCCGTTACCAGGTCCAGGATTTTCTATCAGTAAATTATATCAATTCTCTTGAGAATCACGATGCCATCCTTTTCTTTTAGCAAGTTAACAAATAGAGTCAGAAGATCCAACAGTCTTTTTATCTCGCGTTTATGTATTCGGATGTAATTTTCTTCAGGTAGCCTGGCCAATTTTACCGAAATGGCTTCGGAAGCAGTCGTCTCTTGTACTGCGTGTTCACTCATTCATTACAAATACCTATTCGTAATATATAGATTCTAGCAAAGCTACGCAGAAAAAATAATTGGAGAAAATTTGAGGTGTTGTGAAAAAACTGTTGAGGGCTAAGTTCGACTTCTATAGCAAAGAAGCAAAACAAAATTGTTCCTGTTTTGGATAACGAAACTCGGTGGGGCTCAACATTTCACATGATTGAGTGATTTCTTGCTTAGCATCCATTCTGTTGCTGCAGTAGACCCTGTATATTATTCATCTATTCACATGTAACTTGGCGATTTTTCAAAAGAGCAGTAAATATTGAAACAATTATTGAAGAAGAAACAATGAACACTTTCGGCTTTTATTGTGGCAGTGATTTTATATTTGCAGTTACACTTGTCCACTGCGAATTTTAGCAGATAATTTTATATCTGTAGTTACACTTGCTCTGGTGCATACTATGTATTTTTCGTAAAAGATTGAGGCTATTTTAAAAGAAATTATTGAAGTAATCAAAACAGGGAACAAATTTCGTATTTTTCCAAGAAAACACTGGAAAATCTTTTTATATGAAAAAAATAATAATCGTTACTTGAAGCCGACCGCAAATTTGGAGCTGGAGCCACTCCCTAACACCTCGGCTTCAAAGCCCTGCTTACATCGTCCATTCTGTCAGAATATATAAGATAGAGATTAAAAAAATATCTTCCAGGTCACACTGAAACTCGCACGTTCTCAATTTTTCTAGCAATATTAAGCTCATACCAACCGAAGCAACTGCAACCTCTCCCTTTCCAAATACTATTGCCCACGCGATGTAACACTTCGGTAAGCTTACAGTGTAGTACAATATTTTTTAAACAGAAAGGCACTTTTTCCAAAACTGCAGGTTCAAAATGCTGCTCAGAAAATTAGACACATCCATTAAAGATAACCTTAACCTATGGAAACAAAAAACGGCGTCCTTAGTAGCCATGACTTATGCTGGAACATCCTCTGACTTACACCTCCATTGCGCTTTGCGATTTAATGCGTAGTCATGGCCAAATCTAAAAAGGCAACTGAATTCACTCATTTACCGTTGCCCTACATTAACATTTATTATTTTTATATCGACCTATTTTATTGAACTAGTTAAAGACGAAGTATTCCGCGTATCACACTGAATTCTTTAATTGAGGGTTTTACACAATGAGGAATAATAGAAAACAAGTAGATTGCCTCCTTCAATTGGACATGCTGAAGCTTCAGGCCTACATATTACGATATATTAAACCCTGCAAGCTTCAGTCTACAATAATTTAAACATTAATGTTTTATTCGGGACCGATTTTTTTTTATTGTCTGGTTAACTTTAACCGCACGATACCGTAGCCTCTACGCATCCTTGATGTTAACTGAGAGTTCTGGTCTTGTATAACACACCAGGTTTTATGCTAGCAGACGTGAGCATTATCGTTGATATAAAGTATTCACTTCAGTTTTCATCCCCAGAAAACATTTAACCAGAGATTATACAGCCGGTCCATAATTTGAATAAAGCGTGAGATGGGCAGAACTAGAAAAATTCGATATTAATGGTGATACATCTATTCAATAGAGGTAAATGTATAAAAGTTCGGTGCTCTAATATTTTGTAGGAATTGTTGAATATTACTTGAAAATAATGATGTGCATGTTTGAAGCGCTGACCCAATATGTGTGAGTGATGTCGAAGGAATATATTGCATCCTTCATCAAAACACTAAAACGTCCTTGCTTCAGCTTAAGATCTTCATCCATAAAACATAAAAACAGAGCATTAAGCACCTTTGCATCCGATGCCAACCTCTGCCTGTTAGCATGCGTAAGCCAAAGTTTTATACCGCGTTCGTACAAACAGTTGTACCACGTCCAACGCTGTTCATGGTCCAACGTAAAGAATAGAGATCGCTCAAGAGCGCTCTGGTATTTTTCCAAACAACCCGACACCCTCCACTCAAAGCCGAGACGGTTAAGAGATGGAGATGGCAGGGGACAGTACACTTCAACTGATTTTTAACTCCCCCAAAAATAACGCATATCCTGATATGGCGGCGTCGAACTCGTCGCCTCGGAAACTGAACGCGTGTCCGGTTGCGCGGATGAGAGGAGAACTTTTGGATTAAAACGTAAACACGGAAAGAGAAAGAGAGAAAGGAAGGGAAGGTGCGGGTGTGGAAAAGGGAGACTGGACATGTGAGAGAAGGCCTTTGGAGGAGGATGCAGGGGAGGAATGGGGGAGGGATTGGCACCGGAGCATACAGCCTCCTCCACCGAAGATTCGAAGAGCGCGCAGTTTGCCTTGCCATTTGGTCCGCATCACGCGCGCGCCAAAATTCCACGCTTCGACGGAGCGATTTTAAAATACTTCCCTGCGCGGACGAAAGCGATTTGGAGTTCAGAACCGAAGGCGACTTTTCAAGCAAGGTCGAATAGTGCGGACTGCCACCAGTTTTCGCTTGGGAAACAGAATGGAGAATGTGACGGATACTATGCGCATTGCTCGTCAAGAGTGACTCATGAAATTAGGGACAGGGGGCTATTCAAGTATTACGTAAGACGTTTTTGGGAGGGAGGGGGGTTGGGATTTTCTTACGTTGTCTTACATAGGGGGGTGCGGAGGTCTGAGACAGTCTTACGTAAGATATAAGTCACTTCTGAATTCGTATTTTTATCTATTTTTAAAATTATTTTCGTTGGACAAATCTTACTTTTTAGGATCACCGCTGCGGCGGTACGCCTGTAGGTATGCATGCTAAACTATAGAAAAGCGTACAAACAATTCGTTGCATTCATTATTTGGAGATGTCGCATTTTCAAAGATCACATGTTTTACGAGTTTTGCGTACAGCGAATCGTGAAATATCAAAAACCATTATCGATATCCGCGATGAGGTCAGTTTTTGGGCATTTGGACATAGAATCCCCCATAGTTTCAAAAATGTCTGATAACTTACGTAAGGTTAGGAGAGGAGGGGAGGGTTCATGAAACCTTACATTGTCTTAAATGGGGGAGGGGGAGGGTTAAAAAGTGGTAAAAATTGCCTTACTTAATACTTGAATAGCCCCCAGGCCTGCGGCAAGAAAAAGTTTCCCCGTTCGCAAGTATTTTTTCCATTGAACTTCTAAAAGAGGGAGAAGATATAAAGAGGGACATCTACCATTTCAGAGGTGAAGTAGGTAATCCATAAAAATAACGTTCCGACAACAACATACCAGCAAAAATGCATTGGGTACAAAAGAATTTTCATAAAAGTTACCGTAGTTTTTCTTAACAAATTAAAAACACGATATTTCAGCGAATCAAAATCACTTTAACCCTTCGGACTGAAAGGTCAGCCATGAAGATTGTAATTATGAAACAGGAGTGAATTAGAAAAATATTTCGACTAGTAAATTATGAAAGTATAAGGGTATTGTAGAGCATGGATACATTTAAATACAAAATATAAACTTAAAACCACTAAATTCTTTAAAGTGGGTCGTAGTAGGGAAATAATCCCCTTAGCCCCACAAAAACTCGCCCGACTCTTCCCTGAATGGAAGTGTAGAGGCATTCACAACTGGAGAACAACTATTAACATATTTAATATTAACGGCATCTGCCAGACATATTAATTGACTGCTGAGTAAAGGAAATCACGTGACGGAAACGTCACCTTCCAATATTTTGGGCATACATCTAAATCTACAAAATACCCTGCAAGCCACCTCAAGGGTACGTGGAAGGGGGTGTGTAGTCAACAACATACATTACACTATAGCCTATTAAAGTTAGTGTAACTACGACTACTAATGCATTAGCATAAATCGTTAATGCTTATCAGGAGACGAAACCTCACAACCACGCACTACACCATAGGTATGCTACTGAGGTTAGAGGGACCGTTGGTATGTATTTTGCAACTACATATCCCTCGCTGAGAAGAGAAATAGATAGTCGAGCACGTCATCGACTCAAACAATATTTCCCTTTCGATATTCCCGCAACTCAGCAGAAGTTGACTACAGAAAGGAATTCCTTTTTAGATATGGAAGAACATCATTAAATTTAAATATTTTACTACCTAAGATTTTTTCATATGTTTTCTTGATTTTTAGTAACCAGGCTCCTCATAAATCAATCCAGGCATTTTCAGGCAGTACATTTTTATTTCTTCGGCGATTCGTGCCATTATTGGATGACTTGGTCAGAACACTCAACCAGTTACCCAGAGCTAAAAAAGTTTTCATTACGATTATAAGAATTACATATACATCTCCCTTGACCTCATATTAGAGTATTTTAAATAAAGGCTTAAGATACACATCCAATTTTAAGTACTGCCTAGAGGCAAGGGTTGAAAGAATATGAATGGACCTGTTTCGCTGATAAAACTTAAACACCCAGATGAGTACATGTTTGGAAAGCCGAAGTTTTCCTCCAGATTTCCCCTTTTTTAAGCATAATAGTCAACAGGCATTTCCTGGTTTAATTCTCAGTGGGAGGGAAAGGAAGTGGAATCGCGTATTTTCGGCAATATTGACTAAAAATAAAACGGTCCACATACTGCATGCACAGATTCCTCAAAACTCAACTAAAAAATACGACCACCAGATTTGTGAGCGTCTACGATTACTTATATCGGCTGAAGATGTGACTCGTTTTCATGGAAGGAGCGTAGAAGCATTAAGGAGCATGAATGTTAACCCTCAGAGTTCCTGAGATCCTCATATTCTAAAATCTCAGAGATATTTTGCTCTCTGTATCTACAGAAGTTTTATCTTAAGTAGGAGCTCCATTCTGGACAATCTTAAATGTAAGGAATCCTTTGAGTTTCATTTTCAAGAGCTTCGACGGTTATTACTTATGATCAGGAGGATGATTTTGGAAAAGCTTTATGCTAAATAAACGCTATTATTATTATTCCACGAGGGTATACTGGTATGTATATTTCCTCGACTTAGCGCAGAACAAGGACTATATCAATAACCTGGGTATCTGCTACCGCGTAACTCAAGGTTAGATTTTCTTTAGATGGCCTAGCCAGAATAAAACTGTTTTTAAAAAAATTTTATACCTGACTTTAAATATATCCATTGATATTACAATGAAAATTGAGTGATATCTAGCTTCAGTGGCGACGGGATTAAGTCCTCTTCGGCTAATTCTGAGGCAGCGGGTTGGAGTACCGCCTGGGTTGGTTTTTAACCACCCAGGGCGTGAGTGTTTGCGTCTTTTAAAAAATGACTTAATTGCAAGACAGGAGCATGAACTTCTAAATTCACTCGATAAATAAAGAAAAAATTACTGGAAGATCTAACATGCAATTTGCGAAATTCCTTTCGGAGAAACTCAATTCAATTGAATCAAGCGACGGTTTAAAATCGTGGCCCACCGAAAAAACGGGAACGAACATATTTCTCCACGAGAGCATACTAATGCAGGCAGCAATAAAACTTCGCGCGGGCTCCTCACCAAGAAAGGTCGGCCACACCTCAAATGAGAAGAGGCGGCTCCCCTCCTCCCCACTTCACGACCAAAAACTCTTAGAGGAAAAAAGAGAGAGGAACCACTTTGGGCTCCCTCTTCTTTTAATGTCTCTTCACCCTCCAAGCCAGCCACTCTTACCACCTTCCTCTCCCCCACCACCGTCGCCACTTCTCGCGCCCCGCGCCCAGCTGTCGGCGAGAAAACAAAGACGCAGCGGCACCCGAAACCACCACCACCGCCCCCGCTCAACACCCCTCTCTCTCACAGCCAGGTTACGTTCGTAAGAGCCCCATCTCCCGACAGCCTCCTCCCCCCGAAGGGGAAGCCTACTTCTCATCTTCTTCCTCTCCAACTCGTGCCCTCGTTCCTATTCCCTGACTCCATTCCTTCATTCTCCATCTCCCTTGTTCTCTTTGTATTCTTCCTCTTTCCCTCTTCCTCTCTCTCTCTCTCTCACTCCCACCTTTTGTCTTCCCGTCTCCCGTTCCACCAACGGTACTCCAATGAGAACTATTGATGCCAGGAATCGTTCATGAGGAAAAATCTCGGAGCGATTCGTTCACGAAGAATGAAATTCGTCCATGACGGAGGTGTGAAAATCCAACAGGTGAACTCATTTTATCGCCGTGTCTCGCAAATACAAGTACAGGGAAGCAACAATACCTAACTGTTACAAATGCAACAAAAACAACACATGGCCCCTGTTTCAGGCTCCAGGGTTTCGGCTTCAGGGCAGGAAGTTTTCTACGGAAAGAGAACCTTAGTTTCGCTCCGGGGATGGCTATAGCCCGGCAAGCGCCCAAAGGCACGGCAAATCCAGCCAAACCTCCACACGGCCCCCAAGAACAGGAGAGAAGAAAAATAACAAATAAAAAAAACAACATCGCTTGTTATTGTTATGACAATGAAATAGACTCGATATAAACCAAAGATATGAAATATCTTTGCGCACTCGTGCATGTGATTGTGTACCAATATATTCGTGCATTTCGCAATGATTTGGAGATTTTATCAACTTTCACTAACGCGCAGCTTTATGATTATTATTTAACACAAAATAAGAGTTATATTGCTCATCGAATTATATTGCAAACAATGAAATTTTACGGTCACATCCAACAGCATAATCAACTGAGAATCTAGCACGAGAGTTTCAATTTAAAGTTTTAAAGTGAGATTCGTAATCAGCACTTGAGCTAAAGCGATCTTCATTCAGGCTTTACTGGCAGGCTAAATTGTCTCATATACCCTAACTCTTCAAACTAGACGATCATACTACAAACTGGATCCCTTAAATGTTTACTGTAAAATAAGAAAAAAAAGAGGAACCTATTTCGATTAAGCTAGTTGATTTGCCAAACCTTAGGTTTAACAGTTGATATTTTCCGTTATATTTCATCAATATACACGGCTGTCCTTTCATACATTCCTCGTCAACAGAATAATTGCATAATTTTATCATAAACTGCCCAATATTGTACGTCAAACTGCATAAGAATACGACAAAATTATAATAAAATAAACCAAGAAAGATTGTTTTTAAAAACAGAATACATAATTTATTCATCTTTCATCCCTACTCATACCTACTCCCATGGTACTCATGCGTCTTAATTTGATCGATTAAACTCCGTTGACCGCAAATAAATCTCTCCCTCAATGCCAATCGTAATGAGTGTATCCAACTTTAGAATCGAATTTCCGGAATAAGTGGCTGCACAATGTGCACATTTGAGTATGAGTTTGAACTTGAGTATGCACTGCACATACTCAAGTTCATATTACACCATGGATAGATTTTGAGTGGCTGCTTTTTCAAGGCCGTAGGACTCACATTCCGTTAACGTCACACCGACCTAATAATACAAAATTTCTAAATAATGCCATTGGTATCCGAAGAAGTACTTTTAAAATAGTACAAATATCCAATATAACGCTACCAAATCATGAAAATAATTATGCCTATTTCCTTTTACATTAGTCTCACATTTGTTATTACAACTGCAACATAAAGGTAACTGAATTCAGCCCAAGATTTACGTCAATCAAACCATGGTATACGACAATTATTGGAACTCAATGACCAATTATTACAGACTATTCTTTTAACTCAGATTTTTTTCAAAAACCATAAACGTATTTTTATATTTAGCAGGAGGTATTTTTTTTGCAAGTTGAGTCTGGCTCATAAATGTTAAGACGCTACTTTTAGGGAAAAATTCGAAAACAAATAGCAGCGTAGGTCTAATGAAATCATTGCACCAGTTAAAAGAAACAAAAAATATTCTACTTAGTAATTTTTTAGAGTTCATAAGTTACCGGACTCGAAACCAGAGTCTCCTTCAGTTCTATCTAATTCGAAAGTTTTTTAAGATTAATTCATGATCATGAATAATATTCTCAATTCGTGTTTAAGTCACTCATGATCATCGTGTATTATGCTTCGGTTTCCTGTCACGTAAGATGTTCTTAGTCCATCCATATGGTTGAAAAGTTTACGGTAATAGGTGTTTAAAGCATTAGCACACATATCTGCCGGAGATGTCTGGGTCAGATATATATGTCTGGGTCTGGGTTAGGGGCTGAAAATACTTATGCCCTTCAGAGATACGAAGAGGAATGAATCCTCCAGCAATAAAATTGGACACTTTGGATAAATAATAAAAACACTAGCACATTTTTTCGACCCAGTTTATTTATTCATGTTCAGGGTTCCACAACCAGAGGGTATTTTTACTGTTTCTTCGCACGCTATAAGTTTCACAAATGCTTTATCTCCTAACATTTCCCATTAAACTTGAAGTGCCTCGAATATTCACACCAAAAACTCACTCATGGAATTTCCTTAAGGTTAAAACAGTACACATACCATTAAGCTGAAATCAAGATGTGCACTTTGGTTAATATTTCAGTAACTGAATCCTCAGTCAGTGGCTCTGTCCTTATTACGAAAGATAAAATGTTCACTGAGATTTAAAGCCACTTTATAAAATATAAATTTGAAGCAGTATTAATCAAAATAAAAGCTACAAATTGCTGCCAAATTGGAGAGAATGGTCCAAATGAACAAGCCTACGTGAACGTATTATTTAAAGAATCACTAGAGGTATCGTTAATTTACTTATGTTAATAAAAGTTTTTTCGTGCAAATGTGCATTCGTTAGTTATATTTTTTTTAATTATTGTATTCACTGGAGTATTTTCTATATAATTCACTCAAACAAACTACACTGACTATTGATGTTTCCACTTCATTATGTTCTACTACATATTTGAAATGTTAAGTCTACATTACTACGAGTCCAACTTTAATGTTCGGGTAAAAATAGTTACTCCCAATATGAATTCAGTACAGAATCTAAAATATGTTTTCTGGAAAAGTTAGGGAATATTCGTAATAGCAAAATAATTGGTGATCTATGATTAAGGTATAATTATTCTTTTTAGCGAAAAGGTTTTGATAAAAGGAGACTAACAAAGATTTTTCAACGGCATTGAATGAAGTAGTATTAGCGAGGAAAATATTCTCAAATATTTGAGAGTAAGACAAACAAAAACAAAGAAATCAACGCCTCGCTAATTTTTGGCCTTCTTTGCTGAGCAGAAGCACCTGGAATTTAAGCATGCTGTTTAGCAAGACTTGAAGAAACACACATCATGATTTTTTTTCCATTTCTATTCACCCTTCCTCAAACAACATAAGCGACGCCTCTCTCAAAAAATTACAACCAGCCAGATCAACCTATTATCCACGGATTATATACTCATGAATAAACAAAACGCAGGACACGTAAATGCG
Source organism: Pyrrhosoma nymphula (assembly GCA_963573305.1). Lineage (NCBI taxonomy): Eukaryota > Metazoa > Arthropoda > Insecta > Odonata > Coenagrionidae > Pyrrhosoma > Pyrrhosoma nymphula. The sequence continues at coordinate 110,968,352 of OY754330.1, read as the reverse complement.
GAAGCGTCACTTCCACAGAAACAGAAAAAAAAGCTCAATAGTGGCGACATATAGTCCTACCTCACACGTTTCGTTAGGAAGACAATGAAAGGGGACTGTGAGACTAGAAGAATAATGTAAGAACTCATTTGGAAATGTATCGTCTCTACTATGGCGTAATTGGGTTGAGAACAATAGTTTCGGTCCCTCCCGGTGTTTCTTTCCTTCATGACGATTCAATTTCTTCTTCCCGACCGCTAGATCGTCTTTCCCTTGCGCATCCATTTACATAAAGCATTAGATAGACAAAAGGTGGCTGAACAAAAAAAACGGGCGCTAATGAAGGCTGAACAACTTTATGGGAAGTAAGGAAGGGGCGAAATGTCCGTTGTGAAATAAAATAAATTAATGTCATGCGATGACATAGCTCACTACGACGGGAGAGGTATATTACATTTGCCCATTGTCCCGAAATAATATATTTTTCAAATCCACGTCAAAAGAAAGCGGAAGAGAATGGAAAATATCCCGCTGACCACCATTTGGATCATGCACACATGCAATGTACTAAGAGTGCAGTACGAGTTCGGAATTTGAGAATGATGCACAGCTATCGGACTCCAGAGGGTGAATACGGTTCAAAAGTGAATGTATCTTTACCGACAAAATATCACAAACGATTGGGTTGAAGTGATTGCTGTAGCAAAGGTTTTCCATTCCAAGGGCATCCAAGGTTCGAATCTCGGGAGTTGCGGAAATTTTTCACAGGAATTCCGATCCTAATTTGAGCTAAGCACTTCAATGGTATCGCTCCACCCGTCGGATGAAACGTAAAAACGTGCCACCTTCCATTAACAGAAGCATTACGGCTACTCCCAATTTCTCTCCTCATTTACACCATTGCCCAAATAATTCTTACCTTACGAACCAACTCATTGTGCTTAGATAGCGCTAACAACAGCATGCCAGTCACCTCTCCTTTTAATCAATCGATGAATGTTTTGAAAATCGACGAATGAAATAGAATGCATCGGATACGGAAAAATACGCCATCAAGGAAGAATCACGAATAATCTCTTCCTAATCCTCTTCTTTCTAATATATTTTGCCCACACAGTCCAATAATCTCCCCTCTCCGGTAACTAAAAAAAAACTCGAAGCCGGATGTCTGAGGAGGATTCCACTGCAAATCCCCGCTACTTCATCGAGGGCACTAGTGACCGCAGAACGGAAATAGCTCCTTTCAAGTGAGGCGCAGGCACAGAGCTTCACAAGCCTTACATACTTAGTGGGTATATGGATCCGCTCACGATATTTGCATTTTCGGAAGAAAGAATTGATTAACTGCACGAGTTTGCATGGGATTTTCCATGCATCAAACATTCACGCCGAATAGGTGACGAATTAATCCATTATCTGCAATAGAGTAAATCTTGGAATTAACATAGATCTTCCGATGCATCACTTACTAAAATCGGAAACGCGCTTGGCCAATTTCAGCAAAGTTTTAGTATGCCCTTTAGGTACAAGGGCATGAATTCTAAATTATAATCTTCTTTTACAAGAGTTAAGTTACGCGAAAAACGTAGTGGATTCAATAAGAACTAATGGCCCAAAAATCTAAGAGTTACGGCGTAACTCTATGTAATTGGTTCACGTCACTAAGTGACCTCGTACTTTGTATATTCCACACTTATTTTGCTTCAGACCATGGTTTCGATAATTACTGTCTTTATCAGGGGGGGATGGCTTGTTTTTCAAGGTGGGGGAAGTACAGATAGAAGAAGAAGAGAAAGAAGAAGAATCATCATGGCGTAATAGCATAACTGGAGAGGATTAGGAGGAGTTGGGAGGTTTGTTTTCCAAGGTGAATAGTTGGGGGGGGGGAGAGGAGGGGAAATAAACAAAGAGAGGATTAAGACATAAAACATTCTTAGGTAACATTACCATCGTCAGTGGAGAGTGATTTTTTAAAATTCTGGTCTTTCCCCAGGTTTACACAACCAAAAATCAACAATTTCTAATTGTTCTAGAAAATCAAGTTTTCTTCCTTTCAACTGCACATGTAATATCTCCGGATCTCCCTCTTTGCTCTACCTTGATACTGACAAAGATTGTCGAAGCCAAGTGCGGAAATAAAAAAAAAAGTGTGGAATATACGAAGTTCTAATTCATGTAAGAAATTTTGGCCACTCACGACCAGATTGAACGCACTGCAGTCCATTGATTTCTTGTGTGGTCACTTTTTCAACGTAACATTTCAGAGAGAGATGGCATTATTTTTAAGTTGAAGAGACGCGGGTAGTCACCCCGAAGTCGAAAAAAGATCCATTCCACTCACCCAAACCCCTGCGCCTCTTCCTCAGTACTCCTTCAAACTTTCCTCCCTCCCCCTCCAACTCGTTTTCTCACCCCTTCCTACACCCCCTACTCTTCGTCCACCCCTCATCGCTCCGTCGCCACCTCATTAGCGCGGCACGTGCCTCGTCCTCTTCGTCACCCCCTCCTCTCTCTCTCTCGGGCACGCAACGGGTGTTCGGAAGTCGAAAGAGTTTTGTCCGCAAGTCGGGGAGTTTGGGGAGCCGGAGAGAAACGTAATTAGTAGATGTCCTCTGCATTACGTCACAGCCGATGAAAAGGAAAGGATCCAGTGGTTCGCGATTGACTAATGAGTGGTGCGCATGTGGTGAGAAAATTTGGCAAGAATTGTGACGCCATGCGGAAAAAGTTCGAATTTTGCGGAACGTGAACTCGGTGGATTACAAAGAACTACAAAGTTTTTTCTGTCCAACCGCATACAAAGACATTAAGTCGACTGCGTGTGTTTGACAATATCGACTGACGTTCGGAAAAAATTGGAGGACAAAGGGGACTGACGTGACATTTTCAGGTATATTATCGAGACGAAGAGTGAATAGGAAGACGATTGGGCCGAAAAAGGCCCAGAAATATTGTAATTTATCCGTACCCTATTTCAGATAGTCCTTAACGTTCCGTTCATTCTTTGATATTAAGTTCAAGACAACTAAAACTTATATCAGAAGGGAACTTATTTGATTAATTATTTTATAAATTAGAATAATTCTGAAGAGCCAATTGAATGAATAAAAATAGATAAAAGAAAATTTGATATAAACTCATGTAATGGCTGTTGCATACATAGATTCCTCAACACTTTTCCCTGATTGTAAGAATTCAAATATTCGCCAGTCGAAATTTATTCAGGCGATCATGGAAAAGCTCATGCCAACTAAGACCAAAACAGAAAACCTTTTATCGCTGAAATTAGTAGGTACCAGACTCACCCGTCATACACGTACGTATTTTTCGTACTAGTAGCTAAATGATGATACTTAAATTTCATCTTCCTTTCTTGCTCTTGTGGAGAGGACAATCCTTCGGAAAAACTAAAAATAATCCTCGTCCCCTAGTAAGTCTTGCAAAAAATGAGTTTCCATTGACAAGCTTTCCAATTTTGACGTAATGCGCCTCTCAGAGCACCAAATGTGCATTGCTTTTCAAAAATCGCCAAGTCAACTTTAAATGGAAAATATAAGACAGCGATTTTTAGCTACGTACTAAATCCCTTGGAGAAATGTCACTGTTTTGGTGCAGAAATGGAGAAGAAAAAGATAACGAGGGATGCCTATCCGGAAAATAACCTGGAAAGTATCAAGTTTCGATGCACGAACCGATTCTCTCCTAGGGAATGTTTAATGCAAATTCTTCTAGGGCTACACAACGTTCAGGTCTCTGTCGTTGTTTCGATTCGCGGCTCGCTCATCATCCTCAGGACTCCTGATGACAAATTATCTCTGAATCAGAAGCCCTGAGGACATAGAGACTCCCTTCGAAACATCGGCGGGTATGGGAGAATCTGACCCGGTGTGTAACTCGAGGAGAATTTTCATTTGTCAAATTTCGATGATTAAGGGAGTTTGAGCTAGATTTTTTCCTAGTATTAATAGAGACCATCTTGAAATTTTATTTTTAAATTTAAGCAACTGTAAGAAACATGAAGTAAATATTTTCAAATCAATGACGCTAAAACCTTGTTTTGAATTACTGAAACTCTAAGTAATTAACTAAATATGTATATGTATGTGTATAGCATGTATAAGGTGATAAGTTGACTCATTTTTTTACACCTAATACTGAAAACGCCTTATCAACCAAAGATTACTTTGCGATTCTCTAAAAATTACTGCTCTCAGTATTTGATTTTTTTTAATAGTTGAGAAAACACTAACTACACACTGTTAAATTTCTGATGTTATCTATGCATTAGAAACACCTCATTAAAAAAACTGAAGTCCCTCAAGAGTGCATAACCGGACCGTTTCACACGGAAAATGGGTGGTATATTTTGGCAAATCTCTCGAAAAGTATCATCGTAAGAGGCTGATATTTTCTTTTCATTGGAAGATGATATCTTTTTTTTTTACAATGAGGACAAATACATCGAATTTTAAGTGAAGTGATATCTCACTCACAGTGATTAACTTCTCTCCAGACTCTGCAATCGACGCATGCCAAATAAGCATCCCGTGGCGTTTACTGCTAGATTGCAACAAACCTTGCGATGATCATGCTTTGGGTACAAGTCTCACAGTTGCACCATCGCACCGAAAAATCAGGGAACGGATCCCGTTACTAAGAACTGACTCGGGTATGATTGGTTTTGGCGCCGAAGGATCGCCTCAACCGCCGAAAACAATGAGTTTTTTTGTGTTGCCCTCTGGGCAGTCGGAGCAGATGCTAAATGCCCTTATGCTCTCCGGAGTATCGTAAAGGATGTGCGGGAAGCGGGGAAGATGGAGATGACTGGGTTTCGGCTCCAAAAAGAACCAGCAGGATGAGTGGGCTCAAAGTTGGACAGTGAGCAAACTAAATGACGATAATAGGAATAGCTCTCAACTCATTATCACACCGATGAAACATTGTAAAAGCATAGAATATGATGTAGCAAGTAGGTGAGAGATTTATCTAAAAAATATTTTATGGAATAAAAAATGAGTTTTCTACTTCTTCAAAAGAATTTTATGATATACGCCGTTTGGTCAGGGTGCTGTATGTATCGAGAACTATGATCTAGTCCACAAGAAAGAATACAATTTTTTATCGAGTATTTCTTCTTATGATCATGAGAAATGCCAATGAAAATGATTTAAAAAATCAGTCATCACGTTCTCAAGAAATTATTAAAAAAACACAAATATGAAACTTTATAACCCCTAGGAAACCTTATGTGATTATAAAATTAATTTACAAGTAATAACACAGAGATGTCTATAAGGAAGAATAGGAAGGTAGACGCCACAATGGGACATTTTGATTCGAGGCGAAAGAGGAGATGGTGAGCAAAAATTGTTTTCTTCTTCGTTTTTAATTTCTGATTGGGATATATGAACTACCACATGTTATTGACGGGGAAACAAAGTGAACTCTGCAAAGGTGGAAACGCGAGATTGGATCGCTTTCAAAATTGAGGCATTAACCGAAGAAGAGCAAAACCAAGTTTCGTAAAAATAAGATCGCCTCACATACTACTGCGTATGCTGCAGCTGCTCCCCGGTGACGTCACAGACGACAGTCTTGGACGTTTCAACTTGGCTAACCTTTAGTGTGTTCGCGATTATTTGATATATTGGCTGATATATTGCGGCATAAAAAAGTTTGGTGCAATTAGTCCTGTGTTCTGAGGGAAAAGAGATATTTAACACGTCCTAGAAAGTGCTTCGGGGTCAGGAGCACCTCAACTTTGAAAGAAACGGAGAAAATGCCTGGGGTCCGGCGTGCTATGACAACATGCACCAATAATCTATTGAAAACCAGACAACTGGACGAGGATCCTTTTTATCATAGGTATGTATCCCATAGGTACAAGTTCCCTAGATTTTATAGGTATGTATAATGATTAATTTACTATATACTACTTATGACCTTTGCAGGTCACTTTTTTCTCTCAAAGCGCGATGATTTCGATGAAGATGTTTAGTAATTTGGGTGAGCCTCTGGTTAGATAGGTGAATAACGATAATCATGATTTGTTACGCATGCCGTGCGAAAATAGCAACGAACTTTCACAATTTTTTCTGTTCCAACTGCGGTCAATTAAATCTTATTTTTTGCATAGATTGGAGTAAAATAAGTCACATCATTTTACGACACAGACTGCTGATATAGTACACTAGCGATCAAGGCAGGATGTGATGGACTACGTTCCTCTCCCCTGCTCTTTCAAGTATATCACCCTTCATCGCAGCACATGCACTTCCTATCGCTAAAATACTTATATAAATCCACCTACAATGCCGATCCCCGTAGGTGTTGGTTCCACTGTAAAAGGACAGAAATTTCATCTCATTCATAATCTGGATACTTATACAATAACATGTCCTCTATCTAATAAGAACAACAAAATGTTACCTTTCCACGCTATTTTTCTAGCAAAATGAACTTAAATTTACATGGTGTCAAATGAGAAAAAATAAGAAAAACGGGGAAAATAGTACTTTCCTATTGTAAATGATAAGTATAACTTAGTTTTTTCACATAGATTTGTTTAGAAGAAAATCTGTACATATACAATCGAATTGATACGAAATATATGTCAAGTGCCATACGGCAGCGTGGCATAGCATTGAATTGCTAAAAAACCAAATAGGTATGATACAATTTTTTTCACATTTAACCATCGATATAACTCATGAGAACGCATATCCTCAATTTCACGCAAATTTGTACGTAAACAAAAATCACTCCAACCACCTTAAGAGTAGGCTCATATCGAACGAAGCCAGGCTTTTCTCGATACTTCCTCTATTCTCTAAATAATTCTTCCCTTGCAATTCCACACACCTCTCCTTTATCGCGAAAATAACCGCAGTTGTCAATCGCATTCCATAGTTACAAACCAATGTCTAAATCACCACAATCTATTTAATTTCAATTTACATAGCCAAATGCTTGCTCATACAGTTTTGTAATGGCAATTAATTATCTCCAACACTCGGCACTGCCGATTCTGAACGTCTAGAGTGCACTGGATATTATTTCAATTGCTTGGCTTTCGAATTTCATCAAAATTCAGAAGATATGTTGGCTGAAAGATCTGAGCATTCGGGCTCTCAGAATCATTTGAGACATGAATCTCGCCGAGTGTCTCTCCACCTTACCTCAGTTCCCAATGTAATCCCACCCTTACCATTCTACCCATGCCTCCTTCACGTCGCACACGAGGCACAGTTGTCGATTTCCCTTCCCAAATCACCAGCCGGCCAACAAACGGGTGCGAGGTCTTCCGGCGATGTCGGATTGGCAAATGTCCGGAGTCCCTTTTTCTCTCTCCCCATCCTATTTCCGCCAGCCTCGTCCGGTCACCGGCCACCGCATAAGTTTGACGGAATGCAACCGCTCTTCGCCTCCGCCTTTACGCCTCGGGGAATTAGAATAAATATGCGGTGGCCCGCCGATTGGCGCGCGAGCAGCCCCCACACCAGCCGAGTGATGAGAGAGGGAGAGATTAAAGGGCGAACCGAAACTTGCGAGGACTTAAAATAGGGAACGAAACAGTCTCTCTCCACTTCCCCATGCCATGACAAACAGGTGAGGGCGCAAAAGCGAGCGGTTTGACACGCCACACACGCGTCGCAACGAGCCTTTCTTCTTCACCCAGTCGCGTGCACACGTGTTTCTTCGCTCGACCACTCCTGCTGGCTCACGCCTGCGACGTCAGGCTAGTGTCGGGACGCCCTCCCCCCCGAGTCGCGTGCGGCGATCGGCACGCGTCCCCGCCACGCCGTCCGGCCCTCTTTTGTTTTCCCGCTCCCTCCTACTCACGTGACAACAACCATGCGAGGACCGCCCGCGAACTCGGGGAAAGGAATGAGAATCTCATTCGCGAAAAAGGAAGATAGTTTCTCCATACAGCTAGAGCTTGCCTTCTGTATCACGTTTCTCAGGAAAAACTTGATCTCCCTTGTGCATATTTTTTTTATTTTACCGTAAAAATAATTTGGCATGACTAGTTTCACGGTTATTCCACCCATTTTCCATTACGGATATAAAATAATCGGGCAGTTGGTAAAAATTGAAGCGGTTGCGATAACGACACAAAGGATATCGTGCGTAGTCACGGGTGCACGCGTATCTAAGATATAACACCTACTTTTTTAGTAAGTGAGGGAATTCAGCCTGAAAAAGATCATCCAACCTGACCGGGTATCGAACCCAGATTTGAGAGAACCCAGTCAAGTGAAATGAATTTTTCGTGGTTACTTTCCGCACTATGGCGTTATAATAACCATTACATCGTTTATGCTGTAAAATTTGAACATTGTCTTAACCAGAGGTTAAGAGTATTCTCCAACATTTTTGCACTTGAGTTTACCTTAGTTGCTCAGTGCCCTTGAGAGCACCCCTCGCTGTATGAAAATATGGTTACTATTATTCTGCCACAATCCATCTTTCTTTTTGCGTACTCCCAAGTAACCAGGATAGAATGTCCCTAAGGATACGTGTTCCAAGTTGGGAACCACTAATCCAAACAAATCACAACCATTCTCACCGATAATTTATCATTATGATCATTTCCAACGGCACTAAAAGAAATGAACAAGAGAATTTCAGACTGCGATGGAATTTGGCGAGTTGTTTTGTACATGACGATAACACTGAATGCTGATTTTTTTTAAATACCAAGCTACAGATAATATATTAACAGAGATGAAATGTAAGCAGTTTATACTTACAATAGACTCGAAGAGGCTGTAGTGCTTGAATTGCTCACAAATTAAGCCGATTAGCTTATTCAAGACGCGCATAAATGTTCAGATCAGAGAACCCCGGTCCGGTTCTGAGGAACGTAATTGAGTGAAAAAGACACCACTGGAAAGGTTTTCAAGGCGCCATGATGTCCTCTCTTTGAAGGCCGGGCTTTATTCTCCACAGCCCCTACATTCTGTGAAACGCAGATGACGCTCACTCCGACTTCTTTTGCCAGCCCCCCGCTGCTTTGAAACGCCGATCAGCGAGTCCACCTCACCATGTGGAACGTACCACATTCCCAAGAAATAACATACAAGAATTAAAGAAAGACTTCTACCACACGATATGCCAACTTACATCTCATTCACTCATAAAGCTTGTAGTCAGGAATAAGGTATCTTTGCAAGAAACAAGACTGACAGCATATATATCTTTGAATCACGGGTACGAAAAATGCATATGCAATTAATGTTTCGTAACGAGAGATTGCAGTTAAAAGGAAGGCAGGGCTTAAAAGAACAAAATGATTCGAACAGATATTTGTCGACGCTAGTACGCATATTTGCACACCAAGTTGAAAGTTAATCTCAAGAAAACCAAAGCAATGAGATTTTCCCTTCTGAGGAAAGGGAGGTTTAAATAGGTATATAAATTGGAGGATGAGGAGCAATTTAGATACTAGGGTACCTAGAATCTCAGAGGAAAATTTGCATACTATCTCAAAATAAGGTAGGAAATATGGTTCCAACATCGGTATTGACTGACAAAAGAGAACTAATGACGGGCTATTATGTAAGGGTGTTAAGAAAAGACTGGTGAAGAGCCAAATATGTAGCCTAAAACTGAGGGTTGCAGAAACTTCTGGCAGAAGATAAGACTAGAGAGCAATCTCTTCAGACGTAGGGATGAAGGAGTATGAAGAAGAAGCGATGGACGGAAGGGAGAAGAACTGGAGAAGTACTCGGAGTGGTCGGTAGGAAGATGAAATTAGGAGGAGGTATGAAGCAGGTAGGTATTTGGGGGCGATGGATTGCTAAATGCAAATGAGATAGAGCAGAGGATACTTAGTAAACGGGTAGGAGATATAGAAAGATCAGACTTCCTTGATGAGATGAAGGTAGGAAGTATATCATTAAGAGGTAGAGTCTCTTTTTCAAAAAGTAGTCGAGTAGATGTCAGTATATCTATGTCCGTTCAAACCTAACCTAAAGTGATTGGAGTTAGATTTTTCTCTAGTCATAACAGAGACCATGTTCTAATTTTGTTTGAAAATTAAGCAGTTGTTAGAAGAAAGAAGTGCATGTATAGTAATATTAACGACCCAAAATCGTTGTTTTTATGACTGATATTCTCAGTTAACAACCAGCAATACACATATGAGGCTTTAACTTTTATTTGTTTCACGTGTAACGTTTGATGCTTCGGTGTTGTCTTTTTCGACTTGTTCTCATGGTTGTTTTCTTAATTGTTTCAATATTTTTATTTTGGTTGGTTGATTGGGAGGGGTTTGTTGACGTTGGACAGGAGGAGGGATAGTTGGGATGGTTGGGGGTGAGATGAGACGTGCTGTGGACTCCCGTTAGAAAGTCGCTTTGTATTGTAAAGAAAAGAAATAAATCGCTGCAAAGATGATTGCAGAATTCATTGAAAGATGCGACGTTAAAATAGAATACTGTATTTAATAGAACCTAGTCCAAAGGACTCTAGGTTAAAAAAGTAGTACATCAAATGGTATCGGCTCAATCGGTAGACAGCTAATCCACCAGTCACATTGTTACATTTTTCACTTTTTCAAACGAATGTTTTATATAGTGACAGTATTATAGTCATTTAAGGACTAGAAATAGAAAGAACGAGGTAGGCTCTTTAAATGGATTGACCGAGATTCTTCCCCAGTCGTAATGAATACGATAGTCGAATAAATATGGGAAGATTGAGCTCTACGGCCTCTAATGTACTAAAGCAAAAGAAATCTCCAATGACCGCAAAAGATTTTACGGCCATTAGAGGTTTTTCTTTGCTTTAACCATAGTCGAATTTTATTTTTTATTTCAGCCGGTGTTAGAAGCATGAATTAAATATTGAAATGTAAATGACGCAAACATATAATAGCAAACGACAGAAATTCTCAGTTCTTAACTAATTATGAATTAACAAGTCTCGACTCATTTTATTCATACCGTACTCTAAAAACGTCTTCTCAACCGAAGACCTTTTTTACGATTCTGTAAGCATTACATTGGTGAGTGATTGATTTATTATTAAAAATAGTTGAGAAAGCATAAAAACGACAGAATAAAATTTCTGAAGAGATCTATGCGATATTAATTCCTTATTTTTTCAATAAATTCTCTAAATTTACCATACCTGTACTATTTCCATTGGAAAATGGCTGGTATTATTTTGGAAAATATCACGAAAATTAGTATGGTGTCAGATATTTTGTTTAATATTACATTTATGGAAAGGTGAAATATTTTTTATTTATGATGAAGCCAAATTCATTGAATTTAAAATAATTTTTGCAATCTACAATCTATATTTTCGACGCAAAAATTAGGCTTCACGATCTGACAGAAAATCTGAACGAACTGATTTTCCCTGTTACGGATTTCACAAAAACTACACCAATAAATAAATAAATATATATATATATATACATATCCAATAAGGAGTCGCAGGCGTGACAAGTAAAAAACATAGTGGCACAAACAAAAGAATAATACATTTATTTTTCTATAATTTGATGCTAACAAACACCGAGATGTTAAATTGAGTCCAATATTCGAAAAATAAACATATTTCAATGCGATTTCGCCTAACTTTCGAATTCCGCACCAAAATATCTACTCATAACAGGCTTTAATTAAGGAAAAAATTAAAATATGATTCTTGCATCTTTCCGTTACTGCCTGTATGGTGAGTTCCAACGTATAAACAGATGCACTTAAATGAAATGCGGTCCATGAATTCGACTTACTCAACATATCATTAAATGTGCACTCAATAACCCACGATTAACGATTCAGTCACCTTAACAATTATTAATCGCTTGAGAACGATGGTGAAGAACGATTTTTCTTTTCACTCCAAGAGGGTGGGAAGACGTGGTTTGGACGCCAAACACGTGACCTAGGTCACCCGACTCTTTGCTCCTCTTCGCCGAAATGCAAGGTCTCCCTTTGAGTTTGCATACTTGCCCACAGGGTGGGCGAGTGGAGAAAAAATAGTGATGCAGCCTTCACGCGACTTCTTTCTCTATTTTTGCCCTTTGGAAAAGGCACGCAGTACTACGAAAATCCTTGGACCGAAAAAAGGACAACAGAGAGACAGACGGAGGTGGGCAAAAAATGGGGACCTTCAAATTTCGTTTGTCGTGCGGCCGACACAGAGGGGGAGACGGCGTGATTACTCAAGTCGAATCAAAACAAGACTAGAAAGCAAGCCGACGTAAAAGTCTAAATCCGCTTAATGCTTTCTCAAGCGTTCAGCTCTACAAGTCATAGCCTTTTTAATACATGGCGCCAAAGCCAATTTTTTTCCTTTCACCTTTTACTTCGCGTTGAATATCATATTTACTTCCTCGGGCCTCCGTGAATCACTCGAGGCCCAGATATATGGGCTCTCAAAAACGTTATCTCGCTTAACATCATTTTATAAAACAATTAATAAACCTTTTTTATTTTTTAAACACAATTTTATTACGAGCCTGTAGAAAAATGTTGGACATAGGTATGTACTCGGTGAGACTTGAAAAAAAATGTAAAACTTTGTCTCGAGCTTTCTGAGGGTGAAAAAGGGAAATTCAAATAAAGCAAAAGGTTAATGCACTCGTTTAAGAGAAGCGAGAGGACAATCATGAAGACACCCAGGCTCTTCAATAGACGAATGCAATCTATTTAAAATATTTCCCATGTAACTCCTTTAAAGCCTAATATCCACCCAACCCAATGCTACTCCTAACCTAATCTTTAGCTCCTCTTCATCTACATATCTCATATCCTATACTCTCAATCGAAAGCGCCCATTACGTTGGCCAGTAACAAATTGGAACATAACATACGGATGTTCTCATGTTGCTGCAGAGCAAAATATATTGGAAGCAATGGGGATGTGGTGTGTAATCGAAGAATGATGAAGATCAAATGGACGAAGGGACTCACAAACAAAAATATCCTCCGAAGAGTTGGATAGAAAAGATTTCCAATGAAAACTCTACGAAGAAGGAGAGACAAACTTATTGGGCATATTTTACGGCACAATAAACTATTGAATACAACAATGGATGAGAAATTAATGGGAAAAAGTATAGAGGAAGACCAAGAACGGAACACATTGGACAAATTATGAAGGACGTTAAAGTAAAGAATTATGTGGGGATGAAGCGGTTGCAGGAGAGGAGAAAGGATTGGAGAGCTGCAGCAAACCAATCTTCGGATTGATGACAACTGATAACAAGACTGATAACTGATCATTGAAAGATAATACGAGTGCAAATAAAAATGAAAATCGCATTTTCCACGGTTTCATTTTGGATACAACGCGGTTCAACAAACAAGAGCATCATTAGTATCCATACATGGTACCTTACACAAATTAAGCCATGGTTCGGTAAAACGCGTAGAATGTACCTTTAATAAGACCGTGAAACTGAGCCTTTTAACTTTCAATACGAGCATCAAAACTTGCAAGACAAGAAGCCTGGCATTGTTGAGTTTAGAATTAACTGAGTTTGGACTCCGTATGCGCCCACCTCAGCTACGTTTTCGATCAAGTTAGCTTCAAGTGAATCAAAGACAAATGAGGAATCGTAAATGTCGAAATAAATGTATATTTTTTTCTAAAAACTGAACAAAAAGCTGCCACGCGCCAGATGACAATCACTTTCTCCAGAAAATTTCGACAATAAAGCTACGCAAGTGACATTCGAGGTACTAAATCATAAATCACCAAAGAGGTCATGGGTAGGGGTATAAACCCTTCAGTACGGGTGGCGATTCAAAGGATATCCACTATATTGAGATAACTCGCGTAGTTCCATCAATGAGCTCTAAAGTCCTGAAGTTATTTACGCCCCGAACTCTTTGACACTCACTACCTTCCCTTCCTCTAGCTTGGCAAGAGGAAGAGGCTGCACTAAGCGTCACACGTCCACTATCTTATCCAGCTGAGTCGTACGACGGAGGAGTTATGGATAGTATTTTTAACGATCGCCCTCGAGCGATAAGACGGCCGGGGCAGTATCCCAAATTTCCTCATGAAACGTGATTCTCTCTTGAGCGGGCCGAGCGCGATCACCACCACGGGTTTTGTCGGCCGATAATTTTTTTTTCTCTCACACAGGGGTTGACTCCTATCTGATCGATTTATATCGAGTCGACTACGATGTCCGACTCTACTTGGAAGGTCGATCGTGTCTACAGTACTTGTCGCGAATCTTGAAATTCAGAAATTGCAAGGGCCGCGGTGTCATCACGCGGAGCCCGTAACCAAAACCAATAACTCAAAAATTAGAGGAAGAGTTATTCTTGAAAATATGAATACATAAAAAAGAGCCTTAAAATTATGATATTATTATTGGAAAGAACGTTATAAGTATATTTTAGGCACAACTTTCCCTTCAGTAAGTAAGCAATACGTGATAATACAATGGTACAACAGAGAATCACACGAATATTATAATTTTACTGCATTCAAGAAAAGGCTCGTATTATGTTTGTTTTAAAACCCAGAAAAATAGGCAGACCTTTGTCATCGTATAGGAGTAGGAGTGATACACGTCCTAGTCCACCTTCCAAGTGGACTCCTGCGTGTAATCGCCGCTTAAGGACAGGCATAAATGATCAATTGTCAGGAAAAATCGATAATTACTTTTTCATACAAAAAGGGAGGTATCAGGCGTGATGTTGTGGAATTTCACCATAAAAAGAACTTAGAAGATGCAATTTTCCACAGATAAAAATTTTTATTCAACCCATGCACTGCATTGCATTTATTCGAAACCCGGATCAAATAAAAATGTTTATCGGTGGAAAATTGCGTCTTCTAAGTTCTTATTACTGTTTCATGATCGAAATGTTTACATCGATATTTTTCATCGATATTTTTCATTATGATTTTCTTTGAGAACCACTTCTTTTTTCTCGACCACAAATATATGTAGCATGTTGAACCACAATAATATATATTTAATAATATATTGTGGTCGAGAGATAATATATTACAATAATTATTGTAACATATTATAATCATTTCCAAGGGTTTGTTATATATCATTACCTATGTAATAGTATATTATCTTAATATTATTATTTTTCTTTTTTACTATGTTTCATAAGTAAGATGTTTTGTTACTATGCTAAATTGTTCACCGATGTATGTTGCTTCGTGTTCTTTCTCCAAATACAACTGTTAATTCGCACACTCACATTAATACAGAAGTATTCAAAATTTGTTAATTAAATTATACTCGCAAAACGTTTTTGGGTAGGTGGAACGAAAGTGCCCATTTACTTATACATTTTAAAGGTATGTATGTATAAATTATTCATATTAGCTATTTATATTATCATGGTTTTGTTTGCTATTATATTTTTTTATGTTTTTAGCCATGATGATTGAAATAAAAAAGGACGAAACGTTGGTTATGTCGACTTGAATATATAATAAAATTTTTGGCCAATGTTCCAGATAAATATATATCCTTAATTTTATTCCATCGTAAGTTTCCGCGGCGTTCAAATGAACGCTTCTTCCACTTCGACCTGAAGACTCCCGTTGGAACACGAGCGAAACTGTTGTCTCTCTAAAAGTAACCTACGCGGAGGAAATCCGGAAATGGAGATGCTTTCATCCTTAATTTTATTGCCATCATCATAAGCTAACACCAACCCGAAGATTAATTCCCTTCAGCTCTCTTCTCCTCTCTCGTTCCAGCTGGCTGCTTCACACCGTTAAGATTTCTTATTTTAACATATCCTAGAATTGCTTCAAGTATTCTACCCTTGATAATTTTCCCATTCACCCCTTTCATTACTGTTTCCAGGAAATCTTAGAGCGTGTCCAATAAGTTTCTCTTCATCATCGCAGACTTTTCCCACGATATTTTTACATACAGCTCTTAGAAGGACCTCTTCATTCTCTCTTACCATTGATCATCATCATTCTTCAATAAAGTCACTATTTTGTAGCTGAACTCACACTTGTTTTCACACTGTCTACCTACGGTTATAATCGATGGTTTCCTTCAATTCTAAATATTTACACTTCACATTCATCCCCTGTGAACCCGCATCACTAGATCATCTTTATTGGTTATCAAGCAGAGAGGGAATACAAAATCCCAAACAATCCTAATGGTCAAAATGATAAGAAAAAGGCAAGAAATAAAACTGGTCTACACGGTAATCTTTTAATTACGTGGTATCCATAATTGAAATAAAATAAATTTGTACTTTTCTTAAGTTTATAGAATTCAACAGTTTTAGAAGCATTAGAAAAGTACAAAATATTTTATCTCAAATATGAAATACTACTTGTCCAAAATCTCTAGGAAAAGAATTTAAAAAACAGCAGTGTAATCTTTTAAATTCATCAACGTATCCATTGTTTTAACTAGATTTTTGTCAGCACTTACTTATCCAACACTCATAATTCTGCATCCATATGTTTGCCTTTCATCACTGTAAATTAATTTTCCCAAATATATTTTCAACCCCAATTCACCAAACCGAGTTCATTGGGGCTCATGAAGATAAAACCGATGGTTGGACATCGACGGTCAAGATGCATCGTTTGCATAGCTTGGATGACCATTCAATTTCAACTACGATGGTTTTCTGCGATTCCCAACCCAATTTTACACTGGGGTGGAATCACTCACTGTTCCTTCATTCGTGTTATTGTTGTCGTTGTCCAAAACGCAAATCGCTCTAGAAGAGCAACGCTCACAGTAATTGTCCCAAGAACGCGCCCCATCAATTAAAACCACTGATTTAAGCCACCTGACAAAATTTAAACTCTGTCGATCACGTTTTTGCATTCACGAGCACAATTGAAAAATAAAGATAACGCGAGCTAAAGCACTGAGGAGAACCGTGATCGCGTCCCTGATTCGAAATGGAGTCATTTCGTGAAGGAGAGAGAAGGCTCAGAATGGGCGGGCGTCTCGAATCTCGGCTACTCTGTCGAGCCGTGGTCCGTCCCGGACAGACGGAAGCGTCCTCCTCGGAGACCGATGGGGGGAAGTGGGAGGGGGAGTGGGTGGGTTCGTGGAGGCGGGGAGGGAGGTGTGGGCGTGGAAGGAAGGAGGGGGCACGCACGAGATGAGCGGGGTGGTGAAGGAAGATGAAAGAAAAGCGACAGTAGTGGGGCGCAAAAAAAAAGTCCACGGTGCCCGGACATGGGGAAGGGAAAGGCCTTCTTGGGTGCTCGACGAAGACGAGGGAAAACCAGCACGCAGGAAAAAAGGAGTAGATAACCGGACAGATAGGCTCTCTCGTGTGTGCATACGCTAACGTACTACATTGGAGCTCATGAAACTGAGGGGAAGGGTGCACAGGGACTGCAATTGGTGGGGTGAGGAGGGAAGGCAGCGCGGTGGCAAAAAAATAAGGGTACGAGCTACGCAGGACGGCTGGGTGGTCGGAACTCTTCCCCCTCTCTCTCGGACAAGGGACTTTGAGAAGTCTTCACGAGCTAGGACAAGGGTGGTGTGGGTGATGGGAGGGAAAGAGGAGAATGACACAAGGAGGGAAAAAGACGGGCGGCAAAGGCTGTTTGAAAGACCGTGGTGGAAGGAGACAGCAGGGCGATGGAACAACGAGCGGGCGACTCCCATGCAAAACAGCTCTTCAAATGCACGTACTATTGCGAGCGGGGTTGCACCGCGAATGAAAACAAGCGCACAAAAATGGGGAGGAGAGTCACAAACCAGGAGACACCGACCGGGTTGACTCCCGACGACTGAATAGGATTTGCAGCAGTTTCGCACACCATTTAACGCCGCGTACATCTTGATCTTTATGTTCTCAAGAATGGGCAATGGACAGATAGAACGATAAATTCACGTGCCATGTGGATGCAAGGGTTGTGGGAAACATCTGCAAACAGCATGGTAAATCAGACACTATAAGTAGATAACCACTTACAGTGCTTTTAAAGCGCGAGATTTCGCCGACCCTTCTGCCGGCTTCGTCAGGAAATAATTATTATTATTATGTTGGTCGTTTCCGAAAACTTGAAAAAATTTTATGAATAAATGGAACATTAAAAATTTAACATCCAAACAGACGCTATGAGATCGATCAAAATTTCCAATAAATACGGCACAGTATCTTCACGGAAGACTTCGGTATCGGGTGCACGCGAAGTGCTTTCGGATGCTGGTGAATGGAATCAATTTTCGGCCAGGGAGATGGATGATCTCAGGCTTTCGATTCGCGAGCAGAAAACGAACACACTCGGAAATAGCACGAGGATGTCACCGAGGTGTAGCGAATAGCGACTCTCTGATGAGCGAGGACGGACGGATTGCAAGGCTGAGGCCGTATGAAGACAGCCACTGAGATGTCGCTACCACGCAATTTTCGGGCTATCCGTCTCTCCGAACAAGGTCGGAGAGGAAGAAGAGGAAAGAACGCAAAAACAGGACGGTTTTTTCGCCTCGAGCAAGTTTCCATAAAGGGAATAGGCTCTACATTCTTTACACAAATGTATGGCAGCATTAGGGATTCCGAAAACCAGTCAAAAGTAATAAGAGAGGTATCAGGATACTGAAAAATAAGCTGAACATTTCAACTAGCCTTTAGAACTAGCGATTCTAAGATGTTCGTAACAGAAATGAAAAGACATTTTAACTCCAAATCTCATCAATCTCGAACATATGCCCTCAACATCAGCCTTCATTTATTCCGGAAAGTGCGAGAAATATCAAATCACTAGGAAATCGTCAGCGAAGCAGACGTAACATCAGCGCGACAAGTTATACGTGGGATAGTTAGATAGTAAAAAAACGACCGACGAGCACTACGTTAGCTAAAAAATGTAAAGTTTAGAAGCTAGTGACAATGTCCTAAAATATCCATGTTATAAATCTTGAACACCGCTGCTGTAAAATGATGAATGCGGAATGCACCAGAGGAAAAGAGACTTTTGTTTAATCGGTAGGGCGTATTTTTTAATCTAAGACCTGGAATTTTTGTTTTAACATATTTTCCAATAATGGATTGAATGGCAGAGTATTCAGTTATTGATGATACCCACTTTTTGAAAACCTTAGCACTCAAGTGAGTTCAGCCAGTTAAATCATTCTCTAGCGAATAGGAGAAGCTTTGACAAAACACAAACAGCTGAAGATAGGCTGGAGTAAAACATTCCGAATGTCGTGCGTAAAAAAACGGATTCAATCATGGTTTGGTGGCCAGAAATTTTGCGGGTTGGTGGCTCTCATTCGTCAGACGGTTGCCTATCCTATCGACGGTTTTAGCTTGAAAAAATTGGCGATTATGTGTCAATCGATTTATTTACACCTTCCATCAAGCCATCTTCTTAGCCTTAACAATCCCGTTCAAAGAACGATTACTCCATCTCAACCCCACAAGTTTAAGTACCTTTCGCCACCATTTTTTAGGTCTAGAACAACATATCCCAAATATACTCTAAAACAAAGGATCGTTCCATAGACCGTTCAGCGAACTAATGAGCTGTAGAGTAAGTTAGAAATAATCTAAGCTTATAATTTTGGCAATGTAATTTATAATGAGAGAAGCTTTAATTTATAATTACTAAAAACTGACATGAACAGAACATTTTTTTACGCACAGCTCTCCTCGATAGGCAACATCATTTCCTAATGGTCAGCAAAGAAACTTGTATAAATCACCTAGGTTGGCGGGCCTGTGTTTGGTCAGGTTGGCTACCCTGGGTGACACCCTAGAGATACCCCGGATGCTGTTGTCATGGTTGCATGCTCTGTGCATGGCCTATGTTTGATTGTGTCAATAAACGAATAAATATCGTTTAACATCGAACGACGTGTGCCTTTTTATTTAATCCTCTAAAGCTACTAACATAAATATAACAAAACTATTTCAATATGGGCTTCTCTATCTTTAATAAACCCAATAAAAATATGGGAATTACTGATAAAAGGTATGCTTAGGGATGGAAGCCCCCTGGTACCCCTGCCTACACCACTGATTTCAATTGGGTACGGGGTTTCCTCAGAAGAGCAACCTACTCACAAACTACTTTTTTAAAAAATTGCAGTTTCTTTTAAAAAACCGCAATACATATTCAAATAAGTATATTTTTATTCCTGACATTTTTACGAAAAAGTCTCGTATGTAACAGTTATAGAAGTTCAGTCTTAGGTAAACGCTCTTTCTTGAGGACGCGTATCGCTTATGTGAGACTAATTCAAACTAAACACGCTCCCCTCACTTTACATGGTCGCATATCTGCTTTTTAAGTCCGCCGGCAGATGAAGTCTGTTCACACTATAAATAACTTGGGGCATTAGTCATCAATCTCGACTTAGCCCCGATTCCGGGTACGGATTGACAGCTATCGAACTTAGGCAAAGTAGGCAGATTACTCAATATCTATACCCGGCTGGAAACAGAAATCGGAATGACTCTCCAAGTCCCAGTCCAACTCTCACTTCCATAAAGCACGCTTTATGGATATGAGAGTGTGCAAGTGAGAGAGAAACCACTAGGAGAGAGGCAGTAGAAATGGCAGTGACTCTGGAGAAGAATGCTCAAGATAAGCTGGAGGGGGAGTAAAACAAATGAGGGTATCCTGAAGGAAATATAGGAAAAGAGAAGACTCATAAAAACCATGGAAAAGAGGTAAACTAATTTATTAGGATAACTGTTGAGGCACCATTAATCTGTCATAAATATTTTGTAGGGAAAGATAAAGGAAGGAAAAGAAGGGGGAGGCCAAGGCTGCAGTTTTTGAAGGGTGCTCAGGAACTAATGACGATGTAGGTACGGATGACTGAAGAGGGAGGCAAAAATTAGGACAAATTGGTTGCAGCGATAAGGCCTAGTCTTTAGTTGATGATGAATATCATAAGAAAATGATATGAACAGAAATCCTTTACAGAAAATTGGCTGACATTTATGAAGAAGGCACTTCTATTATAAACTGGAAACTGGAATAGGTTATAGAAGGGAAGTGAGAAAAATGCGATAAAGCCTTTCTTAATCCGTTTGCCTCCTACCTGAATTTCCCTTGCTATTAATATTCCAATGCATACACGCCAGTTTAAGTACAACCAGAAATATGCAATTAGAATTAAATTCAGGATTCCACCTATGCAGAGAGAAAAGTATATGCATAATGCCCATGACACAATCAACTTGTGGGTAATATTTAAGCAACAAGAAATACGAAAATTTAGGACCGGATGAAAAGGATAATAACGAAAATCATAGAATTTTTGGACGACATAAGGGGAAGCAGAGGGAATGCAAACATTAAGAGGGACTTAAATGCAGGCAAATAGCTTAAGAAATGAAAGTTTAAATATTATACCGAAATAGGTAGTTGAGGGTGTCTACAAATCTACTAGTTAAATGCAAGATAACCTTATGATTAACTATAAATGATTTTGCGCCATCCCTATGATAGCAAATTTTGAGGTTTTCATTGCGTTTTTAGATGGATAATTCTTATAATTATTCCGGTACTTATATTAGCCCATTGTTTATAAGACGCAATCCTCGACCTTTCTCTCTGAGATTCGGCTAGCGTAGGTAGTTACATCAGCTAATTGATAGCGAGCACGAAGGTAAGGAGTCGTTTCCAGTATTTTTACTAATAGGCCCTAAAGAGGGATGTTACACAAGGATAGGAAAGGATGATAGTAAATACTACTACTACGTTAACTCAGCAGAAGCAATGTGTTTTATGATATCCAACTGTGAAACTAAAACCTTACTGCCTAATTAACCAGGGTAAATCCATGGGTAAATACATTATTCGTGCCAGAATAGAGATACTAACCCGAGACCTTTGGGTTGGCACGTCAGGACGTACCTAACCACGACCGGTGAAAACTCGTCATTCCTTATTTTCAAAGGATTTTTCAAGTACCAAACGGTGAAAAAATGTTGCTTGTGTGGAAACATTCTTGCCTCACAGGCAACATAATCCGTAAGTAAAACTAAGTTCTTGCTGATATTGGCATTTTGAATGCACACATGCGAAGGCTATCTTATATCCATGAAATTACGAAAGAGATTTGCATGCGTGAGCCAAGGGGCAGGTTCGACTTGATCTACCTCGAAAAACTTGACACCGAAGAGATGCCAAACATAATGCCCGATAGGAGAATATTCTCGAGCTACCCAAGTGTGGAGCAAGGCCGAGGTGAAATTACGACATTAATACTCGCCATTCTCCGGGAACATGAGAAGACAGAACGACCTGAGGTGAGGAGATTCTTTGAACATAAGCTGAACGTGCTCAACTGTCAATGCGTGGGGCGGCAAGATGGTAATGAGTTGGGTCACGATGATGACGAGGATGGGGGTAAGCAAGAGGGGAGAGAGTAAAGATGTGGGGGGGGGGGACGAGGAAAGTAAGGCCCCCTCAAGTCTTTCGCGGTCGGCGAAGTCACTCCGAGACAGTGGCTCCGATTGTTCCCCCCCCCCCCTACCTCCTCCCCCACAAAGCTCCGTTTACGTTCGCCCAACTGATCGACTATTCTGATTTTCGGATGAAAGGACTGACAGTCAAAAGCGATCCTCAAACTCGGCTTTTTATTCCCTTAGCCGAAACTTATATCCCAAGTTAACTCATTAACGCATGAGCGAGGCCCCACCCCCCATTCCGAAAAGGGGTATTACGTGCCTCCCCAACTCAAGTGCCATTTAACTATAGCGGAGCGAGGTTTTTAAAAAGTCGCATCATGAGCATTTTGTGTGTGCTACAGCGTAATGACTCTTACTTCTCTTTATAACCCTTCAAGATGGATATTTCGAAAGTGTTCAAAACTAAATTAACAGACAAATCCCTTGGATTGCAGACTTGGGTTTACAGGTCCACTATCCATAAGGTTGTTTTGCACCGTCAAACCTAAAACCAAGATGTTTCTCTAATATCCGTGCCTAAAAGGCTGATCCTTAAGAAAACACAACTTCCGCACCCGAAGTGAGATTAATCCACGACTGTTGGCTCATCAGACAGGCGCGTTGCCACCCAGAATGCAGAGGCCGGAAAATGAACCCCTCCTGTAAATTTGTACGCCATTAAATACCAGATTGGCTAATTTTCACGCGATTCTCTAGTTCCAACTGAGAAGATACAAAAAAACCTAAACACGTAGCTATCAAAACGATTACTTAGGAGCAAAAGAGTTTTGTAGCTTTATTACAAGTGAATTTTTTTTCTTTTCACATTCAAATTACTCGGGGTATCGAGTTTCTGTGGTAGATGTAGAACTGGATTCCCATCCCGAGGGTCGGTAGTTGCTGAGATTTTACAGTGGAATTACGATGTCTAAATGGGTGTGCTGTATGTAGAGCACTTCCAGTGTAGTAATACGCCCGTCGGATATGAATTAAAACTGCGGACGTATTGGCGCCTTTTGTTAAGAACAAGCTAATGCCGAAGCCAGGTTCATCTCCATTAGGGTGTCCCTTATATGGCCGAAAATTTTTTTTTGGAATTTCATTTTGCACCACTTTTCATTTTTTTCCTTTGTAATAGTAAAAAAACAGTGCAACATTTCAGCTCAATCGCATTAGTTTTTCACGTGCCACAAGACCGGAGAAATTTTGAAATTTAGTGAAAAAAACAGGGAAACAAACTTAAGTGTTGCAGGAAATTTATTATTTATTTTTACGATATGATAAGCCACTGTGAAGCTATGAATACATATCTACACTAAATAATATTTTGAAAAATCCTAACTACAGAGAGGAAAATGAGGGTTTGCATGAAATACTGGCTAAAACATGATTTGAGGCAAATTGTCCTTGGTACATTCTCTATACTTTTGACGTGTTGCTTGCGTCACAATAAGCATATTTTGCAAATTATCTTCACTTCTTACACTATCGAGGTAGTCTTGAGTAATTGCAACACCTAACTCTGCTGTATCATTAGTCACACACATATCAGAGAAAAACATGCAGGCTTCTTGAAAATCCTGACATTGATCCCATTTACTTGGATACCCATCAACAAATTGATGAGATAACCCAAATCTTTTGAATAAATATAGAGTATAAGGGCCAACAAAATCATACAAATTGCTATTAACCAACGTATTCAGCTTATTTAAATCAATTTTCCGACGAGTATCTCGGTACTCTTGTATAGGAACAGAGCATTTACAAGACTTTATATTTTCTAACATCTTTTCTTTACAGTCTAACGTTACAGCTGGATCTAATAAAGCCAGGCCAGTAAGTTGCTGCGTATGATACCACAAATGCCCGGAGAGTGTTTTTGCAGCTGTTTACGACACTCTTTTGTTTACATTTTCATACATAATCAAATATTTTAGGAAATTTAAATCATTGTGTGGGGCAAAAATAGCGTTGGGAGCAGATAAACAATACTTAACATATAGATGCACAATGAACAAAGAAACGTCTCTTAAATCATTTTTTTCTCTTTTCGTCATCTTGAACTGGCCTTTGAACAGCATGATTTTCAACGAGTAAATTGCATTTGCCATAAATCTAGCTTCATGTACGGCACCCGGCTTCGCGAACTTAATTCCGCGTGGAGGTGTGCCTCCCAGGTATATGCAGACGAGCTCCAAAAATTCCCGGTAATCATCACGGCTGTGTCCTTCCTGAGCAGAAAAAATAAAGCCTTCGCCCTTTCTTTCGCTGGTTTATCAAGAAATCTTAATCTTACTAATTCGTCATCACCTGCAGTGCATCAACCGTGGCGATGTCAAAAAGATCTTCAAAAGAATTCTTGAAGGAGGTCTCTCTCGCAATTTGGGTCTTGTTGCGGTGAGTGCGGGTTTTCTGGAGTGATCTCCCTTCCATGTATAAAAACTTCACTAGTTTCACAACGCAGGGCAGATGTTTAGTGGGTATGTTAACATTTTCCCAAAAGCATATCACTTCCATTGCGGTGCTATTGCACGCTTTGGAAAGGGAATATTTGCGAATGCACCCGAAAAAGAAACTTAATACCTGTATGCGCTAAGGTAACTTGGCACCCGTTATCTCATCTGAAGAATTTCCTATAAGAAATACATGCTTCCGAAGAGCCTTCTTGGGGTTGGTACTAACGCGCAACATAATAAACTAGAGTCCTGTAGCTTTCAGTCCACGTTCTGTTATGCAACGCAAGCGACGCAATACTGTCACTGGTCCTCCTATTTATAGCCAATTTTTCCCTCACGGACCGATATTTATAGAAAACACATACTTTGTATATTTTTCCTGCTATTAAAAGCAACGGGCTCCCGCCGCCTATCAGCAGCGGCCGCCGGGCTTGTATTAACAGAACACGTTATTTTGTTCCGAAAGTCGTAGTGGCAGTGTGTACCAAGGAGGTGGGGCAAGGGGAGATTAAGGAAGGAGGGAGCGGCGGGAGGGAGGGGAGGACAGTAGTAAGAAAAACTGGAACCTTACAAACTTCAGAAAGTGACACTACAGTGTATAACATTGATTTGACGGCTTCATTCCTCTCTTATGATAATTCTTGTATTTTTCAATTAAAATTGCGAACCTTCAAACACCTTGTGGCACGGGAAAAATTTCTCTGATCATGTTTAAATTTTGCATAGTAGCTACTTTTAACAAAAGGAAAAGAATAAAAAGTGGTGCGAATAAAAATATTGAAGTTCATTTTTAAGGGACACCCTAATCTCCATTCTTCTCCGTGCAACGAATTAAACCACCTTTACCATCCTAAACCCCTTTTCTGAGGGTAGATTGAGCGACATATCATGTAACATAAAATTCAACGAATTTCGCCTCATTATAAAGAAAGAGATTTCATCAGATCATATTTCATATATAAACAAAGAGAAAATAACAACAGATTTCATCGTTACAGAATAACATCTTCAGGTATCACCTGATGATGTAATTCTGTAACAAAACCATGGTCATTACATGTGGAAAAAGCTGTCTAAACTTTGTCAAACTTTAGTAGTTACAATATTTACTTCTCCCTACTTCGAAATCTTAAATTGTTAAATAAATTCCTAATATGGTCTCCATTATCAAGTCGGCACGTACTAATTGCACTGCATATGATTAAGATGGAGATGATTCTTTTGCGTAGTGTTTGCAGCATGATTCAGGGGATTAAAATGTTGGCTTTAAGTAGTGAGCATTTGTGCATTGAGAAAATTTGAAAATCCAAGTCTGCTATAAAACTTTTCAATAAGTTATACACCGAAGACGTTGAAACTCGCCATTTTCATCGTCTTCGGTGTATAAATTCGCACCCTTGCGCGTGACTGCGTACCACATCATTTGTAAACGCAATGTTTGGAAACTTTTCAATAAGATTTCGGTCAGTATAACAGCGAAAGGGCGTTGTTCATTCTGGTTCATTCCCCAATCTCACTCTTTCAAAGGTTATTCGGGACAGCCACCGCAGCTAATTTTGACCTTTTGCCCACTTTATCAACACTCAATTTATCAGGCTCATCCTATGCATGGTATTTGACACTTTTAGTTCATTAATTTTCTCATGGAAAAATGTGCACGCTGATAGTCACAGGAAATATTTTAGAATCAATGGCGTTGAACCGTGAGCGGTTTGAAGACGCCGCCCAATTCGATCAAACAACCACGAAAAACCTCAGTATATCAAATCATGACGATAGGAATATTTTACTTTAAAAAAAATATCCTTGTCATTCATTTTTAAAAGAAACAGAAGTATATGAAACTCAGGGAATAAACGTCACATTCCTTAGAGGTATGACGACAATTAATCCTTGGAAAAAGTTCGTCATAGTTTCCCGGAAATGCCATAACGACAAGGATCGTGATTCACACTAGGTACTACTACTACTCGTATGGCGACCTCTTCCACTCCAAATAGGAATGAGTAGCTATGAAGTTCTGAAGAACGGTTAAATAAAAAGTCAGAAAGCGTCAAAAATTAAGGTTCAAGGTTTTACGGTTTTGAAGGAGTGAGACATAATCTTGAAATCAAAGTCTTTCGCTAAAAGAAAAAGTTCTAAATAAAAATTACCGGGAACGACAAAACCATGGTCTACAACGAAGGACACAAGTTAAATTATAACGAGGCCCCAGAGCGACAAATTGGCATTGGTATGAATGCAATAGACAGCAATAGAACAGACAGGGGCTATTAGAAGAATTTTCGGCTGTGCAGCTACAAGCCAGATGAGCATCCATAACATCATTACACTGATGTTCTCCTCCGATACTACTGCATAATCATAAAGTGTTAGGTCACGGCTCATCTTGACATTGTCTTCAGACGTTGTGTGAATCATCTATTTCTTTTTAGAGAAATTTGCCTCCTGATGTCTCTACGAATAAAATATTACCTAACGAAGCGAAAGGCAATATTTCGAAAGCTTGAGAGGAACGAATGATATTTGATTTATGGCTTCCCAAGATATTATAAAGAAAAATGCAAACCATTAATGAATAGCCACGGATATATGCTTATACTTTTTGCTGTAGTAAATTCCTTTCATCAATCACAGCATTCGTCAATGACGACGACTTAATATAAATACTAGTACGTATTTAGACGAACACAATCATGCCCTGGATGATGACAATCCACCCATGCGGGATTCGAACTCACGAACTTAGGCAGTTATGACTTTTACCCCACCACCACAGGGGCCGCTGTAGTAGGCCCCTAGTACATAGCATAGCGGATTGAATCATAAGGTATAATGATTGTTTTATTTAAATAATAATGAAAAGGGTATTGCTGTCGCTTAGGTCGAGTGAATCAAATTGTACATTTCATGCTTACATTTCTCGATACATGCACACATAATTAATTAATATCTCTGAAAAAATCGCTTTCGTAAAGAGTTATAGAGAAAAAGGGGCATTGATAGCATAGCAAAAGTGCTTAGCTGGCCCAGTTTCAGCTTGAAAAAAGGTAGTAAATTAGTGGCATAGGACTGAAATATTTTAAATAGCAAAGTCCTCAAAGATTTTTAAACGGAACCTACACGCTAAGGCTAGTCTAACAGATTCATAAAATAGAATAAAGTCTTCAGTTCGATTTTGTGCTCCAACGGACAATTAATTCAGAATTCGCACTTTTCAATTCTTGTCGCATATTATAAATGCATAATTTTGAGCCATCATTATTTCGATTCAATGCTCCAGTAAAGCGTAGCGTGAATTAGTTGGCTCTTTATGCAGAAACCAGGAGAGCCCAAACATTTATTTGCGCCAGTGAGTGTGTGTGAAGCCAGATGCAGCTTTATGTATGCAGAGTTGTTCACGACCAACAGGTAAGGCAGGTGATTTTAAGTGAACATGAGATCGAAACTCCTTAGCTACCGAGCCATAGCAATGCAAACATTTTGTTAGAAGCATCTAGCAGTTACCATGAAAACGCCAAAAATCAGTGGATTGCATTGTTGCATTTTCTTTCTACTGTTGGAAAAATTAGTGTCTTATCTTAACTTTCAGCGGAGATAATGCATTTTTAAGCGATACCGTTACATGAGCTAGTTCATTTGCAGCTCTTCCCCACGCATGCAACTGGCATTTATTTACCAGAAAAGACAATTTTACTCACAGATTATAGCTTCCATTTTTCCTTTTAAATTTATCGAAAGGCTAAATCAACAACTGAAACAGGAATTTTTGTCAAGTGGCAACAAAGTCCTCAAACGACGATCATCGCAATGGAATGAATGTCTATGCAACTGAATGAATAAATGCAATGAATGTGTATGCGTTAAGATGCATTGTTTAAGAAGCTGATTGAACTCATTTTCCCAATTCAAATGGAAGAAATCTTTTGCCGATTACGGTTACCATATTGAAAATTGGAAACCAAAAGAATACATTTCGGCTGGGAAAGAAAGATACTAAACTTAAGTACAATTTAGGCGGGATTTACTTCATAAACATTGCTGTTTTCCTCTGATTTTGGGCGTTCTCATGGTTAATGCTTCCCACAAAATGTTTGCTTCGTAACAGCTCGGTAACTTACGAGTTACACCCCATGATCATAGAACAAAACTGCTTAATTACCCTACCACCTCCTGAAATATTTCAGGTGCATCGTGAATCACCCCATTTATTAAATTTTTTCCTTCACCTTCCACAGATTCGGAGGAGGCTCTTCTGTTACTGACACAAATCATAACCGTTTGCGTCGCTGGTACAACTTCTCTACGATTATTTGTTCTAATGCACAATTCCCTGCAACCCAAGGATCACAGCAGGACCCCGATTCTGGGAAAAAGACCCTATGTACTGCAACGAGAATATTTTTTTGTGAAATTAGGGTTCTTCTGACTGCCGACTTTTTCGGTCCAGCAAAGGGTTATGGGAAAATATTATGACAGGGTACAACAAACGAAGAAACATCTGCCTCTGCCGACTTCAGGCCTACAGCCGATTCCCTCCAAATGGACAGCAAAACACGACTGGGGTTGACGTTTAGTACACTTTTATGAATTGCCTTAATGTTTAAACCCTCGAAAAAAGGCCGTAGAGAGCTCATCAAGTCGTTTAAAAAAATTACGGCTCGCTAATTTAAGGGTACACCATTAATAATTCCACCATTCTAGCACATTTTTTCTTTCCCCAAGAGTGCCCAAATATCCGGTCCCTTCCGTTAAATTCCATGACATCGTATTTCACTTTAAAGCATGAATTCTGAACGATTTTTTTTTCACTTGCAACTCCCGAGATACCATTCTGCATGGACCAAATCCCATCTAGCAAGCCGGGTGTGTTTCAGAGCAAGCTGCGCCAAATTCTGTTCCGTTTTATAGACGGTAATAAAGGATAGAAAAACTTGCTTAACACGAAACCAAGCTGAATAAGTACGAGCCAAAATTGCAACCAAATGGCACTCTACCCTTTGCAACCGAAGGGTAAACTCTCCTCACTGCGGGTAAAAAAGAACCTTGCATTCTAACTTTGTGGTGTACTCAAATGAGCAACTTAAATAGTATAGACTTTTGTATCACTATAAAAATCTTCGTCTTACGAACTCTAAAGATTTACGACCCATTCGAGAGAATTATTGGGATAGCTATATCCAATATTTCCAGTTCCACATACAAATTACATCATTAAATTGGCCTAGCTTAACACTGTAAGATGATAAACGGTCTAATCTGAAAGGTATGTGAATAATATTCATCATTGCAGCAGTGCATAACTGCTAAATATAAAAGAATAAATCTCCATTTAAACTAGCTTATGCATTTTTTTAATTGGAAATCAACACCTGAAGTATTGTAATTTCTAACAATGCAATTAAGTTAGAATTAAATCTAGGTTAAGAAAATTAAGGAAGGTTAAATTAAGGTAGTTCTTGCCCTACTACGCAAATCATACTAAACCGCAAATGCCAAAAGCCAAAAAATCAATCTAAATTATTAATTATGAATAAACTTATTCATTTTCAGAGTTATACACATTCAGTAAACTTGTGAAATATATCGATTAATTAATGCTTGAAAAAATAATATTTAGATTGATCCATGTAGCATAGCAGTACTTTGAACTTGGCAGCATCGCGCACGAGAGCAGGGAATAGAATTCTCTGAGAATTCTATTACCTGACGAGACTCCTCTCGAATCTGAATGTTTATTTACAGTTGCTTGGAAACATAGGATACCTATCAATTAATTATGCTATTAATACAGATGATTATATATACAGGAAAAAATTAAAATTTAGTTATTAAACTTTTACATAATGAATAATCAGTTGTGCTTGACATTTAGGTTTATAAAAAAAGTTATAATGCATTACAAAAACACAGATGAAAAAATAAAGTGAATAGCATAATAACTTCACTTTTGAAGAGGCATATCCTAGCGATGGTAATCATATAGTAAACATGTAAATCCTCGGAGAAAATTTGCATTTGTATTGCCTTAAGTGTAAGGCAGTTTTATCGTTACGATATCTAGTCAAGGAAAAAATGTAGGGATTTGATTCGATGTTGTGCGTAATAGTAATGGATGCTTGAATTATATCGACTTACCGACAGGTATTCAGCATAGCAGCTCACATTCCTGTTACCACACTGTTAAAAAATCTAAAACCATTTGAGGTTTCTGTATTGGCTTCTATACAAAAACAATAACAACCCAACATAAGACTAAGAAGTGCATTAATACATCTAGTTTATCAATGGGAAACCAAATTCACTACTACCCAGCGGATTAGTATTCTTAAAAAAATGACTAAGCCTTTCTTTCCAGAGACTTTCCAATGGGAAAATACGTAAACAATTTCAGCATTTTTTTCCTCTCAAACATAAAGAGACACCATAAGGACACCATGGAGAGAAATTCATTCATTTGTCTACTTGGAGGAAATCGCCAAGGGTAATTACATATTTAAAATATGTACTTTCCTGAAGGGCTCATTATATTACCGATTAAGGAAACAAGGTAGTTCATACATAAAAAAGCCAGAGAGTTTTCAAGAACCAAAACGTGCAACCGGGGGCGGGGTGGGTGCTCAGGGGCCCGGGCCGCTGCACGTCCAGAGGGGCCCGGTTTTTGTGACCCCCCCTCCCGCTTCTGAAAACATTTGTGCGTTAAAAACGCGTTAAACTACAATTTCATAGGTATTTATGTACAGTATGACAAAATTGTACTTTCACTCAGAGATGTTTGATCTGCTGGCTGTTCAAAGTTCGGGGCCCGGGCCGCCGCGGTCCCGAAGGCCGCTGTCCGAAGGCCCGGGCGCGCGGGGTCCTTCGGACCCGAGCCCGAAACCAAGTGCGTGGCCCGGGGCCCGGGCGGGAAGGCGGCCGCGGCGGGCCGAGCCCCGAACTTT
The DNA here is from genome assembly GCA_963573305.1 of Pyrrhosoma nymphula. Taxonomy (NCBI): domain Eukaryota; kingdom Metazoa; phylum Arthropoda; class Insecta; order Odonata; family Coenagrionidae; genus Pyrrhosoma; species Pyrrhosoma nymphula. The sequence continues at coordinate 110,936,621 of OY754330.1, read as the reverse complement.
GAACAGCCAGCAGATCAAACATCTCTGAGTGAAAGTACAATTTTGTCATACTGTACATAAATACCTATGAAATTGTAGTTTAACGCGTTTTTAACGCACAAATGTTTTCAGAAGCGGGAGGGGGGGTCACAAAAACCGGGCCCCTCTGAATGTGCATCGGCCCGGGCCCCTGAGCACCCACCCCGCCCCCGGTTGCATGTTTTGGTTCTTGAAAACTCTCTGGCTTCGTTATGTATGAACAAACTTGTTTCCTTAATCGGTAATATAATGAGCCCTTCAGGAAAGTTACACGACATCGTATTTCACTTTCAAGCATGAATTCTGAACGGTTTTTTTCACTTGCAACTCCCGAGATACCATTCTGCATGGACCAAATCCCACCAAAGGTCCGGGCGCGCCGGGCCCTTCGGACCCGAGCCCGAAACCAAGTGCGTGGCCCGAGGCCCGGTCGGTAATCCCGGCTTCCCGCCCTGGCCACGCCGCCCCTGCATGCAACTAAAGCCGTAAGCACCTTACGCATACCTAAAAATAAATCTGTATATTTCCAATTAAGCTACGAGATATTCCCACCAAAATCCATGCAATTATATAGCCACCTTGCTGAAATATTCGTCACAACATTTTAGAATTTAAGATTTTGTCCGCTGCATTTGTTCTACTCCTGACATGAATCCCAAATTAATAGCACCTGCTGATGATATATTCTAAGTGAAGTTTAACAAGAGAAAATTGATATCGCTCTTTCTTCTTTTCGTTTAATTTCCTCCGTTTTCTGTCTCAAATATTTCCCCAAACCATTTAATTAATCCCAATTTTCCAGAGGGGTTTTAGTGCTTCCGCATCGTTCATCAAAAAAAGGCGATTCCCACGAGATTATGAGCCAGTGTCTTCAAGTATAAGGTAAACCTCTTTCTATTTCCCCGCAAAACGAACTCCAATTCCCAAAATGTTTCCCCACACTTTATCACTCGCGACGTGACCAACTGCGTGCGTTTTCGAATGCACTTCCGCATTAGCAGTATACTGTAAAAATAATTCATGTTAAGTTCCATATTTTAAGTTTATCGATCGATAGAGATAATACCATTCGAAAAAATCAAAGTTTATGATGCTTTGGATTCATTTTTTAACCAAGTGCCAAACTTCTATCTTTAATATTTCACAGTTAAACAAATGAAATAAAAATGCCCTACACGGCAATTCCGTCCGAGAGTTGGGTGTCACATGACGCTAGGCTTTCGTGTGATTATCCCCCATCCATAAGAAGTGTTCCACTTCAAAAATATTTCGATGAAAAAGCGCCCAGCAAGGAAAAACGGCGCAAGCACCTCACTACACCCTGGGGGATTAAAAAATAATAATAATACGCGCCACTGGACATCCTTCAGAGAAGTGGGGGAGAAGGAAGAGATGGGCGGGAGCAGACGAAAGACGTCGATTCGACGGGAGACGCATTGAAGGACCAATTTACGGAGAAAAGGAGTGGGGGTGGGAGGTGGTGATAGTGATGGGAGAGGGGGTGGGTGCTTTGAAAGGGACTGAGGGGAAAGGGAAAAGACAGCCGGCGATGGGGGAAGGAGGGTGGGCTCGGAGGAGGGGAGGCTCGCACGTTTCGACGGGAGGAGGAGTGGTGGAGAGGGACGCCGATGGTTGAGAGATGGGTTTAGAGGGGGGTTGCGCGTAAATAAATCCTTTCTCCGCGCCTCCTCTCTCGTGGATAGAACGGCATAAACACTCACTTCGTTTCCCTCTCCTTTGCCACCGCTTTTTTTATTTAACTCTTTCTCGGCTCCTCGGATCCCTCCTCCTTACGTGTCGAACGAGCAGCGAGGCGTGGGTCGAAACACTCTTCGAGAGCTCGAGTACAAAGCGTCATCGATCCTCAAGGCGCCTTCACACATGAAAGTTACTTCTGTAAGCAGTAGTCTTACAAGTCGCCAGCAAGCAATACTTAGATGTGTGATCACGGACTTCTGTGGCAGTAAGGGTGCAAGGTGGTTGTGATCATTATATTATCGACCATGGTTCGCAATTTCGCGGAAAACAAACTGGCTAATGTTTTGTCTGCAAGTAGCATTTCGATTCTGCGATAAAATCGCATCGCTCACGGTGAAATCCTGATCACATGACTACCAGCGGGTATTGAAAATGCAAACAAATTAATTTGCCGGAGGTTACATATGTAAGTATTTTATTTTTACCAGAAAATGTTTTTGTAGTAAGAGGTTACACGAAGGTAAGACTTGAGACTGTTCTCGCATTTAGTCCGAGGAAATAAAATAATTTCTCTGTTTAACACGCTTTATAGGAGCACATATAAATTTAATCTAATTTATAAGAATTTATAAAATCCACAAATCCCTGTGGAACCAGAAAGGTGAGATGTATGTAAAAGCGCGTTGGTTGCAGAAATTGGGCGATATTCGCGATAACCATTTTCATTGTTAACTGCTGATTAATCTTTTGAGAAAAAACAGAAGTAACGTGTAAACGGAACGATGCTCTGCAAATGGTGATTTTCATAGAGACGTCGCCACAATCGCCACTTCCATATAAGCCAACTTATATTTGAAAAGCCGGCTTTCCTTCCTTGATCCAACGCGTATAGGATCGAGTCAATCCGCGCACCCCAAGAGATTTCCGGGATTTTTTTAACCAAGAAAGGAAAAGTTGTTTTTACGGAAAGCTAATCTTGAGAATGCAGATATTTATAAAACTTACAATTTTACAACCCATTTTGTAACTTATTTCTCCGAAAATGTTACCATTACCCATAGGCTACGAATATAAGTTACAGTTTCAGACTTAACTTTGTGGAAACGCGACACATGAAATAATATTTAACTTTGTAATTTCCACACTTTTCATTTTTACCGATCATATTTTCTCTTGCCCTGCATTACCGACCATGTTTTCATGTTTCTCACATGTGATGCGGAAAACGAAAAGTTTTCAAATTGTTCAAAAAATCTCGTTTCAAATTTCTATTTTGAGTTATTGTTATTTTCTTAAACAGTGATGAATCCTGAACAATTTGACATTAAAATCGCATTCATATCTAAAAATACAAGTAAGTTAAGCGTACGTGAAAATAAGGGACGGAAAAGGGTAATTTAGAGGAAAACGCAATCAAAAATTTGAAATGCTACAACTTTTTATGACATATTTAAGAAATGCATTACACATTTTTTAAATAGTCTTTGGAAAACCCTTTTTTGGCTTAAAAAACGAAAAAAAAGTTTTTTCATTTGAAAATATTTAAACGGAGCAGCAAAATAAATCGAAAAAAACGGAAATCGATATTTTCGACCCTGACAACTTGTATCGTCTGTCCTGAACATTTGACTCTGCCGACAAGATGTCCCTTTTCGTTTTCCGCACCACATATGTGATTTTCATGGTAAATACCTCGTATTTTAGTGTCCATACATGTACTCAAACCGGGGGGGGGGGAGGGGAAGTGAAATAGAGAGGAAAGTGGTAGGGCGGGAAGGGGAGATAAAGCGTAACACCAAAACCACACAGAGTCGAAACTATGGTCGGTAAAAATAAAAAAGTGCGGACTGTACAAAGCGAGAAATTATTTCACAGATAACGATCGAAGGGAAAGCGCCGTTACCCACCATTAAATCGACACTTCAGGGGCAGAGTATGTGCCACTCGTTTGGTATCTTACTGACTGATTGGGAGGATTTTGGACAAACCCTACCTTAGAATACTGATTTTGGGCATAATTCAAACTTTCCAATGCAAATCTGAAGATTATACCGCCATTACGTTTCTTTGAAACTCTCCATCTTCTTCCTTTTCTTATGTCGGCCAAAATTCTAACTCTCCTTCCTGTTCCACTCTTGCCCAACTTTATCCCCTCTATAACTACCTTCAGCATTCAGCTCCCGCTAAAGAAGTCCTTGATCCACTTTTCCTGCCTACTGCCGCCTTTTGCTGCCGCACGTCACCACCAATATCTTTTTTCTACAGGACAGGTCTATGGCCAAGGTTCCCCATCAAAAACAATGAAAATCCTCATAGAATGCAATGTCTACCGACCAAATAGAACACCATAACCAACGCAACACAGATATATCACTGCACCATTGAAACTATGAATTCATTGAGGCAGAGAAAATGATGTCACCGGAATGACCATTATGAATACTATTTCCAATGTTGTTGGTAACCAGTGTCATTATTTAATCCACACAAAATCTTTTGTGAAATTCGTGTTGGACAAAATCTTTAAAAACTCTCCCCAAAGTAAAAAAAATCTTAAGAGCATATTCTAACGTACTCGTACTCACATATAAGCAAACTCATTCAAACACATAGAAAAACATTCATGTATATTTTTTAAACCCAGGCAGCCAAATTGTACAGAAGGTGACGCAGATTATTCTAATATACTAATTTTGCATAATTAGAAAGCCAATATTTAAATTTCAGACCTATTTATTCATATTCAAAGAGTTACAATATTGTGCATTCCTCCATATTGAACACCACGTGGCCGGATTTAACGACCACGTGAAAATTACAACAATAGGTAAGAACCGGAGCCACGCTAGTTTTTAGAACATTCCAGATAAACGGAAGTACGTCAGTAGCGAAGCTACTAGAAGGACGAAAATGCATCAGCGATCAGGTATAAAAGCCGACGCTCGTTAACCCATTGCCCGTGGTCTGGTCTAGTCGAGACTGTCTCAAAAATCCAGGTGCATCAGGTCCTCATGCTGGAGAGCGGACTCACATTGATACTGTACGATTTTCACGACCGAACGCGGTCTCAACTAAGCCCATACTGTTAAAGAAAAAGTTTTCTTTACGTAATTGGCGCGAAATAAAACGAAGGGAGTTAATAATATTGTGAAACGTGCGGAGTGAGATCCGGAAGTTCGAGTCTTGACGTCAACCAGGAGCAGCCGCGAGAAGCCGAGGTTATTACCGCTAGAGAGACGCGATAAAGGAAGGAACCAAGCGTTGTGTGTGGTGTCGGGGATAAAGACGAGACCATACAACTTACGATACCTGAAGCGAGGTATTTTAAAGGGAGCAATGGTAAAGGTGAGCTTTCGTCCCGCGTGTTTATTCACTTGTTTGTGGGGTACAATACAGTGTAATCATATGTGCAGTCAGGGCAACAAAAAAGTAAATAGATCTTTTAATAGCAAGCACGATTGTTATAATTATATTTAGTAGGACTACCTAAAATTTCCCGTAGCGGAGCAGATCCAGTGAAAGAAATGGTTAGTGATTGGGAAAAATTGAAATTAGTTAGAAATTGTTTTAAAGGGTGATGTTACACTACATTCATTATATGGACATAAGTAGAGGTTTCCCCAGCCTCTGGTGACTACTGCCACTAATAAATGGTGAGCTTATTAACTCGCAGTCTTCCGTTTATAATAAGGTGATTAAATTAACATAATGATTCATTGCTATAATATTTATTTTCCCTCTCACTCATCGTGGGTAATAGTGTACAGATTGGCAATGATCGGTATATTAACGACCGTGGTTAGCAATCGCGCGGAAAATTAACTAGCCTAAGTTTTGTCTGTCAGAAGCATTTCGATTCCGCGATAAAATCGCATCGCTTACGGCATAATCAATTAGCTCTGGAAAACAGTATAAAACAAATTCTAGCAGGATGCAACTGCATTACATCATCGAAAACCGTACAATATTTATCTTGTCACTGGATCCTCGAAGCCCTCGAAACTAGCATCACCGACTGAATTTGTGTAGCTGTTACCATCAATCACATCCGATGAAAAAAATCTTCGGCCGAAATTAGATTAATGGGGCCATCGAAAAACCCAATAGTGGGGAAGCGCTGATCTGAGTATGGGGATAAATACACCGGCAATGATGTTCCGAAGAAATATTGTCAGTGACACAACCAATGTAACGTCTCCTACTTGATAGAGCACCATTAAAAAACACACAAACGTAATATTACCACAATCCCTAATCATAAAAAAAAGTTGAACAGAACAAAAAAATGCTTTTTTTAAATTCGGTGATGAGAAAATATTCCCTAATAAGCGTGCATTAGATAATTAGAGAACACAAGGTGACAATAATGGGCTAATCGCTTTTCTCAAAGCGGGATTGAGACTGAAATAGTGCATTCGATCACTCCAACCCTTCGTCAGGAAGGACGAAGAAATTAATGACATTTCTGGCGAGATGGCGCCGCAAATAGCTACGGCAGCCCAACATCCGGGTAAGTGAATGCTGCTGACGAAAGAGTCCACAAATGAAAAGGTTTTCAAATTTTATTTGGAATGAAAAAGAATGAATTGTGGAGAATTCATTCGGGTTGGGGCGTCAAGAAAACAAAATCGTCTGACGACAGGTTGAATGACATGGAGGGAGGCAGTGGAACAAGGAATAGGAAGATTATTCGTATTTTACTGTTCATGAAAAATATTTTGGTATAAACTAAGGACTGTGAGTTAGGAAATGCCCATGTAAGGAATATAATTCATGAGGATGTTAATTGCATTTTATAACATAGGAAATTCATTTGCAGTAAGACATTAAGTAGCGCAATATTTGAATTTAGACGGCCATTTTCTCACCATTCTACCCATTTATTATTTGTCAATAACCTTCAAAATATAAGTGACCCCGATTTTGTCGAACAAATCGAATCGATCAACCCTGCATTCTAACAAAAACATTATTGTCCATATAACACTGAAATAATCCAATTCACCCACACAACATTCAAAACTTCCCGCAGGGCCATGAGAAGCAATGATTTACAATGTAGCTATTATGACTCACCGACATGATTCGACGGTTTAAAACTTTTAAATCATCTCTGATCATCAAAAAATGGAACTTATTCATCGATAACTTAAGCCTTAAACGTATTGACATCAGCTTGGCTGGGAGTATTTCCCTTCCTCTTTGATGTTCCCAAAATGCCTTTGAGAACAGTCCGTTTCAAAAATTCCCATTCCTTTCACTTTTTGCTGCGTTCTTTCCCGGAAGAATTCCACGGATTCTTGGATTAATTTGTTGTCTTTTCGGACCCTTTGTGAAGCCTCCAAAAGTTTCCGAGACTGAGGCTGTAACGTTCGAGGACGTAACGCGTATTTCTAAACATCATTGAGTCCGGAAAGGCGAGGAATTAAAGTCTAAAAGTCACTTTCAAAGTCCACTTATAGAATGACTATAAGACAAAATAAGAGAAGTAACTATCCCTAGGTTTCGTAGCTGTTTCTTTCGTTGAAGAATACTGCTTGCGTTCTGACGTGAGTCCGGGAATTAATAGGGTGATATAACATCAGAAAGATGATTATCACATGATTTAGGCTTAGGATATTTTTAGGAATTTAGGAATGGCTTAGGATATTTTTCAAACAATTTTGCAAACAAGTGAGAAATGGTTTGAAGCATTTTACCGTTCCTTAGGATAAAAACCAGTCAAATTGATTTTCAAAAACTATGTTTAGGAAAGAGTACTAATGGAGTCACCACAAAAACTCAAGAGACTTTATAATAACCTAAGGTCACATGAGGACACTGAAGACGTGCTGCCTTTTAGTAAATTTTTTAAACATAAACTGATTCAGTAAAATAGTGTATTGTATCAACAAAATAATACATGTATGTACACCAAAAGGATACCGCAATCAAAGTTGGGAGAATTACGTAAGTTCCACTCCCCTTTACAAGCTCACTAACAACAATCATATTAATGAGATGTCTATTTCTGCTACAACTCATGGAGCACGACCCAACAAATCTATAGAGTAAAAGTGCGATAAAATTGCCACAAAAATTATTTATCATCTACAAGCCATGGATTAAAATTTGGAGAAACATATGATTCTATAAATGTTACTGATATCATTACAACTATAGGTTCTTCCTTCGAAACGACTTTTATAAATGGTCAAATTTCTGGCAGCAGGTATAGAAAGACGAGAGAGATAAAACCTAAAAACAGTCATTCGAAAATCCCCTATTTAAATCATTCCATTATTGTAGAGGTATTAGTGTCCCTTTACGTAGAGCGATGAGCATTTCGGTTGATCAGTGTGTCTCATAATTGCAAACACTCAACAACCGAAGCAGCTACTGAAACCTGTGCCTTGGATGCTTCAGATGGGAATAATGGGAAATAAGTAACAGAACAGAAAGATCGAAAATAAGACCGATGTGATGTCTACGAATTTTTCTCATAAATAATAAGTTCAGTGCCGTTTTTATCTCGCATTAGATTTAAAGTATATTATATCACTTTTAAATGTTGTAAGGTCCATATGTGACACCAATACAAGGAGTGTAATTAAGACATACTGCGATATTTATAAAGCGAAAATGTTGGGTTTATTCTCCGCGATCAACACTATGTATAGTTGTATACCCAGTGCCGGATCAACACACTTGGGGGTCTGTAGACAGTACAAGCAATGGTGCCCACGTTAATATAAATGTCGCAAGAGTAAGGGAAAAAATTCTCGGAGCCCCTCCGGGGCCTCCAAAGCCTCGGGGTCCATAGGCAACTGCCTACTTTGCCTTAATAAGAACTAAGATATTACAATTTTCCACAGATAAAGTTTTAATCGACCCGGTTTTCGATGCACTTCATCATCATCAGGTGATGATGATGCAGTACATCGAAACCCGGGTCGATTGAAACTTTATCTGTGGAAAATTGTAATATCTTAGTTCTTATTATGTTCATATTCCACAACATCTCGCCTGATTCCTCCCCTTTTTCTACTTTGCCTTATTGGTAATCCAGCTCTGTGTATACCAACCACTATTTCCATTGCTTGTATCAATCCCTCCTCTCCCCTTCCATATTCCACTCTCCCCCGCTTTCTCACACCGCCCCCTACAAGTCCACTCAAAATCTTCTGCCTCCTCCTCAGTCTTCTTTCCTTCTTCCGTGGGAAAGGCGGCATATTTCGGCCAAAATATCGAATGCAAAATTAGTGTTCTTTTCTGTGTTTTCTAATGCATAAAAACTGCCACACCTATGGCTTCATTTTTATATTTGCACGCGCAATAGTACTCCCTGGAAATTAGGATTTAGATAATACGATGTGATAAGATCACGTGGTTAAATTTGTTTGCTAAATACGTCGCACATCATTTCGACCAATACATTTTCACAAAGAATTCGGTCGTGTAACGCTTGGAAATAAATCAAGTGATGTGATGTAAATGCAATAATAGGCGTGAATTAAAACAGCGATGCTAAATGCAACGCCATCATCCTTCGTCGTCACGAAAGTTGACTCATGAACGCTTTCGATTCATCCAATTTAAAGAGCGAAGGGACGCCGTCACATTCGAATAGCAAATGGGGACGCACACTGATGGCGCGGGTCGCCATCTAGGCGGCGCGGTCGAAGATGGAATCGCGGAAGGGACTCGGCGGTATTAACTACTAGCGGTCCGCTATTGCGGGGCACGCGTTTCTTCCGGCGCCTAGCGCCTGTCCTCTTCAACATCGAGTACACCACCACTCAAGTCGTGATCTCAAAAGACACCCTTCACTCATCCCCGCCGCGGGTGGCCCCGGCAATCGGAGACGAGATTCCCCGTCGCCATCGTGCAGCGAAAGCGCGGCGTCACTCAAAAGCACCCTTCGCCTCCTACGGTAGCTCGATGCCGATGTTTTTCCCCGCAGCAGTGCAGAGGGTCGGCAAGCACTCAACGACCTCACAACTGACGGATAAGCGTTATGCGAGAAGTGACCGAAAATACATTCCGATACAATCTAGCTTTTAAGCACTGAATCAATTATCTTCCGATATTCCAGGGGCGGGTTGAGGGGATGTGCAGGAGGGTGGGGGGGAGCCCCCCCTCCCGTAATTCCAGGGAAAATAGAAATAATGGTAATCATAAGGTATTTCATACCTCCCAGACCCCTAGAAAGTAGCAATTTCCCACCCTCTGTCCCCCACAGAACCACGACCTTAATCCGCCCCAGCGGTATTCATAATGGAGAGGATTTTCACGCGCTTCTAAATGAGCCTTTTTTAACCGGTATTATTATTATTATCTAAGTAATCTACCGAATGAGGTAGGTTCAAATGTGAATAAAAATCCTCTATATTTTTACATGTGAAGGGCTCTATCTAGCTACAATATTCTAGCTCTGCATATTTCCTACACTTCGTCATCTAGTCCATAAAACCTACACTCTCTTTTTTCCCTCCCTACTTTCCCAACACCCTTCAATCTATCCTTCCTTCCTTCCAACCTAGTGGCCTTAAGCAACCCATCGCTCCTCATTGCCTCTTCCAACCATCTACCTTTCCTTCACCTAATCTCATCCAGAAGTTTCCTTTCCTCACCAACAATATCCAGTACTTTCTTGTTTGTCTTCCTTTAGGTCAACCCCACCTTCTCCGTTCTCCATTACCTTTGTAGACTAGTAGAATTAGAATATTGGCATTAAAGTATTGATACCAGATATCCGATGGATGGAATGAATCCAGAATGTTAGTGGTAATAAATGGTGCCTTCGGCTTTACAGAAAAAATTGTTGGAAAATTTTTATTGAACAATTAAGATGTGAAAGTGGTTTTCCCGAGTTTAAGAAAAAGCTATTGATTTTTCCGGAAAGCGTACATGTTCCGGAAAGCGTGGGACAAAAGTTTTACATATTTATATAACCTACTAAATGAGCCCTACCGCATTAAAATTGGTTTCATTGTTGATCCGCTATTTAAAAAAAAAACATTTAAAAATCTGTTTTATTTTTATAACAATGCAAAAACTATCAAGACAAAATATTTTATAGATTTTGCACAAATAATTTGTTCATCCCGTTTTCCGTTTTTTACTATGTAATTTCTCAAGCTTTGGGTGGTCTTCATCAAGTTGCACATGTGCACATTGAGGTACAAGGTGTATAGTGTTTATATTAGTAATTTAAAAAAGAATGGAATAAATTATTAGGATTAAATTGTTTACACGCAAGATTAAAAAACAGTCATGTTTTGCGTTATAAACACATTAACTATAGCTGCTCAAACCTACCAAAAATCAGCAAAATTATACTTTTTTCATTATTTTTGGTTTACTTCCGAATTCTGCTGACTTGTAGGAAAAAGGCCGCGCGATTGTTCTCCCATAGGAGCCATTAGTACGACCACTCAGAATGAAGTGGCGCAGTAAAATTTATCAAATAATAATACGTTTTACACGAGGCACTTTTTAGCACAATCTGATGTACGTATTTATGTGCATTGAAAATTGCGTCGTGTAAAGCGGTGAATTGCTAGAATTCATGCACAAATGCATAGACGAGAGATGGAAAAATAGCCCCTTCTGTAATATCGACCCTGCATTCTTGCATTGCGAAAACTGATGCTACTTTAAATTGAGCAATTAAGTGCCTCGTGTAAAACGACCTTTAAAACATGAATTAACGGTGGCAAAATTTTACCCGAATGTTCCGCATCTATGGGTATAACAAGATAGGAACGCGCCAACCATCACCACAATGGGCTCAAATCTGGTCGATCCAATTTAGTCCTACCCATGAAGTTTCTGAGACCATAAATATTTCCGAGAAACATCAAGCTGTTCAGGGAAAGGATTGAATGGTTATTTGGGGAGGCTACCGACAACTTGAGGGCATTTGCGGCAGGGAAAGGAAATGAACCCTGGGCATAACGCGTGATTTTCGGATGCAGCTATGAACTATTAGTCTTATAGCACCACGTGAGTCCTACCTTTTCTCCGTAGTTAAGTACAAAAGACCGTCAGGTGACATTATAAGCTAAAAATAGGATTCCAAAGGTAAAACGTATCCTAAATCACCCAACTCCTGAAAGAATATTGGATAAAATACTAGGAAGTCTTGAGTATAAAATGCGTTTGGCACTGCGGTGATGGATGCCAGATGCTGCGACTGATTAGGTACATTTTCTATTGAGTTTTCACCTCAAGTCATTTAAATCACCATATTTCGACACCCTACAATATTCTAGCCAACTCACTCCATTGGCTGACATCTTGCAAAATATAAAAATAGCATTTTACGGTTACCTAGGGCGTGGTATATCCTTAAAATCATTAAATACATCTCCATTCACAAGTCTCTTCCCTTATGGGAATGGTATACCACACGTACAGTTGTTTTCTTAAAACGTTCTTTTACTAATTCTATAGGTATTTCAACCGAAAGCATCCCGAAAACGCTATCAGAATTGAAAAAAACATATTTTACTGGAAATGCGCCTTCCCGGCGGGGCAACCCACAATACACGGGCCCTGCACGGTTGCCGGCAGTGGCTACACATCTTAAATGGTCCTATGTTGTCCCAGGAACACGTGTGCAAAGTGGCATTCTTTAATCACAAAATGCAAGGTACCTCTCACTAACTCCCCCACTATCTTGGACTACAACATTGTCGTGGTGGAAAGGCTGGCGTGCTCCGATGACATCAAGATCTGAACTGGCGGGAGTAATGCTCCTAGTGGGGCCACCCATGCCAGACAGGTCGAAGGTTAGAACGGTTAGAACACAGTCGAATGGTAGTCCGCGCAGCGTCTGTAAAAAGCGCCTGACCCCAGTGGGGAGGCCTCTGTAAGTGATGGCGTCACGTAAAAAACACTATTGCGTGAGGCCACGGAATGCTATCTCAACTTTTAAATACCTTGAAATTATAGACATTTCTCATTTGAAAATGAATCCTGGCAACTACGGGACTCGGCCCAGTGGGCCGGGTGTCGTACCACCCAGCGGTGGGAGCAAGACCCCTGCGGTCGTCATCACACGAAATCCTTGCTCAGAAGTAGAGGCAAATGCAGCATCAGAGGAAAAGAAGAAACGGAAGAGGAACGCATCAATCAGACTAGGCATGTGGAATATAAGGATTATGCTAAGGGCGGGCAAGCTGGGGAATATAAAGCAAGAAATGGAGAGGGTGGGTGTAGACATCATGGGTCTGGGCGAAGTAATATGGAAAGATAGCGGGGACTATTGGAGCGATGGCTATAGAGTAATATATAGCAGAGAGCGGGGTTGCATTCGTAATGAACAGGAAAATTGGTAGAAAAGTAGTGTATGCGAAACAGGTGAGTGACAGGATAATAGTCGTGGAACTAAAGGCAGAACCAACGAATTTAGTTATAATCCACGTTAATATGCCAACCCCTAATCAACAAGAGGAGGAGGTTTCTGGTGTACACGATCCGATAGAGGAAATAATTGGTAGTATACCTGGGAGTAAGCACTTGGTAGTAATGGGGGATTGGGTTGGGTGAGGTCAGAGATTCAGGGCGGGAAGTGGGGGATTACGGGTTAGGAAGGAGAAATGACCGCGGCGAGAAAGCTGTGGAGTTTTGCCGGAGAAATAGCCTAGTGATTACAAATACATGGTCCAGACATCATCTCGACACAGGTGCACTTGTAATAAGCCGGGAGATACTGATAGGTTCCAGATATATTACATTATGGTTCGTCACAGATACAGGAATAGTGTTACAAACTCGCATACTTATCCAGGAGCTGATGCAGACTCAGATCACTACTTATTAGTCATAAAATGCCGGGTAACACTCAAAAAGTTAAGAATAAAAGGGAGGGTACGAAATTGGAATACGGAGGCATCAACTGGGGCAATGAAGAAGAAGAATCGAGAGAAGGTTGACGAAATCATGGGTGCGGATCAAGCATTGCAGATGATCAACCATTGATTTGTCAGTCTACCAAGGGGTTACAGTCAATGATAAATGCGTTAAAAGTGTAGTGCAAAAGGTATGAGATGAAGATAAATCACAAGAGAACGAAAGTGATGAGATTTTCTTGTAGTAAGAAGGCGGGGCTGAATATAAGTGTGGGAGGGCATAAGATAGAACAGGTCGAGTAGTTTACGTATCTGGGTAGTATTTCGGAGGAGAATGGGTTTAGTGGTAAGGACATCAGATGCAGAATTGCCCTCGCTAAAGAAGCATTTTCAAAGAGAAGGAATTTGATTAGGGGGGTCTGAGAAGATACGTAAGGAAAGGCAGGTGAAAACTCTTAATATGGAGCGTGGCGCTGTATGGGTAGGAATCTTGGTCATTGAGAAGGGAGGATGTGCTTTTGAGATGTGGGTTTGGACAAGGATGGAGAGGGTGAGTTGGGTGGCGAGGAAGACGAACTAGAAGGTACTGGACTTTGTTGGAGAGGAGAGGTAGCTGTTGGCGGAGGTTCGGAGGAGGAGGAAGGGGTGGATGAAGTTTTGATAGGGGAGGGCATGTTGAAGAGGTTGATAGAGGAGAGAACACTGGGGAAGCCTGGAAGAGGAAGGAAGAGGATAGGAATTCTGGACGAAATAAGAGGAGGTGGAAGATATGAGGGATTTAAGAGGGATCTAATGGCGGGACATCCTTAGGAGGGAAAGCGAGACAATGTTTCAGAAATTGGGATGCAGGATGGGGACTGTCCAAGAACCTATCAATCAGCTGGAATAATAATTGAATAAAATTCGCAAGTTAAACTTTGGTTTGGCTGATTCTAGCCTGGTATTGTCAATGTCAAGTTTGAATGCAGGGCCTCCAGCCCCGGAAGAAATTTTTCTTGGCCATGGAAACAGTCACAGTGCTCTATCACTACGCCAGCAAAACGATTCGAAGGTCACGAGAAGGGAGCATATTGGATTTCAAATTATAGCCGATGCCGCTCATTTCGGAGAAATCACCAGTTCCAACTCTACCAGAAAAGGTCAAAAACTGTAAAAGCTAAATTCAATGGCACATCCACCACAAATTTTCACGATTCAAACTTACAATTGCTTTTTCCTTAAGCAGTACAGCATACATATTTGGCAAATTCCTTTTCTAATTACAAATGATATGCAGGAGAACAAGGGAAGTTTACTTAAAGCACCCATAGACAATGCATTGTGAATAAAGTAATTGATATCGGGTGTCAGGAAGATTAAAAAGGATGAAAGGCAAAGGAAACCCCAAAATTCATTATATCGGTTCCAATTTGATCTTTAAAAGTAATTAAGGCCATGAAATGTAGACTGCTCTCAAATGAAATAGAATGGAAGGGATTTTCTATTTTAAAAATGTACATAATTTGTAGGCTATCACAATGTCTACAAAGGTGACTAAATCCTTTTGAAAAATAATAGTACATTTTCAAATATACAAAGAATAAAGACAGTTTTTTTTAATAATGTCATGGGGACTGTCCAAGAACCTACCAATCAGCTGGTAGAATATTTGAATGAATGAACACATTTCGTAGTTCTCTTTAAAAGACATTTTCATGAGCACAAATGTTTCCAGATTTTTATCACTAAACAATCAAAATGTTTGCCTGTTCCGAGTAAATCAGCAGTATATCAAAGGGCCACATCATCATAAATCGATGTAACCTCAGCAACCCGCAATAGGAGTCCCAGCGACAGACATCCAGCACACGTAACGTATTTCCAACGCTGGAATCGCTGTCAAAACACATAACACCGCAAAATATTTTTTCAAGAGACAACCACACACGGATAAAGACGCACGGTAGGACACCAATGCCCCACTGGATATCGGATATAATCTTTCAAACATTAGGAAAAACTCACCTGACACCATGCCTAAAGTATTCAACTTGAACACTATGCCTGGGATAGAGAGAAGATAATGATCCTCTTTACAAGGTGTGATCAAAAAAAGACCGGACTGATTTTATTCTGCACAAACCGTTCAACGGATCGAAACGAGACACAGTGCGCTATCTAGCGACACATCTGACGACTAAAATGAGAGATGTTTCGTTTGTTTACGTCGAGTCGTTACGCTGCAGCAGCGGTAAGTGTCTTAACCTGTTCGTCGCCCCGTGCAACGGCAGCAATGAAGGAGCTAGAGGAACAACGTGTGTGCGTGAAATTTTGTTTCAAACTTGGCAAAAGTGCTGCGGAGACATTTGGAATGATTCAACAAGCCGACACAGAGTTTCTTAAAACCATCGTAACCGGTGACGAAACCTGGGTTTACGGTTATGATGTTGAGACAAAGGCCCAGTCTTCTCAGTGGAAGGGTCATCATTCTCCGCGACCAAAGAAAGCTCGCATGTCCCAGTCCAATGTGAAGGTCATGCTGGTGTGTTTCTTCGATTGGCAAGGGCTGATTCATTACGAATACGTCCCTCAAGGTCAAACCGTCAAAAAAGATTTCTATTTAGAGGTTATGAAGAGGTTGAGGGTCGCAGTGAGCCGAAAGAGGCCGGACATGTGGAGAAACAATGCATGGCGTTTCCACCACGATAACGCGCCGGCTCACACGGCGCTGATCGTGACAGAGTTTTTCGCCAAAACCAGAACTTCTGTGATCCTGCAGCCATCCTACTCTCCAGACGTGGCTCCATCAGACTTATTTTTGTTTTCCGAGTTAAAATCAACCTTGAAAGGGCGCCGATTCGACTCTATTGCGAACATGAAAACTAATTGCACGGCGGACCTGAAGAGGATCCCTAAGGCGGCTTACCAGGCAGGGTTCGAGAGCTGGAAGAAATGTTGGCAAAGGTGTGTCGTCAGCCAAGACATGTACTTTGAGGGCGACAAATTCGATTAAGCTGTATCCGTCGAAATAAACAAGTTATAAAATCAGTCCGGTCTTTTTTTGATCACACCTTGTACTCTAAGGTAAACATACTCTAAACAGCAAAAGCGAGCCTTTCCGCCGCAAATCAGCAAACTATTGAGACTATAACTCACAGGATTTTTTTTATTATTAGAAAGCCAAAAAGTTACAATCACAGATGTTCGATGATAGATTTTAGTGCGATCAATATTTTAAAGCAGTATGTCATATTTAAAACAAAATATGACATAATCATCATCAACAGTCATAAATCCGAAGACTGGCTTGCTGCGACTCTCCACACCTATCAGCCAACCGCAACGTCCCCGCATACATAATTCTAATATTGATTTCACCTTTATTAAATGAAGATAAAATCACCACTATGAGATAGAAATCCTTTTAAAATATAACTGCTAATTTTATTTTCATTTTCAATTTCACTTCAAAGCCACATATATGAACATTAGAGCCTCATGTGGCTCGCTGGCTGCTGTTTGCCGAACCACGCTCCATGCGATACCTGTCTTCCAGGAGGTACCCTATTCAGAAAAAACTCGGAATTTACGAACACCGACAATGACGGAGTTATGACGTCAAACCGTGGAAAATTCAAATAAATATGGCTGTGACGTCACACGACCGACACTTAAATGCTACAATCGAGATTTTCCGAGGCTATGACGTCAAAGTCTGGTCATTTATCGGTGCTCGACGATGCCTAGTCTATCCTGAATTCTGGCGCCGATTCGTGTTTGATTTGCAAGATGAGGTATAAAAGTATTCTAAAAGTGAGCCAGTCGCCCCATTCAAAAGAGACGCGCATTTTTTTTCTACGACCAGACGGTCAGCGTCGCGGCGTCGCACAGTGGGCTGAAATCGAGAAAAGCTGACCAAAAGTCAAAAAGTGATTTTTTCAAGCCAGGAAGCTGGAAAGTTGCATAAATATTTTCAAAAGACTTGTGCATGCGATGACGTAAAGAATTTTCCTTAGTACTCTACAATTAATAATTTGCATGAGGTCAAAGTTGCACAAATTTCGTAAAAATGGTCTACACTCAATTTTCTCACGAAATCTTCAAAATCAAGCCTTTTCTAAGCTTTTATGGGTAAAGAATTGGAATACAAATGTGATTCAGTGAGATGAAACAGTTTTTCATCTTTGTTTTAATGTTGTCTACTTACTTTATTGTCATTATTTACCTAATATATTAAACAAAATGGCGGACCCTCATTTTTGGTCCACCATTTTGATTTGATGGTACAAAAAGAGAAACGCCCGCGGTGCACCCGAAGAAAGCAGTCTTTCAGTACCTCCTAAACCTTTACCCTATGTGACAAAATGAGTAATTTTTCCGAGATTTATCCAAAATATAATAGATAGAGGCTCTTTTCAATGTTTGTATCTCGAAAAACTCCATAGTGGAGTGGATGCGGCTAAAATCCATTCCACACACTTGCCGCGCCATCTTCTCCCCGTTACAGGCGGGTTGGACTAGACTCGACCGCGCGATCGAAAAACTGATGTGAAATTCGGCGTCGCAAACGGTCGCAGCATAACTCATCGGATTCGCACTGTGGAAGCTTAGTAGAGTTTCTCTATAAAAGTTACTTCGCGATGCTCGGCGATGAAAATAACTATTTCTCTACATGTATTACAAAAATGACTAAAATGAGGGTCCGCCATTTTGTTTAATATCTTTGGTAAATAATGACAAAAAAGTAGACTACAATAAAACAAAGATGAAAAACTGTTTCATCTCACTGAATCACATTTGTATTCCAATTCTTTTCCCATAAAGGCTTAGCAAAGGCTTGATTTTGAAGATTTCGTGAGAAAATTGAGTGTAGACCATTTTTGCGAAATTTGTGCAACTTTGACCTCATGCAAAATATTAATTGTAGAGTACTAAGGAAAATGCTTTACGTCATAACATGCATAGGTCTGTTGAAAATATTTACGCAAAGTTTCAGCTTCCTGGCTTGAAAAAATCACTTTTTAACTTTTGGTCAGCTTTTTTCGATTTCAGCCCACTGTGCGTCGGGGAGAAACTGTGGAGAGGGTGGAGAGCGTTGAAAGGGACGAGAGAGGGGGAAATCCTTTAGGCTATCGGAGCGGGTGGAGGTCAAAGGACAGCGACTGGAGAAGGACTCGGAATGGAAAGCATTTGGAGATGGACCGGGAGTCTATATAGTTTGCCGGGGGAGAGGGAAGAAAGAGGAGTAATCTCGAACGCATATGTTTGTGGGGGGGAAGTCGTCAGAGCGGAGGGCGGGGTATGGAGATTCGGGCGCCCGAGATAAGACCAGCGGGATGGGCGGCAGTACAAGCGTCCACGTTTGTTGTGAGCTGGTCGGTCGGTCCCGAAACGGAAGGCACCGGAAGATTTGGAACGGCCGGAATGAGATAGGATAGAGGAAATGAGGTGTGCTTCGGGGGTTGAGAGAGAGTGTGTGACGCATAAAGGAAAGGATTGAGAGAGATAGAGAGAGGTAGAGGAGGAAGGATTGATGGGGGTGTGTAGATTGAAAAAGAGAGAGAAGGGGATTATGGGTAGGGAGGGGCATGGACATGGGGGCGGAGCCCGAATATCGCCCAGACATTCGGTTTGAGGACGCTGAAGGAGGAATTGACCACTTCCCGAGTTTCGACGGAAGCGAGTGACGTTTCACCTGTATCAACCAACGATATCAGCGCGTCGCTCGCCCTGTGCGATATGCGGATGCAACTGAATTCGAATACACGGTGGACTCACCCGCGCGTGACCTAGGCAACCCAGAACAATTAACCGCCTTTGAATATATGTAGAGGTTACTTCCATGGTAGCAGCCTTATAACTCGCTTACGACCAGAACTTTGATGTGTAAGCGGGGATTTCAATGGCAGTAAGGGTCGATAGTGGTAGTAATCGGTACAATATCGACCACAGTTCGCACTTGCGAGGAAAATAAGACTGCCTTCTCTTTTACCTGCAAGCGGTATTTCGATTCTGCGATAGAAATTGTATCGCATCCGGTGAAATCCTGATCACATGACTGCTAGCTGGGATTGAAAACGAAAACATAATTTTTACCTGAATGTAATGGAAAAATAAACGGAATAAATGTGTAAGCAGAACGATGTTCTGCAAGCAGAGATACACACCGATGGATTGTTACACTCACCTTATACATAGAAGTTAACGTTTACGCATGAAAGCCGCTTACAGATAAGCAGCTCAATTCTTCGCGTCCAAAACAATAAGTCAATGCCGCAGTTCTCACTCCAGATCAGCAGCGATTCTCAACCTGCGGTGGGCGCACCCTGAGAGATACGAGCTCGGCGGTTTAAGGGCACGCCAAAACAATTGAGCTATGACTGAAAAAAAAAACTTTAAAAAACCATAATGGGAACAGCCTCGACGCAACATTCGTGTTCATGCACGCAGGCATATTTTTCTTTGCAAGCTCAAAATCTGGTGTACACTGTTTCTCAAAATTATTCTAATCCGTAACTTACGATGATCACTAATGAGATCAGCTCCATGATATTAAATTGAAAATTTCTATACAAAAATAAAGATTTGCACTATTGTCATTCCAAAGAGATTAGTCTCTTAGAATTTTCAACGTGTCCTTTTTACTAATCCGCCGCTAACTACAGCGTGAATTCTCGAACGATAAAATGGAGAAATAACACCCATGTCTACATTTGCGATGTACCGTGTAAGCCAGCCCGAGGCTCTGTGACACGGAGTGATTCCTCACCTGATGGGTGTGGAATCACGGCTCTCCATAGCGTGTGCGCTTGCGGTATCTTTATTATTGCAACTGTGCTCGGGAGAGCGAAACCGTGATCGTCATTCATCAAACGTAGTCAGGTGCTCAAAATCACTGGTTTTAATTGGTGGAGTGCGTTCTTTGGACAGTAACTTTGAGCATAGTCCTATTAGAGCGGTTTGCGTTTTTGGATAGCGAAATAGATAACGCGAAAGAAGGAACCGTGATCTCACCTCAGGTATTCAATACTTTGATATTACTAATTCATGCGGAAAACAAAACTACGCGGTACATTTAAAGCGTCGTGAGAAGTTATAAATAATGATAGTTATAAATATCGATAAATTATTAAACACAAATGCCAACACCGCACGTCTCAATCGCCCTCTAGACCACTTTGCTTATGACTGACTACCAAGACTACTGTAATGCGTTGGCATGAGCAAAATATGCTGAAGGACTTTCGAAAAATGGTCTGCTGCTAACCTTCGCAAAAGATTCAACCAGTATTTTTCCCTTCCATCTTTTAGATCTCTTCCTTTGGACTAAAAACTTGTGGTGGAAGGGCTTGCGTGCTCCGAATACTCCTAGAGTTGCACTGGCGGGAGTAATGCTCCTTGTAGGGTCACCCATGCAACATTGGTCGAAGGTTAGGAGACAGACGAATGGTAGTCCGCGCAGCGTCTGTACCTCAGTGAGGATGCTGCAAAAGGCGTCTGACCCCAGTGGGGCGGCCACTGAAGTGATGGTGTCACGTAAAAAACACTATTGAGATAGGCCACGGAATACTATCACAATTAAAACAAAAACCTTGAAATTATGGACAGTTCTGAAATGATAATGAATCCTGGCAACTACGGGACTCGGCCCAGAGGGCCGGGTGTCGTGCCCGGTAGCGGTGGGAGCACCGAGCAAGGCCCCTGCGGTCGTCATCACACGAAATCCTTGCTCAGACGTAGTAGCAGCAGAGGAAAAGAAGATAAAGAAGAGGAACGAAACAGTCAGAATAGGCACTTGGGATATTAGAACTATGCTGAGGGCGGGGAAGCTATAGAATATATAACAAGAAATGAAGAGGGTGGGTGCAGACATCATGGGTCTGGGTGAAGTAAGATGGAAGGATGACGGGGGCTACTGGAGCGATGACTACAGAGTAATTTACAGTGGAGGGATTGAAAGTCAGCGCGGGGTTGCATTCGTAATGAATACGAAAATAGGTAGAAAAGTAGTGTATGCAGAACAAGTGAGTGATAGTATAATAGTCGTGGAACTAAAGGCAGAACCAACGAATTTAGTTATAATCCAGGTTTATATACCTACCTCAAATCATAAAAAGAATGAGGTAGATGGGGTACACGATCAGCTAGAGGAAATAATTGGTAGGATACCTGGGAGTAAGCACTTAGCAGTAATGGGGGATTGGAACGCGGTGGTAGGTGAGAGATGGGCGGGAGGTGGGCGATTACGGGCTAGGAAGGAGAAACGACCGCGGCGAGAAAGCTGTGGAGTTTTGCCGTAGAAATAACCTAGTAATTACAAATGCATGGTCCAGACATTATCCTCGACGTAGGTACACTTGGAAGAAGCCGGGAGATACGGATAGGTTCCAGATATATTACATTATGGTTCGTCACAGATACAGGAATAGTGTTAAAAACTCGCATACCTATCCAGGAGCTGATGAAGACACAGACCACAAAGTATTAGTTATGAAATGTCGGGTAAAACTGAAAAAGATAAGAATGGGAATGAGGGTACGAAAGTGGAATACGGAGACATTAACTGGGGCGATGAAGAAAAAGTATTGAGAGAAGGTAGATGAGATAATGGGTGAGGATCATGGAGTTAGATCTGTGAAAGATGAATGGGGAATCCTGAAAAATGGAATTGTAGAAGCGGCGAAAGCAACGGTAGGCGTAGTCAGTGCAACTAAAATTAGAAAACCGTGGATCACGAAGGAGATGATAAGGGAGATGGAGGAGAGAAGAAAATGGAAGAGAGTAAACTCAGAGCTAGGTAAGAGAAAATACCGAGAATTAGATAACAGGCTTAGAAGAGAAACAATGAAAGCAAGAGAGGCGTGGTGAAGAGAACAGATCGACTCGTTAGAGAAATACCAAAAAGAGGGAAGAGCAGATGCATTATATAGGAAAGTAATGGAACTGACGGGTGGTAATAAGGGAAGAAGAATTACAACGATAACATACAATACGGGAAAGGTGATCGTAGAGCCGAAAGAGATCCAGGAGAGGTGGAAGGAGTATGTTGAAGATCTGTAAGGTAAATAAATAAGGCCCAATATGTTTGATATAGAAAGGGAAGACGATATCGACAGATACGGCATTGGACCAGGTATCCTAGATAGCGAAATCGAAAGAGCTCTACGAGACATGAAAAGAAGTAAGGCGGTGGGAATAGATTACATACCTGCAGAGTTTTTAAAGAGCATGGGGAAGAACGGAAGAGGAAAACTTTTTGAGCTTATTCGTAGGATTTATGAGGATGGAGAGTGGCTGGAAGACTTTGCGAAGACTGTACTAATTCCAATACCAAAGAAGAGTAAGGCAAAAACGTGCGCAGACTACAGGACAATAAGCTTAATATCCCACGCGGCCAAAGCAGTTCTGAGAATTATAAACAGAAGGATAGAGAAAAGGGCAAATGAATACCTGGGTGACGACCAGTTCGGGTTTGGGAGAGGGTCGGGAACGCGCAACGCTATAGCGGTGATGAGGACGCTAGAAGAAAGAAACCTAGAGTATGGGCAGGATGTTTTTGCATGCTTCGTAGATTTCGAGAAAGCGTTTGATCGGGTATAATGGACGAAATTAATGGAGGTGTTGAAGAAATTAGGGGTCGATTGGAGGGACAGGCGTCTGATTCGGAATTTGTATATGAACCAGACGGCGCAGGTTAGGGTAGCCAAAGGAGAATCGGGATAGGCCACGATAGGACGGGGAGTGCGGCAGGGGTGCCCACTATCGCCGCTGCTTTTTAACGTGTATTCAGAAGAAATGGTAAGTGATGCATGGGGG
This sequence comes from Pyrrhosoma nymphula, assembly GCA_963573305.1. Lineage (NCBI taxonomy): Eukaryota > Metazoa > Arthropoda > Insecta > Odonata > Coenagrionidae > Pyrrhosoma > Pyrrhosoma nymphula. The sequence goes on along the minus strand of OY754330.1, from coordinate 110,913,273 downwards.
GAGGAGGAGGTAGGAATTAAGGTAGGAGGTGAGCTTGTAAAATCAGTGATATTTGCAGATGATCAAGCATTGGTTAGTCAGTCTGCAAAGGGGTTACAGTCAATGGTGAATGCGTTAGAGGTCCAGTGCGAAAAGTATGTATTTTGGAGGGGAATGGGTTTAGTGGTAAGGACATCAGATGCAGAATTGCGCTCGCTAAAGAATCATTTTCGAAGAGATGGGAATTGATTAGGGGGGTCTGAGAAGAGACGTAATTAAGAGGCTGGTGCAAACTTTAATATGGAGCGTGGCGCTATATGGGTCGGAAACCTGGTCATAGCGAAGGGAGGATGTGCGTAGACTTGAGGCGTTCGAGATATGGGTTTGGAGAAGGATGGAGACGGTGAGCTGGATAGCGAGGAAGACGAACGAGGAGGTATTGGATATGGTCGGAGAGGAGAGGAAGCTTGTGGCAGAGGTTCGGAGAAGGCAGAAGAGATGGATGGAGGAGGTTTTGAGAGGAGAGGGCATGTTGAAGAGAGTTATAGAGGGGAGAGCACTGGGGAAGCGTGGAAGAGGAAATAAGAGGATAGGAATTCTCGACGAAATAAGAGGTAGAAGATATGAAGAATTGAAGAGGGATCTAATAGCGCGCCATCCTTAGGAGTGAAAGCGAGACAATGTCTATGAGGTTGGGATGCAGAATGGGGACTATCCAAGAACCTACCAATCAGCTGATAGAATACTTGAATGAAAAAAGTTTTAGATATTTCAACCCTAATACATGTAACAATTCGAATACCATGCTAACAACTTTTCACAAATCCCGCTGCTCTCCGGTGCAATCGAATTATTTCTGAGATTGATCCTACCGCGTAAGGATTACGTACGGTAACGGCAACCTCTGAAGGAGGTCTTACGAGAGAAAAATATCATCGCTCTTACTTTTTCGTCAAAACATAGAGCAGAAAATGCCATACTCTCTAAAAAGTTAGTTGAAAAAAGTGGAATAAAACCCAGGGGCACTGTACAGATTTAGGTTAAATCTTCTCTATCGTTGATGGCACTCTCAATTCGCAAAATTGCTTTATGTGTACTATTCTTTAAAATATAAATTAAAATATCACCGAGAACGCGCCGGTCAAATAACGCAGTTTGCAGGATATCGCGGGCTCCAATCCATTTAAAACATGGTCACAGCCTTGGCCATACACGACTATCACCGAAGTCATTTCCTCCTTTAGACAATAGAAATCCTCGTTAAGCATTACCTCACTAAAATATTTTAGGTATGTACTTATTCCATCACTTTGAGTCAGTAAAATACTGAGTACCTACACAAAATATCTTGAAAATAAGGGCAAACAAAATGAACTGAAATGAAGTGTTACAGGGAGTTAAGATACATATTAATCCATAAATTTACTGCCTACAGGAAAACAGAAAGCTCCTTACCTTTACCGCGAAACTATCATTGGTTCCGTCCTCAAAAGCCGATGTGCAAGTTTCTCCAGGAGAGATTTTCGGACACTCACCGACATCAGCAAGCCCCTTGGCCATGGCCTTAGTTTTTCTTACCTAAGTGAAAGAACGCCCTTCAATAAAGCATGATAAGGGAATAGGGAAAAGCAAGTACGTATATTCATTCATTTTCAATATAATGACGGTTTCTGTGCACCAATTTCTTTTCATCTTAAGAAAAATACATCCCGCAAAACTTGCAGTAGATTTGGGTTGAGGATGCTCCCACTATTTGGGTTGTTCCGTACCGTCTGGAATCACTCAAATAAAGCCTAATGCCGGAGGCGGGGTTCGAATCTACGATCGACAGGTTGTCAGCCCGTTGCGTTACCGATCCGGCAACCACGATCGGCGGAATATATTCTACCATTGAGCAAATGTTATTTTTCGGCTTTCACTCGGTGTCCAACAATCTAGAAAAAGCCTGACTATGAGTTCCGGAGAAAGCAAAAAATCAGTTTTTCCGGTAAAAAAATATTCAAAATTTTCGCTAATAGATTCTGAAATTATTCTTCCAGTAGATATGAATAAGTTCATGAATTAAAAATCGACCGGTCTGGAAACGGCGGCCGTGCAACACAAAGGTCGAAATGGTTCGAATGCCATCTTAGGCACGGATTTTCTGTATGAGTCAGGATAAATTTCTCATGTTCCATGGATAGATATAACCTCTGCAGCATGATGCCTTAAAATAAAATTCAAGCCAAATTAAATATACTCGTGGAAACAATCAAGCATTGACTGCAAGAGGCACAGCTCATGAATCCTTTCATTACATCGAAGTTCATAACATATTCGGCACATAATAAGTCATTCGACCAGGGGCTTCACGTTCTTGAAGCTACTTTCATTGAGAACCAACGTTTAAGAGCAATAGTATGCGATTGATTTTCAACATCAAACATACCATAAAACCTCGGCAACTGCTGAATAATCGTGATCCGCGAGAAACCCAGTTTTCAATTTTCAAGCTTGACGCCGATGACGCTCAATATGCCGCTATGCCGCCATCTGTGGGCCATTTGCAGAACTACTCAACAGAAGAGCGCCGCACCTGACCTCTTGCGTTCGCTCATGCAAACCCTACAGCTGCTACCTGCCATTTAAAACAATCGTTCCCATGGCAACGATTTCAAATGGCGATTTACCAGCTGCATTCTCAGTGCGTAGCTTGCAAATACAAAAATTCTTTTTTCTCAAAGGCTTTCGTGTTTGTAGTCCTTTGCTTACTCGTAGCATTTATTCCACCTATTTTAATAATCCAAGGATATGACGGTATAAAACCTTGGCAATTACGACCGCCACATAATTTTTGAACCGTCGAGGTTAAACCTTGTTTATCTTTCTTATTCAGGATTTGCCCACCAAATTGAAGTACGGAGAGAAAAGCCGAATATACATTTTAAACATGATTTCCTCCTTGTGGTGGAAACTAACGAACTGGAGCTGCCAACAGTTTGTGGAACATTAGTACATAATCAACTGACTTCAACGGATAGAAACACATGTTCAGTGACCAAGGTGAGAAGTAAAAAATATATTAATTTACCAAATCAAAGGTCTACAGTGCATGCTAATGGTTTTTACTTCTTCCAGGTGATGGAGGAAGACACTGATAGAGATGGCAAATATGACAACCTTAGTTTGGAATTGGAGATACCTCTGACAGGCAATGAAATGGCACATCATGTGAAATTATTCCTTCTTTTTGACTACAAACTATCGGTAAATTGCACAATAAGACTTCAATTTTTCACATATTTTAGTAACCTATGTGATAACATTGATGCCCATGGCTAAATTTTACTGCAGTAATTTATTAATTTCAATATTCTGATAACACATTTTGCAACATAAAATGCATATAATGAGGGATCAAACTCAAAAGATATATCTATCAAATTAAGTGTAAGTAAACTTTATATTTTGAATTGGCAAAATTATCGGCACATCAATTCTAACAAAAGACATTTCCTTCAAAAAAGTTACTCTCAGACTTCTCCATGGAGACAATGATATTTATTGAAAAAGGAGGATCCTGTGTTGGTGGATCAAGACTAGATATTTTTGGTGATCTACGACTGGTCCTTAAAGAGCCTATTACACCATATGCTGACGATACAAGATATAACTACTCAATCTTCAAGACAAAGAGGGACATGATTGATATCCCATCTATTCTAAGAGCCTATTCAATGAGAAATGGTAAGTTAAACAATCTAAAATTTTACAATCAATCCCATTTGTAAGCTCATTAGCAACAACAAAAATATGAGCCAAACCTCTGTGACAGTTCAAGGAAGATTTTCAAAATTTCGTGAGTTATCCAAAACTTACCCAAGCAGCAATCAATATCCCTACAACATCCAGACAACATTGTTGGCGTTAACATATGACATCCGTGCAATATCCATGTTAATCCAATTAACGTTGTATGGATAACTGTTAAATATCCAAAGGACCCGCCAAACAACGTTGCAGCGATGTCCAACAGTGGACATCAAGGTTCATATTCCAACATCTCTTAGATATCTTCACAACATCTAATGAGTAGATAATGGGTGTGTTTATTATGGTTATTGTGCTTAATGTTCACGAGCCGGAATATCTTAATACCTCTTCACTGCCTTCGCTGCTCTCTCAAAATAAAAAAAATGTTTTGTCATTATTCATTTTGAATGTGCTATTGAGCAATGGCATGATGTAGAAAGCCATTTCATAAAACCGCACTTATCTATCTAATGTTACGCTATCTGTATCGCATGATTATCAACCTTATGACTTAACGCACCCATTCTCACATCTATTGCTAAATTATTAGCGTTGAGAAAGATGTATATATGTAGTCACTTCCGTGGATAAATGTGACTTCTAGAACTATAATCATTAAATGATAATTCCGTGATAGTTTGAGGAAATACCATAAAATCTTGATTTAAGTAATTTGCCATTAATTAATGCCAGATAACTGTTATCCTATATTGCCACATAGTATGCATATAAATGCAATATTACTGCGAATAAACAAGATTTTTCCAATTCCCGCACGTTAGCTTCAGCATCGTAGCTAGGGGCTGGCCAGGCGGGTGGCTGCCAGGGGCACACTTTGCAGACCCACAGCCTACGGGCCATAAATCGAGGTAATATTACCTCGATTTATATGGTATCAACCAGTAACTGTCGTTTTTGGGCAGCTTGATTCTTCTTGAATCTCCTTATTGGAAAGCACCACTTCCGTACATTTCGTGCACTCTACTGTGACCAGTCGAGGAAACGGAACATTTTTGCCAGGGATACTGTTTGGAATAACAATTTTTTAAGGAAATAAGTGCCACTTCTTGAATTGATGGTAAAGGTGATAAAGAGGAAGGAAGATATATTGATTGTTTGCGAAGTGATATATGTATAGGATTCATTTTAATGATAATATCATATTTTTGAAAATTATTGCATTTTAAATTTTAAAATAATAATTATATTTTATTTATCTTTATCAGTTTAATACGTATGGACTATCTATTTAATGTAAATTAAGTATATTACGGATATTACAACTTGGATATCTACGTAACATTATTTTTACAACACATCGTGGATGTTGCAAATAGGATGTCTATGTAATGTTATTTTTACAACTCATCGTGGATGTTACAAATAGGATATCTATATAATGTTGTCAAAATATCCATCGTGTAATAACAACGTCTTTTGGATACATCAACCTTATTTAGATATCAGATGGATATCATCTGCTGCTTGGGTAGTAACAGAAAATAGTATATTTTGCTCTAATAATCACCAGTCAGATATTTCCCACAAAACATCATTTGAATATATCACATATATTCATAGCTACTTCCCCAAAATCTTCTAATATATAATCTATTCCATGGACATAGGGTATATTCAGACTTTATGAAGAAAACCTGAACCCAAAGGCTTCACACAACCTCAATCTCAAGAGAAATATTAAGTTACTAGAAAATCAAAATACCCAGTATAAACTAAAAATTAAAATAAAAAACTGGACCAGAATTATTTGAGCTAATGGGTTTCTATTCATTGCATAATGCTGCTGAGCATTACATGCATTTTAGAGTAAAGGACAATATAAATTGAAAAACTTAAATGTATTTCAAGAATTAATACACTTAACTTACATATTTATATCTTCTTTCATGTCCAGCGTCAACACATGTTTTCCCGATTAATGCCTTATGGACGTTTGGACGTGCACCATCAGATCCCTTCATCTTCACCGTCAACATAAATTATACCGAGGAGGAAGTAATGTTCCATTCTAGCATATTCAAACAACTTCTTTGGGCATGGGTTCAGTATTTAGCTTTACTGTTGCCATTTCTTTATGTAAGCCAGACCCTTTGCTCTTGGGCTTTTAAAAATGGGATTGTAAGTGCTGGAGTAACATTGGAGCCCCCTCTGATGAGAAGCCTTCCTAAAAAAATGTTCTAAAATATCATAGCCTTCTTTCAATGTGAGCTTCTTCTGTCTAAATGGCAATGAGAACACGTTTCCACCTGCTTTGAATGAAAAGACAATAATGAAGAATTTCAAATGAATATGCGCAATAAGAAGTGAGTTATATTCACAGGTGATATTCAAATGGCAAAAATGTGAAAGAATGATTATTTTTTTCATAATTAATAATGAGAATAGACCATAGGTGGATAGTACAAAACATTCCATTTTCTATATCTATTTATTTTTTAACTTTTGCATATTTGCATTGGTGATACCATGGAAGGACCAGAGATTCAACACTCTGAGGTCTGGATTTGAATATGTACTGAGAGAATAATAAATACATATTACATTTTCTAAATTTAATTTTTCACTCTAAAAAACTTCTCATATCCCTCTGCTCCTGACTGGCTTACTTTATGTATGCAATTCAAGAACCAACATGATGCAACTCAATACAAACTATTATGACCACCAGTACTGCAAAACTGCACATAGTGATTCAAGTAAGTATACTAGCTTCTGATACTAAAAATATTCCATCGTTTAGGCCATAATACAGGAACACAGACAAGTTTCAAATGGTTTCTCTAAGGAATAACATAAAAAGATCTCAAATAACAATTAATTGTGTACAAATATCATTTATTCATAAAATTTACAGCTTATAAGGTAGAAAAAGAATAACTAATCAAGCTATACACACTGATTTATGATCGTTATTGGGTTCCTACCTTTTAAAATTTTATACAATTACTCATATGCAATCACGTAAGACTTGCAAAATCAATCTTCTCACTTCGGTTATCTTCTAAGATCACTGTGTCTCTTGGAAATGTGTCCAATTGGACAAATAAATATCTGTACTCAAAACTTCCAGATTCATTCTTCATGAAAAAACATGAAATGATAAAGTAAAAATTACAGCAAATAAAGGGGCAACATAAATCTTTTAAATGTTAACAACAGAATCATACTACCTATGAATTTTGAGCTAGTGATTATAAATCATTAGGTACAATGATAAAACTTAAAATTCTGAATCAATCTCTTGAAAATTTCCAATTAGAAACAATTATAACTTTAAAACATCAACCAAAACCATATCATCATCTCTCATTCTTAGGTGCTCCCACAGATATTCTTAAGTTAAATCAGAAAACTCAGCTAGCAAAAACTTAATTAATCATAACTGAAATCCAACCCACTACTCAGTTATACATTAGTTATTATTTTTCTAAAAACACATTCCCAGATAGAGAGAGAGAGTTATGAAGCAATTTGAATGAAATATGTGACATGAACTACCGACTTCAATTTTTTTAGTAGGATCAAGTCTCAAGAGCAATGGTCCCCCACCATTTTGTCATGCCTAGCACTTGGCAGCCCATTGTACCCACAAGAGCTATGTTCAACAAAATATCTGTGGTAGGATGGCTAAATATGATATGTCATGTTTTGCAAATTTTACAGGAGAGAAATTTTAAAGTTTAGTAGGCTCTGAAAAAAACAAATCTCGAAGTTTAGGTACTACCTTTTTGTAATAGATGTACAAAACTGTTGTTATCATAATTTTTTAGCTTTCCAAATCCAACGGTTTAGCACTACGAATCCAATGGTATGCATAACTCAGTTTTGCAAAAAAAAAAGTGGATACATCATATTTAGCAGTCTTACCACAGTTTACCACTCTCACCATACTGTCACCTTAACCACTGAGCAAATACCTGGGTACAAGTACCCCATGTGAGGAACGGCATATGCTATGACTAAAGATGTATGGATGCTGTTTTACAGCATCTAATACTCTTACTTTTAATGAGAATTTTTGCCAAAATGCTATCAGAATCTGAGAATCTAGCTAATTAAGGATCTCTACAAATGCTTTCAAGCCAATGAAAGTATCAAATATGTATTGTTTTACTTGGAGCTCAAGGAAGGTTATCATGATAAATACAGGAACTTTAGTATGTAATGCAGCAATATCATATTTTCATTACCTTTTTCATTTCCAAGTGAACAGTTCCTTGTCTCCTGATTCCTTGCACATAGAACTTCATCCTGAGATACTGGACACCGTCACGTTCATAAATTATATGGCTATAAATCATAAAATGTACAAATAAGTTGCACATAAAAAATGCATTCATCAAACCTTTACCAAAAGATAGATACAAAATGTTTCACTTTGCATTGTCACTGGTTCAATCCATATATTCAGCAAACTTAAACAATTACTTCATTTGAATAATTCTGAGGCCACAAATACATACACAATTTTTTAAACTAATGCTAAGCACTATCAATTTCGCTTAAGCCATTTTTTGATTCATCAATATTACAGTTAACAGGATAAAACTGATACACCAACACAAATTCTGAATATGTAGATTTAAGGAATAATTACTGATGGCCCACATGCCCCTGAAATCCCAATAAGTCACCCTTGTCTTGAGATCATGTTTCCCAGAGGCCAAACCAACAGAACTGAACACCCATGCCCCTGCGTGGAGAAAAACCAACCTGAACCAGCCACCCCAGGATTAGCAGGCATGGACTTAACTCTGCCACCACCGGGGGTGGCAAATGAGATAATAATTGAAAAAAATTTGTCTCCTACCTATGCTACATTCCCACTCAAGCATGGAATGAGTTCTGTTTTCCAGAATGGCATTAACAGAGAGAAAATAAAATTCCCATACTGGTACAATTAATTTAAATTCCATCAAGATGTGAGAACTGCTCTCCCTTCTCCAATTCATACCAGACTGCCTCAAAACTCACCCAAGTAGGTAATTCTATTTCTAGGGAATCCGAAAAGCTTTTCTTTTTTTGAGTTTCATCTCAGACCTCTAACACTGATTTTGTTATTAGTCTAACAGCGACTACAATCACTTGGCCCCCCTGGCAGTGGCGTAGCCAGGTTTTGGGTCTAGGGGGTGCAGAAAATATTTAGAGGGCGCCGACTCATAAATTAACCAGTTAAAAAACTACAAATTTTGGTGATGTAATAGGGGGATGGGTTTGTACAAAATATGACAATTGATAACATATTATACACATTTATTTATACATATTTGGGACTTAAGAGTGGAAGCATTCACAGACTTAGGGGTGCCAGAACACGGGGGGAAGGGGGGGGGGGTGGAATTGGCCCCCCTGCCCTTCCCTGGCTACGCTAATGCCCCCTGGATGACTAAAACACTATCACCAACAAATTTAATCGACTTCATCAGCACTGAAATTCCTTTCCATGTCCAACCTTTCCTTTCATCAATATTACACTTATATCATTCAATCAAAATTAAACCAACCAGCATGCAAATAATTACAACAAAATACTACATATAGAGAGATGTATGCACGACATTACTGTAAATCAATCAACCTTCAAACTGATCTAACAATAAATCGGTCTAATGCCTCCCATAATTGTACTATAACTTAGAAAAAAGGTAAGTAAAACACTTATTACCTTTATTTGGGCAGTCTTCTCCCGAATGGATGAAAGGAAACCATACAATGCTTCCCGTTATTGATATAAACACATTATGCATAACATCAACCTTAGTACACATAGAGATGGGGTATGTTAGTCCAACTCTGTTTGGCTGACTGGAGGTTCCATGTTCGAATTCTTGAGAGGCCACCTTTAGCATATCTGATGGCACCAAACCTGGGTAATTTTCTGAGCCTGAGATAGGCCTCTAACCTTACGAGCTCAAAGCCTTCCTTAGCAACAGAACTATAGCTCTTAATTTTCACAGGCTGTGAGATCTACACCAGGTGAGGTCCTAGCAATCAAATCAAACAATTGGCTACGTGTTAAGGTTATCTATGACATGAATTTTTTCACTTCACTAGGCTTATGATCATCATGAAAATAAGGAAAGTGAAGAAAAAATTATATGTGAATGGACTTAATAATCATATTTACATTTTTTCCAAATACTCATCTTGTACTACCCCTTCGCAAACTGTTCTCAAAATAAGTCACCCTCTTCTTCATACGCAAAAGCATTACATTTTTAAGGCAATCGCCCACGTAAACTACCAAAAATCATAGGTAAATAAAAAATGCAACATGCTGCAATCTGTTAAGAACTCTTTCAGGGTGATAGGCACATTCAGGGTCAGCTTAAGTACCAGGCGACCCAAGAAACTCCCTGATAGCCACCTTACGTATGCCAAATTAATACATAACATGTTTATAAGAAAGCTTTGTCAGTTTTTTCCCAGGAATATAAGCATAATTAGCACTAAAAAGCGACCTTTCCCCAGGGAAAAATTCTTCAGGGCACCCTTGGACACATCCATACTGTTGTACCTAACTAAATTTGCCATGGATTAGGCTATAAAAAAACTAAGGTAGCGACTAAACATTTTAGAAAAGTTTCATCGGTTAAGAACATAAATGCGATAGTTAAATACACACCTAACATGCCGTCTTCTCCCTCTCCTCGTCTCTTCTCCAAATCCTTTAATTGGGTCTCCAAGTAAGTCAACTATGCGAGGCTCTTTTCTGCATCTTTCCAGCGCTGCAGTATATATGCTATTGGGACTGTTACTTGAAAATAATTCCTTAAAAACAGTGTACAAAATGAATCCTGTGACACCCACGCCAAATAAAATCACTCCTAAATAGGAGACAGTCTTTGTAGTTTCCTTCACTGAAACAACAGAAAACACAGCCATCACTCTGACATTTATGTAGTTTCAACTTAATGTAGTCGCAATGAAAATTAGAGCGATGAAAAATAAAATGGAGCTATAAGAACCTACAGGGTTGTTACAGATTACTCAGTATTAAAGCACTCAAATTCCGTAACACGGCTTTTCAATTAACGTACTAAAAAAGGGAAACCTAAATAATTGACAATGTAAGTTGTATTCGTCCTTCACACATCTACATTACTTATGTGCACAAAAAGTCTCCACAAATGAAACAAACATATGTATAATCCCGTGTATATTTTTTCTTACAAATATAACATCTATGTACACAATCAACATATCGTCACTGTACACAGGTGAAAATATAATGCGATTGATACCGGCTTCCCAAAACTACTGGCCTACGAGGCATTTCTAAACCCAGAGTACTAATCACTGTACAGGTTGGACACGAACACAAGGCCATAATTCAACAACAAATTGCACTTCTTTACCTTCTCTCACTGTTGTTGATATTTGATCTTTAGTTTTTACTTTAGTAAGAGAAGCAGAATCAGGTTTTCTTTCAGATGCATAATATCTTTCGCCTTTGATTCCAGTATTTAAACTAACAGCACTTCCGGCTTTGACATAATTAATAAGTGTAAAACATTGTCTCGGCTTGAAGTTCGCTGAGCATTTAAAACTGGAAATTAATGACATTATGCACTTGCTTCATGAGATCCCCTTCAAATAACTTCTTCGACCACCAACTTGAAAAATCTGAGAAAAAAATTCAATCGCGAATAATCGAAGAAATCGACGCGTATCGATATATCTACGGAAATTAACAAGTGACTAGAGTTCTGCGAATCCGGCGAAAAACTCAAGTGATCGCGCGGAGAGGTAGCCTTAAAAAGGAGTTGATAAATATTTATTTCATGGATGTCAATAGTTGGGTACAGTTCGAAGATGATTACTTTGAGATAAAAGAGAAAAAAATAGTCGCTGATAATGCGAAATTTAAACCAATAATGTGCCACCCTAAGGTATGACCCTTCATGTTTCGTCACAAATTTAGCAGATACTTGATTTATATTTTTAGTTATGGAGAAAGCCGAATTCCTGTGAATGAAAGAATTTATTATTCATGCCCTAGGTTTGTGCAATTTTTTATGTGTTGCACAGGGGTGGAGACAAAGCGATAAATGGGTTTATAAACGGATTTTCTTCATCCGTCTAAGTTAATTGTTATTCTTACAGGTGTCTTTGACCTGTGCTTATACTCTCCCATTCGTGTTATATACCAGTAAATACTATTGTTCTCTTGGCTGTTTTGTTATAGCGCAAAACTTATGTTGATCGTATTTCAATTTCTATTTTTCTCTATAGTGGTTCTTCGGTGTCGAGAAAGCGGATACAGCGGAGACGCTTCAACATCAAGCCAATTTCTGTTATTGGACGAAAGACTATAATACTGCTGTAACTTTATACAGCAAAGCTCTTGACAATTATTTCCCCAACAGCCCATTCATGCGGCGCAACCTTCTTGAAAGTATAGCGCGATGTTACTTTCAGCTTGGGGATATACCAAAGGCTCAAGCGTTAGCGGAAGAATGTGTAAGGTTTTTTAAATACCATCATCATCTCAAACGCACATATTCGCGTCTAACTCAAGGTTTTATAAAAGTTCAGACATCGACGGGCTCAACTCGGAAGATGTACTTTTTCCATCCTTTGGGTGGATTGTGTCATTTTCTGAAATGTATTGAGCATTAATGTTATAAACTTTTGCTTGCAATGACAATGTATTAAATTTTAACGGTAGCTGTTATGGTCCTACGTCTAATGATAAGTTTCAAGTCTCGTGTTCAACTTGTAATCTTATTTACATCGATATATAGTCATTCCAGAGGAAATTTGCTGTGTTGAGGATGAAGTAATTTGACTAGAGATAAACTACATATTGAAAACTGTTCTCGATCACATTGAACATAAGCTACATTTTTCAAAGTAGAGCACAAAAACATTTAATCAGAAGAAGTTAGCCTAATAGCAGGGTTGATACACATTGCCTGTTTTTATTTTCCCTGACTTTTAAAAATCACCTAATTTGAAGAAAACTAAAGACATAATGAGAATTATATTAAAAGACACCTTATTTTATTACCTTCTTTTAATGGACTTAAATGTGAAGTACAGGTGCATCAGTTCTTGTACATAAATTAAGCGTCACTGACTTATCTTGATAGTAAAAGTACTTCAACTCTTGTACATTAAATATAAACCTAAAAAAAGACAGCACACAGTGGGCTAGTGATCCACGCATCAAAACAACTCATTGAATCATGCTCTGCTGACGGGCAAGTTCTTCATCAATGACCTGTGTTTCAGACAATTTTTCCGCTAAAACCTTAATCTTCTTGTCTTCCAACTGCTTCATTTCATCAAAAATAGAACATTTTTGGGCCATAGGCATGGCATTTTCTTCCTTTTCCTTTTGCACTACCTTCAACTCTTCATGGTACATATCTTTTGCACTTCTAGCTTTAGTTATCATTGTCTTTGTGATCTTCAGATTTAGTAAACCGCCAGCGGCCATAATTCCATCATACACTTGTCTTAGGGCAAGTAGAGAAGAGCCCAATAGAATGTCAACGATTATTTCCTTGTTGATAGAGAAACCTCTCTCTAAATAAGCATTTCGATGGCTTCAAATTAACACTTTTTGAAACAACTTATACAGGTTTGCAAACTTATATTCACTTGATAAACAATTTTGCCACAAGTGGTTGATTTTGGTTTCTGACCTCTTGAGCTGTTTCAAGATATCATACCTTGTGAATCATACATCTGCTTAAATTCCCCTTCAACAACATAGCATTCTGGAGGAGAAATCCAGTTTCTTTCTGAAAATATCTGAAGAGTAATGGTTAACCTGCCGACATTTTAGAGTTTTTGTTTAATAAGGGTGCATTTTATCATGGTCCGTAGTATGAAATTGTGGACAGTTCTCATATGAAAATGAATCCTGGCAACTACAGGAATCAGCACAGCTGGGTGTCGTGCCCAGCAGTGGTGGGAGCAAGGTCCCTCGAGTCATCATTACACAAAATCCTTGCTCGGAAGTTAAGGCAAATACAACAGCAGATGATAAGAAGATAGGGAAGGTGAATTAGGAGAGGGTGGGTGTAGACATCATGGGCCTGGGTGAAGTAAGATGGATAAATAGCGGGGACTACTGGAGCGATGGTTGTAGGGTGATCTAAAGTGGAGGGAATGAAAGCCAGTACAGTGTTGCATTCATAATGAACATGACACTTTTTAGAAAAGTAGTGAATGCAGAACAGGTGAGTGATACAATAATAGTTGTTGAACTAATGGCAGATCCAACGAATTTAGTTGTAATCCAGGTTTATATGCCTACCTCTAATCATAAAGAGGAGGTAGATGGGGTGTACGATCAGCTTGAGGAAATAATTGGTAGGATACCTGGGAGTAAGCACTTAGTAGAAAAGGGGGGTGGTGGGTGAAGGAAGAGATGGGCGGGAGGTGGGCGATTACGGGCTAGGAAGGAGAAACGAAACTGCAAGAAAGCTGTGGAGTTTTGCCGTGGAAATAACCTAGTAATTACAGGTACATGGTTCAGACATCATCCTCGACGTAGGTACACTTGGGAGAAGCTGGGAGACGCAGATAGGTTCTAGATAGATTTTATTATAGTTCATCACAGATACAGGAATAGTGTTACAAACTCTTATACTTATCCAGGAGCTGATGCAGACTCAGATCACAGCTTATTATTCATGAAATGTCGGGTAAAACTCAAAAAGATAAGAAGGGGAAGGAGAGTACGAAAGTGGAATATGGAGGCATTAACTGGGGCAATGAAGAGGAAGTATCGAGAGAAGGTTGATGAAATCATGGGTGCAGATCATAGAGTGAGATCAGTGGAAGATGAATGGGGAGGTTTGAAAAATGGAATTGTAGATGCGGCTAAAGCAACGGTAGGTGTAGTCAGTACAACTAAAATTAGAAAACAGTGGATCGCAAAGGAGATGATAATGGAGATGCAGGAGAGAAGGAAATGGAAGAGGATAAACTCCAAGCTAGGCAAGAGAAAACACCAGGAATTAAACAACATGCTTAGAAGAGAAACAGAAAGAAAGAGTGGCGTGGTGGAGAGAACAGATCGACTCATTAGTGCTCGTTAGAGAAATTCCAAAAAGAGGGATGAGCTGAGCACTATGTATATAGGAAAGTAAAGGAACTGACGGGCAGAAGTAAGGGAAGGGTATTTCCAACGATAACAGTAAAGACAGACAACATCAACAAGATGGCAATGGACCAGGTATCGTAGATAGTGTAATCAAAAGAACTCTACAAGACATGAAAAGGGATAAGGTGGTGGGAATAGATAACATTCCTGCTGACTTTCTAAAGAGTATGGGTAAGAACGGAAGATGAAAACTTTTACCGCATGTTCGTAGGATTTGTGAGGATGGAGTATGGCCGGAGATCTTTGCAAAGACAATAGAACAATAAGCTTAATATCCTACGTGGTCAAAGTATTTCTGAGAATTAGGAATAGAAGGCTAATAAATATGTATGTACCTGGGTGACGACCAGTTCAGGTTTGGTAGAGGTATGGGAATGCGAGATGCTCTAGGGGTGATATGGATGCTAGTAAGAAGAAACTAAGAGAATGGTCAGGATGTTTTTGCTTGTTTCGTAGATTTTGGGAAGGCATTTGATAGGGTGGACTGGACGAAGTTAATGGGAGTGTTGAAGAAATTAGGGGTCGATTGGAGGGACATGCGTCTGATTTGGAATTTGTATATGAACCAGATGGCGCAGGTTTAGGTAGCCGATGGAGAATTGGGATGGGCCACGATAGGGCGGGGAGTGCGGCAGGGGTGCTCACTATCGCCGTTGCTTTTTAAGGTGTATTCAGAAGAAATGGTGACGGATGCATGAGGGGATAAGGAGGTAGGAGGGGATCTGATAAAATCAGTGAGATTTGCAGATGATCAAGCATTGGTTTGTCAGTTTGCCAAGGGGTTTCAGTGAATGATGAATGCATTAGAGGTGCAGTGCAAAAGGAATGGGATGAAGATAAATCATAAGACAAAAAATGATGAGAATTTCTAGAAGTAAGAATGCAGGGCTGAATAAAAGGGTGGGAGGACACAAGCTAGAGCAGTTTACGTATCTGGGAAGTATTTTGGAGGAGAATGGATTTAGTGGTAGGGACAGATGCAGAATTGCCAGGTGGCTATAGAAGCATTTTCAAAGAGAAGGGAATTGATGAGGAGGACCGAGAAGAGACATAAAGGAAAGACTGGAGGAAACTCTAATATGGAGCATGGGGCTGTAGAAAACTAGGTCATTGTAAAGGGAGGATGTGCGTAGACTTGAGGTTTTCCAGATGTGGGTTTGGAGAAGAATGGAGAAGGTGAGCTGGGTGGCGAGGAAAACAAATGAGGAGGTATTGGATATGGTTGGAAATGAGAGGAAGCAGGTGGCGGAGGTTTGGAGAAGGCAGATGAGATGGATGGAGGAGGTTTTGAGGTGGTGATAGAGAGGGGAACACTGGGGGAGCATGGAAAAGGATAGGAATTCTGGATGAAATAAGAGGAGGTAGAAGATATGAAGGATCTAATGGTGGGGCATTTTTAGGAAGGAAAGCAAGGGAATGTTTTAGAAATTGGCATGCAGGATGGATACTGTCCAAGAACCTACCGATCAGCTGATAAGAGTACTACAAAAAAATAAAAAAGTACTCATGAGGTTGACTATTTTTTCTACATAGGGTGGACATCTATTAATGAAAGGTGCTCCAAACTGGAAATTTAGTGTAAACATTGTGATTTATCATATTCCCTAAGTGACAATGAATGAAACTTGAGACTTCCCTCCATTCCACGATGAAGTACCTATTTTACCTTTGCTAGTGTTATGTATGTTTGAATAACATGTTTTTATGTTGCCCTGAAATATGTACTAATCTTAGTCTTTCAAGAAAACCTAAGATCATTCATATTTTAACGCAATCAATCGAATAGTCAAGATAAAACTATGTATTGGTAAAAGATATGGGCTATTCCATATCAGTTTAACCAATGAATGGCCATACCATTTTGTCCAAAAACCATGCATGCTCCATCTTACTATATTTAGAGACTGTCATTTACTCTTTTTCAAAATAAGCATCTGTTGTATCATTATAATTGGACAGAAATTACACTTGCAAATTTACTTTTTCTCCAGTATCTCTGAAAGTACTCCTCTTGAACTATTTCTTTACTCGTTTAATAGCCTCCTTGAACTAAACAATGGTTTGTCTCTAATGAAAATTTTTAATTATTGAAGTTTTTTCTAAAATTTTGATTAATGAATACTTATGTTTTCCTCATATGTCCCTCTTTGATGTTGCCATTTTTTGTTTGTTATAGTTAGGTGCCTTATTATTATGAATATTCAATGCAAGTAAATTATATTTGGTTGTTTATAGGAAAGTTTTTTTTCTAATATACAGTTTTATGGTTTTCTTAGCAATTCCACAGCTCTGTGGTGAACCACAGATTTGGTTGTATGGCAGTGAGTGAATCAGTTGTGCTCGTGTATAATTTGGCATCGGGGAGTCTTATTCAGGAAGTGCCAGAAGGCATCTAATGCCAGCAATCTCAAGTTACTGACCTTTCAGCCTCAACACATCTCCATCACTCTTTACCCATAGTGGCATTTGGTTGGTGCTGTGGATTCTTAATTAGTCATTTTTTTTATGGCTCAAGAACTACAGACCTCTCCAAATAAACATAAATAAGAAAATCTAATGTAATTTGAAAGGTATTTGATTTCTCATTTCATAACAGAGTAACATTTGCAATTTTAAGAATTGGTTTGGCACTACAAAAAAAAGCAGTGAGATGGAGGGTAGAAAAATCTGTTGGGTCAAGGGCAATTGTGATCTCTCGAGGTCCCTTTGGTGTGGAATGACTTAAATTTTGAGATGCTATTATGTCGTTTAAAGAGAACTTTTTAACATGTGATTTTTGTTTTCACCCCTGAATTCTGATGGATCTACTGTATTTGCACGAATCTAAGACTATGTTTTTTCCCTTCCGGACTTCTGAAGAAAAGTGGGTTCATCTTACAATCAGAAGCAAAATCCCAGGCTTCAACTGGATTGTATAATCTAGAAATTAACGTTCGCTAGCGTAGCTACGTATTTGCAACTTGTATGTTTGCATTTACTATTTTTTGCTGTTTTTCTACACATGCAAGGATGATGAACTATGAATCCTTAATTATTTTATTGTTAATTACTTAATTATAATAATATTTAATCTTTCCATGAAGGCTTCTGCGGAGTCTTTGGCTTGGAGAGACTTGGTTTTCAGGTATTTCTCCGTGGTTTGGCACTACTTTGGAATATGGATAGACGCGGAGGAAGACCTGAAAATCAAGTCTCTCCAATTTATAATCTTAATTTTATTATCGAGGTGAATCCATGATTATTTATTTTTAAGTATAATATATTTTGTATAACTATTATTAAAATTATTTTTTTTTCCTTCGTGGAGTTCCAAAAAGGGGGTCACCCAGCCACCGCAGGATGTCCATTGGATGTCCATTTGGCATCCATACATCCTGGATCCCTCAGGGACGTCCATAGGATGTCCAATGGATGGCATAATACTGACATCCTTATTAAGTCCATTGACTGACATCCACTGGACGTCCAAAATGTAGCCATTTGATGACATCCATATGAAGTCCACCCCAGGATGTCCATTGGATGTCCATTTGAGATCCATACATCCTGGATCCCTCAGGGACGTCCATAGGATGTCCAATGGATGTTATAATAATGACATCCTTATTAAGTCCATTGACTGACATCCACTGGACATCCAGATGATGACCATTTGATGACATCCTCTATAAGTCCGCTGAATGTCATCCATTGGACATCCAGAAAATGACATCCCTATGACGTCCATTGACTGGCATTCACTAGACATCCAGAAGGTAGCCATTTGATGACATCCATATGAAGTCCATGGAATGGTACCCAATGGACATCCAGATGATGACCATTTGATGACATCCTCTAAAACTCCACTGAATGTCATCCATTCGACATTCAAAAAATTACATCCCTATGACGTCCATGGACTGGCATCCACTGGACATTCAGAAAATAACTTGAAAACCTTTTCGATTAGATTAATTTTTAGTGAAATGGCATTTAAGTCATTCCACAGCTAGCACAAGGGATATGTTCTCCAAAAGAAAAGTAAGACATTCAGTGGGTAGGATAAATCATCACTTTTTTCTTCATTTTTTCGAGGTATTCTGCACCATCTCTGCTTTCAACATAATGCTTTTCGGAAATTAAATTATCTCCCAAAAGCAGTATGCGGAGACTGAACGATAAAAGCAATCATTTTAATGGTTCCTGCCTTAATTGCAACCGCAATACCGTTAATTAATTTGTGAGTGTGTCTTCCTTCAATCAAGCAATCACGTGTCTTTCATTCAGATCAAAACTGAATATAAATCAATAACAGAGTCGAGATAACAGAATTAATTGCTCTGGATGTCACCTCAAAAAAAATATATATGATTATCAAGGATCGCATATTTCTCAACAATGCCTGTGCCAGTTAGGTATGGCTAGAGTCACAGATTTACGTAATAATAATCATTCGATTAATCGTGGCTGTTGCCGCCACACAGTGAGCGAACAACCCTTAAGTACACGTACACCCAGTGAATCCTAAATGATGACCCA
This sequence comes from Pyrrhosoma nymphula, assembly GCA_963573305.1. Taxonomy (NCBI): domain Eukaryota; kingdom Metazoa; phylum Arthropoda; class Insecta; order Odonata; family Coenagrionidae; genus Pyrrhosoma; species Pyrrhosoma nymphula. The sequence goes on along the minus strand of OY754330.1, from coordinate 110,893,838 downwards.
AAAATGTTAAGGAATTTATAACGTACATTATGAAAATCTTGAAAAAAACTTGTGGTTTTGAAAAATGCGGGCCCGGATCGCAGCGCCGAACAAATGAAGAACGTTATTTTTATAGCGTTTTGGCGGTTTTGGCAGTGACGCCGTTCAGAGAATAGAATTTTCCTGGTTAACTGAGTTTCTGGCTATCACCTGTAGCTGATATTAACTTGGATACTAGATATACGTCAACAAAGTTTTTAGACACTACGCATGAAAGTTTTAATCGTCCATTTTGGCGTTTACGCGAGTTGGGATCAGACGTGCCTTTTGCTGAAGTACCCTCCAGAATTTCAACGAAGGCACATAGAAATCACTTCGCCAAACTATAGAAGCAAGGTAAGTTGTTTTTCTTATTTCTTTTTATTACGCTGAACACGATAGCCCGTCTCTCCATCGCTGTCTAAGAAATCGTGCCCCTAGTTAGATTAAGTTCACCATGTTAATTGTTGTGTAAGCGTTATTCTTTCTCTGTACCACCAGTTACTTTTTATTGTATTTACCGGTGTATTTTCACGTTTTGTGGTATGTACTGAGAAGTGTTCCACCTGTACCATCTAGTACCACAACTTTTGTATGGTGTACAGAACTCATTTGCTTTTATATGAAAAGCAAATATCTAAGATGTGATTTCTGTGGTACCTAAATTAGTGGAATAGATGAGAAAATCAGTGAATACAACAATTTTTTACTGTAATTTGCGTTGAATGTGTAGTTCAATCGTGAACTGAATAATCGGTTTACATAACCAGTGAAAAACTATAAGGGGTACTGTGCATAGTGGTGCAGTAAGCATCATTGCTTAAGAATGTATGTTGATCAGCAATTGTTTTATATAACCTAACATTATAAGCTCTGTTGATTTGGATATTGTATTCATGACAAAATCTATTTGGGTATTGTATACTCAAATACATTATTTAAAATTATTTCTTTTATTACACAGTGGTTATTACTTGTATTTCTAGCTGGGATCCGAGCAGCATGTCCTACTTCAACAGAAGCTTAAGTGAATATCGAAGTGGGTGTAAGTTTGGCACAGGCCCAAGACTGAGGGAGGAAGATCTTAGCAGCAAATGTGTGTGTGATGTAAGGACAATAGAGGGAAGAAGAGAAGTAAATGTGTGGAGATGTGATTTATTAACTCTCTCGTTAATAGTCTCCATTAAGGTGTAATCCAATCAAAAAATGTGCAAGATTTTTATTTTTTCATTATATACAAATACTAATCACTCAGGGCTTCGCCTAGTGCCATTCTGCACTGTGTTTATTTGCTATTCAGTCAAAAACATCTTCATAAGAATGTATGTAATGAATTAATAACTTTTTTACTTTAATAAAAGTCATATTATTTCTGTACCTTAGCATTTTAATTTCATATATTTTATTCCTGTGAAATTTTTGTTCTAACACTAGGTAAGAGGATCAAGCGAACTTGTAATAATACAGTTCTTATTATGGGATATTCACCATATGATTGGGAATTTCTACTATAACTAGCTTGTTTGAATGATTTGACTGCTGCCATGGGTCTTGCAGAACATAAGTTTCTCTGTATTTAGCTGAAGAATGAGCAAATTTACAATAAGTTCCTTATTGCTGTTCATGTTTAATCACCTGCTTTAAGTTACAGTGAGGATTTTATACCATAATTTACACTTGGTTAACTTTTATTCGTGTAATTCAATTCTCTCTAAATTACATATGTTCTCAATGGTATTACAATAATTAACTAATCTTAATTCCTTACATATTGTCACGATTCTAGTATTCATTGGTTCACTGCATTCGATCTCATCTGATAGAATAATTTCAGCAAATAAAGTTTGTTGGTATGTGGATTTCATATAATTTTCATATGCTGTACCTAGGTTGATTTTATGCCGAGCCTATGTCAGCTTGATGTCGGACCTATGTCGAGCATTTGTCGGCTTCTGTTGGGCCTATGTCGGGCCTGTATAGGCTTGTTGGCCTGATCTCTCGCCTTGATGTCAGGCAGGTGTTAGGTTGATGTCGGCAAATTATCAACATCCATGCCTGAGCCTAAAATGGACATCCCATGAAGGTCCACAATTGGGACATTCACAGGATGTCCATGGGATGTCAAATGGATGTCCATGGATGTCCAGGTAATCCAATGGACATCCAATGGATGTCCCTGCAAATCATCAACATCCATGCCTGAGCCTAAAATGGACATCCCATGGAGGTCCACAAGTGGGACATTTGGACATCCACAGGATGTCCATGGGATGTCAAATGGATGTCCATGGATGTCAGTGACATCCATGAATGGACATCCAATGGATGTCCAATGGATGTCATTGCAGTGGCTGGGGCAGCATAAGGGTTGCCAAACATTAGTGCAAATATAGTAAATAAGAGTCATTCATTGTACAATCAGATGCCTGTAAATTTTGTTTTGTGTATCAATGTGAAATTTAAGTTTCTGCGTTATTTTGATCTTTTCAGCTGCCAATGTCATACACAGTTGAGCTAAAAACTAGTATCCTTAATCTTTTGAGTACTGTGTACAAGTCTCAAGATCTACGTGAACAAGAGAAAGTTACACTGCTACAATTGATCTCACTACACCCTCAAAACTACAGAGTGTGGTTGGACCTTGCCCTCTGCCTCTCTGAGTTGTCCAAAAGGTGATCTTTTATTTATTTATTTTTAATTTTATAGCCTTCATTGTACCACTTTAGTCATCTTCTGGATTTCTTCTGTTTTCTGTCAGCCCAGTATTTCTTCATTTGCTCAATTCATAGCTTTCTTTCTTCATCTGAGATCACCCTTCCTATTCTCTGTTTGTTGATCTTGGTTTGTAGTCTGATCTGTTTGTCCTTGAGTTTCACGATAGCATCTGTCTTTTCTTTCAAATCTTCTATTGTAATATTTTTCTATTATATATACATATTCTATTGTAATTCACTCATATCTTCCTTAATTTCTGCTACCCATCTTGCACTGGTCTTACTGTTCCATAACTTATCTATAATCTTTTTGCTTATTCTGTTTTCTGGTGTTCTGATTTGGTGGAAAACTAGCTCATGGAATCCATGTGATTGCATTATCCCAGTTGCATCTCCACCAAATCATGACTCAAAGAGTTATGGCTTGTTTTTGACATGAATGCATTTTCATACACTTCTAGGTGTTTCAGGGACTCAAATGAAAGCCGTCTTCTGGTGCTGATGGAGGCAGCATGTTTACTTAGGATATCATTGATTATTAGTGCCATGAAGAACAGTGAGGGGTTACAAACTTTAGAAATGGTGAACCAAAAATTACCTACACTGGACCTTCCTGAAAATTTTGTTGCTGCTGGTAAAAAGGTTAGTGCAATGAAATATGGATGAATAGGAAACTACCTAATTTGTATATCTAATGAAAGAACAAAACAGTTTTTCAGCCAGGATTTGTTAGAGGAGCCTTTGGCCATGACACCAAAGGATCTGACCAAACGAGATGAGGATGAAGGATCTGAAGTCCTCGGAGAAACAACAGATGTTGATTATGAGAATGTCTGGTTTAAGTGGGTGCATGACTTTTTGAAGTGAATCTTGAACGCTTACCAAAAGCTGGAGTGTGCCTTCAAGTAGGCATTGGTTTCATTTTTTAAATTAAGTTGACGTAAAATTACATATTTATTTACTGTTATGATGTGATATGTGTTGACTTAAAATGAAGTGACATCATGTCTTAATAAAAAGAATGCACCTAATAATGCATCCTAGTTTAAGGCAAATTACGTTTGATTGCAAAAATATACATATTCATGTTCTTTTAAGGTTGTATGTGAAGGACACTTCATTCATGGCACTTTGAAATTAATAGAAAGGACTTACAAGGTTATATACGTTAAGTGCTAATCATGATTTGAACCAGTGGCCCTATGTGGTTTGACTGTAGCTATCATATATTTGATTAAACCATGGCATTATTTAACAATGTCCATTTATTTCCAACCACTCCTTTGTTAAACAATTACAAGTATTTAAAATTTAATTGATAATAAAATTAAAACTTTAAAAGTGACTATCCTGGAGCTCCGACTAAAAACCACTGACAGCGAGCACGAACAGCATCCCGACGCACCAGTCTCTTTGGATCATCCAAACATAGAGCCAATCCCTGGAGCACCTGAAATTGAAATTTCTATGATAATAGAAAGACTACAGTTTTATCGAATAATATATTGTAAATTAAACTTCTTTGTATTTCACTCATTAAAAATGCTCGCTCACTCAACTAAAAGAATAACTTCATGAAAGTAACTTCATAATTTAAACAAAATGAAAAAAAGAGCAAAATGATGGGAGATAATGGAAATAGCAATAAGTTCCATACTCACAGAGATAGGAAAAATTAAAAAAATTTGGAACTTCTTGCATTATATTGTAGCTAAGTGAGCAAAACTAATTTGAGGTAAAACTTTTCAGGAAGCATATTTTTCAGAGTTACTCTCTGACTCAGATCATACATACTACCCATGGAAATGTTATGTTAATGTGCTCATTAAACTGATTTGGTCAAAGAAAGATACCAAATCAATTTTCTATTGCAGATACTTTCATGGCATGAGATTTCCATGCCTGATATTCAGACTTATAATCAGCCAACAATCCTCTGATTGGTTTACAGCAAATTTACACTTATTTCCTCAACTTGTTTTCTATTGCCATTATATCTTCCATACCCATCACTACCTAAATATGCTGTCCATAAGTAAATGATTGTTATCCATAATTACTATTAACCAATATTTCTCTAACACATAGATATACCTCTCAACCAACAGATTTTTGTGGAACCGGTTACAACTCCTGTGTATTAAAATGTATTTCATATCCCTTTAAATGACCTGTGTAGGCAGGGAAGGCAAAGAAATAGAATATGCTTCATGGGTATGATGAAGAGGTGCCGGACACATGCTGAGATTACGAACAAAATACTGTATGAAGAAAAGGATTTAAAACTTGAAAAGATTAGTATTCCTACTTCCATTAAAACATAATTTTACTGGTAGATCACCCCGAATTAAAAATTGAATGACCATCCCTCAACCTGACCAATGACTAGTGCTTTAAGTTTTACTTCCCCCCCATTCAGCAACCAGAAATATAGGTTAACCACTGCTGCATCTCTTGTGTGCTTGGGGAGGAACTGAGGGTTAAAGTATATAGTTTTCACTACGGACAGAAGAGAAGCAGGTGTAAAACCATCAAATGGTCTGAGTCATCCCATTTTCCACTCATACAGTGGTGGTGAGGGGATGAGGATAAATGTCCAACATTGAAGGGGGTATCCCGGGAAAAATTTGTGCCGTACATTAGGCCTGAAATTCCGGACTACCATCGCTGCCTGAAGGGGTCATTTTTACCCAGGGGTAAACGTAAAATTTTGCACGTATAACATCTCCTGGAAGTGCATTATCTCTCACGTTTCTTGTATGAAAATTGTTTTTGTGGCTAGCATGGAAAAAGCTAGACCTCATAATGACTTGGTTACCGTGAAAGTAGTAGGTAAAACCAAAGCATTATGTTATTAATTTTGTCAAAATTTTTTGTCAGTTTGTGCTAGTTTTAGAGGAAAATATGAGAAATAATCAACAGATAGCGCAATTTCCTGTACAACTTTTTTTAAAACTCAGAAGATCACCTAAAATATAAGTAAGGATATATGTCAGCAGTCAAAATTGAACAGGAGGAAGACAATAAGGCAAAAAGGAGTAAAAATGTCATGTAAATGTTAGTATTATTATTTCTAACATTTTTTTGCCACAGGAAATCAAGTGTCAGTTGGCTTGCATGTCAGGCACAGGAGCAGAGTAGATGCCACATACCGCCTTCTTACAGTTCTCGCAAACATTGACTGTTTCACTACCTCCTATGCATACTTCAGCCACTTGGCATTTTGTGCATTTAGCAACCTTTAGTACAGTCCTATTCATTAAAAACTTACCACCTCGGAGCCCTGTTCATAAAAAACTTACCACCTCGGAGCCGAAAAAGTTCTAAGACCAAACTTGAGGGAAATATGACAAAACCGGCGCCCCCCCCCCCCCCCTCCCTGAGGGGAGGGGGGGCGAGAACGAGAACACCTCCTCTCCGCAGTCAGGCGAGTAGAAAGGCCGACGGAAGGAAAATTTTGACCTGCGAAAAGGATTATTTCCGAGGGGAGGGGTAGGGTTTCTTTTCTTGTGATGTGTGAGTAAGAAGAAGGGAGGACTGCGAAGTTCAGACGCATCAAGATCCCTGGCACACGACAGATGCAAACGAAAACAAAAACATATCTTAGATCTCAAGGGTCTCAATCCCCGGAGTTCCTTTAGTTTCTTATGAGTAAACTAGTATTAATGTTTCGATTTTCCTGCATTTCCAATAACTTAATAATTTTTCCTGCATTTCCACAAGATGGCGGATGGGTCTATCGTGACTAGTTGTGGGTCCTGTAATAAGGGCTTTAATTACGAGGAAAACTTCATTTCCTGTGGCTATTGCCGTAAATTTTTTCATTTTAAATGTTCCCTGTTCACGGAGAAGAAAAGTTTTAATATAGTCCGTGAGTCCCCGGGATTTATCTGGCTTTGTTTTTATTGTCGCATTAATGACAGTCGCAAAATTACCAAGATAGCGGATTCTATTTCGGATATTAAAGCACAACTACTGGAAATTAAGGATATGGGTTGCTTTCGTGCTGAACCAGTAACTCAACACATCAAGCCTGTTTCGATCCCTGTGCCCATCGGAAATAACACGCAAAGTCGTTCTGTGTCCGACGACTTGATTGACTTCACGACCGGCTCCAAGGACTCTTGCAGTTTTACCGAACGGGACCCAGGCTATGCCGTGAAAACAACTACTTCTTCCTCTGCTCCACCTGAGAACCTTTCTAACGATGGCACGGCCGGTGCCGAGGACGTAAATGACGGTTATCAGCAGGCGAAAGGAAAGAAGAAACGAAGGAAGCAGAATGTTGTGGTTGTAGGAAATAACTCATCTCCAGTAAATGGTATTAATTTTTCTGGCGTCCAGCGTGATTTGCAACTCTACATTGGTCGTGTAAATCGTGATACTACCCCAAGTGATATTCTGAAATATCTGCGCAAAAGATTCCCCAATGGTGATTTCAATTGTGAAAACTTTCGTTCAGGCAAGAAGTTCTGTTCATACATAGTCAGTGCCCCCGCAATCTTACGTGAGGACTTATTTAGTAAGGCTACATGGCCCGATAACGTCGTCGTTGGGAAATTCTTTCCCCCGAGAGTTAAATGTGCAAACACGGGTGCTAGTGCCCATTTTCACAATTCTGGTGCCTTCAACGATGGTGATGACTACTCGGACGCTAGGGATGGAATTAGCTCGAGTGACGGTGAGATTAGTCGGTCTCACAGTGTATCTCTCTCTCTGCCACAGCCAGCATGTTCCCAACCCCTCTCAAGTGCTAAGTCAGACCCTTCCAGCGCTAGTCGTATTTGTGACAGCTCTCTTGCCCGCCCTCCTACTTCAGCCAGGCCTCTCACTCGGCTCCAATCTGGAGTCTTGAAATCTAAAGATAAGATATGACTAGGACCAACAAACAGCTCAACTTCAGTTAATTGTGCGACTAATGAAGTTGCCTCAGCTATGACTTTTTTTATATTAATATACGATCCCTGACGAGCAATGGATTACTACTTGAACAATTATCTCATGAACTGGGTTGCTATTCTTGTCCTTTGTGAACATTGGCTGTCTAATGACGAAATTAGTGTTCACCAAATTAATGGGTACAATCTCATCTCTTTTTACTGTCGTGATGTTTTCAAATGTGGTGGTGTTTCAATTTATGCCAAGACGGGCATTGATATTAAGAGTATGCACCTAAATAATTGCCACGAAAAAACGTTTGAATGTGCTGTTTCTTTGCTTAAGTTGAACTCATCAGTGTATGCAGTCCTTGTAGTGTATTTCTCCCCCAATGGTTTAATTGCTGACTTCTTTAATGCTCTTACTGACACTCTCCAATATGTGTGTAGCAGAAATATTAAGGGCATACTGCTATTTGGTGATCTAAATATTAACTTCCTGAGTGACTCGCATGTTAAAAATGAGCTTCTCACCTTGTTATCTTCTTTTGGTTTGCATGTAGTTAATAACCAACCCACCAGAGTTACTCCTAACTCGAGTACGCTCATTGACTACTTCATTTCCGACATTTCTCCCTCATTTCACTCCTGCAAAACCGTGTGTGCAGGCTTTTCTGACCATTTTGGTCTTCAAGTGAAATTTTCATTTGATGCTGGAGGTGTGAAATCATTGCCTGTATATGTTTACAAGCGCAAATTTTCATTGGATGGTATGGATTGGTTTACCCATTATCTAACGCTTGAAACTTGGGATGATGTTTATGTTGCTGAAGACGTTGATGTAAAATTCAAAGCATTTATGACCACCTTCATGGTATGTTTTGAAGCATGTTTTCCCCTAAAAAGGATTAAGGTTAGAAATTTCCATGAAAATTTTAAACTTGATTCCCCAAAACTGCACTCTATGTCTGAGAATCTTCGTCGTCTTCACTACTTAAGCAAATTCACAGATACATCCCTCCGCAGTCACTATTCTAAAGCACTCAAGGATTTTAAGAACTATGTGGCCTTAGAAAAAAAGGCAGCAATCAATAAATACCTTGGGAATTCTAACAACATTATCAGAGATACATGGCAGGTAATTCATCAGTTAACAAAATCCTCTGTTAGTACTCCCAATTCTAGCATTAATTTCAATGGTAACCCTGTGGATGACCCTCAAAAAATTGCTGATCACTTTAACTCACAGTTTTGTTATATCCCATCCCCGACCAGTAAGTCCTCTTTTCATGCTCAATACAGGGCATCTCCCAATTCGTTCTTTTTATCACCCACAGTTCCTTCCGAAGTTGTGAGCATTATTAAATCACTTCGCAATTCCTCCTCAAAAGGGCCAGATGGCATTCCCTTATCTGTTGTCAAGGCCTCCTCACAAGTGATAGCATTACCGCTTGCTGACATCATTAATCTATCTTTCTCTTCTGGTGTTTTTCCCTCTGCACTAAAGCAAGCCAGAGTAATACCTATTCCAAAAAAGGGCTCTACTACAGAATCATGTAATTATAGACCCATTGCTGTTTTGTCAGTCTTTTCCAAAATTCTTGAGAAGTTATTCCATCAACGATTAAGTATGTACCTACACTCATTTAACCTGATTACAGACTCCCAACATGGCTTCCGCGTTGGTAGGTCAACCAATACTGCAATGTTTCAGTATCTGACTAGGTTACTTCATGGCCTAAACCTGAAACAGCATGTCATAGGAGTCTCTTATGATCTCAAAAATGCATTTAATAGTGTTGATCATAAAATCCTTAAGTGCAAGCTTGAAAGCTTGGGGATTACTGGTAATTCTCTAAACTGGATTATCTCCTTTCTTGATAGTAGATCCCAAGTAGTGTGTTACTCGCATCACTCTACTGCTGGGATGGTACAAAGCATATCAAGTCCTTTAAAAGTTGAAGCCGGTGTTCCACAAGGGTCAATACTTGGTCCACTATTGTTTCTCCTTTTCATTAACGATATCCCCCATCAGTTCACCATGAGTCACACCATTATGTACGCAGATGACACAACTAATCTGTTAACTGCCAGCAATACCTCCAATTTAATTGAAGGTGCTAAGAAAACAACTCAAGAGATGTTGCAATGGTGTCATTCGAATAATATTGCCTTAAATGAAGCCAAAACCTCTTACATTCGTTTTCACATTAAAAGTCCCCAACAAGCCCCAGGATTACCCCCTGATCCATTGCTCAACTTTTCTTCATCAATGAAATGTCTTGGTATTCACATTTCAGATACTCTTGACTGGTCTTCTCATGTTTTAGCACTGAACAAGAAGCTTTCTGTTGGTCTTTTCATGATCAGAAAGCTTGCCCCTGTTGTGTCTACCAACACACTCACAACGCTTTACTATGCAAAGGTACACTCTCATGTGTCTTACGGCATTATATTTCGGGGAAATTCATCTCTTTCCATGAAAGCTTTCTCACTCCAGAAACAAGTTATTAAAGCTATCAGTAAAGTCCCTATTCGCACCCCAGGTAGACCGCTATTTGTATCTCTTGGTATTTTAACACTCCCCTCTATTTATATACTTACCTGTGCCATTTTTGTAAGAAACTATCCCCATTTTTTCCCCGTTAACTCCAGCTTCCATAATCACTACACTCGCTCTAGAAATGACATACATAGCCAACAATATTCCTACAGTCTATGTCTGAAAGGCCCATATCACTCCATTTCCACAGTTTACAACAAGATTCCAATTGAAATTCGCTCCATTTCCTCAACATCATGCTTCAGATCCAAATTTAAAAAATTGTTACTTCATAAAAGTTATTATAGCTTAAGGGAGTATCTATCTGATGATTTTCATTAATGTATGTATTTTTGTTCTCACACTCATTTATGTTTGGTTTCATTTATTTATTTAGTGGCAACCTCTGTATATTTGCCAAACTACTTGTAAATACTGTGCTGTAATATTTTGACGAAACTCATGGATGTTATATCCCGATGATGTTAATAAATTATTATTATTATAACACTAAGGTGTTTCTTGTTGCTTACCTGTGATTTAAATGGTGTAACAAAGATGCATCGATTTATTTCAAACGGAAAGGATTAATCTTGACCTAATGAACTACAATCACCTTTACCTTTGGATAGAAATGACTCGATGTCTTTTATCAGACTATTTTAGTGTCTGAAATGCTCCTTCCTCTCAATTATTGACTTTAGCCTTCACCCTATTTTCCAGGATCTTTGCATAGAGGCAACACCCTGACGACTCCATCCATTTTTTTCTGGGCGGGCAATAAACTATCCGAAGGAAGCAGTCCTCCTCACCATCCTGGCTTGAGGAAAGGCTGTATTGGGCCTCCGTTTGCATATGAGTGAGGAATAAATAGGGAAATACCCGCGAAGTTCAGGAGCGTAAAATTTCCTCGTTCACAACATCAAGAATGCGCGAAGAGGAAATGCCTGTCTTTTGCCTCCATCCTCATGTCTCTTTTTATGGTAATTTTCTGTTCGTATTCAATAACGTTAAATACTATTGGATGGTTGACCTCATGTTATGGAAAAACCCCAAAACATATTGCAGGAAGTGCTTTTACGAAAGTTTTATTTCCATTAATGCCGTACAGTGTATAAAAAAACCTGGCACAAGTGGTATTAGTAAACGCAATAATGGTGGTGAAGCAAATGGGGACAAAGTTCAACCTTATAACGATTGCTGTAAGGAAAAAGCGTGTCTCATGAACGTATGCTACCTTACAACCGAATGCTCCACAATTCTTACTTGTATCGAGAGGCAGGAACTCTATCAAAATGATTTTCCTGGTCAACCTTCAAACATCAACCCATACGCTTTTCAGAGTCGGACTACGTGTTATTTACATCGCATTTGGGAAACGTAGCATTAGCTGCTGGGGTTCGCATTGCAAAGTGAGCCATCTGATCAACTGAATCAACCTCTGCTTTTGTGCTATGTAGTGCTGAATGCTTTCTGCAATCTTTTTCCCTGTGTCACTGGTACAAATACTAAGATGCATAGAACTAAGAACAATGATATTTTTGTTCACCTTGCCCTGATAAACTGCGAGAGAAATGTCATCACTTTTCAGGAGGAGTTCTGCTTTGGAAGTGGAGTTCTGCTTTGGATGCTTACACGTGTTCTGGTACCTCACACCTTATGCAATTTACTGTACCCACCATCTTGTAGGGCATGTATTTGGTAAATGAACCATGATATTTTGAAGTAAGTAATTACTTGTCTACAGTTGGATCCGAGCATGGTCAGTAGTTGCACTTACAGTTCTCAATAAACGAATTCCAAATATCAGACACGAGAGCGAAGTTAATCTTAGTATGAAGTAAGTCTTTCGCACCTCTCTCTTCTGAGGTCATATAATTGGAACCTCATGATTTCTTGAATAGGTCTCTACTCATTGTCTTTCCAAAGAAAGCTGGACCACAGCATGTGGAGGTCCAGGTAACGAGCATCTTATGATCTCCGGGCATACATAATCGCAATGAATGCTTCTAACTCGTAAATGGACAAAGACCATGATTAATTTTGAAGCTCATCACGGGCACGCGCTTCAGTGCAAACCTTGATGTGGTTGCACATGGACTTGGTGACAAACAAGTCCCACACAGAGCACAAACAGTCTGGATCAGCCTTGCGTTCTGAAAAGGGGGATGGCCCCGGCGTCTCGCGAACTATGTTGTGCTCCGCTTCAAAACATTCTTTCAAAAGCCCATCCATTCAAAGCCCAACACATTCTTCCTCAGTTTTACAAACATTCCACTCTGTGCCATCCAGTGCACAAATGATATCACCAACTCTGTAAATCACAAATACACATGCAGCACCTCTTCCTCGACATCAAGCAGCTCCACCATGAGGTGTCGCCCTGCTGGTTGCCTAAGTCCAAGGGAGGCTGAGTTCTGCTATTTTCCACACCACGACCATGTGCTGCTCCTCTTCGCTCCCCCTAACTCCACTTGCACACCTCCGCACAATGAAGTAACCAAAACATTCGTGCCCAAAGCAAAAGCAATCGATTTGGTGACTAACTAAAGAAATTAGATGGCTGGGGTCAAAATGACCCCTTCAGGCAGCGATGGTAAAATCCCATTTAAATTTCACAAATATTAAGCTAAAAGACCAACTTTTTGGGGGAGACTAGTTCAAGGCATATCATGAAAAGTAAAAAAATCTGGATCGTGTAACAGCGAAAAAAGTATGAAAAATTTGAAATGACATTTAGAAAAGGGTCAAAATGACCCCTTCAGGCCTTCTACTGTTAAATTTATTCACCTCACAATTTCCTGATAGATCTGGCACCAGAAACTACGTAAAGTGCTTTTATAATTTGGAACATCATTTAATCAAGCTTCAAGAGCCAAGAATAATGACAAAAATTGAAAGTAAACACAAACAAAGGGGGGTCATAAACTGTGATGGAAGAAGAGATTCCTTACCAGAGAAAGAATGAAAGGAGGATGAATCTTACTGGAAGGGTGAGTAAGAATGGGACTCAATCATACCTTAAGGTGTTCAGTTTTGAGTCTTAAAGAATCACTGAAAGCATCAGCATACGGGGGAATGAGCAAGTCTTTTTGTGAAAAACATTGGGTTTCTTTGTGCCTTAATCAAGACCTTCCACTGACAATGAGTGAAACCACTGAAGAAAGATCTGTGAAATCAATAGGCCAGGGAAGAGAATTTGCTTGAGTTAAGAACAAGCCTAGTGTGTGCTAGAATGAGATAAAGGAGCATAAAAAATGAAGCTAGCAGAGCTATTCTAAAGGGAGAAGACCCACATACGTGATATTTTACAATCTACAACAGGAGTGATATAGGGAAGGAATGGCAGAATAGCAACTTAAACTATGGAGTGAAAAGAAGCAATAAAGGTAGGCAAGTGTCCGCCCATCGCTTTTGAGTGGCTTAAAATTGTACTGTTTAAAAATATTCCCCTTGGTGGGGCTTTAATTAAAAAGAAGTTCCAAAGAATTACTTAAATATTATGAGAAGAAGATTTTATGGTGAGCAATAGCTAGATAGATTTCCTCTACAGCATACTACAACGTTATGAGACGTTGGTTAATCTAAAGACAAAATTTGCAGCGATTGAAACAGTAGAATTCTGCACAAAAACGCTGAAAGAACATGCTTTTGCTATGGATGAAAGTGGTCTGTTTTCTCAAGCTCTATGATCTGAATCTCTGACCCTGAGGAAATTCCTGAAATTTTTCTTTAAGGTTTTACAGAGGCATGTATCTACGTCGTTGCCAAGTTGATGCTATAATAAAAATTGATGATGATTTTCAGGTGAAGAGATTCACACAATTCTGCAAACCATATTCAGTTGAATTGTGATAGAATGCCATGCCCAGGAAAATTTAGGGAGGCAGTTTAATGAATAAAGAAATTTACTTTTAGGGTTATCATATGACTTAGGTATCATCCATATTCTGAAGAATTTTTTTGCTGTGATTTTTTTAAATTACCGTTCATTGAACATCATTATTTATGTTCCATTGAGTGCCCTTTGTCTGGAATTTCTGTGGAAACTTGATTTTAGCTAAAATTAATATCAAATTAAACCTTATTGTTATCACCACATGGCATGCAAACTTTAATGTGTTGTGTACCTTTTCTTTCTCCTTCTTTAAGATTTGTGCTGACCAAAAAATGTGTATTATCCTAGCGAGCTATTCGTGGTTATCGACTGTTGTCCCTCTCGTCTCCTTCAAATTTATTTTCTCAAATATTTTTCATTTGAAATTGACGTAGGAAAAGAACTCAAAATATATGTAGCTCAAATTAATTGATGAATACCTTCTACAATAGAGTTAAAGTAAAGATATTTTTTTGTTTTCTTCGGCCTATGAAAATCTACCATAGACATATAGTTCAGTGGCTAAAAAAGTTGACTTTCAGGGTCAATATTTCTGTGTACCAGCACAGAGTATAATTACTTTATGGTATTGGCTAAATAAAACCACATTTATCCCCATTACTGATAAGCCATGGAGAATATTCACCAAGAAATGCATTAGATTTACATTCTAAGTTTCATATTGGGACCTAACATGTACACTTGACACTTCCGTTTTGTGATATTAACGTATTCCACACCAGGCACACATTCCACAATGCAAAGTTAATAAGTTTTCCAATTGATAATGTTCACATCAACTAACCTACAGCCTGATTTATTATGTGTTACCCAAAATCTCTGTTAAAATCAAGTTCACAAAAAGACTATGGCATCTCGCAGTTAACTAGACATTATGAAATCTGGCCTAAGTCTTCCATCCAAGATCCTGTCCCTCTACTCAACGATCACCCCTCTTAACCCTTAACTTCCAGCAAAATGGGCATTGGTCACTTAATTGAGGTCCCACATATTATTCATTCTTTTGCTGGACTGAACTTCAAGCATTTGAAATAATGTTATTCAGGAAGTAGGAGGTAAATGCAGACAACTTGTGAACAAATAATAATTGGAAGATGATATGAAAAAAATACTATGCATTAGTGTGAATACTTACAGAATGTTTGTATGGCAACAGAAGAATTGTTGGATACTTGGTCAAGTGATATATACACAACAAGGACTTCTGTCTCACAACCTGAAAAATAAAATCTTCCACTTAGCAGAAAAACTAATACGTACCATCATACTAAAACTAAAAATCAGTACACTTAAGTGTGACAGAAATTCATGACTAATGTCAAACTGATCGCTAAACTCCCAATCAGCTGGCTAATGAAAATACACTAATTCTGTATGTGCTACATAGATGCTCTTAAACTTGTGTTCAACATTTTGTTAGTTCCTGAATTGAATTTAACACATGGCTGGATTAAAATCCTAGGTAAATAATATGAGAAGTGTATTAGAAGACATGGAAAAATTTTCTGCTCAATTTCCTTTCAATCACATCTTGAAAATATGAAAATATTTTTAGTAACGAATTGGAAAGTTGAAATTCAAAAGTTCTTTTGTCAAACAACACTTACCATGTGCTTTGATGAACGGGCAATGTTTAAGAGTTTAGGAATAAAAGTTTGCATGTGTTCAGACAGCGTGGTGTTGAGTGACATCAGGAGATCATTCAAAGTTTCCAATGTTGAAAGAAGTAAAAGTTTTTCCTCTTGGCCTTCATGCATACTAACAGTATCAACAACATCACCATTGTGAGATGGTTGCTTCAAGGATTCAACCAACAAAGGAATTATCTGGGGAAGAAAACAACTCTTAGTTTGACTCAATTTGCATAGGTGGCATTGATAAACTTGTGAGTTTTAGCTTACATCTGGCAAATCGTCAAGCAGCAGAGTCCTAGGAACCCCACTCATGAGATGAGCAAGTGCCAGAAGGAAGTTCCCTTTTGTGCTCAAAGATGCCTTCTGATATGACTCCACCAACTTCGGCAAAGTAAGGTAAAATCTCTGCCGGTACAGTATCCTGGAAATAAAATTGGTACATAAAAAATAACTGGGGAAGCTGCCATGGTGAGTAGGAAGCAACTATGTATTTTCCCTGAGTTCAGTCCAGAACATGGATCCCAAGAGAAATTGATCAGGTCTGAAAAAAAACCATTAGGTTTGCAACATGGGATCCCATAGTGCAGAGGTGATGCTATATGGACTGCCCACTTAAAAGCAATTTTCAGAATTGACCACCTGTAATTTACTCTGTAATTTCACAGACTAGCAACAATTAGAAAGATATTATATGAAATATATAAATAGTAAAAAATTGAATCTTTCATTGAAAGCCTATAAGCATACCTTATATGTGCATGGCAGTCTGAATTCAGGTATCCTTCAGAATGATTCATAATTTCATGAAAACCAACAGCTGCTTCAATGCCAATTTTTTCTTTTCCTAATATTCCAATGAGCTAGAAAACAAGAGCATACATACATAGTACACCTTATGTATCGAGAATACCTTATTTATACATGCTTACCACTGCTTAATTCACAGATGGGCTTTACATAAATTCATTAGCACATAAGACAGATTGAAACCTGATTTGACCAGTTACGATTCTGCACTAATGTATACCAGACTTACTAAAATCAATTTTTAGTATAAAATGGAAAAAATTAAAGAATACTTCAGCAGTTTTTTCCACACTGCCCACTGAAAAACCTAGGAGAGCTGGGTACATACATGTCTGAATTAAATTCATAAGTTCATTAAGTAATTAATGTGCTTATGTCATTAACAAATTGCCTAGATCTTATTTATATTATTTTTTTACTACAATTTTATTTTGAGTAGTTTAAGTTTTTTTGAGGGTTTGCTCAGTTATTCAAATCACTAACAGGTGTGTAGTGATTTGAATATTTGGCCATATCCTCGAAAAAACTTCAACTACGCTAAATCTTATTTAGTGAAGTGGTTGATGCATCTTTCTGTCATTTGTTAAGACAAAAATTTACTGTATTTCCCTGCCCATGAGATGCTTTTTTGGGTTATATTTTAGAAGAGAACAAAATTATCAACATCATTACTGTTAACAATTTTGGAAAAAAAGGAATAACTTCTAAAAATAGCAACTGTGTAAAAGATGTGTCATAGGAACCCAGAAACAAATGAATGATGGAGAGCACACCTTCAGCTTGCTGCTGCAACAGTCTGCAGTGAAAGTTGAGAGACGGCCACCTCCAATGACAATGCAAAATCAGATCCATGACAATTAAACTTAACCCTCGAACCATAAGAAGGGCCAAGATTTTATAATACATTTTGAAAAAAAAGTGCATCCCATATGGGTCGGGAATTATGCTAATATGTATATATTTCCCTAGAGAGGCTCAAGACTCTATGGGGAATAATTTGCCTGAGTGTAAAGTTGCACAAGTAAATTAAATTTAAAATGACAGCAAAAAAAGAGTTATGAACTGGATATCTTTGAAGTGGTACATACCCTTTCAATCCATATATCAGCATCTTCATGACCCCTCAAAAGAAGAGCTTTCGTAGCCCAAACATGAAGCTTGACTGAGCTGATTCTTTGCCAGTCTGGAATAATGATGTCCTCCAAAACTGGAGTCACAGTAGCCTTTAAATCTGCTAATAGTTTGGTCAGATGCATCTCTGAAAAGGATGATAATTGCATTCCATTTACATTTCATGCTTGCGAAATAACCAACATTAATACAGAGATGATAAAGTGGCATAAAAAGATGGCACAGAAATAACAGAAAGAGAAGAGACTTAGTTCATGTATCCATGTGTACAATGTATAAACATATTTCAATGCATTAACATTCGTTTGAAGCTATTTTTATGACACACATTATTCTATAAACATTTTAAATTGCACATATAGCTACGAGCAAACCAAAATAATTTCATTAGAAACTGCTAAAAAACAATAAAATCATACACTTTTAGTGTATATGCATCTGAAAATTCAAGATGCAGTGGACAGAATCGCTAACACAATTGTTGAAATAAAAAAGTGGCTGCGTATCGCATGCAATTTTTATTGCTATTGACCTAACAGCCATAGATTGCTGATATCATCTTAGTGATGATGATATTAAGTCACTAATCCTGGATAATAACAACATTGGTGCCAATCAATCAGCACATTACTCATAATAGACATATTATAGACAACCCCATTCAGAATTCTACAAAATTTGCTAGGGAAATAACTCATGTTGAGGTCAAAAGCTAAGTAATAGTTAGGCCACCTAAGTATAATAGATCCAAAATAATCTCAGTGTGTTTCAACCCGAAGGTTGGTTTTCATGGGTGAGAGTAGAGCTCACCCCGCACTAAGCCATTGGCATGTGAAATTCACATACATATTCAGGGTAGGGGGCCCGGTTCCTTTCCCTGGGCCATCAGCAATTTTCCATGAAGTTCTGACAATCAGATAGTCGCACAGTGAGGATTTTCAGAGGGGGTCCCCAGAGAGGCTTCACCCTGGGACCCTCTGGTCGGTAGCCCAGTGCTCTACCCACTAGCCGACCACGAAATATATGAGCATCCGAAATATATGAGCATGAATTTTGGGCATTGCCCCTTGGCCTCTGCAGAGTGCAGCAAAGGTGGTTTTACAAGTTTATCTACAACTCTGCTAATATTCCATGAAAATTTCTGAAATATTTTACTGAGGTTTGGCATTGAAAACTAATTTCAGAACTATCTTCCACTTAACCCTGAGTGTTCTACTACCTCAGAAAAAAATTAATGGATATGACAAAGTATAAAATGTTTCAATTAACTTCATCTACTGGAAAAGGCATTTGGGGTCTTGACTCAAAAATTTGCTTTCCAATGTGTGAACAAACATTCTGGTTGAAGAAACAAGAGTCGTGCACGTTTTTGGAGAAAAATTGAATAATTCCCAAGCACACTTAAAAAACTGAAAATGTTTTCTTTGACTTGCAGCTAAAATGTCACGCGAAGAACGAGGGATTATCAGCATTTACTACTAGAGATGAAAAGAGTCACTTAGTACTTATTTTCATACCATAAATTATAGTCATTGCTAAAAAAAGTATTGCTAAATAAAAACAACTTGAGTAAGCAATTAAATGCTGAAAGTTTCAGGCCACAAGCTAGACCTAATCAAGGCGATGGAGTTTAGACCCTCTGCAAAGTCTGCATCAGAGAAATTTCTTTGTAAATCTAACAAAAATACTGTATTATTACCTACATTTAAAATTAAATATCTGTCCATGCTTTACTATATATATTGAAAATTTGTAGTAGATCAAAACACATCCTGTAATTCTATTAAAGGGATGAATGTCATTCGAGCACCCATATTTCAAAAAGTACATATGCATTATACTTGGGAGGCTATAGTATCACCAGACTTCTGACCTCAATGTAAAGTAAGTCCACAACAAATTTGTGGAATTTCAAGTTGGGTGGTTTCAGTTTGAAAAAAAATATTCCCTTTGAAATGGAACTATCCTGTTTTCATTGGATGTAATTTCATCCAGAATAGGTAGATACTGTAAATTTTAACTTATTTACTGCATAAATTATGATCCCAGAGAACTTAGCCTCACACAAGTTACTGACACTCACCTTCAGGTATTTTATTTATTAGGCACCCTAAGAGCCTCGAAGATGACAATCTTGTTGGTGGATGGGGATTAAATATTGCCAAAGACAGTAGCTGTTCAAAGAGTTCCATGATACCAACATTTGACATAGCATCATAAACTTCATGCTCTCGCCTTAATGGCCCAATTAAGGCCTCCACTAGAATAACCTAAAGGAAGTTATTAGAAAAATATATAAGCAAACACAAATACAATTGGGTTCAAAGATAAACAAAAACAAGATTTAAATATGTAGTAAGAGCAGACCCTCATGATTGTTAACAGACTTATTGCACATAATGTGCAATAATTAACTCGACACTAAAGTTTTAAAAAGATTTTAAGGGAATAAGTAAATTACTATGTTACTGACAATCAGGATAAGATATATTTTTTTTCACCAAATCTATTTTTATTATCCAACAACTGCTTTAATCATTAGTTTTGAGAGTATTCTGATATGTAACTTACTTTATATTACATATCCATGCAACTTGGTTTTTCACAATGATAAATTAAGATTAAGCTGACGGCTGTTGTGAATTTGGTAAGCAAATCTAAAACCAATGAAGACAATACCAATATCTGGGGATGTGAAACCAATTTTTTCAAGCCATTGGTGCATATGATTTATTCCTTGCCTGGTATATGGGGGCTATGAAATCTTGTGGCTCAAGCCATACTTATGAAATATATGATTAGGTGAGCTGATGGTGAACCTCCGTTAATTTCTATCGTTAAGCCCACATTATAAGACACTTTTACCTGAAAATGCGTTCTAAAATTGGCTTGCCTTCCTATGGGCAGAGGTTAACCCTAAATTTTCATGTATCTGATTTTGCACTGCCAGCATAGATTGCTATCTCTCTACTTTCACCATAAAGAAAGTTGATACAACAAACTGAAGGTGTACTTTCCAGCACTCGATTCAGAGATTTTACAATGCAAAACTAAAATACAAATTCCATTTATGAAAGTTTTCCACAATTTTTTTCCTATAAATTGTGACCGTTAATGATGTAAATTTTTCTTCTAAAATCTCTAACTAAAAATCATATTGTGTCCTATAAACTGGTGCATCTCTTGGGCTGAGAAATACAGTAGATGAGTTATGATTTTCCATTGCTTCAAGGCAATTCAAATTTTCAGGAAAACAACTAAAGAAATACTACTGGTATAACTACAAGTAGAATATATCCTACTGTGATACAACAGTACTAAGTGCATTCAGGGTGAAGTTGGGGTGATGGGAATGTTTTAAAGGTTGTATGTTTACTGAACTGAAGATTTTAATTGATGACCGCATTCCATTGGGTGGCAAAAGGTTGAAAGCGGGTAGAGAAGACTACTTCCATAATGCCAGCAATGCTTACAGTGCAGCAGTGCATACAGGCATGAGTTTCCCAACAATTCCGTCAATTAGGGGAAAAATCTGGGGAAACATCTGATAACTGTAATGGCAAATATCTAAGACCATTTGCAAAATTAGGACAGGTAGAAAGGAAAGTAGGGGGACGTATCATTTCATGAATGAAGGGTGTCAAGAGAAACCCTGTATCATCATTAGCCCACTCACAACAAAATAGCCAAGGGCACCACAATTTAAGTTCCATATAATATTTAAGGCTTTCTAGGCAACTGCTTATAATGTAGAGCTCTTGGGTTTCCAGCTGGGTGATGTTGGTGAGTGGCACTGATATTTCAAAGGCATAGTCCACCATCGTTCACTGAGTGAATGAATTGCCATTTCATTCACCCCGAGGACAATGGTAGAATATGCCTTTGAAATGTCAATGCCACTCACCAACATCACCCAGTTGGAAATCAGAGAGTTCTACATACTAAATTCTATCTGATAGACAGAGCACTCATCTTCAAGTGCTCTCTACAAAGAACTCAATCAGGGATTGGTATGCAAAAAAATCTAGGCCAAAGCCAGGATTCGAACCCTGGCCGTTTAGGATGGGAAGCCAGTACTCTTGCCACCACACTAACCAATCCCCTTCTACCTCTTGCTCTATTGTTTAGCCTCCAAAAGAGTGACCATTGAGTACCTCTTAAGATATGAAGCTAAAAAATATGAGTATGACGGAGAGTGCAATGGAAGGCATTCAGAATTACTAACAATGGAATATGCAGGAGCTTCAAGTCCATAATTTATCAATGAGAAACAAGTTTCATCATGACACCTTGTCACAAAAAAGCAGCATGTAATCTTCTTCTGACAGCTGGTTATGAACTTTAACCTTAAGAAATTTTCAGCCAACTCCCTCAAGTATGTACAGATTCTACAGTATTCTCTTCATAAGCATTTTAGATACAATTCTCATTTCATTATCGATTGATTATATATAAAGCTTCTACCATAGTTTAGGCATGTTTCACAAAATTACCAAATATGACTATAACAAAGCTCCCACTATCTCTTAAGAAAAACTTATCATAGATGATTTTATTACTCTCAAGAAAATTACCAAATATTATTCATAATTTTATTAAGCACTCACCGTTTGAGTTTGCTGCCATGGGGACGATTCATCTAATGGCTTAAAACTTTTTGGGAGATTAGCTTCCTCTAAACACTTATCATTCAAGACACTCCAGTGAAAAAATAACGGAAGAAGCCTTAAAATCAAACCTGCCTGGACACTACAATTGCAAAAAAAAGCTTGCTCAGCATGACAAAAAGAAAAATACTTCTTCATATTTTACGAGACAATCACTTTTCCATAAGTTTCAAGCCAATCATCTTCACATAAATAAAGGAATTGAATCAAATTACAACATTTGGCTTACACAAAATCCAATAAGGCAAAATTGCAAGAGGCATGCATAAATTGATGATTTCAAAAAAAGTTGAATTTTTGCTCAAGTAAAACAACTCATTAGATAATCATATTTACTTGAAATTCATTGATGACTGTACCTTGAAGACACTGTTCGAACAATTAAACTAACAAGAGTAGCTACTTCATTCAATAAGCTACAATCTTCAAACATTTTTCCAACATTGTCCATTGGTTGTCCTATTACATCACTCACAGAAATCACACCGTGTAACCACCACTTAATTAAAACTGCAGGAGCACTAACTTCAATGTTAAGGTATTCACATAGCCACTCTTGATTAGTTCCAGCTAATTCTATGGCCTTCTTCAGGCAGGAAATTCCAACATTAGATCTGAAAAAAATAATTTAATCTCATTAATGTCTGAGAAACATACTAAAAAAAAAGTGTTCATTCCCTCTCACAAATGTAAAGACAAAAGCCATTAATTTCATAGAGCATTCTATCCCTGGGATAAGCATGCAAGAAGACAGGATAATTCCACTGGTTTATATTTTGTGAAGAAATGTGATTCATTTGAATTAAAAGAGTTAACTGAGTGGCTTTAACTTTGTATAAATTACATAGAATTCAGAAATTCTTCTCGATTCTTCCACTAGGTTGAGATCACCAAGTAAGCTGAAATATCACAGTATTATTCAGCTGTGATTGTTCAACTGAACTGCTCTCAAGACGATGCTCAAGTCAAGCATTGAAATGTCGGCCACCATGGAGACCTTGACCTGGCAAAAGACCTGAGAGGGATTTCTGCATCAAGCAGGCCAATTACCAGAACTTAAATTATGGATCTTAGTTCCATTCACCTCCATTCATAAATTTTACTCACAAAACCAAGTTTTAACATTTAAAAGCCCAGAATATAAACAGGTGTGCAATATTCTTGTTCAAATCTTCATGCTAACAAATTAAACAACAACCTTAATAGAAATAATTAATTGGTGAGCTTATGGAACGTTAAAAAAACTGCTAAAAATTGCACTGTTTAACCAATAAACCTAAACCATTGGCTACCTAAACTCAAAAACAAATGATAACATTATTTGTGCCTGTTTGCTGATAGAGACCATGACTAAATCAAAAGAATAAGGTAAACTACCAAAGTCAACTTAATTTACCAGTCTTATAAACATTGACCAAGGCTTACAGCGTCATCATCATAATCAATGAAGGCATGTGCATTACAATGCTTACATCTCAGATCATTAATTATAATAATAAACTCAGTGGATAGTACAAAATGCATTTCATTTCATTTAGCCATGAAACTCCACCATTATGTCTCACCTGAAATAGTTTGTTTTGGACAAAAACCATGCAGTCTAATTAATTATAGAAATATGTAAGTGTTGAAAACAAAAACTTTCATAAGAATAAATATAAAATTTCATGCTGCATTAAACACTATCGTGTTATCAACCTAACCACTTAGCCCTTTTCTTCTATACCTTCACTAAGTTATCACCTCATTCCCTTGCATACATCTGTGGTTAAATAACGTTATACGGGTGGCATGAAGAGGTTTTTGTGAATTTGAGCATAAAATATCATTCATGGAGGTATTTTAATTTTAGCCATAGGTTCATTTCCAGTGGCACTTTTTCACATGTAGCATTAATTAAAGTAGGTACTCAAGTCCCAAGCGGAAACAAAAGTCAAATTGACATTCAGATGACGTCAAGTTGAATACATTTTCGTCAAGATTTAGTTCGCCTCAGTGCCTCAGTTTTTGACTTGAAAGTGACTACATCATGACCATGAATATATATTTATTTATATTATATGTATATTATTAATGATTTTCACATTGATCTTCCTTAAAATGATGCCGAGAGCCATAAGCATTCTATAAGCAGTTGAGGTTTTTTTAAATGAAGTATTTATTCGAAAGCTTCTCTCACAATGACGATAAGTATTTACAATCAACGAATTTTATATTTTCTGCTGGCCTCCATGTTGTTCTATGTAGTTCATGTGGCTGCTGAGTTATGTCACTGATTTTCAGCGGTTTAGCCGGTTGGGTTTGGCCATACAGTTTTGCAGCAAGGGTGTACTTTGCCATTGTGTGAAAGATGTGTAGAGTTCTAACTTAGTGAAACTTAAGTTAGGCGTAGATTGACAGAAGACTGTGGTAGACCATCTCTGTTCATCTCGTTGTTTCGCTGGATGTGTGAAAACAGAAGATACTCATTTGATCAATAAAGTAACGGCCAACAGTGCCTAAGATTGTTCAAGTACTGGTTGAAAATGTTCCCTATTAAAAATAAAGTGTGCATTGTATTTAAGTGGTATAGCATGGTGTTTTATACCAAGGTATGGTTACGACACATTAGTATGACTATAACATGATATGTCATATTCTCATTGTGAATTACCAGGTCGGATAGAAATTTTAAAATTTGTCATGGTTTCGTTTGTCAATCTTAATCTCAAAGTAGAAATCAAAGAAATGAACAGTTTGATCCATATCCCCCACAGTTATAACCTATATTCGCCACTAGTTTCACTGCAGGGTATGTTTTCATAAATCAGGACTCTGGGCCAATGGCTCTCAGTCTCATTAAAAACAACTAATTTGTTGCTACATATTTTTTTCATTTTATTCCTGTTTCTGTTACTTATGGGATTTTATTTGTCTACAACATGTAGGATAGCTCTGTGCTTCCATCAAAGTGTATCCTGAAAGATGGAAAGGCTACCCCTGTGTGGTGCAGTCACCCAATTCGGCATGCATTATACCATGGTACTACTAATACTATTATTAGTAGGTACTAATAATATTATTAGTAGTACCATGCATTATACTACATCATTTAGAAGCCATAATGAAGTCATGGCAATGTCACAAAATAGTCACAATTGGAACCCTATTTGACGTAATTTTGACGTTTGAGAAATGACCTTACTTTGACATCATTTTGACTTTTCATTTCTGCTTGGGGTAGTCCCTCAAATTACAAAAATCCATTAATCATCTGTTTATCTTATTACATCCTTGGACTGGCTACTTCACGCATAATTAGATTTCCCAAACAATTCTTGTATGTAATGTTCTGAAACTTGGTCACTGCATAGGAAAGATGAGAGCCAACTGGATGCTTACAAGATGTGTGAGTGGAAAAGGATGGCTCGACTGAGCTGGGAGGGGAGAAAAACAAATAAGGGAGTACGATATTTATATGATATGGTTGGGCAGAAAAGAGTCTGAATGGAGAAATTAGGTGGAGAGAGAAAAAGTGGCTGGAGGATGTGTAGAGGGGTGATGTCAATAGAAGTGGACAAAAGAAGAGAGACAGTCAAGAAAGAATGCTAGAGAGAGAAGATGAATTGGAATCTTGGAAGGAGTGAAGGGCAGGAAATACACAAGTTCAACAGCAATTTAAGATGGGAAAATAGAGCGCAAAAGAAACATTAGAAAAGACTCCCTATGGTCGGAGATTTTATCAACAGTATTTTCATCGATGGTTTCAGGCTTAACTTTGTGAAAATCCATTCTAAAGAATTCAAAAAGATATGGTACTTTTTTCACAGATTTTTATTTCAAGTCGACCGGTTTCATCGCATAGGCGACATAGGCCTGATGATGTCGCCTATGCGACGAAACCGGTCGACTTGAAATAAAAATCTGTGAAAAAAGTACCATATCTTTTTGAATTCTTTAGTATTTTCATCCCTTGATCTGCATTTCATTTGGTAGAAAACCTAAATTTATCGATCCACACTGAAATTAAATTTGCTCACTTACTAAAATGAATAAGTGGATTAACATTTGGAATGATTTTATGGTAAACTGGCAGGAGCATAATCAACTCAAGCTTCGGAGAGATTTACTAAGTTAACTGATTATTTAGGCTTCAACTGAATCTTACATTACCCATGTTTAACCCTTGGAATGCCAAGATCATTTGGATCCCGGGAAATGCCCTGATTGGGTCATATACTTCTCGTAAGGAAAAGTTTTTTGTTCAGAAGAGAATCTACACATAACGTTTAAAGATAATTATGCCTTTCTTTCAAAAAAATTCCTAATAAAGAAAGGGGTAAATTTAAAATAATTGTTTATAACTTGTATCAAAAGAGGTACATTGAAGTGATGCTCCGTGCCTGTTGATATACTACAGCTCAGTTTTTTTCCAATTTATACAGCTTTTAATATATCTACGAATGTCGCTTTTTTCCAAAAGACCTATTAACCTCTACCTGAAGAATTGACTGAATTTCACTCGTGTTCGTAATGGTTAATACAAAAAAATTGAAATTTCAATAATATGGGTCATTTTAACCCCATTCCAAGGGTTAAATGGCAGATTCCCTAATTCTCATCAAGTCAGAAACTTACCAGATGATGGCTTTGTAATGCTGATTGCAATGAAATAAACTTCTAAAATAAAATAGAATGTTGATGGTCACAGAAATGCTTTGACAAAGAAGTCATACAAGAGAATCAAGTTGGAAAATTAACAGTGTCAACTTACTTTCCCTCCCTCTGAGTAGAAGACAAATTTATCACAGCAGAGATCACTTTAGGGATAACATATGATGTAAATGGCTCCCCAGCACAACAAGCAAGCTCACACATTGATGACCATCTTCTTTTAAGCAACACCAGATATTTAGAATTATCCTCATCACTCATGTCTGATTGGTCATCATCTGAAATTAATAAACTCAAATTCTAATCACTTCATTACGCATTTCAAAAAATTCACTAGTATCTACTGAAGCTTTATAGAATAAAATGATTGCTTAAACTGGTGTTAGCAAAATAAGGAGAACAGCAGAAGATTCAAAAATCAAAGAGAAGAGAAAACAGCAAAAATTCTTTACCTTGATCAGAAATTAGCTTCTTAACAATTATTTCCATGACTTCCTTGGGGTAGTGTTTCGCTTGCACTTTCAAGCATTCCATACAAGAATTTCTGAAATAAAAATTAAATAATTCATGAAAATCACATGTACCCATGTTGGACTATGAATGATGGATAATGGCATGATCAAATTCTCACCAAAAAATCTGAGAATTAGCCAACCACACAATGGAATGAGAAAAAATAAACTTTTATGAAGGGCATAAACAGCATTATGAAAGATTAAAATATGCAGTACTATACCTTATTTGCACAGTCTCTACTTCTTCTAATGTCTCGCATATTAGTTGATAAACATGCTCCTGTGAAGGAGGAGATGCCTGGGCTGGTAGAGACGCTGTTGACGAGCATGTTAGAAGAGGCACTGTCAAAGTAAGACCTCGCCAACCCTCCATGCCTAATCGGCCATTGTCTACCATACTGTCACTAGCTGCACTCAGAAAAAGTCCAGGAAGACACTGTGACCAGTCTGGTAAGGCCTCTGTAGGAAAAGAGCGTTTTCATTAGAGAATCAGATAAGATAATAAAACAGCATATCTAGTGATAACGTTATCTAAAATTGCCAAAGAATCTTATCTCAACTTTTACATTTTGTTTATTTTTATATCTATACCAACAACACAAACGAAAAGGAAAAAGACTAACAAGAGTGCTTTCCCTAAGGTCATTTTACATGAGGCACTTTATTGCACAATCTGACATATGTAAGTGCAAATTTGCAGATTGCATAATTTACAGCGGTGAATTGTTAGAATTCATGCACAAATGCGTAAATGACAAATGGGAAAATAGCCACTGCTATACTTCCGTGCCCACATGTTCGCAATTTCTGTACACCAAATTTTGCAATAAGGTGCCACGTGTAAAATGGCTTTTAGAAGGATAGTGATCATAAGGCCACAGAAGACACACATTCTAGCAAATCAGGTACAATTAAGGAATAATTAAATAAACAGGGGCATACTGTGTTGCTTATCCATAAAAAAGATGGTTTCAAACTGTTTCAACAGCTAAATGCAACAATGTTATTTAAAGAGGCACCAACCTGTGATGTCAACTCTGACTTCTTGACAGACTTCAAGGAAATTTGAAATTGTTAAAAGAACATTTGATAGTACATTTGCATTGGGTTTCTTCAAGCACTGCTCAATCAATTCAGGAAGCACCTAAAGGAAGAAAAGATTGCTTTGAAAAATTCCACAAAATACCCTTGGAAGAAAATAATAAATCATTAACGCCTTACTCGGATAATGATGAAGTGGCAGGAAAATGATGATGCTCCTGCAGATGCCAACAGCATCTTCGCTGCAGGCACAAATAGTGTTGAATCCACTTCGCTCAATAAGTTCCGCGAAGCTGAAAGAAAACAAAAATCCTCAATTACCAAGAGGAATTCAAAATTAGACCACTACATAGGATTGGAAAATAAGGACCAAGGTGGCCAACTCACAGTTTCATCAGGAGACTTCTGGAATTGGACAGAAAATTTCAAGTCTCCTGCCTCCCTGACTGATGAATTTTCATTCCGGTTTGAGTCTAATTACAATTTTATAAAATGTTCTCCCGATTAAAAGTGTCTTTTGCAATTTATATTGTTGTTCACCACAATCACAGAATATGTAAATCAGGGTGTTCACTGAATTCAAGCCGTGACTAAGTCGTGGCAATTCCATTTAAATCATTGGAAAACCAGCGATTCCATTTAAATCTCCTCCGACCTACGAAATGGGATTCATTTAAATCCCCTCCGGGCTTGAAGGGTTAAATCCAGAGTCAAGTCTTTTCTCCAAGAAAGGCTAACTACTCAATTGATAAATATTTAAATGGTAATTGGCCTTGTCTATGCATCTTTATTTTTTTCTCTATCTTTTGATTTCATTCTAAATTGTTTCTGATTGTTTAAATTGTTTCATTTAGCCTTTTTTGGCGTGCAAAAAATAGTGCATGTATAATACTTTGGAAAATAAAGTACATTATTATGTATTATCATAGATATTATTAATTTATAGGAAAACATGGAGCCCTATTCTGGATCTAAGCACGCTATTCCACGATAGAGCTATTCCACACCTCATTATAGCTCACGACCGTATTCTGAATCAAGCCAAGCAATAAATTGCCCGGTTCCGAGTGGCTATAATAGATACAGCCCCTTCCGGTATGAGAGGCAAGAGCGGCAAGAGGAACAGTAAGCAGGAATTCCGGCAACCAATGGCAAGCAATGTTTACATATACAGCTGGAACAGCTTTCAACATGGCCACCTCGATCGCGATCATTCCCTCTTATAATATATGAATTATTCTACCTCTTAAATAGATAAAATTATAAATATAATACTTTTTACGTATTATGAGCCATAACTTTTAACTAACAAGCTTGAAGAAATATATTCCACATATTCTATAAAATGACTTACGATGATATTATGGCGGAGCGGTGAATGCTATTGTGAGTCTTCTGCTATAATAAGATTTTAACATTACATTTAAAAAGTTATTTATGTAAATAATGCCTGCGATCCGAAGTATTAAATAATGTATGGAGTTTCCTCTTTCCCTGTACCAATTTTGTGATAGTAGTGAACCTTATTATGCTATCAGAGAGTCGTATATCTCATGTTGACATTTGTATTTTGTGACTGGCTGTTTTGACATGCAAGTATCGCAAGTAGTTCTATGGTCAAGAGGGGGCGAGGGAGTGTATCCCAGGGTGGGATGAAGCGAATACATAGCCTCTCTCCCACCAAGATCGTCATGCGTGGTGAAAAGCCACATCCTCCTAGAGGTGCTCCTGGGTCACGCTGAACATGACGGATCTAGACCTGGCGGTCGAAAAAATGCTCCCATCATCACGGTGCGTCCCTGTGCCAAGAATGACCGCATCCGCGGGGCGGAGGGTAAGAAGTCGCTAACAGGTGAAACTCCAGAGACCAGGCGAAATCCGGTTTTATTTAGCCTTACCCATGTATGCGGGGCTCTACATGGGTGGACCTTTATTTCCCTAGCTTCTCGTGGGATCAAATATGGAACCTTTAACAAACCCAAAAAAGAAGGGCCCCGCAAGGGGCCCCTCACCTCGTGACCCTTTAGGTCCACACTCCTCTTCGGTGAAAACCCCGGCAGGCCCCTCCCATGGGGCCTCCATACCTACACCCTTGGAGGGCCCTGGATTGGGGCCCTCCGTACACCCTACACTGGCAGGCCCTATCGCAGGGAAGGCCAGTTTCCTCAAACCCCTCACTGAATCCGGAGAGGAGTCTTCATCTTCTGGAAGTTCGACTTCCACGTTAAAGGAGGCGTCGGGCGGTGGATTCCCCAAAGGGGAGGACAACGATTCTGATGCCTCCAACAACACTGTGGGGAGCATGGCATCGAAGATGCTAAGTCTCTCCACTCTCTCCAAAAGTAGCGGGGCATCCAAGAAGAGGAAGCAAAGGGAGAGGAAACGGGCCCTAGCTGCTGGAGATAACAGAAGACCCCCGTCTGTGGCTCAAAGAGGTCACTCACAGAGCCCTGACGGAGGCGAAGGGGGGGGGTTCGCAATAGACCTAGTAAGAGGTACAGGACACCCGGGGACACCCCCAAGGCCTTAGAACTCAAGAAGGCCAAAACCTCCAAGGCCGGCCGCTCTTATGCGGAGACGGCTAAGGGAGGCAAAAAAATGGCCATCATCCCCGTAGATTACCCTGAGACAACTATGTCTCAGGGCTGGTACGAGATGATGGACAACAGACTTACTGAGTCCTGGGATGCCATTGCACCGGGGCCGGACGTGCCCATCCTGGAGGGGACACGTCTGCTCAACGGGGCAATGGAAATACAGTGTGCCAACGCCAAGTCAGCTGACTGGGTAAAAGGCATGTCTGATTACCTGGGGGTGATCGAGGGAGTCTCCTTCTGAGTAGTGGACGCGGACTCTCTCATTAAAAGGAGGCGGCTTAGGATCTGGGTCCCAGGACCAACGCGTGTGAGTACCGGGGACCTATTCAGCCGGATCACCAAGGTGAATCCGGGCCTAAGAACAGATCTGTGGAGGGTATACGAGCGAAGCGAGGCCGAAAAGGGCACTCGCTTTGTTCTAGGTGTGGACGAGCCCTCTGCAGAGAAGATCTCGGGCCCGGATTTCATCAAATCAGTTGGTCTCCAAAGGGCCGACTACAAGCTTCTGGGGAAGGCGGAGCTGAAAATGGACCCAGCTGGTGGGTCAAGTAAGCCCGAAGCTCCGCCCCAACCAGAAGAGGATCAGCTGCAGGAGGGGAGGACCGACGATGGCGGAGCTGCCCTTCTTGCAGATTAATCTGCAGCATTGCAGAGCTGGCTCGGGAGTTCTTCAGAAGAAACTCTCAGAAGGTAAGTCAAAAGTGGCCCTGATTCAGGAACCCTGGGTCCACAAGGGAAAAATTAGAGGACTAGGTATGACAGGAGGCAAACTCTTTTTCTGTGCCTCGGCTGAAACACCTAGGTCTTGCATATATGTGAAAGGGGTACATGCTAGGCTTCTACCCCAATTTTGCTCTAGAGACCTCACTGCCGTTGTGTTATCTCTTAGAGATCAGGAGAGATGGAGGGAGGTGGTGGTTTGCTCCGCATACCTCCCATACGACTCGCCAGAACCTCCACCATCTTTGGAACTTGAGGGACTGGTCAGAGAATGTCACTTTAGGAATTGGGAACTGCTGGTTGGATGCGATGCCAACTCCCATCACACTGCGTGGGGGAGTTCGGATGTTAACTCCAGGGGCAGATCCCTTTTGGAATTCCTAATGACCACTGAGTTGTTTGTACTCAACAAAGGATCACAACCGACCTTCATGAACAGAGCTAGGCAGGAAGTGATAGACATCACACTATGCTCCAAAAACTTAGTGCATAGGATGAATAGATGGAGGGTGTCTGACGAGATATCTCTGTCTGACCACCGGTACATCCAATTTACTATCAGGGAGGGTGAAAACCCTACAGCAGTATATAGGAATCCCAGATCAACTAACTGGCAGTCCTATAGGAAAGAACTTGAATGGACAATCTCAAAGAGCCCTTCATTCAAGTTTCACAGAGAGGAAGAGATTGAGGCATCCGTGGTGTTTCTACAGGAAGCCATCATCTCAGCCTACGAAAAAAGCTGCCCCCTCAAAATCAGGAAGGGAAAACAGAATCTTCCTTGGTGGGGATCTGAACTTGAAAGGCTCCGGAAATTAACCAGAAGACTTTTTAATAAAGCTCAACGCACTAAAAAGCCAGAACACTGGACCCTCTACAAGGAGGCCCAGCGCAGGTATAAAACAACAATTAAACGTTCCAAAAGAGAGGCATGGAGGATGTTTTGCGAGAATGTAGAAGGAGTTTCTGAGACCGCAAGACTCCATAAAATCCTCTCCAAGGACCCTGGAGCCGGAGTGGGGACTCTTTTGCTTCCCTCGGGAGACTACACGTCTTCGGACCAGGAAGCATTAAAACTTCTGTTAGAGACACACTTCCCTGGCTCGGAAGAAGAACATGAGATGCACTCTAGGAGTCCTCCCACTCATCCGGTCAGGATGGACTGGAGACTGGCCTCCAGCATCATTACTTATGAAGCAACTGACTGGGCCTTGTCCAGCTTTGCTCCATACAAATCTGCAGGGGTGGATGGGGTGTTTCCTGCCCTCCTTCAAGAGGGAAGAGAGCAACTACTGCTTCCTCTGCTACGAATATTCCGATCCTGCCTGGCACATGGATATGTTCCAAAAGCATGGCGGCCGACCAAAGTAGTGTTCATTCCTAAACCTGGGAAGACAGACTACACCAAAGCTAATTCCTTCAGAGGAATTAGCCTTATGTCCTTTTTCTTAAAGACTCTAGAGAAGATAATCGACAGATACATCAGAGATGGGCCTCTTAAGGAGCATCCTTTGCATCTGAACCAACACGCTTACCAGAAAGGCAAGTCTGTGGACTCTGCTCTTCATGGTCTGGTTTCCCGTATCGAGAGCGCTCTTGACCATGGGATATACAGTATGGGAGTTTTTCTGGACATAGAGGGGGCATTTAACAATACCACCTTCGATCAGATCTGCTGGGCAGCTGAAAGTCACGGAGTCCACCCTCACATTGTGAGATGGATCAGGTGCATGCTGGCTCAGCGCACTATCACTTCCAGCCTAAGGGGGTGCTCAATGAGGGTGGCAGTGTCCAGGGGCTGCCCCCAGGGAGGGGTTTCATCCCCTCTTCTTTGGAATTTGGTGGTCAACAGCCTCATCACACAGCTGAACAATGTTGGCCTCTACACACAAGGGTATGCTGACGATCTAGCCATACTCATCAGTGGGAAGTATCTGGACACCGTCTCCGGACTCATGCAGAAGGCCCTGGACATGACTCAGGACTGGTGCCAGAGCACAGGGCTAACGGTGAATCCGGACAAGACTGTTATGATACTTTTCACAAAAAAGAGGAAAAGGGAGGGGCTTACCCTTCCCATTTTACACGGAAAGACCCTTAGGCTCTCATCATCAGTGAAATATCTGGGAACAATCTTGGACTCTAAGCTAATCTGGAAAGAACACTTAGATTCGAGAACAAAAAAAGCATGTGCAAACCTTTGGACATGCCGTCGAGCCTTTGGAAATACTTGGGGACTCAAACCAAAAGTGTTACACTGGCTCTATACAGCAGTGGTCAGACCCAGTCTTACATACTGCTCAATAGTATGGTGGAAGAGAGCCCGGCAGTCTGGTGCTATAAAGGAACTCAACCACATTCAGAGAATGGCCTGCTTAGGCATCACGGGAGCCATGCGAACTGCTCCAACTCTGGCCCTGGAAACTCTTCTTGAACTCCCCCCCCCTTCATGTGGTGGTGGAGAGTCAAGCCAGGGCCACTGCTTATCGCCTAAATTACACAGGCCAATGGAATGGCAAGGGAAATCTCTCTGGCCATAGACAGATATGGACCGAGATGGGCAGGTCCAGCCCAATCTTTCTGATGGGCAGCGACCACATGTCGGCAAGGTTCTATTGTAAGGATCCTCCTTTCAAAACAGTTATTCCCTCTAGGGAACAGTGGGAGAGAGGGGGTAAACATCTCCACATCGGAGCCTCTGTGTGGTATACAGATGGCTCCAGAAAAGACAATAAAGCAGGGGCAGGCATCTACGGAGGTAGCCCTTCAAGTTCGTATCACTTCTCCTTAGGGAAGTACGCCACAGTGTTCCAGGCTGAAATCTTTGCGATTCTGACCTGTGCCTATATTATCAAGGATCGAGACCTCAAAAAAGGACCAATCCACATATGCACCGACAGTCAAGCTGCGATCAAGGCGCTTAACTCACCTAGGTGTACATCACGCCTACTACAAGAGTGTCGAGAGGCACTATCGGAGATAGCTAATTTCGGCATTGTAGAGTCAAGCTTTTCTGGGTACCTGGTCACAAAGGCATACCCGGAAATGAAAAGGCGGACGAGCTCGCCAAAGCTGGCGCTAGTCACAATCCAACTGGACCGGAACCAGTTCTACCAATCACCCCTGCTATTGGGAGAGCAGAGGTCAGAGAATGGACATCTGGCAGACACTCTGAGATCTGGAACTCCACACAGGGACTAAGACAAGCTAGGCTCCACATAGCGGGACCTAAGCCTAGCTTGACGAGAAAACTTCTATCCCTGGATAGAAGCCAACTCAGAACAATAGTTGGACTGTTGACAGGCCACTATCGTGTCAATAGGCACCTCAACCTCCTGGGACTGATTAACTCACCAAGTTGTCGATGGTGCGAAGAAGAAGATGAAACCACATCTCACATTCTCTGTGAGTGCCCTGTAATTTCCAGGACTCGCATGAGACACCTTGGGGCTGCACACATGGACCCCAAGGAAATCAGGGACATCCCCATCAGAGATATTCTGGCCTTTAGCAAGGCCATAGGACTCTATGGGTGATGTCAATCTTGCGGATGGCACAATGGACCGTTAGGTCTAAGTGCCCCAGGACTCCATAGGGGTCCTGCCGCTAAAGCAATCTAATCTAATCTATGGTCAAGAACTATCATTATTTAATACATGTTATTCTACTCTGTGATTTCTTATTCAACTGGCAGTAATGGCTTGGGAGCTCCCATTGACTGATGCTTAAAGTTTGTACTGGCATTGACGCGAAGGTAAATGTAAGCGAGAGATGGGCATAGAAAAATGTTGATATCGGTCTCAGTTGAAATGATACAAAATAATTTTACTGTCTTTATAATTGTTGAGGATTGGCTACTTAGTAATCACCTGAGGTTTTTGTCGGTAGTGAAAATTTTATGAATTAATTTCCCTGAAGAAGACCCCATGTACATGATGTCATTGGACTTGTTGTTGATGTTAACATAAGTTTACCATTACAATACACGAAAGTGGTGTGCTCTTTTTAATTCAATCCTAGTATAATTGTTCATACATATGCTTGGGAAATTCCAAAATTATAACAAAGATTTTTGTAGTGTTCGTCTTCCCTATAAGTAGGAATAAGCGATGGGAAACATGCATTTGTGTTGGCAAATTGCATTACGGAGTATGAAATTATTGTAATGTATATTATAATGTTAACCTGTGGCCAGTAGCAATTAAAATACATTCAATTCATAACGGGAAGTAATCCACAACTGAAGGGCAGATAGACGCGATAGTTCTCTCATCGTAAATGTATCGGTCTCCTTTGAAATGATGCAGAAACAATTTTACTGCCTTATAATTGTTAAAGATTAGCTATTACGTAAACAACTAAGGTTTTAGTGGGAAATGACAACTTAATGCATTATTTTGAAGAACCCAATATAAGTGAATTTTTACCATTTTTATGGGGTGAAATTGTACTTGCGTTTGAGTTGATTTTTACTTAAGTTTACCATTACGATTCGTCAAAGCAAATGACGTTTGAATAAATACAGCGTGCTGTTTTAAATTAAACCCTCGTATACTTGTGCATACGTATATGCTTGGAAATATCTTTGATTTTAGCGGAGTCACACTCTTAACTATCGTGGTTAATGTCCACTTTCGCCACACCAGCCTGAACGTCTTTTTTACTCAGTTAAAACTAACGCATTGCCATGAAATCCATGTCAGTCATCATGCAAAGTTTGCGCATTTATAAAAACTTTTCATTCTGCGAATTAACCCATTTCTCTTGAAATAGTAACGTGTCAAGCCGGAGAAGTGTCATTATCCCTCTCCGCCGTACATGAGATAGGGTCGAGCTATTGATAATAGCCCGGTATCAAAGGCCGAGCAATAATAATTCGACCCTCACCGGTGCTATCCGCCGTTCAGAATACTGAATAGCCACCGCGCTGTTGTCATCTTTAGAATAGCCACTTCCTGTGGCTATTTCAGCATTCAGAATACCGAATAGCCACTGGGTCTCCATAATCATGAAAATAGCCACTTTTCACGCTATTCTGACGAATAGCTCGGCCTTATTTTTATTCAGAATAGGCCTCATGGGATCGCTAACTTCCCAACACTTTAATTGTATTGATGTTATTTGTCATGGAATCCCAGAAACAAAAATGATGGAGAGTGTACCTTTAACTTGCCACCGTGATGCAATGAGGTGCAAGTAGAGAGATGGGCACCTTCAACAGCAATGCATAACCATATACACGAAAACAGTTACTACAGATGATAAGCACTACAATCTATTATACTCACCACCAATTGTTTGAGTCAAGAGCTCAATTAACAGTTTTGATTGTTCTTTATCCACAACATCCGCTGAAAGTTTACGTACAAGGGCTCTTAAAACTTGAATAGCTGCATCCTGAATATCCTTCTCTGTTCCAGGCAGTATTTCTCTCAAAATGCTTTTCCATAACATTTTCAAATGAGTTTCCATGTCCTTCACAGAAAACCTACGGCAAGCTTCTTCCTGCAAACAATTCACAATCAATGATATATTCTGCACATATTTAAGACACAAAATATAGCAAAAGACACATGATGGCAGAGATTAGCAAGAATGAAGGAATCACAAAACTTTGTAATTCATTTTTAACTTTGGAGAAATAGCTATCTGTATGTTTACAAGTTAAATAGCTTTGAAATTCTAATTTTTCAATCAATAAGTTTAGTTTTAATCATTTAACACCAGAATTCCCATACGAGCATGGAAAAAAGCTCCACTCGGGGCCTGGCATGCCCATAAAGGCAAGCTAACTTTCATCAGCTCTAACTAACTAACGGGTTAGAGCAATGTCACTGAGTGAGTAAAAAAGGTAACTCACCAAAACATGAAGGGTATCCAACTTAGCCACTCGAACACTCGAGTCCAGTTTCTCCATTAAAAGTGGAAAACAGAATTCTGCAAACGATGGGGAAGCTACCAAACAGAGAGCCAATGATTTGGCAAGATCTTCTCTGCTAACTGCATTCGGATCATTTGCAGGCTGAAAAGAATAAGTTTCATAAATAAGTATTTTATTCAACAAAGAAATAAGTTCAAGTTAAAAGATTACACTCAGTATAAAATAAATAAATTCATGGTGTTGGAATTAATTAAAGAGAATTTATCAAACAAATTATTGAACTGGCAACCACAACAAATAAATTCCACACAAACTACCATTTTGGGCATTTCCCAAAGAATCATTGCTTCAAGCATGTTTTGAGTATAGAAAATAACTTCAACACAAAGTGCCTGGAAAGGTATTTCTATGACCTATTAATTTCTGACTGATGATAATTTCTAATAATGACAAATCCACCCCTTCTCTTTTCAACATTACAATGGCTTATTTGAACATAGAATACACTGACTCCAGGAATAATCAGTCAACATGTACTTAAAGCAGCCTTAATTCATGGAAACTTACCCAAGTATAGATAGTATTTTTTGTGATGAAGGTATCCATAATGATAACATACACACACAAATTCCCATCTCGCTTTTCCCTTTTTGGGAATTCAGTCAAAAGAGCTAAATTAACTGTGTTAGGATTAAGAGATTGGCTCTATTTTAATAATTTCTTCTATGAATCCTTCCTCTACCAAAAATGCTTCATTATTCAACTCTCATACATGCCAACAGCCCAACCATCAAAGCATACCACTTTCATATATGCCCATTGCCCAATAATTCATTCCACATTCTAAAATGACCCTCTAATTCCTACATGATGCATGATGATAATTACATGATGCATGAGAACATCCATAAAATAGCCCATTCTGATTTGGTGAATGTATTTGCACAAGTATTCACGCATGAACTCACGCAGGTACATGCATCATGTGCACACGCCTTCAGAAATATAGGTCTCATAAAAGTTCCTGGTACACCTGGTTCATGGGTACTCCACACAGGGACACCTCTCCCCCCGACCTCAAGCTTGTGCTTATTACCAAGGTTAGAGGAGAGTGCGAGGATAGGAAGGAAAAAAGGATAGGATTGGAGGTAATAGGAAACACTCGACCCCAGAGCCATGAAAGGGCTAGGGGGCTGACGAAACAACCTTTTCTGTTCGGCATTTGCCATTAAAGAGGAAACAGCGGTCGCAGTCAGTTGTCCAGGTAACCAACCCACCGGTAAGTTCCTGGAAGAATGAAAGATTTTGGGACTTGGGCTACGGTACTTTCAAAATCCTGCAAAACGAGGGAGGAAGGTTCAGTGTGGAGCCTTTTAAACTTCTGAACCAAATACCCTCAGTCCAGTTGTTGAGTATCCCACCAACGAAGTCTGGAGGTTTGTAATGTTCAGACACAGATATCGGGATTGTTTCCCTCACACCAACTAGCTAAAAAAGCAGTATTAGCATAAAAAAACACAGGCACTGAAAACTTTAATTCAATAATACTTCTCGAGAATAGACTTACAGGAGAAAAGTCCACAGGAAAATAGCACGAAATGACATCAAACATCTCTTCAGTTAGATGGCCAAGAGGAAATATTTCCACAAAGCTTGGTAGTATATGAAAAAGATATAATAAATTCCGGGGATCACGTTCACCATCTATGAACTGAATAAATCCAGCAACCAGATCAGGGCCCATTTTTTTCAATTCTGAAATCAATCATAATTACATAAACGAGAAACTTCATCAACTTCACTCCAAATTAGAGACATTTATGCATGCAAACAATGCGGAGGAAACTGCATCTCATCCACTACTAACTCTTCGCCGAGGTAAAACAAAATAGTAGAGGATTACATTATCCTGATGTCACACTCACCATCAGATTTGTTGAGTGTTAAGCAATTAACTATACTGTAAATTACTCTGCGCTCACTTTGAAGCTGTGACTGACAACTTATTTCTCGAAACATAGTGGTCATAATGAGAATTGGAGCTTCATTTGGTAAATGTTTCATCGACACCTGAAGAGAGAGATAAAGTTAATGAGGCTCAGAGAATAACGAAAACTGAATAAAAATATAATGACAGCTAAACCTTTAATGAACCTACTATTGCCAAAATACCCTGAAGCACGGCTGGGACAACACTATGATGATCCTTCAATCGATCGCAGAAAAATGTGGAAATGTAAAACAATTCATCCTCTTGAAGAAAGTCGGTGGGAATATTTTGTACAACACATGCTAGTACTTGAGTTCCGCGACCGCGTACCTGTGGGTCTTCATCTGTCAAGGCAAATCCGAGCTTCTCTATCAAATCTACAAACAGCAATTTCTTCAGCTGAATATCTTGAAAGAAAAATATTTTATATTCTGGTGAGCTGGGTCACGTACCTCGGGCAGGTCATGTTTTGACATAAACCGACTTTCCGGGCACCAGAAAGACATAAAACCTTCAATTACAACAGCATGACATTAATATCACACGTCTTCTTACCAGAAGCAATGCCATGACAACAAGTTGTTAAGTTATCTTGTTCTTTCACGACTTCCCGCAGTTTATCGTCCAATGTCGGTGCCGCCATTTCTGTTTTTATTGGTCTACTTTGGTGCCCTCGGTGTAATGAAAGTGAACTTCTCGAGAATGGTCGGAAAATGGAAGAAGGCCTCGCAAATGAACTGGTGATTAATTTGGCTGCGATGCCGCTAAGATTTAATACTCAGAATGGGAGGATGTATTGGTATTAATCGCTCGAGCAGTGGGACCATTGAAAATACTTCCGAGGTTGTCTCCAGGCCTAATTCAGGTAAAAACGTTGAATACATTTCAGTCAACCATAGAATTTAGGGCACCATAATGTTTGTGGTTAAAAGCAAAATAGATATCCATTTTATGGACATTGGTGTTAAATATTCACGTCATTAAAAAATTAATTTAAACAATTTTATGTAAAATTGTCGATAGTAATTTCGCCGCCCGCAATCATGTCTGTACGCAGTACAATACTATGGGAAATTCCCATTCCACTCTCACTTTTAGTTACTGCGATGAATTTTGTGCAACACGTTCAATTCGATCAACATTGTCTTATTTTGTACCTTTCATTGCTTCTTTTTCCAGGAAACACGCGAAAAAATCATCCGCTATGCCATGAAACCATACGATGGAAATCCGATGTACCTTTGACGGACGGGCAGCTGAGGAGTAAGCGGGATGAGTTTTGGGATACCGCTCCAGCTTTCGACGGCCGAAAGGAAATTTGGGATGCGCTTAGAGCCGCAGCTACTGCAGCGGAGTCGCAGGACTTCCAACTTGCTCAAGCTATTCTTGATGGAGCAATCATATCAGTTCCTAATGGTAATTATTGGAATAAACTTAATGCTGTTGACAGGTGCATCCTCACCTTAGGTGGAAACTGTGTTGACACTCAGTTGAACTCTTAGATATAGCATTGGCTCTTAGTATTCTCATTATTTAGAGTGCATCAGTAATAATACTCATAATTTACGTGATTAGAAATGGTGATTGTTAAATTTCTCCATTCTGGTGCTACTCCATCGTTTGCTATCACTATTACTTTATCAATAATGTGGAAACCTATTGGTTTCAAAGTGTATATAGCTTTCTCTCTTTGGCAAGGGAGGCTTTTGAATTTGGATGAAAGAGGTTGGTGGTTTAGAGGATGAAAGGGAAGGGGCATGCTAAATTCACATGCCTGATGCTGCTATGTAGTGCTGTTAAATTTTTCTGTCAACCTTAGAATATGGCTCAATCGTGTTAGACCGAATGCTTACGGACAGTTGCAAACATTTGGCACCTCTGTGTTGGAAATTAATTTGCTTCAGCCTAATACGTAACTTCTGTAAGTGCTTTCTACCAATTCTCTTTAAATTCTCCTATAGATGTCTCTCGTGGCCCCTTTAATATTATTGCATTGACTCCCTCTGGGAATCCTCCCCAAAAATCACTGAACTCTATATGTGCATAGTAGGAAGGATATTAGAAGATTTTCAGGATGAGGCATAGTTGGTGGTTGGAGCTGGTAGTGAGGAGCAAAGGGTTGCTTAATACCATGATAGAGGAGAGGATGTTGGGTTAGCGGGGAAGGAAAGAAAGAGAATAGGTTTTATGGAAGGGATGGAGAGAGGTGGGAAGAATGCAGAGCCAACGAAAGTGGTACACATGGTTATATAGGTTAACTTGAATGAAGTATGTTATCTCAACCTAAACCTATTTTAAAGAGTGGATCACGTCTAGTTATCTATGCAATGTGGTGGAATGTATTCAAAAGTGAGGATGTATTTCTTGGTATGTTTTTATGGTACCGCATAACATAGTTTGGTTGGTGAACTGTTAGTATGGCTGGAAAATTGGCGTTTCCTCACACAACTGTGGCTGCTTTTTGCTTATTTCACCATTGGCTCTTGATCATAGTGGGCTGGAACCAAAATATCATTTGAGATGTTTAGGCATTCAGTCTTATTAAAATTTCAATAGCATTGCCTGTAATGGAGTCATTATTTTTGTTACTTTGTTGCTTGTATCATTACATATGTATATGTCAGCCACCCTTAATGTATTTTGCAGTCTCATTAGATAACTGAATACACCCTAAAATAGTGCTTCATAACTTTTAAAGTTTGTTTCTCGGTGAGGTGGTAGTCCAAAAGTAGCTGTCCTGACAGCCTTTCATGAAACCCATCCCTTATTGTCTTCATGGTGGATGCATGGACTTGGAAGATAAAATAGAAAAACGTTTTTACTCCATTGGAAATTTTATGATTAATTATTTTTAAATTATTGCAACGGTCAATGTAGTAACGTATGTGATCAGTGTAGACATTGCCCTGAAGGTTGTTTGTAGATGTAGTCCACAATTGTGCCTCAATGAATGATGTTCCTACTTTAGATCAGTACCAAATTCAGAGTTTTCACTGAAATGGAAAACTTGGAAATCTCAGGGATTTTCCTCTTGACATCTTAGGGAAAAGTGATTTGGTGATAATTCGAGTCTGTTTTTAACATTTTAGGAACTAGCATTCCTTGCCTGTCATTTTGATTAGTGGAATGCATAGCACATTTATTCAGCAAAAATGTTTCAGGTAGCAAAGAAGCATTGGGATGATGGCTATTTCACAGCCTGTTTCAAACAAAAGATGAGGTAGTGCTCTCTGTTACGCTAGGTGATCTTCTAGCAGCCCTGTAATTATACCAGTGTGAGTGAGATTGGGTTACATTAGAGCACCTTGGGAGTATGTTATGTATACATGGGAGAGAGTGTTAGTGAGTGGAGGTTGAATGGCTACAATTTGTGTTTTGGGGAGTCAGACGTGAGACCATTGAATTGAGGAATTTTGATCAGGGCGGTTTCCTAAGTTTACATTCTTCAAGTACCCACTTGTACGCTCAGCAGGCAATGGAATATTATGTAGAGAGTGTTACTCATCCAATATCACTGTGAGCAAATTGATTGAATCAAATTTTCATTGTAACTAGTCGACCCGTGCGAAGCAGTCGCACTGTATCCTCCTCAAATCCCACTTCATTGAAGTGCACTTATCCGTATATGTAGTTAGTACTGTGTAGTTAGTGCGTCATTGATGTAGGTGTGGGTTGAAGTAAGGAATAGATGTGTGTTTAAATTTTAGATTATATATTTTTTGAAACATAAGGTTAAGGTATTTACATATTTACATGTTTACAGGGCCTCTTTGAACACTATGTTTGAAGTGATGATATGGTCATCTGGGATTGTTTGTTGGTGGGTCTTTTTTACACAGACATAGATGTCACTGAAAGAGCGCACCCTGGAAAACGCCACATACAACTGACCGTGTGAAAAAACAGGGTCAGGCAAGTACAATCCTGACTTTGTTAGCGTCCGTCCCTGTGCCTTATTTATAGTCATGGCAAAGGCAACTTTTATGGGAAATTGCTTCCTAGTCAGTTTGAAAGGCACGGTAGGATCAGAAGGGGTGAGTTTAATGCGCGATATGACGATAGTTTGACCAGAGTCAATCAATTTCGCTGTGATAGTGTG
The DNA here is from genome assembly GCA_963573305.1 of Pyrrhosoma nymphula. Classification (NCBI taxonomy): domain Eukaryota; kingdom Metazoa; phylum Arthropoda; class Insecta; order Odonata; family Coenagrionidae; genus Pyrrhosoma; species Pyrrhosoma nymphula. The sequence continues at coordinate 110,850,054 of OY754330.1, read as the reverse complement.
GTTGCCCATGTGAGTTACAAGTAATCTGGTGCCATTAATTAAGCCCTGCTTAGCGTTTAGGTTTCTAATCAACATGATAATAGCGTTCTTTTTTAGAATGAGTTTATGAGGTGGCAAACCTGAAGGGCTTAATGAGTTCAGAAATTCTAATCAAGCGGTTTGGGGAAGTATTAAATATAAATTCAAGTTTCAATTGATTTAATTCATTTTATAAATAGATCAGCAGATCGAATACCTTAAATCAATATTTTAAGTCAAAATTAAATGCGGAATGAGATAATAGATGCATGAAATCGAAATCGGTTTCATTTTTATATATCTCGATAGAGGATCGATAGGTCGAGGGCGGGATTTCAAAAAACCGTTTTTTTTTTTTTCAATTGTAATTTTTCGAAAAATAACTGAAATGTGAGTAATTTGTATATTTTTCCGGTGTAGCTGTTAAGAAAAGCTTTAAAATAATGCCTCATTTATGAAAATTGATGAAGTATTAAGGAAGTTATGGCGTACCGACAAAAAAAAGCCCTTGAGAAATAATATATATGATACTTGATTAGGTATTATTGGTTTTGACACCAAATTGACATCATTTGGTGCTGATGATGGCCTAGAATTGAAACCTTGCAACCTTAGTGTCATACCAAATAAGAATTTCTAAAGAAATTATTGTATGTTTTCGTTCCTGACAGTGAGCCTACTTTCCTTGCCGTAATTTGCCACTTGCAGTTGATATTTATCACCCTGTAGTTCTGTTCTTGGCCAAAGATGATCCACGTTTGATTGGCAGAATGTGTTATCTGAGAAAATTCCCTGTCGAAAATGTAAAAACCCCTGAGATTCTTTCTTACTCGAAGGTGGACAATGTAATAATATCAACTTGTTTTTGGATGCTTCATGCCTCTCTTGGAACACTGTTGTTTCTCAGTGGCATTGATTCAGATTTTTTCTCAGTGGCTGTGACCCATTACATCTTGATTTTCAATAATGCATTTTATCTTACAAGCTGGGGAGCATCTTTGATATTAACCCTAATGTTCCTGAGGGACAATCTATTAGACCATTGTGGCAGTGCAAAAATTACCACACACTTAAACATTGGCTGGATTTTTAAATCATTCAGTTCCCAATTGTGTGCCTATTCTTTGATTTTAATTTTCTTAGTGTAATTATTCTCTTGGGTATGAAGTTATTCTCCTGTACTAATATTTTTCTTTAAATATTTAGCTATATTCAGATGAAAAGGGTATTTATTATTTATGTTCTGAATGGCATTAATTGTAAGAAATTGAGTGAACCTGGAAACACTTTGTGGACTTTTCACATGGCTTAAAGGAAAATAAATGATAGTGATAATTGCTACATTGGTACTTGGATCATAAATAAGCTGAATGCCTTTGATGGTAGATATCTAACTTATTTTATTTTTGGGATGCTTATTTCTATCATATTGAACTATCCCATGACAGGTTTCTTGACAGAATGTTATGATGAACTAGGAAATCGCTATCAAGTTCCAGTGTACTGCCTTTCATACCCTATAAATATTGTGAAGGAAGCAGGTGGCAGGGATTCTCCTGTTGAATGTTCAGGTAGTGTACCCCTTGTTAGATACCATGATTTTATTCTCCAAGGCTTGTATGAGATTTATTGATGTATTTGCCATTAAATTTATTTTCAGAATCTGTAGATGGAGGGACTGAAGTGATTCTGAAGTTGAGGCTGTCATCCACGTGTTCAGATGTTAAGCTTAGTGTGTATTCAAGTGATACTATTGCCATAGCCAAGAAAAAATTACAGGTATGTCAAAGTGTTCAGAAAATTCCTATTTTTGAATATAAATTTATATTCTAGAGGTGGTGGAACTATTCCTTAACAGTAAATAATTTTCAATTTTACGCTGTTCAAACCTTACATTTGTCTTGCAATATGTGTACATGCGAGTGACTCTGTTAAGGTAAAACCATGGCTAGTCTCAGTACCCTTAAAATTTGTTAAAACATTTCCATTAAATTGTGAATGATTCATCATTCCAATAATCTGGTATGGGGCCATTAAAGTGTTACGTGAGATCATGGGTTGGGCTCTTCTTACATTCTCTTTTGTCGGGGAGTGTGGGGGTCCAGATCATCTTATGTAAGATTTTAGTGTTACTTGTGAGATAATTTGTATCACGATTTGAATTGTCATTGGAAGAAACCTTTCCCTTGGACTACAACTTTGACGAGGTGGAAGTCTTGTGCGTTGCAATGACCGCTAGAGCTGGGCTGGCAGGGAAAATTACTATTGCTCCTGGTAAGGCCACCCATAATAGGTTGATGGGTGCCTGACAGAAGGTAGACCGTGATAGTGTTACATTAAAAATATCATTGGGGAGTTAGGGTCTGAGTCCCTCCCTACTATCAATTAGGCAGAATATGAAAGTCATTTGTAGGGATTTGAATCTTGGCAACTATGGGGTGCCACCCACCAGGGTTGGTGTCGTGGCCAGCAGCGGGGGAGGCAAGGCCTCCACGGTCATCATCATATGAAATCCTTGCTCAACAATGTCTTCAGAGGATGCAAGGAATAGGAGAGAGAAGAAAAAGAGTGAGGAAAGCAAATACATATGGGTAAAAATAGGAACTTGGAATGTTAGGAAAATTATGAGAATTGGGATGCAAGTTGGATCTGATTCCTTTCCTGCTTTAGAGAAATGTGAGAGGAAGATCCATTTTGTCATGTAAGAGGAGATATTAAGAGAGTTAGTGAAGAACACGAGGGCAATCAGAGAAGTCATATGTGGAAAAACTACTATGCACATCTAACCCAAACAATCATAGTGAATCTTATAGGCCATATGGAGAATACTTGCATTTCTGGGTGTATCCTGGGAAATACATTACTTGTATCCAGCGTCGTAGCTAGGGGCTGGCCAGGCGGTTGGCTGCCAGGGGCGCAACCCTCATGGGGGTGCACTTTGCAGACCCACAGCCAGTGGGCCGCTGCAGCGCACAGGCAAACAAAATTTAAAAAATGCTAACTCACATTTAAAAATTTTGCACTTGATTATGATAGGCGCCCCTAACTTAACACACAAAATCATTGGCCATTCTTCCACTATCCAGAACATGCCGACCAAAGCGGCCGGGCGGCACGCCAGAAAAGTAAACTTTTAAGAGATTTTATAATGTCTACATGAACAAACTCCTATTGTATTGTTTCCCTTCTTACATAATAGTAAGTAAGAACTAATTTTATGCTTAAATGTATACATACCTTATATTACTTTTTCAAAGTTATTGTGTTGTTTCTCTTCCTAGAAAGTCTTGTGGGGCGTAAAATTCAAATCTTGCCAGGGGCGCTCATGACCCTAGCTACAACGCTGCTGGTATCCCTCTCTGAACATGATTTTTGCTGTGACACGATAAGCCAATTGTGAACATACTCGCGTAGCACATCCAAATTCCCTATTTTAACACAATTGCTGGAGTTCGCTTTTATGATTACGTGAGTCCCAATTACAATTTCCTTAGTTTTGAGTACTGTAAAACTAGCATGTAACACTGAAACGACTCCAGGCGTAAAAATGAAAAGAAGCATTGCAAATCCTTACTACAAAATTCGGTACATCTCCGCTTCCGTCACACCAGCAAATTTTTGTTTTGTGGAAAACACCGAAATGTGATGAAAATGACAATGATACCATGGAATAGTACAGGAATACACATTTAGGAAATGTAAGAAACATACCCTTGGGGACATGTAGTTTAACAGAAAATGCCACTTGAAAATGACCATTTTCGTGATGTTGTCATAATATTTCGATGCCATATTTGTAGGTTTTTCATAAAGCCGGTTGAGGGATACTGACTGATTTCACGTTTAGCATATGCCCACAATGCCCCCCCCCTTCCACAACAAGGTTGCAGAGTAAACAGGCCCTAAGACATTACGAGAGCATGATGGGTTTTTCTAAATCCTCAGAACATTTCCCAATGTGAGAGCAAAATGTGTGTAATCAGCCAAAAGTGAGGGGTCAAGGAAAAGACACGGGTTGAATGTTAAGAGTGGTATTAAAGACAACTAATCTCGAGAACAAAAGTACTGCTAAGCAATTTCGCTCCTCATTTGCTTTTTCATCAGCGCTTACCTTACAAATGCTTGCTTGGTTGAATGCGATTATATGTAGTTGATTATAGTTTATCTTTTGTTATCCTTGTTAGCTTCCGCACCAATATAAATTTTTATATCATCAAATTTAATATGCATGTGTTATCTTTCTGGTTGATATCCCACTGTAGTAAATTCAGTTCTTCTGCATTTAAAAGTTCTGATATTTAATGCATAAAGCAAGGCAATTTTTTTAGTAGTCAATGAAGTCAAGTATGCAGTTTTTGCACTGCAATTGCAAAAATTTCCAGATTCTTTCTTAAGCCTGTTTTATGCAGGGCACGTAATTGCACAATCTGATGTACGTACGAACGTGCATTTCAAATTGCATTGTGTAAAGCCATGAATTGCAAGAACGCATGAGCGAATGCCCCCGGCTATAATTCCAAAATTATTGCTCGCCCGATTGAGAAAAACATGCAGTTTGAAGTTGTGCAATTTCATGCCACGTGTAAAACGACCTTTATTATTTACTCATTGCGTATTGTTGTGCGAATAACCATTAAACTATTACACAAGGTTTGACATGGTCCAGACTAATATTTCTCATATGCATGTGTCCCTTATCAAATACATGGTTTCTTATGGCTTCCATGTATTCGCTTGATACAAAGTCATTTAGCACGATGATTTTTTGTAGTGCATCTCTCGTGTTAAGCGGGGTATACCTGTACCTGGTAATCTTGGGTATTTGTTATGAAATTGGTATCAGCATTTTTCCTAATAGCAAGTTTTTTAATTTCATTATTCATGTTTTATATTTGAGCCAAAATGATATATGGCTTTATATGTAAGATGTTATTGAAAAGAGTTAACCTAACCATTTAGTATATATCTGTAGAAATATAATTCTGTGCATATTTCAGGAAAGAATCAATTTTCCCTAAGAGAGAAATGCTTTAATAGTCTTACATGTATCACCTTCCCTTTTATGATAATTTAAAAATGAATCCTCAATTTTGATTGATACATTCACAATTATGTTGAATTAGTGCTTGAAGTTAAGGTTATGAATTTGAATGATACATTAGTTTCCTTGCCTTCACTAAAATTAATAAAGTGCATTACATCAATCAATTATTTAGTTTAGACATTGATTCAGAAATGTTTTGATACAGGTTACTAAAAGTTTGTTTTAGTCATTTTACCTTTCTATGAAAGTACATGACACTTAACATTTGCCTGTTTTCGCTCTGACAGAATCAAGAAATTATTGAACCATCTTGCCAAAGATGGTTCTTTGGTGGGAAGCTGTTAAGTGATAAAATGAGGATCGAAGAAGCAAAGGTGGCCCCAGGTTACGTCATTCAGGTCATAGTTAATAATTTTAAGGACAGCAGTTGAGCCCGCTCCCAGATATGGCAGCTATGGCTTTTCCTGCCACAATATTTGGAATGTGTCAAACTTGTAAGACTGAAGAATTACTTCCGTGCTAAGCATTGTGTGAATGATTTCTTCTGAAAATCTAGGGGCACAAATATTATCATTGTTACCCTGGATTGACTTAAAGTAATTATGAACAATATCATAATCAACTCATAATAATTGAAAATTTGCTGATGCTTCGCATTGAGCAAATATTGGGTGCCTGAAAGTTAAAAAAGTTGTACAATTTGTGTGTAACAATGGAGCAATGATTCAAGCATGAAATTCAACAGATTCCAATACTCCATAGAAATAATTATATATCGCCTGCAAGGTAATAATTTGAAGATGAATTCTTGATTAAAAAGGAGGTTCTCAACAGTTCATTATGAGTGTTGGATGTCCAGTTATATAGTTGTGTTATCGTTATAATAATTCAAGTTTGGTTTTTTTAGCATTTGTGAGTTTTTAGCCGTTGTGAATTTTAAATTTTAATATTTTTCCATTTTTGTATTACTTTTTCATGTTTTTTTTTAAGCATTCGTTTCATTGAAGTTGGCATCTAGCAGGTTTTTTTAGATGAATTGTATATAGGATGTTAGTTTGATTATGGATTCTTTATTCAACCACAAAGAACTGTAAATAATGTAAAGAAATATTCAATTCAGTTGTATCTTATGTCCAGTGCTGCTCCGGCTGTTTTGGTGTTGGCAGTTATGATACAGAATCACTACCTCAAATCATTTGCAGGTGCTGGAAGGTTTTGGCCAGGCAGTTTAGCCAGAGTACCATTTATCTGCTACATTTCTGTCTGCCAAAGCCAAAAGAAAAGTGTTCATCTGTGGAGGATACCATTTTTTTTATTGAGTGAATTTTTGTTGTGATCTATTTACCTATGTTTATTTCACCTTAACCATACATTCCAACCACTTGCAAAATTCAGAGTATGCTGGGCAAGAATGGACTCAAAATAAGGTTAAGACAAGAGCTCATTGAATGTGAATTAATACTCTGTAGATAATATCGAAAGATATGGAGTAGAAAAAAATACTGCATGTTGACTTACCTATGTTGAACATATTGTCAGGCAAATGCACAAACTGGTGTAATGGTTACTAAACAAAATTAACTCTTAACCCTATGAAAAATTTCATTGATTTACCTAATGTGCCAAAAAGGTGACAAAAATAGTTTACCATGAGATATTTATGTATTTTACGAAAGTATTTATACAAAAAGTAAATCAAGACAGTTATTAGAAGAGGTCACTTGACTTAGAACTCATACAAGGCTTTCAGGAGGAAATGAGGGAGCAGCCTAAGTTTCAACTTCCATCTGGAGATCAAATATTTAATTCAAAGCTCAGTTCTATTTTGGAATTGCTTTGATTAATTTAAGCTCGTGAGTGAGCCACACTGCTAGGGAAAGCAGAATCAAAGATCCAGATTGATGGGTAGCAGCCACTGGGACTGGAACATATGTCAACAGTGTTGTAATTCCAAGGGCCACCTGCAAAATAATAGTATCCACATTAATACATATAATGCTTGCGTGATTCAAACCCTAATTTTTCACTCTGGAATTAAATATGTATATCCGTTGCGTCTGTACAAAACTTCTGATCACCACATCCGATGTGGAAAAAGTGAAGACTGGAGAATATCTGTTACCTTAACAATTATTCATGAGCATGCTCAAGGTGAAGACTAAAAGTAAAATGTGAGCCACTTACAGCCAGGTTAGAAATGAAAAAGTATAATTAGAGGCACATAGAAACTATAAAGGGTAATTATTTCCCTTTTTGGCATTTTTCGGCTTGAGTCAAGAATATCAGATATTTTCCTTCAATAGGAAAAATAACAGTTATGTACATCAGCAACATAATAAACCCTTTTAAAAGAGTGCCACAAAAGTAATGGGTGCCCACATGGTTTCTTTGGCTTAAAGGCTAAGAGCCACTTCAGCCACTGCTAGTGGAGAGACTATATTTCCACAAATTGGCTTCAATTACATGCATTGCACAAAGGCACACCATGCATCGAAATTATTATAAATATTCCTAATTGAAATTAACATAATTCACTGCACCTGACAGACATGTTTCTCTATCATACGGATATGTTCTACTATTTTCACCATCTTTGAGAAGCCTACAAATTAATTTCCCTTTACATAATTATCAACAGTAAAATGCAGAGAAATGGTGACATTCAATATCCATATCACTATTCAAAACAACAAATACTTGCGCTTGAAGAATAACTTCATTAGTCTCACGTAAACAGTGAGGTGATTGCTTATGGGAAGGAATTCATTCTTTGTAATTAAATATTTTCCCTGCCAAGCACATAAGAATAGATATGGCGTACAAAAACACATAAGGGTAGCCATGCTCTGTTCTTGAAATTAGAAGTGAACATCATACAGAGGAACTCGTGATATGAATATAATGTTTACATTAAAGCTCATGAACTGTATTTCCATAGAAGATTTCTTCAACTGAATGTTTTCTGGTATCCCATTATATAACTAGCTTTCATTTTCTGTATGCATGTATGTGAACGCAATTGATTACAGTGGCTAGAGAAATATTAATCCGGAATTAGAGTTTGCAGATGCTCATGCATGAAATACTCAAGGACTTCAGGCAAATCATTGAGAATAAATAGGAATATAGGTCATTATACTTTTATAATCTCATCTTTTCCCATTAGTAAAGCTATTACACCTGGAGTTACAACAGATACCCTTCATTTTGAACCAGGCTGACTACCTGAATTTTAAGCTCACTGATAATTAAAAACTCATTCCCAACATAATGTTACCTGTGTATATAGAGGGTGATTTCAGAGAAAATATAAAAATTAATGTATTTCTCCTGCCAGTATCTTTTCAATTAAAATTTATCTTTGCATTAGAATGCCTCTGAAATTAAACTATCAAACTACTATTATTGAATGCAAACAAAACCAGGGTCTACCAAACAGGGAAACAAAGGAATTTACTGAAAATGAATAAGCAATGCATTTCTCCATTTCAAGCTGAATATTGTCAGGAAAAGACAACATTGTTGTAGATGGACTTAAATTAATTCATCCTGATGACAAATAAGGTTTTGGGATGGGAAATTCATTCATTCAGAAAAAACTTAATATTTCCACAGCTGCAATCAATCACATTTCCTCTTATTATAAATGCAAATCTCTTTCCTGTCTACCAGTGATTGATTTTACAATCAAGGCCCCAACTTACTATCATTTTTGCCATGAGCATATTCCACCAATTACCCTTTACGTAAAATCCACCATCAGTTCCGTGGATTTATCATACCATACTAAAATATCCCCTTCTATAATGTACCTGTTAAAATATGGATTTAAAGTGTCTGATTTCCTTATGTATTCAGCATAATTTCATTTTACACTAATAAAGGAATATTATTTCATTCAGAGTAAGTGAAACACTATCATTATAGTTGAAGTAAGAGAACCATTTGAAAGGGAAATCTCAGTAAAGGACTCATAAGAAAAATAGATTCTTGAATTTCAACAGGACTAGATTTGGACTTGCCATTCTGGTTTAGTACCCAACTACAATAAGCATTATTTAAAAGAGGAAGATATTAAATTCTAAACTTCAGTAGTCACCACAAACATTTACCTGAAGTTTGTCTGCAAAAAAGTTAACTACATCATAATAATTATCTTGCTGATAAACTTGCTCCAGTTTCCCTCAAATGATGTGCGGACAATAACAAGAAAAATATGTTAGCAAGCAACATCACCTCTCGAAGCTTGATATTGGAATTGCCAATTACATATCTGGTTTATCTTAATGTGACCAGTAACATTAAGAATTCAGTCCTATTTAATTAAGAAGAAAGCTAATATTTGTTTTAAGAGTTTAAAATTGAGTGAACATGGTACGTCCAATGAAATTAGATGGAGAAGCAGAAGATTTTCCCCTCAGTTCTAAGGGCACACTGGAGTAATGTGATAGCCATTGCAGAATGCCTTTAGTAACGAAACATCTTCCACAAGATCAAGTGACATCACTAAAAATGGTGTTGAAACTGATTAACTGTAAATAAGTTTGTTCTCTAAAATTATATCATTTATGACTGTGAAATAATAAAAAGGTCAATTAAGAACAGTTTGTAGTTTGAATGATACATGTAGTGCAAACCACCTTTAAGAACTGAAGCATTATTCTTCTATTCACTCCTGTAGTCTTATAAACATCCAATAACATACATACTTGTACGGACACACTATGTCACTCGCATGATGAGAGAAGTTGTTGAAAATGTAGTATAAATTGAAGAAGTGACTCACTGTTAGCTAAGCTATTGAAGCTGAGAGCACAACATACAAATTGGACTCTCAACCTTAGGCTCTTATCTTACAATCAGAGAATTAAGCATCCATATTGTAGAAATTTTCATCACCCTAAATAAATGTTAATAGTTAAATGGTTTATATTTTTAGATGCTCATTAAGGGCTATGAATCGAAAAAGACTGCTTCTAACTCATTATTTACCTGCATCCAAGCCATGGCTGCAACTGCACTGGTTGCAGCATATGCACGGGGAGGTAAATGCCTACGCTTTGATACAAGCCAAAGACCAGATATCATCAAGAGAGTGCTGATCCCCTGAAAGGTACAAATAACGAAGCATTAAATTTCATATCTACATTATACAAATACAGTAGACTTGATTATCTGGGATGAAAGGGTAATAATTTTCCTAGATAATCGGAAGTCCTGGTTAACCCACTTAGCATTCAAAAAATGTAGGTATGCACTAGGCATCACACATTGCAAAATGGTGATTTTTTGTCAATTTAAATGACGTGATTGAATTTAATGTTGAATGTAATTTTTTCATTATATTCAAGGACAAGCACTATCCGTCAACTCAGCTTCCTTACTAATACTGTTATTCAGCTGTGAACATTCTACCCGAGTAACTTTCAGAGAAAAGAGTGATTATTTAATGTGAGGCACAAAACGAGTTGCCTACACTCCAGGAAATAGATTTTCCAACATGTATATATTTGGCAAGGGGATTATTGAGTATGCAAATGACGTCATTTCTCAAAGTAATCATTTATGGGGGTATACTAGTATCCGCATCCTGGTTAATCGAAAGTCTTCTGCATATTATTCAAGAAGTATCATTATTTGAATATACTGTGAAAAAATAAAAAAAGAATATATGTACATGTATATCTTAATCTTACCATTTATAGCTACAATTGGGTTTTATCACGGAGAAAAGAGCCTGTTTTGTAAACTACTTGTTATGGGCATGTCACAAACATACTCTTGTTTGTACGTGCATTTACTATTTTTCAAGTTTACAATTTAATGCTGAATTTTGAAAAGGGCTCATCTCGAGAGTTTTGAAAATTTTGAAGAGTGCATTTTTTCCGAAACTCCTGAAAGCTTTATGAAAAGCAGATATGGCTCTTCTTGCTCATAAAAATCAGCGCGTAAACATGAAAAAAGAGGAAAAATGTTTTTAAAAAAAATAGAGGGCTGGCTGTTAGCACACACAAATTATTTTTCTAATTGAACTGTCTCCTTAAACATCCAGGGAATGGTGTTCTGTTCTAAGAATTTAATTTACTATGGTTTGGAGATACACGTTAGAATGAGAAAATAACTTTGTAAACCCTCACATAAGAAAATCAAAGCAATTTTTTAACATACCATGGACTTTACAACTATGCATGTTATCATGGCATATAGGACTGCCTGTTTGAAAAAAAAATATTACCTATCAATAAGTAGCTAAAATGTTTCAAAACAAGCACAGTAAGATAAAGATGTAGGTTCAAAGCAGAAGTGTTGAAAGAGTTGTCTACGTTATGGTGTCATAGCATGACATGAATCATCATGACATTAAAAACTTAAAATACACTAACCATTCCATGCCATAAAAAAATCTCAGCTCTAGACTTAGCCATAGTGCAACAGTCATGGATATGTTTGCGTAAGTACAGTAAAAAACCATTAGGATTCAAATCCCAGTGCAGGAAGTAGCCACAAGAAAGAGGAGGTGAAGTATTTCAGGGTGGTTTTCAACGAGTCACATGATATGGAATGAACCATCTGGGATTTTAAGCATCGTCTGAGGGAGAGAGTGACTGCCAACAAAACAATTACATAAATACATATGTATATTCAGTCTGCTACCTCTAAGCAACTTTCAACTAGGCCTGCCGGGCAAATAATATGTCTAATTATGATCTTAGAAGGAAACAGGGTGGCTATCATCAATGAAAAAAGCAGGAAAGTTATGGGATCTTGAAAACTTAGATTGATCAAGATATTAAAGGAAAGTAATGGAAACCATCTCAATTATCAATGCCTAGACATTACGGTCAAGTCTTTCATAAAAATGAATCCTGGCTACTGAAGAACTCGGGCTACAAGGTATCCTATTACTGCCAGAAAATAAGACTAAGGATATTAAGAGGCAGGAGAACTGCAATCTACACCAAAGCTTACTCTTACAACAACCATAAAAATTTGAAAAAAAAGTTACTCACCAAAACTCTGTGATCAAACTGCACTGTGGTAGGGTTTTCTGTAAAGTTGCTCAGAGCTGGAGTATAGGCCAAAATATCCTCGGGAATCCATCTATCAGCCATTTTGGGGAAGGAATTATACACAAGACCAGCATCCAAGCCAGCAACAAATGCACCTAATGTATAAGTATAGTACATATACACAAACTAAGTTGATTTCATATAAATATATGCATTATAATATAGGCTAGAATTTAAAATAGGTAATCTAAAAATTAAATTTAAAAATCTTTGTTAAATAAGGGCTAAAAATGGATGGCAATGATGAGCACCAGCTTGGAAATGCTCCCATGATCCAAAATAAGCAATGCGTGACTTCAAGAGGCAGCTGAGGTAACTGAAGGTCAGTTGGTTGGTTATTATGGGAGTAGAGGATGAGACACCCAGCATTTGCTACGGCAAAATTCTAAAACAAAAATGTTTGGAAAGTCAAGTTGCCATTTTTTAAAGTCCTTTATTAATTAAAAATAAGTACAAAATATAAAATTGCACATCTGTTAAGCTCCAAATCCATAAAAATACAATTTTCACTTTATTAATGAAGAACCCTGTGGAACTACCAAAAGGCATTCATGGAATGAAAAGGGCAAAAGAAACAAATAAATTTGTGGTTCAAGAGAGATAAAAATTTCTATGGCTCTAACATTAAAGGATAAAACTGAATAATGCACAAGAAATTAAGATATATTTTAGAGAGAAGACAGTAATCATTACAGCATTTACTTTGGTATGACTTGCTTTCATGTAATATGTGCATTCAAATTTTTAATATCAAAATTGTAAAAAAAGGGTCTACACTGCATTATGATCGTGTAGGATGCAAAAGAGGTTAGATGGAATATGACAAGGACAAATGACTACAACGGAGCACGGGTCTATTTCATTCCTTTACGCATATGATACAATATGACTGAAAAGGGTTGCAAAAGACCAGGGATTATGGAATTCCATGACTTTTCCAAAATTTTAATTTTTCTAGGTGAAAATATTCACTTTTTGGTGTCTATTTGAAAAAATGATGCAAGAATAGGAGCAGATTAAATCAACACATGTACTAAGGGGTAATGGTTTCCCAACAAATGGAGCGCTGCCATAATCGCTCTGGGGGAAAACCAGCTTCCTTTCTGATAGGATATTATTCTACGGTCTCATCCACGACAATGGAAATTCAAACTCAGTAATGTGGTGGAGTCATCATCAAATTGTAGATGGATATGTCCACTTGCCTGCCCCGAGCATTATTTGCACTGACAACCAAATGGAGACACATTAGTTGCCCTTGTATGCAAACGTTCTACATATTTACCACTCTCATTCTCGCTGCACTTAGAGACGTATTTAGCTTTTTAAAATTGCTTTTCCGCAAATAAGAGCTCCACTGCTGAATTCAGGCAAGATTTTAAGACCACGTGTTCACACACCAACAGACAGCACCTAAAATGGTACCCCTCACTTATTGAAAAACAATCAGATTCAGAATTGGAAAAGCAAATTTCCAGGCTGATTTACCATGACTTTTCCAGGCTTCTTTCAAAGATCTGCAGAACTGGCCGCACAGTAATTTGGATGGAGTCACCCGCTGATGGTCATACAATTGCGTGAAATTCACAGTGAAGACAAATCCATCCTTAAAGCCTCCATAAAATTCAGTGAGAGAGGACGCCTGGGTAGCTGAACTGATTAGACCACTCGGCACGAAATCGAGGGGTCTGGGTTTGAATCCCAGTCCAGGAGAATGATTTTTTCACTGTGAATATCACACAATTGTATGGCCATTAGCGGGTGACTCTGTTAAAATTACTGAATGGTCATTTCTGCAGTTCTTTGAGATTTGTCTAAGCAACCACCTTTGTGTTTAAACTTGGGTTTTATCTCGTAGACATTAGCACTCGCACACGGGAACTCCATGGAATTACATGCACGGTACATGTGAAGACAACTCGATCCTTAAAGCCCCCATGACATTCACAGTGAGAGAGGACATCTGGGTATCTAAACTGGTTAGAGCACTGGGTTCGAAATCGAGGGGTCTGGATTCGAATCCCAGTCCAGGAGAATGATTTTTTTCACTGCAAATTTCACAAAATTGTGTTTTCCAGGATTATTTTCAATTTCCAGGTTTTTTAGGCCTGTAGCAACCCAGATCTGGTATAATTCCATTAACCTGTTTCAGACACTATTGGTTGTGATTATTTGAGGATAGAAGCAACTGTAATCATTTATGCCATTAGAATAAATGATTAGAAGGGAGGATGATGTCTGCATTCACCTGCTTTAAATGAAAGTCACCAAGGGGTCCGCAGTTTAATGTCTTATCTGACAATTGGAGCAATGCATCTAGAAGTGCATTCCGCACAGCACCCAAGTAGGGTTCACTGAAAATCTTCATCTTTGTCAATAATTGCACCCATTGGGATGGGAAGGCAGTACTCGAGTCATGACACCAACCTGATCCCTTGGAGACTCTCGCAAGCTGCATGCACACAGATGGCCAGTAGTCAATTTGAGGGAACGTTTATAATTTAACTTGTCATGCCATACTCATCTCAAAACCCTTTTTCAGTAAGTAGCCTCCCATCCTACATAAATAAATATACAACAGATAAGCATAAAATCGCAGATTACCTGAAATAGCAGTCAAGAAGACCATTCCTTTGCAAGCATGCGCAAACATTCTGAACCTCCTATTGGCCAAAGTAGCTGCAACTGCTTGTGCTGGGAGTAAATGATCCAGGGAGGACCACAGGAAAAGTGTGTACAAGACAAAAGCAAGGCTCAAATGTGCTGCTAAGCGATACTGCGAAACTCGAGGAACATCACTTTCCTTATGGAATCGATCTTCCAGGCCAGACTTCACCATGTACCAACCCATTAGCCCCTGAAAAAAAATAGGTCCATCATTTCTGCTCCTTTGAGCTTAACTTCGTGGAAGCTCATCATGTCCATTTGTTAAATGAAACTTCCGCACCATTTTTTAATTTAACATTTTAAAGTCATTAACAAGGGTTCACTTTATAAGTATTTATGAGACTATAACCTTACTTGGCATTGAAAGTAGTTACAAGGTCTTAAAGAAATATCTTCTCATTAACATCAATTATAATAATTAGAACCCAAGATGAAATACAAAGAGCAACTGCACCGAGAAACAAAATAATTAATGCGGCAAAGCACATAAACCACTGCTACAAATTCAAACTAAGTCTGTGAAAAGGCCAAAAGGTTACAATATTTTACCTGGCAAGCTAAAAGTGTTCCAAATGCAACAATACGAATTTTCATTCCTTTCTTCAGCCAACCCTTGGCCCAAAATATAGCAGCAGGAATATAAAACGCAGCTCCGATTGTTCGACCCCAAGTACGATGAAAGTATTCCATCCACCATATCCACTTGAAATCTTCAAGAGTTATTTCTTTGTTTTTTCTACAATAATGACAAACTGAGAGTTAATGAAGGACGACAGGAAGATGCGGATCTTTATCAGAGAGAAACTTACATTTTGAACTCTGGATACTGCTGATAGTTTTTAAATTCTGTTTCCCATTCCTCCTGAGTTCTCGGTGGCTTCTCCCCAAACAATTTCCATGTAACCATCGACAAGCCTGACTCAGTCAACCTTGTGACGCCACCTAAAATTATTTTATAAATTCTCTAATCTATCCAAATCACATCTTGAACACTGAGATAAGGAGTCATGTATGTACTTGCCTAAAACAACAGCAGTAAATACCATTCCACTGCATCCAAGCAGCCAATATCCAATGATACGCTCGGCTTTAACGGGGACTGTATTCACAACTTCTTTGGCATGAGTTGCATTGCAACGAATCAGGGGCAAGCACTGCAGCAAATGTTTGCCCTTTGAGTAAACAGCAAACTTCAAAACGATAACAATCAATAACCCGCAAAAAGACTTACCAAGTTCTTAAATGAAGCCCATTTGCGCTGGGTAATTGGTTGACCATTGCTAATACATCTATTCCAAGAATTCCTCACTGCTACGGTCTGATAAACAACGGAAAAAAGAAAGAATAAACACGAGGTAGTAAATAAAAAAAGATACCCTAGACTCTTCCCAGGACAGCTACAATATAGTTAAGAATACTTTTAGTAGCCCTCACCTTAGATACACTTGCGAGGCGAGATGTGCCACCAAGCCCCTTCAAGGAGCAAATATTTCTCATAGCAAGTACGCTCAGCATTTTTTCTTCGATAAATCTCTAGTAGTTGAATAGAATACAAAATGAAACGTGTGTGAATAATCCACAGATTATGAAATAAATATTATTTCCTATTACACATACGATCCACACTGAAAGACGCACACAAAAAACTGCACGACTGGCTATTTTTCAGAGGCAAATAACTACTGCTATCTCATTATCGGTCTTTAAAAGTAAAATAAAAATATTAAGCAGTTTATCAGCTTAGAACCAACTGTGAATACCAAAGATTATATAAACAGGATGAAGACTCATCACTTGAACCTCACACCAAATTAGACCGACAATAATTTCGCATGTCTTTTGTTATCTGAAGAGTCCATAGCCCGCGTCTTGGCCCCGCGATTGAATGAAGTCGTCTGCCGTCCCATGAAAGTAGTGAAAATGATATCATCCATATGCCATCTAAGAAATCATGGAGAAAGAAACTCTGTTAATTCTACTTACTCTGTAATTCTCGTAAGAAATATTAAACGATCGAGGTAAAATTGAACTCATTTCACGTGCTCAATGTTGATATTTTAAACACAAACATATCCTCGTCAAGCTTGCCTACATGGAGTCATGTAGGCGGATACATATGACTCAATGTAGGAAAATGGCACTCATGTAGGCGGCTACATGAAATTTTCACTAGGGTTGCATTCAACTTTGAACCTAGAAGGAACACGTGAACACATCGCAATAACGCAAAACAACACACCGATTTCATTTCATATATAGTTATCGCCAAATTTGTTAAAAATTGTTATTTTTCTGTTTCCATTCCTAAAGTAGTTGACGCATTGTTGTGTTGAAAGTATTTTTCAAATGTGCAAGGTTTGCATAATAAGTGAAGTGAATTTGGTCCCGATATTTCTGTTGAAAGTGGGTGAAAATCGCGTTAACGCTGGCGATACGAAAGCTCACCTTTACTGCTTCAGGGTGTAGGCCTACAATGCATCAATGTAGGACAAAAATTATCCATGCTAAAAAAGTCCTACATCTTTTGATG
This sequence comes from Pyrrhosoma nymphula, assembly GCA_963573305.1. Taxonomy (NCBI): domain Eukaryota; kingdom Metazoa; phylum Arthropoda; class Insecta; order Odonata; family Coenagrionidae; genus Pyrrhosoma; species Pyrrhosoma nymphula. The sequence goes on along the minus strand of OY754330.1, from coordinate 110,832,725 downwards.
AATGCCGTTGTAGGTATGTGTTAAAATAAGTATGTAGGTACCCACCTACATACGTCCATGCAGGTAGAAAACTAGGCCTGCATATGAGTCAGTTATGAAAATTCTTTGCGATGTAGGCAGCTACATGGTACCCAACAACAGTATGTAGGCACCTACATGTGTGCCTACATGAGCATGCAGGCAGCTACATGGTACCCTGCATCATCATGTAGGCACCTGCATGAACCCATGTAGCCGGCAACATAAAATTTTCACTAGGATGATCTTAAGTAATTGCTACCACAAGTCTCGAGAATTAAATAATTATACTGGTGCGGGTTAAAAATAACAAACTGTTGCTATAACCTGACTCACCTGTGTAGTGAGGGTGAATTTTTACTCCCAAATGAAATATTCACACTGAGAATAGAAACATAACTCACATCACTGGAGCTCTAGATTCTGTTAAATTTAATATATGCAGTTACGCATTTCCTTCGTGATGGTATTCCCAAGATACGATATACGTGCGATACCAACATATCGGTGAACATTTTAAAACAATAAAAACCCATTAAGAAGGCACAGTTTCTTTGCAAATTGGTGGCTGGAGGACGGCAAGCAATTAAGACCAAGGAGGATAAGAAAATAGGGCTAGGATATGGAGTTCCAGTAGGGCTAGCACTGTTGTTGAGGCGGAAAAGAATGTAAAAACTAACCGGGAGAAGTAGCAGGAAGGAAAGGGACCTGCTTCGGAGAGTATATAGAGTTGCATGGCAGTTTACATTGATGAAAATGTAACCCCTAAACTGAAATAATATAGGATTCACTCGATCTTTCTGTTGAAAAAATTCATTCAAAAGGAGAATAATCCAAAAAACTGTCAAATAGAATAGGCTTAGGTGCAAATTATTTAACAAGAATTAGATTTTACGTTATCTAGAGAAAGTAAAAAATAATATCTCTACAAAATGCCCCTGAATATGGAATTCATTCAAGCATTCTACCAGCTGATTGGTAGGTTCTTGGACAGTCCCCATTCTGCATCCCAATTTCATAGAAATTGTCTCGCTTTCCCTCCTAAGGATGTGCTGCCATTAGATCCCTCTTCAATTCTTCATATCTTTCTACCTCCTCTTATTTCGTCCAGACTTCCTTTTCTCTTCCACGCTTCCCCAGTGATTTCCCCTCTATCACTCTCTTCAACATGCTCTCTCCTCTCAAAACCTCCTCCATCCATCTCTTCTCCCTCCTCCGCACCTCTGCCACAAGCTTCCTCTCCTCTCCAGCCATATCTAATACCTCCTCGTTTGTCTTCCTTGCCACCCAGCTCACCTTCTCCATCCTTTTCCAAACCCACATCTCAAACACCTAAAGTCTACACATATCCTCCCTTCACAATGACCAAGTTTCTGACCCATATAACACCATGCTCCATATTAAAGTATCCACCAGCCCTTTCTTTATGTCTTTTCTCAGACCCCACATCATCAGCTCCCTTATCTTTGAAAATGCTTCTTTAGCAAGCGCAATTCTGCATCCGATGTCCTTACCACTAAACCCATTCTCCTCCAAAATACTACCCAGAAACGTAAACTGCTATATCTTCTGCCCTCCCACCCTTATATTTAGCCCCACCTTCTTACTTCTAGCAAATCTCATCACTTTTGTTTTCTTGTGGTTTATCTTCATCCCATACCTTTCGCACTGCACCTCTAACGCATTCACCATTAATTTTAACCCCTTGGCAGACTGACTAACCAATGCTTGATCATCTGCAAATCTCACTGATTTTATCAGCTCCCCTCCTACCTTTATTCCTACCTCCTCCTCCCCCCAAGCCTCCCTTACCATTTCTTCTGAATACACGTTAAAAAGCAGTGGCGATAGTGGGCACCCCTGCCTCACTCCCCGTCCTATCGTGGCCCATCCCGATTCTCCATTGGCTACCCTAACCTGCGCAGTCTGATTCATATACAAATTTCGAATCAGACGCCTGTCCCTCCAATCGACCCCTAATTTCTTCAACACTCCCATTAATTTCGTCCATTCCACCCGATCAAACGCCTTCTCGAAATCTACGAAGCATGCAAAAACATCCTGCCCATACTCTAGGTTTCTTTCTACTAGCGTCCTCATCACCGCTATAGCGTCTCGCGTTCCCGTCCCTCTCCTAAACCCGAACTGGTCGTCACCCAGGTATTCATTTGCCTTCTTCTCTAGCCTTCTGTTAATAATTCTCAGAACTACTTTGGCCGTATGGGATATTAAGCTACTTGTCCTATAGTCTTCGAATGATTTTGTCTAGCTCTTCTTTGGTATAGGAATTAGTACACGAGTCTTCGCTAAGCCTTCCGGCCACACTCCATCCTCATAAATCCTATGAATTAGCACAAAAAGTTTTCCTCTTCTGTTCTTCCCCATGCTCTTTAAAAACTCTGCAGGTATGTCATCTATTCCCACCGCCTTATTCCCTTTTATGTCTCGTAGAGCCCTTTCGATTTCACTATCTAGGAAACCAATCTGATGCCATCTCTGTCGATGTCTTTCCTTTCTATATCTAACGTGTTGGGCCTTATTTCTTTACTATACTGCTCTTCAACATACTCCTTCCATCTCTCCTGGATCTTATTTGGTTCCATGATCACCTTTACCGCCTTGTCTGTTATCATTGTAATTTCCCTTCCCTTATTACCGCTCAGTTCCTTTACTTTCCTAAATAATGCATCTGCTATTCCTGCATCCTCTTTTTGGTATTCTCTAACGAGTCGATCTGTTCTCTCCACCACGCCTCTCTTGCTTTCTTTGTTTCTCTTCTAAGCCTGTTATTTAATTTGTGGTATTTTCTCTTGCCTAGCTCTGAGTTTACGCTCTTCCTTCTCTCCTGCATCTCCATTATCATCTTCTTCGTGATCCACAGTTTTCTAATTTTAGTTGCACTGACTACGCCTACTGTTGCTTTTGCCACTTCTACAATTCCATTTTTCAAACTTCCCCATTCATCTTCCACTGATCTAACTCCATGATCCTCAACATCTCATCAATCTTCTCCCAATGCTTCTTCTTCATTGCCCCAGTTAATGCCTCCGTATCCCACTTTCGTACCCTCCTTCCCATTCTTATCTTTTTGAGTTTAACCCGACACTTCATGACTAATAAGTTGTGAATGAGTCTGCATCAGCTCCTGGATAAGTATGAATATGGAATATGCATACTAATAATACCGAAGATACCATAAATATTAGAATGGAAATAATAAGCCTTTTGCTGCCAGCAGGCAAATCTGTCAGCCTTCATACATGTAAAAATTGCCCTTGTCCAATGTATTGGCAGCTTTTCCACACACATTAATAATCTTAGAAAAATTCACCACAGCAGAATAAATAATTACAATGACGTTAAAATTTAGAAGGATTATCATCGTTAATGAGTACACAAAAATAGCCATAACTGTCGTAACAAACCTAACCTTGAATTTGCAATAAAAATCAATAGCCACAGGGTCAGAGTAAATATGAAAAGGATTCACTCACCTTCTCAAGGCACCATTTCAGCCCAATTATAAAAAAAGCTATTATGAACACCAAATAACGAGCCACTTTTCAACCATGATCCTCTTTAAATCAAATCAATTATCACATTGTTCGAAACGCTGCAACAGAAAGCCTATTATGTTTTAAGTCCCCTTGCTTTGAGCAGCCTAAAATTAACACTGTGAAACAGCACCAGTGTATGCTAGCTTGTAAAATGCTGTGAAACGTTTTTCCTGATCGAAATTAGTAAAACATTAATAAGCACATTAATGAAGATGAAATAAACAACTTCATTGCAGTAGCAAAAGGATTTTATGCTCTTTGTAGAAATAAAATCTACACTATAGCCATCATAGTTTAATTTGTATTGTACAGTAAAAATTCAATTCTATTCATAATTACCCATTAGGTTTACTTCAAAATTAATTGCTGCATTATCACAGGATTAACCTTTAAAACACCTAGCATGCCCGAAAAGTCACTTCATGTTTTCGCTGCATGCCGTGAGTGCCCAAAACATCCCAGCTCCGAACATGCGTCCATTGAAATCTGGCATATAGATGAAAACACCAGGATTTAAATCCGGTGGATAAAGGTTAATGGTAAAGAAGACAGTAACGTTAGATGGCTTCAATTGGCTAGATCAGACTCATTTTCAGTGACATGATGGCAAAGCAATGATAGAGAAGCATACTTATAATCAACACAGTTTTTGGACCCCAACTTTTTAATAATGGATTTAAAATTACCAGTATAAATACTAGTGAGCATAATCTGTGCATATAAAATGGATGTTTGTATATTTGTTTGTTTGTCTGTCCGAGATTAATAGACTTCAACACCGTTTCACCGATCACATGAAAGTTGGCACATATATGTATTTATTCAAGGAGAAGGTTTGCTATCTAAAAATACCTCAGGGCCCCAAAAAAAAGCCCTTCGGTGGTTTAAGCTACGAATTGGGTTTTGAGCAGTGGTTTCATTTTTAGCTTTTTAAAACTACTTCTGCTCAAGATAGAGGGTTGGGATTTTTTTATCACATGGCTAAAAGAATGAAGTTTATAATTCTTTCAATCAATTATCTTTTCCTATCCGCATTTGTCTGAAAACTACGTTTTAAGCTGCAAAAACACAAATTTTTCTCAGAAATCAACAATAGTATATTTCCTTGACAACCATAGATTTGATTTTCGAAGGATATTCACGCCTCTAGCATTTAAATATCACGTTTTCCTGCAGGCCCATGATAGCACATAGAAAGAGAATCTGTATAAGAAGGGCCCAGAGTCCCAAGGGCCCCAGTTGCTTCGGGCGGTAATGGATAAATTCAATGCATATTTACAAGTACCTATATCTTGAATGTCTATTCTCCAAGTAGCTCTCAGGGGCACTGCATGTGTATGAAAGAACAATCACTTAGTGAGCAGATACACATAAAGGAAAAAAACATGCCGCGAATAGTAATAATGCCTCTGTTGCTACAACAAATGCAACTTTGTTTATTATCGTTTATTACTCAGATGTACTACACGTAGTGGAACCGTCTGCCTCTCATTATGATTGCAAACTGTTTTTTAGACCAATTCCCACATCATAAACGTTATGAATTATTTATATATGTTCAAAAGTGTTAAAGTGCAGTTAACTTACATTCACTTAATCATCGAGTTGCCTATTCAAGACTCTCACTCGCCGCTGTGTTCCCCTCCTTGGTCTTAAAAATATATTCACCAATATACCAAATCGAAAAAAGGGTAACCTTCCAAAAAAATCTTCTAAATCAAGAGGAATGTCTTCTTTGCGAGAAAATGAATCCTTGCAGGAAAAAAGACAAAGATTAGACTTGGATGCTCAAAGACATGCCTACTAAGGAATTCATGAGCATCTCCCCGTGGTATTTCTCGGGTTACACTAAGAACCGCACAAATTTCAACCTAACCCAACCTACGGACAGGTAACCAGCAATAATTCTGGTGCAAATCCCAACTGCTTCGAAACTTCATTCCATCTGTTTTAAGATGGTGGAAATTATAAAGACGCCACTTCAAGTTAATTACCCGAAAGAAGAATGGGAATTCTGCGCAATGAATGACATCCATGCATGAAAATCAGAAAGTGCACAAAGAATCACCATAAATTTTTTATTTAGCACCCGAAACCAAAGATTATGGCTATCCTTTATGCCGAAGGTGCAGTCTGGGTGACGGAGGGTTCATAGGTCAAATGAATATGGCTGTTGCTGCAAGTGTTCCTTTTGATGTTGTCAACTGCTGGATTGTACCCTAATCTCCAATCCTGATTAAGATACTCAATGCACAACGTCAAATTGCGGTACATAATTAAGTCATTCAATGCAAATAAAATTATGTACACAATGGAATCGATCAAGCTGTTAATAACTCAGAAGACGGCTCAAGAGAACTGGAAGAATGAGGTGACCATCTATCAACCTGGGTGCTATTTAAGTAGTAATTAGTCTGAGTGGCCCATTTTTGGGTTTCCCATGCATGAACGAGCACCTGGAAAACTGTCAGCGTGTCTACTAAAACGAACATAACATACAAGATAAGTTACGAACTCCTCAAATGACCACGCTGACAGTATTCTTCAGGCTTTATCGTTTTCTTATAAAATAAGTTCAATGTTTTTCACACCCATCGAATTTCAATGGGTACCTTCCGCTTTCCACTAAGTTTCGGTTTAATTATAAACCATCATCTATGCATTATCAGCGTTCCAGAAATCTGTTTTGATTTATTAGCTTTTTGATATAAATTTAAAAGCAATTTCCCAATGTTTTTTCTACTCCAAATCATTTCCCTTTTGTATAAACAGCACTACTAAATTATTTTCAATTTTTTTCTCTCCCGTTGATAATCAACGGGTATTTTCGCTAGAATTCAAATAAAACACATGGTTGAATTAAAAGAACATACATATTTACAATTTTTTAATTGGTTACTTAATCCATTTTTTCACATTTCACTCTTAGACTTGATCTCCCTCTAATATAATCGCTGTAAAAGTCTATGTCACAGCAATCATCACATTTAATACTGTCCTTTAAAGCTTCTTCAGCTTTCCTCTGGACATGCAAGTTCTTGAATATCATTCCCTTTGGAAGTCTCGATGCACTGGACTGAGGTTTAGGAGGAGGCACAGTAGGTTTAAATGCCATTTCATTTGGGCTGAATTCCTTAAATAAATCCTCGGCTGACCTGCAAAAATTCATCCCATGAAAAAAAAACCACCATAGTTCACCAAAGACCACAGAAAATACCATATTACTACACCCATAAAACACAAGCGATTTTACAGGATAGAGTTCAGAAGAAAAAATAATAATCTAAATCCATTAATGCAAACAATGTATAGGAAGAATATATGTTAACTTCCAAAATTTGTATTGTTAACTTCCAAAAATAGCAAGTTTCAACTACTTTAAAGTTATGGTATTCAGGCTTTTGGTTTAGCGATTAATTATTTAGTATTAGGCAAAAAGTTTTACTGTGCTATGCTGCCGGCTTCGTCGGGCTTTTAAAGCAAAGTCCAAAAGCCTGAATACCATAAACAATGAGCTGCAAAAATCTACAAAAAAAGTACTTTAAAGTTATTTGTCGGAGAATTCCCAAAACAAATGTATGATGGGGAGCTTGCACGTAGCTTGCTGCCACAACACAGTCTGCAGTTAATGTATTAACACCTCTGACAGTAGTACAAAATCAGATGCAAGAAAACGTAGCTTTACCATAACGTATAATTAGCATAAGATGCAGGCCACTTCAAGAATGCATTAGCAAGAAAAACGTGCATCTTGAGAGCAGGGAAATATGGTTCATTATAGCATAGAGTAATAAGTGTTGGAACTATGTAAGCAAACCAATGACATTCTCATAGTTGGTATTTTCGATTGTCTTTTATCTGTCCTTCGTTTTTGTAATAAAGCGTGTGCTGTACCAGTCTTACAATGCACGTTGAACTGATCACGTCTGAGTCCTTTTATTTCTCACGTCCACCCAGTAATTCCCAACAATAAGGACTCTTATACTGACTATGATTTTAGACATCAAACCAAAGCTGCTGTGAATCAATCAAATGCATATAATAATCTACAACAACTATGACAAAAATAGAAATACGAATAACATTGAGATTCTTACATTTTGGAAAGTTCTGGTGGTAGACTTCTCTCTCCAGAGGTGGGGGAGCCATGAAGTATATGGTGGGCAAACTTCCTCACAATTGGATGATAATGATTCTTGAAAGATGAAAAGATAATTCAGGCAAAGTCCAAAAATATAAAATTTATCATATGATTAGTACATGGGTACCTACCTTACAGTACCACAAAATACATAGTATATAGTTCAACAAATGGTAACTTCAGGTACAGTCAACTACATACTTCAAAAATTTAAATATCCAAGAAAATCTCCAGCTGGCCATGCTAATAAAATAGAATTAAATGCCATGTGGTAAAGGCAAAGGAAACAAAGCACTCATAAAATTAAAGCCAACTGGCATATAACATAAGATTTACTCCTGCTCTCACAAAATGCAATAATTATAACCTAATATAGTTTTGACAAATGGCAAAAAATTTAAACCATATAAAAGGAAAACAGAACAGTAGTGGGCAATAAGGGAGGCCAAAGCCCATACCGGGCTCTAGCACCGAGGAAGTAATTAAGTAAGTGGTTGACAATAGGCCAATTTTTCTCCCTGATCCTTTATGGATTTGGAGAATTAACTTAGTAGAACTGACACATGAATCATATATTAAAGATAAACTTCATGTCATAAACTCATGATGACTTCCTCGTCTTGTTTTGACCTATCACTTATCCTGGCTCTAAGTGAGTACCCTTCCCCATGACATGACACCGAGAGCCCAAACAAATTTTCAGTGACAGCATCCAAAATGATGTCTTTAAGAAAGAAATTTTGTATGATCATGGAACAATTTGAATGTCTAGCAATATGGCAATATTGAAAGGGGCAAACAAATGGAGAAGGCAATAATATTCTCCAATGATAGTGCAAGTCAAAATTAAAACTAAAATCAGGGGCTGATACAGAGGCAAAAACAGATGCATCAACTTTGACTGAAATGTTAAAGTGCGGTTACCCACTACACTAACAGAAAAACCAATGGGCAGTGACAATAAGGTGAATAGTCCAAGCCGGCACAAGGGATATGTATGTTCTTCGGAGGAAATCAAGGATAGATGAGGGATAAGCCTTCCCCTCCCATTTCTATCCCTAAATCATCCCATCAGGTGACACAACATTAAGTCTTTTGGATGGAAATATATTGATGAAAAAGCATATTATATTTTATTTTTATCGATCAAAAATTACGACTAAAATTTCCAGGTAATTGTTTTGAATTGATGTGACCGCTAACAAATATCTGTACCAATATAGCGACTTCTTCTTCCGCACTTAGGAATAAATCATGGAGAGTTTCTTCATTATTGCTTATAGAATGTCCATTATTTTCCAAGATCTATCCCTAAGTCCCGATCAAGTTAACAGTATCACGAATGGAAATTTATTACAGGCAGTCCCCGAGTTACGTAAGCCTCGACTTACGTAAGTAGCAACCTTGCCAAAAAAAGACGAGAATTACGCAAGTTACGGATTTGGAAGGATGGTTGCCTACTTTCAAGAAGTGCATGTGCCGCAATGTTAGTAACAGCTGGCCTTCCCCGTATTTCTCCGAATCGACCGTAATCTTGAGAGCACGGACTCAGTTACGGAGTAATTTTCGAATTCCGTAAATTTCGACTTACTTAAATTTCGACTTACGGCGCTAGTGTTGGAACGCATCTATTACGTAACTCGGGGACTGCCTGTACACAATATGTGCTATAAATAAATATATTTACCTACGAAAAATAAATAAGTTTTTATGATGTTGTTTGGGCAGTAGCATAATTATTTGCACTAGCCTGAGAATAATCAACGTGTTATAAGTGAAAGTTTCTCGGGTTTCACACCGGGTAAGATTTTATAAATATATTAACGTTTCGATGGTTGACTCAGCCATCGTCATCAGGATAAAGAGTTGAGCAAGGATGCTGGTGGTTATATATAGCCACAGATGCCCCATTTTTGTGGAAGCCGTTACGCGTTCTTTGAATTTCATCAATTACTGGGCGTCAAGTCCTACTTAAGTTGAACCCATTGTCTCTATTGATGTTATTTTGCTCTATCTGTATCAATATCGCTTCTTTCGTTATTCTTCCCCAATATTTGGATGCCAGGGAAAGTGGTGTGGAATTTGGGAAATCGACACGATGTCCATGGTGAAGTGAAGCGATGATTCCGTGAAGAGGAAGATTAAAAATCAAGACCTATAATCGAGCCAAAATCATAAAGTATGGGTTACTAGTTCGTATGGTTTGTGAAAGTGATTCTGGCTACATTAATAATTTAGAAATATATTCGGCTGAGGGAAAAAAATTAGAAAAAACCATCCTTTCGCTTCTGCAGCCTCATTTCAATCTATGGCATCATGTCTTACACGATAATTATTATAACAGCGTAAAAATAGCAGAACTGCTCTTTGAAAATAAAGTAAGAGTTTGTGAAACCATCAGGCCAAATTGAAGAGTGAGGCGAAAAAATTGAAAAAGGGACAGTGCACGTTTGCTCGTAAAGGTGAAGTGCTTCTGGTGATTTGGAAAGACAAAAGGGATGTGAGGATGATTAGTACTATTCACAGCGCTAGGATGGGGAATACACAACTGACCGATAGGATTATAGGACTGCCAATCAAAAAACCTAACTGCATTTTGACATACAATAAGTTCATGAAAGGCGTAGACAGGGCGGATATGTATTTATCGTATTATACGATCATGAGAAAAACAATTAAATGGCCAAAGAAAGTAGTTCTGTGGCTTATAAATTGTGCTCTATTTAATGCTTTTAGAATTTTTAAAACCCTAAATGAATCAATTAGCATTCGATTCAAAGGCTTTCTGTTCCAGACTGCCAAAGAGTGGGCAGCGAGTAGAGAGGAGCCAGATGAATCATCTTTGGAGGCCGATGGCAGTGATAAGCCAACGCAGCGTGTTTCGTCAAGGGATCACCCACATCGTCTCTCGAGAGACCTTAGTAAACATCATCTCATTCCTATCGTGGGTAAGGGGAAGAAAAAATACCAGACAAGAGGTTGCAAAGTGTGTGCTTCAAGAAAAATTAGGAAGGAGACGAGGTATGTGTGCTCATCTTGTGGTGTTCCACTCCACAAAGGCAAATGTTTCATGGAGTATCACACAAAGAAGAAATACTAAAATTATTTGTGAGTATTACGTTCAAAGTTCCATTAAAAAATTTTAATTTTTAAGAAAGTTATGACAATTTTACTGAAGCTATGCATGTTCAAAAACTAGACTTTAAAAATCTGCCGGAACGGAGGGTTAAAACCCATTTAAATACCCCGGTACGCAACGTGTTAATATTTATGTGTATCATCATATTTAGATTATTATTAAAAAAACGATAATTAAATTAACATTCTCTTTTTGTTAAAACAATTCAACTATATTTTTCAGCCCAATAAGCAAAATCTAAATGCTAGTTCAGGTAAAAGAGCGAAAACGAATTCAGGTAAACATGATTTTTTGGGGGGGGGGGTTTAAACCCTAAACCCCCTCCCCTCCCCCCCCCTCCGTACGCCACTGCTTATATTTGAATAGCGTATAAAGTATTTTTAAAATATCAGAGCAATTGAAGGTAATGAATTTATTGCTTGTTTATATTTTCCAGACCATTTTGAAACCACTCAAAGGCATCACGGAACCCATTACACCTGATTGATCATTGTCGAGTATGATTGCTGAATTGTTAATTGCACTGCTACTCTCACTGTTTTAAGTGAATCTTATGTCAATAAACTAATTCATGGAAAAATGTTATTTTCGGTGGTCGTGTAAATGTGCCTTTTTGTCCTTTTTCTGGGTGTTCTCTAATTTCAGTTTAGGTAATGATGGATACTGTTTGAGAGTGGAAATTGGTGTGTGGAAGCCCTTGAGCATCATGGTTGGATGTGGCTGGGAGCAGTTCATGAAAGTGTCAATGTAATGACTGGTTAAAATTATTTATTTATTTATAATTTTATTTATTTTGAAGTACCCGGAAAACAGCTTGCAATGGCCTTTTACATCTGGTGATGTAACATTAACATCAGATGAATACAAACACCCATGTCCTAGGTGGTGAAAAATCCACCCAGGCAGGACTCGAACCCACGACCCTCGGATTTGCAGGCGAGGACGTTACCCCATCGCCACCGGGGCGGGATTAAAATAACTATTAGCTGTGTAATTATATTGCCAGCAGTAGAATATGAAGTAGGTTCCTAGAACTTCCAGTAAGTGGCACTGCTGGCCAACCCACATCGCGTAGTTCTGTATATAACCGTTCACAGCTCTGCAATCTTTCTTTTGAATCCCCTGGCCCTCATTGGCTACTAGAGCCAATCAAAGAAGGGGATTTTGGGATATATTCCCCGCAATTTCTCCCTGATTTCTCTCTATCCCAATCAATGTGGACTAATATCTTTCATTTCTTCATGATTTCTTCACGATCCCTCCCCGATCTATCCTTCATTTTAGGGAGAGCCTATCCCTGATCGGGATGACTTATCCTTAACGGCACGGATAGCATCCGTGCCGTTAGGAATATGTGCCACCTTGTGCTTGCAGGGGTGTGCAGGATATTTCTTATTAGGAAGGGAAATGTCAAAACTGTTTCATCCTATTCATTAGCTGATTCTATCTTTGTATCTGTTAACCTGCCAAATCAATGGGTAATATAATATAAATATAATATAATAAAAAAATAAAAGCAATAAAATATAATTATATATTATTATTATTATTAAACATATATATATGTACTGTTAAATGACTTGTGCCCGCTAATGAGTCTGGTGTAAACTATGCTTATTCGTAATAAAATTTTGCCATGCAAAAGATCCATAAATATAACCAAATACTATTATAAAAGCTAAGGATAAATGAGTGGGATAGAAATAATCTAATTGTAGGTCATTCTTACACTTAAATACAGGAGTTCCCAAAGCACTGAATTGCTTGCATTACAATACTCAGGCTCCTCCAGTTCCGGCAGATATATTCCTCCTCCAATGGTAGACTCTGGATCCAGCAGAACATCAACTGCCTTGTTGAGCTACAATGATTAGCATCAGAATAGACATGTATGTAACAGTATTCAGCAAAATAAAGCACAAAATTTCAAAAAAGAAATTGCAAATAAATTAATAAAAAATGTGTAATTAACCATTTAAAGCAAAATGTAACAGAATATAAGTATTTCACTGCATAAGGACTTGCACTTTCAACACTTTGGTCACTTATACACGATTTCAGCAAAGCCACCATTCACAAATTTAAACTATTGTTGAAGGAAGTAAGAGATACAGTAAATAATGGTTCAGAGCAAAGATAAATTATAAGAGGAAAAGGAGATAAATTCCTCCCATAGCAGAAATGACAGAAAAAATGTCAAGAGAGGAGGGCATGAACTGGAGCACAATGAATAATAGTTCCTTTATCTTGGGAGTATATGGAATGAAAATAGGTTTTATTGCTGTCTATAATACAGTCCTGTTCATTAAAAACTTACCACCTCGGAGTCCTGTTCATAAAAAAAATACCGTCTCGGAGCCGAAAAATTTCTAAGTCCGAACCTGAGGGCAATGTGACAACACGGCCGAACCCCCCTCCCCCCCACGGGGGGGTGCAATAACCTCTCCAAGCAGAACGATAACCCTTCCTCCCCACAGTCGCGCGAGTAGAAAGGCCGACGGAAGGAAAATTTTGACCTGTGAAAAGGATTATTTCCGTAGGGTCCAGGCTTCCGTTTGCTTTATGAGTGGGCGAGAATGAAAGGGCAATGGCTTGGTTTGGTCACTCAAAGACCTCTCGCCGATGACAACTGCTACATGACAGCAAGCCCAACATATCCCCACCGCTCATTTCGTTTTTTTAAATACTTTTTTCTTGCACGAATTTATCAGCGTTAAAAATGATTGAAGTGTTTTAACTATACGACTGCGCTTCTTTGATTTAAAATTTTGTTTGCGTATGAACAAGGAACGGTATTCACTTCAAATATCTTCAGATTGAAGTAGCTCGATGCTGCGATGGTGGGTGGCGTAACATGGTGGAACTCCTTCATGATGCACAAAGGGTAAGAAAAAAGACTTTGCTGTTCCACAAAATAAAATATATTTGCGACCGGTTTCGATACGGCGTATCATCATCTGGCAATTTCACATATTTGTACATAGAATTTATACCCTTGAAGAAGTTATAGGGGCGGTAGAGTGGAGGTGGGGAAAGGGGTTTTTTTTTGCGAGGGTAGTGGGCAGAGGGTGGGAAGAGGGGAAGGTCGGTTTGGGAAGTACGTCGCTGATGGGTCACTGCACGGGGTAGCCGAGGGTTGGTGTGGGATGACGAAAAAAGGGGGGAGGGGGTGTTAAGGAGTGGTGAGTGGTATCCGTAATGGTTTCGCAGAAAAAACATGGAACGGTGGTGAATGGTGAGAATACAATTGCTCATTAACTAATGTGATGTTGGGTGAGGTTGGAGAGATGAGGCCTGGGGCCTCATCTCTCCAAACCTCAGCTGGGGGGGTGAGGATGAGGCCGACAATACCCTCTCCAAAACCCCTTCCCCCCCCCCTTTCCCCTGAATGTACCACTAAATTAATTATTATGTTAACAAACCTGGATTATTGTCTTTATAATCTTCAAGCAGGACAAAGCACCATTATGAAGGACCAGAAGGGACAAGGTGCCAAGACGCTTGGTAAATGCCAGCTGACGCTGTAGGGACACCTTTTTCCTTCTTTTTACTAACACATTATCTACAGATGAGATAACAATGGATAGGTCTTCATGGTTTTTACCTAAGGAAAAAAAATTTCTCATACAAACATAACCCAATTTTCTTCTAATAACACATCATGCTACACACAGACAGCAGATGAATTTGATAACAAGGACATGCAGAAAAACCAATAAGCTAGGATATGGTCTAGACTCCAATTCAACCGAACAAATTCTTAGTTAAAAATATTAATATCAGTATTTTAAACTAACAGGATTTATCTAGCAAGTGAGGGACATATTTCGCAGAGATTAAAAGAAAGTGAACCTTTTTCCCTTTAATTGTAATATCAATACATCTTGCATATAATGTACAGGTCCTTATTCAATATATGAATTCGATTTTATCCACACGTGGGCAAAAAAACTTGCAGGAAAGGAGATGAAATTCTAAAAATAATATGACTCACCTGCCGTAACATTCAGCAAATTTTTGTATAGGTGGGCGTAAAAATTTAGAGGGTCAATATTAATAGCAATTCCTGGACCAGAGAGAATGGAAAAAACAGTTTGTACACAATGTAGCTGCTCCCGGTGTCCTAATACCGTACCACTTTCATTGTTACCAGACACAAGTCCATCCAAAACGCTGACTAGATCATGAAAAAAGTCAATGTTGATGCAGTGAGCATATCTGAAAAGACAAAAAAAAGCATAAGAGAAATGGGACTGAATCTGAATATGTTTAAAAATTGCGTCAACAGCATAGAGGTCGTGCATAAACTAAGTTACCATTTTCGGTGATTTTCTTACCCCGCCCCAATTCATTGACAACTGTAGTATTTTTCCCAATTTCCCAATAAAAAAATTAATTTACTGTACACAGAGGATATGCATATACATATATGTAACATTGTCTCTACAAATGAAACTTTCAATTAAAAAATATTTTCTCCATTGTTGAGTGGGTTTATTTTTAGGGATAGGATGAAATAAGACAAAGTAGCCGAACTAGATATAATAGAACTATCTAATCTCAATTGGAACATGTAATATTCATTTTTAAATTATAAAAATCAACCATGAATCATAGCGCAAAGTGCTGTGCTCATCTACTTTGTTCTCACCCCTCCCCACATTTCTGACTGCTGACTTGAAAAGTGTAGTCATGAGGTCGCTATTTAACCTGCAAGAAGGTTAAAATGTAAGCAATGGTGAAGATGGTATGAAGACTTGCAACAATGTAGAGGCAATGGTTCAGTTACATTGAGTTAAAGTAGAAGCACACCCTTCTTCATGTTAAATTCTGTAGTATTGTCAAAACGATGTTGACGAGTAAGAAACATTAACAGGTGCATTGTAACAGCTACGTTACTTTGAGTGAACCCCCCCTCTCCCCCTCGTTACCCGCCGTAGGTTTTTAGGCAACCCCCTCCCCCCCTCAGATGGTAACATAGTTTATGCATGACCCCGTACATAATTTCTAAACATAATAGATTGAAGCCATTGCTGTCAGACAAACGGAGATATTGCCATTGGGAGCCAACACACAACACATGGATAAGTACTGAAAATCCTTCAAAGACATCTACATTCAGGACAATTTTAGGAAACAAGAATGTTTGAAGCAATTTTGATTAACAACATGCAAGTATATAATTGATACAATTATTCAAAATACTTTAAAATTGAGATTGAGATAAAATTATGTTCATATTTTCAAAATGCATAATGCCATTAAAAAAGGTATTCAGCCTTCTTAATTTAAAAATTAAATACATAATTCCAAGACGAACTCCATGCAAGATTAACATGTCCCTACCAAGTGGAACACTTACACATTTTATATCACACCACACATTTATTTAAGGAAAGATAAAATAAAACATTCTGATAGAAATGGACCAAGATTTCAATGCATTCTAATGTTACTTGACATTATGACATTTAGCATTCTTAAGCCTAAATGAGATATGCAGTTTAAGATATCACTTGACATAAAATATCTTACTTACTTTGCTAGACCTTCCAGGGTGAGACTAAGAACCTTGGAATGTGGAGCTGTTTTCAGAATTCTAAAATAAATAGTAAAGATTGCCTTAGTGGTTTCTGTTAGATATTTTATTTTAGATTGCTTGCTTTCTTCAGCTTTTGTCTCCAGAAGTTCTTTCTCCAGCTCTTCAAATTTTTTACTTTTCTGCAAAAAATTATGTAAAATAATTATTTGTAGCCCTTAAAAGTTACCAGGGCACATTTTTAACGGCAGATTTATAATTGAACCCCTTTGACATGTCAGAGACCATAACCCTTTTGCACCATTGAAGAATTTCACACAGGTACCAGAAATTTGCCTATTATGCAGAAACAAATTAAAGTAATAATTTACTCGTCACAAATGCATCGTTAATATTGTATCATGAACCTTATTAATATCACCAAGGAAAAACTCAAGTTTCACTTATTCATTTACAATAGCATAAACTTTAATAATTGAATACAATTGACTGAATCATACATTACATCCTCACTCTTAATGGCCATAATTTTTTTGCAGGCATCCCCACTAGGGTTAATTCGTAAAAGAACCCAGCATGAAATTTGGGGATCTGGGTTCAAAAACCAGTCCAGACAAATGCTTTTTTCACAGAATGGGTACCTAGCCAGTTTAAAAATGCAACGTAAAAGATTCACAAAAGGGCACATGAATTAATATAATATTTATTGAGATTCTCCGGGAACAAGTTTTTCAAAATCAGGTTTCAGTATCATTTAAGATTTAAGAGGAAATTAATGTTTCCTAGCCTGAATTATCGAGCGATTTCTCACGGTTGTGGGTAACAATATTTGAATGTTTTACATAGATACTGAAGGGATATATAATGTCATATAAAGAGAAAGATAATAGGGGGAAATAGCTGGAGGAGAGACTTCCTTGACTCATTAGTGGAAGGCTGGGATCAACTTTTTTGTGTGTAGCAATTTGAGGATTAGGGAGAGATTCAGTCTGATTGGAGGGAAGATTTGGGAAGAAGAAGTGATTCCTTCAAGAGGATCAATATGGCTATGCAGAAATGTATTAGGGTATTTTACATGGGTTAACATTTCAAACAAATCCAGAAAATTTAGTTAAACACCAAATGTGAATTTTTTTTAAAGATTGGTTAAAAAAATATTTATGCTCAAACATATAAGATGGACTCAAGTGTCAAACTGTAAAACTTTCTGCAGCAAAATGTCTCCCCCAAAAATCATTTTGAGCCAAGGCATTAGTTGAGTGTAGCAATGTGTCATGAAACCATTTCAACAAAAATGACTTTACTAAAAAGTCAAACATTACAGAAAGATTACTGCTGACTTTGATCAAGGAAAACTAGCTGATTTGGTCTTTGGGGCCTTAAGCCACCTCTTACTTATAGTCTGAAATAAATACCTTTCGTTCTCTTTTAGACAAGAACAATAACTTCTGCTTGTGCGTCATGAATTTCTTCTTTTTAATTTCATCTTCTTTCTCCTTGTCTAGATTCACTTCCTTCAAACGCAAGGATAGTAAAACCTCAAGCACTTCCTTGTGGACAGAATGGGCCTTGGCCTTCACCAATAAATTAATCTTCCGAACAATCTGGAAATAAAATTAAAGATTACTGCCTGATTAAATTTGAATCATATATACTAATATTTCATCAGATATGGGTACAATTATTGCTAGCATTGAATACATACCTCAAGTGTTATCTCTCCTTTTTTATCACTTCGAAAGACACTTTTCACAGCATCAGCACCAATACCCCTGATTGATGCTAATTTGTGGTTTAGGAAAGGCACAACAAGTTGCACAATATTCCTCCAAAAGTTAAAGTACGGGTGTGAAACCATTAAATCACAAAGACATTTGAAAGCTACTTCCGCTAACTTCACCTTTGCCTAGTTTTAAGTAAATGTAAGTGAATAGGTAAGATGATCATCAAAACACAATAATATTTCTAGTGTTCAAAGCAAAAAACATAAATGTTTTACCTTGTTTGGTTCTTGTTTCTGTCCTTTCTTCTTAACAATAACATTCAACATTTTTTCTAACTTTTGTAAATAGATTTTATAATTATTAAGGAGACTTTTTTCAAATCCTCGTAAAAGTAAGGTATCCTTTTTCACTGAAACGAAGAAATGAATAACCTCACTTATTGCACAATTTTTCCATACCACCAATTCATTTTACAGTTTAGCAATTAGCTGAGCAATATTTTAAAGAAATGATAAGGTGTGTACATTAGACATGTGGGGAAAGGGCAGGGGTTATCTATTAATGACATTAATAACAAAGACAACTCATCATTTTTCAATACTAAACTGCATCATTTTGGATACACATACATATTTTCATGTTTTTGGGCCAGTAATTGTGACATTCGAAGTTTATTATAATTCATAATGAATTGTGTCTCTCTCAATGAATGATAAAAGAAATAGCATGCTAAACCTTATTCTTTCAGATAAAGGATTGCAATTAAAGGATAATAACAGTTCATATAATAAACTAGATACAGATTTTTTTTAAGAATTTTTTACTTAAAATGGGTTTTGTGATTTGGTCAGCAATATGTACAGTGGCGGAAAAAATTAACACAAAGCTTGTAGGCGTCTGTAGAAGCGGCGAACACGGGACCTACTTGGAGTAGACCACCTTCCGAAAATTTGACAGCAACATATCTCATACAACCGGGAATTTTCAAACTTCATACGCTTCGTACCAGTGATATTAAATCATATGCATTGCAAGTTGACTACGCATAAAAGACCCAACTGCGAGTTCTTGTTTTGTTTATTTTATTTTTTTAATTATGTCTTCACCCACCTCTCACCAAGTAGCTGTCGTCTGTTGTCGGGGAATCTGTGAACGCAGCACTTAACGAAACAAAAGGAAACTTATTAAACGAAATTCATTGTGTCAAATGTTTTCCCAACTATTGGCATGTAATGTCTTATTAACATTCATTTTTACTCCACAACCGGGACAATTTGAGGGTTCACACATGCCTCCACTCCAGGGGGTGGTTCGTTGAAAACAATGTCACCCAGTTGCAGTGCATAGCCTAGATCTCAACCCCATTGAAAATATCTGGGCAAATATGATGAGAGAAATGCGGGAGGAAAATAGAAGGCCCCACAATGCACATGATATGTGGGAAATGGTGGAATAAGTGTGGGACAGGGTTCCCTTACAGTTATGTAAATATGTGGTTCAGTCAATGTGCCGAAGACTCCAACAAGTAGAAGAGAATGAAGGGGGATGGATCAATTATTGATCGATTAAAAATCCACCACCTTCTCTGTTTCCCAATATAATTCTCAATGATGAGTCAAAGTCATATGTGCACAAATTTCTTTGTCTGAGAGAATTTCAAATACAATTAAATTGTTCCACTGGCTCTATCCACGTTTGAATAGTTTCCTCAATTGCATCATAATCAAGAATAATGATGGATAAGAAATAATATCTCGACCATTGTCGCTGTGGAAATGAAATATGGAGCGTAAAATTGACATGTTGCCATTTTGCAGTAACCAATTCTGCTACATCGTTCCTTAAATAATAATTAATTAGATGGACGACTGAGCTCATCAGCCGACTAACACTGAATTTTACATTTAGATGATGGTTTCAAAAAATCTTTCTTAACTTTCCCGGAACAGACAATTAGAGTGATTATCACAAATTCAATCCTCTCACTCGTCAGAATATTAAAATTGTCAAATTCAAAAGGCTCGTTCATAATAATCTTTAAAATCGATGAACTAGGCACAAATGAGAAATAGAAATAGCCGTTGCTCTAGTTTCTTTAATATATAGCCATGCTTGGTGGAAGACTCTCAGTCCATATTAAAGGTTATGGTTGTTAGGAGTTATGCTGCTCAACAACCATAACCAGGAGGTTATGGTTGTTGAGGTATGGATGGTTATGGTAGTTAGTGGTTGAATTTTAATTAATAAAAGTAAGTGACATTCAAGGTATCATTTTACATCTTGCGGACTTTCTGCACCATTAAGCGAAAATTGAATGGCCACAAAAACTGATTTCATTAGATGGATCAATTAATGAGGCTTCACCGAGATTTGAATTCGCGATCTTCAGGTCGGAAGTCAGATGCTTTACCCACTACACCACTGGGACTGTGATGCAGGCTAGCGGTTTCTATGTTCATTATGTGTGCTGCGTTCACAGATTCCCCGACGACAGCTACTTGGTGAGAGGTGGGCGAAGACATAATTTGAAAGAAGAAAAAAAAACAAAACAAGAACTAGCAGTTGGGTCTTTTACGCGTAGTCAACTTGTGATGCATATGATTTAATATCACTGGTACGAAGTGTATGAAGTTTGAAAATTCCCGGTTGTATGAGATATGTTGCTGTCAAATTTTCGGAAGGTGGTCTACCCCAAGTAGTTCCCATGTTCGCCGCATCTACAGACGCCTATGAGCTTTGCGTTGATTTTTTCCGCCACTGTACATATTTCACTTGAAAATAAATATTCTGAATAAATGTGAATAAATAATGTTATACTTACACATAGTAGTCTCCTTTTCAAATTGTTTTATCTGATAAGATGGAAGAATATCTTTGAAAACTTCAAGAATGGACACACATGCTATCTTCTTTACTGTGATCTCAACTTCAGGATTTTTTTCATCCATCATTTCCAGTAGATATTTGAAGTTCTTTGTCTATTGAAACAAATATTATATTTTAGAACACAATGTTTATGAATCCCAGAAAATTTTTTATCATGCAACCAGAGCAGAGCTCGAACAACTACTTTTATGAAATTTCTATTAGATAAAATAGCAAGTTTTATACAACAAGAACAATTATTATTATGTACAAATTGAAGGGCAAGAGTAACAGGAAATTACAGGATGATAAAGTTGCAGGATATTGGCAAATAAAATTAAAGGATTTCGGTGTTTAAAACCACTGAAAGTGGTGAAATAAAATGGTAACTAAAGGCAAATTAATGATACATTGGTAATTAAAATTAACAGATTTTGGTGCTTAATAACAGAAGAATACATCGGTAAATTGTTACTATATCAGTAATTAATAAAAATATTGTCTGAAGTAGCATATGAAGTTCTGTTATTTCTAAAGACTATGCTAATTTTATACCAATTTCCAATGCCAATAAAATATAAATGAAATTCCATTTCACTATAGCAATATTTGGATTTTATTAAATTAAATTCACTTTGAAAAATACAATGATAAAATTATTTCCAGGTTTTCAGTTGTTAGGTTTGTGCGAAGGTCAGTAAGAATATTTACATAAGAAGAAAATGCCCTTTCACTGTCCACATTTGAGGGAGGAATCCAGAATGCTTTAACACTCTGCTCCACAAAACTTACGATGCCCTTCTTTCATGCTCAAAAGAGTCTTCAAAATATTAACCTCATACCCTCCTTTCTGAAACATAGATATTGCTGCCTGCAAGGCAAGATAACCTTCAAGAAAACTTTCCATAGGAACAATGCTGAGAAAGGGAACTTTCTTGACAATTGAGTGAGGGCTTGAGTTAACTGTGTTGCTAGTGACTGGCTCTTCTGCACAGGAAAAAACCCGGAGGAGGACAATAAACATGCAACAACATTTTCGATCAGTTGTTTCATCACATAGTATTGCCACTGATTTGTCTTTCACTGCTGCTTTTATCTCTTCCTTATTCGTGTCTGCAATCTGCGGAACATATACTTGCCTTAATGTCTTGGCACATGGAATATCTCCAGATTCTGGAATAAATGAGCAGATTTTGTCTTAAGCTAGTCATTTTATGAAATTGATTTGGAAACTGCCAGCATCCATACCTGGAACTTATTTATTTAGCCATCTTCTAAATCCTAGGTCCATTCATGAGAGCTTCAGCAAATTCCAAAATGAAGTGCTGCTTCTCTATCTGTACCTTCCTCCCAGTTTCTACCACCTTGGTTGAAGATATTTGCTTCAACAAACAACAATCTTTAAAGGACTTTTCTTTACTTCGCTTGTGGCTATTATTTTCTAAATGCTTCACACAGGAATCTTTTCTAGTTCAATCAATCCTCCGATTGCAATATTTACACATAATTATCTTATTTTTTTCATCAAATATGTAAAATCCTTATTTAAACTCCCATTCATGGGTGAATTTTGATAGGATCTTAGGCATAGTCTTTTGCTCTTTGACTAAGATGATATGGTGAACCTTTAGTGCCACCCAGAACTAGCTGAATAAATTTGGCACTCCCAAAGTTACATTTCAAGCGTCATGTATGAAAAAAATGCAACCTTGTCTTTACTTTTATCATATCAAACTGGGCTGCTAATCTAACCGGGGACGAATGTGTGCATTCCGCTGGCTTTTTGTGTTGCATTGAATACGACCACTAACGAAGTTACCAGCAACACCAGTGTTTGGATGGATGGATGAAATAAATCTTTTCAAAAGATAATCTTACGTCAATGGGTGCGGCCCAGAAGATCCTGCCAAGCCACCCGTGACCGGTGCGGTCGCTGGAGTATATGTAACTAAATGTTACCACGTCCTCGACTAGCCAGTCGCCATCTGGGCAGCATACTTTTCGGAAACTATGTTTCTTCATTCTCCTTGACAGATTAATCCCGATTTTCCATTGCCGGCCTGCTATTGCTATTAAAATCTATTTTATATAATTTTGAGGATACTGGGACTAGCCACGGTAGTTAGCTTTACGGAGTCACCCGCAAGAGCACATAAGTACAATATTCCACAGAGGAAAAATCATTCACCTTGACCGGGATTTTAACCTGGATCCCTTGATTTCGCGCTGAGTGCTTTAACCAGATAAGCTACCAAGGCGTCCTTCTCCCCTGTGGATTATTTGGTGGCTTTATAGGAGCATGGTGGTCAGAACTGCTAGACATATGATGCCATTAGCAGTCCCTCTGAGGAATATCGCACTTATGTGCACTTGCGGGTGACTCCGTAAAGGTAACTACGGTGGCCAGTCCCGGTATCCTCAAAATTAGTCAAAAGAGCGAACACCTCCTTGTGTTCCATGTATGGCTTTATCCTCGCGGACTGTGGCGCTTAGCGTGCGATTTGGACACACAGTCTGGCTTTCTTTTGTCAAAGTATGAGAAATTTTCAAGTGGAATATTTTAATGCATTACTCTAAATGTTATAATTTAAGTAAAATATTCCAAAAATGAGTTTTACATACTCAATTTATTATTAAACATGAAGGAAATTTGAACTTGGCTTAAAAGAACATGTTGGGTATTTACCCATATGAAAAATTATCTCAAACATAGGTGAATTATCTAGAAAATTACGGTAGTTTTCAAGGGACACGGTAAATTACGAAAAATACCACGGTAATTTACGAAAATTACCGAGGTAATTTTCAGAGTGGCCCAATGCTAGACAAGATGCATGCGTTTAAAATTTTTAAAATAAAGCCTCCCAGGAACCTGTACCATATCCTAGGAAGAATGGCAGGTACTTCTTGGGAAATCTTAAAATAATAATAATAATGACTACTTTATTCGGAGTTACAAATTAACTCATAAATATAACACAGCACACTCATCCATGCCCTGGGAGGTGAAAAATCCTCCACAGGCAGGACTCGAACCCACAACTTTCGGGTTAGCAGGCGAGGACGTTACCCTGTCACTACTGAGGCCGGCAATGGCAAAAATCTTTTGAAAAGTACACTGATAAGTAGCTGATGATTTGTTTTAATTGGAAAGTTGAGATGTTTTTCTTAAAAATGATGTCAAATTCATTAAATTTTATGCGAAGTGAAATCTCGCTCAAATATCTGCTTACTAGTGGAATACCAGTACTTAGGTTTTTTTTTACGGATAAATAGAGTTGTCTTCAGGCAGATGTGGTGGAATTGATTCAATTTCCTATATTGTTATTCCTTTGATTATTCCTCTTATTGACTGAGTCTAAATCTTCTTATATATAAAAAAGAATGTTTGTCTGTTCGTGTTTTATGCACTCCAATACCATTCATTCGATTGCGATGAAACTTTGGTGAATTATTGTGCACGTGCCCATAGAGGTTTCTGAATCATTTTTTCTCGAAATTCATCAATTTTTCTTCCATTTCAACAATACAAAATTTCCTTGGTAACCAGGCGTGAATATCCATTTAATAGCGATTTCATGAATGGTTATTCACTCCTGCAGCATTTTAAGGCAAGGTTCAGTGACCAATTTGATAGTTGTAGCCAAACAAATACAGTTCCCTGTTTGCCTTACCTTCTCAATGACCATCAACAAGGCAAAGGTCAATCGTTTCAAGTGTGTGGATTACATTTGGAAAACCCATGCTTTTCATGTGGTCAATTATATGTTGCATGCTCACACTTGAGACAAACCAGTAATACCACATTCAACACCAGCTGATGAACTCAACACTTGCCTCAAAGCGTCACATCTGTGGAGACGTGCAGAAACTCACGTTAACAACCAATATGCGCGTAAATCTGCAGCGCAATGTGTCAACCCTATTTTCAAAACAGCTATTGGACATTGGTAATAGAAAATTACCTGTTGATGCCGACACAAAATATATTTCAATTCTATTGAACTTTTGTGTCATTGTTCCATCGATTGAACAATTGATTCAGTCATTTTTTCCACAAATTGTCACCGATTACAAAAATCCCCAATGGATTTGCGAACATGCTATTTTGGCAGAAAAAACACCGACGTCAATGCAATCAACTACGCCATCCACGAACAAATTTCGGACGAGTCTGTCACCTACAAATCGATTGACAGCGTCAAGAATGCGGATGAGAATTTTAATTATCCAATTGAGTTTTTAAATTCGTTGGATCTTTCTGGTGTATCATCGCACAAATTGTCACTCAATCTCGGCACACCAATAATTCTTTTGCCTAACATCAATGCACCACGATTGTGCAATGGAACCAGTCTCACTGACAAACAACTGATGCCAAACGTCATCTAAGCGACAATTCTGAATGACAAGTCAAAAAGTGAAGATGCGCTTATTCCACGTATTCCCATCATTCCCACGGACATGCCATTTGATTTCAAACGACTACAGTTTCCTGTTTGCTTTGCATTCTCAATGACAACCAACAAGGCACAAGGTCAATCGCTTCAAGTGTGTGGATTAAATCTGGAAAATCCATGCTTTTCACATGGTCAATTATATGTTTCATGCTCATGAGTGGGACAGCCGAAAAATTTATTTATTTTTGCAGAGGGCGGTAGAACCAAAAATATTGTACATCTGAAAGCACTCAAATAAAATTTTCAACTCTATTTTAATACACACAAGATAAGTTTCTTTCATTAATTTTGAACGTGCAAATGTGTGCCTACTTAGAAAGAAAAATAGGCATTGCAACCCATGCCGGGCACAGCTACATAGTAAACTTATAAATCACAAGGGGGCATTGTAAATCAGTATTTTTATTAATAATTTACCAATATTATTTTGGATGCAAGTAAGTACCCTTTTACTAATTATTTAATGATTATTTTATAATTTTTTCGAGTATAATTCATACCATGAAATCACACGAAATCAGAATCTTGAAATGAATGGCATCAAGAGAAATATGTATAAAATAGATAAAAAGGTAGTTGAAAAATTAGAATTAGTTGACACACAGTGAGTTTTGGATTTCCTGTAAGAATACTTAATGTTTTTAAGTTTATCCTACGAAAAATCTCTCATTCCAGTTAATTTCAACCTTCATATCATTGAAAATTTTTATGTTTACCTTCTCCTGTGGATTTTCTAGTAATCCACTGCAAAGAACTCCAATGAGGAACTTTCGCTTCTGAAGGGCCTCTTGCCTTCTGGCAAACAATTCTACAGTACTCAACGAACTGATGTCTTCTTCTTCATCATCCAAGTCAACATCCATGACATCACTGTCATTATCAGAACTCCCTTCACCATCTCCTTCATCCTCACCAGCTGCTCTTGCTGCGTCCTCATCACCATCAATCTTTGATTCCTCTTTCACTACGGAAAAGATGGAAAAAAGACAAAGGTAAATCTCATGCATAACAGTGGCATAATAATTATTCATGCATATAAATCAGAGGTAGCTTCACTACTTCAAGGTTTAATGTTTCATATTAAATTTCACTAGTTACAAAATGCTGAGCTTATTACTTTAAGACAGAATGAATGTGAATAAAGAATAATTGAGACATATAGTGTATACATGCATGCTGCTGCTATAGCATCTCCGATCCTGCTAGAGATGACATGTGGTCACATAGCTCCAACATTAAAATATACCAGAGACTGGACAAAACACTATTACCCAGAACACACCCATTTGAGTACCAATGGCTTTGATAGGGTCGGAAACATAGTCATTGCAGAGAAGCAGTGTACTGAAGAAATGGAGATAATTGACATATGGGTTTGGAGAAGAATGGAAAGGGTAAGCAGGGTGGTGAAGAAGACAAACAAGGAGTTGTTGGACGTGGCAGGAGAGGATAGAAAGTTGGAGGCGAATATTTGGAGAAGCCAGAAATGGTGAATCGAGGACATGTCAAGAGACAATGGCAAGTTGAAAAGGGCGACAGAGGGGAGAATGCTGGGAAAACATGGAAGACAAAGGAAGAGGATAGCAATTTTAGATGATATAAGGAGAGGCAGGGGGTTTGCAGGATTCAAGACAGACCTGATGGTGAGCACTTCCTATGAAGGAAAGTGAGAAGATGTCCCAGAAATTTGGATGTTAGGATAAGAATTTTCCTGAGACCTACCAATCAGCTGCTAGATAACAAAAAAAATATATCAAAAAGTTCTCCATGCACAAGTGTTATGAAAATCAAATCTGATTTCTATAAGCCTTCAAAACTTCCACACGTCTACATTCTAGTACATGTAGCTGCAAATTCATACTTCTATCCTCAGAATCTTGGTGTTTGAGCTTAAGTCCCCCTGATGTGACCAAGCTATGGTATGTGTGTTCATGTTATAACTACAAGAATTATGTACCACATATGGGATGTTATGACAGCATCACATTAGCAAAATTACATTGAAGTGAGAAATTTCAGCGAGTCATGTAAAGTACCGTAAGATGAAATGAGCGAAAATAAATGACATTCCAGAAGTTTAAGAACGAGGCATATTAATTAGACGAATAAGAACGAAGGGGAATCGTAATTACCTTCCTGTTTCATTTCTCTTCTGATGAGCCCAAACTTAGTTTTTATAGGCAATAATGGTTTCATTGCACCTCCAGTTTCTTTTTGCGGTAAAACATCATCTTCGTACTCATCTTCGATTGTCTTAGGACCGTCAGCAGCCTTAGATGAAGGTTTAGGTTTCCGCTTCCTGATAAGTAAATTAGGACGTTAAAAATAAGTGGACTGTGTGATGGTCATTATGTCAAGCCAAGTCCCTGTTAATAGTGAGCCGAAGGGCCCAATTCCGCACTTAAAAATGAAACTCACTCGTTAATCCTTATTTTGTTCAACAGTGAGTAACTTCTGTTGACGACCGCCGACTTGAGAAAGTCAAGATCATCCTTTTCGACCATCTCAAGCAGTCCGGCACCATCATCACTTCCTTCTGCCTCATCTTCGTAATGTGTTTCGATAGAATGACGAGATATGGGTTTACTGAAACTCTTCCTCTTGTGAATTCCTGGTTTTACTTTCCCTTGTTTCACTAACTTATTTCTTACTTGATTGTTCCTCTTCACCTTGCTAATCCGTCCTCCAGATTTCTTGCGTTTCTATGAAAATCAATGAAAGATTATGATACACAATAGAAGATTAAAATCACACTGACTGTGAGAAATTCTACAAAATATGTGACTGACCTGAGCCATAATAAATGGCTATAAGGTGTTTATTTACGCTTAGAAAGTAAACGTCTTTAATCCACGCGGAATAACAACAGGAACACATGGGGAAAAACAAAAGCGCTACGAAATTACTTGTGCGATTCAATTATTTCTGCGGTGCGCGTATTTTGAAAGCCATTAAATCATACGAAATTTCAAGAGTAAGGGAAACATTCAATAAATCGTACAAACAACTGCGCCTACAGATTGAAAATTTGATCTTATCCAAACTTATCAAGGGTATAATTAAATTAATAGTGCGATTAAATAGTAGAGCGATTTGAATCGTATATTTCAAAGAATGATGAAGTTAGCAGTCCAACGAATTCAATGTAAATATATCTGAAGTGTCCGTAATCTCAGGAGTTAAAGAATCTATACAAAATGCATATTTGCTCAGTATGGATTATAATCTAATAAAGCTCAGTGTGGATATTCTTAACATGCCTTTTTTCTTCCATATGTATGTTTTACTCTAACTCGGTCAAACTTTTGTTTTGAAATTCTTATTTCCATCACATTGCAAATGCCCTCATCAGAGCAATGAACTCTCCTTTCCTCCTCCAACAGTTGTTCCGTTTTACTGTGATACATTATCAACCTAAGCAAGACAATTCCAGGAGATTGCAATTGTACTATTTTTGCCTTTTGGAGAAATTATGTGTCGAAAAGTTTGCTCTATTTTGTTATTGAGCTGTTCGGAAATGATATAAGTACTTATGAAATAAGTAGGTATACATAATCTCCACATTTTAGCCAATGAGGCGCCGCGGAAGTTTTTTTCTATTTTTACGGATGCAAAAAAATCTCATTTCGCCATGAAAAACTCATTTGACTTGATTTTTTCATGGCGAATTACATCGTCTTCGGTGTGTAACTTCGCACCCGTGCGCGTGACTTCGTACCACATCATCTGTGTAAATGCAATGATTGGAAATTTCTTTAACTGGTGGTTTACTCTAGTAAATGAATGCCTAAAGGGACGGCTGTGGGTCATTTGACCCCTTTCAGCATTCGTTGGCATTGCTGAATTTTCGTGACCTTTCCTTCTCCCTAAGACCAAATATTACCGACTTGTATTACTTCACGCGAATCATAGTACATATATCGGACGCTTAGTGACCTTTTCTTATCCTATATTTCATGTCGATAGATGCATAATCGTGCTTCTCATAATTGAGCTTTGCAACAGTTACTAAAAAATATCAGAGACGAATATTTGCATACTTCTACGTTAGATGCCGAAAAATTAATTATTGTAGAAAATGGGAAAATACTACGTATGTAGAAAATTTATTTATATGGTTGCAAGTTCAAGAGTAATATGCGACAAGCATGCGACGATACATGTTCCTTAACGTCTAAATCTACATCCTAGTAGTTCATACTCTATAGAGTAGAAAGAAACTTGCAAGCGGTTGAATTGTACTCTTTTTGACATTCACTAAGAAAAAGGGTATGGCGCGAAGGAAACATTGCAAAGAATTGCTTCAGCGAAAACAGCAAATACAAGGAAGGGAGGAAGAAAGGAAGCATTTTTTTTAGGAAAACTGAAGATGGCATTTTAGGTTGAGATAGAAGATAATAATAAGCGATGGGATGTTGAAAGCCGTGATGGAAGGAAATTGGATATGGCCATTAATAAAAATAGTACCTTGGGGCCGGAGAAGTCCATGCTGTCAAATAATTAATGCTAGTACGCTCCAATTATAGGTCGACAAGTTGGGATCAAGTTCCAATATAATCGAACGTCATCGAGCTTTATGTGGTAATTTTGTGACTAGAATGTAATGTTTATAACGCAATGATTTGCAAAAAACATACAACAGAATTACGTCTTCGCTTAAAACTAGAGCCTAATTAACGAATATGAAAACATTCCAGCATGAAATATGTGAAAAAATAGTCTGTTACGCCCCAAAAAGGTAACTTACTGTAAGTGACCATGAATTTTCTAACCTTCCGTGGACACTGACAATGATGCAAACTCATAAGGTATTTCCGCGAGGAACTATTAATAGATTTGATCTCATAAAAGTTTTTGTGAGTGACAGACAAGAGACAGCGACGAATACCAGTGAGAAAGGATAAAACAGAACAGCGGAAGGTTTTTGACACGAATGGATCTTTAAAATCAGTCAGGCAATGGCCTAACGCGACGTAAATGGCGTTGAAACGTTAGCAGGGTCGTAGGTTCCGACTCAAAGCTTCATGACTAATGACTTGAATTGAATTGAAATAATCGTGGTCTCGCTCAATCGGGTATTGTGGTAACGAAACTTAATCGAGGGAAAGGAAGGCTAGTGTGGAAGATATCGAAGTGGAGGAAAGTGGACAGCTCATGGTAGGTGTAGCCTCTGAGATTAAAATTCTGTATTAGGAATATCCTAACACAGAACTTTAACTGAGGTGGCAACCCTAACAACTATAACTAGCTCGATTTAACTTGAGAGAGCGGGAAAGTGCCAACAGCGCATTTCACGACAATATTTGCGATTCAAACAAAACTGATTAAAAATACGCTGACATTGTTCATAACGTATCGGAGAAGCCAATCCAAACAACAACCATGGAGAACTAGGCGAGGAAAGTTTTGATTAGGTACATCCAGGGGCGGATTAAGGTCGTTGTTTTGGGGGGGGCGGTTCACTACTTCCCGCGGTGCCTGGGGGTATGCAATACATCTCAACAAAATAGAGGTCCGGGTGGACTTCCCTCGGAAAATTAAAAGAAATGTAGTGCTTGGAACGTAGTTTTGGTGTGCTAATATTATATACAAGAGATGTGATAAATTATTGAGTAAATCTATCTGATCAAATTTGAAAAACGTAAAAAAACGATGTACAGAATGCCATTCTTGTGAAGAAGTGAAGTGTCTTCCGAGTTTTACACCGTGTTTCCTCGGACGACAGTTTCGGCGGCGTTTCAGTCGGCTTCTTCAGGTCGGTGGAGTGAAGGTGCAGCCATTTGTCGTATTATACATCTCCCCCTTTGGAGTCAGGTCTAACGCTTGAGATATATAAGACGACAAATAGCTGCACCTTCATTTCACCGACCAGAAGAAGCCGACTACAACGCCGACGAAACTGTTGTCCAAGGAAACATAGACCAACGCGATGCAAAAGGCGGAAGACCTTCATCTTCCTATACATCAACCCGCGGCAGCCTACACAAGGATTTCGAACTCCTTGAAATAAATCTTCTTTAATGCCGTACATAATTAAAATTAGTTGGAATGAAATAAAAATATAAGTACATATTCAGAAAATACTATTTTCCTTTAATATTTTTATAATTTTTTATAATACCTAGCAACGAAAACGCAGTAATGCTCGGAAGGTGCCGTCATTCGTCAAGGGTTCTTCCAATGATAATAAACCGTCGCGTCGTCCCGATGACCTCTGAATGGTATGTTCTGACGGCCAAGAAAAATCACATTTTTTAGTATCAGCTTCAGATTTTCTCCATTTTCCTTGATTTTCTCTCTTCTGTAGCCGTCCAGTTGGCTTGTGTTTTGATTTTCAGGTTTTTTGTATTTTCCAGAAAATTCAGGGCCAACTGGGCACTGCATTTTTGTGATAGACTGTGTGTTGGTGGTTTTCCAGATCATCTAGTTTCCCTAGCAGTTTTGAAAACTTTAACGGCTCTGTAATGAGGGATTTTAACTGCAAATTTGTACCGCAAGCTGCCGTTGATTGGGAAAAAAGGGCAATACCTACAAAAAAAGTCCATTCATTGAGGGAGAAACCACAAGCCAAGGGTACTTTTCATGATGTTCTATCCTCACGTAACGACGCTCTTCCGCGGTTCCCTTCCTATGAGTTGAAAAGGGATACTTGTAGTCGCTTGTGAATGTCCAAGGGCCTTCCAAAAGTTCTGCTTTTTTCCTATCATCAGGTCTTTCCTTTCCTGGTACAATGAAGAGACCTATGTCACAGTTGAATTTTTTTTAGCCAAAGGAAGTGAATAAATTGAAGCTTCAATCGATTTTTCGTGGCTACGTGGATGGGATTGTAAAATGACCATTGACTCAGCTTGAGTCTTATTGTCAGTTGTGCAGCATGAAGGCATGATGTTAACAAATTATGCATTTCCTCCTGCTGCTTCTGGCGTCTTTTGCTTTTGGACGCGAGAGAAAAAGCTTCGAAGGTCCGCAGAGGCACTATTAGTTTTCCGCTTTGTACCAGGCCTACTAGAAGAAGACGCCTGTAAGCAAAAGTAAACCTTAACTATTCCTTCTGCGACTAGTTGCAAAAAACATTATAAGCATCTTTTTCTCACCCTGTAGCGTAATACTTGAAAATTATTTTGCTTAGAGAGTCCTCAATTTTACTGCTATCAAAAGGAGAGGTGACAAAACTACGGTGGGTGGACCTCTGACAGCATTTCTATGATAACACAAAGAAGATGAAAGTCCAATAGGTGGGTGTTCAATTCCTTGATCAAAAAGCAGATAAATAGCAATGGAGGCTAATGTGGGCCCGAGCTTGAAGCCGGCCGTCCGACCCTAATGGCGAGCGCGAGAAAGCGCAAATAAGTTATGTCTTTGTAATTAACCGACTGAAATTACCATCTCTGGCAGAAAGGTTGATCTGCACGCCAGGTATATCACAGAATAAAGGAAAAAGGACGCAGGGTCCTAAATATGTGATGAACTCTTGAACTTGTTACTCACTACAACTGAAACAATACACTCGCTAGAGCCGGTC
Organism: Pyrrhosoma nymphula; assembly: GCA_963573305.1. NCBI lineage: Eukaryota > Metazoa > Arthropoda > Insecta > Odonata > Coenagrionidae > Pyrrhosoma > Pyrrhosoma nymphula. The sequence goes on along the minus strand of OY754330.1, from coordinate 110,799,760 downwards.
AACTGACATGTCGCGACGAGCACGAGAGCAGAGGGTGTCGCATAATAATAGGCAATGCTGTAGGAGGGCGTGGAGACTGTATTCCCCTCTCGCAGAGGCACTACGGCTCAACTGCCCAAACTCGCGGCACTGTTCTCTGCATACATATTAAAAAGGTGTATATAGGTCTGCATACATAGTATAATAGCTTATAACTATTCCGTTACGGCACCAAAGCTTTCACAACACTGTTCATCAAAAGGCCTACTAAAGTACAATTGCGAACAACGAGGATACTGTGTCTGTTCAGACAAGTGGCGTTTAGATATTTTCCAATTATCTTTCAACATTGTGTATTGAGCTGGTGAAATAAAAACTTGCATCGGAGAACCACCTTGATGATTACCATTTTTCTATTTTCCCGGGAATTACGGGGGGGGGGGGCGGCCGCCCCCCCGCCCCCCCCTTAATCCGCCCCTGGGTACATCTGTTAATTATAATGCCATTGTTTAGTTTAAAAACTGTTAAAATGTTCCCGCGTGTCCAAATACACTTTTCTTTGGCTAGTGAAATGCCACTTCATTGCGTTTTCACGAGAGGTGCTATTTGACGTATTTTCTTAACATTCAATTACTTAAAATTTTCAATGCTCCAGAGCGTAAATTAATGTGATTTATAATTAATCTCTCCAAGCAGAAAGAAAACACCAGCCCATTCGAAAAACACCAAAAATCTTAGATTTAATTTGATGCGATAAAGTGCGCCGTGATATTAAGATAAATGCGATTCATTATTAAATCTATGTGTGAATAATATTTCTCGGAAGTCACAATCTCACACGTCACAAGGGAGGTCACTATTTGAGATAAACTCTTTCCGCGACTCAGTAAAGGCTACGTGGGACGAGAGCATTGCGTCGGACACATGAATCTAGATGAACTCGTGAGACGAGAATCCCCTCATTCCCCCAAAGACTCCTAAATTCCAGTTTTTGCCACCCTTCTCGTTTCACGAAGGAGAAAAAATGAATTTAAAAAAGAACTATTAGAAATTTCTTGATAAATGAATTCACTTGGAATAGCCCTCCTCAAGGAGGTAGCCCTTCCCTTGGACTACAACCCTGTCGCGGTTGAAGGGCTTGCGCGTCCCAATGACCGCTAGAGCTGGACTGGCAGGAACAATTACAATGGCTCCTGGTACGGCCACCCTTGCCAAATAGGTCGTAGGGTAGGATTCAGACGAAAGGTAGTTCACGTGATGGTGTCTCGTTAAAAATTCCGTTGGGAAGCGGGGAAGGGAAGCCGTCCCAAATATCAACTACACAGAATATAAAAGTCATTCATATATAATTGAATCCTGGCAACTGCTGGACGCCACCCACTAGGGCGGGTGTCGTTCCCGGCAGCGGGGGAGGCAAGGCCTCCGCGGTCGTTATAATACAAAATCCTGGGACAACAATGTTCTCAAAGTATACAAGGAATAGGAGAGAGAGAGAGAGATAGAGAGAGGAAAAAGAAAAAGAGGAGGAAAGCAACGGTAACAATAGGAACTGGGAACTTTAGGACAATGATGAGAGGTGGGAAGCAAAAGAATATTGAGCGGGAAATCGAGAAAGGGAAAATAGAGAATATCAAACAGGATATGGAGAAAGGGAAAATAGATGCTTTGGGGCTGTGCGAGGTAAGATCGAGGGATAGCAGGGACTATTGGAGTGATTGTTTTAGGGTATTCTACTGTGGGGGAGACGAGAGCCAAAGTGAAGTAACTATACCTAATACTGAATGCAAAATTGGAGAATAGAGGAGTTAATATTGAATAGGTGAGTGACAGGATATCATTGGGTGAAATAAAGGAAAGGAGGTGGACAAGCCACTAGAAGAGTTAATTAGATAAGTCTCGGGTAAGAAAAACGTGATAATGATGGGCGACTGGAACTAACATAAGTGGTGGGGGAAGGGAGGGATGGATTGTAAGTAGGAAGATACGGGCTCGGAATAAGAAATGACCGCGGTGAGAAGAAAGTTGAATTTTGTAGGATAAATAATATTTTCCTTCCCCCTCCCAGCTAACGCAACATCCTCCCTTCTATCACAGCCTTAAGTAACCCTCGCCCCCCGCTACCTCTCCCTATCACTTACTTTACCTCCTCTAAATCTCATTTAGAAGTTTTCTTTCCTCACCAACCATACTAAACACTTCGTCGTTTGTCCTTCTTTCTGTCCACCGTACCTTCTTCATCCTCCTACGCACCCATATCTCGAACGCCTGCAGCTTGTGCTCCTCTTCTTTTATCACGAGTCCAATTTCTTCTCCATGCAACGATACACTCCATTTAAATATTTTCAGCTTTCCCCTTGCCTTTCTTACCGTCTCCTCGGCATAAATGTTACAAAATCAAAGGCGACAACAGGCACCCTTGCACCCCGTGCCTTACCCCGTGACTGCCCACTCTGATTCGCCGTCAGCCACCCTCACCTGTGCCCTATGGGCCATATATAAGTGTTGGATGAGTCTCCAATCTCCCAAATCTATTCCTATTTTCCCGAGTATCTGCATTAGTTAATGTCAATTTACTCTGTCATACGCCTTTTAGAAATCAACAAAGCAAGCAAAAGAATCATGATTATATTCCGTTTCTTTCTATAATTGTTCTCATAACCGCAATCGCAACCCGAGTAGAAATCCCCTTCCAGAACATAGACTGGTCATCGCGCAAGTTGTGATTTTTCCAACTCTCCAAACTTTTATTAATTATTCTAATTAAAGTATTTGCCGCGTGTGAAATCATACAAATTGGTCTATAGTCCCGGTATTCCGACGCTATCTTAGTATTCGGGATAGGCGTCAACACTGTTCAGTCCTCAGTCCATACTCCTTCTTTGAAGATTCGACGAATAAGGTCGAATAAAAGGTCGCCTTCCCTCACTACCTAAATTCTTCAGGAACTTAAGGGATATTATCTACTTTCACAGCTTTTCTACCCTTCATCCCTCGTAATGCCTTATATATTTCACTCTCGAGTATCTCTGAGCCAAGGTTATCCTTATCTATTGCTCTCTCATTCTCCATATCTAGGTTAACAGGTCTATTATGGCTGTCATATAACTCCTCCACGTCTTCTCTTCATCCATCCTAGATATCTTCCTGTTCGATTAATATCTTCCCTGGTTTGTCATTAACCTTTTGTGTCTGTTTCGCTTATCTCCCTCTCTTATCGCCCGATAGCATTTTCACTTTAGCGTATAGCGCACCCACTTCGCCAACTTTCGGTATATTTTCCATTTCCGCGCATTGTCCTTTTAGCCAGTTTTCCTTCGCACGGTTGGTTACCCGCTGAAGTTTATTATTTTATTACGCTTGCCTAGTCAATAGTTGAAGTTTTTACAAATCCTTATCTCCTCTACTTTTGTGATGATTTCTCCTGTGACCCATTGATTTTTTATCCTTTTGGTTTCCATTATTCCTATTGTTTTCTCTGCCGCTCTTGCTATGCCTGACTTTATATTCTCCATTGTTTTCACGATTGTTCCCATTTGCTTAGCTTCACCTGCGTTCTTTTCCACTAGCTCCTGGTATTCCCTCCTTTTCAACCGTTTCAATGCTTCCTCGTCCCACATCTCCAACCTCCTACTTTAACAAAGCCTTTTGAATCTAACATCACGTGTCATCATAACAAAATTATTATAACAAATTTATCTGAGTCTGCATCCGCCCCAGAAAAGATGCGCGAGTTTTCGAGTGTTCCTCAAACTCTGTCTGACCATGATGTAATCAATTTGATATTTCCTGGTATTACCCGGCATGTATTTACACCTGGGGTGATGTTTACACCAAGTGTTTGTAACTACTAATCTATTTCTCCTACAAAACTCAAGAACATTCTCCGTGCGGTCATTTCTCGTTCCTAGCCCATAGCCTCCCACTTTATGGCCATCCCTCCCTTCCCCCACTACTGCATTCCAGTCGCCCATTACAATCAGGTTTTTCGTGCCCTCGACTTCTCTAATTAATTCTTCTAATTGCTAGTAAACCCCATCCACCTCTTCTTCCCTAAGGTTGCTTAAAGGCATGTACACCTGAACCAATCATAAATCTGACGGGTGTGCTTTAGGGTGTTGCTTATTTTTTCTCAGATTTTCGATTTCTACCTCTTAAAATATGCTATGAGGTGCAGAATGGATATCCTAAAAATTTCAGCCCAATTGTTTAACATTTAGAGGTTGCTCAAAGAGCATAAATGCAATAACATTAAATTTACCCGATTTGAGGAAATAACATCAGTATAAGGGGAACGTACAATTTCACAAGTCTTCAGAAACGAAATTCGCTCCATTTTTACGTCCGATCAACAGTTTTCCAGGAATAAAATACTTTTCCGCGAGCTACAGCCGCGCGTCACACCCCTAACGGCGAGCATTGCTCGCAGGCCTATGCCTGCCTGGCTCGCAGTATGTAAAACCTCCCACAGGAAATTTCTTCTGTAGAAGGATTGACTTAGGCGTGGCTATGATGGTGATCTATTCAAGTGGGAAAATCTATTAGCTTGTGAGGTTTAGAGGTCGAGTTAAGAGTATTACCTACGGTACAAGCTTTGGAGTTTTTCGTAAGGGGCATCATCAAGAACTTTGACAGCTTATGAATGTTCAAATGTGTTCCGCGCTTTGGTTCCAGATGCACCCAACAAGGATCACGAAAGCTAGAATCATCATCCCCGTCAAAAGTCACCTTTTGCGTAGCCGACGAAAAGGAATTTAAACTGTGCTTGTTTACGTGATAGTCTCCAGTTGGACCCTTCGCCGCAACTTCCTCCCCCCTCTACCTCTTGACAACATTTACAGGACGCGATTTCGTACCCAAACCCGGCGCCCAGGGGGAGATTTCCGAGGCGGGCAGTTTGCGGTCAGTAAACGCATGTCGCCCAACAGAGTTGCCAAGTTGCCTTAGCAAGAAGATGAATCTAGTGGATTGCATCGGAAGATGAAATATTTTTTTATTAAGCAACTGTACAATAAGGGCGAACAAAGATTAAAGATATTTGCAGAAAACCGAGCAGTGAAACCATTTCAAAAATTTTCGAGCAATTTAACGCGAGAGAATTCCACAAGCAGATGGTTTTTCTGTTTTGTTTCTCGCCCCGCCACCTCTTGCGGAAGAATTGAATTATTATGTTCATAGATGGCATTCTATAACAAGACGACTCTATCAAAACCTTGCAACACAAGCCGTGTAGTAAAGAATTTTATTTTATTTATCAGGATAGTCTATTGCATACAGTAGGTTTAAATGGAAGAGGGCAAAAATATCAATGGCTTAATCAGGCGATTGCCCCAATCTCCTCAAACAACGTCTTTCTTCATCTCAACATCGTCCGACCTCACCTCCTTCCACCCATAAAACCAATTCTTTTTCTTTTCCTACCCCGCTTACCCAACACCCTCCCCTCTATCACGGCCTTCAGCATCCCTTCGTCTTCCTCACTACCTGTTCGAAACATCTACTCTGCCTCCTCCTGAGCTTTCTCTCCTCACCAACTATACCAAGCACTTACTTGTTTGTCTTCCTTTTCGTCCACCACACTTTCTCTATTCTCCTCCACTCCCACATCTCAAACGATTGTAGCCTATTTTTATCCTCTATCCTCAGAATCCACTGGTGTGATCACGGTTCCGTCTTACACGAAGTGATTATCATTATCCAAAACGCAAATCCGTCTATGATGGCAATGCTCATAGTTACCGTCGAAATAACGCACTCTACCAAACTAAATTAGTGATTTAAAACGCCTGACAAAATTTGAAAAATTACAATCACGTTTCCCCTCTCATGAGGGCAATTAAAAATCACAATAAAGCGAGCGCACGCTTTATGGAGAACAGTGATCCGCGCACTTGGTTTCTGCACCACACTGTGTTACACTGCATACTCGTCACCAGCCTCTTCTTTACATCCTTATCCTAGGCCCCCGTCATCAGCAACCTCCCATTACTGAACGCCTTATATGTTAGCGCAAATTGTTTATCGTATATTTGCTACTATGTTCGAATTGCTCTTCTGGTTCCAGTTTGTTTTCTCCCACTTTTATGACCACCCTTGTTTTCTTATTCCTTGAAAACTTCATCACCTTAGTTTTATTAAGACACACTCAATATATATAATAATATGCATTAATCAAAACTTCGATTATTATGAATGACCTTATAACTAATTAAGAAAATTATATATTCATACTGCCGAACGCTTCTTCCGCTACCGTCTTTCGAATGTCTTTCCTACAATTCCTATTTTCCTTCAACCAACAACCGAGGGAATTTAATTGATCCAGTTTGTGCCCTTATACTTTCATGAATACTCACCTCACTTTCTCTGTCCTGGAAAGTTTCATTACTTATGTTTTCCTTTATTCAATCTTCAATCCATATTTTCCGCACTGATTTTATAATGCATCTAGTAGCAAGGAAGTACTTCATAGAAACGCGTTCATGGAGGATTCTAAAATATAGCAATGAAGCTTGCATGATGACAGCAGCGGAATAAGGAAAATTGGAAGCAATGGAAATAAGGTGTCGTTAAAGAATAACAAAGATCAAAAAGACGGCGAGATTCACACATGTAAGTCAAGCCTCACGAAGAACTGGGGATAAAATATGTTCGATGGAAACATTCATGGTCGTTCAATCTTGAGACTGGGTGAATGCAGCCCTCCATTCTGCCCTATCTAATACATGCTCCCTTACTACTAGTAGCTTTTCTTATAGGTATACTTTCCTCTTTATTTTTTCAATGTATTTATCCCTTGGACTTCCTCTTTGGACTTTTCCCTCTTCCTTCCTTCGATTATATTCCTCACTCACCCATTGTGCCTGAGTGTGGTTCCCTACCCATCTATGGTTCTTCTTTCTCTTCCTTCTGTGTACTGTTCCAATGGGTCCTTTCCTCTTATAATCTTATGTATACTTCTTCATTTCTTATTTTATCCGTCCACTTGATCTTCAGCATCCTCCTCCAAAACTAGGTTTCGAAAGCTCCTTATCATCTCTGGTCTGCTTTTCCAATAGTTCATGTTTCCGATCCATCTAGTGCCACGATCCACACGAATGTTATCATATTCGTGTGGAGCGTGGCACTATCGATCGGAAACCTTAACGTTGATCTTGGTAATTTCGGAGCATTAAAAAATAGTCTGTAATCTTATAGGTTTCAAGTTTCTACCAACGGCCGTAGAAGGCTCACTATAAGTAAGCATAATAAAATATAAAATTATTAATCACATTCTGAGGCATTACAGCTTCTTGAAAACAATACAGGAAGGAGGACTGAATGGTAAGAATTTCAGAGGAGGACCGAGGATAGAGTACATCAGGATAATTATGAGTGAAGTCAAAGTAGGAAACTATGAAAGATTGAAGTGGTCAACTGGATAGCAGAGAACGGGAATGGAAAAAACATAACATAAGGGAATTTAGAGCAGAGTTGCAGAAAACGAATATTTGGATTGATGACTGCTGATAAAAATGGGCCCCATTACACTCAATCAAAAAGCTTTGATGTCGAGGTCCAGAATGGACAAAAAAGATAAGTCCAAATGAACGAATAATGAGCCAGCGAGAGTCGACAAGCACGCCAAATGGCATAGCCTGCATCTCTCAAGTGAATGGACGGAGGTCAAGGAGACGAACTCTTTCTCAGTCCTTATCTATATCGAAAGGAATTGTTGCTGTCGAAATGGATACTTTTGACTGCGACGAGAGTTGCCATATAACGATTCACATGTGAGTCGTAGAAAAGCGAGTAAGGAAAATACCACTTAAATGAGGGCGCGTTGGCGCTCGTCAAAGAAGAATAATAGCGCCATGAAATCAGACTAAGAATCTCAATATTTAATTTGAAAGAAATCACACATGAGATTTTTGGGACGTATTCAGTGTTTTTTTTTGCTTTTCACATAATCATGTACTTTCGATCCACAAGCCAAAATGTTCCCTTAATTTCATGAACGTAAGATGTTTACCGATGTATTTACAAAATGATGAAAATGCCAGTACCTAATGGATAAATAAAATCTAATGATATATGTAAAGGTTATTTCTTTAAAAAGATGGTATTTGAAAAATCTCAAGTTAAAATTTTAAAATAATTCGATTTTAAAATTTTATCTTGACTTCAATTTAATAAATTAATTTTAGTTGTTCCACCGATATCATTTAACTTTCGCGCATTAGAGAAAGAATTATATTTTCTTAGTTAAAAAATACTGTTAGGAATTTTTAACGATATTTTAATATTTACCGTGACTACTACCGCTGGGGTATAAGTTTGTCTGGGATATAATTTTCATAATTCTGAAACATGAAACGATGCATATGAATTTTCTCCCAAGTAATCTGTATTGTTTGATAGGAGCACAATTCTTAGTTTACAGAGGATCATTTGAGCATAATCTCTCCAGACGAAGTGGAGTCTTGATGATAATGATGGTTGCATGGTGCATCGCTCGCTTCTATTTATTATAACAAAAATGAATGTCTTGGACGGCAAAAACTCTCTCTACGCTTTGAATCCACGGGAGGTCACACAAAAAGATGTCTATGGGGAATGCAGGAAGTTCTTAATATAAAGGATTTAAGGTTTTCCCGGCGAATAATATGAGTGAAAGTTTCTTGGGTTTCACACCGGGTAAGATCCTCGCTCAACTCATTATCCTGATGACGATGGCTGAGTCAACCATCGAAACATTGATACATGTAAAAAATCTTATCCGGTGTGAAGCCCGAGAAACTTTCACTCAAGTTCTTAAGGCCGTTTTACACGATGAAAGATTTTGTACAAACGAATGTACGTGAGATTGTACGTTTGACTCAACGAAATTAGAACAGGTTCTATTTCCCGTGAAGGCATTGAGACATTCGCACAAACGTTCATACAATTTGCCGCTTTACACGATACATTTTGCCTCATGCAAGAGTTCACGGAAGAGTTTGTACAAACAAATGTGCCGTGTAAAACGGCCTTTAATAATCTGAAATATCAGGGTGACATTCAAGCACGTCACATTTCGCTAAATGCCGGAGAAAGCAAACGCAACAATATGAAAGCACCGAGCGTGTGAAGGCCGTTTTACACGAGGCAATTTATTGCACAATCTGATGTATGGATGTGCATTGAAAATTGCGTCGTGTAAAGCGGTGAATTGCAAGAATGCATGTGCAAAAGCATAAACGACATATGGGAAAATATCCCCTGCTCTGATTCCGTGCTCGCGATTTCTGTACATGAAATTGTGCAACAAAGTGCCTCGTGTAAAATGGCCTCAAGAGAGTATGATTCAACTTGGCGCTCGTTATCGCAAGGAATAAAATGTCCACCTCTCCCACATCCTTTGATTGGTCGCCGCCCTACCTCGCTTTCCGCTGACAATGAGTCGCTGGATCAAGGTCACGCGGTAAAGCCTTGCCATCCGAATCGCGACTGAATGAAACGATTTCCTTATCGCAAGCCGACGAAAGACGGAAGGCCGGAAGAAAAACGGCTGATGTCAATCCCGCCGCGATGGGGGTCCATTCAATAGCGCTTTCTTGCAATCTCCACCAAAAAAACTCCCTTACACCACGTTCATTAAGTAAAAGAGGGGGGGAGTCCGATTCGCCCTAACTAGCTGAACATCTTTTTCGCCTCCTCCCTCCCTCCCTCCGTCCCACCAGCCGCTCCATTCTTTACCGCCAATGGGAGACACATTCGACCGATAACGCGAGAGATGAGGCAAGGGGGCAGCACCGGAGTGCTCCCGGTCACGTCGATTCTAGCGGGTTAGCGCGACTCCTAGACTCTTCGTATTCCGCTCACCACAGCACCGAGAGCACGCGTAAAAAAGGCGCAATTTTTTCGTCCGTCGAGAAAGAACACCCATTGGCAACGAACTACGTGTCCGCGAGGTAGCATGCACAACAACGAGAACGGTGTGATCGGCGTGGAAGGGGTGCCGGCCGACGAGAAGGATGCCTACGCTGCCAACTACAAGGCCCACCGCAAGGGCATATCTCACGACAAGATGATTAAGGCCTACGACGAATGGGCGGACAATTACGATAAGGTGAGTAAACCAACCGCGTATGGAGTGTGACTGATTGACAACAGCGAATCCGCCTACTCGGCTCGACTTTGAATTTTGTTTTGCAACTAATTTGCACGAAAAGGCTGCATTGGCACTGATTATAATCAAGCCAACCCTTCGAGCATTTCCTTCAGTTTCGGAATACATTAATTTAGCAGACGTTCGTCCGTAGAAACACTGACATTATTAGTGAAAAGTTCAATACATAATTCAAACACGGCAAGAAGAGGTGCCGCAATCAATGAACCGTGCCAGCGACAGTGAACCTATTATCTTTCTTCCGGGCGCGAGCCAATGTGACTTGCGAAATGTCTACTTGTCTTCAGTTCTATTTCGTTAACTTTTTTATTGGAAGTACGAGGGGTTAGTTAGGTAGGAACATTCATTGTTGGTTTAAGGTTGGGAGAGGGAAGGTTTGTTTAATCTGGGGAGAGGAATTAGGTTGGGAAGGCTAGAGGAGGATCGTCCAGCATGATGGAGTGATTTTGGTGGTTTCGTAGCATGGGACAGGGGACGTTATTTCGTTAGGTAGGCAGGTGTTAGAAGGTTAAGTGGAATCTGCACAGATAGACCTAGTATCAATTCGAAATAGTGTTTCAGCTGGGCTCTTGTTTGGAAACTGATGACACGGTAGGTTTAATGTAGGAATGTGAGTAATGGTACGATCAAACTTTTTAATTTTTTGTTTCTTTTTATTGTCGAACAGATCAGGAAGAGTTTGATGAGGGTACCAGAATTTGCCAAATAGGAAGGGTAGGAGACAACAAGGAGGAGATGAGTGTTATGTGTGAATTTTGAGGAAGGAATAGTTGCGGGTGAATTGATCAGTGAATTCCTTGATTCGGGGGAAGGAGAGTTTTGTTTGTATGTGGCAATTTGGAATGCACCAGGGGGAGCCAGAGATTTGCATTAGCTTTTATTCAGCCAAATTCGGACCTCATTGAAGTAGCTGGGTTCTACTGTTTGCCAGATAGGAGAGGCATAGAGAATTTGCGGAAGGTTTGTAGAATACAAAAGGGTCAATTTTGACTTGAGTGGAACATAGCTGTTACGATTAAGAAGGGGCAGGAGGGCAAATTAAGTACGGTTATTTTTGGATAGGATGTTTTCTATGTGAGGAAAAAAGAAGGAAGGAAGAGAGAGTCATATAGGATGACGCCTAGGAATGAAGTGGCAATGGTATTGGGGATGTAGATGTTACTTAGTAGAAGGGAAAAGTTAGCAGTTTTATTGCGGTTGAAAGTAAAGGTTACTGTGTTCCATTTTGATGGATGAAACTTTACGTGTCATGTGTCAAACCAATCCTCAATAAGGTCCAGGAGGTCCTGCAAGGGGTCTTGGTTCTTTTCCGGCCACCAACTCTTTAGTAGCTATGGTGGTATCATCAGCGCAGAGGAATAGCTTTGTGAGGGGAGAGGATGGGAGGTCTTAAATGTATATGTTGAATAGTTAGGGGCTAAGAACCGCGCCTTATGGCACACCAGTAGATATAGGATAGGGGAGAAAAGAGTAGTGTTTAATGGACAAGCGACGGATCTATAAAAAGGACTGAATGACTTTAATAAGGGAGAAGGGTATTTGCAATTGAGTAAGCTTGTAGATGAGACCATCGTGACAGACTTTATCAAAACCCTGACTGATATGGAGGAAAACTGCGGTAGTGACTTGTTTTTGGTAAAATTCTGAGGTACCTAATTTATTCTGTGAGGCGGCTGATTTGATGTAAAATGGAGGTTCTAGGGGCGAAGCCGAACTGCTCATTGCGGAACAAAGGAATATGGAGATTTTGAAGTCGGGACAGGATGATTATCTAGAGCATTTTGGCGAAGGTGCAGGTTAGAGAAATGGGTCGGTAGTTTTTAAGATCAGAAAGAATTTTACCGGGCTTAGGGAGCATGATAACCGTTGAGGATTTCCAGGAATCAGGGAAATATGAGACGACCAGCCAAACGTTAAATATGTTGGAGAGTTGGAGAATGACAAGGAGTGAAAGGAGCTTGAAAGCACGGGAGGATATGCCATCGGGGCCGGAGGAACATTTGTTTGGGAGGGAAGAGATAATAGCTTTAACTTCGAAGTGAGAGCAAGGTTCGGGTGCGGAGGGAAGGGAAGTATAAAAGGTTGGGGTTTGATATTTGGACAGGAAATTCTCCATAGTACTAGGCAACATTGTCACTTGCAAACGCCGTGTAAATACGAGACACGAAGGCCTGTTCGCGCTCGGCGTCCGTGACCAGTGTTTTTGTTGTGAACAGTGAGTGTAGCTGTTGTTTTGATCGGGTTGCGTAGGGAGCGTGAGAGTTTCCAGATTTTGTTACAGTTTCGTCTAAGTGTATAGGCGAAGCGAAACTTGACGGCAGTCACGTGGGCGAAGCTTGACGTCGGGTAAAGTATATGAGAGAGGTGGGACGAGGGCCTAAGGGTACCTTCAGAAGGGTCTGCGGATGTCCTTCCGTACGTTTGTCCCACCATCAACGCTTGATTAATCTTCTATGACCTCAGACTCCCTGCTGCCGAGTGTCACTAAGTTTCGCTATACCTATACAGAGTTTTTGGTTCCATTTGGATTGCCGAAAGTTGAGTAGTTTTGTCTTCACTATCTTGGATAGGGATTATATTGAGTTTTAAATATTGTGGAACGGTGAGCTGGTATTTGTATCTATTTAAGCTTATTTTTTTATTGGATCAAGGATAGCCGGTAAGGTGGAAGTTCGGGTGAGATGAGCGGAAGGACAGGTGTAACTTTGATTATACATTTGTTTAAGAGCCCGAATTTTATGCGATGGAAGATTTCATCGGGGTATTAGATGCCAAAAACTATAACCTCACATTCGGGATAAAAAGGTACTTTAATTGACTGATAATTTTCTCGCTTGGCCCTAGGGTTACCAAATGGGTTCCCTGCAGTGGAGGCAAATGCAAAAGGCAAATGCAAAGCAAGCTAATCTGGAGATCTGTGTGAAAGAAAAGCTTCTAATAGAACTTGGAATGTGGAAATGCTGCATCTTGAAATCAATACCTTTGAACCTACTCCATATAAATATGCAATACATTGGAAATCAAGTTAGAAATGTGAGGGCAAATGACGGTTTAACATTTTCACTCGTCTTGCTCGTTGAAAATGAGAATGACCCCTTGAAAACAGGGTCGGTAAATACACAAGCAGGGCAGTAAAGGATAAAGATTTCGATTTTAATACAATGGTCACCTCGGCTACTTCTACTGAAAAGAGATTTACTCATAAATCAATTTCATATGTTTAAGATCAAGCTTCATGAATGTAGCTTTTATGTTTCTAGGTTAGTTAATGGTCGGTGAATTTCTGAGAATTGTGATTCAGCTAAAGTGACACTGGTAGGCATTCGAAAATTGAACGATGCGAGTAATCACCAAGGGTTTCATCCTATTACATTACGCTCGACCATATTGGAGTGAAATTGAGTCGAATGTTGCCATATTGAGGCAGTATTGGGAGATGGGATCCCTTACCGTAAACGGTGAGGAGCGAAATTTGGCAACTAGACTGCATTTGGCGCGCTGAGATAGATGTACAAGTAGCATTGGCTTTTTCCAGAAGGACCGAGTTCCCCGTGACATTGCGAAATGCTTCTTTCACTGCTTCCACCCTGTACCAAGAACTCAATTGTTGATGGTGGCACACTTGATTTTGGTTAGTGGAGATATTTTAGTATAAAATTTAGTTTCAGGCTCTCGGCGATTGACTGATACACATTGATACCCTACTTTGCTGCTAAACGTCACAGTTAAGTGCATTGCAACTCACCAGCTAAGCCCCCGATAGGTTGCTGGCAAGCAGCTTCTAGGATCAACCCATTTAAGTCCAACCCAACCTAAGTAAGTTACCCATTAAAAGGGTGGAGAACAATTTTGGTGCGAAAAATCTAAGAGTACAATCATTTAAGTAGACGGGCCAGGTGTCACACGAAGTATGTTATTCGATGCAAATTACAGCTTGTAAGGTTTGGACGACTTTTCGCAATGTGAATCATGAAAAGTTGCCTCTGAGAATCGACATTCTTAAATCTGGCTTATCTAAATTTACCAACACCTTCTCTAACACTAATTATTAATACTATTGATTTTTCCATTTAAGTTAGTTACAATGAGTTGAAAGCGCTAGAAAGATGAATGCGCTATTGTCGGGTGATTGGAGACAAGTTCTAGATAAACATAGTGAGAAGGAAATGTTGAAGGAAACTACGTCAACTGACCGAACTCGGAGTGAAAGAGAAAATCACAGCCAACAGCGCCCAGCTATCTCGAGGTTTTACTCAGTTTTAAGCATGGAGGTTGGGAAAAATATTGAGACGACACTTATTTCTTGAAGCAAATTCCGAAATTACAGTCTCCACAATTAACACTGTACCCGGGTTTGCGTTTCCGGTGATCGCGTTTGATATTCGTCAAATCAAAGATTAAACTCACAAGTAATGCGATACTTGTTGACTGGTAGTCCAGGTCTAGCCGGAACAAAATCCTTCCCATGCACCCCTGTACTTGCTTCACCTTCGCCCATAAGCGTTCATAGCCGTGACTCCTCCATTCACATATAACCTTCTTGGTTTTAGGGTGGTTTTTGTCTAACAATGGTATGGGACCATTAGCAGGGAATGACGGTGCCCGGGGAAATATGACGTAATGTGACATTTTATTTTCGGACTTAGATATTTTAAGATACACACGCTTGCACTATGTAGATATTCCTTAAGGAGTCAAACTGTGATTTTTTCCCGGCTAATACAATTAGTAGGAAATACCATCATGTTGCCAATTAAGTTTCCAATGAACTCAAATGACGAATTGCATATAGTTCAGTAAAACTTACCTTATTTCTCACCTGGCGTATCATTCGTGAGCCGAAGGAATTATTTGCCTTAACCGAAATAAGTATTTTAAAGCGTCATCATAATGTAGGCACAAAATGCATGCACTATAAACTAAATCCCCTGCATCAAAAAGGTCAATGAGGAAAAAAATTGATTACTCCCCGATAAAAAAACCCTCAAAAGCCTGGAATATCGATTTTCAGCGTCTACACTCGATTCAAAAGGAAAGACGGGCGAAGGGGTAACTAATTAAGGACAATGAGAAAGTATCCTAAGACATACTTTCTGGTTATGAGGGACCGAAAACGTTTTCTTAAAGATAAAGCAGTACCTATTCCTTGATTAAAGAACGCCTCAAATCACATGCAATTCAAATGTCCACACAACAGGAGATCTACAGAAACTAAAATTATTTTCTGAGTGGAAGCTCTTTGGCAATGCATAACGTGAAAACCCTATCTAAATCTAAGTAGTACCCCGTGATTTGGGTGAGGAGGAAGTTGGAAAAGGTGCGGTGGAATGAAAGGGAGAGTGTTAGGTATGGGGGGAGAGGAAAGGAAACTTCTAGTTGAGAATAGAATGAGCCAAGGTAGGTGGTTTGAGGTGTATAAGAGGGGGGTGTTGAGTAATCGGGGAAGGGGAAGAATGAGAATAGGTTTTATGGACAGGATGAAGAAGGGTAGGACGAATGAGATGAAGTAAGAAATATTATTGGTAGACGTGGCCTTGAACATGCGAAAGTCTCTAGGATATTTACTATAAGGTTTATCGATTATTCTATTTAAAATGTACCTTAACCGGTAGATAACCTAATGAAAATAACTACGCCGGAAGCCGTCTAAAGGTCGTGAGACAGGAGATGTTATGGACGTCAACCATTAAATGTGAGGATCTATGCAAAGGAATAAAGGGAGTAAGGTGATAATTATTAAGTTGAGTTTTGCCAGAATTCATATCTCGATATGCTCCTGCTTTTGTATCCATGCACTATTTCGTTCTTCAGCTCGGCGTACGTCCTACCCTTCTTCATCCCATCCATAAAGCCCATTCTCTTCCTTCCCCTCTTTTGATAATCCTACATCCTCCCCTCTATCACGGCCTTCAGCATCCCTTCACCCCTCATTACCTCCTCCAACCATTTACTCTGCCTCCTCAAGTATTTACTTGAATGATCATTCTGCTGCGATTCCTGAGGTCTTATAATTAAAACATGCAATAAAACATTGATTGCAGCTGAGGCGTATCAATTATACATTCGAATTTTTATTTGATTGCGAATTGAAATTTAAGATTTTCTTCATCTTTACAGCTTCTAAATAGTGTATTATGGGCGATCTTTTAAGTGCTCTTCCTAAATTAAGGTTAATCAAATTTTCTATCTACACATTGTCCGCCACCGAATACTTGACCTCCGTAATTCTTTTCACACTGAGATTGTCCGCTTTTTCTGTGATCCCGCTGTCTACCCGCCGTATAAATATCATGGAACTCCTATTTCTTCACGCAACCGAAAACGGTCACTTTTGATCGGGACACATTTCCGTATTCCTCTATATATACCAGCCCGTGCCTTACGTAACTTCATTTACCTAAATTCAGCCTTTATCTCTTCCAGAGATCTCGTTTTTACCGGCTCCCTAAACTGCTTAACACCAATTCGTCAACCCAACCTTCTATCGATCTCTCCACACCAGCATTTAAACCAACCACCTCAAACTAAACAACTTAAAATAATTTTATAACTTCAACTAGTTTCCCCGAAAGGTAAGGAAACTTCTTCGGTAAACAACTGTTCTTGTACATTGTAGCAAAATTAGTTGAAATAATAAAAATATTTTCTTTGGAGTCTAAAGTTTTTTATTTGAAGATACATACTACTCTTAATTTTCCAATGGATATCTACCAAGTCTTACTCTTGAGGGCCGCTCACGTTTTGCTTTTATTGCTGCTTTTCTTTTTAATTATTACATTTTATGTTGAATAAGCGTTCTGAAATATATTATTGTTTACTCATCAATGTAAAGATCAGCACTGGTTGTTTTGAATATATGAAAAATAAATCAAATCAAGGGTAAGGAATAAAGAATCCCTCTTCTCTATCACAAACATTCTATAATCTTCTCGGCCAGCTAAGATGTCTTTTGATTTCGTATTATCATGTCTCACCTTAACAGCTCCTGCCTTAATTTTATAATCTCCTCTAGAGGCTAGTACGTTCTTCTGTCGATAACGGTCACGTAATTATATCACGTCTGCTGTAATAAAGAAACCAAACTGTAAGCTAACATCAAATTAGTGGAAACGCAATGTCATCTTGCAATTGGCGTTAGTCAGACGTTAAACCTGACTTATGCCCGGTTTTATAGTCGCCGGTTAAATATTTTCTCGGTAAGAAGACCGCAATTAGCACGTTTTCCCATCGATGACGCCCGCTTCAACTAACCAACAGTCTGATGTAACATACAAAACCCGACCTCCTAGTTTTATAATTCCTCATATAAATGGTATAAACTCTAGACTGAGAATCAAAATTAGATTTTTTGTAGATGATGCTGTCATCCACCGATAAATCGCCGAAAACGCTGACTTAGAAGCTCTCTCATCGGACCTCAACGACCTAAACTCGTGGTGTCTTGAATGGGAGCTCGAACTTCACCGTAGTAAAAGCACAGCACATACACATACGAAGAAACAGGAAACACATACGAAGCATTTGCGGCGCTGCACTGAAGAAACTAGGATATTTCAAGAGAATAGTAGGAAGGTTCTCCGATGAAAAAGTGTAAGAGAGATGCTATTTTGCTCTGTTTAGGCCACATCTCGAATACTCCTCGAACGTTTTGGACCTAGCACAGAAAGATAATTCCCTAAGTAAATAAAATAAAAAGGATACCCGCACCCTTCGTTAAAAAAGGCAACGAACGAACAGAAATTTTCACACAGCTGTATGGAAGAATTAGGTTTGGAGCCTATGGATTCGGAGGCTTATTCTACTTGACAAACTCCAACCAGACGAGTTTCAGTACGGCGGGGAAAATATAATTTGACCCTGCGTTTTTCCTGTAGAACTGACTGAAGGGACATAATAAGACAGATAAACTGACTGCCGGACAGGCAGGTTCTAAAATTCCTTCTTTCCACATACCATTAGTGATAGTAACAAAAAAGCGTGAGACTAACGTAAGACACTACGTTAACACACAATCACCTCTTGTCCCCTCCGCCCTCCTTTTCCCTATTCCCTCCCCCCTCATGGCTGGTGTCCTCACATCCCCTGCCACACGCCTCTGCAGCGGCTTGCAGGGTAGTATGTAGATGTAGTTAACTTCTAGTTAACCGATAGACTACGTCATATGTACAGTTAGCGTTAGCCAGACGTTATAAAACCGGGACTAATTGTGTCTCATTGCCTGGAGAGAATTTGGCCAAGCAGTGGAGGGTTATATTGTACGATTAGGAAACAGCACGGAAAAAGGAGGTTTTATCAAGGACTTTAAAATATTTGTCTAGCTTAGATTCCTCCGATTTAAGACAGCCTATTTGAAAATCTACCCCCTTGTTTTTCACGTCCCCCATGACCCCCATGTTTTCCGGTCATGGGACCGGCAACAGCTTGCCACCTCCTTATCTCTTTGCTTTATTTAGCCCGCGCTGGAGCAATCCCTTACCACGAATTTCGCCAATACACCTGTGTTTTCTCTGAGTAAATCTTCCGCTTCACTCGTGCTTTTCTTCTCCTTACTGAATGGGAGATTCACCGAAGAGTTTTAAAGGAAATGTTTACTTTTTCGTTGCATCCTTCTCCCATCCATCGGACTTCAATTTTTCGAGTTTAAAAAAAAATTCAAATGTCCGTCCCACAATCCTGTTTCTTTTACCAACAGCCGTTTAAGATTTTTTGCAAACGAATCTCATTCATCGATACACGGATGGGTGATATTTGTTCTAAGTTCTCCTCACATTTCTCCGCATTCACTTTTTGGAGGTTCTACGTACCGATAAAACATTGTCAATGTCAAGTCTCATGCGACATATTTTACATCCTATCCTTTAATTATTCTTAGAAATAAAACCTCTGTGGTATAGAGTTTTTGACTTTTTGACTTTTTGACGCTCATATTTCACTTCCGCATAGCTCCGCAGGAGGGGTTTCAGTAATTTTATCGTACTTGCCTCTCTAATCTTCATTTTTTAAAGATAAAAAAAAATAAAAATAAATATAATGATACTGGCAATTTTCCACAATATATATATGGTGGAAAATTGACTATCAATTTATTTTATTATGTTATTCCACGACATCAACCCTGAAACTACTCTTTTTATTTAAATATAAAGTTCATGATTATTCCGCATAAAAATTTGAGGATGTTTTTTAGAGAGTTTTTCACAAATATTGTACATCTTATAATCATATCTTAAGCTTTGTGCATTGACACCTTTATTATCTCATTGTCAGTGGATATCGTTCCGTTGTCACTGAATGATATTTTATCTTTGTGTCACTTCAGTTTCTGTAGGTTATTTTCTGTCTGTAGTCTAATAAATATTTCATAATCTGCATGCCTAGGGTAGGAAAGGTCGGCAAAGTATTGGATTCCCATCCCAAGTGTCCGTATTCGAGCTCCGGTAGCGTTTCCGAAATCGTTCTCTTTATTTTTATGTACTTTAAAACGCAGACGCCTTCATTGTATTATCCTTTTCCTGGCATTTTTATTGGAAACAGTCAGTGGTAAAATAAAACCTTGTCTTGCACATGTATTTACGGCTTCCAAATGTCTTACATCAAAAGTCTTCCCATTCGGAGGACCCGGATTCGAATCCCAGAGGTGGCGGAGATTTTTCAGAGTAATGCCGATTCCTACTTGGGTACTTCGTGGAGAGCACTTACGAGTGCAGAACTCAGTCGCGTCCGTCGGATGGGACGATAAGCCGTGGCACACTTGGCGCCTTTGATTAAGAGCAAATGCCGACACCGAGTTTCTCTTCACCCTTCCTCCATGACCGCGCTAGTCCATCTATCCGTAATGGCGCAAATGACCTCAGATGTCGCTCGCCTCCCCAAATAATCAACCATTTCGGATTGGTATGGTGGCTGGAGGCTTACTTTCCCGAGAGTCGCTATTCGATTCCCGGTAGTAATGGACATATTTCGGCGGGATCTTGTCCCCTCATTGGATACCATTTGGAGAGGACTTCAAGTGGAGTCCACTGTCAGTAGGAAGGGAAGTGAAACTTTGTGACAATTTGCGCCATTCGAAAAGAGTAGGCCGATTCCACCCCCGGCCTCTCTCCATCCTTCGTCTGTCCTCCATAAAATAATTACATGTCAACCGAGCTACCCTCAATGGTGCAAATGACCTTAGTTATCTGTCGCCTTTCCAAATAACCAAAGAACCAATTTTAAGCCACCAATATCCCTTCCTCTACAAACACGACTCATATTGAACAGCTGATTCAAACGCCCAAGGAAGGAGAATGATGACAGATAAGACATCCGATGGGGAAGTGTGAGCATAGCTTAACATATTTGCAATAACTCCCAAGTATCTATGGCGGAGATCGATGCGATTTGCACAGCGCTCTTGATATGGAGTCAGGGCTTTCCATCCCCGCCCACTCCATACGTTTCACATATGAGAATGTCACAATTTTCTGTGTCACGCGCGAAAGTGGTTTTTGGGTCATCTCAACACCGGAATCCCGTGATTTTCACGGAGGGTATCTCCGCCAGGGACAAATTAATTCCGAGACAATCTTCTACCATCGAACAGGATCTCTCAGGGGTTTGGTAAAAGTTTGCCATTAAATGAATTTATGCGAAATGTGATTCCCCTAAGTAGCCGAGGAATGGATTTTATTTATTACCGCTAGGAACCAACTAGATTTAGTAGCTTTACGACTCAACTGCGTATAAAAATAGGCAATCTCTTTGTATTATTTCTCACTTAGCCAAGGAAATTGGAGCTGGAGTCGGAACCGGAGCTGGAGCTACCTGGAGCACCAAATTTTTTCTGGAGCCAGAGCTCGTTTGTATTTTTCCCGCTCCGGCTCTGATCAGCAATTTTTAAATAACCTAGTCATGATGCGGGCACCTGTCCAACACTGTCATGAGATGAATGTCATTCCTGCTAATATTTCATGGACTGAGAATTTCTAAATTACTCTGGAGAAATTTTGGTAGTGTCATAATGCTATCCCCACCTTTTCGAGAAAAACCAAAACTTAAGTAGGTAATGAAGAAGTAACGCGAGAAATTTTCCAAAAGAATTAAAAATACTTCCGACCCGGGTTTCAATATTGATACATCATCTTAAGATGTATCAACATTGGAAACTGGGCCGGAAGTAAATTTTATTTTTGCGGAAAATTTCACGTGTTATATCTTCGTTATATACAATTTCCAGTCAATTTCGCGAGAATCTTCGGATTTTATACAAAACTTAAGTGTGAATTTCTCAATTACTTCCGAATAATTATTGTTTTTTTTTGTAAATGATAGATATTATTGGAAAAGAAATAAATACTAGTTGGTTAACAGAGGGAACAAAGTATTTTTGTATGAAAACCCTGGAAAATCTTTTATATGAAAATAATAATCATTAATTGAAACGAAAAGTCTATTATGTAAACCGGAGCAGGAGTCATTCCCAAGACCTCTGATCCAAATCCCACTTAGGTCCAGTTCACGCAATAGTTGGTCCGGCGCAAGGCCTAGTATGCTTGCCATTACTTGGGATTGAGTACGGAGTTTATTATGATTTAAGCATTCCTAGAAGGCTTCACACCATCACTGAACTTGTACTGGCGAGGAAGCGGTATTTTCATTCATATCGAAGCGTACATGTACATATATCATATAAATAATATACCTTAAAAACACTTTTTTAAACGTGTTATTTCTAAATGCACTCTTTTCTACTTTTTAGTCTTCACACTTTTATTAATTTAACAATCCTTGACATTTTCTTTAGCTTTTTTAAATTCTGTTACTACTGCTGGCTTAGTGACCGTAACCTTTGTTTCTCAATGTTTTTCAATGCTTCCAATGCTTAACAATTCAATGCGTAATGCTTTATTAATGTTTTCTCTAAATAAAAACTATTTAATTAAATAAAATCTGACAACGTGAAAAATTCGAAAACATTTACCAATATTCTGTCATCAAAATTAAACATGTATGCAAAATTTGGGACAGATTGAACAACGGGAAGGGGTTCAAAAATTGGGTAATAGATATGCGATTAAACTCAAGAAGCAAGTTAAAATAAGACCAGTAAAAATATGTTACGCAACGTAACTCACCCGTTTCCAGCAAACTTTGCGGTCATGCTGGCATAATAGTCTTATACCCAATCGAATGACACCACATTTATGCCATTCGTGTAATTTGTCACGAGGTTACAGAGTGGGAATGGATCACCCTGCAAACGTTACATCGCCCTTTCCGTCAATGGTGCCCTATTGTCGGACGAATTTTAAAGACTTATTCACGTCAAAACCAATACTATTCTGAAAAGAGAACCATGATTGCTCGTGTGGATAGACAATGTGTCTAATTCGAGGATACCCTCTCCTCACCGACAGGATCTGTGCCCGGGCGTGTACAACGGACCGGAGATCTTGGCCCAAGCTGTCGGGAAGCAGTACTTGGACGAGGAGGAGATGCGGCAGATAAGGATTCTGGACGTGGCCGCGGGCACCGGCAGGGTCGGCGAGGAGCTGCACAAACTCGGCTTCCGGTGAGGACCACGACACTATTCGTACAGCAATGCTGTGCATGCAGTTGAGTCATACGTCTGTCTTCCGCCCTCATTGTCTCTGACATGCCCTCCTTTTGAACAAACCTTTCTTGACATCATGGAGGAAATTCTAAACGTACGAAATTTCGGCCTTCAAAATCTGAAACCTTATCCTCGTTCCTGGGTACATTGAAAAGCCACGCCAGCCGCGGTAAATAGATATATAGTAATATGGTATATATAGGTGTAGCGAAACTTGGTGGCACTCCCTTGTGAAAAGCATGTCGTCAGGGAGAGGAAAATAATGCATATGAGAGGTCATTCAGTACCTCTGCCTGCTCATCGAAGCTTGACTCACCTTCACTGACATCAGAATCTCTACTGAGGAATGGCACTAATTTTCACTAAGCCTATAGCGCCATGGTAGAGTGTAGCGCGCCGGCCTATCAACTCAAATGTCGCGGGTTCAAAGCGCGCATAGGGATGTTGCTTTGTCTTCGTATCAATGCCTTCGGATAGACGGTGCGATGTAACCGCATAATTGGGCCAAATAAAAGCGGACATCTTTAATTCCTCAAAATTCATACGCGAATTAGGTAGTGTAAACACGTATAATATGTTTATGGCATTTAAGGTGACAGCGTAAGTTCACTAGGTAGCTCTATCCGCCGGATTAGATGCTAAAATTTGAACCCCTCTGAGACTTTTGCCCACATTAGGCCAATACCGATGTCAGGTCTCTCTACGCCCTTCCTCCATTCTCCAAAACACCCAATCCTTCCCTTAACACCCTAACCGCCTATGTTTAATGGTTCAAATTACCTCAGATGTCGGTCGCCTCCTCAAATAACTAATCAACTGTCGACTACATATGTGTAGCGAAATCAACTATGTAGTAGTATATATACGCTAAGCGCTTCAAAAGAAGAATAAATAAAATTCCTTCAGTATTCCCCTGGTGAATCTAGCATTCACCGAAAAGGGCACTGATTGAAGCATATCACGTAAGACTAGCATAGGTAGCGCTAATGGCAACCATTGTCCGTGGGCACAGCCTAAAGAGGGAGTAGATGCGTCTTGACGTACGAAAGTGAAGTCCATTATTTTGTGAAAAATGATCCGCCTAACATGGCTATCGCGCGCAATTTGTCCATATTTTTTTATGAATAATGCAGTGCCTTTAGGAATTTTTTCCAGTTTGCATTTATCTAGATGAATCAATACGTTACCACGACAATTTCGCAACTAATAGCTATGTTTACGACGCATTAACTGTGCAACTTATTCGTTCAATATGGCCAATTGCGCATTTTAATGTCTTTCATATTGTCATGTGCTATCGTATCGTGTATTTCCATTTATTCCCTTCTTAAATCTATGCGCGATGATGCACAGGCTTTTGATATGTGAGCGAGGAGGATGTAAAGAGTGGGGTGTGTAGCGATGGAAACAAATGAGACAACTGTGAATATGGCGGGCGGGGAAAAGAGGCTGAAGGGAGAAATTCGAAAGAGGCGGTGAAACTGGCAAGAGGGCACACTGAAAGGGAACAACGTGTTGAAGAGGGTGGCAGATTTGAGTATGACGGATGATCGCGGGAGAGCCAGAAGAAGGATAAAAATGTAGGACGGTATGAGGTGAAGTAAATGATAAAAGAAGTTTAAAAGGGATTTCAGATTGGAAGAGGGATAGTTTTGAGAAGGATACGTTAGAGAAATCTCCCAGCAGTCATGAAAATTGTGGACAGAGGCTACCACTTTGGATAAAAAATACAGTTTCCGGCGTAATTCGGTAGAAATCTTTGATATTAAACATAATGAAATCACTTGCCCATTTCCACACTGTTTTATATCAACCGACCATGGTTTCGGCACGTAGTGCCATTTTCAAGGTACATAGCTATGGGTGACAGCCTGTATATATGTTTCAATGGGAGAGGGATGGGGTAGAGTTTTCAGGGGGGGTGGTTACTGGATTTGGGGAGGGGGGGGGGGTTGGGGGTGGACATTAGGAAACATCCATTGACATTAGGAAAATTATTATTTAACTCTAAATACGTGTATTGTAATGAGAAAAAAAGTGGAGTGTACGAACTGAAGTGTAATGATTGTGAAACGAAATATATTGGCCAGACTGGGAGGAGTTTTAGAACGAGAATGCGTGAACATAGACGATGTTTTTTAAATTATGACATCACCTCTGGAATTGCAAGACACTTGAATGAAGAACACCACTGGTGTAATTTTGATCCAAGAATTTTACATGTACATAACAGGGGGCGGAAAGTTGATTTTTTCGAACAGTTTGAAATTGTGAATTGCCCCGCTGATTTTAAATTATGTAACGACCATATGATCCCATTCCACTCGCCTCTCCTGCACATCACCCTACCTCCCACCCATCGCCCGTTGACGTCATCCCTCACTCCCATGACCTTGCCTAAACCCTCAAGTGAATCCACCCCCAAACCCCCCCCCCTCCCCAAATCCAGTAACCACCCCCCCCCCTGAAAACTCTACCCCATCCCTCTCCCATTGAAACATATATACAGGCTGTCACCCATAGCTATGTACCTTGAAAATGGCACTACGTGCCGAAACCATGGTCGGTTGAAATAAAAGTGTGGAAATAGACAAGTGAATTCATTATGTTTAATAACAGAGGCTACCATTTGCATGGTAGAAAATCTTTAGTGAAGATGATAATGGTATATAAGAAAAGACTTGGATATTTATAGGGCGTCGCCAACAACAAAAAAAGAGGAAAAACTTGACGAGCTTCCGGGACAATTGAACGAATGATGCATCCGCAGATATGGCTTTTCTCGGACTGCACAACCGCGGTTCCGTTGACCTCTTTTTTTCATTGGATTTTTATCGGCTAGGAATTTATCTAAGAAATCCCCTTAATTTCAAAATTTGTTTGACTCACCTCATCCAACCAGCTGTAAAATAGTACAACAGCTCGCTGGCCTATTACGGACGCATGGTCAACCAAAAAAATCATAAAAATCTTGGAGACACTGACCTCTTCGACTAATAAACTATTCAAATAAACACTGGAATCTCCAATAATAGAATGTAAAAAATGGTAGCTTATCGGCGAAATTTCTACCCGATACGTCATATTGCTTGCTGTTGATCCAACTAAGGACACAGTTCACATAAGGTCTCAGTAAATTAAAATACGCACGATATTTAGCCGTGATAAACCGAATTCGGAAAGAGTGTAGGCATATCAAAGTCCTTTTTCCTTTTAAATTGAATAAAGCAGAACTATCACAAATAACCCTGAAAGAATTATGCTACTTATTTAGTTTACAACTGAGACTTCTTAAGACAGCTTATTACTGCCCTATCATTCATATGACCTAATGGCCATTCCATGGGACGCTCTCACCAAAGAATGTGAATATTTCTATGGAAAAGGTGAGAGAGAAAAAATTTATTTTGCACCCATTAATGTTTTCCCAGCAATTATGCTGGACAAGGGGCATAGAATAGGGACATGAGTAATTGAAGAATTTTAAACGCAAGAAAGAACAAATTTTAAAGTGACAAATGAGAGAGCGAGTCTGAGCCAGGAAGGAAACTTTGTCGAAGCACCATATGCAAAACTGGAAAAAAAAGAATTGGAAGGTCGTGATAAAATTCAAGTTGCCACACAAGTAGTTAGCATCAATAAAAAAGGTGAAAATACGAAAACCACTAAATAATGCTACCTCACCGGGTAGTGGTCATTCCAAATTACCATTGACTTACGACTTCCATGAATTTTTTTGTGTTACCCTGGAGGCTGGCATAGGAGTATGATTTGTGAAAGATATTGAAATAATTCACAAAATACAGATGAAGCGGGGAAATACATAGCGAGATAAGCTCATTTCATGATGAAGGGGAAACTTGACGCATTACAGTCAGTCAAAGATAAGCTCTTCATAAACGATCCATGTTTTCCCAAAATTTGCAACGCAAAGTGCGACAACTTATTTTAAGTTTGCAGTTAATCGGTTAATACGTATTTGGCATTATTCGCAATTTTAACTTTTAATCGTTACAAACTCGTTTCTTTTAGCTCTATCACGATGGTTTAATCATGAACACGGAAAGTGCATTTTCTGATAAGATGGCTGGTTGGATATTTGTGGAGTTGACCGAAAACCGAGGTCGTTATAAGTCATGAAGTTAGGTGGGTAGGAGGGTAATAGAATTGGGGGGAGGGTGGAGAGACTCCCGGCATCGGTTTTTGTCCACTCTAAACGAAAGATGCCAAGGTTTTCACTGTCTCATATCCCATCCAACGGACGGAACACGAAGTTATTCAAGAAGAGAGAAACTGACAAGTAAATTTAAATTGAAAATTTATCCAAATTTCCAGTAAAAGCAGAGAAATTTAGGCTCCTACGCATGCTTCACGCTCCTACGCTGAGTCACTCAGGTAGACTCCTATGCAAGAACACTGTATACAGTGTTCTTGCTCCTATGTATGCAATTCGGTCATTTGGGTGACCATCGACAGGAAGTATTTGAATTTCGTAAACATGTGCGTGTTTACAAGATGTAAATACTCCCTGTCGAGGGTCATCTGGATGACCGGAATGCATGCATAGGAGTCTGAATTCCTCCGCTTTTATTGAAAATTAGGATTAATCTTTAATTTTAATTTACTTGAAGCACTTTCCACGTGGCAACCAAGTAGGAAACGGGTTTCCGCTCAAAAATAGCCGGCATTGCCGGTATTCGAATCCGGGCCGTCGGGGATGGAAACTTATAGGTACTCAAGCCACTACAGCAACCTCATCTCCTGATTGATGAGTTAATTCATAATTTTGAAAATCAACTACACAATACGTTCATAAATATTGGTACATAGTACTTAACTAAATTATAAAATTTAGCCTTTTAATGCTGGTAGACAGTTTGCATAAACAATCTATTCACGAGAAGGCAGCTTTTAAACTGATACTCAACGTTTTAGGACACACATCAATTCACAAGCATTATTTAAATTAAAAATAATAATAGTATGCATCGCATTTTCATGTCTTTAAGGCTGTTTAAAACGAGGCACTTGAAGTCGCAGTTTGATGCACAGAAATTGGGAGAACGCGGGTATAGAATTAGATCAAGAGCTATTTTCCTGTCTTTCGTCCACGCATTCGCGCAGTCATTACAGCAATTTCCCTCTATGCACGAGGAGATTTTCACTGCACCTTCCATCCATACACCAGACCGTGCAGTAACGCACCTCGTATAAAACGGCCTTCGGAAAGGAAAAAAAATTAGATGAGGCGAACCTTGAAATCAGCCATTCAAATTATCTCTACTCGGAGTAAAAACAAATTTTTATACCCGGTTTTATAATCTCCATTTAAATACTCTCTCGCAAGGACAACTTACAACGTGTAAACGTTCTACCATCGATAACGCCTGATGTATTTTATAAAACTCAAACTTTCAGTTAACATAATGACTTGGTCA
This sequence comes from Pyrrhosoma nymphula, assembly GCA_963573305.1. Lineage (NCBI taxonomy): Eukaryota > Metazoa > Arthropoda > Insecta > Odonata > Coenagrionidae > Pyrrhosoma > Pyrrhosoma nymphula. Next base: position 110,771,604 of record OY754330.1, on the reverse strand, counting down.
TCTTGTGGTTAGTGTTAACCATACATCATAAAACCAGGTCTTAATCTTACAAAGCATAGTTTTCTTATTTTTATTTCCCTTCAACAACTCTTTAAAGTACTTCATAAATGTTATTTAATGTAACGTAACTTAAGATCCTGCTACGTACGCCCACTGACGGATCCTTGAGTTCAATACTATGAGCCGCGCAATCCATGATAATTATAAACTTTCACGTATTCAGCACTATTGATGCTCGACGGGACAGTCATTCGGCGATAACTTTAAATTTTTGCTTCACCGTAGTAAGTCAGTACCTGTCATATTTTGTACGGCGTTTCCAACGACAAAACGTCTAAATCGCCAATCCAGAAGAGGAGGAAAAGTAAGTGCTTCGGATTCGCCAATAATTGAGTTTAATTTTTCCATTATTTTCTTGACGAAAGAATCAACTGGGTAACGTTTTGCAGCTCTAAATTAGCCATTGACGCTTTTTATCAGGATTTGCGACACCATATTTTGAGCACAAAATCGTGATTTCAAATTTTAACGAAATACAAGTTGTGTCAAATAGAGGATGAACTATTAAGAATAGGGGTCAGATGGAATAATATCAACAAATTACCTTCTCTTTCAGTTTTTCTCATGTCCCTGTCATTTTACACGACTTTTGTATAAGCTAAAATATTTCGCTCTCATGAATTAAATTTTTCAACCATTTTCTGGGTTACGATTGGGTTGAATTAAGTAATTGGAAGTTACAAAAATTTTACTTGCGACTTCTTTTCGCAGCATAAAACTCTGGCAATGTTGTAAAAATAAGCACCAGTCGTATATAATTACGCTGTCAATCAAGCAATAAGACTTTTGAGGTACCGATGAATCAATGTCTTCGTAATAATTAACTAATCATTTACATTAAAATATGGTGAAAAATTCAGACCTTAAGACATTACCAAGTCATACAGTTAAGAAAGTTTATTCCACTTGTTACTTACACTACTGCGCTACAGCCACTTGTTTACCAAAATATAAGCAATGCGTGCAAACAATTTTAAGCCACAAAGAAGAAAGCTTAAGAAGAAAAATAAATGAAGCATTTCTTTGAGGAGGGGCATGAGTAGTCACATTTTTACAGTTCGAAAACATCTCAGTTGATTGGAAGACGTAGATGTCTGGCAAGATATTCACTCATTTGTCAAAGTCATGCCTGACTTTTGTGAAAGACTATTCTCGGCTGCAGCCATTTTTAGGTTCATTAAAATTTTCCCAAAACCTCTATACGAATAGCAAAAACAAGTATGCCTGCCAAAACAGAAAATTAAGAAAATATGCGTTACCATTATCCTTAACTGTATTCATTGCAGCGAATTGACATTAAATTTAAGCACAAGTTTTTTAATAAAAAACTGGAATGATTAATATTTTACTTAATTTTTCTTTGTGGGATATTTTCTATAAATTTAAAGCAAATTATGAAGGCAAAAACTTTCCGCCTAGCCCTCAAATCATCCAAGTTCATTGCAAACGCAGCATACTTTCAAATGTAATGGAATACAACGTGCAGTCAACTTAGTTATTTCAAATGTAATGAAACCAAGATACTGCTGTTCCTCATTACATTTGAAAGATCTTAGTATTTAGTTAATTTTTAGAATACTTAGTTCATGTCTAGGCTTTACCCTAGGCGTGGACTAAGTTCCTACAACTCTGAGATACAATGCAGTTAAATTTACCGACAGCTTTTAGTGCATAAGAAACTGAAAATGGACAATATTAGTTCCTCTCACCCTATACAAATATCATGTGCCAAATCATCCGTAAAAATATTAGATACATTTATTAATATTCATTGATATGCAAATTGAACGTTATTGTTCCTTTCATTTACAGACGAATAGATGCACTGGAGCCATCGGAAGGGATGCTCGAAATATTGCGGCAGCGGGGTTTATATGAAAATGAGTGGCACGACTCAATAGGATACCACCAAACAAAAATTGGAGACGGTAAGTCTAGAGAAGTGGTCTCATTCAATCAACCGGCTAAAGTAATCTACCGGTTAGTGGTAGATTTTCATGGAAGTCAGCATAAATCCTCCACACTTAAGCAGGGTCCTATCTACCATTAGTATTTATTTCTCCATCTCAGCGTACGTACTGCCCTTCTTCATCCCATTCTAAAACTTATTCTCTTTCTTCCCCTTCCCCGCTTGCCCAACATCCTTCCCTATATCACGGCCTTGAGCAATCTATCGCCCCTCATTACTTCCTCCAGCCACCTACCCTGCCTTTCCCTAATCTCATCACCAAGTTTTCTCTCCTCACCCACCATGTCAAGCACTTCCTCATTTGTCTTCCTTCCTTTCCGTCCACCTCACCACCTCCATCCTCCTCCACGCCCACATCTCGAACGCCTGCAGCCTATTCTCGTCCTCCTTTCTCAAACCCACGTTTCTGCTCCACACAACGCTGCACTCCATAACAAGCTCTTCATCAACCTCTTAATATACTTGCTCAAGATCCCCGCCATTAACTACCTTCTATTACTAAACGCTTCCTTCGCTAACGCTATTTTCCTCCTAAAATTGTAAAAAAATCAACATCACATTTTTTGCTTGCATTCCACGCCTTTTTTTTCGGAATCAATAGCTGTGAAATAATTTTGCGGATGGACGAGCGGGCAATATTAGTATTTTTTTAATCTGTCAAAGACGTCATTGAAATGAAACGTGAACGGATCCATTTTTATACCATTCAGGATGGTGTAATTTAGACAACTTGCAACACGAATAAACGTGCATGATGAGTACACAATACGTCATGCCTTTAGAATAAGTTTTGCACAGGAGTAAAGAAAACGTAACTGGAAATACAATGCTTTGAAAAAATAGTTCGTGCTTTTTTTAGTTTTTCGCTTTATTTTCAGGAATAGGTATTTATCTCTCAGAGCGGTGGAATTATAGCTATGATTAAAGTACTTAAACCTACAACCTAAAGAGAACATTTTAAACGATTCATTCAAGAAAACAATTTTTAGACAGCTATTAGGTATTTTTCTAATTAGGTACAATCTTTTCGTTGCCGTCATTCCAAGAGTATATTTTACCTACAGTCGGTTACTTACGTATTTCATATTGAGATAACAAATATTAAATAATAAATTATAATTATATAGATAAAATAATAATAAATGTAGCATATATTTGATATTTAATTAATAGAACTCACTTAATTTATGGTGATCGCAGACCTCGAGACTACAAAAATGAAGCTAACTCAGCGACGTTTTAATGGTGTTTTTTTTTACATTTATTTATATTTTAGTTTTCTATTAATTTGTTCTAGATTTTCATCCTTTAATTCTGGGGGTATAAATGACGTTACATGATTAAGGTTGGAGGCGGAGCTAGATCCAGCATGACACTCATTAATTTGTAGAGACGCGTTGAGTTGGTGGTCTGGAATTATCGTAACGTCATGGTTTGTTACTTTGTTACAATTAAGCTAGAAACAATTGGCCAACGTTTTGCGTTCCATCTGTCACCTGCCCATGGCTTTGAAGACGTTGATTCTACACTTTCTCTAATATCCCCGACGTCCAAATCTCAAACGCCTGTAGCCTATTCTCATCCTCTTTATTCAGTGTTCATTTTTTTCAACAATCGATTTCAGGAAAATAATTAACATTCTGGTCTCGAATAGCAAGATTAGATTAGATGTTTACTACACATTTAGAAGTAATTACATCATGTCTCTTTGAAACGAGGATTTTATTTTACCCTTCTTAATGGACATTAGTCCATGAAATATTGTCACTCGCCCGGTATCGACTTTAATTCATTACATACAAAAATATTCTACCCATATCCATAAATTTTAAAGTGAAACTTTTGTGAACCTATTTCTTACCGGAACGCATAAACAATTTTACCGCACTGCATAGTTTCTTATACCATGTGACAATCATATGTAAATGATGAACTTCAGCCTAAATAGAAGTTAATTTTTTTTCAGGAACATACGATTGTGTTGTATCAGCCGGAGGAATGGGGGAAGGTCATATGCCAATCGCAGCTTTGGACGAAATGATTCGCACTCTTAAGAAAGGTAAGTGTGATGTGCTCAGTCGATGAACATAAAATTCAGCATGAAGCATAAAATACGTAATCTATGGTTTGGTAGTTGACAATGATTAAGCTGAGGAGTGATAGCTTATGCTCCAGGTTAATAGGTCCAGCTGGTCGGTAAAATTTTCTAGGAGTGATAATTTAAGATGATGCTTCTACAAGTTACATCTTCTCTGACGGAGCATTTACTCTTCACGATCTAAGTACGTCAACGCCTATGTCTCAATTAGAATGTTGAAATTCCTCCTCTTACAATTTTACTCTTCATTGGTACTACACTTTTCTTACGTCTCCGATATTCACGCTATCGGTCGATCAAAGCTGTTCCGAACCTTTTGCGACTTTCGAAACAATGGTTAACTCATTTTCCCCATGGTTTAACCCCATGGTTTAACCATTGGTATCCTAATCAGTTGCACTCCTCGCAGTGAGGAAATATACTTGCTACATTTTCGCCATTACTCGGCTTCTCTCGCGTTCCCCTAAACCAGGGTTTCTCAACATTTTTTAACTGTCAACCCCCGTAAAGGGTTTTCAGACAACATTTTGACTTAAAATTAGTAAAACTACATTGATAACTTCAAATAAAAACTTGGTGATTCCACTGAATATAATAGGTTGTTTCCTGAAGATGCTTTTGTGTAGTGAAACTAGTTGAAACAATAAAAATTATATTCAGGGGGTTTGCAAAGTTTTCATCAGAAGTTCTGTTAATTTACCTGAAGATTGGAATGAGCATCTCAGAATGGGATGTTTGTCACAAGAAGATGTAATAATAAGTACTGACAAAACAGATTGAAGGAAACGTTACTCATACACCCTCGGGAGCATAGGAATGCATTTTGACATTATTTGCAATCGATGTAAAATCTACTTTTGAGCATCAGTATTGAATCGGTAGCAATGGAATATCGGCAAGCAAAACACCTGTATCATATTTTATCGAAGTAAAATGGTATCGGGACAGACCTACACATGGAAAAATTACACGGCACAAAATTAATATTTAAATTAAAGATTAATCCCAATGGACAATCTGGCATCCATGGGTCTCATCTGTTTCGTCCACCTTACATTTTGCCCTCCAGAAGCACCTTTGCAATCGTGTTTAAGACGTTCTTAGCACATGCTCATGTCAGACAATTCTTCTTGCTTTGGTGAAAAGTATGATTTCTGGCCCTTATGAATGTTGTTTATTTCGGTTTTATTTCTTATTCTCCATTCATTATTTTTATCGATGGGTTCTATCGAAGATCCTCGGCGAACTTATGTCAGGCATAGGTACTTAACATCCATGCCTCACACATGTAAGTAACTTCGCGCCTAATTAATGTTTTGTATTTATTCATGTGGGTAGTGTATGGAAACAATTTAGATTTTATCAGTTGGATATTTGCATAATAGGCCTTCTTCCCACTGACTATCCTTGTACCAAGGTGTATCAAACATGTACAATGTCGAATGAGCATCTACCTTTATTACTACTCTCAAAACTTAAATTCTCCTCCTCGTTTTTAATTTCTACTATGATATTTGCGCCATTATTTATATAGTCCTTTTTGTCAATATAATCAGCTTTCACAATTCGTTAATATTGGCACTTGTTATATAAAGTAATGCAATCTAGCTGTGAAGGCGGAAATGGCTTCAGTTTGTTACTCATCTCCACATATAACCGACACAGTTGGAAGAGCAAACATAATCCATGTTAATTTTATTTTCAGGTGGGCTAATGATAATAGTCATGAGAGAGGAATACCTTTCTTACGTCAACGAGTATGTAAATAAATTGGAGCCACATTTGAATGAACTAGAAGCCAATAAAAAGTGCAAAAAGGTGATGTGGTCACTAATAAACAATAATTCAGTGAAGACGGCTACTATAAATACTAATGATTTCTTTCTTTGTCTCCCTAGGTTTCACGGACAGTGGTCCCCAACTACTCCTTCAACAAAAACGGAGTTGTGTTCGTTTACGAAGCTCTTTGAAACTGTCAACGGGAATCCTCATTTAATAGAGAAAAATGATTGTTTCTGTTATTTTTTACGATTAAATTATTCTGTATTCTCTATTTATGAACGAACTTTGAGTCTGTCTTCATGTTGTTACAAGTTTTTTTTTGTTATAAAAATTCTTTGAAAATTTAATCCAGGTTTTAGATAAAAGGTAATAAGGATCTGCTGCGGTGAAATTAACTGTACTATCAGTATTTTGAAGCATGTACCTCCCGAAGCAAGCGCGGTAACATTTTGTAAGTCTTAAAATAAAATTTACTGCACACTTATGGACCTTCTAATTTAATTTTATTTGTGTGACCACACTCAAGTGTTTCCTTTGTCCAAACATTTCCGAATCCTCCTCATGATTCCACTAGTCAATCAACATACTGGTTTCGATGGATTTCTTTCACCAGCTGGATGACAAGCCTCCCAGAAAGCTTTGTGAGACGATCTTAACAATTCGACTGAGAGTATAAAAGTAAAGTCTTGGTAAAAGTTTGTTTGAACTAGTTGCCACTTAACAGTACTTCCATGGGTGATACACATTAATAACTTATAATAATAGGAAATGTTGGTCAATTTCTACAAAGTGCAATTAATAAGTAAACAGTTTGATTATCAAGGAATTTTTCAACTGCAAAGATTTATGAGCAGCCCATTTTTTAATTTGCATGAATACCACAGCGGAAATAAGTCTCAGGGGTCAAAAATTAGCGAGTAGCCACCAGAACTTAGATAGAAAATTCCACTTGTGTGATATCCACAACGTAGTAGGAATTAAAGTGATTTGACGCAGTACTGTTACCAAATAAATTATTGCATACATTGGGGTGGTAGTTAGAGAAGTCCCTTCCACCACTTAAACCCTAAAAATAAACACGATATTAATGACCCAAAATTAATATAACTTCACCTCAGAAAATATGGAAGGCATAATGCGTAGAAAACAAAAATTAAATTATTAAGAACAATCCACAAATAAAAATAATTACTTATTAGTTGAATTAACCAATAATCAATACTTTTCAAGAGTTTATCACATTTACTGAGATGCGATATCGCAAAAATTTACTTCTTCAGTGGCTATCCTTGTAGCAAAAATAAACAGTAGTACCTATTAAAATACAAATCGATGCATTTTGATCCCCCATCAAAAAATAAAAAAAATCTTTGCTGTTGATTAATGGAGGGATTAAAACATAACATCACAACGCGGTGTTCATTTAACTACAGGAATAGATTAAAAAATTTGGGTCGGAGAGTACGAGTCAATAATGTGGGTTGCCTACGTTTGGGGGAGTCAACCCAGATCTATTCATACTAACAATAAGTTACGCCTGTGCGATTATCGACAATAATTGATATCGATCAATTATAAGAATAATTAAAAATGCGGTCGATTAATTGACATCAAAATGGGCGTTAATTAATTGCCATTTGCTCAATTATATGGCATCAACCAATTAATTGAGAGGACTCAATTGGGTCATGCTTTTCAAAGGCTTTCCTTAGCCAATGAGAAGAATGAAAGAATTAATTTGAAAAACAGCAAAATAATTCAATCAGTTAGCTTTTATTCATTAATTAAAGGAATAGATCGATATTTGAAGACAGGCCGATGAGATCCTCAGCGTGTTCATCCGACAGACACTGGCGTGGCTGGCGTGTGTCTGTCGGACGCAGTGCTAGTTGACGGGATAGCTAGCTAACTTCTGGAGGGAGGAGGGTAGATGACTGCCGTCTCCACTGGCAATAATCGTCAATTGATCGATTACCGGACAATAATTATGAATTGAATAACAATTGAACAATAATTGACACTTGAAAAAAATTGACAATCTAGTCGATTACCGTAATCGACATCGATGTGCTGAAATAATCGATCAATTGTAAAAATAATTGAATCGACGATTCAATTAATCGAATAATCGCACAGGCCTATACTAAGTTGTTCATATTAAGTTTTCAAGCTAAATTGTGAAAACGATTACGATTTTACCGAGCATATCGTTAAAGGCATTTATTCCAATATTGAAAAAAGTAAATAGAACTATCGATTATCGCATTTTTGCGAAGTTAAATGGGAACGATTTAGCGGAGCTCATAATGAGTCATTCGGCAAATTTCGCGACAAAGCTCGCCAATTCCTCAGATAGAGGATGATTTCGCGGAATGACTTAGATTTTTTAGCACAAAAATGCCTTGATACATACTAGACTCATTTCGCAGCAATTAATCGATGAAGAATTTCTTGACGTTAAAGTAAACTTGAAAAAATTGAAAAGAATAAAATGGATTTCGTAACTGTCCATCAGCCCAGTGACACTCGGGGGATTTGTTTGGCTCAATCTTGAGGCCGTGGCGAAATAGCGAACTACGTGGCGCTAGTAGTCACCATGCCCAGAAAACTCCGTCTGCTTGGGAAATCTAACGTTAATTTGGAAGTGGATGAATTCGTATTCTAATCTTAATATCAAGCGGAAGTAATTTTCTGTTAGTTTATTACCATTAAGGAATGTCAGTCTTTCCAGTAACTATTATTGGTCGCAATACTCGAATTCTAAGGCTTTCGTTGCATCTTCGGAATCAGACAGGTTTTACAAGACGAAGTATAATTTCCCACACATACGCATCGATAATAGATATACCTACGTAGTCTCTGAACAGAACATGCGAATAAAGTGTGCTCCAAATTTTTATGACTGCCCCATTGAAATTACCTGGTCTTTCGGTATTTTTCGCGGAAAGTGTTAACCTCAAGTAAAATGTCATTCATTATACCTCAATATCATTACTATTTATCTTACTCCGTTACCATAACCAAAGCTCCCAATAGGAACCACGCCACCTAAACTAATGCACAATGCTGTACATTGTAAGAATCTCAAAAAATACTAAGTTACACAGATAATACAAGGTAATTGTAGAAAAAGGCAAATAGAACAATTAAAGGAAAACAAATTCAAGAATCAACATTTATTTATTAAGCAAATACTACGAACATTAAGTCATACAATGTCAAAGTAAGATTGTTGAAGAGCAAGATATAACTTATTTGCCAAACAAAATTAGTAAAATTTACACTGAAACAGTGACTCAAAATTCCAAAAACATCTACAAAAAAACACAAAGGTGATGTAATTCACAAAGATTCCAGTAAGAAACTGCCGCTCCATATTGTAGATTATGGGAAATTAAAAGACAAAGGTTTCCTGAAATTGCTTCGAATAAGGACCAAAGACACTTGCAAGTGTCCCCTGAAAAAGTATTTAAAAAAATGTTTAGGGGTACATACATTCAAGCAGTTAAAATCAAATGACAATATAACGATAACTAGATAAGTATTATTTTAAGAAATTTAAGAAGGAATATAAATATACTGGTAGAATATACATGCAACCCAACACCATTTTTACCCCTAAGAAAATTAAATCACTATCTTTCCCTTCAAGCAGAAAATATAGTGAAAAGGTAACAAATTATGACCAGAATGCAACCTATCCTATTCCCTCAACAACATGGATAAGTACACTTCAAAAAAGCCTCATCTGTTTCTAATTTCACTGAATTAATTCGTAGATTGAAACCTGAAAAAACCGTAGAAACCTGCATCAGACAAACACCAATGGCAGAGGTATCAATGAAATTTTATTACCACTTTCAGCAGCAAAATTCGAAAAAGTAATGCCTACTACATACATACAATATTGAAATTTCCAAAAGCATTATGTGTAGTTGTATACATTAATAAGTAAAGAGCATCTAAGACCAGTATTTAATGAACACATACCTATTCTTAGTTACAAAGAACACAAATTAACCTATCATCCACCAAGCTAACACTCGCCCTCAATAGTAAATCAAATGACATCTTACGAGAAGGATATATAAAGAATACATTGGATACCATTATGTGATCATTTACAGTCTCCTAATTATTCATCTTCATCAATCGAAAGCAGGCTAGGTTACACGCAGCTGTTCTTACAGTAGTTCCTAGAAATTGTTAAAAAAACTGTGATAATAAAAAAGAAATACACCAATGAAAGACTTTTCCTGGTCCAAAAGAACACGAAACCTACCACCCACCAAGCTAGCACTCCACCTCATAGCAAATCATATGACATCTTACGAGAAGGATATACAAAGTACATTGGATTCCAGTATGTAATCATTTACAGTCTCCTATTTATTCATCTTCAGTTATGTGTTTATGTAATTTATTTTTTTTGCGTAGAGCCTTGACACAGCAGTGTTCTAATGTTAATAACTCAATGTTCATCGGGACCTCTGCTCCGATAAAATCATAAAAATTCACCATAGGAATACTACTTCTCAGACGTAATTTTTAGGAACATTACTGATGGTGACCTGACATGGTTTCACAGTATCTGTCCGATTGAGATGTAAAGACTCATAATAAATTAGAATAAGCCATCGTTGCTCGGCTTTTCGCTAATGATATCTATCATTAACATGAAAATATAAGAGGGGCATAGTTATAATTAAAACTATGAAACACTTACCTCTCCAATGATATTTCCGTCGTCATCTTTAAAAATCCTTTTTCTTATAATGTCCTGCGGGGCAAAGTGCTTCTAGCAGACAACCTGTGTTGCCCTTAACACAAAATCCTTTCTAGGTATAGCAGCTTGCCATTTTGCACGCTTCTCGGGATCTTTCGGAACGGAAAAAAGAGACAATGATGACTTTTTCGACCCGTATCCTTCCTTACAACCCGGAGCCGCGCAACTGCTCGGCATGGTGAACACCTGCATGATAAATGGCATTTTACGCTCAGTTTATTCAACATTAAGTGACATATCGGTATATAATCAACATCTATACTCACCGATGAATCAGTCACAATCCAAGGAAAACTGAAAGCTACTCGCGGACAAAGATTTTCTCACTTTTCTTCTCGAGCACCGTATAAATCGCCTTTCTCACCATGTAATCCTAACGGAAAGCTTGGGGTGGGTACTATCAGCGCCACTAAGCAGGAACCACTCTCTCAGCCTCAAAGGTCTGCCAGCTCAGCCTGTAGGGTAATATAGGAAGTTGCCAGACCTGTATATACGACCGTGCTGTCCATCATACTATTGCATTTTAGTCATGACGCTATTTAGCGATATCTCCGAGAAGTTCGTTTTATTCATAAAACAATTTCTTGCAGTAATCATGTAAGATTCTAGTCCAATCGATGGTTAATAAGCACTAAGTTAATCTGATAAGAAAAGATCGGGCTCAACGATACACAATACTGATATAGCAACGCTGGACCGCCTATATCTTCAATGGCTTGCGAGTTAACTTGATGGAATTTAGAGTTCATTGTGAAATAAAATAAGCTTAGTAACTTCCACAGTGTTTTATTGGTTACAACCCCGGACCAATTTCAACACTTCCGTGTCATTATCAAGAGGATAGTACTATCCTCTTGATAATTAATTCTGTGTCAACACGATAGTACTATCCTCTTGACACAGAAGCGTTGAAACTGGTCGGGGGTGGTTACCAATAAACCACTGTGGAAGTTAAAAGTTTATTTAACTTCACAATAAAAATTAACCAACCATGACTTACATTTTTTCAATGAGAAATTGATATTTTAAGTGCTGCACTAAATAAAACGAGATAGAAGATAATATCATTCGGTATTAAAATATATCACTTCCCATTAACGAAATGAACGCTCAAACTCTGGATACCCCACAGATGGGAACCTGGGAACACCACAGATGACGGTCAAAGACACTATGTAAGGTCCGAGCTCATCCAAATAACTAATTAGATATTCTCAATCTTCTCAATGATGCATCCTACACCTATGGCACGCTGTGGCATTCATTTGTAGAAATTGTGCTCTTCCATTAATTTCCATGGGAAATAGCTGGAATCTACATTGCCATGGGAAAATTAACAGTATTTTTAACACCAAAACTTAATTTTAGATTTCGCTAATAGGTGAAATTTTACCCAAAAATAATTAATATCCCTTTCTCATTATAATCAGAATAATTCGTTAAAACAGGTAAAACTATCTTTAAGTGACAAATTATTTGAAAATCAACATCAAAGTTCATTTGCAAATCCGCATTCGCTAGACAGACCAACGAAATCGACTGCGTAAGTCAATATGATGCAAGAGAGGATGAGTAAATGATGTTTTTACGACGAGCGAAGTCCAATTCTGTAAAGTGATTAATTATTTTATGTCATTTACGAGAAAGGACTTATGAGATACTAGGCAATAATTATACATTATATTGACATCTCCCACATTATTATGGACAGGAAGGTAAACGTATTTATAAATGACATGCTTCAGCACAAGCTATTACTTAATTCAATTTTGCTTCGAAATTTGTGTTTCTAATGCAAAGATAACATATTTTAACCTCATCTGAGTAATTTACCAGCTGGCTGGTAAGTTTGTGGACAGCCCTTATCCTAACATTCCACATTTCGGTAAATCGTCTCGCTTTCCCTCCTACTGATGTCTCGCCATTAGATAACTCTTAAATTCCTCATACAGTGTATCTCTTACTGTTTCGTACACAATTCCTCTTCCTTCCTCTTCTACTCTTCCCTAGTGTTCTAACATCTATTAACCTCTTCAACATTCCCTCTCCTTTCAAAACTTCCTCCATCCATCCCTTCTGCATTCTCCGATCTTCCCCCACCAGCTTCCTCTTCTCTCAAACCATACCCAATAGCTCCTCGTTCGTCTTCCTCGCCTCCCAGCTCACCCTCTCCATCCTTCTCCAAACCCCATCTCAAACGTCTTAAGTCTACGTATGTACATCTTCCCTTCGTAATGACTAAGTTTCCGACCCATACAGCGCTCCATATTAGAGTTTTCACCAGCCTTTTCTTTACGTGTCTTCCCAGACCCCCCCTTCATCAATTCCCTTCTCATTGAATGTGCTTCATTAGTCTGAGCCATTCTACATCTGATGTCACTACCACTCCCTCTCATTACCCCCATTCTACATCTAATGTCTCGGAAAATATTTTCGGAATTTCGGGAATTTACTCTTATGCTTTACTAGCTAAGTATACGATCCAAGCACACAATTAAATTATTTTTCTATCTTAAACCATAAAGCTTTAGGAAACACTATTTTATTTCCAGAATTACAATTCTCCATCAATTAAAAAAAAATCCTTTTTGGCCCGACCTAGAGGCACAGGTAGACTTCGAAGTTCTATTATACAGACTCACAATCAGCTCATTTTTTTCACCCCTTGCAGTAATGGTTAGTCGTATCAAAATTTGTTTTAGACAAAAGTTGAAGATCTACAATAATTTTGAACGAATCTGATACTGTGCCTACTAATAAAGTTATGATTTTTTTTACTGAAAAACCCTATTTTTTGCACCCCATGAGCTAATGATTGGTGTTATCAAAATCTTTCAAACAAAAGTTTTTGGTAGTAGTCGTAGGAAGTATAATAAAAAAAACAAATGCACGCTATTTCATATTATGGGAGTGACAGTGATTTTTCCCATTTCCCCAAAAAAACCCTCCCCATTTCCACCCCCTTGGTCCGATTTTGCCCATTAACGAAACAGATTTTTCCTCAGCTAGCAGAAACAGAATACTGCAGTAATAAAATAAGGGTATAAAAGTAAAAAACCTAGGTAAGTAAATGAAACTGGACAGCAAATGATTGATTATTCTTTAGCAGCGGCATTAATACATTTACTCGATTCGTATTCAAAATCAGACCTGACTAATAGAGTTTTTATTTAGTCCTGGTCTAAGCAAAGATCTCAATGGGGCTAAACGTTGTATCCAGCGTCAGAGAGAATTTCAATTTTCAATGTTAACTCATAAAACCATATGTTTAACTTTCTCAAATTTTACCGGGAATATCGCCATTCCGGGACAAAACCACGCTATTAATGATGTTTTGATGGAAGCGCCGAACTTCCTTAGACCTGGTCCAAAAAAAGCCGCCGGTGCCAACTCGCTCTCTCTCTCTCTCAATTTTTTAAGAAATGAATGTTCATCCAGAAAAAGAAAACATGGCGGTAAATTATCAATGTACCCCCTCTATTGGTTTTTAAGAATAAGTATTAATCCCAATAACATGCGGAAATTAAAGGGTATTTTCTAGCATGTTTCTAATGAAAATAGGAATGCTAGCGGTGAATGGGCCTTGTAAGAATGCGGAATGAACAATCTACGATGACTACTAAGTCTCAAGGAGGTTTATTTTATCATTTTCGTTGCATTGAGAGAATGTATAAAACTCAAATTACTAAAAGATTATCGGTAGCTTTCTTGTCTTCATTTGATTCCCATTGCAAACATCTTATAAAAGACAGGATGAAAAATATCGGTAGCCGAAAGACTTCGACGTGAGGATAAAAAGAATCCTTCTTCTTGTCGTTAAACGTCTTCGTTCCACGAATACATCTTTTCTCAGACTCATCCCATTCTTTCCAACTTTAAGGAGTGTGACTGGAGGATGATAACATCTAATGTTTCTTACGCACGACAGAAAAATCCAAACTGCTGCGAGGACAGGTGAGTCTCCTCGGTTGGTTAATTCTGCCTGGTAAACAGCTTATTTTTAGAATTATTTCTACACGATTTCTTCAGCATGCAAAAACTAGATACAACCTTATCATGAGAAGAATACGGCTTTTGTTACAAAAATATCCTCACTTTATGCTAGCATTGGGTAGAGGCCAACATGCCAGACACTTCCATCTGGCCCATGAACTGCTTCAAAGAAGGAAACTTTTCATTCATTCAGCCAGAAGGGTGCTCGAATTCGAATCATGCATTTCTTTCATCATTCGAGATCCATTAATTCTCGGCAATTTAAAAGATGTATGCTTACGATTACGCTCATCAGGCATCTAACAAAAAGGACGGGCGGGGTTTGCTGTGGGTAAGACGTGAAAACTTCGGCTTTTGCGAGTGATATTTCGTATCCGAAGAGATGCTTCCTAGCGTAAGGATTTAAAGAAAATGCCAGCGAAGAGTTTTATATTGAGTGTAGCGTTGTATAGGGTAGAAAATGTGACTCTGAAGAAGGAGGACGAGAATAGGCGGCAGGCATTCGAGATGTGGGAGTGGAGGAGGATGGACAAAGTGCGGTGGTCAGAATGGAAGACAAACGAGGAAGGGCTTCGCACGGTGGCTGACGAAAGGAACTTCTGGGGGAGTTTAGGAGGAGGCAGAAAAGGTGATTGGAGGAGGTAATGAGAGGCGAAGGGATGCTGATGGTCGTGATATAGGGGAGGATGTTTGACAAGCGGGGAATGGAGAAAAGAATAGGTTTTATGGACGGGATGAAGAGTTGTAGAACATATGCCGAGATAAAGAAAGACATTGTGAAAATATATTGGGACTTTCACCCGTGAAAACCTATAGGATTTTTATACCTATAGCTTTCATTTTTTCTACTACGTTTTCATTTGAATGAAAATATAGTAAGTTTGGGAGATAACTACTTAGCCCTGCCAAAAATAAAGGAATTTTCAAAATAAATCAATGAATACTATGGAATATTTAGAATGAGATATGCAATTTCATGTGGAATATGGAACCGTACTGCCTCATTACCCACGACGATCTTAGACGTGACCGCACGCCGACGATAAATTGACCGTGCATTGAAATGAATCGTTAGATTATATCAAAACTCTAAGAATGCATCTGATTGTGATTATATCTTCTTGAGACCTTTTATTTTGATCTTACTTTCCGTGAGCCAAGTGATATTGTTTCTTAAGCAGACTAAATAGTTATCCCGCTCGTTTCTGTTCGGTTGTCGTCAGAGTTTGCCTAACAGGATCGACCGGAAGCCGAAATCTGCACGGGGAATCAGTTTCGAAAATGGCCCAAGATTATCGCACAAATGTCAAGTCAGAGTTTGGACTTCAGTCGGCGACATTCAGACGCAGGCGAGGGTGTGAGCGGGCGTGCGTAAGTGATATGAACTCAGGAAAATGTCATGGTCAGTGGATAAGCGAGTGGGAATCAGAAATGCAACCGAATCCCATTTTTAGGTTCTATCTCGTCTTTAAATGACCAAAACGGTCTGGCAAGATGCTCAAAATTTCAAATGCCGGATAAGTAGTGGAATAAGTTTCAATCACATCGAGGACACTTCACGGTGGATTTATCAAGCGATTTGAGTCGAAATGCAAAATCGAGATGGCATTAAAGCTGGACAGGTCGGTGGTTACTTCGATCCTCACCAAAGCCACATTTGTCGGCAATACAACTCGATAATCAAAGAGGGATTGATTAAAATATCTGATTACTGTGGATATAAACGGCATTCTGAAACGGAATGGGTGGCGTAGAATTTCCTTAAAGATTACGCGTAGAGAATAATCAATCACATAATAGCAAATCCGATCAATAATATAAGTCATAGTCCAAAAGATGGACCAAGGTGTTTCAAATGATATAAATATTGCTAACACGGTGCAGAATAAAATGCAGCATACCTTAAGTTCAGCTGTAGGTAATTTTGCCATGATTCAAATGGTGGGCTTGAGTTCTCATTCACACTTAATTTAATTTGTTATAATTGCGTTATTTATTACTACTAGTAGAAAGTGGTGTAAAAGAACTAATGGGGTACTTTATTAGGTCATCAAAGCATTAATGACATAATATGAAGTATTTGATTTTTTAAAAGTGCACTGACTTCCTGAAAAGTGTTTCAAACAACTAGCTTTACTTTCATTGGGTAACTTCATAGCTAAGAATTCGTTCAACTCAAAAACTAAATACAGGATTTTACAAACGTATAATCTTGCGCTTGCGCATTGTTACCCTCTCTTTTGAGATTTCCCTACTAGGGTTCATTCTCGTGGAAACAATATTACATTAATATTCATTTCATTCATAGCCCGGAAAATATTTTATTCGAGACACTTCGGGTGACTCACCGGGTAAAAATAGACTTTTTATTAGACTATGAGGCTCATTGATTTAAGAGACTCCGAAGCCCCAGCTTAAAAGCTACGCACTATCAATTTCAAGCATCTTTTATCACGAGCCATATCCAGTTTTAACCAACTAACTTCACAGCCGAAGGCATTTCAGGTGATTTATTCCAAGCTCACATAGCATGTTATCACAATGAAATCTTCAGGTTCTTGTAAGTACCTATACGTTTAGTACATACACTAATAATGCAATAATATCTTCATCAATTTCATGACGGTTATCCGTCGATAGTTTAACTGACTTGAAAAAAGCTGTTATAACGAAGAACTAAGTCGAAATGAAGTGAAATCCAAATTGATATATCAAAATATCCCATATAAAAACGATGAATGAAAATTAGTTGTTGAAAACAATATATTCTCAGAAATTCAAAAACTTCAATTTTAATGAAACTAGCCGCTTCAAAACCTAGTAAGAATAAACAAGCGTAAGATGACAAGCATTTTCAGGAAAACACCACGTTTATAAAACAAGTAAATAAATCGCAATCTTTAAAAGTTAATTTAATACACCTATACTCCAGCGTGATACAGATAATAATTTTTATTTGCGAGTACAAATTTACTAAATATCCAACAATCGCAAAAATTAAAATTCTACCTTAGCCCGTAGATTACGTGAATGAATGAAAAAAAATATAACCCAATTGGGGTAGCGAAAATATTGGCGATTCAATGAGGGAACATCGAGGCACTGTCAAATTCTCCGCATTCGCGTGTACCCCATGAAACATTAAAATTGAAATATTTGACATCAGATATGCAACTTCCACTCGACAGAAAAGCGCCTAAAAATAATTATGTCTGCCCACATCCACTACATACACCATGAGCGTATATAGAATAGGTATATAGGTATTTATAATAACCGGAATAGAACCAGCTAAAGAGAGATCAGAAGAGACCTATTAATAAAGCCACTTCATCTAAAAACGATTATTTTTCATATTTAAATTTCCATAAATTAAACTTCCTAGTTTTAGAAGAGCAATGATAAATAATAATTTTCCTAAACTTGGCGAGGCGATTCAAGTTGACGAAGATCATTACGGATTAAGCAATGAATGGCTAGAAAAAAACGGAGGAAGGAATCAGGACAATGCCTTCACCAACAAAAACATGTATATATAACATTGGTTCCAAATCTGTTGCAGAGCCACAGGCAACTAGGTACTGTGTACCAGTACCTACTACAGCAATTCCTCCTGGAAGAAATTACCATTTGTTAATTTACCGAACACCTCGTTTAAAATTATAATATAAATGCGCATTCCTCCTTTTTAAGAACTAAGTTGAATTATCTTATGATAGTGATGACGGGCAACAGTCGGCCATGATGGAAACACCGGATCCCGTTCAATCTCCGAAGTTATCCATGGTTGGGCTCGGAACAAATTCGGAGAGCGGACCCTACTATTCGTCCGAGTGCTGTTGCTGATGTCTGCAAGTGGCAGACAGTTAGTGCCAAACGACCTCAGCACGTCGAGGCACATTGAACTTAAGTACTACTCCTACTACTTATGGTGATGACAAAGAAAAGGTAGTTACCATCACGTGAAGCACGGCTATAAATAGGAATAAAGCGTCGAGAAAATAATAAGAAGCATTATGAATGAGCCTATGATCCGAACTCTCGCTGCACATCAACAGGCAGCAAAATGAAATGAGAAGAGATCGCTGTCTACCTTACAGATTCGAGGAATCTCTTTCCCTCGCGAAAACGACGGCCAAAAAATAAACTAACCAAAAACCAACATAAAATGTGCAAACACATTCCCCATTCCGTGGATTTCTTTTCGTTCTCCTTTTTCGAGGACAAGAGTCCTTGACCTCCGTGTCAAACGCCTCCACGCGAGACTTGCGTGCACGTGACAGAGAGTGTCCATCCAAAAAAAGTAGATTCGAGACAGACAGAGAAATTCTTGAGATGTAGAACATGAACTTTGAAACTTCGAAAAGTTCGTTGCCTCCGCGGGCGGCACCGTCCCAACACGAGGCGAAACGAAGCATGGCGACGACGCGCAAGCGAAGAGTGGATGGGCAACTCAGCGTGGAGCAGACAGGTGACATTGTGTACGGAAAAAAAGAGGATAGGTCCTAAGAACCGGCCAAGTCTGTGGGAGTTCAGGTGACAGCCACGACGCTTAAATCAACGCTCCCACCGTGGCATATCTCTCCACAGTGGTGCTTGCCAAAGCACCACGTGCTTGAGAGTTGTTTTTCTCTTCGTCTCCCGCGAGATGACGCACGTGACGCTGAGGAGGATTTAGCAGAAAGCAAAAATCCTAAGTTCACATGCATGCGCTAGCATACCCTCGTAGGCAGCGGCGTATTTAGGGGGCATACTGGAGCGTATTGGCACCCTCGTCTTTCAAGAGTTGATCTGGGTACTGAGAAACTTCCCGATAGGAATTAACGAAAGGAACAAGGCCTAGTTTTAGGTGACTATGGTGACAACTGGAGGTTCATCTGGAATTACAACGGATTGACAGTTGCATCTTTTCATTTTAATTATTGTGGAAAATTTATCAGCAACTGTCTCATTAACCTTCGAAAAGAAGGCTAGCTATATTTTAGCGCAGTAAATTTTTTAACGTTAATTCCTCGCAAGAGACGCTTTTTAGTGCATGTTCTCGTGGCTGGGTTATTTTATTAATTGCATAATTTTCACTAAGGTTTTTCCTCATACGTCGTAAATCGTGCATTCGAAAAGTTTTATTTAAGATGGCAGAGATTTGGAGGTATAAGGGGTTCCGATTCCTGATACTTGGTACTGCTATTGCCCTGTGGACTGGAACTCAAGAATAGCTACATCTACAAAATACCCAGCAAGCCACCACAGGGGTGTGTGGCAGGGGGTGAGTATTCGCCAACATGCATTACACTATACCCTAAAGTTAGTGTAACTACGACTAATTATGCATTAGCATAAATCGCTAATGCTTGTCACGAGGCGAAGCCTCACTAGCATGCACTACTACACTACAGATATTATCACAATGGATAGGGACCGTTAATATATATGTATTTTGCAACTACACAAATGAACAGAGACTCAAGACTTATGTAGATTACATGCACGGCGTGCTGTTAGTACTATGTTACAGAAAAGGATTCAAGTATTACGGAGTACTACTACTAATAGCTACACTACCTAACGACAAACCTAGATAAAAGTCTCATTGGCAGCTGTTATGGTCCCTTATCGTTCGTGGGAAAAATTACATTTCAAATCTGTCTATTCTGCAGTCTAGTTCCCTAATTTTATTTGCATGATCTGATCTACCGTAGTATGTCGGATTTCGTAAAATATTATCAACGTCGTCAGAGAATAGACCGGTTTGAAAATTACATAATCGATTGAGTCTAAATTTTAATCGACGGTCTGAAAGCTTTTCCCATCCCAGTTGCTGCAAAAGGTCAGTAACACTAACGAGATTATCATAACGGCCTTTAACGTATCTTGCCGATCTTCGCTGCACGCGTTCTAACTCAGTTTCCAAGACTATCTCATAAGGATCCCAAATACTGGCAGCATATTCCAAGTGGGGTCTAACGAGGGAGAAGTAGCTGATTTCCCTAACTTTATCGTCGCACTTGCCAAGTACTCTTTTAACAAATCCCAATTTACGATTAGCTCGACCGGTAATTTCTCGAATATGTTTACTCCACGAGAGATCATTAGTCAGTTTAACTCCGAGGTATTTAACCGATTCTACGGTCTCTAATTTGCTTATGAAATTTATGTTTGAACCCTGTAGTAGTACTTCAAAAAAAGTTAATTAGAATAATTGCCAATAAAAATCGTTTTGAGCATTCTTACCCTCTGTTTGTTAATCTTAAGTTATTGCCATTAAGATACATGTTTGTTTACAAAACTTTAAAATTATTTTTTTTTCGAAGTGGTAGTTTTCCAGCCATTTCTGGAAACGAGCATGGCTATAAGTTACGTAGGAATTGTAATTTTTTAATTCCTAAGCCTAATATTTCTTTATTTAAAAGATAATTTCTTTATTTAGGGCCTAAAATTTTTAATAATTTACCTCATACAAGTAAACAGATAAAGAGTATAAATTATTTTTGTAAAAAGGCTAAAGATTGGTTGTTATCTCATCATGATATAAATGGTATTAAAATCAAGGATGGTAGCTTCCACACAGGTGTTTTTTACCACTGAAGCTTCCTAAAGCTCCTTTATTGTTGTTAAAAAAGTTGTACATTTAAGTACTTGGAGTAATAAATTTATTATTATTATTAAAAAATAGCTGTTACAAGGAGCGTTTTTCCGTTTCCAAAAATTCATAACAACGCATTTTTTTTCAGGTTTAATTCTAGCTGCCACGCATCGCACCACTCCTGTATTGCCTCGAGGTCCTTAGTTAGCGCTTCCTTATCATTAAGGCTACGAATTCCTCTATACACCACTGCGTCGTCTGCAAATAATCTAAGATTACTGTCAACTGTTTCGCTGATGTCGTTTATGTACAAAAGGAATAGAAGTGGGCCTATGACACTTCCCTGTGGGACACCCGATGTGACTTTTACTTCATTAGAGATAGCGTCATCTAATTCAACCCTTTGCACGCGATTGCTAAAGAATTCTCTAATTCAGGAAATTACGTCGTCGTCTAACGCGTAGGATTTTAATTTCATGAGTAGCTTACTGTGGGAAACTTTATCAAACTCTACACTGAGGCCAAAGAGAATATGTAGCTGGGGCTGCACAGTTATGCTGTGGGGTAAGAATTTTGTGGCTCAACGTTGAGTCACAAAATGCTCACCATGCAGCAAAACTCAGAAAGCCTCCATAGCATTCCCCTTCCTAGTTTTTTAATTAGGAAGCATTATTTCATGCCCTTTTTCATAACATTGGGACCATGAAACTCAATTTATTTTATCATACACAGCTAAACGAGATTTTAAAATGATCCCATAAAATGTTGAACTAACGTGTTCCACAGGGAACTTTTAATTTTATGTTCTCACTGTCTCTCCTCCCATACTTGTCCTTTTCACATCTAATTACATGTCTCCCCCCTTTCACTTTCTTTGAGACTGAAGTGCTTTGAACTTCATTAGCTTCAAGGCTGGATCTCGAAATAACTTTGATATATTAATAGACAGGGAGATGCCGTAGAGAATTATGATAGCATCCGCACGTCT
Organism: Pyrrhosoma nymphula; assembly: GCA_963573305.1. NCBI lineage: Eukaryota > Metazoa > Arthropoda > Insecta > Odonata > Coenagrionidae > Pyrrhosoma > Pyrrhosoma nymphula. The sequence continues at coordinate 110,749,345 of OY754330.1, read as the reverse complement.
TTTGGTGCCGGCTCGCAATGGGGCGTTACATGATGCTTGCTATCGTGAGCTTCGGGAGGTATTGTGACTCTCCCCTTCATTACAAAATAGACAAGAAAAGCGTCGATAGCATTCATGTTATGACTCGGTTGGAAATTTTGTCCCGGAATCGAGAGTTATAACACTTACTCTAATCAAAGAGACCGTCAGGGAGGAATGCTATATGAGTTCATATAATTCTCTTTGATAAGAAACAGTCATAATTCCTTCGTTTATTCTAAACAGATGGGGAGGGAAAGTCTAGGAAGATTCGAATCTTCGGGGTCATTATAAGGACCCTTGAATAAACTTTCCACGGTACATCCTTTTTAGAGTACGTAGGCTGCGTTGAAAGTTTAAGTAACCCATGTGGAGTAAGTAAGTAGGTATACTTACATCATGGCGCGCTGTTCCACCGATTGAGTTACCCCGAGTTTAAAAGTCGGAAAATAACTCTTTTTAGGCCAGAGAGTAAATACTTATTCTTTCGACTAGTTTTTTATTCCTAAGGGTCCCTTCTTTTCTAAAAAAAACAGATTTACTTCCCCAAAAGAGGGCAACATGTTACAAATAGCATGTTCGAATTTTCTGGGAAAGTGGTGCATATTGGTACCAGGGAGCTGTGAGCGAAAAAATGAAAAATATAAAGTAATAAAAATGCGTACCAGAAACCTAAATAGGAATAAATAATAATGAACGCATTCAGACGGTTTTTAATTTACTTAAGTAGGCTTTATACGAACACACAAAGAATATTTGCCTAGATGTATTAGAAAATTAAGAACGGAATAAAATGAAGGGTAGACAATGGATAATCAAAGGATGTTTTCTATGGAGGAAAAGCTTTTCTTTAAAACCGCAAGTGAATTTTACTTCTAACACTAAAATATTTGGCGTTTTAATTCGACACGACACCACATCATGGAGTTTATTTCTTATATCAAATGCTTATGAAAAACCATACGCTATCCTTCATCAGAGGTCAGAAGATTAAGATTTAACAAAATTGCTATATAAATCAAACAAACTTGAGGATTCCACACATTTTACTTATGAATCCCGATTTCATCACATGGGTGACATCATAAAATCGGCAGCACCTCAATTCAACTTGTTAAAACTTTCTATGATTGTCTGTTTAATCATAGGATTATAGAAAGTTGAGCCCTCAAAACCGTTGAAATACTGCATTTGAGTCCAAACTCTGATATGAGGCAGCCCTTTTTCATCTCAGTAACACAAGAATTTTTCTCTCATTGATAATATTATTCCAATATCCGTAACATTGACGATTGATGATGATTCTTCTAATCTGCATGCGGCATGTATAGCACGGTCACACCATATTATGGAACTGTGTGCAGCACTACATGTATCATTCAGTGCGGAAAGATTGGGATTATTTTTTTCCGATTGCACATTCCGAGTACAGAAATACTAGCGAGAAAATGCCACACAAAATGTTTTCAATTGAGGAGGCGTTTGAATTTTTGAAGCACTGGAGAGCTCTCCTCGGCATTCACCGAGTAATTTATCAACGGATGAGTGAGAAAGAGCTTTCGAGCCTCCTTGGGTGTGAATCACGTAGTTCATTATCACCTCCTTGAGGAAGATGCTGATAATGAAAAAAAAAAGTATTTTGGACTCCTCAATGCATGAAATGCTTAAGGGGAAATCTCGCAATGACGATTTAAGACATGGGCTCCAAAAGCGCAATAAGAGGTGATAACTGTTAAACTATTCAAACCGTAAACACAAGGAGTAGGAAGAAGAGAAAGTTGAGGCATTCGATTTACAGTGAATACATTACGGTTCAAGGCACCAAAAGTTCTTGGCTTGGCCACCGGTACACTATCAAGTCACATGGGAATTTTCATCTATATTCATTCGGAGCACATGAGTGAAGCATGGGCCATCAAAATGGGCGCTCAAAAGATGGAAACCGTAATTTAGTCGATGACAGCTTATAGAAATGACCAAGGAGCATTTGTGCAGAAAGATGACGTACTTCTGTCATAACCAGTGATCTCACATCTCCTCCCACACGTCCTCGCGGTTTTCAAGGGCAATACCGAGATGTGAATGCATACGAAAAGTTTCTCTCCTTTTACCACAACGTATATTGCCTGAAAGGTACAAGGACTCACCATGTAATACAGAAAACGGGCGATGAAAAAGAAAAGCCTGAGTGGGGAGAAGGAGAGTCCCTTTGCTAGAGCACTCTGACTTCCCATCTGGTGGCTACGGTGGACTGGCTTCGCACATCGAGGACCCAGGATCAAATCCAGGCATCGGGCAGAGATGTTTCATTTGAATCCCGATTCTTGCTTGAGTGCAACCTACTTGCACAGAAGTTCAAGTTCAATATTCAGTCTGTCAGATGGGACACGGAGCTGTAGTCCTGGTGGGGTTTTTGTTTAGAATAGGCTGATGTTGACCTCGAGTTTCACTCTACTATTCCTCGATTCCAAAAATAGTACTTGCCTTACCGAGCTACCCACCTATTTTTTATGGCACATATGACCTACGTTGTCCGTCACCTTCCCCACAAAACTCTACTCCAACCTTTTTTCATCAAGCGTTTCACAACAAAATGTAGTACCTATTCAGAGTATTTAGCGGCCATGACTTTACCCTGAGTGCCCAAAGACTTTGCCCAGATAATTCAACGTGGGAGCCTCAAATAGAAAGAAAAAAAACATATTCAGGTCACTATACAGCTCTTGGCTCCCGTCAGGATTTTGAACCAGCAATAAGTAGGGTACACCTACAATCAAAGGCTACTGATATCACTGTGATGTGAAAGCCTACGATGACCAAAATAGCATTCTAGGGCAGGTTAAAACGAGCACTGATGCTAAACAATCGACCTTTCCCGGTTCGCTATTACTGGCCTTTCGAGTAAATTACGATCGTCAGCTTACGGAAGTGACGTCAGATAGGGAGCAACCAATTCGGTGGCGGCTCAAGGGAACGAAGGGTAATTGTTAAAGGGACTGAAGATCCTCCCTCGCCTAACCGCCCCATGTTCATCACTCCAGCGCTTTGCACTTCATCGTTATTATTCGATATCTTTATTTCCGTTGACCCTGAATGACGCAAGTCGGCCGTTAAAAGGAAGGGCCAGTGGTGGTTTAAGGGCGAGGATATGAGTAAGCGTTAGAGGGAATAAGGGAAATAGACACTGCGCTGGTTGGATAACGCTCAGTATGTACTTAAATTGAGACAGGAAACAGCAAAGCAACGCACTTTCTCCATACATCTCCACAAAACTTATGCAATGGAAATAGCCAAAAGTTATTGAATTCTAGACCGGTAGTTGAACGAACGGACCTTTCGCTAGCCGGACAAATGCAAAGGCCCCCTCGCTATCCAGTATTTCTGTTTCCGAACCAAACCAAAAGGGGTGTGGCATTACGGTACAACAGAGATGGCACCAGTGGCGTAGCTAGGGGTGGACGAAGAGGGTAATTTTGATATTAAAAAAATACTTTTCAAACAACTTTTAGTAAATAAGAGAAGTATAATTATGAGCTGAACCGAAAGTTAACTATTACAAACCAAATACGACTTTCAATGAAAATTGGTGTCCGCTGTCCCTAATCCGATCGAACAAACCACTGTTGTTACTTGCAAATTCTTCTCGGGTTTCTCATCGGGTTAATGTCTCCATGATGACCATGTCCATTCTGCTCCTGTCGAAACGTCGACCATCATGGAGGCATTAACCCGGTGGGAAACCCGAGAAGAATTTACCAGAACCATTCGCCGGGAAAGCCTTAAGTCTTTCATACTGTTGTTACTTGTTTTCACATAGTCACGGAGTGATAAAGCAATAATAACTATGTTTCTTTGGCAATTTTCCACTTTCATTTATAAATATAAGAAATAAAATTATTTTTTCTTGAAATTAAAATTCAAATTGTATCTAAATTGGTTCGATTAATTAATTTATAAAAAATGTCTATCATGTGTTTCTTAAATGCAGAGCGACAAGTGATAGACTGTCCCGGGCGGCTCAAACTGTAGATTGTGCCACTGACACAGACAGAAAACGTCTTGCTTTAATGAAGCTGTCTACGATGACAGGACCAATAACTTATCACAACATGTGAAACGTAGACAAAATGCACCGAAAAGTAAACGCACTCACCAGTGGTTATTGCAAAGCTAGAAAGTATGATAAATCCCAAAATCGAATACTCTTATAGTCCAGGTCTATTTAAAAAAGGACATTTTTCAAATAATTATATTTTCCTAAAATATAACAACAACGTAAACACCCTCCACTCCTATAAAACATTGACTTTTTACTTGCGCCAAACCCCTGCCGATTGATCTCGGCGTCCAGTTGGTATAAGTGCCTCGTTTATTCCCGAGTAACTCAAATTTCCTCGTGGTGGTGCAATTCCCCATAGCAACGCCACGAGTTCGAGTTTAATCGCAGCGGGAATATTTCTGAAGGTGACCCACCTCTTCGAAACGCCTATTAACCAAACGTGTCGCCGTGCGCCGAAAAGCAAAGCCATAGCCCACTTTCACTATCCTAGGCGGACGGCCCCATCTGTTGCCTCATCGATAGTTGGGAAACTATCATTTTTTACTAGTCGAGATAGACCCATTAGCTTTCCTACTCTTCAAGGTCTTCCTTTCTCGAAACATTTAACAACGGAATGCGTATAAGAAAAAAAAGCTACCTACGCAATATTTTCTGATACATTCACTATTCCAATAGCTATAATACCTAAATAATGTTAATGCGGGTTGCAGTTCTTGATTTAGGACTACATTTTAGGGCTAAAAATTAGCCTGCGCGCTTCTCAGGTACTTCTCGCAATATCGTAGCAGAGCTCCGGAACCTTCTCAACTTATTCAATCAAGCCGGGGGGCTGGGGGTATACCATACCCCTCAGGCACCCGGCGCTTCAGAGCACCTGTACTTATAAACTTAGAAATGAATCCCTGGCTGTACTTTTGTGACTAAAAAGTAATATTAACCTAGTTCCATCATGGTAAAGAATTCATTATCCTTTTCCTTGGATAAAAAAATACTTCATTAGATGAACGGTAAACCATCATCTATCAGGCAAGTCGAGGAATACAAAGATAATTTCGCATTTTTCATTCATTAATTCAACGATTTAAGCTTGACAGCATTTTATCTATTGTTTGAGCGCCTTAGTTCCTCGCAATTGCACTAAACTGAACGCGCATGGCAAGATCGATAACGTACCCAGATCGGTAGCCCAGGGGTCGCGGGGTCGTATCCAAGCCCACAGATAAATTTAAATCCATTTTTTTTGGAGAGGTTCAGCCACGACCACCGAGGTACATGTATCTCGGTGGTCGCGGTTCAGCCCGTAGGCGACGATGGCTGGGAACACATTTCATGAGATACCACGTATATTTATTTTGGAGTTTGCCAAGGGATTCAGACTCCCAAGTTTCCTCCTTATCTACGATACAGAAAATATCCCAGATAGGGCACGGAATTCGTGTACGCCAGAATTCTTATTTTTCTCAGGCAAAGGTACAAACTCTAACGAGTGAGAACAAAATAATATGCACAATTACCGCAGAAATGCATGGCCACGTGAGGATGCATTAACATATTAGGAGCATATGAGAAGTTTCGATGTACAGAAAAGAGCACCACCGAAGTAGTGCCTGCGGTGGTAGAGGAGGAAGAGGAGTTGCTGGAGGATGAGGAAGAGGCAAGAGCAGGCGGTTTGAGACTACTAACAAGAGGCGAAGGAAGGTGTTTGATGACCGTCAGTAAGGGTAAAATGCTAAGACAGCGGGGTAAGGAAAATGACAAGCATGTTAGCAGAATGTAGAATGAAGAGAAAAATTAAGTGAGCAGGGAAACGTATTACGATAGTAGTTTTTTTGTAACATTACTTATATGTATTTATGTTTGAATAAAGTCGGCGTGAAAATATTAATCGGCGTGAACATTTACATGGTGATTTCACTCAACATGATGCATTGAAACCTACCCTAACCATTATAAAGCTAATAATGATTGAGATAGGTTTAAATAAGGGTAACAATGACCAAACCTCGGTCGTTGGAGTGGGCACCGAAAGTCACCTCAATTTACTGGTACACGAGCACCTACCCCTCCTTAAAAGAACCATATTTTGAGAATAAGTGCGGGTATGGAAACGGTTTTTACTACCTAAAAACAATCGAAGGACAGAAAAATAGTTTGGGGAAACATTAGACGCGCCAGGAAAAAAACGTAGGGGAAACGTGACATAATCGGGGGAGGGGGGTAGGAAGAATAGACGCATTCCTTTGTCGGAAGCATGAATACGAGGCTAGGGAACAGGAGGGACTTGGTAAGAGGTATCCTAGCCGACCATTCAGGCGAGGTAGAGAGAGGGGCCTCGTTTGAGGAATGGAGAGAAGGCGTTAACGGGGGAGAGAGCGGGGGGGGGGAGGGAATTCTAGCAGGAGGAGGGGGACTTGGGACTGTGGGAAGAAAGATGGAAGAAGAAGGAGAAAAAAACAGTGGGGCGAGAAACACAACGATAGGGACAAACAGTCGAGAGAGTGAGAGTGAGCGGGCCGCCGGTGAGGTCACATTCAAGGGAGAGTGCATGGGAGTATTGAGTCGACCCGGAGAGGGGACGCGGCCTTCCGAAAAACCGGCTGATGGAGAGGACGGAGGCCGACTCGCCTTCACGCACCTCCCCGGCCGACGCCGCTGGAGTCGCCGGTCGAGAAGGTGAGGACGACCGGCAAACGAGGTGGCAGATCCCGGAACACACCGTCAAGACTTACGACGAATGGGCCGAGAGATATGACTTGGTGAGTTCCCTCGACCTCCCACACGATATCTTCCAACCCCACTCCCCCCCCCTCCCACAATCAATCGTCCACGTCGACATTTCTCTCTCATCTGTGCTCTGCTTTTCGTGAAAGATAACCCCCAAAAAATTTGGACTTTAATCGCGGCCGGAAACTCTCGATCGTATATTTCACATCGTTTGCGCGCGAATGCGCCCCTCCCCTCATCGTTATAAGAATATACATCATGTGCGTCATCACTTTTTTTGTTCCATGGTCCCATAAATTTCCGTGTGACTGTGGACATTCTTTTTGCTTTGGATTTGTTTTTTTTTAAGTTTGTTTTACTGTTTTTTGAATCCCGCCCTCGAGGATCGGCGCGGTTATCGCCACTCGAGTGACGAACTCGTGGCTCGGAGGGCGCATGTCCTTTTCCGCCCATCGTCTCTCAGTTTAAAAAAAATTATTTCCTCGATTACCTCCCATCAATTTATGGGGTTTAGCTGGACACTTTTCACGCCCAAAATTTGGGCGGGCATTACTGAGGAAGACACAGATCTATAATTTTTTATTGAATAAAGTGACGCGATCATGTTTACAGATTTTTATCTACCTTTTTATTAGCTTCAATTAATTTCTCTGTAAAAGAGCACTTTCGCTCCGCGCACCGCGAGATGAGCAAACATTATTTATCGAAGAACTCGCCGTGAATCAGTCTCCATAATTATGTCTATGAAAGCAGATGAATGATAGCGGCAAACGGATACGTTTACAGCGATACAATGCTGGCTAATGTTGAAAGCATCTCCATTGAACAAAATATCATTCATCATTATTAGTCGTTCAATGCTAATATTGGTTGACTGCACCCCTCTATTCTTCCCTATCTAATTCTAGTTCCCTTACTCCCAGGTAGTTCTTCCTAAGTACTTTCTTCTCTATCTGGTCTATGCGTTTATCCTTTGGCCTTCCTCTTGTGACTTTCCCCTCTATTTTTCCTTCAATTACTAACCGGCTAAGTTTACAGCGAAGAAAATGATTGCTAATATTGAAAGTATCTCCATTGAACAAATCACGTTTATCAGTTAATTATTCGAAAGATATGCTTGTACAAGAGATTTAATTTGATCACCTGGTATTTTACTATCTTCGTGCTTCGAAGTCTTAATTAATTCCGACGTTCAATTAGTAAAATCATTGGTCATTAAATTCAATTATAAATTTAAAATAATTAAAATTTTTAAATATTTTAATCGCAGGCTGTTTTTTATTAGGTAAATCTCATGAATAATTTCTATTTAGAATATAATGACATGATGGTATGAAGCCAAAACAACGAGCGACGTGTTATTTCTAACAAAAGATTGATAGGGAAAACATATTTGATCTCAAGCCAAAATCGCTATTCATACTGGTGACCATTATAGGCACGTCCGTCAGCAGCTCTTACAATTAGCGTTACATAGCGATAGAGGGGGAACATATGCGGAATTGGAGAGGTGGGAGAAGTGAATGAGGGGACAGTCGCCCTTAAATAGTAGGTGTTCCACGCCTCCCCGACTCGAGTCCTACCCTACAGTTCAGAATCCATTCAACCCTTTCCCTCTCCCCATTATAGCGAAAAATCCCGCTGGTGAATGGAATAACACTGAACCGAATAAAACCCTTTTCTAAAGCCTTAGACAGGATTGAAATCATTTTCACCATAGACTTATTTCTTTGGAAATACAATTGATATTGATTAACCAAAATAGTCACCTAATTATCACGACACGGGATCGGTTATTGCGATGGTTGGAGTACTGACTTACTGCTCCAAGGACCATGGTAAAAACCCCTGCAATGGCAGATTTCCTGAAAATCACGATCTCAAATTTTATGCTTGGTGGAGGACACTACATCAACTTTTAACATGGGAAGTTAAACAGTGGACCCCACAGCACTCTTCGTTAAGAGCTAGCTGGTAATGACGCTGAGTTTATACCCCTTCCTCTTAATAATTTCTTGAAAGTCAAGCCTTCTACCTCACTTCTTACCAGTACTAAATGGTGCAAATGACCTCAGCTATCTCCCCATATAATTAAATGGCAAATTTATAGTCGCATAAACTGGCCCCGGTGGCGGCGGGGTATAGTCCTCACATGCTATCCCACGGTCGCGGGTTTGAGTTCCACCTGGGTGGATTTTCACCAACCAGGGCATGGGTACGTATGAGAGTCTAATGTTACATGTTATAATACCCTAAGCATCGCGTTAGATAAAGGAGTTACTAGGCCCTAACATGGGTCAAAATTTAAGGTAAAATTAAACTAATCTAAGAGCTTCAAATACCTACATGTCTATGCAGCCAATAATTAATAGAAAACTCAGATCGTTGACTCTTAATTATGAGCATGTTATTATATTCGCAAAATGACCGCTAGATCGACATTTACTGGAGTCACAGTGCGGAGGTACGGCGTGCCATTTCGTGCGAACTTCAGATATTCGAAACGCTCTATCTTTAACATTTATTATTATTAAGGAACAATATTTTTCCAAACTTCTTTTCGCATCAAATTCGTGAGAATTGAAATCGGTCATGCCACGCGTATGCGGCCATTTCGTTGAGTTTGCATGGATTCGCCCGTGTTAAAGGCTATATTGGCTATTTTCGGGAATTTTAAAGTTAAAAGTAATCATCATTGGTCATCATTATCCTTGATGTTCGTACCAAATGAATTGTAGCTTCTACGCAATGATTTCCCTGCAGTGTTTGTATTTTCCTTCAACGTTTAGTGCCCCTCGCAGTATTTTATAATCAGAGCGAAGAGGGTTGGCTTAACAGACAAGGAAAAGTCGCCACGATGCACTAGAGCAACAGGTTGCCGGTTCGAATAAAGACGTTTATTTTATTACCAGTTTATCAGAAAAAACAGGTAACCGCAGGCCTCAAAAGTTTTTCGTCTACTAGTTCTCTCTCCTGTGCGCGGTCGGTGTTATGCAGATACGTATTTCCACCTCCAGTCTTCGCTTTCATGGGCGCGGTTCCGTCAGACCGCGCTCTCAAGGGCTTGGCACAACCCGGGGGACCACTTTCCAGCCGGACCACTGCCACTTCGTCTGAGTTGTTGTCGTGAAATTGTCGGAAGGACACTCTTCTTTCCCCCATCCCGACGTGGCTGAGACCTTGAGTCGGTCAAGTTCATACCTTGTGGCCTAAAGAGGCGGGAGGGGAGGTGTGATGGTGGCCGATAAAACGCGTCGGCTTAAAATAGAACTTGAGAACGTGATCAAAATAACAGCGCACGTAAAACTTCTCACGTGGAATTACATTCTATAGAACAATGCCATGTGTTTGTTATACGATTTAGGCGTTGAACGCAGTATTTTTAGCGACGTTTGCCGTTTTCATTCTCTTCCCGGGCAATGATTGTTAAGTCTCTCAACTCATCAACACTGGGTACTCTTCCAGCTGATTGGAAGGTTTATGGACAGTCCCTACCTTAACCTTCCACCGTCGTGGTCATCTTGAACTTCACCACTCGCAGCTCTACTCGCCTCCCATCAACCAATAAAGTTTTTAACTCACGGAAACTCTAATTTTACTTTCATGGCCAGTAGTTGATGCAGCGCCAATAAGTAGAAATTCGCACCTGGCTAAAAGCTACCACCCAGTGTCTACAGCGTTCATCCCACCAAAACAGAGACCCATAGGTAGGGTTCAGTTGTTTCACAATCTTTCGCAGCCGGCAGATTAGTCTTCCAAATTCAATTTTGAGATAGAAAATTTTTTTTTTCAAATTATGGTACCAAGTTAAACTGTCACGAGTGACAAAATCTTCGAAGATGGTGTTAGTCGCGATAGTAATCACCACTAGAGAATCTTCCTCTAGTACGCTTATATATTAATAGAGCAGCAGTCATCAATTTGAAGAATGGTTTACTGTAGGTGTCCTCTCTCATTTCACTTCTCATTTAAGATAACCCCTTTATTACTTTATAATTCCTTAATTTGACAACCCTTATTGATAAGTATTCATGAACCATTAATAGATAGTGGTCAGTATGTAATCCTTGACTCGGCGGAAGACCCGAGAAGATAATTCGCCAAGAAAGTGCCAAATTTTACATATTAATTACCGTTTCCTACTTTTTTATGGAATGAGAAATTTTTGCTGAGGAAAGCTCGAAAGAAAGTGATCATTCCGTTCCAAGTAAAATCTCATTTGCGTAAACGTTTCACTTACATCAAAAACGGCACAAATGGAAAAAATACCTAGCAATGAACTTTTTATTTTCATCGAGAAAATCAAGAGGGCCGTAGGCTCAAGTCTTGATTCGGGCGTGATTGTTGTAAAACAAGCCGGTTCAGTCCCTGCAATACCTACCTTTATTAGTGAAGTATTCTACATAGTCATTGGATACACGAGCCTCCATTGGCCTGCAATTCAAAAAAGACGAAATATGGTGTCAGCGTGAGAGAACCCTAACCCTTCAAACATCCGTGCCACACACCGTGTGAATAGTTAAAACTCATAATGAGAGGCATTGGTTAATCGCTCGTAAAAAAGGAGTACAGGAGAAAATGTACCGAATAATTTGATCTTAGAAACTTCAATGTTTGTGGATAATGGTAAAAAGGGTCAAATCTAAGTATAACTCGCGTTAAGCACAAATTCGTTTTAATTTAAGCATACAAATAGTTGTACGTTTTCTGACGCCAAAAATATTCCGTTCCGAAAAAGTGCTTTTAACTTCGACAGTTGAAGTTCTGGGATATAGATGCTGTTTTGCCACTGCAGCAGCCACTGCTGTTTTACAATCAGCTTCAATTCACCAGGATGACCACTCCACTAATAACCATTTGATACATAACTATTTAACTATCAAGTCCTCTCATTTTATCAACAATCGCTTTCCAAAATCACTTATCTCGAATCCAAATTTATCACGAAAACAACTATTTTATTCTGACTCTTTCACCAAGAGAGTTTAAAGCGGTTTTCACTCCAAATTCACCCATCTTCAAATCATAGTCACCATTTAGCAATAAAATTCACCATTGTTCAAATCATATTAACCCTTTTGCGGATCAAATTCGTCCTTTTGCTAATCAAATTCAACCTTAGCAAACCAGATCTTTCTATGCAATGAAAAAAAGATGGAGATGACATTTGATAGTAATTAACGATTTATCAAAAAACAACACAAAAATGAAATTTTTATTTATAAAAGTGAGTACATTTTTAATAATTTTATCTGTTATGTTTCTCCTGTCGCGGCTGCCGGAGGTTTCGTATACATACATAAATCTTAGGAGTCGTTCAATCAAGTTCATTCTTCCCATTCTTCGTGCTTTATCTTGATTAAAAGGGAAAAAACTAACTAAATCGAGAAATCGTGATTAGATAGAAATATGAAACGAGAAATGATGGGTTCAAGCAAAGGGTGAGAGGAGATGGAATAATAATGGCCTGAACATAAAATAGATCACAGTAGACAATGAGTACGACTCTCAAAGAGTTGACGGTATGGGAGACATTGCCGAGGTAAAATTAAGTATGTATATATAAAAATATAAATTATGTATTTAAAAAAACTAAACGCTAGGCTTAGATTAGGTACTTGAAAAATCCAGATCAGGCGAGTTTCAGCACGACACGGAGGATATTATTTTGACCTCGAGCTATACCTTTAGTACTGAAAGAAGCGACAAAATAAGAGAGATACTCTGCCGAACTGGTAGGTGCAAAAATCCATTCTTTCCACTCACCAAAAGTGTCTACGACAGAAAACAGTGGCACTAACATAAGACACATCGTTAACTTATCATTCAGCTCCTTCCTTTCCCCCCCTTCTATTTCCTGCTCCCACTCCTTTCATGACTGGTGTCCTAACACCCCCTGCTACATATCTCCGCGGCGGCTCGGAGGGCAGTGTGCAGATGCAGATACGTCCGGCGATGGGAAGCGTCTGCCTAAAGCAACGACTACGAAATGAAAATACAGCTGAGAATGGGGTGCCTTGTGGGCGTCCCAACCACAAATCCTAGATTTGATGACCAACAATGACGACAATGAGTAAATTGAAATCTCCGGCGGAGGGCAATAACAATGACTGAAGTACAAAGAGAATTGAGTGCAGCACTTGGGGAGAGACCTCTTTTCAGTGTTTCGAAGCACACATCAACGACTTGCTCAAATCCGTTCACGGGGCCTCAGGGGAATATAACCCACGAATAACAATAATTTGGAGGAAACAAAGTCACAAGGGAGGTAAGAACCAACGGATTACTATAATTTGAATTCACGACAAACGATAGCAGGAACTATTCTTTCCTCAATAATTACTATTCATTAAGAATCCTGCAGTTCTCCACTTCATTCTCTTTTCATACAACCTTTCATAATCCCTTTGTGATGACTTATTTCATCATCCCTGATGAATTATGTACTTCATGTTTTCCATGCTTAAACTTCCTCGATATTTCTTCCCATTCGTTGTTTCTCTAGTAATTGTCCGTCGACTATCCCTAATAAAATTATTATTACCAGATATAACGTGCCGATTAACATAATTTAGATGGAAATATGACGATCTCCACCAATCTTTCTAATAACCGCACATCACTTTCTCCACATACGATTTCCTTCTTCAGCTCGATCTATGAACGTTCTACCACTCTTCATTCCATCCATAACTATCACGATCATCAGCATTCTCTCGGTCTTCATTACCCGTTGCCTGCATCAGCTCGTTATAGTAGTATCCAAACTTAGTGGCAGTCGCCTCCTCGAAGCGTGAAGTCAAGGAGGGGAAGGCTCGCGTGGAAGCAGTCGGCAAAGGAGCGGAGGGGAGAGGAAAGCACATGGTAGGTAACTCTGCCAGCAAAACTGAATTCAAAGTACATACATACTTAGCACGATACCACTTCACATAAAATTGTTGTGCGCGCCACGACGCGACACCTATTGACGGCGAAGCACATACACGCGGTAGAGTGTGTTTATTGATATTTATAGCGTGTGCATCCAGAATAGCCAAATAAGAATTTTTCCACTCCCCGGGAAGGAAAGAAGTTGCGGGTGAAGGCACGGATGGATGGCGTGGCGGCTTCAAGTTCACGAACCGCATGGCCCGCGCTTCGACTCCCGTGTCGGCTACATGGTTGCAGGACCAACTGTTCGAGAATTAACCTACCCAAGAATGAATGACCATTTGCGTATCCCTCCGTGCCATTATAAAGGAGAAGCCGAGACAAGAAGTTTTTTTCGGCAAGGTGACTATGGCTGGGTGGGGGAACAGTGAGTTATTGACGTCAACGAATGTGAAAGTAACAGTTTCCCTCGGCTATTCTGAGATATTCCCAATAACTGAACATAAATATATGAAAAGAAAACAAGGAAATGCTACCCAAGAATGGAGGAAATGACACAGTCCGCCTAAAAGAGATGGAAACTCGCGGAAATCAGTGGCACGATCGTGCCACTGATTTCCGCGCCACAACAAAATACAGTGAATTTGGCCTCATTATAAGGAAAAAGATACCATCTTTCAAATGATAAGAAAATATCAGCCACTCACTATAAGTAGTTCTTTTTGAGATATATGCCAAAAATACCAGCCATTTGCCATGGGAAACGGTGCGGGTATATGCACTCCAGAGAGATATAATTTAAAATATTAGGCATTTCTAACAAATAGACCTCGCCAGAAACTTAATAATAACTGTGCGTAGTTTTTATGCTTTCTTAACTATTTTTAAAAATAAATCGACTACTCTCCGCAATAATTTTTACATGACCGCAGAAAAGTCGCATTCGAAGCGAAAAAAATGAGTCAAGCCTTACTATTTAGTTAATTACTTATACTATTTATCGGGAACCCTGGTTGTCAAAAGCGGATACTACCCCCGTGTGGAGCCCGTGCACCTACTGCTATACCTCCTCCTAATCTACCCCCTAAGAAAGAGTAGAAAGTAAGAGTAGTGAGGTAAGAAGTATGAAGTAAATACTGTAAAATTAATGACGAAAAAAATTTGTTTTAAATTACTGAAATTCTCAGTAACTAACAGAATTTACATGTATAAGGTTTGAACTTGACTCATTCTGTTTTAATGCCGTTCGCTGAAAATGCCCTCACACCTTTTTTGCGGTACCGTGAAAATTACTACGGAAGTAATCGGATAATTTTTTTTTAATGGTTGAGAAAGTATCCAAACTACGCCCTTTACTATTACTGACGATATCCGTTATAACTTCATTTTTAAAATTTATTCTCTGTGGAGTTCATACCCGTAGCATTTTCCAAGGGAAATGGTTAGTATTTTTTGTCAAATATCTCGAAAAGTATATAAGTAAATGGCTGACATTTTACTATCGTTGGAAATGTGAGGTATTTTTCTTTATTGCGCGGGCAAATTCATCGAAATTTATTTGAATGTATATCTCGCTTGGACTACCTTAAGTAAATGCCTCTTTCGCTAACACTCTTCTTCCTTATCCCCATGCTTCAATGACCATTCTCCTCCAAGATGCTACCTAAGTAACTAAATCGTTCTACTTTCTCTAGTATGTTCCCCATTCTATTTATGATTATAAAACCCGCTTTCTTTGTCCTAGAAAATCTGATTGTTTTAGTTTTCTCATGATTGATCTTCATCCCATACTTCGAGCATGTTTTTTCTAACGCGTCTTTTAATGGTTACAATCCTGAGATTGTAGCCATCGAAAGACACGTTGGCTTAATTAAAGCCATATCATCATCAAACCTAACCGATTTAATCAGCTGTTCTCCTACTTACATTCCTACATCTAGCTCTCCTCTTGTCCTTTTTATAATTTTATAAAAAAATAGGAATGTACAATAGCTGCCTCAATAGCGCAAAACAGAGCTACCTGCTCATTGTAGGATGGAAAATCAGCTCCTCGCCGCAGTGGAGCATTTGACCATATCCTTACGAGGTCTACAGCTCAGGAGAACGCATCAGCTATCCTGTACATTTACTAATTTGTTGATTTGAATAGTTTGAAAATGCGTGGAATGGCTAATTTGTCGAAGATTCAGTTACATGCATTGCAAGAGTTGTACTAACAATAAGTGAGAAGATACCAAGTCCGTTCAGCACTACCAGGCTCTTAGAGGGAACACGAAGGTAAGCAAACCTCAGCGCTACAGGAGTGCAAGAGCTGGGCAGGTGGACACCACAGGCCTTAAAACATTTAGGTTTTACCGATAGACTACGGTTGGTAAAGTTACCGCTGGTTAACCCCATGTTCGGGGGTTCAAGTCCTGCCTGATGAGGCGATATGAATTGCACAAAGCTGGGTCATTCGATTTGAATGACCAAGAACGAAGCCCCCGAATGCATTTGGGGAGGGCAAGAAGTGTTCTGAATACTATTGCGTTGAAGCTGGAGCTTCAACGCAATAGTAAGTTGTGTCAGCTGAAACTGATTTTCGAGGGAGAATCATATCACAGCCGCAGACACATTTTAGCCGTTATTTCCTTTGGTTTTTAACATGTATGCTGAGGAAATGATAAGTGAGGATTGGAAGTAACTAGATATAGGTAGGAATAAAAATAGGAGAACAACCGATGCAGTCAGTTAGATTCGCAGATGACCAAATGTTGGTCAGTTGGTTAACCAAGGAATTTCAGGCTTTCGTTAGGGTTGCCATATTATGATCACCCAAAACCAGGACATATCTAGTTTTGAAGAGACGTAAACAGGGACAAAAGTTAAACGTTTTTTATAAAAGGTATTGGTGTACATTTATTTAATTCTTTGATTTCAACTACAAATTAATCTTGAAGTTGTGGCGGCTTGTTTTATTACCACACACTGGAGTGCCGAATTATGTTTAATTTTTTATAATAATTTTTTAATAATAATTTTTTATTCATTTCCCCTTTTTTCTTCCACATTCCCCTCTGAATATGTTTTCTCTCTGCGGGCTATTTACCCGGAGAACTACGCGAAGGATTTGGAGGACGCGTATTTTCTGACCCGAGAATTCGAAAGAGATGGTTCTGGACGGGACGTTTTCGGTGAGAAAATAACTCAAGTCCAGTCCAGGGGATAAGTAGGTAAACCTTAACACTGCTCCGGGCGCGAGCCCTCTACAGCCGTGGATTAAGTAAAAATTTAACGTATATGATGAAGGGCGAGAGTTATGCTGGGAGAATAAAAAGGGATGCTGGTACTGGAATGGCGACTGGCGGAGGGGTAAGTGACGCCCCTTTACAATTACGCCTCCGTTCCAATCTCGTAACTAGTGCGGTGGCCGAAGCCTTCTTGGCCCCCGCCGAGCAATTCCCTCTGGCCATCTCAGGGAAAATTTGATAAATACCGTTGCTCAATTCGACTTCTATTATAGGATACGTGGTACTATTTTGTAGAATGTTTTCGATTTACACATTTCTCACCATACATTTGCTGCAGCGCATTTCTCCGTGCAGTGGACAGCGGTCCTAACGGAGACATTTCGAGACCTTTCAGGGCATAACAGGACAAATTCGTTACCCAAGCGGGACACCGCGACAGTCCCTTCAATCTTAGACTGTCCCAGCCAAACCGGGACGTATAGTAAGGCTAGCTTTAGTAGACGCATTAGAAAACCAATGCGGTAAAGGAACGAAGGTAAATTCTAGGACCAATGTATTGTTCTCAGTGATAACATTTCCTGGAAAAAAGAAAGAGGGGCTGGTCATAAAGCGGAAGGGCTTAAAGTGGAGCAAGTAGAACAATTTCATTACATGGATTGTTTGTTGGAGTTATATATGCATCGAGTAGTTGGGATATCAAAAGGAGAATCACGCTAGTGAAATAAACGTTCGACATTAGGAGGGAGCTGATGATGGGGACTATGTACAAATGTAAAGAAAAGGTTAGTGAAGAGTGTAACTTCGCATTGTGCGTAAAACTCTACTCTGAAAAAAAGGACAAGAATAGGCTGCAGGTATTTGAGACGTGGGTGTGGAGGAGAATGGAAGTGGTCAGTGGCCAAAGTGCAGTGGTCAGAAAGGAAGGTGGAAAAGGAAGTGCGTATGTACTTGGCACTGAGGGTGATGAGAAGAAACTTCTGAAGGAGATTATGGAAAGGGGGGTTGACAGAGCAGGTGGTTGGAACAGGTAATGAAGGTTGAAGAACTGCTTCAGACTTTTATAGAGGGGAGGATGTTGGGTAAGTGGGGAAGGGGAAGAAAGAGAAAAGGCTATGTGAATGGGATGAAGACAGGTTAGAAGCCTTCAAGATGTAGTGCTACAGGAGACTACTGAAGAGATGGTGGATTGACAGAGTGACCAATGAAGAAGTACTACAATGATTAGGTGAAAAACGGAACATGTGGGCCATATTATGAGGCACCAGGGAATTCTGAACACCATTTTGGAATGAACGGTAGAAGGAAAAAAACCACCGGTGAATAGCAAGGCTGCAGTACATAAATCAAATAATGGAAGACATCAACTGTTCTAACTATGTGAAAATGAAAAAATGGCCCAAGACAGAAGAAGATGGAGACTTGCTGCAAACCAATCTGTGGATTGCTAACAACAGAGAGAGGGAGAGAGAGAGAAGATAGGTGGGACGTATGCTAAGATGAAGAAATAGATCTCATAAGTGTGATGAAGTTTTCATGTATTTTTGGATTTGAGTTAAAAAAGGAGAGGGTGTTCTGTATTTTAATTTGCCACCATTAGTATCAATCAAAGCAAATTAATATACATCACACCCTCTCCTTGTTTAACTGAAAATCCAAAAATACATGTTTAAAAATACTTCACACTCTCTCCTTGTTTAACTGAAATTCCAAAAATACATATCGCAATAATTCTTACACATATTCTACGAGAACTTAATGCAATTCTTCAGTACAAGCAAAAATGAATACACGTATCCCCCTTGTGATCTGCAATTTTACGAAAACTTGCATTGATATGCAAGAAACTTGGTCATGATTTGGTATCTAGCATTATTTAATCCCTACCTTTCTCCTTTTAAAAACATTCAATTTCACAACTTTCATTTTCCTCAAGTGAGTTTCAAATTAGGTTAGCATTAATGTGTTAGTATTCTCTCATGCTTCCTAGTGTCTTCAATGAATTTTTTTTTTTTGCAATGCGAGTTTGATTATTCTGAAAGGAGTGTTGGGTCATTCTGTTGATATTCCTTCAGTTCTTTCATTGCCTACCCATTTAACTGGTTATTTATTCTATTGAATAGGAGTCATTGATTTTACTTTCCACCAATGGCAAGAAACCAAGAGGTCACTGCCATTGATTCATTATCAATCCTCAAATTATTAAATTAAAACATCATCTGTACATTTATGCCCATTTTCGCAATTTCATCCACAGGATGTGAATCCCAACAATTATAGTGGAGCTATTTCAGCATGCAAAGCTATTGCAGATTATTATCCATTGTCAACAAGGAATGACGTAAGAATCTTGGATGTTGGTGCTGGAACAGGAATGATAGGATCATATTTAAAGAAGAATCATTTCAAGTAAGTATGTACTCACTTATCAATTAGCCGTTTAAAAAGTAGATTCTTGACCGAGGAATGCTCTTGATCACTTAAATGATGAGTGCACAGTTGAATCACTGGTAAGTTTACTGACCTCGTAGCATGATAGATCCTTCTCCTGAGAAAATAAACAAGAAAACATGATTTTAATACATTGAGAAGTTGATTCAGGTGTCTCATTGCGATGTTTAGTTGTGCTCAAATCAGATGGCTTTTAAATTTCATGTCATCCATCAAGTAGCAAGCAAAGTAAATATTCTGTCGTTACGAAAGAAAACTATGAAGCTAGAAGGAACAAATTTGCATCCAGAATGGATAAGTTTATCACATTGGTATGGTGGCTAGAGCACTGGTTTTCCATTTTAAGGGCCTGGGTTCAACTCCTGATAGAGGCAGAGATTTTCCTACCGGATTCCAATCCTTACTACGGTGCTATGAGGAGATCATTTCAAGTGCACTTCCCTGTCCATTCGATGGGACGCTAACCCGTGGGTCTTCTACTTAAGGTGGCCATATGCATCAGTTTGGCCAGGAACATAGCAGTTTTGAGGAGGTTGTCCTGGTGTCCCAAAATACTATGTTTATTAACAAAAATAATAATTTGTACTGGTCTTCAGATTTTCTATTTCCATTGCATGAAAATCTTTTTTAAAAGTGGAACTAAAAATATTTATAATCTATGTACATTAAAATGTAGTTACCTTTTCCCTTAAAATTTTATTTTTGTCATTCCTCTGAATTAATAAATGCTTTAAGTCCTTCCCATATTTATAATAGCCCAAGCTCTTACGGAAGTAGCACCCCATGTAGGCCTTAATGGCGACAAATTTTCCAACAAATCAATTGATTAGAGAAAAATGTATGGAAAATTGCTCATTTTGAAAAAAACCGAGCATTGGTCCCAGTTTAGCAGTTCAGAAACCTCGTCACCTTAACCCTAGCGCCTTGCACTAACAGTAGGCTAATATCTAAGCTGGGTTTCTCTCCTCCATTCATCCATTCCACTATGAACTTGAATGGTGTAAATGACCTCCATTGTTGAATGTCTCCTCAAATAACAGTGACATTTGAATACCTCTCAAAAAGTTCATGATTCTCGGGCATTGAATAAGACTGACATTGGAAAGAGTCCACTTTTCTTAAATTGGTTCCTGCAGGATGATGTTCAATGGCTGCGGGCCACTTTTCACAATATGTAATCCCAAAAACAAGTGCCTTCTTTGTGAAATTTGAAAAGTGCCTCATTCTACCTCCTGCCCTTACACTCTATGGGCAGCAAAAACTTGGGGTCTTGCTATTACAGCCACCCCACCAGTCCTTAAGTAGTCTCCATCTCTTCATCTCTCTTTGTCTACAGCTCTTTTTTATCGCCCACCCATGGCACCACATTCCTATTTAAGAATATTTACGAGACATATTGAAGGTACTCTTTTCTTATTCATGATTCTTGTCTAATATGAATCGAACATTTCTACTCACTCAGGAACATTGACGCTTTGGATCCATCCCAAAAAATGCTGGAGAAACTGAAGGAGAAGAGAATATATGGAATGATATGGAACGATTACATTGGCTTCCATCAAACTGAAATCCCTGATGGTAATTAATCAATGAAATGATTAATTCAGCTAAAGAAGATGATTGAGTAGGCACAGGCCTCCCTTATCGTGTTGCATATCAACAATGTTAAGACTGGCACACTGGGAATGGGGAGAATGCTGAACCTACTTGGAACTACAACAATGGGTATCTACCTAACATAAGAGGTATTTCTTTATCAAGAGTGAAGGGATTTCATTCAGAGTTGCACTTTCAAGGAGAGACCTTAGGAATATAATAAAAAAGTAAGGGAGCACTTAGTAAATAAATAAATAATCAGTCATGGGGATACTAACACTAGGAACTCAGCCTAAGGTTGGTTGATGCAAGTATGGGCTGATTATCAGTCCCACATAAAACCAGTGACTATCAAAAGTCGGCAGGTAAGAATTGCCCATCATTTCAAGAATGTAGATGATAGTGTAATAATCATAATAACATTTATTTGCCTAGTAGGTCCAGTTTGCATACAATATAAGGCACTTCAGGAATAGCAGGTAAGTAGTAAAGTAGTAAACTGTACATAAATGGACAGCACCACAAAAAAGTTACCTACCATTGCAGAGAAATATAAATTCATCAGTGATCAATGATAAGATGGTGAACTTACAAGGGATCTGCCATAAACTCATTAACATCGTAGTATAGCTTTTCTCTTAGAAGTGCTTTCAATAAAAGCATCACCATTCATGGATTTTACAGGGATGGGCAGATGATTAGGTATATAAGTAATTGAATTTCCAATAATTGCATTTACAAATTACATGAATCAATCACTTGCCCAACACATAAAAACACTCAATACGGGCATAATACAACATAAATCAAATCCTTTACAATATCGGGATAATTGCTCCCTTCAAAATACCTCGCTTCAGGTATCGTAAGTTGTATGGTCTCGTCTTTATCCCCGACACCACATACAACGCTTGGTTCCTTCCTTTACCGCGTATCTCTAGCGGTAATAACCTCGGCTTCTCCCGGCTCGCCCCAACGCTTGGTTTCTTCCACTCCCGCGTCTCTCTAGCGGTAATAACCTCGGCTTCTCCCGGCTGCTCCTCGTTGACGTCAAGGCTCGAACTTCCGGATCTCACTTCTCACGTTTCACAATATTATTAACTCCCTCCGTCTTTATTTCGCACCAATTACGTAAGGTAAACTTCTTCTTTAACCGTATGGGCTTAGTTGGGACTGCGTTTGGCCGTGAAAATCGTACAGTATTAATGTGAGTCCGCTCTCCAGCATTAGGACCGGCAGCACCTGGATTTTTTAGACAGCCGCGACTGTTAACGTGCGTCGGCTTTAATACCTGATCGCTGATGCATTTACGTCCTTCTAGAAGCTTCGCTACTGACGTTATTCCGTTTATCTATAATGTTCTAAAAAATAGCGTGGTTCCGGTTCTTACCTATTGTTGAAATTTTCACGTGGTCCTTAAATCTCGCCACGTGGTGTTCAATATGTAGGAATGCGCAATATTGTAACTCTTTGAGTATGAATAAATAGGTGTGAAATTGAAATATTGGCGTTCTAATTATGCAAAATTAATAAATAGAATAATATGCGTCACCTTCTGTACAATTTGGCTGCCGGGGTTTCAAAAATATACATGAATGTTTTTCTATGTGCGAGTTTGCTTATTATGTGAGTACGAGTACGTTACAAGTTACATTATATTCCAGCAATTAAAGGAAATATTTTAATAAAGTGCTGAGTCAAAATCTCTTAAAACAACCTTTATGATTAAGGATTTTTGATTTCTCGGAATATACTATGAGATTGTTTTCGGAACACTGCCGGACAATAGCGTGCTCCTGGATTACCGGATTATGGGTGCTCGGATGTAATTAAACCTGCGGGAGAGAATTAATTTTTTACCTTAGTAGAAACTATGAAGAATGAAAATGGATTCTTATCCAGATATGATGAAAAATGAAAGAACTCGTGGTGGACAACTGAGATCATTTGCACTGCCTCGATTACCGAGTTATAACTATGATAGACAAGACACAGTGTGTGCTGTTCAAACTCTAAGAAATTACTTAGTAGGTAGTGATTGCTGTGAAAAAATTCTTGAGAAACTGCAGAAAATTGAAAATAAATTGCATAATATTATTAATAGCCAGAGGAAGTCCAAGTACTTGAAAATCAATTTTTAAAAATAATGATGCTATATTCATTAGATAGTTTCAATGGCTGCTAATAACAAATATAATGTAAATCGCCCTGCCATCTTCATCCTTTCTTAATTTTCAATTTTCTATTCGTCTAAGATGTTTAATGTATTTTTTCATCAAATATAAATAAATGAGAATTGCTAGTTCAAGGAATAACTTATGACGCTGCTATTTTTCAGTTTATCAGTGTCTCTTGTTTTTAACCTTACTCCAGCAAAAGAACATGGATGTAGAATTGAAAATTCTACTTTTCCCACAATTTGCATTTTACCGCAATTTACACTTTATTTCTATGGTCTCTGGAAAAGTGTAATTTAGGGTTTTTACTCTATTTACAAGTGGGCCCATCATCCACATTGCATCAGGGCTGACATAGCTCTTGACACCTCTGGTCCAACAACGTATTTATGGGGAGGATGAACGGGACCGAACCCTCCCCAAAAGCAGCTTTGTTAAGGGTAGCAACATTAATGTGAAAAACAATTAACTAAATACCTTTAAATATTTATATGAAAAAGAGCAATAAAATGCAGTTTTGTTATTATAATTTTCAAAATTTTCTAGGGTTTTGCAAATTTTTCAAAACAAAATTTTCTCAATTTGGATGGTCTCAGACCCCCGGTACTCATCTATCAAAAATATTCCAGACACCCCCTCCCAGAGCCAAATTCTAGATACGCCACTGCTATGCACAGAAAATTGAGTGATCGCAGGAATTATGTAGGGTTACTTGGTATTTAGGTGAAAGGTATGTCCTTACTAACACTTGGCCATTTCATTGCAGAATACCAAGGCGTTTCCCAAGGGGGCCCCTGTGTAATACGATTTCACGTCTGACTTTCAGTCACAACTTTTTGCAGGGGAATTGTCTCATTAATCATCAGCTAAGATAGTTTTCTTAAATTTTTAATTTTGACAATGAACTAATTTAATTTATCATAATTTCACAGGTCATTATGACTGTGCAGTCACATCAGGAGCATTTACTGATGATCACATACCAGTATCATCTGTTTGCGAGATGGTGAGGATTGTGAAGCCAGGTAATTTTGGTGGCCTTAGTTTTAGAATTATTTAAATTTTACGCTTTAAATCAGCAATGATTTTACATATTTTTCAATTAATAAAATAATGTCTGAGGGGTCAGGATTAAAATATTTTTGAATAAAGGTACTAAATGTCTTATAACCAAGACGGTGAGCTGATATTTATTTTTTGAGGAAAATGCTACTCTCATTTGGATATAATAATAATTATTATTATTATATAATTTTATTTCTGGTGGTTACCAAGTAACAACCATCTCGTATGCCACTATCTCATACCTTTCATGCTCTTCTTGAACAGGTGGGGTTATATGTGTGGTCATAAGAGAGGACAATCTCACCAATTCCCTTGAGTATTGCAAATTAGAGCCGACATTCCATGAATTAGAAAATGGACAAAAAATTGAGCCTGTAAGTAAAAATGTAGGAGTCCACAAAAACTAAATTGAGGTTTTACACAGAATCCTTTTTGAAAAATTCAAATTCTTGGAAGGAGGAGGAACAGCATAATCAAGGGGCTAGCTTGGCCACCCAAGGCGAAACTCAGAAAGAACTTGATATTGCCCAGCCTTAGGACAGATGAAATTGAGATCACAGCCTCCACAATTTCTGAAATACAGGTTTCTTGAAGCTGTGTAATTTGTCCATTTTCATCTGAGGTTTGACCCATCTGCATTTTTCCTGAATAATTTCCTGAGGGGGTGTGTTTGAAACTCGATGGAGAACTATGGAGTACAAAAAGTAGATTTTGAAGGCTCTATGCCATTGTCACAAATGATTAGAATGTACTGAAAGCTCAGTCAATTTTTTATGTACCACATACCTCCTTACTCAGTCGAGAATATCTGACCAAGTTCAAAATACATCTCCCCTAGATAGGACAAAACTTTGTGTCCAAGTGCAACCCACAAGCTGCTTACAAGGCAGAGGATTTCAGGATTCCAAGCACACAAGTGCATGATACTTTCTACATGACAAGCTTACGAGTAAACAGCACAATGACATAATCATACCCCCTGGGTCCTTTTTTCCCTGTCTGCAAGTGGCAGACTGTAACTGCAAATTGACCTTAGGTATTGAAGCCAGCCAAACTGGAAGAAAACTACTAAATTCATAAACATTGCACTCTTTTTCTGGAGTTAGTGCCTACCATCAAATAAAAGTAATAATTCATTGTAAATCTTAGAAACTGATCATACTCTTCAAATTTCCTCAACATTCCCCTATCCTTCCATGCCTCCTTCACTTCTATAAAAATTCACTCGGTAGAGCAACAGACTTTGGTTTTAAGTACTCCTTATTGCGAAGGTTAGATCAAACTACTGACTCACCTAAGACCTTAGCCCTATGATAAATATAGTAGCCTGGCTGGTACATACTGATCTGGCTACTTGGTTAGCTTATTACATTCATGCATTGCTTTAAGCACAATATCTCTTGATCCCGGGATTCCTACTGAGTGACCATCAGCGAGTGACTCCGCTAAAGTTACTGCCTAACCATTTCCGAAGTTCTTTGAATTTTTCTTAAGCAAACAGCTTTGTGTTTCAAGTTGAGCTTTACCTCATGGACAGTAGTGCTTAGTGCTTGCACATGGGCACTCCATGGTATTATATGTACCGTACCTGTGAGAGCAACTCACTCCTTAAGGCCTCCAAGAAATTCTCAGTGGAAGAGGATGCTTAGGGAGGATAGGTAGGAAGACAGAGGTAGCTTAACTGGGTAGAGCACTTGACGTGAATTGGAGGGGTATGGGTTTAAATCCCAGTCCAGGGGAATGATTTTCTCAGTGTGAATTTCTCACAACTGTGTGGCCATCAGCGGGTGACTCTGTTTAAGTTACTGCGCAGCCAGTTCCACAGTTCTTTGAATTTTTCAAAAAAACTGTTGCTATTATATCATTAAGATTTAGAACATAAGACTGAGAACTGCATGCCAACAAGATAATGCATACTAGTGTATTTTTCATTTCGGCCCATTTTCTATTACAGATTTTCAGAAGAGTGTTCAGTGGATACTGGTATCGATCAAAGGGTGTATGCTACATGTATAAAGTCCTATGATATCATTACCAATTAACTCTCACTTGAGAAGTACCTAAAAGACATGCATTTTAGCAATTTCCATCTTTCCCTGGTTAAGAAAAAACTAAGTTTTCATGATTTACCATATTAGCATGAATCTATGACGAACCCGATTATAAGACGTCTTCCCTTTTTTGGAAATGCACAATGGGAAAAAAGTCATGGATTTTGCTTCTGATTGTAACATAAACCCTTTTCTTTGGAAGCCCAAAAGGGAAAAAAACATCGTCTTAGATTCGTGAAAATATGGTATTTACATAAGGAACTCAGCTTTTGTCTAGATATAGACTGATAATTTCATTCATTAAACTGTATCTAATCTCATCCCTTTCCAAGTACAATGAGGGCGAATTTGCATTAAAGGATTGTTTTTTTAACAAAACAATATTCCATCCATAAGAATAATTTGCAAGTGCCATGTGATAACACTTTGTTAACTGCCAAGTCATATTATTGTGTTGTGATAAAAAGTGTCTTGTAGAGGAATATTTTCCTTGGAATGTGTATGTTTTTTTTATTATAATAAATGAAAAGTAATGAACTTGAGAGGATTTCATTTCCCAGAACTCCATAAAGTTACTATGAATGGGTGAAAGTGAGCCAGTGTCCATGAATTCTTAGCAGAGAAAGAAAAGATGAAGAAAATAAATCTACCATAAATTATTAGCAAATACTAAAGTAAGCTATGCTCTATGTATAAGAAGACTGATTACTGGCACTGGTTGGGATGTGAGACCAGGAATTTCTAGTATACATAGGGGAGTTGGGGGTAGGACCTTTGTACTCTTTACATTTAACTATTATCATTATCATTAGATGTGATCTTCTAGTTGAGGTAGAATTAGATGGAGAAAAGATAATCTCAGCTAATTTTTTTGAATAACCACAAAACCCTATCCCCTCATACAATTTACCTCCAACACTCAGTGTACATCCTATCTTTCTTCATCCCATCCATAAAGCTCAGTCCCTTCCTTTCCCAACATCTTCCCCTCTTATCACAGCCTTCAACATCCCCTGACCCCTCATTATGTGTTCCATTCGCTAGATCTGGTTAATCTTTATATCTTTAAGCAGTTTCTTCACTCACCATGGCGAGTACTTCCTCATAAACTTTCTATCCATTGTACTCTCTTCAATCTCCTCCAAACCCACATCTCAAATCTATTCGCAACCTCTTTCTTCAAGTGTCTTGTGCACCATGTAACACCAAACTTTATATTAGGCTCTTCACCAGTCCTTTTTTATAATCCTTAGACTAAATCCCTTTCATTGGTTACCTTGCATCAGGGAAAACCTATTTTGCTTCTATAAATCTCCTCTGAATATCCTCACTACAATATCCATGTCTACTAAGGTACAGCATAAGTGATTAAATTGTTCAACATGCTTGAGTTCATCACCTTCTACTTAAATGATTAGCCTCACTTTCTTCGACTGAGAAATTCTCACTACTTTTATGTACATACATACACAGGTAATGCAGATTTACCAAATATCCAAACAGCCACAGTAGACACAAGAGGTAATATAGGTTGTCGTCCAAGGTTTATGGAGCTAAATATGTAACACAAAGGGAAGAACTCTTCCACCAGGAAATATATTCGCATATGGAATGAAAGGCTGAATAAGGGGTTATTTTGTAACATTTGTAACGATATTTTCGTGGGTAAAATAGAGATCTACATACCTACATCACAGCCTCAACTTTGCCATTTTGTAACTTTCAACTGATAAATTTTCCATTGTTTCCACCAGAATTTACAAAATTCAATCCGTGAGCAACCAAATCTATTATCTATCTACAAGGATATATATTTTAGCCCTGAGAATTCTCATAGAGAAGAGAACACAGATAGACAAGCAAATATATACGTATTTGCTTCGTCCAAATGCATAAAATATTTGCCAACATGGATTGGAAAGGAAAGCTGACTTCACCGGAGAGCAGATAAGCATTCCTTAATGACAGAAGAATAAAATGCATTCAATAAGAAGAACACTTGGCTCCGATAAAACTGGGTTGCACATTGGGAGAAGCAAAAGTTATCACAGGAACGTGGTTAGGATGTTCTCTGTCATCAATGATGTTCAACACTTATACATTGAAAAAGCAATAGATGGAATAATGGAAAAATTAAAAACAGGAACATATGAACAGGGAGAGACAATTAGCATACATTGTGGTATAGCATTTATAGCAGAGAAGAAAGAAGATGAGAGCACAAAACTGCCTGACATAAAAGAAGTACAACCTGAATATCAATTAAGAAAAAAAAAACAAAAGCATAGTTTGTATGAGAAATAAAGAAGACAAAGTCAGCATAAGACTAGGACAACAAAAACTGCAGCAAGTGAAAGAATTGCTTAGCTGTATTGAATCATCGTCACCTGTATCTCCCGAGCATAGAAGCACCAACAAAGAAGGCATTCTATCAGATAAATAACTAATTCTCAGCAATGCAAGCTCAGAAGTAATCAAGCATTTCATTAAACCATACATTTGGACCACTACGCTAATGGCCCTTGAAGCTTGGACTAAAACTTCAGCAGAACAAAGAAAGCTGGAAACCTTGGATATATGGTGATATGGATAAGTGATAAGGATCACATGGACAGATAAAATTACCAAAAAAGAAATCCTATGAAGAGTTGGGGATAAAAGATTTTGAACTCTCAGAAGTAAAAGAGGCTAACTTATTGGACACATTTTGAGACACAATAGCCTCTTGAAAACAGTACTAGAAGACAATATACAAGGAAAGATTACCAAATATAATTAACAATAAAACTATATTTTAATTAATAAGTAAACCTATATTTTAATTAAAAAGGCAACATTTTCAGAAACGCCAAAGATTCACTGGCATCTATGAATAAGTCGGGAGTACATGAAATTAATTGTGACACGTGTGGTGTGAGCGTCAAACCGGGAAAAGTTTCCGAGTCCGTGTGAGTGAACACAAAAAGTGTCTTGCCAACACAGACCCCAGATCCCATACAATACCTAATCATCATATGGGGAATCACATCACTCGAACTTTCAAGAGAATATACTCCGATTTCAGTAAAAAGGACCTAGTCACCTAGATGCATTGGAGCAGTGGGAAATAATTAAGTAGAAAAAAAATCAAATTGTTAAATCATACCGACTTTGAATATCACTCCCCCATCTTAGCTCTCTCCTACCATTTGACCAGAACCTGATCCTTATCCTCGCATCCGTTCTATTCTTTCTCCCGCCCCCAAGACGTACTCCGATTGGAGGGAGACAACGATTGACATGAATCACCCTACCTTTGTCCTGGCCTCCGTCCATCCCTCCCCTTTCCCCTCGCAGTTTTCAAAACTTTTTTTTCCCTTCCACGATAAACAAGTTTAAATACAATAAAACTGAATTTGGAAATTGTATCTGAATACAGCGGTTTCACACGCCGAAACACGCGTTGCCATTGTGAATTAAAGTAGACAGTACTGCATCTGTTCATTTCACTCTCGAAAATGCTGTTCCACCGTACATCTCGCCAGATACGGTTGACTTAATATTTCCAAGATAATTAATTTTACTTTGCCTGGAAATTCGAGTCATGTAAATCACAAATGAGTAATTTAATTGTATACGATTAATGTAGTTCAATTAAAATTGTATTTATATGAGCCCACAGTGAATTAAAATAGCGACACGCATGACGTGAACAACATCATAGATCGCTCACTGTCCCAAATTGTGTATGCGGTAATTGGAAAAAAAAAAGGAAGAAACCCGATAAAATTTTTGGCCTGAGCGGAAGTCACGCTGATTGTGGATGAGTATAAATACGAAGTTTCGCTGGGCCTCAGTCTAAAGAAGCTGCGGCTTGGCTTCTGAGAACGACCCTGGTGGCAGTTTGATACACTAACATACATTCTGCTCCTGAGCTTCTGAGCAACAGCGCTTGGTACCACTGGTGAATGCTTGCGGACACGAAGATCCTTGGATCCTCATGGTCGTAATCAGTGAGCGATCGTTTCACTAGTTGACGCGCCTGCTACGTAACTCCTAGCAATCCAGCCAGTGAACGGCCGCCTATCCCATTCCTATCTGGAAGTCTGGAAGGAACCCACTGAAGGCGCGCAATGTAAGTAGTATTATAGTTAGTAAGGATTACCAACCAAACTCCCATTAACATCTTGTTGGCATTTACGTCTTTTTCGGCGGTCAAATTCAGCTAATAGTTATAATATCATCTTCACACAACATGAACATCTTTATGAAAGTTGTAATTCGTGAATTTTTAGACCACATTTTCAGGCAACGGATGGCTTTTGATGAATGCATCATGAAAGGTAATGCCAAAAATCTTGATAAATATTGAAAGCAGAAAATAATAATAAAATTAAATGCTTGCTAATAGATTGATTAATTAAAAAATGGATCGAATTAATCAATGACTTGGTTTTTTTTCTCGCCGAATTTTTTGCTGATGGGTTTTCTTCAATCGATAATGACCTTCAGTATTATGTTTGAAGAGAAGACATTTCGAGATCGATATTTAGGTACGTTATGTAGGTACTGATGGTGCAAAGATATTAGGATCGAAGGAAATGCCCCACGATACGATGGTGCAAAATTATCGCGTTTGGAGAGATATCATACGCATCATGTTCGCGTTAATGGCATTTAGGTCAAGGGAAGGGCTCCAAAGTAGGTACCGCGGAATCTTTCAAGATTGATAACACAGCAAATACGAATCGATAGCGCAGCATTCACAGCGGGAGATGCCAAGTGGACGGAAAGAAGAGCGACTACCCCTCCCAATTCTTCCTCCCCCCGCCATCATCACATTTATAGTCCTTCGATTCTCACTCACTCCTTCAACATTCACCCATGGCAATGACCTAAAAAAAACTCTTAACCCGTTTCCTCTGGATCTGTCATCCAAGTATAGCAGTGTTTACCGTTGAGTCAACAATGTAACGAACAAAGATGTCGCACATCAGTGAAACAGGAAATTGGCGAGCGAATAATTTTTCGTGAACGTCGTTAAAATAATTACGAGAGGAGATCTGAATCAATTGACACTGATCGGCTAGTAGCACAGACACAAGTCCAACGATTCTCCATCGTATCTTTTGCGGGCCATAGAGTTAGAGCGAGCATATCGAGTTATCTCCGCTTGAAGTTGGTGATATGACCTATCGCGGTTCAAGTTTTAAAGGGTATACTCCCTTGAAGAAGTGGCAAGCATTTGGTGACAAAAAATCTGGCCATATCGCCAGCAAACACCCGATATATTTATTGAGTTGGCCCAACGGGTCTTCGTGAATGATTTTAAATGAATGCGGAATTTAAACAATGAGTACAACAACTACTCTGAGGCCCGGTTTTACGTCTGTAAAATATTTTCTCGGTATGATACCCGATGTGTTTTTCCCCTCCCATCAGTAAAGCTCCTGCCAAGTAAACGAAAGTGTTACGCAGGGACACTGTACTGTGACGTGTACGTTACGAGAACCGTACTCGCTGTTAATTAACATCACACTAACGTAAAGACAATGTCGTTCTAAAAGAGTTTAAGTTCATTATAAAATCGGGCCCGAGTCGGATAGGGCAACATTCATTTTTGAAGGCTCGCTTAGGGTACCGACTCGCTTAGTTTTATCAACTATATAAAAGGCTACGCGTACGTACGTATGATTCAGTTGCCAGACGTATTAATTCAGCCGTTCCCCAATAGATGTAAAGCGAGCACCCATATACGTTCTCCACTAACTGATACATGGCGCGGGCGTATGCATTTTTCCAAATACGCGTATCAATTTTCAAAAAATAAATACATTTTAAATAGGTCGGCATCTATCTCCCACAACCCGTATTTAGCCACGAACAATTATATGTTGCATTCTCCCGTGTATGCAAGCCAGCAATTATAAATGCCCATGTAATGGATAGGCCTAAACAAGGGAAACTACAGCTCCGCCTGCTTCACCAAAAATGTCGAATACTAAGAAATATTTTACATTTATATTTCCAATCATTGCGTTTACACAAATGATGAGGTACGCAGTCACGCGCATGGGTGCGAAGTTATACACCGAAGACGGTGAAATTCGCCATGAAAATATAATTTGTTTAGACCGGGATTCGAACCCGGATATCCCTATTGCCGATCAGGCGTGTTAGCCCGTTAGTTCAATCACCATCAATCCGTCTTAATTCAAGGCGAATTTCAGCGGGGGTTTATACATCTTGTTCGTATAACCCCCGCTGACATTCGCCTTGAATTAAAATGGCTTGATGGTGTAACTGGCTAACATACCAGGCCGGCAATTGGGCGATCCCGGATCGAATTCCGGTCAAGACAAATGATATTTTCAAGGCGAATTTCACCGTCTTTGGTGGATTAAGATATAAAAAATTATGTATCATAGTTTTCTCTTGTTTTCATTAAAAATCAACTTCTATTTAATTATATACTTTATTAATTAGTTTTTGGCTATTGGACCAATATTTTAGCCTGATTAGCATAGGTTTTTATGTTGCCATCGTATTTAGAAGGCCAAGAGTTGAGCCGCGTGAAAAAACATTAATTTTTAGAAGCTCGCTAAATGTACCGATTAATTAATTAATTATATAGATATACGCAACTTCGTGAAGGATCACTCGAGCGATATTAAATATAAGATATGCCAAGAGGGTGGCCGATAAAAATATAGAAACACACGAAAGACACAAGTAAAAACTTCCTATATTTCGATTGACAGTCTATCCATCTTTCTCAAGGTAAAGAGTGCGAATGAAAAGTTTTTACTTGTGTATTTCGTGTGTTTCTATATTTTTATCCGCCACCCTCATATTTGAATTGCCTCATCTCCGTAACTTGTCACAATAAGCTCCGCGAGTGAAGTGACATCCCTTAAGGCCGTTTTACACGGTACATTTGTTTGTACAAACTCTTCCGTGAACTCTTGCATGAGGCAAAATGTATCGTGTAAAGCGGCAAATTGTATGAACGCTTGTGCGAATGCCTCAATGCCTGCACGGGAAATAGAACCTGTTCTAATTTCGTTGAGTCAAACGTACAATCTCACGTACATTCGTTTGTACAAAATCTTTCATCGTGTAAAACGGCCTTTAGACAGATGTTGCCGAATGGTCCTCTTCCTGCGAGTACAGTTGAGATAAGGATATAATCTCATTCCAGCAAATTGAGAGGATGACAACCCGCATCGCTCTTCTCAATCGGTTGAATTGTCGAGCGCCTCAACAGACAAAACTCGCTCTTGGGAGACAGTTGGGTGTTACTCAACGCAGAAAGCCATTATTTGTTCGACAGCGTTGCTACGAAGGGCAGAACTCCTCGTTGAGCCAGGCCCCGCTCACTCCATAGATATGTACAAGAGTTTGACTGTAGGGGTCACCATGTGTCAAAGGCCATGGATTATATCCATTATTACTCTAATTAGAGTTACTAGTTTTCGCTACTTTGATTAAATGAAAATTTTTCATGCAATTTGTCATATTGTGGAATGAACACTGGAGAAGGACATGAAATGTATTAATTACGACCTCATGGGTTTCATGTCACGAGATATTTCTCCGGGATGGTATATGCTATTGACAGACTACCTTAGATTGTCAATAATTAAATACGGTTTGTTCTTTAGATCTCGAGATTTGCTTTTTTTGCATATACCTGGGATCGACTGCTCTACTGTAGCCCTTTCGGTATGTACAAACTCTCCTAATAAGTTGAGTAGATAATTACTAAGGCTGACTACTGGAAAGAATGCCTCAAGAGGGATCCTCCATGGTAGGCTTCACCTTCAACTACTGCCAAGCGACAGTTCTCAATTTATTATTTAAGGGTACAGAAATGGGTCAGATTTTCTTTAAGGGAGGATTTAATTGGGAAAGATATTGGGACCCTTCGTAACAGAAGGCAGTGAGAACCGTTTTGAGGAGGACTTCATTAAGAGAAACCCAAGGACCATTTTTATTAAGCAGGTCATTCTGTGGTAGGTGTGTATCAAATAATGCAATAATTATGAAGTATGCTTCATGTATATAGGTGCTCTCTGAAAGCATTCTTTGATTGGTCAGCTGCTGTACTACCCAAAGAAGAATTTGTGAAAGCAGGCCAATTATTGATAATGGTCCCTGTAGTTCCAGGTTGGGTCATTGGTTAATGATCGCTGAATGAGCATACTCTGAATGGGGCAAGCAAGGGGATTCGGTCTGTGCCTTTAATCAAAGATTATATTCAATAATAGTTTATCAAATTTATTGGCGAACACAATATTTATTAAAAGAAGGTTCTAACACTTCCCAGGGAAAATAATCTGTACTTTGGGTGAACTGCAACTGCGCTAAAACTGGACTAAACTCAGCATTTAGCACAGTTCCAGTTCACATAACTGTACTGGACTGTACTGTGGTTGGCTTTATGAGGGACGATTTGCACTGGAAGTGTACTGTGGAGAGAGCTGTATTGTAACAGTGCTGCATCACTACTGGAAGTGTACTGGAAGTACACTTCCAGTAAATACTGGAAGTAAACTTGCAGTATTATACTGGAAGTGTACTGTGACACCAACTTTACTGTAACAGAACTGTGTAACAGGACAGGAACTGTACTATAGCTCAGATTGTACTGTGACAGAGCTGTGTAACAGGGTTTGAACTGTACTATAGCTCAAACTGTACTGTGACAGCTGTGTAACCAAGACTGGAACTGTACTATAGCTATGTACAGTTCCAGTTCACATAACTGTACTGGACTGTACTGTGGTTGGCTTTATGAGGGACGATTTGCACTGGAAGTGTACTGTGGAGAGAGCTGTATTGTAACAGTGCTGCATCACTACTGGAAGTGTACTGGAAGTACACTTCCAGTAAATACTGGAAGTAAACTTGCAGTATTATACTGGAAGTGTACTGTGACACCAACTTTACTGTAACAGAACTGTGTAACAGGACAGGAACTGTACTATAGCTCAGATTGTACTGTGACAGAGCTGTGTAACAGGGTTTGAACTGTACTATAGCTCAAACTGTACTGTGACAGCTGTGTAACCAAGACTGGAACTGTACTATAGCTCAGACTGTACTGTGACAGAGCTGTGTAAGTGGGTTTGAACTGTACTATAGCTCAAACTGTACTGTGACAGAGTTGTGTAACAGAGTTTGAACTGCACTATAGCTCAAACTGTATTGTAACTGAACTTCTGTAAATCGTGAAACATATTATAATATGCAAAATGCGTATACGCGGAAAATGTTTCTAGTGTAGATCCAACTTCAGAATAAGCTGAAGAGGATACCCAGCTAGCACACTCAAATCGGATTACGTAAACGCCCAAGTCAATGGTGGAGCAACAGTTGATGCGCGGCCGTTGCACCGAGTTTGACGACAAAATCACGACAACCGTTGCCCCCTTCTTGCTCCGCGACGATTGCTGCTTCACGTATCGTGTATTTTGTGAGCACATTTGCTATAATTAAGTGCTATCTATGAACGATGAGTACTATGACTTATTCAGTTCATTTAGTGGAACGATAGTTTGGGGAAATTTTGGTATTTCATTAAGGATGTAAGGATTGATTCACGGAGATATTTCCAGCCGACTCGCCCACATTGCATGCAAGCTGTATTCCAGCCTGGATTTTGGCTGGATGCATCTAGCACCTATCCCTAAAAGCACCAAGTTTCATTTCTGCATGGTTATGGCTTTTGTTTTTATGTATGGTCAAAAAATAGCAAACACTCGTTGTCCACCTTTTCGAAATAACTGTCAGTCATTGCGTGTATTCACTCTGATTTGTACAAACATGCACTTTTTTGTACAAACTCTTCCGTTAACTCTTGCATGAGGCAAAATGTATCATGTAAAGCTGCAAATTGTATTAACGCTAGTGAGAATGTCTCAATGCCTGCACAAAGATATAGGTGTACCTATAGACCAGAATTTCGGCGAAAAATAGTTGTCACCTGGGATGATGATAGAAATGTATTTCAAGAGGTGAAAAATGAATTGAAATGAGAAGAACTGAGAAAGAAAAAAACTATTATGGATACGGCGTGCGAGTTAGAGTTAGGATGGTCTCGAAGCGTCCGGTAAAATGGAGGTAGAACTCAGCCATTTAGGAAAACTTATAATTTTAACAGAGGATAGCGGAATTAATTGCCTGATCACACTTTCCCCGTACCAATGCGGAATGTCTATTGTGGCATTATTGCAAGTAGAGGCACATGAACAGGCATCAAATAGAGACGTCCCAGGCGGACGAACGCAACAATTGACAATCGGATAGGTATCCTTCCGCTCGACGTCACACATTGAACTCCATTCAACTTAAAGAACTCCAACTAACATGCATACTGGAATATTCTGCCCTCATTGGGAAGGAAACTGTGCCATCAAGAGTGATTTTAATGTAAAAGTACTGAGAATCATCATGGTAACCCAAACGGTGCCACATGCTTACTTCGAATATTGCTCAACTGGAAAATGTATTCATAGACCAAAGTTTGTTTTCAAGGGATCATATGTGGGACACAAGCACTCGCTATAAATTAAGAGCAGCCATTCATTTCACTCTTATGCGAAAGAAGATATTTTATGCAGGGGGATCAAGAGCGGACAGTAAAAATGCAAAAAGTTAATCCTTTATTTATAAATATTTTCTGAGTTTGGTTAAAACACTCATGAAAACCTTTAACTTGTATTTAGGTGCTTTTCTTTAGCATTCATAAGAAATAACGTCGTCTAAATTTCCTCATTCGAATTAGAAAAATTATGGGTTGATGTTTATAGGTCATCTAACAATAAGCCCCTCCGGCGTTGAAAAATCTTTTCTTGGAATGCATGCCTCGTGGAAACCTATATAGTCGCAATTAAATAACCAATTATTTCAGTTATTTTCTTTTTTTAATTAGAAAATCTCGCGAAAAATTAATTTTCCGGCGAAAAGGTGGAATTTGAGTATTTTTTTTAATTTTCGTGCATTTTTTCTCAGGGAAGCACAGTTAATCATGCCAAAGGATCATGAAGAGGAAGTGTATAAGGCTGTCGAAGAATCCGTCGACAGGATTCTTGTAAAGGGACTGACCCCAGATCTGATGACCAAGGTGTATGACGACTGGGCGGAAACATATGATAAGGTAAGTGCTACCGTTGCCTAATAAATGCTGAACCCAAGAAGAATTAAATTGATCACTTAACGTCCAAATTGTCAAATGAAGGGTCCACGGAAGAAGCAGAGCAAGGCAAAAGGTAATACAGCAAGCTATTATTAAAGGATAATTGAAAAAAATAAATTATATAATTTTTAATCGTATGTCGTAGGATTTTGAAGGGCATTGATAATGCTAACGTGTCTCCTTGCCGTGGCAGGATATAGAGAATATTATAGTCTAACGGTTCTTCAGCTCAATAATAATGCTTTGGTAGCATTCAAAAATGAACATAACGCGCAGTCACGGTGCAACTTACAGCACCAATATGTGAACATTTACATTGAAAAAATCACATGATCTAACCGGGATTCGAACCTAGATCTCCCAACTGCCGATCAGGTATGATTGCAAGACACCTGAACGGCAATTGAGATCTCTGGGTTCGATTCCCGTTCAAGGAACATGATGTTTTTTTCATGGCGAACGTTCCTTACACTGGTGTTGTTTCTCAGGCTCCTTCACTTCTGAACACGCCCTCTACCACACGGAAGAAACGTTAAGCCACAAAATGCTCCATTCATCCCGCATTCAATTAATTCATACCATTCATTCAAGTATTCTACCAGCTGATTGGTAGGTTCTTGGACAGTCCCCATTCTGTATCCCAACCTAATAGAAATTGTCTCGCTTTCCCTCCTAAGGATGGCCCGTTATTAGATCCCTCTTCAATTCTTCATATCTTCTACCTCCTCTTATTTCGTCCAGAATTCCTATCCTCCTCCTTCCTCTTCCACGCTTCCCCAGTTTTCTCCCCTCTATCACTCTCTTCAACATGCCCTCTCCTCTCAAAACCTCCTCCATCCATCTCTTCTGCCTTCTCCGAACCTCTGCCACAAGCTTCCTCTCCTCTCCGACCATTCCCAATTCCTCCTCGTTCGTCTTCCTCGCCATCCAGCTCACCTTCTCCATCCTTCTCCAAACCCACATCTCAAATGCCTCAAGTCTACGCACATCCTCCCTTCGCAATGACCAAGTTTCCGACCCATATAGCGCCACGCTCCATATTAAAGTTTTCACCAGCCTCTTTTTTACGTCTCTTCTCAGACCCCCCTCATCAATTCCCTTCTCTTCGAAAATGCTTCTTTAGCAAGCGCAATTCTGCATCTGATGTCCTTACCACTAAACCCATTCGGCTCTAAAATACTACCCAGATACGTAAACTGCTCGACCTGCTCTATCTTCTGCCCTCCCACCCTTATATTCAGCCCCGCCTTCTTACTTCTAGAAAATCTCATTACTTTCGTTTTCTTGTGATTGATCTTCATCCCATACTTTTCGCACTGCACCTCTAATGCATTCACCATTGACTGTAACCCTTTGGCCGACTGACTAACCAATGCTTGATCGTCTGCAAATCTCACTGATTTTATCAGCTCCCCTCCTACCTTTATTCCTACCTCCTCCTCCCCCCATGCCTCCCTTACCATTTCTTCTGAATACACGTTAAAAAGCAACGGCGATAGTGGGCACCCTTGCCGCACTCCCCGTCCTATCGTGGCCCATCCCGATTCTCCATTGGCTACCCTAACCTGCGTAGTCTGATTCATATACATATTTCGAATCAGACGCCTGTCCCTCCAATCGACCCCTAATTTCTTCAACACTCCCATTAATTTCGTCCATTCCACCCGATCAAACGCCTTCTCGAAATCTATGAAGCATGCAAAAACATCCTGCCCATACTCTAGGTTTCTTTCTACTAGCGTCCTCATCACCGCTATAGCGTCTCGCGTTTCCGTCCCTATCCTAAACCCGAACTGGTCGTCACCCAGGTATTCATTTGCCTTCTTCTCTAGCCTTCTGTTTAGAATCCTCAGAACTACTATGGCCGCGTGGGATATTAAGCTTATTGTCCTATAGTCTTCGCACGTTTTTGCCTTACTCTTCTTTGGTATAGGAATTAGTACAGTCTTCGCGAAGACTTCCGGCCACACTCCATCCTCATAAATCCTACGA
This sequence comes from Pyrrhosoma nymphula, assembly GCA_963573305.1. Classification (NCBI taxonomy): domain Eukaryota; kingdom Metazoa; phylum Arthropoda; class Insecta; order Odonata; family Coenagrionidae; genus Pyrrhosoma; species Pyrrhosoma nymphula. Next base: position 110,709,935 of record OY754330.1, on the reverse strand, counting down.
ATATGCGCAAAAATTTTCCTCTTCCGTTCTTCCCCATGCTCTTTAAAAACTCTGCAGGTATGTCATCTATTCCCACCGCCTTATTCCTTTTCATGTCTCGTAGAGCTCTTTCGATTTCGCTATCTAGGATACTTGGTCCGATGCCATCTCTGTCGATATCGTCTTCCCTTTCTATATCTAATCTATTGGGCCTTGTTTCTTTACTATAGAGCTCTTCAACATACTCCTTCCACCTCTCCTGGATCTCTCTCGGTTCTAAGATCACCTTTCCCGTCTTGTCTGTTATCGTTGTAATTCCCCTTCCCTTATTACCACCCGTCAGTTCCTTTACTTTCCTATATAATGAATCTGCTTTTCCCTCTTTTTGGTATTTCTCTAACGCGTCGATCTGTTCTCTCCACCACGCCTCTCTCGCTTTCTTTGTTTCTCTTCTAAGCCTGTTATTAAATTCTCGGTATTTTCTCTTACCTAATTCTGAGTTTACGCTCTTCCATTTCATTCTCTCCTCCATCTCCCTGATCATCTCTTTCGTGATCCACGGTTTTCTAATTTTAGTTGCACTCACTACGCCTACCGTTGCTTTCGCCGCTTCCACAATTCCATTTTTCAAACTTCCCCATTCATCTTCCGCTGATCTAACTCCATGAATCTCACCCATTATCTCATCCACCTTCTCTCGATACTTCTTCTTAATTGCCCCAGTTAATGCCTCCGTATTCCACTTTCGTACCCTCCTTCCCATTCTTATCTTTTTCAGTTTTACCCGACATTCCATGACTAATAAGTTGTGCTCTGCATCAGCTCCTGGATAAGTATGCGAGTTTTAAACATTATTCCTGCCTCTGTGACGTACCATTATATAATCTATCTGGAACCTATCTGTGTCTCCCGGCTTCTTCAAAGTGTACCTACGTCGAGGATGATGTCTGAACCATGTATTAGTAATTACTAGGTTATTTCTACGGCAAAACTCCACAGCTTTCTCGCTCCGGTCGTTTCTCCTTCCTAGCCCGTAATCGCCTACCTCCCGCCCATCTCTTCCTTCACCCACCACCGCGTTCCAATCCCCCATTACTACCAGGTGCTTACTTCCTGGTATCCTATCAATTATTTCCTCTAGCTGAACGTACACCCCATCTACCTCCTCCTCTTTATGATTAGAGGTAGGCATATAAACCTGGATTATAACTAAATTCGTTGGTTCTGCTTTTAGTTCCACGACTATTATCCTATCACTCACCTGTTCTGCATACATTACTTTTGCACCTAGTTTCCTATTCATTACGAATGCAACCCCGCGCTGACTTTAATTCCCTCCACTATAAATTACTCTATAATCGTCGCTCCAGTAATCCCCGTCATCCTTCAATCTTACTTCACCCAGACCCATGATGTCTACACCCACCCTCTTCATCTCTTGTTTTATATTCTCGAGCTTCCCCGCCCTCAGCATAGTCCTAACATTCCACGTGCCTATTCTGATAGTTTCGTTCGTCTTCTTAATCTTCTTTTCCTCTGCTGTTGCTACGTCTGAGCAAGGATTTCGTGTGATGACGACCGCAGAGGCCTTGCTCCCACCGCTGCCGGGCACGACACCCGGCCCGCTTGGCCGAGTCCCGTAGTTGCCAGGATTTATTATCATTTGAGAACTGTCCATAATTTGAAGGTTTTTGATTTAATTGAGATAGTATTCCGTGGCCTTACTCAATAGTGTTTTTTACGTGACACCATCACTTCAGAGGCCGCCCCACTGGGGTGAGACGCCTTTTGCAGCCGCCTCACTGAGGTACAGATGCTGCGCGGACTACCATTCGTCTGTCTCCTAACCTTCGACCAATCTGGCATGGGTGACCCTACCAGGACCAATGCTCCCGCCAGTGCAGCTCTAAGGGTCATCGGAGCACGCAAGCCCTTCAACCACGACAAGGTTGAAGTCCAAGAGAAGAGTAATCCATACCAAATTTGAAATTTCCATACATCAAGTTTATTTCTGATCGAGAACATTTCACATTTGAATTCGCATTTCCCTTAAAATTCTCCCTCCATAAAACAAGCAAATGCGTCATACGAATTCATGGCTAAAACCAAAAGGTAAGTTCATATAAAGTAAATTATCTGCATTATGTATCAATGACATATACAGCCACCAGTCTTTCATAGCAATTTTTAAAGGGAGTTATGATATGGAGTGGGAAAGGTAGGACGATTTCACATGTTGAAAATTTCATTAATTCTCCCAGGAACTTCCACCGGAGAGGTTTTATCCAGAGTATGCAGCGGAGGCACTGGCTGAGGTTTACACGGAATCACACAAGCCCGAGAGGAAGGACGCGAAGGTTTTAGACGTGGCCGCGGGAACAGGGCGACTGGGGGAAAAACTTCACAAGTATGGGTTCCGGTAAGTATGCAACCCCAACTCTGCTATAATTAAGGTCAAAAACGATAACGAACATTGACCGAAATGTCTGAAATTGGGAGCGGGAGTGACAGAATCCTACGGATGCTATGTGGTAGTCTGGGGCGCTAATTTAAAGAATGGAACTGGTTTCCTTTAAACAAATATTTCGATATTAAACAAATATATCCAATGCCAAAATATTAATACCCCAACAGAAATCGTGATGCATCGGTAGCATACTCGATCACTTACTGAATCAAATGCAAAATAAACAAGTTCGGGGGTTGCGGGCATTTGACCCTTTTGCTGCGCCGTTCGGATGTATGTATATCCGAATGAACATTTTCACTCGCTGGCTGCGGAGTTCGACTTTATCCCACGAGTTCAAAAACTCTTCTTACACTGCGGAAGTCGAGGTAGTGTATTTAAAGTAGTAAATTTACTATAACACAACAACGGATTGCAATTATTTACCAATGAATGCATAAATAGTACGATTTATTATTCTTAAATACAAAAAAATATGAAGATATTTTGTTGGCAAATATAATGAGTGAAATCGGAGACCATTTTACGCAGTGAAAGGGTTCAAATAGACAAAAATGATCAGTTACTTGTATTTAGGTTTTGAACGTGAACTCTCCATGACGCGGGGGTATCAATACAATGGAAGTATGAAGCGCTTGAACCCTCCTCATCCACGCAGAGTTATGGAAACTGACGATTGAGTATGCTTTTGGCTCGATATTACTCGCATTGGGAGTAGTTGATCAGTATAAAGACACTCGGAAAAGGGCCATACCAAGTCTTCTCCGAGGACAGCAGGCAGAGTTCCCTGATGCAATCATTCTACATATTTTTTTCGAATACAAAGAAAAGCTAGTACACATTTCGACCGCAGCACAAACACTGGGATTTATAATTCAACAGGCTTACTCTTGAATGTCTGTAAATAAAGTTAAAAATTGATTCAACAAGCAAATTACTTTTTCAGCCACATCGACGCCCTTGATCCATCTGAAAAAATGCTGGAGAAATTAAAGGCGAGGGGAATATACGGGAAAATTTGGAAAGACACGATTGGCATTCATCAGACGGAAATCGAAGAAGGTAGGCAAATATATATCAACGCAAAGTATACCAGAGCATTTGTTTACACAGTCTCTTTCTGTGCTTTCAAAAATTATTACGACTATCTCACAATTTCCCTAACTTTTCACCTTAAAATAAATGCTTTTCTGTGCTAAGATAATCATGATGCTTACATTAGTTATTTCTATTAATACCTTTGTATTTCATAATTGCAGGTTTATGTCATCTATTGTTGAAAGCGAATCCATCATATGTTTTACCCATCTAATAAATTTAAAGCCTTAACATGAGCGCTTACAAACATAACATTAAAATAACCTACCAATGAAAAAACAGAGAAAGTCCTCCAGATTTTTACATGTGCAGACCTCTACCAACCAACACAATTTCTTTCTTCTTCTCAGCATACATCCTACTTCTCTTCGTCACGTCCATGCCTGTTCTTTTTCTTCTCCTTCCCCGCTTATCCAGCATCCTCCCCGCTACCAGGGACTCCAGCAACCCTTCACCCCTCAGAACCGCTTCCAGCCACCTACCATGCATCCCCCTAATCTCATCCAGAAGTTTTTATCCTCAACAACCATGTCAAGCACTTTCTCATTAGTCTTCTTTTCCGTCTATCTCACCTTCTCTATCCTCCTCCACACTCACAAATCGAACGGCTGCAGCCTGTTCTCATCCTCATTTTTCACAGTCAACGTTTCTACTCAATACAACGCTACGCTCCATATAAAAAAACTTCACCAGCCTCTTCTCCATACCCTTACTCAAGGTCCCCGTCATCATCTCTCTTCTATTACCGAACGCTTCCTTTGTTAACGCTATACTCCTCCTGTTTTCTTTGCTACTATGCCCATTTCCTTCTAGCGTACTATCCAAGAAATTAAAATGCTCTACTTCCTTCAGTTTCTGCCCTCCTACTTTCATAAACAGCCTCACTTTCTTTGTCATAAAGAATCTAATTACTTTTATAATCCCGTCGAAGATGGACTGTCCAACGCCTGGTCGTCCGCGATTCTAACAGATTTCATCAGCTGGCCTCCTACTTTGATTCCAACATCTAGCTCATCCCATGCCTCTCTTACCATTTCCTCAGCATATATGTTAAAGAGCAAAAGCGAGAACGGGCACCCTTGCCTTACCCCGCGACCTATAACTGTGCACCCCGATTCACCGTCAGTTACTCTAACCTGTACCCTCTGGGCCATATATAAGCTTCGGATAAGTCTCATATCTCGCCAATCTACTCCCGTTTTTCCGATCATCTGCATTCTGCCAATTTAATCTTTCAAAAGCCTTTCGGAACCACAAAGTAAGCCAAATATCCTAATTATATTCAATGTTTCTATCTATAAGTGTCCCCATCACCGCAATCGCATCCCAAGTACCCTTCCCCTTCCCGAGCCCAAACTGGTCATCTCCCAGGTAGTAATTTGCTCTACTGTCCAGAGATCCTCTCATTTTGTTTTTCTTCTTCTCACTCTCCAGTTCATTGTATCCTCTGATGACGATTTTTTTCTACGATTTCGTGACAATACGACTTACGAGGCCTTACATCCCCCACTGCCGGACTCGAGACCCAACCTAGTAGGCGGCATCACATAGTTGCCAGCCTTCAATTATCTATGATTGACTTTCATATTCTGGGTAAATGATAGTTGGAAGGGCTTCCCACCCCCGCTTCTCAACGGTATTTTTTCGTGACACCATCACGTGAAATACTATTCGTTTGGCTCCTACCCTTCGACCTATCTGGCATGATTGGCCCTGCCAGGAGCAATAGTAATTGATCCAGACAGTCCAGCATTTGAACGCGCAAGCCATTCCACCACAACAAGTCCACGGGAAGGGATAAAATACAAAACCATTAAATTTCACAGACATTTTTTTCAGAACATTCAAACAAAAATGAATAATACTCCCAGTAAAATATATATTACTGTATCACACGACTCTAAAGTAAGCTGACCGTAGTATGCAGGAATATCTTAATTATCAGTAACTTACCAATTGCCAAAAGGAGATAAAAATCATAAACGATTTTACCATAATGGAGGTACGTCCATTAAAAACAATAATTTAAGATAGAAGTTAATAATATACATACATGTTTACATAAGTTTCAATTAAATTTCGAAAACCTAAAAATGAGCGAAATTCTCCATACTTCTTAAATGATGATTAGGCCTACTTAAATGATTATACTGTTAGGCCTACATTACCGGTCCACTGAAATTAAAGATCCAAGAGCATTACAATCTTACTTCACATCTATTGTCCTTCCCATTATCTCCTATTGCTCCCCTATATGGTCGATGTCTGCCCCAACAAATCTTAAATCTCTGGAACACATAACTCACTTTTTCACTAATATTGTTAAAAAAAGAGTCCCTCATCTCCACAACTTATCCTCCGATGCTGTCTTGCGTTCACTTTCTGTTTCCAATCTTAATAATAACTTCCTTAAAACTGATTTTAAGCTCATACACAGCACTCTGAACTCGACCATTGACTGCCCTGACCTTATTTGCTTCATTAATTTCAGAATTCCTAACCGACCAACAAGAACCCACTCATTGCTCCATATCCCTACTCCCAGATTATCACTCACCAAGCGCTCCCTTATTGTTCGACTTTCGTCTCTCCTGAATTCCCTTCCTGTCAACATTGACCCTTTCTCCTTATCTTCCAACGCCTTCGCTAACCAAGCCATGTCTCATTCCCAAATAAAATAATCTTTTGTCTTGCCATGTTGTTATATTATTTGTCCATATCTTCTTCTTGTTAATGTTTTTGCGTATGCTGTTACTCGTATCACTATAAAATGGCATCATGCTGTATGTGGTCTATTTTTAAATGAATAAATAAATTCTTATTTCTGACAACAGAATGAACATAATGTGATTTATGATAAATTCTAAGGGTGTATTTTCACACGAGACTCTCCTTTCATTGAATTTCGAATATTCAAGAGTCATCAAATTGAATTTCTATTGAAGTGCAAGACCAAATAATCAACGCAGAATGATGTGTAAATGAATGTCGCTAAGAAAATTTACTATGTTATTTTCCCATCTAGATGCATACGACGCAGTGATGACAGCCGGATCATTCCTGGATGGTCACATTCCAGTGAATGCAGTCCATGAAATGTTGCGAATTGTTCGACCAGGTAAATATAATTATCTAGATCTGCCTAATGGGGGAAGCAGCGCTACTGTATTATAGTGAGAATTACTCACATCTCCCTTTTCATCTTTTTCCTTTCCAGATTGCCTCTCCCTCTAATTTTTTAAATTGGTGGAAACTTCCCACCTCTTTTAATTTGTACCAACAGCAATTTAAGGTGCAATTTGAGCCGTTGAGCGAAAAAGTGGTTCAAGTCAAAACTGATAGTTTTGGGAAATGAGACTTAAAGCAAAATTAATATGTACCTAAGTAAACCCAGAGTTTCTGCCTTCTTGTGGAAAAACACTGAAGCTAGACTCACATTATTCATGCAAAAACAGGTAGAGGAAAACTTCAGCGCATCTTAATAAAAGATGGCACAAACTTGACTTGACTTGTTGCTGCCAACGGCTCATATGTATATTGTGTAGTACCGTGAAAAAGTCATCGAATGCAGATTTTTTTATCCGATACCAAAAGCTTTAAACTTCATGGAATAAATTCTACACGCAACAAAAACCAATGTGTAACGTACTGCACTGTTTGACGAAAAAGTTAATTTTAATTCTTTTGCGAGGTCAAATGCAGCGACACTCAATATATGGTCTAACATGAGTCAAATTCACATTTCGGTGTCAGACAAATAACAGATGAACTTCAGCCCGGCCCAAGTCAACATGAAAACAGAAAAGCAGTATACTACAGTTAGCAGAAAATTTTCATGTGCTACGCTCAGCCGCGCGACTTCCTTGAATTTTAATCACCTTCAGAGGAAGTTCACTCATTTTGGTATTACTACGTGAGGAAAAGAACACAACTTATTACATTAGGATTGTGATGAGGTGCGGTGTTACGAGCGTGAGGATAAATGCTGCTCGTACCGATCTTACTTGCTCGATATTTTTTGAGTGGAATGAATTTGGGACATCCCTAGATCTGAATGGCTGCTCGATAAAGAAAACCGTGGGGGGAAGTAGTCTCAAGGAAAACAAAAGGGCAGCATGAACGGCCCAAATAATTCCCCTGCTCTTGACTCCTGCTGATTTATTATCACAAACTCCTTTTATAACCACACAATTTAAATAATTTTGCATATAATGCAGTTTCATTATTTGCTCCACTACACAGAGTGTTTCATGGGAAGTATCCCAGACGGTTCACTAAAGAGCTTATTGATGTGATTAAGGCAAAAAATTCAGCTCATTGATTGTAAAAACCTGATTCCACAGACAAAATTTCTTCTCACTTCTCAAAAATGCAAGCGAAGTGTAAAGCACTAAGCAAACTCTTTCATATGAATTATGTCATAAAAGGTGATAGAAACATAAAACAAGATGCAAAGTCCAATAAGAACCAAAACTACCTGCCCTCAAAAATGTTCTTGAATAATGCTGTTGCGGAAAATGATCATGCAAATGCTGAACTCTTTCGGAATAACTTCTTCTCAGTTTATTCAACCTCATGTCCAGATACTCAAGCCAAAAGTCCACTCAAAACTGTATTAACATTCATAATTGCTCAATACTCTTTGGTTCAGGTCTATAAATTTCTTTTTCATTGCAAAACCAACTCGACTCAGGGTCCTGAAGGGATACCAGCAGTAGTATTTAAGTATTGAAAATACTCTGTATTGGTACCAGTGACGATTTAATTTATCCAGATATGGGAACAGAGCTTCTTTCACCCATATTTCAAAAGGGAAACATCTGAAACATAAAATTACAGACTTTTAAGCAATATCTCATTAATTCCTAAAATTTCTGTAATTTATGATGTTCAGCTTGGCTTTTCTAAAGGCAAATCTACCGCTACTAATCTTCTTGTACTAACTTCGTACATCTCTGAAGCCCTTGAAGCAGGGAAGCAGGTCGATGTTATGTACACTAATTTTTCAAAAGTTTTTGATAGAGTTCATCATTATGCTTTGTCACAAAACATTTCTGCTCTCGGAGTCTCTGATTCCATGATTCTCATCTTATTTAAGGTAAATCCCGTTTACACCACTAGCTTTCTACCCTTCTAACTCGAAAGCCAGTAAAAAGTTCCCCATGTGAACGCAAGTTAGCGCTAACTCAGTAAACTTGTTTACCACGCTAGAATTACTAGGGTTGAATGATGTTTACTATCATTCGAGTTGCTAGCGTAGAAAGCTAGTGATAAAAACGGAGCATAACCGAACTCAAATCGTAGTAATCAATACATACTTAATATTTCCAACATATTACAGTATAAATGCCAGGTGTTTCGCAGGGTGCTTATTTGGCCGCATTACACTTTATTTTATTTATTAATATTCTCCCTGATGACTACAAAAATTAAAAAGTTTAATATTTACTGATGATGCACATACTTTTAAATCAATTCCATCCATAGAGGTTTGTAAATTACCACAAAGTGATTTGAACTGACTCAGTAGGTGGACTTCAACTAATAATATCCCTCAATCCCAGTAGGTGCTTGTTATTGAGATTTACCAGGTCACATTCCCCAATTCTATATGACTACACTTCGGCAGGCGATTCCCTTGAGTGTGCTCACTCAAAGGCTTGGGAGTTTATTTCCACAGTAACTTCTCTTTCCACTTCCATATAGAAACTATTATAAAAAGGGTACATAAAATCTTGTATTATCGTATCCAACAATTTAAGCATTAACTCTATGAGATAATTGTGTAGCTCATTAGTTAGATCTGTACTAGAATATAACTCTGTAGTCTGGAACCCCTCAGTAAAAATGTTAATATTACGCATAGAAACGGTCCAACGAAGATTTCACGTTAATTTAATTCAAATTAAGAATGAATCTACCTATGATAAATTAATCTAAAATTGAATCATCCTTAAATTTTATTTCCCTAGATAAACACAGAGTTCATGCTGATCTTTTTCTTCTAAGTCTTATAAATAATAACATATATTGCCCATTCTTACTTGAAAAAATAAACCTGCATACCCCAGTCATGAAGTTCATGAACACAAGAATTTCACGAATCTTCTCTGTTTCACTTCACAGCACGAATTATGCAAAAACACCACTATGGATTGAGTTATGAGAACTAAAAACCGATATATTTCTTTAGATTCCTTCAGTTGTTCAAAAAGTAATTGCAAAACATATTTGAATAAGATATAGTGAGGTGATCCTATACAACTGAACAAGTTGTTTTATTTTATCAATGAATCTGCTCAAAATCTGGTTTCTATGTATATGTACACTGTATTTTTATCCGATGGCTAGTTATATATTATATTATTTGCTACTTACTATTTTTCTCTTCTTTTCGAATTCTAAAAACCTTGCATGTATTCAATTCCTAAATCAATCTGTATTGTATGATTCTGTATTACAATTTGTGATTCTTGATGTTGTTAATAATAATATTATTTTGCAATTGTAATCGGGCGATGTCCGTAATAAAGTCACTATCATTATCATAATCTAAGCCTTTTGAGGGAGGGTTCCAAGTCTTTCTTTGAATCTATGCTCGCAAACATCCCTATACCTCCTCCTATTCCATATGTATAGTATTGTCACACTGTCTGGTGCTCGTCATTACGAATACAGCTGGAAGAACACAATATGATGATCACAAGGATATAATTTTAAAGAAAACGTCGATCACTGCTCATTGTGATGGTCTTTGCAATTGAACTTAAAAGTAAATTATGCAAAAGAAAAATACGAGAACCATAACATATATTTAGAGACCATATATTCCCAAAAAATCAATGGTTTATCATCAAAAGACGCCTATTTGAGTTAGGCTCAAGAGAAATAAATTCAGCAATTCAGAAAAAGGCGTAGGTATTAATTACAGTGACGCTGTTTTACTCTCCACTAATTTTAAGTGTCTGTGTGGGGTAATATAATGTGGATTAGTAGAAGATGGGTTGCTATTTTCACTCAATACAAATTATCACATGCTTGCCTGCATTTTATGCGCTCTCACTTTCTACGTTTCATTTTCCATGCGCTGCTAAACTGAAGAGTGCTTTGAACGCAACATGCATTGAAAATACGTTTACGTACTTAAATTGCTGTCCTTCAATAGCATTGCCAGGCGAGAATGGTGTTTCCTTCTGCTATCTCGAACCTTTGATTCAGTAAATAAGGATTGAGAAACTGGAAGTGAAGCATTGGTTGCATTATTAATTAATGAAAGTTTAAACTTAACAACTCTTTCATTTTTGGAGCAGATTCTCCAACATTGCATCCCATCGCCTTGAAATTTATTTATATTTTTACTTCGATTGCATGTCATTCTTGTCGCACTTATCTAACCCTTGCGTCTTTCATAGGTGGGTACATCACAACTGCTGTTCGAGAAGATTACATCACCAATTCCAAAGAGATCAGCAAATTGGAGCCCCTCTTAGATAAGCTGGAGAAGGAAAAGAAGATTGAGAGGGTACGTTTCCGTGACTTGAATCAAGGCTGAGTTCGCGCATTGCCAAACTCATGGAAACCATTTGGAAATCCAAATATTAAATTTTATAAATTTTATTTCTCAGGTTTTCAGAAGAGTGGTACCCAAATATTATTTGAACTGCAATGGCGTGGTGTACGCATATAAAGTATTGTGAAGAGGTACACTCTTTGATGCAGACGAGAGGATCGAAATCAACAGATCAAATACAAACCATGGTAATTGATACAAAATTTCGTGAAGTAAAATAAAAAAAATCATCATGTTTTATAAGCCAACAATCAGCATGTATCAATACCTCTAGAGAGCGCTGTATTCAATGACACTGAGTTCAAAATGTATGTGCCACTAAAATTCAATTACAATTTAAAAAAAGGTGGAGAGAATATAGCCGAAAATTGAAGGAGCTTATGAAATTTGTAACTTATAAACAAAAAATAAAACTTCACCAAAATATATCCTTTAAAATAATAATTAGATAAAAATTTGAACTGAAAATTTTCCAATTATCGCCAATTATTCTCAAGAGTATTTCTCAGTAATGATTATAACGGGAAAATATTCCCGTCGTTTGGAAGAGGAGTTGCTGAGTCATACGACGAAATAATATGGAAATAATGAAGCAAGCATTAAGTAAGTATGATTTTGTATATTGAAATATAACCTAGGAAAAGCCATAAGAACACAATTAGCGATTTAAACGCAAGGCTGTTATACATAATCGGTAAGTAGAACTAGGATGATCGACTTTTTGGAAGCTTTTAAGGGCCTAGTTTTCCTATGCTAATTACGAAATACCTAATGCTTTAGATTTTGAAAATTTGACCAACTATGCGGCATTAAAGGACGAGATAGTATACATACAGTCTCGTTCTTAACGTGATTATACATTTACCATTTTTAAGACCAAGAAAATATGTTAAGCTCAATTTGATACATAGCTGGAGCGTAACATAGGTCTAACTTTTTCATTACCTCTCCGAAAACGACGAAAAATTCGAGTGTGCCCTATAATTCAAGAAGGGTTAGTGACAAAGTTAGGGGCTGACTTACACGATACAGATCGAAAGGAGAACATCTGTAAGAAAATTCTTAAATAGACCGTATTGCATACGTATGGCTTACATTATACACCGATCACCAAAAATTGGTTGTCGGCGTAGCTTGAAGAATGCCTTCTTTAGTTTCACTCCTACGAATAAAAATATTTAATAATTCCACCGAGGGTCACAATGGCAGCATTCATGCCTCTAAAAATGATACGTAAAAGTATCATATGAATTATGGACTGAAAAAACGGGTTTACACATTTCCCTTTGAAAAATAGCACACCTAAGAAGGTAGCTCATGAACTGCTTCCACAAATTTTGGTTAAATTATGAAAGGAATTGGTAACTGTATGAAAAATGTTAATCCTGAAAACTAACTTATCGTTCCAAATACGTTCTGATCTAAATTCTCTTTACTGAGTTGTAACTTACAATATCACACTGAAACTCAGCCTTTAAAGGAAGCGGCAAGAGTTTAGGGTTTATTGAATGAAGTACAAAACATACATGTTCAAAAATAAAACCCAGGGAATCAGACATAAATTTTACGATGCATCGGATAAATCTTTCCTCGGGATTTTTGTTTTCGTAATTTTACGTGAAGTAGCAAAGAAGTAAAAATATAGCCAATTTGGTAACTAAGCATGAAAATTGAAAATGAATTGTGCATGAACTATGTAATGCTTTAAAATAACTGTTGTTGAAAGCCAGTAATTGAAAATTAATAGTGAACTTGAATGAGCAATCGAAATATGGCGAAGATAATTTGTTTGTACGAAGAAAATCTCCGTATTTAAATCTATTAAGAATGGATTGAAGCAACCTGAGATAATTTTACATGGGACATCTCGTAAGACCAAGAGGAATAATCTCATATTCAAACTACCGATAAAAATGCCACAACTTCAGAAACTTAGGATACGTCAACTGTATATTATTATATTTTTCCGAAAATCATCTGTCTTCTCTGTCATCTGTCTTACACTTTATCATCCTATTTACAATAAAAGACCTGTTTTACACCGTGCTTATCTAACAATCACACTTGCCATAACGCTGGTTTCTCCCAAATAACTTGTATTTCGGCCAAATATGAGTCGCTAGATGACACTCGCATTCTCAATGTGGCAACGATTAGCTTTCAATTTTTATGTCTTCATTAGCCACAATTTTGTCAACCTATGACAGTCATACATTAGTAGGTCATTTTGTTGAAGGTCAATGTTAACAATGTAGTAAAAACTGAGGAGCGTGAAATTCCCTCATTCAGGCAGTAAGTATGTTTCTTCGCCCTGTTTCTCTACACCACGTAGATTTATTTTCACACCATGAGATCAAATTTGATTCCTAGTCATCAGCTGAGTGTAAATTCAGGGTTTTCCATGACACGAGATGCCGCCTAGCCCGCTATGCAGCAAAGCCACCCATCAAATCTGGCCGACTTCTATTCGAGTAAATGAAGGTTAATTTTTATACAGCCCTCCACTTGCCATTAAAAAAAAGGAATGGTTCACACTATCTGATAGATAAATCTGAAATTTTACAGTAGTTTTTCAATGGATAACATCAGAAATATCGGTATTGAGTGCATCCAAGAAATATTATAATTATATTAACAAAAATATAACTAGTCATAGATAATAGCAAGGGAAATTTTAGAAGTAGTTTGAAGATTTTTGTGAGCATTCTATTACGTTTTTTCAATGGTATGATGGGGTAAATTAAGTCTCAACGAATTGTTAAAAATAGTGGTTCCACGAATCACATACAAAGACACGAGTTGGAAGAAGTCCATATCACCTAATGAGCGTTTGTCAGATTACCTTTGAGGTGGGTACCTACGATTGTGAGAGATGGATCGAAACTGCGACTATTCCTAAACTATCACAAGTGGTTGCATGTCCATGACTGACCATGTGACTCATTCGGAAGGAGCTATTACCGCATCGGAAGATAAATAGGTCCGGTTGCGTATTTTTTGTCGCAGCGTTTATTTAGTCGCATATGTGCGCACTTGGATTTGAAATAATGAGTTTTATTTTAACGACAAAGCAATCGTGCAACTAGATATAGCAAATGGAGGCCTTGGCTAATGCATAATGCTCCAACATCTCTTCCCGCCGATTAATCATCTTGCCGTCAGTGAAATCAAAGTCTTCGTATCTCGCGAGGGATGGCGCTACAAGGAGGACGATGTACGAAGCAGCTGATATCCTCCCTCGGCCTCTCCATCACCAGTCATTCGTGAAGTGCGAAGGGTGACAGACGCCGCCGAATGCCTCGAACGCCGATTCCACGAATCTTTTCTGGACGTTGACACTGAAAAATGTTAGTAGCGACCACTTATCAATTTATCCGCTTAATATAAATAATATGTGAAGGAGCTGATGACGAGGACCTTGTGTAAAGATGCAAAGAAAAGGTTGACGAAGAGTTTAATATGCGGTGTGGCATTGTATGGTGCAGAAACGTGGGCTCTGAGAAAAGACGACGGGAATAGGCTGCAGACGTTTGAGATGTGGGTGTAGAGGAGAATAGAGAAACTGAGGGCGATGTAAAGGAGGACAAACGAGGAAGTGCTTGGTATGGTGGGTGAGGAGAGGAAAATTTAAAAGGAGATGAGAGGGAGGCAGAGTAGGTGTTTGGAAGAGGTAATGCAGAGAGAAGGGACGCTGACGGCAGTGACAGAGGGGAGGATGATGGGTAAGCGGGGAAGGAGAGGAAAAAGAGCAGCTTTTATGGACGGGATGAAGAGAGACTAGATATAAGCAGATATGAAGAAAGAAATGGTGTAGGTAGGTAGGAGCCAGCGCTAGTTAAAGTCAAGAGGATTTTTCTCCCTTCCATTTAAACCTACCTTAACGGGTAGGTTACCCATACAATAGTAATGTTAGTCACTTTTTTCGATCATGCATGGACATCTTTGATTTGAACATTTTCATCGGTTCATCAATATCTACGCATTTCCCTGCGACCCAGATGTAGTCTCGCTATGCAGATGTAGTGAGGGGGTAAAATATTAATAACCTTCGAGGATTCCGAAACTAATACAAAACCCAAAGCATTGCAAATGGATGCGATCGTCAGGGGGCTGGGGAAATTTTCGTGAGGTAGTAATTTGAAGTTCATGTTGGAGATCGGGGGTTGGCTAGTGTATTGGCTTTTCATGACAAAGGCACGAGATTCCAACCCCGGCAGAAGGGAACATGTTTAGCAGGTATTTTGATATTTATTAGAGTTCTGAGGATTTTAATTAGTTGAGTAGTACGTTCGAAGAAGATGAGCATAGTAGCAAAGACATTACGAAGAGAACAGCACCAGCGAAAGAAGCGTTCAGCAATAGGAGGAAGCTGATAATGGAGACTATTGGTAAGGATTTAAAGAAAAGGCTCTATCTATGCTGGTGAAGAGTTTAATATGGAGTGCAGCGTTTTAAGTTGCAGAAACGTGAGCTGAGGATTAGAATAGGCAGCAAACGTTTGAGACGTGGGTGTGGAGGAAAATGAAGGAAAACGAGGAAGTACTTGGCATGCATTGGTAAGCGGGGAAGGAGAAAAAAAGAACAGGCTTTATGGACGGAATGAAGAGAGGTAAGATGTACGCTAAGATGAAGAAAGAAATTACGTAGGCACATAGCGGTGTGCGTCTGTAAAAATGTAGAGGATTCTCACACACGGCCATTTAAATCAACCTCAAACCGGTAGATTACCCTCATAATAACATAATGAGAGTGTTAAGAGGAGAACATTTCGAGTGATGTGTTTTGCGTTCGTCGGATAGGTCGATTTACCAGAGGGACCCAATGCGCCAATGGCTAGGAATACGCGGACACCGGATTTCTCTCCACACTGCCTCATCTCCCTTAAATATCCATGGACATTTAATTAACCACCTATCCTGAAACATTTCCCCAAAGATATCGATCGCCTTCCCTTAATTAGGTCGCCTTCCCTTCGCCACCACTATCTAGGGCAAGAATCTAAACAGATGGGGAAGAAGCAACGTGAAACAGACTTGCTTTGGTGGGGCCAATGAAGTCATTTCCCCTAGGGCTATCATTTTTCGGAAAAAATCGCGGATTGGAAGAAAATTCTCGGGGGGCGAGCTATCTCAGTCGTATACCGCAATTTTTTCACCTCCATATCAAATTCTTTTCATGAAGTAACAAACATTCCCCACCACTCTTCCCTTACCCAATTCCCCTAACTTTCCAAGTGTACAGCGAATTGGAGATATACCACGAAGCACTTGGAAAAATCTATGGCAGGTGGAACCCTTACCCTTCCATTGTGACGCGAGAAGCATGAAAGTAAATAAGCAACTTTCACTGATAACCGTGGAAACGGATTAGGATGCAGAGTGTTTCGGACTTAAAACATTTTAGTAATATACCAACAAGCTGCTCTCATCCCATTCAGTCAACGTAAACTAGAATATAACCAACTTTACTGTTGCAGGCTTCACTTTATGGAAGTTCTGAACGTTAGTATTCATATTTCTTCATTGTTAGGGTGTTCTTCCGCGTCGTATGTTGTAAGGTGGCAACAGCTTCGCAACCAATCCTGCCCACGTCTTCAGGTCGAAGATGCCGGTTCACGATTATTGCCCTCCTTATATTGGGCCTCCCTTGGCAAAATTCACTCCCTTGTGGATGCTGCTCTCCTATTGGTTGGTTTCAGGACTCTCTTTCACGAGTGGTGGAGGCGGTATCCTTCGACCTGAAGACGCGGGCAGGAGTGCTGGTGAAACTGTTGTCCCCTAACAACGTTCGTATTCATAATTAAGTAAATACTTAGTACTTTTCTACTAACTTTAGATTTGTAGAAAAGTACTAAGTGTTTTACGATCAATACGAATATCAGAGGACCCCTTATCATCATTGGGTTTTCTACCAGCTGCGTGGTAGGTTTTTGGACAGTTCTTGTCCTTTCCCATTTCATGGACATCTTTTTACTTTCTTGCATATTACTTCAGCGTCATCAGCTCTCTCTTAAGTTCTTAATCCCCTTCATGTCGTCCAAATATCCTTCTTCTTCCTCGCTTCCCCATTGCCCTCCCCTCTATCACCCTTTTGAACATGCCTTTACCCTTGAGCACGCCCTTGAATAATTTTTTCTGCATTCTCCGAATCTCCGCCACCAACTTCCTTTCCTACCCCACCATATCGAACTCTTCCTTGCTCGTATTCCTCGCAATTAAGCTCACCTTCTCCATTCTTCTCCAAATCCACAACTCAAATGCCTCCAGTTTATGTACAACCTCTTTCCGCAATGACCAAGTTTCTTACCCATGAATCCATTATCAGAGGGGGATTGAAACACCCACTCACTGACTGCAGCATTTTACTTTTCCACAGAAATCACCTCAGGAGCCTAGGAATGCCTAGGAATAATCATGCCGAAGCAAAGAGGATTGCCCTCGAGGCCATCAGCAGGGTCCACACGAAAGGGATCACTCCAGACGAACTGACCAAAATGTACGACGAGTGGGCGGACACGTATGACGAGGTGAGTGCAAAGAAATTCAAGCCGATGCAATCGATAAATTTTGCCCTTTAGTTTATCCTATTCGAGGCCAACTCCTATGTCAGCAAATATGATAGATTGAAGAAGAGATGGAACCATACGGCACGACAGCACAGGGGAATCACGAAGCCATTAAAATGCGCAATCAGCCATATTGAATGGATCAGTTGTGCAGTTACTTCGCCGAAAATATAGGTATCAGAAGCGGAATTGTCAAAGTATCGTAATGATTTATCTAGAGAAATACAAATTGAAAATAATTTCCAATTGAGCCCTGCATTTTTCACAAAATTTAAGGACAAATTGTGCGTGATTGGCATGTTAGGCGGATCATATTTGACAAAATAATATAGGCTTCACTATCAACGCCATTTACTCTCTACTTAAATCTATGGAAAATGCAGATTGAGGACTAATCGAGGAGGAGAAACACTTGATTGAGAAGAGGGGTAAGTGCGGAAGAGGAAATAAAAGACAAGGACTTTTGAATGACATATTAAGGGGAGACAGGAAGAATAATTAACTTCCGAGATACTTAATACCGGGAAAATTGAGAGTCTGGAGATGACTCGATATTAGTCGAAAAAAGTAGGACCTGTTCACAAACCTATCAATCAATTGGCAGAACACAAAGATAATACAGTTTTCAAGACGCGAAATTCTTTTGAATAGTCCCACGACGTTCACAACACCAAACATACATAGCAGAAAATCTTCAAAGCAGCGTAGCAACAAAACATTTAACATATATGGACGAGGGAATTAAGTCACTAGCCATCCAAATGGGATGGAAAGAGAAGAAAGTATCAGGAAGTAAAAGAGACAACGGAATACCCTTTCAAATACAACAGCGTTTTACTCTGTTTTGCGGTCAAATGCGGCGTTGGATAAAAGAATATATGTTATCGCTTATTATTAACTTACACATTCAAGGAAAGGTTAGACCTTTGTGCACGCCTCCAATTCTTACAAAATTATCCAGGGTCTGTAAAGAGAAGAAACAAGTAACGGGGCAGCTGCTGACAATTCTTTAGTCAATCTTAAATGCCATAAAATGTCAAACGGCCTCCATAGGCAACGGTCACTTCCCTAGAACCCTTGGAACAATCCGGCCCATACTTTGTTCGGCGATTGTGTATCTTAGAATTGAAGTCAAATGCTGCATAATCGTGGAAAACTATTGATTACCGTGAGCGGTAGATGATATTTCGGGAGAGCCAGGACAACAATCGGCGTGCCGATTAACTTAAGGAGGTTCGGTGGTTTCACTCAACTTAAGAGAATTCGACGAAACTTGCTGGAAGCATTACTTATGTTGTCTTAAATCTACCTGATTTTTTTCAGAATTATTTACCGCAGATTACTTAAGATATTTGATCGAGAAGTGGACAAAAAATTACATGGGTTCTTATGGGAACACAAGGTACGAGTAACTTAATTCATCAAAAAGAACCTTTTTCAAGTTAAGAATAAGAAAAACTAAAATAATAAAAATAAAGTATATCAAATGATTTTCATACATTATTCTGTTTATCATTTAAATTATTTTTGTTTCTCTTATTCTTAACTAGAAAAATGTTCTTTTTGATGAATGAAGCTAGTCGCACCTTGTGTTCCCATAAGAACCCATGCAATTTTTTGTCCACTTCTCGATCAAATATCTTAAGTAATCTGCGGTAAATAATTCTGAAAAAAATCAGGTAGATTTAAGACAACATAAGTAATGCTTCCAGCTAGTTTGGTCGAATTCCCTTAAGTTGAGTGAAACCACCGAACTAATTGTCTCAGGTCTCAACTTTTGTAAATACCCAATCACTTAAAATAAAAATATAGATTAGTGTAATAAACACTGAATTTCAATTTCAGTTAAGGCTAGAATTGATAAAATTTATCTTAACATCCTTAAATAACAGAAAACCAGTTGAAACGATAGATGGAATTAAAGTTTGAGGGCATTTTATTTCAAGTTTACACTCGCGCCATGCATCAAGCCACATAGGGTTTTAAACAACAAAAATACAACCTATAAGGAATGTATAAAATAAAACTGAACTCTGATCAATTAGCATTTTTGCATGTATAAAGCAAAATTTTTTTTAAACCGTGGAACGACAATTTCTCCATTTCCAAGTTCATTTGGGTATAACAGAATTTCAGGAAAAAACAAAGCTACTGGCTCACGGTCTTTACATCCATATTTAGCTTTGGAATTTGATCAAAATAGACAAGAATTCCTTAAACATTCTATCGGAATCGCATAATGAAATAGGTACGGTCCACTCTGATAGTTAAAAGCATTGAAATCGGAGTTATATTCATTTAATGAGCACTGGACAAAACATTAATCCCAATCGCGACATTTGCTTTGATACTGATCTTCAACTCATTCATTTTTACAGGAAATCTCCCCAGAAGTTTACAAGGGGCCAATGTATGTGACAGAGGCTCTGGCCGAGCTGTACACCGACGAAAGTAAACCAAATAGGGAGGACGCCAAAATTTTGGACATAGCCGCTGGAACGGGTCGCATAGGAATTCATCTTCATAAACTAGGATTTCGGTGAGATCGCTTGCGCATTTTCTCTCTTAAGTCTTTTTAATTACTCAAGCATATGAAATACAACTATTCAAGAAAATATGGCATTTTGAAAAAGCAAGCTCACAAGGGTTTATGGCTGTGTGTACAAGAAAGGCATAGGCTTTGAACACAAAAACAGCAAAGAACTTCAGCCTCAACCAAAGTAGTGAAGTGATTGCAGTGTAAATCACGTAACTCACTATGGGACATTTCGCAAAATATAATAAAGAGGTAATCCAGAGGTAATTTGAATGCTTTCATTTCAGTAACATTGACGCTTTAGACCCATCAGGAAGGATGCTGGAAAAATTAATGAAGCACGGGATATATGGAACCACATGGAAAGATACAATAGGGATTCACCAAACTGAAATTCCTGATGGTAAGTACAATGCCTTTCCCAAGGGGAATAAAGGCAGGCAGATGCACGACGCACTATCACAAATATATTTATAAATACCAGGCCGAGCGTATTCGAGAAAGAGCGGTCTCGTATCGCTGAATATAATGAAGATAGAACTAATCCATTTCGAGAAACTATCTTTTTAAAATATAATAGCGAAATTTCCTGTTCACATATTACCCGTAACAATGACGTATAGCGTCTGATGTGGCGATATCGCAAGGAGAGGAATATGCATATTCTTGAACAGGCGCCAAATAGTCCTTCACAATTAAGACGTCCTAAATGGAGGAACACAAAAATTTACGATCGCATAGGTATCCCTTCGCTCGACGCCAGACACGGAACTCCATTCAACCCAGATCTCCATATTACCAGCACAGAAGACAGAATTATTAAAGAGAGAATTCTATACTGCGGTACAAGCGCACGTAGAAAATAATCCCACTCGTTTAAGGGTCAGCACAGGTTTCTCAAATGCAAAACCCTGTACATTCGGGAACATTTATCGTGCCAGAATTTGTCCTCAATCTTGCGCCCGGCCATGTCAAATGGAATGTCGGCAACCGATGGCGAGCAACATTTTAACGCAGCGGACACACGAAGCCACATGCAGTGACCAATTCGTGGCAACAAGTAAGCGCGGGTGAATGTATAGCGTATGAAATGGAAGACGTTTATTATGTACAGGTGATAATCAGCGATAATAGTGAAACTATGAATCATATATCTGACTAGAGTAAATAGATCAATGCTACTGTATCATCATGCTTAGTAACGGGAATCATATTCGTTGGCCATGAATTTGCTCATAATTACCTACTCAGAATAATAAATAACAAGACAAAATTCAAAAACATTGCTTTTTATACCCACTGATTGGTTGAATCAATATTCAGCATTTACATATCAAAATCTTTCTTTTCACAAAATTTTATTTCTTTAGGCACAAACAAACGAAGGCGGAAATGCGCAAAACTTTGCCTCTCGATTTATAAAAAAGGCAAGGCAATCGCAAGCGATTTTACGCATACCCGCAGACTGCATGAGATTTCAATGTTCACACGGAGAAATTTACCATTAGCCACCTCCCTCGCCAGGTCTGGCACCAGAAACGTCGCCGTGTGTTCCGGGATTAAGGATTGCGTTAATATGGAAGTCGGCGAAGTATTGGAAGATAGTTTTTTTTAACTAAAGCAGATATTTATGTAGTTTTGAAAGCACACCACACTGAAAAATTTCTTAAGCTCTCTTTGCCACACTTGAACGTCCTTATATTGTCACTAGAAGGTACAGGAGTCTGAGTATAGGCGTAGCCAGCCACCAGCAATAGGTGTGGCACTGAGGCAATAGGTGTGGCACTGAGGCAATAGGTGTGGCATTATCAGTATGGTAATGGACGCAAACTTTCACGAAATGTTCACAGCGAGGTCAAAATTGAGACTAATTCGATTAAAGACAGGAAGGAAATCGGTTTCCGTATTTTCAGAAAAGAGGTGGAGGCTTTTGTACAATTTTGACCAATCATGATTTGGGTTTAACTTTGAAAAAAATTAAAAAGAGGGGGTTTATTTTTGGAGTTAATTGACAAATTTTGTATACGCCCACTGCAGTTCTACATTTTAAAAACTTAAAAAAAAAGTTTACCCGATAATCGTTGTCTAGACATTAGACATGTCATGAAATTCTCGCCTTTGTAAACCTGTCAATCCAAATTATTTAAGGGACTTTTCATGAACAATGTAAGTTTTGAAAAAAAAAGGTTCCCCGATAATCTTTGTCTTCACACTAGACACGTCGAGAGACTCACGCCTTCATAAACCTGTCAATTCGGGTTATTTAAAGGGCTATTGGGAAAAACGGAGACATCATTTTATTGCGGGAGGGAAATTTTGAGAAAAAACATTTTGGGTTTCAGGACAATAGGTGTGGCACGTGCCACAGGTGCCACACCCGTGGCTACGCCTATGAGTCTGAGAAACAGTACCCTACTACTCTTCAGTCTCACTTGCTGCCCGATTCGGATAAGAAAACAACCCCCGCATTGAACCCTGAAAGCTTCCACAAAGATGTGTGGCAGGGAGAACCCATGGAGAAACTAGTAATACAATTCTTAAATGTAGAAAACGGAGGCTTTGTCCTCAAAATAAGAATATAAAGATGGCGAGGCTATCAAAATTGCTGGGGATTGTTCTCAGGGTCGATAAATATCGCATCGTCTGCTATCGAACGTGAAACAAGCGAGATATAGAACGACATCGGTTTTTTTAGCTTGTCCTCTGTCATCGCGTATATGGGTGTACTGAGTAGTGGGCAAAAGCATTCCAACCAACATTTCGGGAGTTAATTTTTACGTATTTTCTGTGAGGTCTAATTTAAAAACATGAAATACGGCTTGATGTATGGTAATTGAAATTGAAATGGTACAGTCGACTGAGTAAACAAAATGGGATAACAGACTTGTCTGGGATGACACAACTATACCCACGAGGGTGAGTATCGTTGTGGAATCCCAGACGGAGAAATGTAGGGTGTTAAATCTTAAATAAGCTCTCGCATACGCCACAAGACTATACGAAAATTCATTAGCATCCCCTCCTTGTTTGAAATATTATTGCGAAGCATCTAGCATGCAAAGAAAGAAAGGCGCAACATAATATGCAAAAATGATTCACAATCAGAAGAAAAACTTGGCTTGTTCCACGAATATATTTAATATAATTAGAAATAGAAACTTGCCGCTCCGAGACAAGTTTTCTCCACCTACATTCCGGCGCTGTCAATGTAACACCGTCCTAATAGGTGCAACTTACCCAGTCCACATACGAATCCTATCAAATAACTACTACACAATTATGCTTTCATAATTTTTTAATAATTATTTTTTTAATAAAATCTCAATTATAATTGTCCCTAAACTTTTTCAGGTGCTTATGATGCGGCGGTTTCGTCCGGCGCTTTGGGTGGCGGACACATCCCAGTTAAGGCGGTCCACGAAATGATCCGGATCATTCGCCCAGGTGAGTGAATCATCTCAGCCTCCATGAAGTTCATTTTCACTATGGAGCGTCTCAAGAAAACTAAGATAAAAGCGCTTCAATTGATCCGAAAATCTTTCCGTGAGCAATATCCACTGTTATGTAGGAAATATCAGCCTTGTTTTTACACCAAATTCTCTAGCCGATGATGGCCGTAGGGATACAAGGAGTTAATGCCCACCTCCACCAAAGAGATCAGTTTGGAAGTTTTCGTGGTTGCCTAAAATGAAATTGAGTGCAACGTCGAAAAATGCATTTGTTATCCATTGATGTAAGTCATCCATATTTCATCTATCCTTTAACGGCCTTTATGAATGATGTCCCACGGCTGTGAGTCTTAAGGCAATGGAAATCCAAACTTCTTTGGTATGAATGTAAGCTGGCATAATAACGACGAACACAACGTATTTAGCATTTCAAGGAACTGTACACGTCAATTTAACCCATCGTCATCACCACTTTTCCGCCCGAAAACCTTTATTATCTCACGTTTACACATGTCCTATTTTTGATACGCAAATCTTCGAAATTTGTTCTCAAGATTCATAGCCAAAGACAGTCGTTTATTAACAAAGCAAGTACCACCAAAGAAATTGAAAAAAATACAAGAGCTGGGACATAATGATAATTTATAAGGGCAGATTATTTATTAACACTGTAACACTGTCACCAATTCGAAAATGTTTGCCTTCCGCATAGTTAACATGATAATGCTACTCAGCAATTACTCTGTATTTTATACAATGTAAGTAGATGTAGCGTAAGTAGATGTAGCATAATAAAGGGATGCGTAATACATATAACGTAAGTAGAAGTAACATTCAGTTAAATGTCACTCTGCCTAATTCCTTCAGGAAAATATTTATAACAGAGCATGGAAAAGTGGATATATCGCGAGCATGAATATTCATCAGCAGGATAAAGCATCTCGCAGGAGATCCAAATACAGGAACTCATTGGGCTTCATAGACGATAAAAGCAATAACATTAAGGAAATGTCAATGTCCTAATTGCCATACATTACATACAACTGTTTTAATAGGTACTCTTTAAAATAAATCTGTCGGCATGTTTCTAAAAGGAAATCAATCTCGTAACTGACATGTACCGATTCATTCTTCTGCAGGTGGTTTCCTCGTCAATATTATTCGGGAGGAGTACCTCACCACATCCGAAGAGTACAGTAAACTGGAATCACTCTTTGAAGAATTGCAAGGGAAGCAAAAGTTGATTCAGGTATGATTGCTTCTTAAGGGGTAAATAAGAGTGAGGTGATAAATTAACATGCTCACCGTAACCCTTTGGTGACTTAAGTCCACAAGTTTTTCTCTTCCTCAGCTTTCGATGTACAGGCACTCACTGCTGATGAAGATACACTGTGAGGGAAGTGTGAGAAAATCGCGCGTTAAAGCCAAGTAAATGCGGGTTAACCGTGAGCTAAATGTGAAATAAAAAATAACTAATGTAATGTAAGCATGAGAATGGGCACACTACAATAAAATGTACTTTGAGCGAGTTATCACTTCAACTAGAATTTGACCTAATTTTAAAGGAAAGCCTCCCATCTTTCCAATGATATAAAAAAAATTAACCCCTTGCCGAACTACTTTTCGAGCGATTTGCCTAAAAATGAAAGCTGTTTTACAAGTGATAGATTACGGCTGTTCGCTCCAAAGGGGGAATATCGAAACTATTATGAATTTCTAAAGGCCTGGATACACGGTACATTAGAATGTACAAGAAAATGTAAAAATGTCTGAATGTCAGAATGAACGCGAAAATGCACCGTGTAACCACGCGAAAATGTACGATTGTATGAATGTCTGAACAGAAAATAGAACCGGTTCTAATTCCATTCAGACAATCGTACAAGTTGACCTCATTACAGAGACACCTGGTGGCAGACGACGCAAATGACACATTCACATTTTCACAAGCCAATTGACAAGTAAATGTGTCGTATCCATGGCAAAAAAATTGGTTTTAATAACGCACCTACGGTTTAAAATTAGGAAAAACAAACGAAAACGCATAATGCGCATCAGAAAATGTACGAAAATCTGTCCGAAAAAATGTACCGTGTATCCACCTATTCCTTGATCTTGTACATGAGAATGTACAAGAATCTGTACATGAAACCATTCAGAAAAATGTACAGAAACTTGTACATTCTCATGTACCGTGTAACCAGGCCTTAACACCTAGATTTCGTCAAAAAACTAACGGTGTGTAGTTTATATGTTTTCTCAACCACTTATAAAAAATAATCAATTACTCACCCCAGTTATTATTACAGAATCGCAAAAACAAAGCAGTTGTGAAGGAATTTCACTGTACGGCGTGAAAAAATGAGTAAAAAAAGAGGTAAATACGTTTTTTTTTAAATCTGAGTTTAGAGCAAGAAAGCGTGAGGTAACCGCAATGTAAGTTTCACACGAATGAAACTTGGATTGTTAAGCAAAGGACAGATGAGTAAAACAGTCGAAGAGTGATGTCATTAAGCAACAAGGGGAAATGAATATTACTCCCAAAATGGGTTGGTGAATTACGTGATTAAACATGTTAATGCAACACAGAAAGAGAAGGATTAAATAAAAAATGGGAATCTGAAATAAGTATCAACACATTTTATCTCTCAATCTTCCGTTTTTATATGCGTTAATGTGTTATGCAATTTTTGGATTACTTATCTATTTTGTTGTACTTCTATTATTTCCTGTGTAAAACGGTCATCGCATACACACATTCGTGCCACCAGGGTCATTAGGGCACATTAAATAATTATACACATTTCGGGAGATTTCCATTCAGGGTGTAGAAGTTTGCGCTGATTAGAGCACATCAAAGCACACGAACAACAATGAATGGAACGATGTGCGTATCCGAAACGTTCGGTATCCGATCAATACTTAGCACTCTGCAGGTAAATAATAATCACGGCCAAATTTCTCAAGAATTATTTAAGGATTCGTTCAGATAAAATATTATAAAAAGAAAGCTTTTTACCACCTAGTAATTTAAAAAATTACATTATCCATGTTTTTATTCATGATGAAGTAAAATACGTCAGCACTTATGCATGCTCATGCACTTTTCTACTTTTTTTATTAATACTCATGTATTTTCTATATTTTTTATTATTACGACGCGTTTACGACCGATTTACGGAATCGTCAGGCAGTGCCGGATTACCAATAAGGCAAAGTTGGCAGTTTCCTATGGGCCCCGAGGCTTTGGGGGCCCCGGAGGGGCTCCGAGAATTTTTTTCCCCCTTTCTTCTCTTGCAACTTGTTAATTAACGTGGGCCCCGTTGCTTGTACTGCCCACAGGCCCCCAAGTGCGTTGATCCGGCACTGTCGTCAGGTTCTGTACCCGACGATGCCATAAATCGGTGTAACGCGTCGTAATATTAAAAACATTTGTATAAAAGTATGAAGTTTATTACTTTATCAAGAATACAAAGTTTAAAAAAAAACTCCAAAGATGTGAAGCCTATCACTGTCAAGTTTATACATCATCCATGTTTGACGCTTTTGATGAAAATCAACACATTAACAACAATCGCCGATGCAATTATGGACGTTCTTTTCTTCTCAAGCGTACCCCAGCGCACATCGGGGGCTTTCCATTCAAGGTGTTGACGTTAGCGCACATCGGAACACATCAGCGCACTTGAAAGCCCGTAATTGCACAATCTGATGTATACGTACGAACGTGCATTACAAACTGCATCGTGTAAAGCAGTAAAATGCAAGTACGCATACGCAAATGCATGATTGCAAGATGGCAAAATAGCCCCTGTTCTAATTAGATTGATTCGATTGATTGCACGACCGATTGAGAAAAACATGCAGTTTGAAGTCCTGCAATTTCGTCCCCGTGTAAAACGGCCTTAACGCACACGAACGACGTTGAATGGAACGATGTGCGCTGGCGAAATGTTTTGTAACCTGCCGGTAGGTAACTGTGGTTAAACAGCAGTCCTGTTCTGTGGTTGAACAGCAGTCACAGCCGAATGTTTAGTTTAAAGTTGTCGAATTCGTTTTACATAAGCATTTAAAAACGTTTGCTTTTTCTCCCTGAGTAATTAAAAACCTCACAAAAGCATGTTTGAAGCCATTATTGAAAATCAAAAATTTGACAACAATCACGGATGCCATACTCGATATTCTTTTGTTGTTTAGCTCACGTCAACTTTGCTTCCGATTTCTTAAGTGCGCTGCCTAGTGCGCAGGGTCTGTAACGAATGGAAGGCAAGTGCGCTGTTGTGTACTAACAATAAGTGATCAGCGCTCTGGAGCGAATGCAAGGCACCCAACAATATCCCCTGCGGCCAAATGTGCGCACAATATACAATTAATATCCTTACAATGTGCTGGAATCTGCGCTAGTAATGAGATTCCAGCAGACGACAATTGGGAGTTTTCTAATCAAGGCGTTGACATCAACGCAAGGCCATGGATAGAATTATATCCATGGCCTTGCATCAGCGCAGATCGGAGCGCGACTCAGCGCACTTGAGCGCACACGAACTACGATTAATGGAACGATTTGCGCAGGCGAAACTTTCCGTAACTTGTCGGTAGATAACACTCCGTAGGTATACAATAGTCACTACCGAATTCTTTGCAAATATTCACGGAATTAGATCAAATAATTCCCTTAAATGGTAAGCTTTTTATAAAAAAGTGTCAAAAAACTTAACATTACCGACGTTCGACGTTTTTTATGAAAATCGACACATCAACAACAATCACGCATGCCATAATCGAAGTTCTTTTCCTTACGAGCGCATTCTAACATCTATTTTGAAGTGCGCTACCCAGTGCGCAGGATCTGAAACGAATGGAAAGCAAGTGCGCTGTTGTGTTGATAAAGTGAGCAGCCCACTAGAGCGAATGGAAAGCCCCCTTAATTTCACGCTTCCGTCACCCTAACTCACTACTCCTGAACGGGATACTTTTGACAGCAAGGCCGGTTCTATTACATGTACTCATAAACATTAAAAAAAACAAATTTTCATTGCTATTTTTCAATTAATTTCTTTTTATATGAGACTAGTTCATCTGCCTCCTTATTTTTCCTTGACATTACTTTACTATTTCCAAGCCTTATATCTTTTGTCAATAATTCTTTCATCTTCGGGCAGTGTTGATATTTCAAAGACAACTATTACAAAGATAATTTGCTAACAATAGTCATTGGAAGAGTGTTAACATAATACATAAGTAAGAATAAATTTACAAGTCAAATGCCACCTTAAGTGGACCATAAATGCAGTAATTGCAGAGAAAAGAATACATGGAGTCACTATATTTTTTTAAATATAAGGTACATAGTATGCATTTTATTTTGGGTATTGGAAAAACTTTTTCACATCAAGCCTTGCAGAGATAAATTGGCAAAATTATTAATATGGTGCCCTATATTTTTTTCAGGTTAGCAGGAAAGTCGTGTCAGAATATTCATTGGACAATAATGGAGTACTCTTTGTGCATAAAGTGTTGTAAACTTCTCTCGCCAATAAAACATCAATGTTCTAACATTTTTTAACCTTCTACTGTATAGGTGTAGCAAAACTTGGTGGCACTCGCCCGTACAGAAAATGACGTTGTGGAGTGGTGATCATAAAAGAGAGGAGGGATAATGATCCTTAGGTTCTCTCTAGAAGCCCCCAAAAGAGCCCTTCGATAACTTTGGTCGCTCATCAACTCTTAATTCGTTCTCAGTGACCTTAAATGCTCCGCTGGCGAGTGCCACCAAGTTTCGCTGTACCTATACCACACCAAATCAACGTCCCCGCTCCTCACTGTAATACAATCTGAATAACAGCACACTCAGACACATCTTGAGCGTGTTAAGGTAGTTGGAGCGGTAATAATGGGTTATTGAGTGCACACGCCAATAATTTTCCAAGTCGAAAAAGTAATGGGACCACATTTCATTTGAGTACATCTGTGTATGCGGTGGAACTCACCATACATACAGTAATGAAAACGATTCAATAATTATATTTTACATTTTTCCCTTAATTAACTACCAATAGCTCAAGGCATGTTATGCCTTGAGCTATTGGTAGTTTTCGGCGCAGAATTTGAGATTTAGGCAAAAATTATTTTTTGATATTGTCGTGTCTAGTTATTTCGAATCTTTGACTCGGCGTGGCACCTTGATAATTTTAGTCCCATGATAAAAAATGTGAAATGTATTACTACATGTTTAGATGAAAATCTGTACATATTAAATCGAAATATTACGAAATATATCCAATGCGCAAACCTTATGGCACATGTAATTTTTTCGTAATATTTCCTTCGTGTTAAAATAGCATTGAATTACCAAAAATCAAATCAGTGAAATTAAATATTTTTTCACTTTTATCTATAGATATCACTAATAATAATACATATATGCATGAAAAAGACCAGAGGAAAGAAAAGGACTATGTAAGAAAAAGGCAAGGGGCGCATGTGAGAACTTGTGCTTAAACTATGCATGTAGTAAAAAAAATAATGACAATCGTGGTGCCAATTTATTACAGCCATTGAAGATTTTGTTAAAACTTGTTACATGCATATAATTTTTTTATCGGGGAAACATTGAGGCCCAGTTTAATATCTGGTTAACGTCAACTGCAAGAGAACGTAGTCTTTTCGTCAGCTAGATGATAATTGAGATCTCGGCTTTTGTATATGATATCAGAGAGTTGGTTAGTTGACGAGAGCGTTATCAATGGGAGAACATATTAACTTCGGCTTTATTATACCTAGAAAATATTTAACCAGAGATTATAAAAGCGGGCCTCAAAAGTTTAAAATTTCAAAATTTTAATTCCAACGGTGGAGATTTTTGAACAGACGGCAAACATTAATTAATTAACATGACGTAAAAGACCAACTTGGATTAATCGTACGCAGTTCACTCTCTAGTTTTAGAGAATTTTGACAACCAAAGTGAGAAACGGTGAATAAAATGCATACTGGACGGTGCAGAAATAGTTTTTCTTTTAACTTCGCTGAATTCCTAGATACGCGACGCCAATAATCGCCCAGTTCATTGATTTATTGAAGTTAAGGCAGCTAGAGATAAATCTACGATTCATTTGTTACGCACAATCCGGGCATCAATTCCTGTTGAAAGTAATCTACGGATATTTGTCGTATATGTCTAATTGGCATTAAATTATTATTAATAAAGTATTGATATGCTGCAATTTAATTGCCTCAATTTAACTGAACGTGATCAGATAATGAGTACTTTATTTTCCTCATCCCAATGCAATAGGTTTTCTGGATACCTCCTACCAAATAAAATAAAAATCATATGATAATATCACTCAGTTAATCAACGCTCCACGGAGTTGTTAGAAATCTGAAATTAATTACCGTGTCCGAGCAATTTTCCGGTGTAGTCGTTGTCAGATAATCAAGATAGTTATGTAAGTAGGCCGGGATTGCAATCAAAGGGAAATAATTGAAAAGAAAGTAAATGATGTCAGACACTAATTAACATAACCACTTCAATTTTAAATAATGGAACGACATTCCGAACGTCTTCATGTCAAGCATCAACAATTCGCTGGACGTTTTCGGATACCCCTTGTGAATTTTATTTAAAACGCTCATTTACAACAGCATAAATCTTAAAAAATAACGAGTAGTGTCACGAAGTATTCGAATCAATGCAACCATCCACAAAGTCTACATTAATTTAGAGTGAAAATTGCCCAGTCGTATGAGTATGCAATAACTTTTTATGCAACTTGAAGTTTGTCGAAACATCATATCCATTTATAACTTCAACTCCTCGCGGTTGTTCTTGAGGAATAAAGCCATTGTAATATTCTTCGGCATAAGGTCGTGGAACATTACAAAGTGATTTAGTATGATATCAATTACATCTCGAAGAAATGTGGAGTATGGAGCCTACAGGGTCCTCTTCTACGAAAAGATGCGAAAACTCTAAGGTGCTTCTGTCAGGCAATCAAGTAGGGAAGAGGGTTGCGTTGGAAAATATTAACACAATCGGCAACTGCACCACTGTAACAGTTGGGAAGCCAAAACATCAAAAACAAAAAATAATTAAAATGTTCAAAATTCCTTCAACTACGATAGATAGTTGTACTTGAAGGCGTCTCTTTCCGATGCTGGGAAGGATTCTATTTTCGCAACGAAATCCAGTCGTCTGATTGCAGAGAGGAATCTGGTCCAACGTTCACTTCAAATTCGACCTTTGAGCTCGCAATCTCAAAATAAAAAAGCATCTTTAAAACGAAACAAAAAGTGAATAAAAGACCCAGGGACATATTTGCACACGCATAAAAATTGTTGGGCGTGAGGTTAAATATTATTTCATTCACATTTACTCCGTAGAATATCATTTACACCTGCAATATATTTTCAATAACGTTCATTAGTTTAAAACATACCACTTTTATTCTCAATCCATGGCTTAAAAACGGACAGAAATTAGGAAGCTCGTACCAAATATTGACAGCAGTCAAATAAAATTTTATTTGAGAGGCAGTATCTTCATAGTGTTCTATAAAATGAACCCCTTGGAAAATATAACCAACAAAATTTAAAGTAAAGGGAGGGGCGTATCTTATTATATGGTTTTATCATTAGCGACAGAAACTTCTTAAGCGCATATTAAGGACTTTTCCAAGAGCATCTTTGAAAAGGTAAAAATATTAAATTTCTTGCGTTTCATTCAAGACAAAGAATTCGAGGTAAAGTATGAAGAAAGGTGCCCCTACAGGAGGGAATCGATTCAAATATCACGCAAGTGTACAATAAATGCATTTGGAATAAGAGCAGAATTTTTTTTCTCTTCTTTGTATCTTCGTCGGAAAAAGGGAAGTGCATTGTAAATTGTACGCATTAACTTCGACTACTTCCACTTCTTTCTACTACCAGTGGACCGTACTTTTCATTTACATTTCAAATGCTGCTCCACCACATCTCGCCAGACATCGCTGAACCCAGTTTATCTCCCCTTGGAGGGCATAGTTCATAAATGGCCTGATGGGGTTCTCAAGATGACAGACGAGTTCAACGAACATCTATTTTGTTTTGTTGTACACGCAGTGACGAAAAATGTATTCCTCTCATTCCGAAGCTAAAGATTCATGTAGTTTTCCGTCCACCACTGGTCATGGTCCTTGGAGCCGTGACATCTTTCAGCATCGAAAAAATTGTCACACAATAAAAAAAACTGCTGTCAGCATAATTAACTTTTAATGTCATATTTTGCTCTCCAAATTTTTGTGAAATTTCAATTTAAAAACAGTTTTAGTAGCTATGCCTATTTACTGACGCTGATTCTATCATATAGGTGTTTATTTTCAAATCAAAGGTTAAACACTTAAGAGTGTAATACACCTAAGTGACCGGTTAGAAGAACGCATGGTGACCGCGGAAGGCGAGGCACAAATTCCTAATTTTAGACGGATGGTGGGGCACGCCTCAGAGAGAAAGAAAGCGAATGAGTATGCTCTCAACTTTCTCCCCCCTCTCATATCCCATCCGAGTGCGCTGCCAGGATTGTCCTTGGGGGTAAGGAAGAGGGGGTGCCATTCTAGGGCCAGAAATTAAAAATATAAGAGGCTGCATTTTCGCGGCTATTTTAGTTTCGCTCCAGGGGATTCGGGTGAAAGGTGGAGGGAGACGGGGGGGAGGAGGGCTTTCCCATGAGCCCCCCGAGAGTCGTCCGATATTTATTTATTTATTTCACTGGAACTTTCCCTATTTAACACAAACTTATATTTACGCAACTTTTTATTTATTTATTTCACTGGAACTTTCCCTATTTAATACAAACTTATATTTACGCAACTTATTTTTTTAATACATAAGATGTATAGATACAAAAATCAAAATATGCAATTTAACAAAATCAAATAAAATATATATTTTAGCAATGAATATTAGGTAAAATTGGAGATTTCATAAATTTTGCATAGTGTAGATTTCTTTTAAACGCGGGCATCGAGTCATTAAATATATCAATATTTTCTTCTAATTTATTGCCATTGCGCATCATGCGAGTTACAGATTCATGGTATGAAAGGTTTCTACGGCAAAATTTACTATGGCACAATGCGTTTTTCCTTGTTCAGGTGAATAGACAATTTAAAAGTAATTGCACAAATTAATAAGGAAAATTAAATCAAATATTTGTCTTCTCAAAAATAAAGAGAATTGATCAAGTATTTGCATGGTTTATTTGAATGGTATAATACATGCATGTATGTACTACAAGAGATGCGTAGGAAAAAACAGGACGCACGTTAGGAAGCGTCCCACTAAAGCAATGTGAGGATATTGATCTTTCTTTTTAGATAGACTTTGGCAGGCATACTATAAACGAAATAATAACTTCAATCACAATATGAACGGCGAGGTTATCTAATTAGTAAAGTTGAATCAACGCAGTGGATAGATTAACTGATTTCCCACGCAGGGGCCCGAGTTCAAACACCCACAATTGAGGAAATTTCTCATTCGTGGTCCCATCCCTTCTCGGATTAAAGATTTGATGCTTACACGACGATTTTTCACGGTGAATTCTTCTTGGGCTTCCCACAGGGTTAGGTTCTTCATCCTGGCCGGCATACAGTGAGCAGAAATCGCTAAAATAAAGCTGGCCAAAATTCGAAGCGTGCTTTTTGTTCCCGGAAGTTGACACTTCGCGTTGCCATTGATTGCAGAACTGGGAAACATATGTCATTGGTTTCAATTCTTACGCATCAAAAATATAAGAGCTCAAACTTGAACAAATTAAAAAAAACGCCTACCTTCAATTTTCTCTAAAAAATACCTTAGTCAAGCTGGCCTGTTTGTGTAAAATTGAAATTTATTGAGTTGAAGTTAAAATTAAACATTAAGTAAAATAAAAAATTGTACTAGCCAATAAAACAATTTATTGCTAGAAACTTTTCGTGATTTTTTGTTCCATTGCTATTTCTACTCAAAATGGCGGACACTTTTGCGTGAATGTTTCGCAATTACGTAGGGGAATTGTAAATTTCGACACGGATATACTAAAGAGACTCTCAAACGCCTGTATAAAGTGATCCAAAAGAGATCTGCTGCGACCGTTTGCGACCCAAAAAAAATTATTTTCCTAATGAGCAGTGGAGTCCGGCTCGAGCCTTGCGCCGGGCTGGCAGCTCGGTGTACAGCGATGCGTCGAGATTCACTGTCCTACGGGCAAATATTCTTCCTAATGGCGATATTGAAACTACTTAAATTCGTTGAGAAGGACCTCCATTGGTATTTAAATCAAGATATTACGAGGAAACTGATGCATTTATACGCTACGCAAAGGTGGTACGAAGACTGCTTCCTTCGGATACGATGCACAAAATAACTCGGGTATTTCTTGTTAATATTTCAGCCTTTGTAATGGTATGTGTAGTTATCGTAGGCAGCATGTGCAAAAAGGAGCATTCTATTCCGAAGGCTCTGTATGGTAATTGGTGCCGCATCCCGTCCCTCATCCACCAACCTGTGACAAGGATCATCGCGTCGGTCGTTTCATGACACTGGAAAGCCTCCAGTATACCTTATAGTCTATGAGGGTTTACTTAAAGAGGAAATGCTCGACTTGATGAAATTCTCCACGTTACCAACCTGAGTTCGACAGAAACATATTCCGCAAGACATAATTAAGGATTATAAGATAAACAGTGATACTTACTATTTCCATATTTTATTACTATTCCTCTTTGATGAGAAATAATAAAATATCTCTTTAACAGCCCTTATGGAAAACTCTTCTTTACTTCACTACGATACGGGAAAGGAATAAAATTCATTTTTGAGATGTACAACAATCCCGGGTGCGTGACACGTAAATATTATTTCAAGTTCCGCGAGGTTGAAAATATTTTCGAAATTCTGGCAAATTCAGCGATTCCCCACATGCTAGTTGGGTCTGCACCTGTCGAAAGGATCCTGCCTTGCACCTGTGGAAAGGATGCAAATTCTCCATGGGGGAATCGTTCAAAATTTTAAGCCTTAAAAATTGCCTATTTTTTAGGGACAGTCAAACTTAAGTCTAGGAAAACAAGGTCATCGTAATTACTTAAATTAATTTAGTAAAATTAATTTTCATAAATAACGAAGAAGAAAGGGTTTAGCGGTCTATTTGAACATGGGTTTGCGGAGTTAATTGTGGATTTCCTTACGTGTTGTATAAACAGCCTACTGATGGTTGTAATTTTGCTGTTTATGTTTCTGTTGTTTCAATTAGAGACAAGAATAGCCAAGGATCACTAAAAAGTTAAAAATGTGCTTTAGACATTCAAGTAGTTCCATTTATCATATATTTTTGCCATTCTAAAAACCAAGGGAGAACCAAAAAGGGAGAACCACCGCTAATGTCCGGCTGGGACACAGTGACTCACGAAGAAAATCGTTTCCTTATGTAATAGCGCACGGCACCGGGTCGTGATACAATCAGCCATCCGACTGTGACGACATATCAATGTTGGAGATGGTTAATTTAAAAGCGCACGCGGCAACTTTTTCAGTTTCTTCGAGAGCACGCCCGTGTGCTGAATGCCTCTCTGAATACAACGACGCACGCTGGACTACCGACAACTCCAAAATTATAGCGAAAACGTAGTTTCTGCAACCTCAGCATCCGCTGCGTCAATATTTCAAGAATTCGCAATAGATTTTCGCAAGAATATAAGTAGGACTCGTTGAGCCAGAAAATAAACTCCTTCGGTAAGTAAAATATTTTATGTCAATTAAATTTGTGTAAAAAAATGGTGACAAATATAAGGGAAATAAATTAGTAGTTTATCAAAGATTGCGGCAGAAAACCATTCACAAATTAGCAATAAAGAATCCAGAGATTCTGTGAATCATGGAAATTATCCTCCTCCTTCAGAAAAAAATTTTCACGAGAGCAATTTTCACGTAGAAATAACAGCTTCTATTTCATCAACTACATATTTACTATCCACATGCACGGGTATACCAGTATCTAGCAGATATACGGGATTCAAAAAAGTTATTTCCCTTCATCCATCCTAATCATTGCACCACGAGCCTCCGAACTTTGTCCCGCAGCCAGCAATGGGTCGCAGCCTATAAATGTTTTTTTTTTCTTTTCGTATTTTTATTGGGGAAAACAGTTTCCATAGGAAGGAGTTAGACGAGACATCCAAACTTCAGTCAGATCATCGGAGAGCGTCAAAGCTTCGGTCAGAAGTTGTATTGGTGAAGACTTCAGACAGACGAAAATTCAGATGTAGAGATATCAATGCAGACGTAAAAAAAATTCGGCAAATATAGATGTCGGGCTTCTAAATAAATAATTAAGTATTACTCATAAAGATAGGGAAGAAGGTACTATGACTTGAAATGACATGAGCACTTCAGAGTAGGCACCAAACAGAGGCGGATTAAGGAGGGTGGTTCAGGGATTGGGGGGGGGAGGGCCCACCCGCCCCGTAATTCCTGGAAAAATAGAAAAAACGCAAATCATAAGGTATGCCATACACCCCAGACCCTAGGAAAATAGCAATCAGCCCCAAAAAAACGACCTAAATCCTCTCCTGGTACCAAAGACAGTAAATGTTATACGTAATAACAAATTGCTCGATTAAGGCATTTTCTCTACTACTTGATAGCAGAAAAAAAATTCTCAGTTACCCGATTGGTAGGTGTAGGGGAGGCGACTAACAGCTGATGTAATTTGCACCATTTATGATGATATACAGGGAGGTTGGTGAGGGAAGGATTATATGGGAAATGGAGGAAAGGAGAAGATAAACCCAGTGTCAGTGTAATCCTACACTGCCATGGGGTGCTGGTGCATGCTGGTGCTACATGCTGGTGCCATGGGGTTCACAATTTAACGTCTCATCCAACAAATGGAGAGCTAATTGGTTGGTTATTTGAGAAGGCAACCACTGATTGAGGTCATTTACGCCATGATGGATTGGTGGGTGGGCTGGCAAGGGAAGGGTTACTGAGGTATTGGAGGAAGGGTGGAGTGAAACCCGGCATCGGTATTAGCCCACTCTTAACGCAAGGTGCCTAGGGGTCTACATCTTAACGTCTCATCTGACAGACGGAGTACTTACCGTACTAGAAGTGACTTCCACAAGACAACCAAATAGGGTTCGGAGTTCCGATGAAAAATTTCTGCCACTTCCAGAATTCAAACACGAGCCCTAGGGATGGGAAGCCACCACACCAACCCAATCCCTGCAGAGAAATAAAATTACCCAAGTAGGGATAGGAGTTCCACATAAAAAATTTCCACCACAACTGGGATTTAAACCCTGGAATCAGGGTCTGGGTAAAAAACTTGGGGGTGGTGGAAATTTTACAATGGATTCCCGATTCCTAGCTGGATGCTGTGCGGAGAGCACTTGAAGTGTAGAACTTCATCAATCAGATAAGACGAACTATGAACCCTTTGGCCTCTCCCATTAAGAGTAGGCCAATGCCAATGCAGAGTTTCTCACCACCTTTCCACCATTTTCATGTAACCCTTTCCATACTAAACCAAGCCAATGGCTTATCGGGGTCACAAGGGCACATGGACCACCAGAATCGTCCGAGAGAAAAAAACTACTTATGATGGAAACTCTTATGATGGCACAAATGAGATCAGTTGTCGGTGGGCTCCCAAAATAGCCAGTAAACCAACAAATTTCCTTACCAGCAAGAGAAATTGAAAAGAAAACATGAATAGAGGTTTCCCAGCAGCTTTCCCAAAATTAATCCAAGCTTTCATGCCGTGTGTGCCGGTAACACTCCCGTTTTTCTTTCTTTCCATTCATAATTGTACTATTTTTTGCCTATCTGCCAGCTTGAGCCATGTACCTATAGGGGAGATACCAGGGGAGAAGCATGCTGTGTATATGAGTACAGTTGACATGCTCCACAGTAAATTTTAATGCTGGTGTGGTACTTTCCATGCATATCCCTGAAATGTGGATAAATATCCACAGCTTACTAAGGGCTTTCAATATGAGCTTTCAATGGCTTACAAATTCCTTGATTAATTGACTATACTGACATTCTGATAATTCATTCACCTCCACACCTCTTGAATTTATGACTACATTTAATATAGTAATGAAAAGAAAATGGGCATAGTAACAAAGACATTAGAGGGATAATTGCTTTAGCAAAATATGCATTCAGCAATAGGAGGGAGCTGATGATTGGGATCATGGTAGAGGATGTTGAGAAAAGGTTAGCAAGGAGTTAAATATGGAGTATGTATTGTACCATTGTACAAAAACTTGGACTCTGAGAAAGGAAGGCGAGAATAGGCTGCAGGCATTTGAGATTTGGGTGAGAAGGAAGAAGTAGAAAGTGCAGTAGATGGAAAGGAAGACAAACGAGGAAGTGTTTGGTATAGTGGGTGAGGAGAGGAAACTTCCAGAGGAGCTGAGTAGGAGGCAGAGTAGGTGGTCGGAGCAAGTAATGAGATGAAGGGATAGAGGGGAAGATGAAGGGTAGGCAGGGAAAGGGAGTGAAGAAAATAGGTTTTATGGATGGGCTGAAAAGAGGTAGAGGTAAGCTGAGAGGAAGGAAGAAATAGTGTAAGGAGACAAGGCTCTACACATAAAAATCTGGAGAATTTTTACTCACTTCCATTGGACCTAATTAAATCAGTAGTATACCAAAATAATAACATAGATATTTCTAGAAAAGAAAATTCACTTTGTAAGGTTTACCTACAGCAATTTACACAGCTATTCCATGATTATGTTGGCACATATTATAAACAACATTCATTTGGTTAACTAAAAATGATTAAGAATAGGGTCAGTGGCGTACAGATTAGGGGAGGTTAAGGGTTTAAACCCCCCCCCCCCCCAAAACATGTTTATCTGAATTCGTTTTCGTTTTTTTACCTGAACTAGCATTTAGAATTTTGCTTAATGGGCTGAAAAATATAGTTGAATTGTCTTCATGAAAAGAGAAGGTTAATTTAATTATTGTTTTAGTGAATAAAAATCTAAATATCATTTTATGATGATGCACATAAATATTAATGAACCCCCCAGAAGTCAATCCTGCATACGCTACTGAATAGGGTAATACATGCCATAACTAACCTTTAATTTATTTAAATTTGGTGGAATCTTGAAGGGCACAATGGACACAGAGAGAATTCCAATTGTGACGGATGTGAAAATGACTGAAGCTGACTGGGAGGCCTACAACATTAACAATTCAGCACGAAAAAAGGGCATAACTCAGGAAGAAATGGTGAAAGTATATAATGATTGGGCAGATAAGTATGATGAGGTAAGATGGGAAAAATAGATTCCCATCGTATAGTGTAAAAATAGATTCCCATCGTATAGTGTAAAAATAGATTCCCATACATATAGTGTAAAAATACCCTTTAGATCAGCAATTTGCAATCCAATACAATAAAAGATAATGAATAACAATGAAAACAAGACTCACTCAATACATATGAGTTTATCTGACTATATCAATTCATGCCTGAGCCCCTTACCTACAGCTTTAGGTACTTACAAGTTAAAAGGCTAAGTTGATTAAAAAGCCAAAAAGTTGATTAAAAGCCATATGTTAGCCCAATGATTTAGGGCATTCTTTCTTTGCTTGCATCACATAGTAATCTTTAGCCTTAAACAATTTCTAAGAGCTTGCTGTGGACACATGCCTGGTGGGATGCCTACCTCCTAAGGGGCAATAGCAACCCACGCACCCAATATTTTGTAATGGAGGACCCTGGACAAATAAGATTGAAAAACAAGTAAATAAACTGAGCAGGATAAAATATATATTTTTT
Organism: Pyrrhosoma nymphula; assembly: GCA_963573305.1. Taxonomy (NCBI): domain Eukaryota; kingdom Metazoa; phylum Arthropoda; class Insecta; order Odonata; family Coenagrionidae; genus Pyrrhosoma; species Pyrrhosoma nymphula. The sequence goes on along the minus strand of OY754330.1, from coordinate 110,669,452 downwards.
TGATTCATGAGTTTTACTTTCAAAGGAGTTGACTATAATATATGCTAATAATCTTAATTGTCTCCTCAGAAAGTGCTATTTTTTAAATTTCCCCTCTTAACCACAATATTGCAAACAAAAAATTCTAGAAAAACATCTGGAATTCAAGAGGAGAAGGGTAACCACACTCATTGACGGCTTGCGTCAGACAGACCTCGGATAAACCAATCTTGAAAATTCATAACATCAAAGTAAATAATCATGGGACAAATTTAAAACACTGCCTTTGGATTCAATACTGTGATTAAAATTTTCAGAAGAGTTTGGCAATACGTTCATGTAAAACACAATCACAACAATTAAAATAAGTATTGATTTTTTTAGACAGAGTTAAATTATATAAAACTATGCACAACGCAAATCACAGAGCACAAGAGGACCTATTTAAATTCTCTTCTCATGATTCAAAATTAGGTAGGAACATATCTTGTTTTGGTTACTGTGACTCTATTTATTCTAAATATTTTAACTTAATCCAGATTATGCATTTTTACAGAAAAGAAAAATAACCTCCGAGGGCAATAGATGGAATCAGTAAAATGAAAGGCTCATTCCAGATGATTGAATACTTTGGTCAAATCAGCTCATTGCCACGTTGGAATTTTATAAAAATAGCCTCCTGTTTCTGGTCGAATAGAACAATCATTTTAATTCATTGCAACGTGTCACATCTAAAGCAATAATAAAAATTACTCACTCAGTTCCTCACATTCATTCCTTCAGGAACAGCTGATCTTGCAATGAACAATTCAATATTCTGCCATAGTGTCCATTTCTTGATTACGATGCGATTCTTCTAGGAGTATGAAAGCACAAAAGTTTAATTGAGATTTTGTGTATATTATTGAATTGCAGTAAACTAAAGTGTGGCATTCTATATGGTAATTAATTTTTACTGTTTTATTAAATTATCTGTGAAAACTTAGGACCTGAGACCTGGTTTATACAATGGTGCTGAAATAGTAGTTAATGCATTGGCTGACCATATACCCAAAGACAGAAGGAAGAATTTGAAGTTGCTTGATGTAGCAGCAGGAACTGGAAGAGTAGGTGAATTACTGCTCAAGGTTGGCTTTGAGTAAGTTTTTAAGGCTTATCTAAGCTATACTAAGCTGGATAATAATTCCCTTATCAATCAAGAAGTTGCATATGGGTAGAACTCAATACCAAATTTTACCTATCATACAGACTAAAATTCCCGCTGCAGGCCTTGCTCGCCGGATTTAATTTTGAACGCACAGTAGAAACACTATGGGTTTAAATACCACATACAGTGTACATTTTTCTGTACGCACAGCTGGTGATATCCTCATTCTAGTGTAGGTACATTTAAATGTACACTTGTCCTTTAAAGGTTAAGTAATAATGTTCATATTAAACATCCAACATATGGAATTATTTGTTTCAGCTGTTATATTGATGCCCTAGATCCAGCAGAAAAAATGCTCGAAAAACTTAAAAAGAAGGGGATTTACAAAAGAGCTTGGCACGATTCAATAGGATCACATCAAACAGAAATACCTAAAGGTGAGTCAATGAGCATAACTGACTCATGATCGCTAGATCATTTGTGAGCACTAGCAAGGTGAAGGTTAAGGACCAAAACTCTATGCTTAATTCATAAAAATATTTTGATTTGTTCAATTGTCCTCTGTTAAACTTATTTTACTGCTGTAAGATACAGATATCCCAACATAGAACACTGAAGATACTCCAGTCTCTCCTCATTCGCCAAAATAAATTTATGAGAATTTCAGATATTACAGGGAGGATTCCAAAGATTTCTGTTAAAATTATGCCATAACAAAATGTTTAGCTAATACACATTTTGTCAGCAGTGGTAAGAACATGCAATGTAGGGAGACACTACATGTTTGGCACTAGATTTTCAAATAAATTTAGGGTTTACTATTTTAAAGACAAAATGAAAAGAAGACTTCAATGAAAACCAAGCCTTAGACTAAAAACTTAAAGGCATTTATTCATCAAAATAAGAAATATGTCTCCTTGAATAGATATACATATGCAACTTAAACACACGTCAATAGTGAAATAATTGGAGGCACTCATTATGCTTTCCCTAAGCCTCAATCATTAGGTACTTCATTTACTTTGTCCTTCAGATATGTGAAGAATGGAGTTGAAAAATCTCAGACTTAAGAGGTGACAATAATTTTCATCATTGAATTATTACTTTATCCTATTGATGACTTTGCTCCATGACGCACAAGTTTAAGCACACTCCATTCCACGACACGTTAGACATTTGAGAATGACCTGACATATAAATATGGACAAATTAAAAAGGGATACAATCTTACATTGAGAAATAAATATTTATAATTCAATAACAGAAAGGAAGGATTTTCAACTCCAATACAGTTTTCATAGTCGTTTTTCCATATTTTATTTCAGATGAATATGATGTTGTATTGTCAGCAGGGGCAATGGCTGAAGGCCATATACCTGTAGCAGCTATTGATGAAATGGTCCGAATCTTAAAACCAGGTAATTGACACCCTAAATTACAACACCCAATAGGTACACACATCTTGAACTTATTAAATGGGCAAAAAATTAAACTAGATGAAATTGCAGTGATATCTTTTATGAATTACAGTATTTTTAGAATTTGCAAATAAGTGTTTGGAAAGTAAGAGGAAGAAGTAATCCCAAAAGATGCTGAACTCCACCAAAAGTTATACTTATTGGCAAGCTCATTTTTACTTTTACCATGGAGAAAGACAACCACAAACAAACATTTGCTATGAAATTGCTTCTGGCTCCATGATTACATGGTTCTACACCTAGGTTTGGTATGAGAGCAATGATCTCATATCATAAATGATATACGTATTTTATATCAGAGGAATTCAATCATATCTGAGCCTTAATGAGAATGGTTATTGATGAAATTATTTGGCATATGTCAAGGTTAAAATTTGCCCTCGCAAGGTATGTGGTCAGAGCAACCCTAAATGGTATGTACATAATCTCATAAGTGTGAATACTATCTATGTATTTACCTTCCCTCTACAACCTTTTAAGTACAGTGGGAGAGTAGGGTAGGTTGCTCCACTTCACACTGGATGGCTGAGCCCAATACTACCTCAGCTTACCAGAAGCTTATAGAGAGATGCCCCACAGCTTTGTCTCCAGAAAAATATAGATTATACATATTGTTTAATTTATCTAAGTCCTAGATATTTACATCCTTGTAATTCAAATCAGTAAAATAAAATATGCCAGCAACTTTCTATGGTTTTAAACTTTTTAAAAAAGTCTCTAGGTGAAATTAGAGCTGGAGAGTAGTTATATAAGCTCTGGAGTGTAATTTAAGTTAAGTTCAGCTGTAGGTGCCTGACAGCAATGAGTACACAGTGAATTGGTCAGGATTGGAACTGGTAGGGAATCAGTAATGAACTCCATAATTCTTATTTCCAGCCAACTCATATTTATTTATCTTCACATACGTATGTACTATTATGTGGGGTGAGTTTGAACACTTGCTACCACTGGCATTTAAACTGTTTTCTCCATCGCAAGTTAATGGACTCATTGCCTTAGTAGGAAATATGTTACACAGTACCTATCCTTGAGAGGAAGACATGACTAACCCACCTAATCACATCCCATATAACAGGAAATGCCTATGACATTCATTTATCAACTGTAAAGGAGTTGCTTTCTCACTGTCAATGATGGAAATATTTTAGCAAAAGATAAAATTTTGGCTTGTTACTTTGTGTGATTTAATCCATTTATGCTGTAAACACTCATGGTGTATAGTTGGACTGAGTATAGCTCGACCCTTATTTCTCAATGAAAGAAAAGTTTTCTCTGCTTGGGAATCCTGGAATTTCAACACGGGTGACATTTTGCCATTCCTTGGAACTTAAAATCACGGCTGAAATACAGTTATTCTCCTCAGCATGGGAGATTCATCAGTCTCCTTTCTCCAATTTTTAGGAGAGACTTAAGTTAAAGCCCTCCCACCCTTTGTTTCAATTATTTAGGATTATTTTCATTTTTTTCGGTTCACTTTTCTAACCTGATTACCATATCCATGGTAGAATAATGAATTTTTGGAGTAGAGATTTAAAACTGTCATAAGTATTATTCACTCGTATGTTGTTAAACTCTCAAGTTCTAGCTCATAACTTTTAGCTTAAAAATTTGGACAATACATATTAGTGTAAATGGTATATAAAAGTACTCACATTCACAGTGCATAAGCTCTAACTATACTATCCTTCAGTTTAGAAAAAAGTAAAATGCTTCTGTGCCCATCGCACTACTATGATCCTAAAATGTGAGCTATATTGCCGTCCTACCCTCTGCTACGATCGAAGAGCAGTAGTGCTTCAATCCACCTACAGCTCAGGAAGGTGCGATGGTCGGTAATTTGCTTTCCCTATAATTTACCTTTTCTCCCTTTCATTGTCCAAAATTGCAATACCCCACTGTCTACTTGAGGGTAAACAAAGTGTACAATACGGCACCCATCTACTGCCAGTGATGGCATATATTACTATCCCCTACATTTCATTTTTATCATATTAGTTTTGTTTGCATGTACATATTAGGTTAAAAGGAACACAACTTCTTTCACTAACAACTATTAATATTTTTTGTAAACTACTACCTACTGAATGAATATGAAAAAAATAGGAGGAATACTCATCACTGTAATTAGAGAAGAGTACTTGACAAAAATAGAAGAATATACAGGGAAATTAGAAGACTGTTTCAAGAGGCTTGTCAATGAAGAGAAAATTAAGTTGGTAAGTTATAATTTCATTTCACCATGCTAAAATCCTATACATATGTATCACCAGTGTCAAAATAGATAAAATACACCATGGGATTATCTTGCAGGTGTCAAGGACTATAGTACCAAATTATTCCTTCCAGAATAATGGAGTTGTTTACATATATGAAGCTTTGAGAACTAAATAAGAAAATATGAAATATATCTCAGAATATTTTAATAAATACATTCTCACTGAGCTTGAAATGCATTTTATTTATTGATCCTAAGCTACGCCAAAGCACATTTCTACAACATTACAACTATACTACCATATGAATTATTAAATATATAAAAGAAATGCAGGTACTGAATGAACATATATGTACGCCATTGGAATGACACACCTCCTATAGTATAATTGACTAGAGTGATCTATAGGTTGAAATAGGTTACCCAACATTCCCCTTTTACCATGGCCTTCAGCATTCCTTCATCCTGTTCATTACTTGTTCCTTCCACCTACTCCATCCTCCTCCTAATCTCCTCCAGAAGTTACCTCTCCTTACCTACCAAATAAAGAACTTCCTCGTTTCTCTTCCTTTCCTTCCACCACGCACCTCCATTTACCTCCACACCCAAATGCCCACAGCATATTCTCATTTCATTTTCTTAGAGTCCACGTTTCTGCACCATACAACACTGCCCTCCACATTAGCTCTTCACCGACCTTTTCTTTACATTCTTACACCAAGTCCTGGTCATCAGCTCCCTCCTGTTGTTGAATGCTTTTTTTTCCAGTGCGATTCTCCTTCTAGCATCGTTAAACAAATAATTTTACTTGCTCCAGTTAGTTCCCTCCTACTTTTATGACCAGCCTCACTTTCTGTGTCCTCGAAAATCTTATCACTTTTGTTTCCTAAAACATAAGGCTTAACAATTTTGGTGAAATTACGCCTCATATCTGTGTATCAGAAAATCTGTATAAACACATTCCATAAATGTTGCATGAATTCATGCATGAGATGCAAACCATCAGGTAAGGAAAAAATATGTTTTTAACATAGAGATTACAGATGTAAATAATTCATGGCTAAGGGCAATGAGGAGAGAGGACCGCCTGAAATTAGCTGAAATGGCAAAATACTCAAGAGAGAAAAGGCTAATTAGTCTCAGATGGGGAGGTTTTGTTCAAGACAAAAGACAGCCACTGGAAAGAGAGAATGGTTTTGAAGATTACCACTGACAGGTTTTTTTTCAGTGTAGAAGAAAATGTGCATCACTCCACTCAATTGGAGCCAGCCTGAATCAGTTACATTGATTGTTACCCCATCCATGGAATACTTAATGGTGCCTTGTTTAAAGTACTTAGGACAGGGACTATATATGATGAAACATCAGGAAAGGACCACAAAAAGCCCAGCATGTTAGATTAGTCATATCTGAAATAGGTGCTTTGAGGAGACAAAACATGCTTTAGTAGCACACGCCTCTTGAATTTTCCACTACATTTTGGAATGCATGGTATAAATCATACATATTATCAGATTCTCTCAAAGAAAAAAATAACTACTATGTAATCAAATCAATGGCTAAAGGCAACTATAACACATACAATATAAGTACACTAGGAGACATAATATGAGTAGGTAAACACTTCTACTATGCCTGTATAGGCTAGGGATGGCAATTGATGCTGCCTGTTAGGACAAAAACCAAGAATTGAACTCAAAGGTCATTTTAATAGGGGAGGCAGATCATGTGCTAATCTCCACCGAAAGTGAAATTCACTCATTCAGGGTGGACGGAAGGAGGATACTGTTCCTTGCTTTACTGGTGGCTCAACAGCAAATTCCATTTCCATGGTAATACATATGTATAGCTTGGATTTCTCCAGGGGTACCAACAGCCGTTGGACACACACCTCTCCAATCAGTAGCCAAATGCTTGAACAATTTAGGCCACCATGCCTTATCATCAATGTTTAAATAACATTAACCCTTCAGCTGCCGGGAACATATTTCTATGCTTGGGTGATGGCAGGGAAAAAGCTCTTGTCAGCATGGAAATAACATTATCCAATCTTCCATTCCCACTAAAAAAACTTAACCCAATTTTTCCAGAAATGGACACACTATACTAGTAATCCTGAGTATGATCCTCCAAACCAGGGAAATTAGGGAAGGATAAGCATTCCTCGGATGAGGTTTATAGACACAATACTTTCTTACTTAAACAATGGATTTCATCCATGATGAGAAAACCACCTTTATTATTTCCACAAACTTTCTCACGCTGGCACGACGCGCGTTTCACCTCACTGTGGCATACTCATGTGCAGACATGAGTGCCACAGTGTGGTGAAATGCACATCGTGCCAGCGTAAGAAAGTTTGTGGAAATAACAAAAGTGGTTTTCTCATCATGGATATCCATAATTTCCACGAGGTCAGGCCTGAGATAATCAGTTTTATTGGATTTCATGGTTAAAAAACAAGTAATTTAAAAACTGTGTGCCGTAAAATTCATCAGAAGACAGTAAAGAAAGTAAATGTGGAGAGTATATTCAATAAATATTGCAGATAAATAACAAATTCCTTGCCACTGAATCACCACTACTGATCAATAACGACCACTTCCCTCAACCAACAGAAAAAGGTAGACCCAGATAATAAGAGTGCATGGCCTCCAACTTCCTATCCTGCATTATAAGGGGAGAAAATGCATCTTACTTTTTCCTAAGCATGATGGCTGCAAAAAATGAGGCTGCCACAGCTGAAGGATGAAATAAACTATGGAGACCTGGTATACGATAGTGGTTTTATCCACTCATGGCCAACTTCACAGTGAATGGGTTACCACCACCATAGAGTAACCATACAACATGCTTACTCTATGCCTTACACTTATAAAAATGTGAAACATGGATAACAAAATTAACAATTTTATTACAAATAAAAATGCAGAACAAAAATAAAAAACAGCCACAAAAAGTTACTTACTCCTCTTAAATAAAAAAAACATTCAAACAAGGTAACACATCTTTTTCAGTTTTGGTTACCAGATACGTATGATACAATGATATTTGCAAACTATGTATATAAAAATAGAGAAACAAACCTTCCCCATGAGGTGATATTAACAAATCTATTTGCACTAATTAATCACAGAGAAAGCCATGTGAAGCCAGCTGGGCTTCAACAACATTCCACACACTGAAATTTATTCACTTAAACATATATGCATGAATTAATTTCAGTGACGGGGAAATACCACAGTTAATAGTATCAAATATTTCATGGTATATAGTATAGAATACTTCAAATGATATTTGGAATCATCATTTGTGTTAGGAATGGTTTCAGAATGCTAAAAAAATCCAACAAGGCATTACATTTAGCAGTACAGTAACAAATACTGCATAAACATTTTTTTTAAATAAATATTTTATAGATCTCTTAATTATGGTATTCTCATCACAAAAATCTTTCCAAAAAAAAATAAAAAAAGTAATAATCTTGAATAAAAATAATAGCACCTGTGTTTCTCAAAAGGATTTTCAAAATACATCAAGGATTCCTTATTTGAACAGCATCAGGTGACAGATCTGAGCTACAGGATGAGCCACCAGTGAAATACCCCTGGTCTATTTTCATGGAATTTTCTTCATCAGCATCAATTTCTCTGCAATGATAAATAATTAGCAACACTCATGGTCAATATGGAAAAACAATGAAGCATTCTTCAAGTACACATTATAGGCATGAGGAAAGGAAAATACCAAAAATAAGGGGTTTCACTCGCATCACCTCGGGTATAGCCAAGGAATCATCTAAAATAACTAATTAAAAATGGTAAATGGCTTTTTATCACAGAAGAGTTGCTCTCTCATGCAAGTTGATGAGCTTATGAGGGCTCCTTCCCCTTATCAGTGCATACATTAACTGCAAGCAGTTTTGAGTCTCCACATAACTCTAACGCACAATATCAATGAATCTCTTTATCAGCCATCTCATTAAGTTATTAAAATATAAAGCCATTACAAAAAATTCTTTACCAACCTGAGATGGAATTCTCACCATCTTTAACCACTTCCCTGACGGATTTTTTTTACAAAACCGGTCAAAAAAAGTCATATTTTTTTATTTCAGATTCAGAAGCATTAAATGGAGGCAAATCTGAAAATGTTTTCCTTTATTTTTTATTCCAAATAACTAATGATTTATTCAATAATTTCTGAATGTTGCCCCTTAACTTAAGAGAATTAGGCAACCTGCATATCAGTATAACTTTCCTTCCCGTAAACCTTAGTTAGTCAGCCAATGATGAATACATTTAGTTAATATTGCAAAAGCATATCTTTGCCGACAACGTTAATGTTAACTATTAATTTTAGTCCATAGCACATCAAGAAACAACGCACAAACATTCATGGAAGTTAGGCAACCCGCATGACGACGACTTTCGCTCTGAAAATATTATAACACAATTCATTCTATGACAAAAACAAGAAAATTCATTTCTTTTACTTGATTGTCTTTGAAGTATGCTGGAATCCCTTTCCTCAGTGTTCCATACGAGTCAGTGGAGTGTGAAGCGAGCAAGTCGGCTAGATCTGGAGACGTATAAAAGTTATCCATCGTCAGGAAATATCATAGGCCAAATAATGGCTTCATTAGAGTCATCATCACTTTTGAGGTCATGGATAAATGGGCAAAGTCTTTATCCAACATAGTCCCATTTCCCGTGTAAATTGTCGTTGACCACACGTATCCAGTTCTCGATTCACAAAGAAAAAATACTTGCCAAATGAAGCTCTTTTCATAGGCATGAACTGCCGTGGCGGCTTAGGCATGAACTGCCGTAGGCTCTTTTCGATGGTAACATGTATGGTGTATGGAGTGCCTTGAACATTTCCTCCAGCCTCTGGCAAATCGGCCATATTTTATATAGTTTGGGGTGTGTTTGGGGTTCAAAGTCGTTATTATAGGCAAAATGTAAATATTGCCTTATTTTTACGAATCATCGGTAAGACATTGTGTGTCCAAAAAAAAGAGAGGAGAGTATTGGTCTCGTTGACCAATAAAACTCAGTATCTGGCTTTCGCACTCTGCTCTGTAGCATTACAAGGGCAAAAAACACGAATTTCTGAGCTTTTCATAGCTCGCCACTGGTTTACGCTACCACTGCTCGGCCTCTCATTCGGAAACCAGGTCGAAGTTCATCAAAGAATTACCTTCAAAAAGAAACCTAGGTGGTGCCAGAGGAGGATTCGTTGTAAGCATTTCCTCCCACTCCGCTTCCCACGAATGTTCCGCTGCGCATTCTGATTCGGAGCTTGTTTCTCCGGAGAGAGTCGACTAGGAGCCAGGAACTTCAATGTCCATAACCTCCGAATCACTGCTGGTCAACACTGATTCCTCTCCAGAATCCATTTCTGATTACTAAATTTTACTGCGCGAAAACAAATAATTTTCCGTAGAGTTCACCCCTACTACACCGCTCGTATTAGAACGAAAATGTTAGAACTAAAAATGGAAAGTTAGTATCGGTGGAATTTCAGCGAAAAAGTGCATGCGCTCTGAAAATCAAGGATGCGTATTCTCTGAAACTCAACGAAAGACTGTCACTATCGTCCTTCCGACAAAGTACTCGTGGAAACAATCACGATACACAAAGGATCTCGCCCCTAAGTGTGAAAAGCCCATCCCATGCTCATCATAAAATTTTTCTTTTCCGTTCCTACCATTTCCTGGAAAATAAACACGTGTGCGTACCGCAACAGCATGAATTTTCCAACTAACGGTAAATTTATATCGAGAAAAGCCCATTAGTAAAGGGTTGGCTGGTGGGAAAGTAGCTCGGGGAGCAAAGGGTGGCATATTAGCATGACATGATACCGGGCGCCAGGTTGCTCAGCGGGCCATCGGCTCTCGAGCGGGTGTTTTCTGACCTCAGGAAAGTGACAAGTATGACAATAGAAGGCATTACACATGTATGGGATTTATCTCTATCTTTCCTATTTTCTCGTACTCATGTGGGTTAGGGTAGCACATACACAGGGCACTTGTGTTGATTTCTATTGAGAACGTACGACCTTCAGACGTCATCATCGTAAAGCTGTTTCCATAAATATGTTTCACAACTTCCGCCAGTATTCAAAGTAGAAAAATGAAAGGGGCTGATGAAATAACATTCGCAACATATCTAAACATTTACGCTCACGCCATTTTATCTAAAGAGAACGGTACAATAGACATTTCCTACATATATAAAAATTACCGTAAGAAAAAATTGGGGACGAATAATATAGAATTACATAATATGTATAGTAACAAATATATATTGTAACAAATATATATAGTAACAAACATATATGGTAACAAATATATATCTATAGTAAAAAATAAGGCAAAGAAAGATTCATGTTCTGTTGCTAGAGAAATATTGTATTCCAATTACTGTGGAACTCATCGTAGCAGTGAAAATTAGCGCAAAATTGAAATTGCAATTTTTATAATGACCGCTAAAATGTTGAAGAAAAATGTAATTGAATGCTCATGTAGTAAATGACGAAATAAATTTAAAAATTTTTTACTTATTTAGAAAGTTTTTGTCATGTAAAACGGAAGTTTTACATCATAAATTTGCAATAATTATCTATAAATAACAAAAATTGAAGTTGTAACTTTCGTAAAAAGTTCGCAAAAGAAACTCCATGCATGAAGTAAATAGACGGATAGTTATGAATGACAATGTAGGTGATCGAAATTTCGTATGGGGATAACTTTTCAGTGCGTAAAAAATTATAACCCTCGAATTTCTAGAAATATTACCAAAAATGACCATTGTTTTAACATTAGAAATCACTGTTTGAAAAGAGCGCCGCTTGCCGCATCGGTGGCTCTGGACCTTCAACAGCATGGGAGGCGGCAGGAACGCAAACTACTAGCATCGGCCGACTATATGCGGGCGTAAAGAAAAATATACGGACATCGCGGACTTGCCCGAATATATGCGGGCTTGTCAGAATTTGCACAACCTCAGTGCCCGAATATATGCGGGCTTGTCAGGGAAGTGGTTCAAAGAGAAGAAAGTCATTCCAAGGGGAAACAAAAAATGGCAGAAAAGTAAGTAGTCCATTGATTTGAATGAATTCATGGCCCTAAAGGCATCTACAGGCTAAGAAGCATGCCCTCACATCATTTTGTTTTAATTCCTTAAAATGCCTGTGCCAGAGCCCACTAAAGTTGGTATGATGCAATCTTTTCAGCACACCATGACATTTGCCATCTTCCACCTCACAAACAAACTCCCATGCCCAAAGGGGAGTTCAATCAACCCACATTGGTAATGGATGACAGAGGAGAGTCCTAAGTACAACCCAATATCTATTCAAAATAAAGCTATAAAATTGAGTCTCACTGAGGTAAAAAATATCATATTTGAAAAAGCAAAATGTTTTTCGCAAACACAATTTCTCTGTTGGCTTGAAAGACTTCAGTGGGAATTACATATTTTGAACAGGGATTACCTATGTCAATACGTTGAAGTAGTTCAATCAGGGAAAGAACAAAGGTTTAACATGCATAATTCATTCTCCCACACTGGCGAGAAAATGGTCTTTTTCTAAACTATGTACTATCATGTTTCACCCAAGATGGCAATGATGGCAGGCATGAGGTTTGCTCGAGTGCTTTCGACATGAAACTTAATGGGAACAGAATGAACCTGAAGATACTTCCCTGAACCACACCTGGTATCATTTCTAACGGTGGGCGTGCACTAGTGAGGCCACGACCATGACAGAATATTGTCGCACACCCTGCGACCAGAACACAACCACTACCACACCACCTGAGATTCAAATTTTAGTTGCAAGATGGATGTCGAAGAGTTAGCTGGTCAGGTCGGATTGGAGTCGAAGTCAGTGAGTGACACGCCATACAAAGTTCGACCAACGAGCCGTATTTTCCCTAGTGCGCGTCGTTCCATTTGTTGTCATGTTAAAATTGGCCGTATGTGACAGGTCGTGGTCGTGCTAGTGCACGGAAATGCGAATGGAAGTAAAAATATTTCACCCCATGCGATGAATACTAGTATGTAATTCTAATAATTTTTAATCAACCTTGATGAGCTGAAAAGGATACTGATTCCTAAAAATAGACTGTAGATAATCAAGAGCCATGGTAGACAAAACCATGGTTGATAAAGGGAACCTATATTCCATTCCCCTGATTCCATAACATCACATATAAAATGTTACAATGGCATTTTGCAATACAAATCTATATTTCCTAAAAATCAAGTTGATTTAAAAATAAAACATTTTTACTTTCAAGAGATACATAATTTTGCTACTAATGATATGTTGCAAGATCTTGCAACATATTTTAGTTGTGGAAAGAGCAAGGCCAACTGTCCAAAGAATAGCAATACAGGCAGTGGCGGATTAAGAGGGTGGTGGGGGGGAAGGGGGGGGGCCACCCCATAATTCCAAGTATAATAGGAAAAATGGTGGTCATAAGCTCTAGCATTCCATGCCCCCCAGACCCCTGAAAAATAGCAATCCCCCACCCCCAAAACAACGACCTTCATCTGCCACTGAATACAGGTCACAAAAAATTACAGCTACTTACCTCACTAACCACTTGAGACAAAGTGAAAACTCATTCAAAGTCATTCCTGTATTTTGGACCAAAGACGGAGGCCATGGTGGTTCCAGCATTAGCTGACTTCGTGTTAAAAATATTATAGTAGCAGCTATGATTGATGGCTGGAATTTAATATAAGAAGTACCTGAAATTAAAAAAAATGTCGTTTCAATATTGATGATCTTTTGCATACAAGCATATGTACCTACTATTTACATAACAAATAATTGACCAATTATGCTTGAAGATTTAAAATAATATGGTAAGAAGATATTAGAATAAAAGAAGATAAGTGAAAAAACTATACTCCAGAAGAATAATAGGAATTTTAATAAGAACTATGTATGACTTGACAACTATGCATGTCATTTAAGCAATCCTCTTGTGTTAAGAACAAAGCAAAGAAATTTTTTTACAATTAATTAAGATACTTTCATGCAACCATAAACAAAAATAAATGAAGTAATACAAAAAGAATAAATTCAAAGCAGAAGAGACAAAAGAGAGCTAAATCAATGATTTCGTAGTTTGATGATAAATAGTATGGTACACTCAAATATTTATGCAGGACCAATTTGTGATTGGTAGATTTATTATTGGTGATACATATACCGTTTTATTAGTTTTGTCTGGAGTTACTATAGCTAGAGGCATGGTATTACAATGTCTTATGTGGTGACAATAAAATGTTCGATATACATATTGCTCTTCAATATCGCAGAAGCAATCAAAACAATATACCCTGTATGTCTGCACATGCCCCTCATATTTGGCCAAATATTAGTACTCCAAAGGGGTACTTTGTTGAATTTCTTTTATTCAGGCTTCTCCTGCGTTGATTCATTTTATGGACCTGATGATGCTAGCTGGAATGAAAGTGAAACGGTTGTCCATAAAATGAATCAACCTGGGAGAAACCCGAATAAAAGAAATTCAACAAATCACTGCGGAAGCCTCTGTACCTATAACATATATGTATATATATATATATAAAAAAGGGAGGAATTGTTTTAATTCATGGCAGGGATCGTTACAACGGTCTTTATCAAGCATAGAACTGTTCGAAACCAGTGATTAATAATAATACATATGTATATACTTTGGGGAGCGCTGGTAGTGCAGACCATTTGGGGTAAAATTTGTCCTAAGTAGAGAGGGTTGTGTGGTGATTTGCAAGCAATTATTTTGGGGGAATAAGGTGCATCTCATATGCCATAAAATATGTACATTAATTCAGATGAATCTCATTCATAAAAACAAATCTGTATAACTCAAAGCTTGATTTTAAAGAAAATGTAGATATCTAAAAAAAAGTCATTACATCAACCTTTGTATCAACCTTTGATTTTACACACTTTTATTTTACATAATGTCTCTTTTTTGGTCCCTCCAACTACGTGAAATCAAGTTTTACAGTAATAGGTATTTTTTGACTAAGTACTGAAAAAACTGCTTGAAATTAACACCAAACTGTGCTTCACTTCATCAAAAACCATATTTTCAGCAAAAAATCCTAAGGAAGGAAGTAAGAGTTGCTTTTATAACTTTGTAACACGCCATTTTGGCCGTGTTGGCATAAGTATACGATTAAGGACGCCATTGTGTATATTTTGGGAACACGTACTACCGCGAGGCAACAATATCGTCTATGTTATGAAAACAACTTTAAACAATACCATTTTCTGTTTACGTAAACAAACTAAAACAATGCCGTCTATGTTATGAAAACAACTTTAAACAATACCATTTTCTGTTTACGTAGACAAACTAAAACAACACCAGGTGTTATGACAGCTGCAAGGCAAAGAAAGGATGGAAGGGGTAAACAAACTTATAATAATGAAAGGGAAATAGCCTATCAGATACGAGAGAAGGGGAGAAAACCTGGACTGTTCTAGAACATACAGGAGGGGAGGTGAGATAGTATAAAAGGGATTGTCAAACAGGGAACGAGGCTTCTTCTTAACAAGGGAGTCACAAGAGACGTTTATCGAGTGAAAGTCATACGAGAGTTTTTGCAGTGATAATTTGCCGGGGGTAAGCAGCTTTGGACAGCAATTACCACCGCCAGTGTCCTGTGTTAAGGAAGGATCCAGGAATCCGATAAACAGATACTGGGGCATAGAGTATCGGCGGAATTCACTTTGTACAATATCCGGTGAAGTAGAACAAACATTATAAATTAATACGAATATATTTGAGAAGGGAACATATATTGATTAATTGAGTAACTAAAGTGAATTTGTTTCATAAGTGAAGAATAAAAGGGTTATTATAAATATATGTACTGTTCAAGTGTATCATTTTAGTGCATGAATTAATCCATTAACCTTTGCCGCCAAGGACTACCAAAAGGATCTCTCTCTCAAGGTAAGAAGTGATAAAGTGAAGGGTACCCTTTGTGTGTCGGGCTGATACAAGTATATAACGTCGCGTGTTTAGGACCGCGTGAAAGAATAATTATTAGAACCCCTGTGATAAGGAAATTGATAGGGGGGGACTAGTACAACTTTTATCCAAGGTAGTTTTCTAGCACATCTATTCTCAAGAAAAGTATAAATCCTGAAAACCATGTTCTCTATTTTAAATAGTTTGTCAAACATTGCACCTGAGACTAAATTTAAATATTTAAGGCTAAATATCAACAAATGGACTGATAAAAAAATTCTGAAAATTTCCCTGTATAATTCCCTTGAAAGTAGAAACTTGTAGCATAAATTTTATGATTGAGACTTAAGTGGTTTCCGAGCTATAGTTTCAAAAAGTGACTTAAAAACATTTATATTTCTACACATAGTGACAGTGAAGGAATTATTTTGTTGTGTTTGTTCTCTTATTGTATTAACTGGAATCAACTTTTCCGGCATTGGCAACCCTGCTAGCAAAATCAAGGAGTTTTTCAGAATTACAAGGAGAGTTTGGCCACCCTGAATAAATAAGGCATTAGACTAGTATAACCTTTCAGTGTGATATCCATCAGTTCTTGAATAATTTCTGATACATCCAACTTGAAACTACTCAAAGTGCACCTCATTTTCTCATTGGTAATGACATCAATATGCTTCTCACGACAGCAGACTAAATCATTCGGCTCAACTGCATAGCTTGAGTATATTTCAACAAAATGTGCTGTAGTGGGATGGGCTAACTGCCATTTCAAAAATTTCAGGATCACAAGCTCCATTGTGATAAAATCCGTGGATGCAAAATCACTATCCAATTTTTCCTTCAAAGCTGAAATTTTCGGTATATTTGAATCCACTTCTTCAAATTTTGCTGTAAAAATAAAATATCACAAATATCAATTACTATATTTTTCAAGATAATAATTTATTGATGTTTACTAGAATTACATCAATATACCAAAAAATTAAACTGAGAGAAAACTGAGTTGAGAGTATCAAAAACCATTTAACTATAGAAAAAGAATAAGGTTAGCCACCCAGATTTCAGTACTACAAAGTTAGAAAACACAAAAAATGATTTTTAACAATGTAGTCTTCATCTAAAATATAACAATGCAGGACAAAGCCAATGAGGTAAGCAAACTTAAATGCCTGTTCAAATATGCATGTTACCACAAGAATAACTGGACTAAAGCATAATGAAAAGTTAAATAACATTACTTAATAAAATGATCCTCAAAAAATCACCAAAGGAAAACATTATTGAACACATTATAGGTAAGAATATGTACCATCTATTTATTTATTTATATCAATAACCTGAATACAGCCTCGAGGACCATTTTACATCAGGCGTTGTAACAAAGGACAACACACACAGCCATGTCCAGGGAGGAGAAAAATCCTCCCCTGGCGGGATTCGAACCCGCGACCTTTGGGTTGGCAGGCAAGGACGTTACCCCGCCGCCACCAAGGCCGACAAGGCAATTGCTTTAAAATTGAAGTGAATTCATACAAATAGCAGGAGTGAGATGTTATTAAAGCACCAAATTGAATAAACTACCACTAATACCTTCTATCATCTCATATAACAAAGGAATGCGAAATGTACACCAAGGCATTAAAGAAATGGACCAACTGCTAAAAGCTTTATCGGAAGAACAAGTAAAAGTATCAAATGAATCATTAAATTTTGTTAGCTACAATTAATGAAATGCACAACCATGGTTGATAGCAGTTTCTCAGTGTATGCACACTAAATCTCAGGAATCTTTAGGGATAGAACTAACATCACCATCGCTCACCCAAAGACTGTTTTGATACATGAGGCAGTATTCATTATCATAAAGCCCAAATACATTGTGACATTAACACACCAGGGCAGGGGTGCAACTACTCAATAATTTCTGTGCATATTTACAACTCTGGCATAATTAACCACAATGGTATAACCCAAATTTCAATTGAATGGTTAGTTTCAAAATTGGTTGAAATTCATATTCTATTACTTTCACACCATTCCTCTACATGCATGCAACTGCATTCCCCATATCACTTTTGCTGCCAGAGAGCCACTCTTTTGGTGCCTGTGTCAAAACTGCCACAGACTGATAAATAGGCAGACATTTTTATAGATATAAATATTAATTTGTAAACTTTTACTGGCTTCAAAATGAAATATAAATGTATTTTTTAAATTCAATTCCCAAAAGTAGCCATATATCTAATTTATGGAAAATTAAAATTAGTTCGATTACAAAATAAAATGATGAACGAATATAAACATTTTCAAAAATTTTGTCTAAAACTTTTAAATGAGAAGAATAAGAAATAAAATCCAATTTTTTAGAAGAATAACTATTCGATTCTGCGGAAATTTATTTCACATACTTATCATATTTCACAACCTAGGTTTCAACAACTTACACAATCATCAGGTGAAGATCCTGCTGATGATCTACTATGTCTAAACCTACTAAACTTTATCCGATATTATTTATATTTTTACAACATTCTACTTTGATATTCATACTCTTATTAGTCTTGTGTTTACCTATACCAAATTTCTTGTGGATACAGCGATAAGTTTCTAAGTTATTAACATATGAAGTGGTGCTACCGTTTTTGTACCGGCAAGAAGCGTGCCTTTTTTCATACAAGCTCACATAAAAAATATTTAAACAGTACTAAAAAATTACAAAGTAAAGCAGTTGGACGGACACATAAATTATCTTTGATATGCAGTTTACTGTGTTGCAACAGGTTTATTGGTTAATGAGATATAACATCTCAAACTCGGGTATCTCGACTTTTTGCTTGGACAGTAAGTTGTAAGATAAAATTACATATGTGGAATTACAAATTTAAATCAGAAATAAGGAAACTGCTTATGCAGTGCATTCACTTATCACAGTACCATTAGAGTGACATAGAACCTGCTGTGCAGCACTTACAGAGCTAAGCTCATGGCCATAAAGATTGCCTTCATTCATATAACCTGTGAGAATCAACACTATCTAGCATGTATGGTCTCCCCCATCTCTCTATTTAATATAATAACTAACATTTTCTGATCTGATGCATTTTCCAAGTGATTCAATCTGCTCTGTAATCTCTGGACAGTAGGATTTAAACATCATGTTTGAGGACTTCGGGAAAGGTTTGGTATTGGAGAAAACTTAAAAGCTGATGAAGTGACAAAAGAAGCTCACAAAAAATAAAACTTAGGGATGCCAATGGTCCAGGTGTGAGATTTTAAAATTAAGATCAAGTTTGGCAGCATGGTTGAATGGAATGCAACCCACTGATCAGCAACAAGTTTCAAGTTGTTGAGCGAGATGTTTCACAATGTCCATCTTCCAAAGGAACAGCAATCTTGAAGAGATTGCATTACACGAGTAAGCACAGGACTTAACCCACTCTAAACTCTCCACAGACCAGAAAGACCCACCAAAATATGATTCCTGAGACACTCATTTGACTGTTGGTAGTGTCATTGTGGAAATAGCTGAATACATAGCCACACGGAAGAAACTGGGCGTAAGAGAAGATTTTATAAAAGTGGTAGGCATTGACCCTGAAGCCCTATACTGATTACAAAACTTAAAAAAATAATCTATCGTGCACCATATGCTTTAACCCTTTTGCTATGATGCTATAGGTGGTGATAGTGGAGGTAAGAATGAATACCATGACGAGACACTCATAGCAACATAGGCAACCGTGACGAGACTTACTTCTCACTCGCAGAAAAAGGGTGAACATAACATTTTAGCCCTACATTCATGTAATTTAATGAGTTTTATTCTAAATAATATTAGGAAAAAACTTGCATTTTATATAGAACTTAAACATTTTCTTGAAATCATGGAAATTATTAGGAGGTTGTGTGGTTCATATGACTTCTGCTATTGAGGCACCAGAATGCCAATTCTATTTCCAGTGCTAAAAAGAGCACATCCATGTGATCAATACCACAATTTCAAGAACAATGGAAACTAACAACTTTTTAGATGTAGAGCTCTCCGCTTTCCAGCCGTGTGATGGAGTTTAAGTTCACAGACATTTAAATATGTAGTGATCCTGAGGACGATGGTAGACTACGTGACCAAAACGAAGATGCAGTTCAACACCATCAGACCGATGGAAATGTGAGACCTCTACATCTGAACCATTAACCAGGAAAGCCTCAAATATTACACACAACAACTTTTCTTTAACACACTACACTGTGTGCAGTACAAGCAATGCCAATTATTACGAGAGACAACAAGTAGCTAGAGCATTTTCACCTTCAGCGATAGTAGCATAATTTCACAGAGGATGGTTTTTAATATTTGACAACATCAGGGAGGTGAAAATTTTGCTGCTGAAGAGAATTTGGGGAGACACTCAGTGCCACATGCATTTCGTGAGTCACTATGAACCACAACTCTCTGAGTTATAACAATCAATCATTCACACACAATCACGAACAAAAGAATTCATTGTAAAAATAAAAATTTCACACACAACTGAATAAGGACCAAGCCAAATCTAATCCTCCCCAATCAACTGACCTCAGCTCTTATGGCTATGTTTAGTTAAGGAAGATTAGGAGCATAAGGGTGATTAAAAACTGGTATTAGCAGCCCACATCAACAAATTTAGTACTCTCAGATCAATGACCTTTCCAAAGAATGAAGTACAATATGAAGTGCCATAGTAACTTAAGCCAATGCTCTCAAATCTCTTAGCATACTTAGTACGCAATCAACAGCACATTCCGATTCCCAACCAAGATATTCCATGTATGTCAAACATGATCATGTGTGTAGGCATGAAGCATTCAAGAAAGGATGTCCAAAAACCAAAACAAACATTAAAATGAGATTAGCTCGTTAGCTGATGTTACTTTCATATAATTGGTGCAAATAAGTCCTGGGTGAAGCATCAGGTGCACACTTAGTAACTTTTAACTTAATAAAAACAATAGCAGTCCTCTCAAAGAACAGATGAACCAGCATACACCACCATGACCCAGATGCAAAACAAAAATTTAAAAAGCACAACCCCGTGCATTATACAAGCAACATGCAAACCTGCTAGTAGTAAGCAAACAATGGCCAACAACTTAAGCTTCGAGGATGCAATGTCGTGATTGTCCATGAAAATATCTAGGACATACACAGCTAAGTGAAACGTTGTGTTTTGTAGTTTCAGTTGCTCTGACACTTTCCGAACCCATGATAGCAGCAATGGCCTTTCTTGAATCTGAAAAAATATAACCTTTTTTAAATGGAAATCAATATCCCTCAAAATGATTGAAATTAGGCTATCAAAATAATTTAAATTCTTTTACCTGAGGAGACCGATAAAAAAATTTCTTTCTTCTTCTTTCTTTCAAAATAAGAGCCTTAATTACATCCTTCGCATATTCGTCATAGCACCGCTCATCTAAACTCCTGCTATTATTATTGCCTCGATTTTCCATTTCGAACCCTATTGCGAAGAACGAACATTGTAAACATTATCTCGATAGTAGTGTAAGAACACTGTGTCAAAATGAATAGTTTGCATCAATGCGTCTCTCCCGTAGACAATTATTAATATCAAGCTTTCCTTTCGTTAAAGAATGTTCACGATGTTCACAGATAAATACATATGGTTTTATAGTGCTTACCGTTTTTGCAAATATATGTATGAATTTCCGTGATAGTCTGAATGAAATAACTTAGACGAGATTGATGAACGAACTTCCTTCCATTTCCTTCAATCAACCTTAATCACCACATTTACCACAAAGATCGAGTACGTGTATTACTGGGATTATAAATTGCAAAACAAAATTTATCGCGGTCGCGGTTTAGGATCGTACCTCCATCTGTCGGGGGTGAAATTCTATTCGGAGTTCCAAATAAGGGAACGAGGCCTTGCGTGTCAAGTAGGCAGTGGGCGTCGAGATCTGTCGCGATTAGTGGGGTGTCAGCCGGCTGTTCTACAGATATGTCTTATAAAAACAGTGAGTGTTCCCAATAATCCTTTGTGAACTGCATGAAATATGTCTGATTTCTATTGTATTCGTTTGTATCTCGAAGTAGGATAATTAGCGGTGTAAGAAGGTTGCGACTTCACCCTTAATGAACACTCGAACGTTAGTGGAGTAATTTTCTTGGAAAAAAAAGGTTGTTGTTCTTGCTTTATCTTTGTTCAAACTCATTATTTGATTAACAGCCCATTTCATAAATGTGGCATAAGGGATATTTCTTAACCTGATTTTGGTATGAATCATCCTGTCGGCTTCTTAAGGTTTGGTAGCCCGTATTGTGATTCATTGTGTATTTATTGAATTTGGATATTTCCTTCGCGAATCCTGGTAATTCTAATGTTAATTTTATGTCTTGAAATTCAGCATACATTTTTGCAACCTTGCCTAGAACACACCGGGGGCAGCCTATAGTTTTGGGCGGCGATCCCAAAGGAAAAAATTTCCTCTACACAAACGGAAACAGTGTCATCATCCGGAACATTGAGGTTATTAAGCTGAAATTTACTTAAAGATGGCCATTATCATGCGATGTATTGATACTCTGATTTATGGCTTCAATTTACGTTAATCAATTGTTGAATTACTGACAGAATCCTGCTATATCTGACATATACACCGAACACTCCTGTGCTGTAAATGTCGCCAAGTACTCTCCTAGTGGATTTTACATAGCTTCAGGAGGTAAGGAGATCGAAATGCATTCAGTTACGTCAATTCATTGTAATTATTTGATCATTTATATGGCTTATCAACACTTACTCTTTTTAGATCAGTCTGGTAAAGTAAGAATATGGGATACAGTTAATCAGGAGCACTTACTGAAAAATGAATTCCAACCCATCGGAGGCCCAATCAAAGATATATCATGGTCTCCTGATAGCCAAAGGATGGTAGTCGTCGGTGAAGGAAGAGAAAGGTCAGTAATGTCTCTACTCGTCCATTTTTTTCGAATAAGTCTATCATTCAATTAATTATAATTAATACCAATTCTTTTAGATTTGGGCATGTATTCATGTCTGATACAGGTACATCTGTAGGAGAAATATCCGGCCAGTCCAAGCCTATCAATTCGTGTGATTTTAGACCAGCCAGGCCATTCAGGATTATCACTGGGAGTGAAGATAATACAATTGGAATATTCGAAGGACCACCATTCAAGTTTAAAAAGACCAAACAGGTTAGAATGAATTTTTATATTTTTGTCTCATATTCCTATTTGCCATATTTAGATTTTTTATATTTATCGAACTTATTGTAAAGAGGCTCGGTAATAATTGTTTCAAGCATGAAAGAATCCTAGATCCATTCTCATAAATTATTTCTTACTTAATTTCTACCATCTCCCAGTTCATTAGACCTCTTTATGTCATGGTCACAGTAATTCTTTTCTTCATCATGATTTACACTCAATTGAGTAAATGTCCAGTCATTAAGTTGCACGTTTTACGGTAATGAAGAATCCTAAACTTAAAAAGACACATCACCCTGTCAACCATGTAAGTTTTAGGTCTGCAGTTGATTCAGGAGACAAACCATGTCCAGTAAAGTTTTTTGTATAAACAGTTATGATCACACAATATAGTGGGGGTAAATTATTAAGTTGGATGGATTTTATTGCATTTGCATTATTAAAAATGGAGGCAAAATGGCTTAACCATGAAATCAAATCCTCAAGAGTACAATATTTGAGTATAAAAATATTTGTCATGGTAGAGAACTGGCATAAACCATTTCGTAGTTTCCTTGTACTTCAAACCAAAGTAAATTTTGTGCACCCTTCTCTCATGCAAGCAATTTGTTAAGAGAAGTTTACTCAATCAGTAATCATGATAGAGATTGCAATACAAAGCACTCGTACTGTTTTGGACCTCTCATTTTGACATTCCAAGTTGTGATCCACCCTTATTACAGGGCTGTCATTGAAAGTTGGGCCCTTAATTACCACATTTCATTGATGGGATAGAAGCTTTCCTTTTGAAGATGCAACTTTTATTATTTTAAGATAGTCTTTTTATTAAATATGTATGTGGGCTGCAATCAGGGGATCAAGCTAATGTTTTCACATGAGAAAGGTCACTTTTTGGCTTCCACCGGTCCCTCATTTCCTGGCAGCCCCCTTCCCAGTCAAATCTCTAATGAGGCTTTCTTGTAAACAAATTAATTTAGTTCCTCATAAATCATGATGTCCTCATATCTTCATTTCAAAGCATATCATGTTGAATGCATGATTCTTATGAATTGTACTATTATTAGCAAAAAATTTTTTTAAATGTGTATTTATTCAAAACCAATTTTAATTCTGGTTAGATATTCATTTGACACTGCTCCTAGGGCAGTGTCCCAGGTGGTTGCATGAGACTTATTTATCTGTCCCTGGCTGCAGTCAACTGTTTTTAATGCATGGAATAGATTCTTCAAGCTTTCCATGAACTTCTCGTAATGCTTTCATGTCTGGAATTTCTCTTATATTTGTTTTCACAGGAGCACGCTCGCTTTGTCCAAGCAGTTCGCTACTCTCCTGCAGGAAACCTATTTGCATCAGCAGGATTTGATGGCAAGGTTTTCTTGTATTCTGGGGATACCGCTGATTTGATTGGTGAAATCGGCTCTCCTGCCCATAAGGGAGGAGTTTATGCGGTAAGTTATTATTATTTGGATTTTGTTTGAAAGGTTTGAAGAAAAAATAAATAATGGATTAAGATTTAGTTTTTTCCCAGCGAATTATAATGAGGAAGTCCTCTTGGGTCTTTCGTAATAAATAATGGGCTGTCTAACTTTTTTATCTACAGGTTGGGTGGAAACCAGATGGAACGCAACTCCTTACAGCTTCTGGTGATAAAACATGTAGGCTGTGGGATGTTGAAACCAAGTCATTGATCTCAGAATTTATGATGGGAGGTCAAGTTGAAGACCAACAGGTGAGTATCCATCCCAAAAGTGAGGCAATGTGATGGGTTATGTTATGAAAGCTCTTGGGAAAACCTTAAGTTATTTCATTATTTTCTCTGCCATCAATCCATTTCTATGTCATATATTTTTTATCAACCTCTTGACTGAAGGATGCTATATTAAAAAAGTACATACATTCAGTTTGGGGAATTAGGGTTGTGGTTAGGCAACCCACGCATACATGATTTACATAAATTCCTCCTTATTACAAAGACTTTTCATGCCACTGCCATCTGATACATTGAAATCACACTTGAAAGATTAAGGAAAATGCTTTCGGAACTTATTGGAAGGTATCTTGTCGTACCCAAATGAAATGGTGAAAAGATTTTGACTAATTGTCTCCCCCAGCCAAGTGGTTAATATGCTAGTCATTTTGGTGACACTGTATTTGCCTTCCTCAAAAGTGATAATATTTTTTGGGAACCCTTTTCAATGATATCAAGTTTGGTAAATTATCTCAATGACCTGTTTCCATTGAATTTAAAGTTTTTTGTATAAAATCATCCACTCGGATTGCGATCCATTGATGTCATATCAGCTTTGAATAGTAGAGTGGAAAAAGATGCCATAGTGGTTGATTTGTTTTAACTGTACTTTAGATTTGTGTTTCTTTTCACTTTACTTATTGTAAATCACGCTAGTCAATGAGGGGAGTGCTTGCTTTGCTTACCATAGTAGTAAATATTTCCTCAGTTTGAGGTCATCTGGTAATTTCAACACTCCATGGATAAATTTATGGGTTATGCGACTTGGTTACATGATGGTTATATTTTAATTATATTTATAACTACATAGTGCCCATTTTATCTTGGAAAGTTTGGCATGTGGTCATGTCAGAATTTTTGTAATCAACTGCTGACCAACTTTGGTACAATTTTGAAAAGAATACTCTCTTTGTTTTCATTCGATTATTCCTTGTGAATTTGTTTTCATTTATATGTATATGATGATGTTCCAGACATTCCTTTTACTTGATTTTTTCATTCGTTAAAGGTCTCTTGCCTGTGGCAAGGTCCACATCTACTTAGTCTTTCTCTGAGTGGTTTCATCAATTACTTGGATGTGAACAACTCTGATAAGCCTATTAGAATAATTAAGGTGAGTTCAATAAATACATAATTGTTTTCATTGCATGTGTATCATAATATATGATTAGCTGCTTGTTGAATACTAGCACGTGTTCACTAATTTTAAGCATAAAAAATGTATAAATACTTATAATTGAATGTTAGTTTCTCAATATGCCATCATCATTTGGTGTTCTGTTAATTGGTAGGTAAATTATGAGAAGGTTTGCTACATCAACTATCCTATTTCAGATATATTAAACAGATTCAGGGTATAATAAAATGCTTGTATGTACTCATGGCTGCCTATTTTCCTGCAGTGAAATTTCTCTTTAGCTTCTCGTAAATTCAGTCTCTCGTCATACCTTTCAAGGGTCCTATTCTTCTTCTTCCTTGCATACTAAATACATATTCTTCCCATATGATCTCCTTCAACATTTGTTCCCTCTCTATACATCCTCCATCCACTTTGGTTGCCTTCTAATTAGCTCTGCCTCAAATCTCCCCCCCCCCCCACCATGTCTAACACTCCGTTGATTGTGTTCCTTGCTACCCATCTAACCCTCTCTATTTTTCTCTTCACCCACTTCTTGAGGGATTTTAGTCTACACACATCCTCTTTCCTTGAATACCATTCCTCTGAACAATGTTCCAAAGAGCTCTTCTGTCAATTCCCTTGTCTTTGTAAATGCCTCTTGGGCTAATGCATTTCAATGTTTTTTGCCATGAAAATGATACCTATTCTCCTCCTTCCTTGATATGTAAACTGTTCAACTTGCTCTGTAATATGCTCTACCACTTATATTTTTAGTCCCACCTTTCTACTACTGGAAAATCTGAACATCTTCAATTATTATGATTTATTTCCATCTACTACTTTTCATAATGCATCCCCAATGCTCTCATTGGCTGCACCATCTTGACTGATTGTCTAACTAATGTTCTCGTCATGTTTGTAATGTATATCTGTATTAATAAACTATCACTTATTATTATTTAAATAAGTGATTGTTTATTGAATTGAAAGCCTCTTTGTGCCATAGCATTAAAGAGATTATTTTCCCAAAAAATATTCACTTCACAAAATGAAATATTCCTATCCTTAAAATGATAATGTTTATTTTAATTGGTGTTATCTGTGGCATATTATTAACAAAACACTAAAGTTTGTCTTTTATAGTGAATTTTTACTGCTACAACAAAGTATTTTTGTCAACTACATTATTTTGGAGCCATTTGTATGCTACCAAAATAAATATGTCTCAATAACTATGATACTGACAAGGGTTGTTCGTATAATCAAGGAATAAAAATTATATTCAAAGGCTGGGTTATGTTTTGGGAATACATATGTTTTTATGTAATCGTGCACACGCGTCTAAGTCAGTTGTCAGCTGCGTAGAGATCTGCCATTTAAAATAACATAATGTTATCATGTTTATAATTTTTATAGCCTACTTTTTAAAGAATTGAAGAAGTGAGTGAAGAAAAGTAATGTAACTATTATTACATTAAAACAATTGAAATGAGAAATCTAAAAAGATTGAATTGAGACAAGCATCAGTTTCAAAGTTACTTGAGCAGCATAATACTGTCCCAATAAGAATACATATTTCATTCACTACGTTTACCAATCGATCTCAGATCGATCTGACTGGCTCAGCTCGGTATGGTAAACGGAGCGCGCTGGCCAGATCAATCTGAGAAGCGAGCCGAGTCAGCCCGCTTTCCCTAACCGGTCTGAGATCTCAGATCGATCCGAAGAGGCCGGAGCGTAGCGCTCATCGTTCTTCTTTTGGTCGCCGATGGTAAACAAAATATAATCGATATCATTTACGGCGTGACTTGATGCAAGAAGGGAAAGGAGAGAAGTGTGTGGATGAAATATGCAAGAAATCTCAAAATAATTCAAACTACTGAAATCGATAGTTCAATATCGATATTTTCAGACCGTGTTGGTAAACCAGGCGATCTCAGTCAGCTCCCTGCTGAACTTTCAGACCGATCTGAGATCGATTGGTAAACATAGTGATTGAATCTCAGAAAAGAATAGATCAAATTGTTGACTAACATTTGTTATATTTCAGGGTCACAATAAACCTATTACAGTATTATCACTCAGTCCTGATAGAAAAAGTATATATACTGGCTCCCATGATGGATTCGTAACAACGTGGAACTCTGCTACAGGTATTGAAGTTTATCCTAAATTTATTGACTCCCTGATTAATTCAGTTTATTAAGCATAAGTGTATATTAATACTGTTTATGTTGCCAGACTTATTTTGACTAACCTTACCAATCCTATGGCATCCCATGACTTCATTTTTTTGACATCATATTTGTCATGATTGGGCTGAATTTTTGCAATTTCTTTCTGCTAGTTTAAGTCTATTGCATTTTGCCTTAATTCTTTTATGATCTTGCTCATTCTTTTTTCAATAAATCTGTTTGTGTACATCCTTGCTTTTGCTCAGTCATCCTATACCTCCACCTTAATTCAAATGTGTTCTGTGACTACTTATATATGTAATTACTCTTTGATTTTTTTGTGCATAGTTGTTGATGTTTGTCATTGATGAAGTAAATGTATGAAATTCCTAATTGATATCTTATAAAATTTGTTTTTATACTGCAAAACATGTTTCAATCCATGGTGCTGTGGTATTCTAGTTTTTCCTGCTTTATAAAAATTAGCCTGTTTTGGAAGTCAGAAATTCAGTTTTTTCTCCTGAAATGAGGCCTGCTGAACTCTGCCTAAATTTATGAAAACTCGTCAGTATCAAGCCTTAGTCACTTCGCATGTACGAACGTAAGGCACTGAGGGTGATAAATATTAGTGAGTTCAATTTTTTAATATAAAATGTTTGGAGAATTTTATGCAAAGGTACAACGGAAAGTTCATATCCTTATTAACGAGCAGTTTTTAGGCATGAACGTCTAATAATGCTTTAGAACCACTGACAAAATTTTTAATGTCTCTATTGATGCCTTCGTATCTTCATTAATTATAATTAAAGCTGTCTCTTGTATATATATTTGAATAATTGGCTTTGTATAGTCCTTTTTTGGAATGAAATTTAATTGGTGAATTTGTTGTAAATATTGACAGTACAGGTACTGTACATTCCCATCTCGCGCTCTTTTTCTCAAGGTGTGCTGGCCTTGTTTGTTGTAAAATACCTTATCTGTCCCAAAGCCACAGTTTTCATTTGGTTGGTCACCTTGGTAAGTGGTGGTGGAACTCGCCTGGTATTTAGTCCTACACATTGCTAAGTATGTAAACCCATTACGGGAAAGTGTGTTGTTGTGGGTCAGTTTAGGTTTCCTGGATTTCCATTCACCAAAAATATTTTTTGACTCCCGATCTATTATATTCCCAGGAATGATTTTAACTGTATATTTCAACTGATTTGAGTAATTGAATAGATGGTGAATTTTATGTGCTTACCAATTAAGATATGTACATACATTAGATAATGAGTTCTTTTTGACTGAATTCCCTTCAAAATCCTCATATTGTGAGGTAAGCAAGTGTTTTGTGTGATCCGTAGAGGTTGGAGTTATAAATATGATTTGTCAATTATAAATGTAAAATTTTGGAGAATTTCATTTGCAAAACTGATATTCTTGAAATTGGCTCATTGATGGGTTGTTCATTTCTAAAAAATTCATTGAAAAAAGAAGCACTCCAAGGGTTCTTCAATTGTTTTTCAGGAGAAAATGATAGAGTGACTGGTGATGGGCACGGAAACCAGATAAATGGGATGAGGGCTGTTGGAGATTCCGTATTCACTTGTGGGATTGATGATACTGTTCGTGAATTTAGTCCTGAACAGAAAGTATACTTGAAAACTGATATCAAGTTAGCGTCTCAACCTAGGGGAATGGATGTTAAGGGAGATATTATTGTAACAGCATCAGTTACTGAGGTAAGTTCTTTCCCTACTGTGGCGATGTCCTCCAAGTTTGTCATCTACATTTATATGTATTTTACCCCTCAAGGCACCCCTAGGCGTTTGGCAGGATGCGTTAGAGCACCAAGAATTTGTGCTGAAGCACATGAATAAAGTGTAGCTATAATTATAATAGGTTTTTTTTACCAACATTGGTATGTTCTAGAATAAACTTGGCTCCTCACCGCCAAAAAAATACATCCAGTTCTGTTACAAGTGTCTTGTGCACTTCATTATCTGAATATTAAAGCATTTTCATTTAAATCAAAACTTAAGATTCTTTGCCATTTTGCTGTGATAAATTTGTTACAAAATGAGTATCCTTTCTCATGGTTTGTTTTCATCCTTAATGAATCCCTATGATGCCATAAGTCTCCCATAATTCAGTAGAATTTTGTGCCTTCATTCTTCAAGTAGGCTTTTTTGTCTTCATAATATGTGGTGATATAATTAGTCCTGCAGTGTTTGTGCTGTGATGGCCCAATATATCTAATTATTTTTTAATTAGCTGCTAAAAAAACATACTAAAAATATAAGCCCAGGAGTGTCTCCAATGATTTTAAACTGTGGGTATTAAGTGCTTTGCTTTTGGTGAGTAACTATACTAAGCACGACTGTCTTTAGTTTTTTTTTTTTTAATATTGTCTCCATTGTGTAATTAGTCTGTGAAAGGCTCTACTTAAGTTTTTTTATTTATATTCTGGTGTGAAGTATAAAAATATTTGCCTTCATAGTTTCAAGCCTGGGAATCACTTAATTGGAAAAATTTTGCATACTTTCTACTTATCTCCATGACAAATTTGTTATGGATAGCATGGGCCAATAATAATGCAATGAATTGTGACCAAAATATGTTGCAATAAAAAAGTATATTTTTATGTCAGCTTAAAATTATTAGTTTTACCATTCAACCTCATACATCCCAGAATACCTTAAGGATGTTACTGAATTTTAGATATTGCGTACTCTCCATTTATTCTATGATCTTGTTAATGCTATTCTATATTTCTGTGAAATGAAAACTGGTATTCATTTAGAAGGGAAGGAAAGTTATTTTTCATGTGATGGTTGATGTCCTTACCTTAGATTGCCACTTTACAAGATGGGAGAAAGGCTTCAAGTATTCCAGTGAATTTTGAACCTTCTTCAGTATCCATTAACCCGGAACATCCAGATGTTGCTGTGGGTGGAGCAGGCGATAACAAGGTGAGAATATGATAATTCAATCAATTAATATGTCAATTTTATTTTATCAATTTTTAAATTGAGTTGCGTAAAGGGATCTGGATACTGATTTGTTGAGGTTATAAAAAAAAATTTATCAGAGAAAAGTCACTTATTTAAGTTTTAAATTTCGGTTTTAGGTTCATGTTTACACCTTAGTTGGGACGAGTTTAAGTCCAAAGACAGAGCTGGAGCATTTGGGACCAGTGACAGACTGTGCATATTCTCCTGATGGGGCATATCTTGTTGCGTGTGATGCGAACAGAAAAGTTATTCTCTACAAAGTTCCTGAATATCAGGTAAGGGAAGAATATTGTTTTTTGATATTTAAATAACTTTTAAATTAACAGTGCTGTAGTAGCAATTTAGGTATATATTTACGGAGGAATTTTAGAGGAAGTGGCTGTGGTTTCATCCATATCAAATTGGAAGAATTATTACAAGCATTCAAATTGTTGAAATATTATGTTAGATATATTCATGAACTGCTTTCATGAAAAATGTTTAGAAAATGTTATGGGTGTCTTAACTGCTGCTAGGTCTATGCTCGCTAAGCCTTACTACCAGTACATAATTAATAAATTTCCAAATTGTGCATGCTATACATCATACCAGTGTGCCCTTCATTTTTAAAAATTAAAATGGTTGATTCTACTTCTATCCTCTTCCTATGTGGATCATGAAGAAAGTGAGTATAAATTTAGTGGATGTCTCTATTAACTTTCCCAACCATTGTAAATACTGTTAATGTATAGCATGATTGTGGTGTTTTGTCTTGTATGTCAAAAGTAATGCTGGTACTGTTGAATTTTGTAGTCCTATGTCTGTTACTTTTAGGATTTAGTTGATTTTTGGAATGCTGGCGTTAATATCTGATAAAATTAAAAATGTTTTTACATAGATACTCATTTTAATTGTGTATCCTTCTCAAGAAAGCACCATTATTGTCTTCAAAATTACCTTAAAAACTTGTTAGTAGTTACAAGTTTTATCAAAATTCTCCAGCATGAGGGTGGTGCAAATGTTGACAGTGGTGTAAATTTAGATGCAGTTTTAAAATGATCTCTGTGTTTGAGATTAATCTTAAATTGTTGGTTATGTCCATGCTATGCAGAGTTGCCGTATGAGACATAATTGGAATGCAGGAAGTATTCTTGGGATTCCATCCTGGTTGGGAGGACCATAACTTCCCAACCCAGATGGACTATGGTCATGGACCTCCCAACCTGGATGGAATCCCGAGAAGACTTCCTGCATACAATTCACCGGGAAAACCTGAAATCTTTTGAAATAAATGGAAGTTGGTGGGACCACTGGGATGAAAATTAATGGAAAAAGCTCAGCATATTTGGTCAGTTGTTCTGTTCTTGCCATAGGTGCAAAAAAATTAGTGCTCTCGGTGGAGTAATCCTTTTCTTTCCATGTAGGTATTGACTGGTATGATTTTTCCAATGCCAAGTGCAGTCACCTAGAAACTCAGCACTCATCCAATACCATAGTTAGTGAGGCATGGATGTTAACTAAACCGTTTTACATGTTCTACTGCAATCCTTTGAAAGGACATGCTGCCTGGCTCTGACAGTTTTACGGACTGTTCGATTGAATCATTTCAATTCAGTGCTCTTAATTTTTTATCTTGTCAGTGTCTACTTCATTCTTCCTTGCAAGGAAAAATTTTTGGGAGCAGTGCCTCTGGTTTCCATGGTGGATTTTTCGGGATTTTGAAAGCTAAGGAAGAAGAACCGCCGTGGGAATTAGTAAGAAATGAGCAGATTTGTGAATCGCAAGTTTAATGTGACCAAGTATGTGCTAAGAATGACCATTTTGCTCCATTTGTAAGTTATCAGAGGGATTTTTCGGAACTCCGCGCTCCTCTAAAAATGAGGTTTCGACAGAATGTAAAGGTTATGTAAAATTCTCTTAATAATTGCAACATGTTCAATTTTTTCTCGTAGCCTACCGTGAAATTCGTGAGCATATTCCGTTATAGAAGGGGCGGCATCGTCGCGAGCGACGGATTTTACAGGGGAAGAAGATATCCCGGGTGAAAGATATTTTTAGGTGCCAAGTGGGTTTAGGGTGGCTGGAATGTGTGTGACAGAGATAGAATAATGAAGCAAAAACAAAATGTTTGAAGCTGACGCCTTTGAGTAAATTTATTCTTACGGTTTCGTGTGAATTGTGGCGACTTTCTTCGATGATCAGGCAGACAGAATCGTATCGTAGCTGTGTACATTTATAAACTCATATTATATTGTGTTTGCTCGCAGGGAGTATTTATATCCACCGTAAATTCTTATCTGTCATGTTGTTTGCATATATTCGCGAGCTGTCGTGATGACCATTTATTTACTTCGGTGCATTTCGTTGCTTCTGTTTTTCACATCCGTGTCACTCAATGAGCCTGGGAAATCGCTCCCGCGTATTGTTACATCGCCATAAATGTTCTCTTGTGCACGAATGTGCCATATATGGTCGTCTTCTGCTACTAGAGGATGTGACTGTATTAGGAAAGTGGAGCACGCGTTGGGCGTATCGTGTTTTAGTTAGCCCCTATGGCTATGAAGCCGAGGAGCGCATTCTTTTTCATGAGCGCGCATTTCTCAACAATACGAATTTAACTACAGCGCGGCATAAAATTAAATGTACGGGGTGATTATTTTGGTAGACACTAAAAGAGTTGCGCATGGGATATGGTATCTTCTTAAATTTAACAATGAACGGCAGTAAAATTCTCCATTGGAAATACCAATTGAGCATTTGAGTAGATAATAAGGACGTATTTTTGGCTTCCCGTTATTTAGATACCTATTGGATTTAATTCCGCGTCCCGCGGCCTACTTCTGTCGGGCTTATCGTCATGAATGATGTGTTTTCAAGCCTGTTGAGCAGTAATAGTCTCTATTCAAAAGGAACGAAATTAATAGGGACGGAATTTAAAGTGGGACAGAAGTAGTAGAATCCAGGAAGGACAACGGCATTCTGAAACGATTTCTCATATTCCAAGAATGAAGTCCCACTTGATGGTATTTGAAATGTGTACCTATGCGTTACCCATGAATATCTATATTCATGGCGTTACCAATGGTTTTTACCGTTACCATTTTACGCCTCAAAACTAAAATTTGTCAATGTATTTTCAGTGCGATGAATTAATTATTATTAATTACTAAATTAATATTATTAATAAAATAATGGCTGACTTTGCATTTGATTTGGCTGGACATTTCACCATCTATCATAAGCTTGAAAGGGAAAAACGATTGATGACTTCTAACTCCATAGCCTCTATTGAATATATGTTATTAAAAATAAGGCTAAGCTGAAAAAAGAAATACTAAGCAATGCCTTTTTGGGTCTTCAATTACAATGAAGATAAGAAATTTTTTCCTTTGTCCCAATTTACTTCCTAGTAGTTATATCTCATAACCAACATTTGACAATAGCCGCATTGGTGAGGATTATTTAAAGTTTGTTTTTCATATAAGTGAGCCAGTTTAAGGGGATTCATTCTAAAAATACATGATTAAGAAGTGAATTAAAAAATTGCTGTCAATTGAGAATGTTTGTGTCTCCTTCTAGAGACAGTTTAAAATACTTGGTGAAGTGATTATTTGTCATTTTGAATAAGTCAATTTTGTGATAGGCTCATTTTGTCTCTCAAAATTACTTAGCATATGCTTGACTTGAGGCAAGTCAAGCACACACTAACTTAAGTAATTTTGTTTGAATGGAACTCTTCCTGCTATCCGTGAGGCTAATGACCTTATGGCAATATTAAATGGATAATATGCACTCTTGAACCAAGTTTGTAGGTTAGAATTTTGTACTGGTAGAATAATCAAGGTGCATTCTGAAAACGACACTCATGTTTTATAGTTACCAAAAATGTTTACTGAGGGTGACATCAATTAGCATCACTTTGATGGCGCAAGTAGAGGTAGGTGATGCTCACTGTAATCGAATGAACATTCAAATATTATGTATGCCATAATACATTATCTCTATTAAAAGCCCTCTGAGATTGAGTAATTGAGTCATGGGATCAGTTTGAAGTAGTGACTACAGTACCAGTTTCCCCTTTAAGGGAACCGGGAGTCAGACGGAGTACTAATTCCTACTTGGGTGCTATATCGTGAGAACTTAAAGTACAGTCTGTCAGATGGGACGTTTAACTAGAACTCCTTGGTACCTATTATTTAGAATGGGCTAATGCCAACTCCACTTACCTCTCTGACCTCTCTCTCTGTAGGACCATTACCCAAATATCCGCTCCTTGTCCACCTATCCTAAATAAATGACCTTGGTTGTGTTTCCAAATAACCCTCCAGTTTTCCATTACATTGAAGGAGATATGGTGCTAGAGTAGGGTTGCCGTATGTTCTGAAAAGTGAGATTATCCTGAATTTTGGTGCATAAAAAAGTATCAGACTGAATTATTAAAAAAATGGAAAATGTCCAGAATTTTAAAAGTAAGCTAGTCAGATTTTATGTTACATTATATTCTTAACATTTTTTATTACTCATCTGCTTATTTCCTTGTTTGCAATGCTGAACTCATTTTATAATTAGTGCATTGCACTGATGGAAAAATTATTGTGTGAATACCACAGATCTGGAATTAGCGATGCTTTATATTTTCTTTCTCTCTCCGATGAAAAGAATAGATTGAACATTTAATCCATTAGTCAGAAAATACTAATGCTTCTGTTTATTTGAAAATTGTGAAATGCCTGTAGTTTCATGATTATGCAGTAAAAAATAATGAATTGTTAAGAATATTATTTCAATCAAAATATTGTAGGTGTAACAAAGTTTTCTAAGACTATATTGTTGTGTACTGGAATATGCAACTTGTAACGTCATCAAACAAATTTATGACATTGTTCTTCAACTAGGACGTTAAGGTATCCTGAATTGTTACCTCACCCTAATGGCAGCCATATGCTAGAGTTGGAACAAATATCTGTTGGAAATAGGTATTAGGAGGGGTGGGAATGTGCGATGGTTTCCAAATCAGTTCTGAATGTATTAGCTTAACTGCTATTTTAGTATATTGGAATGTTATGATTGTTTAAAATGTGCAATCAAAGCCTAACTTTTAGAAGCATGTAATTTTGTTGTCATTAAATTCATACTTGAAATAATGTGGCAGTTGCATGTGAAAGTAAAATACTGATTATGTATTACTGAATGAGCAAAGTTTCTTTTTTCATTTTCCTTCTTGTTAGCCCCCATCTTGGATAGAGTTCTTATTGTAAGAGCATGATGTTTTTTGGGATGCATGCTTGTATATTTAAGAAATTTTGTGTGCTCTATCAAATACATTTTTTTATTCCAGAAAAACTATGAGTATTTAGCAATTTTGAATCAACTTATAACTTAACTGAACCTTCCCAAATTGAAGGATAAATATTTCTGCTATGTTAATTAAGACGAACACTTAAAATCTTTTTATTTAACTATTCTCTTGATTTTGGAATTTTGCGTGAGGGTAAAAAGATTTAAACTGGAGAAAGAATAAGCAAAACCTTTTGTTTAGCAGTATTCTCTACAGTCTACATAAATTATGTTGATTGAATGGCTTCAATAGGTGTGGTTTTTCTCGAGAAGAAAACATTGTATTGCTGAAATACTTTACATGTACAAAAATAGAGTGAAAGTTAACATTATTTACTTTTTTAATTTATGGAAGAAATTGATGACTTCATTTTTTTAGTTTTTCCTACCATTGATTATGGTTGCCTGGGATAACTTAAGCTTAGTAAATTTCTGATGCCAATTCTGAAAGTAATTTTATGATCTTAATCCCTTCACATTAAGCAATTTCCTGAAAAATAGTTCTATAGGATGTTTTGGGAATAAAACAGTTGGGTACTTGAATTAAAACTTCTGTTCATGTGTTTAAGTTCCTACTCATGACCTATGCTATAATTTGTCACCGAAAATATCTACGTTCTCTTAGGTAGTGCTCATCTACTTTCTTTTCAGCTTGCTCATAAAAAAGAATGGGGCTTCCATAATGCCCGTGTAAACACTGTTGCTTGGTCTCCAAACTCCCTCCTAGTTGCCAGTGGAAGCTTGGATACAACCATTATAATATGGAGTGTTCAAAATCCGGCGAAGCACGTAATAATCAAAAGTGAGTTATTGTGACATTTTCATCTATCATTTGTCAGCTCTCATTTCAAGTGGTTCCATATGCAAACATTTTCTTAATGCCCACAGTTGTCATACTTCAAAAATAACATTAAAATTTATAAATAAATAAAATAATTAGAATACTGATATCTCATTCCATTTCTCTTCTAAGTGATTTCTGAAAGGATACATAATTATTGAAAAAAGGACTGTTCACCTAATTCAAATCATGTAATTTTCTCGAATAAGTTCTTTTCTTACCTTATGGGATCTTCATATCATTTTATGGAAAGATAGAATCTTCCCATAAAATCTCTGCTAATTATGGTTTGGAAATTTATTCTGGTTACTAATTAACATTTTTTATTTTTACTACAAATTATGATTTTACATATTTCTATAATTTTAAAAGTTACTATTTATTGTAATTTTAAAAGTTTTGCATGTGTAGAAATGGTAATACATATGTATGTACCAATTATTTTGTGGTAGGGATGAATACTTCCATTTGTGGCAAATCCTTAGTTTCAACATTATTACTCTATTTTTGTTACCTTTTTGTGAATAGAAAGGATTTGTAACTTTGAACTTTAATTTTGCAGATGCCCATCCTCAAAGCCAAATCACTCGCCTTGCATGGTTAAGTAATGACATGATTGTCTCCGTTGGTCAAGACTGCAACACAAAGATATGGACAGTTAGTGATGTCTAAGTGGAGAATTATGACAACGAATTCCCCTTCATGTCTTGACTATTCTCTTCAGGTAAGCATTTTTTATTATGTCAGTGAATTTTACATGCCATTGGGCTTGATACTTGAAGAACCCTTGTCTTTCATGTCTAATTTTAGGAAGATGGTATGATTCTCATTTTCCCAAACTTGTCTTCTTATTTCACTCTACGTGGGATGAGTACTTCATTAAGATGCTCAAGATATTGGCACTTAAAGTTGAAATCTAATTACCGCCATGACAGTAACATGCCTGGCTGGCAGCACTATGGGAGCAGGTTCGAAACCTGTCTTGGATTTTCATTTTTCATTTGACTAACAATTAGTATAAAGGACTTCAGTTGAGGCAGTGTGGTTTTGAAATTGGATCACAAAAGAGGAAATAGCTCTTTTTAAGTCACATGCCAAAAAGCAAAAAAAAACTAGTCAGGCGAAGACATATCATAGTATTTCAGAGAAAAGTGTCGTCAGCATTCATTTGTTTTATTCTCAAGTTCCCACTTGTTAGGAGTTGGCAGCACTGATTTAGAGAAAAACATCCATTCTTGCCATAGCTGCCACATTCTTTGCAGGAATCATGGAAAGTTTTTATTGGAATCCTGATTGCTTTTTGGTTGTTATATAGATGCACCTTAAGTATGACACACTAATGAATGGAATGTAAAAATCTGGGCCTCTGCTGCCCTACGTAAAGAATAGACTAACCAGGTTTCTCTCTACCCTTCCTTGCGCAATCCTTCCCTTACCAACCATCCCACCTATCGTCTATGGTTTTCAATGAAATCAGCCTGTTGGTTGTCTCTCCCCAACCATACTTCTTTTGTGAGCCTCATAAGAGTGTTTATGTCGAAGGTGATGTAATTTTCAGCTTTTGTGCTAATTCTGATGCTATATCATTATTGGTTCTTTAATATCTCTTTGCAGTAGCAAGTGGTGAACAAGGACAGCATAACAGTATTTAAATGCTATGTGCAATGTGGGTGCTTTAATTGTTGCTGCCTGGAGTACGATATGGGAAGGAATTTGTGGTTTTCATTTGAAGGTTATTAGAGAGGACTATGTGCAAGTCCTGCTTTTGATTTAAGATTATGTTAATCCTAAAAACATTTCATGTGTTGTGTTCATCCAGGGTTTTGTTTTCAATTTCAAGAAATGAGATTGAAAGCTGTATGTGTACTTTGTTTTTACTAAGAGTTTTCCTATTGTATTTATAATATTGAAAAAGATATGATAATTGAATTGTTGTACAATGTTTGTTTTAAAGCTTTTCATATCAAAGCTGCAAGCCAAATGAAATGTGGGTATTTAATTAATATTTAGTTCTTTGAATCACTATAGAGCTTATTTGTAAATAATTGATGCTTGTACCTCTGGTTTTATTATTTTGCTGTTGAGAGACTATTACCTGAAAAAAAATTCAGCGTAAGATATTTAAATATGGTGTCAGGTTGGAAATCAATATTTTGAATCCCCCTTAAAAAATAAGTAACTTGCTTGATGTCATTTATTGTGACATCAGCGAGAGCATTTTTTTCTAAAGAAAGTTTTGTAATTATTTCAGTATATTTATGTAAAATAACATTTTATATCACTACTGAATGAGTGTGTACTTTTTAATGGTTTAATTAAATAAGAATTGCAAGAGGTAACAGATATTCTTTCTGACAGTATTTACTTGTATTCACCTTACAACGTTTGCATTGGCCTCTTCATACAAACAGGATGAGTCCTACTTAACCCAATGCATTTAACCTTTGGGGTAAATCTTCTTTGGGGATGGGGTAACATTTCTGAAGCATTCTCGCTGAATTTCAGATTCATTAAGAGTGCTTTTATCACTGTGGTCACTAAATTTCCCATTTCAAAATCAGGAGTGTTCCATGTTTTTCAAGGTAGTAATGCATCTTAGAAATAATTGTTGACACACCTAAATTATTTTCTTATTTAAACTGCCTCTCAGAAACATCCACCGCATGTTGTTTTACTTCAGTTTGATCGAATGTGGTTTGGAGATATTTGAACTGTAGACAAAGAATTAATTAAGAAGAATGGGTAAATTTTCTCAAATTTAATTTTTTCATGATGATTGTAACTTGGAAATAAAATCATGGTTTTCGGCCTTCAGGGATGCCCTTTTCAGAAAACTTGGGGAAGAGATTTTCTCTAAAAATGGCTGCTGCAAAAGCAGCTAATGCAAAACGAGACACTTTGATGCTAGGGTATCAACAAATTAAATCTGGTTGTAATACATGCATTCAAATCGCAAAAGATCAAATATTGGCCATTGCATGATTATATGACATGAAACAGTTAGATGCCCTCGAAATTTTACATAGAACCAAATTAATGATTCTGCAGAATTACTCTGGATGTATGTATTTAATAACAGAAATCACTGAGGAATACCAAATTCACGTCAAAATTTAGGAAATCCTGGAGTCACATGAGATAATTATTCCAAGGAGTTTTCAGCTTTTGACATTATGCTACAAGGTGTCTCTGAGTCTCTTCAGTCTATATACTGCTGATAAGATGTTTTACACAAAAAATAGGATTTAAGAAGAACTGTCTTGATATCCTGACAAGGTTAGAGTGTCAGGCTCAAATATAGGATATGCAGTCACCAGTGGTGGATTAAGGGGGGAGGTGGGGGGCAGCCACTCCCCCCCACTGATAATTCCTGGTACAATAGGAAAAATGGTGGTCATAAGGTAATGGAATAACAATACCCTCAAACGCAACGACCTTAATCCACCACTGGCGGTCACACATTATTAAGAAGTTCTAAGAAGCTTGACAAAAATTCAATTGATATATGTATATATTTATAAAAAAAATAAAATAAATACCATTTCTTCAATTTAAATTAAATACACATTACATAAGTGATATAAATAAATGATAAAGATTTTTGAGAAAGTCCTCCACAACACAGCATCAAATATTGATGAAGCAACTTCAAAACCTAGGATTACCTAATTCAACGAAAAAACATCATGCAAATTGCCAGTCATACACTATTAAAAATCTGAAGTAATGGGATTTTTTATCACATTAAAAATTAGATTTAAAAAATCCTCATGGTAAATAAGGCTAATTTTTGACCAATTCTATAATTTATTAGGCTAAAAATACCATTCACACTCTTCGGATGATTTTACGACCGAAGTAAAGGCTTTTTATTAGTCTGTAGGAACTATCTGTACTGTGGTACTATAGGAAATAAATATGCAGACTTGTATATATGGACAACTGAAAAAGGAGTTAAGGCCAGCATGAAAACTGTCAGCTATTCATACATGAATGGGAAAAACGTTTAAGGCTTGGAAAACAAGCTACATTGTAGGTACCTATTTGACAAAATATGAGCATTAGCATGAAGCAAATAAGGATATATGGAGAAAAAAATGGAACCACAAAATACCTAAAATTATCGCAGCTTCCTTGGTCTACTTAATGTTATTAGAGGATCAGGAAAATTAAGGTGGGATAAAGTTATGTTGACACCATAAAAGTTAAATAGGTAATCTTTGATTCAAAGGAACATAAGACTACAGATACAATCCTATTTTTATGAGCCATTTTCTCACTAATTACATATTTACAACAATATTCACCTCTTCAAATTCCTGAGTTGACTTTTCTTATGAAATA
This sequence comes from Pyrrhosoma nymphula, assembly GCA_963573305.1. Lineage (NCBI taxonomy): Eukaryota > Metazoa > Arthropoda > Insecta > Odonata > Coenagrionidae > Pyrrhosoma > Pyrrhosoma nymphula. The sequence continues at coordinate 110,627,853 of OY754330.1, read as the reverse complement.
AAGTGTGTCACAGTATTTGGTGCACTTCTTCAGCATTGTATACTGAGTGAATCATGTGAAGTAACTCCACAGGTAAGAAACCAAGTACATATTACAGCCAGGCATATTTTTATTAAAATAGCCAAGTGTTCTTGAGGATCTGTCAGCAAGAGATAGTTAAATAGGTATATATTTCCAATCACTTCTGAGAATTAATAAGGAGTTTGGCTTTCCTACAATAGCTTTATGAGCACTGGCAAAAACAACCAAGAGTCAACACCGAAAGAATGAAGTCACCATTTTTTTCTGAGAGAAAGACTTCATTTCACATATTGCTCTGGTTTAAAATATTGTTTTCCTGCAGACAAAATCAGCATGAAAGAGGCATATCTTGACAAGGAAAAGAGATTACTGATGTTGGCAAATGATCTGAAGAGAGGAAAATGTAAATACAGATGGAAGATAGAAATCAGCTCACCTTATCCTCGATTGCATAAGAATGATAGGCTTTATGAGTATGTAAATTAAGTTGACTAAGATTCATTCCACAGTATGCAAAATTAAATGACTCAATGGCTGAGGTATGTAATGGATAATTAATACATAATTAACATATTAACCCTTCAAGCCCTGAGGAGATTTAAATAAATCCCATCTCGTAGGTCTGAGGAGATTTAAATGGAATTGCTGGTTTTCCACTGATTTAAATGGAATCGCCGCAACGTAGCCACTACGGTGCTCAACGGCATATGAAATTTGTGCCCAACGTAGTGTTTATATCACTCGTCGTTGAAGGGTTAAAATGCCCCTTATTAACACTTTGCTTCCACTTATAATGAATCAATGATTAGATATCAGAGAACTCTTCATTATATTGATAATTATCTTCATTTTCCGGGTTATCTTCCGCATCAGTTGGCTATGTTGACAACAGTATCGTTGGCTATCCTGCCAGCATCTTCAGGTCGAAGGTGTGATTATATTATTCCAGAGGAATTTACATCTCTGGCCAGAGATTACTTGAAACAATTTTCCAGAGCTGTTAATTATAAATCAGGTCAAGTAAATCAATCTGTGAAGACACGAGAAAGACTGAATAATTTCAAGATGAAATGTTCAGGATGAGACATTTTGACTATTAAGTAAGTGATCTGTGAGAGATGACTTCATCACAGCACCTATACTCTGATCTTCACAGGGTATGCTAAAGGAAAGTTAGCATAAACAATGCCATTTTGGAAAATTAGTGCATTTAGTGAGAAGAGTTTGCAGGGCTACAATATAAGTACCCATGGCAGAAAAAGTAATGAAGTGGAAAATGTGTGCAAATACATCAAAGAAATAGAAAAAAAAGAAAACACAATAAACCTGAGAAACAGAAATTAGTTTTCAAAGAAGGGCAAGAGTGAAACACATTCTTAAGACAATAACTGATGAAGCATTATGAAAGCATGGAAAAATAGTAGGTACTCACAGTGGGACTAGCCAGGATATTAACTTTAGAAACATCACCTTACACAGAGAACACAAATTAATGAAACTCAAGGAGAAAAAATCATCTGCCTGGACTATGATGCAAAACCAGATCCCTGAATATTGTGCCGAGTGCTTTGATAGGCCAAGTAACCAAGATATCCTTTTCCAGTGTGAATGCCATGGAGACTTTGAAGCAACAAGATGTAATTATGAAGTCAATTTCTTATGTAGTGCTTAGAGCCAAGCACTCTCCACCACAGTCCAAAACATGAAAGCCAATGCTAAAAATGTGTGTGCTTATTCAAACGCGCCAACCAATTTGCACATGGATTCCATCACAGTTTCTTACTCAAAAGCACTAAGTTATTTGTTCCTCAAGACATTTAATCCACTAAATCTTACATAAATGAGGTAAACTTTGTATAGTCTACAATAAAATTATATTGGTCCTGTTAACCAAGGTTTTGACAAGCAAATCCATTTGCAAGACAGTTGTGCCCGATAGATCAGTGCATATCTACAGGCTAAAAAGTGTTAGTAACATTGCTTAAATTAAAAATCATTGTAAATCACAATGATGGGAGTGGATAAGGAAGGTACTGGGAAAGCAGGGGAGAGAGGGATGAGAAAACAGTTGTTTCTAGAAACGGAATGTGTTGACAACTATTCTCTAAAGTCCGGGTTGAGCAACTCTTCCCTGCACATGGAAAGCTTTTGGAATATGATCACTCTGGTGGTTTCCTTGGACGAGAAGCTGCACTAAATGGTATGTACACACAAATGCTTTGAAAAAGACTTAGTAAGTTGAAACCTTGGTCAACAAGTCTAATAAAACTTTGTAGTGGACCATAGAAAGTTTACCTCATTTTAAATTAGAGGTTGAGTACCACAAAATTATGCCAAAAAACATTAAGTAACTGAAACTTGAAGGAGATACTAAGAATATATAATAATGCATAAGTTTGTATGTAACACTCTCTTTTGTGAGCATATACAGGTAAGTCTCCAAATTCACCTCTAAATAACAATCCTCAACTTGCATAATTACAAGTGTGTACTTCAATGAGACGAGTAGCATATCCTAAAGCCCCAGTATAAAATAAAAATTGGCTTTGAGAATGAAATTTATTTTTGGCTTGTACTTTCATTTCCATCCAGCTCCCCATTCTTTTGCCAGAGTATTTTTTGGTACACAAAAAAACTATGATGATATAATGAAATATAAATACAATGTTAATACAAGGTGAATGAATCATCACCAAGCACTGGAAATTTTCAAAAGTCAATGCAAAAAGGACTTTTCTTCACTAGTCAGAAGAATGCATAACCACTGAATTATCTTACAATGCTGTGGATTAAGTAGAATGAATCAACATGGGCCACTCAGGGAAAATTCTTTCAAATCCCTAGCATTTATAATTAACCTATTGACCAGCATAGAGAATAAGTGAGGATTTTAACCTGTGTAGTAAAAAACACCTGCATAAAATAACATTTTGGTAAAGTGTAAAAAAAAAATTAACTCCTACCCAAAGCTGCAAAATATATTTTTGCATTGAATTTTGATAAAAATATGCACTCATAATAATTCCTCAGCATATTCACTCTTGAGGACTAAATATATCATATAAAGTAAATATATATCTATAGTATTTTCTATAATTAAATTTTATACAATTTAACTGGTCTGGATTACTCAAGGCTCCATGAATGAGTAACAGTTAAGAGATCAAATAAATAATACTGAGGTATGAATGATATACATTCTTTTGGTGGCAAACCCATAGATGAGCTAAGGTATACACTCAAAGTGAGCAGCATTTCATGTTATTTGATTATGAAATCCCAAATCCACTACAATTTCAACCAACTGTAATGCCACTATCCAGCAAGCCCCACTTCACACAACTATAGTAACAACAACATTACCATTTTTGAAAGCATGAAATCACCTTTTGTGCAAAAGATGCCACACCTACCTCCTTCATGCCTTTCACTTCTCAAAAGTGGGTAGGCATGAAACTTGTGATCACAGAGAGTCAATTTCTCAAACTCCATCCTTGGATGAGCAATACTCATTGAGTAATCCCTCCTGCTGATCATTTTCCAATTCACTCTCAGGATGGAACCAGCCTCCTTGGGAAGCAATCTCAGACCCTAGTGGATCTTTCGCTTTTGAGACAGCATACTGCCGTGAGGAAACTAAGGAGGCTTGTTGACTATTGCTCAGCTGCACCGCAGACCCCTCAACAGAGTTTAACCTACTACTCTCCACTCCAACCTCTGCATGCTTTGCATGTATCTTCATGTGTGACTTAAGGCTGCGTCTCTGTGTTATAAATCGCCCGCACACAGGACAGTTGGTGCTTTGACGGCTGCTCGGGATGTGATGGGAGGGAATGATGATCGTTCCTGTCCACGAGGAGGAAAAAAAGGAAAGGGACAGGATGAGGAAGACAAGAGAACACAGGGGCACAGACACAACAATGGGTACACATTGTTACATTCCAGGGGTGCTCAACCTATGGCTACTAAAATGAAAATTTCTTATGAAAGAAAACCTGACTCAACACTTCACAATAAAGCAAAGGTTATAATTTAGGGGATGATCATTTGAGGAAGATAGTCTCAACACTAGATGAAAAACGATATACCTCTGGGAGGTGAGGGGATGATAACTTGTATCGAATCTGTACAGGTGAAAATTTCATAGAATAGTTGTTCTTACAATTTTTTTTACTGTAATACAAGCTTTTCCTCCCAATAGTGACCACATACTGCAAGTTTGATGCAATATGTACGCATGTTTCTGAACTTTTCGACTTTATAGAGTATTTATGGCTCACCTTGGGTGAATAAATGGGGAAAGTCTATGGGGTTGAGATTGAATAGTGTTGTGACAAAGGGAAAGATATGTCATTCAGACAGCTAGCTCAAAGGATGCTAAATTTCCTTTGAAACATTTTGGGGAAGTGATAACATAGGCGATAGTAGAATAAACATGGAGTCCTCTGGCAGGTGACTCCTCATGCCAGTTTTCACAAGGAACATAATATCACTTTCTACTGTTCCAGATGTACTACTCAAATTTTATCAGCACTAGAGGTCTCCCTATGGAGGTACCACTCCTCTGGCAGCAACGCATTACTAGCATTCTTTGCTCCGTTTTCTATGTGCTTAGCACCACCTAACCAACTATCATCTGGCACATTACACTGGTCACTTTCAGCATCCTCCCCTCCAACTCGAGGCAAATCGCTAAGCAACATGGAACTGCTTAAAACTCCATCCTTTTGCACAATTGAGCCACTGGACAACCCTGGATCTGGATAATCTCTCTTGTCACTCTCAGGAACAAACCAGGCCCTTCTAGGACTGTTTTGTGGCTGCCCTAAGAAGTCATTGTTTCTGGATGGTGGGTACAGTTGCTGTGCCGAGAGGGGTCGAGTTGTGGGGTTATCACCCAACCATGGCATTGTTCCCTCCGATGGTATTGACTTATTCCTGTCCGTTGCTGCATCCGTTTGATTCACATGAGTCCTCATGTGCTGCTTGAGGTTGCGCCTCTGAGAGATTAATCGTCCACAGACGGGGCAGTTGACACTTCGACGGCTGCTTGGGATCTGGTTTGAGGGTATGATGATCATGCCTGTCCACAGGGAGAAAGGGAAGGAGGCAGGGGGAAGTGGAGGGGGAGGGGGACAGAGAACAAAGGGTGTGAGAGATGTGACACACATGGTTTTCTGCACTTAAAATTAATGGGTGCTCAACCACAGTGCTGGCCAAATTAGGAAGAATGCTACCTCAAACAGAGAAGCTAAGTTTATCCTGGGGAATCTAAAAGCAGCCTTAGAAGAAATGTAAAACACAAAGAGGCATCTGATGAAGGACTTAATGGTTAAGGCATTTGTTTAAAGTCGTGCAATTAAACACTACATTTGTTTCTTTGGTAATGTGTTTCACAGAGACAACTTGGATAATACCACAGCCTGTGAGCGAATGGAAGAACCTACTATACAGAACGCAATGTGCATGATTAATTTAAGGTTGAGCACCACTGGTTAGATCAGGAGGGATTTCAAACACACGGGACATGGTAATAAACATTGAACAAACACCAGTTTTTAACCCTTTCACACCACATGTCTGCCCAAAACAATGGGGATTTTCCTATGCAACAGAATGAACATCAGGCATTTGTGACAGTGGGGTATGTGTAAAAGACCACGAAAGAAAGCTCACAGATTTGCGATACTATACTCTGGCACCCAATTCACCAGGATGCCAGATCTTTTTCTCAGTAGTTGGTTAGCAACAACCTCGACCCTTCTTCGTACTGGGACACTCTCACAAATTGCATCCAGTCAGCTAATGGCAGTGATTTTCCTAAGAAAATTATCAGTTGCATCTACCAAAAACATTAACACAGAAATCAATTCCTTACACCTCACAACCCATTTTATGTTTTAACAATAAATGCAGGCATTGATGGAGATCTTGGAAACATCAACGCTGAACATTTATAAACCACAGCTGTTAATACCGATATTAGAATTTCACCTAAAAATGGTAAAGTCATTAGCACAAAGGAATTTATTCATCCCTGGGAATTCATTGTCTTGGCAAACGCAACAAATATTTTTCAACCAGTAGTCATTAGTTGACCATGGGCATAAGTTGTGAGGGGACCTTCTGCTCAGAGGAAGGGTGGAGCTTACCGTTGACCAGTTGCCGAGGACAATGTTCGCTGTCACGACTGATGCACTGATGGGTAAAGTTTTGTACCTGTGAGATTTTCCTTCTTAGAAAGTGCTCAGTACAGAGGAGTATGAGTCTCGAGGAGATCTCAGGCCAAGGGAGACGTTTCAGCACATTCCACCACTGCGAAAGGGTTAAGCATGCACTGGATTATCGCAAGATTTTGCTTTTCCTTGATTACCAATCGGCAACGATATTGATGATTATCACTATGTTGCTTCTAAATGGCTACACTTATGAAACTCTTTCAGCATGTACTCTACTCATAACACATCACACTTTTGAGACATTTAACATTTCCTACATACACAAAAGGTTCTGCATTCTTGGAATTAAGCATCCAAACAATGATACATAGAAATTATAAGACTAGAATGAAAAAATATAAGAATTATGATAATGTGACTAGTTTTATTTGTGATCCCCAGAACTGAATTTCTAGGCCAAAATAAATCTAAAATCTGTAAAAATATAACACAGATATGATTTAACAAAAATGCTGGGCTCATAATTTCTGGCTTGAAACAAAGAATGATGGTATAAGTAATTTCCAGCTTTATTAAAAGCTGGAATCCTCAGAAAATTATTTCATGAAATGTAAGCTATAAACACAGTATGCTGAATATGTTGACACGGTGTAATGTTCAAATTATCTCATCTCAATCAATATAATTAATTAAGGCTTGGAGCAAACTGGTTACGAGAGCTTGGATCAACATTTTTACTGACCTTACATAAAAACTGAAATAATGGTTAAGAACAAGTATTTCTCAATATATTTAATTCATACTTTCCAATTATCCTTTGGTATCAAACATATGGTATAACTCATATTCAGCTACACAACACTGAACAGGGAGTAAGTCACAAATGCAGTAATATTCAATTACATTGAGTACTTCATTTTTTTCACTGCTATTTATCTCATTATTCACAATGAGTGGCATCATAAAATGATTTAAATTTGTTGAAAATATGAGACAAATCTTTCAAATGTATGATCAACAACACGGATCACAATTATCAACAAGCATAACTTTGCCAAGTATTTTAACTTTGCACTTCATGGTAACTAATTGGAAATTATAATGAGATGCAGTGAAAGAATAGTGGTAGGTGAAATATATTCAATGAAGAGTAATTCCAACAAATAAACACTACCAAAGAATATTGCAAAGCAAATTCAAACGTTTAACAAACCATATAAACAATCCTTCATAAATTAACAAACCAATGGGAATAACAATTAGTAAATGGTTGCATTCAGAAAGATGAAGATGAAAATCACAAAAATATTGTTTATCTTTATGTATGTAACATTGAAAAATATCCAAGTATTACCCAAATGATAATGTTGAGTACATCAATCCATTAAAAAAAGTTCAAATTTCAAGTTATGATTTTTTTATGATAGACAGCATTCACCTCAGATGACACACCATTAAAATCTACTTGAGCCACAAAATATTCTAACTCACAAAAGGAATGCTGTTTGTCTTTATTTCTTACATTATTAAACTTCAAACATATCACAGTCATGTGTTTCAAAAATAAAAACCAAATTAAAATACATCCATCTTGTCTTTTATGATTACAACTAGATCACAAAAAACTGTCTTCGTTAGGCTTAAAATGACATTTTCATCGGTCGCTTTAAGTCTTGGTTCATGGTGAACAATAAGAAAAATGTTCTATATTCATTCAATTTTTACTCCACTTCTCATAATTGTTCAGCAGATTAATTAATTCAAAAGCAAAGAAACAAACTGGCAACAAACTTTTGAGCTATGGAATGACAAGGAAAATGCAAATGTGAACAAAAATTAAAAATAATGATCAAGAAATGAGTCGTAAAAACCAATAGCAGAAAAACAGATAAGTAAATTTCACAGCTGAACATAACAATGGCAGCATTGTAGCTTAAAATGCAGTTATATTGTACCACATTGCAGAGCTTTACAATAAAATTTTTGATGCACCATCACGCATCAGAGTAAAATGATCGAGGATTTGTTGCATATAATTTAAACATACATTATGATGATGAATATGTAGTTCTAAATTTAAAAACAAAATGAACATTACCATATTTCTAACAAGAAATGTTTTGTTATCAGTGTAACAAATTATCAACCAAAATGGTTGGGAGAATGAACTATCTATTATGATATTCGGCAGCACATCAAATATTAAAGCACAGGATGGTGAATTCATGATATATCACAGTCACTTAGTTGTTAATAATTGTAAGAATAGAGGCAATCTATTGTTGAGGCTATCATTACAAAGGCAATGACAATAAACCTATTATTAAATAAATGGATATTTCAAATGCTTGAAAGAAATGTCAAAGAATTATAAGAATTTTTCATACAACAGTATGATCTAAATTTTAACTAGTTGAATAACATCTGAAAACTCCAAGGCTTGTAGGCTTACAAGATGACATTGAAAAGATTTTCATAGAGGCCAAATCAGCCAAATCCTTTAAAACAATTTTCTTTTGATGCAGGAGACTACCGTCTTAAAACAGCTATTTCTTGAATATTAAATCAATAAAACTATTTAAAGTATATCACTTTAAAGTCAAACAATTCACAGCAATTGATACTGTTAGATCAAACATGGAAAAATTCAAATGGATATGGATTCAAACAGCATTAGATGCTACATTCAATCTTAATAGACTTTCATTCAGGCACTCGCTTGATATTCTGGTCAACTTAAAATCCAGATGTAATAAGAGGATTTTCTAAATACCTACAATAAACATTAACAGTAAAAATTACCCTGCACATGTGTTGGTGGACTCTCGCAACAATAACTGCTAGGCAATTGACCAGTATAGTACTCTGATGCGTGCAAAAATGGATAGAAATGTTCTCTCTGATACGCATATCACTTGTCTGCCAAGGGCTACAATAAAAAGCCACAAATTCATTTTTCAAAGATGCATAAATCACCAGTTATAAATATATAAATGACATGACATTATTTCAGTGTAAATAGCATAGCTCTTCAATGCACCTTGAGCATTACAATAATTAACTTTCATGAAATTGATCAACTTATATTAAGTTAAAATCTTCATCTTTCAAAATATGCCCTGACATATAAGGAAAATATATTTTTCATTGCTTTAAAAAAGGATAACAGGTGATACCCACAAAATATAAATAATCCCCACATAACAAGATTCTAATTAGATAAAATAACATGCACAATAACTCGAGTATTTCAAGATGTAACACAAAAAAACTTGAGAGCACGGCTTAGAAGAATTGAAAACAAAAAACAACAACAATTACCATTTACATAATCAATGAAAAACAATCGATAAGGGAACACAGTACCTGAGGTAGAAAGAACTTTGACTATAGGCACTGTTTATTACCTACAACTCACTCTGGCTAGCTTGACTGAAACCTCTAAAACAATTGAGACTTGGTAGGGAATGAATAAACTGATCACACACTGGGTTTCATGGAAGTGACAAAGTCAGGTTGTTTTAAAAACACAAAAAGTATACAAAATATGAAATGGCTACAAGACACATCATTAAGTTATTTTAACACGCTTTCAGAACTCTCTTTCAACTATTCTTAGTGAATGAAAGGAATTTTTGGTATGCTACGCTACTTCTGAAGGCACACTGGGTATTATGAAAGACCAGACTTTTAAATGCTGAAATGTTAAGGTGAGCATAAAGACATACATATTTTTTTAACTTTTACAACCTTTGTTGTCACGGAAAAGGTAATCTCAGTGTTTCACACTCTAAAACAATCACATCATAAAAATCCTTATGTATTCATCACATCAGGAAAAACATTCATAAAACAATATTCAGGAAAAAGAGTATAGAATTAAAATATTGGAAAAGGTCCTGTCTTATATATAAAATGAGCAAAACAAGGTAAAATTATCAAACCTTGCATTAATGACTTCAAAAATTGAAAATGGTAAAAAAAGTGTCATTCACTTTCAAAAGTTTCATCAATTTTCTCTTTGTTCCACACTAACGTTTAACAGCTCCAAAAAATAATGTAGCTATAGCATAATATATGGGTTGATATGTTAATTAATAAACAACAACTCAACACAAAAGTGTGTCCATACCCTAAATGAGTGACATTTTGCAACTACACAAAAATCTGGCTAAGAAAATAATGCCATCACTAATCACACTTAGTTACCAATAAAAGAAGATTCCAGCATCCTAAGAGTTGAGGAATCTAATAGAAAATGGAAAGAACACATCTGCAATTGGGTTCAGTACTGACTTCTGAAAGTTGAAGTTGGCTAATCAATGCCAATTAAACAGGATACTGGGAAAGAATGTGGGTATTTTCAAAAAGGAATGGGTGACTCCATCACTTTGGAGATATTTGTAGAGAAGGTCATTGGGATGACTAACTACCAACGTGAAAACAAAAAGACTTCGGTAAACTCGGTACGAGGTACATAATCAGGTGCTTAAGTGAAACTAACTTGTGAGAAAATTCTAAGTAAGCTCAAAATTCAGTATTGTGGTTTAAGCCAAAGGCTATGACACCAAACTCACAGCACCATCAGAAATGTATATCAGTAGAAGTCAAATTATTGACAAAATATAAAAACAAAACAGGACATTAAATAAAAAAGTTAAGTATGGACAAAAAATGTCCACATTTATCATTTAAGATCACCTTTGGTCTTTTTTGTTAAGATTTTCTTGATAAAAAATAACATCTTTCAGATAGTAAAGCATATTTTTACTGAAATGATGTATTCCGTCATTCCAATTCGAACAATGAATGAATCCACATTAATTCTGTTCAAAGAACCAACTCCAAAAGCCCAGCACAGAAAAAGATGTCAGCATTTCCAAGAAAAGTAAGTATGCCAATTAAACAAAATTAATAGGCAAGTTGGTTGAAAGGAAAACACATTTAAAAAACAAGTAATATCCAGAGAGTAGCTCCAAACTTACCATCAATAACTTAAGCAAGCTTTTCACAAAGAATTCTCAGTTTATAGATAAATTGTTTCCTCACAAAAACCAGTATAAGAGAGATGTTCTATTTCTTCCAAAGTAAAAGAAGGTAATTTTACTGAATGGGATTGCAGCCTTGAACAAGGAGAAGTTGATGGTGAAAGCCAATTTCCTAAAGGAAGAAAGATACCCGAGAACAACCCAAATGCTTTTTCTGGAATAGTAATAACTTTATAAGGCACCTTTTAAAATTAAAAGATAATTTCAACATTTATATTGATAAAAAATAAGCATGTGATGGTGGAGCATTGAAACATCGATCCCATGAAATTTAGGAAACACTTCATGATCACGAATAAATCATTAAATATTTCCCAGAAAAATGGCGACACCTTTCCAAAAACATGAGTTATGAATTGACTCCACCAACTGGCAAACAGTTTTGAAAAATACAAGAGTAAGGTGGTTCCAACATTGAATGACTTAAACGTCTCTTTATTCATATTCTGACCACTTCTAAAAACCCAGGTCTCGCTTCATTCTCTTAGCTAAGGCTTGCCATCAGTACAAGTAGCATTTTTTAAATAACACAAACGAAAAGGTAGAATTCACTACTTGTTATGATTCAAACAGTCACATCATAACCTTCCTTAAAGACTTTTATGCAGCAAAAAAAACATTTCTTGGCACTGGGAATACAACAATTTCATTCAGCAAAACAATTAACTGATAAATGATCGGTCAAGACAAAAAAAATGTTGTAAGTGGGAGTATTTATATTGCTATGAAAATCACAACTGTCAGAATCATTGAGAGCTTTCTATTTGTTCTAGCGCACTGCTCACTTCACAACACAACAGCTCACTTGCCTTCCATTAATTTACGACCCTGGGCACCAAGCAGCACACTTCAAAACAGATTGGAAGTAGAGTTGATGTTACGTTACAGAGATACGTTGGGGCGTCAAGGGACGAAATTCGACTTTGAGTTACATATTAAGCATATTTCAAATTATCCGTACCATAAAGTATGCAATTTCCTATTCCGTTTGCCGGGGACTGCTCACAACTTCGAATTAATCGATATTTCAAATTAAGAGGGTTAGAACTAAGAAACTGTAGACACCAAAAATCCATTGAAAGCTACTTAGTATAAAGACAATCAGTAGTTACTGTCTCGTATGAACCTGGGTATTTCCGGCAAAATTGTCCAACTTCTGAAGATTGCATCATCATCATCATTAATTACGAAGAAAATCCCACCAATTAATAAATTACATTATTTGCATTTTTCAATTTTTCCCCAGAGAAATATATTCTTTCCTTCATTTAATAGACAAAAACGCAAAAGATTTATAATTTGTACGACATGGTTTAAATATTTTCTGGCCAAGCTCATAGGTAAAGAAAACTGCACTGTAAGTTTTAAGCTATCATGAATTATCTTTTCAAATTACAAATTTTTTTAGTTTTAAACTTTGTATAGTTGCACATGGAAAATTTTATGAGACAGAACAATGCAGTGCATTTTCATCATTACTGTAATCAAATGACTAATTTATATTCAAGAAAACAAATTTTAACCAATGTGAGGCTAACACTGAAAGTAAGATCCTCGATGAAACACCAAAACTGGCTATCGCCCATCATAACACAGCATGCAGAATATTTTGCATACTTCAAGAAGGGTAGATGAACTCCAGGAATGTACATAACTTTTAGTTGTGTTGTAAAGAAAATTGTATATTTGAAAGAATTCAAAAATCAATGTCTTTTCCATAATATATCCCTCACTAGTGGGATTAGCTACTCAAATAAATATTAATGACTAGTACCTAACAAGATAATGAAATGGCTTTTCAATGTGAATAATTTCTCTTAAGACAGACTCACAAATTATTTATGTTAAATGACATTTAGATAAGTTATCATAAGCAGTATGAATTAACATAAATTACAATTGCCTGGGTGATAAACTTAAAGGAAAGTTAAAATGGTCAAACCCAGCAAGACATTAATTTTAGCTCAATAAAGTGGATTGCAGTTATTTCAAGAGAGAACACACAATCTAGCTTCACTAGAGAAAGTTTCAAAAGTGCCAAGAAAAGACAATACTTGCTTTGAACTGTCAATAAGGGACCTAATATGACTCTATGCTCCAACATAAATTTGTTGATAACAAGCATGTGATCCTACAAAGGTACTCCTTGACAACATGTACACAATCAAACTTCTTTGACAACAAGTACATACTCATCTGACGTGATTATAATCACTACTGCCTTTTGCATCATTCATAAACTCTTTGAACCATCAACAAATATATATGACAGTCATTAAAAAAGCTTGGAAACTGTTTTTGGAGTTGGCTCTCAACAGAGGAAAAAATGTACACTTAATAATTAGCAATATACCAACGACGAATATTCCCAAGAGTGGACATTATTCCAGATGGAAGCTGCTATGTGGATGATGGTGGTAGAGAAGTCGACTGAGAGCTGGCAGCTGAAGTAGCAGAAGTTGTGCTCGACGACATCCTCCATGTAAGAAAGCGATCTCGATCATCTGTATGCTTATAGGCCATGTGCTTCCTAAGAGCATCCCTTGAGCGAGATACATGCTCACAAACTGGACATGAGTGACACACGTTTTGGTGAGTTTCCAAATGAACCTTCAGGTTATACTGGTTGCTGAGCTGCTTCCCGCAAACAAAACATGTAGCAAAACACTTACTATTACTACTTGGGTTACCACTGCTACTACTCCCACCACTCTTATGAACCTGACCTTGGCCAAGACTTTGATGCTCCATTTCTGTGCTGTTTCCTCCACCTGATCCATTACCACCCCCACCGGAATCTTCCGAAGATGATTGACCTGTGCAACAGGCACAAAGAAAGCAAATATCAACAACACATAGATGTAATGACAGAATACAACAAAAAGAAAGACTATCACATGTATTTGATAATCAATTTAGAGAGTAAAACTACCCGAGAAGGTCTTTACTTGATGATGCTAGTTACTTCTCTGGTATAACCGCAAACTTTTAAGAGTAAATGCAGTGATTTATGACTATTTTAACTAGTAAAATTGATGGAGGCAGGCAGATCATAGTGGAACTTAGCTAAATTTAGCACAGTGAAAAGAAATCACTTGGTACCATTTCCACTTAGGTTCTTTATTACCGTTTGTTTTCAGCACCTATGTGTCATTATCAAGGCAACACTGACCAAATGTTACCTTGATAATAACGTATAGACGTTGAAATCGATAGGGAATAAAGAACCTAAATTAAATAGACTCAAGTATTTTCTTTTCACCATGCTAATAACTAAAACACTGAACATGAAGAAGCTAAGGACAAGGTACACAGAAATTTAACTATTACTAAGCAGGTTGGTATGGTGTACCTATTCCATGATGATGAATCAATAGTGTCCAGTTTTCCACTTCAATCTCACCACTAACTTCAACTTTGAGTTAATCACACCAATAATATGTGCAACCATTGAAACTAGTCATTACATTAAAGCAAAAACTAAGTGGGAAACCGCTTTCCACTCTGCACTCCACAACATCATAATTAAAAAATGTACCTGTTATAGATTTTTTACAATGGCTTCCACTTAAATCATCAGATGGCAAGAACTAACATTTTATATTTTATGGAATGCATGATTTCAAATATGGGACAAAATTAACTTATCAGCCCCCTCAGATTGCATTAAAACACTGAAGGTGCCGATATACCAGTTCATACAAAATTTTCTTCTTTAAACTATGTTTTATTAAAAAATTAATATTGCTATAACTCGTGTTATTATTTATTAGAATATATTATGAACTTAAAAATTTCAACGTAGGTACTGGATCACACAGTTGACTAAAAAATATTTAAATAAATAGAAGAAAGTTTCCAAAATTATCTGCAAGCTTTCTGAGAAAAATGCCATGGGAGTGAAAATGTTACTGAAAAGTGCCTATGGGTCCACATGTTAACCTCTGCTCTGAGTGCAGACTGATTACCACACAAAGGTGTACTGAGAGCACCCAAATAGGGATCAGGATTCCACTGAAAAATTGCCAGGATTTGAGCTGGGCTCTTCCAGAGGTGAAGACAGAAGTACGCTAGCCAAAATATTAACCCAATCCCTTTCAAGGAATAAATAGTCTTGGAACAATGCTAACACTGAAAACAATAATGGAAGGAGATGCAGGGAAGAATTACAGAGGAAGACCAATAATAGAAGACATCAGACAAATTATGAAAGATGCCAAAGTGGAAAATTTTGTAGGAATGAAGCAGTTGGCATAAAGGAGAGAGGAGTGGAGAGTAGCAGCAAACCAATCTTAATATTGATGATAGCTAGTGATGACGACCTTGTTATCTTATACAAGTACATAATAATGGTATCCATGCACGTATATTTGAGATTGGTCTGATCTTTGGGAAAATTTGTCATGAGACAAAGTTTAACACCAGAAAAGAACTCCAGGCAAAATCATGAAAAGCATTCCTGTAATTAATGGGGATTTCAAGGTAGAGTTTTTTGTTTGATGAGTTGAAAACATGATCAAATACATTTAATACAGAGGATCTTGGGCTAATGGTGCAAGAAAGTTTATATTTTATCTTTATAGCATTCAATTCCGACTTACTGGGATATAAATTTAGATAGGATACACACTATTTTGGTGTTTTTATTGCCCTTTTTAAGATACACAATTCCATGGCTACTGCCATAGTTGTAATGTTTATTTACGAAAAAGGATGACACATGCCATAGCCAGAGACATGGGCAATTGGTGGACTTGTGGCAATGTGGTTTTCAATGGCATTCCAAAAATCAATTTGCTGAGCACGAGTGATTTCTTCATGAATTTGCCTGAACATAAATTACAATTCGATCGAAGTCTGGCCTCCTGATATTAATTACTTATTAGGCTTTGGGAAAGGAATGGTGTAGGAAGAGTGAAGAAAATTACCTTGTAGGGCTGCATCGGTCGACACAGGCACCTGATTTCCCTCTGGATACCCAGCCTCCCCTTCCATTCCAATCGCATCCTCCACTGGGTGGGGCAAAGAAAAACTGTCCCCACCCTGAGGTGCATGGCACTGCTTCTCAGGGAGCATTGGCTGCACTGCATGGAGAGTGGGAGCTGGATGATGATGTAGGTAGGGTTTGGGGCGAGTGTGAAGCGCAGGCGATTCTGCCTCAGCCTCGACACCCTGCTCAACTTTTACCTGAACAAAAGGTGGCTGCTCTAGCTCTTCCACCTCTTCCCTCTCTAAACCTCTCTTCTTGCCCATCAGAGGTTTCACAGGTTTCTCCATTCTATTTAACTTTCCCATTTGAACCTGGGTTGGGGTTTCATTTACTGTCATGGAAGGGGGAAGTCCACTAATTTTCCTCTTCTGTAAAACATGACTACTGCTCGTGGGATCTTGATGAACACTTTCTTCGGTGACTTTCCTCTTCAATGGTGTCTGTAATACAAGTGTGAACATCATAAATAGGGGAACGAAAAATTATTTCCGGCCAGCCTCAAAGAAAAATAATATTACACATATAACCATTTCATAATAGGATAGATGAGAGTTTATGGGCACATGAATACTTGAGGAAAGATGACTGGTGGTAGGGATTAAAAATTCATGATATTTTAAAACCTTTGAAAATCTTCACCAGGAAAATGTACGTAATACATTTCCCTAGTGAATATAGTATATTCCCTGGAGTTCTTAAGAATTCTCAAATTGATATATTTTTTTAAATTTTCAGAGGTCAACAGTAATCATAACCACTAGTCAATTTCATTGAACAGCAAATAAAAGGGTGGTACAAATGTGGCCAGGGTGCATGTGTCTTGCAAAAGGGCAGAGACCCTCCTATTAAGGGTTGATGAATATTTAAGTAAGAAGACTGAGAAATTCCTAAACAAGAGGTTGTACAGTCATCTAGTGTATCTTCGGCATAGGATGCTATACAGAGTCACTTTCCACTTTGATAAACAGTATCACTTTTGTTCTTTGGTTGCTGTAATATATTTGACTTTTTTCTACAAACGTAATCAATATGATTATATAGCAATTTTCCTGATCAATTTTTCACAGGACAAGGGAGAAGAAATTGTGGACATTCCCAAGAAAGGGCAGGAAGGAATTCCCACCTGGAAATGCCGGTTGATAGTGGAATACAGTGAAACCTCTCACTTACGGACAGTAACGGTCCTAGAAAATGTATCCGTAAGTTGGAGGTGACCCAAAGAAAACCTCATTTTTACACTTTATTTTGCCACACAAATATTATACTGTAGGGATTTAAGGCAGCTGAAAGAAATCCTTTTATTTCAAATATCACTTCTGAATAATTCAAAGTAAATTGGAAATAATAAAATAACATAATGCATTTACTCACATGTATTTAAAATTCTTGAAGCATTTATACATTTTAATATGTATACATACAAATACATAGCTCACTTAGGCATAAAGAAATCATTGATTTTGGTTTGCTTATTTCTTTTTGTAACATATTATTTTTCAAAATTTAACTGTACATCAATAAGGCTACTTATTGCCTCGCTGTTGCCTTTCGAAAGGCAAAATTGTTTTTAACAGTTCAATTTGATGCAACGCACCAGCATACGATACCACAAGCATCTCTTCCACTATAGGCTCACGCTCATTGTCATCACTTTCACTGATTTCGTCGTCTCCTTCATCAAGAGTACTTTTAATAATTTCTTCCATGTCAACCTCATGGTCCACGGTCAACAAATTAGAATCAATGCTCACATATTCAGCACTTTCGCCAGCATCATTTAACAAATTGGCTAATTGCAAGCCATCTGTAAAATTTTCCACCTCTGGTTATAATTCAATTTTACAGAACCCCGATTTAACAAAACAATTACACACGGTTGAACTTTTTATATTTTTGATCGCTCGATCAATCCAAAATATTGCGTCAAGAACAGTAATTGACTTCCCCACACCAGTGTGGGAATGCCCCTGGTCAACTTTAGATATCATGCTTTTTAAAATGAACTGTCTGTAGAGGACTTTGAAATTTTTAATGATGCCTTGGTCCATTGGTTTTAATACACTTGTAGTGTTTGGAGGGAAAAAAATTAATTTGATATTTTTTAATCGGGAAGGCTAGGAGCATTGTCAAGAAATAGCAAAATCTTTCTTTTTTACTTTCCCATTTTTTATTGAGTTTTTGCAACCACTCTGTCATTATCTCTGTAGTCATCCAAGTCTTCTTATTTGATTTCCACGTAATGGGCAGTTTATCTTTACTCACTCCTTTGATTTTCAGCTTTTCCTATCACCAGCAGTCTCAGAAAATCACCATCCATGTTTGTGCCAAGTAAGACTGTCAGCCTCTCCTTAGACGCCTTCCCTCCAGAGCATTTTTCTGATTTTAGGGGCATGGTTTTGTTAGGTAAGGCTCTAAAAAACAATCCTGTTTCATCTGCATTGTAGATGTCCCCAGGTTCGAAGTTTTCTAGCAGGACAGGTAACCTTTAAATCCACTCCGTAGCACCTTTTTTGCTCACCTCTGCAGCCTCCCCACACACAGCTCTAAACATGATATTGTCTTAAACAGAATTTTTCCAGCCACCCATGAGGCCTTAAAGTTCTCTATACCCAGTGCCGCTGCAACTTCAAGTGCTTTTTCTTGTAAAAGAGGTTCGAAAGGTACTGAAAGTGCATGATCTGTCGAAAGCCCTAGAGTTCTACATCCGCGAGATGACAACTCGCGAGAGGTTCAGACTAGTCTAAGTTCTTTCAATTTCGCCCATCAAGGGGTAGGGTTTTCAAGCCTCACGTGGTTTACCTCTTCTCTGACAGTGTTCTTGCCTTTTCTGACCTGGACAACATGCAAACGTAAACAAGTCAGCCCATTTGACTTCAGATTTGAAGAGGAACCGTCCTCCCCTACTTTCCCCCTCCCTTTCCACCGTGGAAAAACTTTTTTATTTTCCCTCTGCGATTTGTGTTATCTGTAACCCTTCCCTCCCCTCTCTGCGTCTGGCAGAGGTGCTCTTTCAGTTGGGATTAGCATTTCCAAGAATGCATTCCAGGACACCCTTACGCTCATTCCCCCATATGTGCATTGTTGTATCTTCACTGGTTTGACCATTTTCGCTGTCCTCTTTCCCCCAGCTATTCATAAACGCTATTTTTAGAGGAAAAAACTTTCCATTTTTGAGAGATGGGTCAGAAATCCCATGGTGATGGTGTCCGTATAAGAGAAAAATTGTGCCCAACAAGGTGTCCATGTCCGTAAGTGGGAGTATCCGTATACCAGAGGTTCGATCCTTATACGAATGTATACCATTCTGCCGGGGAATTGAATACTGTCCTTAAGTCAGAGGTGTCCGTGAACAGAGGTTTCACTGTATTTGGAAAAAAGAACACTAATCCATGGAAGCTAAAATGGCAGATAACGAAAGTGATTCCTAGGTATGTCGGAATAAACCTAGATGCTATCCAACAACAATGGGTACGTGAAATTCAAAATCTAATCCTAATAAACTATGAGCAAAAGGCTACTTACACCATTGGCATGAGGAACTTCTGCTAGGCCTCTAATGTGTAGGACATCGGCTGTGGAAAGCAATCCAGCCAACTGATCTTGATAAATATTCACTTCTCCACTATACATAAAAGTCACTAATGAGCAGAGATCACTGAAAGTAGTTTGTGGCAAGACAATCACAGGATGCTGGAACGACTGCATTTCCTGGAAGGTATAAAAGTAAATTGATAATACATAACATACTTCAAAATTAGAGGATCACACGACGACATAGCTGAGGCTGAGGGGAAACGAAGGGATGAATGGGGAGTAGAGAAGAAAACAAAAGGGAAGGAAACACATAATCCCCATTGCCGAGCATTAAAAAACTCCATTTCTGGAGGAGAATATTTTAGTTGAGCTGTTACTTCATAAAGTTACTCTTTGTGCCTAGGTAAACATTTATCACGTGACAAGAATGTAAAAAAGATGAGTACGCTTAATTCATTTCAGTTTTGATAAATTTAAAATGCGATTCAGAGAGTTTTGATTTCACGAGCTTGAAACAAAAATGGCTCAAAATTGGCAATGACACTGCGGCATATGGTATCATAGTTATTGTTCGCGAAGAAAAATCTGACTTACCCGGAAGAGATCTTTAAAATACTGACTGCAAGCAGACAGTACTACCCGATGAGCACGTATATTGCGACCACCCGCAGATAAAGTTACGTCCGTCAAGTCATCAGCATCTAGTAATTGAGGCAACGAGGCAAGTAAGCTGCTTTGAAAGTTGTTCCATCGTAGGCAGAATTGCTGATCTGACCCCATTTTCAAAACTATAATAAATAACAAGTTAGTTTTTAGTAGATAAGGCAAAATAAATTTGGAAATTAGTAACAGCAATACATTGTAAACAAATTAAAATGTATAATTGGAAGCAGTCCTTAAGGCTGTATCTGCGTAAGCAATTTCCATTGGAATTAAGTAATAAAATACAAAATTAAACAACCTTCGAAATCGAAAATTTCTGTTTACAATCAACCAAACCAATAATTGGTCAGATACTTAGCACACGCGGACTGATCATACTGATGACTCGAAGTATTTGGTCAAGTATTCCTCAGTTCTATTCTTACCTCAACCTCTGGAGATGGTGTCCACTCTTGGAGGCCTCGGAAAAAAAAGTCGAAGATGCTGCTGGCAGAAGTATTCAAAATTATACTTTATATAGCTCAACTCGGCTTGTAAGGTACCAGACTCTTTTTAATTTGGGTTCATGTAACAATTTTCCACATACAAAGCCATACTTACTCGCAATGGGTAAACACGCGACCTACGTTGCCTTACAAACCTGATAACAACCGAGTTGAGAAACCCGCATTTACATCAGTACGTCACGGATACGGCGGTTGGACTTGAACGTCTCGAAGGTTAGACGGCAGCAAATTAAGTCGACCATATTCTGTAGGTTAATTTATACAAGGTTCTAGAGATTGCGTGGCCTGAGCTAGAGTTTTTATTCTATTGTCATTTCAACTGCTACGCCACTTCCGGGCAGACAAATTCGAAGAGTTAATTTTAAGTTTATTTTCAATGGACCCCAAAACTGGATTGAATAATTCTAACACTACCGACGAAATCCAATTCGAGGGGCAAGTAAAAGTCTTGGATGATGCTATGAATGAACTCAAGAAATATCTGGACCAAATGCTAGAAATGAGACGTATGAAATGACTGATCGTAGAGGTTAAAATTCATGTTTGAATAATGAATTGTAACACCTTTCAATTGGCTCTTACTTCTATTTCAGTTCAGTGCGCCGAGTTGGATTTAGATCTGGCTACATTGTATAAGCCCGACCTTAAATTTAAACTAATGCAATCACAAAAAACTTGCAATGATTGCAAAGGTTTAATAATATCTAAAACTATCACATAAATATTATTCTGCATATGACTGACCTGAAGTTTAAAATAATGTAATGCCAAAAAAACTTGCAATGATTGCAAAGTCTAATAATTTCTGAAACTACCACATAAATATTATTCAAGAAACTGATCACCTGCAAGTACGAATATTTATGGTTAGCTATTAATAAAAACTTGGGTTAACATGGTATATTTTATTTACACTATTTTACAATATTATGACAATTAATTCTTAAGATTCATCCAAAGAATTATATAAAAATCATCTCATATTCACTTCTAGTAATGGAAGTTCATTCAACTGTAGAGCATAAACCAGAGAATGATAGTTGAATACTGAAACAATAATTTGACATCAAAATAAATCAAATGAGTCTTGATTTATACAATGAAAATAACCTTAAAAATAATACATGTGTTTGGAATAAGACCTTATTCCTTCTGTACTAAAATTTCCACCTATGACAATCATTGTAAAATAAATAATAATTCTATGGGATAGTTAGTTTATGATGTGAAATATGATAAATAAATTGGAATGTACAAGACAAGGGTACATTTAAAAAAAAATTATGGTACAAAAGAAGGGGGAGAGCATTGTCAAAAAAACATGCACTTAGCAAAGCACTCACAAATACATTTGGAGGAGCTTAGCACGACTCCAACAAGGCTCTTCATATAAAATACATAACATTTCTGGATCAGAGTCCAGATAATAGCATCAGGCAGTCATCGAGGAATGTAAATGGGTGCTGATGTAAATGAGGAATATCCAAATCTAGTTGGCAGATGTGAGAATGCTCAAACACATCAGTCGAGCTACACTAGTGAATGATCACATTCTCTGGTTTGATGGATGGATCAATAAAATATTCTTTCAACTAAAAATTTTTCTTGGGTTTAGGAAGAAATTCATCACTTCTGTAGTTATTCCCATCATTATTTTCACTACCTCAAGTTGATGTGATCCATTAACAGATAAGGTATGACACACACTGATAAGAAGTCATACAGTGCTCATATAAAATAGAAAACAACTAGCATATAAAATGTAGGGAAATGCCTATTCAATGTCCACTAAAGTAAACTTAAAACATATCCAGCTTTGAAGGATAAACCTTGGATTATTTCCTCCAATAAAAATATCAGCCACATTTTCACTTTTTTCACAAATTTCTATTTCACTCCACATGACAGATGAGAAACAGAAATACTTATGAATTAAAACTTCAGAAGCACCCGTTTAAAACAGAGGAGCACATTTTTTTGCACTTTTTGTAGAGGACACCATGAATATTTCTACAAAATCTTCTATGCACTAGGATTTGGAAAGCACACCTTTATGAGTTCATTGGCCTCCCCTTTGGAAGTCATCTCTTCAACTACACTGAGATAATGAACTGCTGCTAGAGGAATCCTTTCGAACAGGTAGTTGATAGTAAAGAGTTTTGGATATTTCATTTATAGAAGCATCCTGAAAAAAACAAGACCAATATAATGGAGACTATGTATTCAAAGCAGTTTCAATAAGCATTCCATAATCTGAATTGTACCTTTATCCATAATACCTAATTCATATTTATGTACCACTAATAGTCTATTTTTCTGGCCCAACAGAAGGGTTACCATACACTAAAATTAGTTTTTCAGGCTCAGGAAAAAGCCAAGGGAGGCCATTGTTTGCCATGATGATTTTGGCCCTCTTCATAGCTAATTATGTAGTTAAAAACACATAATGAAGCCAGTTTTTAGTGTAAAACCAGTATATAATTCTGAAACGACTCCAAGTTACCTTTTTGAAGCAATTTAAACTCATTAGGCCTTTATATACCATCTTTATATGAATGAGGGATTGGTGCAGTCTTAAAAATGGAAGGCATCATTGCAATTCCTTAAAACAAAATTCTGTGGAATAATTATATTATTACTTAAAAACCAACTTAGTAACATTCCTAAAACTTAATACAATGCTGACCTGAGTTTTGCGACCTAAGCACCACTGTTGTGCGGATAGTATCGATTTGGTTAGATGAAGAAGTGAGTGGAATATGAACTACTAAGTTTTATTTCAGAACAGAAGAAGCACTCTGCACTTCCATTTATAGGCGTCAATATGAAATATTAGCATAGTCATGTCTCTGCAACATTGTGCTTAAGGGAAACAGGCAAGAATTGCCTAAAATTGCAATGAGCAAGATTAAGTCCTGTTTACACGGTGCCTGTACCCTCGTGGCTTCATGCATAAATGCATTTCTCTTCAAAAATTGTGTATCCACAGCTAGTGCGAATGCAGGGACACTTGTCCAGCAAATACATAGTGATTGTTCTATTTCAGTGATAGTGTTCACGAAAGATTTCACACATGTACCTGCATGGGAGCATGCATTGAGTAAACAGGCCTTAAGACATTGCGAGAGCACAACAGGTTTTTCCATATCCTCAGAACTTTCCCAACATAGGAGCAAACAGTGTGCAATCAGCCGAAAAGTGACAGGCCAACAAAAAAAAATTACCTATACGACTACATAATTCGTTGGAGATAATAATAAAAGTAATTGAATGCAAAGAGGTAATAAAGACAACAACTCTAGAGAAAAAAAGCACTGCTATGCTATTTCGCTCTTTTTTTGCTTTATTATCAGTGCTTACAGCTTGTTTGACTGAATGTGACTGTAGTATATCTTTTTTATTCCTGCTAGCTTCCACACTGATCTAAATTTTAATATCGCCAAATTTAATCTCCATGCATCATCTTTCTGGCTGATATCCCACCGTAGTTAATTCAGTGCTTTTGTATTAAAATTTTTGGACATTTATCACGTGCAACAGGGCAATTTTTTTAGTAATCAATTAAGTCAAGTAAGCAGTTTTCACAATTCAATTGCCAAAATTTCTTGATTCTTTCTTTTTGTTTACTCATTGTAATTTGTTGTACTTATAACCATAATTAAACTGCTACACATTGTTTGACATGGTCCAGTCTATTACTTCTCGTATGTATCCCTTATCAATTACATGATTTAGTATAACTTTTATGTATGCGCTTCACACAAATTAGTTTCTCACAATGATTTTTTTGGGATAAATCTCTAGGGTTAAGAGTGGTATACCTGTACAGCATAGCAGTAAAGTGGCAGTTTGCTACATGTGTGCGCAACATACAAGATATTTAGTTGTGCAAAAGTTGTGTCTTGGCCTACCAAAACGTAAAAATGTCACATAGTTTTTTAAGAAAGAACAAGATTAGAGGTCCAAAGCATTACCTGCATTTCCAATAAAGGTGGTCTGGAGCGAATCCCAAAGGTGGTAGGTCTATCATCAGGATTCTGGGAGAGCATTAGATTCAAGAGCTGAAACTGATATAGACAGCAATGTCAGAGAATAAGATATGATAAGCAGTGGTGTAGCCAGGTTTTGGGTTCAGTGGGTGCTGGGGGGCAAAATTTGTAGGGGGCACAGACTTATAAATTCACCAGTTTACTAAACTTAACATGCTGTTATATTCTTTTACTGTATTATTTTGCTCATAATATACTATGATCCAAACTTGCAGACATTGTAGAATTTATTGTTGATAATTAAGTTATGACATTGATTCACATACGTACTAGGGACTGTAGAATGGAAACATTCACAGGCTTAGGGGTGCCAGAACACAGGGGGTGAGGGGTACATTCGTCCCCCTGCCCCCCCTGGCTACACTACTGATGATAAGATAGCTTTCATTTTGAAACCATTGTATTTGTTTAGAGTAATTTAGGTACAAGCCAAAATGCTGGGAAAGTTGCCCAGTGGAATAGCAATAAACCAAGATGCCAACAGAGTTGGCTAACTAACTTGGGGAAAATCTTACTTCTCTATTGTTTCTCTGGAGATGAAGAAAACTAAGTTAAAAAATTAGTACTTTTGAGGACTTAATTCCTTAAAATGCCACATCCAAACCTAATCTCTTTATGTTGCCAATGGTATTGTTTTCCTTTGTTGTGTATGGATTTCCAGGTAGTAGTAATTTCAGTTACTTTGTTCAATTGCTTTATAGCACCATCCATTTTAAGGAATTTATGTCAAGACAAAGCAACATCCATAGACCAGTTTCTATGAGAAAACATTTCCGGCGTAACTCTGTGGAAATGTTTAATATGCATATTGAAAAATCACTTGGTAAAATTCCACACTTTATTTACGAAAAAAACCGACCCAGGTTTCGGCAACTAAGTGCCATTTTCAAGGTATCTGATCGTGTGGTGGTCGAGTATATATACCTTATAGGGTGGAGGGGGAGGGAGGTAAAAGGAGTGGGAGGGGGGGGATGTTGGTGCAAGGACAGGAGTTGGGGGGGGGGGAGGGTTAGGGTAATCCTGGGAAATTGGAAAGAAAGAAGCGGGAGGGATGAGTCAATCTGGGGTTCTTTTTGTGGAGGAGTGAGAACATCAGGGTGAAGGACGATTGTTGGTGACTACAGTATCTAGCCTGTGACATTTTGGTTATTAGTATAGCTCGTTAACATTTATCTACTCTGACCTCACCATCTTACTACCTACCTACCATATTCACTCATGTATCACACACCCTCGATGATGATACACAGTGTAATTTTGACTAAAAAAAATCATAAGAACAAAATTTGCCAGTATTTTTCAATGCAAAGGAAGTGGTAGAGGTTGGAATCAGACATCAAAGTGAATAACTTAAGTTGAGAACCTTTGTTTCTCCAGCAAATTATGGAGCACAATTTATTTCTACATTTAAGCAACAGAGAGATATGTGTCCAGCACAACAGGGATCGTCTTTCACACATATGCTCGTATGTGATGTGCACCACATTTTTAATTGCTTATATTTGGGAAAAAAATATGTGCATAGTAGAATGATAAATATGATTTCTAAAGCAGTTGGCATGGATTACCAATTTAACCAGGGATCTGGACAGGAAAGTTTTAAATTTGAAGGACCAAAATGCTGGACATTTACAAATTTCTCTCGAATAATCAAGAATCTCAAAGTATTAAAAACTTTTGTGGCTCATATTTGTTAAGTATAGTGTCTTCTTTTGTGATTCCCCACATCTGAATTTTAAAACACCAACATTTCTTTCCCTTTGCTGGAGACCTCCTTAGGATTAATGAATGTCGCATTTATGCATAATTTGACTTTATATTCTCAAGTACATGAATGTAGATGGGGTGAGAGTGGAAGCAGAATATTCTGGATGTTCAATATTCCAGAGAGGAAAAATCATTCGCCTTGACCGGGACTCGAACCCTGATCCCTCGATTTCGTGCCAAGAGCTTTAACCAGTTAAGTTACCGAGGCATCCTTCTCCCCAGTGGAATTTTTTAGGGCTTTGAGGAACAAAGTGTTCAGGACATATGATGTCACAGAAGCAGTCCAAGTGTGCACTTAGCACCACAGTCAGCGAGGATAAAGCCAAACATGGAACACAATGAGGTATTCACTATTTTGCCAAATTTTAAGGATACCGGGGCTAGCTACAGTATTTCCTTTACCAAGTCACCCACAAGAGCACATAGGTGTGATATTCCACAGAGGAAAAATCAATCGAATTGACCAGGATTCAAACCCGGATCCCTCGATTTCATGCCAAGTGCTTTAACTAAGCTAACGAGTCTTTCTCCCCACTCCACAAGTCATACTTAAGGTAGGTTGAGCAAGATATCACTTCACCTAGAATTTGACCTCATTTTAAAGAAAAAACTCCCATCTTTCCAACGATACCATAATATTAACCCCTTGCCAAACTACTTTTCGAGCTATTTGCCTAAAAATATAAGCTGTTTTACATGGGATAGATTATGGCTGTGCGCTCCAGAGGGATAATATTGAAAAAATTAGGAATTTCTAACACCTAGATTTCGTCAAAATATTAACGGTGTGTAGTTTGTATGTTTTCTCAATCATTTATATTATTTTTTAACTATTCTCCAAGACCAACATTATATGTACATTAAATGTGGTATAGGACATGCCATTAAATGTGGTATATGCACGTGGAATGTTAGGACTATGCTGAGGGCGGGGAAGCTAGAGAATATAAAGCAAGAAATGGAGAGGGTGGGTGTAGACATCATGGGTCTGGGTGAAGTAAGATGGAAGGATGACGGAGATTACTGGAGCGGCGACTATAGAGTAATTTATAGTGGAGGGAATGAAAGTCAGCGCGGGGTTGCATTCGTAATGAATAGGAAACTCGGTAGAAAAGTAGTGTATGCAGAACAGGTGAGTGATAGGATAATAGTCGTGGAACTAAAAGCAGAACCAACGAATTTAGTTATAATCCAGGTTTATATGCCTACCTCTAATCATAAAGAGGAGGAGGTAGATGGGGTGTACGATCAGCTAGAGGAAATAATTGGTAGGATACCAGGAAGTAAGCACCTGGTAGTAATGGGGGATCGGAACGCGGTGGTGGGTGAAGGAAGAGATGGGCGGGAGGTGGGCGATTACAGGCTAGGAAGGAGAAACGACCGGGGCGAGAAAGCTGTGGAGTTTTGTCGCAGAAATAACCTAGTAATTACGAATACATGGTTCAGACATCATCCTCGACGTAGGTACACTTGGAAGAAACCGGGAGACACAGATAGGTTCCAGATAGATTATATAATGGTACGCCACAGATACAGGACTAGTGTTAAAAACTCGCATACTTATCCAGGAGCTGATGCAGACACACACCACAACTTATTAGTCATGAAATGTCGGGTAAAACTGAAAAAGATGAGAATGGGAAGGAGGGTACGAAAGTGGAATACGGAGGCATTAACTGGGGAAATGAAGAAGAAGTATCGGGAGAAGGTGGATGAGAGAATGGGTGAGGACCATGGAGTTAGATCAGTCGAAGATGAATGGGGAAGTTTGAGAAACGGAATTATAGAAGCGGCGAAAGCAACGGTAGGCGTAGTGAGTGCAACTAAAATTAGAAAACCGTGGATCACGAAGGAGATGATCAGGGAGATGGAGGAGAGAATGAAATGGAAGAGCGTAAACTCAGAGCTAGGTAAGAGAAAATACCGAGAATTTAATAACAGGCTTAGAAGAGAAACAAAGACAGCAAGAGAGGCGTGGTGGAGAGAACAAATCGACGCGTTAGAGAAATACCAAAAAGAGGGAAGAGCAGATGCATTATATCGGAAAGTAAAGGAACTGACGGGTGGCAACAAGGGAAGGGGAATTACAACGATAACAGACAAGACGGGAAAGATGATCGTAGAACCGAGAGAGATCCAGGAGAGGTGGAAGGAGTATGTTGAAGAGCTCTATAGTAAAGAAACAAGGCCCAATAGGTTAGATATAGAAAGGAAAGACAACATCGACAGAGATGGCATCGGACCAAGTATCCTAGATAGCAAAATCGAAAGAGCTCTAAGAGACATGAAAAGGAATAAGGCGGTAGGAATAGATGACATACCAGCAGAGTTTTTAAAGAGCATGGGGAAGAACGGAAGAGGAAAACTTTTTGCGCTTATTAGTAGGATTTATGAGGATGGAGTGTGGCCGGAAGACTTCGCGAAGACTGTCCTTATTCCTATACCGAAAAAGGGTAAGGCAAAAACTTGCGAAGACTATAGGACAATAAGCTTAATATCCCACGCGGCCAAAGTAGTTCTGAGGATTCTAAACAGAAGGCTAGAGAAGAAGGCAAATGAATACCTGGGTGACGACCAGTTCGGGTTTAAGAGAGGGACGGGAACGCGAGACGCTATAGCGGTGATGAGGACGCTAGTAGGAAGAAACCTAGAGTATGGGCAGGATGTTTTTGCATGCTTCATAGATTTCGAGAAGGCGTTTGATATGGTGGAATGGACGAAATTAATGGGAGTGTTGAAGAAATTAGGAGTCGATTGGAGGGACAGGCGTCTGATTCGGAATTTGTATATGAACCAGACGGCGCAGGTTAGGGTAGCCAATGGAGAATCGGGATGGGCCACGATAGGACGGGGAGTGCGGCAAGGGTGCCCACTATCGCCGTTGCTTTTTAACGTGTATTCAGAGGAAATGGTAAGGGAGGCATGGGGGGAGGAGGAAGTAGGAATAAAGGTAGGAGGGGAGCTGATAAAATCAGTGAGATTTGCAGATGATCAAGCATTAGTTAGTCAGTCGGCCAAGGGGTTACAGACAATGGTGAATGCATTAGAGGTGCAGTGCGAAAAGTATGGGATGAAGATCAATCACAAGAAAACGAAAGTAATGAGATTTTCTAGAAGTAAGAAGGCGGGGCTGAATATAAGGGTGGGAGGGCAGAAGATAGAGCAGGTCGAGCAGTTTACATATCTGGGTAGTATTTTGGAGGCGAATGGGTTTAGTGGTAAGGACATCAGATGCAGAATTGCGCTCGCTAAAGAAGCATTTTCGAAGAGAAGGGAATTGATGAGGGGGGGTCTGAGAAGAGACGTAAAGAAGAGGTTGGTGAAAACTTTAATATGGAGCGTGGCGCTATATGGGTCGGAATCGTGGTCATTGCGAAGGGAGGATGTGCGTAGACTTGAGGCGTTTGAGATGTGGGTTTGGAGAAGGATGGAGAAGGTTAGCTGGATTGCGAGAAAGACGAACGAGGAGGTATTGGATATGGTCGGAGAGGAAGCTTGTGGCAGAGGTTCGGAGAAGGCAGAAGAGATGGATGGAGGAGGTTTTGAGAGGAGAGGGTATGCTGAAGAGAGTGATAGAGGGGAGAACACTGGGGAAACGTGGGAGAGGAAGGAAGAGGATAGGAATTCTGGACGAAATAAGAGGAGGTAGAAGATATGAAGAATTGAAGAGGGATCTAATAACGGGCCATCCTTAGGAGGGAAAGCGAGACAATTTCTATTAGGTTGGGATACAAAATGGGGACTGTCCAAGAACCTACCCATCAGCTGGTAGAATACTTGAATGAAAAGGACATGCCAATACAAATATATGATGTACAGTTTACATAGATACAAAAGATTTCAATAATTTTTGTGAAGACAAATAACATTTGTTTGTTACCAGAAAGGAAATCGCTTACAGAATAGAAACATTCCATTTTAAGAAATTCCTTCAATTTATTATTGAAAATGGGTATTGAATTTATGGAAGTAATGTTTTTGCGTAGTGAGTCATATATTTTTGAGCCCATGGCTACTGGTCCTTTGGATGATAGTTTTGATTTGTGGTGACTGCTGTGAATATGACTCTTGTTTCTGGTATTGTAAGAATGGATATCGCTATTGGTTTGGAAAAGATGAAAATTAGTTTTTGTAAACACTGAGATGCGATATATCAGGGTTGCTACAGACCAGAAATTATGAAATTCCAGTACTTTTCCAGATTTTCCAAGCCAAAATTTTCATTTTTCCAGGTTAAAATATCCATTCTATCGTAAGCGGGTATATATTTTAAAGAAAGTGCAAGAATAAGAGAAAAACACATTAACGTATCCACACCATATAGAGATAACAAAATGTATTATAGTGAAATACATGAAAAACAGGTTGGTTTTGAACCTTTTATTAAACATAAATCCTAATCTAACCATTGGGTTATGACCACTAGTGCTACACCATAGCCCCCAGCATACCAACTGTGCCAATTTTCCCTCCTTGAAACCTTGAGACTCGAAAGTGCCAGAGAGCTATGAGACAAGTGCCGCGATCTGCTCCCACACTTTCCGATTAAGTACTTACCAAAATAAGTTCTTTAACCCTAGAATGATGGCCTGGGTCCAATGGGCCCACTAACTAGAGTCAGGGTGTCTGGTGAATCTCAATTTCTTTTTTCCCTGAGTTTTCCAGGTTTTCCAGGCAAATGTTTTGCATTTTCCAGGGTCTTGCTGCACTTTGTTTCAAACATATTTTCAATGAATTTCTAATAAAATCGTCATAATGTTGCCAACATGAAAAAACGAAAAATTTCGGTCCCTACTTTGAGTTAAAAACGTAAGAGTATACAAGGAATGTGGAGTATTACGGGTTTTATTTCAACCAACAAATAAACAAAAACGGTTAACTGATAACAAAATTCTGAGTCAGGTGCAATTTGGACACAATAAAGTAGATTCAGACTAGTTTGATAAAGAACATGTAAATAAAAGAAACTGGTGTGACATTTTTCAATTAGTGCATTTCCGATTCAATTTCGGCAACAAATTTCTCGGCTTTTCAAGAAATTACGTTATTTTGGTTTGCAGCTCTTGAACTTTTGCAGTATGTACCTCTTCTTATTCTTTTTCTCTTGAGACCTTGGTACCTTTCCTCTTCTCCCCATAGGCTTCACTGCACTTTACATGAACATTGTGGAAACTGTGAATTAATTGCTTTGTGATAGGTACGGATCTAACGCCCAAAAGCATTCAATTATGTAAAACAAAATTGTATTTTTTGGACAATCCACGAATTTTAATTAGGTTGGATTGCCCCTGTACAGTGGCCCTGTCGACTACGACCCCGAGGGCCGTGATTTCCATACGCAGTGACCGCAATATGTATTTCCGCTCCTTCAAAAACATTTCTGCAAACATTAAAACGAGGAGGGTTGATATTATTTGGAAAGGATTATCAATTACATATATAACAATACCCAATTATCCATTTAGGTTGCCGGACGAATGGTTTTCGTATAATGCGGGAAATGCCACTGCGCATGCTCAGACGTTTAGATTTCTCGTAAATTTGGCCACACCAAGAATTCCATTCGCACGGATCTTATAACAGAATCTTGATTTCCGCGTGAAATTCTGTTTCCGGGGACAGATTTCGGCATCAATTCCGATTCCATTCGTAGCGACCATTTAACATGGGAATTATTCCGTGTGGAATTTGCCTTGTTATGCAATCGGCCCCCTAGACTGCGCATAGGGAGAGTGGGGTGGGATGACGAAGCACAAGCTGCAAGCGGGCAAACAGCTATGAAAAGAGAATCAAATGAACAGGGAGCGCAAGGCTACGGTGAGCCGAGTATAATGCAAGCAAAGGTGCAGGTTAAACCTCTCTCTCTGCCTTAATGGAAATCGGCTGCCATGCATTTTCCAGGGTTTTTCGGAAAAATACAAAAATTCCCTGAGTATTCCCTGAGTTTTCCAGAACAAAATATTTCCCTGAGTTTTCCCGGTTTTCCAGGTCGCCGGACACCCTGTAGAGTTCATAATTCTAGCTTAAATGCACAAAATTTATTGAAGATTCATGACTTTTCCTGTTTATGTATCTCCCCTAACATATCCAAAAATCACAATCGTGGGTTTAATTTTTCTCTTCTTATCACGAAAAGTTACATAGTATACTAACTGGGCCCAGTTGGACCCAGTCAGGCATTTTGTGATACTACATGTATTAAAATCCAGCACCCACGGTCTTTTTTATTTACTATGTTGTTTTCATGTAATCATATGTTACTGGACAATGAAAAATTCATTTTTGACACTTAGCAATATTTTATGTTCATTGGTTACTTTTCTGAGTGATTTATTCAATAAGGTTTTACAAAGTCACAATTAGGATGTCGCAGGCCGACATGTGTATTTACCTTACTTTATTAGACGTATATTTTGCTTATGTAGTCTGATCTTTGACAGTTACATTGTGTAATTTCATTTGGTGGTATCACTGACTCAACCTTTGGGAGGCCTTCTCACACTCATTTTGCCCCAGTTGTAGCTCTTCAGTAGGTCGTGATGCTTAGCTTTATTTTGCATACATGGTTTTACCGTCATGTGCACCAAGAACATAGGAGAACCAGTGTATCATCTCTACATTTTGCTGTACTTGCTGCTTTCAATGGTGAGTAACAATATTTATGGATTATATGCAAGCCATAGTTTCTTCACTCTTATGGGACACTTCGATATTACCTTCTCCTACTCCATATTCAAGTAACTGGGGTTTTCTGGAATGAAACTAGACATGTATATTTCTGCTGGTGTAATTGCTGTACTTTGAGCGTAGTTCTTCACATGATCGATTTACCTAAGCTACACATTGAAGTTACGATGATCAAAGTTGCAAATACCTAATCGGACAACCTCGCTAACTGAATGTCATATAGTGATTGAAAAAATAATCAAGAGACTTTTCTTGATTGATATAACATACAAAAACGTTATTTACTTAGGCGAAATAAGCTTTTTTTTTGGAAACTATACTGAATTCATAAAAGTGACACAGGAATTTATTATTTGAAAATATGTTGTAGGATACTTCCTAAAGTTCCGACACAAAAAAGCATAAAAATTTAAATTATTTTAATTCATTTACATTAAACAAAACTTTTAATATGCAAGAGATAATGTTGATTTCAATTTCATTCAAAGAATTTATTTTAATAATATCCGGAAATTACACTGAAAATGGCAACACAAGGACGTCCTCAATGACAGACTATTCAACGCTGACTGATGGAAGACAAGAGTGACTCCAGTGGAAGAAAGTGAAATTTCTGAGTCTGACAATGATGGCGAGCCTAGCAACAATGTGAGTGAACATCGTCTTGCTCTGAGGTCGACAAAAGTGGGGAGGAACTTGGGAATTCCTATGGTACGATTACAATGATTTCTCAGAATAAAAAAGAGGAGTGGTCATCTGATCCCAGAGTGAAAAATAAGGGTAGGATACCAGAGCATAATATTTCGTGGCAGAACCCCAGTCCATCTCGCTATGCCATTCGGAATGATGATTCCGTTTCTTCAGTGTTTTTGCTCATCTTACAGCCAAGTATCCTTGACATTATTCCTAAATGGACAAATATTGAATGTCATGCAATTTATCGTGCTTCGTGGAAAGAAATTAGTGACATTGAACCAAAAAAATGTTTTGGGTTGTTAATATTGATAGGGGTACACAAATAAAAAAATGAAAACATTTCGCAACTTTGGAGTAAATTAGATGGCCATCCACTTTTCAACAGCATTTTGGCTGGGGATACATTTTAGATAGTATTTTAGGTTCTCCGCTTTGATAATGTGGCAGAAAGAAGAATGAACAGAGAAAATGATAAGTTGTAGCCTATCAGGGATATTTTCGATGCTTGGAATGAAAACATAAAAGAAGCATTAGTACCAGGGTAGTGTATGACTGTTGACGACCAGCTAATAATAATAATAATATTTTTATTGATCATTCAGCCAACTTTTTGTGGATTAGATCTCGTCAATTGTACAAAAAATATATTATTAGAATAGCAAGTAATCAAAACAGTGCAAAATATACATGTGTAAATACATCGCTGCATCAAATAATGTAATAGAGATATGTATATACATTCATGGACACAAAACAGTAATCAATACAAAAAACCATAATACCTACAAGTACAAAGAAAAACAAACAATTGCAGAACAACTTATATATACAACCAAAACAAGTGATGGCATGAAACATCAGAAGGTTAGAAGGTTAAGTCTGATATGACTGTAACTAACTACTGAGTAAGCTACTGACGTTCCGTGGACGCTGTTCATCTAGGCAATTTATGCCATCAAAACCCGAGAAGTATGGCATTAAAATTTAGGCAATAAGTGATAGTAGAGCTCCTTATACTTGGAAGATGCAAGTACACATAGGAAAAGATCAAAATAAAGGGCGAAAGGAAATTAATCAAGGGGAGAGGGTAGTATTAGATAGATATGATTAAGGGACTTGAAAAGTCAGGAAGAAATACAGTAAAACCCAGCTTTTACGTCCACGGAATTTACGTTTTCCCATGATTTACAACATTTTCTCCCGGTCCCAAAAATGTTTGCATCATTATAATGTATTTTCATCCCGCTATTTACACTTTCAAATCCCGCCATTTACGACATTTGAAGGCAAGAAAGATGGCGGCTGGCGCACTTCAACTGGCGACCCTTCGAGCGTGATTAATGTTAAATATGGATAAAATACATGCTTAAACATGTTGTATGAATGCTAATTTATTTGGTTTCCTTTAAAAACACTATTATTCGTTTAATGGTAGCACATTACATCGATAGCATTGCTGAAAAGTATATATGCCGGATATTGTAATTTATAATATCCGGCATATATACCAGGGAATAGAATTCTCTTCCCTGGCCATACTGGCTGTTTAAACAGTACATTTAAATTGTAGCGGATGTAATAAATATATTTAATTAGATATTATTTGGCCAAATATCGCTGTCATTGTGGCGAAAAGTTAAAACGTATGTTAACTCTTGTTCTCATACTTCGCAGCGATCTTTTTCTCATTTCTCGTAACTCCCGCACTAATGCCATTCATCTTGTGTTTTTAGGTTTTTAGCAACTTCACCTTTAGTTTTATTTAATGTGCAATTACTTACGGCAATCGTGAGGAAACTTATTTTAAAATGGCAAACAAGCATGCGAGATTATCGTTATCATTGGAAGAAAAAGTCAACATTTTGCAAAGAGAATTGACTCTAATACGGGCACTCGCGTGACCCTGACCGAAGAACTTGTATTCCAGGTTCAACGTGGAACACAACTGTAAAAACCCGTAAATGTATAGATGTATTGACTGCGGCCCTATTGGTAAAAGGCGTAATTACATTAAATACTCCAAGTACGATGAACTTGAAGAAATATTGAAGGCATTGTTTCAATCTTCCCCCGAAATAAGGCTGCATAACCGCTGCGAGAGGCGCTCGGCGCATTGATGTCTTCAAAGAATCAAATCGATGTTTACACCGTTTCAAAAGTCGATCTAAATATTGTCTATAAAATCATTTTTGGTGAATCTAAAAGTGTACACTACATTGATCCTGAAACAGTTTCTCACTGGAAGTGCACAACTTTGCATAATTATGTTGATGGCTATGCCTATGCGCTTAAAGACATTTTTTATGTGGACGAGACAGGTCATTTTTTTAAATAATGCCACACAAGACCCTATAGACTTCAAAGGGGACCCTTGTCATGGGGCCAAGCTCAGCAAAGGTCGCCTTACTGTTTTATCAGGAGCTAATCCAGATGGCAGTGTGAGACTTAAGCCCTTTGTTTTTGAAAAGTCCAAAAATCCATGTTGCTTTAAAAATATTAAGAAAGACCTTAGCTACAACCTATGCAGCCAACACAAAGGCATGGATGACATAGACTATTGTTGAAGAAAAAATGTATGCCCTTGATGCAAAGATAAATATATGTAGGTAGACACCACCTCAAATCAAGTTAAGTTAAAATATGAGAATACGTTTATTTTTTGTTAACTTTTGTTTATTCAATTATTTATGTCTATTTGGTGTCCCATCAAATATTAAACATCACCTGTTAATTTAAATAAAATTATTTAACATTAGGCTATGATTTTGCTTCTATTTCCGACAAATTATGATTTCCCTCTATTTACATTTTCCCACGATTTACACTTTTTTCCTTCATCCCCGTCAAAAGTGTAAAAGAGAGGTTTTACTGTATCATATGTAATATATTTTTCACATGTTTATCCTTAGCTCGCCAACTGCTATCCAAAGGCTTGAAAATCGTAGGAACTAAGAGGAAAAATAAAGTGGAGCTTCCACATGAATTCACAGCTGTGAAAGGAAGAGAAACGAACACCACCTTGTTTGGATTCCAGAAAGATTCAATGGTTCTATCATACTGTCCCAAGAAAGGAAAAAATATTATTTTACTCAGTACAATAACATTTTACGTACAGTAACAGTTTACGAATGATCAACCAAATATTGACGAAGCAACTGAAAATAAAAAACCTGAAGTAATCATGTATTATAACAGTACTAAAGGAGGTGTAGACACAATTGACAAAATGATACTAGTATGACACTAGATACTGGGAGACTGAAGTAAGCCCAGCTACCCTACTTCCAGGATGCTTGAACATAGCGGCAAGCAATGAATGGCAGTGAATGAAGCATCATCATAGAGGAAGCATGGTGCAATGGAAGAGTGAGCAGTCAGTTTCTAGTGCACATCTGGATCTGAGGCTGTTGCTGTGTCATACGGCATGATTCTTATGGGGTGAATTATGAACAATGTTTCCCTATCACACTCCATTGGTGATTAAATAATGATATTTTTATTTATATTGGTGCATTAACAGTAAACATTATTACACTGATGCATTTAAGGTCTGCTATTTCAAAACCAATGCTTCAAAAGTGGGGGGAGGGGGACAATATTCAGAGAAATATGGTGATCAAGGATGTTTCCTATTTGCAGTTAAAGACCAAAACATCATAGCAAAAACATACTCATTAAATATTGTGGGGCCATAGTAGTCTTGTGGTGGTATGTGTCTTCCAGAGTGCGGATCTAGGCTACGTATACTCAGAAAATCATGGTAATCAAGGATGTTTTACAAAATGATGTACCCAATTTGTAGAAAAATACCAATATATGATTGTAAACACATGCCCATTATGTATCATGGGGGCACAGTAGTCTTGTTGAGGAATATGTTTTCTAGAGTAGAGAACTCACCTCAGCAGGATATTCAATGTGGAAATTTGGAGGAAATTTATTTTCCCTGAGATCCTTCAGTGTTCTCCATCTTTCCATTTGAGTAGCAAATGGAACCAAGAGCTCAAAGAATATCAAGCCCAAGGAGTAGATATCCACCTTGTAGTTATAAGGTTTTCCCATCAACTAGAGATGAAAAAAATAAAAATGCGAGATATAAATGTAACATGAAATAAATATTATGTCTGCCACAAATGGGCTATCTTTATAGCAACTTGCATCACCAATGCCATCTCTATTAATATATTTCGCAACTGGGAGGCTTGTACCTTAGGAAATATAATACATTTAGGTTTTTTTTCACACTGCTACAAGGGTGATACAAATACATAGGTGGAGATTTACCTATGAGTACATGGATTTTTCCTCTTAATAAAGTAAGGACCATGAATTCATTTCTCATTGGTAAAGCCTAAATTTAAAAACTGCTCCTTCATGGCTCTCCTCAGCTCAGATTAGAGCAATGCAGAACTCCACCCAGACTCCACCAAACATTCCTCTAACCAATGTGTCTAATTCAGCTAGCAAGGCAAATAAACTCAGCAGACTGACCCTTAAAACTCAACAATTGACTGAGAAAGTAGGCATGGCTAAATGTGGTTTTACACCAAGGCAACAAGAGGCAATGAGTAGCATGCAGCCATAATGCATAAGGCATATTTCTATCGCCTCCATGAGCAACCACAACACTCCATGCTGCAAAAACTCCTGTTCCCAGACTTCTAGATTTGAATGAGAAACCAACTGTGTTGCCCGGCAATTAAATCACATAATTAGCAAGTATTTATCAATTCATAATGAAAAATGTCTGGAGTAACAGAGCAACCGAAGATTTAAAGTTGACATAAGGCAGAGTGAAGACATCAAAGTGGAGCAGGGGATATTTCAGATTCGTACTACACAGTGAGGTTCTGATGAAGTAAATTAGTGTTATAGTTCCCACTTAAGTGCAACAGTATATGGAATCATGTTTTCAGTTATGATTCTGTTTAAAAATTACCTTAGCCTTATCTTTCGTTAGAATAAAATCCTTAACAAAGTCATTGCCTGTGTGTAAAAGGGTCGATGCAGGCAACAAACAGTTGTCACCTGCTGCATATGACAAAGAGCAACAACTGACGAATGTGAAAACTTCCACAATGTTGTTCTCAGGTGCCTTGGTGTAAGACCACCTTAACACAACTACATTGCGGTAGCTTCTAGTCTACTGTGACCTGTCAAAGCACTTGGCTGTGTCCAAGTTGATTGGTATCAGCGAGATATTCCCTTCCACAAAGCTTTTGTTGATCGCTTATGAATTATAAAGGAATTTTTAGCTAACAGAAGCAACTGAAAAGCATTACAATTAAAAATGTAATAGGATAAAGTAACCAATCAGACTGATCAATTACCTTTCAGACAGACTAAAAAAAAAAGAGGTGAATAAAATTACAAATAGTACAGGGCTC
The DNA here is from genome assembly GCA_963573305.1 of Pyrrhosoma nymphula. NCBI lineage: Eukaryota > Metazoa > Arthropoda > Insecta > Odonata > Coenagrionidae > Pyrrhosoma > Pyrrhosoma nymphula. The sequence goes on along the minus strand of OY754330.1, from coordinate 110,588,326 downwards.
AAGTTGTTCAAGTACACCTGACACATAACTTAACTCCCAAAAAGGTAACAAAGCCACATAGCAGTTGTCATGTCCAGGGAATACTTCATGGATGAAGTCCAGTTTATTACCTACAGAATGCAACCTAAATGCATTATTTTTCACCATTCAATTCCCAAATGTATCCCTAGCAAAAAATATTAACCTTAGTAGAATAAACGTAATCATTTTCATTTTTTTAAATCTCCAAAATCTTGGACTGCAGTAGTCTCAGCTATCAAAGTGCCGATTTACCAAGGTTCTGTATGATACAAGGTACAGATCCTTTCGCGTAGAAATTGCCCAAGAAAATAATCCATCAGGACCAGGAATCGAACCACAAATCTTTGGCTTGGCAGGCCAATGCATAGACCACTACAATAGCCAGGCTTCCTGATTCATAAGTCAATTTTGACAGCACTTAAAGAGTGTGCTCGACTGGGTTAAAATTTTTGAGCCGTGGATACGGCTTAACTTTTTAATCTATTATCTTGAAACTTGGTAGGCATATTGATAATACAGTCTTATAGTCACTGACTATATTTAATATACACAATTGTTTAAACTTTTTATTTTGAAATTTTATTAAAACAAAATAAACATAAAATTATAAAAACCTGAATTGTCAGTACCTTGGGAATGTTTCCAAACGTTTATTAAAGAAAAAATAAACTTCATACTTTTTATGGTTTTGGTGTCATCGAAGCACAAAAATTTAGTTTAAAACAGCCTCGAGCTGCTGGGCCCTGGCGGCAGTAATAGAACCAACTAAGCATGCAGCTAATCCAGCCTCATTCACAGGCCACACCCCTTTTTACATGACTGCCCAAAAAACGGAATGTTATGTTTTCAGTGGCTGGCTATGTATGTAGGTATGTACAGTAGCAGCCCCATATAACGTGTAGGGCATATAACAAGAAGCTCGAATTTGCGAGGGAAGGCCAAAGAACGATTTAAAACCCTATGATTTGCATGTAAAATAAATCGGAATTAGCGAGGACAACAACCAGCCTCCACTGGGGTCGTTTACTATTAAGAGTGGCAAATGTCTGCTTCAATCTCGGAAAACGTGCACTAACTTGTGCTCATGTCCTCTGTCATTGAAATTATATTTACTATTCAGTAGTAGTTAAAAATAGAACTTAAGCAATATGTACCTGCTCAGGGCTCATGTAGAGGTGAGTTCCGACTTGAGCAGTATGTCGTTGACATTTTGTGGCATCCATTCCACTCTCATCTCCGATTAATGCATCTGGATCAATGGCTTCAACCATGGCTGTGACAAGGCCAAAATCCCCAACTTTCACTTGACCCTCCTGGGAGAAAAATATATTTGATGGCTGGCCATGCAAAGAAATAGGAAAATTTTGCATTTAGTTTAAAGCAACACATAATCAGTACCCTGGATGGTCCAAGGCTGAAAATGATGAGCAGAGAAAGAAGAAAGCCACCATGTTAACCAGAGAATATTAAGCTAAGTTGACCCTTGTTAAGAATCATTCAAGACTACCTTACTAGAAGCAGAGATGACTATGCAATGAGACAACATAACCTTCAGTCCTGGCCCCATCACTATGAGTAGCAAGATTTACAATAAATTACCTGAATCTTTGAAAGATGAGAAGGCACCAGGAAACTTCAAAGCTAATTTAAAGCAGTACCTATTGGCAAATTCAAAGAACTGCGGAACTAGCCTCGCAGTAACTTTAACGGAGTCACCCGCTAGTGGTCACACAATTGTGTGAAAATTCAATTGTGATAGTGTACATCAATGATTTTTTCACTGCGAATTTCACACAATTGTGAGTACCTATTGGGTAAATGTTTCTATTCTACGGATGAATATTTCACTTCATGAATTGATGTTATTTTTTCTTGATGTAATTGTTGTAATTTTATAGTGTTAGCTTTTTCACATGTGAATATTGTTAGTATTCTTTTCCTTTATATTTTGACGGGTTTTATATATGTAAATACATATCCTCTGTGACCAATAAAAAAATATTATTATCATTATTATTAAAATTTATCAATGCCAGTAGGTAACATTATGATAAGAAGTTTAGCATTTGGAACAATAAACTTAATTCACTAAGCAAAGTTCAGTACCTGAGAAGGGAAGAAAACATTTAGGTAGGTTACACAGGACAATATGCATGTTGATTTTCATTGTTCAAATAGTTACTACACATTGGGACTAAGGTCCTTATATTTTGTGTCCATCTGAATAGATGTGCAAATTTAACTATGAAATATCCACCATTCTGTACGTTATATATGATAGTGTGAAGACTGATGCACAGGCTTATAGAGGTGCCAGGTATAGGTAACTCAATGATTATAGTGATGGTAGAAGAAGTAACTTTGTGACATAGTTAAAGAATAAATCACTTTGTAATTTTCCACACTGTTTCCAACACCTAACTGACTGGTTTCAATGTCACAACGTCATCACCAGAGTTTCACTACATGTTCAAGTACAGTTTTTCCAACTGATAGTACAAAACCAGACAGTTAAATTAAAATAATGTGGAAAGTTACAAAATGATTTATTCTTTAACTACTCAATAATGAGTTATCAAGTGAAGAGCCAAAAAAAATAATCAACGCTTAATTCACATTAACTACTGTTACACAGTTTACCAATCGCTAATCTTCCACAAATAAATTCAATGATAATTTTATCTATGTAAAATTGCAAAAAGTTCTTCCTTTGTTACTTAATATAAGGTAGATTTCTTCAACAAACCTCTCAGGAGAAATTCACAGATGATTCAATTCACCAGTAACAAGCTAAGAGGGAGTAGTGTTTAATGTAGAAAGAATTTTGGCACAGAGAGTCAACCACCATAGATTTTGTTCCACTGTAGGTTTCCATGGCATTGGAGGGAATCTTCCTCCATTCGCAGGTATTCACCACATTGGTTGTTTATCAGAAAAATGTTTCGCCCGTACTCCGATGGGCATCTTTAAGTCGAAGAGGTTTCAGGTGAAGAAGCTTCCGGTGAAGCTCTCAAATTGACCCAAAGATAGGTATATATTAGAAGTAGGAATACGGGTGAAACTATCTTCTGGAAAACAACCAATGCCATGGATACCAGAGAATTGAGAAACATTCACCTTAGTTCTCACTATTGCCCATCACTAATTAACAATCGTGATCACCAAAGGTATTCTACCAATCTAGGTTAGTTTACAGGGAGTAATGAAACAGAAAATGACAGCTGTTCCTCACCTTTAGGTCCCTGTGGATGAGTCCACGAAGATGTACATATTCGACAGCTTGCACAATCTGATCAAAAATGAGGAGACACTGCTTCCGGTCAGAGAGATGAGACGTGTCATCACGAAGCCACTCCCTTAGACTTTCCTTTCGGCAAAGCTGCATTTGTATGTACAAGTAAACTCTTGATGAAGGAGAGGCAAAGGAATTCTCTTGCTCTGGGCGAGACTCCTTCTTTGGCACTGATTCCCCTGAAGAATTCTTTTTCTTTCTCCGCTTCCTACTTTTAGGGTGTTCCTCTACTATGACACTATGAGGTCCTACATCACAAAATTGCTTTGACCTTTTCACAACTACCACTTGTTTTAAATTAGGTTCAGGACTGCAGTTTGGAGGGAAAAATGGTTCTTTGGTTAGCCCAGATGCTAGTGACTTTGAAATCTCACTATCTGCTTGATTATTTGTGCAGGCATCATCCTTGGGACCATCAGCAAAAACGATGAACGAGTCACTTTCTTCACAGTCACTATTACAATTACCTTCATCAGAATCATCAACCAAACTAATTGATTTGGTAGCAGTATCAGTACTGGCACCATGGGAGAGATTGAGCCAAATAGAGGCATCTGAAGCTGATTCAGGAGAGCTCATTAGAGGTAATACAGCCGGAGGTTTCAGTATATTTGGAATTTTTAATTGAGCATTACTATTTTCACTTAAGTCAATGGATGTGGCATCCTTTGAAGTCAGGCTGAAGCGGGAATCTGACTGAAGATCACTAAAATAGAAATAAAAGAGAATGAAGCCATCCAGAGAAATACAGAGCATAAATAAAATGGATGCAAGTATTCCCGTGCATGCTCAATTAGTGACCAATTCAAATGTGAGCACCATTCTAAACTAACTATTGAATTAATAGCGCAACTGTCATTGCAAGTGAGATAACCCATCATCATAACATGAAAAGTATTGGGTCACAGCTCAAGTATTGGCTCAAGAACAAACTCTTCATTTCAAGTCAGCATGGTTTCATTTTAGTCAACATGAATCATCTCAGCAATTCTCATGTATTAAATATTCACAAAGAAAATGTTGCACAAAAGAGTTTAAACCAATTTCATCCGAGCTTATTGAAATTAATTTTGTCTCCTTTAGTATTTAATCCTTTTAAGATCCAGAGTGTGAATCAAATCTTACAGATGTATGTACTATGGTCTCTTTTACTCCTTTTTGAAAGAAACTATGTACATTATAAACTCACAGGAGAGACAATGAACTTGAGGAAGCAATTTAAGTCTGCTCTTGAGAGTTATAAATACACAGTTCATAAAAAGTTGAATGCATGATTGAATCCTTATTAATGACACTTTTACACCATCAACCATAGCACTGGGGAGATTTTCCAGTTTAACGTGAAAATGCCACTATGCCTTAATAAAATTTTCATTAGAATTACTCTGACAACAAAATAAAAAAATTATATAAGTGGGTTACTTTTACTCACAGAACAGCCTTATTTCAAAATTTAATACAGAATTGAAAAAATAAAGTTGAAAAAAATAATTATTATTTACATATAACGCATAAATGCCAAAAAATCATAGCTATGAGAGCAAAAAGTTATTATGACATTACATGCTTCCACATGGAATGACTAATAATACAAATTACATTTTTTTCCAACGCCACATATGTACTTATATTTCACTTATGAGATATCTTTCCTAATCTAGCAGAAAACTGTTTCCTTTTCACTCTAATATTTCTGAAGTAACACTAAGAATAATGATAAGTATCCCTTACCCATTATTCCATGCCTTGTCCTGCTCTTCCTGCCATCCTGGTGGTGGGCACTCAAGCCATGCATTGAAATACCTAACAATATTCTGATGATCAAGTTTAGCTAGAGCTTTAACTTCTCTCATTACTCTATCCCTTGAGGTTTGCCTGAAAACATAAGTCAAATGAATTAAAAGAAATGCCTACAGTATCTGTGACCTCTGCTTCAAAATTTGTCAAGCATATAGGGATGGCTGCATACCTGTTAGGCAAAGGGATTCTCTTTATTGCATAGCTGCAATCATCAATTTTGTTTCGGGCTTCAAAAACCACTCCAAATCCCCCTTTACCTAGCCTGTACATAGGTTCAAAATCTGTTAAATATCTAGAAATGAAATCTGGTGGGCGATAGATCCCTTTCTCTTCCAGAGATGTTCTATTTCTTGAATCCTTCCTGGACCGAAATAGTTCAATGCCTGAATCATTCTCAGTACCCAGACATAAAAGTTTATCAACAGGCCAGCATGGATTTGGTTGTGGCTCCAACTGAGTGCATAAAAAAAGATAAAAAATGTCATTTCTTCTTGAATAGTAAAATACATATCATATTATACATACATACATATACAAATTGATACATAATAGGAAGAAAAACAAAATGAACAATACAAAAAGAAGTTACACCATTTTCATTTCAGTAAGAATCACAAGACTATAAAATGAGAAAATGGCCCATGGATAGAGTCCGGCAAAGTTTATTGGCTGTAAAAAGTAAGGGAAGATGACAGAATTACAATATCCAGTGTCCATGACTATGTGAAAAATCTCCTTGGCTACAACATTTCACAGGCCAAATAAAGATACAGAGATAAAATGTAGTATGCAAGACAATATATTTGGAGACAATGTAGCAAAGGCAGGCAAATTATAGGGAATTGGATCCTGGCAGTTCAGAGCCAAAGCCCACTAGGTCCAGAGTCTTGTGTAGCAGTGGGGGAGGCAAGGCCTCCTGCGGTCAACATCATGAAAGATTCTTGCTCAGTAGATGATACAATCACATCAGAAAAGACTTGAAAGGAAACAATAGCAGTAAAAACATTTAAGGATGATGATGTAAGGAGGCTGGATAATATGAAGGAGGAGATGGGAAAAGAATACATGAACACATATATAATATGCGAGTTGTGTGAGATGAGAAGGAAGGACAGTGGAGAAAGTAGAACAACATTTATGGAGTGATTTATACAGGAGGGGAGAGCAACCTTGGATACAGTAACGGTAATAAGAATGTTGATATAAAGAAATTTAGACAATAATCCATGTGCTCCCTTGCTTTGTTGATTTTATGGTGTTTCACACAGAGATTTGGGAAAAAGCTTAGGAAGATACTGATGAAATAGGAGTAGATTATACAGACATAAGATTCATTTGAAAGCTGTGTATGGCACTAGTGAGGGTAGCAGATAGAAAGCCTGTAAGACTGTTATTGGGTGAGGGGTAAGACAAGGTTTCCAGGGATCAGCAGAGCTTTTTAACATTTATGCAGAGGAAATGGTTATGAAGCATGGGGAGTAGGTATATGTGTAGGTGTAGGAATATGGTAGATATAGGTGTAGGAATATGGTAGATATAGGTGTAGGAATTAAAGTAGCAGAAGGGCTCAGTGAGTTGGTTAGATTTGCTGATGACTAGGCATTACCTATCTAGTCACTCAGACACACTAGAAAATCTACTAGGTACTAATCTAAAAATTTGGGTACTAGGTACTATCTAGGAGTAAAATGAGTAGCTTATAAAGGTAAATTAGGAAAAATTGCATTAGCAGAAAATGCCTTCACTAATAGGAGAGAACTGATGATACGGGATTTGTGTAAAAATGTTATGAAAAGGCTGCTTAACAGCCTAATACAAAGTCAAGCATTGTGGGGAAACATGGACTCAAAGGAAAACAGATGAGAGTAGATAGAAGGTACAGGTATACCTCACTTTACATTGCTGAATGTTTGTCCAGCACAACATGGGTTCATCTAGCACCCTGGTTAATCACTAAGATATACACTATTTGACCTATTATGAATAAATAATAATGTACAATAGTGTATATATGACAGATTTAGTTTTAAAAACTTTTAAAACATTATTGTACTTTAAGGCAAAAGTTGAATAAGAGTAACCCAAAAGATGGCATACTGTAATTGCGATCCCATTAAATACAACACATTGCACATGAATTTCTATTCGCTATTGTGCACTGCTCATTTTACAAATAAACAGTACAATTGCTTTCAATTTGTTTCAAACTCTAAACTCTAGGCCCTTCAAAACATACTGGGAGTCGGCCTGACGAGTGCTAGACAATAAAAGAACTTTGATGATTGCATCTGTGATTTTTTTTCTGATGATTTTCAGTGAAGGCATCGAAAATAAATATGTATTACAGTTTTTAATAACCCCAGGGTAAAAAATATGTATTTTTAACAAATTCAATAACGATACACAAAAAATTTGACCGTGACTATAGTGAACATAGACAATGCTACCAAACTGAAGGTTTCAAGGGCGTATCCAGCTCAAAACAGAAGGGGGGCAGCTTTCTGAAGTCAACCTCATGGGAGAGTGGGTGGCATGCAGTTATATACAATGAAAAAAAGGGAGCAAAGTGAACCATATTTATTTTTTTTAATATATTAATTCTTGAACAATAGTTTTGAACAACTGTGGAGGGCCCCCAATGCAATAATTCACAGTAACATAAGGAAGAACACCATTTATGTATTAAACAAATTAATTCTTGAACAATTGTTTGCGAAGATTAGCTGCGAATTTCTGAAATTCAGCTTCCACTAATTTCTCCTCGTTTGTGAAAACCCATTGATGGTGAATGCTTAGCATTGCTAACCCATTTAACCCTATTTTCACCAATAGTTGATCTAACAATAAGCCACGTTTTAATTCGGTGAAGGGATCTGAATGAGCGCTCAATAGTGCTTATTGTGCAGGGCAGTGAAAGTAAAATCAGTATCGCCTTTCTAATTGTGGAAAACAATTCGCTCTTTTTTTAAAACTTCAATGATGTCAGTCACTTCCTGTACCTCATTCCACATTTTAAACCGCAATTCCCTTTCTCCTTCGATGCCATCCAAATTGGAAATAGCTTATTTTCAATTCCCCAAAGATCTCTCATGTTGCTTGGATGAAAATGTGTCAATGAAAATGCAGGTGATTTATCTGAAGAAAATCTGACTTCTAAAGATCATACGATGGAATCCAAGTAAGGAATTATTAGCGACCTTCACCAAAATTCAAATGGATTTTCAGCAGGAGGGTTGCTTCTATGATTTAGCCAGCCAGCAACGCGAGTACCGGTTATATCAACATTCAAATTCATGATTAGTTTCTTTCAAAATGTTGAAATATCAACAACCAAAATTTCAATCAATTTTTCAGAAATCTGTTGTTTACATTTGTTACTATTTTATTTTTAAAAAATTCCATGTTGGAAGGGGGGGAAGCTGCCCCTCTTTTCCCCCCCTGGATACGCCCTTGGAAGGTTGCCAAATGTTTCTCCCGCACACATCACTCATTTCATCCCCATTGGTGTTCGCTGTGTTCCGATCTGCACTAACTTCCTGATTTTTATTTCTTTGTTTGTAATTTACCTTAAATTATTTGTTTTAAAATGATTTTTTACTTCATTTAAATATGATTTATTAAACATATTTATATTGTTTTGAGAGTCACAACAATTTTAATCTTTTCATCAGAACTCCACAATGTATTTTGACCTATTTTGTCTGTGAATTAGTCTGAAAAACTGATCTGCGGGATCGACAAAACTCGAAATGCTGTAAGTCAAGGTATACCTGTAATTTAACTGTAACCGAGGAGGAGAATGGACAGAGTAAAACGAACAGGTAGGAAGAATAACAAGAGCAAGGCAGGCAGGGAGAGAGGAGACTGCAGAGAGAGATTAGGAATATGTAGAGTAAATGATTAGAGTACGTGGTTGGAGGAGAGGGGATGCTGAAGGTCATGATAGAAGGGAGGATGCTTAGTAAGCAAGTTAGAGAAGAGGCTTTCAGAATGAGATGAAGAGGGAAGGACTGAATAAAGAAATCATGTGAGGAGGTAGGTGTCCGCAGTTGTTACGATGAGGAAGAGTTAATTTAATACATATACACATATATCCTTTCCTCTTGAACTACAACCTTGACGTGGTGGAAGGGCTTGTGCATTCCAATGACCCCTAGAGCTGGACTGGCAGGAGCAAGTACTATTGATCCTGGTAGGGCCACCCATGCCAGATAGGTTGAAGGGTAGGACGGGCACACATGGGCATCTATGCCACTCGGGCGGGCACGAACACGGGCATGGGCAATAAACACACGGGCTGGAGTCACCTGGGTTTTCCGACCGCTTGCATGTCTCTATGTCCGATCCCTCCACCCCAAACTATAGCCCCACCCCAAGCAAGTATCTACTATAGATCCTTCCACCCCAAGCATCACATGTCTGGTCTGCAGAGATTTATGGTTGTCCGAATTCCCAAGTCCTCTATCTCCCTGCGTATTCAGCCCTCTGTCGAAGAAAATGAGGCAAGGTCACCAACCACCCCGATTGCCGAACAGATGATGCTTACCTCCTCTTCACTTGCAGTGGCGTGCTTACCGATGAATCCTTCCGATTTTTAAGCATAGTTCAATAACTTGGCTTGGTTTTTTATTATATCGCGCACTGTGGAGATGCCAGCACCAGAGTCTGCCACTATATTAGCCACTGGGTCTCCCTTGGATGCCCTTTCAATAATCTTCAGCTTCTTCGAAAAGTCTTACACGAACGATGCGCTTTCTATTTTTTGAAGAATTTGACATTTAAAACCAGTTGTATACCTGAAGAAAACTCGGCGAATATAAATACCCGCAGAAGCCCAAGTCACGCAAACACAGAGCATTGACTCAGAGGACTCGGGGTAATGCAACACTCATCTGCCTGATTGAACAGCCCGCTGAGGAGGATGGAAAGGAGGAGTAGGGGAGGGGATGGAAAGAGACAGTAGGGGAGGGGGTTGTTGCAGGATGATGCACGGATAATCCACTGGACAGATAATCAATGCTATACTGTACTAATTGATTGACCACGAATGGGGCATGATTCGGCATATTTTCAATATAGCTTTCAGTTCTAAAGAGCAAGATTTTTTTGTCAGGTGGAGAAATAATGTGGAGGTTGTGGAGAATGATACCGAAGAAAACAGTACCACTGTTAACGGTAATCTTTGTCAATCCTTTAGTTTATGAGGACGACGATTCACTTCCCTCCCAGGAAATGCCTTTGCTTTCAATGATGGCGATTCGCCTCTCCAGTTCTTAGCGATGTTTCATTGCTCATTGAAGAACGTGAACAAATCATTTACTCATTATGTAATAAGTCTCTTTTCACTTTGATGGTTTGTGCATAGAGTTCTGTTCCACAAAAATTACTCGAGTACAAAATAAAATTATAATTTTTTATCTTTCTAGGCGTAATCTTTTTGCCGTCATTTCGCGTCGTGGGTGTTGGGAGATATGTTGAACACCATTATTTCATCTAATGACATCCTTATTTACAGAATTCAATGAGCTAAAACATAGAATCTCAAGTAATGACTTTGTAATTGAAATGTGATCAAATCACTCAACGATTTCGGGAACTTTTTATCCGCACAAAGAAATGTAAAAGAGAAACTTCTCCATTTCATTAATTAGTTATTTTATTCACCCGCTTACTTACTACTAATTTTCTGATGATGGCATGACTTCGTGGTAAAATTATGAAAATCTTCTCACACTATCTCAATGTGGTCTTGTATAATTGTCAATATGGTGAAGTATGTAACACGAAAATAAAATAAGGTTAATGGTTTGAGGCATAACTTTGTGGCATTTACTCAAGTTAGCCCAACACTTCACCTGCAGATGTCGCGGCGTGACTAAACGTGATTCGTAGCAAATAAAATCAATATGGAGTACCAACTCAGCATGTTTAGGCATGACTCCTTGTACATTACTCATGATGCAAAGAGAATACTTGGTACCAAGCTTTTAGGTACGATACTTTTCCAGGGACAAGAAAGAAAATAATACACCTTAAAAACACTTTTTTTAAACTGGTCTTATTTCAAAATGCACTATTTTCTTCTTTTTAGCCTTCACACTTTTATTACTTTAACAATCATTGAAATTTTCTTTAGCTTTTTTTAAATTCCGTTACTACTCCTGTCTTAGTAATCATAATCTTTGTTTCTTAATGTTTTTCAATGCTTCCAATGTGTTACAATTCAATGCGTAATGCTTTATTAATGTTTTCTCTATGTACTTAAATAAAACAGATTTAATTAAATTAAACCTGACAACATGAAAAATTCGAGAAAAATTTACCAATATTCTGTCATCAAAATTAAACATGCATGCAAAATTTGGGAAAGATCGAACAACAACGGGAAGGAGTTCAAAAATTGGGTACTAGATATGCGATTAAACTCACGATGCAAGTTAAAATAAGACCAGTAAAAAGACATCTACTGCATCGGGAAAACCCAGCTGGCTGGTTCCTAGTAAAAATTCCCCCCGGTTATCCAGCTGGTGGTGAGGGTGGGGAAAAAGAAAGGGGAAGGGTAAGAAGGACCACAATGTTTGGCACCTGAGCATCATTTAGGATAAACGGATCCTGTCACAAAACCTAATTTGCTTACTCAAGGCGTGCTCAGACAAACGCAATTAATTAGAGTGTCTTTCTGACGTCTTAAGATCTGGAAGCCAGAGCCTCTTTGGTTCACGGAAGGCGGTGATTCGATCCAGGTGCTCTCCCTACCCGAAGAGCAACAAGTCAACTTTACTCCCTCCGTGGTCAAGCCCTTGTGCCACGTCAAGGCAGAGGTTGGTGGATGGAGAGCTCTTGACTCATCAGTCTCCAACTGAGTGCTATGCACTTCAATCTTCGCCGAAAAGCCAGTAGACTCCCCTTTAAAGAAGCTACAATAGGTATCTTTGTCCTATTTCCCATTATTTTATCATGCCATTTTTCCGTCCCTAAGCAAAATAAGAATTTGAACTGCCGCCAATTGGAGCGCACGGCAGCGAGTATAACATGTGGTGCCGCTAATGAGTTTTAACCAAGGGTAATTGTTTACATTATGGAAATGCTGCCAACAGTTAAAACAAAAATAACCACCCAATAGGAAAAATGTTCTAAGCTACCATTTTCCCCATCACTCGAGGTCTAAATGTGACAAATAACTGAGTGGCTCAGGCATATGTTACAGAAGAATGCACTATTATTCATGCATTTGTATGCTTGACGCATCACGTATGCCAACGCTGATTTGCTAGGTGTTTACGTCTGAAAAAAAAGTTTTGCTGATGCAGTTTTTTGCCATAGTTCATAAAAATAAATTCCATTTTTTCCTGGGGACCTGGGCAGAAGTTCATAATATCAAAAAATTCATATTTTCGAAACTTTGTACAGCCAGTCCTCGAATAGCGCTGACTCGATTAGCACTGTTTCGCATTAACGCTGTATAAAATTTAGTACAATTTTGTTCCCATTAACACTGGTGTTTCACATTAGCGCTCTCCAAAACTTTCATGGCATTTCGCAAAAATTCACCTTCACTGCTGTAGCTGCAGTAGCTATATCTGCCGAAATTATTCCTAAAAAACATCTCAACAGTCGAAATTTTAAACATTTTCCTTGATTTCCTATGGATGCCCTAGTTCTTACTATAGCTGAAGGCCTTGAGGGCATTCTGCCGCATAAGGTTCCGCAAATTCCACGGTAGTCCTAATTTCGTGACAAAGCATTATTATGGTTGGAAAAAGCGAAGAATTTATTCTGCAACAATTACCAAATAACGACAGATGTTGTTGAAGAAATACTTTTTCTCATACCTCTGTCCATAGTTCACAATTCGTCATCGTTTAGACACGTAGTGTTGGCAAGTGGCGCATGTGCAGACTGCACTCTTAGCCTCCCAACGGGTCATTTTCTAAGTTTCAAGTTTTATGTGCATTACAGTACATTACGTTTTCCCTTTTTTGTGTGTTTTGCTAAAAGATTAACAAATTTTGTTTTTGTAAGACGAAGGGCTTTACTGTTGAAACATATTCATATCAAGCTATAACAGCTCGTCGATCATCGCCTTTTCACGCCACGAAAGTTGCAAAACCTCTCCGATGTTGTTCATCCATTGTGCAGTGGTTGTGCACCATAAAAAGTTTATGCATTCTTAAGGTATAGTTCTGCATTATGACTGTTCAGCGAAATAATGGCTGGTCTTTTCTAAGAATTATTAGAGGACTTATTAGGTGCTAAATGAAACAAAATAGAAAAAAATGATAAAATTAAACTCGAGTTAAAGCTCCGAATTGATAAAGATGTCACCAAAAGTTACTATAAAACTTAGATGATTGTCTCCTTATTGTAAAGGTGTCATTATATTCGAAACCTGGCCATTGGATCGACATAAATTGGAGTCACAGTTTGTAGCTGCGGGGCGCCATTTTGCGCTTACTTAGAATGTCAAAGTGCTCTATTTTTAATATTTATTAATATTAGGGGCTAAGGCTTGCGTGCTCCGATGACCCCTAGAGCTGCACTGGCGGGAGCATTGCTCCTGGTAGGGTCACCCATGCAAGATTGGTCGAAGGTTAGGAGACAGACGAATGGTAGTCCGCGCAGCGTCTGTACCTCAGTGAGGCGGCTGCAAAAGGCGTCTGACCCCAGTGGGGCGGCCTCTGAAGTGATGGTGTCACGTAAAAAACACTATTGAGTAAGGCCAAGGAATACTACCTCAATTAAAACAAAAACCTTGAAATTATGGACAGTTCTCAATTGATAATGAATCCTGGCAACTACGGGACTCGGCCAAGAGGGCCGGGTGTCGTGCCCGGCAGCGGTGGGAGCAAGGCCCCTGCGGTCGTCATCACACGAAATCCTTGCTCAGACGACGCATCAGCAGAGGAAAAGAAGATAAAGAAGAGGAACGAAACTATTAGAATAGGCACGTGGAATGTTAGGACTATGCTGAGGGCAGGGAAACTGGAGAATATAAAGCAAGAAATGGAGAGGGTGGGTGTAGACATCATGGGTCTGGGTGAAGTTAGATGGAAGGATGACGGGGATTACTGGAGCGGCGACTATAGAGTAATTTATAGTGGAGGGAATGAAAGTCAGCGCGGGGTTGCATTCGTAATGAATAGGAAGCTTGGTAGAAAAGTAGTGTATGCAGAACAGGTGAGTGATAGAATAATAGTCGTGGAACTAAAAGCAGAACCAACGAATTTAGTTATAATCCAGGTTTATATGCCTACCTCTAATCATAAAGAGGAGGAGGTAGATGGGGTGTACGATCAGCTAGAGGAAATAATTGGTAGGATACCAGGAGGTAAGCACCTGGTAGTAATGGGGGATTGGAACGCGGTGGTGGGTGAAGGAAGAGATGGGCGGGAGGTGGGCGATTACGGGCTAGGAAGAAGAAATGACCGGGGCGAGAAAGCTGTGGAGTTTTGCCGCAGAAATAACCTAGTAATTACGAATACATGGTTCAGACATCATCCTCGACGTAGGTACACTTGGAAGAAGCCGGGAGACACAGACAGGTTCCAGATAGATTATATAATGGTACGTCACAGATACAGGAATAGTGCTAAAAACTCGCATACTTATCCAGGAGCTGATGCAGACACAGACCACAACTTATTAGTCATGAAATGTCGGGTAAAACTGAAAAAGATAAGAATGGGAAGGAGGGTACGTAAGTGGAATATGGAGGCATTAACTGGGGCAATGAAGAAGAAGTATCGGGAGAAGGTGGATGAGATAATGGGTGAGGATCATGGAGTTAGATCAGTGGAAGATGAATGGGGAAGTTTGAAAAATGGAATTATAGAAGCGGCGAAAGCAACGGTAGGCGTAGTGAGTGCAACTAAAATTAGAAAACCGTGGATCACGAAGGAGATGATCAGGGAGATGGAGGAGAGAAGGAAATGGAAGAGTGTAAACTCAGAGCTAGGTAAGAGAAAATACCGAGAATTTAATAACAGGCTTAGAAGAGAAACAAAGAAAGCAAGAGAGGCGTGGTGGAGAGAACAGATCGACGCGTTAGAGAAATACCAAAAAGAGGGAAGAGCAGATGCATTATATCGGAGAGTAAAGGAACTGGTGGTAATAAGGGAAGGGGAATTACAACGATAACAGACAAGACGGGAAAGATGATCGTAGAACCGAGAGAGATCCAGAAGAGGTGGAAGGAGTATGTTGAAGAGCTGTATGGTAAAGAAATAAGGCCCAATAGGTAAGATATAGAAAGGGAAGACGATATCGACAGATATGGCATCGGACCAAGTATCCTAGATAGCGAAATCGAAAGAGCTCTACGAGACATGAAAAGGAATAAGGCGGTGGGAATAGATGACATACCTGCAGAGTTTTTAAAGAGCATGGGGAAGAATGGAAGAGGAAAACTTTTTGCGCTAATTCGTAAGATTTATGAGGATGGAGTGTGGCCGGAAGACTTCGCGAAGACTGTACTAATTCCTATACCGAAGAAGAGTAAGGCAAAAACTTGCGAAGACTATAGGACAATAAGCTTAATATCCCACGCGGCCAAAGTAGTTCTGAGGATTCTAAACAGAAGGCTAGAGAAGAAGGCAAATGAATACCTAGGTGACGACCAGTTCGGGTTTAGGAGAGGGACGGGAACGCGAGACGCTATAGCGGTGATGAGGACGCTAGTAGAAAGAAACCTAGAGTATGGACAGGATGTTTTTGCATGCTTCGTAGATTTCGAGAAGACGTTTGATCGGGTGGAATGGAGGAAATTAATGGGAGTGTTGAAGAAATTAGGGGTCGATTGGAGGGACAGGCGTCTGATTCGAAATTTGTATATGAATCAGACTGCGCAGGTTAGGGTAGCCAATGGAGAATCGGGATGGGCCACGATAGGACGGGGAGTGAGGCAAGGGTGCCCACTATCGCCGTTGCTTTTTAATGTGTATTCAGAAGAAATGGTAAGGGAGGCTTGGGGGGAGGAGGAGGTAGGAATAAAGGTAGGAGGGGAGCTGATAAAATCAGTGAGATTTGCAGATGATCAAGCATTGGTTAGTCAGTCGGCCAAGGGGTTACAGTCAATGGTGAATGCATTAGAGGTGCAGTGCGAAAAGTATGGGATGAAGATCAATCACAAGAAAACGAAAGTAATGAGATTTTCTAGAAGTAAGAAGGCGGGGCTGAATATAAGGGTAGGAGGGCAGAAGATAGAGCAGGTCGAGCAGTTTACGTATCTGGGTAGTATTTTGGAGGCGAATGGGTTTAGTGGTAAGGACATCAGATTCAGAATTGCGCTCGCTAAAGAAGCATTTTCGAAGAGAAGGGAATTGATGAGGGGGGGTCTGAGAAGAGACGTAAAGAAGAGGCTGGTGAAAACTTTAATATGGAGCGTGGCGCTATATGGGTCGGAAACTTGGTCATTGCGAAGGGAGGATGTGCGTAGGCTTGAGGCATTTGAGATGTGGGTTTGGAGAAGGATGGAGAAGGTTAGCTGGATGGCGAGAAAGACGAACGAGGAGGTATTGGATATGGTCGGAGAGGAGAGGAAGCTTGTGGCAGAGGTTCGGAGAAGGCAGAAGAGATGGATGGAGGAGGTTTTGAGA
Source organism: Pyrrhosoma nymphula (assembly GCA_963573305.1). Classification (NCBI taxonomy): domain Eukaryota; kingdom Metazoa; phylum Arthropoda; class Insecta; order Odonata; family Coenagrionidae; genus Pyrrhosoma; species Pyrrhosoma nymphula. Next base: position 110,571,619 of record OY754330.1, on the reverse strand, counting down.
GGAGAGGGCATGTTGAAGAGAGTGATAGAGGGGAGAACACTGGGGAAGCGTGGGAGAGGAAGGAAGAGGATAGGAATTCTCGACGAAATAAGAGGAGGTAGAAGATATGAAGAATTGAAGAGGGATCTAATAACGGGCCATCCTTAGGAGGGAATGCGAGACAATTTCTATTAGGTTGGGATACAAAATGGGGACTGTCCAAGAACCTACCAATCAGCTGGTAGAATACTTGAATGAATGAATGAATGAATATTTTGCAAAAAGTCTTTTTGTATCAAAAATCGTAAGAATCTAATGTGGTTTCATCACGGCCACGACTTAGTTCCTGCAAAATCACCCTTAACAATAGTACTCTTACAGTTTCAAATCATTCAACAGAATCTTGGAAACGCATTATTTATCATAGCATTATTCTTTGTGCAGTTTTATGCTTCGAATAGCACTGTTTCAATTAGCGCTTGAGTTCCCTGGAACTAATTAAGAATGTTAATCGAGGACTGGGTGTATTATCGAATAGCGTCATGTATTTCGTATAGGCTTTTGATCGGGATCCACAGTTTTGCTTCATATTATTGTGCTTCGTATTATCGTGCATTGTATTTTCGAGTTTCTACTGTACCTTCATTCTCTCTTCCAAAAATTCAGAATGCAACTCATGTAATGTCACCAATCTTGGAGTAGAGAAGCAGTTTTGCTGCTCGACAAAGTTCACAACATCTTCAAATCCTTGTGCAGCCACCCACCATGAGACTTGACCAACTTGCTCCTCCTCATCATCTCCTCCATCTCGTTCCACCTTTAAGTCACCCAGATTTAACACATCTTAATAATTTTACCAGCATAATATGCTATTGTTTCAACAGGATCATTTGGGTCAGCATCCAGCTGTTCATCCACCTCATCAGCAAATTTGTATTCTAGTAGACATGAATGAATTGTGCATTCCATTTCCACTAATGTTCCAATGCAAACAATATTTTATTTCTCATTTTTTTACGACTACATCTTTTTACCCTATGTGTACATACCATGCAACCTCTGTTCTAACACAGAGCAAATTAGTTTTTCCAGACTTTTAGGAGAGCAATTTTGTAGCTGGTACATGCTTCACTGTGACAAAAACTGCATTTTTAATACCATACATGGGACAGAATAATTGTTTTCTTTCTAGGCAGCAAGATTTTCTCATAAAATAATACAAATTTCAAGTTATGCTAAAGGAATAGGCACTATCTTGGTTAGAAGATTTTCTCATAAAATTAAACAATTCTTAAGTTTTGTTGAAGAATATGCTTAAATCAACTAGCAGAATCAACAGAAAGCACAATCTTGCCATTTCCTTCCAACTTGAATGCAGAGTCAATCTGTCTGCACAATTCCATGACAAATATTTTCCTTGGCACCAGCCAAGGAAATGTTGGGGGCCTCGACACTAGTACATCTCAGCAGTATTTTCTAAAAGCTCCACAATAAGGGCTGGACTTCATCTAAAATTTCACCATTATCTTCAACCAGCTTGGTATATGCAAACTACAGCACTTATGATGCATCCATTTTCTATACTCCTCGCTACAATATTCTTTTGATTGGCAAAGCACCGTCAATAAAAATTAGGTAGCTACTTTTACTTTATATTCTCATCAAACGCCTATGCTCTGCTCTTTGCTCAAGTCCACATATCTTCCTTTAATGAGAACGATTTACATTCTGTAAAATACTTATTCTCATTTAAAGATTTTCATTAGTTACTTTCATTCCTCATCAAAAAGTATCTGTTGAGCTCTTTTGTTGAACCTTGGCTGTACAAATATTTGCATGACTTTTTGCATTTTTTTGTTCTTTATTTATTGCTTGTAGCACTAATGCTAAGTCATCAGAGCCACCAACTCGCAAAGTTTAACTGCATAAGTTGACAGGGTTATCAAGTCGGTCTTGGGAAGGTAGACTGACCGGTCAGATCAGTCTGCCCCCCTTGCATATTCTGGACATTTATACATTCAGGAATATCCTGGAATATTACTCAAGCTAGCCACTTTTTTCAATGACAATTAACAGATCTGATCAGAGAGATAATTATTTTCCAAAAATAAAGCCTGATGCAAGAGAGGTGAGTAAAGTTGTTGAGTAGTTACAGTAAATTTACCTCAAAATCACTCCTAACTCTGAGAATGAGCATCATTGATTATACCAAAATTGAAGATGAAGATTGCATTCAAATTTTACAGTTTCCCCTTTTGATGCCTAATGCACCTTTTTCAAGAGAGAAAATGACACTCCAATACAGGCAACTAAGTTAAATATAATGGTCCTTACAAGCACTTTTCAAGTCATTTACAAATTCATCACTAAGCATAATCAGAAACTATAAATGGGTGATTCTCTGAAAATGGGGTACTTTCATGAAACTGTAGAATATCTCTTCAACTATTACTTAGTTTAAAAATAAAAATTGTATAAAGTTGAACGAAATGTAAGTAACTTGGCCCCAAACAGTTAAAGAAACAAATAAATTTCAGTACATATACTGAAAATAATGTCTCAAAGGGTTCGAAAGTCCACTCCGAAGCCTGCAACTAGCACGGTTTCACTTATAAATGGTGTTATATATAAGAGAAAAAATAAAATAAAATGTCTTCAAGTAGGTTAAATTAATTCACAAAATCTTCCTGATTAATCAGGTTGTTATTTTGACATATTTTCTTAACTTAACAATTATTTTGAATCAAGGTTTGCAACCAGGTTCGAGCATCCACTCCGAAGCCAAAGAGAAATAGTGAAAAATCTCAAAAGTTGGTATAATTGCTAAATTCCTACTGGTAGGCCTGAAGAAAGTTAGCCAACTTTCTTGCAACTGAATGAGTGACATGCAGATTCAGCTACCATCAGTGAAAGAATAACCTACAAGAACTCTGAATTGAGGTTAATATGTTTATTGATTGTATACTCCGTGGCTTCTGTAAAATCTTAAATATGTTACTGCATGTGTTGTATTTTTGATATGAGGTGGTATTCAGGGAAAATTAGTCAATTGCGTAAGATGTACCCCATAACCTCAAAATCATTGTCTTGGCCTGGCTGAAGGTGTGATTTGTGTACTCCGAAGCCAAAATTGGCTTCGGAGTAGATGCCAAGAGCTACGGAGTGGACACCAAGCACTGATTTTCCTGAAATCGGTTGAAAATTTATGAACAATTCACAAATATAATTTACTGGGCTACTTTTTTCCCCTTTTTTAACTAATTTTACATAAAATAATTTTTTTTTAATTTTAATTTTTTTTTAAATTATGGTGACACATGCATTTTAGAGGGCAGACTATGTGTACAATTTCTTTTAAAGTATAAATATATTTGATTGTCAACATTGAAGCTACTGACATAGCTCAAACTCTAAAAAAATAAAATATGTGACCTCCGGTCCACTCCGATGAGAGCAAAAACTAAATTTCCTAAAATACTGGAAAATAATCACTCGATCTCTGCTGCAGTCTGGTACATATTATAACTAATTTAAGGAACCTGATAAATATATTCTTATTTGAATTTGAATTTTTTTATTTAAAAAAATATCCAACTTCAAAAGCTTTCAGAGAATCACCCAAATATATGCAATTATATTCCAGTCCAAAACTGTTCAGAAACATAACACTATTATCACATTAAAGTGACAGAAATGCAACATTATTACAAAGAAGAAGAAACAAATTTTTTTAGTGAAGGATAAAAAAATAAATCCTCAAATATAAAAGACACCCAGAAACTGCTATTAGGAAAAAAGTATACTTACTTTGTAACCCAATTGCTGAGCCCTCCTGAATCTCAAGAACCTCACAAATCTTTGAGTGATAAATAAATTGATAAATATTGCTGTTGCCAGACTGATAGCCAATACCTCTTTCCTGCAAAAGATAAATAATCAGAATTAATCATTATGCTCACACAGATTGAGCAAAACTCAACCCCTAACAGAGGACTTGGGGGGGGGGACATTGTATATGACCAAGATACAACCAGATTAAACATGCTTTTCCTTCTGATGACTTGAATTCCTTTTAGGAATCATTTTATACTCCAAAATTATCCCAGAGATCAAGACAGAAATGAAAGACAATAATTTCAATGATTTCTGGGAGACATAAATGCGAACACATGAAGACGTAAATGTGAATTGAAACCATTATGTACAGTCATATGCAAAGGATTCACAAAAAATACTGTCCTTTGGACATCCAATAAAAAAAGCTTGGGTAACAATTCCCGCGTTTGAGCAGTGGTTTACGTCTTACTTCTGTCCGGCAGTAAAAAAGTACTATGCACAGATAAATATTGATTTTAAAATTTTAGTGATACTAGGTAATGCTCCAGGCCATCCAAGAACCATTTGCGATTTAAGTCCAGAAGTCAATGTCGTTTTGCTATTCTGCAGCCCATGGACCAAGGCGTTATTTAAACGTTTAAGGCATATTATCCAAGGGAAACCTTTGCTCAAGCTGACAAGGCTACAGAGGGTGAGAATGGCATGGACGTAAAAGAATTCTGGAGAAGCTACAATATCCGCCATGCAATAGAAAACATTGCTAAGTCATGGGTTGAAATCGGTCAAAAAACTATGAACACGGTGTAGAAAAACCTTTGGAGTGACTGTGTGCCCGATTTTCAAGGTTTTCACTTATCACACGAAGCCGTTGATGAAACAGTTAACCTCGCATGAAAAGTAGGTTTAGAAGAAATCAAGCAACGTGATAGTCATGAGTTGATTGAAGCATAAAGGGAAGAACTCACGGATGAAGAACTGATGAAAATGTAACAATATGAGAAAATAGAGGAAATTAGCGATGATCATAATGAACGCTAAAACAAATTCACAAGTTGAAACGTCATCTGATATCACTGAAATATAATGCACAAAGGGTAAGAAAAAAGACTTTGATGTTACACAAAATAAAATATATTTGCGACCGGTTTCGATACGGCGTATCATCATCTGGCGTATCGAAATCGGCCATCTGGCATATCTGGCTTTCGATACGCCGTATCGAAACCGGTCGCAAATATATTTTATTTTGTGGAACAGCAAAGTCTTTTTTCTTACCCTTTGTGCATCATGAAGGAGTTCCACCATGTTACGCCACCCACCATCGCATCACTGAAATATTAAAACACATCGATAGTGCTTGTGCTTTGATGGTAGAAAAAGACCCTGATGAGGAAAGAAGTTCGAAGGTTACGAGAGGAATAAACTGTACTGTGAATTGTTATAGAGAACCTCTTCAAGAAAAAAATAAAACAGCTCACTTTGGATACATTTTTCGCCAAACCAATCTCAGAGAACGGATGAGGATAATTAACACCTTAGCTTCAGAGTTTAGCTCATTATCTTGTATATTTTAATTGTTTTGCAGTATATTGTGATTCCATTCATATGATGTACAGAGTATTTCCTTTTTTTAAAGCCAAATGTTAGTTCGGTTTTGAATATTATTTTAAATTGAAGTTTCTATCGAATCGAAGTGCGAATTCGATATGTACAATTTCTGTTATGGGATATGCTTTCTAGTAGCCTTCCCTTTTTTATTTCTTTCGCATATCAATCAATTTTATTATCCTTTTAGAATTACAGATTATATTTATAATGTGCCACTTTTCTAATGACGACGCCTAGAATTTTAAGAATATGTAGCGGTCTAATGTGCGATGTTTTGGTTTATTTTGTGCAATACAGGAATTTCAAAAAATTGTGACAAAATTTCATTTATTATTATTTAATTGTTGAATTTTAAATAAATTTTTCCGTAAAATACCTGCGCTATATCATTCAAATTTATAGAGTAAGGAAAACGTGTGCCGTTATCTATACAATAGCACTCGGTCAGTTTCAATTATCCTTCAATAGAAACTTGGGAACGAATTATTTAAAATAGCATTAGTCCTTATGGAGTTTTATGCTTCGAATAGCGTTGTTTCAATTAGCGCTCGAATTTCCTGGAACGAATTAAGAGCGCTAATCGAGGACAGGGTGTAATTGATTTTATCCCTTTCCAACCCTTTTTGTTCCTGCCTTCCTCTAATACGTTTGTAGGGTAATTGTGAATATTTTGCCTGTCCATGGAAGCCTGGTGTCAAGCAGATTGGAGGATTTTGTGCAACTACAGTACGTAAACGAGTAATTAGTAATTTGTACGCCTCATTCTCATTAGTACACAGTTTGTGAATGGATAGTATGTATCTGGAGATGAAATGCACCAGTGTATCCTAGTGTCCATTTCGTTAATGGATGGTATCTAGATACAAATAAGAAATGACTGAATCTGTGCTAATTGGGTAATCATCCATACAAATATGAAATGCAAGTAAAAGCTATTAAAATTAGAGGAGCAAATAGAGAATAAGCTGTCAATGGGATTTAATTACCACCAAAACCACAGTGATCCAATGATCTGTACAGGCATTTCATCTTCAGGGTCATAATTAAATATATCTGAAATATTTGAAGCTGTATGGATTGAGTGATTTGAGTCTTCTCCATCATCTGAACACAAATTGTGCTCTTGTGCTTTCCTCTCCACTTTACTATAGAGAAAAAATCCATTCCCTGAAAAAATAACACAAAATATCAAATGTATCTCGTTGCATGAATACATTCCAAAAACTTGAGAAATTAAATTGGATACATCTAATCAAATAAAGAAAAAGTAAATACCATTGATGTATTCTGATGCATACAGAACTGACAATGCCGTGGTAGAATATGCAGGTGATGATTCAATGGGCTGCAGGGCAGTATCATCTTTAGAGTTTTTTGGCCCAATGATTTCCAATGCAGTTTCTGCATGAAAAAGAATCAAAGTTCACAATCAAACAAAATTCATTCTGATTTCCATGCAGGCTACAGAAATAAATTATGTATTTCCATAGCTCAGCGATAAATTATAACAACATATCTCCTAGTTACCCATTACAACCGAATGCGAAGTATCATAAATTGATAACTGATGCAATTGATCGGTGAATTTAATTAATTAACACAAGAGTCATCATTATAACTAGTTTTTCAGTGTCTAGAAGCCCAAAAATGTACAGGGAATATCGAGTTGAAAAAGGATAATGTTTTCAAAAGCAACATAATTACGCTATCAGGAATTTACTATCTTCTTCATGCCTAAACATTCACCAATAGGAAGTTTTTATGAAAATATTTCATTTGCCACTCTTCAGTGTTTATTGAAAAGTGATTTTTGAATAACCTGCGACCTGGCAATGACACATTTAATATTAACTGTTGGCACAGAATATGTATTGGCTTACGCAATTGTTTTCCCCTGCCCTTCTAGTTGTTGATACATATCTTCTATTGCATCACATAGTCAACGTCGTAGCAAGAGTCATGAGTGCCCCTGGCAAGATTTGAAATTTGCACCCCCCAAGACTTATTTTCTAGGAAGAGAAACAACACAATAACTTTGAAAGTGTAACTTAAGTTATGTATACATTTAAGCATAAAATTAGTTCTTACTTACTATTATGCAGGAAGGGAAACAATAAAATGAGTTAGTTCATTTAGACATTATAAAATCTCTTAAAAGTTTACTTTTCTGGCTTTTTCTGAAGCCAATTTGTCAATAATATGGTCTACATAAATACTTGTTGCAATGTCATACCCAATCGATTGTATAGCAAAATTACTCAAACATTCTTGACCAATCTGCAATCGTACCTAATATTTTATTAATTTTAATTTGCTGAAAGACCTTTCAAAGCTGGCAGAAGTCATAGGTAGCGTCAATGCTTGGCGAAGTGCAATCCTTATATTGGGATAACTGGTCACTAAGCCATATTCTTCATGGCAATTGAGAAGTGCAATGCAATCTGCATTTTTAAAATCAGGCAACAATGATTTTATTTGGTGTTTTTAGCTTTCAATCTCTAAACTCAACTCGTTGGCATTTAAATCATCTTTGTATTTTAATGCGAGATCAGCTGCAGATTTCTTTAGTTCTTCAGTGGAGGTTTTGTGCAACGAAAGTCCTGTTAGGAAACCAAAATCAGAAGCTATGGCAGCTTAACTTTAAAATCTCCGTTCCATTCATGCACAGTAAAGCTGAAATTTAAACTTTTGAAGTGGAGTCATTATGGCCACATCATTCTTAGCTCTTTCATCAAACATTACTTTAACCTTTCATTTACGCTTAATAGAAAATTCTGGTTCTATCGATAGCTCCTTTGCTAGATTTTTTGCCGAATCAATACAAAGCTCTGTTTGATTTTTTCTGAAGTCATTAAAAAAATCCACAAGGCCCTACAAGAGAATGAAGCGGGGAGATTTACGGGTACGCGTGAGAAATGACTTAACATCCATAGTATAAAAAGATAAAAGGGAGGTATTGATACTGACAAACATACATTGTTCCCCAGAAGAGGGTAAATACTGCAATGAACAAGGAAAAAATTTGAAGCCGACCGTCGTAGATGACTAAAATGCACACATGGGATATGTATACAAAGGGGATAGAATGGGAACTAGCTACGATACTAGCCGTCGTAGCTGGAAGTGGACACAAAGGATCTCCGCTCACCTATTGAACGTAACCATCCTAAACAGCCACGTGTTGTTTACGTCTTGCGGGGGCCAGATGACTCATCGGCAGTTTTGGCTATCTCTGATAAGGCAAATAATCGAGGAAGGGGCCTCTGCCCTTCCTCCTCGCCGCTCAGGGAGTGAGGGGCCCAGTAGCAAGGTTGGAAGACAACTGCGTCGCTTGGAGGCGAAAAATAATACACACTGGCCAGTAAAAGGGAATCACGTAAGGTGCAGAGTGTATTCTGAGAAGGAGTTGTACACACGTACCATTACGAAGTGCGGAGTGAGCGAAGTAGGGCTATAACTGTTTCAAGGAGTACCATACGATGGTAAAAATTTAAAACTTCATAAATTACCAAGATGTATACATCCATTGAAATAATTTCCATCATATATATATACCTCTCTGAATAAAAAATTAAATACTTCAACTTTGTTCCCAAAAAAATATTTTTTCAAAATCCTTTTTAATTTGATCACGGCTATGACATTACACATACAACTACATTGAACATTTAGCTAAATAGCACTTTTTATTTGCACAATTTATCTTCAGTAGTTATTGAGATATTAAAATTTTTCTAGTGAAGAACAAGAACAAATTAAAGAGCCGGAATGAAATCTGGCAGTGAAGGTCAACTATTGGACATTTAAATCCGGCTCTTAAAGGTTAAAACAATGCCTTTATATATTCAAACAATGACTTCAACTCATAAAAAATCATAAAATGACTGTCACCTCGTAGTTTCTCCATGCAAATATTTTAAGTCAGCAAGTAAGAATTTAAATTCATGATCGCAACATGTTACATTAATTGTGAAGAATCTGAGAAGGCCAATTCACGTAATTTAACTTCTGACAGTCACGTCAAGGTAGCTGATGCACACTTGAACAAAGACAGCTTCTGGGAGTCCTAGAGACCTGCAGGTGGTTGGCAAATACGAACTACCCTCGCCTGGCTGTGTACGAAGGATATAGAGACACTCTCTTCTCTCTCCCTCTTCCAAGCGGTGGAAAGGGCACAAGGGGAAGGGGCGAGCGCCACTCTTGAGCCGATCCTTCAGCGGGTAGTCGAGCGACCATCTTCCAATTTGCAGAAACCACTGTTTTCCTGAGGCCAACTACGCAGACCTTCTTCTGAAGGATACCCCTTCCCTTCTCCCGCAAGTTCAGCGTGCGAGGCCGGCGCTCGGCGGGAGGACTGGTGGCCACAGGAACGGGCAAGCACGGGCATCTACACCACTCAGGCGAGTGATTGATTTACGACGAATGGGGCGTGATTCGGCATATTTTCCATATTGCCATCAGTTCGTGATATACTAAGCTTTCAGTTCTAAAGAGCAAGATTTTTTTGTCAATTGGAGTAATAATGTGGTTGTTCGTGGATAATGACACCGAAGAAAATAGTACCGCCGTTAACAGTTATCTATATCAATCCTTTAGTTTATGTGGACGACAATTTACCTCCCTCCCAGGAAATGTCTTTACTTTCAATGACGGCAATTTGGCTATCCAGTTCTTAGCGATGATTTATCACTCATTGAAGTACGTGAACGAATAATTAACTCATTCACAAGTCTCTTTTCACTTTGATGATTTGTGGTTAGAGTTCTGTTTAACAAAAAATTACTCGAGTAGGAAATAAAATTTTTACTTTTTTATCTTTCTATGCATTATCCTTTTGCCGTCATTTAGTGTCGTGGGTGTTGGGAGATAAGTTGAATACCATTTCATCAAATGACATCCTTATTTACAGACTTCGATAAGCTTAAACCATGGAGTCTATTCCTGAGCAGTATAAGAATTTGAACTGCCGCCAATCCGAGCGCATGGCAGCGAAAAGGACCATAAAGGACCATGGTTCGTAACCAAGCCATCAATCATCATTGTATTGTTTATGTATGCCTATGAGGACCGTAGACTTAAAGTACAACTATTTTATCAATCACCATTGTATTGTCTATGAATAACTAAATTTTCATAGCTCTACATTACTAAATAAGAAAGTAAAGGGTGGTTCTTAGTATCTATGTACGAGATACGCTCTAGTATGATGTTTTGAGGCATAGCTGGATTGAAAATTTTTTCGGAGTCGAACCGAGGACCGTAAGCCTAAAGTTCAACCATTTTATCAATCACCATTGTATTGTCTATGAATAACTAAGTTTTCATAGCTGTAGGTCACTAAATAAAAATGTAAATCATGGTTTTTTGTACTTACGCACGCAATGCACTCAAGTACAAAGTTTTGAGCCATAGCTCATTCATTCAAGTATTCTACCAGCTGATTGGTAGGTTCTTGGACAGTTCCCATTCTGTATCCCAACCTCATAGACATTGTCTCGCTTTCCCTCCTAAGGATGGCCCGTTATTAGATCCCTCTTCAATTCTTCATATCTTCTACCTCCTCTTATTTCGTCCAGAATTCCTCTCATCCTCCTTCCTCTTTCACACTTCCCCAGTGTTCTCCCCTCTATCACTCTTTTCAACATGCCCTCTCCTCTCAAAACCTCCTCCGTCCATCTCTTCTGCCTTCTCCGAATCTCTGCCACAAGCTTCCTCTCCTCTCCAACCATATACAATACCTCCTCGTTCGTCTTTCTCGCCATCCAGCTAACCTTCTCCATCCTTCTCCAAACCCACATCTCAAACGCCTCAAGTCTACGCACATCCTCCCTTCGCAATGACCAAGTTTCCGACCCATATAGCGCCACGCTCCATATTAAAGTTTTCACCAGCCTCTTCTTTACGTCTCTTCTCAGGCCCCCCCTCATCAATTCCCTTCTCTTCGAAAATGCTTCTTCAGCAAGCGCAATTCTGCATCTGATGTCCTTACCACTTAACCCACTTGCCTCCAAAATACTACCCAGATACGTAAACTGCTCGACCTGCTCTATCTTCTGCCCTCCCACCCTAATATTCAGCCCCGCCTTCTTACTTCTAGAAAATCTCATTACTTTCATTTTCTTGTGATTGATCTTCATCCCATACTTTCCGCACTGCACCTCTAATGCATTCACGATTGACTGTAACCCCTTGGCCAACTAACTAACCAATACTTGATCATCTTCAAATCTCACTGATTTTATCAGCTCCCCTCCTACCTTTATTCCTACCTCCTCCTCCCCCATGCCTCCCTTACCATTTCTTCTGAATATACGTTAAAAAGCAATGCCGAAAGTGGGCACCCTTGCTGCACTCCCCGTCCTATCGTGGTCCATCCTGATTCTCCGTTGGCTACCCTAACCTGCACAGTCTGATTCATATACAAATTTCGAATCAGACGCCTGTCCTTCCAATCGGCCCCTAATTTCTTCAACACTTCCATTAATTTCGTCCAGTCCATCCGATCAAACGCCTTCTCGAAATCTACGAAGCATGCAAAAACATCCTGCCCATACTCTAGGTTTCTTTCTACTAGCGTCCTCATCACCGCTATAGCGTCTTGCGTTCCCGTCCCTCTCCTAAACCCGAACTGGTCGTCACCCAGGTATTCATTTCCCTTCTTCTCTAGCCTTCTGTTTATAATTCTCAGAACTACTTTGGCCGCATGGGATATTAAGCTTATTGTCCTATAGTCTTTGCACGTTTTTGCCTTACTCTTCTTTGGTATAGGAATTAGTACAGTCTTCGCAAAGTCTTCCAGCCACACTCCATCGTCATAAATCCTACGAATAAGCGCAAAAAGTTTTCCTCTTCCGTTCTTCCCCATGCTCTTTAAAAACTCTTCAGGTATGTTGTCTATTCCCACCGCCTTATTCCTTTTCATGTCTCATAGAGCTCTTTCGATTTCGCAGTCTAGGATACTTGGTCCGATGTCATCTCTGTCGATATCGTCTTCCTTTCTATATCTAACCTATTGAGCCTTACATAGCTAAATGACAATTTTTCCTGAGTCATACCGCGGACCGTAGACGTAAAGTACAACCATGTTATCAATCACCATTTTATTGTCTTTGAATACCTAAAATGTCATAGCTTTACATCGCAAAATAAGAAAGAAATTCGTGGTATTTTGTACATGTGTTCTCTGTTTATTTGCACGCTAAATTTGAATTCCCGCCACGACAGAGACTCAAGATGGAAGATTACATTAGACAAATGTATGTCATGACCTGTACTTTATGGACCTTGGGCAGCGATTATAACATGTGGCGCCACTCGTGAGTTTTAACCAAGGGGATTTGTGTACATTATGAAAATGGTGCCAACAGTTAGCAGAGTGCGAGAGAGAAGAATGCTCTATCATTCACGCATTTCACATGTTTTATGCATCACATTCGTCAACACTGATTTTCTAGGTGTCTGCATCTGCAAAAAGAGTTTTTCTGATGCAGTTTTTTTGCCATGGCTCGTAAAAACGAATTCCATTTTTTCCTGGGGACCGGGGCCGAGGTTCATAACATTGTAAATTTTGTATTTTTGAAACTTCGCATTATTGAATAGCGCCATGTATTTAGTATAGGCTTTTGGCCGGGACAGAGTTTTGCTTTGTATAATCAAAACTTTGTATTATCGTACTTCATATTATCAAGTTTCTACTGTATATAGTATGTGTTGCTGCTGTTTTGTTGTTTTCTTATTGATTTAAATTGTTAGCAGATATTTACAGAGATTATCATTGTGAATTAATATTAGTTATTTATTTACATGCTTCACCCGTCAATGGAGACAATTAACAAAGAAATGAAACACAAAATAAGAATGCTACATAGTGGTGTTTTCCGGTAGAATTGCATTGATTGCAGAATTTGTTATTACATGAAGTTAGTTTTTCACCTGTTATAATTTAAATTGTGGACTGATTTTTACAAATAGTTCAAATATTTTTTGTTGAAATATACAGATTTCATACTCATATTTTAGCAAATTATGGGTTCCATCTTTTGCTCTCAGTCAACATATTATGTTAACTATTGTTTTGCTTTATCATCGTTACCTTGTTCTGCTCTCAAGTCTCGGTATCATTAAAACCTTTCCCAATTCAAGAGTATTTCTCACTGGAATTCAGCCTCTGCCCAAATTTTGAAAAGGTTTCAGTACTCATTTTTATTTTTTTTCTTTGAATTGTGTGGTTAATATTCGTTATAGGTAAAAACGTGCATGCCTGTCTGGCTCATTTCCCATATGAAACATGTAAAAATATTCCCAACTTTGAATGCCGATAATTATATGGGGCAGGCTTAAAAAAATTAGTTCAATGATGTCTAAGGGTCCAATTCATAGTCGACACTTTAGGCTTAAGTATACTTTAGATGGGCTAAAGTGTCCTTTCTGCGTTTCATAGACGTCACTTAAGACAAAATAACGCTTAAGTGTCACTTTATTCTAAAGTGCTCACCGGAGCTCACTTTAGATGCTTAAGTGATCTTTAGAGATAAACAAAAATGGATGCGTTGGTTGCAAACGAAGTTGAAATCCTTGTTGAATGGATTGATATTGCCGAGGAAATGGAAATGCTGGAGAGAAACCATCACCGGAGAATCATGAAGGCCGTTTTACACGGAAAATTTAATCATGACAAAATGGAAAATAGACCTGTTATAATTCCATTCAGACAAACACACAATTTCGTTCAGTTTCATACATTCGTTTGAACAAAAAACCACACAGTCTAAAACGGCCTTTTAGACAAGGAAATTCTGGTTGAATATTTCCGGGAAGATGAATTTATTCGTTAGTTTTCTAAGAATGTCATTCAACTTTGTCTTTCCTTCTGCATTCAACTTCTATTATCCACCCAAAATAATGCTATGATAAAATGATAACTATGACAAAAAGGTGATTATTAAACTTACAAACAAAATGACAGAAACGCAATAGTTAAACTTCCAAACTCAATGACAGAAACGTGAATATTAAACTTACAAACCACACATGTTTGCAAATTACTCTAAAAATAAAAGGAAAACACAAACATCACCAATTGTGAATGAGAAGCAGTGATTTTGCGATTCCACAAATATTTATTAGAAACGACCTAGGTTTCAACGTCGCAATTCATCATCAGGTTTCAAATTTCATTCCATTCAGATTTCACATCATTTCTAAAAAACGTATGTGGGATCACAAAGTTACTGCTTCTCATTCACAATGGTAAGCAAATTTCATCAAGTCACGCCTGAGACTACGGAACATTACCAATGTTAACGATCCCTAATGCCAACTACGACAGAAACGTGAATATTAAACATACAAAGAAAACAAATGACTCTTCAACAAAATTGAACACTAAACACAACCAAAGGAACTCCCTTTACTAGATTTACCATAAACAACTAACAAAAAAACAAAAAAAAATATCGAAACATCTTGACCTATCTTGACTTATTAATTAACAAAAACTATTCTACGTATTTATTATATTAAGAAACAAGAAGAAAAACACTAAACTTAAATCGAAAATACTTAAACTTCGCATCTTACTCCATTAAAAGAAGGAAATTCAACCCAAAATAGCATCGTGAATGCCACAATCTCTTGGAGGACGAAATCGTAGATATCTGGCGAAAATGCAACGTTTGTCAACTGTTTCCGAAACAATTTGTTTACTTCCATTGCCAATGTGCCAGTTTTTCATTGGGATATCGACACTGTGGCAGCTGAAGTCTCACTTTTTAAAGTGAGACACTTTAGGGAACTATGAAACGCACTTTACGTTAAGTCTAACTTTATCCTAAAGTGACTCTTTACAAAGGTGGTCTTTAAAGTCTCGACTACGAATCACACCCTAAGGTACATGAGTAGCTCTACCTTCATTTTAGAAGACATACAGCTGCTGATATTGAATTAGAATATTTGTGCCAAAATGACACTCCCTCAAGTGATTACTCAAAGCATTCAGATTAATTAATTACTCAACTTAAATGGCATCACCCAGTGGAGATAAAAATGTAAAAACTAATTATTGATGGAAAAAATCATTTGCAAATAAGTGATCATAATTTAAAACCTGAGCAGGAAATTGTAATGACGTCACGTACTCAACATAATACGCATTTCAATCCTGAGTTTAAATAATACCTTTAAGCCTTGGACTTATGAAAATTACTCACCTGAAGCTGGTATTGGTTTCCATGGAATCCTCAGGAAATGTTTTGAGTTCTCAATTGCTTTCAAACTTTGGTGTTTCAAAAGTATCTGCATTTGAGTGCTTTCCTGAATATATAGCTGCAAAGATAATACAATTGGTAAATAACATCAAAACACATTTCTATTCAATAAATCACTAATCATATGCATGGAATAACCTTGTCATGAGCACAGGACATTTTTATCATTTCATAATTGGGGAAAATTCAGCATTTAGAACAAAGAAATAAGGGTTAAATTCAGGAAAATATATACCCATTTAAAACACTGTTCAGCCACTCAAAAGCTGGGTTTATTCACACATTTCATATCATGAAACATTGAACCAATGGCAAGGCTCATGATTTTATGGTGTGGATAATGTTGTTTAATATTCCTTTATTATGTTAAACATGTCTTCAATTTATATACACATTAAATAAAATGGGCATAGTACTGAAGACATTAGAGGGAGAATTGCGGTAACAAAAGAAAAGTTCAGCAGTAGGAGGAAGCTGATGATGAGGAATTTGGGTGAGGATATAAAGAACAGGATCATGAAGGGTGTAACATACCGTATAAACGCGTGTAAGAGGCGCACCCGTGTAAGAGGCGCACCCCTCTTTTTGTGCGTCGAAGTTGAAGAAAAAATTTTGAGTTTTTTTTTTCTTCTATTGCGAGGTTTTGCGGGCCTAACTGCGAACTTTCGGCCATTTTCAAAGCCTTCCGCTTGCATTATTCTCTTATAATTTACGCGGTATTTTTCATAGGCATATATAGACCCCGGAGGTAAGTATTCACTTGGATCTGAGGTTTCCGCGGCGTTTCTCCATATTGGTAACGGCTTTCGGGTGTTCCTCTACAAGACAACGCGGAGGAATGCCCGCGTGCCCGAATGCCACGTCAAACTTTATGCCACTATTTACCGAGTCCAAATGACTCATGCACAGAGAAAAGACAACTGGTATTCCCCCGCTGGTAATGCCTATAGTAGACTCCCTCGCGCGCCTTACGGATAGCCCTCCGACTGGGCAACAGCGCGCGCCTCTCCCTTTCTCTTCCGTGCATGCTCCTGGCAGTTGAACGCGCTCTTTTTCCAAAATAAATGTTAATCGATATTGATTAACCAACGAATTCCTTTAAGATTTTATAAGTGGATTCATGATGATGAACTCGAGAGCTTGAAGAAGGTCTAACCGGCGGTTTTCAGGGATGCGCGGAACGGAAAATAACGGGTCCGTGCATTTGCATCTATAACTAAAATACTAATGCATTAAATAATATGAAACTTCGTATAGCTGTTAGGAAAGATCTTTGCTACAATATTTGTAAAGGAAATTTTGATATCTTGATCCGTGTTGTTATTACGAAGCCGTAAATGCGATACATCCATCCGGTACCCGGGAAAATGCGCTAAAATTCTGTATTTAGGAACACACTGAAATCGATATAAACGGTAAAATGTTTTGTACACCATCAATAAACGCAGAAATAAACAAGCTTTAATTTGATGTACTTCATTTTAAAATCGATTGAGCCATCTCTGAGATATTAGTCTTCAAACTTGGGTGACGGAATTTTGCAACGGACAGATTCGTGTAAGAGGCGCACCCTCATTTTCGGCTGCGATTTCTGGGAAAAAAGGTGCGCCTCTTACACGAGTTTATACGGTAGATTGTTAAATTTACAGAGAAGCCACTCTGAAAATTACTGGGGTAATTTTCACAAATTACCATGGCATTTTTCCTAATTTACCACGCCCATTGAAAATTACCATAATTTTCTAGATAATTCACCAATGTTTGAGATAATTTTTCAAACTGATAAATTCCAGACAAATTCTTTTCAGCCAAGTCCATACACATTTACGATGTGTTTAATTTGGGGTCTATAAAACTCATTTTTGGAACATTTGACTTAAATTATAACATAATAGAGTAAAGCATGAGATTATTCTTATAGAAAATTTCTCATACTAAGACAAAAGAAAACCAGATTGTGTTTTGCTCCCGTATTTCTTTCACAATTTTTTAAATCTCTAATATATTAATGTTGCATTCGGTATCGTTTAAACACCATTATTCTCTTCTTAATGATATTGGCTTTCTTATTTAACAATATATTCACTGTTAAATGCTTAAAACTAATAAGTACTGGAAAATAATGGTAATTTTTGAAAATTGCCATAATTTACCGTGGTAATTTACCTAAGATGAATATTTACTGTAATTTTCCCATCTCTAGTTGCATTACATGGAGCAGAAATGTGGATACTGAGGAAGGAAGAAAAGAATGGGCAGCAGGCATTCAAGATGTATGGGGGATGGATAAAGTGCAGTGGATGGAAAGGAAGACAAATGAGGAAGTGGATAGAGGTGGAGGAAAGGAAACTTTTGGATGAGAGTAGGAAGAGGCAAAGTAGGTGGTTGGAGGAGGTAATGAGAGGTTAAGAGTTGCTCAAGGCAGCGCTAGAGGGGAGGGTGTTGGGTAAGTGGGGAAGGGGAAGAAAGAGAATGGGTTTTACAGATGGGATGAAGAAGGTAAGTACATATGCTGAGATGAAGAAAGAGATTTTTTAGGTAGATAGTGTTTTGCGCATGTAAAAATCCAGAGGATATTTGCTTGCTTCGATTCAAAACTACCTCAACCAGTAGATTACCATAATAATATTAGGCAAAAATGTACATTTATGTTTTCAATAAAGCCAAAATGTTATAAGAGATAAAAATACTTGATCAAGTTGGTTTTTCACTAACCTGTTTGTTATGCATTCCAACATAAAGTTTTGGAGGCTCTGTAAGTGGCGGAGTGCTTTCTTCTGGATGATATGTTGTCATTGCTGATGTACTAAATAAATCCACAACATTCATGTGCCCATCATCTAACTGCCATGCATGCACAACTGGAGCAGTGAACTGCAAAAAGAAAGTAAACAGTTCTAACAAAAATTAAAGTTACAAAAAGATTCACAATATAAGTAATTTAACCTTTGACATGATATCAATAAGCCTTCTTTTCAATCTGGACTAAAAAACTGCGAAAAAATTATCTATTTGGAATTAAACTAAATATCTCAGCCTATTACAAGAACTTATCATGCCCAGATCGTCAACATCCATTAAATGAGGATTTTTTGTTCGCATTTCACATGCATTACAAATTCCAACGAGATTTAATCTCTTAACACGTTCACTACCCCTGCACATAATTTCACACTATCCCTAGTGCCCTATCATTATACTTGTTATTATTATTAGTTGCAAAATATATCATTACACTAATTTTATTACAAAACCAAACACTCACAAATATCCCTTCCCAGTGCCCTTCAACTGATAAACTGGGAAGCAGTGAGCCCAGCTCAACAGAGAAAGAAGCATAGTGAAGAATAGTAAATGCACGAGCCAAGCTGGGGGCATGGGGCAATGGACATACATAACCGCATCACCTGTGTTGTAGGCAGTGAACGTGTTAATTTGGAATTTCTGGATTGGGGATAAGCACATAGTTGTGGTTATATTGTTCATGGGCCACTAGAGTCTGAAATTATGGGAGGGAAATACACAAGTTTTACCAATATATAACACAAATAAACGAAAAGTAAAATTATTTCTTCTAGCCACAAAATCATGCATAACTATAAAATGGCATACAAACCTTATGCTTCCAGATAATTTTATCTGGTACTTCTTTAGAAACAGCACAGATCACACCATCAGGAATAACAACCTTGAGTTCAAAATCTTCATACTTCTTCTCTTTTGATGATCCTTTATCCCCATGACATTCGGGACTGTGATCATTCAGAAATTTAATATCATGTTGGGAAACACTAAAATTCCACCTAGAGAGAATAAAATACACAGAATTACCATGAAGTATGTACCAAAACCATATCAACCAAGTTCTGCATCAGGTATAGTCAATGAGGCTGGATTGCTGAGAGCAAAGCTGAGTATAAGTTTATGTCTAGTCCCCGTATCTTTGCGGTGTATACACCCAAGTCCTTTAAACACCACCTGCATACCGATATGGTCTTATTACCGCATATTATT
Source organism: Pyrrhosoma nymphula (assembly GCA_963573305.1). NCBI lineage: Eukaryota > Metazoa > Arthropoda > Insecta > Odonata > Coenagrionidae > Pyrrhosoma > Pyrrhosoma nymphula. The sequence goes on along the minus strand of OY754330.1, from coordinate 110,551,916 downwards.
GATATTACCGCTCCATATTAGAGTTTTCACCAGCCTTTTCTTTACGTCTATTCTCAGACACCTCCGCATCAATTCCCTTCTCATCAAAAATGATTCCATAGCAAGGGCAATTCTGCATCTGATGTCCCTACCACTAAACCCAATCTCCTCCATAATACTACCAAGATACGTAACCTGCTCGACCAGCTCTATCTTGTGACCTCCCACCCTTATATTCAGCCCCACCTCCTTAATTCTAGAAAATCACATCACTTTCGTCTTCTTGTGATTTATCTTCCTCCCATAACTTTCGTACTGCACCTTTTACACATTCATCATTTACTGTAACACTTTGGCAGACTGACAAAACAATGCCTGAAATCTACAAATCTCACATATTTTATTAGCTCCCCTCCTACCTTCATTGCTACCTCTTATCCTCCCATGCCTCCCTTACCATTTCTCCTAAATATACGTCAAAAAGCAATGGTGATAGTGGGTACCCCTGCCACACCCTCCATCCTACCATGGCCCATTCCAATTCTCCATTGGCTACTCTAACCTGAACCGTCTAGTTCATATACAGATTTCGAATGAGATGCCTGTCCCTACAATCGTCTCCTAATTTCTTCAACACTTCCATTAATTTCGTCCAGTTAACCCTATCAAATGCCTTCTCAAAATCTACAATGCAAGGAAAACCATCCTGCCTATTATCTAGGTTTCTTTCTACTAGCATACTAATCACTCCTATAGCGTATCGCGTTCTCATCCCTCTCTTAAACCCAAACTGGTCAACACCCAGGAATTCATTAGCCTTTCTCTCTAGCCTTATATTTGTAATTCTCAGAACTACTTTGGCCATGTAGGATATTTAGGTTATTGTCCTATAGTCTTCGCATGTATTTGCCTTGCTCTTCTCTGGTATCAGAATTAGTACTGTCTCCGCGAAGTCTTCAGGCCACAATCTATGCTCATAAATCCTACAAATAAGTGCAAAAGGTTTTCTTCTTCCATTCTTCCCCATAGTCTTTAGAAATACAGCAGGTATGCTATCTATTCCCACTGCCTAATTCCTTTTTTTGTCTCGTACAGCTCTTTCAATTTCACTATCTAGGATACCTGGTATGATGCCATCTCTGTCGATGTCGTCTTCCCTTTCTGTACTCCCCCCCCCCCCCTTAAGCCTTTCCCTGCTTGGTCAAAGGCATGTTGGGACAACATTAACCGCAGCCTCATCCCCTGGAATGTGCTCACTTCCATGTCTCCGGAAGAAGGTGTGGACTTTATTTACACTATCATTGGGAGTGCGGTTTAAGATTTTGTGCCCATGGTCAAACCCAAGTCCTAAAAGTTCCCTCCTTGGTTCAAACCAGATACCATTCACGCTCTTGGAAACAAGAATCGTGCTTGGTATCTGAACAAAGTTTTCCCGAATGAGAACACTCGGAAATCATTCAATGATATCCTCCGCTGCTCTAAGAAGCTAATCCGCCGTGATCACAAAGAATACGTACTGGGCCTTTCCTCTTCCATTTCCTCCAACCCAAAAAAATTCTGACCAGGGAGCACTGATACTGTTTTGTATTTATTAATTCAGGCCGAAAAGTAAGAACATACGGAACAATAAGTAGTTATTTTTAAGTATAATATAAGTTAGTTTATTTACAAGTAGTTAATTTGAAATTATTTCAATTGTATATTTACTATTCTGTTCGTTTTAGGAAGATAGAATATTCAGTGGCAAAGGGTAATGGGGAAGAACTGATAAAATAATTTCAGAAGCAGATGCAGCTGAGTTTTCATCATTCTTCAACGAAGCAAACAATTTCCATAATATTTTGATTAAATTAAAAAGTTAAACTAAAAAGAGACATTTACAAACTTGCAATTCTATTTGGATACATCGAACATTCAAAGAATTTACTTAATTTTACCAATGGAATATTTTTCAAACTTTGAAGTGTAGGGATGAGAAAATAGCACAGATAATCCGTAAACCGGATAATCGGAAGACGGATAATCGAGAGATGACTGTATATGCTGTTGTTTTTTATTATCTATATGGTCAAGTTTTGTGCCCATTATCTTTTGTTTCAATCATTAGAAACAATTTTTTAGATTAGAAAATATTTATAGATGAACGTTGAAGATTTCATTATATTCTAAATAAACAAATTGGAAAACTAGCATTTCGTTATTCACTTGTTTTCTTGGCGTAACACCTGCAGTGAATTTTAATGTGAAATACTTTTAATCCTGCTAATGCCGAATCTATATATATATATTATATCACATATATTTTTCAGAGGCTCACAATATAAGAATGTTTTGTATTATATAATCACTTCGATGTCATACATATACTGAAAATAAGCATAATGTGAGTTTTTTATTATCTACGTGGTCAAGCTAAGTAAGTACCCATTATGTTGTGTTTCAAGAATTAGAAGCTATAAATTTATAAATGTTAACGATATTATTATATTTTGAAATAATTGAAATATTAAAATTTCATTAGTTGTCTTGCGGCAACCGCTGCAGTCTGTTATGTGAAATAGTTTCCATCCTACGAAGTGAAATGTCGATATCACGACATTTTCCATGTTTTTCAGTTATCCGTGTTTTTCGATTATCCGTGCCTCATCGTTCATCCATTAGCACGGATAATCGAGAGTTGACTGTATCTGGAGCCTATCTGTATCTCCTGGCTTCTTTCAAGAGTACCTACATCGAGGATGTCATCTGAACCATGTATGTACTTGTAATCAATATTAAACACATAAAGGCAAATGAAAAAAGAATTACTTAATAGGATATACAGCATAACCTTGTCCATACAGGCTGCTTTGTAAATTTCATCAGCAAGCACTACTGGGCTGCGATAGGTACATCATCTTTAATTAATGATTGCACTTCAACCTGACTAGATGGGTTAGGTTTGATCTCAGTACTTCTGTTTAACATGCTACAACCGCTAAGGTCATTTCACACTTACTGCCTGCCACATGCAGACAAGGGCAACAGAACTCAGAACAAAGAGGATGCTCCCTTACTCAAATTAGAGCCAAGCCAAATTAACTTCTTATCATAACTTCAGAGTGATTAAGTGCAAACTGGTGTTTCTATTGAGGCTGCTGATCACCCTTATTTTGCTCACGCTTTCTCTGTCTACTGATGTTTGAAAGAGCACTCTTTCATTGTCTACCTGAAGCTGATAAAATAGTATGAGGATGTAGATTATTCTATTTTCTGAAACCTTCACTCACCTTAATAAGCTTATTTGCTTACACAACACGATGCACAGGGTTAGCACAACAGGGTTAGCTTTACTCATTTAATATTCCAGCACTTCATAAAAAGAGAGATGTAATTTTTTAACCTCCTGAACATTGCATTTCTGTGAGGAAAACATCGCTAAAAATGTTGCATTTTCACAAAAGCACAAATTCATATATGTAAATACATCACCATAATGTACAGTACATTTTTTTGCCTAAGCCCTACTCGAAAGGAGAAAGATGGATCTTGATAGATGACAGAGGCACTTCAAAAACCACGAGGTGTAAAAAATTCACTGTGAACGTTATGAAAATGGAAAGTACCACAGGCACCACTCTGGGTTACTGTTTAAAAAAATACTATTCTGGATTAGGGTCAATGCCAGGGAGGTTAAAGCAGTACAGTAAACATACATTTCTCAGTCAGCAGCATACAACACTTGAGAGAGTTGAGGCATATTTGTATGGAACATTGAAGAAATAACAACTCAATGCATAGTAAATGGAATAAATAAAAAGGTAATATCCCTAATAAATCCCTGCATAGGTACTACATATTTATGTATGAGAAAGACATACCTTTCAACCCCAGAACTTGGTTCAACTGCACGGACAGTTTGTGTCTGCCTTCTGAGTACAAGGATATTGTTTTCATCATTCTCCAAGTTCATTCCTTCAGTTAAATTCACACATCCCTCCATAGAACATTCATAGATAACCTGTCCAGAATGAGCAAGAATGCCATATGTGCGACTTTCTTTGCCACCTGTAAGGTAATGTTTATGATGCAAAAACACACATTAATGTCATATGGCTTATTTTCAGAAAGAATAAAAGAGCAATACGTACACGTAAGGTGATAACCCCTATGAAAATTTTCCATACATTTTCTATACAGGAGCTATACGGTGTATAAATTTTGTGTACATTTGTAAACAATGTATACATTTGCATACAATGTACACAATTTTATACAAAACTAGCCGCTGATGGCTCGCTTCGCTCACTGCAGCAGCTAGCCAGGGGGGCGAAGCCTATGCCGGCGGCTTTGCCCCCAGACCCCCACCAGAATTAAAAAAAAAAAAGTTATGCGGTTCTGCCCGAGTCAGGTCTAAGTTGGGTAGGAAAATATTTTATCGCACTCGATCCAGTGTCGCCACTCAGGTAGGCACAGGTCTGCGATTTCGTAATTTACGCTTTCATGAAAATCTGTCCAAAATGTCCGACATAGGTTGCAATGCCTCTTTTTTTAAGTAGGCATACATATATAACACAGACACATTTACATGTACAAAATAAATAAAAAACAATGATTTTTTGTGTATTAAATTAAAGTTGAAAAAATGTACACATTCAAGTGCTTTGGAATATACAAAATTTTCATTGGGGGAGCTTATGACATCAACTGAGCTTAACCCATTAGTGCCCAAATGATTTTTTTTCGAAAACTACAATTTTTTCTGCGTCATTTGTATAGTTTGAACTCATTTATTCAAGAAAACATACTTTTAAATTTTTTGCAATTCTTAACCGGGAGATTTTTACATGCATCTTAAGTTGCTCGTGGGCACTTGGGTGTACTAAATGCGGGTTTTTCATTAGAATAGGAATGAGAGAGAATAATTTTAAAATCTGTTTTATTTTTCTTTTTTTTTGCCATAAATGGTTTTTTGAACAAGGTTTTGAACAACAAAACATTTACATACAAGGGTATATTTACATAATTTGCACCATGTAAATTTGCAAAAAATTACAAAATTTGGTATTTCCTATTTTTCATGGAATTCAAGGAAACACTCAGGGTGCAATGAAATATTGCATTTTTACAGAGATACACAGTCCTTTTTTTACACTGTACGCAAAGTTTGTGTTAAGAAGACCCTTTTTTATGATCTATACGATCTTTTCTTATTTCTTCACCTCCTGTTGTTGAGTGCTTGTAACCACGCCCAGCAGATGGAGAATCAAAACGCTTCATCATATAGAGTGCACATTCTCTTCAAAATTGCAAATAATCCATTGTACTCCCGACATGCCTGTGCAATAGCCAGCCCTGAACACAAGAAATGTCAACTTCCCAAGTATAAATTGGTCACCACCACTTTTTTGTTCTTATGTTCACCCTATACGTGGCCTAAAATTGATCACAAAGATCTACACCCCCCATAAATTTATTATATTCTGCAATGGGTAGAGGAATTGGTACAGTCAAATTTTTCTTATCCTTTCTTGAGTAGCGGATGGCTACCTTGTTTCCACCCCTGATACAATTGGTCATCATTGTTACGACAGCGTTGTCGTTCCAGCGAGTAACAAGCAAATTACCATCGTTTACTTCTTCTATCGATCCTCTGGCTTTTTTTAAACACTTTTTTCTGTGATCCCATAGGCATCGTACTTGAATCTATTTTCATGTAGTGTGCCTGTCCCTCCCAGTTCCATTTCCTGTAACCTATGCTGCAAATTTCCTGAGGTGAATAGGATATCGAAGTACAGCCTAGAGCCCTTTTCCAGTTGGCTCTTTTCCAATAAGGCAACTACTACATCTCCGCCTTGTCCGAGATCTGCATTCAGTATTCTTGTGCACGATCCGCCATAGGGTTCTGCGTGGACCTTACGGCCATTTGATTCGGCCAAGCATCATAGTTTGAACCCAAACCAAATAGGCTTGCCTTTGATGAATTTTTTTGCACCATGCTTACCAGAGTAAGGAATGATGGTTTCATCTACGCAACAGTTCATCCCGGGAGGTAAAAACTTAAAATTTCGGTTTAAAAAATCAAAGATTGGTCTTATTTTATACAACCTGTCTGATGCATCATGTTTTGAGTTGTCCGCCAAATGTAAATAACGGAGAATTTCATCAAATCTATTTCTCCTCATTGTATCACGGACAGTAGTGACATTGAAATCGTCATCTGTGTTCCAAAAGAGACGTTTTCTAGGCAAAAATGATATCCAGATAGTAACAATATGCCAGGAAATGCATATAACTCTTCACTAGCAACACTAAGTCCATGATTTCCCCGTATGTTCGCATAAAGGTTTGTTTGATCCATTATGTGGGACACAAAATCTTCCAAAAAGAAAACCCTAAAAGAATCAAAGGGGGACTGATTGATCGAGAATCTACTTGTAGTTTGAGGGGGGTAAAACTCTGGTATCTTGAAATCTAACTGAGATAAATCGGTTGACCATTTTATAATGGAATCACTGAACTTGCGTTTTTTGGTGGCCCTCATGCTTCCTTTAGATGTTGACGGTTGCTCTAACTGCGGTTCTTCAATCAAGTCTTCCCTCGAATGAAGCTCTCCTTCTGCATCCAAAACACGTCGCGGGAGATTCGTAGGATCCCTAGTAACCTCCTCATCGGATAAGTCGGAATCTTCATCCGTAATGGCATCGGCACCTTCCACTGGTCCACTTATAACGATTGTCCGTGGTCCATGTTCGTCATCATTTTCCTCCAACATGCTAATTATGTCATTTACGGATAAGTGTTTTTGAGACCAGAAAATTCACAATTAAAAAAATATTTACATGGAAAATTATAGCGTTCTTATCACGAAATTACAGTACAACATTCCGCAAAAACTCATTCTTGAAAATAAGTAACTTATTTCGCAAACTTACATCTTAAATTCTCAGATAGATTAGCTCTCAATTTCAATCACGAAGAACCTAGAAATAAAAATTAATAACTAGCTCATGAAAACAATAGAATTCAAATATATGAAATATATCAACAATAAATAGTATTATTTAATAATGATAAATATATTTTTATAACTTGTTGAATACGTGCGATGAATGAAAGCCGGGCTTCAATCCCTCAAGACGTAGGAATGCTGTTCAACTGGAATATGGAAAATTTAGTACTCCCAAGTGCCCACGAGCAACTATAGTTGCATCAAAAGTTTGACAGCATATAACAAATTTGATTTTCAGCAAAATCATAAAATATTTTTCATAATATGACATACATATGTACTTACCATTTTTGCATATTCAAATCAATTTTACGTTCAGCTGAGCAGATGGTATAATCTTCCGAGAAATACAGAGTCTGAAGCAAAACTGGCGGCGGATGACCCTTCTAGGGTCGGAGGGAAAAAGTACCGTTACCTTTGGCCTGGGCGCTTTCTAAAAATAACCCCGTAAAAAGGAGAGACAACCCTCGAATATAGCATTTTCCCACGTATTTGCAAGCTTTCTGGAAGGAAGAGGAAATTTTTGTACACGATGCAACTTAAGATGCTCGTGGGCTTTAATGGGTTAAAGCAGAGTATGTACTTGGTATTTTCACGAATAAACATGTCTTGATTTGATATAAATGGATGCTTGATCTAGCTTAGAGCTGGGGTAGGTATTTTCAAGTGGGTGTATTAAACATGTCTTGATTAAACACAAGTGGATGCTTGTTCTAGCTTCCCAGAACTCACTCCCAAATCTGATTCAATTCTGAAAATTCATTCAATAAGGCCTACAAGCATCATTTTATTAGGTGAAAGGTTATTAGGAAGGTCTATTCGTTATTTAGTATATTCTAAATCACTACTGTCATTATTTTTATTTTGTTCTATAATTATTATTATTGATGAAAAACATGATAAAAGCCCAACATATTTGGTAAAATATTGGCCTAAATAGTGTTTTATATTCGAGAATGAGGGAGCTTGGCTACTGACCAAAGGGTCCCTGGCTCAAATCCCAGGTGAAGCATTTGGACACCACCAACAAAAAATCCTCAAAGTGCAAGGTGTCCCAGGGAAAGAAACTGGCCCCTCTACCCTGAATGTGTGAAATTCACATGCCTGTGTCTTAGTCTGGGGTGAGCTCTACCCTCACATATCCAAACCAACCTTCAGGTTGAAGCACTGAGTGATTCAAGAATGACACTCGACGCCGATGGTTATAGTGGGCAAATTACTTCCTTTTTAGAGGGGCTGTAGCTCCTAAACCAGGCTGAGTAACACAAAGATATTTGACATTTTGGTTCTTTGTACATAGCTAAGCAAAACCTCAAAGTTTGAATTTTTTTAAGTTACCCCTTTTCAATAATTTGACCTCGAAAATGTCCTAATTTGACATTGGACTACACTTTGGGAATATTTTTGGGTATGAAGGGTAGAGAGAAACAAAAAAAGTATTTCTTTTTACTATTACTAGAGGCTAAAGAGTATTTAATGCAAAAATAATTGGGTTGTTATCTTCAACCCCTTCAGAGCTACTGCCCCCCAAAAACTGAAAAAATTACAAATTAATGAGACCACTTTGACCTTCAGTTTAGAATACTTGCATGCTAAGTAACACATTTTCTGATAACATATTCGAGCAGAAATATTCAATTGTGATCCAACAAAAAAATTTCAAACCAAAAGCTACACTCATTTAGGAGTGGCACTACTAAATGCAAACCCTTAAATTTGCCATTTTCGCGACGAGGACTGAACTTCGAAGGCCCCTAACTTCTAAACCGTCCATCCGAAAACAATTAAAAATTGTGTTGCTATCTACATGTAAGTAGTTATCAATGATCCAACTTAGAAAAATATCCCAAACAAGTCAACAACCAATTAATTCCAAATTTGTTGATTTTTCATGGAATGACCCATACGTCCTCATTTATGCAGACATGTCCATATTTTCGACTTTTAATGAAGGGTCCACGTACATTTGTCTGCATTTTTAATTTTTGGGAAGTAAGATCCTTTGATTTTTGTTTTCATCTTGTATCACCAACTAGTGATATATATTTTTATATCAATTATTCAAATACACCATTAGCTGTTAGGGTACTTTCGATTTAGGGCTATAGCCGGCGATCGCAACGCCACGGTGCTTTCGATAGCTGAATCCGGGGCTGGCATAATTTATGGCGCTTCGTGGTATGCTATTTTCTCTTTACAAAAACCTGAACAATCTTTTGATAGATGGCACCGCTGGTCTACCATGGGTTGGAAATAGTTCGTAGTTCGGCTACCAGATCGCTCTGAGACCCGAGGCAGGGGTTGGGGTGATGGCGAATGAGGGAGGGGTCCTCATTTTGGGGTTCCAAAATATGGTAACCCTACTATGGACGATATATCACAAATTATATGTTCATGATCATGAGCAACAATTCTACTATCATGGCTAAATCAAGATATTTTGCCACTAATCGCCATTAAAATGCTAAACTTTCATTGCATACTAGCCTGGGGTTCATCCTTCAACCAAAAATTTGGCATAAATGGAAAGCTTGCAAATGAATCGGAGAGACTTGGGTTCTGCCAGTAAACACTACATTGATAGCTTTGAGTAATTAATTTCCATTGTACATACATTAGATTGTTGTTATGCTTTTATTGGCAGATTCATCAATTTACTCCTTTCCACATTCGTAACTATGAATATACATGTATATTCATGTCCGTAACACTTCCGCAAGTAAGTTACGTCTTCATTGAAATGTAAACAAACATGTGGTAATTGGAAAAAATCTTATTTATTCTCATTAATATTGACTTTATATGCATCCTTTGTGGAAACATAGGTTTCAATTAATTAATGCCTGATAACTGTTAACATAATTGGATGGTATTTCCTCAAACTATCACGGCATTGACAGTTAAAAATTCGTTTCCGAAGTTACTTTGACACACGGGTATGGCCAGGTATATAAGACTTTCTCGAAGCGTGACTTTCTGCTGTGAGTTAGCCATGAAGTAGGTAGCTGCGTGAGATATAAGTCGAACTATGCAGTCGAGTAGGTAGCTGATTAGACTGATTTCATATCATATGTTGACATTGAGGATCGCCAGTCTGAATCAATGTGTAATATGTTGACTAAGTGATAGTGGCATTAAAAGTATTAATAAAAAACATTTTTATTTTGAGATCCAAGAGAGGAAATTATTTTGATGATTGCAATTTGCCCCCGTAAATAAAAATGTCATAGCCAAAGACACAAGGATTTTCTGGATTAATGATCAACTTTTTGAAAATGCATACAAACCCCAGCAGAAAATCAATACCAAATCGATGTATATCTACTTGAGAGAGATTCTAGGAGATCAACGTTGATTGAGGTAACATCTATGTCAGTGTGATGTTGACAGGTCTATGTCAATTGTTTTCGTGGAATCTACGTCGACGTAACTTCAACGCATCGACGTTGACAGTGAAAATGTAATATCCTTGTGGAATTGACCAATTCAAAACTTTGAAAGTATTAGAATCGTGGACCAATCGACGATTCAAATACTTTCTAATAATATATATACAATATTTCTACCAGCAGCAGCAAATTGATTCTATTAGCAAATGAAGTAGATCCACTACACAAGTAGCACAATTGCAAAATATCCACCTTACCCAGTCGGCACAAGGGATAGATATGTCTGTGGCGAACAGGGATCTACGAGGTATTGTGTATCTTATGCATGACATATCTCTAATCCGCCCATTATTTCCGCCGATCGGTGATACCACTTGAGAGTCTTTCGAATATGAATATGTCTTAAAAGTGTCTTTTACAATATAACAATGCAAAAATAAATTTAATATAGATTATCTGATCATTTTTATCCGATTTGTTAAAATTTCGTAAGAATAAATAAAACTTCGGACTAGAGGCGGTACCCAACTGCCGGATGTAAGAATTCGTATGAGTCAAAATATAATTAAGTACAGTAAAGGGTTACATAAATGCATTTTATCAAGCATAATATTTCAGTGATTTTGCTTTTATTTGTTCATTTATGTAATTGTATGCACATGCCTGCTGCCCAATACTGATTTTCACATACATGCCGATGCGCCGCTGACTACTGTAGTCGTGCGCGAGTGCCTCCTACCGTTTCCCGAGGAACTCGAGGCACCATAATGTTTGAGTGAGCCTTGTGGAGTGAGCATAGCCTTTGTTACATTTCTGGATTTATTTATTACTTTTGACCCCTGCACCGAATCGGACTATTATCCTGGTTTTGACCTCTGCGCTCTTCTTGACTTTACTCTACCGGCTTCGACACCTGACCTCCTGAATACTGATTTTTGGATTGATACCGCCGAACGAACGTTTGTGCTTCAGTTGGACCGCCATCTTTATACGTTTTTGCAATTTTTATGCAGCTGCGGTGAATTCTGTACCTGACTTTGCCCTTGCATTTCAAGGTAAGTAATTCATAATAAGTCACTGTGATATTATGAAATTCCTACTTCAAAAATCATAATTTGTTACCGTGTGCTGGTTAAAAACTTGAAAGGTTCTCGTTGTGAATGTATCTTATAATTATGTATTATTGTTAAATTAATATCCTGCATGGTTTTGTACTGAGATAAAAGCATGATTTTATGGAATTTTTATATTTTCCAACTATCTCATTTATGACATGGGGCATTCCGATAGTCTGGGATAATGATCGTTGATTTCGGAAATTTTACTTTAATCGTAGATTTTAAGGTGATCTATAGCGTTCCTTGCATGAAGCTTACCTGGCAATGCCATATTGTATTTTGTATCCTATGAAGCTATATTTTAATATAATCATGTTGCATCTAGCTTTCTAATGATTTTACATTTTATCGTGACCTTACATTGGAATTTGAGTTTGAAATTTAAACTAAAATGTATAGCTATCCAGTCATATGCAGGTTATTTGATCAAGACATGTCCTTGTCATATGAGTAGCTTCTATTGTGTTGGGGGCATTGCAAACTACTCTTTTCATCCTAACTTTCATTACATGTGTGGATTTTTTCATTTGTTCTGATTTCTTGTTTTTTATATTTTTATACAGACCATTATTGTGGACCAGTGCTGTTCACTGGCTGGATCTGCGCCCATGATCTGAGGAAGCTGTTGTCCAGCAGTGGAAAATTGTCATGAATGACGAAGTTTTACAAAAGATTTCTTGAAGTTCTCTGTTGTGCATTAAGTTTTTCTTGTGTGAACAAATAAATATTTAACCTGAAGCAAAGGATTGTTTTCCATCATTGCTGTTATTTTCAGTGCAGAGTTGAAGAAGCCGTTGCCGATTGGTTATTAGATTGTGCAGATAGGCTGGATGAAGTGATATGGTCAAGTTGTGGGGATTTGCAGAGATGCTGATTGTTGTGGTGTTAAGTTTAAAACTGTAAACATTCTCTCGTTGCGTATAAGAGAGGCCGTAAAATAGAATTTCAAATTGCCAATAGGTGGCACTGCACGCTACTATTACAGTAGTACCACTTCCTGTCAACAGTGGCGCTCTATCCAAATAAGTTTGAAAGGGTTGCTATGATTGGTTCGAGCGAAATACGTGCACCAATAGGAGAATTAGTTTTGCTTGAGAGATACGTGTTCATCCTCGAACGATCTTATAAGCAGACCTCTCATTGGTTCGAGCGAGAAGATTGGCCAATCGGAGGAATCGCTCCAATGTAGAAATTGTGTGTAACTGCACCACTTCCACCACTTATCTCTTTCCTGACGGACATCTATCTACCGGATATCCCCTTTCACCTCCGGCTCGATCCCTTACGTATCCTTAACGCCGGGATAGGAGATCCTTTGCCGCCATTGCCTATCCCGATTTCAACAGATAGTATCTGTTGATTTAGGGATATGTACCTCCTTGTGCCGGCTGGGTAAATTATACATGTACTCATTGATACACACACATACATGTACACATTGATCATCGTAGTGTCGAGGACCATTATTACATCCACGAAACGTCGACGTAATATTTATATGTAAAATCAACGTTGATGTTCCACTAGGGAAAATGTATACATAATTTATACATTGGTATACATTTTGTACACAAATTGTATAAAATATATACATTTGTATACAAATTGTATACAATGTATAAAAGTTGTATACAACTTATACAAGTTGTATACAACTTTTTCGTTGGGGAAAGTAATGATAAACATAATTCGCTCTTGGCTGGAAGCAACGAATAGAGCTATTCAACAACATATCTGAGCAATGACCTCTGCAATAAAATATTATATAAAATAACAAAATAAGAACTGAGGAAATTTACCTGAAATGACTGATCCATCAGAATAGCGGAAGTCACTCTGAAGAAGATTATCAGCATTTACTGGTATTGCTTCCACGCTGTCTCCATTGAAATTATATAGACCGCCACTTAATGAAGGTATCATTCGAGCCCAATGTCCATTATTTGTCAGCTGAAGAAATATAAAATAACGAAAATTGAACCTCAAACTCCAAACTCAAAGCCATCTCAAATTGAGTGATGATCAAGCCTAACTGGCACAATCATTACTTTCACCCGAGTAAATACAGGGAGCGCTCCATAAAATCTTTGGATCAGCAACAGGAATTCCATTAAAAATAAATTGTGATTATCGAAATGCCCAACTTATAATAAACAATATTGATATGATTCTCAAATACTTCTTGCCCTAATTTCAGAGTAGAGGTGTCACCTTAGACAAAACCAAATGCGTTGAACAACCAGACCACTTCTTAAAGTAACATATAGCTCAAACATAACCAAGAGGTTAAGAATAATAACAAAAATTAAATCCACGGACGAAATATTTACACATCGCAAGCTCAAGGTTGATGAATGAAATTTCCATACGACATAGTGCACTATCACACGTGCTCTGATAAATATCAGCGGCTACTCCCAGTGTTTTAGAAAACTAATATAAATTACAAACAAGTCAATGACAAAGGCCAGAGCATTTAAGGTATAACATGCTTTACCTCTAGCTGGTGAATACTTGAAGACAACATAGCACCAGGTCCAGTATCGACGCTCCATGTCACCTCTCCTTCTCCCTCGATATTAATTGCAGATAATTTGCCATCCAGCGTACTCACAAGTACTAACCTGATAGAAGAAAATGGTTGAATATTTCCAACAGCAATGAGAGTATAAAATAATGCTCTTTGCACCAAAGTTAAGTTTTGAGGGGATTCGCAGCAAAAACACATCATACCTAGGATCTTTGTGTTTCCAACTACTGACGGATGGATTACAATACGGGAGTTGATCGAAATTTCTCGCTGGTTCATCCTGGTGTACTGTATGTACTTCTAGTGCAGTAAGGCATAACAACACCGTAGTGATCGTGATAAAATAATAACCCATCACAGTAAAAGGAAAGACTTGAAGGTAATAACGCAGAATTGAATTTCCATTGATTAATCATTCCTGCTGAACATCTAAAATAGGTTGTCAACGGTGTCAACCGTATCAACCCATAGACATTTCACGAACACAAACAAGCTCCAACAGGAGCGAAACAGGTGATTGGAATGGCTGCTGGTTTTTCACCAATAACCACCCTAAACAGATACGAGAGCTTGGCAGTGATCACGATCAAATCTCCAAAATATTAGATTCACAAAATTGGCATTCAAAGGACGCAATAAATAAGAGTAAAGTACGAAATTTCTTAATTAAATAAGTATATCACAGACTCTGCGACTACTACTGAAAACAGTTGAGTGCCGATCAACACCGATGAATTTGATTGGCCAGTTGAGGGTCTTATGCTTAGGTTGTGACGTGTATCGGAATGACATGTTTTAGGCGGCAATTCAGAAATGGAAACAATGATTTAAAGAAATATTCGGCGAATAGTTGTTGATTTTATTCTAAATCACTATAAACTCAAATAAGGTACGTATGTATTGATAGCTAATCCGTCTCTGTCTAAATAAGGAGCTATAATCAAATCAATGGTTCGCGAGTTCACTTCGTGGAATGAAGACTTCTCAAGAGTTAACAAAATTTGCTAACTCTTGAGAATGACCTGAAAAGGTTGAAACCGGTTGAGTTTTAATAAAACGGTGTGGAATATAGCAAAGTTTATTTTTGAAACTATCAAGGAGCTATAATGTCCAAGGCATGTTTTTATTCCACCCGATGCTGAGTTATGAGAATTAATGGAAGTAACCAATATTAATCGTGTAGTAATATATAGCGTAGTTCCTTTAGAAAAGGACCTCTGTTATTTCATTCAAGTATTCTACCAGCTGATTGGTAGGTTCTTGGACAGTCCCCTTTCTGCATCCCAACCTCATAGGCATTGTCCAGCTTTCCCTCCTAAGGATGGCCCGCTATTAGATCCCTCTTCGATTCTTCATATATTCTACCTCCTTTTATTTCGTCCAGAATTCCTATGCTCTTCCTTCCTCTTCCACGCTTCCCCAGTGTTCTCCCCTCTATCACTCTTTTCATCATGCCCTCTCCTCTCAAAACTTCATCAATCTCAATTCTGCCTTCTCCGAACCTCTGCCACAAGCTTCCTCTCCTCTCTGACCATATCGAATACCTCCTCGTTCTCCTCACCATCCAGCTCACCTTCTCCATCCTTCTCTAAACCCACATCTCAAACGCCTCAAGTCTACGCACATCCTCCCTTCGCAATGACCAAGTCTCCGACCCATATAGCACCTTGCTCTATTTTAAAGTTTTCACCAGTCTCTTCTTTATGTGACTTCTCAGACCCCCCCTCATCAATTCCTTTCTCTTTGAAAGTGCTTCTTTAGCTAGCGCAATTCTGCATCTGATTTCCTTACCACTAAACCCATTCCCCTCCAAAATACTACCCAGATACGTATACTCCTCAACCTGCTCTATCTTCTGCCATCCCACCCTTATATTCAGCCCCGCCTTCTAACTTCTGGAAAATCTCATTACTTTCGTTTTCTTGTGGTTGATCTTCATCCCATACTTTTATCACTGCACCTCTAACACATTCACCATTGACTGTAACCCCTTGGCCGACTGACTAACCAATGCTTGATCATCTTCAAATCTCACTGATTTTATCAGCTCCCCTCCTACCTTTATTCCTACCTCATCATCGCCCCATGCCTTCATAACCATTTCTTCTGAATACACGTGAAAGAGTAATGGCGATAGTGGACACCCCTGCTTCACTCCCCATCCTATCGTGGCCCATCCCAATCCTCCATTGGCTACCCTAACCTGCACCATCTGGTTCCTATACAAATTCCGAATCAGACACCTGTCCCTCCAATCGACCCCTAATTTCTTCAACACTCCCATTAATTTTGTCAATTCCACCCGATCAAACGCCTTCTCGAAATCTACGAAGCATGCAAAAACATCCTGCCCATACTCCAGGTTTCTTTCTACTAGCGTCCTCATCACCGCTATAGCGTCTTGCGTTCCCGTCCCTCTCCTAAACCCGAACTGGTGGTCACCCAGGTATTCATTTGCCTTCTTCTCTAGCCTTCTGTTTATAATTCTCAGAACTACTTTGGCCGCGTGGGATATTAAGCTTATTGTCCTATAGCCTTCGCACGTTTTTGCCTTACTCTTCATTGGTATAGGAATTAGTACAGTCTTCGTGTAGTCATTCGGCCACACTCAATCATCATAAATCCTACGAATAAGCGCAAAAAGTTTGTCTCTTCTCTTCTTCCCCATGCTCTTTAAAAACTCTGCAGGTATGTCATCTATTCCCACCGCCTTATTCTTTTTCATGTCTCGTAGAGCTCTTTCGATTTCACTATCTAGGATACCTGGTCCGATGCCATCTCTGTCAAAATAGTCTTCCCTTACTATATTTAACCTAAAGGGCCTTATTTCTTTACCCTACAGCTCTCCACCATACTCCTTCCATCTCCCATGGATCTCTTTCCGTTCTACGATCACCTTTCCCGTCTAGTCTGCTATCGTTGTAGTTCCCCTTCCCTTATTACCACCCGTCAGTTCCTTTACTTTCCTATATAATGCATCTGCTCTTCCCTCTTTTTGGTATTTCTCTAACGAGTCGATCTCTTCTCTCCACTACGTCTCTCTCGCTTTCTTTGTTTCTCTTCTAAGCCTGTTATTTAATTCTCGGTATTTTCTCTTACCTAGCTCTGAGTTTATGCTCTTCCATTTCCTTCACTCCTCCATCTCCCTTATCATCTCCTTCGTGATCCACGGTTTTCTAATTTTATTTGCACTGATTACGCCTACCGTTGCTTTCGCTGCTTCCACAATTCCATTTTTCAAACTTTCCCATTCATCTTCCACTGCTCTAACTCCATGATCCTCACCCATTACCTCATCCACATCTTGATACTTCTTCTTAATTGCGCCAGTTAATGCCTCCGTATTCCACTTTCGTACCCTCCTTCCCATTTTTATTTTTTTCAGTTTTACCCGACATTTCATGACTAATAAGCTGTGGTCTGTGTCTACATCAGCTCCTGGATAAGTATGTGAGTTTTCAACACTATTCCTGTATCTGTAACGAACCATTATATAATCTGGAACCTATCTGTCTCTTCCGGCTTCTTCCAAGTGTACCTACGTCTAGGATGATGTCTGAACCATGTATTTGTAATTACTAGGTAATTTCATTGGCAAAACTCCACAGCTTTCTCGCCGCGGTCGTTTCTCCTTCCTAGCCCATAATCGCCCACCTCCCACCCATCTCTTCCTTCACCCACCACCACGTTCCAATCCCCCATTACTACCAAGTGCTTCCTCCCAGGTATCCTACCAATTATTTCCTCTAGCTGATTGTATACCCCATCTACCTCCTCCTCTTTATGATTAGAGGTAGGCATATAAACTTGGATTATAACTAAATTCGCTGCATCTTCCTTTAGTTCCTTGTCTATTATCTCATCACTCACCTGTTCTGCATACTGTACACTACTTTTCTACCTAGTTTCCTGTTCAATATGAATGCAACTCCGTGCTGATTTTCATTCCCTCTCCTATAAATTACTATATAGTCATAGCTACAATAGTCCCCGTCATCCTTCCATCTTACTTCACCCAGACCCATGATGTCTTTACCCACCCTCTCCATTTCTTGCTTTATATTCTCTAGTTTCCCCGCCCTCAGCGTAGTCCTAACATTCCAAATGCCTATTCTGATTGTTTGGTTCCTCTTCTTTATCTTCTTTTCCTCTACTGCTACTTCGTCTGAGCAAGGATTTCGTGTGATGAGGACCGCAGGGGCCTATGCTCCCACCGCTACCGGGCACGACACCCGGCCCTCTTGGCCGAGTCCCGTAGTTGCCAGGATTCATTATCAATTGAGAACTGTCCATAATTTGAAGGTTTTTGTTTTCATTGAGATAGTATTCCGTGGCCTTACTCAATAGTGTTTTTTACGTGACACCATCACTTCAGAGGCCGCCCCACTGGGGTGAGACGCCTTTTGCAGCCTCCTCACTGAGGTACAGATGCTGCGCGGACTACCATTCGTCTGTCTCCTAACCTTCGACCAATCTGGCATGGGTGACCCTACCAGGAGCATTGCTCCCACCAGTTTAGCTCTAG
Organism: Pyrrhosoma nymphula; assembly: GCA_963573305.1. Taxonomy (NCBI): domain Eukaryota; kingdom Metazoa; phylum Arthropoda; class Insecta; order Odonata; family Coenagrionidae; genus Pyrrhosoma; species Pyrrhosoma nymphula. The sequence continues at coordinate 110,533,384 of OY754330.1, read as the reverse complement.
GGGTCATCGGAGGACACAAGCCCTTCCACCACGACAAGGTTGTAGTCCAAGGGAAGAAACCACTGTTATAAGTGGGTTAAAATATTTTTGAACTTAAGCACGCATTTACCGCATTATCCATTAAATAATGATGCATTTTGTTGAGAGCAGAACTTAATATTACATTTTTGCTATCAAGGCAGTAATTTTTTTTCATGGGCACACATTATGCATGTTATTTTCAAATAGGGTCCTTCGATTTTGGGCAATTAGGAAGGCCTCGCGTTTCTCTAGCCATATTTATGGCTGCATTTCTTACTAAGTTAAAGTAACTTTTGATATTATGTATATGACTAAAACTTAAATTGATCATATTTTAAAAATATCTTGGACCTACTTTATCCTGTAAAATTAATCATGGGATGCTAAGGAGAGTAACTGTGGAGAGCTTATTTGATAAAAGTTTCATTCAAAATATATGTATAGTATCTTATCTTTGCTATTGCATCTTTTCTATAGTGTTCGACAATGATCATTTCCCCAACACCATGGAAAAAGCCGGATGACCCAGGCTAGAAGGGAACATTGCCTGCTACTTCCTTGCCTGTTCCAGAGAGGGTGAATACTATGCTCATTTCTGCTACACATTCAGTGGTGCCAAAATAGAGAGGCTGCCACCGGGGCTGGGCAGTAGTTGAATTACTTGTAATTGAATTACGTATTTGAAATACAAATACGTATTTGCCATAGTAGCAACTGATATCCTTACAATATCTATATAACATCCTCAATCTCCAATGATAATATCCACACAATATCCGCTTTTCATCGGATAAGATTATGTGCACATCCATACAATATCAAAAGTTGTCCCACATTCCCTTCCGTACAATGTCCATATAATGTTACTATCTCCAATGGTAATATCCACACAATCTCAACTTTTCATCCAATAACATTATGTGTTGGATGAAGTTTTCTTGGGTTTCCAACTGGGTAAGATGTCCCATAGTAGGTGATGTTTTGGGGCCTGACATGTTCCTTGTCATCGGGGATATGATATCAATTGTATTCCTCATCATCAGGGTCACATCCCTGATGATAAGGAATGTGTCGGACCTCAAAATGTCGGCTTCTATGGAACATCTCACCCATTTAGAAACCCAAGAAAACTTCATCTCCCAAGTAGCATTGTGATGTCGGTCCTATGTTGGCCCAATGTTGGTATTTGTCGGCTGTGGATCGGCCCGATATCAGTTGCCAACATTGGCTCGACGATGGAATGATAACATTTGCCGTGCTTCAGCTGACATTACCTTCCGACACTGGGCCGACATCGGGGTAACCCACACAGCACAGGACGTCATCAGGATATCCTAATTTGGTCTCGTATGTCCTGATGATGTCCGAGATATCCCTGGGACGTCGCTGAGGTATCCCGCCGGGATTTTACATCCTTACGATAGTTTCCAGAGTTAATGGGTTTTCTTCCCATTTTATTGAAGAGTGATACCAGGAATGAAGGAATTTAATGATTTTTACTGAAAAATTATATTTTGTACTTATGTCCTGCGGACGTCGCGGGTCCGTCTCTGGGACATTCCATTCCCACTGGTTATATGAACTCTTTAAACCAATTAATTAATAAATATTTACTCTTTTGGGATTAAATCATATCAGAGGCGAGTGACTGTAAAGTTTTTTAAATGAAACATGACGCTTTTTTAATTTGTCATTAGAATTCTACCCCAGATTATTCTGCAACTGACGATTCCACGATTACACATTTAAAGTGACTAGCTATATGGTAAGGAAATAGTTGCTAAGTAGTGGAGTATTTTTTCATTGATCACTTGGAATTCTGGTTGTTTGGACTTGATCCTTGGCGAACGAATTTTAAATGCACCGCTTCTCAGCGCCAAGATAATTAGGGAACGGAAAGGTGTTTTCCACGTTCCCTCTTCCCAACTGAGAGACTTGAACGGAACACAGGACGGAGAGCTATTTTCCTGACTCCATCATTTCTTTTTTGTATGCCTTAGAAGCTGACGCGAAGAATTGTGTGCTGATTGTTCTAGATTTTTTGACCACCTGCCTGCTTGGAATTTCTCTTTGGATCTGTTCAACTTTTTTCGGCCTTCCTTCATTGGATTTAGATATCTTGAGATGTCCCATTTTGGTCAGTGGGTTATTCAGTATATCCCATAGATGTCACAATATCCCGGTAGGGTCCCAGATGAAAATTTTTGCTTTCCGTTTCATTTCCGCAGGCAAAAGGAAAGGAAACGGAAAGCAACTTTGCTTTCCAATTGGCTTCCGATGCTTTCCGGTTGGCTTGCATTGTGGCTAGTTGCCATCCGATTGCTTTCCGATTCCTTTCCCATGGACTTAAAATTATTTCAGAGAATAAATGTGATTATATTACCATCCGATTGCTTTCCGTTTCCCTGGCGAAAATGTTCCGTTTCCTCGACCGGTCACGAAGGGTACACGTAGCGGTGATTCGCTTAAGGAAGCAAATCAAGGTTTAGTGTATGCTTCTTTGACTGTTGAAGTAGCGTACACGAAACGTACGGAAGCGTTGCTCTCCGATTCCGCTTTCCGACAAGGAGATTCAAGAAGAATCAAGCTGCCCAGAAACGACAGTTACTATGGATGATACCTCATAAATCGAGGTAATATTACCTCGATTTATGGCCTGCAGGCTGTGGGTCTGCTAAGTGCGCCCTCTGAGGGTTGCGCCCCTAGCAGCCGCCCGCCTGGCCAGCCCCTAGCTACGACGCTGAAGCTAACATGCGGGAATTGGAAACATCTTGTTTATTCGCAGTAGTATTGCATTTATATTCATACTATGTGGCAACATAGAATAGCTGTTATCTGGCATTAATTAATTGCAAATAACTTTTATCAAGAATTTTTGGTATTTCCTCAAACTATCACGGAATTATGATTTAATGATTATAGTTCTCGAAGTTACATTTATCCGCGGAAGTGACTACATATATACGTCATTCTCAACGCCATAATAGGTGCGAGAATAGGTGCGTTGCGTCGTAGGATAGGTATTCAAGCATTGCAGGTATAATCACGTTAGGTAGATACGAGGTAGTATAATGTACTTCGCTTCGGGATCTAACGCTAAATCTCTGCTTCGTCGACGACTATTTTTCGGAAAATGTTTGGAAAGCAAACGGAAAGTATGAATTTGCTTTCCGAATGCTTTCCAATTGCTTTCTTTTTGCACCATTGGCAGGCAATCGGAAAGCAACCTACGGAAAGCAATTGGAAAGGGTGTGGAAAGCAATTTTTTTTCATCTGGGGTATACCTGGGATGTCTATAGGATGTCAATGTACTATGAGTTGATATTTGGATATCCCTATGACGTACATGGGAAGTCATGGGATGTCCCAGGGAGGTCCTGTGGGGATGTCTCCAGGACGTTAAATTTATAGGACATTCCGATATCCGTGGGATATCCCATTTTGGTCAGTGGGAAATTCAGTATATCCCACGGACGTCACAATATCCTGGTAGGATATACTAGGGATGTCCGGAGGATGTCATTGTGCTGTGTGGGAAGTTGGCCCAACCTTGGTTTCTAAAAGGAATGGTATAGTATTTGCATAATTAAAAAATAATGCCTTTGAGAGATTGAAATCAGAGACATTATAGTATGTTCTAGTTACTGCCAACAGGAGTTTACATTTTCACTATCTCTTTACAATAACATTCCTTGAGTAATAAAGATTATGGAATAAAATCCTCACTGTAACTTAAAGCAGGTGATTATACAGGCACAGAAATTAGGACCTCATTGTAAATTTGTTCATTCTTTAGCTAATTATCAGATAAGCTTATGTTCTGCAAGACCCAATTCAGCTGTCAAATCATTAAAACAAGCCAGTTAGGTATACTAGAAATTCCCAATTCAACGGTGAATATCCCATAAACACTAACTGTATTATTACAAGTTCACTTAATCCTCTTAACTAGTGTTAGAACAAAAATGTCACAGGAATAAAATATATGAAATTAAAATGCTAAGGAAAAGTATGACTTTTATTATATGACTTTTACTTAAATATGACTTTTATTAATGTAATAAAGTTGTTAATTCATTACTTACATTCTTATGGAGATGTTTTGGACTGAATAGCAAAGAAACACTGTGCAGACAGACACTAGATGAGCCTGAGTGATTATTATTAGTATATAATAAAAAAACAAGAATCTGCAAATCGTGCAACACACACTGAACAGTTGTTGAGTGCCTGTTGGAGATTTAGTGAACAGAATATGAACAGCCTACGGACAATCTCGCACCACACACACAGGGAAACAACTTGGAAACAGCCTTCCAAGAGTTTGTACTCTGTTTGCAGCTTGTTCCTTAACCGGCAGGCAACAAGCATTTTGTAGATGATAGTGAACAGACTCTTAACAGGCAAGGGTCGGTTGGTTGTCTGTTTTACCAGACAGAGAACGAACAGACAACAGTGATCCAACAGGCAGGGGTCGGTTGGTTGTGCGCTGTTTCGAACAACAGGGAACGAACAGACTCTCAACAGGTTGTGGCTGGTTGGTAGTCGACTTCTCCCAACCGGGAACAAACAGACAACAGTGAACAGACTCTCAACAGGCAGGGACTGGTTGGTTGTCCGACCCATACGTGACGGCCTGATTTATTAGGTATCTATTTTTATTTATGTATCAGCATTAATTAATTTCCGTTGTACATACATTTCTAGAACAGACAGACATTTCTAGACAGCTGTGTGTTTATTGCACCGGTACATTCAGCAATTTTCTCCTTTCAACATTTCCGTAAGTTAGTCACGTCTTGATTGAAACGTGAGAGAATTGGAAAAATCTTGTTTATTCTCATTAATATTGCGTTTATATATTCATACTATGTGGCAATATAGGTTTCAGTTAATTAATGCCTGATAACTGTTATCGTGATTGGATAGTATTTCCCCAAACTATCGCGGAATTGCCATTTAAAAATTAATTCTCAAAGTTACATTAATCTTTGGAGGTGGCCACATATATAAGACTTTCTTGACGTGGGTTCTTTGATTTCGGGTGCGAGAATATTCGCATTGAGATGTAGGGTAGGAAGAATATGCGAGATAGATAAAATGTCGTTAGGTAGATACTACAAAGGATATAATAAAGCACGTCAGGATGTTAAAGTACTTCCATAATATATAGTCTTTGTATGTAAGTTTTTATTTTGAGAGTGCAGGAAACCGTTATGTAACCCCTAGATAACAGGCTGCAAACAGAATAGGGGCTGTCCATAAATGATATCATACAATTATGGACTAAACTAAACCTCCTCCCCTGTCACAGTCACAAATAGTGTCACCCCCCCTCCCTTTTAATCATTTCACAAAAATTAAAAAAAACTTCTCCCCCCCCCCCCCCCACACAGTCTGAATAAAAATAAGACAATATACAGAATACAGTGGAAGTGTGGATGTCACATGAAGCATAGCTGCCTCTGCCATAGCTGATATAAAGGTAAATCTCAAATAAATTAAAGCATTTACTACAATTTTCGAGAAGGAAGAAGTGCAGGATATATGTAAAAATAGGAGGCCATAAATTCCAGTGGCTGCAGCATTTAGGTACTAGGCCAGTATTTTGGATGAAAATGGGTACATTACTGAGGATATTAGGAGGAGGATTGATTAAGCAAAAGATTAGTCTCCTAAAAGGAGAGAACTCACGATTGAACTTCCGGGCAAATCTTCTCTTCTTCTCTCTAGTATTTGCAAACCTTTGATTTTCTCATTTTCCCCATTAGGATATAACTTGTGTTTACGAAGCACTGCAGCCAAACTTCTTCCAGAAAAATCTCACAAATCAGCCTATAAAAATCTCCTTCCATTCCTGCCTTCCTAGCCAGCACAGGTGTGTCTTACTCATTCCTTACCCAAATATTATGTGAGAAGTTGTCTGTAGCACACCTCAAGGCAAAAGATTTATGCAAGACATTGGGCACTCAAGAGCGTAAGAAATAGGTACATACATATGTAATACAAAGCACCATACCTCATGAATTCTGTGAAAGCAACTTCAGTTTCACCAACGCTAGCTACAACTGTGCTAGAAACTACTAAAGGGCAGCTCGTATTACATTTTTAATTACTTTTTACTAAGAAGTGATTCTTGTTGTAATTCAAATCCCAATGAACTCCCATTGAAAGTTACACTATTAATTTAAAAAAAATAAATTACATCAGATAACTGTATGCACTCAATGATGGTATCTTTCTTTGCTCATTTAGTCTACAGAGTCTTTCAGCATTTCTGCATACCTACATTATTGGATGCTCCAAGGCTTACCTTACCTACAACTTCTTATTTGCTATTATTTTTCTGGTTGCATTTTTCCCCTCCTTCTTCAAACCAATATTTCAAACACTCATTATATGTTCTCATCAGTGTACTAGTAATCTGATTTGGATATTTCCACATCCTCATTTGGTACTAGCTACTTGCTAACAACTAGCAAGTCAATATTAATGATCATGGTGTCGTTTGGAAGAAAAAAATTGTTTTTGCATGCTCCGATGACCCCTAAAGATGAACTGGCTGTAGTAGGGCCACCCATACCAGAGAAGTTTAAGGTTAGGAAACAGAGGTATGGTAGTCTGCACAGCATCTGTACCTCAGTGAGACGTCTGCAAAAGGCATCTGATCCCAGTGGGGCGGCCTCTCATGAGATGGTTTCATGTATAAAACACTAACAGTTTTTGTATGAAAATGAATTCTGTCAACAATGGAACTTGGTCCCATGGGTCTGGTGTCATGTCTGGCAGTGATGCGAGCAAGGCCCTTGCAATCATCATCACATACCTAATATATTCCTTGCTTGGTAAATGACGGAAATGCAGCAGAGGAAAAGAAGATGCTTAAGAGGAATGCAACTATCAGAATAGGCACATAGGAATATGCCAAGGGAGGTCAAGTTAGAGAATAAAATGCAAGAGATAGAGAATTTAGACTTCATGCATTTGGACGAAGTAAGATGTAAAGGTAGCAGTGAATTCAGGAGTGATGGCTATAGAGTGAATAATAGCAGAGAGAATGAAAACCAGTGCATGGTTGCATTTATATTGGGCAGGAATCTTGGTAGAAAAGTAGTCTAAGAAGAGCAGGTGAGTGATAGGAAAATACTTGTTGAGCTGAAGGCATATCCAATGAATTTAGTTATAATCCAGGTTTATATGCCTACCTCAAATCATAGAGAGGAAGATGAAAATGGTGTGTATGATCAGCTAGAGGAAATGACTCTTATTATACTAGTGAGGGATTATAGTGATAATGAGGGATTGGAATGGAGTGGTGGGTTACGGTGCAGTATGGCAGGAATGCAGTGGTGGTGGGTAATTATGGGCTTGGAAGGAGAAATGTCTATGGTGAGAAAACTGGACTTTTGCCAGAGAAATTAAATAGAGATCACAAATACATGGTTCAGACATCATCCTTGATGTAGGTGAACTTGAAAGGAGCCGGGAGACACCGATAGGTTCCAGATAGATTATATTATGGGTAGACGCAGATTAAGGAGTAGTGCTGAAGACTTACATACCTATCAAGAGGTTGATGCAGACTCAGATCACAGCTTAATAGTAAATAAATGCTTCAATAAATTGAAAAAGATTAGAAGTGGTAGGAGAGTACAAAAATTGGATAGAATAGAGGAAATAAATGGAATATAAAAGCATTAACTGGGGCAATAAAGAAGATGTATCAAGAGCAGGATGAAAAGTGGTGTTCTCTACATGGAGTGGAGATCCTTTGTTGTGTTCAAGGATTTATATTGTGTTATATTTTGTTCTCCTGTGTATTTTATAACTTTTAGTTTTTATTGATTTTATTGATTTATTATATTGAGCTGTTGGCCTAGGGGTAAAGTGTTGGGTTGCTACCCCGAGATGTACATGTGACACAGGTTCAAATCCCATTGAAGTCTTATATTTTTCAATTTTTTTTATATTTCTCTGAAGTGCCTGTAGATGTCACTCAAGTCGGTTTTAGAGACCCGTTGTCCAGACCAGTTCCAGACGAGACTGGTCTGGAACGGTGTTTCAATTTCTTCCCAGTTACAGACCAGCAGCAGACCGCTCAGTCCAGACCAAAAACAGACCAGTTCCAGATTAGTTACAGACCATATATTTTTTTCCTGGGTAACTTTTTGCACCTATTTGTAGGATTTGTGGGGAGGGAGTTTGGCCGGAGGACTTCGTTAAAACAATACTATTTTGATACCAAAGAAGAGCAAGGCAAAAACGTGCGAAGACTATGGAACAATAAGCTAATATCCCATGCACTCAAAGTAGTTCTTAGAATTATTAATAGAAGGCTAGACAGAAAGGCTAATGAATACCTGGATGATAATCAGTTTGGGTTTAGGAGAGAGGTGGGAACGCAAGACGCTATGGGAATGATGAGGACGCGAGAAGAAATATGCCTAAGACATGGCCTGGATGTTTTTGCTAGATTTGTCGATTTTGAGAAAACATTTGATAGGGTGGATTGGATCAAATTAATGGAAGTTTTGAAGAAATTAGGGATCGCTTGGAGGGACAGATACATATCTCATTCGGAATCTCTACATCAACCAGAGGGCTTAAGTGAGGGTACCTGATGGAGAATTGAAATGGTCCTTGATAGGATGGGGAGTAAGGCAGTGATGCCCACTATCGATATTGCATTTTAATATGTATTCAGAAGAAATGGTAAGGGAGGCATGGGGGGACATGGTGGTAGGAATAAAGGTAGGTGGGGATCTGATAAATCAGTGAGATTTGCTGATGGTCAAGCATTGGTTTTTCAGTCAGCCAAGGGGTTACAGTCAACATAGTGAATACGTTAGAGGTGCAGTACGATAGGTATTACATGAAAATAAATCATGTGACGATGAAAGTGATGAGATTTTCTGGAAGTGAGAAAGTGGGGCTGAATTTAAATGTGGGAGGGCACAGGATAGAGCAGGTCGAGCAGTTCATGCAAGAGAAGGGAATTGAGGGGAGGTCTGAGAAGAGACATAAAGAAAAGACTGGTAAAACTGTAATATGAAGTGTGGTGGTGTATGGGCTGGAAACCTGGTCACTGCAAAGAGAGGATGTGCATGGACTTGAGGCATTTGAGATGTGGGCTTGGAAAAGAGTGGGGAGGCTAAGTTGGGTGGCAAGGAAGACAAACGAGGAGGCAATGGATATGGTTGTTAAGGAGAGGAATCTGGTGGTGGAGGTTATGAGAAGGCAGAAGGGATTTATGGAGGACCTTTTGAAAGGAGAGGGCATTTTGCAGAGCGTGATAGAGGCGAGAACACTGGGGAAGCGTGGAAGAGGAAGGAAGTGGATAGGAATTCTGGACGAAATTGGAAGAGATTGACAATGTGAGAAATTTAAGAGGGATCTAATGGCTAGGCTTCAATAGGAGGGAAAGCAGGACATTGTGCCATAGTTTGGCATGTTAGGATGAGGTTTGTCCAAAAACCTACCAATCAGCTGGTAGAATATGTACTCAAATGGAGGAAGAATGGAGTGAAACCCAGTATCGTCATTAGGATGCGATCTCAACGAAATGCGTCAATGATAACCATCCAACGGACGTATTGCGATAATTGAAGTTCTCTCCACATAGCACCCAAGTAGGGATCGGGATTCTGTTGAAAAATCTCCGCCATTGCCACGAATCGACCCAGGGCCTTCGGGATGAAATGCCAATACCCTAGTCCAGCGTTCGGCAACCTATGGCACGCGTGCCGCCAGTTGACAAATGAAAGGTTTGTTGGTGGCTCGCCAAGAAAACGAGGATTAAATAGAGCTTTCCGATATTTATGCCCTTACTTAGGGGTGGCACGCGCCCGGTTTCTGATTTAACGTCATGTAAATTGTGACGCCAGTATCGGTTGCCGACCGCTTCCCTAGCCACCACACCAACCCGATCCCCGTAGAGAAGTGGAAACTGGCTGTCAATGAAGTGGGCAAAGTATTTGTAGGTTTTCAGTCTAAATGCAGTGGGCGAAGTAATCAGGGGTGTACGGAGACCTTTACCACCGGGGGCGTAGCTATGAAAAATCCATCGTGCCCGTCCTGCGTGGGAGATAGCAGAGGATAGGGGTCCGCTCTCTCCTTATATCCCCAATGACTTCTTCCCTCTTTCCCCGGCCCACTTCCCGAGGTGCAAGAGAGAGAGAGAGCGGAGTTCTGCGGTTGAATATTGGCGATTGGTTTGGTTTCTGCCGTGTGGGTGGGAAAAGGGGAGGGGGGACGTAGGTGGAAGGGAGTCGGATTGGGGAGGAGGAGGATGGGGAAGAGGTGGGCGTTGGGGGTGGTTGGTGGGGAGGGTTGTGCAGAATTGAAGTGAGCGACCCGAATGACGGCGAGATAGGAATATAACCGGAATGCCTGCGTCCGACTTGAAGACGAGGCAGTTCCTCCACCACCACTTCCCCATTCCATTCTTTACACCGCGACCTCCCCCCCCCCTCCTCTCCCTCCCTCTCCAGAGAGTCCCTTCCCTCAGTAGTCCCCCTCTCCACCCCAATTTTCTCGCTCACATCGACCGGGGAAGAAATTTCTCTCCCATCTACGGCTCCTAATGTGACGCCATTTTGTGGATTCCTTTCTTTGGGGTCTCGTTTCTCGCAATACCCACCGTTCTCGATGCCTCCGGCCCGCGTTTGTCTCTCCCATCGGAGGGGGCTAATCGGTCCCCCGAAAGGAGCACGACGCTGTTTCACGTGCGCATAATTGAAGTGCGCGATGACAATGATCCCCTCTGTTGGAAAATGTTGTGCCCTTAATACACAAATAATAAAAAAAATGTTTCAGAGCGCTGATCGTCGCATCTCTTTATTAAAATAACAATAAGAAAAATAACGTAAAAAAATGCGATGATTTTTAGACTCAGCAGGTACCTTAAAAAATCCCATCATGGAAGCGGCAAAAAACTACTTTTACAGTACTCTCTAAGCGCTTCTTTTGAATTTTTTTTTAAACTTTGAAACAATTTTTTAGGAGTTCCTACAGGATGCCCGTGTTCTTTCTGTAGAAATTCCTCATAAGATTCCGTAGAATTCTTTTGCACATTCTGTGGAAATTCTGTATTAAATTCCTTAGAAATTCCTTTTAAAGTTATGTAGAAATTCCTAAAGTTCATATGTTTCGTCTAAAGGTAGTTACTTCGTTTCTAACTATCCTTATTGAGTGCATCGTTGTGATTTTCTCGATAGAACATTTTAGCAACGGACCATATACAATGTTTTTTAAAACTCCTCCGCAAGAGAGTGAAAGAGAGAGAGAGCTCCCTGTAAAGAATCTCGGGGAAATTTCCGTGGATATCTCAAGGCTTCCTATATTAGGGTTGCTACAGGTCTGGAAATCCTGGTAAGCATGAAAATAGCATGGAAATTGGAAATGGACCTGGAAAACCTGGAATACTCATGGAAAGTGAGAAATTAGCTTGGAAATTTGCTTTTTCAAGTCCAAATCTGATTGTTTTCAATAAGAGTACTATATAAGGCACTGTCTATTGTCATATGGAGTTAGGGTTTTCAGCACTCTTCTTCAATGAGGCAGTGATGCTCTTATTTCGTGTTTATCAATTAAATATGCCCCTAAAATAAACTGTCAGGTCCTATTCTTTGCATTTATGCTGAGGAACATGGAATATTTGTTTCTACTCATATTTTGTGGAAGCAATTTGTGGCCCTCATCGTTATTGAGACATAAGAATTATTTGCCATCAGAAAGGAAGCTACTTTACCCCCAGAGCTGTAGTGTAGGCGCTCCATTTGTTGGGAAACTTTATTCTCCGTTGAACATGTATTAATGTTTGGAGTTCCTAATCTTGCGCCTTCTTAATACAAACTTCCCTGGGAAAACGAAGATTTTGTCCGGGAAAACCTGGACAAGTCCTGAAATTTCATCATTTCTGGTCTGTATCAACCCTACTATATTCTAAAGAGACTGCGTTTAGGGAACATTGAGCGTCTAGCTCACAAATACATACTTAAAAACGGAACTGGACTAACTGAAAGTACAATATCTGCAGAACAGTTTGTGCTGAAATATTAAGCATTTTACCCTTGACCCTCTCCTGAAATCCCTCATTTGTATTTGAGAATAATGATTTTTCCAAGTAAAGGGAGAAATAGGTGTTTTTAAGGAAGCGGTTTGGTGTAGTGGATAGAGAGAGTTTTTACTCCGGAGGCCCGGGTTCGAATCTCGGCTGTGGCGGAGATTTTTCATCGACATTCGAAAGGTACAGAAAAGGTTGTTTGAGCCAGATTTCACATAAAACTCAATGAAAATGGCTTCATCACGAAGAATAATATTTCCAACGATAACAAAATATCAGCCCTTTACCTCTGTACTTTTATTGACTTATACTATACTTTTTATTGTTCGATCTCAGGTTTCCTCGGTGATGCAATGTTATGGCGAGTATCTTTCGGGTTGCGGCCGCGTTTATGTTTAAAATACAACAGTTTCGCCTGCTGTCCTGCTGGCGTCTTCAGGTGAAGAATATACTTTTTTTTTATTTGCCAAAAAGTAGCTGCTATTTTCCATGGGAAATGGTGCGGGTGTGCACTCCAGAGAGACTTAATTTAAAAAAATAAGGAATTTATGGCGTATAGATCTCGACAGAAATTTAAGTGTACAATTCGTATGCTTTCTCAGCAATTTTAAAAAATAAATCAAATATTCACCGGAGTAATTTTTTCAGGTTAGCAAAAAGATCTTTGGTCGTGAAGGCGTCTTCACCGTACGGCGTTAAAATAAACGAGTCAAGTTAAGAACTTGTGCAAGGGCGTAGCCAGGTTGTATGTTAGGGGGGGGGGGGGGGGCAGGACGCCCGTCTTTAATCACCCTGTGCGTCTGGCTCTGGCTTGCAGATTCGGAATGAATTGTCTCAGCAAGAGTTATTTTTAATTACTTTATCGTGATTAGTTAACTTTTTTTACTTTAAATTTCTTCTCAAGTGCAAATAAAAGTCCGTCAAAATCCTGTCATTTGAAAACTAGGAGGTTAAAGAAAAAATGTAATTCCTGGAGTACCTTTCATCCTGTTACAAGTATAGCTTGATTTAGGGGGGTCAGTAGCGTATAAAGGGGTGTTGGGTAGGAGGGTGGCGCCCCCCGTAATTCCTATTGCAATCGGAAAAATGGTGGTCATAAGGTATTCCATAGCCCCCAGACCCCTGGAAAGTAGCAATCCGCCACCTCCTAAAACAACGGTCTTAATCCGCCACTCGGGGAGCCTACCACCTCCGGCTATGCTCATGAACTTGTGTATGCATATTTAGTTAATTACTGGGAATTTCAGTCGCATAAAACAATATTTTTGCGCCGTTAATTATGCAATGTCTACTTCATGCTTCTCACAGCTGCTGAAATAAAAAAAAAAATGAAACTCAAATATGATGTTTATTACGAATAGGGGAATAACTCGCTCAAACCACCTTAAACTGTGTACCCCATGGCGGTTTTCTTCAAGAGTAGGCTCGAATTCTCTCTTCTCTTCCCCCATTACCGAATAATCATTTCATTACCCACCATCCCACCTGTCCTGGCTGTTGGTATCCTCCCCAAATAATCAACCAGCCATGGATGGATCTGGCAAAAGAGGGTGCTGACGTGCATCACAGAGCATTCCACAGGTGCGACCGTAGAATTCCGTGTGCAGACGGCAAATCTTCGAGTGAGTGGGAGATATCGAAGCTTTAGGGCGAAATTCATTTCACATGCGGGTTTGGCTATGATGTTAAACAGTAAAAAAATCAATTCACTGAATAACCGCTTGTTATATTGGTCGTTGATTTCTGCTATTATTTTTATATATCAGTCTTCTCTCTCATTGTCAGATTCAATCTCAAGAGGCGCGTTAACGGTAGGCAATGGATTTTTTGACATTTTTTTAGAATAATAATCTGTGGAGAAACTATCATTCTCGTGTGAAGGGTCCTTCTGTATACTTATTTTATCATGAAAATGGTTAAGGTATCAACATATAAATTACCTCAATATTGTGTGACACCAAGTGTTGAAACCCGGATCGTGGTAATAAATAATTAGTGTAGTTAACAAAGGTATTAGGTATAATTCTTCCGTAATGGATCAATTCCACAAGGTCAACCGTTTCCTTTATTATAGAAGTTTTTAGTTGTGTTTGATAAATGGTGACACCACTTAATTCTTTGATTCCGCTTCATAAATGTGCATTTACCTCGGTTTCCGTAACTAATCATGGAGAATAATTCTCGGATAAGATGAAAACCTGATATCTATGTAAAATTTGGTGATTGGCCATTTAACCTAGGTTTTTTCATTGGACTCTGAGAAAGGAGGACAAAAATAGGCTGCTGGTGTTTGAGATGTGGGTGTAGAGGAGAATGGAGAAAGTATGGTGTAAAGAAAGGAAGACAAACGAGGAAGTGTTTGGTATGGTGTGTGAGGAGAGAAACTTCTGGATGAGATTATAGGAAGAGGCAAAGTTGTCGGTTGGACGAGGTAATGAGGGGCGAAGGGCTGATTAAGACCGCGACAGAGGGGAGATTTTTGGGTAGTCAGGGAAGGATGAGAAAGGGAATTGGCTTTATGAAGGGGGTGCAGAGAGGTAGGGTGTTTGCTGAGATGAAGAAAGAAATCGTGTTAGAAGAGGGGGGCCTGCGCCAGTGAAAACCTGGGGGATATTTGCTGCCTTCCATTTAAACCTGCCTTAACCAGTAGATTAACTAGTGAATATATTATTAAATAAATAAACGACCTCGCGAGAAAAAGGACAAGTGCAAAGGAATAACGGATGTACTAAATGTTGCAACTTGGAACGTACAGTGTCTAGGAAATATTGAAGAAGAACTTAATGACATACTGAAGGATTATAATATAAATATAGCCACGATAACAGAAACAAAAAAGAAACTGATAGGAACTAAAGAATTAAAAGATTATGTAATGCTATTTAGCGGCGTGGAAGAAAGAAGACGAGCATGCTGTGGGGTAGCTGTGTTATTAGATAAAAAATGGCAAAATAATATTAGGGAATACAAATTTGCTAACGAAAGAATTATATCTGTTAGGTTAAAGTTATATAGTGGGTATCTAACCGTAATAAGTACCTATGCTCCTGAAGAAGGAAAAAAAGATGAGACAGTAACTTACTACAACGAGTTGCAAAAATACATTACGAAATAAAAAAATTATTACATAATCTTTATGGGAGATCTAAATACCAGAATTGGGAAAGTCCCTATCCCGGGACTGATTGGAATTTTTGTAGAGGACCTGCAAAATCAAAATGGATCGCACCTACGAGAATTCATAACATATAATGAATTAAAAGTCACGAACACATTTTTTCCGAAAAAGGAAATGAATAAATTCACATGATCCGCAAGAGGTTATCGATCTCTGATCGATTATGTAATTTTCAATCACCAAACTAACACTAAGGATCATATATACGTATACAGAGGTAGAAACATTAACACAGACCATCATTTAGTGAAATCCAAGATTCGGTTATGGTCAAGATGGGAATGAACACAGGAACTTCAAAAATGCAAAAGAGACGACAAAGTCTATAAGATACACTTATTACATGAAGAAAGTATCCGAAATTTGCACCAAAAAAGGCTAACACAACTACTCCAAGGAACGCCTACAGGTAGTAATATAAACGATGAATGGAGAAATATAGCTAACGCCATAAAGCAAATAGGAAATGAAGTAATAGGCACGAGAACAAAAAATAGGCGAAAAAGATGTTTAAGAATCTGGAATGAGGAAATAAAAGAAGCCATCGAACAGAAAGACAGAGCATACAGGGAGGGAGTACTTACAAAAGCAATCTGAGGAAGCAAAAGAAAAATACCTTGTAATTAGAAGCAGAACGAAATCGATTGTAAGACAAGCACATATGACAGCATGGGATACATTTATAAGTAGTAGAGAAAACGATGTATACGGTAGACAAGAATTCGCCTATAAAATGTTAAAGCACCAAAACAAAACAGAAAGGGATGTTGCACGGTTAAATATAATACCAAACGAGGATTGGATTAAACATTATCAACAGCTCTGGTACAGCCCAATTAAAGAATCTTTATTTGAAAAAACAGATACAACTGGTTTAGGTCCCATCAACATGACAGATATACAAAATGTATTAAAGAAAACAAAAGCACCTGGACTACATGGTATCAATTCTGAATTAATAAAGTATGGTAGCCACCTTTTAATTTCCCGAATGCTACATCTTTTCAATCTGTGCTGGACTTGCCTCGACATACCAGACGAATGGAAAATTGCAAAAGTAATTCCCATTAAAAAAAAAGGTGAACGAAACAAGCCAGAAAATTACAGATGTATAAGCCTATTAAATGTAGCATACAAAATATACAGCAAAATCATTAATGAAAGACTCCAAAAAATTTCTGAAGTTTTGCTTCTCGAAGAGAAGGCAGGATTTCGTAAGGGAAGATCATGCATTGACGATGTTTTTAGTCTAAAACTGATAATACAAAAACGTATAGAATTTAATCTGGAAACACACAGCCTTCATAGACTACCAGGAGGCATTTGATAGCATTCATCGAGAAAAACTTTGGTTCATAATGGAAATACTAGGGTACCCAATTCATTTAATTAAAACCATTCAATCTCTCTATAAAAATACGAAAATTGTAATTGATACTGATGTCGGCAAAAGCCCAACACAGGAAATTTTTACCAACCAAGGTGTTAGACAAGGGTGTACTTTATCGCCTACTTTATTTAATATGTCTATAGATGACTGCCTACGAGAATGGAAGGAAGTTACACCACCTGGAATACAAAAGAAAACGAATTTTTAAGCTCAATGCTATTGGCAGATGACCAAGTCACAACTCAAGATAATGAAGGCCATTTACAATTGGCTGTCCATAAATTAAATTTGATATCTAGAGATTATAACTTGAAGATATCTATACAAAAACCAAGACAATGGCATTCCTAGGAAAGTACCTAATCCGAACTAAAATAATAATTGAAAATAATATCTTGGATCAGGTATCACACTTTAAATATTTGGGATGCGACAGCACCTATGAAGAGTAAAGAGACATTTAAAATAATACATCTAATTACCAAAGAATATGTGGGACTATAAGAAGAGCACTGAAGGGAAAAACTGCAAAAGAAACTCAAATAAAATTTTACAAAATAATGGCTGTCCCCACATTACTATACGGATCAGAAGCTTGAACACTTAGAACAAGAGACATAAAACAAATTGTAACGTCAGAAATGAAATTCCTTAGATTTGTGAAAAGTCGTACACGCCTGGACCATATAAAAAATGAAGACATTAGGCAAGAATTAGAAGTACAACCAGTAACAGAAGTAGCAACAAATTATAAAGAAAGATGGAAAGAACATGTTGGGCGCATGCCTCTAGAAAGGATTCCCAGAAAGGTTTTACAGTAAAAGCCTTTAGGGAGAAGAAGTGTTGGGAGGCCGAGATTGCGATGGTGAAGCCGGAACAGGCAAATTGCCTAAACCTTGAAAGGAGGAAGAAGAAGATAAATAACCAGCAATAACCTATCAGGTGGGCGTCCTACCTTGCTGCGAAAACTACTCAACCCCTACCGAGTCTCCGGCCATTATGGCGGCAATGATACCTGATACTTGCCGGGGACTTGGAGAGGGACATTAAAAAAGTAACAATTCTTAATATTGGCTAGAATATTCACGAAGGGTAGAGAACAGACTTAACGGATTTGTGCACCTGCCGCATGTAATTGCACGCGCGACGATGCATTGTGAGTATAAATAAACGCCCCAGAAAGAGCGGACAAAACTCGTTCTTCCCTGCCTCAGCTTCGTGACCCACGGTGCTTGGCTGTCGCCTGCACGCGGCTGAGCTTGGAAGTTTTTAATTTGGCGTGACTCGGGATGAATGGGCGAGGCAATGAGAAGGGCGATGCCGTGCGAGTGACATTCGACGTAATTCTATCACCGTGCACCCGGGAGTTGCGATTGATCATCAGGGAAGAGAGTGGGAGGAGGGGAGCCGAGAGGTGGATGTTCCGTGCATGGGATGTTTTTTTTGAGAGGACGCGCGATACGAACTAGAGTATGCTGAGCGAAGTCTGATTATGGATTTGGGATGGGTCGACAGGTCGAGAGAGGCTGGTTGGAAGGGAGAGAGGCATCGTAAAGTGGGAACATTTTGACTTTACTGGCGACTTGTCTTTTTCTAGATTAGAGATGCCGGATCTGAAATAGGCCAACGTGAAATGCATATGCATGGGGCGCTATTGGTGGCAGTTTGTAGCTAGTTCTCAAGTCATAACAGAGGCCATAGGTATTTTGGGTTCCCGTAAGGGCAGGGTAAAAATTCAGCACATCACTGCTCAATAATAATGACACGAATATATTTTATTAGGTATTAATTATTTGTATAATTAAATGCAAAGTACACTAGAATTAGAACACTTGTTATTACATATAATAAAATATTTCTAATGAAATTATATCCTGAAAAACGTGAATTGTTTATCTGAACCCGCCTTTTTTATTGGGCAGAATTGGGGACAATCCCGCTTTTACAGGACGTATGGCAAATCTTGCCACGTTAGAATGTCGCTTTGCAATTTTAGTTGTCCTAAGAAGCATGAAGTAAATATATAGTAGGTAATATTAATGGCGCTTTAACTTTGTTTTTTTAGTGAAATTATTCGTAATTAACTAAATGTACATGTTTGAAGCTTTAATTAACTGATTTGCTTCACCATTTATGTATGAAACGTTTCCACATCCAAAGGTTATTTTTGTGATTTCACAGCAAGCATTATGGTAAGTTATGTTTGTTTTTTATAATTGAAAAAACATGCACACTACTCTCCGTTACATTATTGACGCGATCTGTTCGTCATCAGAACTTCCTCATTTTTGAAATGTTTTTCTGGATCGCACTGCACTGATTATGCATAGTTAAACGGCTTCTATCTTTTGGAAAATGCTTAGAAAAGTTGTGTAAGAAGTTTCAGATATTTTGGTGTAATTAAAGACGAGATATGTTTCTTCATTATGGGGCCAAATTTGTTGAATTTTGTCGGCAATAATTTCGTTGAATTTTGGATTTGAGATGGAGTCGACGCGTCGAGAGGCCGGTTGAAAAGGAGAGGCATTGTAAAATGATGACATCTTAATTCATGCGGGAACATTGGCGTCTCCAACGGGAGATGCTTGATCTGAAATAGACCACGGTAATATATGCGTACTGTGGGGACTTTTTTTATAGTAATTCATTGCATGAAATAGCGTCTGTGATGAGCCTTTCTCAGAATATATTTTTTTAATGCAAAATTTTCATGATAGTTTTTTTTCGCGATTCAATTACTTAAAATTTTTTGAGATCCAATTGGAGATTAGCCATTAGATTAGAATCCAAGAGATTAGCCATTCAACCTTCAAAGTGGTTGACCGAAACCGTCCCCTCTTCCCTGTCCCCTGCTAACTCCTTGTTCCACGGTAAATTTATCAGTAGATTTATTCATGAAATCCTCATTCATGAAGTATGTTTCATCAACGTGTATGCCTCCATGTCACACGAGCAGGAAAAAATCATGAATTTGGCGCTGCTCGGCTGATGGCCTGAAAGAGAATTTTTGTTGTGAAGACATCTATAGTCGGTACGAAAAGGCTAAATAGCGAAGAGTCTTCCGCCGAGTATGAGCCTAGTAGTCACGGAAATCATGATTGCCTAAGGTATCTACAGAATGACTTGTTTGAAAAAACGTACTGGTTCACGATAGTGCACATAGAATACCAACGTAGCAGTTCCCTAGCAATAGTACATGATCTATTGGACGAATTAGTTGGTTGGTTATTTGGGGGAGGAGATGAACAACTGAGGTCACTCGCGCCATTAAGGACAGGTTGGTTGGTAGGTAAGGGAAGGACCATTGGGGAAAGTAGGTAGGGTGAAGAGAAAGTCGGCGTCGTCATTAGCCTGCTCTTAACAAAAGGCGCCAAGGGGGCTTCGGTTTAACGTCTCATCCGACAGACTGAGTACTGCACTTGAAGTGCCCTCCACAAGACACCCAAATAGGGATCGGGTTTCATCTGAAAAATATCTGTCTTTGCCGGGAATTAAATCCAGATAGCATTCCAGTACTCCAGCCACGTCACAAACCCGTTCCTCATTGATGGAATTAGAATAAGCTGATTTAGCTTAGCTGATTTAATTACGTACGTTTGCACAAAATTTCTGCATCTGCTCTAAAATGAAATAATTTCACCAATTCGCTCAGTTGTAGTATGTGTATAAAATTTACCTCCTTGTTACCAAAAAAGAGCAAGGCAAAAATTTACGAAGGCTATAGGGCATAAAGTTTGATATCCCATGCGGCCGAAGTAGCTCTGAGAATGCGAAATGGAAGGATAGCGAAGAAGGCTAACGAATTCCTGTGTGACGACCAGTTCGGGTTTAGGAGAGGGACAGGAACGCTAGACTCTATAGGAGTGAGGAGGACGCTAGTATAAAGAAACCTAGAGTATGGGCAGGATGTTTTTGCATGCTTCGTAGATTTCGAGAAGCCGTTTGATAGGGTGGACTGGACGAAATTAATGGGGGAGTTGAAGAAATAAGGGGTCGATTGGAGGGACAGGTATCTCATTCGGAATCTGTGTATGAACCAGACGGCGCAGGTTAGAGTAGCCGATGGAGAATTGGAATGAGCCATGATAGGACGGGGAGTGCGACAGGGGTGCCCACTATCGCCGTTGCTTTTTAACGTGTATTCAGATGAAATCGTAAGGGAGGCATGGGGGATAAGGAGGTAGGAATATTAAGGCAGGAGGGGAGCTGATAAAATCAGTGACATTTGTAGATGATCAAGCATTGGTTAGTCCGTCTGCCAAGCCGTTACAGCCAATGATGAATGCGTTAGAGGTGCAGTGCGAAAGGTAGGGATGCAGATAAATCACAAGGAAACGAAAGTGATGAGATTTTCTAGAAGTAAGAAGGTGGGACTGAATTTAAGGGAGGGAGGGTGAAAGATAGAGCAGGTTGAGTAGTTTACGTATCTGGGTAGTATTTTGGAGAAGAATGGGGTTAGTGGCAGGGACATCAGATGTTGAATAGGCCTGGCTAAAGAAGCATTTTCAAAGAGGAGGGAATTGATGAGAGGAGCCTAAGAAGAGACGTAAAGAAAAGGCTGGTGGAAGCTCTAATATGGAGCATGGCGCAGTATGGGTCGGAAAGTTGGTCATTGCGAAGGGAAGATGTACGTAGACTTGAGGCATTTGAGATGTGGGTTTGGAGAAGGAGGGAGAGGGTGAGCTGGGTGGAGAGGAAGACGAACAAGAAGGTGTTGGATATAGTTGTCGAGGAGAGGAAGCTAGTGGCAGAGGTTCGGAGAAGGCAGAATAGATGGATGGAGGAGGTTTTGAGAGGAGAGGGCATGTTGAAGAGGGTTATAGAGGGGAGAACACTGGGGAAGCGTGGAAGAGGAAGGAAGTGGATAGGAATTCTGGACGAAATTGGAAGAGGTAGAAGGTATGAGAAATTTAAGAGGGAGCTTCTGGCGGGTCATCATTAGGAAGGAATACGAGATTATGTTTTAAAAATTGGAATATAGCATAAAGAATTCCCAAAAACCTACCAATCAGCTCATAGAATGCTAAAAAAAATCTTTTTGTTCCTGGTGGTAAAGATGTCGGACTTCAATTATGTTTTATGCTCAAGTCGTCAAAATAGTCTCTGGTAGGGGAGCAGTGGTTGCGTTTCGTCAAGAATTTAGAGATTAATCTAATTTACAGAAATTCACTGAATATTGGTACGCGCTTTCGCAATCCAATCCTGAGATTCTGAGTAAATTATCCGTGAATATATTTATGCAAAATATTACCGTGGAACACCGGCTTTATACTCTTGCAGCTCTCCTGTTACGTATACCGTTTTAGCTGGCCTTTGTAAATTTCCCTCTATTTTCCTCGTTAGGCTTTCCCGTCAATTTTCCCTACCAAATAAATTCGTTTTTCTCATAGTGTTGCCTTTCCTTCTGGACCCTGTCTTCCTGAGAGTGCTCCATATGGTTTTCTCCCCTTTAACAAAGTGCTTACCAAATAAATATTGGGTCCATTTATAACCCTGCTTGTAATTTTGTCGACCACGGGTAGTCTTCTCGAGCATTTCATTCGAATGCCATAATTTTTTCCATTTAAATCCCTTTTCAGTTCTTTCTTTCTTGTGCCTCCGTTCATACCTTCGAAGATTTTTACTGTTATCCTCCCCCCCCTCTCTCTCTGAACACGATCCTCTCTTATTGCCCTCTTCTCCATGCCATTGCCTCTTACTACGTCCTCCATCCTTTTTTGTTGCCTTCCTCAATTTCCTCCTGTCAGCCCGGTTTCCTCTTCTTCTGATATATCTAAATAGTTTCTTTATCTACACTGTGATTACCCTTTCAATTCTTAAAGTCAAGTCTACGACACCAAACTCATAGACAGGAAAATGAAATGTGGGCTATGAGAACCCGAATGACCGACGCTTACTTTAGAGGTAATTTATAGTGATTATCAGAAAATTCGGGAATTTGGTCAGTATCAAACCGTAGAGTACCTATTCATTCTCTGTGAACAGACAAAGCTAAAGTTCAATTAGAAGCACGATCCTAATAGTATTCTAAGATCGTGATTAGAAGTAACTTTAGTTTGTGTTTACTGTGTATTTTGCTTGTGGAAGAAGTGAGTGATAAGATGAGTGATCTTGGATAAGCTTAAGCATTATCACGCACTCAAACATCTCCCAAACACAAACCCGTGCTCCATGATAACTTAGGAATAGGGCCGGCTTTATTGCGCCTCCTTTAGCATTTTAGTGGTAGAAGAACCTTCATATTCTCTTTTTTCCGTCGTCAACGCGCATAGCTGCAAACCGACAACATAATGCATTCAACTTTAGGTTTTCACTATGCACGTTCATTTTTTAAGGAATCGATATCCCTGAATAACTAATTGAATTTGCAACCAGGTTTCGCGTCCTGTACAAAAGCACGTTCCACACGATACATGAACCCATGCACAAGTCCTTGCATTCTAGCCGGTACTAGAGGTTGGGGATGGAATCCGTTATGATTGGTGCCGTTGTAGAAGGTTTCACACGATCATTGAACTTGTATTGTTGGGAAAGCGGTATTTTCATGCATGTCTTAAAATAAATTAATAAAAAACAGATGGTTGTCTCAGCCGAAGCTTTTTCTCTTGCCAAATACAATTTATTGGGGACTAGAAAAATTGGCATCGATTGCTATTTGTGTTCATGATATACATGCCAATGATCATATACTGCATGCCATGTAGCAGTACGTATCTATTTAGGTGCATATCACAGGCTTTGTTGTTGACACATCTTGGATAATGTACGTGTACTTGTGTTTGTCCCTGTCTCTGAATTATTTACAGATTAATCCGAATTTAATTATGATATAGTGATAATTGACAGTTCAATGTGAAAGATGCTACAAAATATATTTGCTCAACTACTTACGAAAATAGAGGCCGAAGAGCAAGAAAACGTCCGTAAAAATACGATGCTCAAAATGATGCGAAATCGCCTCTTTTATAAAACCGTGAGCTACGTTAGTATGTAAGCTAGTTAAGAATGTGACTACAATAACCAAATATTATTGTATTTGAAAGCTTTCAACGGGAATCGTACATTTAAGATAATTATACCGCAGTAATAGGCATTCGCAACGGACGATTCTTTGGCGATAATTAGGAAATATTCCGGTGATTGAGGATGCTGGATAGCCTAAATATGGAGCTATTTACGCACTTGATAGCGTCAAATAGTAAACAATTTTGAGGAACCAAAAGAATATAATGTAATACCACAGAATTCTAGTTGTTTAGAGGTTTTTCTTTTAGACAGTCACTTTAATTACCTTTACTTCGACTTATAAATTACCTTCAATAGCTCTCCTAAGCCAATGAACAAATAATGTCGCTATTACAAACATCGATTTAACCAATTTCCGACTAAAATGCCAATATATTATCCATTTTCTTCGGTGTTACTCAAGAAAACCGAATAATTCCTTATGGTACGCACTGCCAGAAGCTGTCGGTTGGATCCACCGACTGGAACTCGGAGGCGTCCCGATCTCGTGCTTGCAGAGTCGCACTCCGAGTCGGTGTGACGTCCCATCCGACGGAGAGGCTCCGTAGCGATCGGTAGGGAGATACGGAATGACCCCCCTGAACATCATCCGTTGCACATGGGTGCAGTCACCCACGCTAAATTGTGTCCACGACTTGGTCACTGCCTGTGGCTTCGTGTGTACACATCGGTGAAATGTTGCTCGCCATCGGTTGCCGCTATTCCGTATGACATGGCCGGGCGCAGGATTGCAAGCTTATTCCGGCACAATTAATGTTCCCGTGGGAAAAGGGATTAAGGGGAAATATGGCGGGAAAAAGTTTCCCAAAAAACGAAGCGTCGCCACAATCGCTCTCGGGGGAAAATCACTTTTATTTCTGATGGCATATTATTCTTGGGTCTCGGCCACGACGAGGGAAATTCAAACGCAGTAAGACGCTGGACTGATCGTCCAAATCGCTGATGGATTCCCGGCCTCTCGCCTGCCCCGAGCGTGTTTCGCGCTGGTCATGACGAGAACGGAGTCGCATTAAATAACCTTGCATGAATTTGAAACGTTCCATTGAACTTTCTCCTACGGCTCAACCGAGACCAGGTAATGGTAAACAGTTTTCCTTTAGCAAAACTGCGTAGGTAAGACAACAAGCAGCTTTTCCCTAAAATACTTATGGAAGTTGATCGGTAGGTTAGAAAGAGTGTGAATTTGAATGCATTTGCTTTTGCAGACACTTTATTTTCTCTGTGACGACTTCCACAGATATTTACAAAATTCCAATAAGTCCAGGAGAGAGGGGATAAATCAATGGGATAGTTTAGGTAGGCTCAATTGTCACTTAGGTATCGAGAGCAAGAGCAATTGATTTGAATGGAAACAGTATACTTATGGCTAAAACGCTACAGGAAGGGGGATGAGACGACGGCAACACGTCAAAGAAGCGGAGACCAAGATTCACATCTCGAGATGATGATGGCAGCACACATTAGCATCCTAATGAAAATCCTATTACAATTCACGGGGTGGCTGTGATAAAGAGGGCATAAAACTAAAAAGAACCTGAATAGCGAGAAACCGCCTAATGAAGCTGGTATGAGAAATTGCAGGCCGACAAGAAAGTTAGCAAAAAACGAAACTAATTAAACGGTAAGGATAGATTTCGCTCATTCGTACCGGGATATGGACCAATTATATTGGAATATCGTAACTTTCATCGATGATTAAGCATTATATGTGTTGAGTATGGGCGTGTTTAGCAATGAAATACTCGCAATTGTAATTAAATATAACTTTAGCATGTGATAGTACTCTTAAGAAAATATCCTTATTTAAAAAAATAATATTCCTCCTGTAAGTCAGGTATCACCGAAAAACATAACAAGGAAACATAGATCTGGGCATATACGTCTGCGTTTTTGGAGAGCAATTTCTGCTGCTGGATCGGGACCTGTATTAAGAACACCACCTCGAATGACGTCCGAGGATTACGTCCGAATCCTTCGCATTTTCATCGTTGCCATGGATAAACGAAGTAGTACGAAGAAAAATGTTATATCTTTCTTACTTACTGTTTTTTGTCTTTTTTACTTGAGTATTTACTAAGTTATTATTTTATTTATTATAAGCTATGTATTTGCACATTCACAACTTATTTTTTTGCGCAGCCATAGTAAATCTACCGCCATGCTTGAAAGATGCATTGAACATACGTTTGTATTCACGGTTAAAAGAGGAAATACTTTTTCACGGTGGTGTTCTGTTAAGTATCGCTGGTTATAGTGAGAGAAGTGGACACCGGGTGTATTCCAAGACCTTGCCAAAGTGCGAGAGGAGTAGCAAAGCCTAGGAAAAAAGAGAGGGAAGGGAAAAATTCTGAGGAATTCACGGCGAGAACGAGTTTAATGATACGTTTCAAATGCATACAAGGTTGTCTAATGTGGCTCCGTTCGGAGGCTAGCGCGAATAGCGCTCGGGTAATGCACGCGGCCAGTAATCCGTCACTGGCTTCGACGATGAGTCCATTACCTTACTGTTTTCGAATTTCCCTCGTCGTTGCCTAGGAATTATATGCCATAAGAGTGAATGCCGATTTTTCTTCAGAGCGACAGTGGCGGCACTCTGTTTGTTGGGAAACTTTTTTCCCCCATAGTACCTGAATATGAGCCTAAAAGGAATGACTTGTGGTAGCGGTAGTGGTAGGCGAAGTTGAAGAACACCTTGCGATAGTCGGAGAATGGGAAGGTGGTGGAGGGAGGTGTGGTGAGGAAAGAATGGAGGGTTGATTTTTCGGCCGGAGGGGGTTGGGGATTGGGCCGGCGTATAGGGTGGGAGGGTTAACAGAAGGAGGCGAAGGGAGATGGGAAATGTGTTTTTTTTTGGAGTTGGAAGGGAATCCACGGTTCCGGAAAAGTGTGGGAACGAAGGAGGATGAGTCGGGTGGGGTTTTGTGTGGGCGTCTATTGAACCGCGTTAATTAAGTGCACGGTGAGTGGAGAGGAGAGGGAGACGGGGTAGAAGGGCTTAACCGACGATGAATGGGGCAGCGGATGGGAGTGAGAGAGGGAGAGACGATAGAAAGGGGTGGGGGTTAAATAGGGAACCGGAGGGAGTGAGGGAAGCGGTGCGGGGAACCAGAGATGTATAGCTCCCGCAAAAGTTCCTGGCCCTAACCTGCGTGGGAAGGAGGGGAGGTAGAAGTGGAGGGGGTGAAGTGAGAGGTAGAAGGGGAAGAGAGGGAAACAGTGAGGCTCGGGAACCAAATTACTTCGCGAAAAAATCACGAGGCACGCACACGCAAGGATAATAGGCAAATTGGTTATAATCACCCATCACTATGACACTACCAGGAATCCTATTTTGAGGTCTCATTTTTAGAGGAGTTGAAAAGGGACGGCAGGTAGTGGTGAATCATGCCACTTGTGGAAGCGCTTGTGTTGGCAGTAATTAGAAAGGTTTTCTGTCTGATCCTTCACACTAAACACTCTCCCCTCCTGTTTCGCAGCTTTTCAAAAGTTCCGTAGCCCATGTCCCAAAATCGTTCACTGCGCAGCGTTAGAAACTTTCGTGAGAGCTATACCGTGCTCGGTTGGTTGGATTTGGTTATTCAAAGAGGTGACCGACAGCTGAGGTCATTTGTACTGTCAGATATATGTGAGGTTTAGAGCAAGAATGGTGAAATTCAAAATCGTAACTTTTTGGAGAATGAGGACTAAATTAAATAAATAAAAATTTCAACGCCAAGAGCTGTTTTCTAGTGAAATACACGTTAGATAGTCTCACCCAACTAATGCAAAAACGGAGTACACATAGAGGAATGCTTCTGCGCATCTAAATAAAATGTCGCAAAAAACTGGTTTGCACCAATTTTATTCTCAACGGCTGGTATGTAGGTACCATGTTAAAGAAGGATTATTTGGGGGTGCGGGGAAGAGGATAAGAGAAACCCGGCGTCGAACTTAGCCTGTTTTTAACGGAAAGTGACCTGGGGTTTTTTTTGCAATCTCACTTATGAGAGAATACGTCAAAAAATTTGGAAAGTTACGTCATTTTTCGTAGTTCTACTCCGCCACCCAGGCGGCGTGACCATCTTCGGCTCTCAAGCGGTGAACTGCCTGTCTGTTTATTTGATTCATTCACTCTTTCGACTCTTGATCCGTTTCATTTGGCTCAGCATTTCATTAGTTCATTCTCACCTGTATTTAGGAACATGAAATGGAGCCACCATCGGACCTTCGCCAATCGTGAGCCGATCATTAAGAGAGCGGAGCGGATCTCCCGCCTTCCCGCAAAGAGTCATTAAAAAGGTGAGATTACAAAATAACCCCCCTGGGGTCCGCATTTTAACGTCCCATCCAACGGACGGAGGACTGTACTTGAAATGATCTCCACTTGTTCTCAAGTTAGGATTGGGATTCCTCTGAAAAATATCTTTCGTCGTCGCGATTCGAACCGGGACCTCGAGATAGGAAGATAGAAGGACTACTCGAGCCATCACGCAAACCCGTACCCATCGTGCTCGAATTTGGACGTCGCGCTTCGACGAGAATTCAACCCCGCATTATCGACCATTCATTGAAAATACGATGCCATCAGACGACTTCAGGTTCTCCCTCCACTTGAAATTCATGTGACATCAGAGCCCTGCAATTTGATGGCATATTTACGACGCGGCAACTTGCAATATTCCTTGTCTCCTTTCTTCACCATTCCCGTCCAAAATTACAGAAAATTGGAATTTAACGATTTGTTAATTTATGTCGGTGTCAATCAAGTCCGTGCGTACGCATCGAAGCTCTACTTGCATTCGACTTTGAAGGTTACAACTGTTGAAGTTACTTCCATGTGTAAAATCGCCTTAAGAATTGCTCACCTCAGTCGATACGTCGTAATTTTGAGCAGCCTTTGTCGGAATGATTTGGCCTCTCTGGGAAGAATGGAGAATGGCGAAGGGAAAAATAGGTAAGGCAAGATGGTGCTTGAGGAAGGGGCTGTTGGGGGCTGGGGGTAGGGCATGGCTTTCCACCTCCCTCTGCCTTACATCTCCTCCGTGGAATCCCTCTCCATTTCCTCCTCATCCTCCCACCACCATTCTCTTCTTCCTTTTTCTCGGAATTCAAAGGAATACGCGGATGCTGTCCGTGTCCTGTCGTTCTCTACTTCTTTCCGGTTCCCTGAGAGCCTGCCGAACTTGGAGGGGAATTTAAAGATGGCCGTAGATGTAGTGGGGTGGACGGTGCTGGGAGGATAAATGGATGAAACTGCAGCCAAAGAAAGCCACTCTGTGGACTTAAGATGAGATGACAAAGAAACTTTTCAATGTCCCACACAATACTTGTCAAAGATCGAACTTGGTTTCAAAGCCCAGACAACTTAGAAAAGGTTCAAAGGCTCGGATAAGATTCGATGGCACTGGCATTGATTTTCCTGCGGGTTGGTCCTGGAGATTTTGCGGTGGGGGTATTTTTAGGGCTTAAACCTCAGTCTTCTTCCGAACGTCTATGTTACAGGTGAGTTTAGACCTCACCAAGTACTAAAGTCCTATGGGATGTCAAATTCACACACCAGGGAAGAAGGGGGTTCATTTTTCAGTGCCAGCGGTGGTATCTCGGAACGATCTGGTTAAATTCAAAGCATGATAATTTATTTAGGGAGATAGCCGCCGAAGAGACCCACGAATGTGCTGATAGTCACAAAACTTCGCATGGATCGGAATTTCAGCCTCGAAATAATCCTGTAATAGAAAGGATCTATGTTCATCTCTTAGTGCAGGCGAATTATTTTTTTTCTATTTTAAATTTCACACATTCACATGGGTCCTCATTAATGACTGGGGCCTTTTTTCAGATTGTAGAGAAAAGACAGGCGGAGAGTCTAATGCAGAGTGTAGCGTTGCATGTTGAAGAAAATTCTGTTGAAGGAAGACGGGATAAGGCTGCAGGCGTTGGAGATGCGGGTGTGGATGAAGACGAAAAAAGTGCAATGGATGGAAATGTAGACGAACGAGGAAGTGTTAGGCGTGGTATGTGAGGAGGAAAAACTTCTGGAGGAGATTAGGAGGGTGCAGAGCAGGTGATTAGAACGAGTAATGAGGGTTGAAGATATGCTGAAGGTCGTTGGCAGAGGGGAGGATGTTGGGCAATCGCGAAGGGCATGCGAGAACACGAGGGTTTGCGACTGAAAATATGATATGGATATTCCTTCTTCCAATTAGCCTACCTTAACCGTTAGAGTAACTATAATAATAATAAGTACCGGGAGACCGAGCTTCGCTTCGGTTAAGCTTCGCTGGCTTGAGCTTCGCTCGGCTTGAGCTTCGCTCAGCTAAAAATTTTAGAAATACATTCAATGAAATTGTTATTTGTGTTTTATAATATATTCATCAATGAAAATTAAAAAAATAAATAATAACAAAAAATATTTTATTTTTAAATGTACCTAAATACTTTTGAGAGTTTACGTAATTTCATAAACGGTACATAAATGAACTACAACAATACTGATGTCAAATAGTATAAATATTTAAAAAAATACATCAATGAAAATTAAAAAAATAAATAATAACAAAAATATTTTATTTTTAAATGTACCTAAATACTTTTGAGAGTTTACGTAATTTCATAAACGGTACATAAATGAACTACAACAATACTGATGTCAAATAGTATAAATATTTAAAAAAATACATGGAACCAAAAGTACATATTTTTTAATACAAAGCTGGATTAAAATCTTCAAGATTGCTGTTAAAGATATCTTCTTCATCCCATTCTTCTCTATTTCTTTACAATGCCTTTAGTTTAATAAGTTTTGATTATTAATATGTGTATTATTATTATGCAGAACCTCCTTCCATACAAATTCCGTGTGTAGCGAGGATTTTCTTTTGGTAGTGGTACTTCACCTTCTTTTTACTCTTGAGAAAGCAACGTATAACATTCCATGCATAAAAACAGATGTACGTAAATCAAGACCAACGTAATAAAATGTTTGACCCTGCGATTTGTGTATTGTTATCACAAATACCCGTCTTACTGGAAACTGATATCTTTGCATTGCATATCCAAGTTGGCTTTTACTCGAGTCTAGTGTTATTCTTGGAATGAGTGTTTCTTTTCCAGTACATTCGCCGGTAACAATTTTTTATTTAATTATATTTCTGAAATAATGTGGTAACATAAGTCATAGTACCATTGCATAACCCTTTTGAGACATTACATTTCTTAAAAGTGTAAGGGCTTCCCCTTGGGGTCCTTTGAGGGTCAATTAAGGGAACGACATTTCATAAAAAGACATTTAATACGGAGTCCAAATACATCCACTCAATAGTTGCGCTCGCCACTCTCGGCGTCTCACCAGTCCACACTCTTACCACCGACTCCCCGAGTCCTGCCTCTTCCGTGGAATCCTCTCTCTGCCCGCCATCCAACGACCGCCTCACCCCCTCTCTGCAGTTCCTTCGAGGCAATGTCAGTCTAATCTTTAATTAAACCCAACAGGGTTATCTCAATGGTTCAGATGATCGGAAACCTCTCTGCTGTTCAACTTCCCACAGGCGGCTGTCCACTCGTATATTAATGACACCTTATCTGAATGATTACTAACCACTGCGGGCCACCCATGAGAAGGAAACCAGCTATTCACCATACACCAGGATATTCACTTACAACCATTTCCCCCAAAAGTGAGTTTCTGACCATCCAGCAACTCATCTACACGTTTAACTCCAGTGATAATTGACTATGCTAACAATATTCATGACTCGATGTTATATCCACAGTGACACAAATCATTCAGTCCCAATTAATAGTTCATCTGATAGCTGAATTGAATGCAACTCCTATTATGGATTAAAAATAGTTAATAAAGTTCAATATAAGCACACGAGACAAGTAACTGATAGAAATCAATATTTGCGTCCAACCCACCCATTGAGTTTTAAAATAACTTCACATATGATACCACACCATGTAATTCATACATCACATAGTTCACACATCAACATAGTTGCATGTCCACATTTTATATTAACGAACTTGAAAAAATCAGATGAGCAATCAACATTAATTGAACATTGAATTTATTAGCAAAAGCCCAATAAGTACTACAACAATGAATTAAAACACAACCCATAATTCGTCATTTATATCCCACAAATTACTTTGCCTTAATACTACTTTACTCTGGTATCCCCATCTTATACCCTTCAGCACTAAGCCACCCTCGGCTTACTCTCTGTTCTCTACGAAATCCAATAGAACTTCCAATTAACTCTTAACCTGGTGGCATTTAGTTCTCTTTTCCCTTAAATAAAAATTTATCACTGCTACCCGCGTGTGCTCCATTAGTTCCACATATTGGCGACCGTAACACATTATACCATTTTGCTAAGGTGACCATCCGTCCACCTTTAGGGAGGACAGTCCTTCTTTGTAAGTTCTGTCCTCCCACGAAAAGTGTCCTCCTACATGTCCTCCTTTTCGATATTTGAAGACTAATCTGTAAATCTCTATGTGATCGATGCCAAGCCGGTCCGTTACACGTGATGTGACGTATATGTTCTTGATATGACGATTCGTTAAGGCTCGGTAGGTACAGTGCGGCGAGACGCAATCAACACGTTGAAATGAACAGGTTGAATGGGAAAATCAACATGTTGAAATTGTTAAAAGATAGGTGGAAATATTCAGCCATTTCAAACATAATCATATTTCATGTGAAAATTTATTTGTTCTTGTTCAATTTATTTATTTGTTCTTGTTCTTGTGTTCTTGTTGTGCTGCCCTGGAACTAATGCAGCAGTTGAAAGAATTTTTTTTCAATTGGTAATAATTTTTGGGCAAGTGAAAAATCGAAATTGAATGTTGATACTCTAACTGTAGCTCTTGCCGTAAAATTCGATATGAAAGATAATTTTTGTTCAGATGTTTCCAATACATTGTAGGAAGATAATACATTGATTAAAACTATTCATTCAATGGAAAAATACTCATTTAAATAATAATTAATATGCATGTAAGCATAATCATAATATAAACGGTCACAAATGTTTTATTATGCATTTATCATATTCTATGTAGTGTATTATTGTTGCAATGATTGAAATGTTTCTTTTATTTACGATATTTGTATTTTTTATTTGTGTCCTGCTGTTCATTGTAAAAACAATAATTTCTGTCCTCCTTTTCTCTGTAAAAAGTTGGTCACCTTAATTTTGCAACCTATTGCTCGTACCCAAGGTTCACTCCACCACCCACCCACACCATAAACACACAATACACTCACAATTCCTGAGGATCTTCCTCTACTTCTTCCCATCTAGACAGTGCCCCCCGAGGGCGTAGTTAATAAGGGTGTGAGGGAGCAGGGGAGGGAATCACGTAAGGCGGGGAAGGTAAAGCCCTGTCTTCCGACCGCAAGGGGTATGGGGACCACTGTGGAAGGGGGGCGGGGGCGGCGCGCCGCCTCCTCTGGTGGTGCGGGGAGATAGACTGGGGTAGGGGCGGTCCCCTACTTTCCAGCTCGCCTTCCGATGTGTCTCTTCTCCTCGCATCTTACCTGTTCGCCCGTGCCCTCCTCCTTGCCAGCTTCCTTCTCTTCGCTGGCTGGCGCATCTCGCGGTTTATCAAGGTAAAGGCGCGTTGTGCGTCCTCCGCCTATCACACCCATATCCCAGCCAAAATCGTCGGTAGGTACTGTGCGAAGGGGGGTCCAGGGGATTGGTAGGAATTGGTTTTTTCCGCGGTCTTCCTCTGGGTCTGTCACGTCCTCTTTCTAAATGTGGGGAGGGAGAGGACCGAAGTATGGTTTCACACGGTTTTTATGCACAACTAGGTTCCGAAATGGAAGCTCGAACTCCATGCTACAGGGGGACAACGCCTTCCTTACGCGATACGGGCCCATCCACGGCCGGTGAAACTTTTTCACTTGCCCTACCTTCAAGCACGGGTCACTCAGATAAACGTAGTCCCCCACCTTATGTGTCCGCTGGCTTCCCTTAACCTTTGATCCCTCCGCTTGCCTCCTCTGTGCCTTCCTATTATTCCTCCCACATAATCCCCACAATTTTTTCAACCGCGCTCGCAATTGCGCCACCGCCGGATGGTCTGGCTGAGCACCACCTTGCACTATATTGTCAAAAGGCGAGATCATCTGAAAACCGAACACTATCTCATGGGGGAATGTTCAGTGCTACGGTGTGGATTGGTGTTATACGCGGTAACGGCATAGTCGAGCCAATCATCCCAATCATTGTTTTAAAGTATACATAGTGACTTAAAATTTGCGCGATAGTTCGATGCACCCGCTTGACCCTCCCATTTGCCTCTGGGTGGTAAGGCGACGTCCTCAAGCGTCTCATCTGGAGCAATCGGAAAATTTCACGAAACAGTTCCGATTCGAAGTTTGTGCCTTGATCTATCAAAGGGTTTGCGGCACACCAAACTTTAAAATCATTCTCCTCACAAGCGCCACTGACACTGTTTCTGTGGTCTGAACCGGCAACGCCACCATGGCTATGTAGCGTGAGAATTGATCGACAATAGTAAAAATGTATTTGTTTACGTTCTCCGTTCGTGGGAGAGGCCCTGCTAAATCCAACCCCAACATTTCAAAAGGCAAAGGTGGTGGGAACCTTTTATAAGGGTTCCTTAGTCTTACCATACGGGCTTCTCTGGTTACATGAAATACAATGTTTGGCGTACTCGCTTCCGGCTCTCTCTATTCCTGGAATAAACGCTCAGTTATGAACTCTAAACGACTGTACTATACAAATGTTCTTTCTAAGCCTGCCAATCCTAACGACCTTTGGAAAAAGCTAAAAAATCTGGGGCTTATTAGACAGTCAGACAATTCAATCGTAAATGGGCTCTCACTAAATGAATTAAATACTTATTTTTCTACGAGCGGTATTCCTCCTTCCAGTCCAACCAATGACCACCTGATAAATATTAATTTTGTTGATGCTATAGTGCCGTATAATGATAGAAATTTCTACTTTCATTACGTCACGCCAGACGCTCTGCGAAAGGTACTCATTGGGGCGAAATCAAATTCAGTTGGAATAGATGAAATCTCTGTTAGATACTTGAAAGCTGTATTAAATGCTGTGACTCCTGCTCTACTTAAAATATTCAATTCTTCGCTGATGTGGAAATAGTCCCTAACTTTGCCTACACTTTGGCCCTACACTTTGGAAATCGTCCCTAATTCGCCCTATTAAGAAAGTTAGAAATCCTTCTTCTCCTGGTGATTACCGTCCTATATCTATACTTAGTGCCACTTCTAAATGTCTAGAAAAGATAGTTTTTCAACAAACTCTAGACTATCTCACTGCAAATAAATTATTTGACCCTTTTCAGTCAGGCTTTCGCAAAAACTTTTCTATCCAATCGGTCTTAATTAAGGTTTCCGATGATATAAGATATGCCATCGACAAAAGGTTGTTGACTATACTGGTGTTGCTTGATTTTAGCAAAGCCTTTGACTGTGTAAACCATTCATTGCTCTTACAAAAAATGAGAAACCTTAATTTCTCCTGTTCCTCATTAAACTGGTTTTATTCATACCTAAATGGACTACGCCAATCCGTAAAAGACCCTAATGGCAACTTGTCTGAGTGGGCTCCTATCTCTTGCGGTGTACCTTAAGGGTCAGTCCTTGGGCCATTGCTATTTTCGTTGTATGTGGGAGACATTTCAGCATGTATTACCAGGTGTAAATATATGATGTACGCTGATGATCTCCAAATTTATATGCACTGTCACCCGTGCGATTTCCCTGAGACCATTAGACAAGTAAACGATGACGTATCTGCCATCGTTTCATGGGCACGAGACAACTTTCTAAAAATAAATAGTGATAAAACCACATCCATGATAATTGGTCACTCCAGGGTCATGTCAAGACTTAATATGGCTGAACTGCCTATGGTTGAGGTCCAGGGAAATTATATACCTTACTCCAAGACGGCCAAAAACTTAGGGGTCATCTTCAGCAATACTCTATCTTGGAAAGAACATATTTTGTATGTTTCAAATAAAGTTAATGGTACCTTACATCAACTGAAAATTCATAAAAAAATTGCTGCCTATCCATGTAAGAAAGCAACTTGTCTCCACCTTAATGTTTCCTAATTTTGATTACTGCTGTCTTGTATTTTATGATCTCACAGCAGAACTTAATACTAAGCTTCAGCGCCTAATGAATTCCTCTGTCAGATTCATTTATGACTTGCGGAAAGATGAGCACATAACCCCATATTTTAACAAGCTTTCCTGGATGGACATAAAAGCAAGAAGGAAATTAAAATTAGCATGTTTCATGTATTCCCTACTCAAACACGATGACCCACAGTACATAATTGACTTTTATCCCAAGAGAACCATATTGCCAAATATAGTTACTAGAGCCGACCCTAACTACCTACATGTCTCACATTATCGGTCCTCCACATTTCATAAATCATTTACCGTTGCCGCCTCTCAAACTTGGAACTACCTACCTAAATCAATCAAAGATTCCTCATCGCTGCTCCAATTTAAAAAGAAATTATATTCGTACCTAACTTGCCCCCATAAGCCGTATTTACTCATTTCAATGCTTTATAATCATGTATATTGTGGTATATTTTCCATTGTTATTTATTTCAAAATTACTATATCAAAATATTTAATCCTGTTGATATTTAAATCATTGTGTGAACTTGCTTTTTATTCCATAATTTCTATTGTGTTTTGTTTCTGAGATTCATTTTATTCATATGGCATGTTGGTTTTTTGTTGTTCACTTCATAGTAATACTTTTTTCTTAAATTCGTGCTTTGCGCACCAAATTTATATGTATTTTTGAGCTCAAATGTGATTAATACAAATTTTTCAGATCGGATGTAAATCTGTGAACAATAAAACTATATTATTATTATTATTCCGGGCCACCAGTATTTTGAGGCAAGCCTTGTCACAGTTGTCTCCCGGCCCAAATGCCCCGCCAAAACGTGGTCATGGCATTGCGTCATCACTTCCTTACGATATTCTTCCGGCACAACAATCCGGTTCCCATGCTTCGTTTTCCGGAATGGAACATCATTAATCATCACTAAATTACTCTTAGTTCTCCAGGTCCTACATTCCATGTCTCTCTCTTGCGCTTCCGCGAAATCAATCGCCCCCTCCACAATCAGTCCACTTATCTTTCGACTCAAGGCGTTGAATGGATTTATTGTGTCAAAAAACCGGCATATAACAATTTTCAGAAACTTCTCTGGAGTAGTTTTCAAGAACACATTTAAGCAAACAAACAATTTTTGCTCGATTAAAGAATTAGATAGATAATATCTCCTTAGCGATTGATGCCCGATAGTTATATACCTTCTTGTATTGTTTTGAGGTAAACAACTTTGGGTTAAAAAGTGGCCTTAATGTGGCGCCATGTGTACGGGTGGGGTTTGAGGTGTGTATACTTTGTGTCGTATGCACGGCAATTCGTAAGAACATCTACTTCCGTTAAACGTATGTGGAAATCGTGGTTGAACAAGACACCTAGTTAGTTTAATTGGTTTGAGATCTTGAAATTGGGGGATGAAGGTTGCGATTCAAGTCCGGACGAATGATTTTTTCATTGCGAATTTCAAACATTTATAAATCATGCTATCTAATATCATTTCCCCAAGAATATCTCACAGCTTGTCTAAAGGTATCTAAAGATTGGTATGAACAAAAAGGCCTCTCCGAGACTTGAATCTGGACTTTCCTCTGATATTCAGCCGAGCGCTTTATCCACTGGGAGGCTAATGGCTTGCCTTAGACCACCTGTTACACACAGCGGTTTCGAGGCGAATAAAAATACCAAGTTGCTGCGGATTATACCCACGATTCCTCAATTTTATTACAATCGCATAGTTGCTCGTTTAAAAGCTGTGAAAATTGTTTTTGTGTACGATATGGCTTAGGTTTTTTTATATTTATATTGTTTAAGACAGTTATTTCAATTTAAATTGCTTACTAGGTTATTATTTATTCCGTAAATCGATTTATTTCAGAACTTTTACAAACCACAGAATACATTTTTATTCTGTGGTTTGTAAAACTTCTTAAATAAATGGATTTATAGAATGGAATTCCTCAAAGTTAATAGTGAACTCATTTTAATTATGATTTTTTCTATTTTAATTATGTATGACTTTGAGAATGAAAAAGAAATTTTGGCGATACATTTTTCCTTTGGTTCTTAATGCATTCTCCTTTCTTGTCTTATACTTTGTTTTTTTCCTTGCAGGTTATTTTTTAATCATAAGTGATTATACGAGGTGAAGTGCTTGGAAAGAAACAAATGGATTGTTTGGAGATGTCTGGATTCTGCCAACAGCTGCGAATGGTGAGTACAATTTTGAATTTTGTCCAATTTTGAGGAAACTGGGACTAGCCACGGTAGTAACCTTTACGGAGTCATCCGCAAGTGCACATATGTGTGATATTCCACAGGAGAAAAATCATTCGCCTTGACCGGGATTCGAACCCGGATCCCTCGATTTCGCGCGGAGTGCTTTAACCAGTTAAGCTACCGATGCATTCTTGTCCCTTGTTGATTATGCTGGTGGCTTTATAGGAGCATGGTGGTTAGGACTGCCAGACAAGTATGCCAGACAATATGTCTGGCAGTCCTGACCATCATGCTCCTATAAAGCCACCAAGCCTCAGGGGACAAGGGGGCAACACAATCGACGCGTCGCGTCGCTAACATTTTTACTCTCTTTTTCATTGCTTTAATTTTTATGTATTGTGTTACTATCATCGTTACTTCAATAAAAAATATTAGTAGGCAATTTTTTAAAATTATTGAGTCGTTACCAGGGTAGGGATTGGAGCCAGGGCTGAAGAAGCCTTTTCAAAGGCGGTTCCATATTTATTTTTTACAATAAAATATATATTAGGATATTGCAATGGTAATTTATCATTTATAGGGGGACAGAATAATGTCATTTTAATACGTAATTGGGGGTGAAATCCACCCTAAAGACTGCTTATGCTTTCATTGGGAATTGAGAATGGATCAGCTAGGGATTGGGGACAGAAGCTAAACTGTGGATAGCAACTCGGCGTCGGCATTAGCCTACGCTTAGCGAATGGCGCCAAGAGGGCCACAGTTTTCCATCACATGGAGCGGTCTGGTCTGCACCATTGGTGTAATCCACATTACACCCAAGGATCAGATTGAATTTTGGAATGCTCTGAAATTCGTACCCGAGAATAGGATGTGGAAGAACAGTACACTACCTATAATCACTCCGAACGCGTTCTCCATTATTTCGTGTAGCCGGCAATCATTCTGCTTTGCCTGCTTCTACGATTTTTTATTCATGCTTTTTACGATTTTTAGATGCTTTTTTCTAAAAAAGATTACAGGAGGTTCGTCGTCTCGCTTCAGCATATTGAATTATTAATCATGAACTACCGAATCATAAAATTATAGCTCGATTGGCCACCCGACGGTCGTATACCCCCCTTGTCAGACAGGTAAGCCATGCTCATGTTATCATCAGTGCATTACGTGTTATTTGCAAAATGTTACATTGATGGTAAAGCATTATAATCATATTATTTTGGCCATTTAAAAGTGTAGGCTATGAAATAATATACTGTTTATATTGGTTTCTATGAAGCTCAAGTAGAAGAAAGATTGGTTTTTTCCCCGGAAAAAGTCTAGTGCAGGTCTGGTGTGTTTTTATTTCAAACATCAGAGTATGATTCGAGAATTTGTTGCACTTGTTGTGCCATCATTTGTGATTTAAGCTACATCATAGAACAGAAACGTAATCCAGGGTCGCTCCAGTGAGTATTGGTAAATCTGTAATATTGCCAGAGATATGGAAAGAATTATCATCTGCCTGTTTCAAAACGATAATAATGAAATATTTGATAAGAATTTCCTGGGGATATTACAGTAAGGTGTAATTGGGTAAATGTAAGCTAGACTGTAGCATATACACCATATATTCCTCACCTCATTAATATCAACTGATTTCCCATGAAATTGCAAACACTATCGTTGTTATTAAAGCAACCATACGCGATGAATGCCGGAAATTATACAAAACTTACGCAATCTAACGTTTAATTATAAAGTAATCTACAGATGAGAGAATACCCTTCCCTTTAAACCACGCTCTTGTCAGTAACAATGCGGATGGATACCGTCTTTTCTTTTCCTGGCGTAGAAGTATGAAAAATTTACAATTCAAAGGGTTTCTTTCAATAATCTCGGTTTTCGAAAACTCGGATAATAATGACGACAATGACGTTGTTGAAACGCGTTCAACAGATTACTGGGATAATTATTTTATCCGAGTTTTCGTAAACTCCGGTAACAGTGAATATTATCCGAGTTGGTGAAACTGGCCCTTAGTGGAGATTGCTTCGAGGCAGCCTCCCCCGCACACATTATACCACTAAATGCCAATCCAAGATAGACGCAGAGCTTGGGTTGAAATTACGCGTGAGCCTTCCTGAAACGTCTATTTCTGCCGTGCTCATTCCATTGGCGGAAGCGATAAGTCGATCCTGGGCAATGTTTTTTTATATTTATGAATTTACAGTGGATAATCAGGTCGCTAGCTCATAATATATAGCAGTGGATAATCAGGTAGCTAGCAATACAGCTAGCATGTCTGGTTATTATCTTGTAACGCTTTCATTTTTGCATTTTTCACGCCTTGGAGTGTGTACCTTTAACTCTCCCATTTATTTCAAGATCTAGCATTTGTTATATTTATCAGGGGATAATTTTTATGACAGTTGTTTGTTTGTA
Organism: Pyrrhosoma nymphula; assembly: GCA_963573305.1. Lineage (NCBI taxonomy): Eukaryota > Metazoa > Arthropoda > Insecta > Odonata > Coenagrionidae > Pyrrhosoma > Pyrrhosoma nymphula. Next base: position 110,492,931 of record OY754330.1, on the reverse strand, counting down.
ATTTTGGTTGATTACTTTTACTGATAAAATCACTATCATCGGAAGTGATTAACCCTAATATTGACTTCGCGCAACTTTCTTCTTAATTTTTCCGTTTGTAAACCTTTTAAATTCTTTGCAGAGTTTCACCTATTTCCGTCAATCTATATTTATTTATTTCGATGGAACTAATCAAATGAGTATTACGACCCACTTTCTTCTCTGAGGTTATCCCTGCAACAATTTTATTCGTCGTGAAATGTGTGATTGTTATTTATTCATAACTTCCTTGTAACTCATGGAAATATCTCGGTGATTTTTGGAGCCTTACGGAATTTAATTTGCATGAGAGATTAGTGGGATACACTCCAGAGATATCAGAGCTCAATTCCGGATGTAGCGTTTCTGAATGCCCTCAAAACCAAGAGATGAGATCTCGCGGTGAGATTTTCTAAGTTCCTCAATTTTGTAAGAAACCACTGGTGGTTGGAACCAACTCTCCTATCACGAACGTGTGAATTTCACTCGCATGTAAGCTATGTATAAGGTGAGCTCTACTATCATCAATAAATCCGACTTTCGAATTTATCGCGGAGTGAGTGAGCCTTTATTTAATAACTAATCCGAATGCTCCGTGAAAATACTGCTTTTTACCGCGTGACGTTTAGTTATTTTAAGTGAAGATTAATGTATAGAGAGCCAATTAAAATGAAATGAAAATATATTTTGTTGAAGAAATATAGGTAATTCAGTGTTTGTCAGACACGGCCTGCAAATGCTGGAGCGTGGGGAAGAATTGTGTCATCTGGGAAATTTGATCACCTGGGATTGAACATGCAAGAAAGATGTATAGAGAGCAGAATAAGATAAGGAAAGAAGGTATTTTATCAAAAGGAGAGCCCATCAAGCGCTCGCAACACAATCTTGGAAGTATGGAGGCGCATTAAAGGATATGTGCGGAGCATTCAACCAGAACAAAGGAGATTGAAATCCATGATTATGGCACTATCGAATAATGAAAAATATCGAAAGGACAAAGAGAATTCCAAATTAAGAAGTCTTATGAAGACTTAGAGAGCAAACGGTGGTAACCGGAAACGTTTGAAAGTACAAGAGACAGACTTGGACCCATACTGTGACATAAACGTCTGCTGAAAGCAATAATGGAAGGTGCATTGAATGAGAAGAATTACCGAGGAGTCACATGAATGAAATTCATAAAACAAATGATAAAGGACGTCAGAATGAGGAATTATGAAGGGACTAAGCGTTTAGCTGAAAAGAGAATTATGTGAAGAGCTGCAGATTTCCGATTGATGACTGTGGATGATGCTGGCGTGGCAATCCACAAGGTAGAGCGTTAAGCTACATTCAGGTAGGACCTGGAGCGTGATTACGGATCTTTATAGCGTGTGCGCTCGCTTGATAGTAATTTGGTAACAGCTTTAAAAAAATAAGAAAAATTTAATGAACGTTCTTCAAAATACACCTGTTCTTTAAAATCACTGTTCTTGCATTTGTAAAGCAAGTTGTACGAACAGTGAATACGAACAGTTCGCCAAAAATGGAAGTTCGTGATATCTATAACGAAGGCGCGCACAAAAGATCCATTTTCGCGCCTCTAGTCTCACAATGGAGTGAATCTCTGATAAGCTCTAATCACCTTGCTGCTTCACTAAGTTGCTTGGAGCGGTAATCGTGGGTCATTAAATGCATATTTTAATAATTTTTTAAAACAAGTCGAATATAAAATTCATTGACCACATTTCACTTAAGTGCATCTGTTTATGAGTTGGAACTCACCATACAGGAAGTAACGGAAATTATGTAAGAATTATATTTTATTGTTTTCCTTAATTAGAGCATGTTATTACTAGCATTTTTGGCGCGGTATTCGAAATTGAGACGAAATGGAATTTAGATACCTTTCTTCATTCATGCATTCATTGCAGAAGGTTGTGATGAAAGTCAGAGAATATCCAACGAACTCTTACACGTGCCGTGCCCTTTCTACCTCTAGTATTTCTTTCTTCATCTCATTGTCAGCATAAGTCCTACCTTTCTTCATCCCGTCCATAAAACCGATTCTCTTCCTTCCCCTTCCCCGCTTACCCAACATCCTACCCTCTATCACGGCCTTCAGCAAACCATCGTCCCTCATTACCCCTTCCAGCCACCTACCCTGTCTTCCCCTAATCTCATCTATAAGTTTCCTCTCCTCGCCCACCATGTCAAGCACTTCCAAATTTGTCTTCCTTTCCGTCCAACGCACCTTCTCCATCCTCCTCCACACCCACATCTCGAAGGCCTTCAGCCTATTTTCGTCTTCCTTTCTCAAGGTCCACGTTTCTGCCCCATACAACGCCACACTCCATATCAAGCTCTTCACTAGCCTCTTTTTTACATCCTTACTTAAGGTCCCCGTCATCAGCTCCCTTCTATTATTGAACGCTTCCTTCGCTAGCGCTATTCTCCTCCTAATGTCTTTGCTACTATGACCTGTTTCTTCTAGCGTACTACCCAAGTAATTAAATTGTTCTAATTGCTCCAGTTTGTGACTTCCTACTCTTATCACCAGCTTCGCTTTCTTTGTTCTACAGAATCTCATTACTTTTGTTTTACGATTATTTATCTTCATTCCGTATTTCTCACACTGCTTTTCCAGTGTATCTACTTAAGTTTGCAGTCCTTTCGATGACCGACTGACTAACGCCTGGTCGTCTGCGAATCTAACCGACTTTATCCACTGGCCTCCTACTTTCATCCCCACATCTAGCTCATCCCATGCCTCTCTTACCATTTCCTCAGCATAGATGTTAAAAAGTAAAGGCGACAACGGGCACCCTTGCCGCACCCCGCGACCTATAACTGCCCACCCTGAATCACCGTCAGCTACCCTTACCTGAGCCCTCTGCCCCATATATATGTTTCGGATGAGTCTCCTGTCACGCCAATCTATTCCTATTTTCCCCAGTATCTGCATTAGTTTCTCCCAGTTTATTCTGTCAAACGCCTTTTCGAAATCTACAAAGCAAGCGAAAGCATCCTGATTATGCTCTATATTTCTATCTATGAGTGTCCGCATTACCGCAATCGCGTCTCTGGTTCCCCTCCCCTTCCTGAACCCAAATTGGCCATCGCCTAAATAGCACTTTGCTCTGCTCTCCAACCTTCTATTTAGTACTCTAAGCAACACTTTTGCCGCGTGCGAAATTAAACTGAATGTTCTATACTCCTCGCATTCTGACGCTTTCTTCTTCTTCGGTATAGGTATTAATACTGTTTTCATGAAATCCTCTGGCCATACTCCTTCCTCGTAGATCCTGCGAATAAGTCCGAAAAACGTTTTTCTCCCCTTACTACCTAGATTCTTCAGTAGCTCCGAAGGTAGGTTATCCGTTCCCACGGCTTTTCTACCCTTCATCTCTCTTAATGCCCTTTCTATTTCACTATCAAGTAACTCTTTTCCGATGTTATCCTTATCTATTGTTCCTTCATCCTCTAGATCTAGGCTAAGGGGTCTATTCTCGCTGTCATATAGCTCCTCTACGTATTCTCTCCATCTTTCTTGGATATCTTCCTGTTCGATTAATACCTTCCCTGTTTTGTCCTTAACCTTTGGTATCGTTTGACCTCTCTTACCACCCGATAACATTTTAACCTTGGCGTACAAAGCGCCCACTTCCCCCTCCTCCTGCATCTTTTCCATTTCCTCACATTGTCCCTTCCACCAGTTTTCTTTTGCCCGATTCGTCACTCTCCTGAGTTTATTATTCAATTCCTTGTACTTCCTCTTGCCTACGTCGGTGTTCACGTTTTTCCATATCCTTCTCTCCTCCATTTTCTTTGTCATTTCTTCTGTAACACACTGCTTCTTAACCCTCTTCTTTTCCACCGTTCCTATTGTTTCTCTGCTGCTCCTGCGATGCCTGTTTTTATAACCTCCCATATTTTCTCTATGGTTCCCATCCGCTTTGCTTCACCTATGTTATTTTCTAACAGCTCTTGATATTCCCTCCTTTTCAACCCTTTCAATGCTTCAAGGTTCCACCTCAATATCTTCCTACCTTTACAAAGCCTTTTGAATCTAACTTCACACTTAATTATCACCAAGTTATGATCCGAGTCCGCATCCGCCCCTGGATAGCTACGAGAGTTATTTACACTGTTCCTAAATCTCTTCCTCACCATTATATAATCAATTTGGTATCTCCCAGTATCACCCGGCATTTTCCATGTGTACCTACGCCTGGGGTGATGTTTAAACCAAGTGTTTGTCACTACTTATTTATTTCTTCTACAAAATTCAACTGCCTTTTCACCGCGATCATTTATTCTTCCTAGCCCAAACTCTCCTACTTCTAATCCGTCCCTCTCTTCCCCCACCACTGCATTCCAGTCACCCATCACTATCAGGTTTTTCTTCCCCGGCACTTCTCTAATTATTTATTCTACTTGCTCGTACACCTCTTCCACCTCTTCCTCCCTATGGTTGCTCGTAGGCATGTATACCTGGACCAGTACGAAATTCGTCGGCCGTACTTTTATTTCTACCACTAGTATCCTGTCGCACACCTGTTCAATGTTTACCACCCTCAGTCCCAACTTTGTGTTCAGTACCATGCCTACCCCCCGTTGACTCTCATCTCCCCCACTATAAATTACCCTGTAGTTATCTCTCTAATAGTCCCCGCTATCCTTCCATCTCACCTCGCACAATTCCAAAGCATCTATTTTTCCTTTTTCTATTTCCTGCTTAATACTTTCAAGCTTCTCGGCCCTCATCATTGTCCTTACGTTCCAAGTTCCTATTTTTACCACTGTTTTCCTCCTCCTCTTCCTCTTTTTCTTCTTCTTCTCCCTCCTATCCCTTTTATCCGCCGATGGTGATGCTGTGCAAGGATTTCGTGTGGTGACGACCGCGGAGGCCTTGCCTCCCCCGCTGCCGGGCACGACACCCGCCCTAGTGGGCGGCGTCCCGTATTTGCCAGGAATCAATTCTCTTTGAATGACTTTCATGTTCTGGGAAGTGATAGTTGAGAGGTATTCCCACGCGACTCAACGGTATTTTTAACGTGACACCATCACGGAACTACCTTTCGTCTGGCTCCTACCCTTCGACCTATCTGGCATGGGTGGCCCTACCAGGAGCATTGTACTTGCTCCTGCCAGTCCAGCTCTAGGGGTCATTGGAACGCACAAGCCCTTCCACCACGTCAAGGTCGTAGTTCAAGGAAGAGATACCTTTCTTATTTTCGAGTATTGGACTCGGCGCGGCGGGACACCTTGATATTTGTTAGCAACAATTATATTTATAAGAAATCTAGTAAATCGCGTTTAGAAGAAAATCTGTGCATATGTAATCGAATTATTACGAGATATATGTCATGTGCCATAAGACTACGTGTTAAAATAGGATTGAATTGCCAAAAGACCAAATCAGCAATGCAATTTTTATGCTATTTTTAATGCAACTTTTTCGCTTTTATCTATAGATATCACTAATAAGAACAAGTATACAAAGTTTCACGCAAATTTGTACATAAAAATCGCTCCAAACACCTCAATAGTAGGCTGATGTCGTCGCTGGGGTTCTCTTCACCCTTTCTCCGCTTTCCAGTCTAAATTCTACACACCGTTATCCCTGTCGCGCCGCCCCAGTGTGTGCCTTGCTTAACCCTACCATTACCCATCCACCCACCTATCATTAATGGTGAAAACGACCTTCAACGACCAGTTTAAGGAATTTACAAGTGACCTGGGAAGATGAAACTTGGCAGAAATCTGGATCGTGACCCAAAACTATCCGGAAAAAATAATAACAACCACGGACAACAATTTAAATGGGCAGTTTATACCCACATTTGTTAACTTTAGGCCCCACAAGACAACAGTTGGACTCGGTGCAGCGGCTTCTTTCTTTCCTTTTTCAAAAACGACTTGCACTCAAGATATCGAGCTGAAAAATTTAATAGGTACTGGATGGCTAAAATAATGGAGTGTTTTAGTCCTTCATTTAATATTTCGACTATCTTGTTTTTGCCTAAAAGTTGCTTTTTTGGCTCCAAAATAGTCACTTGTTCAACAGTAGATATTTATTTCCTTGGCAATCGTAGGGATAGGAATTAACGCCTGAGGCCTCCATGGCTTAGCTAATCAATGTGAGAATTACCGTAATATTGTAGTTGTGATATTTTTCATCCGACGCTCTCCATGGATTTTTAGTGACTCATGCATGGTGTATGCATTTTGCTCGTCACATTAAAAGGATTCATTTACACGTACAAGCACCAATTTTAAATTTTTACAATTGATTTTCAGTGGGCTCCCCCTTGTACTAGTCACCCCCTATCAATTTCCTTATCACAGGGGTTCTAATAATTATTCTGTCACTCGGTCCTAAACACGCGACGTTATATACTATATCAGCCCGACATACAAAAGGTACCCTTCACTTTATCACTTCTTACCTTGAGAGAGATCCTTTCTTTTGGTAGTCCTTGGCGGCAAAGGTTAATGGATTAATTCATGCACAAAAATGATACACTTGAACAATACATATATTTATAATAACCGTTTTATTCTTCATAAAAAACAAATTCACTTTGGTTGATCAATTAATTAATATATGTTCCCTTCTCAAATATATTCGTATTAATTTATAATGTTTGTTGTACTTCACCGGATATTGCACAATGTGACTTCCGCCGATACTCTATTCCCCAGTATCTGTTTATCGGATTCCTGGATCCTTCCTTAACACAGGACACTGGCGTTGGTAATTGCTGTCCAAAGCTGCTTACTCCCGGCTAATTATCACCGCAAAAACTCCAGACTGACTTTCACTCGATGACCGGTCCCTCTGCTTCCCTGAGTGAGTGAGTGCTGACTTCGTTGAGACCTTGAGGGTCCTCCCCCTACGTCCCTTGTGACTTTTTCCTAAGCAGCCCCGTCCCTTGTTTGACAAGCCCTTATATACTTTCTCCCCACCCCTCCTGTATGTTCTAGAACATTCCAGGCTTTCTCAACTTGCTCTCGTATCTGATAGGCTATTCCCTTCTCATTATTACAATTTTGATTACCCCTTCCATCCTTTCTTTGCCTTGCAGCTTTCATAACACAAACGGCATTGTTTTTAGTTTGTTTACGTAACACGAAAACGGTATTGTTTTAAAGTTGTTTTCATAACACAAACGGCATTGTTTTAAGTTTGTTTACATGACACGGAAACGGTATTGTTGCCTCGCGGTAGCACGTGTTCCCAAAATACCCACAATGGCGTCCTTAATTGTAAACTTATGCTAACACGGCCAAAATGGCGTGTTACACCCTCCTAGTATGCACGGTAGAGTCTCGATTATCGGAGTTAATGTGGACTGAGTCCACCTCGGACAATCGCATACTCGGATAATATGGAAGGGTTGTCAGGCATACGTAAACTATGAAATAAACACGCTCTTTATTTTATTTCCTTGCCGTAGTGAGATGTATGGTTATATAACAATCAAATTGAAGAAATTACTTGTTTGCACAAAATATTTCTATTTTTCATCCGTAAAATGTATGTTAGTTTTTCAGATGCAGTTCTCGCTTATTTTCTCCGATTATCTATTGGGATCTCTTCAGAAAAATTTTTGCTGGGATGATAGCATTCAGCTGCTGAATCAAGAAAAATAAGCATTAGCAATTCTGAAAGAGCGATCAAATATAAAATACATTGTACTGATAATTGGCTTAATATTCATAATAATACTTAGTTTATTGCATTAGACTTTTTCAATTCCTGAAAATACCCAGATATTATCTTTACACAATGTAACAACTATTAAATAAATTAAAAGAAAAATGAACATAAGATCGTCAGGAAATGCTTCCATATACATGATCTGATGCGTCAAGGAAAATCACTTAAATTTCAAAATGGAAACATGGAACATTGAATTAAAAACTAAGGTACAGCTACGCAGTCTTCTTTGACCATACATATTATAAAATTTAGGAAGTTCATAAATCTTCATTCTCCTTAGCAACATATCATACTGTTATCGTCTTTAATTCTTATATTTTTCGATTATGTAGTAATTACCAATTAAAGTTTCGTCAAAAAGAAGTTATATTCAAATTTTGATATAGCGGTGATCTAACTAAACATGTACCTCTGATAGTACGGAACCTTGGTAAATGGAGACGTTACAGTATTTCCCTTGATTAAATCTTATTTTAGAATCGATGACGTAACGCATGCATTTTTTGTCGTTATTTTTTGAATATGTGATTCGCATCGTGTGAATCCAGGGTGCAGACATTCCTCGTCGGCGGTTTGGTTCCCCGCACCACACCACCCACTTTTGCTTCGCAAATTCATCGCCTCCCTCCCCTGTCGGGCCTCCTTTCCTCTCGGGGCGACACTCTTTCGGGTGACCCGTCAAAAGAACGCGCCTCGTCACGGAGAACTGCAGCAGACGGATCCCGCCGCGGCCTGGCGACGGAGTGGCATAAAAAGCCGAGGGGACGATCCGTATGAAAGAGTCGGTCGGGAATGAAATAAAATAAAAGAGTGGTTTGGTGCGGGGACCTCATCTCCCTCGTCGTCTATGGCCTCCTTTTCCTCCTTGCGTGCGGTGGGGGGGGAGGGTGGATGATTCCGTGATTAAATGCAAACGTGCCTCGGGGGAAACAATGGTCGTACCCCTTTTACCGCGGAGAATGGAAAAGCCGCGGATGAAAAAAGGATTTCCATAAGGGGGTGGACGTTGAAGGCAGGGCTTTTGCCTGGGTGGGTGGGCGATCAAGGACGTACCAATGGGTGCGGGAGGGACGGGGGTTGGAATAAAGCTTACAGGGTAAAGGAAAAGGGGTTGTAGTTATGGTAAGGGGTAAGGGTGAGGGGAAAGGGTTTGAGGTCGTGATAAATGGTATGGGTGAGGGAAAGGGTAAGGGTTAGATGTAAGGGTTATGATGATAATAATAATATTTATTCTACTCCTTACTCCTGCCCATTACCCCTATTATTATGAGTTACTAAAATAATATTAATCAATTGTTACTGTTCTTGAAACACCCCTCTGAGTCCTTGGCAACCAGCAGATTTCATTGCAGTAATAATGGCCGGAAAATATGACTACATAATAATATTTATTATGATCAGTTACGAGTGAGAGTAACATTTCAATAATATTATATTGTTATTATTAATATATAGGGCTAGTGGTAATGGGTAGGAGTAACGGTTAGAAAAAACGGACAGGAGTAAGGGGTCGTACTATGGGGCAGAGGTAATTGTAACGGGTCAGGGGTGAGCGGATGCATAAAAGGTAATGGGAAGGGGTAAGAGAAAGCGGTGAAAGGTTAAGGAAAAGGAAAGGGGTAAAGAGGAAAGCATAAGAGAAAAAGGTAAGGGGGGGTGGGAAAGAGGAAAGGGTACAATGAAGGGGTACGCTAGGCGTGACGGTTTTTTTTAAGGGGAGTGTCCCGCCTTCTTCATCTTCATTCCTCGCAGATCTCCGTACCCCCGTCTCCCTCCCTCTCCTTCCCGTCCCGTCGCATACCTCGCTCGTACCCTTAATACTTCCTCTTTGCCCTTACCCCCTCTCCGTCTCTCTCACTCTCTCTCTCACCGCCCCCCCGTACCCTTTTCCCACCGTCCCGGATCCCCGTCCGTCCGCCCACTCCACGGCTCACCCCTCTCCTAGGACACCGCGGATATTAAATCCCAAGAATGAGGGTGAGGACGGAGGGGGGGCGGTGGGGGGGGGGGGTAGGGGGGGGTAGGGGGGTCGTTCGCGGGTGGTCCAGGGGGTACGTGTTTCGTCGGAGGGCGTGGAAAGATGAAGAGTGGGTCGGCCGTGATGGTGTGGAGACTGGGTGTGGGGATCAGTCTGTGTGGGCGTAAGTGTGTGTGCTTATGTGTGGGGAAGCTGTTGGTAATGGTTGGTGTGGGTGGTCGTTGGTTTTCGGTGGAGAGGGGAGAAGGAGGTGGTCTTTGAGGAATGGGCGGGAGATTGGATCACGCGGGGAGAGGGAGAGAGGGGCGTGCCTCCTGACAAGGGAGTTATGGAAGTGAAAAAAATATGGAGCCGATGGACGGGGAGGATTTCGGGGAGAAATTGGTGAGTGGGAGACATAAAGAGAGAGAGAGAGAGAGAGAGGCAGATAGAAAAAGATAGGAAGAGCTATAGAGATGGAGTCGTGTAAATATCGATAGAGCACAGGCGGTCGGAGTGACTCGGGGAATTGACAATGCGGTATGGCTGCCTTTATATGTAAATAATGATTTAATAGTGAATCGAAAGAGTGGGGGTAGTGTTCCTCCTCGTTGGATTTCACACATTTGGTTCCGTGGGATAAAAAGAAAATGTCAAATGACTCAGTTTTTCCATGTGGATTCGCCAAGTTTTATTTTCTCGGTGTAAAAATGATTTTGATATGAAGAATCTTCATACTTTTGTAGGTATGTAAGTAGGAATAATAGACAATCTAAAGAAAGTAGCTGATAAGATGGATGTGTTTGTAATGAGTAAAGTGCTAATAAGATCATATAACCTATTCATTATAGCCTTGATTTAGAAAAACATGGATGTATCAACAAAATTGTCACAGGAGGCGCCTTTTCTCAATTCTTATTTACATGATGGGACATTTTTTGTCTGTACGGATTGCAAACTAAAAGAGGAGTTGACTAGATGATTCATTTCAGTCTGAATCTATGTTAATATTCCCTCCACTACAAAAGAAAATTTATCGATACCTACGTATCTACATTATGAAGTTTTTCTCTACCATTCAATAAATTCTATAAATTTCTAAAGAAATATTAACCAATATTCTTCAAAAAGCTCTCTCAATGTAGGTTCGTTACATACGGAATAATGTTGTTAATCTTTCATCTTTGTAGTTTTTTTTATTTTTGTCTGCTCGATTTGGATTCCTAAAAGCCCAATCGTCGATGGTTGAGATTGCGAATAATATTTATATTTTGAGTCAATGGATTTAGATCCAGAATGTGCATTCAATTTTTAATCTGCCCATCACAAAAGGGATTAATTACGGTAACTTTGGCATTCCTGCAGTTTGTCATCCAAAATGGTCTCGAACTGGTGATTTTGGTAATTAAATCATTAAGGTACACAGCAAAAAAACTATTCTTAAAATTAGTTAAATCCTGTATCAATTAACGGATTTTCCGCTAATATATGGTAACCAATGTATTCCTCTAAGTGTTAGAGGAATTTCCGCTCCGGAGAGGAATCCTCTCATACTTAGAGGATCATATTCAGTATAGAAGGTTACTTCCTCTACATTAAAGAGGATTATTCTCTTAATTTTAAAGTTTAACGCTTTTGAGAGTGTATGAATTGCGTGAAAATATTTTTTTTAAATAGTTACGATGGTGATAAAACAATTTGTAAAGATGTAAAAAAAAACATGAAAAAAGAAAAAAATATTTCCTCCCCCAGAATTTCGAACTTATAACCTTCCGCTCCACTTCCAACGACCTTACCTCCGGCCTACCGTTCTCTATAGAATAAATGCAGTTCGCAGGGCTTAAATTCATTTTCATAAATTCTGACTAAAAAAGAATTGTTGCGAGTTTATCGTGAGAGCATGGAAGAAGCGGAAGGTATCAAATGTTACGCAATTTTAATAGCAATAACGGGAAATCGTCAGAACGGAACAATAACTTACTGTTCAGAAGCAACGGACGGAAAACCACAGCGCTGCCACCGGATGAAAAATCCGCCAATTTTATTTATTTACGGTGGTTTTACGATAAAAGTCCGGGTTTACGTTGATTAACCATGAAAACAAAATCAATGCGCATACGCCTGCCTACTTTTAAGGTCATCTCTTTAACTATTAGAGACGTATTGGGTTAAAACATTTGAGGATATTACGAAATGCCATCTTTGGAATCATGTTGCCAGAGAACTATGAGGGATAGAAAAGAACAGCGAGCCGTGTAGGCCTTGTTAAGATCTAAAAATGTTTGCATGTTGTAATTGAGATCAAACTCTTAGTTTAGAAGCTAGAGTCGAATAACCTCGAAAATCGGGATATTTTCAACTAAATTTCGAGTTCGAGGACCTCTTTTGGGAAAACTACGAGGCTTAGAACAACGGGGTGAGTGGCATCTAGTAGAAAATCGCATTTTCCATTCTGGATTTTGCGTCAGATTCCAGATCTGACCTACCGTTCAAAAATTACGGTGCGGGTACCGGAGGTCACTTTTCCTAGTCCAAAATTCGCCACACGATAGCAGCTATGAAAGTCATGAATTTCACGATAAGTCCAGGAAGCAGGCAGGCGGGCGGAGGGGGAGGGGGGGGGGTGGGGAGGGGGGGAGGGGAGGGGAGACATGTGGGGGAAAGGGTGGCAAGGTATAGTGAAAACTAGATAGACTAGAAAAGAGAAGTTGTCATTGTCAGCTGACCACGCGCTGATCTGATTGGCCTGGGCCGCCCATTCTTTATCAGCAAAAACCCTCTTCCTTTACACTTCATACGCGACATCTTACTTTAAGATTATTCATCTTGGATTTAGCGGAATATTGGGAGAGGAATGTCATCTCAAAAGGAAACGTAGATCCTCTTAAGGGAAGAAAAATATTCTAAAAGTAAGAGGAAATTCTGAGAGGATTTGAAAAAAGGAAGTGTCCTCTACATTCTAGAATAATTTTTTTTCGGTGTAGTCTTCCGGTCGAAGATGGTTCAAATGGAAGTCAGTGAAAATCATCTAGATTTTTTAATGTGCAGGGCCCAATGCATTATATTTCTTTCTTCATCCCAGCATGCGTCCTATCCTTCTTCATTCTGTCCATAAAACCTATTCTCTTTCTTCTCCTTTCCCGCTTGCCCGACATTTTTCCCTTTATCACGGCCTAAAGGAACCATTCACCCCCTCATTTCCTATTCCAACCACCTAGTTTGCCTCCCCGTAATCTCATCCAGAAATTTCCTCTCTTCACAACCATGTTCAGCTCCTCTTCATCTATCTTCTTTTTGTCCACCGAGCCTTCTCCAACATCCTCCGCACCCACATCTCGAACGCCTGCAGCCTATTTTCGTATTCTTTCCAATGAATCAACGTTTCTGCCGCGTACAGCGCTCCACTCCAAATTAAACTATTCACTAGCTTCTTTATATCCTTACCCAAGGTCCTCGTCATCAAATCCCTTCTATCGTTGAACGCTTCTTTCGCTAGCGCTATTATTCTCCTGATGTCTTTGCTACTATGCCCATTTTCTTCTAACGTACAATCCTAGTAATAAACGCATGGCCCCAAAGCATCTTTTTTCCCTTTCTCCATTTCCTTTTTCATAAGGATTACGTGTGTCGACGACCGCGGAAGCCTTGCCTTCTCGCTGCCGGACACGACACCCGCCCTAGTTGGCAACGTCCCGTAGTTTCCAATATTCTATTCTTTATCATTTACTTCCATGTTCAGGGAAAGGTTTAGTTGGGAAGGTTTGATTTAGGTAAAAGATCCCTTAAAACCTAATGAAGGACCACTATGGATATCGAAATTAATGAAAGGATATTATTCGTCAAGTCACGGTCTTGGAAACTTTTTTATTGAACTGAATTTATTTCATATTTAAATTCACGACCTTCTACTATTTCTTTATATCTGCAAAACTTGGTTACTGAAAATGAGATGAGAACCTCTCGTAATAATACAGAATGAAATTAGAAATATGTTAGTGTGCCTTTAAGTACGAATATAGCGTCTTGCTTTTCTTCTTGAGCTCGGTGGGATATTTCTGGCGTAGAACAAACGACATTCCTATTTTATACGAAGGCCGCTCTATGAAAGCGTCTAATAGAATTCTAGCAAGGGAAAGAAAAGAGCATACAATGCAGGGCCGGAGACTCAGAAACTCGAAGCGGGTAGAATATTGGAATGAAATATGCAGACACACACACACATACACACTTTTATTGCATTATTGAGCTGTAGAGTACACTTCTGGAGTTGAAATGGTGAGGCATTGGAGAGGAGAAATCAAACACTGGAAAACGAGATGTTATCACGATTTTGCGTAATAATTTGATTCTTGAATATTGAAAAGGTAAGAGAACCGTTATTTAAATAAAATGGCAACGAATACCTTCGAATAAATGGCGTGATTGTGTTTTTGACGCAGAAAGGTTTTTTCGGCCTCAGCACTGAGCACTGTTATACGGTAGTTACAATACAGTTATGAATTCGACTTACATATAAGTGGTAATTGAAATAATACTGCTCGCATTTGGAACTATCTATTGGTATTCTATTAGCATTAAAGTGAGGAATTTCATTTTTGCTATTAAATAAGCTGTACCCTACTGAAAATGAATAAAATTAGATTCTGTTTCATTTTAAATTACTTAATTGTGATCAGTCAAGGCAATTGAGATACATAATTCTAGTTGATATTTTATTATCTTTAAGAGGATCTCACAGAAAATACGTACACGATTTAAATTATTGAATTTTGGCAAATTCAGTATCGTGCAACCATTATTTCACTTCATTTTAATTTTCCTTGAATATCTTATCGGTTGTCTTTGATTTTTGTTCCTGTCAGTTTATAATTACTTTATTTTCATTGATTCACTATCTACTATCTGGAGAAATTAGATATTTGTTCGTATATTCGTTTTAGAATGTGTTATCACGCAGTTAAAATCACTTATTTTAAAATTAAATTGATCAAGATTTAGAATATGGAGTCCCCTCCGTTTATTTAAGTATGCATGCATTCAAACTTGCGTGATCTTATTTACGCCCCATAAGCAGACGTTGACAACTATATTTCATGAGTTTACTTACTTAATAAGAATTAAAAGCGCCCGATAAATATGCATGGGGTTTTCGCGTGAGCAATTAAACTTCTACGGTGAGTTACGAGCACAAGATCGTCGACGGAACGTGACTCAAGTAAAATTTGAACATACTTGAGCTAGCCCTTCTCCGTTTCTGTTGGACCGGTTGTTCTCGCTAGATTTTGAACCGCACTCAAGCACCGTCAAAACCAAGGGAGATATTTTACTCCCAGGTGCGCAACTGGTATATCCGGAAAATATCACCGAGGTACGATCAACTGCCGTTGGCCGAAAATGAAAGACCGCGATGGGTCATAAAAACATTTGACCCCTAATTAAGCACCGGTATACGGGATTTTTAAAAACATAATCCTAATTTAATCTCTAGTTTACACCTATCTTTCATATGCAATAGGTACAAATTGATCTACCTATTAAATAAGGTTTAAATGGAAGAAGGAACATTTATACTATAGCCGAAGGGCTTTATCTCCTTATACGACTTCATTCTTCAGCTCGGCAAACATTGTACCTTTCTTCATCCCATCCATGAAGCCTTTGTCTCATTATTCCCCTTCCCCGCTAATCTAACATCCTACCTTCTATCACGGCCTTAAGCAACCTTTCGCTTCCAACTCTTCCAACCGCCTACTTTGCGTCGAAATTTTGGCGATTTCCTTCTCCTAAGGTTTCTACCCTTAAGTAGTCCATCGTAAACCCTCCCTGTCCTTAATTTACTATTCAAGACGGTGAAATCGATCGGGAGCAGATGTATATTTCATGTGGACTATAAGTTGTTTTGCATACACCTCTATACTTCCATACTACACTGCAAACCGCCTCGCCGTGGGGGCGAGTGGCAGATGGTGATGGAACGCCTGCCACGAACAGGGGAGGTATTAGGGAGAGGATGTGTGGCGCTAAGCGCACGCTTTGGACTTCTTCGTTGCATTGTATGTGTTGGGTATCTTATTTTTTCGCTTCTTTCAGTTCTAGAAATATCATTTGTGATTAAAATAATATCATCTGGGTCTTCCTGAAATTCTCCTGATTTGAGTTACCAAGCAATCTGAGCCTGACGTGTAACTTCTGAGTCTCTTATGCAATGTGATGTAAAAAATTAGCTAAGTAATGAGTAAATCTAAGAGACGTCTGTAAATACCCAACTTCGCTTAACAAAGACGCCATTTTTTTGTTTATATTTGTTGACGCCACCACCGCCTCACCAAATAAACAACAAATCTTTAGAATGGGAAATTTTGAGGATACCGGGGCTAGCCACGGTAATACCTATACGGAGCCATCTGAAAGTACACTTACCTAAGCGAGTCTTACTAGATAACATCTTGTTCCTTTAAAGACCACAAAAATCCACAGGGTAGAAGGAGGTCTCGGTAGCTTAACTGGCTAAAGCACTCGGCGTAATATCGAGGTATCCGGGTTCACGTCCTGGTCAAGGCGAACGATTTTTCCTCTGTGGAGTTTTCGCACTTGAGAATGGGGTTTCAATATCAAAGAATGGGTTATGTGTTGAAGCAGGAATGGAATGGTCACATAGATAGAATGGAAGACGGAAGAATAGTTGATATTGCTGGAGATAAGTTTTCAGGTGGAAGAAGAGGTGTGGGCAGACCAAGGAAAAGATGGCGGGGCAATATAGAGAACGAACAATTTGAGCACATACTTTGAGAAACAGGCGCAAGCCTAATAATAATAATTTCGTCTTTATTAGTGCGAATTTAGGCCTATGCAGTTCTTTCTTACAATTAACACTTTCGTAGATAGCACAAACATTCATGCCCAGGATGGTAAATAATCTACCCAGGCGGGACTCGAACCCTCGACCTCGGCATTGGCAGGTGGGTGAGGGCTTTACCCCGCCGCCGCTGAGGCCGACTATATCCTTTTTCCCAACTCTTGGCGGCTGGCCTTGAATGCGCCAGCGTACCTAGACTTTTCCAGCCAATCGCAGAAGAGCGGCATTGAAAGAATGGGGGGGAGACTCAGTCTCTCTCCGACTGCCTTGAGGTTCACTTTGGTCTCGTATCGTCTGTGTTGCTAAATTTATTGCGGTTAAGGCTCAAAATCAGTGGTTAATGCGACTCCTCGCCGTCCAACATGCATTATTCGCAAGGACTGACAGCGCTGTTCGGCCGTCGGGAGCCAGAAACTGCGGTGGAAGGGGAAATGCCTTTTATCGGTTACTCGCTCTGTGACGTCCAACCGCCATGAGTTAGGAAAAAGAGCATAGGAAGCCTAACCTAGCCGAAGCTTGGGAAGAAAGTGGGAAGAAGAAGGTGACGAGAATGGGGGTTTAAAGACACTGCAGTGCCCGCCAAAGCAGCCTTTGAGACCAATCAGGGACAGGACATCATCGCGGATGTGATAAGTGCGAGAGAGTGATGAGTGCTTAGGGGATGGCAGAGTGAGGAAGAGAGAGAGGAGGCTGGGAGGACGATAGGCGTGAGGGAAACTAGAGGAGAGAAGCGCGTGGATTAATCGAGGATGGACGACCATTGGAAAGATTCGAGTCTAAGGGGGAGGTGGGTGGGTGGGGGATGAGAACGGGAGAGTTTCCCTCTCTCGCTGTCCCTCTTATCCCTGTCCCTCCCCACGCCCCTGAGGGAGGGGGGGGGGAGGAGAGTGGAATCCAGGCGACGGAATTCTAGGGTCCGTCGGAATTCGGCCGATGGTGAGACTCTCTGCCTCCTCCCTCTTCATCCATACTCCCTCCCACCCCATCTTTTCCGTCACACCGCCACCAACCAACCCTTCCTCCGATAACCCATCCTAACCCCCACCCCCCTATCGCGCTCACGCACACCCTTTTAAACCCTCTCCCTCGTGACCGACCCTTCTCACATAATCCCACCGCGCCCCCATCAAGACACTCCGCACTCCATTTTCCATTTCCGTCTCTTAACTCTCTTCCCCTTGTCGCCTCCACCCCCTGCCACACTCCGGAGAGCCAGAAAGGGAAGGGGAGGAGGCTGTGGGAGGAAATGGGATGGGTGGGAAGGAGGGGGTGGGATATCTCTTTATGGCTTTGACGGGGACGTGGTTAACCTTCCATTTTTTTATTTCTCTCAGCATCTCTCTCTCTCACTCCAATATGCAAAAGCTCATTTCTCGAGCATCGGTGGACCTGGGCACAAGGCATTCGGGATTACTTGAATATATTAGTGTGTCTCGGATTTTTTTAAAAGTTGAGCATATGAGTTTTGAGAATTAATTCATCCGTGGGTGACGACAATTCTGACGATTACAATTATAAATAGTATTCTGCCGATTAGAGTTACGAATAGAGTTCTATCGCTGAAGTTAGAAGTCCAAATAGACTGATAAAATGCGGAAGAGCAGAAGAATAATGCCCATTTACCCTTTATTGTCAGGTGTACCTATGGAGTCATATCAGCTCATTTAGCAATGCTCAAAGAGCTGTATATATGTTATATTATACATACATATATATATATATATATATATATATATATATATATATATATATATATATATATATGTGTCTCGGATTTTTTTAAAAGTTGAGCATATGAGTTTTGAGAATTAATTCATCCGTGGGTGACGACAATTCTGACGATTACAATTATAAATAGTATTCTGCCGATTAGAGTTACGAATAGAGTTCTATCGCTGAAGTTAGAAGTCCAAATAGACTGATAAAATGCGGAAGAGCAGAAGAATAATGCCCATTTACCCTTTATTGTCAGGTGTACCTATGGAGTCATATCAGCTCATTTAGCAATGCTCAAAGAGCTGTATATATGTTATATTATACATACATATATATATATATATATATATATATATATATATATATATATATATATATATATATATATATATATATATATATATATATGCTATAAAAATTTTAAAAATAATTTAAAGAGTTTTCATGATTTTTTCTGTAATCTCTATTTATTATGATATGGAGGAATAAATCCTTTCTTAATTAAAATAAATTTCAGAAAGGATTAAGTTTGGAATATGAAAGAGAAAACCCTGTGGATTGTTCAATGTACATGTCAATGACAATGCATTCGTTGGGAATACGA
Source organism: Pyrrhosoma nymphula (assembly GCA_963573305.1). Lineage (NCBI taxonomy): Eukaryota > Metazoa > Arthropoda > Insecta > Odonata > Coenagrionidae > Pyrrhosoma > Pyrrhosoma nymphula. The sequence continues at coordinate 110,474,072 of OY754330.1, read as the reverse complement.
TTCTAGGAAAAATAAAAATGAAGGAAATTGTAGTAACATCACTCCACAATATGCAGAGGCCCATTTTTCGTCCATCAGTGGGCCTGGTTGCTGTAAATTACTTGAATAGATTATTGTGTCTTTCAGGCGGTGCAATTTTGAAAGATGAGTTCTGGCATGTAATTTTCCATTGGTGTCAAAAATACCTGTGGTTGTTGTTATTATTATTTACAACCGAGTTTAACCACATGAAAGATTTTTTGCGTAATTTTGTTTGAATGAAATATCACACTGCATACAAATCAACAAATTTGGCCTCGTTATGATGAAGCTGATCTCATCTTTTGAGTAATATCAAAGTATTAGCCATTCAATGCTCTACTTATCGATATATTTGCCGAAACTATAAGCTGTTTTCCATGGGAGACCCTATGAAAGAAAAAGAAAATAGGGAGGCACTATGAAGGATGAAAGGTACTTCTGACTCATGAATTGCATCAGAAATTTATCGGTGAGTTGTTCGTATTCTTTCGCATCTATTGAAAAAATTAATTTTTCACTCAGTGTAATAATGTTTGCAAAATCATAATAAGAACCTGCGATTGTGAAGGTGTTTTCAGCGTACGGCCTGGATCAAATGGTTCAAGCTAAACCTTATGTAACTATGTAATACCTTTCGTTAATGACTGAGGATTTCTGTCATATGAAAGAAATTGTTTACTTATGTATGTACTTACTTTTAACATATTTACCTTATGTTTTTTACCTCTGCCTGTAATTTAAACGTAATTCGAATACTGTCACTATTATGTCGAAAGAAAAATCTCGCTCAAACTACCTTATTTTAGTGGAAATTATGCATTTAGCTAATTAAATGGTAACTGTTTGTTTTCCGCAAACTTTTATTGGCCATCGTCTCAGTATTTAGTGCCAGTCACCTGTACCTGGCAAATGGTACTAACGTCCGGTTTTATAACCTGTGGCCATATATTTTCTCGGTATGAAAAACGCAGTTAATACATTCTCCCATTGATAACGCTCACGTCTACTAGCCAAAAGTCTCACGTGATATAATAAACCCTAACTCTCAGTCAAGATAAAGTTGACGAAAAGGCTACGTCACCTTGCTCTTAATGTTAACCAGACATTATAAAGCCGGGCTTAAATGTCGAAACCATGCCAGGTAATAAAACTATGTGAAAAATAAAAAAGTATCCGTGTAATTAATGAGAGTTCAATCGATTCTTTGGCTTTGATGGGTATTGTATACCTACTCTCATTTTTTGCCGGATAGGGTTTCCTTCCTCACATTAATTATCTCTTCAACACAACTTACCTAAAGCCTCTCCACATACTATTACCATTAAGAGTAATTACCGGTTAAAGGTAGGTTTTGATGAAAGTCAGAGAAAATCCTCCAGATTTTTTAAACGTGCAGTGGCCTATCTACCTCTAGTATTTCTTTCTTCATCTCAGCGTAAGTCCTACCCTTCTTCATCTCGTCCATAAAATCTATTCTCTTTATTCCCATTCCCCGCTTGCCCAACATCTTTCCTTCTATCAAGGCCTTCAGCAAACCATCCGTCGTATTATTTATTACCTATTTTTCACGATTCTTCTCTTTTTCGAAAGACTTGTTTTGATCACTATGAAGTCAGACGTCAGCAGGGCGCCTTCTGACTAGTATGTTAGGGGCGCAGATCTTGCACTTTGCAGACAGTGAGGAAGTTTAAAAGATAGCCCATATCCAATCTCTACCAATCTTTTGGACCTCTTCATGTGCTTTTCTTAATTTCAGTATCCTCCAATAACTTATTTTCCTCCACTGCCCTGCCAAACTGTTCTTTGTTTTTTTCCTCTCTGCCTGTATAATCTTCTATAAACTTCTTCACACCGCAATTTAAAACGCCAGCAGTATGTTCTCATCCTCTCTCTCCGAAGTTCTCGTTTCTATTCCATGGTAATAATGGTATGATAATAAATGGTCTGTGATAGATGTCAAATAATAACTGAACTTTCATTTAAAACATCATTGATTTTTTAAATTACTTGCCCATTAAGTTAACTACTAACTACTTGTGTCATATACCCTATGAACATGTGTATCATTTAAGTTGATTATTCCTGCAAAACCGTATTACTTAAGCATAGGATGGGGGACGCTTCCAATGTCGTTGGGGCATTTCGGTGGCGGATGGGGAAATTAGCTGGAACTACGGTCCCTTGGCTCCTTTCCTCATTAGCTTCTTCTTTAACTCACCTCTCCACCTCACAAATCTCCCCCAACCCTCACGAATTTACCAAAGAAAAAAAATATATGATCACCGTCCATTAATTTTTTTTCCCTCCATTCCTCCCCTCTTCCTCCACTCCTCCCCATAATCGCATTCCTTATTTCTTCTTTCTTGATTCCTCTCCTTTCCTCCACCACTTACGTCGCCCACGCAGTACGAAATGACGCGCGAATTCTGAGGTTCGCCGCCGCGAGGGTTGGGTTGGTCGAGGAGGGGTGGGCGAAGCTGTAGGAGGAATGGGCGGGTGGTAAGACGGGCGTCGTCGGAGGAGAAGGTCCCTGCTTCTTTCTCCTCCGTCGTGGCCAGGGGATGGGATGTGGGAGGGAGAGGGCGCGAAAGGAGAAAGGCTAAAGGCGCTAGGCATTCGCCTCGTTAAGTGCAGGACTGTCCACAGGGAGTGAGGATTTGGTTGGACGTGGCGGGAGTGCGAGGTGTTGAGTGACCTTTCCGTACCGAAGGCCGTTGTTCTGCTGGTATTGGGCTGGGAGACCGGTTCGCACGCGATCATGAGTATCTACATCTGCATATGCTACTTACCTTTGTAGCCACCTCAAAGGTTTGTGGCCGTTGGTAAATTTTCATCGAACATTAGCTATGTTTGATAGTTTCAGGGACAAAGAACGGATCCTTGTGAATATTATTTTTTAGATAGAGCAATAATTTATTAATGGAATGGTTTACCAGAAGAAGTTGTTGAGCCCTTTCCTTATTTTCCCAAATCATTTATTAAAAATGTTAAGAAGTTCATTGCATAGTAAATAATTTATTATGGTGAAGAAGATCTCAGATTTGTGCGCAGTGATGATATGTTTATTGATATGAATTTTTAAAACTGTAGATCGTATTGGTGATTCACCTTGTATTGTAAATTGTATCTTATTTTAATAATTCCATTTCAATTGATTTAATGGCATACCTTTGGAATTTCGGTTATAAATAGTTTATTTTTACTTTGTTTCCACCTGAAAAGGTTATACAATTTGTAACACGAAATGATAATAATGAATATGAACTACTTTTTTTAGATTCGATGAAAATATAACGACTGCTGGATCAACTAAAATCCCTTGATATGCGAGAAATGCATGGGTTCAAAGGAATGTGAATCCTAAGGCTCGCTAATGGCATGAGGAAGGCATCAAAACCACTTCTCGTCAAACAGGCCGTGTTAGTTAACAAGAGAATATAGGCAAGACCATGCTCATCTCTAGGCCAAGACACACATTATGTCGACTCGTATTCAGATAGCATGAACCTCTAACTCGCGCATGCTCGTGGGATCCATTCCACCGCCTAAAATAGTCACGTGCAACTCCAGAATCGCCAGGGTATCCCATCACATCACAGTAGGTACTTATTTCAGTGCTGCTGCTAACAATACTATATAATAAACCATAATAATTGGTTGACTTTTGGAAGGACAAACAACCATACGAGGCGTATGGTTGTAGTAATTAGTGTGACGAAAAAAAGCTTGATTAAGAGATACAAATTATAAGCCTTCCCACGGAGCGAGTGTTCCTCCTGTACCAAGTATGACGAGAACACCGAAATAAAACTTTGAAAATTCCACCGATTTTATTTAGTTACAAAGTTTTTTCTTGATTTTCCGTCAAGAAATTCCACAACATGGAGCCGGAGACAGTTTTATTTGTTCTTCTCCTATCTATCATAAATTTCTCCCTCCCGATCTCTCATAATGGCCTAAGAATCCACTCAGCTGTCAGCTGCTTCATTTCATCATAAGTCATCAGTGATCTCTCATCATCATCAGTGGTCATCAATCCGAAGATTGGTTTGCAGCAGCTCTCCATTCCACTCTCCTCTCATCCAACCGCTTCATTCATACATAATTATTAACTTTGACGTCCTTCATGATTTTCTTGTTGCATTCCATTCTTGGTCTTCCTCTTTAATTCTTCCCGTTTATTTCTCCTTCCAATATTATTTTCATTAGGCCGTTACGGGGAAAAATGTGTCCAATAACTTTGTCTCTCCTTCTTCGCAGAGTTTTCATTATAGTTTTTTTTTCTCTCCAGCCCTTAGTAGGACTTCTTCATTAGTGATTCTATACGTTCACGATCTTTCATATTTCCTGAAAAAAACTACAGCTTAAATTTTTCTGTTTCTTAGTCTAATTCTCTCATATGATGTTTGTAATCTAATCGATTATTTTATTTATGAGTTCACAAAATTATTTTCCCTCGTTGGTAAGAAGATCACCTCCCAAATAAATTATAATATTTAGATCATATGATATAAACAACAAAGTGGAGCAAGAAGAGGAATTTGATTGCTTGGGTAGTACGCTAGAATATAATGGGCATGGTAGCGAAGACATTAGGATTAGAATAGCGTTAGCCAAAGTTTAGTAATAGAAGGGAGCTAATGACGGGGACCTTAAGTAAGGATGTAAAGAAGAGGCTGGTGAGGAGCTTGACGTTGTGCTGGAGTGTGGCATTGTACACGAGGACTCTGAGAAAGGAGGATGAAATGTAGACTCTGAGAAAGACATGTGGACTCTGAGAAAGGAGGATGGAAATAGGCTGCAGGCGTTCGAGATGTGGGTGTGGAGGATGGAGAAGGTGCGGTGGACGAAAAGGAAGACAAATGAGGAGGTGCTGGGACCGGTTGGTGAAGAGAGGAAACTTCTGGATGAGTTTACGGGGAGGAAAAGTAGGTGGCTGGCAGGGGTAATGAGGGGCGATGGGCTGATCAAGGCCGTGATAGAGGGAAGGATGTTGGGCAAGCGGGGAAGAGGAAGAAAGAGAATGTTTTATGGACGGAATGAAGAAGGGTTAGGCTTATGCTGAGCTGACTTCATAGATTGACTATAATCACCGATTGTTGATAATATAATAAACAATAATTGAAGCACTAGAGGTAGATAGGGCCCTGAATGCATGAAAAATCTGGCCGTATTTCTGTGACTTTCATTAAAACCAACCTTTAACCGGTAGATTACTCGAATGAATGAATGAATGATATAAACGATTTATTCGACCTCACGAATCAAACCCACGATCTTGGGCTTGATTCTGATGCTTTCCCGATGTTCAACTTTTCCACCAAAACGTCATTAGTTTCCACCAAAACTTTCATGTTTCACCAAAAAGTCATGACTTTCCGATACTACGTCATCATGTTCCACCTTCCACCATAGAATCGTTCACTACATCGTTCATCGTTCAATGACTGGTGGAAAGTCAAGCTTCCCTTCCACCCGTCATCCACTTGGTGGAACAGCGCTAGTGTCGTGGTGGAAACTTTCCGACGGAAGTAAGCGTGCGGAAGGTAGACATTGTTTTGTTCGCGTTTTCGAGGTAAGTTGGAAATCGGCATAAGTTTGTGACGTTCTGCTCTTCAGAGGGGGTCATTGAGCCATTCATTGAACGGACCAAATTGACTGGTGGAAGATCAGAATCGGGCCCCTGATAATGACTCCACGTTGTAGTATATTTTAAATGAGGTCTAGCAAAATATAGATGTTTTGCAAAGTTTCCAGAATTTATCGTCGCACTCTTCCGGTGCACTTTAAATGAATCTGAATCGATTTGATCGATCACTATTCTCCCAGTTGTGTTTACCTAACGAGAGATAATGAGCCAGTCGTTTTAAGGAAATATGTGAGTACGCTTAGGAATGGGTCAAAAATTGAAGTAAGTGAAGCGTTTGGAAGGTGACGATTTATTTTCAGAGGCCAAAGGCTCTCCTCAGCCTTCTTCATGGTCCAAGGTTCCAAACCTCTCTTGCCTGTGGGAAGGAATTTTCATAGCTTACTAGCACCCTCACGGTTTGAACTTTTTTAAAATAAAATTTTCGTCCAATAAGATCGAGTTCGCGGAAATCAGGGAATATTTTCATAAGTAGGGCATCCCGAACTTGACATGTCGTCCGACGATAGGATTCAGCCAAGGCCGTACCCAGGAAAATGTTTCGGGGGAGGGGGGGAAGGGAGGGGTTTGCTTAATAATTAGTGTTTATAGATTTTTTTCCATAAAATTATAAGTTAACTGTGAAAATTGAACTGTGAAGAAATGCGAATGAATAAATTACAAAGTTTTCTCAGATTTATGATTATATTAACATTAAAAAGAAAAAAACAGCAATAGCTAGTTGAACTTTACATTACAAGATCTAATCTTCTATTTTTCTTCAATGCAAACATTGTAATCACTTCTTCTGTCGGAACAGCAATGGCTCTGTGAACTGACAAAATAGCTAGTCAAGTAAGCCTATCCTCATGCTCGCACGAGGTTCTCAAATAGGTTTTTAATTTTTTTCGAGTCGAAAATGTCCTCTCATGTGTGGCAGTATGAACGGGTAGGGCAGACATTATGTTCAGTAACATGAATATATTAGGGAAAAGTTCCTTGTTGCACTCACCTAAGGTCTCAATGGCGCAAGAGGGTCTATCATGCTCAGATTTTTTCTTCCAATAAATCTTCTACATTTGGAAGTCTGACCGAAGCAATTCCAGGTCTACTTTATCTCCGTACAGTTTTAAGGCATTTTTTCTAATGCCTTATCAGAGCATAGTGAAGGGAATAGGTAGTTTAGAGTGCTAAGAACATCTTTGTGGTCACTGAACCTGCATTTCAGCTGACTTATAAAGTCATCAAGAAGTGGAATGGTCAAAGCTATTTTAAAATATTTTTCTGAGTCTTTTTCGGAGTAGTTATTTCTGTGGAGTTAGATAATGTCAATCTTGGTGCACATATTTCTTCTCCAACATCTTTCAGCAAGGCCTTGGCCGTTGTCAAAGTTTTAGACATTTCTTGATCGATTGTACATACTTCGAATGTTCTCAAAGTGTTCAACAATGTTTTCCACGTGATCAACTGCTGACTTAAGATCACAGAGGGGGGACTGAAGCACCTTGTATACTGTTATTGTGGCCGAAAATACACTTGCCAGAACACATGGCGTACTGCAAACTCCCTTGCAAGTATGGACCTCAAAAACGAAGATGCTATAGAAGCTTTGTCTATGTCAGTGCTTTGGATTAGACTTTCTAAGGTTTGAACAATAGCGTTATAGATTTATTTGAACTTCAGGAGGCTATTGTGGTTTTCCACACATCTTGTTTCACACGTGGACGTCAATGTTTTACATTTAGATTCGGGAAAATTTGATTTTATAAAAGATTTTAGTTCATTTATTCTTTTTGGAGACAATTTTAAAAATTTTGCGACTGCTTTAACGGTTCCTATAAAAATTTCTAACACTCTGAACATTGCAGGAATGGCAAAGGGATAAATTCAAAGAGTGAGAACTGCAATGCAAAATAAAGAGATTGAGGAAATGTTTTTCTAACAATAACCTGCACTCCTTTAAAGGAACCTTTCATTGCAGCAGCTCAATCATAACCTTGGCCCATCATATTTTTAGGTCGATCCCCAAAAAATGGTAAAAATGGTATTTGCTAATCTCTCTCCAGTCGTACAATCAGCTTTAACAAAACACAAAAAATCTTCCTTACAGATGAAACAGTTTGGTGTGTCAGACTCACTTGTGTATCTTACACACATTGATACTTGCTCTAGTCCTGCTATATCTGCTGTTTCATCAACAAGAATGCAAAATGCCTTAGCATCATTCACGTTTTTTACAATTTGTTTTTGGATTATCCCTCCATAAATTTCTATAAGTTCATTTTGTATTTTGAGACTCAAGTAGGTGGCATTCAATGCGATATTATTCGTGCGTTTAAGTAAATTGTTATCTCCACACCTAAGACGCATTCTCAAAAGAGTCCGGAAATTTCCATAATTGATAACAGGTTCTTCATCTGTGACTAATATTGGTCCATGGTCATTTGTGCACTTTAATGCTAACTCCTGCTGACCACACATTTTTATGGTATCCACAATAGAAGCAAACTTAAGTCGATTTTATTCCACTTGTTTTTTCTTGCTGAACTGACGTTTCTTATATCCAAAAAAAATCCATAACATTTTGTGTAGGCCAACCATGTAAATCGAGTTAACCACTGACTTTGAAAGCGAAGAATTCTTTTACCGCTTATAGGAAATTCAAAATTGTTCTCTGGAACCCAAGGGGAAGTCAAGAGTTTGAATTTCAATTCATCGTCTAAAGTCAAACCGAGAAATTTCCCAATACCATTAGGGTGAAATAATTAATTATTCTCGACCTCAAATGTTTCCTTTTCCATATATGTTGCCTCTGTTGAGTAGAAGGAACAGGAATACAAGGCTCAGAGCTCGTTCTTGATTTTTGAGTTTTTGGGAAAAGTTTAAAAAGTGAACCCTGACTACTGGTAGCTTTTCGTTTCGCCGTAGCTTTCTTCCATCCCACTTAAAAGGAAAAAAGTTGTAATAATAAAGGTTAAGTTCCAAATTTTTATGTCATTGGTCTAACACTGTGTTAAAAAACGCAAAACGAGTAAGCCTAGACCAATATGTTTAATTAGCTCAACAAATAAGTCGTAATAATAAAGTACAAGTTCCAAGTTATTATGTCACTGTGTCACAAACGCAAAGTAAGTAGGCCTAGGCCGGAGACAGCCGTCGTAAATAAATCTTTCCTAAGGCTACGTATGAAGAACGAAAAACGATGAAGCTTTTTTACTTTCAATGGTCGAAAAAGCAAAGTACTACGATTTTATGATACACTAAAACTCATACAACTAAATTAGTCTAATAAACCAAAGAAAACTTTAAATCATCATTAACCACGTTCGGTTTATAAAACGTTAGTGACTAACCTAACCTCAAACACTTGCTAGACAATAGCTGTCTGGACAATGGAAATTTCCCAATGTATGCTTGATAATATTACCTTAAATTATATTTTGAGAAAACTGCTGATGTTAACAATATGTACAGATACAAATCAAAATATGATGTAGGATATTCAAGAATGAATATTTTTAGTACTACACATTGTTATAAAACCGTCAAGAGTGAAGTGACAGGACAACTCAAAACTGTCAACTATGCTAGCTAGTAGTTCGGTATCAGCGTCCCATGCAGCGGTAGAAGCAATTATTCGTGAACAGCTATTTGCAAAATACCCTACTGCGTGGGGTTAACATGACACCCGAACAACAGACAAATTTTTTATGTGTAGGTATAAATTTTGATGGATGTATGGTAAACGAGAGATGTTAAAGATGAACTATTAGCATTTGTTTTATATATTCAAATGGAGTTAAAAAAGATTCTATGTTTTAAAATACTCATAAAAAATATTGTTTGTCAGATTTCGGGGGGAGGGAGAGGGGCGGGTTTGAACCCTCCTGACCCTCCCCCTGGGTACGGCCTTGGATTCAGCGCACTCGTTATTTGTGAGCGTTCTTTAATTGCATTCATTTTGCTATGAACGATTTTGTATCAAATGACGACCTTGATCGGCTACGTAAAAAATTATTTGATCCAACCAAAAACTGATACATTTATGAGGGAGATGGAATTTAAATACCTGTACTTCTTCAAAATAGTTAGTTACTGAGATATCTGTAGGTACTGAGACTGAGATTAAAATATTCAGTGGCCTGTCCCGCCCTCGAGGATATATTGGTTTTGGAGCATGTATGCTCACAATTTTTGGCTTGATAGTCATTTTCCGCATATTGTTACTTGCGAAGGCCATATAGTACCTAAATTACTACATTTACGATCAATTATAAATTATGAGCATTTATGAAATCAGTGTAAACATTTTATTTAACTTTATATTTAGTAGATTGCCTGTTAATAGTTGTTCATTATTTAGCGTGAATGAAATCAATGGTAAGTTTTTATATTTAAAAAAATATCTTTTTATTGATAATAATTATTTCAAGAAAACCTGGCTAACTGATAAAGAAAAGTGTTCAAAGGCATGAAGTATTGACTTATTTTTTCAATGCTCTGCGGTCGGGATATAAATCGGAAATTTGCCCGTGGGCCGAAAGTTGTGCATCAGTGTTTCAGAGGTTTGAAACTGACTGGGCTGATATGGAAAATATATTTGTTAAATAGTCTTAAGAGCTCTGATCATCAACAGGTGGCAGTAGGGAATACCGTCTCTCGTTTTTTCGCGTATTCTTAAAGAAGATTCAATATTATAGAAGAAATTGAGTCAAAGAATGTTTGTAAGTACTCAGGCATTTCAGTAGAAAACAGTTTTAGTGAGTAATAAACCCGAAATGCCCTCAATGGCTTTCCTCTGACCTTGAATCCTGAATTGTTTTAATTTGAAATGCGTTGAAAATTAGTGCACATGGAGGTCTGACGGTTTCTCGAAGAATTTAATTTGGTTAAGTCAAGATCTATGTATTTACATTATTGTGATTATTCTATAGCTATATTAGTTCTTGTTTTGAAGCATTAATCTCATATCATAATGATTGGCATTTCTCCTCGTCGGAAACATGCCTTTAAATTGTCAGTGAAGCGGATCGGGTTGTTGTGGTGGCTAGGGTACCTACTGCCTTCCCATCCCGAGATCAAGGGTTCGAACCCTGAATGAGGTGGAGATTTTTATAAGAAGTCTCTATCCTTACCTGGGTGTCATATACTTAGACTGGAGTACTCTGTCCGTCAGATGGACAGTTAAAATGTGTAGTGTCTTTCGTTTTGAGATAATTAACGTAGACTCCTTCCTTCATTACCTCAAAAACCCTTCCCTCAACTCCCTACCTACATGTCCTCAATGACTCAAATCACCACAGTTGTAGTACGCTTCCCCAATAAACCAATCATTGAATAATAAGGGACGTGACGCTGTATGGGTCGGAAACCTGGTCTTTGCGAATGGAGGATGCACGTAGACTTGAGGCGTTTGATACGGTTTTGAGAAGGATGGAGAGGGTGAGCTGGGCGGCGAGGAAAACGAACGAGGAGGCATTGGATATGGTTGGCGAGGAGAGGAAGCTGGTAGCGGAGGTTCGGAGAAGTATGAAGAGATGGGTGGAGGAAGTTTTGAGAGGAGAAGGCATGCTGAAGAGGGTAATAGAGGGGAGAACACTGGGGAAGCGTGGAAGTGGAAGGAAGAGGATAAGAATTGTGGACGAAATAAGAAGAGTTAGACGATATGAGGAATTTAATAGAGATATTATGATGAGACATCTATGGAAGGGGAAGCGAGACGATGCATCATCAGTCACCGCGATGTATCAGAAATTGGGATGTTAGGAGAAGGACTGCCAGAAACCTACCAATCAGCTGGTGGAACACTCAAATGAATGAATGCGATCGCGGATAAATTGTTGTTTTACCTATGAAAATGAGCGACAGATAATGTTGGAAATATTCCCTCGGTAGTAACTCCGCAAAGACAGTGTTAAATATCAGTCATCGACGTCAATAACACCAAAAACAAAACTACACTCAATAGACGTACGTACACACAATGAGGAAAGCGTCAGAAAATACCCGAGACGCATTCAAACTGTGCGCAACCACCTCCATTTCACTGCGACGTTGCCATTTTCCCACCAAAATCTTTAAAATATTGACCAAAATCTATAAAACTGATATTTTTCATCGTAGAACGACAATTAAAAGACGTACGTACCTGCTCGATTATCAGGGGTACGATGAAAAATAGCAATTGCTACAATATAGCGTAGTTGTTAAAGTTTAAATAATACTGGGTAAGGTCAGTTTTTGTTGCGGTAGCCCCCCACCACGTGGGTCGGGGAGTGAGGCCAGCGTTGGGCCCGAGTGCTCGGGAAAGGGTCTCGGAGTACGACCCTTCGCGAGGAGTACCATACCCAACTGGCAACTACGTGCGACATGGTCCCAGTTAACGACCATGAACCCAGCTTTCCCTTCCATTTGGAAATCGTCAATATTTGTATCAATTAAAATATCAAAAATCGTAACGCTATTAATGATAAACCGATTGCGTATGTGTGTCTTATTTTTATGCTGATATATTTGCGCAGAGATTGCAATGGTTCGCTGTAACCTTGACTTCAATTCACCTGTTTTGGTTCATATTTGTGTCGCTTGAAACTTTAGTGGCAATTTACCGACTGTTGACAAATCGTTCACTTCTGCTGTATTTTTGATCCCTGATTGAGACACTTTCTACTGTACATTGGGTCGCTTTGATTGTCTTTTTAGTGCAGGATTGTGATGTGGGCCCTGGAGCCCATCTATGTATTTATATTTTTTTTCCTGTTCCTCTTTAAACAGATAAAATATTTCTCCAATGGCCGTAAAATATATGCACCACTCGTCAAAAAAATTAAATACTTACTGTGTTGGTTTGCGGGAATGAGGTTCCACAACAGGGACCAACCACAGCCTCTCCACCAGAATACCCTCCTGTGGTAGTTTACGGGAAAATAATTTCCTCGCCAGGGACTACCACAGACACACACACACACAACCCAATTGGAATCCTTTGTAGGCTAATGAGACCTAGCTAAGGATTCCTGGGTTATAACCTGGGATCCTTCGGAGAGCTGTAGTGACTCTACTAAGGCTGCCAAGTTATTAACACAACCACACACGCAATCACACAAAACACTCACACACAAACACTCACTCACACACACTGTGTGTGTGAGTGAGTGTTTGTGTGTTGTTCCCAGAGCATAAATATGCTATCATTCTATCTTTCTTGCTTCTTCTATCATTGGAGATCCTACTTCTCGGATATAAAAAGCCTTCCTTTTGTCTTACTTGTTATTTTCTCAGTCTAATAGAGACTGTGTACTTTATTACTCATATAGACCATTATTTTAGCTACTTTAATTCATTATTCCAGTTCAACTTCTTCGCATTTTTCCTTGCAGCTCAGCGTTCTCGTAAGATATTTTTTATGGCAAAATTAGTTTACATTGAAAGACTCTTAGTTTCTTGAAGTTATATTACATCTGAACGCAAGAGACGAATTCATGAAGGGCAGATCCTTTCAAAACCTATCTTCAAAATACCGCATATGCACGCGTCTGTATGTATGTATGCGTCGAAATATTTCTTCCTTTTTTCGACCAATGAAAACCTACCTTCAACTTATAGCTGAGTCAGTAAATATGGGGACCTTTTTAGGTCAGTATTTCTGCGTATCGGCTTCATAACCGTATGCATCTCAATTCTTCATATTCCACGGAGAAGTTTCGGCGATAAATGCGTTAGTTTTAATGTACGTATTTGGTCCTCTCTACTGCCAAATACACTTGGTAATTGTGCTTTGCGATAATAATTCATTTCAGAAGGCCAATTTTGTTGTAAACTATCACATAAATAACGCAAAACAAGGAGATTTGCCAATTTTTTTGACCTCGAGTTATAATTTAGTCTCGGATTTTAGTGGATTTTTTCGGCCCAAAAAAAAAGACTTCGACTTTTATCGAATCGACTTATACTCTAAGATGTACGATACTATCAATTATTTCTTCCACCACCGCTTTTCCCTATGGACCACGCGGCAAAGTGGGCTTCTATGCTAGCCCACCGGTTATAAAAGATTGACACGAGCTAAACACTGGCTGTCATTGCTCCGTACTCAAAAACGCTGGGAAATCGATACCTTCCATTCCACCCGTAGTGCTGCCGTGTGTCTTTTTTCTTTCTCCCTCCCCTCGAGCCATTCTGGCATTTAAATTCACACCAGATGGAGCGTCGTTAATCCTCTTGGGGACGATAAAAACGAGACGTGTGACTGCCTTCGGGGAAAACACGGACGGCCTTCGGACTGGCTTCATTGGGGTTGCCTTTTAAGGTCGGCGGCGTGGGATATGCCTGCGGGGACGAGCGGATTCGCAATAATGTGGAAATCATTGCCGATGGGAGATGACGATGGACATGGGACGATTAAAAAGGCCGAATAAGTCGAGATTGAGGGATTTTTTTACTATCTAGATTATGCGAAGTGACTCGTATATCGCCATGGTTTTGATTAAACGTGACTTTTTTGTAGGACTCTCAGAGTTGAAAACAGTCATGTCTCGGTAGTCACAATCAATTGCCAATAAATGGGTGTTACGAAGGTGTTAATTAGTCCATAATTGTCAATATCTCATAGCTAATTCTCGGGAGAAATAATTTTTGCCAATAAACGGATGTCAGGAAGTTGTTGATTAGCTCATAATTCATTCGCACGCGAAAGTATTTTCAACTCCTCGGTTTCAACTTCACTTGCAAATAATGATTGTTAAAATCCCCATAGTTGGTAATCCGTATTAATAAAAATGAGTTTGTGTATCAAGAAAATGGAAACTGAGGCTGATAAGGACCCAAATTTGGAATCAAGGTACTCTGAAAGAACGAAATAAAGGGATGGAAAGTTTGGCTTATTTGGGTTTTAGATGATCCGACTGCTAAGATTTTATTGAACCGTTATACACTAAAAAAAGGTTGGATATAGCATCCAATTTGTATTGGATAATAAATAGTTGGGCAGACCATCAGCTGAAATTGATATGATAGCAAAGGAGCTTGGACATAACATCTATTTTAAATGGATACGCGCTTCGTTATCACCACATCTATACACTGGTCAGTACGGCACTTGGGACTGGATGGGACACCCAACGCATTGGATAGAACTTCAGCTGGGCGTAGACGTACGAACGTGTTTAGCGCCATGTCAGACATGACCCCCGGTGTAGGCTGGCGCCTCTTCAGGGGAGGCTTGCGCCTCGCTAGTAGCACACCCAGCCACCTCAACCGACAAGGACCGAACGCAGTAAGTGATGGACCGGGAAGTGGCAGAGCCAAACCCGCCGCAGGGAACCCAGACAATCCCGGAAAACGCCAAGCCGCCCACCCGCCACCCGGCCCGACTAGCAAGAGCCAAGCGCACCCCCAACCCCGTCCACGGGGAGACGCGCTCAGGCGCCGACCCCCACACCCACGCCAGGAGGAAGAAAGACCGCGACCCCCATAAATGTGCCCGACCCGAAGCCACGGGACCCCCCGGAGGGATCGCATCGCCACCAAGAATATCGAATGGCAGCTCAAGAACGGGAAGGCATATGGCCCGGCATTCACCCGAGGGCGGAGGAAAACCATAGAATATATATATTCAAAACCTATAATATAACAATTCATTCATTCACTCAAACCGCTCACAGGCGTAAATAATAAATATTTCGTTCAAACAGGTGGTGAAAGAAAGAGGATAGGAAACATAAAATTGGACAACACAATGGTGTTGTGAAGATGGAATGATGGCCGATTCCAAGTGAAAAAAATTCGTCTAGACCGGGAATTGAACCACGGACCTTCCGATTTCGCACCGGATGCTCTGACCACTAAGCTATTTAGACTACTAAAGAAACACGGGTAAGAGTAGGAATGGGAGTAGGAATGGGAGTAGGAATGGGAATAGGAATCATTCCTACTCTTACCCTAGAGAAAGGTGGAGCAAGTCTTCACCGAAATATCGGAAGTTTCAATTTGTGAGTGTCCATTTTTTCTGTTTCTGTATTTTTATCGGCCACCCTCTTGGCATATTATATATATATATATATATTATATATATGTATATATATTTTTTTATCAAGGTCTATGAGGAAAACCCGTAAAACCTCCGCCAGTACTGGGTGCTGCACTAAAAACAGTAGTATAATTAACAGATTATAATAACGAAGAGAATAAAATTTCATTCAGCAATAACATGTTATGTAGTAAATATAAAAAAAGAAAGAGGCACTCCGGGAGTGCCGACAGAAGTGAAAACTGGAAATAACGTGAGCATTTTGAATGTAGGGAATAATTTCTAATGAAGTGTTTTATTAATCAGTAGAAAGTAGTTTCATGTATATAATAAATTAAATATTCATTTATTGCGCTATTGTACACAATTATTTTACATAAAAATTGTACACTTCAGAATAATCAACTTTCATCCATTATTTCAACAACTCTTTCATCATCACCGCCATCATCATCGGCAATATCTAAAACTGATACAATAGGCTTATGGTAACTAAAGTAAGAAACGAATAATTTTGATTCGAATTTGCTTAAAAGTCTTGTAAATACTGCATCAATAGTAGTTTTATATTTCGTTGTGCCAAGATTGCGATCATTAGACATCGTTAAACCAAACTCACTATTTAAAAATTCAATCAATGGTAGATTTTTATCGTCTGCAAAGTTTATGTTTATGTATATATGAATAAGCTACTCAAATTGAACGTATTTTAAGAAATTGAGTTATATTGTACTAACCTTCACTATTCTTGTATCGAGTACACTCTCCTGCACGAGTATGGACTATTATATTATCCGGCACAATATTTGTAGCAACCCAAATTGAATGAACTAAACCGTATATTAGATATATATAATGTAATATGAATAAAATTATAATATAGTTTATTTGACGGTGACGGTGACGCGAGTCCAATGGTTTTTACCCATCTACAAAAGTGCTCAACGCGACATAAGAAGTTTTCACTTCAATAAATAAGTAACAGGGAGATCACTAGAGGGCCACTGGTTATTTAGGGGGCCTCTTTCTCTTTTTCCTCCTTTTTTCCGCCGGCGTCAGGGGGAATCCTGGAAGTGGGGAGTGTCGGGGGCTAGGATGCTGGACAGGAACTCTGGAACGACTATGCTGAGCGTAGAGGCACTGCATTACCTATATAGGACTTCAAGCTGGGCGTCCTCCCCAGCACGCTCTATGAATAAATGCAAAAATCGCACACTTAATACCTCTAGAGTGTTTAGTTAACCCTACGCAATACGGAAATAAATATTATTGTATTCAACATAACACAGCTTAAGCTCACGTTTACCGGAGATAGTTATGCTTTTGATCATTGTTGTGACTGTTGTGAGTGCAAGAAAATAGCAACTTCTCAACAGAACTGCGGAAATGTATTGCTTCTAAGTTTGCGTTGTCTGTGAAGCGATTCCATCAGAGTGAGCTGAGTATATATGTTAATCAACACTTCGTCTGGCAGACGTTTTTTGGTATCATTTGCTTAGCCTTACTGGCTTACTGCAATACTCTTAAGTAATCTTCTTGCTCTTTCAATTTTTATTTTTACTTTCTCCTTGCATCTTATCACGAATATACTTTTATTTTGAAACACTTGTGGAAAGGTGGCATTCCCTGTACCTACATTTTGTAATTCCCATTATTACCGCTCAAAATGATGGATTGCTTTTGTTGTAAACATCTATAATAAAAAATGCAAGAAAAATCGACTTTCTTATTCAAGCCGGATTCCCGTGCAACGATCGAAATCCATTTTGTAAAAAAATATACATGTTGTTAATATTGCAAATTAATTGCTTGCTTTCTCCACTTTTCTCGGACATGGTATCTAAGTTAAGTGGATAGTGGATCCCTGATAGTTGGATGTGACATCTAACTCCAACATATCCATTTAAAAATGCCTGCTACAGGCAATTAATTGGATGGCGCCCCAGCATCCATTTAAATTGGATACCAAATCCAATTCTTAGGTGGCCTTGTCCAATTTATTTTTAGTGTACCAAGGCATGTAAGGGTTATCGAGTAACTAATATGCATAGAAGTATTTTAATTCATTTTTATGAATATTCGAAAACATATTTATGAATATTCTTCAAATTATTTAGTTTTTGCATATGCTTGAATATAAAAAATAAACAGTGGGAGAGTTGAAATGGTGAGAGTTCGATAGCGAATTCGGGTTCATATATCAATTTAAAGCAGATTGACATGGCATAGTAGCGTGTTCAATTTTCGATCGTGAGTCATGGATATTACTTCCATCTATCATAAAATATAAAGGAAATTTGGGTACGGGAAAAATTTCTTAGTCATCTATTGCAAACCCTACGTTGTTTTGGTTGGTGTTTTGTGCTTCGTGTATCTGCAATCAGCCGTGCTAAAAACTTACGACGATCTTTCGCTTGAGTGTTTGCGTTATTCCATTGACTTCTGGAATTCCGAAAGTCACTGATCGCTTCTTATTCAGGGAGTATCACGACAAACGGAGGAGAGTCACGAGCGAAACCCAGAAACTCCGTTATAAGGATTCTCCGTGAGTGGTGGTGTGAGAGGCATGGCATAGTGGAATGCTTGAGTGAGACATTTGCATGCGATAGGGTAGCAGGGTGCCGGTTATAAGTGCAAGAATGGGTACGGGAGTGTTTGGCTTGTAAATTCGGCATTTTATGAGGCGGTGAGGAATTCTGATTGTCTTCAACGTTTTTCTTAATATTTAATTTATACTCTTTTTATCGTGTTTATCGTGCAGGTTCAACTTAGACCAAGAGAAGATAATATTGACCACGCACTTGAAGTTACATGAAAGTTTACTAATACCCAATTGCCTCTGTTGTTTATTATTTCGTGTCTATAAATAAAGAGACTTAAAGGCTGAAGTAGCACACAGTGTAATTCATTCAACAGCTCTATTGTAATACATTGTCACTTCGAAATTTATTTCCAATACCGACGATCTTGTTTTAAAGGGTATTGATTCAAATATTTTGACGGGTGATCGACGGATATCAGTACGGGTTACTTCGGGGACGAAAATTATATAGCATGATTCATTGTTTATTTAAAGTAAGATGCAATCAAAAAATTGCATTTGTACGTGAAAAATAGTTGAAATCGAAAATGATCATGCAATTTAAATTAATGTATTCCTTAAGTTTACTCCCGCTTTACAGCTGTCTCTTAACATCAGCGACAGATCATATTGGTTTGAACGATTTCGAAATGTTTAACTGATAGGGTTCGAATCCTACAAGGGCTGAATCACTTCTTTGCAGAATACCTCTATCTATATCTTTTTCACTTAGTGATTTCGGAGTTCTGATCACAAAATGAACATAAAAATTGCATTTTCAGGTTATATGTTATTTAACTAACTGGCTTACATTTATGATTGTTTAAATCATCAAAACTGTTAAGGCAATCAATATTAACGAGGCCGGTTGTAAAAGAAATTTGTTTGTGGTTGGTATTGAAAAAATAAGCGAGGGAATTGATTGCTCCACAGTTCAAAATAAATGGTAGAGACGTTATTGAGTTGGTATTATCTTCATTATTATGATCTCAGAGGAAAAAACGTGCATTTTCGGAAGCATGCAAAGGCATGCATTCAGCATCCAAATTTCTTTTACGATTTCCTCTCTATGCTTTTAGAAAATGTGATCACACTCTTCCCTTGGTTTCCCTTGCTGAGTCTACCCGGTTTTCATTATGCAGTTGTTTCTAGATATTCTTGGAAGAAATTCTTTTTTAGCATTTTCTGGAAGAAAATGCTCATTTCAATTTCACAATAACAAGTAAATTTTTTCTAGAGTACATTTAAATTATTAGGCAGGTAGTTTTTTTTTAATGTTAATGGTAATGCTTTCGTTTGGCAATCAATCTTTTCCTCTGCTCCTGCGGTCTCCGTGACTTTGAGATATTTTATCCTTTTCCCTCAGCGTTACTTGCACTGCACATTCGCCTGGTACGTTATCGAGCAAAAAATTCAAAAAAGGGAATGATTCGTTTCGTGTGTGTGAGGTCCACCTTTCCGTAGGGTACGCAGGGAAAGTGGCGTCTGTGAGTGAGCCCTAATGGAGTTCTCAGCGTTGTCGGGACAAGAAAAGGGGTTCTTACCGGGCGGGGAGAGTTCTCTCTCGCGACCCTGGGAGAGCGTTGTAAGGGTAGCCGGGGGAAAGGATATAATAAGAGGTCGTGGGTGCGCACCCTTAGGGTGGGATGAGGGAGCGGGGAGGGGGGGGGGGTTGGAGGGGGAACGATGGGGAAGGGAGGTTCCAAGACTAGTGCCTTTCTGTGTCGGTATCCTTCGGGGCTCTCCGCGGTCCACCGCTCACGGGGATACCGTCGCTCACATCGTCCGTAGTTTCCATTTATCAGCGGTGACCGAGCCACTCCTATACTCCTCCGCTTTTCCAGCCCCTCATCGGTGACATTTTCGTCCTTGGCGGCCGCGGCGGCCGACCCAGTCCCACCCCGGCGCCTGTGGCGTGGGCATACAGTGTAGCTGGCTGCCTACTGATATTATAATCATGCCTGTGCACTTGTGCATGCATACTTATTCAATTCAAAGTAAGATCTAAAACCAGATATAAATCCTTTGCAGTTTTAAGCTCCAATGCAGATACATCTGTCTAGGAATACTTTTCCCCAAAATTCGCTATCTGCATCGAAGGAGAAAGTGTTTGTGCAGTGGATAGTGAGGTAATATTTATCTCACTCTTCGCAAGTGCCTCATATTTCTTTAGAATAATTATTGAGACAAAAAGAGTAGTATGAGGCGTGATTTTGTTGGAATTTCAACATGATGAAGTCAGAAATTACAATTTTCCACTGGAAAATAGATTTATTTCGACATAGGTTTCTACCTCTGTACTACATCTGATTCGACATTCGACCTGATGATTATGTATTACATCAAAACCTACGTCAAAATAAATTAGCTGTTACAGCGCACTGGGTCCATAAGTTGCTATGTATCATTCCATATTTACTTGTTAGAATGGGCTCTTATGGAGATTCGTTTCCCATATAAATCTCCATGACCTTGCGAGTACCTTGGAGGTGCGATATTGCCAATAGCAGCAAGGAAATTAACATAGTACTATTGCCGTATATAAACTTCACATTTAGAAGTCTTCAAATATGCAAACATTATTCTCCTAGATAATTTATTTAAATTAAGCGTGACGTTACAAATTGTTACCTGCTTAACCAAGAGGTGAGCACACGGAGCTTAAGCTTGACAAAAGTGTTATCCATGAGTCCCTAAACTTACACTTTTTGTTGACCATGTTGTCAACTAAATGTGGTACCCACCATACAGCACTTATTGAGGTTTGGGTTCACACGGGAATTGGTCGCTTGAATGAATACCAAATAACTACCGAAAGAATAACAGGATTTTGTTCAGACAATCCCTTTTTCCATCCATTACTAAGCATTATCTAAAATATTAGGCAATAATCTACTTGCCTAACGTTACTTTTCAATTAAGCGCCGTATACATGTTTTCCACCTCACATAAGGCATTCCCAATTACTATTTTCTACCTTTCTCTACCACTTTCACCTTCCCTCTATAACTCTATTCAACTTACCGTTACCCTTTCCCTTAATATCGCCAGTAAATACTTATGCCTGCATATTCAATGTTCAAAGCAAGTGTAAACAATTTAACTTAGGCTGAAAATCAATGTGAAATACACACATGGAATTAACATGAATCGGTGGCCAGTTGGTGTGGTGGCCAGATCACTGACTTCCCATGCCGAGGAGCCGGGTTCGAATCTCAGCAGTGGCGGAGATTTCTCTGTGGAATTCTAATTTTGTCTTGGGTGCTGTGCAGGCACGTAGCTAGAAATTTGCTTCGCGGGGGGGGGGGGGGCTTAGTCTAGCTCAGAACATCAGTGCCCCTTGGCGAAAGGCAGTCGCCGTACCGGGAAATCTTTTCGGTTGGAGGGGAAGAGGTTGAAGCCCCTAAAGCCCCCCCCCCTGGCTACGTGCCTGGTACTGTGTGGAGAACACTTCAAGTAAAGTACTCTGTCGGATGGGTTGTGAAATTGTGAGCCTATCGTTAAGAGTACATATAATAATTCCGAATTTATCTTCACCCATCCTCCTCTCCCCGAATTATATGTACCTCAGCTACCCACCCATGGATCCTAATGGTGCAAATGACTGAAGTCATATGTCGCCGCCCCAAATAGAAAACCAAGGAGGAGATCGTCGGCAGTGGTGTGCGTATAAGGGTCGGTGGCAAGTGGACTTACCTCTACACATCCTGCAGCTCTTGCAAAAGATTATGGCAGACGGGTACGCATGACTTCACGTCATGGAGAGCCCTAGATAGGGTAATGCTGTAAATCCCTAGGTACAGTTAAGCTTGGAATAGGGGCAAGGGAAGGAACGACTCCATTACGACTGAGCCTCATTAATTGTCAAGATGAATCTCCAATACATCTCGCCTGAAAACGTCGATTTCTTTCGTGTCCAGTGACTTCGTCTCCTTTACTTTGCAGATTTTTCATCAAGCTTTCACTCGCAGTGACAGAGTTCTTTCAAAATACACCCTTCCAGTCCCAAAACCGTCCACTGTGTCTCTGCCATGGGATTTTGCGAGGGCTGTATGCACTCCGCCCCTTGGCGGAGCTAAAAGGAAGCCCTAAGCCTCTCCCCCTGCTCTCTCTCGTCCCGCGTCATGACCCGTTCCTTGATCGGCTTCTTCCTCCTCTGCTTCGCCCTACCTCTCTCTCTCTCTCTCAAGGGAACAACATTAATCACGCCCGGTATGCCGTGTCGCCCCATCGCGTGATTCGGCGCGTTGCGTTTCTGGGGCGATTGGCCCCACGGTCGGTTCCACGTGTTAATTATCGTGTGTCATCTTCTCGGGACAAATCGACGGCTTTTCCTTAAGGGAGGGACTTATATATCGTATATACGTATCTGCGTCATGAGTATATTGGTATACGAGGGCAAGGTTAACAATTCTTGGCCTAGCACAAAGATGGCATTGTTACTAAAGATTTTTTATTTTTGTTTTCTGAGCACACTTGTCAAAAAAATGTTGGTTAAGTTTCAAGTTCTGGCGAAGAGTTTTATAGACAAACAACGTTTTGAAAATTATGTGTTAGTCACCCGTATGACTTATTGTATTGTTTTACCCCTGATTTTGAAGGAAGAAGACTATACTTCACTCAATGGAATGTCAGTGTAACAAAGGAGACGAAAAGAAACGAACCATATGAACCGTTGAGAGTAAATGTGGTTGAAGTCATTTTTTCCATATTTTAGTAAAGTTCGCAGGAGTATCCCTCTTCCTGTAGTCTGTTTTGTGCTTCAGTGGTGTAATTATAGTTTCTGTTATTTTCCACTTGAAAGCAAAAAATAGTGTTTAATTTTTATTTGCTTTACTTTAAGCCTCATTTTCGAAAAAATTATAATTTTTACTCATATTCCCTCATTGCATAATAAAATTCTCAAATTATCAACAAAGGAGAAATTTTGTAATCTATACCATTTTTTTATTAGAACCTATCGATTTTCAGCATTTTCAGAAATCATTAGAGAAAGATGCGGTAACTTTGCTGAGAAAAATAAGCTCTCAAATAATTTTAAATGCAATTTATTGTTGAAAAGATTGTTTCCCATAAAAATTTGATTTTAATTGTAAGTTTGAAGTGTACATTCTAAGGGTACATTCTAATTGTACATTCTAAGGGTACATTCTAATTGTACTTTCTAAGTGTACATAATGAAGTGTACATTCTAAGTGTACATTCGTATTTGCATAGCCGGATATTGAATTCTGCCAAAATAAAAATTGATGTTTTATATCCTATACTGTACTCGTATCTTAATTATAAAACGCATAATAATTATTTAATATCAATTAAAATTCGATGAGCTATTTAGAAGGCAATGAAAAACATTGATTTGTAAGATTTTAATAAGAAATAATAAGTGCCCAAGGCCTACGGAAAGCATAATGCGACCGCTTCCACTCAAAAGTATTAATAGAGTGCATCTATATTTTTTTAGCGTTACCGACCGATGGTATCATTGAGAACAAAATAACGCCGACGGATTTCATTAGTACCTACCCATATTCAGAAACATGAACTATGCGATGAAGTCGTGCCTACGGAATGAGAACTACATGTGTTCAATCATATTCTAAGCCGTTTTTTATAGAGCATCCTTTGACAGGCTTATGTCCATACTTGATCGATGACTTTATAATTCAGTGGGTGGTTCCGTTTGATTGACTGGGAAATCGGCCGAAGCCTTAATGAAACCAGACTTCATTTTAATTAGTCCAGGATTTTGATACGAATACCTCCGGGAGATATGAATTCAAATAATATGAATACTTTTCAAATGTAATTAACTTCTGGGTTAAGTTGCTTCTGGTGATGAACTCCCCTGCATTAATTTGTAATTTGTATTGCGTTCGTTATAGCTCATCTTTTATGGTAGATAAGAACGGGATTCTAAAAATGAACACATAAATGAAAAGGGCTTTATTAAAAAAATGATTTGCTGCAGTAATACTACTCTTCTTCTGTTATCCGCTAAAGACATCAAATTGATTTTTAGTCTGAAGAAATCAATATCCAATATCATATCGCTCATTTTTTAATGCCTCCCATATTCTTGAGATTATTCCCTTTTACGTATGATGTATTATTTTTAAGGACAAAACTTTTGCACTGGCTCCCGGGGGATCGCGATCACCAAGGGGCAGGTTGGTGATGGTAAAAGATTAATACTAATTCTGTGGAGAAGTTAATTAAACAGAGCTGTTGCCAGATGGCAGTATAAAACCAAAAACGCTCGGTGCAAGAAATGAAGGGGATGGGGAGGAGGAAGGAAAGGGGAAAGATCTGCCGTACGGGAGTGCGCGAGCCGCCGGCGGAGGAAGGCGAGTCGGGCTAGCAGTGGCTGGAACCGTAGGTGTCCACCAGAGATTCGGGCGAGGGCGTAGGCACCAGGAACAAGCAATTACCGAATACCCTAAGAAGAAGAACATCCGCGTCGGTACTCGCGCCTCCTCTTTTGTGCGTTTCCGGCTTGGCGACCTACCAGCAGCGGCTGGTCGTCGGAATTCCCATAGGAGGGATACCCGGTCAAATGACCAGGCTGGTTTTGGTTTAACCGAAGCCGAACTGTTGGTCACGAAGGATGGCTCATTTCCTCGCGTAAAAGACACGATAGAACCATGATTATTTCAATGAAAGTTTTTCCTGCTGCCACTGCTCGCAAGCATTACTTTTCGTGCGACAGATATTGTCCTATTTACTCAATTGATGGAAATCCTTCAACGTAAAGCAGGTGGTTCCTAGTCGCGTGGCAGGTTAGGTTTTAAAACCTTATGCCAGCGAATCGTCATGCAGCGTTAATTGTACGTTGGGCATAACAATAAGCATTAAAAAGATTAGGGCTAATCGGATCTGATATTTGCGTCACAGATTTCAGTTTCAAATTACAATCCTAGCTATGACAAACGTTTTTGTTACAATCTCTTCTATGGCATTTTCTGGCAGTATATATTTGCGTGCATCACAGCATCAGATCGAAGGAATGTTAAGTAAAGGATCAAAGGAATGTTAAATGACATTTCTTTTCTATTCAATGGTAGTTTTTTAATTTTGAACTCAGGAATGTCTGAAACTCATTCTAAACATTATGGTTAGTTGGAGGCATGGGGCAGAATCGGTAAAGTTACCATTATAAGATGATAGTTTGAGCATGCCGTGGCTTACTGCTGCATTAATAATCGTAAGAAAACAAAAGCTAGCTTGTAAATTGTGCAGGAAATACAGCATTTTTACATGCAAAAGGTCGGGTAGTTCTGATTTTTTTATATGTTTTTTGGGTTTAGACTGACATTATAAATTCAAGTTTTCGACCTCAGCGCACCACCGCGCTTCATTTGTTTCGAGAAAAATCCCTTAATTTTGGGACTTTTTTCAGTTTTTGTTCAATATCTTCTTGACTTCGAGTTCCACAGAAACTGTTATACTTTTCTTTTTTTAAATAGAGTAAATTTCCCTTCCTATTAAATAAACCTTCATAATAAATGCGGTGAAGTTGAGGAGTTTTGCAACCTTACAATTGCAACACCAGAGCAGCATTTTTTGTAGATTTTCGCAGCTCATTGTTTATGGTACTCAGGCTTTTGGTTCTGCGATTAATTATTTAGTATTAAGCAACACCATATTCAATCCTCTTCGGCCAAGAGAATCTTACGACGCTGTAGTTTATCTCTTTTGAGGGAACGGATACGTTACACCCGATATTCCATTCATCGGTGTTCTGAGGAACTCTACGAGCTACATCTCTATCTAAGCCGCATAATGGAACCAAATGACTGGGACATATTGGACAGGATATCACATTTGTCAAGTGTTGCGACGTTCGAAAAAGCTAGAGTTAATCATATTCATAAATATAATAAATTTCACGACTGACAACATCCTACGGAAGAGACCAGGAATTCAAAAACGGTTATCAATTTTTCCAACGTCATTTTAGAGGATGCTGCCATCTCTATCCTCAGCAAAGGAATGAATTTTGCTATAACTCCTAAGGTGATACCAAAGGAAGAAATAATAAGCTGCATTGAATCTACTTTGAGTAAATTACCAGCCAGAATTTCTGAAGACATCAGACAGGAAGCAGCCCATGTCCTCAAGAGATCAAAGCCTCCGAAATCATATATAACGAAGGAAGAGAGGCAAGCATTAATTTCCTTACGCAAAAATGAGGATATAATAATATTACCAGCAGATAAAGGGAATGCCACAGTAGTTCTTTCGACAGAAGAATATGCTGATAAGATAACATAACTGCTTGATGATCTAACTTCCAAAAAATTAAGAAAGATCCAACAGCGAAGGCAGAAAAAGCTAAAATAGATATCATCAAAGGTTCTTCTATTCTAAACGAAGAAAAGAAATTTCTCAAGCCATCGGCATCGAAACCACCTCGACTCTACGGGTTACCGATGATTCACAAGCCTGGCATCCCTTAACGACCCATCGTAAGTTCCATTGGTTCCCCAACTTATAAACTGGCTAAAAATCTGGCTAAAGTAAGTTCAAGAATTTGTTGGTTTAACCTCTTCTCATGTCAAAAATTCTGAAAATTTTATCGAAATTATTCAAGAGTTAAAATTAACGTCATCTGATATACTTGTGAGTTTTGGCGTCGTCTCACTTTTCACTAAATTGCCTGTGTTGGACTCGATCAATATGTTGACAGAACTCACAAACCAAGGCCTCCCGAGCGACTACACTCAATTGGCAGAATTCTGTTTAAAAAACTTATATTTCATGTGGAACGGAGAAATATATGAGCAAAGGGTCTCCTCTTTCTCCTTATATCACCAACGTGTACTTGGAAACATTTGAAAAAGAAGCGTTAAACACCTTTGATCATCACCCAACAATTTGGTTAAGATACGTTGACGATACAACCGTCGTTCGGCCGCATGGGAAAAAGATACTCGAGGAGTTCCTATTATATCTGAACAGTCAGCATCCTTCATTCCAGTTCACGTTGGAAATCGAAAAAGACGGACACCTACCATTCCTGAATGTCCTAGTCCAAAGAAAAGATGATGGTACACTTGGACATAGTGTGCAAAGAAATAAGACTCATACCGATCGATATCTTCTCGCACGCTCACAGAAGGCTTCTGTTATCAAGACCCTGTTTGATCGCGCCAGAAAAGTTTCCGATCTTGATTCCATCACACAAAAAATACACAATTTGAGGAAGGCATTAAAGAATAATGGATTTGGTAACAAATTAATTGAAATAGTGACATAAATAAAACCTAAAGAGAAGGAGACTCATAAACTTCTGGGATATGTTATGCTGCCTTACATTGCGGGTACGACCGATCGCATAGGTATAATAATGAAAAAGTATAACATAATCACACGATATAACACTACCTACAGAGTACGAGATCATCTACGAGGTACTAAAGATCCAATACCACCCACAATGTACGAGGGTGTATACGAACTTCTCTGCAGTTGCGGAAGATCATATGTGGGGCAAACCAAGAGAGCAATTGGATGCCGATTAAAAGAACATGAACGTGCAATCCGGAAGAAAAACTGGTATCACTCTGCCGTGGCTGAGCACTCTACGTTAGAGGAAGGTCACGCCATTGACATCGAAACGGCAAGAGTACTACACAAAGAAAGCAGTTACTTTCCGCGGCTCATAAGGGAGGCGATTGAAATAGAAAAAAGACCAAATAATATCAATAGAGAGGATAGTTATAAACTCCCTTATATCTGGAAGAGATTTCTTCGAAATTAAGTTTTTACTTCTCAAAATCATCAACTGCTGGAATTGTTTATTTATAAAAAAAAGACAATTGTTGTTCTTAAAAGCCCGACGAAGCCGGCAGCATAGCACGGCGAAACTGTTGCTTAATACTAAATAATTAATCGCAGAACCAAAAGCCTGAATACCATCAGAACAACACGTTGATGCGAGGCGTTATTGAATCACTGAAGATAATGCTGTTGTGGATAAACTAAGGCTTTGTTTTTCTCAAAATGTACATTTCTCTAAACTAATGTCTTGATGCCCATAAGAGGTCAGGATGTGAAACCATAATGTGGTTTATAGGAGGTCAGGATATGACTGCCATTTAGCCCAAAAATGGGCAAGGAACGAATTTCAAGAATTATTCGAGTCGCATTCGATGTGGTGAAATTTAGGCGGAATGATAAGGTAGTAACACTCGCTTCAGTCATCAACTCCGTAAAAATTGGATACATCGCGGAGTTTTTATTGCGAAGAAGTATGAAGATAATTTGAAAGAATTCTTTAAATATGAACTCTCACCTTTCCCTCTCACTTTTTAATCAAGAAGGACTACGTAGAGCTTCGAAGTCATCCCTGTACAGTTGTTTTATGCCCATCGTGGCAAATGATGTTCAAGGGGAGAGTAATTTTATCGTGGTTGATGATGGACATCTTCTCCACGAGGTAGTCTAGCCTGGCAACAATTCTTTTGGTTCAATAGCTGACAGTTACCTGAAATACTTACATCTGCATTATGGATCCAACATAGCTGTCATATTTTATGGTTATCCATTAGACGCAGCTCAGAAGAGCACGAAAAGTTCTGAAAAATTCGTAGGGGTAGACGGCATCAATCTCCTGTCACTTTCGAAAGAGATACAGTGGCCCTCGTGCCCCAGGATAAATTTTTGGCCAATGAAAGCAACAAGAAGTGATTCATTTTACTGCTCAAGAAGTTTTTTGAAGCTGAGGGTTTTTAGGTTGAACAAGCAGTTGAAGACAGTGACGTATTGACTGTGGGAAATCTCCCTGTGACTTTTTTTAATAAGGTTTTCATCGCAGGTTTCGCATCGCATCATATAGACCTCTTATTGCTCATCACAAGATTAGCCTCATCCCAGAAGAATATATATTTTCAGAAAAGTGGAACGGAAAGAGGAAAAACGGGAGATAAATTTACACTGAATCGTCTTTCACGCCCTGTTTTCCAGAAATAGTCCTTCTTATTCATGCCATCAATAGTTGTGACACCATTTTCGCGCTTTTTGGCAAAAGGAAAATAAAATTTTGCTCCCTTTTCGATAAGCATGCACACCTTCGTGAGGAAGCAAGGGCTTTTCTTAACCATGATACCACTCCTGACGACATAACCATGGCAGTTAAAACAATTCTAACTGAGCTCTATGAGGGCGATTACCGAAAATAAAATCTTGACCAGCTCCGATGCCACCTGTTCGCGAGAGTAGCAACCAAATGGAAATCCAACCTTGCAAGGCTACCACCAACTAGAGATTCTGCAATGCGTCATTCTCCTAGGTGTTATATCCAGGTCCAGTCTTGGCTGGGGATCGAGAAAAATTCCTTGGAATGCGGCTGGGGATTCACCTCATATGGCCTCTGTCCAGAGACAATGGAAATAAAGGGCATCGCCAGAATCCCTGTCGAAGTTCATCTCCTGCAACTGCAAAAAAGGTTGCAGAGATGCCATCGGTTGCAGGAAGGCAGGCTTAAGTGCTCTGCAGTATGCGTTTACAGTCAAGGCCAATCTTGCGAAAATGTCCCCGACTTGCTCCTGGGTAGTGAAACTGAGGAGGTAGAAGCCTGGTAATTTTGGAGGAAATAGAGAATAGGGAAATAGAGTCAATATATTATAAATATAATGACGGCCCCGGTGGCGACGGGGTAACGTCCTCGCCTGCCAATCCAAGGGTCGCGGGTTCGAGTCCCACCTGGGTGGATTTATCACCACCCAGGACATGGGTGTTTGTGTTCGTCAGTTGTTAATGTTAAGTCACCCGATGTAAGAGGCCATTGCGAGCTGTTTTCGGGGTAGTTGAAATAAATAAATAAATATAAAAATAACCTATAATAAATAATTATAATAATGTATATGTATCTTCCTTGCGTAGTTCTTCCCTCTGTTCTGCCCAATATTATATTTATTACGAATTACGTGCCTCAGGTTTTTCACTATCTATAAGGTGCTTCTTTTCACTGTGATGTTCTGATCGCCTGAATGATTTCTCATTTCTGTTTCATGCGTATATTTGATCTGCATCAGTCGCTTGCAGCACCGTTTTAAAGGTACCTATTAATCTCCGGCCTCTTTCCAGCGGTTTTCGTCTCTGATTCTCCAAAACCACGTTCCGACCTTGTAGCTCCACTGTGTTAGGAGAATTAAATTTGATATTTACCCGTCAATGTAAGCGCGAGGTGCTTTTCCTTGGTTCTGATTTTGAATTCACGCGCCTTGATAACCTGAGTGATATGCAACAGGCATACTAGTTTGTTAGACAAAATGCATATGCGCGATGATATAGGGAGGTTTGGTATTCTGTCTTGTCAAGCATCGTTGAAGTAGACGCTTTAGTCTCTGTCGTCTCTGCATTATCCATTTTTTCCTCCTCAAGGAGCTTAAAGAGGAGACTAGGTAAAGACCCATCAGATATAAAAGTCTATGATCATTTTAACTGATAAGATGTAGCTATATTTAAAGAATGAGTTTCTAGAATTGGTGCCATAATGAAATATACTCGTAATATCACTCATTTCTACGTGCCCTTTCTACCTAGCGTTGCTATCTAATTCCAGCAGTGATATGAACGTAAATGATTATATAGTATTGATTTTGCCAGATGAGTTTCGAGAAAGAGAAATCATATTTTTTAATTAATTAGGTGCAGCTTTAGGTGCTGCATTACTTAAAATAGCGATTTCAAATCAGGAGAAACATGCATGATAATCGTTTATTCACTATTATTTTAACCGTGACGAGACAAAATTGATCTGTTGTTTGACACTGATGAACTAAGTTTTTTTCACCATGTGATTGAATTGATTCCATAGGTAGTGCTTTTCCAGTTTTCAGAGTTCACTCACAGCGCGGAATATGTCGGTCTGCTGGGACTCCTGGAAAAGTGGACCATATCAGAAGTGACTTCCGTGCTGGTGAAACCATTGTTACATTTCTTCAATAAGTATCCATCTCTCGAATGCAAATTCTTTTTTACTTCCTAACTGTCCCAGTATAATAGTGTAGAATGCAATGAACGAGTGGATGTCACGACTTACTCTAGAATAGTATAGAAAATTTGGGGAGAGCACTTGGGCACAGTCCCCTGTCCATTGGATTTGACGCCAAAGCGTGGTTCCCTTTCGCAAAGAACTGGCTGATGCCAGCATGTATCTCTCCTCCGTTTCATCAACTCCTTCCACTTCAATCTTGATACCTCTTTTCTCCAAGTCTGAAGCGCCCATTCGTACGGGAGCCAATTGAAATGCAGTGATGGTGAGGTATTTCCTTACCGTATGACCGGCATTTCATCATATTAGTGACATTTTTAGGTACTCTGTAAGTCAGTCACGCGTCAAAGTTATTAAATTAATATTTCAAAATGAGGTATGTACCATAAAATTGAGCATCTTACCGTGGTAGTTCATTCAAATTTTGCCGATCACTTGAACGTGGCTCTCAAGAGAGCCGTGGGGAAATCATAAAGCGATCGTCTTAGAGATTGAGTGAAAGATTCAGCCATGTCTTCAACCTCATTTTGGCCTCACCATGAGGGATGAAAATGGAAAAGAAACCATATATTGTTGACTGAGAAAAACCATTGAAGCTTAGCAGTCAATGTGGAGAAAACCTAATTTTAATGTACTCTTATCGCATCATATAATTCATCAAGTTGTGGCAAAATAAAATCAAATGTAAAAAAATTGCATTATTCTATTCTCGCAATGCGTTTTAATGAAAATTCTTAAAATTACGGTATTTACTACCTACTACCTTTAATCAAGAATTTTGTAGCAGAAATGGTCATCCCATGGCCCTCTATTAACATTGTGTCTAAAATTAATGACTAAAACCCAGCACACACTGCAGAAAACAATCTGTAGCATGCAATCGCCGATGAATATTATGATCGTAGAGATGTTGACGATATAAGACATTGAATCTAATATTTTCGTAAATCTGATGTGAGGTGCCACTTATATCAAACTCAGCGGGAAATCATACTAATTTTTCCATTTTTATAGTCTCTTCAGCAACGATTATAAGCTGATGCGTGAACTCACTGTATTTGCTAAGCATAACAATGCCCGTGTTAAACTTGAAAGTTGTGGTCTAATATTATGCAAAATACTGGATTTCGGTCTACTTAATACCCTGAGACCCGTCGCTGGGGCTTGTGGCAGTGTGTTAAGACACCTGCCTAGAAAAGGTGAGAGAATAAATGTTTTGTTATTGTTTCCCTAACGCTAGGTATGAAACAACGGTGATTACCAGGTATTCACTGCATATGACACATTTATATTTACTCATTCCAATTTATAGATTTTCCCTTGTTGATTTATTTTGTAAGAATTGTGATGCAGTGTCTTTACTAACAAGTGTACGATAAAGTTCGAGTCCTTACTCAGGATACCATGAGCTAGTGTTGTTAAGTGCCGGTTAAAAAACTTGTTATTCCGCATTTTGGTAATTTCTTGGTACATAGATGACCGCATCGTGAGCAAACAATCTAATTTTTCGGCTTGCTTTGGCTAATGTTGTTTATAAAAATAAGGAATAACAGAGGACCGACTACGCTTCCTTGAGGGACGCCGGATGTCATCCTAACCATGTCGGAAGGGAAATCGAAGTGAACCGTCGAAGTGGGGATCGATTTGGGGGGGTGATTTAAGCTCAGGCTTCCCATACCGAGGTCCCGTTTTCGAATCCCGCCAGTGATGGTAATTTTTCCCTAAAATCCTGATTCCTACATGGCTGCTGCGTGAATATAGCACTTCAACTAGAGTTCTTCGTCAGCTCGGGCGTTAAACTGGGTTCCACTTGGCGCCTTTCAGCAAGAGTAGGCCAATACCCACGCCAAGTTTCTCTCCTCCCTTCCTCTGTTCCCTTAAAACCCTTGCCCTTCCATTCTACTCCTCTATCCTTGATTCCGCAAATGAGAACAGCTCTTGATCGTCTCCTCCAAATAACTAACCAACCAGAGAAGCCTATGTAATCTTATCATTTATTTATTATACAACCAGTTACGACTTTGTTCGTGAATAGTTTATGACGGGTTTGTTGAAAATGATTGGCAAATAAATACTGAGGTGGAATATTTTTGAAGAATGAATCTTTAAAATACTTAAATCTAAAAAAAAAACGTTTTGGGTACTATGTGCAAATCACTTCAAGTACAATACTCTACAGGATGGGTTGTGACATTTTGAGCCCTTCGCTAAGAGTAGGCGAATGCCGACACCGGAATTCCCTTCACCCTTGTGACGTTCCCCATGAAATCCTTTCTCTACCAACCTACGTATGGCACGAATTACCTCAGCTGTTTAAATTAAAGATTAATTCAAATTGTCAGTAAGATCGGAGGAAATTTGTTTCCTCATGCATTTTGGTTATCCAGATGACCATCAACCGGGAGTATTTAAATCTTGTGAACATGAGCGTATTTACAAGATTAAAATACTCCCTGTCCATGGTCACCTTGATGACCGAAATTCACGCAAAGGAGCCCAATTATCTCTGCTTTTACTCACAATTTGGATTTATCTTTAATTTTAATTCACTTGTCAATTGCTATCTTATTGAATGGCCTAAGCTGTTGGTCGCCTCCCCAAGTAGGCAACAACAAAATGTGAACACATTGATGACAAACTATTGATTGGAAAATGTCGACCATCAGACGCTAACTATCAATGTTTCTAGACTATCGGCCATAGATGCTTATCCCTACTGTCTTGAGGGAAGGACAGATCACCGTTGGCCGTGGGTGCTGTCCTTCGGGAGAGCCGAGAGAGTGGGAATTAATGGAACAAGCCTTACCTTCAAGTTCCCATTCCTTTCTTTTTATTCCACCTCGTCCGTTCCATTTGTCCATCTACCTCCTTGCATCCCACTCGCTCTCCCGATCCCACGTACGTATACGTAGTCTCTTCGGTCCCCCCCCCCCTTGGTGTTGGGATAATGGCGTGCAAGGGACGTGCCATAAGGGGGAGGGTGGTCGGGAGGAGTATGGGGGCGTCTTAAAGGCAAGATCGAAGGTTTCTTTCCACGTTTCCATTGGCCGAATCCACGGAAAGGCACGTCGCCCCTCCCCCTCCCTTATAAAGGAAGCCCCCCATGTGAGCGCTGGGGACAAGTGGGGATTTGGGTGGGAAAGTAAGTAAGGGGTGCGTCGACGGAGGTTGGGGGGTGTGGGGGTGGCGTGTCTCGAGAATGGGGACGGGGTGGGTAGGGCCGAGTGAGGGGGGTGGGATAGGTGGGGCAAGGAATGACGAAAGACTAGA
This sequence comes from Pyrrhosoma nymphula, assembly GCA_963573305.1. NCBI lineage: Eukaryota > Metazoa > Arthropoda > Insecta > Odonata > Coenagrionidae > Pyrrhosoma > Pyrrhosoma nymphula. The sequence goes on along the minus strand of OY754330.1, from coordinate 110,439,547 downwards.
CGAAGTGGGATATACGATAAAAATAATAAAATATTATATACGCTACTGTGAAGCATCTTGTGTTACGAAAATGAAACAGTAGTTGTCATGAATTTCAATAGAAATCCAAGTTAGGAGATTTTCTTTCCGCCGGGGGTCATTTATTGAACACCGTGATAATTTTCGTATGCGAAAATAAGTTATCGCATGGTTTAGTCAATTTAGTATTTTTGAATTGTCACATCTTGCTCGCATGTGATAATTATTGCGCGTAAAATGTCAAGCGTTGGTGTAGCATGCGATACTTCAACAAAGTCATGCGTTAATCTGTTATTTTTGCATGCGCTAATTATCACTATGCTTCGAGAATTGACCCATATACGTTACTGTGTAGGGCCTCGTATAGCGAAAATGCTGTCAGTATTTGTCATACATTCCAAGTTAAATCCAGGTTTTGGAGGGTTTCTATACTTCCTCAATTAGCGAATTTTCTACTGAGGCTGAAAGTTGGTCGGCTTACCCGCGGAATTAAAGTTTAAATTTTTACCTCGAACAGCATGAGTATAAATGTCTCCGGAATAAAACTACTAGACCTTACAGTAAAACTAGGTCACATTTTATGGTTATATAGAAGCGCAGGAAGAACTCCCTCATACCTTTCATTGGCCAGGTCTAAAAATATTATGAACACTGCCGCTAACGTGTTTTTGTGACTTCCTTCGTGATTTTCATATCAAAAGGTCATGAATTGGATTACGTATATGTATTTGAAATATTATTATGGAAGGAGAGAACTAAGCGACCGGTCGCTTCAGAATCACTCCTCTTCAAAATTGTTAACTCTCAGAGCAGGACAGTCAACTCCCTTTCAGGAAACAACTTGCTCCTAGCACAGCTGATTGACTGCTCTCCTCTCTTACTTACGGGTATTTCTTCGATTCTTGCGCTGTCATATTCCTTATAGGCTCAGAATCCGAGGTATCCCAAAAATAATTAAAAATGATTCGAAGCTGAAACATACTGCCTACTGAAGCTGAAAAATACTGTCTACCAAGCAATAGGCGCATGGAAGTATATCTGTTGAAATCATGAAATTGTCTATTTCTGAATTTGTTCTTTAGTAACTATGTTGTATTTTATTTTGACCTTGAATTCATATTCAGAAAACTTTTACAAACCAAAGTATAAAATATGCACGCGACCCGGGTTTTGGTAAATAGTCATCATGAGGTGAGCTTGCTTGGTAGAAGTCTTAATATTTTCACCAATAAGGGATGAATGTGATGAGGTCGTAACGACAGAGAGACAAAGGGGGAAGGGAAATAGTAGTTTATTTAGGGCACAAAATGCAGAACAGAAGAACATGCTGGTTAAAGGTACCTACTCGTTAATTAGGCTGATATTGGAGCAATTAATTTTTTTTATTTCTAGTTTCACTCCTGCGTTGAGTTCCCGTCGTAAGAAAAGTATAGAGTATGTGCATTAAAATCTTTCTTGCGGTCGCGGTATAACATAATCTTTGGACAATAATTTTTGTTAACAGTTATTTCTAAGAGCACTCAAAATGTTCTTTATAACTGGTATTAAAATATGTGCCCATCTGTGGTGCCCACTGCGTCTACGAGGGAGGCTGAGGCGGAGAACCGGTAGACTACCATAACGGACTGAAATAACCTTTCCAGTCCTTGAACTATGAACATCTTGAAAGTTAGGCTATATGCCAGCGCGTAATTATTCTATCGATAACTGCCCTAGGTGGTGCAAACTGAGTTTTATTGAGGAGTTAATTAAAGCATATATCTCGCGACTACGTTTACGTTATGAGAAACAAATAAACAGTTAAGAAAACAATAAATAATGACTGAGGTGATGGTATCCATAGGTACATAGAGTATAGATATGCATGTTCCTTCTTTCTCATTGTCGTTATCGTTACCCAAAACGCAAACCGTTGTGGAAAGGCAATGCTCACAGTTACTGCCCTAAGAATGCACTCCATCAATAACATGGCGATTTAAATCGCCTAAAAATATGGAGAGTGACGATCATGTTTTTCTCTCATAAGCGCAATAGAAAAATAACAATAACGCGAGCGCACGCGTTATAGCGGGAATACGTTTTCTGATGTGACGTTAACGGACGGTGGACGTTCAGTTTTCCGTCGTTTTCCCGTCAAGGAGGAGTGTATTACGATTGACGGAACTATCAACGCCAATTGTTTACCGGTTTTGCGAACGGAGTTGTGAGCGGTTGCGAAGTGACTGTTTATTTTCATATTTTCAGAGCAAAATATAAATAATCCGCCAGTATTACCAACAAATAGTGCTTCAAGAATGTTAATTATGTTTCATTGTAAAGCTAAAAAGTACCTAACATGGGCAGTCTGGAAATGAAATTAAGTGAATATAAAAAAAAAAGCTTTCCTTTGATTGGCTGCCGTCGACGTAGAGTGACGGAAAAGTTAGACTTTGGCAAGGTTCGCTCATCGCCCGTTGACGGTGCTGTCAACATCAGGCCATCGTAATAGATTCCATTGCATCACAATCACCAAACTTCGTGAACGCCACCGTCCGTCTCCGGCACGTCAGGAAACGTCGTTCGTAATTCCGCCGTAATGGAGATCCATGATCGCGCCGCAGTTCGTGTGGCTATGAGCTCCTACTGAAGTAAGTTGTGTATGTACTTGTGCTTGTCAATGTGGGGTAGCTATGGTACTGAACGTAAAATTGGGGATGAGTGAATTAGCTGTGGAAGGTTACTCGGGATTTCCACCGGGTCAGGTTCTCCAACTCAATCTCGGCCGACGTTTCGATGAACGAGTTGTCCATCGTCATCAGGGCATGTCGAATCTTGAAAATGGTCCTACTTAGATTGCTGAACTTCTTCTTCAATCTGTCGGTGTCTTTAGTGAGAGTTAACTTTCCCTAAAGACACCGACAGATTGAAGAAGAAGTTCAGCAATCTAAGGAGGACCATTTTCAAGATTCGACATGCCCCGATGACGATGGACAACTCGTTCATCGAAACTTCGGCCGGGATGGAGTTGGAGAACCTGACCCGGTGGAAATCCCGAGTAACCTTCCACAATTCTATACGCCGGGAAAGCCTGAGATCATTCTTCAGTGAATTAACATTGCAGGAGAGGAAGAAATAGTGAGCGACAGGATGCTAGAGGTAGAAATAAATGCAAGCCCTGACGAATTTCTTATTGGTCCAGGGCTACATGCCTTCAAGTAACCTTAGGGAGAAAGAGATGGATGGGGTATACAATCAACTAGAAGAGATAATCAGAGAAGTTCAAGAAAAAAATTATAGTGATGGGCGACTGGAATGCAGTGGTGGGGAAGGGAGGGATGGATTTGAAGTGGGAGGGTATGGGCTAGGGACAAGAAATGACCGCGGTAAGAAGGAAGTTAAATTTTGTAGGAGAAGTAAATTAGTAGTAATAAACTTTTGGTTTAAACATCACCCCACGTGTAGGTGCACATGGAAAATGCCGGGTGATACTTAGATATCAAATTGATTACGAACCTAATGGTAAGGCAGAGATTCAGAAACAGACTTTTCCCTTCTCATCGCACTCTTGATTAGTTCCATTTAGATCCCGAGGAGCAAGTTCGCTGGGCGCCCTCCGAAGCCCAATGTGATGAATATACTCCCCTCCGTTCCACCCTCCAATCAACAGGTTGCGCTGGTCGCCGAGGGTGACGGGAAGAAGTGTGGGGTTCGGGTCGAGTGGGAGCGTTTACCAAAGGGAAACGGACGAGGATCGATCACGGTTCGTTTCTGTGTTCCCTCCCAATGTTCGATAGAAGGTTCGGAATCGTTTCCATGAAATAAAAAAATCTCAAAGCTGCGTTGATTTGGATTGGGAGTATGTTTTTCTCTATTGTCAAGGGCTTTACAGCTTCTGCTTTAGAAGTTGTCATACCTTGCAAGGAATTAGTAGTTTTCTTAAAAAAATACCACTCTGAATATTATTATGGATGCTTGCCGTTTTATTCCACTCCCACAGGCAGAATTTTTTTCAACACTAGCATTATGTTTTTCACTCAAAATGTGTTTCGTGCAGCTGCCCTTCCCTTTCCACGAGACATTTGTGTTGCCAAGACGACAAAGAATTGTTTTGTCATCAGCACAATATAATCCATGTTGTCAAAATTCTGCCTCACGCTGCTTTGCCGCCACCGTCCACTTCGGCATTATAAGTTTTGGTGAATGTGATACAACTGTCACAAAAGAAAACCACTATGCTTATGGCGTGACAAGCGTCCCTTGAAATTAGGCAACCACTCGTCGCGTCCCATGCTAGGCTTCGACGCTCAAACTGGAATGAACGGTTCATGGTGACGGCGATCTGTTCTTCGTGTATTGTGCGCAGTTGTGTATTCAAAACGGGGGTTATAGAAGGTAACCTCATCTAAAGTATATAGGGAAATATTTTTTTTCAAATTCCCTTAATTTTGGTGTGTATCTTATTAGTTTAGCGTCTTTTTGTGCCCTTAACAAGTTTTCCGGTGGGATTGGTCAAATTTTAACAGATCTAATTTTTGGTGTATTTTTATGGCAGTGAGAGCTCTCCATTTACGATGTTGAAATTAGCGCGGAACACATCAACAAGCTTCAGCGCACACGAACAATGGAACGGTCAATTATAATACACGCACGTGCTTACGAGATTTAAACGCTACCTGTCGATGGTCACCTAGATGGCCGAAATGCATGCATAGGAGTCTAAATTCCTCTGCTTTTATTGACAACTTGGTTTAATCTTTAATTTAAATCAGCTTGTTAATTGCTTTTGTTGAATCAAGTAGAACTAGGTATTCATCTGAAACATTTCTGTTGCGGCCGGGAGTTGAACCCGAGCCCTCGGAATTCGGGTGCTCTAGCCACACACGAACCCAATCTCTTACCATACCCCGAGCGTGGCTGTTATGTTCACATTGGAATTGTTTCCTTGTTGAATTATAGGTCACGATGAAGCTTTCCATCTGACCAGTGCAGCTGAAGACAACGTTTATTGTTTGCCTCGAATCGTATTGACCTCTGATACAGATTGTTCATGAGGATAATTATTGGTTTTTAGACCGAGCGAGGAAACTGCTTCTACCTCACTTATTTCTTCCTTTCCGCCTTATCCAATCATGCATTTTTCACTCTCGCACTTGTTTCTTTGCCTCCTAGTTGTTCCTAATTTCTTTCTCACCGCTAACATCATGAGATTAATGAAATTATAAGATTAATATAAAACATTTTGCAGCCTTTTGACTGTAAACGCATATGTTTCGAATATATGAATGGTAGTACCGTGTCTTCTGACTCATTTTTTCGAGCCAGAGGTTTTTCTGTGACCAGAAATATTTGCTCTGAGAACACTTTATTTATTTATTGATTTAAAGTCCACCCAATATGAAATAATTACAGGATGGACTTCATGGTGTACATATTGCGCAAACGCCATGTTCTAAGGGAAAGGAATAACTAGGCTAAAGGAGGATGATAAACTTTACGACCATGTATTACATCCCCGTCGTCGTAATTGGCTTGACTAACTTTTCTTGTTTCAGACAAAAGGGATGTATAAGAATTCCACTCATGAGTGATTACTCGCAAGTGGGAAATATTTTTTTCCTCCCATTAAAAAAAATAGAAAGTTTCCACTGAGGTAATCCAATAAATTGCCCCATCTTAAAGCAAGGGAGCAAAGAGTTAATTAAACGCGACGCAGTTGACGTGTATTTTTCTTTGAAAGATTCGCTTCTATAAGAAGAAATTATCTCCTCTGAGAAGCCATTATAAATCATTCATTATATTTGAAAGGGAGTGGATTATGATGGGGAACCATGCGGTTTATCACCGTTGGGGAACCACCTGTTTATCACCGTTTCCGAAAAAAATTAAGTTGAGGAAATTATTTTTTGGGTAAAGCAGAGTTAAAAGTGTACTGTAATTAATTGATAACAGAGAATGGGAATGTGGAAATTTTGTACCCCAGATGTTTTGAACGAGCATGGTCATATCACAAAATGTGAGACCCTGTGTTTTTCCGTAGCAAGAGGACGTTATCGTACCCAAAATATCTTTTATGCAGCAGAAACATCAGGTTTAGTGTATCCTATAAAATGCTTGTCTATCATGTTATAAACGCAGTTTTTGAAGTATTTAATATTTGAAAAAGCTGTGAAAATACATCCTTGCTGAAATATGATAACATGGTCGGGGTATAAAAGGTTATGCCGACAAGTTAAAAGTTTATTTACTGACATACTTGTATGATGATCATCTTAGGGGAGGACGAGGAGTTGACGAGAACCTTATTACCGGCCGATGCCCTTCTAATTGGGGCTATTTCGCTCATTGATGGAGGGAGGGATTTGGGAGATAATTGAGTCAAAAGACGTATAGCCTTCGTCCCACATTTCCCCAACGCCCGTAGTGGCGGAAGAGATTGAAATGGATCCTTTCTGGTGGATTCGTCGTGCCAAATCATTTGAGTTTTTTATTTGACGTGCATGTATCTTCTACTCTATGGGTGAGTGAACGGGTGGGTCTTTAGCGCCGATATGCTGTATTTTCCCTTCTCTCCCGCGTTATGTACACGGGCTGAAGTGAAGACGCACGCACTCATTTAGCGCACGGATATCTCTTGTCCCAGTTTGCCGTTGCAAGAGGAGAGACGGAAGTCTCGAAGATGACATGAAATAATACCCGAGGGAAACGGAAAATAGGGTGTCTAGCTCCCATCTCATGCCCTCCATATGCGCACCATGGGATTGGTGTTTGATTCCACGGGGGGATGTATATTTATTTTCTTTAAACGGCTGCGATGTTCGCAAGAAATTGTCAAGTAAGAGATTGTAAAATATTGGGGCGCTTTCAGAGAAATAATTGAAGCATGTTCATCGTCATCGAAGTGCCTTTTCTATAATTATAGCTTTTTAAGTGGTATAGTGGAATAATTCCTTATGAAAGTGGATCATCTTAGGGAGCTACCTTCATTTATTACTGCTTTTTCTATGACGACAAATCCTGGTCTCAAATTTATGTTTATCTTTGGAAATCAATTTTCCTTGCTTGAATTCATGTGAAAATGTCTCAAAAGCGTATTTATCCAAAAGCATAATTAAGAATATGTACTTGACGTTTTAAAATGAGAATCGTGGACCTAGTCGACTACCTCTCATTAAGGGAAATGCGTAATGTCTTAAATGAATTTAATATGATTCCCTCGGGTTGTTGTTTTGATAAAACTTTGGCTTTTAACAATTCACGTCTATCCTCTACAGTGAAGCCATTCATGACATAGTATTATATTAAAAAACACAAAGTGTAAGAATTGCTTGATTTGTAAGAGGCAGCGGGAAACTGCCTCGAGTGCTTGTCCCTAGCAATTACGTATGTTGTAAGCAATTTGGTTGAAAGCTCATGATAATATTTCTTTGTTTGTTGGTTAAAAAAACGAGAAATCACTCATTTTTCAGCCATATTTATTCAACACAGTTTGCTAAATATGTATTGCTATAAATCTTATTGAGGAATGGACATCATTGATCAGAACGGGCGATGTTCTAGCTAATACATCAGGAATGTTCACATTATTATGGAGAATAATTTCAAGATATATTTTCATGGCTTATGCTTATAGATAAACTTATGCTGAAGCAGTTCTAGGTGGTTGCTACGTTACTCATATTGCTGTACATGTCGTATTTTCGGGTTATGACTTTTGATCGATGGGAAAGTGATGTACGTGTGCTATCAGCTAGCTTTTTAATCAATAAACTCTACTGCTGTGCCATGCACCAGCTAAAATTCTATTAAGCCCCAAGAAATGCATTTTACTCCATTTTACTTACCAACCAATGTTCTCAGGCTTCGGCCTCAGGTGTTATCATTCCAGTTTATAGCATAAAACAGTCAGTTTCTATTCAAATACATATCGTATTTTCTCGTGGGGCGCTACGGTGTTTAGCATTTTGGATGTTTTTTTACTATCTAAATAGCTTTGAAATGAAACAAAATGAAACTTGCCCTCTTTCTGCTGTTTTTGCCTTCAGTTCTTCTGCACTTCTAACTATTAACATACTTTTTCTAGTACATGGAGTTTTCTATCACCGAGTCGTACTGTGTTCCAAATTGCCTATGAATGCGATGATAAAATTTCATTCGATTCCATTTCTATGTCGCTGAATTTCCCGTGTTAAAATATCCGGACCCCTGAAAAAAAGTCGCTAATGAACCGCCTTTGGAAGTGGCCTGGTTTACCCTTGATTTCTAGCGCAAATTGAGCCTAAGTTTGCGGTCAGTGAATTCACTTCCAGATAACTTTAGTCTCTCCCTACTTCCAACTCTTCCACCAAGGAATCCTTCCCGAGCCACCTTAAGCTCAAATTAAGAAGCGACGGACTATGGGGCCGACAATTCATTCCATCCATGGTGTGGAATTATTTGCTCGTAGAGTCCATTACGGCTCACCACATCCCTCTGGCAGAGCCCCAACTCGAGTGCCCTCAACCAGAGCGTTTTGACCGCGATGGACCTCTTCTCCCGAAAAGAGATCCCATTAATGGAACGCCTTGTAACCGATACAATTACTTAGGTCAGCTCGTTAAGAAAGAAACTCCCACACACCTACTAAGTTTAAGGATTTCATTTACTTTTATCCGATGGCTTGCCGTTCGGAGCCGTTATTTTGGCTGAATGGAAGAAGCGAAGAATTGCCATATGGTGGCCAACGCGAAGTTTGTGCTAAAATGCACGACGATATTTAACGGAAAATTTGAAAAATGCGCAATAAAAACTTTCTCATTGAAGTCATTGACTTTTATTTCAAAAAGTGGAAGACCTTATTTTGGCTATGAGGTCAGTAGAGCAGTAGGAAAGCTTCTTTTACACCCAAAGCTTGCTGGAATCAATATTTCCGTGGTTTAGCTTAGATTACTTTTGGTTCATTTGATTTTAATGTCGTTTCTAGTCGTAAACTATACGTAACCAAGGTGTCCGCTGACCTGGAAAACTGGAAAACCGGGAAAAGTCATGGAATTTCGTCGATATGGAAAAGTCTTAGGAAAGTTAGAGCATTTCGTGAAACCACCTTGAAAATGTTCAAATTCACGGTAGTATTATTTTTTCAGTATAGGTAAACAATAGAGCGTTCTTAAAAGAGTATTATTGTAGACAGAAACAGAATTCAGCAAAACAAGAGTGATGAAATATTTTATATTACGTAAAACACTATTTAGTCTGCCTGTCGGATGGATTAACTTTGCGAATAAATTAGATAAATAGGGAGCTCTAGATTTACGATGATCATTGCCGGAGGATGTGCCGGAAAGAAAGCCCTAAAATTTGGGAATGCTTACGAAATATGATGATCTCTTATTCGGAACGGGTGCCATTCAACATCAGAGGATATAGGTACCTTTTTAAACGAACTAATAAATGTAATAGAGAGGAAGAAGAAAGGAAACGGTGGAAAATTAGGAAGTGGAAGCTTTTTGAAGACACCGACGACCACAAAGGCTTTATGGAGGAGGAGTCTAAAGCGAGGTAGCGAATATCCATAATTGTGAGCCGGGCGAATTGTGACATTTGGGAAGAAAATGAATCTGATTTGATCATGTGGTGTAAGGAAACTTTGAGGTTGGTCGGTTATTTGGGGTGGTCATTTGCTCCATTATGGATCTGTGGGGTGGTTAGTAAGTGAAGGATTAAATGGTGAATGGAAGAAGGGTGGAGATAAACCCAGCTTCAACATTAGCCTGATTTTAAAAAAAGGCGCCCCAGAGGTCCAGGGATAAACTTCCCATCCGACGGACTGAGTACTGCCCTTGATATGCTCTCTACGAGGCACACTAGTAGGAACCGGCATTCATCTGAAGAATCTCCGTCAAAGTTGGGATCGGGACCCGGATCTTCAGGATTGGAAATCCAACACCTTTATAGCCTAACCAACTCCATTTCTATGAACCTGAGCTTTGAATCGGGTGTAACCAATGAGGCTTGACTGCCGATCGCGAAGTATTGCATAAAATGTTATTGAACATACATAAAATGGTTTAGTCTACATTGACTCTGTTGCAAAACTTGCTGACATTGCAAAATAATGGTATTGAAATCGTTTTTGAGTCTTCCTGAGCCTATTTTGGCTCGTCTGGAGGTATTCCTATTACTCATCAGAGCGTGAAAACATTCTTTTATATTTGTGTTAGACGTTTTAGAGTCTGCATATTCATTTTTAAAAAGTCAACGTTTTGCTCCTTATACTAGATAGATAGAAGAGATTTATTCAATGCTCTGGGTGCATACCCCTAAAAGCAACGTACAGTAAGTAAAAATATAACGTACATGACATTTTGAATAGATATTAAATAAAAACAAAATGAAAACGTAATGCAAAATTTACATAGAAACAGACATTAATTACATGCTGAAAAAATAACTGTAACATTAAAGTAAAATAGATGGTTTGATTTCTGCTGTTATAGGTAACTATAACATTTCTACTTGACGATTCCACAGTCAAATCCAGTTCCAAGCAGTATAAGTATATTTACATGACATTATGAATTTATATTAAAACTAAAAAAAATGAAAACGTAATATATGATGTATTATAAAGAACAGACATAATTACATACTCCTAAATAACTGTGACATTAAAGTGAAAATAAATAATTTGATTACCGCTATAGCAGGTAATTATAACATTTGTACTTGAATGATTCCACAGTCGTACAAGTTTTTACACCGTTAGGAATTGTTCCATATAACGGTAGATTTGACGACGAACGTTTTTATGGAACATTGTAGTCCTTTAACTCACTCAGTGATTCAACCCGAAGGTTGGTTTGGATATTTGAGGGTAGAGCTCTCCCCAGACTAAGCCACAGGCGTGTGAATTTCACAAATTCAGGGTAGGGGGGCCAGTTCCTTTCCCTGGGCCACCTCGCACTCCAAGGATTTTTTCAGGGGCGTCCTCTTCACCTGGCTTTGAAACCGGGACCCTTCGTTCAGTAGCCAAGCGCTCTACCCACTAGGGCACCACGCTCCCCATGTAGTTCTCTATGTAGTTCTCTATGTGATGTTAAATAGAGATTAGATAGTTCATTCTGTGTTATCATGGTTCTGGTTGTAGGCGCGTACTGAAAGAGGTCAAGTATATTTTTCGGTGTTTTGTTTTTGAACAGGGAAAATAAAAAGACACAATGAAGGTATTTCCGCCGAGAGGAAATATCGAACCAGTTTAGTTTTTCCCTGTGAAGGAAAATGTATTCTTCCCAGAGAAGGTTTAGGATGAATCTAACACATGAGTTCTGTAACCGTTGCAATTTCAGATCAGTTCGCTTTTCAGATCTCCGAAGGATGAGGTAAAATAGGAAAGATTGAGGAAAGATTAAGGTAATGATTAACAACTGCCTTATATGCAGAGGCAAAATATTTTTCTGTGTTTAAGCTTATACAATAAACCATTAACTCTATTGGAAATATCATGTATCTGGTCGTGCCACGTCCGACTGTTATTCATAATAATACCCAGGTTGCGGACAGAATTTGAGTAGGGAATAGCGATGCCATCAAGTACAATACCGGATGTTGTTTCAAAGTTAATCTTATTAGTAAGTCTAACATCACCAATAATCATTGACTTGGTTTTTGCTACATTTAGAACTAAAAAGTTTTGTTTGGCCCAAACCGAGATTGCATCGACATCACTCTGGATCTTTGAAATGGACTCATTAAGATCTTCCAGATGAGTGATCTTACTAGGTAAGTGTTCAGGAGAGAAAACAATACTTCTTATAGAGTTGATAAAAAGAAGTCTACACGACGAGATTCTTTTACATTTATTATGTATTTACATAATACATTCCAATATTACTACCATCATTAAATATAATACATCTTATATGATGCTTCAAAAATATATATAATATGAGTAAATAATATATCTTAATATGTCGATGTATGCGAATGCTTCAAAAATTAACTACACTATCAGATAAGTTCCGTATATCTACATATGTCAACTAGAACATAACTGCAAGTGAATACATAGATGTTATCCTTATATGGAAAATAAAATTAATACATGGAATTCTTAATTAACAGTTAGACAACTGATAGCATCTGGTGACAATAAGTAATCTGTCTAGTTTAAATCAATTGGTAAATTTCCACATTATGTATTATATTTATGGAAAACTGACCGGTTTTGATTTTGACATCATTATCAAAGGTCTGACTATCTTAGATAGTGATTTCAAGCGTCGAAATCGATGAGGTTACCAATATAAAATAGTGTAAAAAATTACCCAGTGTTTTTTAATCATCGTGATGAGTTAATTTAAAAAAATTACAATGCCGACAATTGATTCTAAAGAAATCCAGTGTGTATCTTGTCATTGGGAACCGAGCAAATCTTGACTTGTGCGAAGGAAATTAATCAGATTATATAAAAAATAATTGGGAAAAAGTATTATTTTCAAAAACTCGTTGTATGTGAACTACACATTCTTAAATATAAAGAACAAATATTTGGTCCAAAAACGCCGTTGCTTTAAGAAGTATTACCTTCTACGTACAATAGGATTTTTTATAAAGCACTAAGCCATGAATCAAATTCCAGAAAAATTGTTGGTCAATGAATTTATAACTATGTAAAAAACAATTAATTACGAGGCTGGCCGCAAAAATCGACTATCCAGCGTTTCAAATTTTGTTAAAAGTATTCATGGGCCTTATGGAGAACGCTATTGCCGAGCATAAGCTCATTGTGCTCACCTATGGGCCACGTTGGTAGCCCTACGCTATATTTTGTAAATCACTTCCGGTGACAATGTTGGCGTATCGGTAGACTTCTATATGTTCAGTTAGTGTACTCCTAAGCAGTATGTTAATGTTCATGATGCTATTGACAACGTCTGCCTTTCAGAGATTTACATAGAATACGATTCCCCATAAGAGCCCATGCTGTTAACCAAATGTCAAATGCTCTATAGAAAAATTGAGAATGTACTACGCGCTAGTTATCAACTCGCGCGCAATAATTATCATCCACGCAAGCCACCTACTCGCTACAGTTTCCCTTCGATTATTCTTCGCGGCACTGGAAAATATCTCAATAGCATGGCATAAATTTTTCACTTTCGAAAGCAAAACCTCTACTTTCACTTTCTTAAAATACGCCATCCACAGGCAGTATCCACATCATCTTCTCTACTCAATGATGCTGCAATACTCCATGACGCTTTCCAGAGGAAGAAAATAAGATTTCCAAATCGGGATTTCTCCAAGAGAGTCTCCAAAAATAAAATGAGCCAAACACTTCTCAAATTCTTGATAAGTTAATTGTCTCGTACTCTTGTTTGCTTTCATTTTGTTTTCATTGTAGTGCTGGTTCGGAAGTTCCGGATAAGAATCGAACGGCCCATTCAGCTCGAGGTCTCGCCCCCAAGGCGGCCAATCGGTTTCGGGGTCGAATCGCGAAGGCAATTAATTTCGCACCACGGATCCATTTACAATGCGACAAAAAAAAATCCCCTCCTCGCTCCGACTCCACTCCTCTGCCTCCACTAATTCGCTCCCTATACAAAGCAACTCCTTCCACCCTCTCAACCCTTGCCTCCTTCTCTTACTCCGAAAGCCACGAGAGTCGCCGCTAGCCATCCGCCTTGGCCTTTTTCTTCTCTCTGACTCTCTCTCTCTCGCAAATCTTGCGATCGCATTACTACAGAGGAAACCACTCAGGGGAGGGAAATCCAACCCGCGCACACAGTGAGAGAAATAGGCATCCATGGCTATTCCTTCCACGGGGCTCTCCCCTCTACCCTTTCCTTCCACCGCCACCACGTCCTCCTTTGCCTCTCCCCCCTCCACCACCCTTCTCCCATCTCACATCCCCATTGCCCCTCAAGACCGATTCTTCTCCTTCTCCTTTACCACTGGTGAGGTCATTTAGGAAAAACCTATAAAAAATGACCATTAAAAATTCAACGAAATTACCATTTGATCGGATTTGAAATTTTAAAAACTTAATTGATTCGGCGACTATGTGTTTTACAAAAGGAGAGGCGTAGCACAAGACTCAGCATTTTAAGGCAGTTTGAGCGAGATAGTTCCCTAGTCATAATGGAGACCATATTCGAGTTTTATTTATTTTATATTATTATCAGCGTTTGTAAGAAGTGTGAAGTAAATATTGTAACATTAATGGCGCAAAAATATACTTACATATGACAAAAATTCTCAGTCATTAAATAAAACTATCAACTTAAGTATCTAACTTGACTTATTGTTTCACGCCGTACGGCTAAAAGCCTTAATAACAGCAGGTTTTTATGTGATTCTGTAAAAATTACTGCGGTGAGTAATGGATTAATTTTTATAATTTGTTGAGAAAACAGACAAACTACACAACGTTAGTTTTTTTACGAAATCCAGTTGTTATAAATTACTAATTTTTTCCGTCATCTATCCCATGTAAAACGGCTTATATTTTTAGGAAAATTGCTCGAAAAGTGGTAAAGGGTTAATATTTTGATATCATTGGAAATATGGGAGTGTTTTTTCTTTAAAATGAGGCCAAATTCGTAAAATTCTTGGTGAAATCATTTTTTGCTCAAACTGCTTTAACATATTAAAATTAATACTTAGACTCAGAATTACTGGAGTCTTGTTTCCATCCGGTATCGACGATTCCTGAAGTACCCTACAGTCGGGAAAAATGCCAACCTCCTCTAATGTCACACCTGCATAGTTTGTAACTCTTTTTTGAAAAGTTTTCTTTTTTAAAAGTTTTTAGAAGTGTTCAGAAATTAACATATATGGATCTCTATCAAGGCCCGCGGGACACTCAAAAAATTACCGAGGTGAACATATATTACGACCTTGTCTAAAATCTCGTATCTTTCTTCTTGTAAGACGAAAGAAACGGCGTAATGCCGATTGCGCATGTTTGTGGGAGATATCCAACAAAAATAAAGCTCAAGAGAAGAAGAAGAAGCAAAGGAGCTTCCTTCACTGAAAAGGCTTCGTCCGCAAACTTCAGCAACGCCCACGTGAATACCGATTCTTCTATTTGTCCCTTTCTTTCTTCGTACTCTACTCCCTCGCGTGGCTGTCGGCGACGCACGACGAATCCCGCGGAATCTGGCAATTTTTCTTCGCATGTAAAATATACTTTTCTAACGCACGTGCATGATTGATACGTATATAATGCGATATCTCCCAAAATTTTAGGATTTCCAACCGCCCTGGTGAAGGAAGAGATCAGTCGGGTAGTGGTGAGATGAAATGGGAATAACGCCCCGTTTCTACAGCAACTGCTCGGACTGAGGTAGGACCGAGGTAGGGCCAAATCGCCATGGAAATACACTTCCGTAGAGCTGCAACGAGTAGTTCGTAACGTTGCCAGCCCTACATCGGTTGACGCTGGCGTTGCGGGTAGGGACCGGAAATATGAATCGCCATAATCAGAAATGAAGAACAAAATGGAGAAGGGCGTAATGCTAAGGTTAGGGGGAGGTAAATGTTATGAGAGCGTGAGAGAAGGACGTGATTTTACATCATTAAGGCGCCAGTTAGAATATGAGTCATTATATAGGCCCCATCGAAGAAAGACCTATGTCAAGAATTATGTAAAGTTCAAATAAAATATTTCGAAAATCTGCTTAGAGAAAAAAACTAAAGAATAAATTACTTTGGATAACATAAAAAAATGGGAGTCTCTTCAAATACGAAGAATGGAAGCAATATGTATCCTCCTGGAAATACTCAGGGTATTCGAGCCTAATTATAAGGTCGAAAAGTATATTCATCTTCCTTATGGTATTTTTACCCCAGACCATACGCATAAATCAAGGGGAAAACCTCTGACTGATAACGCAAACATACTATTAGCTTATAATACGAATAATCCATTTACGCTCTGGTTTAAATTATTCCATCCTATTTGTATGCTCATACCATTTTAATATTCATACTTTCATTTCATCCGAGACTTCTTTCCAATTTGGATTACTTTTCTTGTTCATTGTTTGTTTGTTGCACACATTACTATTTGCGGGTTATCAGACCATAGTATCCAAAGATGAGTGGATTATGTGATGGGGAAACTAATTGAAGGGTGTAATAAGGCTTACATGAAAGTTAACTTCTCCAAAATAAATTATGTGGTAACCGGTGAGAATACAAATAAGCTAGAAGTTGAAGGAGAGGACATCGAAGTCTACATTCAATTATTTAGACAAATACTGATGTAACAGATATTTAGGAATGACAATTGGCAATGAAAGGATACGTAAGACAAAATAAGATACAGAATGCATAAGGCAAAACAAGCAGTAAATAAACTGAATAGCCTACTGTGGGCCAAAGATATTAGAAAAATCATCACAAAATATCAAGTATGTCAAACAATCATTCATATCATGCTTCTTTACGTAGCGGAAATTTGGGAAATGATACAAAGGGATGGACCTAGATTGGAAGCAGTGAAAATGAATTATTTGTTAAAAAAGATGTGAAGTATCTAGATTAGAGAGTCACTAAAGAAGTCATAGGGCAAATAATTCATTATTCTTTAACGCGGGCAAATATTCTTTTGAAGCACTCACCAACCCTCCTGTGTTGCCAAGATAGCGGCTCTAGTAAGTCTTTGGCGGGAATATATAAATTTTAGCATATAGAGACAAATCTAACTACTTTTAACGAAATGGTGTCATTTGATAACACAACTAATCCCTTTCAGCTTTTTTTCGTTTAAAAACAATTCACACAAAAATTTCGTTACTTTTAATATAATACTGATTTGTGCTCATCTTCCGAGACCTTGCGACTATAATGCAACGAAGGGATCCCCCATTTATGTCCGCATTTGTGACACAGCAAAAGGAAGTGTCTAAAATAAAGACACGCTTCATTAAATAAAGACACAGCAAGAGGAAAAGGGCGTGGGAATCCCCCCTTTTTAACACTTTGAGCCGAATTTTTAAATATGGACTTTTCCAGAATCCGAAATACATTTAAAGGATTCGTAACAAATAATTGTAAAAATGTATTTAATGTTCGAAGAAAATGGAGCGAAAGTATATAGTAAAATAATCGCTCACAAAGCAAACAAATGCTAATATCAATGGCATAGTGAAAAAAAATCGCGAAAAAACTGAAGCGCTAACGGTATTTCAAGGCTCACTGCTGGTGAGTACAAAAAATAATTATTTTTAGGTATATATATATATATATATATATATATATATATATATACGTAACGAAAATTTCGCCAATAGGCCACAATATAATAAAAACACTTGACAGGGGGTGGGGAAAGAAAAGTAAAAAGAGAGAGAGGACTTACTAGACGTTTCGGGCATGTAGGCCCTTCTTCAGTTGTAGAAAATGGAGTGAACCATTTTCTCCATTTTCTACAACTGAAGAAGGGCCTACATGCCCGAAACGTCTAGTAAGTCCTCTCTCTCTTTTTACTTTTCTTTCCCCACCCCCTGTCAAGTGTTTTTATTATATATATATATATATATATATATATATATACGAGTTCGTGGAAAATCACACACGCGATAATATAAATAAACTATGCCACAGCTCACCACCAAAAACACATTCCCCAAATGTCCATCTCTCACCTTCAGGCGTCCCCCCAACCTGTCCAGCATTCTAAAAACCACCAAACCGCTGACTAAACCCTATATTAGCTCTAAAACCCCACCCAACCCCTGCCATCGCGCGAGATGCAAAACGTGCCCTATCCTTATCACCGACCCCCTCCCCGCTAAATTCCTCTCCCACCCTCTTCCTTCCGTCCCCTCTCGGTCATGCACTTCCCACAATGTTGTTTACATCCTCCTGTGTAACCTGTGCGATTCATACTACATTGGTCTCACCACTAACGCCCTCAGTGTTAGAATGACCGGCCACCGAGCCAGCTGCAAGCCGTCCTCGCCCAATGCCTCCTTCCCCGTCCCGATCCATGCTTCCTCCCACAATCTCATTTTTGATAAATGCTTCCGTGTAGGCGTATTGGCTTCCCTCCCTCCCTCTGCCTCTCCCCTTCAATTGCGTACGCTAGAAAGTGCCTGCATCTGGCTTTATTCCGCACATAATCCGCCCGGATTAAATCGCGCTCACTGACCTCTCCCGCCCCTTCTCCCCTTTCCCCTCCTTCAATCCCCTCCCGCCCCTCCCCTTTTCTCCTTTCCACATCCCTTTCTCCTCCTCTGACCCCCTCCCACCTCTTCCCCTCCTTGCCCTTCCCTCTTCCTCTGACCCCCTCCCGCCCCTCCCCTCTTCTCCCTCCCTACCCCTCTCTCCTCCCATCTCACCCCACCTCTTGTTCCCTGCCTGTCCATCATTTTGTATTCATCTATCTTTGAGAAAAGTTCTAGAGCAACCGAAATATCAACTTATAGTGTATATATATATTTTCACTTGGAATCGGCCATCATTCCATCTTCACATCACCATTGTGTCATCACATTTTATGTGTTTCCTATCCTCTTTCTTTCACCACCTGTTTGAACGAAATATTTATTATTTACGCCTGTGAGCGGTTTGAGTGAATGAATGAATGGTTGTATGGCCGGAATGGCTCATTTCTACTTATTGGGCTCTGCGTGCCCCGAAACGCCTGTTCTGTATCTTTACCACTGTCTGTGTGCCTGATTCAAACTTTGCGTTCCTCTTCTGTGTACGTAATTTCTTCTCTGCCGGTGAGTGAAAATGCCCAGCGCCACCTCTCGGCGACTTTTACGGGCTAATATTGGGGTTGTTTGATTCATATAAACCCCCCGCCGATTTCAGTGTTTCTTTAGTAGTCTAGATAGCGTAGTGGTCAGAGCATCCGGCGCGAAATCCAAGTTTAATTGGTCCGTGGAAGGTCCGTGGTTCAATTCCCGGTCTAGACGAATTTTTTTCACTTGGAATCGGCCATCAGTCCATCTTCACATCACCATTGTGTCATCACATTTTATGTGTTTCCTATCCTCTTTCTTTCACCACCTGTTTGAACGAAATATTATATATATATATAAAAGCTTACCCACATCTGCATCCAGTACTCTCTCCAGTTCAGAAGAAGACAGTTGAATGCTGTCGAAAATAAAACAACCATTCGTGTGAGTTTCTTTTGTTTGTGCCACTATGTTTTTACTTGTCACGCCTGTGACTCCTTATTGGGTATATTTTCACCACGTGTGAACTTCGTCGATTGAATATATATATATATATATATATATATATATATAAGCTAGCAACAAGGCGTTGAGGTGGGGGAAGGATAGGAAAGTAAATCAGTGGACACTCACTGGCAGATGATCCATGACGACACCGGTGTCCACTGCTTAGGGGTAGCTTTCGGGCTAAGGACCCTTCTTCAGCTGGAGGAGATACCCGTTGCGATCCACGCCTCCCTTCACAAAAAATCCTTCAACCACTGCTACAATGTTTTAGTTATTTTTTCCCTCCCCCCAACTGCTCCCCCACTTGAACTGAAATCGGTGGAATTATCTTTTATTTGGCTGTATAAAGATTTTCAAACTCCGGGCATCAACTTTCAACAGTCTTTCACTAAACTCCCTTCCCCTCTTCCCCCTCCATTCCCTTTCCTGCCTGCCCCTCCCTTTATTCCCCTTTCTCCTCAAATCTCTTCCCCGCCTGGCCCAACCTGCCCTCCCCTGCCTGCCCCTCCTCTCCTTTCTTCTTTCTTCTCTCCTTACCCACATCTGCATCCAGTACTCTCTCCAGTTCGGAAGAAGACAGTTGAATACTGTCGAAAATTAAACCATTCGTGTGAGTTTCTTTTGTTTGTGCCACTATGTTTTTGTATGTATATATGTATATATATATATATATATTAACATTTGACAGGGGGTGGGGAAAGAAAATTAAAAAGAGAGAAGACTTACTGTACGTTTCGGGCATGTAGGCCCTTTTCCTATAGCTGAAGAAGGGCCTACATGCCCGAAACGTACAGTAAGTCTTCTCTCTTTTTACTTTTCTTTCCCCACCCCCTGTCAAGTGTTTTTATTGTTGTGGCCTATTGGCGAAACTTTCGTTTTGTGTGTAAATATATATATATATATATATATATATATATATATATATATGGGTCATTCCACCTCAATTCAACAAACGTTTGTCCCTTAGGGTCTCAGATTTTGATAAAAATTGGTGTATGGGTACAATATTAACTCAAACTGAATACCCTCAAACCGTTTTGTGAAAAAAATGTTTTTGAGTGAATTATGCATATTTTAATTTTTTCACATTTTTAGCAAAAATCCGTGCCTTAAATCATATTATCACTTATATCTCCGCTTGTAATTGCCATACAGCAATAATTAATAGCTTTTATTAAAGCTAAATCTTCATTGAATGCAAATATATCAATAAAAAATTATTTTCTTCTATACCCTATTGTTGTTAATCACTAATGTTTAAAACATTGTTAATAAACTTTTCTCAAATACTCCATCTCAGAATCGGCCGAAACTTTTTTTCCGTAATCTAAACATATTCAGCTAATTTTTCCAAAAATAAAATTTAGTGGCAATTCATAAATGCGTTTTTTATAAGTATTTAAACATTTACAATTTTCTCTCGCGCGGCCCGTGTTTAAAAAATTGTTGTTAAACTTTTCTCAAATATTCCATCTCAGAATCGGCTGAAACTTTTTTTCCGTAATCTAAACATATCTAGCTAACGATTCCAAAAATAAAATTTAGTGGAAATTCATAAATGCGCTTTTTATAAATATTTAAACATTTACAATTTTCTCTCGCGCGGCCCGTGTTTAAAAAATTGTTAATAAACTTTTCTCAAATACTCCATCTCAGAATCGGCCGAAACAATTTTTCCGTAATCTAAATATATCCAGCTAACTACTAAAAAAATAAAATTTAGTGTAAATTCATAAATGCGTTTTTTATAAATATTTAAACATTTACAATTTTTTCTCGCGCGGCCCGTCAGCTTCCCATTTGGATTACATGCAGCAGACACGTGATGCAAGCCTAAACATTTCCCTAATTGTTCATGGTCGTGGCTATATGAGATAAAAATATATTATAAACTGTGAATGTTAACAACAATTGTTATTTGTTCTGTTAAATGGATGTTTGCAGAGAAATTAACCATTGAGCCCCACTTTCTCTGCGCGAAGTTTTTTCTAACTACTCCGACACAATCGATTGAAAACTCTTGCTCGGCGTTAATGACAATGGAAAAGGGACACATAAACTGAAAACTAATTTTAGGAAATTTGAAAGAGATATTTTGTAATTTAAGGAAAAATATGCCGAAGATACTGTTTCATTTTCAAAATTTGCAGAGCTCAGACCTAAGAAGTGCGGTCTTGCGGGAGCATCAGGAACTCTTACCGTATGCGTGTGTCTGGTGCATCAAATTATTAAATTCATGATTTTAGGTGCAAGGTTGTCACCACTAAATCTAGGGGATAACACCGAGCCGCTGTTGTCATATAAAGACTATTTGTCAGCAATTATGTGTTTCCCTGCGACTGACCGAGGCATGCCATTTGAACGAATGTAAAAACTGCCCTGGGCCGAGCAAAATTCGGAATTCAGTAGAAGAACACTTTGATGGAAATGTAATTGATAGCAATACTTACCACCAATGGGTGCAAGCTAACCATTGCTCCCTAGAAATTTTTACAAAAGCGACCGGTAACTTTTTGAAACTTTTATTGAAAAGTTACAGAAACTTCAGCCACATGACTACATTGCTAAAAATCAATCTGATTTTCTTAGAAATGTAAAGCATAACATCCAAGTGGGGCAAGTTCTCGTCATTGAAGATTTTCCAGAAAATTACGCTTTCGTTTTACAGGACAGCATGCACTGGAATAACGGCCAAGCAACAGTTCACCTCTTTGCTTGCTATTATAGCCCTAAAGTCCAGGATAATGTAACCCCATTGAACTTCCTAATCATATCAGACAGCCTGAAGCATATAACATCAACTGTACATAATTGTCAAAAACTTCTTCTTAAATTCTTGAAATTGAAAGTTCCGAAGCTTTAAAAAGAAAAATATTATTCAGATGGAGCAGCTGCTCATTATATAACAAGTATAACATTCAGAACTTATCTCTTCACAGGAAAGATTTCACAGTCTCTGCAGAATGGCATTTCTTTGCTACATCGCATGGTAAAGGGCCAAGTGACGGATTGGGAGGAACTTTGAAAAGACTAGCAGCAAGAGCAAGTCTTCAGCTTCCATACGAAAAACAAATACGTACACCTATAGAACTCTTTAAACGGTCAAAAGATCATATTTTAGGAGTGGATTTTGGCTACGCAAAGAAAGAAGAAATTGGAAAACATTCCGATGTACTTACGAAAAGATTTCGTCAGGCAATTAGTATACCAGGCATTAGGGAGTTTCATGCAGCAATACCCGAATCAAATGAGTGGTTATAATGAAGAGACTCTTCGTCCAGCAAGGGACGAGGATTCATCTGTAGTTGCAGGCAGGAGTATCAGGATCCTCAAATAAAATATTTCGGAGAGGACCCCTTCCTACAAGGTAGGACATCATATGTTTACGGAAAGCATGCTAACTTAGCCATTTTACATTTGTTATAAATACAAGGTTTTTGCTTTCTCGTTAGTTTTCAATCGATTGTGTCGGAGTAGTTAGAAAAAACTTCGCGCAGAGAAAGTGGGGCTCAATGGTTAATTTCTCTGCAAACATCCATTTAACAGAACAAATAACAATTTTTGTCAACATTCATAGTTAATAATATATTTTTATCTCATATAGCCACGACCTTGAACAATTAGGGAAATGTTTAGGCTTGCATCACGTGTCTGCTGCATGTATTCCAAATGGGAAGCTGACGGGCCGCGCGAGAAAAAATTGTAAATGTTTAAATATTTATAAAAAACGCATTTATGAATTGCCACTAAATTTTATTTTTGGAGTAGTTAGCTGGTTATGTTTAGATTACGGAAAAAAAGTTTCGGCCGATTCTGAGATGGAGTATTTGAGAAAAGTTTATGAACAACGTTTTAAACATTAGTGATTAACAACAATAGGGTATAGAAGAAAATAATTTTTTATTGATATATTTGCATTTAATAAAGATTTATCTTTAATAAAAGCTATTAACCATTGCTGTATGGCAATGACAAGCGGAGATGTAAGTGATAATATGATTTAAGGCACGGATTTTTGCTAAAAATGCGAAAAAATTAAAATATGCATAATTCACTCAAAAATTTTTTTTTCACAAAACGGTTTGAGGTTATTCAGTTTGAGTTAATATTGTACCCATACACCAATTGTTATCAAAATCTGAGACCCTAAGGGACAAACGTTTGTTGAATTGAGGTGGAATGACCCATATATATATATATATATATATATATATATATATATATATATATATATATATATATATATATATATATATATATATATATATATTTGTACAATTAGATTATTTGAATGTTTTGGAGAGCGGCTTTAGGGCCACTCCAAGCTTAAAACTACGGTTATGAGCAGTAGAGTAATGGTGGGATAGAGAAGAAGGAAAAAGAGATTCTCATTAAAATCCTAGGACCACTAAAAACAGGGAAAGGCGAGGATAGATACAGGGTGTATAAAATGATGACCTACACAAGAATGAAAAATGCGAAAAAATGTCTAATGCGATAAAAGAAAGGAGAGTTGCGTTTTTCGGCCACATAATTAGGATGTACAACAGTAGAGTTACTAAACGTATTTTCAATCATGCTTTTAAGAGTAGGAATGGCAACCAGTGGCCCCAAAGGATGAAATAAGACATGGACGAGATGGGGTAACGGAAGGTATAATACAGGGATGAAGATTCATACAAAACTTCATGAGTTTCCGGAAGAAGGGAAATAAGTAAGGAAATAATAACTGGACTGAGGTGAGGAGGGGATAGCAAAGCGATTGAAGGTTGAAAAATTATTCAAGAGCAAGAAATGAAGCTGCAAATAAAAAACGAAAATTAGTGCATTGGGTTATTTTACGTGGTTCTTAGAAGGCCCAAGTGAAGAAAAGAAGATATACATTGTGAATTTCCATCTTACGAGGAAACTAGTGACTTCCATCATTTTTCATTTAGCAGCAAACTAGCAACGTTTTATTTGAAGTTAGCAACTGAATACGATTACGAGGTAGCAACACTGCGCACTCCACATCCCTCAGCAATTTTCTTTCGAGTCCTCTTCAGCCTCATTTCCTCCGATCAGCACGCAGGGCGCATCCCGCTATGGAAATTCCCCACCATTCTCTTTTCCCCTCCAAGAACCATCAGAACCTACTTCCCGAGGTGACACTGATGAAGAAAAATGTCCCACCATTCGCATCCCCCATTCCCGCGCTACCTTCTCCCAAAGGACCATCTCACGTTCCTCTCTTCCCCGCACAAGGGAGACGGAGGCAATCGGGTAGGGCCGCCGAGCCGTCGGCCGATTACCAATTGGCGATGTTTGTCATCGGCCAATTAAAATCCAACGCGCGCCCACCTGACGCGTTTGGTAAATTTCCCCCCGCGACGGGGCCTCCGAGGACTAGAAGGAGAATGGTATGATGTCTTATTAATGGGCCTTTGGAGATTTCCCTTAGAAAGAAGGGCCATCTTCCTTCATCTGAGTTGGTTTTGTGATGGCCGTTTCCTCATGGTATATTCTCCCTGAAATTGAGAGATGAGTTTGCATTTTATGTTGATACAGCTTCGAAACCCCATGAGAAATATATATCTCCCTCATTACAAATGAAGGGAATTGTTACAACCATAGGGCAAGATAGCACATGATGTTTTGAAGCTATGAGGCAAAAACAGATAAAATGTGTTCATAATGAATAAAAACACTTGGTAATTTTCCACAGATTGTCCCCCATCTCTACCAAATGCTAATTAAAAGGTATACTACCTTTTATTTCCTCTAGCTGATTATTTACACCATAAAAACCTTACTCTGTATGATTAGAGGTAGGTATATACTCCAGGATTGTAATAATATACGTTGGATCGGCCTTCATTCAACGAGTGTTGTCCTACCACTCACCTGTTCTGCATTGAATACTAATTGTAACGTTTGAATCTTACCTCTGTATTTGTTGTTAATTTGTTATAATTGGGTATAGTTTATGTTTAAATGTTTTAATTTATTTTAGTGAACAAATGTTTGACTGTTAAAATGTTTTGGTTTCTAAGGTTCATTTTGAAGGAGAGAAGGGGTTGTTTAGGAAGAAAATGAGCACGACTGGAAGATGCTCTGCACGAGTTAAATGAATTACGGAATAAAGAAAATAGAAAATAAGTGTTTCTAATTCTTAAACACCGTCCGACGCTACATAATCTACCTAGTTTCCTGTTTATTACGATAGCAACTCCGTGCCGACTTTCATTCCCTCCGCTATGTATATCACTCGATACCAATCGCTGCAGTAGTCCCCGTCATCCTTCCATCTTACTTCACCCAGACCCATGATGCCTACACCCACCCTCTCCGTCTTTTGCTTTAAATTCTCTAGCTTGCCTGCCCTCAGCATAGTCCTAACATTCCACGTGCCTATTTTAATTGTTGAATTCCTCTTGTATATCTTCTTTTCCTCTGCTGCTGCATTTGCCTCTACTTCCGAGCAAGGATTCCGAGTAATGACGATCGCAGGGTCTTGCCCCCACAGCTGCCGGGTACGACGCCCGGCTCAGGGGGCCGAGTTTCGTTATTGCCAGAATTCCTCGTGAGAACTGTTTATGATCTTAAGTTATAATATAAAGAATGAAAAGATTATCGACTCATCCGTTTCCTAACTTTGAGGTTTGCTCTTTTCCTTCCATCTCACCTACCTTCCTCCCTGTTTGTACTTGCTTGTTCGGACTTTCGCAAAATGCTAATTATAAGTACAAAAAAGCATAGCATATATGATATTAATAATATCGAAAAGGGACTGAATGGAGCAACCAGGAGTATGACCAGTTTCTAACCCCTATAATTCATTGTTTCCTCCTCTTCCTTCTTCTAACAATTTTTGCTTGCATATGTGACAAATTTTCGTACTCCGAAACTTTAAACAAACTGAAAACGTTGCAGGTGGAAGGTCTTGTTCTAAGTATTAAAATCCTATGGATAATGGAGTATAACTTTGCGTTCTCATCACATTATATTATTGTGTGACTTTTAGTTGATTTCGCGGTACAGTGCACCTCAGCGGAACGGGAAGGTAATTTCCTCTGGTATTATGATTCCTATTTATTGTTTTAAAATTGCAGTCTCAAAGTAAAGGCAAAAATGTCCACCCATATAAAATAAAATTAAGAAAACAATAAACTAACCAGGCCAAGTACTCGTTTTTAAACAGAGGTATATATGATTGGAATTGCCTGCCTGATGAACTTTTTGAGCCCTTACCCCAAACTTTAAAAGCATTTAGAAGTAAATTTTTGTAATATGTAGGACAAAATTAATTTTTTATATTGTAGCTTATGATATTATGTTTTTTTTTCTTTTTTATCCTTCTCTTCATGTAATGACATGATCAGCTTACTTTACGTGATTGTCTCCTTTAATTGCCTCCAGGCATCTGCCTCTTGCAATGTAAATTTGAATAATAATAATAAATCTCTTATTTTGATTTATTGAGTTTTTGTCTATTAAAACTCCTTTATATCACTGCCAACGTTTCGGCCAATTTGTTGCCATCCTCAGGGCTAATTGAAAACCATAAAACAAAATTAACAACATAAACAGGTAGAAACATAAAGATAACAATTGTTATAACAACTTTGGTGATGACTTCACTGTACATTATTTTATCGGATATACTAATGTAACAAATATCAACAAACCTGTGAAATTTCAATTACGCTAACATGATGTCAACCATTCCAATTTACAGGGTGAATATAAACAGTTTCATGGCAACAGGAGAACACACCAGATTACACCAAACATTAATTTAGAAAAAGTCATGAAAATTGCTTATATAATTAATTTTGTTATGTGGTTTTCAATTAGCCCTGAGGATGGCAATAAATTGGCCGAAACGTTGGAAGTGAAATAAAGGAATTTTAATTGACCAAAACTCAATAAATTAAAATAAGAGATTATTTATACGTGGTCAATAAATACATTAATAAATAATAATAAACACATTATTGATGCGTTTTAGGACTTTCCCTGCTGGGCTTTATATTAGAATTGTATACAGAAATTAGTAGTTTTTTTTGTATGCGTTGAAACATTTTTTTATTAATTTATGTATCAAACTAAATAATTAGTTTATAGAAGGTAGACACAAATTCTAATTCAATTAGTATTCATCATAAAAGGTATTTATTTATCAATGTGACATTAAAACAACGATATTTGAAGTCAAATATTTAATACAAAACCCGTCTATTTTTTATATTTCAAAATATTTTAATCCGTTGTTTAATGAACGAGGATGTCTCAGGGTGTCCACCGTCTTTATTCGAAGAAACCAGTGGACTTGCTATTGTTTCCATAGCTCTTTAAGTGATATGATTCATAATGATACTTGCTGTTGAACAGTCCACAGTCTTTCTGCAACGTTGAAACTAAGGATATCTGTTAGACGGAGTCTTTTTAGGTTATTGGAAGTGAGCTTTAGCCTAACATATCTTACTGATACACCCATGCAAATCTCTGACCGTCTCCGCCTCTGGTGAATTACAGAAACAAAAAGTATCCATTTATTTTCCTGATTTCGGAGCTCCTAATAATGCCTATTCAGATGATTTGATACTGCTCTTAATGAGATTAAAGAGTTACTATGGTGCAGGAGTGGCGTTAATCAAATGAACTGCCACACTTGACTTAAATTGGATCATTAAATTGATCATGAATCCATCCTACCAGTGAGATACAATTGTATTCCATTTAACTTTAGACGCGACATTCAAGGTTACACGTGAGCATCACAAACCCTTTGCTGCGGCTTTTTTTTGTATTTACATTTCCTCTTTACTAGAGTGACGTCATATTTTTTGTGCAACTTATGATTGAGTGCTTCTCGTGACGGCAGGGAAAGCAAAACAAGCGCTCGTGGCCAGGAATGTGCGTGTGACGTAAATGCAAAAAAGGAACATTTTTCAAAAGGGAGGAAAGTGAGGAAGAGAATTTCGACCGGGATATGGCCACAAAAAAGAATAAAGCTCCATTTAAACTGGTGTGGTCCATTTATTTTCAACGGCAAGGGGACCAATGAACATTCAAAATGTCAATAAAAATGGATATAAACGTCCCGATTTTGGATATGAAAGTAAATTACTGAATAATGAACCGGAAGTGCTGCTCACAATAAATAAATAGTGCATCAACAAAGTGAAGTAAAATGAGCGAGCAATTTTAAAAGAAAGGAATAAAGGTAACCGCAACAAGAATGAAAATAAAAATGCATTGACTTCCGTTTTCCTACTGAGAAAATATTTCACCAAAGATTATAAAACCGGGCATAAATGAGTGAATAAATAAATAAAGAGGGTGAGACATTGACAACTTTCAAAGCTCGGAGAGCGGCACATTGAAGAGGGTGATCGGGAATAGGATACTTGGTATTGAAAGAAGTAGGGTGGCATTAGGAATTTGGACTATTTAAGGAAAAGAGAGGCTTAAGGCATCAAGGATTCATGCAAGGCAATTGGATAATTGTATCGGGAAAGTTAAGAAATCACCCCTCAATGGAATAAATTATGGAGGAGTCAGTCGAAAAACCTACCAATCAATTGTTTGGTTGCTTTTTTGGGTATGCAACCGACAACTGAGGTCATCCGTTCCATTAAGGAGGTTTCATCGCGACTGTCCAAGTGACAAAGACAAAGCAAAACAATGACTAAATTCCATCTAATCGTCAGTTTTGTTTAATAAATTCTACTTTCATCGATGTCTTGCCTTAATTAGAAAAAAAGAATTATGGTACAAAATATACTGATTATTCGACGAATATAATTTTAATTAACACATTTTCCAGCCATGGGAGCGGACTGCAGCGCCATTTCCGTTGAATCACCTCATTCTGACTTCAATTATAGTAGAAATTTGCTACTGCCAAAAATTTAAAATGGTAACTTGCTTAAATTTGACTTTGATTCGATTTACTGAGAGTTTTCGTTTCTTCGAAACAGTTTTTCGCTAAAATGTCTCAAATACTAGATAGAACAATACTATTTCCCCCCGTGTTACTACCCTACTACTACGGGTAGAACACCCGTTCTCGTATTTAGTCATGCCATTTCAAGTTCAATTTGAGAATAAAATAACGTGTAAATGTGTGACTTAGTTGTTCATATTAAGTAGAGGACATATTTTTTAATAAGTAGACCGTATGAATCAAATAACATTGAAGTCATTTTACGGTGGAACCACGTTAAGCACGGAATGGTAAGTTGGTAAAGGAAGGATTAGATTGTAAACGGCGGACGGAGTACTACACTGCAATTGATTCCTCATAATGCCCAAATATGGATAAATAATCAAATATGGATTACCGTTCATCCGAAATATCTCCGCCTCTGTCCCAATTCGACTCTGGTTTCTCTAAATAGTAAGCCAGTTCTCTAGCCACACACCAGTTCAAAACCAACTCGACTCCCGATTTTAACCCAAGTTGAATATCTCTTTGCATTGAATTTGTCGGCATAGATATTACATACATAGCCATCCCTTTCGGGGTAAGTAGGGTCAAAAAAGTTTAAAATCTCAGTGATAGGCTTTTATAGCTGTCTCCGCTTCAATCGCGAATTCCGTTTCTTGATGAACCAATCTTACACAGCTTCCGACGCACATCGTAACTTCGGCCGTCCGAGGCTACTTTTTGATTGTTAACAGTTAGTTGGAACAGAGTATGCAAGGTAAACAGCCTTTGCAGTAACCGTTTCTCATAGTGGTGGCACTAAAAGAGCACAACAGTTTCATTGCAAATGTTTTCCAACCAAAACTGTTTCAAAACGAAACAGTTCCGCGAAACATCCTGTTGCGGACAACAGCTAGAGGCACACCTAACAACAGGTGATCGATCTTTGCTGTTACATCATGGCTAGTAGTTCTATTTTATATACAATAAGAAATATTTCACCTTAAAAAATCAATTTCATTTGGATTCATGAAAGATAGGTACTTCATAGTTCTAATTCTATCTGGAACGATGGGTGGACATGTGTTGGCTAAATAAACCAGTATGTACCTGCAACAGATTCAAATCCAACAATTGTAGCTTATAAATGCAACGCACCCACACGTGTAGTGCAACTGGAACGATATAAAAGACGAAACAGTCAGCTTCAGCTTCATCAGTTGCCGCTGCACAGCACAGAGCGCAACGCTGCGGCTGCGGAATGATCACGAAGCCAGCCTGTTGTTATCAGCAGTTATTTCAAACAGTTGTCTGAACGAAACAGTTGCGGCTCCAGTCGTTTCGCTGCGATAACACTTTATTCTACCTCTAGTGCCTTGTGAAACTTTCCCTGTTAACGGTTACGGCGCTCTACCGGTCAGTTTTGCCGCATTTTAGCCAATAAGTCATACGATAAGCCAAAGCCAAGTATTACTCAAAGCACGCTATCACTGGCATAGTTATTTATTGATTTATTTATTGAATATTATGGTACGGGCAACGGCAAGTTGAAGAGTGTTATTAAAGGAATCTGGGTAAGCACGAAAGAGGAAGAGTGAGAGAGAGAGCGTAATGGAATAAACTATGGTGGTGTCTGTCCAAAACCAAGTTGAAAGCATGTGGAGCTTAAAAGAGACCTAATGAAAGGCAATGAATAGATAATCATGCCCAGGATTCTAGGTAATACACCTTTAAGGAATGCACTGAAAATAGACACTATTTTGGTACGAATTACAAAATGAAAGAAAAGGCCCCTTAACTCAATAAATTTGCTCTGCTGATCATGAACCTGGGTGGGATCATGGTTCCTTCTTTCATGTTGTCGTTATCGTTGTTCAAAACGCAAACCGCTTTATAAGGGTGATGCCCCAAGGGACTGTTCTAAAAACGCACACATTGTATTCAAACTAGTGATTTAATGCATAAGACAAAATTTGGAGACTGACGATCGCGTTTTCACTCTCATGAGCGCAATTGAAAAATAACGATAACGTGAGTGCACGCGATATGGAGAGCCATGATTGTGACCCTGATTGTCTGTCCTATCTGTAAATTAGGTTATTTCTGAGATACACGTAGTTGAAGTTGAGAATGTGAGTTCAAAAAATATTTTATAGCGCCATAATTTTCAATTGCGATAACAGTTATTGTGAAACTACATAAAGAAGAAATTTCAAATCGTATTTATCCACACTTTTTATTGACACTGCCGACCCAGGTTTCATTGGGTCAAGGTCAACCTTGAAAATGACGGTTACCCGTTGAAACCTGGGTCGGCAGTGTCAATAAAACAGTGTGGATAGATACGATTTGAAATTTCTTCTTTCTGTAATTATGAAAGAGTTCCACAAAGTCAAGCCTTGAGACTATTCGCTTGATTGTGAAATTCTTAATTGTTGGCGATTTTTATTGCATGTTACGTATATTATGGTTGAAGCAAAAACCGGAAGATAGTGTGTGTGATTATAGATATATTTCGAATTTAATTAATATGAATTATTAAAATCAAAGGTTTCCGGAAATGTAACGTTTTGGAAATTGTACACGTTTGGTACACGTTGATTGGTACACGTTGAATTAGCACCATTTATATTCAACATTTTTTTCATGTCCAACAGTGGTTTTGAGATTGATTTTCATTATCTTGATACCTTGATAATAACAATCAATCCCGAAACCATGGTCGGAAATAAAAGTGTGGAATGTACAAAGTACTAATTCTTTCAGTAATGCAATATGAATTAAAGTACAAAACCCTGAGATATTATTAGCAAGTATAATTCGGAAAATGAACTGTCTAAAGCTTTTACTGTTATCGTGATGTAAAACCATTGCGTAATAATTTATAAATATATGTTGATATCCTCAAATTCAACCGAGTTAATCTCAGAAATAATGCAGTTTGCAGATGAGCAGCGATTGAACTCATAGTCAGCATATATCGAATTCACCAAGGTAATGTATAGTTTCTTGCATTTGGTTCTTGGCACAAAAATATTGCCCAGGTGTGGTATGTGCAAAACATCTGCCATTCGATGGATAAGTGAATGAATGAGGAGATGAAGTGGAGGGAAGCTCAAGGATGAAGGACGGATGAATTAGGGTTAGTGCCGTAATGGGGAGCACATCTCGTCTGGTGGTGGTCCAGGGGGGTAGTAAACGTTCTATGGGAGGAGGGAAGAGCGATACCGCGGAATCCGAATGAGAGAGAGAGTGGGGGGGGGCGTGAGGAAAGGGATTGCGTGGGAGTGAAGCGAGGGAGAGGGGCGTCGGGAAAGGGCAGGGGGTGGGTTTCTGGGGGAGGGGGGAGATGCGTGGGGCGGCGTCCAATGGGCGCAGGGCGGGCGATAAGCGTGGGTGCGCGGGATATTAGTGAAGACCGCGGCGGCCGAGGCCGTCTCTTGTGCCGCGGGAAGCATCCGGGAGGTCGCCCTTTCTTACGAGGAGGAAGAAGAAGAGTGGAGGAGGACTAAGGGGGAAGGATTCTCCCCCCCCCCCATTCAACCCCCGGTCTCTCGGCAAGGTCCTCCGCCGGCGTCGTCGGGCTCAACTCCCGCCAAAAAACGGAGAGGATCATCGGAGGTTGGGGAGGCCGTTACCATCCCATCCGAAGACAGGTTGTCAAATTGCTCCCCCCTCTTTGGGTAGGGGAGGCAGTGTGAGGGTGGAGACACGGCTGAAGGAGGAGGAGGCTGCTCTTTCCCGGGAGGTTCTCTTCTTCGGGTAGGGGAGTGTGTCTTGTGTGGGACCGAGGGTAGTTTTTCGTCGCCGGGTCTTCCTGCTTCGCCTCCCGCGGGGAACAAGGAGGGCGCGCGGGGTGGAGGGATAACTCTGGTT
Source organism: Pyrrhosoma nymphula (assembly GCA_963573305.1). NCBI lineage: Eukaryota > Metazoa > Arthropoda > Insecta > Odonata > Coenagrionidae > Pyrrhosoma > Pyrrhosoma nymphula. The sequence continues at coordinate 110,406,583 of OY754330.1, read as the reverse complement.
CTGCGGCCCCGCCCCCCTCTGAGGCCCTTAAACTCCACGCCCATCGGCGAGGAGGAGGCGGAGTTGGAAGAGCGACAGTTCACCCTCTCTACCCCTTTTTTGGATCCGGCGGGTGGCGGAGGAGGAGTTCGGAGGAGAAAGAAACGAGGTAAATTTATTTTCGGGAGTCCTGACCGTGTTGGGACGAGTCGCGCTAGCGAATAAGGTGTACCGTGTGTGTAACTGATTCCCAAAATTCATGTGTAGCTCTAACCGTTTCATTGGGATGGGTGTAAGTATACGCTAATGGATTGGTGATAGGAACGTTGAAGCAATTTAATTTTATAGATTCATGCCTTTCTTTGCCGATCAAACGATGTGCATCGTGGTGCAATTTTGACACTAACAATAAGCGTAATTCACTTCTCATTTTATTGACCCATCGATTTCGACATATTTGGCGTTCTTCTCGTGTTGCAATGGTTAAGGTTTAATTGACCGTCGTGCCTCAGAGACGTCTGATTCGAGGGGTCAATTGATTTGTGTGGAATCGTACGAAGTCTCTCTATTGCATCATTGGAAATAGAAATATTCTCTTGAGGAAATTTCATGGCAAAAGATTTACGTTTATTTGCGTTGCGGTTAAATTTTTACGCGTTTTCTTTCAGCTCTCTAGGAATCGGCAGAATTGAGAATTGCTCCGTTTGACGAGTATTGATGCTAAGCAGTTGAAGTTAAGCTTTTATTTTAGGTGTTAAAAGCTCTGTTTTCTCATTAGTGACCTCTTAATCATCCGTGTTTGTTCAACTATAAAAAAATTGGTGTTATTAAAATTTCTCATCAATATTAGAACCTCCAATGAGCAATTATGGTTGATCCTTTATATCCAAATTTATATTTTTTTAAAGTAATTACCATCAAAATGAGTTATTAGTGACTTTTCGAAAATTTTCTCATGTCTGTGCTCAGAAAATATAAGTTTCACCTGGACGCGCTCTTACACATGTTACGTCACAAAAGCCATACTATTTTGTGAAGGACACCGACGCAAACCTGTCATTGTTTGCACTATTGATGGAAGTCATAGTAAAGTGATACATTAAAAAGCAATGATTGAACACGCTACAGGCAATAAAATCAAGTAAAACTCTAGTGAGAGGTTGATTATTTCATATCATGAAAATGGCATTTAGTTGCAGAAGCCAAGGTCGAAAATGAAGTATAAGTACTAAGCTCTCGTTTTTAAAAGTAAAACTCTGATATCGATTTGAATAAATTATAATTATGTTAGAGACCAGATAAATGGAGAGGTTGAATATAGACCGTGCTACCTTTGTCGCATACTGATCTCACTAGCTTTCACTTTTAGTCCATGCAAACAAAAAGTGGTGTTAAATGCTTCACTCTGCCGTTTTTTTCAGTGTATGGTTCTTCACTGATTTGGAGTGGCCTCGCTTATCCTCTCAATGCGTAACTTAGATTGCACGCTTGAAGATGCCATCGTGATTTCGATAAAAAACGCAAATTTTGATCAATTCCTGAATCCGACCGCGAGAGCAACGGTTCACACCCATTTGCCTAAAATATTTTAATCACGTGTCCGTTTTGGCTAGATTATCGAAATTATCATAACTAGAAATATCTTAACTCGAAGCGCAGTTTCCTCTCTCGGAATTCTAATAGTTCGATTATGACTCGCGGGAGGTGGAGCACAAATGCAACTAGAACCATCAAGGTGCGGTTATAACTTATCTATATATGCTGCTCTTACGATATTAGGTTAAAAAGCGACCTTGAAAGATTACTTTAAAAAATGTCTTATTCTACGCATCCTGTCTTTATATCCTACGCATCCACCCTACAGCAACAGGTTACAAAGACTTCCTTGCCTCCCGGTCTAATTTTCTTATGACCAGTGTGTCTGACCAATAGAGCTCCACACTCCAACCGAATTGTTCCACGTGCTATGTTTTTAATTTCCAACCATCTGCACTTGGGACATAATAGTAGCCTCTTCTCCTTTTCTTTCCTTAATTTCAGTGGTGCGTCTTCCAACCAAATGTTACGCGAAACCATTCGTCAAGATGTTGATAACGGGTTAATTTCCGACTTAAGGTGGTTTGAATGAGATGTCACTTCACACTAAATTCGATGAATTTGGCCTCATTATGATGAAAAAAATCTCATATTCCCAATGATAACAAAATATAGGCCACTTACCGCACTATTTTCGAGATATTTACCAAATAGTAACATTCATTTTCCATGGGAAATGATACAGGTATGCTCTTCAGAGATATCTTATCTATTGAGATCAGAAATTTAACAATGAGAATATTTTCTCAGCTGCTTAAAAAAAATAAATCAATTACTTACTGCAGTAACTTTTACAGAATTACGAAAAAATCTTCGATGGTGATGGCGTTTTCAGCGAACGGCGTGAAAAAATTAGTCAACCTGGAAGACAAACTCTTGTAAGTTCCAAATATATTCCGATCACCTCATTCCACAAATATCCAGGTCAATTAATGATGATGCTTAGCGTTGAAACCTGTGATGGGATATCGGATCCTTCCTTCGCGTTGTTGTTATCTTTATCCAAAGCTTAAACCCTTCTAGATGGGAAATGCTCACAGTTTTTGTCCCAAGAGTGAACTCCATTAATTTACACCTGTGATTAAAAGCACCAGAAAGTATTTTTTGAATTAACGATCATATTTTCGCTCTCATGAGCGCAATTGAAAAATAAAGATAACACTTAATCACACGTCGTGGTGAGCCGTGATCGCGCTCCTGGTCATGATTATTAAAAATGGAATTAGTAATGTGTGAACTTTCAGAGCGTTTCATTTAATCATTAATCGAGATAAGGATAAGTTTCCGCTATCTATTTATTGTTAGTTGAACTCAGAATGTTCCTATGGGAATTTTTAGGGAAGCCCAGACTTTCTGGGTTATAATCTAAAGTTGATTTAACGTGACAACCGTGGTTTGGAGTGTCAGTAGTAGTTACGGAGAGATGACTGACCGCAAACCTTATTTGCTACATCACGGATAGGTGGGTAGGTTTTTTTTCTTGGTAAAGGGAGGAAAAGTGAAATGAGACTCGGCATCAGCATTGGTCGAAATAAGCGAAAGGCGGAAAAGAGCCCACAGTTGACAGACATTCCTTCGGACGGAGCACTGAAATTGAAGAAGCTTGACATCCGAATGGGATATCTCTGAGGAAACTTAATTTCCCCCGATATTCGAGCAAAGAACTCCGTGATAGGAAGTCAACACAATACTCACCACATCATCTAATAATAATAATAATTTCTCTGTTGATAACAGCTTGTTCCTATTACTACCTATCAATTTATTATATCTTTAGCTGAACGCATACAACCTGGTGGACGGTGAAAAACCACCTTGGCGGAATACGAACGAGCGACTTTCGGGTTGGCAGGCGAGAACGTGACCCCTGCCACCACCGAGGCCGGCTCGAACCCCATAGGGTTACACCTTTTTATTTTCGGCACCGTAAACAAAAACGTTCCCGTTGACATACTAGCACCTACCTTAGAAAATTCGTAGGTCTGTTGGAAAACATGTCAATACCATGTCCCAAGATGGCTCTTCAGGGTTATTTTCAAGAGGAGTGTATCTCTAGCGAGCCCTCCCCACTCCAAGGGCAGTTTGAGGTGTGTTTTAATTGACAAGAATGCCTTGGCTTCATAGGGAGCTTTCAAACCGATCTTGTGCGCTGTGAATTTGCTACGCGACTGTACAATTACTTTCCATTCGTTTCAGACCCTGCGCAACAGGCAGCACTCTTCAAAACAGTTCGGGAGCATAGTTGATGTGCGCTAAACAAAATAACATCGTTAATGACACACGCGATAGTTGCTTTTGTGTTGATTTTCTGTGAAGACGTCAAAAATGGTATTGTCAAGTTTTTTTTACTCTTTGGCACAAAGCTTACGTTTTTAAATACTCATTTTGAACGAATTCCTTGACTATACACAAAACATTCGGCCGTGACTTTTGTGAACCCACAGAATGTAGACAGTACCAGCAGGTTAATAAAAACGTTTCACCAGCGCACGTAGCTCCACTCAACGTCGTTCCTGTGCGCTAAAGTGCGATTATGTGTTCTGATCTGCGCTGACTTCAACATCTTGAATGGAAAGTTCCCGAAGACGGGACTGGAAAATTAAGGTAATTTTTGCGAGATATTATTTCACATAAAATTTCAATGAATTTGGCCTCATTTTAAAGAAAAAGATCTCATCTTTCCAATGAGACAAAAGTGACAGCCACTTACCGTTATACTTTTCGAGATATCATAAAAAAATACCAGCCATTTTTCATGGGAAATTGTACGGGCATTCACTCCAGAGAGACTTTATTTAAAACATTAAGTATTACTAACACATAAGTCTCGTCAGAAATTTAAGTGTGTAGTTTGTATGCTTCCTTAGCTACTTTTAAAAATAAATCAACTACTCACCGCATTATTTTTCTCAAAATTGCAAAAAAAATCTTCGGTTGTGAAGGCGCTTTCAGTATGCAGCGTGAAAAAAATGAGTTTAGTTAACACGTTCTACATGTATATATATGGTAATTACTGAGAATTTCAGCAATTTAAAACAAATTGTTAACATCGTAAATTTTACAATAACTTAATGCTTCTTACAGTTGCTATAATTTAAAAATGAAATCGATTAAGGTCTCCATTATGACTCGGAAAAATCTCGCTTGAAGTAACTTAAATTAAGCTTAGCAAGCTATCGGGCTTTGCTTTTCTTCTTCTCCTAATCTCCTTGGTTGCTCCGAAGCAAGCGCTGTTCGAACGAGGACTCCTGATCCCGAATCGAGGGCGATCTGAGAGTCTGGGTGTGAATTCAAATGTGCTGGAGACACTCTTGGCAGAGGGGGCGTCAAAACTTCGAACGCGGGGGACTACGGAGAGGGGGAGTGGGAAGAGTTCGACCTCTCTCCCTCTCTCTCTCTCTCTTCTCTCCCTTTCTCTACCTCCTTCTTTCTCTCCTATCCTCCGCTCCACCTCGCTCGAGAACCAGCCCATCGTTGACAAGCCTCGGAAACGCCCATCACTCGCCCTTAAAGTCCATTTTCTCGCTCTCACAAACAGGGAGAGCGAATGTGCGAGTCCCTTCCCCTCGAGTTTCCCCACAACGCTCGGCGATCTCCGTTCCCCTCTCTATATCACACACACTGTTCCGCCTCGCAGTCATCATCATCATGTCCCTTTGCGAGAAGAGAAGCTCCCGGCGCGGCGGTGAAAACCGCGAAAGAATGCCGTTGGGGATATCTCAATTGCGGTCGGGGGAAAAAAGAGCGCGAAGCACGCGGAGGCAGCGTCCCGCGTAGGGTTGCCATAAGGGTGAGGTAAAAATTGGGGGCATCAATGTGTAGTAATTTTATAATAATTTTACCTGAAGTATAATCCAAATTGCCAATAAAAGCAAAGGAATATTTTGACTTCGATGCATGCATCTCGGTCATCCAAGTGACTATCGGCAGGGAGAGTTTAAATCTCGTTCACAGGTGCGTGTTGCCCGAGGTTCATCGTCTCTATGTCGATGGTTGACCGGAATAAATGCATAGGATTCAAAATGTTCCTTTTCTTTAATTTACAATTTGGATTTATCTTTAATGGAAATTTACTTGTCAACTGCTCTCTTCTTGAATTTATTTGTAATGATATACGTACAGTGTTGCTACAGGCCTGGAAAAACCTGGAAAATTCATGGAAAATGATAAATTACCCTGGATAATTGCTTTTTTGAGTCCAACTCTGATTGTTTTCAATATACTTGGAGTATTTGATGCACTCTCTGTAAATGAGTTGACTAATGGTTTTTAGTATCTTACCTGTATGAGGCAGTGGAGCTTTTATTTGGTGTTTATTAAGTAATTATGCCCCTAAACTAAAATTTCTGGTCCTATTCTTTTCACTCATACTAACGAAGATGGAATATTTGTTTCTCACTACCTGACCCAGGTCTTTTGAGAGCGAGGGAAAAATTAAGACGTCACGCTTCACCCAAATATATCGAAAAAGTCGTGGAACTGAAGCCTTACTAGTATATTACGTCACTCCTTTGACGACAGTCCTCGAATATGACTCTCCCATTCGCAGCTCTTGATCTTTGTTGTGATTTAATATTCTTACACATGCCTCGTGAATATATGTAGTTACCGCACGAGAAGCCAAAAAATAACTTTGAGTAGAAACAAAACTTTGCTCTAACTATTGCCGAAATGCAGGTATTCTGAGTGACTTAATACCCATGTAAGATTTAATGTTTTGATAATTCCGTTGCACCATACTTGCGTCTTTGGCCCTTTGAGCTAGTTTCAATCTAAAGTATCAAATACTTGCAAAATATTTTCTGTTTAAAAGTTGTTCTTTGACAATGAGGTCTAATCCATTGTGCTTTACGAAGTCCATTTAGATGGTGTTTTTTTCACGCCTAATCACTGGATAGCACGATTTAGGAGTATTACATTATGTAAAAATGTATTTTTCGTGTTAAATAATAATTAAAGCATCATAAATATCCAACCGGTTATTTATTCTCTATGAGTATTAAAGTTTCACGCAACTACGTTACATTCACTATGGACTCTTTGTGTGAATATTGATATCATATACGTCGGATTTTATATTTTAAAAAAACTATTCTGGGAGCGAATGAAATTTCATTCATTTAGCCAACAGGCAATATTATTGCTTTTACAGGATTTAAGAAAATTTGGGAAAAATAAAAACTGTGAGAAATTGAAACCTCTAACCGAATAAAACCGTAAAAGGCAGGTTAAATTGAAAGACTCAAATGTCCCAAATGAAAAATAGGTAAATATTTAAAGGGCATATGTTGTGCATGATGAAATGCCGAAAATTAAAGCTCTAATGTACAGAAACTGAGCTCAGAAGTGGAAAAAGAAGTAGTTAATGACAAGCACAAAAAAGTAGTAGTTTCATCAGACATTGCGAGGCACAAAAAAGCTACCAATTATATCGATTTTGAAGATAAATTCGAAAAGAATAAAAAGTAAAAATAGGTTTAATGAAAAACGCAAAGTGATTGAGGACGTTACTGCATATTAATATAAAAGCGGAGTATATATCATCTAACTAGAGTAGGTACTCTGAGGCTGCGTGAAACGACCAGCACTGAAATTAAAATGTTTAAATACAATTTATCGATGAAAATGAATTAGGATTAGTGTTATTGGATGACCATTTTACTCCGCGTAACCAAAGTTAAAATCTCCTAGATTAATTATCGCCCGTTTCTGCTTATTCTCAGTCTTTTACAAGATCAGTAGGTCATCTGATTTAATGGTCACGGTTTACTAACCAATTGCTTGCCACTATAAGGGCAGATACAGTACCTACTTCTTATCTTAAAAACCTTATGGTCAGGTCTAACGTGGCATAATTGTCCCCAATTAGTGAAGCTAAATCGCTCCCAATGGATAGGAAGCTTATGTTTTCCCAGCATTTGACGCCCACAAATATATATGTTTAAACGTTAGAGATGTATCGAATTCCTCACACCGAGGTTTTGATTGCTTTTCAGTGAAAAGGTGCCCTTGGGCTATATGTTAGATCACCTTTTTCATTTAAGACCCATGGAAAAACTTTGGAGAATTGGCTCCAATTGAGAAATAGATTTCTACCACCTCCATCAGGGTTGCCATGTTTTGAATAGAGAGCATGAATCTCAAGGTTCAAACATATTTTAACAACTGTGTATAAAATAAAATTAACCGGTGCAAATATTTTATATTGCTTTAACTATTAGACAAAAGCCAAATTGAGTTATTATCATTTCAGTTATTAATATATTCCCACAACATGGTTATAATAGTTTTATTTATAAGACATCGGAGATTTTTCTCCATTTTTCAAGTGTGGTCTCTACTGTGTAACCATAACTGTCCGAGTATTACTCCAGTCTACTAGGAGGAATCAATTTCCCAAGAATCTTCCGATGAGTTTAATATGGAGTGTGGCGTTGTATGCTGCAGAACCTGGTCTCCATGAAAATAGGACGAGAATAGGCGGCAGGCGTTTTAGGTGTGGGCATTGAGTAGAATTAAGACGGTACGGTTCACGGATAGGAAGACAAACGAGCATGTACTCGGCATGGCGGTTGAGAACAGGAAACTCCTGGAGATCAGAAGGCAGAGCTGGTGGCTGGACAATTAACGAAGGGTGAAGAATTGCTGAATGCCGTCGTAGAGGGGAAAACATTGGGAAAGCGAGGAAGGGGAAGAAAGAGAATAGGCTTCAAGGGAAGAATAAAGGGAGGTAGGACGCATGCTAAGATGAAGGAAGAAATAGTGTAAGGAGGTAGTGGCCTACGCCTGTAATTTAGAGGACTTTTACTCTCTTCCATTTAAACACCTTAACAGATTGACCCTAATAATAATTCTAATATTAATCTCTCTGAAGCACACAGTCATATCAAATTTAATGGAAAACGACTTCCATTTTTTGGCAAATATCTTGAAATGTTGTGAGATTAGTGTCTGATATTGTGGTATCATTAGATATATGAGATATTTTTCTTGATTATTATCATCAATCTTAAACCTAGGTTAACCGGTATTCTACCGGTTAAGGTAGGTTTACGTGGAAGTGAGTAAAGGTCCTCTAGATTTTTGACATTGCAGGGCCCTATTCACCCCTATCCACAATGTCTTTTTTCATCTCAGCATATGCTACCCTTGCATGCCCTATTCTTCTTCGTTCCATCTATGAATCCTAATTAATCTTTTTCTTCCCCTTTCCCGCCTGCCAAACATCCTTTCCTCTATCTCGGCCTTCAGCATCCCTTCGCTCCTCAATACCTGCTCCAACCATCTACTCTGCCTCCTTTCTAGTTTTTCCGGAAGTTTCTTCTCCTTACCAAACATGTCCCAAAATTCCTCGTTTGTCTTTCTTTCCATCCACCGCACCTTCTCCATCCTCCTCCATGCTCAGTATTCTAACGCCTTCAGCATATTCTCGTTCACCCTTACTCCATGGTTAATTCCCCGCCAGTCTTTTCATTACATTCTTATCCAAGGTCCCCATCATCAACTCCCTCCTATTGCTGAACGCTTCTTCCGCCAGCGCAATTCTCCTTCTAATGTCTCTGCTATTATGTCCATTTTCCTCCAAAGTATTACCCAAAACGAGGTAAAATTCATTTAATTTATCTCTATTGCCTGAAACTACCTTAATGTGGCTGGAGCGATTATCGTGGGTCATTGAGTGCAAATTTTAATATTTTTTTTTTAAGGAAGTCGAAAAAATTCTTGGTTCACATTTCACTTGAGTGAATCTGTTTATTCGTTAGAACTCATCATCCAGCCAGTAATATAAAGAATACAGTTTTTGTATTTTAAATTTTTTTCCTCAATGAAAGAATGTTATGACCATAGTTTTAGATACGGTATTTGAAATGTTGACATCATATTGAAATATGTCGTTTTCGAATATTAGACTCCGCGTGACACCTTGATATTTGTTATCAATGTTAGCAACATTATTGTGCCATTCGAAGAAAACCTTTTCATATTTTATCGAATTATTACGAAATATGTGTCATGTGGCATAGGACTACGTGTTAAAATAGCGTTGAATTACCCAAAACCCAAATCGGTATGATGCAATTATTTTCACTTTTATCTATAGAGATCACTAATGAGATGACGTACCTATACAAAGTTTCACACAAATCTGTACATAAACAAAAACTAAGCTCTTACCACCTTAAGTGCGTCCGCGCTCAGACCGTCAGACACTCGCTCGTGACTCGATCACGTTCCCAGACCAAGCTCGAATGGCGTGACGTGCCTTTCTTTCCACCCTCTTTCGGTCTTCACCACCCTATCACCTTGCCTCCCCACCATTCTCGGTTTACTCCACTTCTAGGATCCCTTTATCACGTCCCCTCTTTCATCTCTCTTCCCTCCCTTTTCCTCATTTCCACGCACCCTCCCTGTTCGTCTCCGCCAGGGAGAGCTTCTCCAGCGTCACATCTCTTTAAGCGATCCCTTTCGCAAACACTGTTCCTCGTGATTTCGTTCTCCTCCACCAATGCCTTTCTTTTTGAAATTAAACTCTTCTCTCGGCCGTTCCCCTCCCTCAGCTCCCCGCTCTCTCCTCTTCTCTTCTTCCTTCCCTCCCCACCCTACCAATCCCCTTTCTTACGGGAATACGTGTGTATTCTCCTCAAGAGAAAAGCTCGCCTCGTTGTTTCCCCCGACGAGAGATTTCTTCTCCGTTTCATTCCCTTCTTCCTTTTCCCTTAGCCCACACCATCCTCCTCCGTTCTTCCCCCCGGGAGTCTCTTTACTCTCGAGACGGAGAAAGAGAGATATAAAAATTGACGTGAAACGAAAAGAAAAATACGAAAGGGTATGTGTCCTTCCTCTTTTTTCGTTCGAGTGAATACACAATACGTAACTGCCTGACGTTTTGTGATACAGCGCCCCCCCTCCCCCTTCCCCCTCAATTATTTCCACCTTGAAACTCCCCCCCCCCCCGGGTGTGTTATTTCCTCAAATGGCTTGGGTTTTTTAGGAGGGGGACACGACACATGTTTACGAGCGAAACGCCGAGGTAAACTTATTCTAGAGATAACCTTGACGCGCGTACAATATTTCCCGGCAATCTTGTGTTTCTTCTGGTGAAAAGTCGTTTGAGTTCGCTGTACCATTTTCTTTTTTCCCATTTCACTCATTCTTATGGTGAAATTATGGTGCCAAACCAGAGTGTTTTGCTCATTATGATGTCCATGGCATGTTGGAGACTGCGGATGCATGCAAATGCAAGCTCAGCTCTATCAAAATGCTGTTAACCGTTAAATCATTTATCAGTGTGTGTTTTTCCATTATATTCGTAGGATATCGGACTGGTCCTAACAGAAAACATATATTTAATTTTTTTGTCATTTCTAAACTGTCCTGGAAAGGGACTATTTAAAGGGACCGCACTGAAGCTCTCTGAAGTTTATTTTTCTTTCTAACTACCATGATTTTATCCCCTATTCCTATACTATTTCCGCGGTTATAATATTTTGATCAATTATTTTTCGTTTCAACTCTTTGTATGGTTTCAAATTTCAAAATAAATCAACTTTTTGAATGGTTTCACACATTATTTTGTCTCCAAAGAGGAAATGGGGTCATTATGTCTCACTTTGGGGTGGAATGAGAGTAAGGAGTAAGAGGAAAGATACCTGATTTACGATAATACTCTTGGAAGTGTTTTAGCAGTGTATTCAAATTTATCTCTTCACCCTCACCTACATTTACTCGTTACTTAGGGAGTTAGTTGCCCGTGAGTATTTTGTCAGGTGGAAATGTCTCCTGATATCTTGACCCTTGGTGTCGCTTATTTAATGGCACCAAGTTGTCGAAATCTTGCTTTGTTTTAATGGGTAGTTGGCATGTTATTTTCTGGAATCTTTAACAGAAATTTCATGATGTACACAATACGACAAATGTGTTGTATTAAGCATTTGTGCATCACTTTTGCTATTCATCGCAGTTTGAAAATTGCTCGCTTTAAATGCTCGCAAAAAAATAAATTTCAGTTAGGCCGCCCTCCACTCATTCGTGACATCATTTTTCCGCATATCTGTATATATTCCTCGCCGTAAAACCTTAATTCTTACCCCTCGAGGACTTTTAATCAATAATTGGCCTTTTACTCGTTTATTTTTTCACTTTATCTGTATAATGGCGTTAATTTCGACTCATGGCGTGAAAGGTGCTTTGAAGTCGTCTTAAAATTTTTTTTTGTCCTAAAATTTGCCTAAGTCTTACGATATTTAATAAATTGCCACCTGAAAAGCTTGAAATACCCATGTGAGTATGGTTAAAATATCGATCCATGTAGCTGTAGAAGTCTTTGAAACGCACTTTCAAATGAAAAAAACATTTAATAGGATTAAAAATTGAGTGGATGGAATTTTTCTTCAAACGAATCTTACCAATTTTCAGTGACTCATCTACCGTAAGAAGGGTGTATTCTAGCTTAAGTATTGGAGACCTTGCAAATTAAATATGCAGTCAGTGATCTAGGAGGTGACTCCAGGGCAGGGCCCTGACAGGGTGACAGGGGCTTGGAAACTCAATAGATGCATGGCGTAAAGCACAACTTCACACTATTTTCTTCAGTCACGACCTTCACGTTACACGCCATCGTTTATACGCCCTCACATTCGTCAAGGTCGTTTTACATGAGGTACTTTTATTGCACAATTTGATGCACAGAAATCGCGAGAACGCGGGAACGGAATTAGAGCAGGGGCTATTTTCCCATCTGGCGTTTATGCATTTGCGCATGCATTCTTGCTATTCTCCGTTATACACGATGCAGTTTTCTTTGTATGTACATCCAAGCAGACATCAGATAGTGAAATAAAGCGCCTCGTGTAAAACGGCCTTTACAAACTCGTTCCGGTTCAATTTTCGAGAGGGTTGCGCGTCGACTGTAATTGGGAGTTCGGGGTGTATCCTGACGATGAGGGGACGACGTTTTAGGGTCCTCTGAGCAAGGGTTCTCCTCCCCCTCTTCCCCCTCAACGAGTGTCATCGTCGAATCCAAACTGTTTTCTTTCTGCTGGGAAAATTGTGAACGCCCGCGGGGCCATGGTAGAGGGATTTGCTTGCGGGGGTCGGGAAAGATGGGAAAGGACATTTCCATAAACATGTTAAGAAGAGCTTAACTTTCCGCAGTTCGCAGGGGAAAGGTAGAGGGGTCAGGAAGATGGAGAGATCGGGGGGTGTTAGAGTTGACGAAGGAGGAGGTCGGATAATTTACTCCCGAGAGCGAATCTCTCAACCATCCTCAAACGTTGGGGTGGGACCCAACGAAGTTGCCTGCTCTGCATAGGGGTGAGTTGGTTTTGTGTGAAGCGTGTCGGGGATGAAATGAGCAGTTGAAGGTGTTTGGGGCGACGTGGCAGAGTTCGAGGAAGAGAACAAGGAAAATGATCGTGAGAGATGTGATATAAGACGGATAAGTGACGGTGCGGAGTAGGATGAGGCTTCCCTTTTTCTCACGCTCGGAAAATATGGGAGATGTCCAATTTCGTTTAATACGGTGTTGATTTCTTCCCAGAAGTTAACGCAAGGGGGATCTGTTGTAGAAGCCTTGATGGAGGAAGTTGTAGCGAGTTTATAGCATAAAGAATATTTCCTCATGGAAATTTTACATATCGATATACCTTTTCCGGTGTACGCGTTTGGGTTGGACTTTTTTGTAGGTAAAAGCTGAAAAAGGAATGATTTGAAAAGCTTACCTGGCTCTTAACGAGTTATCTTCTGAAACTGAAAAATAAATTTCCAAATCGTGATGACATCCGGCCGAGAGTCTGACCCCGTATAATCTGTTAGGTTTCCTCATAAAATCCTGGAATTAAATTGGAACTTACGAACTAGTGTAACTTTGTGTAGTCTGAGTTCATATTATGGCACTTGGTACTTCAGAAAGAAGCTAAATTCTCCTGTCAAAGGGTATTTGACTAATATTAACTAAAAAATTCCAATTGAAGTATGCTTGGTGCATGCGTTAAGATATATTAAAGGGAAACGAGTCTGTTTATGCTATTTTATTAATATATTTTTACGTCACTGACTGGATACATGAAATGTGCACTTTGTGCTCTTAAGCGCTCCATTTGAAACAATGAACATAATTAATTCAGTAGTTGTTAGTATTAATTTCTGAATTAAGGATAGGGTTTATTATTACACTACCTGAGCGTACCCGTTGAAATTCAATGGGTGTGAAAAACATGGAACTTATTTTATAAGAAAACCACTTAGCCTGAAGAATACTGTCTGCTTGATCATTTGAGGAGTCCGTATCCTATCTTGTATGTTGTGATCGTTGTAATTCATTCGTGTTTCTGGTGATAGATGTTCACCCAGGTTGATAGATGGTCACCTCGTCCCTCTGGTTCTCTTGAGCCGTCTTCTGAGTGATTAACCTCTTGATCGCTTCCATTGTGTACATAAATATATTTGCATTAAATGACTTAATTGAGTTGCGCAATTCAAAGTTGATATGTGCGTTGAGTATCTTAATCAGCATTGGATAGTAGAGTATAACCCAGCGGTTGACAACGTCAAAAGGAGCATTTTCAGCAGCAGCCATGTTTATTTGTCCTATGAATCCTTCATTACCCAGACTGCGCCTTCGGCATAAAGGGTAGCCATAATTATTGGTTTCTAAATCATAATCATCGGTTGCTAAATTAAAAATTTACGGTAATCAGTCTTAGTGCACTTGCCAATCTTCATGCACCGATGTCGTTCATTGGGCAGAATATCCGTTCTTCTTTCGGGTAAGAAGCATGGTGTGACGTCATTATCATTTCCGCCATCTTAAAACAGATTGAAGTTTCGAAACAGATGGTTATATATTTGAACCAGATTTATCGCTGGTTACCCGTCACTAGGTTTGGTTAGGATGAAATTTGTGCGGATCCTACAATTAGTGGAATCCGAAAAACACCACGGGGAGATGCTCATGAGCTCGCTAGTGGGCGTGTCTTTGAGCATTTAAGTCTTACCTTTCAAGTCGTTTTGATACAAGGACTCATGGATATATGTATAAGTCCAAGGAGGGGAATAAAGCGGTTAGTGATATTCTTGAATAGGCAACTACATGATTGAATGAATGTAAGTTAACTGCACTTTAACACTTTTAAGCATATGTAAATAACTCGTAACGTAAATAATGTGGGAATTGGTCTAAAAAAAAGTTCGCAATCGTAATGAGAGGCAGGTGGTTTCACTACGTGTAATACATCTGAGTATTAAACGATATTAAACAACGCTATGTTTTTTGTAGGAACAGAGACATTATTACCATTACTATTCACTGCACGTATATATTCTTGCACTTTTGATTCCTGTATCGTGATGTATCGTTTACTACGTAAGTGTTCTCGCACATACATGCAGTGCCCCTATGAGAGTTACTTTGAGAATAGACATTGAAGAGTATAGGTACTTGTTGTAAATATGCATTGAATTTATCGATAACCCCCTGAAGCAATCAATCATGGGGCCCTTTGGACTCTGGGCTAGAGGCCCTATATTAGGAGAGGTTGGCCAAGTCAGCGACAGGCGCCATTGTTAGCTCATCGGGGCGCGCTTAATACGTTACCGCTTACGGGAGTACGATGCAATTCCGACAGTATTATCGATTTTCCCTCTTTCAGCCGACTAAAATTACTTGTAAAATATTTGTAGAAAAAATAGGAAGATGTTAACACAAAATAACATGACCATCGCCGTAAAACTCGGCCGTAATTGAGAATTATATCCGAAAGTAGTGGAGTTTGCGCAAAGTGTACGCCGCAGACAGTTGTACATCTCAGCACCGCAACATCGACTTAAGAAGCTGTCAGCACCATGGATGTAATAGGTCAATCCGTTTTATTGATTCTTCAACATCGGCAAGGATAAGAGGTTGGACATTTCGCGGATAAATTCAAATTAGCTAATCAACCAAAATTGTGGTCCCAAACGGGTGGATATATCTTCGCAGGATTTAGTGCACGGAATCAGCTGATAGTGAATAATTATTCACTATGAGCTGATTCCTTACGCTAGCAGACTTAAGTTATCTAGTTCATACGATAAAAGGCTACGGAGTTTATTTAGATATACATAAATGTGTGTATATCCCGGTGTAAACAATAATATATTATTGATAATATCATTCTACAAAAAAATATTTCGGTGCGTGACTTTACCCGTAAAGCCACGTCCCGAAATAAAATTTTCATAATTGTATAATTTCAGTTTAATCTGGACGAATTGTCACCAAAATTCGACACATTCTGATTATCGAATACTTAAATGAAAGTGGGAGGTCACTGGGTGTTTGAAATGTGTTAAATGATTAAAGAAGTCAACTAAATACCCATTTACAAGAGTTAGGCAGAAGACTGGCTGAAGACCGGGAAAAACATATAGGAATTCTAAAATATTATGACATTCTATGAATCAAATAGTAGTTTTCACATGGACCTCCTTTTTACAGATAAGAAATGTTTTACGGAATATTTGCGTGTGAACGCAGCTAAACTTCCTCAATTAAACCATCTATGTAAGGAATTGGATCATATAATGGATTAGCTCATAGTTTTAGTGAAAATAATCTTAAGATCCTGCCTGAGATAAGGAAGTAAAGACGTCTTCGTGGAATCTAGATTTTAAAATTAGGAATCTCAAGAAAATCGTCGAGCGTCTAACAGTGAGAACATTCCTCCTTTCTCTGCCTGCTTCAAATGCTAATAAATTAAACGCGTTAAACAATAAATCATCGTCACCTGCGACAAAAATTGCCAACGCCTATATTCCCGCCATTTTAAAAGTTGTCTGCTATTAAAGGTGAAGGACTAAACAGGGAAGGTATTAATCCAACAGGAAGATATCCAGGAAAGGTGGAGAGAATATGTAGAGGAGCTATATCACTGCGAGAATAGACCCTTGAGCCTAGATCTAGAGGATGAAAGAACAATAGATAATAATATCCTCGGACCAGAGTTACTTGACAGCGAAATAGAGAGGACATTAAGGGAGATGAAGGGTAGAAAAGCCGTGCGAACCGATAACCTACCTTCGGAGCTACTGAAGAATCTAGGTGGTAAGGGGAGAGAATCCTTTTTCGTAATTATTCGCAGGATCTACGAGGAAGGGGTATGGCCAGAGGATTTCGTGAAAATAGTATTAATAGAGCAGTATAGAACAATCAGTTTAATTTCGCACGTGGCAAAAGTTTTGCTAACAATACTAAATAGAAGGTTGGACTGCAGAGAAAACTACTATTTAGGCGATGACCAATTTGGGTTCAGGAAGGGTAAGGCAACCAGAGCCGCGATTGTGGTAATGAGGACACTTATAAATAGAAACAGTATAATACGGATGTTTTCGCTTGCTTTGTGAATTTTGAAAAGGCGTTTGACAGAGTAAACTGGGAGAAACTAATGAAGATACTGGGGAAAATGGGAATAGATTGGCGTGATAGGAGACTCATCCGAAACTTTTATATGGGGCAGAGGGCTCAGGTGAGGGTAGCTGACGGTGAATCAGGGTGACCAGTCATAGGTCGCGAGGTGCGGCAATGGTGCCTGTTGTCGCCTTTGCTTTTTAATATCTATGCTGAGGAAATGGTAAGAGAGGCATGGGCTGAGCTAGATGTGGGAATAAAAGTAGGCCAGCGGATAAATTTGGTTAGATTCGCGGACGACCAGGCGTTGATCAGTCGGTCATCGAAAGTATTACAAACTTTAGAAGATGCATTGGAAAAGCAGTGCGAGAAATACTGGATGAAGATTAATCATAAGAAAAAAAGTAAGTAATGAGATTCTCGAGGACAAAAAAGCGAAACTGGTCGTAAGAGTAGGAAGTCATAAACTGGAGCAAGTAGAAAAATTTAATTGCTTGGGTAGTACGCTAGAAGAAACAGGACATTGTAGCAAAGACATTAGGAGGATAATAGAGCTAGCGAATGAAGCGTTCAATAATAGAAGGGAGCTGATGACGGGGACCTTAAGTAAGAATGTAAAAGAGAGGATGGTGAAGAGCTTGATATGGAGTGTGGCGTTGTATGGGGCAGAAACGTGGACCTTGAGAAAGGAAGACGAAAATAGGATGAAGGCTTTTGAGATTTGGGTTTGGAGGAGGTTGGAGAAGGTGCGTTGGATGGAAAGGAAGACAAATAAGGAAGTGCTTGACTTGGTGGGTGAGGAGAGGAAACTTGTGGATGACATTAGGGGAAGACCGTGATGAAGACCTGTGGCTGGAACACAGGTGGCTGGAAGGGGTGATGAAGGCCGTGAATCAATTACTCGCCGCAGTAACTGTTACAGAATCACAAACATCTTCGGATTTTAAGGCGTTTTCAGCGTTTGTTGTGAAAAAAATTACTCACATTAAAATTTTATACATACATATATGTATATTTAGATGGTTTATTTTCTTGATCTTTATTAATTAATACTATCTTCTCTGGACGTGTAGGTCTAATGATTTATCATTCATGATTAGAACTCTTTTTGCCCACGTTTCGTATATTAATAATGCTTCTTCAGGGCTTAAGAGTTCCTTTTGTATTTATTTTTATGCTAATATATTTTTGAAAATGTACAGAAAAAGAGATACTGATGTAACTCTGAGCCGTGAAGAAGCATAATAAATATGCGAAACGTTTGCATGAAATGGTTATAACCATAAACTATAAATAATTAGGCGTACTCATAGAGAGAAGATAGTATATGCATATGTAGTAAATTACAGAGAATTTGAGCTATTTAAAACAAAATGTGTGCTATAATATTTGCAGTTGTTATTGCGTAGACGGGTTTTGAATGTGAGAAGTAAGAAGGGGTGGAGGGGGACGTTCAATCGCTCGGCGGGAAGGCAGAGAGCGGGAAGCGATTCGGGGGAGTGGGGGAAAGACCGTGCGGAATGGGGAGGAAGGCCCGTGGTGTGGGGCAGGACTTAGTCAGTGGGGTGGGCTGGGGAGGTCCGCTCGGGCGGTTTGGAATCTGAGCAGTGCGGGATGCGCGATTCTCGTCCCCACCCCCTCCTCCCGCCATCTCCCACCACACCCTCCCGTCCTTACCTCCCCTCCATCTTCCCCTATAGCCACCCTGTTGCTTCTATCCCGAATGGAGGTGCCGCCGTAAAACAGCTTGAACGTCATTTTATTCCTTTATCCGTGCTAATGAAATGAAAACGTGTCCTCCGTTCGACATGGGTAACAAAATCCTACCTCTCCACGCTATGTTTTCACAAATAGAACTTTGAATAATGCGGTGTAAAATGCGGAAGTGGGTGGAACATGGTAATTATAATTTATTATCATGGCAATCTACTGGTTAAGGTAGGTTCGAATGGTAAAAGAGAAAAAATCCTCAAGGTTTTCACCGGCGGAGGTCCCAATCTCCTCACTCGATGTCTTTTTTCATCTCAGCATACGTCCTACCTCTCTTTATCCCCACATCACCATAATAATCTTTTACGGCTGGAGGTCCTTGAACAGTATTTCGTTTTTCTCTCCTCATCCCATCCATAAAGCATGTCCTCTTTCTCCCTCTTCCCCGCTTACCTAACATCCTCCCCTCTATCACGGCCCTGAGCATCCCTTCACCCCTCATCATCTGTTCCTACCTCCGACTTTGCCTCCTCAGAATCTCTTTCAACAGTTCCATCTCATTACCCACCACACCAAGCACTTCCTGGTTTGTCTTCCTTTCCGGTCACCGCACCTTCTCCGTTCTCCTCTAAACCTACATCGTAAACATCTGTAGCCTATTGTAGTCCTCTTTTCCCCGAGTCCACGTTTCTGTCCCATACAACGCTACACTCCATGATATTAGTATCATTCACTGTGAGGGAATACCATTTTCGCGCGAAACTGTTGGTAAGGAACAATTCTCCTGGGAATGGAATAGTAATAAAGTTTTGGTACCTGCCCATAATATATTTTGAGTTATTATCGAATGATTGCAGTCTGAAGTGAAAATACCTTAGTTCAACTGAAATAGCGTTGCAGCTGTCTCCTAAGGTTCGATATAGTGTTCCTTTTTTTGCCCTCGGACGATTCTGGTGGTCCGTATGTCTCTGCGATCCCGATAAGCCATTGGCTTGTAATAATAAAAAAATTGGTTTCGCCGTTAAATGTACATTCGTAGAATAATTTGCATATTTTGTATCTTAATTTTTCTTTATGGCTAAGGCATATCGTTACTAATAGTAGTATATTTTAAACAATACAAACGAAAAGGTGGGATTCACTATCGGTTTTGACTCACACAGAGCTGCGGAGCCTCCTCAACTGTGTCTCAAGCGCCGCGAATCTCCTCCAACACCTTTCCCCTACCTCTTTCCGCCCTAGATTACCCTCCTGTTTATTCCCACCCCTTCTTCCCTGGCACCCTCCTTCCCCCCACCTATCCTCTCTCTCCCACCCTTGATGAAATACGACCCTTCTTACGCCTCCTCCCCTTTGTCTCATCGCCACCCTTATAGATTCCCATCCGTCTTCCCGCAGACCGTTCACACCCTTCGCTCTCCCCTTCCGCACACTCGATTCGTTCATTGACTCTAGGGTCCATATCACAGCTTCCATCCCCTTGCCACCTCTCGCTCTCCTGCAAAACGGTTCCCTCCGACGGACATCCCTCAGTCCCACGAGTAGGTGTGGGGTCTTCTTTTGATGAATACTGTCATGGCCCAATTACGGTGGAAAATGGTTAATTGTACTGATATACTCAAATTTCGTACTTCCACATACGACTCCTAGACAGGTTATGCTTAAATTAATATTCCATTTTCGTAAAGGACTGTATGATTTAGTAAATTGATGTAGTAATAAAACGGTTAGCTGAGAGGAGAATAGAGCGGAGAGCTGGACCAAACCAATCGTCGGATTGATGAATGTTGATGCTTTAATTTTTTAGCGGAATAGAAAAATAGTATGGCAAAGTAAGACATTAGGAAGCGCCAGGTATAGTAGTGGCGGAAAATTGGGTCTCAGAAGAAAATAAAAAAAATGACAGAAATGAATACCTACAGCAAGTAATCATTGACGATCATTTTCTTATTATGGGAGATCTACCGGTTAAGATAGTTATAGATAGAAGTAGGAATACCTATGCTAATCTTTTAAAGCTGGAGGTTCCGGTGGAAGGGCTTGCGCGTTCTAATGCCCTCTGGTGCTAGACCGGTGGGAGCAATGATAATTTCCCCCGTTTGAATTACCGATGCCAGGTAGTTTCTAAGTCATATAGGAGCCAGACGAAAGGCAGTTCACGTGATGGTGTCACGTTAAAAATGACGTCGGAAACGGCAATGGGAATGGGATACAAATATCCAATTCCCAGAAAAATGAAAGTATTAGGCGATGTAATACCAGAATGGAATGGTGGAAGGAAGAATGTTGAAGGTAAGAAGGAGAAGGTAGATCCTGGGCGCTTTCCGTTCGCTCTTTTGCGCTGCTCACTGCGCAGCGCAAAAAATGCACTTGCTTTCCATTTATTTCAGACCCTTTGCTCTAGGCAGTGCATTTCAAAACAGATCGGAAGCAAAGTTGATGTGCGCTAAACAAGAAAAGACTTCGATATACGTATCCACGATTGTTCTTGATGTCTTAATTTTCCCTCAAGTCTTCGAAATAATGCAAATCTTTTTAATTAATCTATGGCAAAAAGCTAACATTTTTAAGTTCATTTTTGAAAGAATTCGATAACCCTACTCAAATAATTTCTGTGACTATTGTAAGCCTACAGAATGCTTCCTATCGGCAGATTACCGACCGATTCGCTTGAGTACATCGTCTTACATTAGCGCTTAAGTGCGCTGACGTTGTTCTATCTGTGCTCACTTCAACTTATTGAGTGAGAAAAGACTCAGTTATTTCCAACTTTTTTAATTTCCAAAAACCAACCATGGTTTCGGCGCTATGTACCAACTTCAAGTCCAAGATGTACCATTTTTATGGTCCTTATCGGTCCATGGTCCTTAGCGACTATGGTCCTTAGCGACCATGGTTTCGGCACAAAGTGGTTGGTTTCATTTTCCTAACATTGTATCTAAATGGTTTCAGCACCTTGAAAATTGTACAAAAACACACATATATACATCAGCACACAGTGCCGAAACCATGTTCGGTTGTTAGAACTTAAAAAAAAGTCTGAAAATAACTGATTCGTTTCTTACTCAGCATGTTGAACGCTAAACATTTCTGCCTAGTGATGCTTGAGACATTCTCTAATGTGCCAACTTCAACACGTTGAATGGAAATCTCCCATTTTGTGTGCATCGAAGATAGGTAGGAATAATGCGAAGCTGAAGAGAGATGCAGCGTGAGGATGTAGAAGTGCAAATGGAGAAAAGAGGCTTCCAAAAAGTGCCTCAAAACCTATTTTATTCGGCAGGATACCAAAAATTGGTAGGAGCCGAGCGTATGGGGAATCGGTCACGCGGGTGCCCTCTTTAAAGACTCTCCCCTCATCTTTATTTCTTGTCCCTCCCTTCCTCCCTATTACTCCAGTCTCTCCGTTCACCAGACTGACTCGTGGTGCCCTTTCCTGCACTACCCCCGACTCTAACCCCGTAGCCATGTGTCCTTAACCCTTCCCTCCTCTCATTCCGCGGCCTCTTTCCCGAAAACCCTTTTCGGTTATTTTTTCGGCCACGCCGTCTTATTATTATCTTTTTCATCTCCTTCTTTCCTCCTCTCCTTCGCACAATTTATATACCTTTTTCCAACCTTCCCTAATCACTGGTCTTTCTCTACTTTGCCCTTTTTTTTAAAGCTCCTACCGCAGTAAAAAGGGAAGGAAAAAGAGTGTGGGGGGCCTTTTTTTTCTTCGTCAGCCATCCGACTTTTCTTCCACGCACCCCCAAGACTTTGCTCCAACTCGTAGCCTTGCCTCACACCCACTTTCTCCCCCTCGTGTCTACCTCTCCCCTATGTCCGCCTCCCTCCCCCACCGCCTCGTCCGGTACCTCTCCCGATCCCGGAGACTGTCCGTTCCTGTGCCTCACTCCTTCCAGGGCACCGCCGAACTCCTCCGACCATTCTTCTCTCTTAACCAGTAGCAGGTCTCCCTCCCTTCTCTTCGCTCCACCGTGTCCTTCTTATGCCTCTGCGATGTTGCGTTGCTTTGACTGATACTCTCGATATTCTGATGATGTCGCATTGGAAGGAAGAAAAAATCGAAATTCGTCGTCCGCGTTTTGCGATGTATATCATTGCTATATCATGTAATGCAGTATAATATAGATTAGAATACAATATATTATTACTCTGGGTACAAGCCCTTTAGAGTAAAGAAAAAAGTTACGCAAATGCATTGATACATATTATACAATTACATACATAAATAATATACAATGGCATACAATTACATAAAACACAAATTCAGGAAATGATTATACTCTTCAGATTTGAAATTTTCTGGTGACTTTATGATTTCTTGTATCTATTGGCATAGTGTTCCACGATTTCGACGAGGTGACAAAAAAGGAGTCGTTGGACGTGGCGGCTTTATGTCCAGGAATGTAGAGCAATGAAGGATTGATTCTTGTGATTATTTTGTGTGAATCTGGCGCTAACTAATAGACAAAACAAATAAGTTGGTCCCATGTTTTCAAATAGCTGGCATAAGAACCCGCACAGTAAAATAATCGTCTATTTTGAAAATTCAACCACTTCAATTGTTCTCTGTGAGGTGAAATTATATCCTTGCTGCGCTAGCCAAAAATGTAGCGTACACAGAAATTTTCAACTCGTTGCAATTACTTTGAGCGCATTGACATAATGCAAAGTAAAACGGAGCAATTTCATACGAGATGTAATGCGGTTATATTGCAAGTTTCCGTGACGTGTTCGTTGTGGTTCCATCTTCTTCGCGTGGTTTCTTTTTCTTACTACTTTTCTCCTTATACCCTGGAGGCTTTCAGGTCGAAGAAGGAGAAGCCTCCAGGATATAGGAGAAACGTTGCCTGAAAAAGCTACCTCGCGACGCGAATCCCGGAAGAAGGTGGAACCATGATGCAATGCCTATGTAGTGCAACGCAAAGCGTTATGGCGTGTAATGCGATGAAATGCGTTATATACCTACGATGAAATGTTATAAGCGATGCAAAGCTATCTGCGAGAACGTTGGTTTTTATGGTGGCTTGAGTACTGGCTTAATACCCTAAGGGCACGGTTTCGTACCCCGGCAGTGGTGGAGATTCAATCAGTTAAATCCCCATACCTACTTACTTGGATGATACGAGGAGAGCATACTACTCAGTCCGTCGGATAGGACGTTAAATTATGGATCCTTTGGCGCCCATCGTTAAGATTAGGCTAATGACTTACGTTGGATTTATCTCTAATCATCTTCTTTGTGTAAAAATAGTCTTTCCGTTAGCAACAAACCCACTCGTCTTGAATGTCGCAAGTGGCCAACGTTATCGGTCGCATTCTCTAATGACCTTCTTCTTCTGTCTTATCGGGACCGCACGTTGGCTTTCATCATGGCGATGTCTGATTAGCTTGATGCAGTTCGGAATAGTTCCCTTGATGTTGATACACATGTTGCCACTTCCTCAGATTGGCAAGCCAAGAAATTCTTCTTCTACCAGGGCCGCGTCTTGTTCAACCATACCTTGGAGTGTTTACTGAATGAGTCGACATCTATTTTCGTGTATTATCAAATGTCCAAGATATTGTTATTTCCGTTGTTCAATCCTCCACATTAGTTCGGGTTGGCAATCCATTCTGTGAATGACTTCTTCGTTCGTCACATGATCCACCCAAAAGATCCTTAAAATGCGTCTGTAGAGCCACATTTCAAAGGCTCGAATCTTCTTGTCCGTGGCCTCTGTCAGGTTCCAGGTGTGTTATTCTGTATATTCTCGGAATTTACGAGCCTCGAAAGTGACGAAATTTTGACGTCACAGCCTCTAAATTTTCAAACAGGACCATTCAAAAGCTGAGATTTTTCGGGGGCTGTGACGTCACATGCTCGGATTTTGCGAGGTTCGACCATGTTGAAGTCTTAGTGAATAAGGTCCCAGGATGATGAGGACTAATGATGAAAAAATGAAAATCACATCCCTAGTGAGGATGGCAGAACCAGCTGCCGAAACTTCGGAACCCCTTACTGGATCACCGCTACTCGGTATGGCCTCGTAATATCTGAGCCACGACAGTGACGAAAGTTTGACGTCATGGCCATTAAAATTTCGAATAGGGTCATTCAAAAGAGGGGATTCGTTTGGGGCTGTGAAGTCTCATCCATGGATTTTCCGTGATTCGAATCCACACTGAATAAAATCCCTGACCTGGTGAAAAAAACCGTAATGACTACTCAAATTATAAGCCGGAAAAAGAAACAAAATCATTCAATCAAAAGCGATATGCGACGCAATACGTTGCTATTTGATATTGATTCGCATATGCACGATCTCGTTTTCGATGCTAAATTTACATCGATTATACCATTTTATCGTCTTATTCCTCCGCAGTCTCCACCACTCTCGCCGATGCTTGAGTGGGGTCCAGCGACGGTGCGTACGTTCGAACCAACGCCCCTCCCCAACCTACGTTTTATCCTCACTTCCGTTGAGCCCATCTTCCTTCGTCCCTCATTTACCGTCCACCCCATACTCTTTTCCTCGTCCATTCTTTACTTCTCTCTCCATCATTTTCTGTCAACTCTATATATATCTTCTTTACTTCGCGGTAGCTTAGCGTTAGAGCTTTGTAACACTCTCGGCTGCATTCGTAATTTTTGTCAGGCAGTTATAACACGGATCTAAGGAATATGCGAGTCCAGCGAACCAATATCAGTAGGTAGCCGAAGAGTAAGACCTACCGCGAAAAAGCTTGAAGGCCGTTTTACATGAAGCACTTCATTGCACAATCTGATGTACGTGTGGATGTACATTGAACATTGCGTAGGATAAAGCGGTGAATTGTTAGAATGCGTGAGCAAATGTATAAACGATGAGATGAGAGAAAAACCCTTGCTCTAATTCTGAGCCTACTTTCTGGCATCGGGAAAACAGGTGCTACTTCAAATTGTGCAATAATGTGTCTCGTGAAAAACGGCCTTTAGAGATGTGAGAGGAGGAAAAGAAATGTTGGTGTAGATTTGGGGGAATATGTCGGAGGTAAATTGTTGAATGAAATAGAATAGAATATTGAAGATGTAAAATATATAAAAAGCAGAGTATGAAAGAAAAAAAACTAGGAATTTTAGGTGTCATAGGGGGTGATGGAAGGAATGAAGTGCTAATGAGAGATTTGTTGATGGGGAAATTGGTAGTTGTGTGTAGGAAAGTTTTAAGATGAATCGGTTTGAGAAAGCTGTTGTAGGAACCTTGGTGTTAATAAATGTTTGCTTGTTATTTACCTGAATTCAATATTAATTATCTCTTTGAAAAGGAATTCACTGCCATGGAGAAAAAGAATTTACTAACCGCACGAATCACGAAGCATACTTTTCCCTGTAAGCACTATGTTTGAATATAGTTATCTCTGTCTAATTCATGTTATGTTTCCATGCTAAATGACATGCTGATTACCGCTGTACTTTTTGTACTTTAACGCTGTAATTTTTTGGAGGATCTTTCTCTCCTGGTTTCTCCTTGAGTTTTTTTCATTCAAGTATTATACCAGCTGATTGGTAGGTTCTTGGACAGTCCTCATTCCGCATCCCAATCTCATAGACATTGTTTCGCTTTCCCTCCTAAGGATGGCCCGCTATTAGATCCCTCTTCAATTATCCATACCTTCTACCTCCTCTTATTTCGTCCAGAATTCCTATCCTCTTCCTTCCTCTTTCACGCTTCCCCAGTGTTCTCCCCTCTATCACTCTCTTCAACATGCACTCTCCTCTCAAAATCTCCTCCATCCATCTCTTCTGCCTTCTCCGAACCTCCGCCACAAGCTACCTCTCCTCTCCAACCATATCCAACACATCCTCGTTCGTCTTCCTCGCCATCCAGCTCACCTTCTCCATCCTTCTCCAAACCCACATCTCAAACCCCTCAAGTCTACCCACATCCTCCATTCGCAATGACCAAGTTTTCGACCCATATAGTTCCACGCTCCACATTAAAGTTTTCACCAGCATCTTCTTTAAATCTCTTCTCAGACTCCGCCCCCCCCCCCTTCATCAATTCCCTTCTCTACGAAAATGCTTCTTTAGCGAGCGCAATTCTGCATCTGATGTCCTTACCACTAAACCCATTCCAAAATACTACCCAGATACGTAAACTGCTCGACCTACTCTATCTTCTGCCCTCCCACCCTTATAATCAGCCCCGCCTTCTTACTTCTACAAAATCTCATTACTTTCGTTTTCTTGTGGTTGATCTTCATCCCATTCTTTTCGCACTGCACCTCTAACGCATTCACCATTGACTGTAACCCCTTTGCAGAGGACAAGGGCCTAGCCACGTTGAAACACCGGTTCCCATCAGAACACCGAAGTTAAGCAAGCAAGTTGGGCCCGGACGGTGGTTGGATGGGTGACCCTCCTCCATACCTCGACCAGGCATGGATGGAGAGATGATACTCCCTCCAGACCGGGAGGCCGGTGGGAGACCCAGACCGGGCCGGTTGGAGGGAGGACATCCTCTATACCTGGTACTGGGGCGAGGCAGGGGGAGGCCAATCCTCCATACCTCTACCGAGGTGCTCTTGTCCCCTGTCTGCAAGTGGGAGACAGGCAAGGGGTTTGCACAATGGGCCAAGAAAGGTCGAAGTGCCCTGGCTCATGACGAAGGCCCCCACAGCAACAATCTAATCTATCTAAATTAACCCCTTTGCAGACTGACTAACCAATGCTTGATTATCTGCAAATGTCACTGATTTTATAGCTCCACTCCTACCTTTATTCCTACCTCCTCCTCCCCACATGCCTCCCTTACCATTTCTTCTGAATACACGTTAAAAAGCAACGGCGATAGTGGGCACCCCTGCCGCACTCCCCGTCCTATCGTGGCCCATCCCGATTCTCCATTGGCTACCCTAACTTGCGCCATCTGGTTCATATACAAATTCCGAATCAGACGCCTGTCCCTCCAATCGACCCCTAATTTCTTCAACACTCCCATTAATTTCGTCCATTCCACCCGATCAAACGCCTTCTCGAAATCTACGAAGCATGAAAAAACACATCCTGCCTATACTCTAGGTTTCTTTCTACTAGCGTCCTCATCACCTCTATAGAGTCTAGCGTTCCTGTCCCTCTCCTAAACCCGAACTGGTCGTCACACAAGAATTCGTTAGCCTTCTTCGCTATCCTTCCATTTCGCATTCTCAGAACTACTTCGGCCGCATGGGATATTAAGCTTATTGTCCTATGGTCTTCGCACGTTTTTGCCTCACTCTTCTTTGGTATAGGAATTAGTACAGTCTTCGCGAAGTCTTTCGGCCACACTCAATCCTCATAAATCCTACGAATAAGCGCAAAACGTTTGACTCTTCCGTTCTTCGCCATGCTCTTTAAAAACTCTGCAGGTATGTAATCTATTCCCACCACCTTATTCATTTTTATGTGTCGTAGAGCTCTTTCGATTTCACTATCTAGGATACCTGGTCCGATGCCATCTCTGTCGAAATAGTCTTCCCTTTCTATATTTAACCTAAAGGGCATTATTTCTTTACTCTACGGCTCTTTACCATACTCTTTCCACCTCCCATGGATCTCTTTCCGCTCTACGATCACCTTTCCCGTCTTGTCTGCTATCGTTGTAATTCCCCTTCCCTTATTACCACCCGTCAGTTCCTTTACTTTCCTATATAATGCATCTGCTCTTCCCTCTTTTTGGTATTTCTCTAACGAGTCGATCTGTTCTCTCCACCACGTCTCTCTCGCTTTCTTTGTTTCTCTTCTAAGCCTGTTATTTAGTTCTCCGTATTTTCTCTTACCTAGCTCTGAGTTTACGCTCTTCCATTTACTTCACTCCTCCATCTCCCTTATCATCTCCTTCGTGATCCACGGTTTTCTAATTTTATTTGCACTGATTACGCCTACCGTTGCTTTCTCCGTTTCCACAATTCCATTTTTCAAACTTCCCCATTCATCATCCACTGCTCTAACTCCATGATCCTCACCCATTACCTCATCCATATCTCGATACTTCTTCTTCATTGCGCCAGTTAATGCCTCCGTATTCCACTTTCGCACCCTCCTTCCCATTCTTATCTTTTTCAGTTTTACCCGACATTTCGTGAGTAATAAGTTGTGGTCTGTGTCTACATCAGCTTCTGGATAAGTATGCGAGTTTTTAACACTATTCCTGTATCTGTAACGAACCATTATATATTCTATCTGGAACCTATCTGTCTCTCCCGGCTTCTTCCAAGTGTACCTACGTCTAGGATGATGTCTGAACCATGTATTTGTAATTACTAGGTAATTTCTATGGCAAAACTCCACAGCTTTCTCGCCGCGGTCGTTTCTCCTTCCTAGCCCGTAATCGCCCACCTCCAGCCCATCTCTTCCTTCACCCACCACCGCGTTCCAATCCCCCATTACTACCAAGTGCTTACTCCCAGGTATCCTACCAATTATTTCCTGTATCTGATTGTATACCCCATCTACCTCCTCCTCTTTATGGTTAGAGGTAGGCATATAAACCTGGATTATAACTAAATTCGGTGCATCTGCCTTTAGTTCCACGACTATTATCCTATCACTCACCTGTTCTGCATACTGTACACTACTTTTCTACCTAGTTTCCTATTCATTACGAATGCAACCCCGCGCTGACTTTCATTCCCTCCACTATTAATTACTCTATAGTCATAGCTACAGTAGTCCCCGTCATCCTTCCATCTTACTTCACTCAGACCCATGATGTCTAAACCCACCCTATCCATTTCTCGCTTTATATTCTCTAGCATAGTCCTATCATTCCACTTGCCTATTCTGATTGTTTCGTTCCTCTTCTTTATCTTCTTTTCCTCTGCTGCTACTTCGTCTGAGCAAGGATTTCGTGTGATGACGTCTGCAGCGGCCTTGCTACCACCG
Organism: Pyrrhosoma nymphula; assembly: GCA_963573305.1. NCBI lineage: Eukaryota > Metazoa > Arthropoda > Insecta > Odonata > Coenagrionidae > Pyrrhosoma > Pyrrhosoma nymphula. Next base: position 110,377,022 of record OY754330.1, on the reverse strand, counting down.
CTCCCGGGCACGACATCCGGCCCTCTGGGCCGAGTCCCGTAGTTGCCAGGCATCATTATCATTTGTGAACTGTCCATAATTTCAAGGGTTTAGTTTTAATGAAGTTAATATTCCGTGGCCTTACTCAATAGTGTTTTTTACGTGACACCATCACTTCAGAGGCCGCCCCACTGGGGTGAGACACCTTTTGCAGCCGCCTCACTGAGGTACAGACGCTGCGCGGACTATCATTCGTCTGTCTTCTAATCTTCGACCAATCTGGCATGGGTGACCCTTCCAGGAGCATTGCTCCCGCCAGTGCAGCTCTAGGGTTCATCGGAGCACGCAAGCTCTTCCACCACGACAAGGTTGTAGTCCAAGGGAAGAGAGAGTACTCGGGGAACTTTCCCAAATCCAACATGAGTTCTCTATATCAACAGAATAATTAACCGTATCGTAATTTGGCAAATACTGAATGTTATGACACTGAGGAATACTTACAATTAGTGGATGTTTCATAAATATTGACATTGAAATAAATTTTTTTGGATCCATCTTTTGTTATTGTGAGGTATAAAGTCTTATTTTCTGTAAATTAGTCTCTCTCATAGTATTATATATTTCTATCCTTTCATATACCGATTGATGTGGATTGTCCAACGGTGGGAAAATTCGGAATAAAATTAACGCGAAACGACGACTAGAGAAGCGAGGTTTATTTTTGTACCATGTATCTGTGCTATTTCGTCCAAGCCTTTTGTTGGCTTGGGGTGGTGAAACGCCTCCCAGTCTCAAATTCTCTGCGATGAAAATCCTTTTTTTCCGGTGTGACAAAAAGATCGCTCTCCAATTCTTGAAACGCTGAATAAAAAACCTGAATTCTCTCCACGTTACTTGCGCCTAGAATTTTCCTATACATCCCTCGAGTTACCCTCTTTCTCTCTCTTTCCTGCGGTACTCCTCGCTACTGTTCACCATTCGTATTCCTGCAAGTCCTTTATCCTTTCCCTCTATCTTTCATCCTCTTACATCCATTCTTTTCTTGCAGTGATTATTTAGTCCTATCTTTTTTTCATACTTCTCATGCCCATTCTCCTATTTTATTCTCGCGTTTCTTTCTATTATATTGAGAGGTCTCATTTGTCCACCTAAATTTTTTCTACTTTTCTTTCATACTATGCTTTGCTATGCCTTATTTTGCTCACCTTCGTAAACCTTTTTTTTTACCTCTCTTTAATTCACTAAGCAATTCCGTTACCTACTACTCGTAGTCATTCGTTCTAATTTTTCTATTCGATCTAAAAGTCTCCTTTCCGCAACCCCTCCTCCCTGACCATAGTATTTTATCTATCTTTTATTTCCCTCTCCGTATATTTTCTTTAGACAAAAAGGTAACTAGCAATTCCTTTCTCCCTGATTCTCTGTTTTTCACTTTCTACTCAATGTTTATTTCTTCTCGAATTCAAAAACCTCGTTCTGTTCTGCTACCATTGTTTAGATCGGTGTTTCCCTTCGATTCAACCGCTGAGCATAATAACCGAATCCTAACAAATCTGTAATAGGACCGGCAATCTAAATTGCTCGTATAGCTATGTCATCTGTAATTATAATTCACTCACTCAGTGATTCAACCCGTAGGTTGGTTTGGATAGTTGAGGGTAGAGCTCAACCCGGACTAAGCCACAGGCGTGTGAATTTCACACATTCAGGGTAGGGGGGCCAGTTCCTTTCCCTGGGCCACCTCGTACTCCGAGGATTTTTTTTTGTTTGTTTTTATTTCTTCAACATCACCTGTTCACGCGCATAGGTTATTTTTCAATGAGGGTGCCCTCACAGCTTTCCCACTTCTTACTCACTTGCTTTCGCTGTCTTTCACTTCCATCAATGTCCCACTCTTTCTTGGATTTCTCTACCATACTTCACACTGTGCTCAAACGTTCACGCACACCTCAAGCTTCTTTCTCATTTTCGCGCCCTCGCATGGGGTCCCTTTTATCGTCTGTCCCGTCTCCCGTTCCGTTTACCACCTCCGAATCGTCCACTCCCGCCTCCCCGTCCCACCCTTGCGTTGGTCACCCTCATTTCCTTCCCTCAAAAAAAAAAAAATTGAGCCCGACTCCCCATCCCTCACTCTCAACCCCATTCGAGTGAACACCTCTCCCCATTCCACCCTCTCTCTTCCCCACCCCATTCGACCATTCCCTTCTCCCGCCCGCCTCATTCGACCACCACCTCTCCCCCTCCCCTTCCTCAAAAGCTCTCAGCATTCATCCCTTTCCCCGTCTCGCCACCACCACCTCTCCTACACATCCACCCCTGCCGCCGGCAAGCCCCTCCGCGCCCTCCCGCACCACTCCCCTCCCCTTCCGACCAAAGCGCTCCCTTGCCGCCGCTCACTCGGCACAGAAGCCAAGGAGCAGCCGTGGGCGATGGGAGACCGCCGCGCCCGGCCATGAAGTAGGCGAGGCGGCGGGAACAGGCGAGGAGGAGGAGAAGGCGGGGGTGGTGGAGGAGGTGGGAGACGGGTGTCAGAGGCCGCGCTGGGGCGTAGGGAGAGGCGCAGTGGAGACGAAGGCCGCCGTGGGAACCGCTCTTCCCCAGCCTCGGTGAGTAGCAGTGGGAACGACCCCTCACAATGCCATACACTACAGCATCACCACGCTGGCAAAAAGCAAGCCGAAGCTGACGTCTCTCTCGTCTACATACTCTCTCCACGTTGTCCGCTCTTTTTTTTGTTAAACCATGTCTCTCTCCGTCTCCTTTTGGCTCGAAATGGTGGCATTGTGAAACATTTGCTCTGGGTTCACTAAGCGGTCTGCAGTTCCTCCGCGCGCGAAAAAGCTCCTGTCTTTGTCGCACGGATTGGTATGATTCGAAGCTCTCCCAAAATCACTCGTATCATCCACGATTTTTATTCAATCCGCATCAATTGAAGTTGTGCGGACTTGCCATCGTGAAACGAAATCCTTTGTGTTAACGCTTTAGTGAATCGTATTTCATAATCATCAATTAATTAGGTATAAGGACTTTCCACGGGTGCGAAATCATTTTCATGTTTTCGAGTATTATGAAATGAACGTTTTCCATGCTGGCGTTTTGAATTCTTCACACGTAGGTATGTCATGAGTTAACAGTACATTTCCCGGCCCACCATCGCTCACGCTTTTTACCGGTAAGGTCGTGAGATGGACGTTGCAATTGTGTGTTTAATGTTCCTCTATCAAGTATTAACAGTGTTTCTCCACCGCTTTACATATCACATTTCCGCAAATTTTCTGATTGTTATATTATTCCGCAAAATTATCTTTGTGACACTGCTCTGATGTTATATTCTGATATGATTTGTCTGTTAATTCATTTAAATGAATGTTTGCCATAACCTTTTTAAAGTTCGTAGTCATACAAAATAAATTAAGGTATGCTGCCATGTGCTGAACGCCTCATATTTTGGTCGTTTTAATTTAGCGTTGTCAAAATTTCTTGAATCACAATTCCTTCGCTTTTCGTTGAATGGGGTTACATTTGAGAACTATGGTGTGCATTACTTTAGAATACAACTCCATCAACAAAAGGTTCCATCTTCTTCTTAAGGAACAGCATTTGATAGGTTGAAACCTTTCCCCTGGAGAGAATTAATAAATGCAACTTGTTATTTCGTAGGTGCCTCCAGAAATAACCTCACATGGGTTTAATGTAATCAACAAATTATTCTGCAGAACTGAGGTTGATTGCTGAGAAACATTTTTATGGGTGGAGTGTAACCGATCGAAGTGAAATTTGATATCGACCGTCGAATATGAGCTTTCAAAATCTACGTAATGTATTCAACTTTCAACCATTGAATTACTAAGGGAGCGGGTTATAAACAGTATGATTAACTGATTATAGATCAAGAAAACCCTTTTTTAACAAAATTATTCTACATCTCCATACTCTCGCATTCATTATTCACTTAGGTCACGTCCAATTATTGCTTCGCACATGGCGTCCATTTCCTGAGACTTCTTCTTACAAGAGAACAAACATTCTATTTCCGAAGGAAATTAATCGTATCAGGCTCAAACATGTGAAATCGAACCATTAAGTAGAGAAATGAGCACCAGCAATGTGGATTTCCCTAAATTTAGCGGAATCTACATAGTTGGGGATCATTTCCCCAAATTTCCGAACTTTCAAATACAAGGCCTCAGATCATGACGTTTTTCTTCTCGAGCCCATTTTATTATTTTCCGCATTTATTCTGAAGAGTGAAGTACAAAAAGCCTTGAGGAGGAGAGCGGAGGTAAAAAAAAACGTATTTGACCCTGGATCTTCGGTTTTGACTACCAGAGGGACGGCTTCCATTTCGGCGGAAGTCCCTGCACCGTCGTGGGAGGTCGATTCTACCCGATCTCCCCCGCTCGTTGCGAATATCCGCTGTCCTGTCAAGACTCCACGCCTTTACGAAGGGTGTAAGGGCGCAAGGTCGCGCATCCCCGACGTTTGCTCCCAGCGGCAGGTCCGCACCAGCCGCTATTCTCCCGGAGAGCGCGTCCGAGCGAAAGCGGGGAGTTTCGGACGCGGCGGCGGCGGCGGCCGGCGCATTTTGCTCCGGGGGCGGAGAGGCGGCTCCCTCGTTCCCCACTCCCGCCCTTTTCCTCGCGGACGACGCCCGGGGGCTTAGCTCGGCCTCTCTCGCGGTTTTGTGCCGAAGGTATCATTTTTCATTTTTCCGTATTTCCCCGGAAATCGTTCCTCGTGCGGCGGTCGGGTTGCGTAGTGGATGCTGATGCTCGCGGGAAAGAGAGCTTTTCGCTCCGCGATAGTCTCGGTCAGAGCGGTGTTCACTACATAAAATCTGATAACCCGTCAAAAATGACGGGTAAAATACCCATCCATCCAAATCTTTTTAGTTTAGATTTTATTGATATGTGTTTTCTCTAGGTTTTTACACTGTTATTAGTGTAATAGCTTGAGGCCGTTACTAATGCTTACAAAATATAAACATGTACGCCAAAGTGCAACGTTGTTAAAGGTAGCTACGAGGTTGCCATTCAAATTAAACAACGGGGTGATGAGTCTGATTTAAGTTGCGTTAATCTTTTCAATTTCCAATTTATTTTGTCGATAATAGAAATTAGGGAATTTTTCCAGATGTATGTGATGCTATATGAAAAAAAATGTCACCAAAACCAGTTAAACCGGTTCGCAGCCGTTTTCTCCATCTTTAGCACCGCCCCCCCTGGACGTTGACTTTCATTATAATAGATTGTATTTGCTCAAGCGATCAGCCATGCATATTTTCTAAAGCTCTGGAATTCTTCCGGCAGATATCTTTGAAGTACGTAATGAAAACTGGATCGAAAATCATGCGAGCCCGACGAAAAAATGTCAAGGTATTTCTTGCTCCTACGCAGGGGTTTGTGCTTTCACTTAATTATGCCAGCTTCACTGTTTACAATTATATAATTGCATATTATTAGTAGTAGGTATTGGAATGTTGAAAGATTATAACTAACGTAACTGTTGCGCAGTACCTAATTAGTACACTAGAGTACTATTTCTTCTTTTCTATTTCTACTAAAAGCTTCCATTATTTTAACCCCGAACTATATCTATGAAAATGATGGAAGCAATTAAATGAGAAAAATACTACCGAACTGATAGCTACAAATATTTCTTTTTTTCTCTCTCAATTAATGATTTCATCACAAAAACGCTGCGAGACGCTAGAACACTGCGTTAACATACAATTCATTTGTGTACACGCCCTTGCGGCGACTCGCGGGGTAGTATATACAGTCACCAGCAAAAGTAAATGTGGGAAGATCTACCGCGCCTCGATTTGGATCAAGCACTACGTTGAAAAGGACTGATAAAATAAGTGTGTGATACTCTTTTGTGCAGTTAAAGGAGGCAAAGAATGGAAAAAATCATACCCCTGTCAAAAAATGTCGTGTACTCTCATAAAATCAATGTACTCCACTCGTATCGTGGCCGAGCTTCAAGCATTTACTTTTGCCGTTGACTGTAGATGCATACGTAGATCCCTCCTCCATTATTTTCCAATCTTCCTCAGCCCTCCCTTTTCTTCTCCGGCCTTCTTTTTGACGTCACTGTACCCTCCTCCCGCCCCCCTCCACCCCCTTTCGGAGTGACGAAATATCCGAGGATATCAAATTTCCCCGCTTCCAAAGTTATTTGGCGCACTCCAAAGAGCCCTTTTTCCATTTCACCCCCCTCAGTACACGCAAAACCCACGATCCCCTTCCACCCCTCCCCCCCCCCCCCCCCAACACTGCTTCCAACGTCACCATTTCCTCCCCTTTCTTCACCTCACTTCATCCCTGAGGCCCTCGCATCGCCTCACCGCGATCGCCCCCGGCTCTTTTTACACCCCTTTCCGAACCTCCTCCGCCGCTTGTCGCCCCTGAAGCCCTCGGCTCTCTTTCCCTTTGAGCAAGCCGCCTTATCCACCTCGTGCCTCGTTCTTTCACCCTTCAGCCCTGTTCCCGCCTTTGCTTTAGTCCCCCACATCTTGTTTCGAACGCGACGGCCTCGGCATCATCTAGGACGATAGTTGCCGTGCCCCAGTGCCGCGTTGCAGAGACGCCCGTCCACGGCGGCGGTCTCCGGAAGACGTCGAAGACGCCACAGACCTAGCGACGCTGTGATGGGTGTGCTTGAAACCGTTCGAGACAGTAGTCGTGGAGCCCAAGGCTTGAGGCACGTGGGCAAATGCCACAGGCGGCCTGTCGCAGGGGTGGCCAGTCGCAGGGGTTAGTCAGCGATTCATTAATCAATGTGAAAAGCGGACAGAAAGTATGAGAATCGAAAAATGTTACTAGCTTCTAGCATGCATTTACTAAAAAAATGGCCTTCTCTAAGATATTTTAAAAGTGACTGACACTCATAACCAACTTCAACAAGGAGCACAATCAAACCTACGGACTTGCTATTTCCTTAATTATCATTCTTGTTGCAAACCCATTAAAAGGAACTGTGGTTGAAATTGCATTACAATTTGCGAGTGAAATTACCTCAAGAATTAGGCATCATAATTCAAACCATTGCTGTAAACACTTTTCCTCATGGAACTCAAAGCTTGGAGACAACTTATTTTATTAAAACTTGAGTTCCTGGCGGGAAAGGAAGCTAGTGTGAAGAGAATCGTTCTCAATCACATAGTATCCATCAAATTACCAGGCGGTTTAAAAAATCATAATCGGTGTATTGTTTTGTTAGGGGCGGCCAAATTAAATTTTGCCAACACTTGTAAAATAGCTAGAGCGGCACTGGTGGTGGCCTAATCTCCAAGCATACTTAGCGTATGCATGCTTGAAAGTGACGCGGTGTTAACGGATATACCTACATATGAAAATATGTGGTGGGCCACCAACGATGGAATGGAAATTGTCTTACAGATACAGTGGATTCATTCAACACCGATCGACGGTTTGCCGACCTCTGACACAGAGGATACATTCAAGCTTGGTCAGTAAGACTACTGGATACCTTGCTATGTTCTCTAGCTGAGGCTTGATGTGTAGTGCTACCTGCTTGTATAAGTAGTCGGGTAGGTTTCGGCTGTCTTTAGAAAACAGAAAGCTCGCTCAAAGTCACCCGTGCTCTGCTACAGCATGTTTTGTCTCCTCGAAGCGCCTATTTCGGATAAGGAAAGTCGATCTCGACTGTATGCTTCATTTTGTTTAGGTTGTTCCACCCTAAAATGGCTTTAATGCCTTTTCATTTACAATATGGCTACTTGTAGAGAAACGTGTCCACTATCTAATGTGAACAGAAAAACGATTCCTTTCCACGCTTCTTTTCTCGCAAATTGAACTTGAAATAACATGATTTTAAATGGAAGAATGGGAGTAACACGAGGAAAATATTTTTGTATATAATATAAATGCCATTATTGCGGAGAACTGTTTGTGATGAGGAAAAAATTCCGATAAATCTAATAAAAATTAACATTGGAACCTTACCACCTTATTTTTTTTTAGTTATTAGCGAATTACTGATGTAATTGAAGTTAAATGCAGTAATTCCGTAAAAATGGCGCTTCAGTCGGCTCCTATGGCTGGAAAAAAGTACTCCTAATATATATTCGTGGGATTAATTCCATATTTCGTACCTTAATATTAGTTTTCCATATGTAACGCAAACGCGACATCAGAATTTTCTAAACAAATTATTAGTATTTATTTTGACTCACACAGACGCGGTGGGACCGCCATAAACCGGGTCTGGGGAAGTCGTGCTGCTGATAAAACAATATTCATGGCGTCGGTTTAGAGCTTACTGTCATTACTTCTGACAACTATGTTCTGGAGTACGTTAAGCTTAAGACTTACTGGTTTAAAGTTAAATGTTTACTCCTGGCCTAAACAAATACCGATTTCTAGCACTACTATGATCCTCATTATAACCAGGACTACTTGAAACCTCCTCAACTTGAATATTGTGAACGTGGCCAAGTCTCCTGGCGATCTGAATCTTTCTCGAACTGTTCATTTTGAGCAAGAAAATATCGATCCTTATTATGAATCCTTATCGATACATTATGAATGGCGGTTTTAATACGCAAAAATATCTTCTCACTCGTAATTAATGTCTTCCTCTCGTGACTGTTTCACAATGTCTCTCCAATCTAGATTGTGTCACTTGAATCTGCAGTTACGTAAGAGATGTTCTGGTTCGATTTCACTCATTAACCTCTTGGAATCAGGGCTAGGAAAAGCAGATACTTCGATTGACGGCGGTGACGACGTAGTTTGGAGGCGTGGTTGTTTCCGGAAGGTTTAAGGGTGGTTAGAAGGTCATTTGTCGTTGGAGGACATAGCCGCAGAGTGCACAGCCTTCCTGGTTTGTAATAAATGTCAATCAACGCCGTCTCTGTTGCCTTCCGTTGGACGAAGGCTTAAGTGTAACTTCGTAAATTTCACGGCGAAATAATCACTTGCCATATTTGGTATATGAGTGGTTATAGTATTATATACGTTTATGGTGGTGAATGCTTTTTGAAAATTCAAATTGACATTCTTTCGAATGAAAAAAGATTTCGTCAATGATGAATGTTGGTGGTGAAGGGGAGTAAGTTCAGGACGACTGCGGGGCTCTGGTAGGAAAACGGCGCTGTCTGAACGGCAGCCCGCCGAGGAAGGCATTTGACATCCTTCTCGGTTATCACAATTGCAGTCACTCCCCTTAGGTGTTATAAACCCAGTTAAATTAAGAATATTCACCTTTTTTGTTGGTCAACTAGCAAAACGGCAAATGAAAAAAATCACATCAATCCTCATAACCAGAACCTAGAACTATTGTATTATTGACGTCTACTCTACTCTTATGAGTGTCTTTGTTTGTATTTGTATAGCGATTCTTCCTATCGTATACGCTCATATTTAGCTTCTATCATAATAATCACCGTTTTTTTTGTAGTATAAATTTATATATTTTTCAGTAACTCCCATTAGAAATACACGTAGAGCTGATTTTTCGTTTCGTTGCAGACCTTTTCTCTTTACCAAAATTAAATTAGAAATAATGGTCGTACGGAATGATGTGAGGTATTAATAGAAGAGCAATTGAATAGAGATTCTTATTTCTATAACCAAATGTTGTTTTCTAGTCGAAATTGCGAAAATATTAATAAAATGCATCGCTTATTAACATAATTTCAGCGTTTTTGATAAATCGTTCCCATAACGACCATGCTGATTGTCGAATTCGAGTTTCTGTATTATATTTCCATTTACTGTGAACCAAAAAAGGAATAAATAAATTACTACACATACTTAAATCAAATATAATTATTAATAAATAAATCATAAAGATGTATAGCAAATATAATCCCATCGTAGGTTTCCGTGGCGTTCAGATGAATACTTCTCCATTTCCGGGTTTCCATCGCGCAGGTTACTTTTTTCAGACTACAGTTTCGCCCGTATTCCTACGGGCGTCTTCAGGCCGAACTGAGGTCAGAGGAACTTCAGACTTTGACCTGAACTATTCGCCCGTTGTAATACGGACGAAACTGCTGTCTGAAAATAAAAGCAACCTACGCGGTGGAAACCCGGAAATGAAGAAGCATTTATAGATGATGATAATGACTTAACTCGTTTAATTAACATTGCTTAATAGTATAAGTAGTTGAAGCTACTGTTATAGTAGCCAAAATTTTGTAGATGATACGTAAATGTTTACTGACTATTAGTCTTTTAACTTCGTATGAATAACTATATTAAAAATTGAGAAAACAAGGTTAAGGTGATAAACTTATTTAAATAGACTTATTTTCTGAAACGGTTAATTTTTTCACCATGGCATGAACTTCATTTACTTGGCAAGCAGCACGAGACTTAAATGGGAAATTATACCTAAAGCCTTTATGCTATAGTGATAGGTATATAGAGAATTGCAAAGAGATGTTTTGTTTTTTCACCCCAACCACTCTATGGTGGATTAATGACTCCTGCATTGTAATTGAATTCAAAACCTCTCATTGAAAGGATTCTTTGAATCCTATACATTATTTTTTTTTCTTCCCGTTGAAACTCAAAGGGCACCCCCTTTTAGAGGTTTATAATCACTGTAAAATATTTAACCTCGTTTTTGTTTAAACCTTTTGGTTTATAACCACAAAAGCGGGTTGCTTCGTAAATCACTATCTTTGGACTTCCAGTCTTCCAACTTTCGTCGAAATCCGAGACTGGGCTAATGGATCCTCCCCTCGCTACTGGATCGCTCTTTTTTTGTTGTAGCTATTAGTGGTCAGTGGTATGCTGGAATGTTTGTACCTCGGACCTTTTGTACCTCAGTCGGACAATTTACCTCTCTTTTGCATCTTTTTTACTTCTGTCAGTTCAGTAGGTACAGTGCAGGATCTTAGTAATATACTTGGGGTCTCGATGAAGCTCACATGATTAAAATTTTCAAGCAATCGTTGGTTGTATTTTCCATGTAATTTGAGGTCGCCGTTTTCAAATCAGCATCGAGCATGACATTTATTTTTGCCTTGTTATTAATATCATAATTTTGACGGTGCTATATCCACCATTCTCCCCTCCATCACGGCCGTCAGCATCATATCGCCCCTTATTACCTGTTCCAACCACCTACTCTGCCTCCTAATCTCCTCCAAATGTTTCCTCTCTTCCCCCGCCACACCGAGGAATTCCTCGGTCGTCCTCCTTTCCGAGGCGAGTGAGGAAAGGAAACATCTGGATAAGATTAGGAGGAGGCAAAGTAGCTGGTTGGAAGGTGTAATGAGGGGCGAAGGGTTCGCTTAAGACGTTCGTAGAGAGAAGGATGTTCGGTAAGAGGGGATGGGGAAGAAAGGTAATGGGTTCTATGATCGAGATGAAGGTTAGGATGTACGCTGAGATTAAGAAAGAAACACTAGAGGTAAATAGTGCCCTGAACATGTAAAAATCTAGGTGATTTTTCTGACTTACATTAAAAGCCACCTTTAACCGGTAGATCTCTTTAGTGAACTGGATAAATAAATTATTGTTGCACAATAATGACGGTGAGTTAGTATTATGCAATGGCATATTTAATTTGGTTTTATTATATGTTAAAATATATTAAAGCCGTGTCCAAAACGAAGAGCAGAAGTGCGTAGGGTCCAAGTGCGCCCTCCTGCCCCCTTCGGAAGGGCCCTTCCCAAGCCCCAAGTCGACGCTAGAGCCACCTTTGGCGAAAAAATGTACTGAGAACAAATGAAGTCCGAATAATTTCTTGGCGAAGTAGTTAACTTTTGCATCGATCTTTTCCAGTTATTTGCTGTTTGAATATGTTCTAATGCAAATGAAAACACTATAGTTCATTATGTTTAACTTTAGGGAATTCATTGTTGTTATTATAGTCATTACAGTAGTAGTCTGAGCTCAGCTCTCGTGAGGTACGGTTTGTTCGCTCCTCTCTCTCTTACGCAATGCCAAACTGCGCTGTTTGTGTCCAAGCCGTCAGGCGATGCCAAACCCCATTAACGTGTGGAACGTGTCGCAAAGTGTACCATATTCCATGTGTTGGAATAACGGAAGAAGAAGCCAAAGTGATCGCCGAAATTCAGAGTCCCTGGTCATGTGAAAAGTGTCTTGCCATGGCCCGTTCATCACGCGGTGACGACACCCCAATCAAAACGCGTGAGGAGGTGCGCTCTGGTGAATATCTCACTGGTAAGCTGCATGAATTATTTTTAACAGTCAAGGAGATAAAAGAGTATCAATCTGAGATTAAGAACTCACTAACAGGTTTGCAGGATACGATTGGTAGTTTTGCTAAGTCCTTGGTAGCAATTACCTCCTCGCTATCCAAATTAACCTACACCCTAAACCATCTTGCTAGTAAAAAGGAGTGCATGAAGATTAAACTTGGTGAAATAGAACTTCGCCTGAATCGTGTGGAACAGGAGAGCTACATAATGTTATCGAGGTACGTGGCATTCCCATTTCAGCGGAGTAGAATGTTGAGCAACTTGTTAGCAAAGTTAGTGCTGCCCTTGGGATGCAGGTTGACGTCAGTGACATTGACTATTCTTTTCGAGTTAGACCTATTCAATCATCTGATCAGTCTCAGGCTTCAAAACCTACCCCTATTGTGGCTCGCTTTTTAAGGGTCGGTACTGCTACTGGTCTCATTCAAGCCATGCGTTCTAAGTCCGATCTAACACTTGGAGACTTAAATGCTGAATTGGGACCGAGCAATCCAAGAGTTTTTGTTAGTGATACCATGAAACTGAAAGCTCAATGCAGCAGCTATAGTCTTAAAGAAGGACGGCAAAGTTAAATACCTTTGGGTACGTAATGGACGTGTATTAGTCCGTGTCCAATACGGCAGTGAACGTATCCTCGTCGACTCGGATGAAGAATTACGTAAATTAAATTAACGCGAGGCTCCCCCGTTACTTCCCAAAATTAAGGTATCCGAGAGCGAAGTTAAAATCTGTCTCGTAAATTGTCAATCACTTATGTGCCATGTTGATGAATTCCGAGTACACTTTACCTCCAACCCTGTAGACATTATCTGTATGACTGAAAAATGGCTGAAGCCGACTATCTCCGATGCAATGGTTCACCTGGATGACTATCTTCTGATCCGGTACGATATAGTTGGAATAGTCGGCGGTGGAGTCGGAGCCTTTGTTCACCATCACCTGCAACCAACTGTACTAGCAACTTCGCCTCTGACCTACGAGAAACGGCCCGAATTCCTGGTCATCGAAATAGCGGGGGTAAATCTTTCAAAACTTTTATTATTCATTGTCTACCGACGACCAAAAGTTGGGCATATTTCAGATATTGAAAATGTATTCATGAAATTTAGCCCAACGTTTAAAAATATTGTAATTGTTGGAGTTTGAATAAATCAAGGGTCGAAAGTGTGCATCGCTAGCGCCCTTCAGTCCGACCCCTTCCCAGGGGCCCTTCGCGCGGCCACTAACGTTTCGAACACCCTTTGCAAGATGGCCGCCACCACCGAAGTGCCCTTCGGCCCTTAGGTCCCGTTTCGGACACGGCTTAATCCTGCAAATGAGACCAAACTTAATCGACGTGTTCATTTAATTTCAAATCCCTGTCAATCATCACGCCCAAGTAAGAAGTTTATGGACTCGACTAATGTTACCTCACAATTATCTATGAAAATCTTCGAGTTGTCACTTACAACGCTGGGACACCAGCCAAGAATGTGGAAGGGGATAGGTAAAATAAATTTGAAGAGGGAGAGTGCAGTCTTTGTGGATGGGAAGAAGCGAGTTTGGAAGTATGCTGAGCTTAAAGAAAGGAATGGTGTTAGGGAAAAGGGAGCCTGCGGTTGTAAACTTCTAGAGGCATTTTACTCTCTTCCATTAAAAGCCTACCTTAACCGTTAGATCACCCTGATAATAATAATAATATAACCATAGCGTCTGGGGCGAATAAGAAACCGACTCTGCTTCTGCTATGTGAATCAGTGCTCGAGTTGGTCGGCAACTACCCCATTCACACCTGAGAACCCTCTTTTCCCACCAACTCCCATCTCAGGCACTACCCCTTTCCTCATGCCACACACCCTTCTCCTACCGACGACCCCTCATCGCCACCTGGGTCGGAGATCGGAACAAAGCGTGTAACTTTTCCGAGGTTGCCTAAGGTATTAGGAGGAATTAAGGCTACTGGGTATCGATGGGAGGGGCAGTGGGAAGGGGAGAATCCTCTACGGAAGACGAGAATGAGCGAGTCCCTGGGGACATGCCTACTTAGGCGAGAGAAGCTTTCTTGCGTTAAAGAGGTTACGACGTGAAATGAGTTAAGCGTCATTTTTGTCATACTCGGGCTGATCGGACTATAAAAAAACGTGTGCTCTCTTCCATCACATCAACAATATCCAACCTCTCCAGCTCCTCCTTAGTATTTTGTACAGGTTAAAGAAAATGTTTCTGGAGCTCAAGGACGAGAATGGGCGAAGAATAAGGAAAAGAATAATTTTTTACACCATTCGCCATTGACACCCTCACGGAAAACTTATGGAGGGAGCGTACATCTTCAAGATTTATAAGTGGTAATAAAATAACGACACCAAACCTTAATAAGTTTTCGAACTACTAGCAAATTTCTTCATTTTTAAGTCAAAACGTGCAAGCTCGATAAAGGTGGCGCTGCAGTCGGGTCCTCGGCCTGGGAAAAGAATTCATCAAAACATGTACTCTCCAACTAATCTGTTTATTTAGTGTCTAAATTACAAAAGCGAACAAAAGGATTGGTGCGGGCTTCCCATCCTGAGGGGTGGGTTTCAATCCCTGGTGATGGTGAAGAAGGTTTTTCAATAGAATCCCGAACCCTACTTGGGTGCCGTGTGGAGAGCACTTCAAGTATAGTACTCTGTCCATCGGATGTGATGTTAAACTGTGGTCCCCTTGGTACTTATCTTTAATTACAGGCCAATGCCGACGTCGGATTTCTCTCCACCCTTCCTCCATTCCCCAAATAATCTTTGTCAACCTACCCACCTGTCCTCAACGTCGCAAATGACGTCAGTTGTCGGTCGCCTTCCAAAATAACTAACTCGAGCTGACGGTAATACTAACATTAAATTTGAGTATACATGCACCAGAGATGAAAGGTATCATGGTACAGCCATCCTTCGTTGGCATCAAAATACAGCCCCATGTATTTACTATATTTATGAAAGAAAGATCAAATCATGTTCGGTACCAATAGCAGCTGGTTCCGCTGACTGCATATTGCTAAGTTTATCGTTCAATATTATAGAAATACAACTGTTATATATCTGCCGGGACCAAAATATCCCACCAAAATCATTTTTAAGGATATAGAACCTATCTTAAGAGACTGTAAAAAGAATCTAGTAATAATGGGGGATATTAATATAAATATACTAGCAGATGACGACCAACGTGATCACTACATTAATCTAATGAGTGGAAACCTTCCTCAGCTTGTAAGCTTGAGCTTGAAAAGCTGAGGAAGGACCAACCGGTCCGAAACGTTCTGTAAGAACAAATCCTTTTTATATCTTTATCCTATATCTCTTTCTCTCACCTCCTGTAAGTTTATTTTATACATTTGTGGCCAATTGGCGAAAATATGTTATTGTATTGTAAAAAAAATACTACTGGAGAAATAAATTTCATTTCAATTTTCATTTCAGAACCTCTTCTTTTCTCGACCACAGTGATATGTTTTCAGGATATATTTCAGGACAAATATATTTGACCAATACTCCAGAAATATATTTTTGAATGCATCCTGTACTTAGAAATTTACTTAAACTTAAATTTACTTTAATGAAACCAGAGCCCTCGGGATGTGAAGCCAGAGCTCTAATCACCGAACCGATCCTATCCCCCTTTCTCCTTATGAGACTTGGGAGAATATTTTTAAGGGCTCGACCGTTTCCTTCTTCTCCTTATAACCTCTCATTCCCTCAACCATCTTTCTCTCACACGATCATTTCTCTCTTCGTCTCTCTCCGTTCCGCTCTGATTGGAACGTTGGAGTGATTTTCTTTTATTTCCCTCACGTCGGGCTCGTTTCCATCGCCATGGGGTTTGGGGATACGGGCTCTCTCCCCCTCGTTCTCTCAAGACGTCGTGGGTGGAGATATTTTTTCCCCTCCTCCTCCCCCCTCGTTCTTTTTTCATTCAGGTCGGAAACGCCCGTCAGGGATACTCTTTTTCTCGGATTCAACAAGTGCGCATCGTCGCTGACCTGTTGAATAAGGTGCTCGCCCTCCTTTCCCTTCGGAATACTCTACTCTCTCGCCTCTTATGCCGACTTCTTTTCGTCGCCCGGTCGCGGAGGGGTTCGTGATCTCGCGTCTCCGTCGATTCTTTGCCGGCTGTGAGGATCTCGCTCTTCGTGTTGACGTTAGAGTTACCCGGAGAAGGGGGGTGAGGTAGTCTCCGCGTTGGACTACCACGGTTCCCAAGATCGTGAACCTTCGTTGCCAACCTTCAAAATGCTCAATCTAAAGAGGAGGCTGGTGAATAGTTTAATATGGAGTGTAGCGTTAAATGGAGCAGAAACGTGGACTCTGAGAAAGGAGGACGAGAATAGGCTACTGGCATTCGAGATGTGATAGATAGATAGTTGACATATATAATTTTATTAATCCAGAAAATGCAAATAAGTTGAACATTTTAACATGATGTGGGTGTGGAGGAAGATGGAGATGGTGCGGTGGACGGAAAGGAAAATAAATGAAGTGCTTGACATGGTTGGTGAGGAGAGGAAACTTGTGGATGAGATTAGGGGAAGGCAAGGTAGGTGGCTGGAAGAGGTAATGAGGGGCGATGGTTTGCTCATGACAGCAGTAGAGAGAAGTATGTTGGGCAGGTGGGGAAGGGGAAGAAAGAAAATAGGTTATATGGACGGAATGAAGAATGGTAGGACGTACGTGGAGATGAAGAAAGAAATACAAGGGGTAGATAGGGCCCTGCACGTATAAAAATATGGAGGTTAATCTCTGGATTTCAATATAACCTACCTTTTACCGGTAGATTATTTTTTTGTAATGCTATTCACATCAAATATCTAGCTCGCTATGACTTAGCATGCAATTTTTTAGACATGTTTCTCCGATGGGTTGAGAGCATTATCAGCGTATTGTAATCCTGATTTGTTTGGATCACAAACAGCGCCGTGGAACGCGCTGCTGATACTTTCCCGCTCTCTCAGGTTAAGGTGTTTGGAGAGATTTTTTGTCCATGTACGGATTTGCGTGATACTTGACCAAAGTGTTCTAATTAGTGATATCTAATAATAAAAGTTAAAACATTTTGTCATACCGATTTGGTTATTTGGCAATCATTTGCTATTTTAACACGTAACGTTGTGGCACATGGCATGTTTAGTAAAATTTCGATTAAATGCACACACATTTTCTTCTAAACTCTAAATAATACAGTTCTTATTGCTATAATTGTTGCTAACAAATAGCAAGGTGTCGTGAATAGACCAATATTAGAAAAAAACATTTCGGCGTAATGTCGTCTTCATTTCGAATACATCGCGGATAACTATAGTCACAACATGCTTTAATTAAGGAAAAAAATTCAAATAAACTTCTTGTATCATGTTTATTATTGTATGTATGGCGAGTTCCAACGCATAAACAGGTGAGCTTAAATTAAATTTGGTTCAAGAAATGTTTTTTCAACTTGAAAAATTATTATAATTTGCACTCAATGACCCACGATTACCGCTCCAGCCATTTTAAATGCAGTTGTATGGCAGCGTTGCCTTACATGGGCTGTCCTCCACCATCCGCTCCTTAGCTAACCCCCTCCACGAGAGCCTTCCCCTCGTAGATATCACTCGTCACGTAGTCGTCTGCCACCATGTTTCGCGATCACTGATTTAAGACGTATTCATCGCACGGCCCTGGTCAACGATATGTCCGCCCCGAATTATGCGAAACAAAGCATCTACGGATGTCTACTACAATCTCAGGCGTACCTTCGTGGAGATTTTTCATTCGTGGAGAGATATAAAGCTCTTATGAACTGTTCACTAAGTTTGAAAAAAAGTACATGAGTTCATCACATTTTTAGTATTCAATAAAGCGGTAACAAAATTACGATAATGCGGGTACACTCACTATAAAGATCCGCAATCACGCCCCTGATGAAATTCAAGCCGGTGTGATGAGTCAGAATGAAAGTAAACATTTGGTTCAAGAAAAAATTATCGACGCCTAAGTGTTACATCTTGTTATTCCAATTTATGCTAGTTATTTTGAACTTGAAGCCTCTATTTCGTTTTTCACCTTAACTGCAAGTAAAGAAACATTATAGTGAACTTTGAGCTAAATTTTGTCAGCTATTTCGTCCCTGGACTACTAAGCCCTTGAGGTATGAAGCCATACCGATGGTAAAGTCACAGGTTATTGTAAATTCTGTTACTAAGTGACCGAGCTCCTTTCAGAACTTTGGGGTATCTTCGTGCATATAATTCTTCCTAGTGCAGTGGTTCTCAACCTTCCTAATGCCGCGACCCTTCAATGCAGTTCCTCATGTTGTGGTGACCCCCAAACATAAAATTATTTTCGTCCACCATCGGAAATTTGTGTTTTCCGATGGTGTTAGGTGACCCCTGTGAAATGGTCGTTCTAACTTTTGAAATAAACAGTGTGACACCCAAGTATCCAATGACGGATATTTTCCTTGTTACCGCCACTCATTTAATTAAAGTTAACAAAATGCTATTTACGGCAAATTAAAAGCTCGATGAAATATGGTAGCTAAAATAACTTTTTTAAATTTCCTTAGAAGCATGAAATTTTAATTCATGTAGACAATCCTCGACTTATATTTTCTCTAAGGAAAAAGTAAAACTTCGAAAATATTTTATAGTGAATTTCTTGGGAAAAATTGTATTAGAACTTTAAAAATATGGACATTCTATTCCTTTATTCTTCCATTCACCACCTAATTGTCTGAAATTAGTATATTTAATTAGCAGGAGTTGCGTCCATAAAACGCGGCCGTCATTAAAATTATCACTTCAATGAACTGTTCTTCAAAATACGTCTTCAAAGGAAATGCATCTCTTCAAACTCCGCTTTCCTATTAACTCAGGTGTTACCATTACAATTTACTTGCGAATCCTGGAATTTTTCTCTTGTAATTAATTATTCATCATTATTTTTATTAATAAATGCACTAATGAGGTTTGCTGACGGTGAATGAGGATGTGTGGTTATATATCGCAGGGTAAGGCAAGGATGCCCGTTATCGACTTCGATTAAAAAAGATATTGATGCTGGATGCGTAGCTGGATGTGGGGTTCAAAGTTGTAGGCCAGCTGATAAAGTTATATATTCTCAGATGATCTTCGATGACGACGTTGGTTAGTCATTGAAGGGATTGCAAGCTTATATTGATTCATTTAAAATTCAGTGCTGGAAATACGGGATGAAGATAAATAATGAGAACACAAAAGTAATGAAATTTTTTTAGATAAGGTAAGCGAGGGTCTCCGTGTAAGAAGGAGGTTACAATAGGGCGCAGGTGGGGTCGATTCAATTACTTGGGTGGTACGTGGCGTAGAAAAATGGTGGTATATAATGGTCCAAAATTTTTCAATTTCCTTTCACTCATACATCCCATTCGCTCATCACCTGGCGTTAGCTAATGAATACATACCCGTGTGTTTAAACTGAAATATGTATGTATTGAAGCCTCATACCTCTATTGGAAGTTAAGCCGGCCGTCAACTATCATTGTCTGATTTTTCTGTTTTCCAGTCAGTTTAAATTGTGTGCTGCGGGATTTGACGCCTTTTGAACCTGAATTTAGTACGTTTAGTTCATTTTTCTTTAGCGTCCGACCAAGTTCAAATACTGAAGAAATAATTATGTATATTTTAAAGAACACCTAAACCGCTTATTCAATTTTGTGGCCAAAATTTCACTCTGCATACTCGTCCTTCATTTTCATTCACGGCTCAATCAGTTATTCTCTGATCTAAGGGCCCGAAGATAGCTACCCTTCTAAAATCCCTCAGGACTCTTCTCATATTCCGCACTCCAAGCCCTAGCCCATCTCAGAAGGGAAAGACTCATTGCCTGCGTCCTTGTCCGAGGTCTGCTTGGGTCTCCTTGGGCACTAAAACGCAAGTTGGAACACGGCCAGGGAGTGACCGCGGGATTAGGAGAGGCTTGTCGTTCTGTAAAGCAGGGCTATGTCATCAAAGAAGGTTGCTATTTTCTTAATTCTTCCTTTGATAGAAGGGACAAAAACTTTAACGAGATAGGTACGTTTTCAATTCTTTTTTCGCCAGACTCAGATTAATTAGTGTTACCTGCCATCGTAACAGGATCGCTCTCCTTTATCCAGGTAAATGTTCATGCGCCGCCGTTGTCCTAATCTTCGTTAATTCTCACAATGAAAAATTGGCCGATCTTTTTGACCCTTCCCAGGAAGAAAAACTGAGAAAACTTTGCTTTGCTCTAGGATAAATCGAATGCTTTGAAATTTAAAAGATAAAATTTAAGACACTTATCACCTCCTGAGGAGATTGGTTAAATTAGTTAAACGAGCACTGACTTATTGAAATTTTAATAATAAGAGGTCATAAACTGGGGTAGATGTAACAGATTAGCTTTTGCAGAATTATTGGCACAGCTCTAAGGATGGAGAATAGAAATTGTGTAAACGTTTACAGATAGGAGAGATAGTGACATGGAAATTAGTAGGATATTAGGGAAAGGCTGATGCAGAATGTGATGTGGATGGTTGGGTTTTACGACAAAGAAGCCTGGACACTGAGGAAAGTGAATGAGACAATATTGGATGTGTGGATTTAGATAAGGATGTTGGACGACACGGGAATGGTGCAATTACGATAAAGAAAGACAAAAGAAGAAATTCTAGAGCTAGTTACGGGGAACTGTTGGGTGCTAAAGTTAATTGATGGGGGGATTTTTAGCTAAAATAGGAACTGATAGATAGAGAATAGGCTTTTTGCATGAGATTTCATTTCATTTGAGTTTTCTACCAGCTGTTTGGTAGGTTTTTGGACTGGCATTATCCTAGCAACCCAAATTCTGGTACATTTTCTCGCTTTCCATCCTATAGATGTCTCGCCATTAGATCCCTCTTAAATTCCTCATGTCGTTTACATCTTATAATTTCGTCCAGAATCTCTACCCTCCGCCACCAGCTTCCTCTCCCACCATATCCAACACCTCCTTTTTCGTATTTCTCGCCACCCCGTCTACCCTCTCCATTTTTCTCCAAACCCGCATCTCAAACGCCTCAAGTCTACGCACATCCTCCCTTCGCAATGACTGATTTTCCGACCCATGATGTAGAAGGGCACAAAACATGCCATACTAAAGTACCTAACCGTATTGAGAAGGCGGTGCCTGCTGTTGGAGACCAGTTGCAAGTGCTTTTATTCACACTCATACCTACCTTCAGCTGTGGAATATACGAAGTTAAGCATCGTTAGGCTCAGCTCAGGTTCGGAGGGATGATCCTACTCGTCTCGGGTGATGTTGCCCCTGTCTGTAAGTGGAAGACAAGTGCAAAATGGCATTAGCCATCGAAGCACATAGAACTTAAGTACTACTACTACCAATACCACTAGGGTATTAGTGTAGCATGCCCCCACATTCGGAAAACGCATTCCACTCGACTAAAACTACTACTGTAGAATGTCTACACTTGCCAATTTGAATCCTGACTGTGTTAATACATGTTATAATGACAAACTTTAGTTACAAAAATAAAGACCAGAGGCAAGTCACAGAATAAGACAAAGTTCACCAAAGCAAATAAAACGAATAAAAAACTACAGCAAGGGGAGCTGACGACCGATTTCAGCACCTAGTGCAGGCACTGTTGTTGAAGCTGATGATCCTACAGTAAAAATCGGTTTTGCTTTGCAAAATTTTCTGCCAATTCTTCAGTCGGCATTAGTTACCAAAATTCATAGAGATTTGGATCTCACGCCATTGGTGTTGTTATTTTTCAAAATGCCAATGACGTCATGGAAAACAACGTTATGTGGAGACCATTGAGGTAGATGGAGAGGGCCTGACATACTTAACTGTAAACTGACCTTCGAAATATCCACCATATTGCTTTTTCCTGTTCTTACCTTGCTTGCTTTAGGATAGCACGGACGAGTGAATATAAAGCGAGAGTATCTACCTTCTGTTGAAATTTTCTGGCAAATATACTTGTAGATATTGATTCTACTTGATTTTACTCTGGTTTTTAGCTGGGAATAGGGATTTTTGGTAATAGGAATGAATAAAAACTTATGTATGAGGAATGAATTTTCAAGTAGTAAATGCATGCTGATTTAAAGTGAGTAATCGATGGAAATTACCGTAAAATTACAAAATTAATGCGTCATTCCGTGAGAGCTAAGGTAAATTGGGGAGGGCAAAGATGGTGAACCGGCCACGCCCACGTTTCAGCTCCAAGTATTGGCCACCATCGCAAGCGTCCTCTCCATGTACCCCAATGGCGAAGGCGCGCATAAACGCTTATTGAATGTCGATTCATGCTACATTATCACCTACCACTAGTATAGTGGTAGCGAAAAATGGTGGAGGACGCCTGCGCGAAGGGTGGCGTAAAGGAGGGGTTGGCTCCAATTTGACTCGGCGCGGCGGTGAATTGTCAGCAGCGCGTTTCACAACCATTTTTGAGATCCAAACGAAGGAGAATTAAAATGTTCTGATACGGTTCATAAACAATCGAAGGAGGAAATCTAAAAATTGGATTAAGAACCATAGAGAGCTAGAACGTTTTTCCCCCCCTCGGACTATTCTGGTGATCCGTATGCCCCTGCGATCCCGATATGCCATTGGCTTGTCGTCAGGTTTCGCAGGGGCCGAGTTGATGTGAACAATAGATTATATAATTTGAAGCTGGCAATATAGGTTTGCGACCTTGGGAACCGTGGCAGTTACAAGCGGAGACACTTTTACTTCCCCGAGCGGAGCTAGCCTGTAGGGAATGGACCCTTCCACTGAAGAGGGCATGCTGCGCAACTGCCACCATATTCAGCTGAAACTGTGTTTCATAAATAGGTTAAATTCTCTCCGATTTGATAAAGTCGGCGTGTAATTAATTTATTGAGGATCTATTGTTTTTTACGTTTTCTCTCGTTAGTTACTTCATTGCCTTACATTTCCGAAATCGCCGCATCGCAAAATTGATTTTAGTTGCCCAACGTCGGATAAGACGGATAAGCCGAAGGCCTCACGTTCCGGTGTGTGATCGGCGGTCGCCAGTGTC
Source organism: Pyrrhosoma nymphula (assembly GCA_963573305.1). NCBI lineage: Eukaryota > Metazoa > Arthropoda > Insecta > Odonata > Coenagrionidae > Pyrrhosoma > Pyrrhosoma nymphula. The sequence continues at coordinate 110,353,795 of OY754330.1, read as the reverse complement.
TGCCTGTTAAGTCGACGAAATCCGATAACCTCTCCGAGCTGAGCTCAGAAAACCGTAAAAGCTTCAAAATCGAAGCCATACCTTGGTCATCAGTGGATTATACTTCAAGTGCCGCGATCCTATCGCTTCGCAAAATATCCTTAAACTCGCTTCATTGTTTCTTCGCGCGGAGGCAAGATATCGCCAACTCCCGAGTTTCTCTCCTCGTCTTCCTTGCCATTCACTATTTTTCCCTAAATACCCGGGATTACCAATCTTCGATGTGCATAGATATTTGTTTATGTAGAGAAGTATAAGTGTAGTCTTCGTACATGGATTAGAGTACGGAAGAACAAATTCATTTCCGCCAGTGGTGTAGCTAGGTGGAGGGGGCCCCGGGCGGTACTTCTTTCGGGGCGGCATTTTCCGCATTATTAAAAAAAAACAATTTCTCCGTAATGAGAAGAGCAAAAATATCAATTTGACCCAGAGTTAACAATTGCAATTAATTACTAATAACTATAAAAAACTGTCAATCTCCTATCTATAAAACATCAACCAACGAGCGTAGTACAACTTTTAAGAATACCGGGAATTGCCACGGTATTACGTGTACGAAGTCACCCGAAAGTGCACAGAGTGCGAAAATTTCACTAAGGAAAAAATTAAAATCGATTGTTTAAAAGTCTAAATAGGTGTTTTTTTTAATGATTTAACTAGTAAAAATGCAAGAAAATTGCGGTCTGTAAATTAGTATTTCAATTTGTAAACAAAAGAAATAAATTTATTTGTTTAGCTAACAGCTAGTTTTTCATAAGTTTTATTTTCAAGTTGTGTCTCAATAGGTTTGATATGTATTATGTGTTACACAAAGGAAGGGTGGCGATAAACATACCGCTTCTTGCGGCTCAAACTGTAGCCGCGCCACTTATTGCCACACACTACCACAACGCCTAATGATGGCTTTCAGGCTAACTCGTAGCTTTAGATGGATTTGTATGCAACGGAAAAAATATGTGAAGACATTGGCAATTGACATGCGTCGATGTTGGGGGGGAAATTAATTTCATGTTGTTTCTTTTTCACCTGTCTCCTGGAAAATGAATGGAAGACATAACGATTTGAATTTCGTCTTCACATGTCGTACCACTGATGGCCACAACAAAAAATATTCGGTTCAAATTGTAGATGAATGTCATACAATTAATATGGCCTCAAGACGTTGTACCACTAAGGGGAAATCCATACATATTTATGCAAAGACAGTATCATTAGTGATGGCGAATAGTTCGCTCAATCTCTCATTTAATTTCACATCACTCTTGCCTGACTTCTTGTTTAAACGTTGTCTTCCGGACAGTGTCTGTTACCGCCAGCATGTTTCCATGCTAAATGTGTAGTAAACCTCATTTTGCACTACAAATGTAGTTCATGCCAAGGGGCGTACGATTTCACGCATGGTTAAAGGATTGCTCTGTTTTATAATGAAAGGTGTGGGGGTTTTGGTGATTTATCGGAAGTGAGATGGGAGAAGATTGTGTGGAACCAAAGGAGGTATCGAGATGGAAAACAAAATTAACTGAGGCTTAAGGGGTTTTGCGTCGCTCAGCAGGGAGGTCTTGATTCTCAAGCATCAATCGGGAAGAAATTAGGGAAGTAGAGGAGGGGCGAAATTCGCCCTCATTTTACACCGGCCTGTCGAAAGCCTCGATATAAACTATCCCGAAATTTTTTGAACTTGTCCTCCGTACATCGTCTCCCTTATTTATCGCTTTATTCACAGTCTTCCAGCAATTATAGTTCATTGCGAGAGCTCTGATCGTAATTATTTCCATAAATGAGGTGATCAGATTTCTGATCCACTAAACATTCCTTTTGGAGCACAGGCAAGTTCCCATGTATGTTTTTCTAATCAAGTGAAGCGTTGGTAAACTTGTCACTGTTGAGTGCTGCACGGCTAACTTTTTATAAATCGATGCAACTTTCTCAAGAGACCAGGATATTATATAACTTTAGGAAGGAATATAAATAATTTATTGAGTCTTTAGAAGAATGAAAGAAAGTAAATATTAAGGGAAAACATTATTTCATTTCTGTATAAATGATTAATATTTTTAGCTGCTTTTTAAAGAGATTTTCATCTGATGGAAATAGAAAATCTAATGACCGGTACAAATTTGTCTTTTGTCTAGTTTTTCGGGACACACAGACAAACTCTCCGGTCACCTTATGCATATCGACACCACCCATGCATTGTCTTACCCGAGGGCGTTCGGAATAGATGTGGAACGGGTTTTTGTAGTGATGAGTTACGGCTTCCCATCTTGAGGTCCCGGGTTCAAATTTTAGCAGTGGTAGTGAAATCCTGATCAATGCTTGGATGCCATGCGAAGAGCCATGCTCTTCTCTTTGCATGGCTCCTCTTTATATCCTTATCCAAAGTCCCCGTCATCAGCTCCTTTCTACCATTACTAAATGGTTCCTTCGATAACGCTATTCTCCTCCTAATGCATTTGCTACTATTGCCAATTTCTTCTAGCGCACTACCCTCGTGAAGCGAAAAAATTTAAGAGATACTGCGTCATGCCTGATGCGTATAAAAACTCCTCCTTCCCACTTATCATTGATGACTGTTGCCAAAAGAAAGCAAAACCAACTCGTCAAAGCACATGTAACTTCTCGTCATTTTCCTCTCATTTCCCATTCCATATCCCCTCCCTTCTTCTTGGTTGGTGCCCTATCACACGCCCATACGGTTGCTCGCTGGATATGTATGCGGAATGACTTTCGTGGGTTTTGGCACATTTTGCAACGTAGTAGCCTATCGAAAAAAATAATTCAAAGAGAAATGAATAGAGAGTATTACAGAGTGATACCAAGAATGGAATGCACCTGACAAATAATGAAGGAGGTCAAAGTGAAAAATTATAATGGAATGAAGTGGTTGACTAGTAGGTTGGAGAGCGGCATCAAACCAATCTTCGGATTTATGACTGCTGATGATGACTCAGTCATTCTTAAAAATGCAATTTCCTTGCTTATAATTAACAAAATATTGTACATTAATTGATTTCAATTCGCTGTAAACTGAGCTTGTGAAAGTAAATAGACTGAGTTCATTGGCGAATTTCATCGTCGTACTTTGTCAGACACTATGGATGGCTTATGAGTTCTCATTATGTTCCATCTCGCAACTGCGTCGTTCCTTTGTCAGGGAGTGTGAAATTCGTGGCGTACGTCTACGCCTGCCGAACTTGAGTGAGCACCTTTTATGGTCAGTCTTTGAACGCCTTTCGTATCTTGCGGTTACCCTACCACTTTCCGAAATGGATCAGTAACCTTTCATCGCGATCGAACTTTGCCATCCAAACCACAACTTTCTTGCGCTTTAATGAAGTCACGTTTAAAATGTCCACACAGACAGGCGGAAGATTAAAATCATGCTCATCAAAAATGATTGGGCAGTTTCAGAAACGTACTGTTTTCTTCTCAAATTTAAAAAAACTCTTTCTTATTTTAGCCAACAACAAGCGGTACCTGCTGACGTAGGATGTGGAAATAAAAATAGAGTGCCCTTGAATGTAAATTAGAGCTAAATTTTCTCGAATAAATAAAAACTTTATGTGAAAGAATGCCTGCTCAACATAATGGAAAAACAAAGAATATGTCCGGGTATTAATGACAAGAGGAGGCTTTCTCTTACGTGCATTATTTGAAATACTTCGAATGAATCCTCGTAGGTAATGCTTGAGATTCGTTTTCGTTTGCCTGGTAGATGACCAACATTTCGTTGGTGTATTAGTTAATAGGAAGCCGATATATTTTGTATTTTATATTTTAATTTTCCTTTATGCCCATTTGTTTTACATTCCTCATTCCATTATGTAATTGCATACTACAGTATCCTAATTGTAGTATTTAATTATGGTGAGTTCTTTATAAATGCATAAGAAATATGCAAAAAGTTAATAAATACCTAAGTGATATGGTTAGGCCAAAAAACAGTACGTGACGTATCATAGTGATCGATGATTAAGGCCGACACGTAGTAAAATTCCATGATTCCGAAATTTTACGATACCACAGAATATTTTTTTTCGTTTCAATTTATTTCGCTACATTGTAGCAACTCCAGGAAAAAACAAACACACTGAAGATGCTTACCGTGTTACAAAACTAGTTTAAATAATAAATGAAGAAATATATTCTGTGGAATCGCAAAGTTTCGCCTAATTCTTCATAGTTATTATGTAAAAGAACTAGTTAAAAAATAATGTTTGAAAGTCATTGCAGGAAATTGGAAGTTTAGCTTAGTAAAGAAACGGGTGTAGTCATAAATTACAGAGATAGAACGCAAATGTATTTGCGATGTGTGAGCTGCATCTAAGAGAATTCGTACGAGTTATTTTAAGAACTCAAGATAGAAGGTCATATAAATGAGGTCTGGCAAGTCAGGGATTCATGCAGCAAATTAGCGGCCTATGGGTCTACTGTTACTGATAACGTATCTCGACGGAGAGCTCCACGTTAAAAAACTGCGTGATAACGGAGGAACTAGGCGTGAGTGCAAAAAAATAACGTGCCGAGGAAGTCTCTTTAAGAGCCGAGCACGGGGTGTTTAAAGTAGAGAAAAGGATGTGTTTGAGGAACGCGCATAAATAAACCAACAAAGAGATTAGATATTAAGAAAATAGTAGGTGCTTGGCGCTGAAGTAATTTAAACTTCAATATTCCACGTACCGGGAATATGGTCATAAAATTTTTGACATACGTGCATACCCCTCTCTCCGTGCCATTTTGTGTTAAAAACAAGAGATTTCTTTAACTCTGCTGTCTGTCATCATACCTCTTTTGCTTCAGTTACTTTCATGCATTACCGCATGCAGGCTGTCTTGCTCGTCGAACTCTGCACGCAGAGAAGTAGGTGGTTTCATGAACTCACAAGCTGGTAACCACTACCAAGTCAGAAGGTTAATTTTCGTTTAACCAAGAAGATCGTAACGATTACCATTTCACTTGGTTTCATTGCGTGGGTTGCCGTCACCGCGTCGTACTGGTAACGAGAACCAAAAGGCGGTTTATGCCTTAACCAGACCCATAGTTGTGATAAACATTTCTCACTGTCTGAGTTATTCAGTAAAATGGTATCGTTACCAAGCTCTAGTGGAAGGATCTGTGTTGAAACCATCTTGAAATGGCTGCATTGAATCTCTCTTGAAGTTGTGTTGAAAATTGAAACATGAATCCAACAGTCTCTGTTGAGTCACTCTTGAAATTCTCTGTTGAGAATCCCTTGCCCTCTCAAAATAAAAAACATTTAAATACTATGAATAACACTGTGGCATACATAATTTTATATCATTATCCTATTCCTCCTAACGAAACAGTCTGTGATGCGCATGATCATCTTCCCTACGACTCATTGCGCTCATCTTAACACCCTATATCAATAAACTGACGCCAAGAAAGTCTTATATATATGGCCACTTCCTGCCGGCAACTGGCTGCCTGTCACACCAACTTTGAAAAGATGGTTCCCGTTACCAGCCACATAGCCATTGTAAACGAGGGCGAGTCGACCAGTAGTGCTGGTACTGATTACCAAGCTCAGATAGTTACAGTGGCCAATAGATAAGTAGGGTGACCAACTACAATTGTTTCATCAACTTACAACCACGTTTCCACCAATTTTACAGGTTACCGAAACCAACAGTTTTTCTGCGTGTGGTCTTCTTCCATCACATTCACGCACACCTCTCTCGGTATACCCCTTCCTCTCACACGGTTTACTCTACTGCAATGAATCTGTTTCTTTATTCGACTCTCATCCATTTGAATGATGAAACAGATAATGGTATAGGATTGAATGGTTAGAAAGGAAGGGATAGACAAAGAAAATCTTGGGTGAATATGTTGGGAGAGTATAAGAGGAGGAATATGAGGACGTTCTCCTGGCATACGTGGGTATAATCCATTTTTTGAAATCTTTAGTTTCAATACGAAGGCTCAAGACGTCCGCTGCTGAAAAAGTTCCTAACTTCAATTTCTAATTACTTTATTTCGGAATCGGTGCAAAATTAAAAAGTCAAAACTGAATTGATTACAGACTACATGAATGGAAAGGCTGTTCTTAATCTAGATAGTAAAATGTTTACTAAATCCTCACGTGTAAGCTAAAACAAAAATTAATCGCTTGGCAATCTAAGGTAGATTCATACGATGATAGAATGATGCAATGCCATGACTTGGATGGTGGTGTGAAATGAACTCTGGCTCGTTGGTATTGAAAGTTTTAGCGCTCATTGTTTAGTAGCATTTTTTCACTGATAAGTTGCCTGTGAGTCTTCCAAAATCATTGTTTTAGAGGATGGACCGTTTTTTGGTGATGAACGCTTTTCTTTTCTTACCTAAGGAACTACTACTATCACCAGGAAGAAATCAGGGAGTCTTTGCTACAAAGATAACAAAACCGCTCATGTATATTTTCATTCACTAATATTTGAGTATGGGAATTAAGTCGGGAAACAATAAACTGCCTTTTTATATTTTACTAATAAACTAACAGCATTGAAAATAATTTCAATTGACGGGTACACTCTTTATAACGCCAATTTATACTTTTTCCTCTGATACTAAACTTAATCTGATGGTCATGACCATTTTCGTAACTGGTATACTAATAAATTTCATAGGTCATAGGGTTATTTCCGTGGTATTTTTAAATGCATCACCTTTTGCGTAATGTGAAATGACTTTTATAATCTGCGAATCTCAAAGTAAAACTGTCGCTCGTACTTCAAGGAATAAAACACATAAAATACTTTGTACTTTCTAGTACAACTGTTATTACGATGTACATGCAGTATATATACCCATGCAGTGTATATGATGACACAAAAGCGGTAAAACGGGTCCTCATAAATGTTTCGCTGGGCAGCACAAATTATTTGATCTATTTAATTCTTGACTTGATGTTCCATCACATCCTTCCTGACACTGTTCTATCCATTCGCAAATACTTGTTATGACTAATGGATGTTTATTGGGGATAATCACCTCCAAAAGAGATAATCAAGACCGTCATCAATATGATAGGGAAGAAAACTCACGTGTACAGTGGGAGAGTAAGAGTAAAGAATTGGAAGGGAAAAAGGGAGAGGAGAGAAGAGGGAATACAGGGAATACCCGGGGGGGGGGGGGGCAAGGAGAGAGGTGGCTAGTTGGATCGGTTGCTTAGATATTTGGGGAGGCGACTGACAACTGATTTTCCGTTGAAGGTAGAGGTTTAGGTCCTTAGGAGAAGTGTTTACAAATGTTGGGGATATCGCGAGGGAACTAGCCGCGGCATTACCTTTACTTCTCTCGCAAGTGCACATAAGTGTGAAATTCAACTGAGGAAAATAAAACATCCGCCTTGACCGGGACTCGATCCTGGATCCACAGCGGAGAAGGACGCCGCAGTAGCGTAACTGCCCAAAGCACTCGGCGCGATATCGAGGGGTCATCGTTCGAGTCCCGGTCAAGGCGGATGATTTTTCCCATGTGGAACTTATTGGTAAGTAGCAGCTTGTCTGTGGAATGGAGGAAGGGTGAAGAGGAACCCAGCGTGTGGTTTATTACTATTAAGGTAATTTATGGGTTAAGCTTCGTTTAAATGGAAGTCAGTAAAAATGGTCTAGATTTTTACCTGCGCCGGGCCCTATCTCCTTACATAATTTCTTTATTCATCTCAGTGCACATCCTACTTTTTCTCATCCCGTACATAAACTTTATTGTTTTTCTTCCTAAGTTTCTTTTCCTCACCCATCATACCAAGCATTTCCTAATTTGTGTATCTTTTCGTCTACCTCACCTTCTCCGTCATCCTCCACACCGGTCTCTCAAACGTGGTGTATTATATAGCATACTCGTAAAGACAGACGACATGGTATCCACATATTAAATCCCATCCGACGGACTGAGAACTGCCCTCGGAGTCCTCTCAAAACACAACACCCTAGTGGGGATCGAGATTTCGACGAAAAATCTCCGCCATGCCCGGGATTGGAACCCATTGCTTTGTGATGAGAAACTAGTACTCCTGCCAGCGCACCGACCCAATCCCCGCGAGAAATATTGTTGTATATACTGGCCCGGCAGGACAGGAGGATAAGGGAAAGAGCGACTGCGGGAGAAGTAAAGACGAAGACGCAGGAAGAGTGGAAGGGAAGGGGATGATGTTGGAAGAAAAGACGGAGATAGGTCGTGGGAGTCTATGCTAGCAGTAGGCGGAGAGGCGCTTGGGGTGGGGAGAATAAGGGAGGTTTCGGTTGTCGTCGAGATAGGGGGAAAGGGTAAAGGCTTCCCGAGGGGGACGAGAAAGGAAGGAAGCTCAAGGGTTCGTTCTCGTGAGGGGATGGGTGGGTGGGGGATGGGGAGTAAAAGGGACCCACCGTACGAATTGATCGCTTTAGCAGAAGCGGCGAAGACTAATTGCGTTAGCGAGCTCTAATTAAAGTGATCTGGGAGGGAGAAACTGGTGGGAAGGGTCTGGGAAAGAGGTGGGTTGGAAAGGAGAGGGTGTCCCCCATCCTCATAAGGGGAGGTGTGGGATCTTATGAGTGAGTGTAGAATGGGACTGGGAGTGGGGGGTGGGTCTAAATATGGTGTGCCGGAGTGCTTCACGGAGGGTGGGGGGACTGTAGGCGGAACTGTCAGGTTGGAGGGTAAGGGAGATCAGTTAATGTGGGTATCTGGGGGAGAAGGGGTGTGGCACTTAGTAGAGTGAGTGTTTCGCCTCTATTACGCCTCACCTGCGAAATTATTAGCCGCCGAGTTAACACTGAATTATGCAACGTGAGAGCCAATTGAGGGACGGTGAGGGATGAAATCTGAGCTTCAAGTTTGCCAAACTTGCTTTCTCAAAATGTTTGGGTCCCCTTCCAGAAAAATCTTCCCCGCGCCCCACGCTTGCGACACCACCATTCACATATGTCCTTCAATTCACTACCGTCTTCCCACACGATGAATCAATTCTCTTTGAAATGGGCAGTAATTGGACCCTAATTTCAAAGAATAAGTTGTCATCCGTCTCTAAGATTCCCGTATTTGCTGTTTGAATAGAGTTATCCCACGTTTATAAGTTCTTTTGAATATGTCATTACCCCAAACTATGTTCATGGCCCTTGCGAGAGGAACATTGTTTACTTTCTTCCATTTAAACTTACATTTTCTTGAAGATAATGGTTTCCGGCGTAACTTTATGGAACTTCTTCATGATTGAAAAGAAAAACTTTGTGAGTTCCACATAAATGGATTTTTATTATGACCTAGGTTTCGTTGGTAGGACCTTCGTAGGTAGGACTTTGGACCTGTTAATGTCGTCCAGGGACGAAACCTAGGTCGTAATAAAAATATATTTATGTGGAACTCACAAAGATTTACATTTTTCTACCCTACCTTACCCTAATCCAGAGAATATTTTCTCAGTTCCCCTTGCTCGTGCCGTCACCCGTAGGACTAGCCATTCACTGTCCCTCTCTTCACTGCCGTCTTTCCCCGTGAATAATCAATTATCGTTGAAATGAGCAGTAATTGGACCCCACTTTCAAAGAATACAGTTTCGTTCCTCTCTAAGATTCCCGTCTTTGCTGTTCACATGCAGCTAGCTCTTGTTGTTAAAAGGTCTGTTGAATATTTCACTGCCAACTCAATACGTTCCTTGAAAGGCACTCGTACTTATCAGCCAGAGCTCTGGTTGGACTACCGCGATAAACGAATATCATCACGAGTTCCATCAACTCTTGGAGCAAAAAATCGAGCTTACCCAACTATACAGCCCGTAATGATTAAAAATCAGTTGTAATTGAATTTTAATCGAGGATTACAATGAAATTTTAAAGATAGTTCCTAGCTCTTTGACGTGAAGATTTTAAGTACTATTTTGTGATCACTCCGGCATTTTAGCTTCAGCTAATACCATATGGTATACAAAATTATACTAATTTTATATATTAGTCTCATGCCTCTAGAAGTGTGAGTTGTGACTGTAAATAGGAGTCTCTTTTCAGCAATTGTTGCATACAAATCCTGGTGCTGTCGAAATAAAGATAATTCTTTAATGTAGAGAACTGAACTTTTCCAAACGGCATATTAATGACAAAACTAAATGTGAGTAGATAATTTTCCTCATCCACGAAGTCAAATGTATTTTTTCCAATTAGAAAAGTAATGTCAAGAAAATAAAATATTTGACCCCGACGTGATTTGAACACGCAACCTTCTGATCTGGAGTCAGACGCGCTACCGTTGCGCCACGGAGTCAGTTGAGGAAAGTCGATATAATTGCATTTGTCATTTTAGTGCCTTAATGGCGCGCCGCGCTCTACATTTCCCGAGTGCTTTGAAACTGAACTTCTTTTCCTGCTGCGTTCTCCCTTTTGCTTTCATTTATTTTTTCATGGCTTCTCTTCCTCGCCGAGCAGCTCTAGTGATGTCAAATTCTCGCGGATCTGAGACATTCTATAGTCAACCTTTTTTCGCCTATTAAAAAATATCGTTCTTTCTTTAGCAGTCTGAAGGTAATAAAGGTGTGCCTTGGTGCGGCACTTTCTCGTTGTACCTACAATGGAGGCTGCAGTTCATACATTTAAAATGAACTTTTCTGTGCTTTCTTTTGCTTCATCATAGGTTTTATTTCGTATGCCTGGTCACTTTAGTGCGCTACGATATTTTGCCAGTTTTAACTCTCATCCGAGGACAGATTTGTAGCAGTGGGTGGGGGGGGGGGGAATATGTTGCCGTCTGCCTACATCCTAGGGATAATCTACGTTGATGATGATTGACAAATTTATATTTGATATAATGCCACTGTGTTGTGAAACACGTCGTGCCATCTAATTAAAGCTGTGGGAGATCCACCATGAATATTTACAACTACCACCAGGTTCTGCTTGAAGCAGTTCCCGAGTCAAAATATTTATGAGGTATTTGTGAGAAGTAACTTAGGAGTGCATGAGAAACTGTGATGTTGAGGGAAATGTGTGAGAAAATTACGAGGCTTCATGAGAAAAATTTGTTAATATGTGCCTCATATATGACCTTTCCTGAGATTTCAAAGAGAAAAGTGTGAGAAAGCAAGCTGGTAGCCACGTAACATTTTTACGTCTCACACTTTTCTCATTAACTTCCAAGTACTGGTAGGTACGATTATCTCAATTGTCTAAAAAACGTTGTCTGTTAAAAATCACATCAGCGGCAATGTTTTCCATACTGCTCGTGTGCAATACATTTTGGATAACTTCAATAGACCCTGAGAATACACGAAAAATTGTAGACGCACTAGTTTTAGTCGTACTTAAATGGAATATTTCGAGTTTGCGATTATATTCACGGATGTTCTGCGCTTATTATCTTATTTTGCTTTACAGTGAGATTAGAAAATATTTAAGGCTTTCATCGTTAAATTATCGTTTAACTTTCTCCAAATTATTTGCCTACTCGTACTGCTGAAAACAGGGAAACGTGACCCAAAGAAGCATGACGTTAGCCCTCTTCGTGTAACTCCGTCCTCTTCTGAAAGTAGGCAGCTAACCAATTTGTTGTTAAATGTCTATTAAATCTTAAAATTTCGTAGATCTTCTTAGAAATTCTTAGATCTTAAAATTTGATGATCCCTTGTTTAATCCGCGGCGGAAATCGAAATTCAATGACTTTTCTGGCACTTCCGAACGGCAGTCTCTGTCAGCGAGGATAAGCTTCAATACATACGCGTAAACGACCGTCATGATACATAGGACTTTTTTTAGACAATCATTTGGTGATAAACGAGCAAGTGCTTGGCATGATGGGTAGGGAGTGGAACTTGCAGAAGGATTTGATGAAAGACTATGTTCATTGGTCAAACGGTGGATAGATAGATAGATAAACGTCTTTATTGGGGCGAGATTGATACTTTAAAAGTCCCTTCTTCCATCTAACCCCTCGTCAGTACATGAATACAGTCAATATGACAAACACTGCAATATATATACATCGGAGAAATAATACTAAAAACAATAGCGATAGAATATTAACGCGACAAAATGAAGTATCAGAAATAAGTGTAAAAAGACATGTACAATTGTGGGAAAAACATGAGGATTTTGGCTGGCATCCGTCACGGAAGAAACCCACTGCAGGAAAACACCCACACATGAAGGGGAGTGTGAGAATCCTGCGGAACTTACTAAGAGAAGCTAATGTGACTCATGATAATGAATAATATAAATACATAATAAATACCAACATTGGAATTTGTAAGTGCCTTTCTTGGAATAGAGAGTATTTTATATGTATTAGGCGTATGTGTATTACGGCTTGTGTTTAACTAGTCGCCCTGCTGGGCCTTTAGAAGTGTCTTATGTAATTCCTTTTTGAAATAAGATAGTGATGGTGCATTTCATAAAGTAATGTCAAGATTATTCCACTCACGGAAAACGGTTACAGTAAATGATTTATTGAATATGACGGTTCGGTGGTGGGGTAATTATTAAATTTGTAGTAAATACGAGGTGAGTTAAGTTTTTTATTCCCTCGTGTGTTTGTTCCATGCACTTTGCTGAGTTTTCGAAAATCGTCTGTAAGGTACTTCGGCGTTTTTGTGTTAGGGACTTGATAAAGTATAGGTAGCGTATGAAACAGACGTTGGGAACTAGGTTTTAGCATAGGGAACTAGGGAGAAGGAATTCTGAAGATCGCAGTGGAGGTTAGACAATAGGTTTTACGAAAAGGATGAGGAAAGGTGGATGATGTTAAAAACTGAAGAAATAAATCTTGGGAGGAGGTAGTGGTCTTCTTTATCCGGTTTTCAGCGTCTCCTCTATGCTAATAAACTGTTCAATTCATCTACTTTGCATATGCGAGTACTCTTTCCACCGGCACCAATTGCCGAGTAAAGGTGCCAGAAAAATCTTATTTCTTAATCTAATATCCATTTACCCCATCCTTAATGGATGGACCTTAATGGATATGATTCGCTACACAGTCGAGAGCATGCATCATCAGGTATCATCAGGCTTAACATTTAAAAAACGTTGTACGTTTCTATTAAATTTGTGGAGAAAGTGCTATCTAGTTTAATGTTAACTATAATATCCTTCCGCTACGTCCTTACCTTGATTGAGTAGTTTACATGGTAGAAATATTTTCTGCTAGCCCAAATGTAAGATCCATATGCATATGCATCAACCGCAGGCATTAATATGTGAAGTTAGATTCAAAAGGCTTTGTAAAGGTAGGATGATAAAGAGGTGGAACCTTGAAGCATTGAAAGGGTTGAAAAGGAGGGAATACCAAGAGCTGGTAGAAAAGAACATAGGGGAAGAGAAGTGGATGGGAACCATAGAGAAAAGATGGGAGGTTATAAAAACAGGCATCGCAGGAGCGGCAGAGAAAACAATAGGAACGGTGGAAAAGAAGAGGGTTAAGAAGCAGTGGGTTACAGAAGAAATGATGAAGAAAATGGAGGAGAGAAGGATATGGAAAAACGTGAACACCGTCGTAGGCAAGAGGAAGTACAAGGAATTGAATAATAAACTCAGGCGAGTGACCAATCGGGCAAAAGAAAACTGGTGGAAGGGACAATGTGAGGAAATGGAAAAGATGCAGGAGGAGGGGGAAGTGGGCGCTTTGTACGCCAAGGTGAAAATGTTATCGGGTGGTAAGAGAGGTCAAATGATACCAAAGGTTAAGGACAAAACAGGGAAGATATTAATCGAACAGGAAGATATCCAAGAAAGATGGAGAGAATACGTAGAGGAGCTATATGACAGCGAGAATAGACCCTTTAGCCTAGATCTAGAGGATGAAGGAACAATAGATAAGGATAACCTCGGACCAGAGTTACTTGACATCGAAATAGAGAGGGCATTAAGAGAGATGAAGGGTAGAAAAGCCGTGGGAACCGATAACCTAACCTTCGGAGCTACTGAAGAATCTAGGTAGTAAGGGGAGAAAATCGTTTTTCGAACTTATTCGCAGGGTCTACGAGGAAGGAGTATGGCCAGAGGATTTCATGAAAACAGTATTAATACCTATCCCGAAGAAGAAGAAAGCGTCAGAATGCGAGGAGTTTAATTTTTAATCAGTTTAATTTCGCACGCGGTAAAAGTGTTGCTTAGAGTACTAAATAGAAGGTTGGAGAGCAGAGCAAAGTGCTATTTAGGCGATGGCCAATTTGGGTTCAGGAAGGGGAGGGCAACCAGAGACGCGATTGCGGTAATGAGGACACTTGTAGATAGAAACATAGAGCATAATCTGGATGTTTTCGCTTGCTTTGTAGATTTCGAAAAGGCGTTTGACAGAGTAAACTGGGAGAAACTAATGCAGATACTGGGGAAAATAGGAATAGATTGGCGTGACAGGAGACTCATCCGAAACTTATATATGGGGCAGAAGGCTCAGGTAAGGGTAGCTGAGGGTGAATCAGGGTGGGCAGTTATAGGTTGCGGGGTACGGCAAGGGTGCCTGTTGTCGCCTTTACTTTTTAACATCTATGCTGAGGAAATGGTAAGAGAGGCATGGGATGAGCTAGATGTGGGAATGAAAGTAGGAGGCCAGTGGATAAAGTCGGTTAGATTCGCAGACGACCAGGCGTTAGTCAGTCGGTCATCGAAAGGATTGCAAACTTTTTGTAGATGCTCTGGAAAAACAGTGTGAGAAATACGGAATTAAGATAAATAATAGGAAAACAAAAGTAATTGGATTCTGTATGACAATGAAAGCGAAGCTGGTGATATGAGTAGGAAGTCACAAACTGGAGCAAGTAGAACAATTTAATTACTTGGGTAGTACGCTAGAAGGAACAGGACATAGTAGCAAAGACATTAGGAGGAGAATAGCGCTAGCGAAGGAAGCGTTCAATAATAGAAGGGAGCTGATGACGGGGACCTTAAGTAAGGATGTAAAAAAGAGGCTGGTGAAGAGCTTGATATGGAGTGCGGCGTTGTATGGGGCGGAAACGTGGACCTTGAGAAAGGAAGACGAAAATTGGCTGAAGGCTTTCGAGATGTGGGTGTGGAGGAGGATGGAGAAGGTGCGTTGGACGGAAAGGAAGACAAATGAGGAAGTGCTTGACATGGTGGACGAGGAGTGGAAACTTATAGATGAGATTAGGGGAAGACAGGGTAGGTGGCTGGAAGGGGTAATGAGGGACGATGGTTTGCTGAAGGCCGTGATAGAGGGTAGGATGTTTGGTAAGGGGGGAAGGAAGAGAGTCGGTTTTATGGACGGGATGAAGAAAGGTAGGACTTATGCTGAGATGAAGAAAGAAATACTAGAGGTAGAAAGGGCACGGCACGTGTAAGTGTTCGTCGGATATTCTCTGACATTCATCACAACCTACCTCTAACCGGTAGATTACTGTAATGAATGAATGAAACTTCACGTGAAAATGCGTCAGCTCACTGGTAGATATACCGCACGGTGAAGTCGCACGCCATATTCCCGATGACGTAGTGTTTTGACGCCGTAGAGCGCGCTTGATTTTTACAGAGAAATATCTTCATGAGATGAATATGTTTGTCGACTTAATCGTGGCCCTTTTCATTCCCGAGTATGAGCATAAGCGCACAAGTAACTTTAAAATATAATACTACTTCCCCTTTGGTTTCAACTTTCCTATACTTCCACTTCCGTTAAAAATCCATAGGCCTTTCTTTTATGGATACATCGCTCAGTGTTCTTATTAAGAAGAGAAAGGTCCAGAAAGCGAAGCTAAAATTTTATCAAACGCCCAGATTTTTCATTATAAAAAAGGTGTACATACATTCAATAAAAGAGTCCACGTTTTTCATTAAAAAGAAATAGGAGCCCGTATCCAACGATGGGCTTTGTTGTATAGGCTTTCTGGGGGAAGTGAGTGGTTTTCGAGAACCGGACAAAGGGTTTTCTTGATGATGAATTAACGATTAATCCTCGCAGGTGTAGTATGAAGGGTGTCATTTTTAAGGGCCATGGAGGGAATGGTGAATTGTTCCTAGAAATTGTAATCGCCTCGTGATGTGGCCGAAATTGATGACAGTCCGCGTTCCGCTGATAAATGGTGGATCAATTCTTTTTTGTTTATTTGGACGCCACTGCGGGCGTAGCGTCTCCGTTTCTCCCGGGACACCCTCAAGGGATGAGATGTATGTAAAAGTGTATCGATACTTTGGAAACCGATACATTTCATGCATACTGATTTTCATATGGTATATTTTTCTAAAATAACCTGTAAATATTCGGTCGATATATTTATAAAATTTTCACTGCTCTAAGAATAGATCTGCCATAATGAAATAGAATACATTCATAATTATCACATGGTATATTAAAAAAATATACCGGTAAATCGATCGATGTTTTTTTAAATTTATCCTTTCCTTGTAAATAGTGTTCCCATCTTGGTCTACCGTCATGAAATGAAGTAGGTACTTTCATTACTTGAGTAGGAAAAAGTCTCCTGGAAAACAATTTAAATAGGGATGGAGGATTTTAATTAACTTACCTTCGCCCCTAAAAGATGTTTTAATAATTTAATTTGTGAATAATAATTCTGGAAAGTTGTATTGATGTATTTTATCCGTATTCTTCCTCGGTAACTCTTCCCATTTTTCTTCTTCTTCAATAGATTTTTACTGAAGAGGCTGACATTTCTCGGATAAGTTAACGCCTTAGTGTAAATGTAGATAACTTATTCCGTTATTTGCACAAATGATATATGAATGGCTACGTAAATTTTGATGCTGTTTTGTTTTAAACTCTAGGTTTTTCCGCAGAAAACAAAGGTTGCCCCAATTTTGAGGCTTATAACCGATAAATAATGCATTTTATTTCCTTTAGTTTAGTCCTTTTTTTAAATAGACTTATGAAACCTTGATTTCTTGAACAAAAAAATGTACGCCCATTTTTTGTGATGCTAGAATCCCTGATTTTTAGTTATTTTTTGACCGGTGAGAAACGTTTATGTCCCTGAGAGAGAGAGAGAGGTGTTAGAAGATTCATCTAAAAAAAAGATATAACATTTAATATCGGAATATCGGCTTCAAACATACACCTCTGTATATATCACTCATCTCTGGGTATTCTATTATCGGATTTTTATGACAGATTTACTCATAGAAATTGACTTCTACGGAAGCAGCGGGTGTATCGATGTTCACTTGCAGGTCATCGTTCTGCTCACACATTACTTCTTTTTTACCCAAATAAATGAATGGCGGGTGTAATGTGGTAATTTGGAGCATTGCCTAAATTTGTCAATCACTTTGTTTGTAATTCGCACTGTTCGAGTTTCACAGGCATTCGTGGGTCTTATAATTTTTTTAAAGTTACCTGCATAAAATACACCTATTTTCGCATTTATAAATCGACTGTGAGAATTATTATATTTCTCGTTATTCAAAGCAAGAACATTTTTAAGTTTAAATAATCTCTGATATTAAAAATATTTCCTGGTGGAAATAAAAATGTACATATGTTACAATTTTTTTTTTTAGTAACAGTAATTTTATTTGTTGTTTTCATTTTTAATCCCAGCTTGCAGTCATGTGACATGGATGACACAGAATGCGATTTGATTTTTATTGCAGAATCGAAATAACTACTATTTGCATGATAAAATAGAAGCTAATATATTCTCTATCCCTTAGCCAATCTATTACTTGCAAGTGCGAACCGTGGCCGATTAGTACCGCTATAGATCCCTGCTGCCATAGAAGTGCGTGCTGACACATCGAATTACCACTTGCAAGCGACTTCCAAGGGGGCGTTAACACTAGGAAGTGGCTTCCGCAAGTAGATATCCTCTGCAAGAGCTTGCGGACGATTTTATCCTGATGAAAAAGTTTTCATAGACAGATTGGTTGCTGTTTACATTGTCAATAACACGCTTTTGCAAGCGACTTGCCGAAACTTTTAAAAACTCTGCTAGCAAACGTGCAGAGCCTTTTACGTGTGAAATTTACGTCAAAATTCGCTTGCTGCAAGTAATTTGCGCAATAAACTTGCCATTGTAAACCCACGGTAAATATGCGCTTAAGGAACACACAGATAACACTTTTATGCGAAGAACACAGGAAACGGACAGGAATGAAAGTCATGCCATATGAAAGTGCAATAAGTTAGATTAACAACATCGTAAGAAACATACTCATGCGTCATTTACTTTTACAGAAATAAGGAGTCAAACCTGAAATGTGCATTTTTCCTTGGCCGCCGTCTTAAAAAAATACCGTTTCCACTACCATTGCTTCTTGCACTTTCAGATGTCATGACTTCCATTCCTGTCCGTTTCCTGTGTTCCTCGCAAAAATATTTTATTTGCGTGTCACCCAAGCGCATATTTATCCAAACAAGAGCCTTTAAGACTACTGTCATAGAACTATTTTCACATTGTCACTGAACTTCCTTGTGTTAAAACCGCCTTTAGGCCTTTTTCGATACATCGGAATTAATGTCCCGGATGTACCAGTATATCGATATATTCCTCCCATCCCGAGCCACCCACCACGCCAAGGATTTTCCTCTGCGTCTCCGCTTTCGCGTACCCCACGTCATAACGTAGTCCTCCCCAATTTGATACACTTTGATTGACACCACAGACCTTTGGGTAGGGGTGGGGGATGAGGCTGGGAGGAGGCAGGGTGATTCCGAGCAGGAGGTTAAGGGGGTGGCGGGAAAAAGGGTTGAGGGGCCGGCCTTCTGTCCAATATTTCCCGTTTCGAAAAGGGAGGGACTGTGGCCGTACACAATGTTTCGTTATCTTTCCTCACCGTGAAAATTTCACATTCCATTCGAAAATCCGTCCGGAAATTACATTTTTGGGAGATATTTCGTACCTTTTTCTTATTTTTCAACACTTCTCGTCTAATGAGGGAACGAGAAATGCAATGCTGATCGAGGCGTCAAGTGTTCGGAGGAGAATGGGTTTTTTTTCTCTTTTGTTCGGGGACAATGCGTAGCCGATAGTATTTTGTGGTCTAACATTTTTATTCTGCCGTTCTGGCTAAATAGATTGAATCTTGTGATTAGGTTTTTGTCATTACATTAATACTATTTGAAAAAGGTGTCCGATAGCTACTTGAGTCTACGTAGCCTTACTTTTCCGTTTTTTTTATGATTTGCAGATTTTCAGGAAATAATATGGTAAGAAATCCATGCATCAGTCCTGTGTTTTCCATTTATTAGGAGAATACTGCTGTTATCACAAATAAAATTCATAATTTAGATTGATATATCTCTGCTGTCAGCTGCACTGAGAAAATAATCCCTAAGAAATGCATTCGTCGATTATTTTGAACATTATGTGCCATTGTTTTACATTTTCATTTGCATAGAATATGTTGAGTGAGGAGAGGAAACTGAAGGCTGAAGGACGTGATCTAGGGGAGGATGTTGGGTAAACGGGGAAAGGGGAAGAAAAAGAATAAGTTTTATGGACGGGATGTGGAGAGGTAGATCGTTAGCTGAGATTAAGAAGGAAATCGTGTAAAGGGAATTGGGGCCTACGCCTTGAAAAATCTAGAGGAGTCTTATTCTCTTCTATTTAAACCTACCTTACCCGGTTCATTACCCTCATAAATAAATTATCATATCCATCATTAGAGACAGCAGCCTTTTTTTTAAAAAGCATGAATTAATATGTGAAATTTATCGTTAGCTGTGAATCATGGAGTAACGTTACAACCTCCGTAAGCTCAACATATTCACTCTGCCGCGATGAATGGACGCTGAAAATGTCTGGAAGAAAAATATTCCGTGGAATTGGAATCGAACCGTAGAACCCTTGGATTGCGTTTCGATACGGAGACCTTACGAGGAAAAACCATGGAAAAGAGCACAAATCATTAAATTTTTCTTTCAAACTGATGATATCAGGCCTGACCTCGCGGATATCCATGATGAGAAAACCACCTTTGTTAATTCCACAAAACTTCATTACGCTGGCACGACGCGCGTTTCATCACACTGGCATACTCATGTGCATTTAGCGGTAGGTTGGGTGAGAATAGCCTTGTCTCAAACCCTTTCAAACCCTAACATACGACCTCGCCCCCCCCCCTCCCCCTCCTCCTCACCGTTTAGCAAAGACATCTTCTCCTCCCCCTCCCTCCTCCTCCGTGGGGTGTGACGAGTGAGATGTATTGGGACTATTGTTATTTCCTGGTGGTTTTAATTTTAGCAGGGCACGACAAAGACAGTGTTTTTTTAAAGTTTATAGTATACTGTTTTTAGTCACCATTATGATGGGCACGAAGTACCTCTTGTATGCAAGTGATGAGTGTCGTGTGTAGACTGTTTTATTGTTTTTGTGTAAAATATTTAGCAGGACATTGCAATGATAGTGATTTAATATGCATGTTTTTCAATTTTCAATCTTTTCACAATTCTTTCAATGGACAGGAGATACATATTGTGTGCAAGTGACGAGTGTGGTATATTTAGTGAAAAGTATTTTATATTAAAATTAGGCCATATAAACTCTAGATAATTTAGTTGGTTAGGTAGAAGAATTAGTTTTTCCGTGTTTGTGTGATTTTTAGTCTGGCACTGTAAGGACGGTGATTTAACATGTATGTTTTTCAATCTTCAATATTTTCATCAATCTCCTGATGGAGAGGAGGTACATATTGTATGCAAGTGACGAGTGTGGTTTATTTAGTTAATAATAGTATATATTACCATTAGGCCATAAA
The DNA here is from genome assembly GCA_963573305.1 of Pyrrhosoma nymphula. Taxonomy (NCBI): domain Eukaryota; kingdom Metazoa; phylum Arthropoda; class Insecta; order Odonata; family Coenagrionidae; genus Pyrrhosoma; species Pyrrhosoma nymphula. The sequence goes on along the minus strand of OY754330.1, from coordinate 110,333,123 downwards.
CTCTAGATAATTTAGTTGTTTAGGGAGAAGAATTAGTTTTTACTTGTTTGTGTAAAGTTTTAGTTGGACACTGTAATGACTGTGCTTTTAAAAAAATGTATTTATGTTATCTGTTCCTCTTCAAGAGGGTGGTCACGGCGGTTTTTAAAGCGCTTGGTCCTCAAATCCCTCTACACCATGCATCTCTTCTCACACACTCCCCCCTTGCAACCCCCATCATACCCCTAAAAACCTCCTCTAAACACTCCACCCCTCCCCTATCCCCCAGCCATCCGAGTCGCCTAGCAGTCTTCCGAGAAACCCATAGCCTCTTTGGTACTCATTTTTAAACATAACGGAAATCCTCTCCCCCCCCCTTCCCCACCTCCCCCTCTCTTTTCCTCAACATAAGCCATTACTATTACCAGGCTATATATTCTCACCCAACCTACCTCTAAATGCACATGAGTATGCCACAGTGTGGTGAAACGCGCGTCGTGCCAGCGTAATAGTTTTGTGGAAATAACAAAAGTGGTTTTCTCATCAGGAAATTTTCCTTTGTTTTTGTTAATTACTATAGTTTGTGCAATTTTTTTTATTTCTCGTATTATGGAGCACAAATCAGCTTCCTCTTCAGCTTTGACCCCGCGAGGCGCATTTATTCCCCCCCCCGTTTCCTCTCACGCCAGCTGAGTAATCTGCTGAGGGTGATGCGAAGCGTGACTTCAGCCTGACTTTGACTAAGTGCGGAGCTAAATTCTTTAGCCCGAAGCCACTCCTCAATTGCGAATCCGAGTATCTCGGTGGCGAGGCGAGAGGATATTAATTCCGGCTGGCGTGCGGTATACAAAAAGCTCGCTCCCTCGCGATGTTTAATGAAACCAGAGACCTGGTCCAGGAGATGGGGGAGAAATCTTTTGGAAGAAAGAGCGGAGTAGGTCCTTGCCTTATTGAGTGCATTCTTCCTGGCATTAAAAGGTTAGACAAATTGAAACACCTTCCTATTGTATTTCGGTGCGATTTTATGTGAAAAGTCCGTCCATTGCCTTTTTAAAACGTGTCTTAAATACTTTTAACTGGCGGATATCATCTTAAAGAAAATAATTTCAAATTTCCACAGAATCTGTATTAAAACAATCTAGGCTTCGGCAACAAGTTATGCCTTACTAATGGCACAAGTTGTCGAAACCTTTGGCGGCAGTCTGTCTAAAGTTTCATTTATTTTCTTTTAAATGTTACCTGTCACCCATGTTCACAGGTTGTCGCCTGATATTTTGAAATTTGTTTTCACTTGCTGTTTCCTTGCGATCCCACGATCTGTCTGTTGTTGTAATTGCGGACAATCTAACGTTTCTCAATGCTTTTTATTGAATTCGAATCTTAAGGATTCCTTTCACATTCAATTATTTGGTATATAAGATTGGAAGCACACCGTTTAAACCATCTACAGGGATTGTTTGAGGCAGCTAGCATGCTAGTGTGATATAAATCCAATTTGTAAAAAACTTGGGCATACCGTGCGTAGAAATGAGCAATATACTTAGGGCTGGAAAATATTGTATCCAAATGCATTGGAAAATCAAAATATTGCAAAAATTAATCTTCGACTAAATTCCGAAAGTCTTTGGAATTTGGCTAACGAACATTTCGTTTCAAATTACGTAGCCTTGTTAAATAAATCAGATAAACCGTTATTGTGTAACGGTTACTGGATGCTAAAAAAAGTTGTTATTACATGCGGTTGATTGCATATTTGGGTGAGGCTATCGATAACTAAGGTAATTTCTCTGATTAATGTGGCTGGAGTGATTTTTGTCAGTGTACAGATTTGCGTGAAACTTTGCATGTACGTATTTTTATTTGTGATATTTATAGATAAAAGTGAAAAAAAATTGCATAATACCTATTAGGTTTTTTTGGGAATCCAATGCTACTTTATCACGTAGCCTAATAGCACATGACATATATTTCGTAATAATTCGATTAAATATGACAGATTTTCTTCTGAACGCGAAATAATATACCTACTTCTTATTATTATTACTAGCAAATTATTAAAATGGTTACTAACAAATATCAAGGTATCACGCCTAGTCCAATTTTCGAAAACAAAATATTTCAATATAATTTCCTCTAAATTTCGAATACTGCGCCGAAGACTCTAGTCATAATACGCTTCAATTTAGGAAAAATATTACAAATATAATTATTGCATGATTTCCATTATTTCCTGTATTGTTCGTTCCAATGCATAAACGGATGCACTTGTGGTCCAAGAATTTTTTTCGACTCACTTGAAAATTATAAAAATGTGCACTCAATGGCCCACGATTACCGCTCCAGCCACCTTAATAATATGTTGTTAGGCTGATAATGGAAAACTGTGGATATGTTGATAAAGGAAAACTTACATTTGGGAGGGGTGGAGGAAAACCCGGCCTTCTCCTAACGAAATGCGTCAAAGGCTCCAAAGCCTTCTTGCATGGTGTGCTGCATTTGAGGCACTCTCCTCATATCACCCAAATTGATGAAATTAGGATTTCGCATTGCAATCTCTGCTGGTTGTTGCAATCTCTGGTTGTTGGTTTTTTTTAACTACGGCCCTCGGTATCGAAAGCCAGAACCTAGGCCATCGCTCCAACCTGATTCCTCTTTTTTTATTTAAAAAGAGGAAAACTTTCGTAGTCCACGACAAAATTTTGTATAACTTGCCGACCAGGGTTTTGAATTACGAACTTTTTCAAGACTTATGGCCGGTTGTACAGGGTTGGGTTGCAGGAACAATCGCTTTCGTAACTTATCTCCGTATAGCCAATACTTAGGGTTTTTTGGCCTACTCTCATTCTACTCGAATAAAATTTATGCATGCTTATTTTATGTAAATAAATTACTAATGAAAATTATTTATAGTCAGTCAGATTAAATAAACTCATAATTCGTCACATAATAAGTATTTTATCAAGTAATAAGCTTCCAAGTGGTTCATTGCGCATCCGTCATCTTGGTTACTTGTGAAACGCCATTTATTCTTTAAACCCATTCTATGAAGCAAAATAAGTTACGAGACCATTTATGAGCCCAATAAATTTATCGAATGTTTCTTCAACGCATACGGAACGAATGGCATCACTTATGGCTCCCATAACTCTATTTAATGCATATATGTACTACTCTAGAACTGATAGGAGTGACGAAATGAGATACTCCGCCGAACTGACTGGTACAGAAATTCCTTATTTCCTCGCACAATTAGTGATTATGACAAGAACAGCTTGAAAATGTCTTAAGACGTAGTTAACACACAATTCACCTCTGTCCTCTAGCCCCTCCTTTTCCCTATACCCCCCCTTTCCATGGCTGGTGTCTTAACATCTCTCCGCCACACGCCTCTACGGCGGCTCGCTGAGTAGTTTGTAGATGAATTGTATCTGCAACCGGCCATTAGTAAGTCAAAATCTTGGTCGGCAAGTACAATTAAATTTTTGTCGTGGACTGAACAAAGTTTTCCTCTCCTTACGTAAGAAGTACGGAGTACACCGAGTTATGCCTGAAAAATCAAGTCTATCAGATCCCCTTTATAACTAGCGGGATAGTTATGCTTTCATTTAAATCTAGCTTAGCGTGCAAATTTATGTTGAAAAACAATTTGTGATTTGCCATGTGAATGCCAGTTATCTGCTCCAGTAAACCAGTCACATATTTCTCCTCGTCGCCATATATACTGATAGCCAGAGGAGGAAGTGGCGTAAGGTTGGGATGCGGGTGACGATCTGGAAATGAGGCGGGGATTCTTGGGAAGGAGTTGGGAGGTGGAGATCGAGGGAAGTGGGAGTCAAGTGTCATTACTTATCGTCTCTTTCACAAATACCACCCACCCGCCCCACTCACCCAACCCGCACAATTTACGGGGAAGCCTCCTCAAAGGCTCACTGAGGCGTCTCCTCCATCCCCCCAGAGCCTTCACTCATATCCCGCCCCAGCCGCCTCACAATGCACGCTATCAGTCAATATTTCAGGATAGCGGAAGCCGGTCGGAAAAGTAAAGTGCGCGGGGCTCGGGTGGATGGAGGTGGAGAAAGGGAAGGAGGGCGGGCATTCCTAGAGGATGATACGGCCGTAGGAGTGTTAAGTCTCGTTCACAACAACTTCAATCGGTGTAACTTGGCTTATTCTCGCTCCGAAAGTGAACCAGTGCGCGAAATTTCTAGCCAATCACAGCGCGCCACTGCCAAAATCGATCTTACAATCGATTGATGAGGGCTATCGATAGCGTTAGTTTCGAGAGTTTTAGTCAACTTACCCGAAACAGCTCAGTTGAAGTGTATTATCAATAGTTCATAGTGTGTTGAACTATAAAAGTATTGAATTGGAGAGTTTTTTGTACAGGGGAGGGTTATTTCACACTGATTCGATTAACGTCTCTGTATCCATTTTCGCTAAAACGTATCCACTAGTGATTTCAAACAAAACCACGTTTTCAATACGGATGCTCGAGGAGATTTCTATCGCAGCAGGCCATTCAATAGGCTGGAATTAAGACAAAGTTGAGCTGGGTTCAACTTTCTCTTCGTTCCAACGCCAAGTCGAAGTACGTCGTAGTGTTAGTCATTTTGTCGTTATATAAGTCGTTGTGAACTAGTTAGTTGACACTATTCTCAAGGTCTCATCTCTGGCGTTGCGCCGAGTCAAGTCAAGTTACGCCGGGTTATGTGAAATCACCTTCTTATGTTTTGATCTTATAATAATAATAATGCTACTTTGTACGAGCGAAATCAGGACTATGGATTTCTCTTACATATTAAATTCATAAGACGTAACAAACCCATGCCCAGAGTGGAGAAAAACCTGTACAGGCGTGATTCAAACTTGCGACCAGAGGGTTGGTAGACGAGTACTTTACCCCGCCGCCAAAAATATTATGTTCGATACGATCTGTCTTTAAGGGGGTTGGTCCACTTCGCGACTCAAAAAACACCTCTATTTCGTTTGATGGGTCGGGCCGCAACGCAACGGTTCACCCATCAGTTACCCGCCTATCGGTCAGCCGACGATCGTTTTCACCCATGACTCAGCAAGTGACATGCATAATTTGCTCTTTGATTGGCGGGCCTATTGTTTCCCTTACTTCAAGGGTAATCGTCGCCTGAGTCCTTAGGTTCACGGCTCATCATTGCTTCTGTCGCTCGTTCGTGCGGCGAAAATTCCATGGCTTCCATCCCGTGTCTTCCTTCGGCTGAGAAGTATCCGAGCTTTCCTGCAGACTACCCGCACTCGAACGTGGTGATTTAAGCCTTCGAGTTGATGGAGCGATTTCGATTACGATGTATTGAGTAGGTGGTGGAAACTTAAGTTGTGTCCATTGGTAGTAGATCTGTAAAGCCCAGGATTATGCTCTTCGTTCGTCGAAATTCGGATTTTGTGAAGCAACCGCCCGAGGAATTGACAGTTCCCCCCTCTCTTTCTTCCGTTAAGGAGAAAATTTGCAAATTCAAAGTTCAAGCCCATATTCTAACTGAATTTCAGATGTCTTGTATGATCTGTTCATAATTGACGACGATTTGCCTCCTAATTTGGGCTACAGTGATTAGAGTCATAGGGACTCGGCCGTGTGTTTCACGTTTGGCACAGCCATTTAAATGTAAAACATGTTGTCAAAACTTATGAATAAAATAAAATAAAATCCTAAAACTTGATAGAAGTTTGGTGACTTCTTAACTCAATCTTCTTCTCTAAAATTTACTTTGCGTTCAGAGTTTTTTTCATACCTCGAGACATAACTGATTACGGACTTCAAATAAGTGAAATCGAGAATTTATATTTTGATTGAGTAAAACCAGCCGGTCTAGCAATAATTTCTTCTCTCATTTTTGGAGCGAATGCTAATATTTTTCATTAAGTATCAAGCATTAGACCTCATCTGTTTCTTGGCTGGTCAAGTTAAAAACTTTCATCAATATAGATTTAACTTTTCTCTTTTAATGAATTGGAAAGTGTCACAGAAATCGGTAACTCAAAATGGATTCAGCGTACTTGCTTGGACAGCCATCGCAAGAATCGTCATTCGTTTTCTTGAATATATTCTATTATATGTATGTATCGTTTACAGTTGAACACCCCACGGATAGAAATCCTTCAGACAGCCATCGCTAGAAACATTGGTCATCCAGTTACCTTCATCTTAAAATCTCCTAAAGCTGGCACGACTCCATATCGGACACACGATACTCACCCATGGATGCCTTCTCCGGAGAGAGGATCCTCCAATGTGCGAACATTTTCAGATGCTACTGTCATTCATTCATCTTTGTCACGTATCCACAGCACAAAGAAAACACAACTTGTCGGTTACATCCAGCTATGTATTCCTCGACACAAACCATACATACACCACCACCATGCGGCCTTTCACATACTATCTAACCTGCCACCAGGGGATGCTACATGCACCTCCATGGAGACAGTTGACGTACAAAAATCTGTATCCCAATACCAATCTTCTGACAGAATTCGAACATATAAGACCGCTAATAATGGCCTTTCGTGTTCCGGAGTTTATCAGATCTGCCTAGGGTGATGATCTAACAGTTAATAATAGAGTTTTAAAGTGTTTCAGAGCAATTAAATTTTATAAAGACACTAGAAAAAAACCTTTCTTGGTGATTGTATTTTTATATCTCGCTCTTGCAACCTTTTTTTATCAGTGTTCCTTTTCCAATAGGTGACAGTACGCATTGACACGCTTACCGGTGTAAACACAATACAAACCAGTTCTGCGTAGATCCGAAAAAAAACAGTGTAGCGCAGTTTCCAATGTCTTAAATTTTCGATTGTTAGATTTGGAAACAGCACAGTTGAGCACAAAAATGTTTCTCGGTACAGTCGTCATATATTTCCGACCTGATACTGTTTTCAAATTAATGCTTGAAACACCACACGAGCTGATGACTATGATCGATTTCCCCTCTTTTTCTCTCATCCTCTTGCCCCTCTCTCCCCCCCCCCATCGCGTGCTATTAGCGTAAATTAAGACGGGGGCTGGGCAGGGTAGCGAGCTCAAGTGATTACCCACAATACCCTCCTCGGCAGTTAAACAAATAGCTCCCCTCCCGGGCAACGACGACTAGCATGTTCCACCGACCTTTTTTTTTCATTTTATTTCCCGCATAAAACATCACTCGGAGATTTCGACGTCGTTTCTCCCTTCCCTTGATTCCCCTTCCCTTCACTCCTTTGCCTCCCCCACCCTCCCCCACCCACCCACCTCCCCGCGACAACGGGAACGACTTTGGGAGGGGCGGGATGAGAATGGGAATTGGAAGGAGTGAAACGATTCTCTTTTCTCCGGAGAGCGCTGGACCATAAGGGAGAGAGAGAGGGTCTAGAGAAGGGTTTGAGGAGGGAGGGGGATCATTATTAGGGCGCCAAAGGATCGGGTCGGAGCGGGGGTGGGCAAAAAGGATGGGGAGTGCTTAAGAGGGTGCCAGGGTATCTAATATAATGTGTGCACACGCACACATAGAAGCACATATATATGTATACGGTGTGGTAATAAGATGTTCTTGTGTTTTTTAAAGATCGGAGACAGATGAGGTGGGGAGGGGGAGGGAAAAGGCGGGAGCAAGAGAAGTGTTGGTGGAAATGAGAAGTAAGAACAAAAGGGACGGATTGTGGGTAAGAGAAAAAAAGAAAACAGTAACTAGGTTAATAGGTCGGCAAAGGGTGCGAATGTGAGCCTTACTCTACAGATCCAGCGCCTTATCATGATAAATAATGTTGGAATCGTATTCTGTTAGCAAATGTATTTTAATTAAATTCTGAGGTTGATAATTGAAATTGGAATGCTCAAACAACGTAAAACGTGGAAAACAGTTTGTTAATAACGCTCTAATATAATACACAGCCTTTTACAGCTTCATCAGATATATATATGGTATTAAAGTGAGACCAAGCGTGATTCGCATAAAATTGTGCTGACATTTATTATTCGTTTTTTTTTTGCTGCAGTATATAGTTTCAAAATTTCATCTTAGATCGTCAGCTTCCTGTATTTTCATTGAGCAAAAGGCGAAATTATTTTTTAATAGGGATAAAAATTGAGTTCGAGCGTTAAATGTTCGATAAAGAATACCTTATGGGAGCGAAAATTGAATAATTTTTGGGTGAAATCCTGCCGTGCGAGATAACTTGAAAAATAATTAAAAGTAATCGACTTTAGTTAGCCGCGGTTACTGAAATGCCGTGCAAATATAGAGTCATATCGAGTGTATTACTGATTACTTGTTCTCCTGTGCAAAACCCATAATATATAAATCGAGGCATTGGGTATCGGAGAAGTTTCTTTGGGTTTCATGTGCTACTACTGCCTTGGTTCTATCGTACTGCCCAACCTATGACACTGATCCTACGGCAAAAGCAACACCCGAGTCATCAGACCAAGTTCGGCACGACGCAAATCGATGCAAGCATTGACTAGTCTCCGGATTTAATGAAAATTTTGAGCGATACGATCAGCATTCCGTATTTTGTTCGACTCTGCGGATTACATTTCCCAGTGCTCTTGGGGAGTACCCAGTAGATAAATGAGCATAGAGGAGTGTATGCCGAGGAAGAGTGGGGGGCGAGCAAAATCGAACATTCGATCGAGTCCCTCCTTCCGAAGATGAGTCGATTCAGACGCCCCCTGCGGGACTCGAAAGAGTGAGCAAACACGTCGTCCGCGGCGAACCAGAGAATAGGTATATATATATATATATATGTGGGAATGGGAATAATGCACCATGGGAGTGGGTGTGCCTTGGTTACCCGTAGGGTAGGGGATGGTGAAGAGGGATATATACTCTGGAGATTAAAAAAATGGGAACGAAATGTTCAAATAAGCTAATAAAAGAGAGCCTAAGGGTAAATAATAGGACGGATTGGACTCTCGGCAAGGAGGTTTTTTTCCTGCGGGGCCCGCAAGATCTCTGGCTCAAAAGTATTCGTGAGGAAGTTTGAGTATTTTTGACCGAAAGTAACTTAAATGTCAAGTGTCGGATACTGGGCTTATTGGCGATTATTGACGTTTAGAAAGGCGTAGTTGATTCGGGTCGTAGGCTTTCGCAGCGATGCTAAGTCTTCTGAAAGAGCTTTCGAGTCCTGCTGCGTCTTTGTTTGTTGATCTCGAGCTTTCGCTACAATTTTTAGGCAGCACCATCAGGAATAGTAACTTGATTTGTTATTTAGTAGGAAATGTATACTTTTCTTCCCTTTTCCCTCGAACACATGCGTCACTGTGGCTCACATTGTCAGTCTTCGTCCACAATGTCCTCCCCCTACTCTTCCGTCCTTCGATTGGTGTCGTTGTAGCCACTTCCCCTTCGTGCGTCAATAGAATTCAACTCTTGAGAGATAGTGTTGCATGCTCGAGAATGTTATCGAGACATGAAGAAATGGCTTCTTCCAAGTAGCCCTGATTTTAATGCCATCGTCTCTGTTGAATGTCGTCTCATTAATAAATAAAGTTATTATTCCTGATAATATACTGCCTGCAAAGGTAGCGCAAGTTGAAGATCAGCGAAAAAAGACGCAGCAGAACCAGCAAACTATTTCAGAAGGCGTAGTTGATTCGTTAGCCGTAGACCGTTTCCACCGTTCCACTGTTCATTTGCTACGCTTTGTTACTTAGCTGAACGGATGATCCAAACAAACTATTTATTCAGTACTTGGCTCCTCAATAGATATTAAATTTTTATCTGGTGATAACTATGAGCCTATCATTTCAGTCAATTTAAATTAGACAAGAATTACTTCTGTATAAATAGGTATTTGAGGTTTGATACTAGTGTTAGCTTTATTAACAATGTAAAGGAAACAGGAAATCTCAACATGTTTATTTATTGACCTAGATAGATTTCGATTACTGATTTTGTTTAATGTAATGCCCATACCAACTTTGAACTGCTTTAAACGAGTGAAAATTCTCATTGCATGTAGGTATCTTTTTCTACATCGGTAAATTTAAACAAGTTTCCAGTTTACTTTCTTGTAATAAGGCATTTTTTTAAATAACTAAGCGATCTTGGAGGAAAATCTGAATGTGGTGAATTTGTATTGGTGCTATTATTATACTTCATACTTGGGTCTCAAAAATTAAATTTATTTTGTTCCGTTGAAAATAAAGGGTTTGCAAGTTAAACCATGCCTATTTTGCTTACGTTTTGTTTTTGTCTCTGCCCTCCTCCGAGAGGCTATTGGTTTGTGGTCTTTTAAGTGGCCTGTTTACGGTATATAGTCTTTCGAGAGAAACAAAACAGGGAAGTTTGATCAAAGACCGAGTTTGAGTTGGCAAAGTGAATTGACCGGACCAGTCGTTGAGATGTAGATAATAACTGGATGGAAAATAAAGTGCTCTTATTTCCCCCTTTTTCACTTACTATTGTTTATATTTATTGCTGTCACTGTTAGAATGTAATGAATGAATTTTCCCGGTAAATTCCTCACGAAATAGTGTGAATACCGTCAACTCGCTCGATGCTGAACGTCTCAGTTGGACAACCAGATTCGATCTATTCCGTGACTATGTAGCTTTCATTGAAGATATCTTCGGTTAGAATCTCCGAGGTGGTGAATTTTTCATTTAAATCACAATGGCTACTTGCATAATGAATACAGGAAATTGCAATTTCTGTTTTCATTATGTTGAGATTCCACCTCATCAAGCCTGATACTTTTCTTTTTGCCTACTTGCATACCGCATGCAGCACAATTCAAATGAACGACTTCGTCCTTCCGATAATATGCAGATAATACCTTGGGACTCGTGCGATTTCCTATGTAAATAATTTGGAGAATATATCTTTATCGGTTGTTCCCGTGCTTTAAAAAAATTATATTTGACTCACTTACGAAGCTAAAGGAAGTTTGGAAGTTATGAGAGGAATGGTTGTACTCGGGTAAGAAAAAAGGTACAAAAACATATACAGCTACCATTTGACGACCGTAGGAAGTCTTTTTGTGCTCGTTGAATTTAATATTTCTCGTAACTTTATGTACTTGGGAGTAGAACACCGCTAAAAATCGCGAAAGGTAATATAAATAATTAAATAGACACCCGTCCGGCGTCCATATTGACGGAAATGGGTTGTCCTGTGATTTTTATTGACTTTAACTCTCGGGCCGTAGTTTTTGGGAATAGTGCTGATCAAAATGTGCTATATATTGATGTAAAACATGTCTTATTTTTCTTAAACTTCATTTAATCACACTCATAACCTCGCCTAATCGGTATAAAACTTTCGAGATGCATTTCAATAAAGCTGGTGTTTAGTGCAGTGGGTTTCACATCAATTGTTACCCTCTTCATCTGTTAAGTCGGTATAATTTTTATTTATATCCCCATCAGACGTTCCCTTTCGGGGTGGACACAGTCAAAAAAGTATAATTCTAGGTGATAGGCCTGTAAACCTGACTGCTTTAATAATTTCCCCTATCCTTGCATACCTCTTTTGCTGCAGTTACCCTCATGCATTGCATCACAACCGCCCTCCTGTCCTTAATACTCCTAATATTCATCCTCTTCAGAGTATCTTCTACTACGTTTCCCCGTGACTTTCCCTGTCTACACCGTCCTCTCACACCATTCACTGCTAACTTGTGTAAAAAATTGTTACGTGCAAATTGTGTTCACATTATCCGTATTACTGTCTCAGTATATCGTCAGCGAGCATCGTCTACATTAGGTTTCGAAGACGTCCATTCTCCTGTGATCGGTGCATTCGATGAATGCAGACTGTGAGAAATCTGAGTATTTGATCAAATTATTTTGGAAGCGATGTTAAATCTAATGATAATGATGCTCGGGTGGGAAGGAAGAGATTTTTCGAGGGTTGGTCGAAGCGGATAGATGTGGAACACAAGAGAGAGAGTGAGAGAGAAAAGAGGATAAGAAGAGGAAGATGGATGGAGTGGCGGCGGAAGAGAGGGCGCGGTGGTGGGGGAGGAGGGGGGATGGACGGGTGGAGAAGGGGAGGGAGGGGGAGAGAGAGAGAGAGAATGGGACGCTGGGGACTTGTGGAGTGTGGGGGGTGGGAGAGGAGTGGGTGAAGAAGCTTTTTTAATTGGGAAGGAAGATGGCCGGGTAAACGCCTCCATTCGGGTGGAATTGGGAGCGAGACATTGGGAGGAGGAGGGGGTGGTAGGCGGGGAAGCAAGATAAGAGGGCGGGAAAGGAGGAGGAAAGGGGAGGGTTATAGGTCAGAGGTAGTGGGGGGGAGGAGGATTAAGGGAGAGAAGAAGAATCGGAGGTTGAGAGGAGCGAATAGATGAGGGAGAATCAGAAAGTGGGATGCATGAGGGCAGTAGGGCGAAGAATAATACTGACCATGGGGTGGATTTCTCGATAACTACTTCCTTTCTTAATTAAATTACGCCTGATTTTTGCTTTCCTATCCCAAAGAGCAGACGTGGCTCGGAATTACTATTTACGAAGTATTCCAATAGCCGTTTCACGGATCCCACTAATCGTGTATTGCCTACGATGGCACACAAAAAATGTCATTGCGATTCCAATGAATCAGATATTTAGTTTTCTATCATACGACTAACCAAATTGGAAAGTGCTATTCAAAAAGAATTTCAAATGGCGTTCCTCGGATCCCACAAATCTTTCCTCATCACACACGATTCCATAAGCGTCATAATTTTTAAATGGCCGAGAAGTAATTAGGTCCGCCGTTCTACGTTTTATACCTGCCGGTGTTACTTTAGAGGGTGTTTTAGCTCTTGAGAGACCGAATTGGAAGCCGATTCGACGCTTTTTTTAATCAGAAGGTATTTAAAGATTTACAACTAAATGAATCTTTCGAAAGCAGTACCTTAAAACCGAATATCACGTCCTGATTCATATTTCCAGCTGATTAGCGAAGAGCTCCCAGGTACTTTGAATGATTCTAATGGTTTTCGCTAGGCCCCGAGTTCAGAAATAACAGTAACGTGACGTGATCTGTTATTAACTGGAAAAATTGGGAACTTCGTCTTTCAAGAAAGGAATTGCAGCATGCTAATTTTTCCCTAGGTATAGCTTTTTCTCCACCCTCATTCATTCGTGTAAAACGTGGCCTACAGTGGGTCGAAAGTTGTAAATGTAAATGAGGAACACTCTACTTCGCCCGAATAATCTGGCTCTTCTGATTGCCAGTCGTCCCAATAAAACTACCACCAGTTCAACTCTCCCTGTTGTTGGTCGTCACCTGGATGACCAAGAGGTTTGCATAGGAGTCAAATTTACTATTGCTTTCGCTGACAGTTTGGATCAATCTTTAATTTAGAATTACATCCAGTTTACTCGGTTTTCTACAATTCACCTGAGGCCGTTGAATTTTAGTTGCAAATAATTTGATTCGCTACCTAACGATATCACTTCTTACATGATTCAGAATAATTTTCTCGTTTAACCTTAGATATTTTAAATTATGTGGCTTATTTTTTGCTGGATTTATTCATGGGATGGAGTATTAAAAAAGGATTGTGCGTCTTACGAATACTAGTACTCTTTCCCGTGTAGAGCTGCTCGAAAAATCGTTCAAAACTTTCTGTGGTCATTATTCAATTTTGGTGGCCATAAAGCTCGATTTATAAGTTCAATCAAATAAGTGAGGCTAATTTAAAATGATTTCTTTCAGTTTCATGAAGTACAATAAACTTACATCCTTGATCGGCTACTTGGTTACTTAAGAAACTATTTGACTACAAAGCGACAGCTGTTTATGAATCGTGGTAAATTTATCTTATTTTTATTTGCAAAAATTTAACAAAATATATCAAAAACAGTGGATTGCTAAGTTTCGATGATCATATTCTCTTCTAATATGGAATACCACCAAGTATCGGCCGCGTGCAGCAGCTGTATCGAATTGTGTTTTATCTCCCTCAAGAAAGCGCCTGTGTTTGTGAAGCAACGTAAATGTGTACCTACTCTTAAATCGTTTTGTTCTTCGATGTTCCTTGGGTAGTAGAGGTAGTTATACATACTCGACGAGGCTAGACTTCCGAGCGCAAAGCTGATGGTAAGTCTGAGTCCTGGCCCGTATCTTCGCTGTAATATCGCTCGAGTCTTGTATCGAGAGGGAGACTCTGGGTGAGCTTAGGATATAGGCGATTGGTAGCCTTGGAGGGGAGGAAATAATGGGATGGGTCATAGATGGGGTGGAAGTTTTCAATTGGAGCAAGGGGAAATATTTTCTGACTCCGGCCGCAGGATATAGGATCACAGCCTTTGTGCCTTGGTTAGAGTGACCGGATTTCTGGAATCCTTCCTCCTTCAGGGGCTACATAAACGATGGAGGACCTGACGAGCGAAAGGCGTGGTGGAAGTCGTAGCATAAGTCCCTGGCAAGGAGTAGTCGCTGCATTTTGTATTCGTAGGCATTTTAGCCATCGTTGGCGCCATGTCGTTAGCGCGCATGACGGGACTCACCCCGGACAAGTCTTCCGGCTAAGTCCGCAGGGTAAATAGTCCGCAGAGGGGAAACATGTCCAAAGAGGGGAATTTAGAGAAAAAAGGGGGGTGCACAAAAATGTCACAGAGTCCATGCTGGTCCGACTACGAAGTAGGTGAGTGTGATCCTTCGAAGGTACCCTATCGCTCGATGTGTACTCGTTTGACTACTGCTTCGCTAGTCCGTCAATCCAACAGCATCCACTAGCGGCTATAAGGTCCAGCTGACAAGTACTCCCAATTCAAAACTCCGGTAGTTTTTCCAGGTAAAATAACATTTTCCTGCGAAATTCTGGTATAAGTCACCATTACGTCTCAACTCATTCAACGATAACCTCACCAGCTTTCGCAGTAGACCCACCCACCATCACTACTACAGCGAGTGCAACCATACCTGCCTCCAAGGGAAATCGAACCTCGTCCTTAACGAGGAGGAGGAATATCGTCCCCTCACAAACCGACGACATAATCGTCCCTTTTCGTCTTCACTTTCCTCTCTCCGGCCATGCTCTCGACACCTTCTCGAAGTTCTGGAAAGAAACGAGATGCTAACGAAGGAAGAGGCGACCTGAAAACTGGAAGGTGGAGCAGAGAGACGTGGGGAGATGTAGGATACGGTCGGGGAGGACGGCCTTTGGTGGGGAAGGGTTGGCGGAGAGCGTGGGACGAGATGGGAGAGAACATCGAGACAAGATACTCTTTCTCTCCCTCTCTCATACCATCTTGTAAAAAGGGCTGCGGCGGGGATGGCGGACCCTAGGGAGAGACGATGGCTGTGCATTGGGTGAAAGGGTGAGTCGGTGCGGGTGGCGAGATTGGGGTATTCTTCAAAGGAGTCGACAGAGAGAGAGAGGGAGGAAGAAAGCGGAGGGGGGAGAGAGAGGGGATAAAAGGTTGCGAAAACATCTGTTGAGGAAATGAGAAAAGTGTCGTGGGTATAGGGATTGGGTGGGAGCTTTACGAATAATTGGGGAGGACTGTAGAACTGGGTCTCGCTGGAGGAGGGATAGGCCCTGTGGGGGAACGGAGCGACGCTCCTCTGCGGCTGATCAGGCGTAGATTAGAAGAAAAAGTCGTTCAGCTCTCTCTACTCTCTCGACGGTAAAATTTTATTCCCGGTTCTGACAGCTATCGTTCGTACCAACGTAAGTATTCTAGTCTGTCTACGCGAATTAACACGACTTCATCGTAACTCTGTGCTGCCCTCACCAGGAATCGCAACGAATAGTTGAAGAGCAATCAGATTATTACGAACGAAAATAACATTTGAGTTAAAGAATCCAAATTGTCAATAAAAGAAGTAGGAAATTTGACTCCTATGCGTGCATTTTGGTCATCAAGGTGACTATGGACAGGGAGATCCTTTTGAAGGTTTTCGCGTAGCATTTCATTGGATAGATCTGGTCTTATGCCCAATTGACCTGAAGACGCCGACTGCAACGCCGGCGAAACTGTTGTCCAAAAAATATGGACGTTCGCGGTAGAATACTCGAAATACCATATATTTCCAATGGACAAAGAGAGTTAAAATCTCGTAAACATGTGCGTGATGTCCGATGTTCACAGTCAAAAGTTCAAGTAGGTACATGCTCTTCTTGAACTACGAAAATAACATTTCCGCATCCCTGAGACGTTTTGAAATTTTAAAACAAAAAGAAAATGACACTGCTCTTCGATTATTTATCAAAATTACCCTTTATTTTCTTCTCAATTTTGATTGCCTTATTTGAGTATCGTGCTTCATCTTTTACGGTTTTCACCTGTGACATTAGTGCCTAACTAAGGTAAGCCGGTAGCGTGAGGAACTACTCGAACGACGGTGACATACTCGCGTCCACACGTTATTTAGCACCGACGCGACGTCGGTGCGCTCGGCGGTCGGTACGTTAGTTATGTGAATGGGGCATTAGCTGTATGAGCGTCTGTTGCGTAAAGTTACTATTTTTAGCTGCCGAGCGCTACGAAGCCAGCTGTGGCAATTGTAGTGGTAGCAATAGCGCTTTTCACATCTCACCGACCTCTGCTTGAAGAGCCGGCCATGGCTGACGTTGCAAATTTGGCAATGCCAGACGCCATATCGCTTGATGCATACCGATCAGAGAGTTCCGTAATTGCTACTCTGAAGGGCTCGTGGTGAAGAGGCTCGAGACGACTCTTTACGGTGAATTACGGGAGCCACCTATCCTGAGTTACCCCAAGTACCGGTTGTTATTTTCACAGGGTATTTAAGAGGGTATATTTCAGTGGGTTT
Organism: Pyrrhosoma nymphula; assembly: GCA_963573305.1. Classification (NCBI taxonomy): domain Eukaryota; kingdom Metazoa; phylum Arthropoda; class Insecta; order Odonata; family Coenagrionidae; genus Pyrrhosoma; species Pyrrhosoma nymphula. The sequence goes on along the minus strand of OY754330.1, from coordinate 110,316,420 downwards.
ATAAGTGCTTATTTCACGGATAGGATAGATACGTGATGGGAAGGGTGAATGAGAAATCAGGTTCTTGAGAGTGCCTAGCCGTAAACTCAGATTCTTCCCGTGCAACTTATGACGAGTGAATTTTCCACGTCCCTTGCGGTGCCCATGATGAGTAATCGAACCCTTAATTCTCATTCTTACACTTTGAGTAAGATATATCCGACATCACCGCAGATGGTCTATTCGTCAGATTTCTCTAGGGTTTTCACTACATACCCTCTTTTTGTCACCCCAAATAAAGTTGCCATAACAATACTGTATCCTTTAATGATGTTTTCCTTTCGAGGAATACAATTGGTACTCCTAACTCGTCTCAATTCTGTCCTTTCGAATGTGTCAGAATCTTTGGAGCTTGTTGGTTTGATGAAAGTGAAGTGAATTGAAAAATATTTCTAGCATCATAAATTTTATCTAACTTTTTGATTAATTCAATAAGATGAGACCACTCACGCTGATTGGAAACCTAATCAGTGCATTAAATTAAGAGAACCATGAAGGAAATCTTTTCGTACAGGCGGAAGGTATATCTTATTTTAAAACGCTGAAAGTGTTCCATCTTTTTTCCCGTAAGTGCTGATATTCACCGGTCTACTAGATACGGCGCAAGTTAAAGAAAGGCTCGTTAAACTGACGAATGAAGTCTTAGGGATGAATTATTACCGGGGAAATAAATTAACTTGGTTTTATGAACCCCACGAGGAGTGAAATTTTATCCTCTACTAGCAATCTCAATTAGCGTCCTGTAAAAAAAACTGAATGTACCCTCGTTAAGTCGGGTTATTATCCAGCCGAAAAAAAGGTTTTTGGTTTATTCTTGATTTGATCTATATGGATTACGCTTTTGTATTACGCCTCTCATATTATGTAACTAGTAAAAAGTCGTTTTATTCAGCGTTTTCGCATTATGGTCTGTACTTTTGCTGTTTTGACCCAGATATATTGCAGGAGACACCAAAGGGTCTCATTTTCATACCTGTTGATTACTATCAATATTCGAATTAACATTTAGCGATTGTTTAAAAATTATACCTAGGGAGTCCACATGGCTGTTGTGATTTATACTGGACATTTAGAATAATTATTGAAGACGCTCAAAAATTCTAAATTAAGGTGTGGTAGAAAATACAAGTCAACCCCTCGGTTCCTCGAACTTAAGAATTGATTTTATTGGCCTGCTAGGCATTGAATCAAGGAATTGAGTTTATATTATACTCTATTCTCGAGCTTTTTGGCTAGAAAGCCTTCATGGCATTTTGACCCTGGCATATGTATTGCCAATGAGACTCTGGCTGTTGCCTCCGTAAAAGAAAATGAATTGCGATTGAATGCGGCTGTAACTTCAACACCTAATGCTTTGAAGCATCTCCGTGGATGGAGGTTTAATTAAAAATTTCCCCTATTTTTACCTTTTCCTTCGCTTGGCCGATGAGGCTTTTGTGGATTTCAGCCGCAAGAAGAGCAGACGTCATTTCAGTTAATATGTTGGATATCCCATTCCTTCTCTCACTGTTTTTTCGATTTAAACCACTCTCATTTCCTTGATCTTCATCAGAGAAATGAAGCTACGAGTTGGTTTCTTGTGCCCCAAATGTAGGTGTAAAGGATACAGACACATCGCTCAGACTTTTCTCCATAGATATAACAAAGGAAAATTCCCTTCTTTCAATAGAGACATTCATCGCCTGTTCTCGACAGGAGGACTAGGAAAAAAATATTGATTTTTTTTACTCAAATTTTGCCGCTTCTGTCAGTCAATGTTAGGATTGAATGAATTATGACGATGATAGTACTCCAGATGATTTCATCATAACCTGTATCCTTTGTTCTTGCGTCTTAGACCGCTCTCTAAAGATGTCAAATTGGGCCTAAAGTGATCATATTTTTGTGTAGACTGGGAAAAAAACTATTCCGTCGTCAAGTAAGTGTGGAAGAAGTACGGATAAAGAAAGAGCGAGAGGACAGGGGATCTCTTCGTGAGATTCTAAATAGAGTCCGTGGAATTGGAGAGACTGGATGGCAAGGAGGGATTATATGGAAGAAGAATCAGCCGGAAATCCAGGAAGCAGGAATTGATGAGGGGGGGGAGGGGGTAGGGTGGGACGAGTCTAAGGGGCAGTCTCCTTACCCTTTCCGTTCTCTCCCCTTCCCCCTCGCCCTTCTGTCTTTCCATCCCCTTTCACAGCGTCACATCCAACTTCCAGACTCCCCATTTCCTCCCTCATTTCCTCTTTCTCTCTCCCTTTCTCTCGTTCCTTCTTCCACTCTTCAATTACCTCTCACGTCTCGTCCTTCGCCACCCCTCCCTCTTCCTCCGTTTCCCACCCGAGGCATGGTTGCCACATTTCCCTTTCGCAAATTAATCAAGTGACGCTCGTTAGTTCAAGTCGCAGGTATGTGAAATGAAATGAACAACGAATTTTTCAGTAGAAACCCGATACCGGCTTGAGTACAATTTGGATATCACTTCAAGTGCAAAGTACTCCTCTTTCCTTCATCCACTTCTCTATTACCTCTCCGTCTCGTCCTTCGCCTTCTCTTCCTCCTCTGCCATTTCCTCTTCTCCGAGACATGATTGCCACATTTCCCTCTCGCGAATGTATTTAGTTACGCTCGTTAGTTTGATTCGGAGTCGCCTTATAACAAACAAGCAATATCTATTTTTTCGTTGGGATCGAGTTGTCGTGGCGGCTAGACATTCCATCCCGAAATTCATTTTGGGCTTTCCATTCTGAAAGACTAAGATTTGAATCCCGTTGGTGGCAGGGATTTGCCGGTGGAATCCTGGGATGGGATCATTTTTCCTTCTTTTGCGTTTTCCAAAACGAAAACCGCTCTAGAAGGACAATGCTCATAGTTACCGCCCTAAGAAAGCACTCCCATCATTTAAAACTAGTGATTTCAAGCATCTGACCTAATTTGACAAAAAATATGATTTTTATGATTAGTACGAAGACCAGGGGTAAAAGTTTTTTTTCCTATAAATCAGAAATTATCTGGAGAGTTACTCATCCTTCTCCCCCCTCTCCTCCCCCATGAGCCCTACAGTGATGGATTCGCCCGTGGTGATAGAGTTTGGGAGTGTGATAACGGACAAGGACGCGCGAGGCAAGAGACAGGACCTGTGTGTATGTGGGTAGGGTGTGTAGGGTCTGGGAGTGGAATGAGGCGGGGTGTTGGTGGTGAAAAGGGGGCGGGGTTTGTCGAATTCCCCCTCCCCCAGAGAGGAGGATGAGTAGATGGGTGTCACCCGCAGAACCGGCGAGAGCGATTCAAAAGCTCCGGGGGCCGCGCACACAACAAACGAGGCCGGCAATCATTTCAATTTCGGTTAAATTCCGCAAGAGAGAGAGGCTCGACAAAATGCTCTCTCCCACAAGGGACGACGTCTCAACTCTTCCTGTGCGCCGCGCCGCTCGGAGAGAGGGGGAGAGATCGCGGCTCCGTGCCGTGGGAGAACAGTCCTTCTCATTGACATTGCGGGGGATGTATATGTTTATAAATGGGTTTTTGCCCATTGTGTTTTGTATATCACTCACCATCGAACATTGAATAATGAATGCATAAATGCGTGCATATTTTGATGAATACCAGATGTGCATACCGGAAAAAATAGAAAAAACTTGTTGTGGTCGGACTGGCTCATAGTTTTTCGTTTGTGCCTGTTCATCCATCCGCCACATTTGCTTGCATGTATGTGCTGGTTTATAATGTCTGGTCAACGTTAACCACAGGATGGCGTAGCGAAAAAAGCTCTCTAGTTCTTTGTAGGAATTACGACTTAAAATTTCGTCAGTCTTTTAAACCAGTTCCTTCGAACGCTCTGCGTAAAATCAGAGATTATAAAAACGGGCCTCAATGGATGATGCATATATGTTTTGTAAACGATTTTTCATACCTTTATGATTCCGTATTTTGGCAACCTTATTAAAAAGGCGTTTGACAGAGTAAACTGGGAGAAACTAATGCAGATACTGGGGAAAATAGGAATAGATTGGCGTGATAGGAGACTCATCCGAAACTTATATATGGGTCAGAGGGCTCATGTAAGGGTAGCGGACGGTGAATCAGGGTGGGCAGTTATAGGTCGCGGGGTGCGGCAAGGGTGCCCGTTGTCGCCTTTACTTTTTAACATCTATGCTGAGGAAATGGTAAGAGAGGCATGGGATGAGCTAGACGTGGGAATGAAAGTAGGAGGCCAGTGGATAAAGTCGGTTAGATTCGCAGACGACCAGGCGTTGGTCAGTTGGTCATCGAAAGGACTGCAAACTTTAGTAGATGCACTGGAAAAGCAGTGTGAGAAATACGGAATGAAGATAAATAATAGGAAAACAAAAGTAATGAGATTCTCTAGGACAAAGAAAGCGAAGCTGGTGATAAGAGTAGGAAGTCACAAACTGGAGCAAGTAGAACAATTTAATTACTTGGGTAGTACGCTAGAAGAAAGAGGACATAGTAGCAAAGACATTAGGAGGAGAATAGCGCTAGCGAAGGAAGCGTTCAATAATAGAAGGGAGCTGATGACGGGGACCTTAAGTAAGGATGTAAAAAAGAGGCTAGTAAAGAGCTTGATATGGAGTGTGGCGTTGTATGGGGCGGAAACGTGGACCTTGAGAAAGGAAGACGAAAATAGGCTGAAGGCTTTTGAGATGTGGGTGTGGAGGAGGATGGAGAAGGTGCGTTGGACGGAAAGGAAGACAAATGAGGAAGTGCTTGACATGGTGGGCGAGGAGAGGAAACTTATAGATGAGATTAGGGGAAGGCAGGGTAGGTGGCTGGAAGGGGTAATGAGGGACGATGGTTTGCTGAAGGTCGTGATAGAGGGTAGGATGTTGGGTAAGCGGGGAAGGGGAAGGAAGAGAATCGGTTTTATGGACGGGATGAAGAAAGGTAGGACTTATGCTGAGATGAAGAAAGAAATACAAGAGGTAGAAAGGGCACAGCACGTGTAAGAGTTCGTTGGGTATTCTCTGACTTTCATCACAACCTACCTCTAACCGGTAGATTACTGTAATGAATGAATGAAATATAAAAACTAGCCTTCATTATTAAGAGAATAACACCTTGGCCATGTCTTCCACCTTGATCTCTTGTTTATAGAGTTTACAGATTTATCGATACCATTCCTAAGCATAGGAGTATCATTGGGGGGGTTGGGGGTTGTAACCCCCCATTGATTAAAAAAACGTAAAAATGATGTGTTTAACACATGCTAATAGTGCACCTATAGATCACCTTCCATAAAATAATAGAACACCTTCAAAACTTCATTTTAAGATGTATATTTTTCTAAATTCCCGGACCCCCCGTTTTACATGGGGGTTATCTCCTTCAGGTGGCGACTTTCCCCTTCAGATGCTTCTAGATACGACTTCGTTCCTAAGCGATATAAAAGAGTATATTTTTTGTAGCCCTATTGCAGGATCAGTAGATGACTTTACCACAACAGTCAAATCATGAACTGCGATAATGAGATGCTGAGAAACGTTATTCGAAAATAGTTATAATCTAACCTCATCCCTAAAGAGATGTAGCTCCACTACCCCATGTTCTCACAATCTGGCGTGTCAGTTCTATCTACAGAACCATTTCATTGAAAAAGAGTCGTTATGTAATCATTGCTGCGGAGTTGGAATGTCTCCTTTGATCGATCTTCATATTTTTTATTAACCTTGAGCCTTAGTTCCTTTCTGAGCTTCCTCTCGGTGTGCACTCCAAAGTTGTATTTTTCCCCTTAACGAGTTGATAGTTTGTTTTATTTCGGCCGAATGAAATGCTGCCAATAAGTGAGGATTTTAGCTATCGTCCTGTCATCTTTCCGTACTTGAGCGGGCCAATTTTGTCCTCTCTGAAATGTAATACCCTTAAGTGAATTTTTAAACTTTAAATTGGCAGAAGGAGAGCAGTCAGAAAAGTTAACGTGAATATTTAAATTTTTTCGACTTTTTCCGTAAAAAATCCTATCAAAGCTGGCTTTAACCTGATTGGAGGAAAACTCCAACGGAAATATGGTAGTTATCACTACATTTTTGACTTTATCATTACCTGAATATCACGTAACTATTGAAACTGATACCCAATGACTCTCTATCAACTAGTTCGTTTAAACACGCATACATGTTAATGAGACGGCTTTATCTTAGTTTCATTGCGAGAACTTCGGCAGCTGTGAATTTTATTTTCTCGCGGAAACTTAGTTATTGCGAAGGGATGATGTACGTAGACTTGAAGCGTTTGAGATGTGGGTTTTGAGAAGGATGGAGAGGGTGAGCTGGGCGGTGAGGAAGACGAACGAGGAGGTACTGAATATGGTTTGAGAGGAGAGGAAGCTGGTGGAGCAGGTTCGGAGAAGGCAGAAATGATTGAGGGTGAAAGTTTTGAGAGGAGAGGGCATGCTGATGAGGGTAATAGAGGAGGGGAGAACACTGGGGAAGCGTGGAAAAGGAAGGAAGAGGATAGGAATTCTGGACGAAATAAGAATAGGTGGAAGATATGAGGGATTTAAAAGAGGGATCTAATGGCGGGACATCCTTTGAAGGGAAAGCGAGACAATATTTCAGAAATTGGGATGCAGGATGGGGCTGTCAAAGAACCTACCAATCAGCAGAAAGAAACTCAAAAGAAGAACCCCATACTGGCTGTCGCTATTTTTTTGTTAAAAAGAACAGCAAACTTAACTGTAGTTCTAATTGGTTTATAGGCGGCTCAGACGTGCAATATTTCGTATTATTTTGCGGTTGACGCCAACCAAACTGCAGTGACGTTATGGAATACATATTCATTTAATTTTTCTAGTGTTCGGCCGACCAAAAGTAAGTTTGAATGGATATGAAACCCTATCTTATATGCTCCATTTAACCTTGAAGCGCCTATTTATTTACTCGTTCGGGTCTTTATTATCAAATCTTTCATCTTCTAAACCTCCCATGCAAAATGGATATTATTTACACTTGCTTTGACTTCTTTTTTTTTTGTATTTTAGCTTTTCTTGGATTACAAATTTTCACATGATGATTAGGAAAGTTCTGATTCTTCCTTATTAATATCAACGAGTGCTTGTTGTACTTTCATGCTTAAATAATGGCTTGCATTGTCTATTTCGAAAAATGCCTAAATAAAGGGATATCTTGTCATTGCAACGTCCCTATTAACGTGTTCCAAGCGCATGGTAGTACACAGTTTCACCACTCGTCAAATAAACGAGTAAATGATGCATTTTTTCGAGATAATTGGCCGAAAGGAGTCATAATAGACTCGCCGAGCCGCTATGGAATTGTCGCGGTCGTTGGAGACAGCCGCGGAGAGGGAAGAATAGGGGGAGAACACTCAATCTCCCGCGTAGTAACAGCGAATTTTGGGCAATTAAAAAGTACGTCGGCTATCATCCATGTCGTGTGCAACCCGGTCCCCACAACCCTCTCGTCTCTTGTCCTCTCCCACCTTGTCTCGCACGCTTTACAACCGAAAATCCGTCGGTTTTCCGTTTGCCGTGTCCTACAAGTGGCCCATTAATCCTTGCCGCATCCAGATATGGGGGGCTTTTAAATTCCCTGCCGCCGAAGAACAGGGTGCGACGGTGTGCCCGCGCGAAATAATTCGTTGTTATCGATGCTAGGGGGCGACTGCCGCTCCACGCCTCCCTCCCCCCTTTCCATGTTACCCTCCTGACCCTTTTTTCGCTCCCGATGTTATCCGTAGCCCTCCCCTAATTTGAGTGACAATCCCCAAAACCCTTCTTTTGTCGCTCTGGATACTTTTTTTTGACATTATCCATGCGCAGTGTGACAATAGTTCGCATTAGTGTTTACAACGGAAATGTGATCCCATACACACGATTTTACGTATTTCGGAATGATTCCAGGGCATGTGATGGTGTTTTTTGTTAGGTAACTAATAATCTTTAGTCTGCGAAAGGCATTTTTTAATAATTATTATCGGAGATGATCGTCCGTTTATGGTAGGTTCACATGGAGACGGGGTTACTGCTAATAACATTTACAAGCGTTGGCACCTTATTCCCGAACATGATTTCCTCTCTTATGTCTAGGTACCTCTGCCCTTCATTAGCCCTTCCTTTACGTCCTTACACAAGTTACCTGCCACTAGTTCTCTTCTCTTAGTTAACGCCTCTTTCGTTAACACGATTCTCCTGATAACCTGAATACTCTTATCCATTTTAATCCGGAAAAGTTGGCCATTTCAATGAAATTTCTACATCCTAAAGAAAAATATCACATTTAGAAGTCATGATCGGAGGCTTGACCGGAATTGAGGCTGAAACTAGGAGTAGGCCACGAGAAATTAAATGGGATGACAATTGCGTAGGAGAAAGAACATATCATATGATTGGGAATTAGTTGCAGGCAATGTGTACAAAACCTAACATTCAATCGGCAGATTACCATAATTAATGAATGACGAAATACAACTACGACCTTGACGTGGTGGAAGGGCTTGTGCGTTCCAATGACCCCTAGAGCTGGACTGGCAGGAGCAAGTACATTGCTCCTGGTAGGGCCACCCATGCCAGATAGGTCGAAGGGTAGGAGCCAGACGAAAGGTAGTTCCGTGATGGTGTCACGTTAAAAATACCGTTGAGTCGCGTGGGATACCTCTCAACTATCACTTCCCAGAACATGAAAGTCATCCAAAGAGATCTGATTCCTGGCAACTACGGGACGCCGCCCACTAGGGCGGGTGTCGTGCCCGGCAGCGGGGGAGGCAAGGCCTCCGCGGTCGTCATCACACGAAATCCTTGCACAGAATCAGAATCATCATCAGAAGATACAAGGGAAAGGAGGGAGAAGAAGAAGAAAAAGAGGAAGAGGAGGAGGAAAACAGTGGTAAAAATAGGAACTTGGAACGTAAGGACCATGATGAGGGCCGGGAAGCTTGAAAATATTAAGCAGGAAATGGAAAAAGGAAAAATAGATGCTTTGGGATTGTGCGAGGTTAGATGGAAGGATAGCGGGGACTATTGGAGTGATAACTACAGGGTGATCTATAGTGGGGGAGATGAGAGTCAACGGGGGGTAGGCATGGTACTGAACACAAAGTTGGGACTGAGGGTGGTAAACATTGAACAGGTGAACGACAGGATACTAGTGGTAGAAATAAAAGCACGCCCGACGAATTTCGTACTGGTCCAGGTATACATGCCTACGAGCAACCATAGGGAGGAAGAGGTGGAAGAGGTGTACGAGCAAGTAGAAGAAATAATTAGAGAAGTGCCGGGGAAGAAAAACCTGATAGTGATGGGTGACTGGAATGCAGTGGTGGGAGAAGGGAGGGACGGATTGGAAGTAGGAGGGTTTGGGCTAGGAAGAAGAAATGATCGCGGGGAAAAGGCAGTTGAATTTTGTAGAAGAAATAAATTAGTAGTGACAAACACTTGGTTTGAACATCACCCCAGGCGTAGGTACACATGGAAAATGCCGGGTGACACCGGGAGATACCAAATTGATTATATAATGGTGAGGCAGAGATTTAGGAACAGTGTAAAAAACTCTCGTAGCTATCCAGGGGCGGATGCGGACTCGGATCATAACTTGGTGATGATGAAGTGTGAAGTTAGATTCAAAAGGCTTTGCAAAGGGAGGAAGATAAAGAGGTGGAACCTTGAAGCATTGAAAGGGTTGAAAAGGAGGGAATACCAAGAGCTAGTAGAAAAGAACATAGGTGAAGAGAAGCGGATGGGAACCATAGAGAAGAGTTGGGAGGTTATAAAAACAGGCATTGCAAGAGCGGCAGAGAAAGCAATAGGAACGGTGGAAAAGAAGAGGGTTAAGAAGCAGTGGGTTACAGAAGAAATGATGAAGAAAATGGAGGAGAGAAGGATATGGAAAAACGTGAACACCGACGTAGGCAAGAGGAAGTACAAGGAATTGAATAATAAACTCAGGCGAGTGACCAATCGGGCAAAAGAAAACTGGTGGAAGGGACAATGTGAGCAAATGGAAAAGATGCAGGAGGAGGGGGAAGTGGGCGCTTTGTACGCCAAGGTGAAAATGTTATCGGGTGGTAAGAGAGGTCAAGCGATACCAAAGGTTAAGGACAAAACAGGAAAGATATTAATCGAACAGGAAGATATCCAAGAAAGGTGGAGAGAATACGTAGAGGAGCTATATGGCAGCGAGAATAGACCCCTTAGCCTAGAGCTAGAGGACGAAGGGACAATAGATAAAGATAACCTCGGACCAGAGTTACTTGAGAGTGAAATAGAGAGGGCACTAAGAGAGATGAAGGGTAGAAAAGCCGTGGGAACCGATAACCTACCTTCGGAGCTACTGAAGAATCTAGGTAGTAGGGGGAGAAAATCGTTTTTCGAACTTATTCGCAGGATCTACGAGGAAGGAGTATGGCCAGAGGATTTCGTGAAAACAGTGTTAATACCCATCCCGAAGAAGAAGAAAGCGTCAGAATGCGAGGAGTATAGAACAATCAGTTTAATTTCGCACGCAGCAAAAGTGTTGCTTAGAATACTAAATAGAAGGTTGGAGAGCAGAGCAAAGTGCTATTTAGGCGATGACCAATTTGGGTTTAGGAAGGGGAGGGGAACCAGAGATGCGATTGCGGTAATGAGGACACTTATAGATAGAAACATAGAGCATAATCAGGATGTTTTCGCTTGTTTTGTAGATTTCGAAAAGGCGTTTGACAGAGTAAACTGGGAGAAACTAATGCAGATACTGGGGAAAATAGGAATAGATTGGCGTGATAGGAGACTCATCCGAAACTTATATATGGGTCAGAGGGCTCATGTAAGGGTAGCGGACGGTGAATCAGGGTGGGCAGTTATAGGTCGCGGGGTGCGGCAAGGGTGCCCGTTGTCGCCTTTACTTTTTAACATCTATGCTGAGGAAATGGTAAGAGAGGCATGGGATGAGCTAGACGTGGGAATGAAAGTAGGAGGCCAGTGGATAAAGTCGGTTAGATTCGCAGACGACCAGGCGTTGGTCAGTTGGTCATCGAAAGGACTGCAAACTTTAGTAGATGCACTGGAAAAGCAGTGTGAGAAATACGGAATGAAGATAAATAATAGGAAAACAAAAGTAATGAGATTCTCTAGGACAAAGAAAGCGAAGCTGGTGATAAGAGTAGGAAGTCACAAACTGGAGCAAGTAGAACAATTTAATTACTTGGGTAGTACGCTAGAAGAAAGAGGACATAGTAGCAAAGACATTAGGAGGAGAATAGCGCTAGCGAAGGAAGCGTTCAATAATAGAAGGGAGCTGATGACGGGGACCTTAAGTAAGGATGTAAAAAAGAGGCTAGTAAAGAGCTTGATATGGAGTGTGGCGTTGTATGGGGCGGAAACGTGGACCTTGAGAAAGGAAGACGAAAATAGGCTGAAGGCTTTTGAGATGTGGGTGTGGAGGAGGATGGAGAAGGTGCGTTGGACGGAAAGGAAGACAAATGAGGAAGTGCTTGACATGGTGGGCGAGGAGAGGAAACTTATAGATGAGATTAGGGGAAGGCAGGGTAGGTGGCTGGAAGGGGTAATGAGGGACGATGGTTTGCTGAAGGTCGTGATAGAGGGTAGGATGTTGGGTAAGCGGGGAAGGGGAAGGAAGAGAATCGGTTTTATGGACGGGATGAAGAAAGGTAGGACTTATGCTGAGATGAAGAAAGAAATACAAGAGGTAGAAAGGGCACAGCACGTGTAAGAGTTCGTTGGGTATTCTCTGACTTTCATCACAACCTACCTCTAACCGGTAGATTACTGTAATGAATGAATGAAATATAAAAACTAGCCTTCATTATTAAGAGAATAACACCTTGGCCATGTCTTCCACCTTGATCTCTTGTTTATAGAGTTTACAGATTTATCGATACCATTCCTAAGCATAGGAGTATCATTGGGGGGGTTGGGGGTTGTAACCCCCCATTGATTAAAAAAACGTAAAAATGATGTGTTTAACACATGCTAATAGTGCACCTATAGATCACCTTCCATAAAATAATAGAACACCTTCAAAACTTCATTTTAAGATGTATATTTTTCTAAATTCCCGGACCCCCCGTTTTACATGGGGGTTATCTCCTTCAGGTGGCGACTTTCCCCTTCAGATGCTTCTAGATACGACTTCGTTCCTAAGCGATATAAAAGAGTATATTTTTTGTAGCCCTATTGCAGGATCAGTAGATGACTTTACCACAACAGTCAAATCATGAACTGCGATAATGAGATGCTGAGAAACGTTATTCGAAAATAGTTATAATCTAACCTCATCCCTAAAGAGATGTAGCTCCACTACCCCATGTTCTCACAATCTGGCGTGTCAGTTCTATCTACAGAACCATTTCATTGAAAAAGAGTCGTTATGTAATCATTGCTGCGGAGTTGGAATGTCTCCTTTGATCGATCTTCATATTTTTTATTAACCTTGAGCCTTAGTTCCTTTCTGAGCTTCCTCTCGGTGTGCACTCCAAAGTTGTATTTTTCCCCTTAACGAGTTGATAGTTTGTTTTATTTCGGCCGAATGAAATGCTGCCAATAAGTGAGGATTTTAGCTATCGTCCTGTCATCTTTCCGTACTTGAGCGGGCCAATTTTGTCCTCTCTGAAATGTAATACCCTTAAGTGAATTTTTAAACTTTAAATTGGCAGAAGGAGAGCAGTCAGAAAAGTTAACGTGAATATTTAAATTTTTTCGACTTTTTCCGTAAAAAATCCTATCAAAGCTGGCTTTAACCTGATTGGAGGAAAACTCCAACGGAAATATGGTAGTTATCACTACATTTTTGACTTTATCATTACCTGAATATCACGTAACTATTGAAACTGATACCCAATGACTCTCTATCAACTAGTTCGTTTAAACACGCATACATGTTAATGAGACGGCTTTATCTTAGTTTCATTGCGAGAACTTCGGCAGCTGTGAATTTTATTTTCTCGCGGAAACTTAGTTATTGCGAAGGGATGATGTACGTAGACTTGAAGCGTTTGAGATGTGGGTTTTGAGAAGGATGGAGAGGGTGAGCTGGGCGGTGAGGAAGACGAACGAGGAGGTACTGAATATGGTTTGAGAGGAGAGGAAGCTGGTGGAGCAGGTTCGGAGAAGGCAGAAATGATTGAGGGTGAAAGTTTTGAGAGGAGAGGGCATGCTGATGAGGGTAATAGAGGAGGGGAGAACACTGGGGAAGCGTGGAAAAGGAAGGAAGAGGATAGGAATTCTGGACGAAATAAGAATAGGTGGAAGATATGAGGGATTTAAAAGAGGGATCTAATGGCGGGACATCCTTTGAAGGGAAAGCGAGACAATATTTCAGAAATTGGGATGCAGGATGGGGCTGTCAAAGAACCTACCAATCAGCAGAAAGAAACTCAAAAGAAGAACCCCATACTGGCTGTCGCTATTTTTTTGTTAAAAAGAACAGCAAACTTAACTGTAGTTCTAATTGGTTTATAGGCGGCTCAGACGTGCAATATTTCGTATTATTTTGCGGTTGACGCCAACCAAACTGCAGTGACGTTATGGAATACATATTCATTTAATTTTTCTAGTGTTCGGCCGACCAAAAGTAAGTTTGAATGGATATGAAACCCTATCTTATATGCTCCATTTAACCTTGAAGCGCCTATTTATTTACTCGTTCGGGTCTTTATTATCAAATCTTTCATCTTCTAAACCTCCCATGCAAAATGGATATTATTTACACTTGCTTTGACTTCTTTTTTTTTTGTATTTTAGCTTTTCTTGGATTACAAATTTTCACATGATGATTAGGAAAGTTCTGATTCTTCCTTATTAATATCAACGAGTGCTTGTTGTACTTTCATGCTTAAATAATGGCTTGCATTGTCTATTTCGAAAAATGCCTAAATAAAGGGATATCTTGTCATTGCAACGTCCCTATTAACGTGTTCCAAGCGCATGGTAGTACACAGTTTCACCACTCGTCAAATAAACGAGTAAATGATGCATTTTTTCGAGATAATTGGCCGAAAGGAGTCATAATAGACTCGCCGAGCCGCTATGGAATTGTCGCGGTCGTTGGAGACAGCCGCGGAGAGGGAAGAATAGGGGGAGAACACTCAATCTCCCGCGTAGTAACAGCGAATTTTGGGCAATTAAAAAGTACGTCGGCTATCATCCATGTCGTGTGCAACCCGGTCCCCACAACCCTCTCGTCTCTTGTCCTCTCCCACCTTGTCTCGCACGCTTTACAACCGAAAATCCGTCGGTTTTCCGTTTGCCGTGTCCTACAAGTGGCCCATTAATCCTTGCCGCATCCAGATATGGGGGGCTTTTAAATTCCCTGCCGCCGAAGAACAGGGTGCGACGGTGTGCCCGCGCGAAATAATTCGTTGTTATCGATGCTAGGGGGCGACTGCCGCTCCACGCCTCCCTCCCCCCTTTCCATGTTACCCTCCTGACCCTTTTTTCGCTCCCGATGTTATCCGTAGCCCTCCCCTAATTTGAGTGACAATCCCCAAAACCCTTCTTTTGTCGCTCTGGATACTTTTTTTTGACATTATCCATGCGCAGTGTGACAATAGTTCGCATTAGTGTTTACAACGGAAATGTGATCCCATACACACGATTTTACGTATTTCGGAATGATTCCAGGGCATGTGATGGTGTTTTTTGTTAGGTAACTAATAATCTTTAGTCTGCGAAAGGCATTTTTTAATAATTATTATCGGAGATGATCGTCCGTTTATGGTAGGTTCACATGGAGACGGGGTTACTGCTAATAACATTTACAAGCGTTGGCACCTTATTCCCGAACATGATTTCCTCTCTTATGTCTAGGTACCTCTGCCCTTCATTAGCCCTTCCTTTACGTCCTTACACAAGTTACCTGCCACTAGTTCTCTTCTCTTAGTTAACGCCTCTTTCGTTAACACGATTCTCCTGATAACCTGAATACTCTTATCCATTTTAATCCGGAAAAGTTGGCCATTTCAATGAAATTTCTACATCCTAAAGAAAAATATCACATTTAGAAGTCATGATCGGAGGCTTGACCGGAATTGAGGCTGAAACTAGGAGTAGGCCACGAGAAATTAAATGGGATGACAATTGCGTAGGAGAAAGAACATATCATATGATTGGGAATTAGTTGCAGGCAATGTGTACAAAACCTAACATTCAATCGGCAGATTACCATAATTAATGAATGACGAAATACAACTACGACCTTGACGTGGTGGAAGGGCTTGTGCGTTCCAATGACCCCTAGAGCTGGACTGGCAGGAGCAAGTACATTGCTCCTGGTAGGGCCACCCATGCCAGATAGGTCGAAGGGTAGGAGCCAGACGAAAGGTAGTTCCGTGATGGTGTCACGTTAAAAATACCGTTGAGTCGCGTGGGATACCTCTCAACTATCACTTCCCAGAACATGAAAGTCATCCAAAGAGATCTGATTCCTGGCAACTACGGGACGCCGCCCACTAGGGCGGGTGTCGTGCCCGGCAGCGGGGGAGGCAAGGCCTCCGCGGTCGTCATCACACGAAATCCTTGCACAGAATCAGAATCATCATCAGAAGATACAAGGGAAAGGAGGGAGAAGAAGAAGAAAAAGAGGAAGAGGAGGAGGAAAACAGTGGTAAAAATAGGAACTTGGAACGTAAGGACCATGATGAGGGCCGGGAAGCTTGAAAATATTAAGCAGGAAATGGAAAAAGGAAAAATAGATGCTTTGGGATTGTGCGAGGTTAGATGGAAGGATAGCGGGGACTATTGGAGTGATAACTACAGGGTGATCTATAGTGGGGGAGATGAGAGTCAACGGGGGGTAGGCATGGTACTGAACACAAAGTTGGGACTGAGGGTGGTAAACATTGAACAGGTGAACGACAGGATACTAGTGGTAGAAATAAAAGCACGCCCGACGAATTTCGTACTGGTCCAGGTATACATGCCTACGAGCAACCATAGGGAGGAAGAGGTGGAAGAGGTGTACGAGCAAGTAGAAGAAATAATTAGAGAAGTGCCGGGGAAGAAAAACCTGATAGTGATGGGTGACTGGAATGCAGTGGTGGGAGAAGGGAGGGACGGATTGGAAGTAGGAGGGTTTGGGCTAGGAAGAAGAAATGATCGCGGGGAAAAGGCAGTTGAATTTTGTAGAAGAAATAAATTAGTAGTGACAAACACTTGGTTTGAACATCACCCCAGGCGTAGGTACACATGGAAAATGCCGGGTGACACCGGGAGATACCAAATTGATTATATAATGGTGAGGCAGAGATTTAGGAACAGTGTAAAAAACTCTCGTAGCTATCCAGGGGCGGATGCGGACTCGGATCATAACTTGGTGATGATGAAGTGTGAAGTTAGATTCAAAAGGCTTTGCAAAGGGAGGAAGATAAAGAGGTGGAACCTTGAAGCATTGAAAGGGTTGAAAAGGAGGGAATACCAAGAGCTAGTAGAAAAGAACATAGGTGAAGAGAAGCGGATGGGAACCATAGAGAAGAGTTGGGAGGTTATAAAAACAGGCATTGCAAGAGCGGCAGAGAAAGCAATAGGAACGGTGGAAAAGAAGAGGGTTAAGAAGCAGTGGGTTACAGAAGAAATGATGAAGAAAATGGAGGAGAGAAGGATATGGAAAAACGTGAACACCGACGTAGGCAAGAGGAAGTACAAGGAATTGAATAATAAACTCAGGCGAGTGACCAATCGGGCAAAAGAAAACTGGTGGAAGGGACAATGTGAGCAAATGGAAAAGATGCAGGAGGAGGGGGAAGTGGGCGCTTTGTACGCCAAGGTGAAAATGTTATCGGGTGGTAAGAGAGGTCAAGCGATACCAAAGGTTAAGGACAAAACAGGAAAGATATTAATCGAACAGGAAGATATCCAAGAAAGGTGGAGAGAATACGTAGAGGAGCTATATGGCAGCGAGAATAGACCCCTTAGCCTAGAGCTAGAGGACGAAGGGACAATAGATAAAGATAACCTCGGACCAGAGTTACTTGAGAGTGAAATAGAGAGGGCACTAAGAGAGATGAAGGGTAGAAAAGCCGTGGGAACCGATAACCTACCTTCGGAGCTACTGAAGAATCTAGGTAGTAGGGGGAGAAAATCGTTTTTCGAACTTATTCGCAGGATCTACGAGGAAGGAGTATGGCCAGAGGATTTCGTGAAAACAGTGTTAATACCCATCCCGAAGAAGAAGAAAGCGTCAGAATGCGAGGAGTATAGAACAATCAGTTTAATTTCGCACGCAGCAAAAGTGTTGCTTAGAATACTAAATAGAAGGTTGGAGAGCAGAGCAAAGTGCTATTTAGGCGATGACCAATTTGGGTTTAGGAAGGGGAGGGGAACCAGAGATGCGATTGCGGTAATGAGGACACTTATAGATAGAAACATAGAGCATAATCAGGATGTTTTCGCTTGTTTTGTAGATTTCGAAAAGGCGTTTGACAGAGTAAACTGGGAGAAACTAATGCAGATACTGGGGAAAATAGGAATAGATTGGCGTGATAGGAGACTCATCCGAAACTTATATATGGGTCAGAGGGCTCATGTAAGGGTAGCGGACGGTGAATCAGGGTGGGCAGTTATAGGTCGCGGGGTGCGGCAAGGGTGCCCGTTGTCGCCTTTACTTTTTAACATCTATGCTGAGGAAATGGTAAGAGAGGCATGGGATGAGCTAGACGTGGGAATGAAAGTAGGAGGCCAGTGGATAAAGTCGGTTAGATTCGCAGACGACCAGGCGTTGGTCAGTTGGTCATCGAAAGGACTGCAAACTTTAGTAGATGCACTGGAAAAGCAGTGTGAGAAATACGGAATGAAGATAAATAATAGGAAAACAAAAGTAATGAGATTCTCTAGGACAAAGAAAGCGAAGCTGGTGATAAGAGTAGGAAGTCACAAACTGGAGCAAGTAGAACAATTTAATTACTTGGGTAGTACGCTAGAAGAAAGAGGACATAGTAGCAAAGACATTAGGAGGAGAATAGCGCTAGCGAAGGAAGCGTTCAATAATAGAAGGGAGCTGATGACGGGGACCTTAAGTAAGGATGTAAAAAAGAGGCTAGTAAAGAGCTTGATATGGAGTGTGGCGTTGTATGGGGCGGAAACGTGGACCTTGAGAAAGGAAGACGAAAATAGGCTGAAGGCTTTTGAGATGTGGGTGTGGAGGAGGATGGAGAAGGTGCGTTGGACGGAAAGGAAGACAAATGAGGAAGTGCTTGACATGGTGGGCGAGGAGAGGAAACTTATAGATGAGATTAGGGGAAGGCAGGGTAGGTGGCTGGAAGGGGTAATGAGGGACGATGGTTTGCTGAAGGTCGTGATAGAGGGTAGGATGTTGGGTAAGCGGGGAAGGGGAAGGAAGAGAATCGGTTTTATGGACGGGATGAAGAAAGGTAGGACTTATGCTGAGATGAAGAAAGAAATACAAGAGGTAGAAAGGGCACAGCACGTGTAAGAGTTCGTTGGGTATTCTCTGACTTTCATCACAACCTACCTCTAACCGGTAGATTACTGTAATGAATGAATGAATTAATTTTATTTGTGTTATTCTTGGTCTTCCCAAGTTTTTCTTCCTATTCATTCCTCCAATTATGGTTTTATGAAGACTGTTATGTCTCAGAATTGGTCCGATAAGGTTATTTATCTGCCTCACGGACTTTTCATGAAACATCCCTTAACCTTGCTCTACGTAGTACTTAGAGATGAGCCACTCTGAAAACTACCTCGGTAATTTTTGTAAAATACCGCGGTATTTTTCGTAATTTACCGCATCCCTTGTAAATTACCATAATTTTCTAGATAATTCACCTATGTTTGAGATAATTTTTCATACAGATAAATTCCCAACATGTTCTTTTAAGCCAATTTCACATTTCCTATGTGTTTAATAATAAATTGAGGCATGTACAACTCATTTTTGGAATATTTTACTTAAATTATAACATCATAAGATTAAAGCTTTCGACTATTCTTCTTGAAAATTTCTCATACTTTGACAAAAGAAAGCCAGATTGCGTGTTGCTGCCGTAGTTCTTTTTACAATTTTAAAAATTTCTAATAGATTAATGTTGTATTAGGTATGGTTTAAACATTGTTATTCCCTTCCTATTGCTATTGGCTTTCTTATTTAACCATACATTTGCTGTTTAATACTTAAAAATAAAAAAAAACAGGAAAATTACGGTAATTTTCGAAAATTACCTTAATTTACCGTGATAATTTACCTCAGATGAAAATAATTTTCCCATCTCTAGTAGTACTACTCCATTGGAGATTCCCTCTGTCTATTTTATGTTCATAAATCTCCTCTAACTACACATTTCTATAGCTTCTTTGTTCTGCTACTTTCATCGTCCACGCTTCCCTGTCATTGAAGAGAATGGATGGAAAGCTTCTTTACTTTCAAGATTACGTTGCTATTAATTAATAAAAACTTATGATTAAATTCATTCTTTGATTGGGCCACTCACATCACCATATGTTTCTTACTTCTTTCATCGTCAAAAATGCTCTACTATTGCATCAAAAATGCTATACTACTACTACTCTAAGACTATTGCATTGCTCATTAATCAAATCTGTTCTAGAGTATAACTAGGTTGTTTGGAAACCCCCTGTTTAAGTTTAAATAGCAAGCATAGAAAAGATCCAACGAAGATTTCTAAAGTTAATTGGATTCAATTTAGGAATGGATCTACCTATGATAACTTATTCTTAACTTGAATCATCTTGAAATCTAATTTTCCAATTAAACGCAGAATTCATTCTGATCTTCTTTTTCTTCACAATCACATATATAATTACATATATTGTCCATTCTTACTTGAGAAAATAAACCTGCATAAACACACGAACTTCACGAATCTTCTCGGTTTCACATCACAACACGAACTATGGCAATAGCACCCCTATGGATGAGAACTGCAAACCAATATCCTTTTTTAGATTTCTTCATTTGCTCACAAAGTAGTTTAAAACATATTTGAATTAGATAGTGAGGTGATCCTGTACAACTGAACAAGTCTTTGTTTTATTTCATCCATGAATCTGCTCAAATTATAGTTTATTATGTATATGCACAATGCATTGTATTTGATAGCTAGTTACATAGTCATCTAGTATAATTGACTACTTAGTATTTTTCTCTTTGTTTCGAATCTTAAAACCTGTACATGTATTCAAATCCTAAATTTACCTGAAAAGTATTATGTGAGCTGTAATTTGTATTTCTTAATATTGTCAGTGTTAACATCATCTTGCAATCGTAATTGGACGATACCAGTTATAAAGTTATCATTGGTGATAAAGCTCAATTCTTAAATATTTTTCAACAACCCCCAAAATAGGCGGGGAAAACAATAGACTTTACATCATCGGAATATAATGAGTTCATACTAGCATAAACAGTCATGTTCTGGACGGTGAATAAAATTCCCACCCAGGCGAGACTCAAACCCGCGACCTCTGGATTAGCAGGCGAAGACTTAACCTCGGTGACACCGTGGCCAACAATGCAAAATCATTCTTCCAATGCATCAAATTTGCAATGCAAATGCAATGCATCAAATCAAATGCGTAAATAGCTTGGCGTCGCGTGAAAACGACTTACTTATCTGTGAAAACGCGAGGGGTGTATATATATTTATGTAGGCATATGTTCGGGTGCCTATTTGTCTCAATTGGAGAGGGATGATTATAATAAGAGCAATAGTGGTCTGGGGAGTTGTTTGCGGTGTGTGTGGGCGTATAATGTGACTCACAAGGGGGCGGGAAATTCTCCCTTCCCACTTTTATTGAGAGAGTTGGGAGAACCTGTTGATGCCTCGTCGCCGCGTTCGTTCGGTCGCCTCTCCCGTTCCGGAATTGGATCCGAAGGAGTTTCTTGCCCCCGGGTGGGGAATAAGACCGCGCGATTCCACGCTCGGGAATTTAAACGAGAAATGGCTCTCCGTGGCTTCATTTCCTCAGTTCGCATTTCTCGCTCTTCGGTTTGATCGATTAACACACAAAGAAATTCGTTTGTGGGGTCGAAGGAGTGATCTGTCGATAAGCTCTGTCTATTAGGTACGGTTTTTGACTCCATTTCAAATGTTTTCCTCACCATTTTGTTTATAGACGGTAACGGTAGGTAGTACTCATGCAAATTTGGTAGTGACATGCCAATATGTATATATATATATATAACATTCATAGGAAAATGGAAATGGATAGGTGCACATAAAAGGACGAACACAGGGTTTGGTGGGGAAGATGAAAATGAGTCAAATCCAGACAGAAAAAATTTCACCTTAGCCGGGATTCGAACCCGGATCTCCCAACTGCCGGTCAGGTGTGCTCCCAGTTACACCACCAAGGCTACTCAATTAACTGCAGAATTTGACGGGGTTTTATGTCACACCCCATGCCCAAGTTGAACGGCCCAGAGATGGCGCGCAAAGGCGATTTCACCCAACATATAGGGGACAAACACAATTGGAAGGTTGAAAGGAAAGAGGAATACAGGCATACAACATATAAAGAGGTGAACAGTACGTTTTAAAGGCACGCATAGCCGTAGAAGAAGAAAAGAGCCAACATGGCCAAATATACTCTCTGGGCCGTTCAACTTGGGCATGGGGTGTGACATAAAACCCCGTCAAATTCAGCAGTTAATTGAGTAGCCTTGGTGGTGTAACTGGGAGCACACCTGACCGGCAATTGGGAGATCCGGGTTCGAATCCCGACTAAGGTGAAATTTTTTCTGTCTGGATTTGACTCATTTTCATCTTCCCCACCAAACCCTGTGTTCGTCCTTTTATGTGTACCTATCCATTTCCATTTTCCTATGAATGTTTGAATTTATTCGCGCCTTTGAGCGTCATTTTTCGTATGATATGATGTATATATACGTTACAATATGTGTATATATATATATATATATATATATATATATATATATATATATAATGTCTTGGTAGAAAATCGCTCTCGGCGACGATGCACATGCATAAATAAAACAGTGATACACTAAACAAACACAGAAACACGCAAAAAGGACACTCACAAATAGATTCCTCTACCGCTTACGATGGCGTCCTGACGCCGAAACGTACAAGTTTTATTTTGTGAGTGTCCTTTTTGCGTGTTTCTGTGTTTGTTTAGTGTATCACTGTTTTATTTATGCATGTATATATATATATATATACATATTGTTATAATATATATACATATTGTAACGTAAATATAGATGATATATATATATATGATATAGATGATATAATAACAATACGTTACAATATATATATATATATATATATATATATATATATATTGTAACGTATGATATATATATATATATATATATATATATCATACGTTGTATATGTTGTTGATGCTGGGTTGCTGGGGAGTTGTTGATAAAAGGAAAAGGGAGATTGTTGTTATATATATGAGTTCGTGGAAAATCACACACGCGATAATTTAAATAAACTTTGCCACAAGTAGGGCGGAATTAAACATTGACACAAAAGAAGGAACACTCACACAATAATATCTGATATTTCGGTTACCATAGTAACCTTTCTCAAACACAGAAGGATACATACTTGATATATATATATATATATATATATATATATATATATATATATATATGTATATATATGTATGTATATATATATATATATATATATAATCATTGGAAGCTTTCACGAGCGTGAATACAAATATATAAAAACTTTGTCAAAAGTGTGACTAAAATGAGAACACATAAAAAAGACACTCACACGGGCTGTAAATTTTTCGGTGGATCGCTGCCACCTTCTTCAGCGAAAGGTATAGGAAGAATCATATATATATATATATATATATATCAATGGTGCGAATGCCATTGGTACAGCCAAAAGAATTTATCTTTCGGCAGAGATAAATGACGGTTCTGGTCCATAAATCTTCA
The DNA here is from genome assembly GCA_963573305.1 of Pyrrhosoma nymphula. Taxonomy (NCBI): domain Eukaryota; kingdom Metazoa; phylum Arthropoda; class Insecta; order Odonata; family Coenagrionidae; genus Pyrrhosoma; species Pyrrhosoma nymphula. Next base: position 110,293,525 of record OY754330.1, on the reverse strand, counting down.
AAATAAATGACTATTGAAGACATACGTGCTAAATTTGGATGTTCCAGAAGGTCCTATGCTCTTTTCACGCTAGGACTTCGTGCAATTTTTCTTGGCCTTATTTCTTGAGAAGAACAGTGAAACCTGGACAGATAGGTAGACTTTTGTAACAGCTCCTTAAAATTTCTCCAGTTCCCGGTGAACTTCGTAAAAAACCCTTTTTTACATACAGTATAACAATTCTCTTCTCTTTGTGACTTCGCCCAGCCCGAGCCAAAACGCTTTGATCTTCTCCCTTTTCAATCTCAGTTGAACTTAGTCTTTTTTTCTATCTATATCCTTCGGTCTCTTTTCTCTCTTTCGGTCTCCCTTGCTCAAAACAAAAACCAAAGTGTGTCTTTCATGAACCTTCTCCGATGCCTGATTACTACAGCTATTTTACTAATGCATGCACACATTTGAGAACGGACCTTTTTCATGGGTTAATGCATACCTAAAATATGGTTTTGCCTCTGTTCTACATCCAAATACTATGCTGCGAGGATCAGTGCAAAATGATTCTTCTGGCAGTGCAAGATTTTATACTCTTTGTGGAAATAATTGAATTTGTTTGAGAGTGTTTTGCGAAGAACATGTTTCTCCGCAATAATCAATGAGTGACCCACCTCTCCAGATTTGGATGGTGAAACAACGCCACACCTTAAGTCTTGTCTTTGCTTAGTCGGCGTTGAAACATCCAGGAGGCATAGTTGGTCGCTCGTGAGTCCAATTTACTCTCAGTAAACCTCCCAACCTTTTAGTCACATTTTCCGAAATTGCCATTTTTTCTTTTTTCTTCGCCCCTGAGATGTCCAAGTGTAGAAAACCACAGCTAATTTATTTTATATAAATCATTATCTTTTTGAAGGAATATTTTACGAGCTGTAAGGTGAGCGTTGGAAGGAAATAACTCAGCGTGTTTTTTAAATATCCGTTGCCGGAAGCATGGTAGTTATTCATCATAAATATCCATCAATCTCATCTGCGACTTTGAGCATAAGATGTAATTCACGCATTGTGAAATACTCGCATGAGAACATATAAACGCCTCCACATTTATAATTTCCAAAACTTTTCCAAGCAATGATGGTTTTGATAGCAGTCTTATCGCATGTGCTTGTTTCACGAACTTCTTTCGCAGCTGCTACTAAAAGCTAACCCTTAGAGGTAACCCGTAGAGGTAACAAATCGTACCGCAGTTCTTTGAATTTCCAAGAAATTGACATCAGGAGGAGAATTACGCTAAATAAGGAAGCTGATGACGGGGACCTTGGGTAAGAACATAAAGAAGAGGCTGGTGAAGAGCTTGATATGGCGTGTTGCGTTGTAGTGGGGCAGAAACGTGGACTCTAAGAAAGGAGGACGAGAATAGGCTGCCGGATGGAGATGTGGGTGTAGAGTAGAATCGAGAAAGTGCGGTGGACAAAAAGGAAGACAAACGAGGGGGTGCTTGATGTGGTTGATGAGGTAAGGAAAATTCTGGATGAGATTTGGGGGAGGCAGAGTAGGTGGTTGGAAGAGGTAACGAGAGTCGAAGGGTTGCTTAAGACCTTGATAGAGAGGAGGATGTTGGGTAAGCGGGGGAGGGGAAGAAAGAGAATAGGTTTTATGGACGGAATGGTAGGGCGCAGATGAAGAATGAACTTTGTAGGTAGATAGGCGCATGGAAAACATCCAGGGGATTTAACTCACTTCAATTTAAACATAGATTAACCGATATATTACCTTAATAATAATTACATTGCAAAGCTGGAGGAAGGAATAGATCGGAGGAGCATAAAGAGCACGGAAAGGCTCTGACCCTTGGACGTGCAATTGGACACGATAGTGGGTGGAAGGAAGGGGAAAGGGAGGGCGTTAGTAAGGGTGGTATGTTGACGTGTGGAAGTTGGTAAACGTCCCTCCCCTTCCGAGTAAACGAATCAACCGTTGCGGACAACGGTTGCTTCTCCTCGGGACGGCGGGCGACCAAATAGCGTGCGAATGAGAGGACGGGACGAGTTTGAAAAGGCCACGGGTGGGAGCGCACGGGCCCGTCGGAGGAAGGTGTCAGGGTTTAGGTTGAGGAAATCGCTTTTTCGACCGAGCGGGTGAAGTATGCTAGGATAAAGAGCTTAAAGGTTGAATTGAGAGAGTTGATGCTGGAAGGACCTCCGCTTTGTGAACTCTACGGAACTATGTGAAATCACTCCCATGCAAAAGGAATACACGACGAATGCTATCGATTAATCAGTCCAGGGAATAGGATGTCTTCGCGCCACGCGAATCTGTTACAGTATGTGATTAAATGAGCGTATGTGTACTCTCAAATATGACAAACAAGGTCTGTTGATCAGCACAAGTTATGGGTAAGAAATAATAGCAATGATGATTCTTGCCAACACCTTATTACAGGAGCTACTTTCCTTATTTAATGGGAAATGCTATTCTTTCCAGCAATGTAAAATGTACTTTTCAAATACATTTTTCATAATAAGAGATATATCAGGCGTGATATGGTGAAAGTTCAGCATAATGAATAGCAGAAATGGTAATTTTCCACAAGATAAGGTTTATTACGACCATGGTTTCGATGCACTGCATCATCATCACCTCATGACGATACAGTGCATCGAAACCATGGTCGTAATAAACCTTAACTAGTGGAAAATTGCCATTTCTGTTATTCATTACATTTTTTACTGCTAGGAAATGGATCACCATATTCTCCAAATTGTAGGTGACAATTCGGGTTCTAAAGAACACGTGTTAAATGATTACAATATTCTGAAAAGGTGAATTAAGTTTTTGAAGAAGTATACAGAAGAGTAGAAATAAAATGGAACATATGGAGCGCTGTAAATAAAAGAAGAACCAGATGGATGGACCCTGAGGCACAATGGGTTTATGAAGAATATAATTGAAGGGAAAATGCAAGGGAAAGTCCCAAGGGGAAGGCCAAGTGACAAATACATACTTCGAATAAAAAGGAAATTATATAAGAAAAGTAACAGGGAGTGAGTAAGCTAGAAATAGAGAGTGTAGGCTAGAAGCTTGCAGTCAACCAAACTTTGAATTGAACGACCAATGAAGTGGTTACCATTGAAAATAAAAATTAGGAAAAACAAACTTATTCTATTGCACCATAAAATTTTTCAATGCTTGAACCTTGTTGGTAATTAAACTTTTCGCGTGCTTAAATCTTTGGTGACCAATACCATCTTACCCGTTGACTAGAGGTTACTTAACGTGATATTGATGAAATAAATGAGAAGTTATGAAAGATATATTGCAGATGTAAATCTGATTAACGAGGAGAGTACTGGTAGCGAGTTTTGGTGGATATAAAAGGTGATGGCTAGGAATCATAGGCTTTGACTGTAATAAAACACGAGGCTATATCAAAGGCATAAATAGCAAGTCGCATGATTTTATAGCAAAATAGCAACTTATTAAAGGTTGCTAGTTAATGATAGTGTAGAAATATTCATTCCATAAATATAATGGAGTCGCTGAAATAAAAAGATAATGGATTTAAATATATCGTTTCATTTATTATTTTAATGAGAAACCTCATTTTTAAGTAGATATACGAGAACTAGAGACGTCGTGACGTCTGTAGTTCTCGTATATCACCGATGCGTCGCGTCGGTGTGTTATTTTTTTTCTTTTCCCCGCCCTATTACTTTTTGGACATTTACTTTACTATTAGAATCGCTATTCAAACCTAACTACCTTTCAATGTATTGCATTTGGTTCCTTTGGAAATTGCATTTGAAAAAGGATTCTTATTAGCCCCTCACTCTTTTTTAAACCCACCAATTTAGATCTATTGGTACACTTCTTTTTATCGAAAATCTGCACGATGCGCAGAAATTCTCCATTCGACCCAACAAATTGGTCTTAGCGAAACAAACGAACGTGATTGGGTGCAAACATGTGCGCAGGTGTTTACAAGGAAAACGTGCTATGCGCAGTGTGCTTGTGAGAGCACCCAAAGAGGAGAATCCTGGAAATTGAGCTATTGAGGCGAGAATTGAGGGACGGGAGGGAGTGGGGTGTGTGTACGGAGAGTTTTAAAGATTTTTGGGGATGTAGGAAGATACGGGAATTGCGCGAAAGTGTGGCGGAAGGAAGGATGACTTTGTCTGTTTCCGGCTTAAGTCCCCCAGAGTATCCTACGACCGGTGAGCTTCACCTCCGTCACAAAGAAGGGATTCCGCGGCGCGGAATTCCTTCTTTGTGACGGAGGGATTCGCCGCGGCGGCGGTAATGAAGGGTGGGCGACTTGAGGGCCCGGCCAAGGAGTAGGTGTTGGCCGAGAGAAAGAATTGTCTTCTTCCCCTTAGAATTCAGTAATCGAGTGAAAAAAGAGAGCTGGCGACAATCCATTTTCACGTCTCTCTGAGTCTCTCGTATAGTTCAGTCAGTAGATTTAATATTATTTTGAGATGTTTTCTCCAAAAGAACGGAAGCTGCTTAAATTGCTTCTAAATGTCATCAATATTGATGGAAAATTTTCCTAATGCAGTTCCGTTTGTTAGAAAACAAAAATATTTCCAAAACATGGTTTTTTAAATAAAAAATTAAATATAACTTCTGTTATTCTCAAAATAATTAAATCTTCCATGTGGTAGCTGTTAAGGGTAAAATGTGGTAAAATGATCCAAGTTGTTCAAAACTTGTTTGCATTTCTTTATTGATTCGGTGTATATAAGAATAAAACCATAAATAGTTGAAGAAAATGTTATTCGATCAACTTTATCCTTTTAATTAGCGGAAGCTATAAAGGTTTTCCAGCTATGATGATAAGAAAAGGAGTTATTTGTTGATGAAGAAGGCCATTTTTTTAGCCGTTCGTAGACCATTGATACTCGATTGGAATTGTATCAAGATTATTTTTTGCTTATTTTATGTATTTTAAACTTTAAGTGAAGGTAGAGGCGAGATTAGTTGGTAAACTATCAATGTCCTTATATTGTTTCAAAGATATGTTAACAAAAGAGATAAGACAAGTAAATAGGCCACATCTCGAATGCGCCGCGAACACATAAGACAATGCTTAGAAATATTTTATTCGCGAAATCAATAAAATATAAAGGAAAGCCGCGCGCTTTGCTAAGAAAAAGCTGCTGCGTGCGGAAGTAGACTAGATTGGTAACCACTGGATGCTCTGAGGCTTCCAGCCAGGTTCAATGACTTGAAAACTTCAGATTGGGGTGTTTCAGAATGACACGGAGGATATTATTTTAACCTCGCACTATGTCTCTAAAACTGATAGAAGTGGCATAATAAGATATTAACACTGCCCAACTAATAGCCACATAAATTAATTATTTCCACGAACCATTAGCGACTATAAAAAGAACAGAGCGGAACCCTTAAATACTTCGTTATCATGCCTTTTTTGTACCCTTTGTGCCCTTTTCATAGGTTTTTCCCCAACACCCCCTGCTACACGCCTCTGCGGTGGCTCGCAAGGGTGAATGTAGACTAGGGCAGTCGTTTAGTATTTTTGAGTAGGAAAAGGAACCGAGTGGAGGATTTTCTTTTAAGGTTGTCCAACTGCCAAGACCGTCTGATTTGAATCCTTAACCCTAAGAATAAGACAAATCTTGTCATAGGCGGGAATCGAACCCTTAGCCTCGGGGTTGTAAGGCCGGAACGTTGCTAAACTGGTTACCGTGGTCAGCATTTTGACATATTCTGCGCTAAATATTGTTGCCGGACGTTCGAGCCCTCCTGTAATATGGCGTGAGAATTGACTGTATCTTGGACAAGTGTTTCAATAAATTTTCAATCCTTTTCGTCCCAGGGGAAATGGCCCTAAATTGAAGTACCTCATGGTGTTCTCTTATCTCAATGCTGTGACAAGAAATACTAAACCTGGAATGATGTGCGATATCACTGTGCAATGTACTTTATTAAAAAAATTTAATTCTGCATTCAGTCCAAGAGGTAGTTTTAAAGGGTGAGCGTGAACAATTTGTCAGACTGTTTCCACTCATATGTGATCGAAATAACTCACCAGTTTCTGATCCCAATTACGAATGATCTTTTTCCATTCATTTGCAAAATGCATGAAGTTTCGCTTCTAGTGATTGTAGGTACGTAAAAGTACCACATGATTTACAGGAGGCAGTACAAGAAATGCCTTGGTTACCTGATCAAAATTGTATAAAATTATTTCTTTGTTTATACCTTTGGAACTTATCTCTGATTAATGGTGCGAGCATGACAACTTTAAGCGTGTATCGTCACATTATTTTACTTTGGAAAGCGTTTATATGAGAATATGTGAAATTTATGAATTTTCTATCAGAGAAAATTGGATATGAAACAGAAGACCTGCAAGGCATAAAGAAGTTAGTACGTGATGGGTAGAAAAGATGGCTTCAGTCAACCAGTCTTAGTATAGTTAATCATAATATATACAATTTTTTGTAATTATTAGATTCAGATTTAACATTTGGATTACGATTTAAAATTTAGACTATGAAATTCAACTAGAATTTTCGTTCTCGTCCACAACCTAAATCACAATTCAAAGATAAAAATTACCATTTTTAAACGTTCGTGTGTTATTCTTTAAATTATTGCACGTAGGTAGGTATATAGTTCGGAGACCGAGCAGGCAATTTTTTTTGTTTGCGTATCCTTTGTCTTCGTGATGAGAGTGCCTCTTTGCAGAAAAAAACCTGGAATATGATCGAAAATTGCATTTCCAGGGGGAGAGTTTCGACGATTACCGCTCAGCGAAATGACGAATCGTGGTGTGGAACCCCGCCGACCCTGGATGTCGAGGTAATTGAAATTATCTTCGTTCACCCGACGCGTGTGCGCTTTGAAGGTAATGAAAAATCAGCGCGCTTTCTATCGCGCCGACCACTGAGCTCTGGCTCTACCGTTCCCCCCCCCCCCCCGTTCTACCCTCCCCCCCGCCCCCCCCTCGTCGCTGTCGCCCGAATCACTCGCTCCGACGGTGCATAAAACCGCGATTTTCCGTCATCCCCTTCATGGCCGTCCCGTTTGAAGTCGCCGTAAAATGGGGTCCCCGGAACGATATTAGCGTCGAAAACAAAACGCGTTAATAGTCCATTAGAAATGAGCACGGGCTTATTCAACTTTACAGTTTACGTTCCCGGTTTAATGGTGCCCTCCATCATTTTACGCCATGCTCCCAGTCGATCTCCCTGTATGCACCCATTCCGCAGTTTTATCTTCGCACCCTCTCTCCCTCCGTTATCTCGCGCCCACCTCAGCTTTATTCGGGCCCAGGATTCTGATGAGTTTTTTTACTATTTTTTTTAATTTGTTTTACTTTTTTACTTATTTTGTGACTAGTCGACACCGCACTCGTTGATATTTAAAGCGGTTGCACGTTTCAAGAGGTTTGGTTGAAATCACATATTTTTTTATTCGCCGTGAATTAAACTTCGGCTTTGTCATTATAGGTCTTAATTCATGGAATGTAAAAATAAAGCATGCTATAAAACATATATTTATCATGTGGTGGTATCTAAGTATTTTTTAAAGAAATTTATCAATTTCATTTCAACTCGCATAATAATTCACTTGAAATTGCTGTTACTGAGTCATAATTAATACAAAAAATACACAGCAGCACTTTTATGTACGCGTATACCAATCCTATTCCTAGCAACATTCAAAGGTAGCAGCGTAGTATTCCATGTATGAGTGGACTGTTAAGTATGACTCATGCATATAACATGTGGATGTTATTGCAGTTGGTGTAAACGAAAAGTTTGCAAAAGATCCCCCCTTATCAATAAATTTTATTTCAAAAGAACATGGATAGTTATTAAGTTGTTCCTTAACTAATTTCAGGTCATGATTCATATTTATATTCCGTTCTAAAATTTTACTTTGCTTCGTTCATCCGGATGGTAAATTTATTGTTAGTTGAAAAGGTAACATGGCTGATGTATGTGCTTTATTTTTTATGAGTACATTGGTTCAGGCTCAAAGGAATTCTCATAGTCTCCAAATCCGTGCAAATACTATGTACCTAACGGTTATACGGTGGAGGGTGTCTATGTCTACTACATGTTTCATTGCATTGTTTAGGGGTGCGATATTGCTAATAGTGCTCTTTTGTTGTACATACCTTAAAGCATGCCATTATAAAAATGAGTCTTTTAGATATTATGCATTTGTTATTTAAATTAAAATCTTCGTTTCCGAGTATCAACTACTTACATGTGAGTAATAGCAAGCACATCGAAATCAACCCAACAACAGTTGAACACGTTTTGTCACTCAAATTGAAGACTTAGAGGTTTATGTAGGCAATATAACGTGAACTGGCATTTTACCAAACAATGAATAGGCGCATCCTACGAGCGCGAATGAAGTCAAATGTAACTTATTTATTCAAGACGATCAAGATTACGCAACGACTTAGGGAAGGAGGGATAAAAAGAACTCCTTAAGCCTTTTCACCCCTTCAAGTCAATGTGGCACGATCTCGATGAACCACGCTACGGGTGTGCCGATCGAGCATGAAGTACCAGCGGGATGCTCGTGAATAAGGACTAGAAACGGTGATTGCGACCGCTAGGCCATGAAGGAAAACCTCATTGGCTATCACTTGAATTTAATGAAATATCGGATTCCTTTTATTGCCGTAGAATGCACTATCTGCGCTGTGAACAGGTTTGCAGTAGTTTGCTAAACGAGCTGCGTTTCAGTGCTCTCCACTTTTACATTAGGAGACATTTCTACATTAACTCACCACCAGTCTAGTACTTCTCTCCACAAAAGGGTAGTATTTCGGTGATTGAGTAGTTCGTCAACTATTCAACCGTTTGGTGCTGAATCTAAATCGGGAGCTGAATTTCTAGAAAATTGTTTTGAAAACTAACTGACCAGCCTTGTTTAATTGTTTCGTGTGCTCCTTGTATCCCTGAAAACGTAGGGAAGAAGTATGTAAAATGTAAACTATAATCTCTCGAACATTATTTATCTCTTACCTACTTATCTCTTACTATAGAATTTATCTCATTAGTGGGGGAGTTGGATGCTCGAAAAACGTTTGGTAATCAATGAAATCTGTGAAATTTAAGATACTTTATTATTTATAATAATTAATTTGATCCACACCCAATTACGTGCAGGTTTATTATGTAAAATCGTTTAAGAGGGCACTGTGACGATGGGATAAGCTAGTTATAGTTCCTTTTGAGTGACGACCTTTTAAGCTGTAGTTTCTGGCGAGATACCACAGAAACCTCAGCTCTTTTATGTTGAAACTAATTCATGACGATCTGGTGGCTCAATTGTTTTTCGTTCATTTCTGCATCTCAAATATCTTGTCATATAGGCATGGATTTTTGGATAAATTTCGTTTGGCCAAGATGTTTTCCACCATTTTCATCTAAGCTTCACTTTAAGCTCCTGGAATAAGTGTTGAAAATAATACCATTCTAATACTGCCTCACTTCGGCATGTTTCTGTTATTTTCTTTAATACACAACAAGTCATAGTTATACTTATTCAATATCGGAAATGATTACATGAAATTACTTTAGAAATGGAATTGCTGCCAATTATTTTGGAAAAAAATACCTAAAATATTTCCCTCCTCGTTGACTTTTTTTAGAGAGTACTTTTTAGGAGGTTATTCATTAATATAAAAGACTCTGCGTGCGCACGTATGATTCCGTTTTTAGGCTTATTGATTCAAAGGTGCGCCAATAGATGGGAAGTAAGCTCCCATATACGTTCTTCACTAACGAAGGTGTATGCATTTTTCAAAATACACACAAGGTAAACTGCTTAGTAACAGCTGCGCCTGCTTCACCAAAAATGTTGTACGTATACAAAGTTGTTATACGTTGTACGTATACTCTGAAATTTGGATATTATATATTTTTGACATTATCTCTGACATTTTGATATTATATTTATTTTTTACATTAAATTTTTTCATTAAATATAAAAACTAAACATTAATTTCTACTTAAATATTTACTTTATTTATTACTTTTTGGCTATTTTTCCAATATTTAGATTGTTTAAGCAAGCTTTTCAACTATTTTTTATAAACGTGTTGCATGCAAAATTAGCGTGCTTAAGCCTTCTCTTTCTGCCGATCCATAAGTATGAAATAAGCACTATAAATTTATATGAACGTGACATATTATGTGACATTGAGAGGAATATGACATTTGAATTGAGGACATATTAATATGACATTGAGAGGAGAACTCAGATTTTTGCATTTGTTTGCCTCAGATATCTAATGAGTTTTTAAATACGCTAGTTCTTGTTACTTCCAATATTCAGCAGCTTCTTCTTGTTGGTGCGAAGAGCTGAGCCTACCGAATCGGGAGTGTAGTGCAAGTGCCGGAGTCCGAGAATATCTGGTTGTTCGCCTGCCTTCTTTCCTTTCAAAGTTATATCCGACTAACCCTAATTTTAAGTTGCATAATAAGTTCTCAGAGGTATTACGTAGCAAACTCTTAAGGTTTCCTTCTCAAAATTCTGGAGAAACTAAGCTTTCACGAGATGTTCGGCCGTCGACTAATTGTGTTAAAATAGTGGCTTGGAGTTGGTAGAAAATAGACTGTGTATCAAGGGGTGGCTTTTGGCTGCTCCTCTCCCATTCAAGTACGCAGTGGTTTTTATAAGTCCATTTGAAATGGGTTTAAATTAGAGAATTTCAACGCCTATATAAGTTTCAATCAAGTGAAATCAAATTTATATAAGTATAAATCAAGTGAAGTCTTAGCAGGTTTGCCAAAATGTCAGGGTATAATCTTCTAATGCTTCAAAGGTAGAGTCAGATTGAATTTTCAAAACTATTCGTGCTTGAAGTAAGTGAAGTATTTAAATATTTCTTCTTAAAAATTACTTTCGCTTAGTGGCGTGAAAACACTACGTCATAGGTAACCCGGGGGATGACTTCACGGAACGGTATCGTTTACAGCATATTAACGTATTTGCTTGTGCGGTTCTGCTTCTTTTCGTAACTGACGAAATTATTTTATATTCATTTCCTTTACGGAATACCTTCAACTAGTGTGATTTGATCCTTACATTTATGATCCTCCTTTCATGTACTCAACTCAAGTATGAGAAATTAATTTTATTAATGTTCTCCATTCCTGACTCGATGGCAAACCCGAGATGATGTCAATTTTATAAGAGTGTTTGAATGAATCAGGAGTATATTTATGGTGAATGAAAAATTGGCTTGCCATTTGTGCTAAAATTAGGTTAATCTATACTCTAGTTTACGCCGTCTTAGTTTAACTAAAAGGGGACTTGATTTGTTCAACAGAGAACTATGATACTCCATCGCACTCCGATGAAAATGTCCTACAACAGGAATGTGGCCAAAGATACGCAAGCCTAACGCCCAGCTCCTTAATTTTAGAAGACGAAAGGGAAACGTCTGAGAGTGAACCAAGGACAAGGATATCGATTCGCCAGCAGAGGATTACGAAGCCTTGTGAATGCATCAAGAAAGAAAATCACTACGTGCAGTGTATCGTAACTTTGGCTTGTTTTTACTCAAGCAACCTTTTCTCGCCTCTCCCCTCCTTGAAGTGCTCCCATCTTACATTACACTTGGTCATGAATTATCTTATCCTTGGCGCTTTAAGTTTTAATGATGGCCAACTGATACTCTCGACTGCTGAATAAAAACTAGTGCGTGTGTACTAAAGCATGGGCAGCTCAGTAGCTCCGTAGCTTGCATTGGAAGACACAAAAATATGTCTACGTAAAAACGAGTCATCTGGTCGTGAGTCTTTCCGAGGTCTGCTTGTGATTGGTTTTCTTATGTATTAATCAGCAAATCTTTTCTATCCTAAGTTGGTTCATCGATTTAATCTCCTCATATTTGTCGTAGTTGCAATTCTTAGGTTTTATGACCTTCTCAAGTGACGGTTTCCTGAAGCATTAAAGAAATCACTTGCCTTTCGGGAACAGGGTGGTAATGCGAGACATTCATGCAAGAAATGATGAGTTGTGGCATTTATGTTGTCATTTAATTTTTCAGGCTTCATCATGGAGTCACAGTTGTCATTGAGGGAATGATATGTCACACATTCTTCCCAGAATTTTTGTGGAAATGTTGAATTATCCTTGAGCAGAATGCCTGTTCCCCCCGCAGAAGTACACTGCTAGTTGGTAAACCTAATTGCGTTCACTTTATTTTAAGGTTCCAATGACCTTTATGGAGCGTCTAAGACTTAATGTGGATCTGGGCATTCTATTCAATCATTATTCTCGTGTCAATTAAGACTGCATGGCATCACTCTCTTGCCGCTCTTGGATTTTTATTAGGAGGCAAACGATAATTATTGCGCATAATGAGTCCACAGAAATACTAGAAAAATGGGTAAATCGGTAATCACGTACGAAAATGTTGCCCCATTGGTAGGTTTGATGAACAAAGCTTTGGTGCGTAATAAACTCTGGGCTTCCAGAAAGATTTTTTTCTTGAAATAAACGATAAATATTGGGTAAAATGGGTCCTTTAAAGGGTACTAGAAAAGTGATAAACAAATCGGTCGGTACGGAAATGAAGTTGATCAAGGAAAGCTTTAGTTCATAATTGGGAACGTATAAAAATAACGTGCATTCGACGTGCGTGACTGCGCGTCAACCGCCGAACGACATCGTTTCCTTTTGTCGTTGAATCCCGTGTATGGAAATTTAAAACTCATCGACGCGGGGATGATTATTTTTTTATGCGGGGAAACCCCGGGAAATCAATTAATAAGCCTGCTGAACACGTCCCTGCACGTCACATTGATGGGCCATCATTCTCCTCATTCTATGTCAACGCTCTCCAACACCCCATCACCCCTACCTCCACACCCATGCCCCCTCCCCCCCCCCCGGGCGATCGTATCCGCACATCGCCGGAATTGCATGGGCCCTCTGTTTCGGTAAATTAAATCCGGTGCGGAGGCCGTGCGAGTCCGCACTAAAACTCCTTGTTCAATTTTCTATTCAATGACCCACCCGCCAACCTTCCCTCCACCCCCCACCCCATCGTTCGCATCATCCCTTTCCCGTTTTTTTTCTTCCTTTTATTTCGGACCTTCCTATCCCTCCCTCGCCCTCGCCTTACACCCCTTACCCACTTTCCTTCTACCCTTCAAGCCATTTAGCCCGTGTCCTTTCGCTGTCTTTTTACGGGTTCTCAGGGCTCCGATAATAAACAGCCGCGATGACGGGCACTCGCTTAGATTGGAGCGGCGGCGACGGAGCTATTGGGGTGGAGGATGTGGCCCAATACTAAGGAAACGTTTTACATGCGTATGTTTTGAGTCGTCCCAGAAAGGTGCACGGGGATCAATGAGGTCCGTCAACCGATGATATGGAGGAGAGCACATAATACGGGAGATACCGTGCGATAAAGGGTATTTCTAGGAGCAATGGTTGAGGCCGAAACTTTGTGTATTTCCATTGTGCATCAAGAAAACTTTGAATTGGATGTTTTGCGTTCCACGGAATTGAATACTCCGTTTCCGGCTTATTAGACGAACTTATTTCTCCAAAGAAAACCGCGAAAAATCGCCCTGCGTCGTAAATGGGCAATGTCAAGACCATATATGGCATAAAGACTACCGATTAACTGAATTCTATCCTTCCCGTTTATGTTTGCGCTAATTTAATTCCAGATTTTATAAATATAGTTTTTAAAATCATCAGTGATTGCAATACCCGGCGAATTTAAGTAACAGCAATCTTTTTCTCTCGAATTTTTCGTGATAGGAATCTCTCAACTAGACGACAGGGAACAAAATATGACGACGTCCCGAATCATGCAATTATGGCATATTTTTAAGTTAATTGCTAAATGATCGCATCTCAGTTTCACCGTAATCAATGTCACTGGGTAAAAGAAAGTTTGTTTATTTTTCCCTAATTATATGGCTAAAAGTAGGTTACATCTAATATGGTTGTGCGTCTTGAAAGCCGGAAAATGTGATATTTTTTTCACTTCAACTCGTTTCGCTCCACTATAGAATCTTCAGGAAATTGGGTAATTGAGATTGACCAAGTGACAATTCCCTGCAGATGCTAAAGTATAGTGAAACTAGTCGAAGTAATGAAAATATTAATCTGTGTAAAGAAAAGTTTTTAATTTGAAGTTTTCTTAATGTATTTGGAGGACATAACGAGAGTAATCTAATACATTTCATAAAATAATAATGAAGTTATAGCTTTAGTTATTAAAAAATAGGTTAGTCAGGAGCCTGATATGGAACGTGGCTCGTAATGTTGGTGGAGATTGAACTATGATGAGAGAATCTGTCTGTGTAGGTATGTAAATTGTATATAGACTGGTTGAATCTTTAGAATCTGCCAGAAGATGCCTCATCTGGGTGAAACCGGTCGCATATGTTAATAAAGTGTGGAAAGATACAAAGTTTTCGTATTGAAACAGACAAGAATTGCACTTTTTTCTCACGCAATTTTATTACTTACTTTTGTGAATCGTCTTTCCTTCTGCGCGTGTACCATCAGAGTCCATGAGATACCACACTTCGTATCCGCGTCGTTGTATCTGCCTGCGCTAGCATTTTTCTTTTCCCGCAGTCCTCGCTTCTTTTTTCTCAAGTATCTTTTTTTACTCCCGCGCAACACAGCGCGATGGCTGTATTCCTCACGTTCCGCTTCACATGCGTCCCTTAGGAAAAATAAGCCCGTAGTGACAAACGTGTTTGGGGAAAAAAGGACGGATTTTTTCCCGGAAAAACAGACTGCTTTCGAATGGACGGATTCAGCATATCGGAAGCACATGAAGTATATCCCCTTTTCGGGTGCATTGAAGGAGACTTGTACTCGCGAGACTGTACTCGCGACAGCGTGAGTTGAAAATCATTTGAAATACTACCTTTTTGTTTCAAAAAATATTTTCCCAATGGAGAATAAACACTGAGACAAAACTTTGATACTTCCACAGAATATTTTTGTATTTCGAACAGGCTTCGTCGAATATTTGTCATGGTCAGGTCAGGTTAGCACACATGATTTCGAACAGCCGACAATACCTGGTCGCAATGTAAAACATTCTGTAGAAGTTAAAATGTTTTCTTGGTGTTCGTTCTTCACTCGACGTCATGAAATTCCACAAAGTTGAGTCTAAGACCGTATAATTTGTTAAAACTTGTTGTTTAGCGGCTACAAATGCTTATTTTTTTTAAAAAGAATAATTCGGCAATAAAGATTGGTAGACTAATATATTGTATAATGATCGCTTTCCCCAGCTCAATGAGTTCAGTCATTTGCATCTTAGTAATGCCATTTATTTGTAGCAATGCAACTATTCTCTTAGAAGACTAAGGATAGGTCGGTACCATAATATTATTCGGGACCGTTTCACAACCTGGAAATATGTGTATTTTGTTTCAGTTTTCCAAAAAAAATAACACGTCCCCGCAATCTATAATAAACAGTCCAGTCCTAAGCCGCAAATCCCATGCATTACTCTCTTTTCCTCAAGGCAATTTGATGATCTGAAATTTTGCTTCAAATTGGGAAAAACAGTCCTCCACCATATGAACTCAGAGGTGGTTTGGCAAGCAACTTCATTGACAATGGAATGAATATCCCTCCACTGGTTGTCACATATGGAACATAATTGATAGTCACTCTATAGAAATCTTTCATCGAAGGAATGAAAGGTGACTTCTTATGGATGCACCTGGTGCTGGAATGATGTTGCTTTTCAACGAAACATTGGTCGTGAGCAATGAAATACCATTGGAAATAGCAGTGTTTGTAAATTCACCTTTCATTCGTGCAAATGTAACGCCTAATAATATATGGAGACCTTCTGACGCGCGTGACTTCAGAAGCATGTGGAAAAAGAGGGCGTACAAAAACGCAGAACTGTGTTGCCTTGAAGGAATTGTGGAACCCTCATTTTACCTGTGCCGCGGGTTTCTAGGTTGAGAAAAAATGATACTTTTCCCTTTACTATCCAACTTCCTGTGGAAAGATGAGACCGAATACTTGGGAAGAGTCCTCCGAACTTTAAGTTATAACCTGAATGCTTTTGTGGGCGCGGAGGTGCGAATATCCCCCCCCCCCCTCAATCCCTCTCTCGATCTTTCCTTAAGGGAACGTTAAATAGCCGAGTTTCACTATCTTTCCCCGCCAGGCGTCGTTACGAGCGCAAAAGGGTGTAGCCGCCCGAAGTCTTCCCGAAGGAAAAGATACGGATTGGAGAGATCCCCTTCCGTTGAGGGGATGAGTGGATGAAACGACGCGTTATTGTGCGGGGGATGATCACAAGGCGGTGCCATCCATGGCAAAGCAGATGCTGTCTAAACACGGGCCCGCATCTAGTTTTAGGTTTCCGAATATTTACTTCAAAATCCACGAGCCAATAGATCTGAGGACTCACGAAAGCTAAAAGTATGGACTGCTTCATCATAAATAGTGTTTGAATCATAGGATTGCTCAGCCCTACATTCTTCCCTGTTCATGGCAAGTTCTATTGCGGCCGGGTAATTATTTTTTTCTCACATCCCTCTCTTCTTAAATCAAGTGGATTCATCCGCCTGCATTGGAAGCACCGTCATTTGGGACGGAAGAAGTACTATGAACATCAAACGCAGAATATCCCAAACTAAGAAGGCGTTCATGATGATAAGGGTCGAGGAAACTGCTAACGAAGTAACTGTATTTAAAAACACTGTGGAGCGTGGCACTCTATGGATCGGACACATGGACCATTGGAAAAGCAGATGAGAAAAGATTATGATCTTTCGAAACCTGTTGTTGGAGGCGTATACTGAGGAGCAGGGGAGGAAAGGACCATATGGAACGCTATACAGAAAAGTAGATTCAGATAGGAGGACTCTGAGGCTTAATGGATTAGCATTGAAGTAAACATAGAAGGGAAATCCCCAAGAGGAAGACTAAGAGATAAATGTATGTACCAAAAAAAGAGGAAAGTACATAAGAGGGTTTAATAGGGAGTAAGGGAACTAGCATTAAATATGGAAGAATGGAGGGCTGCTGTTAGCCTGTCTTAGGATTAAACGACCAATGATGATCCCTCTGCACGTGTCATATGTGCTTATTCATTGGCATACTATCTAAATATATATACTAAATCTTCCCTTTTATGTTTTATTCAATTACATATCTAACTAATTCTGTTATTTCTGCGGGGATATCTCCAATCCAGCTGCTTCTCTATGGTATATCATTACAAACGGTCCTCTCCTTTTTTTGCTCTTCTTCTTATTTGTTTCGGCCGAATGGTTTATTTTTCATCAGCATTTTCCTGCCTTGATCTTCGCCCAATACTTCTTCATTCTCTCACTCTGTGCTCATTTTCTCCTCTTTTTCTCTGCCCATAGTGTTTGGGTCTTAGCTTTCGTTCTATCTGGGAAACCATTGGTTTCATCGATTCTGAATTCGAAGCCTTTGGTATTGTAGACCTCTTCTTCACTTACATTTTGCGCAAGTCTCTTCGTATCTCCTGAAATCAGCGTGCATCGATTTTTTTCTATTATCAAGGAATTTCTATATTTTATTGGAAAATCTTCCTTGATCCATTCGGTAGATGTCTCCAAAAATCATAGATCTTCTTTTCCTGATGGTTTCTAATATATTTTCCATTTGATAGTATAGTTTCTGGTGCCCTTGTCTTCTATTTGCCTTGCCGTATTCTGATCTCCGAAGTTCTAGTATCTTTCTCATAGTTTTCATCTCTGCTAATTCCAGCCGTTTAATCAATCCTGTTTTTGTTAAGGTCAGGCATTTGGCTGCAAATATGGCCTCTTGGCAGATCACTGTTTCTAAGTGTCTTAATTTCTCATTGTTAGATAGATTATTCTTGCTGTATATATTCATGGTGAGCTTGTATGCCAGATTCATCTCATTCATACGTGATCTCATCGTCTCTTTTTCTGAAAGATTGATTTTATCCTTTCTTCAAATTGTTTTAATATCTCCGTATATTTTTGCTCTTTTATATGTCTAAATGTATCTTCTATGTTTTTCATTTTATCGGTGCACTTTGATCTTCAGCATTCTTCTACGACACCATGTCTGAAAAGCTTCTATTTTTCCAGTTCACTTTTCCGATGGTCTTAGACTCTGACCCGGAGAGTGGACCCATTGAGGGCTGTATCTCGGTGGAATGTTTTATCGAAAGTCCGTCGTGTTATCGGAGGTTACTTAACGTACCGTCAATGAATTAATCATTTAACCCTTTAGCAGGTCCCATCGCCTAATGACTATCGGCGTAGTATACTGATTGGCCGTTCGAACTATGACACTTTTGCCAATGACAGTAAAACTGAAAGCGTTCTTGCCACATGTGAAAAGGTCTTATAGTTGTCTCCCAGATATTTTTGGTCTTTTATTCCCCTTCTCAATTCTACTCTGCTCTCAATGGTCCGAGAAAATTCCGAGAGAGGACACACTCACAATACAAGAGAGGAAAAATAATTTTTCGCCTGTGGTTGTTTTAAAAACTGATTTATTGTGCGGTTAGAGGGCTTAGGTTTCCTTCGCTTGAGGGCGTTGTAAGTCTTCTCAGGAGGGAGGCATTCGTTGGGAAATTGTTGAGTAATATTTTTGAACATACATTTTGGACATTTCATACAATTTCTTCGCTGCCATTAGCTTAGAGTGAAAGGGAACTCTAGAATATCACATGATCTAGTCCGTGAGGAAATCCATCGGAATACTTTCTAATAAGATCGTTGAAAAATAGGTGTTCACTAATGAGAATGAAATGTTGATAGACACCCCAGACTTAAGTGCTCATAAAAGGCTGGTTAAGAATTCCGTATGGGAGGGAATTCCATTTGGATGCGAAAGAAGGACCTTGGGTGCATGATGATTTTTATACTGAAGGCATTCCAGTTTATTCATACCAGTTTGGACAAATTTTATGTCACAGATTTTTAATGTGGTCCATCGGCTTTATCTGTTCATTATAGAACATTTTTGTGCGTGTCAAATAATGTGTATTTCTCTCGTGACTTGATGAAGTCGAATGAATTGAAATCAAAGGCGTAAAAATGTTAAGGACATCTATGAATGTCATTTTATTGATTGTGAATCGAATTTCTGTTTCGTTTTGATGTTTTTTATTTAGCTCTTTTTTGTTGACATATAGGCCAGATTGACTTCAAGTTAACTTTTTCTTTGTTTCCATCAGAATTTTCGATTAACATGCCTATCATGACTGATAAATATGAAGGGTTCGAGCTAATCATGAAATAAAATGAATATCCAGACATGGGTCACATCGGTGTCTATTACAGGTTCCTTCTTCCAAGTCAATTACATACTCTGGGAAATTACTCTTAACTTGTTTTTTTTTACCACGCGTCTCGACGTTAAAGCGTCATCATCAGGTACAGACTCCAACAGAGAGAATCAGTATATTTTGATGACGCTGTAATGTCAAAACACGTGGTAATAGCGCAATTTAAGTGGAAAATTACCATAGACTCAGATATTTTATTTTGGAATTATTCCTCTACATCCGACGTAAAAGCGTCAATTTTTTCCACTCTGGTGACTCGAGGCCAGTGATAATGGTAAGATTTTCCGATTATGGTTTTAGAAATAGATATGTTTTCTAGAATAATATCAATCAGCAAACAATTATACAGGGTGTTTCAGGAGGAAAACGCAATACTTCTGGAGGAGGTTGGGGACGTGATTTTAAGCATTTTTGTCCGGTGAACATGGGGTCGCAACTCCTTAGTTACCGAGCTATGGCAACGCAAAAATTTTGTCACAAGCATTCTGCAGTTACCATGAAAACCCCCAAAAGCGGTGGCATCCAGCAAAACTTACAAAGAAAAACTGGTCTAAATTGTACTTAAAATTTGTATCTTTCTTTTTCTGCCAAAATGCACGCATATTGCTTACATTTTCTAAAATGGTAACTGAAATTGTCAACATTTTTCTTCTTCAAAAAATTATTTTTTAGAATAACTTTTTTATTTTGAAAGAAAGAAAGATACAAATTTTAAGTACAATTTAGACCAGTTTTTCTTTGTAAGTATTGCTGGATGCCACCGCTTTTGGGGGTTTTCATAGTTACTGCAGAATGCTTGTAACAAAATTTTTGCGTTGCCATAGCTCGGTAACTAAGGAGTTGCGACCCCATGTTCACAGGACAAAAATGCTTAAAATCACGTCCCCAACCTCCTCCAGAAGTATTGCGCTTTCCTCCTGAAACACCTTGTATAAAGAATACGGGTAGGTATTGAAGGCAGGCAGGTATTGCCTCATTCGAACTATTTCTCGCGTTGGCTTTATAGACGTACTATTGGTATAGTGGATGGCTTTCGATGTTTACAATTTCCAATACGCATATCTTGCTATGGCGAAAATCTGTCCTTTACGTCACTCATTGCTTAGAGGAAAACAACTTGAATGGTTGATACAAATGTTATCGTATGAGATGTTTACTCGGGATTACTATATGAAACCAAATGAGTTCCGAAAACGCTATAAGATATTATTACAGCTAATGTGTGCAAAATGAATATTTGTTATTTAATAAGGTGACCGGCTGCTTACATCATTGCGCTATTAATGATTAGTGGATAATATACCACAACCTGGTTTTTAATGGGTATAGCAGGAGTGGAGAGATACCCGGCGTCGGTATTATTTTTCTTAAAACAAAATAAGGCTAGGGGATCTCAGTTCATCCTACAGTCATCAATTGTTTTAGTTTGATACGACGGACAGAATATTTGCGAATTTGACCGTCCATCTGTTGGTCCTCGTGAATGAGGAAACACTCGTGGCTTCCTTCTTGGCTCAAAACTAGCCGTAAATACGCCGTCGAACGCCTCTGAATGAAAATAAGTCAGCTGCTTTTGCTTGCCCGTATGTCTGCCGCACATATAATTCAGATCTCCCTTCAACTAGTCGTTTGAGGTTATCAAGGCGCTTACCCTCGTTGAGACCCATTATCTGTTCTGTCCTATTTTGCTGTGCACTAAGGGACATGTTACCTTTTCCAGCACACGTCTGTGAATAGATCATGAGGAAATGAGTCGGAGGAGCACCTTAAGCTTTGAACAGTTTGTTATGTTTTATAACTAGTATTATTTTCTCACGGTTTGGTCTATTATTTTTAAAGCATAAGTAAAATGTAAGCTTATAATGTCGTGAGAATTATCGTAACGTTGAAACCATTTAAGGCAAATAAATAAAGGGTGGAAAACGACAAGGTAGTATGTTCAATCTGGATATTTCTCGACTGTACTAAGTGTTGACGGATGCATTATCTCCTGTCAAAAAGGCAAGACGTATCGTGGCACTCATTTTGACATTAAAGTCATCTACTGGTTAGAGGTAGGTTTTATTGAAAGTCAGGGATAATACTCCACATTTTTAAACATCCTGGGCCCTATCTACCTCTAGTATTTCTTTATTCATCTCCGCATACGTCCTACCCTTCTTCATCCCGTCCATAAAATATATTCTCTTTCTTCCCCTTCCCCTCTTGCCCAACATCCTTACCTATATCATGGCCCTGAGCCAACCATCGCACCTCATTACCACTTCCAGCCACCTACCCTGCCTTCCTTTCCATCCATCGCACTTCTCCATCCTCCACACCCACATCTCGAACGCCTATAGCCTTTTTTCGTCATATTTTCTCAGAGTCCACGTTTCTATTCCATACAACGCGTCACTCCATATGAAGCTCTTCACCAGCGTCTTCTTTACATCCTTACTTAAGATCCCCGTCATCAGCTTCCTTCATTACTTAACGCTTCCTTCGTTTATTAATTAGCTTATCCTCCTCCTTATGTCTTTGCTACTATGCTCTTTTTTTCTCCGTACTACCCAAGTAATTAAATTGTTCTACTTGCTCCAGTTTGTGCCCTCCTTCTTTTATGACCAGCAGCCTCGCTTTCTTTGTCCTAGAAAATCACATTTATTTTGCTTTCATATGATTAATCTTAATTTCGTATTTCCTGCTCCGTTTTCCTAATGCATCTACCAAAGCTTGCAAACCCTTTTCTGATCAACCAACCAACGCAAGTTTTTCCAGGGGTGGAAATTGTTTCCACTGCCATTTGAATAACCCCTAACTTCCTCCTATCCACTCGTTACTGTTTTGCACACCATGATTGTTACGGCGTGCTTATGCCGTTAAAACAATTACCGTAGAATTGGAAATAGTTTCATGTATTTTCAGAGTTGTTCGTGTAGATGAAGGTGCGAAGAAGGTACTCCCATCATACGCTGATATTCCGATCTTCTCTGTATTAAAGTAATCCGGGCGGGTGGAATGCGCTGGTTTCGCGGAATCAACCTTCCGTGTCTGCCTGGATTCTGGCGTCGGGGAGATGCTCGGAGGACGGGTTAGGGAGGAAATCACGTAAAGCGTCCGGGTGAGGAGACGTAGCGGTTTTCAAGGAAATGAACGCTTGGTGCGCGAAGGGAGTAGGATTCGGTAACAAGCGGTGGGACAGTGACCCTAGAGGATGACACGTGTGGTACGACAGCGGCGGGAGGGGTTGAGAATGAGGAAGGAAACGTGAGGAGGGCGTCGGGAGTCAGGGTACGTTGCGGGGCGGGGAAAGGGAGAATGTCGAGTTTTGAGGGAGGGCGGACTTTTGGGGTGATGTGGAAATGTCGCGGTGGTTGGGCTGCGAGGAGGAAGCAAGCCGAGTGACTCGGAAGCCGAGAGGCCCTGGCAAGTAATCAGTCGACGTGAAATAGGGTCCACACCGGACTTACTCTCCCTCTCCGCCACCAGCCCCCTCACACCCAATCCCTACCTTCAGGAGTCAAGACGGGGTAATCAAGGGAGGGAGAGTGAACAGGTGAGGGAGGTGGGAAGGGAGCTGTGGAGGAGGGGCTTAAAGTGGGATCCGGAGATTAAGGAGGATAATGTAGTTTATGGCACGAGATCTGCGATGGAAAAATGAGATGGGGAAGGCAATAAGACAGACCTTTTTTGCACGATCGAGCTCCAATTCATCCCCGTATTTAACATAACTTCTTATTGAGACGCTGAGTTGTTTGTTTTAAAGACTTAACCATCGGTTGATTGAATAAGCAAAGTCACAGGGGTGCTGCAGGGTGTTGCAGATTTGCTAAATTTCAATTTTAAATGCGAAAAATAGGCAGCTTTGCATGATGATGCTCCGACTCATTCTGGTATTTACCATAACTTTCTGATAGAGGCGCTGAGTCGTTTGTTTTAAAAGACTCATCCTTCAGTTAATTCAATTAGAAAAGTCATAATTTTGCTGCAGGGTGTAGCAGATAGGTTTTTTTTCCCTTTCAGATTCAGAAAATTTGCAGGGATGGGAAGTAATCCCATTGAAATTAATCAGTTTAAAAATACGATTAGGTACACTGGTAATCGATTTCTTTTCAATTATGTAAAGTTATGATTAATTTGTGCGAAATGTGATAAGTAATCTTTAATCCAATCTCTTTATAAAACAAGTAATCTGTAGTCTGGAGGGTAAAAAAATGGAGTGTATGACTTGGAGAGCACTGAAAAAGCAAATTGTGATGATTTGAGCCACTTGCTTCTCTTTGTAATCAATGTGATCAGATTACAAAGTTTTGGACAGACTGCTTTTAATTATTCTATTATGCAGATTACACATAAATGAAATAATCATTAATGCATCAGTTGATGGTAAATTAATCGTGTGATCAGTTATTTATTACAATTTTCTAGGTATCTGCCGAAGCCTGGAATTCTGTAACTTGACCCTGAATCAAAATTTCAAGACCAAATATAAGTACCTAACCAGATTTCGATAATCACCTAACAATTGACCTTTCCGATCAAATAGATCGGGTAGAGTATTGTGAAAAATGTTGACCTTAATTTGAGTTATAATTAACATTCTGAGGGCAATCGGGTTCGACTCCCGTTTTCGACGCCTAAAATTCCTTTCACTCGGCAGCTGTTAATGTGCAGGCTTCACTGCCATATAAGAGAATGCTCCAAAGATATGTTTTGATAAGGTGCATATTTACTTCCACGCTTGTGTTACTAGCTGCCAGCGGACTCCTAATACCTTCTTCGCTTGGGCTCATCTACTCACAATATCATTATGTACTTGATTCTGAAATCGCTGGCGATCCTGCTTCTCAGGTAGTGTTAAGGGAATGGGAAGGATATAATTGAGAAATTATGGAGTGTGATTCCGCTGAAAAATCTCTGCCTCTGCCGGCATTCGAACCCGAGGTCATCGAAATAGAAAGCTAGTATTATAGCCTCCGCACAAACTCGATTCCCCCTTTCTCCATTTGCGTTAGGCATTATCTGCGCTCAGCAGTCATGAGTTCTTGGTGGCTCCATCCCTTGGGGGGTATTGAAGGAGCATCAGTCTCAGCTAAAGTAGAGGCGCCTGGATTGACGCATCGCTGGCAACAGCTTCGGAGCAACAAGGGAGAGAGGCCCCTTCTCTTTAGAAAGAAGAAGGAAGGGATTGAGGAGAAATAAAACGAGTCGGTGAAGGGGGGGGTGATAAAAGAGCGAAGATGGAGATTAAGGGGACGAAAGGATTAGGGAGGGAGGAGAGGAGGGTATTAACGCGCGGGGATGAGGACGATGGGTACTGAGAGGGGGTGTGTGGTGGGAGGAGACTGAGTGGAAAGAGTGGAATTAAGGGGGTTGAGGGAGGGGGTTGTGGGGGATGGTTCAGGGGTGGGGAGGGAGAGGGATAAAGAGAAGCCGGTTCCTTATCGAAGGTGACCTCATGAAGGAAGCTTGTCACTTTAGGAGGGGCATTTGTTTGATTTTCACTATTTGCACTACAAGATTTGGAGCATCACCCTTCCAAATATCAGCAAAGTATCACTCAAAAATCAACTATTTCACCTCAACCATTCGTTCGTGTGCCAAAAAATTAAAAGAAAAAACACTGCGTAAAACTTTCGCAAGATGTATTTAATGTCGTCAGAAAAGGAATGGGCTTGTATGAGGATATGGCTTAAGTGCTGGTATGGGATTCAACCTCACGCGTCCCGACTTTGAAATCTTCTCTCTTGCATTGCCATCCTTGATGGACACCAAGGGCATAACATCTAGTTCCCTTGAATCCTCCAAAATTGCCACGAGAGTGAAGATGTCTGGTTAGCGTGGTGGTCTGCGCGTTGTCCCAGCATGCTAGAGGTCCTTGGTCTGACTCCCGGTCCTGGTCGATTTTTTCTCGTGGCAATTGTTTAGGAATTGGCTTCCTTAATGAATTCAGTTTGAATTTTGATGTAATGTGTGGTAGTTATTCCAATCACAGCTGTTATTGTAGTCCTATGACAGTGATAAAATTACCGCATCCAACAATACAGTTTTTTAACAAGTGGATCACTTTCCATAATAGCCACAGTGATGTTCAAGCATGTATCACAATAGGTATATTAAATCAGTATAATGTGCAGATTATACATGGGCGCGCTCTTAGAATCAGTATCCCTAGGGTTATAAGAGTGTATGAGTCCCTAATTGGGAAGTATTATGTGTCTTCGAAGTCCAGCTGTTTTTGCTACCATAAGTTTAGGAGGAGGGTCCGGTTGTTTGCCAAGAAACGAGGCGCCAGAGGAATAATAAGGGTTTTGTGACGATATATCATCGCAATGCGATATGAAAATTCACCTTAAAGGGGTCATGCTATCTTAGAGACGGCTTTTTGTATTTATTCATGGTCACCCTGGCCTTGGGGATATCGTGGGGCTTCCCATATTATGGTCCTCTTTAATAACTCTTATTTTCTTGCAAGAAATTATTTGCTCCATATTCTCTTAATTGAATCAAAAATGTCTTTCGCTCGTGGATAAGCGAAATGATCGTGTACCAAATGGTTTTATTAAGTCCTTCTCCCGGTGATTTTTTACCAATACAGCAATACCACAAGTGGCTAAACGTACCGCAATAGCATTGACTAAGGGTCGGCTAAATTATATTGGCGATAGGCCAAACCAGTCCCCGGACAATTTAAATATTTTGAGTTCGACAGTCATAAATATACATAAAAATAAATAAATTAATTAATTAATTTACTTATTTAAGATCGCCATTGTGTGAATGTAATATTAGAAATGTTTTATAAATGAGACTATGATAGTTTCATTTCCATGTTTTATTTTACTTCGGAGCCAAGCAAGCCGCATGCGGCTTGCGAGCCGCAGTTGGTCAAACTCTAGCTGTAGACATATATTTATCCTTAGTTCCGCACCTCTACCTTTTTTGCATATGAAGGTAAAAATCTACACCAAGAAAACTATTTTGTGCCTCAAAAATTCTTTCCCTTTTCATTTTTACGATGGAACACGTAGGACTCGAAAAGGAACGTGGAGAATCTTAACTTGGAGGATTGTGTGACATTCATTTGTGTAAACTGAGCACATATCCTAACAGCTTGAATCAAATTAACTATGGGATTTCACACGATCTTGATTACATCGATTCCCTAATGCTTTATACCGACAAACTTTAAACAGACTGAACTCTTCAAAATCGAAATCTTTAAAGTTGAAAACGCCAGCTTGGAGCCTGTTAATAACTCCAAATAAAAATCTCAAGGCTTTTCCATTCATTGATATCTCCTTCTTAAGACTTCTTCTTCTTTACAGAATTTTGTAAGCTCCTCTCTTTTTTATCTCTCGGAGTCTCCATCCACACATTGCAGGACAGAATATTCTCGTGGAACACAATTTAAGGAACGCCTACCAGGGTTTACGATTATTACGAGATTCACATTGAGTTAACTGTGCGCATTGCAAACGGATTTGTGAATACCTATTTCAATTTTGGTATATTAAAAAATACTTACATACCCATCACGCCATTCCCTTTCGGAGTAGGCAAAGTCAAAGAACCTTACAATTGCTCTTAGGCCTAGGAAAATGACTCTCTCGTAATAGTTTCCTTCATAAATCCCTATGATACCTCTTTCATACCTCTTCCACTTTTCTTACGCTCATGTATTTACTAATTGCTTCATACACGACCTCCTATTCTTAAGGCTGCTTATAATTAGATATGACGAAGTTTTAAGACGCTTTAAGGGAAACATCTAGTGCTATTCTTCACAAATAAACATAGAAATAAAACAAAGAAATTTTAATACGACCTCGGTTTAAATGTTTTATATCTACCACATGATGAGTAAACTTTTATTTAATTGTGGAAAATGGCACACGGTTTATTCATTCGTCATGTCCAAATTCCTAAATCGTTTGAATTTATTTTAGAATTATCGTCATTTTAGTTATTTGAAGTGAAATGCCTCCGTGAAGTTTTGAAAACATTTTGAGTATCAAAAATATTAGAAATAGTATCATTCCAGTGGAAAATGGCAAGTGTATTTTCATAAATTTGAGAGGTGGTTGCTTATTTACTTATGTACAATTATTCGGTCATAAAAGTTGCCTAAAGGAGGGGGTCCTTACTGAAATAAATTACGCTGTCATTATGGATTGTGTCATATCAATTTGACTATGAGTGAAGTGGACAAGGATATGATACGGATTTTCTCTATCATGCTCCAAAAGTATAAGTAGACTGTCCAAATAGTTAAGTACCAATGATTATGTGTTTTTTATGTGACATGGTTGATAGGTGGTATCAGTACGTTTCGTCAATGGAGGATGTATTATATAAAAAATCTAAATTAGATTATGATATTTTATTAACCACGGCCTACAATAATCGAGGCAGGCTTTGACAATGCTTTAGATCAATCGTTGACGAGTTTAATTGGTTGAAATAACAAATTGTTATATTTTATTAATTTGCTAATGCCGACAAATATCAACATGCCTTTGTAGAGACCTCCCCTAAAGAGTTTACTATTTCCAAACTTGTAAATTTAACAAAATTATAATTAAAATGGCTATATAATTAGTTTCATTTTCTTAAAAAGATAATAAAGATTTTGAATTATGATTGAGGTTTTGCCGAAGTCCTTTTTTCTCTCAAGGAAACTAAGATTTAAAGTTAGTGAGAAGCTGACTTTTTGGGAAATAATTTTCGTAATGCATAAATCCCTGAAATAAGTATTACTAACGTAGTTCTTCAATATCTTTGTTCAGTGGTTGTTTAAAATAGTGGCTGTAGAGGTACTACCTTTAAACATTCACTCCTGTTTCATTAAATTTATACTCTCTTAGTTGGTACTCCCTTACACTGTTTACATCGTGGATTTACTTGCTGGTGAAAATCTCTTTTGGTGTCAAATTAATTTTGAGGTGGTCTAGCTGTAAGAGTTGGATGTTACGTTTTCCTAGACTTCCGGAAATTCATGCATACATACACATGTGCACTTGATACTATGTGCACTTTAAGTGTTTCATTCGGCATAAAAGGACAAAATAATTCCTTATCCAAGCAGATTTTTTTTTAATTTTACATCCACCGTACCTTTCACAGGGGTCTTATGTCTTCCATTAAATCCACCATCCGTCGTAAATGTTGAATGAAGTGCTATTTTTTTGTTTCCTACATTTAAGATACTTTTAATTGAGCTTCGTTCCACGAATGCCAAGTTGGAGTATTTCCTCTGCAACTTCTTTTTTTTTATCCACGCAATGGACAAGTGTGCCGCTTTTGGGATTATAACTTTTTTATTCTTTTCGAGTTTCGCCCGCAAGGTTCTCATATTTCGGTTCGCGTTCTGGAGGGTGATTCAACGTAATAATTACACACCGTTTCACCCTCTCCCAAAGAGCCTTCGTTTTGAACATTTTAAAACGTGATCCAACTTTAAATGCACCGAGGAACACTTTCTGGTTCTGCTAGAGGAGTGCTCAGGGAGGCACAAGCTTATTATTGTGGAAGCGTGGGCGCGAGTGAATAATTATGCTGCTAATATTTAACCACTTATAAGTAATCTTTTGATAACAAGAAAAGGCTTTTTGAGATTAATTAAAAGTTATTTTTTAGCTGACTTCCACGCATCTGGTGGACTTCGGAAAAGTATTATAAAAACTAATTTTGTGATTAAAATGTGAATGTAAAGTTCTCTGACGATATTTTTACAGGAGTAAAATGAAAATTATTTCAAGTTATACTTTGATCGTTCATATTTTAACATGCTAGCAGTATAGCAAAAACATGCCAGGCAAGAGTTAACAGATTGATAATTACAAATTAGGAAGTTTTTTTCTTCTACATTTCATGTGGAGTTGTTAACTGAAGAGGTAAACATCTTCATATTTGCACGAAAAGACCTTCTGGTCTTTCATGAAATCCATACTAAATTTTATATTAAAGAAGCTCTCAAATAATGACTGCGTGAATATATAGGTGTTACCTGAAGGCATGATTACAGCAGTTATGTTGGGATTCGGACTGGGCCTTCTGCTGGATAATCTTGTAAAATAGATTAGGAATTCACCCAATCCTCTGTTTCTTTAAGCAATGGATTGAGAGGGTATGGTAAAAGATGTACCTTCAAAGTGATTGTATCTACGTGATTAAATGCGTTAGTTTCAAGTTGTATACTTGGGCTTCAGGTACCCTTCCTGCGAAGATTATACTGCGACGTCCAACTTAAGACTTCAATCCGTTAAGGTGGTTGGAGCTATTTTTGTTTATGTACAGATTTGCGTGAAAATTTGCGTACATATTCTCATTAGTGATATCAATAGATAAAAGTGAAAAAAATGCATCATACTGATATTTTTGCAATTAAATGCTGTTTTAACACAGCCTCATGTATAATTTCGTCTCAATTTCGAATACCGCGCCGAAAACTCTAAACATAACGTGCTTAAATGAAGGAAAAACGTTTCAAGTATAATCCTTGCATCATTTTCATTACTGTATATATGGCAAGTTTCAACGCATAAACATATGCACTTAAATAAAATGTGGTCAGGAATATTTTTCGACAAAAAATTATTAAAATGTGCACCCAATGACCAACAGTTACCGCTCCAGCTACCTTATCATCTAAACCGGGCATACTCGTTTCAATCATATTCTGAAAGAGCTTCCTAATTCGGCCGAATGTATGCAGTTTGTCGTTATTTGGGAAGGCGACAGGCGTCTGAGGTCATTTGCACAATTGATGATGGGTGTGCAGATTGGTAAGGGAATGATTATTTTGGGAATGGTGTTAGTATCCATGGGTGTTAGGGTGGATAGAA
The DNA here is from genome assembly GCA_963573305.1 of Pyrrhosoma nymphula. Lineage (NCBI taxonomy): Eukaryota > Metazoa > Arthropoda > Insecta > Odonata > Coenagrionidae > Pyrrhosoma > Pyrrhosoma nymphula. Next base: position 110,263,414 of record OY754330.1, on the reverse strand, counting down.
ATCTAGCGGCTAGAGGAACCAGGGTTTAACGTCTCTTTCGACGGAGTGAAGTCTTCCACTTGAAGTGCTCTGCACACGGTACCGAAGTAGGGATCGAGATATATAACTGACGAATTTCCGCCTCTGCCAAGTCTCAAACCCGGGCCCTGAAGATGGGGAAGTCACTACACAAGCCATTACTCCAACCCGAGTATGTTATTGTCATTTTAATAACGTGGAACTAAATTTTAAGAATCAGGTTTTTTGATTGAAAATAATTTTTTCCTTTAAATTAACCTTCTTTCTTTCAACAATCTGCGCGTCATCATGATTTTAAGGTGGCTGAAGCGTTTATCGTGGGAAATTGGGTGCATATTTTAATAACTTTGAAGCAAGTCGAAAAAAAAATTCTTGGAACACATTTCATTTCAGTGCATCTGTTTATGCGTTGTAACGCACCATACAGACATTAATGGGAATAATTCAAGAATTATATTTATAAATTCTCCCTTAATTAAAGTATTTTAACACTCGAAATTTCGGCGTGGCTCTCGAAGTTTAGGCGAAATCATAATGAAATCTGTTTTTTTTCGAATATTGAACTCGACGTGATAACATGATATTTGTTAGCAACAATTATAATAATAATAAATGGGTTATTTTGCGTTCAGAAGAAAATCTGTACGTATGTAATCGAATTATTACGAAATATATGTCATGTGCTAAAAGGCTACAGGCGTTTGAGATGTGGGTTTGGAGAAGGGTGGAGAAGATGAGCTGGATGGTGAGGAAGACGAACGAGGAGGTATTGGATATGGTCGGAGAGGAGAGGAAGCTTGTGGCAGAGGTTCGGAGAAGGCAGAAGAGATGGATGGAGGTGGTTTTGAGAGGAGAGGGCATGTAGAAGAGAGTGATAGAGGGGAGAACACTGGGGAAGCGTGGAAGAGCAAGGAAGAGGATAGGAATTCTGGACGAAATAAGAGGAGGTAGAAGATATAAAGAATTGAAGAGGGATCTAATAGTGGGATATCCTTAGGAGGGAAAGTGAGACAATGTCTATGAGGTTGGGATGCAGAATGGGGTCTGTCCAAGAACCTACCAATCAGCTGGTAGAATACTTGAATGAATGAAAAAGGTTACATTTTTTTAAAACATCGTATCGCCAAAAAATACATCGGCTATTTTTTCACTCTTGTAAATTTAAAAATGAAATGTGAACACGAATGTGAACTCGAAGTTATGCTAAGTTTAATTCAAATCTGTACAGAAGCCAAAATTTCTCCAATCACCTTAAGGACGTTTCATCTGTGAGTGTAATCGACTCTTATGGGGGTAGGATCACCGTTCCTTCTTTCTCATTGTCGTCATCGCTATCTAATATATGCAAACGCTGGTCGTATCCGGTCCTATTCGTCTCAATTTGAAAATTAAACTTTAGAGAATGTCTCAGGCGTCATTTGGTGGAAACATTTACTATCCAGTATGTTCAATAACAGAAGGCTAGATTATTTTTACTCTTTTAACTGTCCACGAACTGACTTCTATCTGACCAGCATATTGAAGTTCATCATCAGTGGTCATCGATCCGAAGTTTGGTTTGCAGCAGCTCTACACATTCCACTCTTCTCTCTGCCAGCCGCTTCGTTCCTATATAATTATTTACTTAGACGTCTTCATGATTTGCATGATATATCTCATTCTTGGTCTTCTTCTATGATTCTTCCCATTTATTTCTCTTTCTAATATTGCTTTCATTAAACTGTTGTGTCGCAAAATGTGTCCAAATTAGTATGTCTCTCCTTCTTCGCAGAGTTTTCATTACGATTTTTTTCTCTCCAGCTCTTCGTAGGACTGCTTCGTTGGCGATTCTCTCCGTCCATTTAATCTTCATCATTCTCCCTAACACCACATCTCCATTGCTTCCAATGTCCTTTCCTCTGCTGCTTTTACTGTCCAAGCTTCACTGCCAATTAAGAGCATACTCTAAATATATGTTTCAATAAAGCGCTTCCTAAATTCCAGGCTTGTGTTACCGGCTGTAAGCCTCGAAAATAAGAAGTTTATCGGCGCTATCCCCAGGAAACTGACTCTTATTTAACATGTTGGAATTAAACCTTATTCATGTAATTTTAAAAGTTCTTGCGTAATCCCTTGCATCTCAATTTGCGAAATTGCGTCGCCGGGAGGAGGACATTCTTTCTCTCTCTCTCTATTTCTCTCTGCAGCTGACGATTTATGAATCTTCTTCGCTCATCAAGAGCGGTCTCATGCTGCCAGGGGCCGTTTGAAGACGGCGGGGTAATATTTTATGTCTCAGACGGGCGAACGCTTTCTTCCCCGAGCATCCCTTGTCGACCGACGTCTAATTGCACATCTCATCCACTTAAGGCTCATCTGCCTCTGCGGTTTCCTTCCGCACTCCACCCCTCCCCTTCCTAATCATTCTCCTCCCAACCTTCTTCCCGTCTTTCTTTCCATGCTGGAAGAACTACGTTGACTTTACCAAGAAGGTTGGAATTCAAAGGCGTTTAGCTGTGGCGGACATCAGGAAAAATATACGAATATGCAAAATTCATGCATACGTACCCATCTCGCTGTTCCTTTTCGGGGTAGGCGTAGTCATTAAGAACTTAATCATTGATGCTATTTCCAGGAAACTGGCTCTTTTTCTATAATTTCCTCCATAATACCCCATCCTTTCATAACTCTTATGTTTTTGTTATACTCATGGATTGATTCATTCACGTTGTGTTCTTTTCTAGATTCGCATGTGCAAAATTGACCGTGAAAAAGTCATTTGCAGGGATTGGGTTTAGAACCCAGATCCCTCCATTCAGGACCGAGTGAATTGAGAAAATTATTCATGGAATCCTCGCTGAAAAATTCTTAAACTCTTGTTATTATTAGTGCTTCCACCACAAAAAGGTAAAGTTCCTAATCTGCCTAACGCAAACTTGACTGGAGTGCAAAAAACTATTTCAATTGCTGTCGGAAATAAAGTTTTCCTTTCATTAATGAGCTGTTTTAAAGCATGAATCAAATATTAAATGCATAGATCGAAATTTTTACTAGATTTTAGAACTATTTTAACATGCTCATTTGAATTGTTTTAGATTCCTATTTTTTGCATATTCTCTACTACAACTTTTCAAGGGACGATTCACGCTCATAACGTTCTGGGATTGAAAGCCCATTAAAGAGTGATAAAATAAGGGGGAAAAAGATGGTGGACTTTTGACCACAGTAAAATTTCCCGCATAGCATACATATCCAGTGTTTTTCAACTGCTGTCCATCTTTTCTCCTCTCTCCAATGTTCCCACTTTCAAGTTGCACGAAACGACCTTGGGGACTCAGGCCCGCAGCAGTACTTTGCGGGAAAATATTGACCCTTGGGAATAGCTCGTCAGGGATGGTGGATTTATGGCGTCTCATCCTCAAATTAGGCTAAAAAAACGGGTAAACCAACAGCTGCATCGTTGCACTTTAAAGATGGCTGGGCCTGCAACGGCCTCATTCCTGTTCTCGAAGAGTGGAGAATGAGAACGAACTGTTATAGTCACAAGGGAAACTGCCCACTCTGTTTACAGGCCATAGAGTAGTTTCGGTGTAGCCTACTCCTTGGGCGCGGGACATAGATGATTAGTTTTTTTGTACAGCCAAAAAAGTGATATTTTCTCGGACATAGGAAGCGAGGCTAGTCACTAAGGTAAGAGGACACAGAATAGATCAAGCAGAACAATTTAATTACTTGGGTATTACGTTTGAGGGAAGTGTATATAGAAGCGAGGGCATAAGAAGGAGAATTTCGCTAGAGAAGGAGGCGTTCAGCAATATGATGGAACCAATGACGGGGACCTTGCGTAAGGATTGAAGAAAAGATTTGCGAAGAGTTTAATGTGGAGTGTATCGTTGTATGGCGCAGAGACGTGGACTCTGAGGCCGAATATGTCCATCAATTTATTCATTAGAGTAGGATTCAATCTACCATTTAGAGGTAGGTTCTAATGAAAGTCAGAAAAAAATCCTCTATATTTTCATACGTTGATGGCGTCTCGTGGTAGCCAGGATTTAATTCTCTATGAAAGGCTTTCATATTCTGGGTAATTTATAGTTAGGAGGGCTTCCCACCCCCGCATCTCCACGGTATTTTAACGTGACACCATCACGTGAATTATCTTTCAACCGGCTCCTACCCTTCGACCAATCTGGCATGGGTGACCCTACCAGGAGCAACAGCTCTTGACAGTCCAGCTATAGGGGTATTTGGGACGCGCAAGCCCTTCCACTACCCCAAGGTTTTAGTTCAACGGAAGGGTATAATGTCATGCTAGTGTAAAAAAGGACTCGCCTCGGGGAAAATGTAAACCCCCTTTAAAATGGCGCGAGAGTGTTGAAACCGGTTAAGGTTTCCCTAAACAAAAGTGTGAAATGCACCAAGTTTATTTATTTTTGCCCCTGAAATCCACAACGTAAACTCTCAAAACATTAAAGTTTGTCTTAATATCCAGATATCACTCGCAGGCCATTCCTTTCGTTGGCGCCAACGCGCAACACGCGAAGAGGGTCCTTCACATATTTTGCGCGAAATGCTCTCACTACGCATCCACGCCCGTGCTTCGTCGGGATTTGATTCCCTCTTTCTCCTACCCTTCCAGCCTTTGCGTTCGGTTAGGCCTGCAGTAGTGCCGTGAGCCCCATTGTAATCCGCTCATGTCTCAATGGTCCCACAACTCCCTGGGGTACCATTTGAATTCGCTATTGTGTTAACGTATGTAAGTATCTCTCTGCTATCTTTTTCCCTGAACTCATCGAGAGCTCATTCTGCGGGAATGGGCGCGCAGTACCCAAATGCGATTGAAAATATCATATAAGGGAAATTATGGGCTGGAAATTGATCGATTTCACAAGAAAAAGGAAACCTATTAACACAGCAAGCAGACTGCATTCTTTTCAGTATTACAACTACTAACAAACTCTACCTAATACTACTCTAACTGCTACCAACAAAATATATGTATTTCTTTTAATGAAGTGCCTACTGCATTACATCATATCTTGTATTGCTAGCTGTTAGTAGACTTTTACATTGAGAGAATTCCAAATTTGCATGGACTACTTTTTTTGTTTCTACCATCATTAGTTATCCTACTTCCCTATCCAGGGAACTAAAGATTTCTGCTGATGTTGTCCAAGACTCATGCTGCGTTTGTCTCCTTGATTTCTTACACAAACTATTATTTTGGAATTTATTGCGATGAACTCTGAAAATTATTGGTTTATTAGAAGTAAAACAACTATAGCATTGCACCAAATCAGTACTATTCACGAATTACTGTGATGCATAAGTGAAAAAAGAACAACTCAATCATTTATTTTAGTCGTAGCTCGAATAGGCTTAATGTTTACAGGCGTCACTTTGCGGTACCTACTTCATTTTAGAAAAATGAGATCAATTTAGTATAGTCCACAGAATAATTTATTGAACTTGCGGACCAATGTTTAGACTTACCGAAGCATTATCAAGGCAGTTTTAACAGAGAGCGGAGTGAATGTGTATCCATGAAGGAAGGGATCTCACATTATCATTTTTGTAGCTCAGAATGATTTAAGGCAATATCTCTCGTAAACATTTGGGACCTTGCTTAGAAAGACTAGCTTCGCGAATTAACGGACCAAAGGAAAGCCGCACGCCTTCGTTGAAAACTGTAAATGGTGAATAGAGTAATACAACTGACGAAAGGATCAGTTTTGGAGCCACTAGAGACTCGAAGGCTACACGCTACGCTTAGAACACCTGAAAATTGCAGATCAGGCGAGTTTCACGGTCACACGGAGGACATTATTTTAATCCCATACTGTATCTCTTGAACAGATAAGAGGATACAAACTTAGAAGTATACAGTGCCGAACTAATAGAGTACAAAATGTCCTCATTTCCGTGCAGTTTTAATAAATGTAACAAAAAACGGCACTAAAATAATTGGATTGCATGGATTTAGAACACATATTATATAGAAGACGTATATTTTTAGAAGACATATTGTATGGATTTAGAAGACACTTGCATGGATTTAGAAGACATATTTTGCAAACATGTATCTTTTTAATATGTTAGTCTATTTTATTTTGGTTTTCATATCCCAATGCATAGGTAAATTTCTTTTATGGTAATCTCACTACCGGTTTATCCTTCAAGGTCACCGAAAGCTCCTCATTCCCTTGTTTATATTTCTCAATTTGGGAGTAATAAAACTTTATTGTAATTATTTTAGGATCCATCCAGTTCTAAAATACTCATGCGTAGACGTAGATAATACATAATCCGAAGAGCATGATATGCACCGCAGTATGTATGGAGCGACCTTTGCAGATTCATTAGCACCCTCCAAGCAGTCGATCTTCTTTCCCTTCGTCGACCTTTCCTCGTCTGCGCCTTTTCCCTTTTCCATCCCCCGCTCCCCCCCTCCCCCTCACACCCATTCTGACTTCTCTCCCCTCGCCCTGCACCTCCCCTTTCTCTCAGCCCACTTTAGCCACACACCAGCTCCAGGCTTCTGCTAGATGGCGCTCGGGTCCGAGCCATGACGATGGAGAAGAGGAGGACATTTTTGTCGGTTATATGGGGGTGGGTGGGGTGGAATCGGAGGTGAAGGGAGAGGAGAGAGAGAGAGTAAACGTACCCGCCGCACGGCCCGCCGGGAAGTGAGGGAGAAGGGAGGCGAAGTGGAGGAGAGGGGACTAAAGATTGAGTTTTCATGTCGCGGGCGGGCGATGGTATGGGGCAGAGGGAGGTGAATGATTGGAGAGAAGGGGAGACGGATTGAGGAGGGAAAGATGAGGAAGTTTAAGAATATACGGAAGAATAGATGGTCTCCATGTATAGACGGAAGAGCATTGAGAAAACGGGAGAATTTTTCTGGGATGAAGGTGACTAAAATGTTGTAAAGATAAGTCCCACCACGTAAAAGCCAAATGTGGGGTAAGAAGGTAAAGTGAGGGAATATTTTTTTCGAATTTCGTCGATAGGTTTCTCGTCGATTCGTCGATTTTTTTAGTTAACACTTATTAGCTCTTATCTTTTCTTCCACTTTATTTGTATAAATTCGGCGCACATGATGACATTCTAACCGATAGTCTTTTTGGAGACTATTATGGGATTGACTTATAGCCTAAGTACATCATAACCATGGTAATTAGTTTATTGAATTCAATTTCCAGTCCAAATGTTGCGTTCCTTTCCCCTCATATTTGGGTATTTTCTGTTTTTATCCTTCGATGCTCATTGCTATGGTATTTTCCATTACCCCAGCTCTTGGTATGAGACTCCCAGTGTACTGCTTGGTTGCTTACATCCATAAATAAATCTTATTGTATCCCTCGTAAGCACACAAAAATGTGTTACTGTAATCCCGCACTTTCAAATCTCTAGAGCTGATAGACGATTGAAAATGAGAGGGATACTCTGCCGAACTGATGGGTACAAAAATTCCTTTTTCCCGCACACCCTTAGTGACTACAACAAAAATGGAGTGAGACTCTCAACTAGCATATTTTCCTCCTTTCCCTCCACCAATTTTTTCTCTATTTCCTTTCTTTTTCATGGCTTGTATCTTTCCACCTCTTGCCACACGTCCCTGCAGTAGCTCGAAGGGTAGAATGTAGATACATGAAAATACAGTTAAAAAGGAGAGTGAATGTGCCTAGGCAAACTTCAGGATTGGCTCCTCTAGCCCCAGCCTTTTTCTTCCAATCCCCTTCGCCATCCGCGCCTTCCCAAACCACGTTTATGTTTGCTCAAGTTAGAGATGTCTCTCTCATTTCTGTCTTCTGCGCTCTTGCTTTTCGTATTCTTCTTCCCACCGCCTACCTTGTTATAAGGCCAGCTGGGGGGAAGGAGAATTGAAAAAAATTGCCTTTTAAACTGAGGGATCGACGTACCTAGGGAAAACAGGAGAGAGAGAAAAAATATATCATAGCAAAGGTTTAGAATATGTATATTTGGTAGTTGTCCGATTGAGAAAGAGAACTGAGATAAAATTAAGCGTCTATTATACAGCGTAAATGGCAGTAATTTGGAAGAATCTCGAGGAAATCCAAAGATGGAATACATCAGGGAAATTATGGAGGACGCAAGTACGAAGACTTTTGTTAGAATGTAACTATTAGCTGATAGAAGTGTGGAATGATTACTGCTGTTGATGATAGATGGCAAAGATCAGTGTGAGGTAATCGTGGATCCGAGTCATAAAAAACTGTATGAAAATTGAATTTGATGCAACCTATACGTTGGTAAAAAAATGTAATGAATTCGTTTTATAGTTAAAATGTTTTAGTACGCAGACTGAAACTTAAGGCACGTTTTATCATTTTATATTACAATTTAATAGCTAGAGAACACATGTAAAAAGGTTTTTGGGATTAGTATGTTTTCCACTGATGATAGAATTTATTTGTGTTAGAAATATTCTCGATAGTAGGCAGCGAAACTGAAGTATGCCAGGATAAGTATACGTATAGGCTGAATTCAGTGAGTATAGTTTATCTGAGAAGTGTTTGAAGCGAAAGTAGAACGGTTAGGGTTATGAGTGGGTGATGCAAGAATGTGAAATGGATACTCCGGTAATGTACATGTGCGAATGGTGCGTGCTTCCTAGGTTTGGCCGTGTTAAGAGAATGGATGAGAGTCAAATATCAAAGCAGGTTTATGATAAATCCGTCCTATCCGAGGCTGCTCTTGAAGTTTTGTAAGTGCAATGCTTTCTTTCTGATCAGGCTGCTAGCGTTATGGAGAACCCTCCTTCTTTATCCAGACTTAGGACCGGCAGCAGAAACTTCTCGATCAGAAATAGATGGAGAGAACACGTAGGAGCAGTGGACGAAGGGAGAATACTCAAATAAATATGGAGATGCAGAAGATCTCTGAGATGTCTAAGCAAGAGATGGAAAGACCAAGACTGAAAAAGGTCGTAACAGGCCTAATACTTGCAGGAAGAAGAAGATTTATGATAGAAAAGTGAATAGGGCGAAAGAAAGGGGAAGACCGAGGTTGATGAATTAACGGGTGAATGTGGTGGAAGAGGCTAATGAGAGAAGTTATATTAGAAGTCTTAAGAATAAGAGATTATATGTGAAACAATACGCTAAATTGGCAGAGGCAAAGGATATTTGCCGGGATAGGACAGTATTGAGCAAATAATTAAATCGAAGCCACTTTTCTAGGCCTAACACTGATGTTTAAGTTCTTTTGACTGTGCCAGCCCCGAAAAGGAACGGCGTGATGGGTATGTATGTATATAAGCTTTCGATTGTCAGATCGTTTGACAAATATTAGCTGACTTGGTTTCCTTTTTTCGCTATGTAGCTCCGAAGAATCTCGGATAAATTGAACACGAAAGGTAGAGTGCCGTGAAATTAAGGGACTCACATTGGACAAGAGGCGAAACAATCCAGTGCAATAAAATACCGGGCGTTCTCCGCGAGTATCTCGTGGCGCAGGTGCTCTCTCAGAGAGCAATAAATAGCGCAGCATGAGACGTAATATGTTTTGGTAAACTGTCGGAGGGAGACCCCATTTGGAGGCATGTATCCGTTTTGGGGGTATAAAACGAGCGATGAACATCAAGGTTGCAGTCAGCGCAACTATTAAGCGTAAAGAGCTCAATCGGCGAGGAGTGAAGACTATTTTTTTGGCACTAAGGACTTTCACTTTATTACGCTTACTTTTGCCAGAGCTGAGAAGTTAGAACTTTTACTAACTTTAAAGGCTATCTCGATTGTGGTATAAATTCACTATCATCGTCTCTATAGAAGCTACTTATGACTTCTAAGAGAAGACTTATTTCAATACCGGTTTCGCCCATTCTCCAGTCTCAAAATCTTTATCTATTTCAGTTGTATTTATCTTTTTTCGACGATCTACTTTAAATTCTTCCAAGTTAAGAGAAGATGGTGTGTGAAAAAGTGATCGAGTGGGTGAAATGACAAGAATACTGGCTTTCCATTTTTTTGGGCTCGGGTTCGAATCCCGGTCGTGGCGGTGATTTTTCAAAAATGCCCCTTGCCAAACACCACTGCGGCGGCTCGTAGGGTTGTATCCATACTAATTAATGCCGATGTCCTTTGCCGAGGGGTGAGGCACGCGATGCTAATGATGGAGGAAACGGCTCAACTGATGTAGTTGGTTTTGGTGCCATTTTTTGGGTATAGCATCACATACGTCTGAAAAAATCCATGAAATTTCATTTTCAACCAGATAAATTGTAAATCGAAAAAAGAAACACGCCTTAATTCAAAATCATAAGCCTCAAGTTAAATTTTTCAAAGTAACCACGTAGTTACCGTCAACAACGTTGCACTTTATAACAGATATTTTTGTTTTGTAAAAATTAGTAACGGCCTCCAGCTATTAGACTATAAACAGAAGTAACCTACACTAAACATGTATGTATAAGTAAAATCTATACTGATAAGATTTGTAAGACTGGGTATTTTTCTCGTCATTTTTGACGGCTTATCAGCATGTCTAGATCTATAGATGCTGGTGAAAAAAGATCCCGCTCCGTTATCTTTGTTCCTGTCCCCTATTTTTACCCCGTAGTCCCTTCTTCGCCTGCGGGAAGAACCCCTCTCTCTCTCTTGAGAACTTTTTCACCTTAGGCGTTATCGTTTTCACTTCCCCCATCCTTCGCCTGCCCCCTTTGTTGTTTGGCCCCTGCCGACCCCTGAAGGGGTGTCGAGGGGTGAGATCACTGCTCTCTTCTACCCTTTCCAGCCATCCATCCTCCATTTTCCTCCCCCATCGCCCCCTAACCTCCCCCCTACCCACGGTTTTCCTTTCTCTCCCTACCTCTCCGGGGTAAGAGAGAGAGCCTTCTCCACACAAGCAATCACCTCCGCGATATCCACCTATCCCGCACTTTCTCACGCAGTCACACCGCAAATATATATGTATGCATGCGCGCATCCGTTCGTTCGCTTGTCGTCCTCCTCCGCCCGCAACGTTGCCAAGTGGTTTGCTACGCCCTTGTGGTTGCACGAGGAGAGTCCTCGATGCGCTTTTTCTTTAAGGTGTGCCTGAGCGTGGCACGTGGTCTTTCACACCTCGCACACCGCACTCGCGCACCGCATTGTTGCAGTTTAGAGTTATTTTCAGATTTATTCATTTGATCATTAAAACATCTCCAGAGATTAGGCTGCAATTGTATCTGTCTTTATAACAAAAATGATAATATTTCTCTGAATCGTTTAGGTAGTTGGAACATAATACCGTTTCACATAAATCTCAAAGAATATGGTCACATTGTGAAGAAAATGACGTGATCATTCCAATGATACTAAAAAAACAGCCACCTACCGTGCTAGCTTTCGAGATATTTGCCAACAAATAGATACATAAAAGCAGTTTTCCATGGTATATGGCACGGGTGTGCGCTTTTTGTAGGTAGGCTATTTTTTTTAAATAGACATTTATAGCATATAGATCGCGTTAGAAATTTAACGGTGTGAAATCCGTATACTTTCTTAAATAGCTAAATAATACAGTTATTATTACTGACCGTAATAATTTTTACAAAATCGCGATAAAAACCTTCGATTGTGAAGGTGTTTTCATTTTCATAGCGTGAAAAAGATTAGTCCTGTCAAACCTTTGTATAGTCAAGCCTTAAATTTGTATATTTTGTTAAATAATGAGAATATCAGCCATTTATGACAATTTTTTTGCGTCCTCAATATTACAATACTTACGGTACTTTATTAATTATTGAGAATTACAGTCATAACAAAGTTTCTGCGCCCTTAGTGTTACAATACTTACTTCATGCTTCTTAAAACTGCTTACAATTCAAAATGCAATTCGAATATAGTCTCTATTGTAACTAAAAAAATCTCGCTCGACTACCTTCAGTTGACCTATGCGATTATTTTTCTTAAATGTCTAATGACCTGGAGTGGTTCAAAGTCCCCACCATGAATGCGCTTTCCTTTGTGAATCTTTAAAATTGAAGCAATTATTTTTAAAAAAATGTAATATCTCGCGAATCTCATCTATGAGAAGGGACTCAACTTCAAATAACGTGTTTTTATTTCTGCATGTAAAATTCTCGTCGCTTGAAGTGTATGTCCTCCTGTCAGGGTAGCTTCTGATGAGCCAACTTAAGAAATTACTCCTCTTCGTTACTGACCAACTTAGAGATATAACTTAAAAGATGAACGAGAGCCATCTTCTGTGTCGAGTCATATTCTCAAGGCGCGTTGTGAGCGCTCTCTGTCTGGCACGAAACATTTGCGGCCCTGCTATAAACAGACTTCGATTAATCAAGCGAAAAGTAGAAAGTTCCACGGGTGAAAGAGTGGTGATGGGATGCTACTTCACTCAGGTTAGGCCACACCTCGAATACGCCGCGAGCATTTGGGTCCCTTCAGGGAAAGATTTATTTTAGGAAATAGACTAATTACGAAGTAATGTAGCACGGGTGATGATAAAGTGCTGCATACGAAGGAAGAGTGGAAATGCCGTTTTACGCGGCGAATGATCTTGCGCATGATCATTCGAGCATTACTTCGCGAATTAATTTCAATGATTAGGTACCTGAAAAGTTCCCGTTTTACATGGCAAATTAGTTCAGTGAATTTCCTGCGCAGACTTAATGCGCAGTGGTAGATCTATCGATTTTATATATCGATTACGGGAGATTTCCGACCAACATAGCTGTTTCGACGGACGGAGCGGACGGAGTTTTGTTTAGTTTGTCTAGATCATGAATATTATAGATAGGTACCTACTTGGATATTCGTTTACATTATTATTAGGTTTAGATATACGTTTACATTATTCACTTAAACACTGAGTAACTGCAAAAGTTTAGTGAGTGACGTTATGCTATATAATATGGACCGTGATGAGACAATTTTAGCGACCGCTGCTGCAGTGTTTATTAAGGCCGTTTTACACGATGAAAGATTTTGTACAAACGTACGTACGTGAGACTGTACGTTTGTCTCAACGAAATTAGAACAGGTTCTATTTTCCGTTCAGGGATTGAGACATTCGCACAAGCGTTCATAAAATTTGCCGTTTTACACGATACATTTTGTCTCATGCAAGAGTTCACGGAAGAGTTTGTACAAACAAACGTACCGTGTAAAACGGCCTTGCGGCAGTCAAAATTTTGTCTCACAAAACATCCACGATAGTTTTAGGCCTATTTCACACCAGCCAAAACATATGCATTGCGTACTGCCTACAGTGTTCTTTTAATCATTTGCAATGAAATATGGCTATAGTTTCCATCAATATGTTATAATAAGGGTTTAATTCTGCGAATTAAAGTGAACTCACTATCAAAACAAGGAAGATGGTCACCCGATATTAATATCACGGTGACATCAAAATGAAATTATTGCTATATAAAATGACATACGGTTCCTGCAGTAGGTCTGATTACGATCTGGACGAAATGTTTGAAGTTTTTAAACGTTTTGAAAACACGCAGTTCTTTGGATTGTGAATTTATAACGATGTGTTAAAAAAATTTTGCAAAGGAACATAGGAAAACGATCAAGAACTTTTCCCCACTCAGCTGATTCCAAGCGGCTGTCGCTACTCGTTCTTCTCATTGGGAGTCGGACACGCTACCCACTCGTCCGTCAATACTTTGTCCAGTGATGAGCATTTTTACAAATATATACCTGATGTATTCAGTCGGCGGTGAGGAATGAATGATATGCTGCGAATACAAGTATAATTATTTCAATAAACAGGTTCAAAGAGAGATCATTGCACTAAGATCTTTTCAGCGTTTCTGCATTTGGCAGTATCTCCCATAGTCTTTAGCTTAAAACTTTGATAAAAGCTGTAGTGTTGATATCATTACGAACATTTTTCTACCGTCCATTCTGAAGTCAAAAAAGGCCAGATATATTGTACTGCAGCCCTGAATAAACAGTTCAAGGTCTGGTCAGATCTATTAAGGTTAATCCTATGAAATTTCGATGTTTTCATATAGCAAAACCTCCAAGATAGTTTTAACCAAATGACCATTCCACGTCTGCCAAAGTGTGTGCATTGCATCCTGCCTACAGAGATATTTATTTCCAAATACATTGATATGGCTTTTATTTCCTTCATTATATGTTATTATGAGTTTGCTTTAGCGAAGTGAGGTGAATTCAATATCAAAACAACCAAGATGGACGTACTGCACTCGTATCATGCGATCATTCACGGGACCATGCGATCAAAAATAGAACATGTTTTAATTTTGATCGCATGATCATGCGCATGACCAAGAATTCGCCGAATTTTCCGTATTACACGAGGCATTAACGTCATGCGCATTATCATTCGAATGATGAATCGCAAGATCATTCGCCGTGTAAAACGGCCTTAACACAATCGATGGAAAGGGACTCAGTGGCTACGCGCTATGATTAGATTACTTGAAACATTCACATCAGGCTAGTTTCAGGATGACACAGGGGATATAGTTCAAACCATGCAGAATCTCAACAACGGATATAAGCGACATAATATGAAGTGTACCCTTCCGAACTTATGTGTGATAAAATTTCTTTCTTCTATGCAACATTAGTGGCTATACACATGAAGAGAAACACACGTTCCGTTAAAACGCAATTCCATTTTCTCGTCTCCCTCTTCAAACCAATTTTTCCCTATTCCCTCCCGTTGTAATGGCTGGTGTCCTAAACCCTGACACATGCCCCTATGGTTGCTTGTAGGGTAGAACGTAGATGTAGAGTTCACAGTTTAATCAATAGGCAAGCAAAGGATAATGGGTGATAAGTTCGTCTTTAGGAGATAAGAAGTCCTTGCAAGGAGCAAATGCGATAATTGAGGGTGTGTTAAGAGATAGAAAGTCATGAAAAGGTGACTACATACTGCGTTCAAAGAAGACAGCACTACAAACGAGGAAAAGTATGTGAAACCATTCGTGTGGAGCGTAGAAATCTATGGATTGGAAACATGGATCATTGGAAAAGCAGACCAGAAAAGATTAGGAACTTTTTAAATCTGGTGCCGCAGGCGGATACTGAAGATAAAATAGACAGATTAAATAAGAAATGAAGAAGCATACAGAAGAGTGTATGAGGAGTGAACCAGATGGATTGGACACACTCTGAGGCACAATGGGTTTGTGAGGAATATAATTGAAGGAAAAATAGAGGGAAAGTACCAAGCATAAATGCAAGGACCAAATGATGAGAATAGTATATAAAAAGTACCAGGGAGTAAAAGAACGAGCATTAGATAAGGAAGGATGGAGGGCTGCAGACAACCAATATTAGGATTTAACTACCAATGATAATGAGGGGGTAGAACAACTTATATCATTGAAGAAACCTTGTTTGAAAACCATTGTCTAACCTAATGTATGTTAAGGAGGAAGATATAGTGGTTGGCGGGTGTATTCTGAAGATACTCAGTCCCTCATGCCACCGTCCCTCCACCTACGACACTACCTGTTTGTAAAGATTTGCTGCATTTATTCTGAGGCCAAGACAATGTATATCAAGACGGCAAAAAAAGGGGCGTTTGAGAAAGTTGCTCCGAAAAGACTAGTCAAAATCTGCATATCGCTGTGGAGACACCTCTTCACAAAGAAATATAAACTCTCTCTCTCATGCCATTTTTTTTTAGCTCTTTTGAGGTTATTTTTACCGTATACCGAATCCTTTAAAATAATGTGTCGCCGGAGAGCGGGTACTTGTTTGTGTCGAGCACTCTCCGAGTTAATTGGATTTAGCGCGGCGATCCTCGGGATACGTTTCAGCACACCCTAGTAGTGCGGAGTCACTGAAAGCGATGCCCAACCTCCCGACTCCATGGTAACCGCGACAGGGAAGGAATGGGGAGGAATATACTCAGCATGGTCGTTCACGAAATAAAGATTTCCTCGTAGGAAGACGTTACCTTCTTTTCCTACTGAGTTAATCCTTCTAGGTTTTTATCATGGATATACACCTAAGAGTTTTGTCGCGAAAAAAATCATTTGACTTGACCGAGATTCGAATCCGGATCTACCGATTGCCGGTGACGTGTGTTAACCAGTTGCACCACCAAGTCATCTGGCTAGCTGTCTAGCACACCTGACCGGAAATTGGGAGAATCGGGTTCGAATCACTGTCAAGTCAATTGATTTTTTTTCATGACTGTGTACTATATCATTTGTGCATTTCGCAGATATTAGAAAATCTTATCACGGACTTTGATTCTATGTATCATTCATTCATTCAGCTAATCTACCAGTTAGGGTAGGTTTAAATGGGAACTGGTGAAAATCCTCTAAATGTTTACATATGCAGGTCCCTATCTACTATTAATATTTCTTTCTTCATCTCAGTGTGCGTCCTACCTTTTTTCATCCTGTCCATACATCCTATTCTCTTTCTTCTCCTTCCCCGTTTATCCAATATCCTCCTCTCTATCTCGGTCTTAAGCAACCCTTCGCCCCTCATTACCTCTTCTAACCACCAACTTCGGCTCCTCTTAATCTCATCCAGAGGTTTCCTTTCCTCACCAACCATACATCTACATAGGTACTACACTGCGATCGAACGCGGCGTGTGGCAGCGGTTGTTGGACACCAGCTATGGAAGGGGAGGAATAACAAGCGTTTCCTTGTTTGTCTTCCTATCTGTCCAGCGAATCTTCCTCAACTCATGATGGAGAATATGATTCTATGCCCATTTATTTATTTCAATTCTACACATATTCTTGGGAAATATTATACCCCGCCATATCTAATTGGTAGTGCGTAAGAGCGAGTAGTTTTGCGGCCATCCATGCATAGAAACCTTCGTAAAGCGTTAGTAACGGTGACAGCGCGGCCGGTAGAGTGAAGTTTAGGTGTGTCAGCCGGTTGCACTACCAACCCATCTAGCGACTAGTGCGACAATGTAAGTGGCGACAAATGCTACTAGTGGGTTGGCTCTTACCTATCATAGAGTTGAGGAGAAGAATACATTTCGAGCGTAACAGAAGAGATGTCTAAAATTCTCCTGCAGACTTGAACGAAAATATTTAGAGATTGTATAGAAGAGGGAGGAAAAATAGACTTTATCAATGGGATGAGGAGGGGCCGGACGTATATTGAGCTTAAAAATAAAGTCGTGTTAGGAGACAGAGGCGGGGGTAAAAGATAGTGTAGTATTCTTCTTTCATTAAAACCTTCCTTTCTTCTCAAGGACTTCAATCTTGCCCTAATGAGAGGGCATAAGTGCTCCGATGATCACTTGAGTTGAACTGGCGAGAGCAATGATCATGTTAGCGCCACTCATGCCAGATGGTGCGAAGGTTTGGGGACAAGAGAATGGTAGTCCGCGCAGCGTCTGTACCCCAGTGAGGCGCCTACGCAAGGTGTCTGACCCCAGTTAGACGGCCTCTCACGTGATGGTGTCACATAAAAAACACTATTGATAAAGGCCACGGAATATAACCTCAACTATAAATACCTTGAAATTATGGGCAGTTATTATATGAAAAAAAATCTGGCTACTACTAGCCCCTGGCCCCAGTGGTATTAATCACACGAAATCCTTGCTCGGAAATGAAGAAAAATACAGCCTCAGAGGAAACGAAGATACAGAAGAGAGCCGAAACAATCATAATAGGCGCATGGAATGTCAGAACTGTGCTAAGGGCGGGCAATTTAGAGAATATAAAGGAAGAAATAGAGAATGTGGGTGTAGACGTCATGGGTCTGGGCGAAGTAAGATGGAAAGATAGTGGGGACTACTGGAGCGATGGCTATAGAGAGATAAATATCGGAGGGAATTAAAGCCAGCGCGGAGTTGCATTCGTAATGAACATGAAACTAGGTGCTATGCCGAACTAGTGAGTGATAGAATAGTAGTCGTTGAGATAAAGGCAGTTCCAAAAATTTAGTTATAATCCAGTTTTATATGCCGGGTCGGAAACTTGTTCATTGTGAAGGGAGGATGTACGTATACTTGAGGCGTTTGAGATGTGGGTTTGGAGAAGGATAGAGAGAACTAACTGGGTGGCGAGGAGCACGAACGAGGAGGTATTGGATATGGTTGGAGAGGCCGTCAATAAGCAGGAAGCTGGTGACGGAGGTTCGGAGAAGGCAGAAGAGATGGATGGAAGACGTTTTGAACGGAGAGGCATGTTGAAGAGGGTAATTTGGGGAGAACACTGAGGAAGCGTGGAAGAGGAAGGAAGAGGATAGGAATTACGGACGAAATAATAAGAGGCAGAAGATATGAGGAATTTAAGAGGGTGTAATGGTGGGACATCTTTGGGAGTGATGTACCAGAACTTGGGAATTTAGGATAAGGACTGTCGAAGAACCTACCAATCAGCTGGTAAGATACTGTTTATTTATGAAAACGGGAGGTCATTTCTATTAATTATAAAATAGGAGCACTTCGTCTAAGCTGAAATACGCTGTTTTCAGAGGTAGTCTCTGGGACTGATTTCATGGATGTGACTATAATAGCGTATTTGTTGTCAAGAATTGGTCTATTGGCTATTACTCTACTATTTACTATGTATTGCCTATCACTTTATATTCCATTGCCGATGTTTCCATATGCTTATTAATCTTCCGGGCTGCTGTAACATTTCAACATCATAATTACATATAAACATAAATAGTGTCAGGCTGGACCTGGTGGAAGTTGTCGATATTCATGATGAATAAAACAGTAATCTTCTACTGATTTATGTGGAAAATCTGCGGAAGATTACCAAGTGTTTTATTCATCATGAACGATACATACATGTAATTTTCATGGTAGTAGCTGTTATGGACGCATGGTAAGGCATGGCATTACTTGGGAAATTTACCGTTTTAAACTCGAATACTAATCGCAGCGTGATATTGACGCATCTTACTCTTGACTGTTTCAGATTACTGACACAATGTGAGTTGATGAGTTACTCAAATCATGTTATTCATGAAAAAGACAATGTGAAGTATGTTTAATTATTTCTTTTTTTTCCAAGTAGTATTTGACCAAGTGTGTATTAGTGTATTAGAATATCAATCATTCTATATATTCCCCATTCTCTTTAAAAATATCTCTTTGCATAAATTATGAACGTTATTATTATTAGGTTATCTACCGGTTTAGGTAGGTTTAAATGGGAGTAAATATCCTCTGGATATTTAAATGTGCATAGGTCTCTCTATCAATAATATTTCTCACTTCATCTCAGTATACCTCCTACCCTTCTTCATACCGTCCATTAAACCTATTCTCTTTCTTCTCTCTCCTCGCTTACCCAATATCCTCCCCTCTATCACTGCCATAAGTAACCCCTCACCTCTTATTACCTACTCCAACCACCTACTTTGCCTCTTCCTAATTTCATCCCGAAGTTTCCTCTCCTATTCAACCATACCAAGCACTTCCTCGTTTGTCTTAATCTCCGTCCACCGCAACTTCTCCATTATCCTCCACACCCACATCTCGAACACCTGCAACCTATTCTCGCCCTTTCTCAGAGTCCACGTTTCTGCCCCATACAACCCTACACTCCATATCAAACTCTTCACCAGTCTCTTCTTTATATCCTTACCCATGGTACCCTTTATCAGCTCCCTTCTATTACTGCACCCATCTTTCGCTGGCGCTATACGCTCTCAAATGTGTTTGCTGCTATGCCCATTTTCGTCTAGTAACGTATTAACTGCCACCAATATTCTTCGTAAGTTCCCCCTTCTTCGCTGAATATCACTCCGCAAAGCCATCCCCTTAAACAGTTCGTTTGATGTGATTATCAAGAGCGTTGAGAGCCCATGATTAAAATTGGTTGTTACTGCAGTTGCTGAGTGTCGTTTGGGCGGTCCGGGGGTGGTGATAGGTCGTCTTCCCCCGTATAAGGTTGTTGGCCATCGAAGATGGAAGAGTCAATCCACCCCGGGTGGATTCACTCCTCCCTCGTGGGGGTGGGGGGTTGAGGGGTAGGGCGGTGGGGAAGGGTCCGAGGCGGGAGTCCCTTAATTCGAAACTCGGGTTTAGTGGCGATAACACGCTTAACAAAGTTGCTACAGCTCATCAAACACGTCTCAAGGGAAGTGCGGTGTTGGGTGTGCGTAATTACAGTCTCGGCGAGGGGGGCCACGAAAACACGAGCCTTGGGATATGCCAAGATGCTGAGGAGAGAGGTGTGTTGCGTATAACATATTGTCTTATTGACAAGTGTCTTTTCTACATCAAAATACTGCCCTGCGAGCCGCCGCAGAGGCTTGTTGTAGAGGGTTGTTAGCATACCAGCCATGAAAGGGCAGGGAATAGGGAAAAGGGGGGAGAGGACGGAGGTGAATTGCATGTTAACGATGCGTCTTATGCTAGTGTTAGGCTTCTTTTGTTATTACCAGTAATGGTGTGTGGAAAGAAGGACTTTTGGTACCTATCAGTTCGGCAGTATTTCTCTCTTATTTTGTCGCTTCTATCAGTTCTAGAGATACATTGCGGGTTTCACATAATATCCTCTGTGTTGTGCTGAAACACACCGGATCTGAATTTTTTAGTGAGTTTAGAGGAAGACCTTATCTTGCAGTCTTAAGTATCTACTGATATGCAATCATCGCACGCTTGTTCTTTTCGACGTGTGAATGCACCACGCGAGTGAAGCTACATAATTTCTTGACGTTGTACTCCGAAAACATGGGTCTTGGAAGATTTCAAGGCACTAAGAAGGAAGGTGGCGCTGTGATATTTTCAAGAGACAAACAAGGAAGAGGAGTGCCTCTTCCTGCATTCTAGGGGGCTTCCGATGTGCTCTACTTTAGTAATTGTTTCTTTTGACGCACTTCTACGTCACCCACGTGGAGCTACGTCAGTCTTTGACGGAGGATTACGTATGGTTGGTTGGCTATTAGGGGAAGCGAGCGACAGCTGAGTTCATTTGCGTCATTAAGGATAATTTGGTAACGAAAGGATTATTTGGTGAATGGAAAAGGGGGCGAGAAAAATCCGGCCTAGGCATTTGCCTACTCTCAACATAAGGCGCCCAGAGGACCACGCTTTAGCATTGCAATAGATGGAATGAGTACTGAACTACATGTGCTCTCCACAGAGTACCCAAGTAGGAACCCGGATTCCACTAAAATTTGCGCCATTGCCGGGACAAAAACCTTAGGATGGGATAGGCCCTTAGGATGGGAAGCCACCGCATCTACCCAATCCCCGTAGGATTACGTTGTCTCTTCGCTCTCACGTACAGATGTAAATTCACCAAAGGCTGCGTGACGACATTACAACAGGTATTAACACGGTCACTGCATCCAAATTTATATGTACATACAAAAAAGCATGCAGCATGTGTGAAAGAAATTCTTAAAACAAGACGCGTCGCGGTATGACTTTCTTATTTGTCTTAGCGTTACCTCTTATTGCGCCGGGAGTCTTTCGAGGACCTTTTGCGCGTCAACTTTTACTTTCACGCGTTCAATCTCCCGAACTGAAACGAAATGCAGATTTAATGCTTGAATGTCGTTAGTTAATATTCGTACCTCGGGTCCACGTTCACGATTGCTTGACATTGAATTAATCGTTTATTACCAATTTTCCAAAAAAAAATTAAATGCTTTATTGCTTTTGATCAATTTTTTAACTTTATGCTTTTATCCGAAGAGTTCGATGATTTGACTGATTTGGTGGATAGTTTATTGCTTCCCCTCCCATGGGGAAGCAATAAACTATCCACCATACAAAAAAAACTCACTGATATATCCCTGCCACCTCTGGCATTCGAAACTGGGGCAGTTTCGAATGCCGGAGGTGGCAGGGATATATCAGTGAGTTTTTTTTGCCCTCTTGGTTATTGTGTGGAAAGGAGTTCAAGATCTTGCGCTTGTGCATCGGGTGGGATATATTTTACTGTGGGCCCCTTACTAGGCTCATTTCGTTCAGGGGCTAAGGGCGGGATTACGATCGACTCTTTCTGACGTGACATAAACGGTAGGTGGCGTTCAGTTTTCCGTCGTCTTCCTTTCAGAGACGAGTGTATTACGATTGATGAGAGTATCAGTGCCAATTGTTTATTGTTTTTGCAAACGGAGTTGTAAACGGTTGCGGAGCGACTTGATTTATTGTCATATTCAAAAAACAAAATATAAAGAATCCGCTAATAATAATGACAAATAATACTTCAAGAAGGTTAATTATGTTTCGTTGTAAAGTTAAAAAGTAATATGGATGGTCTGGAAATGCAATTTAGTAAATATTGAAAAAAAAAGCTCTCCTCTAATTGGCTGGACGTAACGTAGCGCGGCGCAAAAGTTAGACTTTGACAAAGTTCGTTCATCGTCTGTTGACGACACCGTCAACGTCCGGGCATCGTAGTATGTTCCACTGGATTACATTCGCCAAGCTCCACGAATGCCACCGTTCGTCTTCGTGGCGTCAAGAAACGTCGATCGTAATCCAGCCCTAATGCCGACTCCGGGTTCCCTCTACCTTTTTTCAAAATACCTTCCCCTCCTACCCACTAATCCCAGTGGCGAAGAAGGCCATATTTATCGGTCACCTCTCCAAACAGCTAACCAATCCAAATTGAATTTATTGATTAAGAACTAATAAATTAATATTTTCATTGATTTCTACGTTAAAAGTATAGTGGTAGCTTCGCCGATGCAACCCCGACCAACGCTAGTGTTAGCAGACTTGGAGTTGGGTGTTACTAAGATTATTTCGCCCCATTATAACGAAACACGGCATCAATGGCCGAAGCGGCATTCGAAACCGCGACCTTGCTAAGTCGACCAATTATTGACCTAACTGCATCGGTCGTCTCGGTCAATTTTGAATTAGTTTATATATTGGGGTATATATTTATACCGTGAAACATGAGGAAGCGTGTTTCTGTTCAATGGAAAATAGTTCACTTTGTGGAAGCTACTCATTATAGAAAGTCAACAAAACAGCACAATTCTACTCAATAAGTAATACTTAATTACACCACACGTGTTTCAGCTTATAAAGCCATCTTCACCTGATGATATTCCTTTTTCTATTTTATTGACTTTCTATCAAGTGTGTTTAATTCACTATTCATGAAATGGTGCGTCGCATATATAGTGACTATAGGGGGTGTACCACATCCGTGAAATTTTTGTGTGGAGAAGTGTATGATCTAACATTAGCAGCAGCTGATTGTTTCATTTGTTTGCGTTGTGCTTCATTGCCTAAGCTCTTCTTGATAGCTAATTCCTAATATAAAACTAAAACTTCTCAAATTTTCTATCAAGTTTATCTGAGTGGCGCATTTGTTCATGATAAGCCAGGGGGGAGTCTGCAGGACTTTTCTATCACGAAATGTCTCAAAAAATGAGTCTCTTGAAGCTTTTTATACGCTGCCCTACTTTATACGACCTAGAAGACGTTTCTTTGTGTTGTCGTCGTTCCGGAGATGCACCGAGTAATTGCTCCCTCAAGTCACCTTTTAATTATTCCTCAACTCACCTGAACCGTATCCTTATTTCATATTCAATCACACTCCTATTAATCCCGATGCTCGTTAATTTGTATCCCTTTCCAATTTGCAACCCTCATCTGATTACTGACGTATTATCGTGCATCACCATCTCTCCCTAGGTACATCCACTATATTGACACCCTCCCTTTTTCACTCCCTCCCGTGGGATATGCTCTTATCCTTTAACTAGACTTCTTTTCTGCTTTCGGCTTTATTCATTAACGTCTTCTGACACGACTCTTCGTATTTTTGTGTTGTCATCATAAGGGTGGATTTGCACTGGCAAGTTAATTTCGTAAGTTTCTTCTGCAAGAGCTTGTGGAAGATGTTACTCTGGCGTAAAAATTTTCACAAGTTAATACAGAGCCATATTGGTTGCTGTTTACAATGGCAACAACACGCTTCTTCAAGCGACTTGTCAAAACTTTTAAAATTTCTGCACGAGGACTTGCAGAGGCGTTTATGCCTGCAATTTACGTCGGTAGCCGCTTTCTACAAGTGGCTTGCGCAATAAAATTACCAGTGTAAACCCACCTAAAGGAGTAGCGATACTTTCAACAACTATGATGATTTTCGAAAATGTCTGAATTTTATGGAGCCAAAAATTGTATTTTACAAAAGATTCTGCACTCTTTTCAATAATCGAAATACCCTTACATGCCATTATTTTTTCCTTCCCTAAGATCCATTCATGAACCCTAAAAATTAAATTTTTGCCGGAGATGGTGATATTCTGTGTCGGACTCCTTACCTGGGCAGCATTATCGCTTACTTTTATGTTGAATTACACGACTCAGGCGCTTTTAATAAATCTAGTGGGGGGCTGTGTACTCTCTGAAGTATAGGAAATACAACAAAACAACCAATATTTTGCCATTGGGTATTGGGTGAAAAAGTGAATTTCGTAATTTCTTATTGTCATGGACATATCTTTACACTATATTATTTCCTCAAATACTTTGGTACAGGAAAATACCACGGGACACAAAACCGTAACCGCTTTTAGAGTGTAAAGAGAGAAAGTAAAAGCTCCTTCTTAAAATCCTTCATATTAGGGAAAACATTATATTTTTATCAAACACGTGAAAGTTATGTGTAATTCAATATTTCAAAATAAGCTTCTATGATAGATTGAGCTCACGATGCGCATAATTATTGACTGAGAATATCCCCGAATAGATTTTGATACTATTTTCTCCGAGCCATTTCAGTGATATTAATCCATATGATTTTAAAAAGCTCTTGTGAATTGTATATTCATCATTGCAATTGCTTATCTCCATTTTAAAAACGTACAATATTTCGGAGAAATAAAACGAGATAAATGCCTGGTAAAGGATAGGTTCCCTCTCATTTTGAGATGTAGAAGAGAAGAATCATAAGTGGGTTCAACAGCATATGTGGAGAAGGTATGATGAAAAAATTGAGAGTAGTTGGCTTTGTATGCTTATGAGGAAGAAAGTTAAGAAAGTTTGGTGATTCAAAAACTATATGCCCGGAAAATAAAGTTTAGGGAAGCGCGCTATTGGGGAACAGATGAGAAAATTTAGAGGTAGCTTTAGGGGTTCCTGAATATAGCAGCCTTAGTGAAAGGGAAGGAAAGGTGTATTTTCGGCACAAAATGCCACCAGCGGTCATGAAAACATTTTTCCTTCCAAGTTAGGAAGTCGATATTCAACACCCAAGTACACAGTGCGAAATCCCTGAAGGAAGAAAGTCTCAGGCATCTTCAAGTGTTGAGGATATTGTTTAAATGAACGTAGAAATGAGGTGACTGAAGATGCTTTTACTGAATGGTAAGAATTTAGTTACTACATTATTAATCTAGAAGATTATTACACTGCTCTGATTTATAATGAAATACTTCATGCATGTAATTGTTTCATGCACACATCGTCCACGCTTAGTCAACAAAGAGGCACTGGAAAGAAGTAGGTAGGTGCGAGCACCAGGTAATGAGAGGAAATGAAATCGAATCCTGAAAGCTTCAATGATAATTACAAAAATGCTCGGTTAACCAGGGAATGAAACTTTTGAAGGAGATAAAAAGTAGAAAACGATAATGAAGATTTAAACTATGCGAGGAGTCGAGTGATGTCCGTAGAAGTGAGCATTTTGAAGGTTCATCGCATGGGAACAGAGCTTTGAGGTGTCTTAGCGGGTGAGCACCGCCAATAAAAGGTGAAGGCTGCTTTGAGAAGGAACCTAGCTCCAATATTTGTGTTTCGATCAACAGGTGACCATCATCTGGGAGAAATTTTTGGCAGTAATGTAAGAGTGGGTTGCCCATGAATCACCTTCGGGAAGAGATCTTTCCTCAAAAATTATTCCTTTCAGTTCAGTTGACTTGGAGTCTCTTGAAATAATACAGGTTTTGCATGCATCGGCGAATCTCGTATGCAACAATGCATGCATCTCTCACTCGTGATGGCCACCTGTTGGCCAAAATAGTTGAGTATTTATCCTGATAATGGTGCATTTTATCGACGACTTTAAGCTACCGGTTGTAAAATGCCTAAGAAAAATGGAATTCCTGTACCGGGAGTCAAACCACGTAGCTTTGTCTTTTCGGGTTAATGCTCAGACCACAACGCTGCGCATGATTCCAAATGTCATAAGCAGTTTTCAGAGAAGCTTTAGGGGCTCTTTGTCTTATGGCATTGTGGTCATCAAAGGTGGCCCTAGCTAGATTATGACGTGCTTCAATGAAGCAACTGTCCATAAGGATGGATCCTCTAAACTGCCACAGCGCGAGCGCGTGAAAAGTGGCCAGGTACAAGATTTTCTCAACTGCCGTGATGAACTGCGAAGAATGCGATGGAAATTTCTAGAGAAAAAAAGTGGGTCCTGGATGCGGAATCGATCGACGGACGTTTGGCTTCCTTTGAATCACTATTTCTTATTTCACAACACCTCGACCGCTTTCAATGCCATCACGTCGTTTTTGACAGGAGACCTTGACTCTATTAAATAAATGCGAAGGCGCTGATATCGGGCGAGGGGTTTTGTAATAAAATAATTACGCATTTAGAATGTTTATTCATTATGATTTGTGTTGCCTTTGCATTTTCTGTTTCTGGGTAGCGTAATGACCTGAGCCATGGCCCGGTTAGCCGATTCCAGAAGCCGTGGTTCGATTCCCGATCCAGGAAATCATTTCCTTTGGCATTGTTCAACGCATTCTTCCCCATCCATCGCAGCAGTTGAGAAAACCTTGCATTCAACCCACGGGCCAACGCCCCTTTATCATATAGACGAGAGGGATTACTTCGCAGGAAAGAACTCTCTTCGCGCTCTGGGAGAGCTTCAACCCCGAGCCAATCGAATGGGACGGTTAACTCTTCTTTTCTTCAGAAAGGGGCGCGAATGAGTCGCTCGGTTAATACGACGCGAGACGCTCTCTCAGTGGGCTGACATGGCGGCGGAGCGCACCTATTCCCCTTCGGATATAGAGAGGGAGTCATCAAAGAAAAAAATATGAAAGAGTTTAGAGGCGAACGGATGAGGGGAAGTTCGTGAGTGGTATTTGGGGTAGGGCCCCTGCGTGGGTGACAGGAGAGAGAGAGAGGAATAGGAAGAGGTGGCACAACTCACAGGGTAAAGGGGTTGAAAGGTGGATGGGGGAGGTGTGTGTACGCTTGTGTGTTCTGGAGGCTGGTGAAGGGATATTTAATACTCCGCCGCCGCTCCAATTCTTCATCCTTCAAGTGAATTGAAAATTCTTGATATTTCCCTCCCTCCCCGCTCCGAAAGTTTGGCATGAATTGATTCAATCAGCGCCGCCCTTGGGGCTAGGGATGGGGGATTCGAAAGTGGAGGAGGTGGTGCGGGAGGGGGGTGGGAGTGGGAGGAGCGGTGGGTGGCATCCGGTGCGGCGGTGACAACAGGGAGCATAAGGGTGGGTGAAGGTAGAAGAGGTGAGAGAGATATCGGAGACGCGGGGTTAAGAATGGGGCAAAAGGGATGAAGGTCGGAGTGAAAGGTTTTCCATGACTTATGGAGGAGCTACAAAGGGCGGGGCTGCTGTGCCTCAAGGATCCACGAGTTCAATGCATCGAATTGAGGAAAGGAGACGCTGTTACGGCTGTGCGATATTTTAATTTCATTGTCGCATGGCGATATGAATTTTTCATCGCAAAACACGAGATGTATCCCACATCGGAAGATGTGATGTCGCTGTACATGATATCGTAAATCGAACATTGTCACGTATCGAATGATATCTATTTTTATGAAATATTGCAATTTATCGTGATTTGTACGAAATACCAATGCAATTTATCGCATATCCCTCCTATATCTCATATATCCCACGTATATCTCATACGCCACTATTATTGCTTATTAAAGCCACTTATTTATTTATGAATCTAATCTAATATCACAATGTGATATCTCCGGAATATAAGTCGATGTGTCGCAACATCAAACTGTCCTAATTCCAGCATCACTGCAGGTGATTTTTCCGAAGGTTTGTTTGGAATTCACGCGTGGGTCATAACCTATATAGAAAGCAATGGAAGATGATATATACGCCCAACATATGGGAAGAATGAGGTTGATGTGTCTTAATTGAGATAATTTATTTCTCGACGAATACGAAATGTATGCGGGTCGTTGAACTTACATTTACCCATCATTTTATTTTTAGATTTTTAGCCTTTTCATCTTTAATAATTTGTTATTCCTCCTGTGTTTTTATCCGCGTTTGCGAGTGGTTATTCAACTTAAACGTCTGGATTTCGAACACTCAGCAGTAGTAGCTAGAGAAGGCAATAAAATATATCCAGTCAGCAAATTGTATGATTGATCGAACTGGAGCTACCACCTTTTCATTGAAAAGATACAAATAATTAAAGAAAACGATTTTTTGGGGTTTTCCAATTGAAAAAAAAAATTTCTTTTGATTAATTCAAGGAGTCGATAAATTGGGCTGTAAAAACAAAAAAATACGATGTGGCTTAAACATACACCGAAATAAAGTAGTTGATTATTTCCGTCGCTTGATTGATTTGTGCTCTCTCTTCGGAGTAAGTTTGAAATGGGTGTTACGGTAACTAAGTAACTTCTCAAGATAGTGGATGTTATGTAGCTCATAACGTTCCAAGTATGATCCATTTACCTCATTATCATTCAGGGGCGAGCACAGTGTATTGAAGCATAGCATTGAGGATAAGAGTTCAAAGAAGTAATTGCTGCACTTCTGAATAATGATTTACCGTGAAAATTTGTAAAAATGAACAACCTATAGACTGTGCGCAATCGCCTATTTTAATTTTTTCCCTCAAAGTTGCCGTACTACTGTATTTGCCCTTGAATCAGTTTTCTACTACGAGACACTAGAAGCATAAAACGAAATAATTCTTTTGAGAGAGATATTTACTCATTTCATAAACCCAGCGGAAGCAGGTGAGTGTTGTAATCTTGCATCTTCATCGCCTGTCTCACTTCATCTTTTTTTATAGCAGTATTGTCAACGGAGGAGAAGAGGGAGGGTTGGGAACTGAACAGATATTGTTTGAACGGTAATCTCCAACGTCTGGTGCGTCTCACGTTTAACTTTCCTGTGGCTGGAAAACGATACCATCATCATTCCATCCATAAAGCCTATTCTCTGTCTTCCCGTCCCCCACTTACCCAACATCCTCCGCTCTATCGCGGCCTTCAGCGTCTCTTATCACCTGTGTCTGCTCCAAAAACGCTGCACTTCATATTCGACTCATTGCCAGTGTTTTCTTTAGATTATAATTTAACGTCCCTGCCATTGATTATATCCTTTATGTGAATTCTTTTTTTTTCAAACGTGATTCTCCTTCTAATACATTTACTACTATGCCCATTTTTCCCAAACGTGCTGTCCAGGTAATTAAATTGTTCTACCTGCTCTAATTCGTGCCCTCCTACTTTTATGGCCAGCCTCGCTTTCTTTGTTCCTAGAAAAACTCATTACCTTACATTGATATTTCGTCGAGTCTATTACGAGTAATAAAAAAATCAATGTGCATACTCTCTTCTGCGCATCTGCATCACACCCGCGGACATATGTCGTGTTTTTAATCTTATATGAGATAGTTCTGCAGCACTCGATGGCCTTAGCAGCATGTCAAGACAATAAGGAGTACAAAACTCACTGTTAATAAAATCTCCAATGCGTAAACTGGTGTTGCAGTGGGAATTTTTCCGCTGATACTTTTGCCACACTTTTGCCACACGAAAAACGATCCCCCTTGCATGACCTTCGCGAGAAATGTTTCCCTAAGTTTTATAAAGAATGTAGTCTCTTTATAAAATGTATTACATTTTGCATTAAGCTCGATAAATAATTGAGGTATCGTGATAATTCCGCTATTTCATTATTCAGTTTTTCCATGCGCTACCGCAGCGTTTGATGCCATTTCTTCCCTTATTTAATTAATGTTCCCATCTACGAAGAGTATTCTTCATGTTTCCACCCTATAAAGTTTTCTCAGGTTTTTCACTCCCCCTTAATCTTATGTTTTCCTGCAGTGGGTTTTTTCTGCAAGAATGTAAGCTAAATAGCCTTTGAGGTTTTCCCACGATATAAATATATTTTTCACACTTTCTGGTGATACTGTGTCCTATTTAAAATGTTTGTATTACCTTATGGATTTAAAACTATTCCTCAGTACTGCCTTAATGGTTGGTTCATGGCTAAAAAATATTATTTTTTTAAAATTTTATGTATCAATTGACGAGGGTTTTTATGACAGCGTTCCAATCTCGGTCTGATAAAGCCGAATTATTTTTATTAATGTTTTACTGCAGCTATTAAGTGTAAGTAACTCAGCCCGGGGGTCGTCGCTTGAGCATTCACGGTCCGACGGTAGCGACTGGACTATTTTAGTGGTTGGAACTGCGAAAGATAGACAAGGAAGACACGGGGAATAATTGTGAAGACGGAGTTGAAGCAGTAAATGGGGATGTATCAGTGTGGTCATAGCGGTTGTTTATATATATATATATATATATATATATATATATATATATATATATATATATATATATATATATATATATATATGGATGTGCGTGCAAAGTTTTACTCACACGTATATTTATTAGTGGTATCTATGGATAATAATGAGAAAAAATCACATTTTACCGTTTTTTTTTTGTAATTTTATATTATTTTAACACGTAGCTTTAAGGCACAGGAGATATTTTTCGCAATAATTCGAATATATATGTGCAGATTTTCGTCTGAACGCGAAATTGTGCATTACGTACTATGTCTGCATAATACCCTTCAAGTTACCTCAAGGGTGCATGGCTAACAAATATCAAATTCAAAATGGTTGCTAACAAATAACGTGTCATACTTAGTCAAAGATTCGAAAACACATTTTTAACATAATTTTCGCCTACAATAGAATTCCGCGCCGAAAACTCTAGTCATAACATGCTTAAACTAAGAGAAAATTGTAAAATATAAATATTTTATCATATCCATTACTATACGTATGGTTAGTTTCCCCGCTTAAGCAGATGTACTTGAATCAACTGTGGTGGTAATCCTGGTATTTTTCCGAAGTACCTAAATGAAAGATTTTAAAAAATGTGCACTCAATGACCCACGATTCCCGCTCCAGGCACCTTAACCACCGTCGTTTCCCTCACCTTCCCAAGTGGTGTCCGAGTGGTCCAAAGAGGCTGGTCCGGAGGCCCCGCGCGCGCTGAGTGAGTGATAAAAGGAAGGATTTTTTTATTCGGGCGGAGAAACAAGGCGAGCGGGTGGAGGGCGGGGTTGGGGAGCAGGAGGGAGCTCCTAGGTGCTGGTTGATGGATATACGATATGCGGAAAGTCGTATGTGAGAACATGGACGAGGTTGGAAGGTTGGCGGTGACGGTGGGAGAGGGTGGTGACGGGTGGTGAAGGTGGGGCGTTCTCCGGGGAGCAATATGCTTGCTCTCTAGGCCGCGAGTTCTCATCAGAAGGGTGGGGCGGGGGCAAAAGGGTACCTGGCAAGTAGGAGGAAGAATTTTCATTTCGAAACGCCTTCTCCCTTGAGGTCTAACCAATGCTCCTCTTGCTGCTTAAGCGCAGGATAAGAAGGCGGAGGAGGGAGGCTGTATCGAAACGGGGACCGGAAGGAAAATAATCTTTCCGAGAGTATACCTCGGTGGGCGGGTACATATTACATACATATGTAATGCGAATGTATACGAAAGAAGAGTAGAATAGAACTAACTCGGGGACGGCACAGGACGAGGTTCCTCTCATTTTTATTCGTCTTTGCAAAGTTCAATCTCTTCCCGCGAAACCCCTTCCTCTCTTTAGTAATGAGATAAGTTTCATTTTCTTCTCTGCTCCCCAAGGCTTTCGGATTGGAATACCTCCCCGTCCCCTTACCGCGAGTGCCTTCGGATTCCTCTGATCGTTTTTTTCATTCTCGTTCAGTTTAATTTTTATATAGTGGGCTGAGAGGGGAGGGGAGGAGAACCGTGGATTCAATATCATCTGCCAGTCAAACAGTGACGAGCCATTCAAGCGGTTCGTTTGGTATTCTTTGTATCGGTTATGTTGGCACAGCGAATGAATTTGGTGCCCCAAGTGGTGTGAGTTGGTAAAAGCGTAGGAGCGTAACTTCATCACTTTTTTTATCTCTTTGAAATCCTTCATGCTTGTCTTTTAAGGCTTGATGATTCACTAATTGGTAAGTATTTTAATGCGGAATTTTTGCCTCTAAAATATTTACAATTTAGCATATCGTAATCACAAATATTCTGCAGCCCGTTTGTTCTTTCATGTCAATTCGCCTTCAATTCATGTTCCATATAAGTAAACCAATTTTTTTAGAGCCCATGTGCTTAAGCCGAAGAAGTGATAATTCATACTTATTTGAGTGGAATTGTGACATTATTGCCAGGAATGCTGTAGCCGTTACAGATTATTTTACATAGGAGGCAGAGCTACATCATAATTTAGAGTACTAACACCGGGAAAGAGAAATAGTAGCAATGATGGAGGAATGTGAGAAACAATGTATTAACGCCATTGCGGGTGACAGCATGATAAGCGAAAACTGTAAATGTATTTTATCAAAATGTTTTAACTATGCATAATTTTCAAGAGTATCGTCTGGATTTTTAAAATTTCGGTTAAACATTAATAAGGCTAGCTTTAAATTACTTCATTGCAGAAGCGGACTTAAAGTACAAAGGAAAACATTCGATATCGAAATACAGAACTACATTCAGGATACAGGATTTCATCACGTAAATGGTGACGAAGTATAACATTTTAACATTTAGGGAATTACCTTTTTCGCATCAACTAGATCTGATTTTTATTTGCTGATAGTATTGAAAGAACTTCACATATATTGAGATAAGGGCACTGGCCTGCCCAATAAGATAGGGGCAATGGCCTGCCACGATGAAAACACCGGTTCCCGATCACTCCTTGATCGGATCGACCGGATCACTCCTCCAAATTCTAGTCGAGCCCAACGATGCTTAACTTCGATGACTGATCGGGAACAGGTGTTTTCATCGTGGTCAACAGCTTTTGTGGCCAATGCCCGAGTAAAATAAGCTGGGAATTGTGTAAAGGTTCAAAAGTTATAGGCTGAATGTAGCTTGGGCTCGGGATTTTTAGGCCGTTTTTCACGAGGCATTTTACTACACAGTCTGATGTATGGATGGATGTGAAGTGAATATTACGTCGTGTATATTGGAGACTTGCAAGAATGACTGCGCGAATGCATGCACAAAAGTCAGGAAAATAGCCCATACTCTAATTTCATGCCCACGTACTCTCAATTTCCGTACATCAAACTGCGCAATTAAGTGCCTCGAGTAAAACGACCTTTACAGTGTTCATGCAGCTCGAACTACACTCGGGCCTGTGCTTGAAAGTGTTAACTGCTGCGATCTTTCCATTTGCTTTCGGTGTGGCACTCGCTCGAAGAAAGCAAAGAGAAGTGAGGCGAAGTTCGATATGGAATGAAAAGAAATTAGGCAAATGCGATTTTCGGAGGGACTGGAAAGTAACTTGGAAGCGGGGAAGGAAAAAGGCTTCGTGAGTGGGAACGAGACAGACCAAGATAGAGAGAGGCATTAAGGTTTAAGTTTCCGAGCAGGGAGGGGTGAGGGGAGAAGTGACGAAATGGAGGGGACGGAAGGTCGACTGAAAAGTTTTGTACCTCCCAAGTGAGTGAGTGGCCTCGTATTCATTCCCACCCCTCTTTAGCCTCGTTGATGGAAGTTGCTCATGAGCGTTACACCCCGACCCGTGTCCCCAAGCCCTTACCCATTTAGCACCCCCCTTATATATACGGGCTTTCTCCCATCCCTCAAACCAGGCCGCCTCCGTCTTACGCCCGCATCGACTACCCCATTTAACTCGTCGTCCCAAACCTTTCGCTCAAACTTCCCCTCCCTCCCGATAGGCGGCTCCTCCTCCTTGCGCGCTTCCGCCATCTTCCCTCGGGGGGGGGGGGGGGGGGGGGGAACCTCTGTGCTTGCGCACCGAAACACGCACACAAGACCCTTAGGAGATAATCTCCTCCAGCAATCACAATCATTTCCAGCAGCCATTTAAAGGCTATTGAAGTATTTGCCCCCTGGGTGGGGTGTTTGCGGAGAGAGAGAGAGCGATATGAGGAAATGGTAGTTGGCTGGGAAATGTTTCACAAGGTTCAGTATGCCTCGGCCATTTGCTCCCAAAGGGAGAGTGATGATTGCTCGTGATGACAGAGAAGATGAAGGCCCTTGCTAGAAGTAACTAAGGGAGATCACGCGGTTGAGGGACCGTTTAGCACTGAAAAAGGTTGATTTATATAGACTGAGACACTTGGCGAGATAATAGCAATTTATGCACAACGAAGGCATCATCATATTACATCATTGCGTCGTAATTTTGAAGGATATTTTAAATTCTTGGAGGATATTTTATTTTAAAGTTTATGACGAGACAGATGGAGCAATTTTTATACCATTGAAGAAAAAAGGAAAGTATATGTCATTGTTTCCACAAAGTATTTGCATCGTCTGATATCTAGATGCACTAAATAAAAATGAAGCTCTTGCATTAAGTGGGCTGATATCTCGTTTATGTGGGAATTTCGGTGATTAGCGAATTAATTTTGCTAAGTACGCATAGCGTTAATTAATATCTATAAAAACCCTCTAGTAAATTAAATTAGTTGATGGGCACTTCAATTAGGCTCTAATTATCCTCTTCCCAAATAATTATACCATGGATCGTGTTTGATTATTGAATTATTAGAATTATAAAACGTAAAATGGAGTTTCCTATCCAACTTTACCTTATTAATTTAATTGTGCATTTGAAATTAAGTCTGACATTAGAAGTAACAATGCATGAAAAATGCATCTTTCTCCCTATCATCTCAGTCAGCTCTGATTAACTTACGCCTAGATGAATCCTGACTTTGTGAGAAAACTTGAAATGTTGGTGAGCCTTGGAGTTTCAATGAAATTGATTTAAGCCAAGTCAAATGCTTTATTCGGAACAAGCTTCGCAGTTAACTCGAAGTTATCCATTGAACTGGAATCCTTTGATACGAAATATATTTACAAAACATTATGATTTATTTGTGTAGATTATTCATTCCATGTTCCAATTTCGATTATAAAATCGCATTGGTTTATCATTTATCCTTGCGATATGTCCGAATAATGTAAATTGTTCATTATCACTCATTCATGTGGGTGCACAAATGAGGAAAGTTTCAAACTAACAAATTGACTTGCTATAACTCACTATTTTTCTGAATGAATCGTAATTAAACAGCTTACAATCAATGTTTTACACAATTTCGGTTATCATTAAATCAGGGATTCTGCCGAATGTAAACGATTTTTAGTTTATTTTCCTTGTTTTCTTGCCGTCCTTAAATTGTTTGGAGCACATTTTTCATTATTTAACCTCCAAAATAGGCAGAAATTGTTGATAATGACGCGGTAGAGGCGATAATTTAATTAAATTAATTTTTTTATCAAATGAGCTCCTACCGTTGTTCTCTATTGATAATTCAGTCGATATATTTTCATATTTGTCATCAAATGAAACTTTATAACCAACATAAAGAGGAAATAAATTCTCAGCAGCCATATAACCCGTCAACTAATCCTTTCATTAGGCATGTGAAATAATTAATCGCGAGCGTTGGTAAAACGAATTAGGCTTATTCCCAACCGAAAATCGGTGGAGATGGACGACAACGACAAGTTCGTCCTCTACCTTCCTTTGGTCTCACCAAGAGATCCCGTTCGAGCATTTTTTCTATATCTTTAGGAAGGGCATGAATTTTAATTCTGCGTTTAGTGGGTTTTTTTGTTTATTGGTGATACCTTTTACGTTGAAATATATTTTAAAACAAAAGTACACTGTTATCGAATTGAGTGAAGTAGAAGAGAGAGCAGAGGAGGGGAATTAGGGAAGTTAAAACGAGTGAAAAATGGGCTTGAATGACTTCTTGCTCAATATTCATCCTAAATTCTCACTTTATTTCGTCCCAATGGCTTTTCTTACTTGAGTTCCGCTTTATCAAAATAAAGTTTTTGCTGTAGTCTGTTCCATTGAATTATATGCTTACTCCACTTTTCCTGTTGGTAATCTTGTTGGCCAAATAAACTTCATATGTGTGATTACATCTAGAGTCAAAACCAGGGTTGCCAGATGAATCTAGCCTTTTTTCGCGGGGAGAGCGCGCTCAAGCAACCAAAAATCGGAGAACCTTGCTTTTCCACCTTTAATTTTGAATCACTCAAAATTTCCGGCACGGCTAAATTTGAGCAAAGCATCAGATTTTGTGTCAAAACCGTTGGAAATAATTCACGAACACTTTTATTCAAAATAATCGGCAAACTCCCCTTCTTTTAATCATTGCATATTCGGTAAGTTTTAATTCATTACTGCAAAATTAATTAAACATTTTCCATAGGTCATCTCCAAAATATATTCCCAATCTTTCATTACGAATTTTGACGCATACAGTATCCCATGACATAACATGATGTAACTTCTCTTACTCTTGTGAATCTCTGATGAGTCAAAAATGCATGTTTCTTAAAATTTCCACTAATGTATTTGGACCAATTTAAGCCGTAGCGACGCGTGACGAGATTTTTTTCTTATTGATTCGGTTTCCTCCAAGCCGGAAGAATTTTTTGTAGCGACCTCCATAGAATTTCGAGGAAAAAGCACGTTTTTTTTCACATTCGGTCAATACGCGCGGTTCTCATTTAAATGAATATCTCTCTTCAGTGTAATTGTTTTCTTTTGAGTTTACTACCAGCTGATTGGTAGGTTTTTGGACAGTCCTTATCCTAACATTCCAAATTCTGATACATTGTCTCGCTTTTCCTTCTGCAGATATCCCGCCATTAGATCCCTCTTAAATTCCTCATATCTCCTACCTCCTCTTATTTCGTCCAGAATTCCTATCACGCTTCCCCAGTGTTCTCCCCTCTATTACCCTCTTCAGCATGCCCTCTCCTTTCAAAACATTCTTCATCTGCTCGCAAAATAAAGTCTCTACGTCCGTTGAATCTATGGCCAGAGAGTTTCCGTGTCGGAGTTTTGGGATATAACGAAACGAAATAAGTCTAGAAAAATCCGATGATATAAAATGTATACCTTTGCTAAAAAAATTCCATATTTATGCGTCAAAATTTGTATATTTTGTATCTCATATTCGGCTATGCATTCAAGATAGTTGAAAAATTGCAAAAAGCTATTTCTATGGCTAAATTATGTCTTTATTTCAGAACTTTTTTGTACGAATATCGTAACTTAGATGTTGTTGGTTTTTCAACTCTTTTGAATCTCTAACGAATCAAGAAAAATGTGAAGCACAGGTTGGCTTTTGGATTAATTTTATTATTTGCCATTATTTTTCCCATTTTTGCCAATTGACTTGGCATTTTACGATATTTGTTTCCAATGTGTCGTAGAATATTGGTCGTTCCAATGTGTAGAATATGTCGCAGCTATACTTATACTGATGTACGGCCTTTTTCGAATGGTTTTTTTTGTCATGAGTTTTTAAAAATATATCTTGGATCGATTGACAAAAATAAATGAAAAACATCCGTTATTTTTCACAAATTCTGTTGATATGCCTTCGGATACGTACTGACATTAATGGCCTGTCCTCGGGTGCGGCCTTGCGGAAGTGAGATCGGGTCGCCGACGGGAAGGAATGGCGGGTTTGGCCGCATCCCGTGTGGAGATTCCCCGCCCGCGTTTGCCGTTCGGGGAACGGAGGCCCCCATGTGCGTGGCACCCGCTCCGGACTTGCGGGAAGGATTCCGGGCAAGAGAGAGAGTGGGGCCAAAGGATTCTCGCTTTGGTTTGAACATCATGGTTTCCATTTTTTCTCCCCCCTCCCTCCCCCATCATTGACCGCCTTTCATCCGGCTTCTTTTCCCTATACCCTCCAAAACGTTCCTCCTACATAAAATACCCCTGTCGTGTGCCCTCCCTCAGAAATATCCTCGGCCGCACATCCCCGGAGAAACGCGAAGAAAAATTTATGTGACAGCCTCCGCCTGTGGGTGACACATGGGCGGGGGAGAGGGAGAAGATGTCAAAGCGGCGACCCAAGGATGGACCGCGTCTCGTGTGTGAGTGGGTGGTCATCGTCCAGATTTTCCTCTCTATATATATATCTCTCCCCCCCACTTGAGTATAATAGTCGTGTGGACATGAAAGTGGAGACCAGCAGCGGTGAACACGAGAGGTGGTCCCCTGGTGGTGGACCAAGGAGATCGGATGGGAAGAGAGGAGGCTTATGGTGAGGGGAGAGTCCTGTGGGGTCGGAGAGTGATGGGAGGTAAAGGTCTTTAGTCTTTTGGTTGATTCAGGGCTGCGTAGTACTCGTCCTACGGCATCGTCGCTTGATACGAAACTCGTGGGGGATACGAGAAATACATATAGAAGTTACGAAAATCATCGTTGATTAATCATGAAAGATGGTTTCTTCAAATTAAGCGAGTGCAACATTTTTTCTTCAATTGTACCCATTATTTCACCAAACATATAGTCCAAATTCGTCCGGCATATTTCAAAAGTGTTCGTAGTTTAAAAATAATATTTTTATTAATGAAAACTTAAATATTTGAGTGTGGCATTGAAAACTCTTAATTAGGCCTTGATCTAGAGCTACAGCTCAATGGCGCATTTTTTAGAATAAGTACTCCTAATATTAATACCAACTTGTGTACTTAGCTGCATATAGCAAAATTAGTTAATTTAAAATACGGTGGAGCCGTTATTTATTTTCGATTAATGCTACTTTTAACCAAACTTAGTAAGGTTTGGCTAGTTTTAGGAATGAAACTATTTTTTTCTGGTTGTGCAGTTCTATTGTCTTATAAACTACATCATCTACATCGACCACGTTGACGGATCCGTCCGTCATATTGCCACTGTCAGCAGTCAACCTAAGAGTTCACCATAGTTGTTGCATGTATAAATGTTTGAAATACTAAAGTATCGACTGGACGTCCATATAACGCCGAGTTTGATATATATCGTTCTACGAGGAAAATGGTCATTCCGGAAAGGTTGTGGAGAAGGATAGGGGATAGGAGGGTCAAGTCGGGAGACGAGTGACCCCAAGAAGGTCTTAAGAGAGGTTTAGGACGGAGCCGCATGCCGGATTTACGAGTGGGATGGTGGCTTTCTTCTTTCTATACGGTCCCCATCCGCCCACTCCACCTGGTTTCTTGGGTAGAACCAGTGGGAGGAATAAAAGGTAGCAGCGGGAGGAATAAAAGGGGCGTCCGCAAGAAAAAGCATCGCTGAGTCGAGACCTGCAACGTCTCGACTCGACTACCACTCGGCGTCTCGACTACTTTAATCATAGCATATTCGTACCTTCAGTGGTGTTTTAAAGTAAATTGCACGTGACAAATGACCTCACTAATCAATCGCTGTACCTTAAAGTTACACCCAATTATCTCGTGCGGAAGGTTTTGAACTCGAAAATTAAGTGCGTAAATTGAGCTGCTTTACGTTGCGCCTAAAGGTTCACCTACATAATACCACATAAGTACAGGGTACATAATCCATCGTGACTTGGCTTGAGTCACCCCTTAGCTGAGAAATTATTGCAGGTTGAACTTAATTCCTCTATTATTGATACCAATGGCCCTGAAAGCTGGTAGGTACCTATATCATTAGCCTTAAGTAAGAAGAAATACGTTACACTAGTCTTAATTTAGGTCGCGATCCGGCGTTTTCCGATCCTCCGTTGACGTAATATTCGCATTAGTCTTCAAATCCAAAGATGGCTTTAACTTGCAACATTATTCTTCCATTCTTTTCGATCGAACCAATTCTTCTGCTCTTTCCCTCTCGTTACATTATATTATTCCTCGCATTTCTCCCTTTGACTTCCACGTCAGAAGTGGGCTCTCCTTCTATGATACAAGCAAATACTTGTATACTGGTCAAAGTGTGCTCGAGCTCTTTGATTTTCGTATAGTGCTTCTTTCCCTAAAAACCCGCCTTCTCTCCCATACTGTTCTTTTTTTCATTTTATGGGCTTTTTCTTCTCATAATTGTTCTCGGGTTTACACTCCGTAGAAGTGTTTATATTCTTCTTTCATTTGAAGTAATATTCATCTTAAATTAAGTGGAAGAGAATGCTTTATCTCCACAGCTATATTGCTATACAGAAGGCAACAGCAAGATTGACGACATACTGGCTGCGAGATGGGTTAGAGGGTTAAAAAATTATTCTCAGGCTTAACTATATGGTATTTCTTCGTTTTAGCAGAAAAAGAAACATTTGTTACTAACAGTGTTATTCACACTTAAGTTTTATTTAACCATAGAATATTGACTCTATGAGCCGGTTCAGATTTCGATGGGTGGTCGTCATTTTCAAGTTCTTGACTTGGAGTCAACCCCTCGAAAATTGGGTCAGTTAAATAAAACCTAAGTATGGAGAAGTACTAATGATAAGTGGGTCTTTAGTTAAAATGGGTAATTGGGATTATGAACTCGCTTGGTTTTATTTTGAACTCCCCAGAGAAGTATTCTGGAACCAAAGGTTTCGTCAAATGGGGATATACTTCTATAAGATATAATTATATAAGACGACCACACATTTATCAACTTATAATGCCTATATTTACAATTACTCTAGCTGTTTCCGCGTTCCTACAGGTACCCTCACCCAACTGTATAACAAAGAAAATCACCGTGAAATGAAGAAAGATCTACCCCCAATTTCAATCGCTCGGAAGTATAAATCACGCCGTGGGCTTTCCTTCCGCCAGTGTTTGAGATAACGACCTCAGGATGTCGGGCTCTGTGGGGCGGAGACACATTCCCGACAATGACACTATCGCGGGGGGGGACATCATTGTAGGGAACGATTAGTCGCTGATGCTCGTACGCAATACGTCTTTCCGCTGCCGGTCACAATATTTCGCGGTGACAGGCGAAGGAGATGGGGATGAAAGGATGTAGAATGATAAGCCGGAGGGAAGATAAGGAGGTCGGGCACGCGGAGTGGCTTATCCGAGAAAGGAGAGTTAAATTGATGGGTGGATTTAGTCAGTTGTCAGTTCCCCTAAGCGTTGCCGTTTGCCCTCGGCTAGGATTGCCTACCCTATTTCTCTGGAAATGAGGACGTTGGAGTAAAAAAATAAAGAATTTTCAGGAGTCACTCTCCGAGTATCTGTAGCCGGCCTCAGTGGTGGCGGGGTCTTCCAACCCAGAGGTCTCGGGCTAGTGTCCCACGTGGATAGAATTTTATCCACTCAGGGCAAGGTTTTTCGTGTAACGTCTTACGACTCAATTGTAAAAGGAGACTCCATATTTTTAATTTCGCTCTTAATATATTCACATTATGTTTATTCGACGTGTTCGCTTCTCAGCTCGATTATTTATTATTACAGTTTTTGAAGTTGTGCATACTTCTGGTTTTCTATTCCTAATTTTTATATTGTTACTGTTTTAACATTCCCATTCAAGTCCCCGGCAAGCATCAGATTTTGCTGCTGTAATAATGGCTGGAGACTCTGGAGGGGTTGGGCAGTTTTTGCAGTCACGTCCGACGCCCATCGAATAGGTGGCTACGCTGCATTAGTATAATACTTTCGGAGTGAACGGAGTGACTCAAGGATGACGGCCTTTTGCTGAAATTGATTCAGCCTTTGCCACGGAGGACGATATGCACTTGAGTATATTTAACAGCGAACCTTAAACTCCACCGAGCACACCTATGATGAGGACTACTACTAGTAGTTACACAGAGTGTCCGGTGTATATTTACCGTAGTTCAAAAAGAAGATGTGATTTTTTGCCCATTTTTAAACCTCTTCCGCATCCATGTTCATTTCAACCGGAGCCGAAAACTCAATCACGAACATTGAGGAGAACGATATCAGGCTTGGTTGCCTCCAACTGCCTGGTGGTGGGGAAGGAGTATTTCTACCAGATTGTACATTTTCCGTTCTCCACGACGGACTCATTATCTCCAGAAGCAATATTTCTGAGGATGGACTCCAGAGTACAAATTTCATGAATTTTTCCTCATTGTAGATAAAACAATATCAGCTTTTAATTGATATCAAAATATCAGCCACTCATTGCAATGCTTTCCGAGATATATGACGAGTAATTGAAGCCATTTTACTTTGGTACGGCTATGCGGAGATATATTATTTGTGGAAGTTGTAACGCACAGATTGCGTTATAAATGTAAATGTGTGTGACTCGTATGTGTTCTCAATTAAAAAAATAAACCTATACTTTACCGCTTCAGATTTCACTTCATGTAAATATTTAATATCCATACTAAAGAATAAAATCTTGTTATTTTCCACAGAGTTTTATTGTACCTTTCTACAACGCGTTGTACATATAAATATGTACGAAGTTGAAATAAAATTATTATGTGGAAAAGTACAAGATTTTATTCTTTAGAATGGATAAATATATTGTTCATATTTCAGATAAATAATACGTTTCACATTATTATACTGGTGGATAACAAATATCAAGGTATTATGCCGAGTAAATAAAGCGTATTTAGATACGCATTTTGCTTACATTTCGAATTCAGCGCCAAAAATCCAAGTCAAACCAATATTTTAATAAAGGCGATTGCATCATTTACATCACTGCATGTATGGTAATTTCCACCATATAAACTGATGTACTGAAGTGAAATATAGACCTAGAATGTTTTTTCGACTTACTTAAAAAGTTTTTAAAACGAACACTCCAATGACACTCCAGCCACCTTAAAAGTGGTGTTTGGCGCAGATTCGAATGGTTTACGTTTGAATCCCATTCCATGCGAATTTCGATAGGCGACTTGCCGATCGCCTTCAGGGATCCTGGAATCCATTTCTTAATCGGAATCGTAGGATCCCTGAGGACGATGTTTGAGTCGCCTGTCGAAAGGTTAGTAGAAATGGATAACCTTACCCGGTGGAAACCCCGAGAGACTTTCAACTAGTAGATTCGGTAGGGAAGCTTAAACTCATGCGCAGTTTAATGTATCATCCTACTGACGGAGTACTGCAAGAGAAATACTCTCATGATAGCAGCCAAGTATGGTTCGAGATTCCACTTTAAAATGTTCACTTCCGGGATTCAAGCCCGGTATTTCGGAATGGGAAATTTATACCATAGGCACCACACCTACTCTATCCCCAAACAATATTCGAATCAAAAGTTTTATTCGCGTGGATATTCATAGTCGTTTTCTTTCTCTTCTCTTGTAGGCCCGCAGGCGTACGCACGCCGTGCTGCTGAGGGCCGTGTGCGGGGGCGGGGTTGAGGGGCGGTGGCCACCATGAAGATCCTAGACGACCTCTTTGGCGCGGAGACCAAGTTCGGGCTCATGCTGCAGAACTGCCGCCAGTCACGGCGCCTCGTGCTGATTATCGTGGCAATTGCACTGCTCCTGGACAACATGCTCCTCACGTCTGTCGGTGAGTCTCCCTCAGAAACTAGCAATCATCTTTCTATCATAGAAGATGGAACAATTCCCTTCCAATTCCCCTTTCCCCTATTTATTAAATCTACTCCAGTTGATTCTTTAAATTTATTTATTTGGGTTATTTATCTACCGGTTAAGGTAGTTTTAAATGGAATTGAAGAAAAATTAACTGGATTTTTACATGTACAGAGCCCTATTTGTCTCTAATATTTCTTTCTTCATCTCAGAGTACGACCTACCCTTCTTCATTCCGTCCATAAAAATAAATTCCTTCTCTTCCCCTTCCCCGCTTTCCCAACATCCTCCCCTCCATCAGGGTCTTAAGCAACCCTTCGCCCCTCATTACCTCTTCCAGCCACTTACCTTTCCTCCTAATCTCATCCAGAAGTTTCCTTTCCTCACCTATCTCAGCAAGCACTTCCTCGTTTATCAAGGTTTGTTAAATTCCTTGACCTAACATGAAATAGTATTTCACTCGATATAATTTTGGTTGGTTATTTTGTAAGGCTATCGAAAATTGAGGTCATTTTCGCCACTATGGATTGCTGGGTAAGTTGGTAATGAAAGGATTGTTTGGGGAATTTGGGTTTGGTGGAGATAAATCCAGTGTCAGCATAGGCCTGCTCTAAAGGAAGTTTAACCGCTTAATCCGACGGACGTAGTCCTAACCTTGAAGTCCCATCAACGAGACAGCCAAGTGGGGATGGGGATTCCACAAAAAATCTCCAACTTTTGCTGAAATTCAAACGCGGATGGGAAAACGGTTTTCTAGCCATTTTTAATTTTTTGAAATTTTCAATTTTTTTACGCTAGAAAAAGTTAATTTTGTTCGTGAACCCGGTTTTCTAGCCACCACACCGAATTGATCTATCAATCGATGTAAGTAATCAGCATTTTAAAAAAAGGCCGGGATGGACACTATAATTGTAATTATAACGCTATGTTTCAGTTGTGCATTTTAGTGATGGGTCGGTCGTGATTGATCAAATCCCGAGATCAAGTTCTCTTAAAAGATTGATCGATAAACTGGATCTCTCCAATAACCGAGGAGTTCATCTTTACCGATCACGATAGGAATGATTGTATCACATCAAGTATCGATCACGAGATGTGAGACCGGCCGAACAATAATGAGTTTAAATAAAGAGAGGACTCTGAGGTGGCAA
The DNA here is from genome assembly GCA_963573305.1 of Pyrrhosoma nymphula. NCBI lineage: Eukaryota > Metazoa > Arthropoda > Insecta > Odonata > Coenagrionidae > Pyrrhosoma > Pyrrhosoma nymphula. The sequence goes on along the minus strand of OY754330.1, from coordinate 110,218,842 downwards.
AATTTATTGAAAAAAGTGTAATAAAAAACTAGACACTAATATCTATCTATAATACCTACATTGCTTAAGTACACAGATCAATCATTATCCTTTCACTAAGGATGTAAAATGCCAAACTTAAAATTCAAGAGCAACCATGTAGTCAATAACTTAATTTCAATTCGCATTGATTCCAAATTTTATATAACAGTTGAAACAACGAACTAATTGCAGTCATCAGTCTGATCCGACTCTTGCGAAGATTATATAACACTTTAAACTCTTCTTCTGTCATAACACATTCATTAGGAGCGTAAGTCTACCTAATACAAATTACCTTTAAATGTAAAAATATCACCACAAGAACACACGCAATACATCACAGCACATATAGTACATGTAACATTTGTAATCACTGAATTTACATAATTGCCTGTTACTTAAATACACGATAAACCTCGTTTCAATATTCTCGACAAATATTACGTCTCTTGCACAATTGAAACTTAGTGATACCGACTGTAATTGAAAATTGAATTTAAGTGCTACAGTCGGATAATTTGCTTTAAATTCTTACAGCCAAATGAAAACGTTGATCGGTTCAAACTACATTCCAAAATACACTTTAAAAGTGTTCTATGCTAATATTTATCATTGGCTTTTATAATGAGTTTTGAATAATTTGTGGTCCATAAAAGATGTCACCATTCAATATTTTTGTAATCGTAAGGGATATTTCTAATATTCTTCTTAATTATGCTTAAAATCACAAACCAATAACACTGTGTAAGAACAAAAGAAACCTTCGAACGTATTGTACAATTGTGCCTTCAATTGTTTTCGAAGAATTACCAACAACTCCACGGAAACTGGCAATAAACGAGGTAGCTGTACACATCGGTCATGATTACAGTATGTACTCGCTTTGCTCAAATTCTTCATTGTTGCTTTCTATCTCCATTACGTTTTTATTTGCTCTGTTCGTATCATAATAAAGAACACCATAATGTGATAGAACTAGCTATGAGCATAGAAGAATCTCCCAATTGCCGGTCGGGTGTTTGTCTTGTATATCTATCTCAATTGTTTTTTTTATTTTCCCTGTTTGTATCATAATGGAAAACACCATATTGTGATAGAATTAGCAATGAGCAGAGAAAAAATGGAGAGGTACTACTAACCAACCCTAGGATTGTGTAACGTCAGACGTTCATTTTATTTCAAAACTCTTTATTCTTTCCAATACAATCCTTCTTGATGCATCCAGCATCCTCTCCAAAACCAATTCTCCCCAACAATCCCCCTTTCTTTCTTATCAACAACCCCCCAGCAACCCAGCATCAACAACACAATTCATATCATACGTTACAATTGAAACACACTGACTGATTTCGCATTTGTCATGCTTCATACCCTTCGCCCTGATCCTCGGGAAGAGGCACAGACATGCTCTGCATAAGGCCGGACTAACTTCGGTCATCGACAGCCCGTGAATCGGGATGCGGGAGAAGGTTGGGTGGCTCAGCTGAAGTTTCCAGGCAGTTCGGATATTTCCGGACGGCCCGGAAATTAGGCGAAACGACGAGGGGGGGGGGGGGTCGCTTGGCCCCTAATCGAATCCCGTATCCACTCCCGTCTTCCGAGCTGGTCGATGTAAGGAGGCAATCACAAGTTTTCAATTTTCACTCACACCTTGCCGGGCCATCTTCTCGAGGTTTCTTCTTAAGCTTCGGAGAGCGAGGAAATAAATCCCAGTATGAAGGCTCTGGTGAGTGGTTGCGCTTTTACGGATCCAAACTGTTTTTTTTTGTCGCTTAAAAAATATTTCACTTGGTGAATTTGGAGACAGATTTACTCAGGTCTGTCCAATTAGCCATACCTTTTGCGCAGACTCAAGCATGTGACCGAGCCTAAAGGGATTCTATAGCATTTCTCATCTCGAGTCATGTTCGAATCCTGGTTTTAAATTTTTCACAGATTTTTGGAATGATCAACAATGCCACCGAGCGGGACTTTCAGTTGTATTCGTACATCTTCCGTCTGATGATACACAGCGAGAAATGCCGGAAAAAAGTTATAAGAGATACAGTTCCTCATAATAGCTTTCATACGTAATGTACAAACCTTTGTATATCAACTCCCTGGAAACGCTTGAGAGTAGAATGCCCCAAAATCTTCGATCATCATTTAGTCACTTGTGTCATCCAACATCAGAACCCTCTATGATTATTTAACTTACAGGAGTGCGTGAAATATTGTTCGTTCATTGAAAAAATAATCTTTATAGTGTGAAAATTATATCAGATTACTGGCTGTTATAATGTAGTATTCGCAGTCATGGAAAATCACCGAACTCGTTATCACTAGTGAGACAAATTTGTAATATTATTTATAATGCCTATTTTTGTAGCCAAATCCGTTAAAAAAAGAAATATCGACATTTTTCATTTGTTTTTATGCACGGAAATGTATCCTAATTTTTTTATGAGTGTTAGATCTCCATTAAATGGTTTAGGATCTCTCTTGAAATCGCTCATCTCGCGTTTGTGATACGCTCTCGGTAAAGTATCTCCGGTCTACTTTTCGATGTATGCTTGGGCGTGCTAGATATTAAGACTGCATCGTTATCACTTTAATGGAGATTTTTACCACCGTTGAAATTGAGTGAAAAAAATCACGGTCGTCTTCCTGGAGCATTCATTGTTCGACTCGCTCAAGACGTCCGAACCCATTGTTATGACCTCGCAGCGATGACGAGGAAATCCTACGCAGTGACGTCTCCGTCGTCAATCGTTAAAACCCTTATGCCATCGGAGGAAGACGACAGAACCACTTAACAAAGGAAGCCATGATACTTTAGGTTAGTGATCCTAAAAGCGGAAGGGATGATGTCCCTCGGTTCTCTCGTCTTTTGCAAGGCTGGGGTCCTCCCACAAGCGACATAGTGCAGCCTCAAGGACTCCGATAGTGTCTCCTCGGCCATTGCCCTACATTTGCTCCCGTTCCTCATTTGATACCACGTCTTTTTAGGGGGATTCAACTTTCTTGATAGAGACTGAGATGCCAATTGCAACTATTTTGTTCAGCGTTTAAAACAGTTGTTTCGTGAGTTAAGAGCGGGATGTCACTTCGAATCTGATAATCAATTTCAAGTACTTACGAATTCAAATGTCTCTAAAGTGGTCGTCATCATTGGCACTCCCTCATATCAGCTAATGTCAGTGTTTCATTTCTTCATTAGTCTACATACGATTCGGAAAGCGAGTGAGAGTAGGTAAATCCCGGCATGAAGGCTCCGGTGAGTGATTTACGGATCCAAACTGTTTTTTGTCGCTCAAAAAATAATCCAGAAGGCGAATTTGTAGACACAATTAATCTGGTCGTCTCGTATCAGCGTTTCTGTCTTACCAATTAGTCTTCGTTTTGACGTCCTATATTCCATCGATAACTAAATCCTTTCCATTCGGTCTTTCCCTTTATTATTTCACCCTTTATTTATTTCAAGAGACTGATTTGACGCAAAGTGTTTCCAATGAGTGGCTGTCTTCTTCTTAGTGTTGTCATCAAACTCCTTTTCTCTCGAAATCTTTGTATGACTCCTTCTCTTGAGATTCTCTTCGTCCATTTTATCTTCATCGTCCTTCGATAACACAGCAAGCATCTCCATTGCTCCGAATCTAATGCATTAAGTGTGTTTTTTTTTGTTTTCCTCGATTTCTATACGTTACCATCCGAATCCTGATGTAATTGGCAGAACCTCGTGATAGGATATCTTCCTTCAAATATATTTCTGGTTGTTTTACTTTCGTCGAGAGTTTAAAATTGGTGAATTTTTCACTTTTCTATCGCTTTTCCTATGATGTGATCATTGTACTTTGCTAACTCGAAGGTTGCAAACCACCTAGTTGTGCATAAATATCTATGGAGTTGAGTGAATGAATGTCAGGTCAAATGCAACTCTTTTATATTATAGTGTACGGCTCTCGAAGTTACTCCTTGTCTTACTCAATTTTTGGAGTTATGAATGATCTCACGTTTATCTGTAGATTGGACTCTGAGAAAAGATCTCGGGTTTCCCACCGTGTGTTGTTCAGCACCGACTTTTCGAGAGAGCTAAGTCTGCCATCGTCTTCTGAGTGGATACATTCTTCAGTGGCTCATGGATGTAGATTGCCGTGTTTTTTATGGCAATTTGAAGTTGGTATCTCGTCCTCGCATTGTTTTAATTTTCTTTGGTTGCGCGTCTTAGGTGATCGTAATTTCGTAAAAACTAAGCTATTTGCTATTCTGAGGAGGCTTTAGGTGGAGTCAGCGAGATTTTTCACAAGTCATAATAGAGATAATGTTCGAATTTGTTTTATTTTATTTCAGCAGCTGTAGGAAACATGAAGTAAATATTGTAATATTAATGGTGCATTAAGATTGGTATATATGACTGAAATTCTCAGTGATTAAATATGCATGCATAAGTCTTTAACTTTACTAATTTATTTCACGGCATACCGTGAAAATGCCTTCACAATCGAAGATTTTATTGCGATTCTGTAAAAAACAACTGCTGTAAGTAAATGATTTTTTTTTTAAATAGTTGATAATTGATACAAAGCACACTATTTTAAATTTCTGACGATACCTAAGCGTAAGAAATTCCTCATTTTTTCAAATAAAGTCGCCCTGTCGTTCATACCCGTACCATTTCCCAAGAAAAGTGGCTGATATTTTTTGGCCAATAACTTGAAAAGTGTAGTGGTAAGTGGCTGATATTTTCTTATCATTAGAAAGATGAGATATTTTTCTTTATGATGATGCTAAATTCGTTGATTTTTATATGAAATGATTTCTCACTCACACTGCCTTAAACTACGATTCTGAAAGCGTTAGCATGAAGTGAAATTATGCGATTATAGTTCAAACTGATCTCAAACTTCTTTTATCCCTCTGGTAATTTCATCTCGTTTTAATCATTACACAACACTGTATTATGGTGGAAGATATAACTTAGTGATTGTTCGGACGGTTGGTTTAACTTTAATATATTGGGATGGAGATCACGTATTACTTAGCCAATAGACGTGTCACTTAGTCAAAGATTGGGAACCATTATTTTTTTTCCTGATCCATCTGCAATTCCCTAAGAAGCTGTTGCACCTGACATTCATTTCATTCAAGTATTCTACCAGCTGATTGGTAGGTTCTTGGACAGTCCCCATTCTGCATCCCAACCTAATAGAAATTGTCTCGCATTCCCTCCTAAGGATGGCCCGTTATTAGATCCGTCTTCAATTCTTCGTATCTTCTACCTCCTCTTATTTAGTCCAGAATTACTATCCTCTTCCTTCCTCTTCCACGCTTCCCCAGTGTTCTCCCCTCTATCACTCTCTTCAACATGCACTCTCCTCTCAAAACCTCCTCCATCCATCTCTTCTATCTTCTCCGAACCTCTGCCACAAGCTTCCTCTCCTCTCCGACCATATCCAATACCTCCTCGTTCGTCTTGACATAACACTGCGAAAATTTTAGGTGGGTGTGACGAAAGTAGTTTTCCCCAGGATTTGAAAATGGTATCTGCAGCTGAATAGGAAACCCAGACTCCTTAATTGAAGAAGGTCACGATAATAATACATCTTGTATTTTTTGAACTCCATAGAGTTGATATTACTCATATTAATTCTGTAATACGCAAAAAATATGCGTTTTTCAAATTGTAATCGTCACACCCACTTTGATGTTCATAACTTCTAATGTAGATTCTGCATGTCTAGACCGATGTATAGACTCCCAATCAGTCGAAAAATAGAAGTTGTCGTTATACTTAGAGGTTTATCATAGGAACACTACTCATGTTATTTCCACATGTCTAGACGTACCAGATTGAGTTTTACCTAGTAGTTTCTCCTGCTATCCCAATAGCTGTAGTAGTTCCCCATAATATTTAGCTTTTGTATCTTTCCTTGATTCCGTCTAAAATACATGTGCGTCGTTTGCTGCGTCTGTCTTTTTCTAATAAATATTTAGGTGCAAGAAGCGTCCACCTGTTCAACAAACTGGAAAATTTTGTCTTTTGTTGTACCTAAGCCGTGTCTGAGATATTGTTTACTATATATTTATGCGCCGAGCAACTTTATCATTCACGCCTTATCTGCAGCCATGAATATATGGGTATTTGCTGGTTACTGCTTTAGATTTAACGAAGAAATTATTTAATGGAGGATTTTCCATTCCAATCAAATCTGCTACTTTAACAATAGGGATAACAAACATTTTAACAAAAGGTATCTGAGACGATGTCGAAATTTTGGTGCTGCTACTTTTTGCCGTCCTTTATTATAGATTCATCAATCAATTTATTTAAAGATTATGGCGTTTAAAGGAGAGCTATCTATGTTTAGACTCGTCATCTGCATATTATCTGATTAGTGGTTTGTTACGAGATCCATACGAGCTGAACTTAAATAAAAACAGAAGGGGTGTTAATATCTGCATTGGCCTCGTGCTCAATAAAATATTTCCTGGTTTACAGTGGTAACCGTTCGGTTGATTGGAAATCGCTATGCGTTTTGTTAAATTTTCCTCTGAAAACACATTATTAATACGGTGAATAACACTTACGTTGTATCGTCAAGTTACTTTTAAAGCAGTGGCCCTAAAAATATTACCTTTTAAAGAATTTTATAAGTAAAATAGAATCATTTTTGACGCCGATGAATAAGAGAGGCGAATCCTATTCCTATAACCGTTCGTATACGAAATATTTCAATCAAACGTTTCAAACAATAAACGTAATTCACATCGTGTTTTTTTTTATTTATAGAATCATTATATACAGCGATACAATTATACGTGTTACATTAATTTTAAATTTTCTAAATAGGAGTCGTGACAGCGCTCTCGTTGGTTCAACAGAAAATAAAAAATATTTAGGAGATGACTGATTCAGGAATACTAAATGGTTTTTTTTAAATAAAGATTATTATGTTAGGATTTTACAGGATGACGTAAGCTCTTGAAGCACTCTATCAATCAAACCACTTAAGAAAATAGTCATCATATCGGCCACAAATTTCAGCCAATCCTTTCAATAGTTGAAGTTAATTCAGGGGCTTCAGTTATAAAAGAAAGAAAAACTGAGGAACTGAGTTGCTCGAAAATATGTTCTCTTTCCATCTTGCCCCTATATCATATTCTATTAAAAATTGAAAAACAAATTTGTTGTGGTAATGAGAAATTTAAAAAAAAGTAGTGACATTCGTTTTCAAATCCATTGCCGTATTCGTTTAAAATATGAGCATCAAACTCTCGCGTACAGTATCCCCGTTGACGGCTACTGCTAACACTATCCCTGCTGTCAGCTAATACAGCACTAGCATTCTATGTGAACATACTCACTTATTGAATTCCAGCTCTTCAGTCGATGGCATATATTCACGTTCTGACTAAAAAGAAAACAAAACCTGATGTAATTCATTTATAAATTAATTATTATGATCCGTCAGCATATAGCATCAAACTCCTGTTTACATTATAACTAGGCCGACAACTAATAACAAAACACTGGAATTTAGTGGGCACATATTCAATCCCAGCTCTTTACACATATTCACTAATTCAATCAAGCCCTAACTAAATGAACCTGGAAACTGGTGTGCTTCGTTTTGAAATTAATGGACTGGTAGAGCGACCACCTCACAGGCCACACTGCACCAGTTTTGGGGAAATATCGACTACCACAAATGCGTTTGTGTTGGAATAAACAAGATGTGAGATCTTTCGAGCGTTGAAATTGTGCTAGTTAAGTTAAATATAAAAGATAATATAAAATTTGTGCATTCTTTTAGATTTCGTCCCCTGTTGTGAGGTCGCCACTAATTTTTCCTTCACCGCAATGGTATTTGTTTGCAGGAATTGTTTCCATTACTAGAATAGAGCAAATGTGCGGTGATTAGTCGAATATTATGGCTCCACCGTATTCTTATTCACCAGTCCATTGTTGTTTGCTTCTTAAGTAAAAGATTCATACTCTCGCGTGCATTATTGCTGCCCCAAAATCAACTTAAAGTTCAACATCGGTATTTTATACGAGACGTTTTCAGTTATTCAAATCTAATATGTACTTGTTTTGATAATGTCAGAAGGATGACTTAAGGTAGGTAGTTTGAGCGAGATTTTTCCCTAGTCATAATAGAGACCAAATAAAAATTTTATTTTTAAAGTTAAGCAACTGTACGAAGCATAAAGTACGTATTGTAGCATTAATGACGCAAAAAAATTCTTTTAAATTACTGAAACTCTCAGTAATAAGCTAAATATACACATACTACTAGGTTTTAACTTGACTCATTTTATTCACGCCGTACGCTGAAAACGTATTAAGAACCGAAGATATTTTTGGGATTCTGTAAAAATGACTGTGGTGTGTAATTGATTTATTTTGTTAATACTTGAGAAAGCATACAAACTGCACGCTGTTGAATTTCTGACGATATTTTTATGTTTGAAGTTCCTTATTTTTGCATAAAGAGCCTCTGTAGCACATACTCGTACCATTTTCCTTAGAAAATGGCTGGTAATGTTTGGGCAATATCTCCAAAAGTGTAATAGTAAGCGGCTGATATTTTCCTATCATAGGAAATATGTTTTTTTTGCAGTGAGGTCAAACTCATCGAATTTTGTGTCAAGTAAAATCTCTCTCAGACCAGCAATAATAATTTTACACATTGAATTTACTTAAAAAATAGTTGCCTTGCTAGTCGATTGCATGTGACACTACGATGTGTGAGCCCGGGCTTCTTTGGTAGTAGTGGTACACAGGGGTAGTAATCGGTAAACTACCGGCCACGGTTAGCATTTTTGCGGAAAAGACACTGGCATTTTGACATTTTGATTCTGCGATAGTTGCACGCATTAAAATGGTCGAAATCCTGATCACTTGGCTACGAGTGGAGATTGAAAATGTAAACAGCCCATTACTTCGCTAGAGGAGGACTTTTTATTGCGTGTATGTTTATTATTACCTGGGAAATCTTTGCTAGAGTTTTTTTTGGAGATGTTACTTAAAGGTAAGAATTTTGACCGTTCTTGCATTGGGTAATGAGAAATAAAATAATTCTCATACTTAATACGCTTTATAGATGCTCATATACATATATTATATGAAATTTGTGCAAGTTTATAAATTCTGTACAAATGCCGAAAGGGGAGCTCGAAGGGTGCGATGCTCAAATGCAATATTTGCCGGTAATTCGCGATTTTCGAAATTATCGTATTTATTGTTTACTTCCGTCATTCATTCTATTGAAAAAATAACGGTAGGAATGTGAAAGAAGAACGATTACACGTAGCGAAACACATCAAGACCTCGCTGCACACTCGCCACTTCCATGAAAGTCAACTCCCATTTGTGAAGCCGCTTTTTCTCAAGTTCAAAAAATGATATGACACTCCCAATAATTATCGGAGAACGAATTCGGAATGGATTGTCTCTCGACATCGACATCTTCCATTCGGGTCTACACTCCTGTTTAACCGGCCGGGGCCGAGCGAAGTCACTTGTGCCGAATCCATTCCTCTCCTTACCATTTCTCGCTTTTTTTTCCTCTCTCTCCACTTCTGCCCAGCACATCCCCACCCCACTTTACCCCCCACTTTACTCCCCCCCGCTCCTCCGTCCCCTCTCTCCACTTCGCCCTCAACCTTTCAAACGAACCCTCAACACCCCTCTCCCCCCCCCCCCCCCACCAACCTCCTGTTTCGTTTTCAAGCCTTCCCCCACCCCTTAAATCACTCTCCTCCCTTCCCCTCCCTCAACCGTTCCGCAGCAAATTTCCTCGTCCCCTTGTCAGCGGCAGGCCCAGAGCGCGGCACCCGTGTCCGTTTCAGAGTCCCGCCGGCACCCGCACCCTATATACCGCCCCCTGTTGGGATCCCAGATTTAAAGGGACGAATGGAATATCGCGGTCCCGTATCAGTGGTGTGTACCTCGGAAGCGGGCTGTTTTTTACGGCTCCACTCCTGATGACCAAATCTCTCTCTTTCTTTCTCTACTAGCATTGAACCCTCGATCTCAAACATGGAACGCTTGCAGAGATGAAAAAATAAGTGCCTTTTTACACGCGTTATTGACTCGAATGTTTCCCTCAGTGCACAGTGGCAGGTTTGGTAATTCATGTATCTTTTTTAACTTCATGCGCGTGGAATATGCTTCCGTGTGAAAGGAGCCCGAATGCACCATACTCCATCGAGTATTGTCAGCCCTCGAACAATCTCTCCAGTAAAAAGAATAATTTACCGATGCTTCCGTGTGAGAGGAGCCCGAATGTACCATACTCCATCGAATATTGTAAGCCCTCGAACAATCTCTCCAGTAAAAAGAATAATTTACCTCTGTTTAATAACCCATAAAAGGGGAATTTAAATTCGAGATCGTCTGGAAGTCTACCGATCTGCTGGTAGAGTATTTCATGATGAGTAGATTATTTTGTGAAGGAAACGTCAAAGACAACGCCCCTGTGCTTGGAAAATTGATGGTATAACTGTCCATGGATCTACCATTGATTTGTAAGGGTGGGCTAACACTGGGAAGTTATTTCGCAAGTTTCCTCTGCAAAACATTTTGGGGAATTTTATTCTGGCGAAATATTTTTCACGAGTTAGTGCAGTGAAAGATTGGTTGCTATTTACACTGGCAACAATATGCTTCTGCCAGTGACTTGCCTAAACTTTTAAAAGTTGTGCAAGCGGACTTGCAGAGCCGTTTATGCGAGCTATTTCCCTCAAAAGTCGCTTTCTGCTAGTAACTTGCGCAATAAACATGTCAGTGAAAACCCACCTCAATAGTACCTAACATAATTATAGGCGCATTTTTAACACTTCCTCTCACTCTACACTCATTTTGTCCTGTTCTCCTTCCCTTTGCTTCTTTTTTTAAGTTGTATCCTATTTCATTAGAGCTATAATGACAATCTGTGTCCTCCTTCTGACAGCTTAAACAACGCACTCCCTCTCATGCACTTATGAACATCCCAGTATCATTCAATGCGTCCAGTCTTCTTCATTACTTTGCCTCACCAATCTGGTCACTTTGCCAATGGTACCTTATTTCTTATTCAACTTCTCCTAAATAATGGGATATGAGGCGAAAGATTGCATCAGGAAAGAAAGATGGAGTGAAAATATCATGAGAAGAGCTAAAGTAAGCAGAAAGGAAGCTTATGATAAAAGAATGGAGTACATTAGTGTAATGTGAGCAAAGGTATTCATGGAAATATTATTGCACGACCTACTTTAGTAGGTTGTGAAATGCAGGGGTGAGTAGAGCTGTTAGGTTCTGAAACTTGGTACATGCGGAAGGAGTAGGAGCGTAGACTGTAGATTTTTGAGATGTGGGAGTGAAAAACATTGGCACGCAAGATGGAGTGGCAAATAAATGAAAAAGTCCTTGGAAAAGGGAAGGAGACTAATGAGTGAATTTCAATTGTTCCAAATTTTCAATAAAGGAAAATGAATTTTGAGTCCTATGCATGCATTTCGATCATCCAGGTGACCAACTACAGGTTTACGAGACGTTAACTCTCCCTGTCGATGGTCACCCGGATGACCGAAAGGCTTGATTGATTGGACTCAAAATGCCTTTGCTTTAATGGACAATTTGGATTAGTCTTTAATTAAAAGTTATTTCTCAATTATTCTTTTCTTGAGTTAAGTGAAGTTCGAAGCAAAATAGGATGGAGGACGGACAAGGAAGTGACATGCTGAAGAAGGTGGTAGAAGAGACCAAGCTGGGGAAACGCGAGAGAAGGATGGGAAGAATAAGAGTTGTAAGCCGTGCCAGGCGGTCAGATTTTGAAGCAGGTCAGATGATTTTAAGGGGAAATTGATATTAGAAAAATTGATTTCTTGAGTTTTTACTTCATAAATTATCCATTTATGCAGGTATATATGTAAAATTGATACTTTTAGAATTAAACATTCAAGAAGAACCTCCGCAGTAGGGGAGATCATAGGGCTGTCAACGGACCTACTATTCATTCAGTATAATACCTATTTTAATGGTAACAGATGGCAATGTTCTCATCTACGTCTTCTCTGCGAAATTTTCCGTGTCGTTCCGACGGACAAAGTAGTAAAAAAATCGGCATCATTGTGTTCCCCTTCACTCGACTCGTACGTTTGCGTGAGTTGCAGAGATAAGCAGTGACGGCTGAAGTGATTTCCACTTTCATTTTCAAATGTGATATTGAGTGCACTCGTCTGACGTTTTATGACCGAGAGTTGGGTCGCAAGCACTACCATCTCGAGCCTTTTGTAAAACGATCGCGGAAACATCATTTTACGACCAATTTCCATGCCAAACTCGTTTCATTTCCAACGGTCGTTTTTATGTTATTTATATAGATGATGGATCCGTTAAAGGTATTTTAGCGAGATATTAGTACTCATAATATTCATTAAATTTGACCTATTATAATAAAAAAGATTTCATATTTTCAATGATGCCACTTATTTTCATTGGATTACTTTTCGAGATATTTGCCAAAAAATAGAAGCTTTATTCCATGATAAGTTAGGCAGTGTTTCAAATAGACATTATAAAAAATTTGAGGAAGTTCTGACGTATGGATATTCTCTGAAATATAATGATGTGTAGTTCGTGTTTGTCCTCAATTATTTAAAAAATAAATATGTTGTTCACTGTAATGCTTTCTAAAAAAAACCGCCTAAAGCCCGTCGGTTTTGACGGAATTTTTAGCGTTTCACTTGAAACGTATAACTTAAGTTAAAGTCATTAATATGTTTATTTGTTGATCAACGGACATCACTCATGAAAATAAAGTTTCTGCGATGATATTATTAATGTGTTTACACCATAAAATTAATTGATTGTGGCGATGCTTGGTGGAAATTAAATATAGAATTCATCATGACAAAAATACACTGTAAACAAAATAGTGGAATTTGTACTGTGTTTTTTGTCATAATGATTTTTATTTACATCATGATTTTGCAATTGCTTATCTTAAAATAAAATTCGAAATTCGTCTCTAGAATGACCATTGAAAAATCTCACTGAAACCAAATAATTTCTCTGTTAGCATGCATATGATTTAGACCAAAACTACCTTAAAACGAAGAAAAATACGCAGTAGACTTAGTTGAATTCCGCCTTACCACTATATCTTAAACTTATACGACCAGTCTCACCGAATACGGTATTCAGATTACCTGAGGATGCCCATGGTCGGCGAAACCGGTTGCGCAGTTTAAAAAAATTGTGTTTTGTGTAACTCGACACTGACGATGAAGTGCACAGTGTATTTTTATTCAACATTGCAGTGATTCCACTGCCTGACGTTTTCAATTTTACCTTAAAGCGGACGGAGGATGGTATTGTTTCCACTTTCCACCTGTTGGGAATGAATATTCCCATCCGCTCACCTTTAAAAAGGTCCTTTGTGTGAGAACGATTACGAGCGGGCGAGGCTGTGTAAGATGCAGGGGGAGCGGGGGTGTGTGTGAGGTGGATGTGGAAGGGTAGCTGAAGGCGGGGGCTCAGGCTACAAAGGGGATTTGAGTCTCTCTCATGTGGAGCGCGTTCCCTCCGCTGAACTCACCCTTAACGATTGCGATGTGATGCCCCCCGTCGACGAGGGGGGAAGTAGGGGGTAACCGTTTCAGTGTGACTCCGCATCTGCTTTCTTGGAAAGGAAAATGAGTGTAGGTCCTTTGCAGCCGGAAGAATTGATATCTCCCTCCATATGAGGAACATCCAGCCTCCGGGCTTGATGTGCGCATGTAGAGGGTATCGTCGTAAATGATTGTTCAATATATTGGCGCGTTTGATTTCGTATCGCCATGATGGGTGGCTTGTGATTAGCGTCAAGCTTTGTTTCATGCTGTGAACGACCCTGGGCTCGGGTAATTTTGGGGTTTAACCCTCGTAGAAATCCACATAGGAAACATGGAATGAAAAAGTTATGAAATATTTTCACTCGGCGACTGCCGATGGGGCAGAAGAGCAGGGGGCATTTTTCATCGTTGGAAAGGAAACCCAAGACTAAGTGATTTTTTAGATGAAATACGTCTAAATTGTGTTATTTTGTTATGCTTCCAATCAGTGTCGGCCCAAGGCGTGGGCTGCGAGGGAAAAAGCCTAAGGCGGCCGGTCATAGGGGCGGCCAGTCTGCTGCTATTAATGAATATGAAAACAGGACCGAACTTATGTAAATTGGAAAAACTTGCTTACTTGCAGCATATATTTCCATCCAAAATGGCCTTATACATGATATTGTAAAAGTGATTTGACACCTATAACTAACTTGAGCAAAGAGCTCTATGAAACCTACGGACTAAGTAAGTGTTCCCTTCATTAGCATTCTTCTCATCAAATAATTGAAATGAACCGTGGCTGAAATTGTAATACAATGTACGGTTATAGTTACGCCCACCCACTAGAAGTAGGAATGTCATATATCCCCTATAAGCACTTTTCTTCGTTAAGCTCTAAGCTTGAAGTCAACTCATGCATTAAAAATTGAGCTCGTGGTGGGCAAGTAAACTGCAAGGTTAAGGCAATCGTTCTTAAACCCAAGAGTATCCGTAATAAACCGTCTCAAATCCGTCTCAAACTCCGCCAAGCGGGGTTTTAGAAATCACCATAGTTAAATAAATTCTTTTTCAGGTGAGACCAAATAAAATTTGGCCCACACTTGTAAAATAGCTTGGTCTGGCACTGCTTGCAATGGATTTATTCGATTACACAATCAACAGTTATTTTTCCAGCAAACTTGGAATCGTACGGGGAATCTGGAGTCGTGACTAAACTATTCTCCAAGTGGATAACAGATCAATAAGTTTGTATCAAGGGGGTTTTAATTAAGCTACGAATACCGTACGTATTTAATTACTCCTTGTGAACACGAGATAGAGCAAATTTTGCGGGGTATTACTGAATGATATTCCAACAGTAGTTTTGTATTTAACGTCACTGAAGTTGGACGTCATTACATATCAGCATGCATATCATTTGCTTGCTGATAGTCCAGTTCATTCATTACATATCAAAACAGCTAAATTATATACTGACAGAAACACTCAATATCACCACCGTGAAAAATTCATTGTGAAATGAGCGAGGGATTTTTCTCTCAAAGTTCTGATTTTCATTGGGCTTTAATAAAATATCGAGCCTTAATTAGGAATTTCTAGTATATTTACCTCTATTCGTGTGTTATACCGCCAGAATTATGCTAGGATTTGGAGAAGGCTCGTATTATATAAGCTGGAAAGGAGAAAATAATTGGATGAAGTGCATCATAATGAATGTAACGCACAGATAAAGCACGCAAGAATGGTTGAAGCCCGCATTTATTTTCCACCCTATATAGAGACGGTTTCCCTGGTCTATTTTTGATATGAAAAAAGAAATTTGAAATGCTAGAGAAACAGACTCATAAGCATATTATTCATCCTAGCTCATTATCACTCAAGGACATCCGGAGGATATTTCAGTGGTAACATCGCACTAACTTTCCATCGGAATATTCAGGGGGGATATTTACCTTTCACTCGGGAAAGAGGCTGAAGAGGATGAGGCGGGAGGGTATAAAAAGAGGAAGAGGCTGGCAAAGGCTCAAGGGCTTTTTATTGCCCCCTGGCGGTGAAACAAAAGTCACCATCTTGGCGAGGGAAGAAAGGAAAGAGAAGAAGGAGCGAATGCGGCAAACATTCGACTAATACCTTCCCTTCCCCACTCCACCGCCATTGTGCTCGCCGAAAAGTGAAAGAAGCTAAGCTCAAATCGAGTGCGATGGGATCCACATTCACTTTCGCCACGAGGGGGATGAGGGCTGGGAAATAAAGAGAGCTCCCTAATCCAGCTCTCGGATCAACGTAACGATCTCCATCTATTCCCGAAGCTTGCTCCTTCCCCCTTCACTATTCTTCTGAATATTGCCGTAAGACACATCATCGCCTTCAAACTCCAATCAAGTTTCGTGCATCATCATTTTTATTGATCTCGTTTCCTCTCCATTGTGTGCCGGGCAGTTTTTCTAAGATTGCCCATAAGGACTCCATGTGTTAAACTGTGTGATCTGTCTCCTCAGGTTTATGTTTTCACCTGCTTCATCGTCAAAAACCTTCCGATAAAATATTTTCCATTTTTTCTGGGTGGATATTTTGCCAGCCTGAATTGTGATTCTCTGTGACTTGTAACTTTCCGTGTTGTATCTGTAGATCTCATCTGTTCCTGCCTCTTTGGGGCTTTTGTTGTGACATTCTCGTAATTCTATTATCTAGATGATTCCTCTTATTGATCTATTTTTTATTATATTATTATATTTTCTTCTTTCAGGAGATATAGGTCTATTAATTTGTAAATTATTTATTCTCTTTGCCAACGTTTCGCATTTTTATACATGCTTCTTCAGGGCTACAATGAAAATTTTTGGGCGCATTGTACATCAATTGAATATGGTTTAGAATTTTGGTACATATTTACGTTAAAACGTATATGTACATATGATTTTTCATATTACCTCAGTTAATTCAGAAGGAACTCTCTCTGAGTTAACTTGAAAATCATATTCATATTATACTTTTTTAATGTAACTATGTACCAAAATTGTAAACTATATTCATTTAATCTTTTTTTGTAGATTTTGGTAGCTCATTGTATAAAGAACCAAAAGCCTGAATAGCATATATTCAATTGATGTTCAATAAGCCCAATAATTTTCATTGTAGTCCTGAAGAAACATGTATAAAATGCAAAACGTCGAAAAAGAGAATAAATAATTTATAAATTAATAGACCTATATATCCTGAAAGAAGAAAACGAATAATTACCTAATTCCAATGTTCGACATAAATGTTTTTAATTAATGCTCCATGATTAGATTAGTTTAACGGTTAAGGTAGGTTCAAATGCAAGGGTAAAAATTATCTCGGTTTTTACAGTCGAAGGATTCAATTTTCATTCGCAATAACTTTCTTCACCTCAGCCCTACCTCTTCTTCATACCGTCATGAAACCTATTATTTTTATTCCTCATCCCCTGTTGCCCAACACCCTCCCCTCTAACACGGCTTTTAACATCCCTTCTCCCCTCATCACATGTTCTGACTCTGCCTCCTACCATATCAAGAACTACTTCGATCGTCTTCCTGTCCATCCACCGCACCTTCTACATCCTCCTCCACACCCACATCTCAAACGCCTACTGCCTATTCTTGTCTTCCTTTCCCAGAGTTCATGTTTCTGCACCATACAACGCAACACTCCATATGAGCTGTTGAAAGAAAAAGTGGTTGAAGTCAGTTTTTTTGCCACACTTAAGTTAGGAGTGCTGAAGCATTCCTCTACCTGTAATATGTTTTGCGCAAGACTGGTGTAAGTCTGCTTTAATTATTTTTTCAATAGGAAGCAGCACTTACTATCGCCGCAAAAAAGGTAGAACGCTGAACTTTAAACTTCCGTACGAAATTCCACCGGAGCTCCAAAGAGCCGTGTAATATATCGTTTTACTCCTTGTTTATTTGACTACAAAATGCATCAATTGAATAGTGTGTAACTGTAAAAGTTTAGCTCCTACGGTCGAAAGAGTGAAGAAAAACAGGCGAAAAACTAGGAGAACGGCGAAACGGTCGTCTTCTTCATCTCGTCACGGCCAAAATATTTAATTGGTTCACGTAATTATTTTTTTACGGAGACAAAGACATCTCCGCATTACAAATACACTTTTAAAATTTTATTTTACCCATTCTTTGATTTTTTAAATGGCCGAAAGCTAGATTTCATTTTCCGAGGTGTGAAAAAGTATATGAATATCGAAATTACGTATGCTTTATAGAAAAAATATTACAAAACTTCTCATGTAAGGAAATTTTTATATTATTTCCCTTACTTAAAATAAGCGACAAAGAAGAAAATCGCCCCGCGGCAATGCTCACTACCATTTTGCTCAGTTGGCAATGGTGATACTCCTGGCCGCGCGTGACTCAAATCTCATTGCCAAGACCCCTCTAGAGAGACCTCTGTCCAGCGCTGATTGGACAAGGAATGGGAAAGGCTCTAGGTGCTCTGGGTGTTTTATATTCTTTTAACTTTATGTGGATTGATTTATATTGAATATTTCGCAATTAGATATTTAATTCCATATCCGAAATTACTCACATTAATTCAGCAAAATACTGTTTGTTTATGTGATATAAGTTTATTGATTCTATGGATTGTATTGTTGCCACGAACTGAATTAAAGTGTGTAATTTCTGAGACTGACTTTAATATCTAATTACGAAATATTCAATATAAATCCATCCACATAATGTTAAAAGAATATAAAACACCTAAAGCCTTTCCCATTCCTTGTCCAATCAGCGCTGGACAGAGGTCTCTCTAGAGGGGTCTTGGCAATGAGATTTAAGTCACGCGCGGCCAGGAGTATCACCATTGCCAACTGAGCAAAATGGTAGTGAGCATTGCCGCGGGGCGATTTTCTTCTGTGTCGCTTATTTTAAGTAAGGGAAAGAATATAAAAATTTCCTTACATGAGAAGTTTTGTAATATTTTTTCTATAAAGCATACGTAATTTCGATATTCATATACTTTTCCACACCTCGGAAAATGAAATCTAGCTTTCGGCCATTTAAAAAATCAAAGAATGGGTAAAATAAAATTTTAAAAGTATATTTGTAATGCGGAGATGTCTTCGTAAAAAAATAATTACGTGAACCAATTAAATGTTTTGGCCGTGACGAGATGAAGAAGACGACCGTTTCGCCGTTCTCCTAGTTTTTCGCCTGTTTTTCTTCACTCTTTCGACCGTAGGAGCTAAACTTTTACAGTTACACACTATTCAATTGATGCATTTTGTAGTCAAATAAACAAGGAGTAAAACGATATATTACACGGCTCTTTGGAGCTCCGGCGGAATTTCGTACGAATGTTTAAAGTTCAGCGTTCTACCTTTTTTGCGGCGATAGTAGGGTTTAATTTTTTATTTATTCCACTTTGAGCCCCATTTTCCTATAAAGTTGCGATTTTTACTTACACCATTTTTTCTCCCAACAGCTCATATATAACTCTTTGCCAGCCTTTTCTTTATAACTCTACACAAGGTTCCCGTCATCAGCTTCTTCCTGTTGCTTTGAGCTATTTTTACTGGCGCAAATACTTTTGGTATACGCCTCCAAAATATTTTGAAATTTTACACATCCACTGGGTACTTAGTTTTAAATTGAAATATTTCTGTTCTCTTTTCTTTTGGAGCGTCGGTTTCATTGCATCTGTTTCCTTTCGTCCTTTTGTCACCTTAATGCTCTCGTTAGAAGCACTAGTTTCTCTTTTCTGTAGGATAAAGCTCCTCTGTTCTTCATCACTTTTCCCAATTAAATAATTTTGCGCCTGCTCATCGTCCTCCTTGTGTCATTCCTTAATTTTTTCCCGCCCTCGAGTCTTCTTTATGCAGTGTCATTTTTCTCTTCCTTACAAGCGTCCCCTTGCTTCTAATTTTCATTCCAGATTTGGTAATTTTCTCTGTGTCTTTCATTCTTGTTATCAAAGGAAACGGAACCAACCGTTTAATATCACATTGGGTCAAATTAATTACCGAAACACGCCGTTTAATGAACGCTCTTTGTTCATCTCTCCAGCTCTATTTAAAGGATAGTTGAGTCATGAGTAGCTCATCAATAAGGAGTACCGATGGTGGTAAAAGAAATTGTATTTTTTCGTTAACTTCCTTTGTTTGGAGATGTATGTTCTGCCCATTAAATACCCGATAGTCAAAATCTGCTTGTAAGCGAGGAATCGTACAATGTATGTGTAAGTGAAAAATAGAAAAAGTATGAGTTTATCTTGTAATATTGTGGTATGTACTTACATATAAAATTTGGATTATTTTCTATAGTACTTTCTCTTAATCATTGGTAATATTACTAGGTCTAAAGCTAGGATTCTTACACTGACCGTAGGATTCCTAGGTCGAGCTGAAGAATGAAATTGGGTAAGGAGATATGGAGCTGCACCTGTTAAAATTTAGAGGATTCCTACTCTCTTCCAATTAAATGTACCTTAATCGGTTGATTACCCTAAGAGTTAACCCATATTAGGTTATCATAATGGTACAAAAATGGCTGTTTTATATCCTGAGGATTGTTATAATGTTGGACCGGGTAATGCGGTACAAAGGGTTGCCGAAGATCGTGATAGAGGGGAGGATGTTGAGTTAGCAGGGGAAGAAAATAGAATAGGCCATATGAATTCAATGGAGAGAGTTAGGAGCAATACCGAACTGAAGAATGAAATTTCTTGTGCCAGTTTTGGCCATGTTGATACGAAATAGAGGGCTATTTTACTGGGTTCTCCCGCGGTGTAATCTTGATAAACAACATAACATTCCCCTTAAGTGCCATGGCCAGCACCGTTGACGCCCTCGTGAGCTTACACGCGAGGCATCTGGCCTCCTCCTATTATAAATTTCATCTGGCCTCCTCCCATTCTCAGGTAGGACGTCTTCCCATGTTAAGAACTGGCATTTCTCGGAACTCATATAGGAGACAAAGTTGGAGAAAGAAGGCGTCTTATTGATCATTAAAGTGGTTTCTCTTTTCAACAAAGGTGGATGAATGAATGTGACCCTGGTGAGTGAGCAATAGTACTAGGGGACTTGAAAGCCTGGGTTGGTGTAAGAAGGGATATACATCTACGATGTACCGTGCAAGCCACCACTAGGGTGTGTGGCACGGGGTGATTCCACACCAGGCATGCAGCACTCGTCCCAGAACAAATCAGAACCTCGCACGCTCCCCCTGGCGCTAGGCGCAGGCCAAAAGCAGTCAAGAGAACAGTGCCCAGTCCAACCGGAAACTGGGAGAGTGATACGTAGAAGAACATACAAACATGCAGAGAAATGCTATAGACACATCTAGTGGTTAATATTACTGATACTGTTAATTTATGAATACTTTTGCTTTTGCTTTTGATGAAGTGGTTGGGCCGTTTGATGGCCATTGTGTAATAGGTAAGGATTTTAACTGCTACAACATTTTTTCATTAAGGATAGGTTTATTCTCTTTATGAAAGCCTTAGGTTGCCTCTTGGGTTATAACCTGTGGTGAGGCAACCTTCATCAAAAGGTTTAAATTTCCCACGATTTTCATAGCTACTACACACATTTCACGTGAAACCGTAAGGAGCAAAATTGTTTGCAACACATGCATCATGTTAGGCATGAAGTTAATATTACTTCAAATAATTAATGCCAGTTATATATAACATTTTTACACCCTCCTTTAACACTGGTAATTTTGGCAAACTAAATAAGTTTTTCAAAAATTATGTGCGTTTTTTATTCCTTTTGGTAAAGTGATAAAGAGTCATAAATTTAATAGGCATGAAAGTAGAAGCCCTGTTGAAGATGCGGAGAACATTGCCAAGGGACTCACCAATGTGGGCCCACCCAAGGATTTCCCTTAGTTGGTGGAATTTTGACTAGGAAACTCTTATTCTCCATGGAATTATGAATTCTAAGAGTATGCAGTAGGTGCTGTTGTGTGATATCCCCTGTCACCAGTATTGGCCAATTTGTTAAAAAGGTAGTTTGAGTTAAGTTATGGAGAAATACGACAGTAAGCTGAAACTTTGGCTGCACTACTTTTATCTTCTGGCCATTCTGGCATGAGTTCCTGACTGCTTTATTTCGATACCTCAACTCAGAATACAACTCCATTAAATTCACCATAGAGAGGGAAAATAATGGCTAAATCTCGTTTTTACTCTTTTTGGTGACCAAGAAAAGAGATGAATCACTGGGCCACCAATCTCCACTTAAACGCGTCATTCATTATCACCCACGAACAGAAAATTTCGGTAATCGCGAGCCATGTGCATAGACCCCAAGCCAATGCGGACAACGAATCTCTCTCCATGGAAGGAAACACCTCATTTAAGCTCTGAAGAGTGATGGCTATCGGAGACCAATGATCCTGAAAAGAGCCTGACGCCTAACCGAAGAGAGGATAGCAACACCTTCTGTTGAACCAGTAACCCGAGCCGTAGCACCTTACATTCGTTGGACTTCGGAGAACATACCCCGCGTGATATGAAAACACCGCGTCTGAGAAAAGTATCCCCTCTCACCTTACTTATGCTAGCATTGTAGCTGTGGCAATATGTCCTCTGTACAAAAGAAACGACCGATCTAATGCAGGATTGAAAGAGCATGAGAGAGCCGTAATGCATAAGCGCGATCGATCGTCGCACAACACTTGGAATGTGACTTAGTAACCCGTACATCCAGCAAAATATGAATACGCCGGAGTACTAGCGAAAGAAAAGCGTTATTTCACACAATTATTATTTAAAACATTAGTATCATTGTCACCCTGATAATGACACTTATGTGTTGAAACCTTGGTCGGTCAATAAAATAATTGTGAAAATAGTGCAAAGGTATAATTGTTCATCATGAACGTTAGAAGTTTTTAGAGAGTGCCGCCTTAAGTTACTTCTTATATTATATGATCACGTCAGTATTAACTTAAAGATGTCCCTCATAAGTAGCCTAGAAAAGATTGAGTCTCTAAACTACCTTCAAGTCAGAACCATTGAAGCACAATAAATTCCAGCCTGTTGCCGTGGTTGGAATGAGAAGAGGATCGGTGATTTTTTATTCTCAGTCGGCTGGACGAGAGACGCCAAGAGGAAGGACTCTTCCGACCCCGTGTCCTCCCACGACCTCCCTTTTCATTTTTCCTATCGGCACATCTCTTTCCCTCACTTCCCATCCCGGAAGAAGCCACCCATTTCTCCCACCCCCCTCCAACCATCGCTTCCACTCCATTACGCCCTCATTTCGCGATGATTTCTTTCACGGGCGAGAGGGAGGGGATAGTTTGAGGATCGGAGAAAAAAAGAGAGAGGGAGATATATCGAAATGGGGAAGGGTTGATAGTGACGAACCAGGGTTGGAAGGAAGAACGAACGGTATGGAATGCAATGAATTCATCCTCCAACACCGAATGGGTAGAATGAAATAAAAAGGTTCATTATGCAGTAGTAGTACAGGGTTGTTACAGGCCTGGAAACCTAGAATACCTTAAAAAATGTTATTGAGATTAAAACGAGCTTAGAGAAACTGGAAAGGTCATGGCAAAAAAAGAAGAAATTAGTCTGGAAATTTGTCTTTACGTAATTATAGTTGACGAGCATTATTTTAGGCACTGTCTTTTGGTGTGTGGACGAATGTGTTTTAAGTACCTTGCCTGAAGGCGTTTGAGGCGTTTGAGATTTTATTTGGTGTATCTCTCGTAATTATGTTCTTAAATAAACTATCAGGTCTTATTTTGAAACTCTGAGGAAGATGGAATATTTGATTCTTCTTTGATTGTGGACGGGCAAGTTGTGGCCCTATTCGCGACCGAGACCTAAGAATAATATACCTTCAGAAAGGAAGCTGAAATTCCTCCTGTGGCGGTTCTCTATTTTTTGGTAAACTTTATTCCCTCACAATGAATTGTGCCCCTATTCTTGCGCCTTCTTTAAAATACACTCCAAAGAATAGTATTTTCACCTGGAGCAATGAAAATTTCGACCTGGAAAATCTTGAAATTTCATAATCTCTGGTCTGTAGCAACCCTGTAGTAGAACTTTAGTTTTGCGTGATTCGATGACTAAGATTATTTCGCAATTACTGGAAGATTTCTATTCAAGCCCTTAGCGGAACGTATTAGCGCACTAAGCGCACATTAGCAATGATGAAAGGAACAAGATGCGCAGTCGATGTTCTTTGTGTTCACTATAGTCTTGACCCAATATTTTGTGCATTGTAATCAAACTCTTTCAAAATAATCATTTTATTAAAGATTAATGAAAAGAACATTAACATTATCCATGTTTATCTAAAAAAATCAACACAACCTTTACTGAAAATATACGCAAAATAACAATCGCGGATGCGGTTATCGAAGTTCTTTTATTGTTTAGCGCACATAAACTCTGCTACCGAACTGTTTTGAAGTGCGCTGCCTCGTGAGTCTGTCTGAAAGAATTGGGCGAGGGCTGTGCTGGAGCCCGATTCACAGGTCTTTTAGGAGTATAATACGTCGCGCGATGTATTCTTTCGTCATGTTTGCGGTAGGCTTGACTCTTCTTTGAATTAAGATATAGCGGCTTTTCGAAACATTTTATTAAGTTATCAGCAAAAGTCTTTTTCAAGCGCACGACCGAATTTTCTCTGCAATTGTTTGATAGATTGATATATCACGCGTGGAAGAAACGCATGAAATAATGCGGAACGCGCTAGAAGATCGCCGTCCCGAGTTATTTCGCTTATTTTACGCACTGGCCGAGCGTCGATATTAACACGAAATGACTGACGCCACTTTCTGATTACGTTATTTGACTCTGAGCTAGATCTCGGCTGGCTCTAAATCTCACTATGTTCAAAAAAGTCATTATATTTGCGTTAGTTTTTATAGCTTTGAAAGTATCGAAAGAAATTTGATTTTTATATTATTTTGGACCCGACATACTTCTACTCAAGATCGCAGTAGGGTGAAGAAAAAATAGACGTAATTAACGTCAGAAGTTCTGCGTTCAATAAAACGATGAATAGCAGGCGTATTTAGCAAATAATATATTTTTTTTAATTTTCGAAGAGGTGAAATGCTAGGCAGAATAATGTACTAGCATATTACTAAAAATGAAATGGAAGGAAATATATTCTTCACAAAACAAATATTTGTCAAATTCACTTTCTGAAAAAAAAAAATAAAAAAAAAAATAATGTTATCTGTTATTTCGAGGAAAGGGAACATTTGCCTTCGTTACCGAAAGCCATCCGCTTAAAATCAAATCACTTGATGAAACATTACTTGCGTTATCATATTTATGACTAAGGAGAGCATAAGTAAAAAGCTAGAGGCATCAGTGAAAAAGTAGGGTAATGATGTCCCAGAGTAAATGATTAGGCTGTGGGAAGTTATCATAAATAAGCAATTAAATGAAAAAACTGTGTGTTAAAGTGCGAAATACCCTATAGGTAACTGGAGAACTAAGATTAAAGAACACGTTTTTGGTTAATGTTTAGAGGTGAGCAGCGACTTAAGGCCTCCGTACCTTGAGCTTCTGTGGACAGATGGGTAGGTTTACTTAGGAACGATTAGCTGGAAACTGGGTAAAGGGTGGAGAAAAACTCGGCGTCGGCATTAACCTACTCTTATACTAGTAGAATGGTCGCACAGTTAAACGTCCGAACGGAGAACGGCACCTAAAATGCTATCTATCCACATGGCACCCGAGAAACAAACGGGATTCTTAAATCTGAAAAATATTCGCCACTGACCCGAACCCAAGCCCTTGGAATGTAAAACCATTTCCCTGGCAACCACACCAACACGATACCCCATGTGTTGGTTGACTTAGGCAGGATAAGGACCCCAAGCGTATGTTGATGGGGAGAGTGGGAGAGAAGCAGGATGGAGATTGGGAGAAACCCTTTCTTGCCTCCGTCCTTTATCGGAATAAAAAAAGGAAATCGCGAGGGGCCCTCTTTGTAAGACCCTCGGCCTCACCCGCTCGTCATCCCGGCCCCCAATCGCTCAACCGCACCCCGAAACCCTTCCCCCATTCCCTCGGTAGTCAGGGGTTCGTCCCGCCACGGCCATTAGTCCCTCCGAATCCTCTCCAGGCGACCCATTCTCTGAGCAGATCCCTCCCCCGCCACGCAAAGAGCCACCTTTCCGCGCCCCGGAGAGACAGGAGGATACGCCTCTTGACTTTTTCTTTCCCTCCGCGTCCCTGGTCTCTCCCCGCCCCCCTCCCATGTCTCAATGGTCCCTCCCCCGCGTTTTAAGTTCCCACGCGGTTAGGTCCGATGAAATGAACTTGAAGGTCGGACGAAATAAAAATTAACGAGGACGATGATAAAATATGAGCCACTCCATGGCTACAGATTTAGCTGCGATAGTTTTCTTCGTGCGATACAGTGCACTGTGTTGCAGACATATGATTGTATTCGATTATTATTTTGTTAATTTCTTCTTCCTGGGTACATATAAGTCTCAAAACGGCTCTCAGTGCCAGAACATACGTGTGGAATGGGATCCCAAACCCCAACCGTATATTTACAAGTATATCTTTGTTGTCAAAATTTTTGTATGATTCAAGTTGTAGGTACAATAAATTTTTCAGTCTCCATTTATTGTTTTTTATATATTTACATTTTTCCTAGCTTGTCATCGACAAGGGAGGATATAGCGATATGGACAATTCTTAGAGACTGTGTAACTTGGCGGATAATTAATATCAATGCGTGAACTGTACTGAATGAACTTGATGGTCGGAGAACATTACAATTATTGAAGACGATGATGAAATATGAATCACTCCATGGCAGCAGGTCATGCTGAGATCGTTTTCTTCGAATGATACTTTGTAGCGAGACAATTGATTGAATTCTGTTAGCAGTTTGTTCATTTCTTCACCCTGGGTACATCTGATTGTCTCTATCGCTCTCAATGCCCATCCGCACTTGTAGAAGGGAACCTCAAACTCCCTGAATATTTACAAGTACATCTTTGTTGCGATCATTTTTGTATGATTCAAGTTTTCCCACAATAAACTAATCGCTCTTCATTGACATGTACATTTTGCCTTGCGAGCCACTCCAAAGAAGGAATTAGCGATATGGACAATATCGTCAAAAATGTGTTACAAGTCGGAAAATTGGCATAGATGTTATGATGCATGATGATGATATGATGATCCGGCTTCTGGTTGATAAATTTGGTTGGGATGGGGATACTGACAATTTTGCTCTCTTTGTGTCAATAGGAGTCGGTTGGGAGTTATATCGTAACTTACCATTATTATAAATATTCAAGTTTGAAATAGGCGAATGCTTATAGATTTTATTCCATTGGTCCGGATTCATTTTAATTTGGACTGTTGTGGTCGTAGTAAGGAGATAATTTTGAAAGAGTCAGAGGAGAGACGGAGTGAGAGAGTACTTCCGCTTCTGGCGATGGGGAATCGGTAGAAAATCTTTTTATTTTTCACACCATATCATCTCATAGTAACTCTCTAATTCACCTTTCCTTTCCGTGACAGTGAAAGTTCATAATATCACGAATCCGAAAAGCCGACAAAGAAACATAGACGAGTTTTCCGATTATAAGTATACATATTTTTGGCAGTAGCAATATGATTTCCGACTACATATTTCTTTTAGAACATAGAGGGCGTTATCGACCATATCATCATAAGGGCAATGTGGCATTAATGCTTTCGGAACATCTCGTATCTGGTCACATTATCCGGAACAAATACGTAGGTCAGCGTTTAGTTGACAAAGCTTCTCCACAGATACAGGATGCTAAGACTTCGACCTGAAGACGCCTCCTGTGACGGGGTAACAATGTCAACGAAACGCTGACCTACGCAGCTACACCGGAAGATGGAGCTAGATAATGACTATACTTAAAGATATTATTACCGGGTATACTGTATCGCGCATCACCAAAAATCACTAGCTAAATGTTATCGGCCATGTTGTTCATGTTTGCAGTACATATCGTCCTTTTCGTATCGTAGCATGCCATATATCCAGCGATCCCCACCACGCGCTCTTGCCAATGAAATGCATGGCGATATACAGGGCGTGTATTGAGCGGTATGATGCAACTTTAAAGTATCTCTTATCGGCAAGTAAAAAGATTTATTATTACTATTAGTTTTCTCCCGATTCAATTAGGCTTGAATAGTAGAGAGTAAATATCCTCTCGGTTGTTAAAAGCGCTGTCCACTATCTCCTCATCACAATTTCTTTCGCCCTCCCAGCATGCGTCCTACCTCTCTTCATCCGGTCCATAAAACCTATTTTCTTTTTTCCCCTTCCCCGCTTACCCGACATCCTCCCATTTATCACGGCCTGCAGCAACCCTTCTTCCATCATCACCTCTTCCAACTACCTACTCTGCCTCCTAATCTCCTCCATTTTTCTCTCTTCACCCACCCTGCCGAGCACTTCTTGGTTCGTCTTCATTTCCGTCCGCTGGACCTTCTCTATTCACCTCCACCCCCACTTCTCGAACGCCTTCAGTCCATTCCCGTCCTCTTTTCTCTGAGTTCAGACTTCCGATTCATGCCATTGGCGCAACTCTCCTCCTAATGTCTTTGCTGCTACGTCCATTTTCCTTCAACGCACCACCCAAGTAATTAAATTGTTCCAATTACTCTCCTACTGTTTATGCCCTTCTACTTTAATTACCGGCCCCTTTTTCTTTGTCCGAGAAAATCTCATTACGTTTGTTTTCTCATGGTTGATCAACTCCAACCTATTTCTATTTGGACGTAGAAACTCAGAATGGGATCGGGGGCGTGCGACGCGGTATGGAAAGATGGAGGGAAATAGGAAGAAAGATGGATGGAGACTTTGGATCGCGTGTGAAGACTTTGATGCCGGAATAGAGTTGAGTCGTGGGCGGGGTGGAGGGTAAATGTGTCCCGGAAAAGATGAAAAAGGAATAGGTGTGAGAGCTGAAAGGAGATAAATTGGTGGCACTATGGTTTAAAGGGTTGGGGTGCGTGAAATGGTGCCACCGTAAGAGAGGGGGCTTATTCGAACGGTGGTGTTGGCCAAGAAGATGGTGGGAAGGGTGAAGAGAGGTTGAGAAAGGGAGAGGAAAGCGAAATGGAATGACGAGATGAATATTGGAAAAGGGTTGAGGGTGAAGGGTAGGGAGAGTGGGGCACTGTGGGAATTTGTCATTGGAGTGAGATAGACGGGATATACTGGGTGATTCACGAAGAAGCAGCAGTTTACATTAAAGGTTAATCCAAATTGTTAATAAAAGCAGGGGAATTTAGACTCCTATACATGCATTTCGGTCATCCAGATGATCATCGACTGGGAGTGTTTAAATCTCGTAAACACTCACTGTCAACGGTCACTTAAATGACCAAATTTCATGCATAGGAGTCTAAATTTCTCTGCTTTTATTGACAATTTGGATTGATCTTTAATTTAAATTTACTTATCAATTGCCCTCTTCTTGAATTACAAGAAGAAACAGTACTTAAGAAGTCAGGATTTGGGTAATCGGGGAAAGGGAAGTAAAAGAATAGGTTTTCTTGATGAAATGAAGAGAGGTGGGAAAAAATACTCCAATTACACAGGATCAGACGGTAGTACTTCTGTAGCCATCCAAACCTACCTTGACCAGCTCTAATAATGATGTGCCGAGGCTATAAATACCAACACATTTATTTACAGAGTCCAATCATTGATCGGTTTAAGTAAACATGAAAGCAAATGGCTCGATGTATCATTCGACGTAGCCTCGTAATTGCAGGCATTTACGGTTGACCTGGAAAATAGAATTTACAACCTTCCTCTATTTTTTAAGCTGTTGCCGGGCATAAGTGGAGGAAATAGAGACAGAAAAGTGTTAATGGTTTCGATTCAAGCACAGATACTATAAATTATAAAACTCTTACGTAAAATTTTACTATGTTTTTTTATAGTCAGTATGTTTTGTACTCGAAGTATTTGGCCAGAAACACTTGACTGTTTCGCAATGATGTCAACAAATTGTTCATGAAATTGAAAGATTTTGATTGGAGATATATAATTCCAAGAAATTGCAAAATTAAGTGTTGGATCTTCCATTATTGTGATATTTTGTAGAAAGCAATTTTTCACGAATTATTTTTAATTGTTCATATTTTTTATTCGTTACAGTTTTTCTCGATCAAAAAAATAAGTCTTCACATCTGTGAGAGAAAAAAGAGGCATATTTCAATTTAGATTAACTAAGTCAGAGGTGGGCATTGGCCATAAAAGAGAAGAATTGGAATGTAATAATTAATAAGGCATTTGTAATATTCATATTTTTTCAAATAGAAGTGGCAAACCCTAAATAATAGGTATTGGCTGAACCAATTCAAATGTATGTATATGTATTTTATGCAGCTGAAGTATCTGGAGTATGTGTTGGAGGTGAACGACATTCTAAAGAGGTTGATAGTGAGGAGAATATTTGGTAAGCTTAGGAGAGGGAGATGAATTTGGGTTTTGGGTTATATTAAGCGGGACAAAAGATAAAAAGATTTACAAACTAATTTAATATTTAAAAAATCGGCTGATTGCGAAGTAAATATTAGAAAAGACTCCGTGGTCGAGGAAATTGAAGGCAGGACTGTATATGTGCCTACCAATAATTTGGCGGAACACCTTGATTAATAGAAAGATAGATTGATTTCCGTAGAATTATTTCATCCCTTGTAATTATCAATATTATAAATACAGATCCTGAAGGTTGTTCGGGCTTCCCACTGGGTTTAACTCTCCATGTCTGCCGACGTTTCGATGAACGTGTCGTCCATCGTCATAAGGCATGCCCTCATGACGATGGACGACACGCATATAGAAACGTCGGTAGAGATGGAGAGTGAAACCCAGCGGGAAGCCCGAACAACTTTCAGCATCACTATACCCCGGGAAAGCCTTAGATCTTTCTTCTATAAATACAGGTCACGTTTTATTTTCATTAATCCTTTATCGATTCACTATGAATCGGGAGAAAATTCTTTTGCCATTTTGACTTTTTTTGTGTACAACCAAACTGGTATGCCAATTTAAAATTGGTTTTTGAGTGAAAAGTGGTCAAAATAGAGCCGCCTATCCTGTGACCAGGCAGACGAGATACGTGTTGCCTCCCACATGAGACCCCATTCGAAAGCAGTTAGACTGATATATCGAACCGCGTTATCATTTGCGAATCCTCACCACAAAATACCTCCGCGGGAGAACTGCGGGCGTCTTCACCACTCTCGGGGAAGGCGTGGTCGAGGCAAAGTGACCCTGCCCGGGGGCGGCGCGGAGGAAATCGGATAGAAAAAAGTGGCGGGGCCGGGTATATGCTCCGGGTTCCTCGGGGATAGAGACCGTGGGAGTGGTGGGACGGGCGGGCGCCCGACAGCATCGTCGTCTCCTCGCCGTGAGAGCCAAAGACCTTCCGCCGCCCCCTTCCCATCGGATCTGATGCCATGCGCACATCGCACCACGGTTAACGGAAACGGGTGCCCCCGGGAGTTCTGCCGCCATCGTTCCCTTTTACGGCCGCACCACCTTCTCATGTCCCTACTCGTAGCCTACCCTTGAAGAAAACATCGGAAAAGTGACTTATCTTGTGGATGAACTGTGATCTCCTCGCATTTTGTGCTCAAAGATCCACCCTGAAAGATCAATACCCAGGATGGCAATCACTCGGTTAATCCTATGATAAGTGCACTGAGGCCCACCGTTCCAGCCTTTACCATGCTAAGTCCTTATCTTCCATTTAGTTCTTTCCCAGATCTCTCTTCGTCTCTACTAAGCATTTGTTCCTGACTCTTCCTTGCGGGACTTTCTCTCCAAATGTCCCCTCTTGTATGTTTATTACAAAATCTTTGTGTCACCCAGTCTACTGTATTTTTTAGCGTATGTAGCTTCATTGAGTTCTTTCTTCTTCGGCCCTTTCGTTTATCTCCTCACTCATTATGTGTGCCTACCTGCGATTATTTATACGCACAAATTTCTCTTTCCCTTTCCGTTGACTTAAATTATGAGCTTGATTGGCTTGTAAATATTAATTAATTTAGGGAGATAACGATTAGAGTAGGGTTGGAAGGAGATATTATTCCCTCTACTCTCTCTCATACTAATACAGATACCGACTTATTCACCCTATTTTATTCTTCAGCTGGGCAGAAATTTTACCTTTCTTCATCATATCGATTAAGCCTATTCTCTATCTTTCTCTTTCCCACTACCTAGCATCCTCCCCTCTATCACGGTCTTCAGCATCCCCTGGTCCCTTATTACCCGTACCAACCGACTTCTCCTAATTTCTCCTCAAGTTTTTTACTCTCTTCACCCTCCATGTTGAGTACTTTCTTATTCCTCTCCACCCATCACCCCTTATCCATTCTACTCCTTACCCACGTCTCTAAGGCCTCCAATCTAATCTCGTCTTTTCCATACTAAACGCCTCTTTCGCTAGCCCAAATCATTTCCTTGTGCTCTTAGTACTACTTTGTTCATTTCCCTCCTAGATTAGCTGGTTGAGGGCTCTAAAATAAATTCTTCGAGCCAACGATTGCGGCTAGTTATAAGGCATATATTTGATGGTGTAAAATATATTTAAATAGCTAATATTACTAATTATGCGTATTTTTAATTTGATTCACTTGCGTTTAAAAATCAAAAGGTAATAAAAGGTGTGCTTTTCCTGTTTGTGTTTTGTTTGTAATGGAGGGTGTATTTTTTTCTATCCTAATGGAAGGCCTCTGGCGTTATTGGTGAGAACACTATTGCCTCATACGATTGGAGGAGAGGAAATAAAGTTGGTGGAGGAGAATAGGAGGAGGCAGAACAATTGACTAGGACAAGAATCCGTAGGCCTGTGAATCTGAACCTCGATATTACTGTTAGAATGGTGAGAAAGCTGGAAGAACGGGAACTTCTCTCGCTCAGCCGCAAACAATCATGCTAACACTACGTTCGTTCGTTCCCTTCCGTGCAAAAATTTGCGTCTTGTGCAAGCGTCATCGATTTTCAAGTGCTGGAAAATCAGCGACGGGCTATCACAGTGCTCGTGGCAAAAGAGTGATGAGAGGTAGAAAGTATGTTGAATTAAAGGAACAAAAATATTGCTAGAAAGTTGACAATTTTTATAGTGAAAAAACGGGTGTAGAAACGATGCCCCATCCATGGTGCCCTGACCGCTAAAACACTACTGATATCTTAACTATGAATATTCTCAGTAAGGATGACATTATTATCATCCGCATTTTAGTCATCATCATCAGCTGTCACCAGTCTGAAAATTGGTTTGCTGCAGCTCTCATTTCATCTCTTCTATCAGCCTACCTTTTTTATTCATACGCAAGTCTTCCCTCCGTCGCACCTCATAGTTTGTTGTATTCCACCTTTGGTCCTTCTCGGAAATTCTTCTCAATAATATCTCCTACCATTATTTTTTTCAAGAGGTTATTTTGTCACAAATTTTGCCCAATTAGTTCGTCTCTACTTCTTCTAAGAGTTTCCTTGTACATATTATTTCCCCAACTTCGTAGGACTTCTTCATTGACGACTCTCCGTCCGCATGAACTTCATCATTCTTCGGTAGCACCATAATTCCATTGCTTCCTAACTTCGCTGCTCTGAGACTGTTACTATCCAAGTTCTCTACCATATTGGAGTATGCTTCAAGTATAACTTTTAATGAAGTGCTTCCCTAAATCCAAGCTTCTGTTGCTGGCTGTTGTCTTGTAATGATGGAATGTTTTTTTTGCTTGAGCTACTTTGTTTCCAGTATATATCTTTCTTCGTCCATACTGATGATCCTTCTTCACAGATATCAAAATTCTTTCTCTCAGTCCTGACCAAACTGTCCAAGTTAGACGGTGCCTCTGTATCCGTATTTTGATTTACGTTTGAATTTTATATAATCAAATTCATTATCAAAAGCTATAAGATTTTCCCGGTGAATCTGATGCAGAAAAGTTCTTCGGGCGTTCCACCGGGCTTCATGTCTGGCTGTTACCCGGTGGAACACCAGAGAAACTTTTCTGCAAATACGTTATTATCTCCTTTTCAAAGAAGTACGGAACCAGGGCGCGCAGTAACTGTAACTGAATCACCCATCAGCTTTCACACAATTGCGTGAAATTCACGTTGAGAAAAAGCATTCGCCTGGTTCATTGTGGAAGAGGATGCTTGGGTAGAGCTTAGCTGGTCAGAGAACTCGGTGCGATATCTAGGGGTCTGGGTTCGTATCCCAGTCCAGGCAAATTGTTTTATTTTTCACTGCTAATTTCGCACGATTGCGTTGTAGTCTTTCGAATTGATCAAGTGATGGAGATAAGATGGATTAGTTACGCTCACATTTTTCCTCTCATCCATCCTGGCCTACCCATTCCTCTCCAGGTCGGATTCACTTCGGGCTGTCAATTTCCTCCCTCCTCCCCTGCCCCTCCTTCCTCCGCGTAGCCAAAACAGAATGTCCGCGCCAACCAACCCTCTCCATCCTTGTTATACCCCCTCCCGCCTCCTCCATCCCGTCTCTCCCGACTAACTCCCACCCCTCCGCACCCTCCCGCCTCTCAATGATTCCCCAGGGTGGAGCGGTCGCCGGACAGGTTTCTGTATACGCAGGAACCGCGAAGAGTTTTGTTGGCCGATGGAAAAGAGGAAGGGACGAACGAATCTAGGAAAAAATCTGGGATACACTAAAACCTCGGATTGCGAGTCACTTGGTCTGCGATTGTTTTGCAAAACCAGCGAAAACATTTCATAAATTTTAACTTGATGAACTTTAACTTGCTATACGAATAGTGCGCATAACTTTGTTTTCCGAGAATTGCATTCTATGCAGGAGGAGGCATCACTGTGGTAGGCTTGATACGATCCTGTTTTGAGCTGGGACGAACAGAAGTGCAAGTTGTAGATTTGGACCATTCTATTTTAGATCCTGCAGAACCTTCACCCCTTTTTTCTCGATATAATGTCGAAACTTCTTCTTAGGGGGCAGTATTGAAGAAGTAAAACAAAGAAGAGGCAATTTTTATTTAATTTCAAAGAATTTTTATTTAAAAATATTTGGATCGTGAAACAAATCATTTGATTTTTCATCATATCTCATGGGGAAATTCGCTTTGATATACGAATGTATTTGGTTACCAGAACTTTTCCAGGAGAAATTATGTTAGCAATCCAAGGTTTTACTGTATGCCTGATTGTTCTGATTTCCGAAACATGTAGCATGTGGCAATTTGTCTTTTTATTCTTAATGGCAGGGGACTTCACGGAGTGAATCTAATCACCGTGGATATTAGAGTCCGTTACTGTATTTTCATTGTCCTTCTGTCTTGTCCTACATTAGTAGATATTAGTAGGCTGTCTTTGTATTTTTATTGCGATTATCCCATCAATAGTTTTGACTTAGTGCCGTCACTTTTCATTTATGTAATTGAAATTCAAATTACCACCCTCAAAATAGGTTATCTTTCACATGGGGAGAGCTAAATAACCATAACCGTGTAACTCTTATCCGCGTTCGCTTAGTTGTAGCCGGATTTTTTTCGTAGTTTTCTCAACATTTTCTACTGAAGATTTCACGCTTAAATTATTTATTAAAAAATAGAGGATTCCTGATTTAGAACTTTGTTTCCTGAAGATTTTTTCATGTGTTGTATTTTCGATCGACATTTTTTAAATAATACACCAAGAAATCGTATATCCTAGTGTAGGTATCTCAACACAGCTTACTGTAAATTATAAATATTTTTGTTGTGAATATTTAAGTATCAATAAACTTCTACTTATTAATCCTAGTTACAAGGCCAACTTGCTCCAAATCTACTAATTATTTATTACTCTTAGGTATTCATAATATACATGCATAGCAGAATTAGAGTGGACGCATTATTCCTAGATTTTAAGAAAGCTTTCGACACGGTACCTCACAACAAACTTTTATACAAATTACAGTCATGCGGGCTGAACAAAACAGTAGTAAACTGGATACGCGACTTTCTGAGTGATCGTAAGCAAAAAGTAGTTCTTGACGGAATTAGCTCTGATGTAGTTAAAGTGACATCAGGTGTCCCACAAGGAAGCGTAATCGGCCCCCTTTTGTTCATTATATACATAAATGACCTATGCTCTCGAATTAGCAGTAAAATACGTTTATTTGCTGACGACGCTGTCATCTATCGCGAAATTAGCGATCACTCTGACTTTGAAATTCTATCATCGGATTTAAACAACGTTCATGTGTGGAGCCAAGAGTGGGGACTCGAACTTAATCTGAGCAAATGCACGGCGGTACATTTCTTGCGGAGGTCGTCCAACTATCCCCGTGTATATGCTGTGGATGGCGTTAAGATAAAGGCGACAGATGAAGTTAAGTATCTGGGAGTTACGATTACCTCAAACCTATCGTGGGGAACACATATAAGAAATATTTGTGGCAGAGCTCTGAAGAAGCTAGGATTCGTCAAGCGTATTGTGGGAAGATTCTCAGATGAAAAAGTAAAAGAGAGGTGCTATTTCGCACTCGTCCGGCCACACCTTGAATATGCAGCAAGCATATGGGATCCGGTTCAGAAAGACTTAATTCGGGAACTTAATAAAATACAAAGGAAAGCTGCGCGATTCGTCAAAAACTGCTACGGGCGTACAGACAGCGTTACGCAGATGTTAAACGAATTAGGCTGGGAGCCGCTAGAGACTCGGAGGCTGCGCGCTAGGCTTAGATTGCTTGAGCAATTGAGAATAGATATCTTTCAGAGCGACACGGAGAACATAATATATTAGAACCCCACTATATTTCCAGGTCCGACAGAAACGATAAATTAAGAGAGATATTTTGCCGAACGGATAGGTATGGGAATTCGTTTTTCCACCGAACAATAAGGGACTTTAATAAATGCAAGGCGTAATTTCATTAGAGCGTTTCCTTTTTATATTTAAACGGCTGGTGTCCTAACACCCCCCGCCACACGCCTACTGAGGCGGCTTGCAGGGTGATATGTAGATGTAGAGTAGGTAAGCATTAATGCAATTGCAGCTATATACTTGCGTACATTATGATTCTGTTGTTTTCTTTCATCCAGATAATGTACAAGCACTTGGCTTGTGGTATTACATATCCTTTAGAAAAAGGTGGTTGAGTGTGAAAAAACATTTTGTGAGTGTTCTTTTACTAATAGAGTGAGTGAAGCCGATATTTATACTCTGCTTATTATTTTATTTCTTGAGTTATCTAAATGTACAAATCTAAAAGCAAGTTAGGCTGTCTATATAGCTTTTCTTTTACTTTGTACTCTCCATTTCAATAATGTCAATGGAGGCAGGCGATACTTTGTGGAATTTAGTGGCACTGAACATGTTAAATGAAAGACTTTGTACTATTCCACGATATGAAGATATACGATATATTTCATACCGTGGAATAGTACAAAGTCTTTCATTTAACATGTTCTCCATTTCAAGTCAATAATATTTTCTTGGCTAATCTTTTAATGCTTTTAATTTCTTTGGCAATTATGTTAAAGATATAACTGGAGATAATATGGACAAAGATCAATATCGTGCGCTTTTATAATTTTCATGAACATCTAAGTTTATAAATGTCCTTGCTTGGTGTCTTATTTTGCTTCAGCTAACTCATCGGAGTCCCATAAATTCGGATAAGCGAGCGAAAATTCTGACTAACCACGCTTAATTCAAAATATTCAGAACGTATGGAATTATGGAGATATGAAAGAGGTGCTCACCTGTCGCTTTGCGGTGAGTCTGTTAGCGGTCAGCTATTCTCAAAACCGTTTAAATCGGCTCCAAAATATATATGCTCCACGCATTGTTCTGGGGGAACGTACACCACCTGTGGCTCATTTAGAACTCGTGCCACTTTAACTGAATCCAGCCGTACGGTTTATCCCTTTATCATTCATCACAGCAGGTTGTCAGCAGACACGCTGGGACTTGCTTATTTCCCAGAGGAAGCCTGAGGGTACACTACATCTCTTCAAAGCGCTCCTCTTTTATTTTATTTCCATAAAGCTCCAAGCCATTATCAAATTTATGAATGCGCCGTCGAAGCACATGAAAATTTTATCTCAAAAGGAACAAAGCAGTGTAAATTCTGAAATTTTAATTTAATTCTGGAGGGACCCATCCCTCACTTAATGACTAGCTTCCATAAGCCCTTGGTAATCGAGAATCCCCCAGCCTCACTTGATCTCTTTTCTGCGAGCTAAACCTTCGAGATTAAAATTATCTTCTTGAAATTGGTGACGTATGAGGGGATAGGTATATTCACGTACGGAAACGGAATTTTTGACGGTCTCAAAGAGGACACGTTCACATTTTATCGATATTTAATTTTTTCACTGTTGTATTTTTTTAAATTCTCTTTCTCTCTTCCGTTGCTCATCGGTTTATTCAATCTTTACGATGAAGCGATACCAATTTCACTTTTTTTGACATTTTCGCAATTATTTCTTTCTAATACGTTTCTCTGATAAAGCCTTTGATGAAATTCGAGTTCTTAATTTTGTCTGATTTTTCGTCCACCTAATAGGAAGGTTTAGTAAGGGCCGTGAACCAAAGTGGGAACCTAGCTCAGTAATTCCTGAAGGAAAAATGGAATATATTATTAATAGAATTTTCAGAGTAAGTAATGAAATTAGCATTTAATTCCGTCCTGGGAGGGTGGGGCTAAATGGACCGTTTTTTGTTTGGGGAGTCCTAGTGGGCGGATTTCGGCGATTTCACTTCCGAAAAACGGTCTATCTTGTAGAGATTTTTTTGCTCTATAACTGTATAGAACAATTTTAAGCCGTCCGAGCATCAAAAGTAGGTTTGTGGGCGTTTTTTGGAAAGTTAATCTCCGGTCCATTTAGCCCCACGGTGGGGCTAAATGGACCATGGGTGGGGCAAAATGGACCAATGTGTTTTTAGGCAAAATGAGTGCAATAAAATAAAAGAAGCAGTTATGTTAACAAAAGTAATTTATTGCCATTTGATAAGGCCATCGATACTGATATGTTCCTGCCAATTTTTGTGTGGATTTTTCGCTAGGCGTCCTCGCTTCTTTGGAGCTGCGGCTGCATATTTGAGTGCCCCCGCGGCGTCCTGCTCAGCTAATAGCTCCTCCATTATTTCCTGGTCTGTTAGGACGGCTGTGCGGCGACGTTTCCGGCCTCTCCGCGTCGATGTGCAGGGCACTGCTTTTGGGAGTGGACGCAATGACTCGAGCGTGCTCTCCAAATCCTCGGTAGAGTCGTCGTCCTCATCGGATGCCGTCGGTGTTAAGGTTCCCACTGGCCGCCCAAATGTCTCCTCCACTTCTTTTGTGGCGCTCTGCTCGCCGCGTGCCATCTCTGATGTGCCCTCTCCTGGATTATAATTATTATCAGCTGCTGGCGGCGGTTGATCGGTGACGGCAGATGGCATGTAGTCTGTATCGTCGAACACGAATTCGTCCAACGGCCAGATGCCGGTTGCTCTGAAGCCAGACATAATGTTTTGACTGTTCACGGCAGCATCCATTGCGGAAGACGCAATCGCTGGGATCTCATAAATTGACATCGAGCGCCCCGGATGAGCATTTATCCATGCGTCTGCGAAGTAATTGACCGCCTTCTTAAATGGGCCGAAGACAGCGGTCGAGGGGCTGCAGTCGGTGACTGCAGTGAGGCAGCATCGACAGGACGGAGCAACTATTCCGTGGGCGGAGCAAAATTGAAATCCATTCATTGAAATGCGAGTCATGGTTGTCCAAAATCAGGAGCACTGGCTTTTATTTCAATGCGCCTGAATGTTTATGGAGTTGACGTAAATATTCCAAGAAATGCTCCGCTATCATCCATCCTGAAATTAAGCAACATTGGAAATGGATACAGGACACGAATATTTGTCATTCGCGGCTCAATTATTTATCTGATGGATTGGCTGCTCCGGCGCATCCTTCCGGGCCGCCGTTCAGGAAGTGTGGTTGGAAATTGACGTGTGGGAATATGAAGAACGGTGGCGCAGCATCGCCCACTGCATTCACCGCAAGTGTCATCGTCACCCAAGTTCCGCGCTCGCTTGACGTTATTCGGCCAACTTGTTTTGTGCCTTTACGGCTCAACACACGATCAAACGTTTGAACTGTCGTGACTCCGGTTTCGTCCATGTTTCATACGTCGGCTGCCTCGAAGTGATGGCGAGCATACAGCATCTTCAAGTTGTCGAAAAACATAGCGACATCGATGCAGTTAAATGCTGTTGCGCGATGTACACTTTTTGCCTTCGGCTTACGAATTGCCAGTGCTGGATGCCGCTTCATGAAGACGCAGAACCACTCCTTCCCTGCCGCTCCAATGTCCTCCCAACCTGGCACCGGAATTTTCAACTTCCGCACGAACTCATTCGCTAGGCTCCACACATCGCGCGGCGCCAGTCCGTGATACAAGCTGTCGCATTTCAGCAAATATTCTTGCTCTTCGGTAAACACTGTCACGTGGCTAGCTTTCTGTAATGACAGCGTCGATGTGGAAGCGAATGCTGATGTTGATGCGCTCAACACTGAGTCTGGCCGGTCGCAGTAGCATTTCAGTGTTGTTTTGCTTACTCCGAACCAGAGTCCTCTGGATGGCCGTTCTCAACACTACTCCCTCGTAGTGTATTATCGGCAATCCAGAGGACTCTGCTCCGAACTGCT
Source organism: Pyrrhosoma nymphula (assembly GCA_963573305.1). Taxonomy (NCBI): domain Eukaryota; kingdom Metazoa; phylum Arthropoda; class Insecta; order Odonata; family Coenagrionidae; genus Pyrrhosoma; species Pyrrhosoma nymphula. The sequence goes on along the minus strand of OY754330.1, from coordinate 110,178,610 downwards.
GCGCTGCGCCCCGCAGCGATTAGTTCTGTGACTTCACGGCGCGAATCGCGGCGGACAATTTTTCAGCGTCAATCGGAACCGTCTGACGTTTGTATTTGCGCACCATCTTAACTTAAAATGAAGAACAAAAGCTGCAGTGATAATCGTGAAAACGCATAAATCGTAGGCAAAAATGAACACAAATCATTAATTGTCGCTTGCAGAAGCGCAAAAAAACTCAATGACCAAAAGAAGCTAAGAGAACGTCGAAATGCATGGAGCATACGCGGTTCATTTAACCCCACAGCAAATGGACCATTTAGCTCCGCAGAAAGTTTTCGCACAGGGAACGCGAACAACAGAAACCCAGGAATTGATCACATAATTTCAATTTTTTCCGAAATAGCACTATTTACTTACCTTATGTACCAAAATTCACATTGAAAACTTCACAAAAACGCTCAGCAATCAAACCTTTCGGAGCACCAAATATTTGGAGCGACCACGCGAAAACCAGAACATAAATGGCGTAGCATTACAGAAAATGGCGCTAAACGACTGATGTTCGTTTACGGTGCTGAGAGCAGTACACAGCCAAAATTTGAGCTATCTAGCTCATCGCAAACGCGCGCAAATTCAAATTGAAGAAATCAATTGCGGTACATTTAGCCCCACTTTCCCTAAGGGCAATGAATCTCAGACTGTAAAATGTGCATTTACTATAGCTGCGACATTTATATTACATATACCATACCTAGGCATTTATTTTTTGCTATCGATAAGGTTTATTTTATATTTGAATCATTATTTAAAATGTCTTGGGGAAAGGTTATTTCAGAAAACCTCTAATAGGAAACAGCTTTTGTATTGTCAATGAAATTACGTCTTTACGGCTGGTTCGAGGGTAGCAGTCATTCCAACGGCTCGCAGTGCTAATTGGCTCTAGAAAGATAATGAATCTTTAGTAACGTCCTAGGAATTCCATGCAAGATAGTTCACCATATTATCGAAAACCAGTGCTGTGTCTTCTAGGGGTTAAATTTCTATCTCAAGACGCGTGTGTATGGCACACTCTGTATACAAATGTCCTTTCGCTCCCCACTCTATTTCCATTTGAAAAAATTTAATCTCAAGATTCGCTCCCATCTTCCGGACAAAGTTAGAATGTTGCCTGTCTATTCCTCATCCTATTCATAATTTCTATCCTCATCCATCCTTTTCATTGCTTCCCCAGGGTTCTCCCATTAATAACCTTTGGGATTCCCTTTCCTCTCATAACGTACTCCATCCGTACTTTCTACCTTCTCCGAATCTCCGCTACCATCTTCCTCTTCAACATATCCGTTTCACTATGTATATACACTTCTCGTTCGTCTTCCTCGCTACCCAGCTTACCCCGCTTACCATCACCATCCTTATCAAAACCCGCATCTAAACTGCCATCAATCTACGCACATTCTCATTTGGTAATGACCAAGTTTTCGACCCATACAACGCCAAGCTCCATTAAAGAGTTTTCACCATTTTTTTATTTCTCTCCTCATACCCCTCCACCTCATCTCCCCCCCCCCCACCCTCATCTGCTCCATTCTCTTCGAAACTGATTCCATGGATAGAGCAATTAAACATCTGATGTCTCTACCACTGAAGCCATTATTTTCCAAAATGATGAGTAAATTTCTCCACCTGCTGTAAATAATGCCCATCCTCCCCTTTATACAGCACCGCCTTCTTACATCTAGAAAACCTCATTAGTTTCGTTTTTTACTATATACTTCTTGTGCCACTGAGGCGTAGCGTAAGAATTACTTCACCTGCATGCATTTTATTTCAGTGTACCTATGTGAAATTCTGGGATCTTAAACGGATTTTTAAAAAAACTCGACGTCCATTTAATTCTGAATAGTGGGATTGATTTTGATAGAATTTCAATTATCGGTTTAAAACGCTCCATTTTGCTCAAATCTCCTTTGACACATGTTGAATCATAAGCTCTGGGGACGCATAAGCATATTATGCCGCTCATCCAAAACGGTGGTCGTATTTTACATTAGATTTTAACGATTGTTTTTCCCATTTTTAGTTTTGGAATTTTATAGATTCGGGTGACACGACTCATTTTGGTGTGCCTTAACTGATTATTTATTTCAGTAAATTTGATTTATATGTGCCCTTACAATACAAGAAAAATTTTACAGCAAGCGGGCTTACAGATTTCAAGAGAGTTACTCCAATGTCGGAGGCCGATCTATCTCTGTGTGGCAATGAAGATGAATCGCAGTCTTTATGAAAGATTAACTCGTAGAATAGTGCGCAGCATTATCGTAGAGAACTGTGATGGTGCAAGAGGAAACGCAGCCTAGAGATTGATAGAACGCAGCAGAGACGATTGATAGAATCCGTGCACCGTTGAAAAACGGGCACCTTTTCTTTAAACAAATTTATCTTTTAGTTAGTCTTGGAAATGGCAATTTTAAATATTATTAGAGTTCAGTGGATAAGAAATGAGGGAATAAAGGCGATGACCTACGGGAGGAACCGTTGCAGGAGAGGATAGAGATTGCGAGGCTCAAGTGGTTTGGACATATGAAAAGAATGGGAATGGGAAACTTAAATGCCCATATTCCTCCAAAGTGCAGCCGATTCGTTGTGAATTTTAAACACAAGGAAAGCTAGATTCCTCTTCAGCTTTTATTTTGATCTTTTAAAACATTTTTTAGAGTTTATATTTTTTGTTAGCAATGCGTTTCCCAGTGGCATTTCCATGGAATCGGTGTGACCGTCCTAGAAAAAAGGAATTCCATGATTGGTATTCGAAAGCTTCAACTGGTTTGTTTTACAATCGCGTGGAAAAACTGGCAGAAGGCTCTGCAAAAAACATTTTCTTCTAAAAAGTCTGACAAATTTAGTCACTTGCTGTGAAAATATTGGTGGGGTATAGGGTGGCGGCAAGATGATGCCTTGAAAAGCGTTCTGGCCCATCAGGTGCCATGCGACGAGCGCAAAATATGAGCATCGTTGATTTTCGATCCGGCAAAATCATCTATGGGTGGTAATCAACTTATGAGGAAGCGAGTCAGGCGCCAATTCACTTAGGGCGTGATATTCGCTCGCGACGGAGAACACTGATTGAGCATTCTAATGTGATTTAGTTTTGCCTTTCTCCTGAAAGAGTTATTTGAAAAAATAAAGGTGGAAGAGTTTTTAAAATGCGTTATTCCACGGCGTAACAACTTTCGCACTCCTAACCTAAGGGCTGCTAATTAACGATCGATTGATCCCTGCTTGCTAAATGGCATTATTTAAGAAATTTCCGCCGTTGGAATTTAAAGAGTGCATTAAAATGCCCATCATGGTAATAATTAGATTTTTAGCACACCCTCACATCATAATTTTCTTCAGAGACGGTTTAAAATACCCACAATATCCAATTTATCGAGAGTTCAAATCATATTAGTGTAGAGCATTACTTATTATCAAGCGTTGCTTAGTTACATTGGTGTAAACCGTTGGTACATAGGTCGAACTCCCTCATTTTATGTTCATATACGGTTTGATAATGATTCCCATCCTAGTTGTTCTATTAGACCTATGACTCTACAAAATAATCATGATTATATCCTTTGACTTATCTGCCAATCTTCGCCATTCAGAATCTTTGGTGTTATCCATTCTTGTATATTGCAACAACCCGTGTTTAACGTGACAACGACTTCTTGAAGGCTTTTTGATGATGTTTTTCTAATTATTTTAATATTTTTTTATATTTATATGTTGAGAAATGCTTGAAATACCTACCGAAACGATGCAGTCGTTATATGTGACATTATTAAGAGTTTGATTTTCAAAATAATTGGAACAGATTTTTTTTGGAGCCACCTGATGTGACTAAATTAGTCCAAGAAGAAAACAACAATATGTATGTATGCTTATTATTTTATTTCGTTCTTTGTATAAAGAGCATAAACCAAGAGTGCCATGCGAATTAGGTTCTTTATTTATCCACTAACATGACTGCGCTCAGTTGAGGGGGCTGATCCTTCGAGAATGACTATGTAGGTGATTAAGAGTAGTTGGAAAATATGTTCTAAGAAAAGTTGCATTCTCACTACTTAGTATTCAAGTATTACGTAATGCGATTTTGGCCACTTTTAGCCAACGTAGGATTTCATGAACCCTCCCTCCCCTCACAATCTTACGTAAGTTTTCATAAATGTTTGGAACCATCCACTTCTTGATGGCCGATGCTTTTCACAATTTTGGCTACCCTTAGGGATATTAACCTTAACATACAGAAGCTGTTTGAACTGAGCGACGATTGGTTAAACGTTTTCCGTCATCCTTCATGAATCAATGCGGCAGCCGGGAGTATGTGGATAAACTCATGCCACTGGCGGACTGGTCTTGGGGATGGTTTATAAAATAGGGAATTATGGACTAAACATATTGGAAAATATGAAAAAATGTTTAACACCATAGTTTATCAGTATCGAAAGTATGCTAAATTAAGTTTTTTCTGGAATCAGCTAGTTATTATCACTGGACATTATTTTTACTCTGCACGAAAAATGTAAAAGATTGTTTGACCTTTTGCAGTCGAATCAGATTTTAGTTTAGACTTTTTTTTATTGAAGTAAAGTCTGATATTTTCCCGGCGTATAACTGCTCAGTCTGAAGTTCTACTAAAGGCGAATTCTTCTCGGGCTTCACTTTGGGTTAGATTTTCCATAGGTGTGTTAACCGGAGAATTCGGCGGTTGCCAAACATATAGCTAACCTCCGAAGTTCCATCAAATGGGAGGATGCTAAATCACTACGGGATATTGGGATCGGATCTCCAAAGAGGCCATTGAAATCCGCCTGGAGCGCAAACTTCAAAAGGGACCAAGGAGTCCAGCTCAGTAAATTATGGAATACAATTCTACAAGTCCGCCAATCACAGCGGACATGGCCTGAAGGGAAGAGTGTATAAACCGAAAACTCTTGACACCCGGCGTCATCAGCCCTGAAGGCGATGGTAAAGTCTTCCGTCGACACTTCGGCCACTATGGAAAACCTAACTCGGTGTGAAGCCCGGGAAGAATTCACATCGGTTTTCATGCCGAGAAATTATTTAGCCAGAGGTTATAAAACCGGGCCTAAGACGGCTACTCTCAATCGAGGAAGTTGATTAGCTTGATAGGCGGTTTGTTGAGAGTCGTCTAGTGTCGCCGATCAAGCGATTTCCGTGACAATGTTGCATTCGTACAGTTTCCGCGGGCCGCGAGCGTCCCTCAGAGCAGTCTCACCACCTCTCCTAGACTTTCCATCCCTTCCGGAAAGACGTCGAAGGCTTCCTCCCTGCCGCGTGCATTCCTTCTTTGTCCGCTCCCCCGCCTCTCCGCCGCTCTCAATCTTTCCTCCGTGGCTCCCGCCTTCTGGGGGAAAGGAAAAAAGAACTCCCCTCGAGGCAATCTGCTTGAGTGCTCTCTGGGGAAGGAGGAGAGGAAGAAGAAAAGGTCGATTGAATAAATCTCGAATTCATTTACAAGTCGAAGATGGTGGGGAGGGTAGCGGCGGTGAACGGAGGAGGAGCCGTGGGTGGGTGCCTCTTACCGCTCCCCCGCACCCGTGTGTCTCCTTAATGACGACCAGCCTATTCCTGCTTGGACGAGCGGGACGGAATTTCAAATATCCGCGGTCTGCGCTCCCGTATAGCGGCCATGGAAGCGTTTGCATATAAGCAATGCTCGACAACGGGGAGGCCAAATTGGCTGCTCCTTGTCCTATTTTTATGTCATGACGAGTTGAAAAACCTGCTGAAACAGACTAAAATATTGAGGAAATTTCCAAAAAGTAGTGAATAAAGTAGATAATTAAATATAAATTGTTTTTTATTTTTAATGAAAACAATGTATGTAATTATGGTAAACAATATATAATATCTAAATGTCAGAGATTTATTTGTATACAGCATTTTTGGTGAAGCAGGTGGAGCTGTTACTAATCAGTTTCCCTTTTGTGCATTTTTCGCGACATGTGTCAGTTAGTGGATAACGTATATAAAAGCTCGCTTTCCGCCTATTGGTGCACATCTGAATTACTATGCCTAGCAACTGAATCATAAGTACGTACGCATATCCTTTTATATAGATTGTTTGCGCGTATTCGCTATGCTCTTAACTATTTCATTGAAAGCAAAACTTGTTATGATTGCCGTGCGTTCAGTGATTTTGGACGAATTGTATGTTTAGGAGTGGTACAAAAGGAAAATTAAAATGTTTAATCTGACCTAGCAAAAAGTTATATGGCCAATGCATTAGAGAAAAGATATATGGCCAAGAAAAGGAGGTAATTTCGAATTAAAGATAATTCTTGAAATTCTGCGAATAACTTTTTACAGGCGATACACATTATTTTTTGTCAATGCCTTGTTCACTCGTGGAAAATTTAAAGGAAATATTGAAAAACTATTTCATCAGTTCATACCAAAGCACCCATTCAAACACCAAGCGTATCGTTTTTCCTTCGCTGAACTTAATGCTCACTATGGAGTCCATAATTTTAGACACTAGAACATAAAAACGAGACATCATGTTCACTTTGAACATTACTTTGAGTAATCTTTTTTCTTTGAAATTCCATTTTATATCACAGTTCTCCTATACTTAAACATCGTCTAGCCGGGATGGAACTTTCTGAGAACATGGTAGGTAGCACAAATGTTTATTACTGACATTGTCGCTTTTGGCATCTCTGAATGTAATCTGAGGCTCGGCCCAGCTTCCCATACGTTGTATGTGCATATTTTTAGTTCGCCTATGGTGATATTAATTCCCTCGCTGCGGTGAGTCCGTGCGGTCTCTCCATTGGTCATATCCGGTGATTTTTTACTTGTGCGCTTATGGGGAAATGGTAACGAGCAACCGAAGCCTTTCTTCGTCATATCCGGGTTTGGATGTGGGGTTGACCGTCTTATGCTGTTTTGCCCTCGGCCTTCGCATGACCGACAGAAAAGGCATGCAGTGAGAAATCGTGCCCAGGCCTCTCAGAGCTAGAGATTCTTAGAAAGAGTGCGGGAATCATGGTTAGGTGATTTCATCCATTCATCAAAATTCCTCCTTATCGGTGTTATCGTAATAAAATTAATGATGCGAGCTGCAGCGAATTGGTTTAAGAAACTTTCCGAAAGCCGTAGATAGGTTGCCTTGCAAAAAAACCTTCCCCGAAATTTGACGTCCACAAACGTTCTTGAAAGATTAGTATTGAAAAGAATTCAATTTTTTCTCCCTGTCAGTCCCTCCCAAATTTATTTAATACTTGATAAATCTTCAGTAATTAAAAGACGTTCTTATTTATTGTGCCTGTGAACCAATATTTATTATAATATGGCAATACCTAGCATGCGTTTCCGTGAATACTGGCAATATCCTTAAGAAATAAGTGCAAATACTCTATCGAAGGGTTTTCAGCATTTGAGTGTTCATTCATGAATCTGAATCGTGATTTGGCAGGAAACATTTTTCGGAAAATTGAGCATTTTGAGGAAATTTTATTATTTCATAATTCCACGGGTGAAAATCGGTAATGTGTGTCATATTAATTTATTATATTTGTCATTAATGAAATTAAAAATTTGCGAATATTTTTACTGCATTATTGTATTTCTCTTTAATCCCTGCCTAGCATTTCTATCTACGCCGCATTTAAATGCGCCGGAGGGTAAATATGTCTCATTCTCAATAAGTGGTTGGTAGAATGAAGAAGACGAGTCGAGAAGAGAATTCCGAATGTCTATTTGACGTAGAGAAGAGTAAGCTATGGAGATAACGCAGTACTTTGTTTAATTAAATAAGACTCATTAGTCACTTAGTGTGACCAGTTACATCGTCATTGCACGCTTCTCTTTTGCCACGTTTTATTTTCGCGAAATATGCATTGGAAGAATGGGTAAAATTTATTTTTTTGACTGTACATTTCCCGTAAATCATCCGAACAACCCGGTAATTTTGTGAAAAATTTTGATGACTCCCTTGAGATCAGAAATAAAATGAATAGTTGGCAGTGGACGTTTAATAAATAGGTTCCGCACAGGGAAAAGTCTTCGTAAATCAATAAATCATTGTGGGGCATCCTAAAATGTTTATCATGAGAAACGTGTGACACTTCATTCGTTACAAGATTTTTCAATGCATTTTTCTTTAGTTTCCAGCAAAAAAATATTGTTAATACCGGCAATGAATGATCTCTTCTTTGTCATGTCTTAGTGCCTAGTCACGTTACTATCCCTAACTTTGCATGAATTTATTTTGGTTGTTCATGACACTTTTACCTGATAAGTATTGTTTGGCCCTCGACGTCCATTTCCTCTTCTGTTTCAGCAGTTTTATTCTTCGGCTCTTTGATTTCAACGTAATGGTGAAGCTTGTAAGAAAACTTTTGTTTCCTTTAGTGACATATCTAATGAGAATTATGTAAAAATGTATGCTGTTTCTCGTGTGTTTGCCCATTTAGCGCATTAAATTTTGTTACAAAATCCCACTAAAAATGCTCGCTGGTATATTGTACGGAATTTCTGTTCCTGTTATTTTATAATTCTTTTTCTTCTGACATATGTTATTGTCATTGTAAATTTTAATTGGTTTCCGACCATACAGAAAAAGGCTTTCTTACTAGGAGCCTTGAGGGACCAACCTCTGACAGCTTATCAGATGCAGTTTTTGGTGTATTTTATCTTCATTTCAAAACGTTGTTCATTAATGTTCTTAAGTTCCGTGAAGTTTGAGATATATTGCACAATCTGTACGAATTTTATTTAAATTATTTAGGTAGGTTTTTTATGGACCCTGAAACATTTTCGAACCAGTACTAAAATTTAATTTATGCTAAAACGCTACAATCGATGGATATCAGTCAAGCCTTTGAATAAAATGTTTTAATATTTATGCACAAAATACAAATTCGTTAAATGACTAAGTATTTTCATAAAGTTCTCACATTCAACTATAGATTGCACGATTGCGATAGTAGTGTTATTTCCCAACTCCCCGTGAGAAAGAAGGCATCGGCATAGTGCTGCCAGTTTTATAGTGGATTATTATTATTATGTAACTCTATATCTTCTGAAATGAAAAAAACATTAACCTTGTTTGCTGTATTTTATTTCGTGGCCATTAGTCTTGAGTTTAATTCTTCAACCAATAATGGAGAGAAATTCTTTTTTAGAAAAAAATGTATTTTTGAAAATTACACATTAACAATTGTATGTTGAAATCAGTTACGTGCTGCTTAATTGAGGTCTGCATGCAATTGTTGAGGAAACACTCATACCCTCGTCAGTCACCTATCAATGTCTGAATGTATTTATGGTGCTCGCCTCGCTCGAACTGAAGACGTGCTGACGACTGCTTAGACCTGAATCCTTCCTTGAAGCTCCGCAAGAGGGTATCCTTATTGGATCTGAGAAATGAGAAAACTCAGTTTCCCTAATTGCCTTTTGTTAGAGTCATAGACGACGCATGTTTTGCAGACAGGGAGACAACCTTTCAGTGGGTTAAACCTGGCCCATAAATTAATACAGTTATGACACAGTGACCGCCTTAAGCAAGTTCTGTCCAACTTCGATGTTTAACTACTGGTGTATTCCGCGGAAAGATATATGAGTGCCTCTGCTCAATTGAAAAATAAGATATTTTTTGAATCCACATTTTTCCTTTTCATTCATGTTTTGTGAACGCATTAATAAGGAATCTTGGATCGAGCAAAGGCATTAATTACCATCAACTTTTGAAAACAGGTAATATCACTTTTATAATACTTTTGGAATTCAATGAATTACGTATCCTACATGGCAGGACTTTGAATTTGAATAAAAATGAGAAGAAGAGATTTTTTACTCCCTAAAATGACCGTGACATCGTATAGTTCATAAAATTTGATGAAAGAGGGTGGGCGTATATTGGAGGCTCTTGAGTATTTTTGGGGCAGAATTGAGAATCAAATGTAGACAGATAGTAATACAATAGGAAATGTTTTGAATATTAATTTATTTACATTTACAATTTCTATTATACTTACATACATATACTTATAAAGTAGATTTTCAATCATTATTAATAGATTACCATTATTTTTTAGTGTTCATCATACTTTTTGTGTACTAATTTGTTTACACAATTCTTTTTTTACAATTCATTTATTTTTGTCTCAAAAACAAAACTGTAGTTAAATATTTCAATAGAATATTTTTTTTTAATACTTTATAAAATATTTTTATTTTTTATTGATACATTTGTGTCCCACTAAGTCATCAACCTGACTTGTCAGTTGGTTACATGATGTAGCTGTATTACCAGTATGCCAAATAGTTCAATAACTAAAATATGCCACAACCATGGGGTAACGCAAGTATTCTGATAAAGATGTTTTTAGTCACTGGATTTTTTTCTGGCTATATATTTAAATAAAATTGGGAATATGATTCAAAACTATGATCATCCTCATAAAACTAAAGCTTCATTTCATTACTACAGTAGCTAGGTATGCGTACATTACGGCCAATAACAGTGATCTAATTTTCTGTTTTACTTCTCCAACTGAATTTACATTTTTTAAGTACACTAGCAAATTATTGAAGATTTGCGGTACAATAACAATGCGAGGAAGGTGGTGAGGATTTCCGTGGGGAAAATTCAGAGGAGGCGGAAAAATCGAACGAAGGAAGTTTTGAGGAGCAAGAGACTTTTCGAAACGAACGGAAACGATGCGTGGCTGGTCAAAACAAGGAAAAGAGAGAAAATTTTGGCATTTGTGTGCGATGTGAGGGAAAGTAGTAAACCTTTTGACTTAGATGATGGAGAGCATATTTAGAGTCGTGTATGAGGGAATCCTATGAATGGTTCAATAATGAGGAATTTCAAGAAGGGGCTTCGTAACGATTTAAATGTAGATATGGATGGAAAAGTAGAAATACTGATACCCCATAATTCTCATCGAACATACGCTTAAACGGAAGTGATCCAATAATATTGCTTGGGTCTTTGAGTAATAATTGATAATTGAGTGATCATTTGATATTCATATTTCTTCCGCTTTTGTGGTTTTTGTTACGTGGACTGTTGCCTTCGGTCACCGCTATAGTTGCGACGGTTGTCTAATTCGTCTATTTCATTAATTGCGACGTGACCCGTGTCGTAATCATTAACTCCTGCCGTTCTTCACGGAAAGTGTTTCCAATTATCTTTCAACACGTCCATTATGAACAAAAATGGCAGCGTGTGTGGCAATTGGATGTAACATCCATGGTCGCCGACTATGCTAGCGATAAAATAGAATGTAGATTCTTTAAATTATGATTTGAGAATAGGATGTTGCTCTGAGATCATTAGTTTAGGTAAAAGTTAAAAGAGGTATCCGTAGGATTATTATCTAAATAAGTTAGGTTTTTTTATGGAACCAGAAGTAATTTTGAACCAATTAAAAATTTGAATTTATGATAACAACGCTACGGTGGACATCAGTCAAGTCTTCGTATACATCTCATCATCATCTCAATTGAGAAATCTACCGGTTGACGGTAGGTTATGATGAAAGTCAGAGAAAATCCAACAGACTCTTACACGTGCCGTGCCCTATCTACCTCTATTGTTTCTTTCTTTATCTCAGCGTCCTACCCCTCATCATCCCGTCCATATAACTTATTCTCTTTCCTCCCCTTCCCCGCTTGCCCAACATCCTTCCCTCTTTCACGGCCTTCAGCAAACCATCGCCCCTCATTACCGCTTCCAGCCACCTACCCTGCCTTCCCTAATCTCATCCACAAGTTTCCTCTCCTCACCAACTAGGTCATGCACTTCCTCATTGTCTTTGTACCTCATTTGTCCGTCCACCGTACCTTCTCCATCCTCCTCCACACCCACATTTCGAACCCCCGCAGCCTATTTTCGTCTTCCTTTTTCAGAGACCACGTTTCTGCCTCCATACAACGCCACACTCCATATCAAGCTCTTCACTAGCCTCTTTTTTACATCCTTGCATAACGTTCCCATCATCACCTCCCTTCTATTATTAAACACTTCCTTCGCTAGCGCTATTCTCTTACAAATGTCTTTACTAATAAGTATATCCATTTTCTTCTAGTGTACTACCAAAGCCATTAAATTTTTCTACTTGCTGCAGCCTGTGTCCTCCCACTTTTATGACCAGCCAGCTTGTCCTAGAGGATCTCATTACTTTTGTTTTCTTATGAGTAATCTTCATTCCGTAGTAGTTAGTATTTTTGTTTAACGTGATTCTACGGCTAAGGTCATTTCGCACTTCCTGTCTGCCACGTGCAGATAGGAGCGACAGCACTCAGACGAATTGGAGGATCACCCCTCCAAACTCGAGCCGCGCCCAACGATGCTTAACTTCGGTGACTGATCGGGTACCGGCGTTTCCTTCGTGGCAGGCCGTTGACCCTTCATTCCGTATTTCTCGAACTGCTTTTCCAATGCACCTACTGAAACTTGTAATCCCTTCCATGATCGACTGACCAACGCCTGATCGTCCGCAAATATAACAGACTTTATCAGCAGGCCTCCTACTTTATTTCCCACATCTAGCTCTTCCCATGCCTCTTTTACCTTTTCCTCAGCATAGTCATTAAAAAGCAAAGGTGGCAACGGGCACCCTTGCCATACACCGCGCCCCAAAACTGCCCACCCTGATTCACCGTCTGCTGACCTCACCTGAGCCCTCTGTCCCATGTATAGGTTTCGGATAGGTCTCCCGGTCACCTATCGCGCCAATCTATTCCCTTTTTCCCAAGTATATGCATTAGTTTCTCCCAGTTTAATTTTTACTTACTTACGCCTTTTCGAAATTCACAAAGCAAGCGAAAACATCCTGATTATCTATAAGGGTTCTCATTACCACAATAGATTATCGTGTAACTATCACTTCAGTACTCCACGCTATCCTTCCGTCTAACCTCGCACAGCGCCAAAGCATCTTTTTTCCCTTTCTCCATTTCCTGTTTAATACTTAAAAGCTTCTCGGCCCTCATCATTGTCCTTACGTTCCAAGTTCCTATGTTTACCGCTGCTTTCATCCTTCTCTTTCTCTTTTTCTTCATCTTCTCCCTCTTATTCCGTTTATCTTCTGTTTACGATGTTGCGCAACAATTTCGTGTGATGACGACCGCGGAGGCCTTGCCTTCCCCGCTGCTGGGCACGACACCCGCCCTAGTGGGCGACGTCCCGTAGTTGCCAGGATTCGAATCTCTGTGATTGACTTTCATATTCTGGGGAATTGATAGTTGAGAGGGACTCCCAACCCCGCTTCCCAACGGTATCTTTACGGTGACTCCATCACGAAACTACCTTTCTTGTGGCACCTACCCGTCGACCTATCTGGCATAGGTGGCCCTACCAGAAGTAATAGTAATTGCTCCTGCAAGTCCAGCTCTAGGAGTCACTGGAACGCACAAGCCTTTCCACCACGTCATAGTTTTATAAAAGGCTTGTCGTTGTGTGTTTTTGGTTATTATTAGGTTTATTTTTGCTTGGAAGTGCTATATTTTTGGCTTTCACTTTTGCCAGACCGTTGTCGAACTTTATGGTTGTTGTTGAAATTCATAGTTGCTCTCAGCAAAACGCTGATAACGTAAAATAACCATGTTAAATTTTAATAGCGTGAAATTTGTGGCTACTTAGGGTCGCAATGAATATTTAAAAATTGAAGAGTCAAAATGAATGTTTGTTGTTATTTTTACATCCCTTTGCTACTTATATTTGTCATTGTTTTCTTTACTGCCTGTATGTTTTTAATTGCTTTTGAATACTGTTGTCAAATAAACACAATTATTATTATGATTGTGAGCATGATGAACGATCTGCCACTCTGCGACACTGCCACATTTTTTCTTCTATTTTAAAATTTTTACGTTTCCCCTCTTCCTACTCTTGGTCAATTTTAAAACCGTGAAATGCACATTTTTATCCACCTTCTTTCCTGCTCGCCCACAATATTCCATCATGTATCTTTCTTGAAATTTCGACATCGCTCTCGGTCTCCTTTCAATTATATATCTCTCCGGTTATTCCCCACCGAAGTCCTTTTATCCCGCTGTCAGTCTAACATTCATTGCGTGTCTTATTCAATTTTCTGTTTTTTCCCATCTTTGTACATGCTCACGTATAAATATCACCCAGCCTTTCAATCATATTGATTAATGGATGTCAATGAAATTACATATCACTTGAATTCCTTTTTATATTTTGTAGCTATCTTAATATTTCATTTCGTTGATTTTTATTGTTATTTAGTGAAAAGGAAAATTTCGATAAAAGAGATGGTAAACCCAAAATGCGCTGTGCATCCGACAAGTGAGGATGTAACAGGGATAAATGCCTAATTTGGAAAGAAAGGTTTTTCTTTGCATCAGGAAATTCAGCTGGTTTTTCCTCACTTTTCATTTATCTAAACGCTGAGTTATGCTACATTGTATATATGATACAGTGTACTGAGAAAGCGAGAACATTTTGTTTGCGTAAACCTCCTTGAAAAGTCGCTTTGAATTGATCTGGAGGTGGAACTGGCTGACATACCTCACGGGCTTTTGGGAGACTCGGGCTCGAATCCCGGTTGAGTCTTTGCAACGAAATTGAAACATATTCTTCCAATTAACGTTCAACTCAGCGCACAATTCTTGTGTGCGCCCGACTTACCTTTTGCATAGTTGTGAGCGGAATATTGGCATATATGAATATGGAGTAAGAAGGAAAATTTACGTTTTCCCCAATATTTATGAGGGAATAATATGAACTTTTAAGGTCCTAGAGGACCCAATCAAAGCCTCGTGTACCTTGAAAAAGCCTCAATCTAACGCAAAGAGGATTTTCGGTATTTGGGGCCCCTGTGCTGCAGAAATAAAAAGGTCCCTATATTATTTATTTGCTAATTTTACCAATACCATTTATTAGACTTATTGAAATTCACATACGTGATGGCTACCTTTTAGTTTTAATTTTTTCATGAAAAAAGGTATTTAATAACAAACAATATTTAGCAATCATTAATATAGCAATGATTTTATATTTCAATTCGCACGTACAAATATTTACCAGTACCTAAATACCATCGGATCATTTACGTGGGTGGGGAACTCTGCGATTCTGCGTGCATAATGTGCGTGGGAGACTCAATCAAAATTGAGATTTGTTCAATTAAAATATGATCATGCAGATCGAATACAGAATAATATATTTATATCTTGGTTTGGGATTCTGTGGGCTCCTCCGCGTCCATGGGTCCCGGGCGACCGCCCAGTCCGCCCACCGTTAAATCCGCCACTGCTCAAACGGCTGTCGAGATTTTGCAACCCAAACGACTTCTGAGACGACTTAAAAACCCCCACAACCCTTCTCCGGGCACTCTCAGGGTTGAGAGTAGCGGAACGGGAAAAGATCCCTTACGACGTGGGTCCTTGAGAGCGAAAATAAAAGCCGGACGTCCTCGCCCCGGGAAGTCGTTACGTCTAAAAAAAAAAAAAGCCCAGCCCGTCGGGGCGTCCGTCGTGGTGGGAAAAGAAAAGGAAGGGAGGAAGAACTGCGAGGAACTCATCGCGTAGGGCGGGAAAGTACTGTAAGGTGGAAGGATTCGGTCTGGTTCAGAAAGCGAACGCCACTTTTTTCTCTTTTTTTATAAATTCACTGTATTTTAGTACATGTGCACAAATAAACTTAACACTAGACCACAGAGGATATCACATAGTAATTTCCATCCTTATTTGATCGAATTTCTACTTCACAGAATATCGTTGTCGCTTCATAAATTCACACATATCTGAATCTAGAAAGCCTCTTGAAGTCCCACATTCTTCACCTTGTTTCTTCGTTTGACTAGGGCCCACAATGTCCTACGACAGTATTAGTGCACTGCCCTGTAGCTGGGTCTCGAAAATTCTCCCAATGATTTACAGTCAAATGCATGAAATTGCAACCTTTAAAGATGAGGAATTTGTCATAATTTTCCCAACAGTCATATATCTGAAGTGTTATTTACTTCCGGATCTCAATGTTTGAAGAGAAATATTGAGATGCAAAATTATACTACAATTTAGATACGAAAGTTAACAACAAAAGTAATTAAACAACAAATATTTAGAATAGAATAGAATAGAATAGAATAAGTTTATTGTTCTTGGACGTTTTCGTCCACTAAGAACATACAATAAAGATTAAAGTTACATATTTGTAAGAGCTCTATAAATTAATGATTAATAAGACAGTTACATTATCATGATCAATAATAACATGAGACATATAACATATAACATGGTACATATAACATGAGACATAACATGAGAGGTAACAATTCAATGAGATTTTGCATAATTATTAAATTAACACCCTTCTTGGTTGAATAGATACAAAAAAAATCTTTTTTTAAAAACAAATAAAGAACTTGATTTTTTTATGTCGATAGGAATAGTATTCCACAACCTGGCCCCTGCCACACAGAAAGATTTTTGGTATGTAGTGGTCCTATGTAGAGGAGAAATCAAATAATCGGGAGTCATTCGGGTGGTAACGTTAGCCATGTTTACTCTAGGAGGAAAAAATTGCTGCAGATAGCCTGGTTGCTGATTTTGAAAGAGGGAATACATATAAGAACCAAGGAAGTATTTTCTTCTGGTTTTGGCCTTCAGCCATGTAAGCCTGGTAAAATAGGGGGAAATATGATCATCCTTCTTGAGGTTAAAGATAAATCTTACACACATATTCAGTAAACGTTCTAGCTTAACATTTAGCTCTTCAGTGATATCATGGTACACAAGACAGCAATAATCAAAGTGGGGGAAAATGAGTGAGGAGATAAGTTGCTGGCGTGTGAGAAGGGGTATGAGGATATTTACCTTAACATTGGGAATACAAGTGGCGTCCGCTTTCTGAACGAGACCCGAGAGATTTCACTTTGAAAATTTTACAATGTTCAGTGTACAATTACGCTGTGTTTAACAGGCAAATTATAACGACTTAAATTCTAAAAAAAACGCCTCAACGCTTTTCAGGTTTCCGCTGTGTTGATTTGTAAATATTCTCTCAAATTTCTTGTCTTCTCCGCGCGTTGACAACATTTTTTTACCCAAGGGACCCAAGGATATAATCCAGCTAAACCGTTAAGATCCCTCCAACTATTCTTTACATTTCCGGGTCTTCACCGCATGTATTGGCTTGGGTTGACAACATTTTTGCTGGTGCTCCAACCAGTGCCTACAGGTCAAAGTTAACCGGTTGCAGTTTTTTCCGCCTTCATATAAGCACGCAAAATGCCCTATGCAAAGGTAGCCAAAACTGCAATCCGATTCCTTCGATATGAAGACGCTGGTTTGAACAACAGCGAAAATGTTGCCAACCCAAGTCAATACAAGCGGTGAAGACCCGGAAATGGAAAGAATATTTGGAGGGATCTTAACGGTTTAGCTGAATTATATCCTTGGGTCCCTTGGGTATATATTTCATTGGTCATGTACATAATTATAGCGATTCATTATAATTCATATGGTGTCACATTATATTCATAGGTATGAGAAAGTATAAAAATAAATATATTTTAATTTTTTTACTATAGAATGTACAAATTGAAATAACCAAAATATCCCACAAACATGGCGTGAATTCTTCTCGGGATTTCCACCGGGTAAAATTGTCAAAAAGTACCGACGCGTTTAAACCGGTTAACGTCGCAACTTTAACCAGTTTAAATGATGTAACTCATCTATTCAGATGTATGTGTTTTGCAATAACCATATTCTTTCAGATATATTATAAAATAAACAACCATTATATTCACCCACATGTTATTTCAACCTACCTACAATGTGATCCAAAACTATGAAAAACTAAAACTACATTTTATCATCACATTTTATAAATAAATTATAGGAAATAGGAGTATATAGGAGAGAGAAAGAGACAGATTCGCATATGGAAGAGGGCTGTGGAGGGCGATTCGGATGCCGCCGAAGGGCGTAGGGGTATCAGGGGTGGCAGGGTTTTTACGGAGGGGAGGGATTTGTAAGGGTTACGGGGGCGGGGGTGAACAGGAGGCCTTGAAGCTGCGGGGCAGGAGTGGGTCGAGTCAAAACGAAACCTCCCACTCTTTCTCGAATCTTTTCTTCGCCTTCCATTCTCGTGAATAAAACATGCGGATAGTTGGCTCTTAAGGGTTATCAAGGCGATAACTCCCAGGGATGCGGGAGAAGAGGAGGAGGTGTGATGTGGACGTTGTGAAGGAAACGCAAAGGGGGAGGGTTTCTTCGCATTCACTCCCCCCCCCCCCAACCGTGAGGGGGGCCGCCCATTCCATTTGCTGGGGAAACAATGGAGTTAAAAGGGACCGTGTGCTCCGCGTGCAGGGTGCTGGGGGGGAGAGAGGGACTTGGAGGGAAGCCTTGGGAGAGTGGGTGGGCCGGAAGACGCTCGTGGGTTAGGAAGAAATGGCTCGCCGCCGAGGGAAAGATTTCGAGGTGCCAAGTGTCAGTGAGGTTTGGGTTGCTGCCCCGCCCCCATCCTGCGAATGGGTCCGCATCAACGCCTCTGGGGAACGGCGGTGCGGTGGATGGATGCCGTCGAAATTCGCGGTTTAGAGAAACATGTATGTGTATCGATACAGTCTATTATTATTTGGTCCCGAAACTTATGCTCCGAAACTATTCCGAAAGCTGTGCGATGCTCATGATGGTTCTTATTAGATATTATTACCGATTAAAACTAGAAGTACCGGACGCCTTCAATTACGGTTTTCCGATTTTCAGGGGACTACAACTCCATTACTTTATAAGTGGCAGAATTCCGAAACTTGATGACTTTAAAAATTTAATTCCATATCTTTGAAAGGACTGAATTTGAAAGATGGGCTCAAGATTTGAATATACTTTTTCTTGCCCTTGAAATAGTATTTACTACCCACAAGCACTGTAACTCGTCAATTGATATTGTAAGAAATATCTTCTCATCGAATTGCATTTATTGCCTTTTGTTACAATGCTTGAATGCAGGTGATCACAAAAAATGTTCTTTAATATTGTTTTCAGTGCAAGATTTCTGCCAACGAGGAAAACACATATTTTAGTAAATACCTTGAGATACTTATATGTTCCCATTTTCCGTTATTTTAATACATCTGAATGCACTGTGCAACTTTGTTTAGAATTAAGCTCAAAGAAACGTATTTAACTTTTATTTTGCTAGCTTTAGCGAGGATTTGTGTGGGTGCCCAAGGATCTGATTCTCTGTTGTAATTGGGTGTGTCAATGATAAATGATACTATCTTAATATATGAAAGTGACATTAAGGTGGTTGGAGCGATTTTTGTTTATTTATAAATCTGCGAGACACTCTGTAAGGCTGTTTAGTAAGGCTGTTAGTCATTTTTGGCATAGAATAGAATGCTATATTAGTCTGGTCACTATACTGAGCATTTCTTAATGAGCCACAATGGTGCATAGTCATATCTGACTGACTGACCCATCCATATAAAAATCCTAATCCTACCACTCCGAACTTCTTATTTCTCAATTCAGTTTTGAAGTAAAGTAGATTTATGACTGAGCGTGCGCTTGGAGTAAGGAAAGATAATTCATCCAAATTTAGCCATTCCTCTTTACTAAAAAAAATAAAAATGTCGTGGTGTCTTTCTGTATGTTCGTCAATTTTCTCCTAGCAAACTGCTGAACCGATTGACCTAAAATTTTGCATTATTCTAACGTATTCACTAAGGAAAGCTATAGGCTATATAAAAAGGCCTCAGGGCGACAAGGGCTCCAGGGCCCCAAAATCGGACCCGTATATTTTACCCCCATTATAAAAACATTGGAATCAGTGCAGAGGTTTTTTTGCCTTTTTAAATAACTTGCAATCAAGATAAAAGATAAAAATTTTCACAACAAGATGTCAGAAAGAGTGAAATATTTAATTCTTGCAATCGATGTTGCTACACACATCGTTTTTGCTTAAAAATTACGTTTTCAATTCCAAACTGATCAATATTTCTCCGATTTCAACAATAGCATATTTCCGTGGAAACCTGAGCAATGGCTATGAACGGGAAATTTCGCCCGGCCCTTTTATGGCTTGTCTTTATATATATAAAAGTCAATGTATGTATGTATGTATGTTCCACATCTCCTCCTAAACCACAGGGCCGATTTTGATGAAATTTGGAACACGAGTTTGTCACTGATAGACAACAAACACTGTATGGTTCAATTAACCGAAACCCTATTTTTTCAGGGTTAAGGGTGTGATCCTTACTAATATGTATAAAAATGTAATGGTCTCTTTCTGTCTGTTGCTCCGAAAACGCAAAAACTACTGGACCGATTGAGCTGAAATTTGGCATGTAGATAGAATAAATATCTGGTTGTATCATATGTTATATTAAAAAGATCTAAGGGCCCCCAAAGGCCCCCGAAGGTCCCCCCTGGTGGTCCATGCTAAGCATTGTGTTCGGTGCAGTGGTTTCATTTTTTGCTTTTTAAAAGTACATTCACTCAAGATATAGGGCTGGAATTTTTTTAATCGGATGGCTGAATCAATATAATTTTTAATTTTGTCAATCGATTTTCTTCTACGCTCCGTATTTGTCTGAAATTCATGTTTTCAGTTGAAAAATCTCACATTTTCCCTGAAATCAACAATAACATATTTCCTTGACAACCAGAGATTTCATTTTCATAGAATATTCACGCCTCTAGCATTTTAATATCACGTTTTCCTGCAGGCCCATGATTGTACGTAGAAACAAAATCCGTATAAGAAGATCCTGGAGTCCCAAGGCCCCCATGATAGATTGCTTCGGGGGGTAATCGTTAAATTCAATGCATATTTAACAAGTATACTCTTCAACGTCTACTCTCAAAGTAGCTCTCAAAGGGGCATATATATGGGAGAACACTTACGTAGTAAACGTTACACATAAAGGAATTAATAGACTACAAACTTAAAAGAATATATACGTGCAGCGAATATCAATGGTAATAATGCCTCTGTTGCTACAACAAACACGGCGTTGTTTATTATCGTTTAGTACTCAGGTGTATTACACATAGTGAAACCGTCTGCCTCTCAGTACATTCGCGAACTGTTTTTAGACCAATTCCCACATCAGTAACGTCACGAATTATTTATACGTTTAAAAGTGTTAATGTGCAGTTAACTTAGGTACATTCACTCAATCATCGAGTTGCCTATTCTAGACTCTCACTTGCCGCTATGTTTCCGTTCCTTGGACTTAAAAATATATCCATCAACATGCCTAATAGAAAAAAGAGTAACCTTTCGAAAAAATCTTTTTAGACAAAATGAATGTCTTTTTTGTGAGAAAATGAACCCTTGAAATAAAAACGACAAAGGTTAGACTTGGATGGTCAAAGACATGCCCACCAGCGATCTCATGAGATTCTCCCCGTGGTGTTTCTCGGGTTACGCTAAGATCCGCACAAATTTCATCCTTACCCAACATACGGACGGGTAACCAGCTCTAAATCTGGTTCAAATACAGACCCATCTGTTTCAAACCTTCAATCTGCTTTAAGATGGCGGAAATTATAATGACGTCACTACATGCTTCTTATCCGAAATAAGAACGGAAATTCTGCGCAATTAACGACATCTGTGCATGAAAATCGACAAGTGCACTAAGAATCACCATAAATGTTTTATTTAGCAACCGAAACCAATGATTATGGCTATGCCGAAGTCGCAGTCCCATTGATGGAGGATTCATAGGTCAAATAAACATGGCTTCTGCTGCCATTACTCCTCTTGACGTGTCAACCGCTGGATTGTACTCTATTGTCCAATCCTGATTAAGATAATCAACGCACATATCAACGTTGAATAGTTGAATTAAGTCATGGAATGCAAATATATGTATGTACACAAGGGAAGCGATCAAGCTGTTAATCACTCAGAAGACGGCTCAAGAGGACCGGAGGGACGAGGTGACCATCTATCAACCTTTGCTACTTAAGTAGTAATGAGTCTGTATGGCCAATTTTTGGAACTCCCGTGCATGAAAGTGGACCAATAGTCACTCATCTCTCCGTGCACCTGGAAAACGGTCAGCGTGTCTACTACAACGAACACAACATACAAGATAGGTTACATACTCCTCGAATGACCACGCCTACTGTTTTTCTTCGGGCTTTGTGGTTTTATTATAAAAAAATAAGTTTAATGTTTTTCACACCCGTTGAATTTCAACGGGTATCTTCCGCTCGTATTAAATAAAATGATCAATTTTAGTAAATTTTAGGGAGATTTCAGTCGGGATATTTTGTACCCCAACCTCTCCATGTGCCCTTAACGGCTTTTGCATAATGTCTGCATTAAGCACGTCACAGTGATTCTTATAATTAGGGTCCATCGGTATTCGTTGTAATCGCTTACTACGTAGAATTTTTCACACTGCTAGAGTCCTACTTACTACACCTATTAAACCTTAATACAGTCATAGAGCTCAGGAGGGATGGTTCGGGTTCACGTTCTACGTCCCCAAATCACTGTTTTCTATTTAGCCTCGAAATGAATGAAGTAATGAGCCGTTTATCTTTAAATTTTTGTGCGTAGGTACATACATGATACTTAATTCAAACAGAAATCAAGTACGGTTTCTATTGGCAGGGGAAAAAATCTCGCTGAAACTGACTATAGGGAAAATATGCTCGAAGTTTATGGCGATCTTCTCCACGCTCCCCATTGTGAAACTGGTATACTTTTTTAGTTTTACTGTTTTAAAAATAAACAGTTTCAGTAAAATAGCGTAATACTATGCATCATTAAGCGACAAATTATAAAGCAAAAAATTAACACTTATAAAAAAAGACTAGATGAGAAATGAGAAGTCAGATTCTCTTCTGTATGAATACAACTACTATATTATTTCTTATTTATATTCCTCCCATTGAGAATCAACGGGAATGTCGTCTTGCATTACATAAATAATATGGAAATTGTCTGAAAAAATGAGAAATTCCACCATCCGTCTATGGAAAGCACTCGGCACTTGGCAGTAGGTTGCATACCCTGGTATTCCAAGTGTTAAGGTAGGTTTTGAATGGATGTGAGAAAACTGACTGGCGTCGTGAAGACCTTGCATCCAAATAAGTATGGAAGTGAAATCCAGGACGGAACCGTCCGAGAACCGTGTAGAATTTAACGTGCGACCCTTCCTCCAACGAGTTACGAGGAGAATGGAAGCTCCGAAGGAAGGATGAAATTTCCCGGCACAGGTGTGCCCTCTAATCGCCAGGCTGATGCGTAATCGGGGGCAGAAAAAAATTTCACCATTTTATGCGGGCCTCGAGCGCCGTCGGCCATATGTTACCTTCGACTCGCAGAACTACAAGGAAAGTTTCGGGCAGGTGTTATGGGTTGCACGGAAACTTTAAGATGAGTCGTAAGGTTTGAATTGATTGTCGTCCCTCGTGAACGGGTTTCCCAGACTGGGAAGCTTACGCAAATATGCAGGAGGCGATGGGGAGAGCGGACCTTTTCCCGAGGTTATCTGCTTATTGAATAAGAATTTTATGACAAATATTTCGAAATAAAATGCCGTATTGAACGTTTTATGGAATATTTTATCGGTATCGTGCATCCTCCATCAAATCAGGGCGAATTTTCATATAAAGAGATGCTTGTGTGGGAATATGGTCCCTATCCTCCATCCTTTAACTTAGATCCGATCCATTACAATTCTGAAAATAGCAAGCTGGCTGGCGCAAAAATGGCTCGTTCATGACAACTTTACTTGGCGTGACTTAGCCAATGCAAAGCGACTCCAAAGTTGAGACATTGAGAGCGCATCTCAATAGTTCACTGCAACGACTTGTTCCGGCCTGTCTCAACTTGAAGCACCCTTACTTGAAGCCCAGCACAGCACTCTCGTAATTATAGCCAATTTCAAGGGTTTCAGCAATACCACCGATATCGTTAAGGACCGACTGCCTTTATCGATACATCTGTGCTGCTGATCAGAGGAAACCACTCTAGAAAAAGAGTTTCAATGCCTAATTAGAGAGATTTTTTTGTATTACTATTATTAAAATATTTCTTGTGAACGCGTGAATTTCTTGTGAAAATTGTTTCCTACATCCATGAGGAATGTTCGTGACCTATACTACACCTTGTTGTTCTACACATACATCGCCCTTTTCTTAAGTGTTGAATAAAGTGAATCATAGTTTTGTGTAAATTCTTGCCATAGATGTATCCTACCACGGAATGTTCTCCCTAATGTGTCCTTCGTAGAACTAACCCTTTTCATATATCAAATCGTCTTAAAACTCTCCGTATCTTCTGCCTCCCATCATACCGTCCCAAAATTCCTATGTCTCCTCCCTCTCCCACGCTTGCCCAGCATCCTCCCCTCTATCGCCCTCTACAACATATCATTTATCCCTCAACGCGCGCTCCTGCCAAATTCACTGCATCCTTCTAATTCCTCGCAGAATTTTCCTTTCTTCTGCCACCACATCAACAACTTTCTCATTTTTATTCATCCCTAGCGTATCCACTATCCTTTTTAAATGCCTGATTAATGGTTGTAAAAAGTGACTGTGACTGATAGAAAATTCATCTCATTGGTTTTCGTTTTGAGTGAGAATATACCTCCTTACTGTGAGACTATCTCTCCGGGTTGTTTTGATTGTACCTGTTGTCTTAGGAGAACTCCAGTCGCGTATTTAATTTAAATCCCTCTGTCACTTTATTTGGGATCTATAATTCCTCATTCGATTATTATATTATTAACCCAACTCCCTTTTTCCTCGGATATTGTCGCATTGATGAGTTGGAAAAGGTAAATGCAAAATTTAAGAGACTCCATGTATGACGAGTTCTATCGTATCTGCCCTCAATGTGTGGAAATCTATGATGCAAGTCTGCAAGTGATGATACAAGCACTTACGAGTCAAAGGTAATTAACGTGATGGTGGGCGAAGTTACTTTGTAGAACTTTGGCATTTTGAAGAATGAATTATTTAATAATATTTACGCCTTTTTTTAGTACAAATGGCCAGATTCGATGTTTAAATATCATCATTAGAGTTCAAATACCTGTATTTGAAATTTCCAACAGTTGACTGTAGTTTAACTTTACTTTTAATTAAAGAATGAATCACATGGTAATAATGTAAACTATTTTGGATATAACTAACCGGTTTCGGTGTTTGAACTCTCATAATGATGTTTCAACATCGAAACCGGTTATTTGTATTTAATAGGCGTGAATATATTACTATTTGATTCATTCTTTAACTTAAGAGTATAGGTGAACTACTATCAATTACTGGATATTAAATTTTTTTGGTTATGGAAAAGTGATGGGGAAGGGTGAGGAACTGGCACGGAGAGAAAAGGTGTGTAATTTACAGGAACAACCTCATTTACGGATTTTTCACCTCACAATTTACAAATCTCCTGTTTCAACTTTTTCTAAAGTAGCCGCTTCTTATTTTTTATGGATAATTTCCACAAAGGTAGTTCGTCGATGATTAATTTTATTGTATCATTTTGCCCAAAAACATTTTGACGCTTGGAAAAGAGTAAACAATGGAATGGTGGGAATGAGGGGTGAGATCTTTGAGCTTGAGTGGCCGCATGAACGTGTCATCACTCTTACAGCTGATGGAGTGCGCAACGTTTCCCGTCATTCGTCGAGCTGTGCCGTCTTTCTCTCCCTTCTTATACAACTCCAACCCTCCAAGCCTCGACATTCCGTTCACAAGCCATCCGTAAAAGCGTTTCGAGGTAGGCATAAAAAAAACAGAGATCTCTCTCAAATCGTGGCAAATAGAATCCCTCGAGTACAGTTTACGGTTTTTTTTCCATCGACACGGAATGCATTGCCATCCTCCTCAAGGTGTAAATAGTAGACGGACTGACTCGAATTCCCAACTCGAAGGTTTATTCTTTGAATCTTTTTCTCATCGTAAAAGAATCCTTTAGTTGAAATCCTATATCATATTCATAATAATCCGTCATCGTTGTCGAAACTCTTCAATAGATCTTTCCGAGTCGGCTCTTTACTCATTCAATGGGAGATTGATGAGATCCATCATTGTTTGAGGTTTGTTTACAAAATGACTCATTTAGCTCAAAATCTGGAAAATTTCTGGAATTTCATAGTTTATGGCTTGTAGCAACCCTGGTTTAATTTCTGATCCACTTGCGGTGACAATATATTTTCTCCGCCAAGAGTGCAACGAGGTGGGATCCGTCCACTTGGAAAATACTTCCCCTCCGTTACTTAGGGGTAGCGAGCTTGACCGGTACGAGGAGAAGGGACGAAGCCAGCGTCGTCTTTCCCGCGTCTTTCGATCCCATTGTATTGATGCCACGAGATATCGCGGCTCCTTGAATAAAAGATGAGACCCAGAGGTGGGAGGAGGGCCACTGAGATAAATGTAAGCGCTTTACGGAACGCAATCCGTCTGATCCCACCCGCCTGCCCCGATTCCAAATACAGGCAGCTGCTTATGTTACCATTATTGCTTATACTGATAACGTTTTCTCGTCTTCCGTGGCCTCCCAGTAACGTATATGCCCATAAGACAGCAGGTTAGCAGTTTCGGATGCATCGACGGGGTATAAATCTGATGTAGGAGAGTCATACTTGGAGCATATCAATGTAGGGCTATAGTTTTGAGGTAGTATGAGGAAACTAAATTAAAAGCCATTCAAGTCATAGCTCACCGATAACCTCACAACCTCTTAGCAGTGGATAGTTATTGCTCTTTGGGCGTGTTCAAATTCAGGTGCACTACCTCTATGGCAGAAGGGATGGATGGAGGACGTTTTGAGAGGCGAGGGCATATTGAAGAGGGTAATGGAGGGGTGAACATTGGCGAAACGTGAAAGAGGATAGGAACTGACGAAATTAGAAGAGGACAGACGATATGAGGGATTCAAGTGAGATCTAATGGTGAGCCATCTGTAGGTGGGAAAGTGAGATGATGTCCCAGAATTTGGGATGTTAGCATAATGACTGTCTATAAACCTACCAATCATCTGGTAGAATATCAAATGAATGAACCTCAGTATAAACCATATACTGCATTCAGTTTTGAGTTTGGGCTATACTTGCGAAGTGGAAAGGACAGCTAGTGCTTGTGCGAACATGCGTTGGGAAAATACGTCAAACAAATGTGTGATGGCAGCCGTCCCCTTATTGTCTCTCGCGAGAACGGTAATAACTGACATGTTTCTAGCCAAAGGAAAGTTCATTCGGTAACGAAGAGACATCATAAGTAAGCTTAAAAATGGCAGAATAGATAGCATATACATCCAAACTTGCCCTCACGAGATTTCACGTAGTTCAATGCTCTTGACATATCAGACGTCCCGAAGAATTAGTGAGACCGGTACGGACGGCTGGTAAGCCTTTTCTCATACTATCCCGTACCAGCCCTTTCAAGGTCGGGAAGTTGGTCCATTGGCTGAGATTGTGACGTCACTTCCTGAATTTGTGGAAAAGTACGGCTAGTACACCTTAACTTGGATTGGAAAACAACCCTTTTCACGTGTTAAGGAAAAACCGAAAACCGAAATGAGAAGGACTAAGTTAAGGGTTTCTAGTTGAGGCTTTGGGAAAGTGAGTGAGTAAATACCGTGTTCTCCAGAAGTACCAGTTTCACCTTGCCCTTAGCCATTTTTTCAATTTTGCGCTGTAAAGGAACCCAACTTTGCCCAAAACCCGAAATACATTTACCAAATCCTGGCGAACTCCAAGTATGGCTAATAAGATTGAAGGGTATCCCCTTCCCACCCAGGAGCGAATCCAGGGAGCAATCTTTGGGGGCGGGGGGGGGGGGGCGGGGACATTTAAAGCTTTGTATGGATGTGTGCGTGCATTCGCGTGAGTGTTTATCTGCATCTTATGGCATACATCTTTTATTTACTCATAACTATGGAAGTATATTTATATTATGCCAAATGGCGATTTATTTAGCATAATTAATCATAAGTATTAGGGGTGAGCCGATAGCCTTTTTTTCCCGATAACCGATACCCGATATTTTGTCCCGATAACCTGATTTGGACCGATATTTTTATCATATATATATGTAGGTACCTGTATATTTATTTAATACCTCAAAGGTAGAAAAGTGCTATTTAGGGCTATAAAAAATTGTGTTAAAGTTTAAAACATTTATTTAAAAGTTTACAAAATATAAACATTAACAAGACTTCAGAGATACTACATGTTAGTACATATTTTTAGCCAAAAAAACAAGTTGTTTAACCTTGTTTGGGTTCAATGCTCCCCTTGTCTTAGATGATACTAAATTTGCTGTGCTGAAAAACCTTTCAGATGCAACAGATCCTGATGTTGCAGCTAAAACTATTTTGGCTACTTCTGACAGATGCACATATTTTTTCCAATTTTTCCAATAATGAAGAGGATCAGATTCAATGGGCAATAATGATTCCTTCAGATAATCCTCTAATTCATCCTCTGGATTGTCTAGGGATATTTTTGTCTGAGGAAGAATCATACTGTACAAACTCTGTGAAGGGCAACCCACTGTACTTTCTTTTGTTTTTGAAATTTACAAACTGGCATCTTTTTTTAACGAGTCTTTCATAAAACTTATAACGTCTCTTTTAGCTTTTATTAGTAACTCTGGGGAAGAAAAGACAAAACCTTTAAACCTTGGGTCCATCAGGGTAGCCACTGAATAAAAATGGCTATTCTCTATGTTTTTGAATCTCTTTCTCAAGTTTACTATTAATGATTGACCAAATGACTTGGAATGATTTGTATCTTTGTCAAACATAGCATTTAATTTTGCAATCAGACCTCCTATCAGCGGAATGACATTGGCAATGGATGATCTAGGCCCTTCCTCACTCATTTCAAGAGTAGCACATCTAAAGAATTTCAAGCAAGGAACAACATTTTCTATGAGTTGCCATTCTTGACTTGATGGTATATCACTGATGTTTAATGTAGGGACAAGCCCATTGATCATTTTCTTTTGTTCAACGAACCTCTCAAGCATCAGAAAGGTACTATCCCACCTTGTGTTTTGGTCCTGTACAAGTTTATGCACCGGCAAATTATTGTTTTGTTGGTAGGCAATACGCAATTTGTTTGCACTCAAGGAATGCCTGAAATGCCCTACAATCTTCCTCACTTTGGAACAAACATTGGAAATAGAAGTTTGATTGAGCAGAGCCTCCCGTACAACTAATTGCAGTGTGTGCGCAGCACAACCTTCACTCGGGATTCCACACATTCTGAATGCCGAAACCATGTTAAATGCATTATCTCTAAGAAATAAATGTATGTTTTCCCTCTTAATTTTCCATGATTCTAGTGTTTCAACTAAAAAATCTGAAATATTTTCACTCGTATGATAAACAGGACTAAATGGAACAACTTCCAAAAAAATATTTTTCTTCACAAAGTCTTTCGTGATGAAATGCACCGTCAATGATAAATAATCATCACCAGAATTCGATGACCATAAGTCCGTGGTACAGGCGACTGTTTCAGCCTCCTCCAACTCGTGCTTGACAAAGTCGCATGCTTGGCTGTATAAAAATGGGATTATCCTTCGGGAGAAGGTCTGGCGGCAGGGTACAGCATATCGAGGCTCCAAATATTTCATCAAATTAATGAAAGCTGAAATAATATTACATATGAAAGCAATAGAGAACTAATCAATGAACAAAATGTCATCACAATTTACGAAATACTTACAGTTACTTTGAACTAATTTGAACGAAAGAAAGTTCTCGGCCAACATCCGACCTATTAGGTTAGTAATTTTCTTCCTGCGAGGATCATCTTCCGTGTATGGTTTCCTCCATATTTCACTGAGTGAAGGTTGAAATTTCATCTTTTTTGGCGTTGACGAATTTGATTCGGCTGACACAAAGGACGAGCAATCTGAAGCACTCGAAGATGGACGAGAATTATCCATTTTTTCATCATCACTCAGGAGTTCAGATATTCCTTCAGGTATATCTTCAAGACTTATTTTCGAAGTCACGATGTTTTTCTTTGCAGTTTTTAGTCTCTTCTTTTCCAGTTCTCGGAATTGGATCAAATGGTTGATTTTCAAATGAACTCTCAAATTAGTCGTAGTATACGATCGAGAATTTTTTCCACCACGAGACACACGTATATTACAAAGTTTACAAGATGCCTTATTGGGGTCATCATGTTTCACAACAAAATACTTCCACACATCTGACATTCTGACCAACACTTGTATCAGTTACACACACGTGATTGTGAGGCTTAATTTTGCAATACATATGTGACATATGTATATTCGTGCTTGCGCTCATGAAAAATTAGGCTACGCTTTTGTACTGTTTTCAAAATACAGCGCCAACTAGTAGATTATTTCAGAAGGTTGCAAACAACAAACAAGCGGACGAAGCAAAATATTCAATTTGGAGATATACAGCAATTTGTTGAAAACGTTATGCTAGTGGAAAAATTATCGGATTTTGATGCTCCGATACCGATATGCCGATATCCGAATATCGGCCAGTATTTATATCGGAATTAATTATCGGCTCACCCCTAATAAGTATGTTAAGCCCTCTCCGCCAATTCTATCTGCGATGTGGTGATACCTTAAAATGGTCGAGGGAACGCCAGAATTGAAAGGAAGTTGGGAATAAAGGAGGGAACGCCAGAATTGATATTAAATTCAACGAATTATGTGTCTGTGTACGCCTCTCTCTACTCTCCCATACCTGTTACCCATTTGTGCTCACGCCAATTACCAGGGTCACTGCTCTTAGTTTACCCTCTTCGCTTGCATCCCTCTTTCGTTGATTTGTTGCGGGAAATTGAATTGTTATGGGCAACGTTATTTTGACCCCAGTCCTCGCAAAATGTGGATAAGTCACCGAACACACCGAGTTCACAACCACTGATCAATGGCGGCCAAATTATATGAAATAAGAGAGATGTTATACCAGTTTAATGAAAAGTCAGTCTTCGTCGGAAGAAAGCACAGGAAAAATATCTTGATTTTTCTTCGTCTTGAAATCTTCTCAAATTGCAGCTCGATGCATCCCACTTATGAACTTATAAGCTCTCAAAAGTCAGGATGCGTTTTCAATGGCGTTTATTCCAAGAATCAATGATACATAGCAACAAGCAAACAACGAATGACGAAATAAACGAAAACAATCAAAAGATGAACAAACGCATATATTACATCTAACCATATTCAGAGTGTAACCTGTAGTTATTATCTTACAAAATACACATCAACTTGAATGGGAAGCACCCAAATGAAAAGGATCTCACAGAATTTAGAGACTTTTATTCCCCGGAATTCGTAAATACTAGTCGGTACCTCAGGCCGGCACACAATGTTCCTACATATTATTCATTTCAACTTGGAATTTCAATTTCTCGGAGGCAAGCTAAATAGAATTGCTTAAAAAGAATAACTAGTGATAGGCGAACATTTCTTGCAAATGGCCTACAGAGGCGAGTTGTATTCGATTTTGTGTGCAGTATGAGAGGCTCGCATGATATTCGCTGTGATGACTGAGAACTTAAAGGGCAGCTTTTGAATGTAATGGCATATATACAGTGGACTCTGATAGACTAGTGCAGCCTAGACGCTGTTGTCATGGATGTTATTCTTCTTAAAAATCTATTTTGGATATGTTACAATTAGAGGTTGTGCGTGTGATTATATCGTCGGCCAAAAAGCGGAGAAGTGTTAATCAAATTTAAAAGCAAAGGTTACCGTGGTCAATAACTTTTTTGTGCTCCAAGATATAAATCAAGGCTTTCATTGGAATGGCACTCAAGTCACTATCCATCTATGCGCAAGTGGTCGGTACATACATCAAGTGGGACAATGCCATTGAATCATCAATTTCTCGTGTCATTTCTAATAGCCTCTCCCTCCAAGCTCCTACTCCAAAGAAATCTTGTGTGATTTTACGAGCCATATTCCAAATCTGAAAAATAATACTTTACTACTGACTAAACCAGTTAAAGTTAATACAACATGGTGACAGCAATTTGGTCTACTGATGCTACAGCGCCGCATTCATAAAAGGAAAGCAGTATTCAGCTCCTCAAAAAGACAAGTCAAACCTCTTTGGCTCCTTGTTTAACGAGAGGAATTGAAAAAGATGTAGAAAATCGACCGGGTATGATGGAATATATTGGTTCGTAGAAATATTAAACGTAAAAAATAAGCTTAATATTGACGTGATTTCGAGCGCTTGCGCTTCAACATCCAAAATCACGGAAACAAATTTTGGGATTCCTCGACATAGAGACATCGCTACAACAGTATTGTTGCGATTTGGTCCTTTCTAATTCTTTGTTTTTAGCTTTCCTCTGAATGCAAATTATACATGAGTGGCATTAGATCGCGGGCCGATATAAAGCCATCGCTCTCCTAGCCTAGGAAGTCACGAAGCTTCGACGCAAAATGCGAACATCCCAACTCTTAATAATTTATTTTTCCTTTGAAAGAAAAATTACCGTCATAAACTTTCAAATATGGATGAATTATGTATCTAGC
The DNA here is from genome assembly GCA_963573305.1 of Pyrrhosoma nymphula. Taxonomy (NCBI): domain Eukaryota; kingdom Metazoa; phylum Arthropoda; class Insecta; order Odonata; family Coenagrionidae; genus Pyrrhosoma; species Pyrrhosoma nymphula. Next base: position 110,146,084 of record OY754330.1, on the reverse strand, counting down.
TGAAAAAATTATCAAAATATATATGTTTTGTGTTTTAACATAAAGGCAGTTGAAGTTTTCAAAGTAAAATGTATGAGCTATATTGAAATACTTTTAATTTATGGTATCTTAATTTTATGCGCCGTGGCTTTTTCTTTCAAAAGAGAATTTCTGCTGTGACATTAGTATCATCAGTTCGGAGGTATCGAGGACAAATCAGATATAAATTTACGAGAAGCTCAATTTTTCATACTCCCGTAACTAAGGCCAAGGATGCATATTTTGTTAAACAGTAGGGCATGGCCAACAATGTAGTAAAACAAAATACGTCCAGCTAATTTTTCCGAAATTGGAGATGCCAAGGGCAATTGCGGTCTTTTTTGGTCGATTTGACATGGAATTACCCAAAAGGAAAAATAAGAAACCGTAAGGAAAGAAATTCCTACGTTGCGTTGGACTGGACCGGCGGACTTGCCCTGAATATGATGAAATGTGATCAACTTTACAAATTTCAAGAACCCATAGAACATATGAATTAAAGTCTATGCAGTTTTTGATAATTTATAGGTTAATAAATAAAAAAATCGGGAACATGAGAGTAGAAACAAGCCGTTTTTGGATGGCATGAGGAAGAAATTCTCTTTGGTATTTCAACCGATAAATCATTTTATAGGCACTGGTTGATGTTTCTACGACATCCTGTTCCAAGTGAGGTTACCTGTTTAAGTCAAGCCGAGATTCAGAACTAAAAATATTATTTGGTATCTTTTTACTACCAAATTATTGGATTGCTTCTTAGTGAGTGTGATTTAATAAGAGGGAGTTTGGCCTGCAAAGATCCGTGAATATAGTAAGATACGACAACTGTGAGGAGAGTGGTAATCAAATCCAGCAAAAATCGTGTAACAGATCTCAAAGCTCAGGCGCTTGATGGTACATTGTTAACTGGAGGGTTTACTCTGGTAAACTCCACCAAAACAAAAGTCACTCAGTCAACGAAACAAAAATGATCAATCTGCCTGCAGTAAAAATATAATAGGCTCGAGTAAACTGAGACCCGAGACTAGGAGCCGAAGGAGACATCAACGGGACAACACGAAGTGACTCATTCAAATAACACCATTGATTCTACGTACGTGGCAAAGACCGAAGGAGACAGCATTAGCACGGTTAGAACCCAAATGCTCACTGTCAGCAACTAACAGACTTGATAAATTATGTGGGTTAACCCGTGCCAGCAACAAGAAAGTTGAACCGTTACCTTTTCAGGGGTCAGGGTAGGCTGTTTGAAACCAAGTGACCGACACACGCCTGGTCGCCAGAGATCCCTTACTCATGAAGGGATGGGGGAAGCAACTTTGCAAGAGGCTTAGGTACCACAAAAGTGGTATGGATGAAGCCTCAACTGTGACTCATCTCCTGTCCGTCAAATGTCTTGGGTGTCTTTCACTGCCAGACTCAATTGATCCACGCACTTGTTACTGTAAAATACAGTTCATGCTCATCACAGAGAGACAAATGTTTTTTATTCTAACTTATCAAAGACTTGTCTTGTCGTTGGTACAATGAAGTTTACTATCAACTCCTATGCTTTTTCTTGGGTGGAGGATTTCCCCCTCCTTCCCACTCCCCCCGTGGATCCGCCACTGAATTCTCACCAGCCTAGATCGTGCTTTTGAAAAGTAATTTTTTTTTGTTTAAAGATGAGCCTCAGGGATCGGGTTGGTGTGGTTTCTACAGTACTGGTTTCCCATCCTGAGAGCCTGGGTTCGAATACCGGCAGCGAAAGAGATATTTCTTTAGATTCTCGGACCCAACTTGTGTGTCTTGTGGTGGGCTTTTCGAGTACAGTTCTCCGTCTGTCGCATGAGACGTTGAACTGCGGTCCCCTTGGCGGCTTTCCTTAAGAGAAGGCTAATGCCGACGCCAGGTTTTACTCCACCCTTTCTCCGATCCCTTAGTAATCCTTCCTTTGCCAAACCACCCACCTATCCTCCATGGAGCAAATGTCCTCAATTGTCGGTCGTCTCCCCAAATAGCCAAATCAGAAGACCCTCATCATCATTGGGTATTATATCAGCTGATTGTAAGTCTTTGAAGTGTTTTTGTAGAATATAATGCCAATAAATAGCTGAATGGATAACGTTTAAAAATTTCTGCATGGTTAGGTGTTATCCATAAATCTGTGCTTAAAAAGTAAAGTATGGACTTTGTTTCACTCTGAACACCCCAAGAGGGGATATAGCTGATGTAAACGATATGGCCACAATTGTAAGAATATCCTCTGTCATTCATCTACCTTACATTATCTGTTTTAAATTTGGCAACCGCAGAGCAGGTTTTACCTCTGGGCGATATATTCTACTGATGTGCACCCATAAGTATCATTTTGATGTACTTACATACTTATACAAATTGTAATGGTGGGATAAAACGTGTTATTATTGTGTTATCGTTAAAGTACGAGTAATCTTTATTGACCAATGAATAGTCCTAAAGAGTGCACCGTTATTGACGGACAGACATCCAAGGCACCTTATGCATCAAGATTCACAAATTGAAGTTTGAATATTGTATAGTTTCCATGATAGCATTTGCTATAGTTGATTTAGGGGTCAAATTAAATGTCGCGTGAGTCAAATTTACATTGGGTGGAAATTGAAGCGTTTTCAAACTTTTAAGGAACCTAATTTCATATTCTATTTTCTTACAGTGCCGATAATACCAGAGTTCCTGTACGAAATAAGGCACCCGAATGAATCAAGAAATACTATTACGCCAACAACGGTTGCCACCTCGCCAGCACCGTCGAGTACATCGGCAACTGGCACTGGTACCAATGAAACAGATGGAGGGAACAACACGCTGGTATTTATAGGAGGTAAGCCAGTTACACCAAGTGTCCCTTTTATTTCAAGCCCATTCTTGGATTCAAACTGAAATTGTCATGAATCATCATACCCTTGAAAATATTTACTAATCAATATATATCAAAGAACGTTCCATTTAGCTACTATAAAATTCCAAGAAAAACTGAACCGTTGAAAATTTAAGCTTAGATTTATGTCTACTTACTACCCTGCGAACCGCCACTTTAGCCTATGGCAGGAGGACCAGGAGGTGTTAGGTCACGAGTTATGAAGAAGGGAGGTAATAGGGGACAGGGATTGGAAAAGTTAAAGAACGAAATGTAAGATGTAAATCATTACGGATTATTGTTTCACTGTTTTTGTTCTAGTCATGAAAATATGAGTAAAAAGTGAAAATTTAATCTTGTGAAATACATCTGGGAAGCGAAATCGATCCAGTAAGTGGCCAAATTTTATGCCCAAGGGAATTCAATTTTGCCTTTTGTTAGAGCTGAATAGCTCCAACAGAAAATTTTATCAATTGAATTAGAATAGAAATTTTAGAAATAGCAGCTTTGGTGAAATAATTTAAATTATTTCACCAAATTTATTTTGAAGGTTTAGCCCTTCCCCTGAAAAGTGCTCAATTTAAATACATTTCTGTATGTTAAAATGCCTAAATTCAAGGGTGAATCACAATAACCACTTTTATATCCTGACTTGCAGGTATTGAGATGGAGCCTTTCCTCCGGAATGCAACAACTCTTGTCAGGAGAATATTTAGGAGATATGGAGCCATATTGATGGCTTTTGACTATTAGAATTAGAAATAGTCGAATTAGAATCTTGACATGAAAGTATTGATACCTGAGATCTGATGGACGATATCTATTCAGAATGATAGCGGTAATAAATGGTATCTTTGGCCTCGTAGGAAAAAAATGTATTTAACAATTAAGATGTGAAAAAGTAGCTTTTCCGAGTCATAAAAAAGTTATTGATTAAACCGGAAAACGTATCAAACAAAAGTTGTGCTTATTAAAAAAACTTACAAGATGAGCCTAACCCCTTCGAAATTAGTTTCATTGTTGATCCGTTATTTTAAAAACATGAAAAACCGATTTAAAAATGTTTATAACAAAGCAAAAACATATTGCACATGTATCATACCTGAAATATATAAGGCTCTAGTAGTGCAAAGTAAGTATTCAAAATTTCAAGACAAAATATTCGGTAGTTCTTGCGCAAATTAATTTGTTTATGCCGTTTTAAGTTTTTTACAATGTCATTTCTCAAGTTTTGTGCGGTCCTAAATCAGGTTTTGCATGTGCACGTAAAATTTCAAAGATTATACTTTAAAATTTAAAAAATAATGGCATGTATTATTAGGATTAAGTTATTTAAATACAAGATTTTGACAGTCATATTTTGCGTTATAAATACATGGAATACAGCTTAAGGTATTTATTCAATGAAAACGCCAATGAACACACGTGATAGATGCTATTTATGTTTTTTTTGTTTTGATCCGGCGAAATTCTTTAAATGCAAGATTTTAAAAACTGTCATATTTTGTGTTAAAACAAATAGAATACAGCGCACTCTATTTGCTATATAAAAACGCCGAGGGATACACATGAGAGCCGGAATTTTTATGAAAATTAAAAAAAAACACGAAGCCCGTACGATGAATAGGAGCCTAGATAGAGTTTTTTTAAATCTAATGTTAGATAAACGTAATCTTATGCCTGTTGCTCACGGTAAAATTTTCGGCAAAACGTTTCATAAAATCGACTAATTTTATACAAATGAGCTTGCTAACGATAAATCCGTTTCATAAAACGAAGTTTTATAAAAAGTTTTACGGAATAGGACAAGTTCTATTTCCATAAAACCATTTTATGCAACAACCAGTGAGATGTTCCGCTCATCGCGTTGATAATAATCTCGTATCCATGGGACGCCAAACAAGGAAAACGTAAACAAACATGGCTGAAAGTTCATGGAACGTTGAGGCAGTATCCTTCTTGTAAGAAGAATGCGTTAAAGCCTTAGTACCGTTGAGTGTGATCAGAAAGTAAGTAAATAAACAATACATATAGTTTTTAACTTAACAGTCATCCAAAAGAGAGTGCATTTATCACTTCACGTGTTCGCAAAGCGTCTCATAGATGGCAGGATATTGCGATTTTATGAATAGTTTTACCGTGAGCAAGCAAGTATGTTTACGTACGATTCATAAAACTTTCCATAAAATTTTTTATAAAACTCTTTTATGGAAAATTTTACCGTGAGCAACAGGCATTAGTCTATAAACAAATCTGAGTATTCGAGGCCAATAATGGTCATTGTCATAGTTACAATCATAGGATAGGGATAAACCTTAGGTGCTGAGTAACCTAACGCTTTGTTAAATAGCTTTTTTGATTATTCTTTCAGGATGCTATTAAACTTTATAGCTGTATATTATATAAATGACAAAAAGGAAAAAAAAGCTGCTTGGAGGAAATTTATCCAGAAACGTTAATAAGCTCAAGTTAAATCAGCATCACTTAATGAAAATTTATGCATATAATTTTAAATATAATACTACGACCCGCTTTTAGCAAATCATTTAATTTTGATCTTTAGTTAAGGGGTTCACCTTTGCCATCACCACATCTTAAGACGAGCTGCAATGGAGCTCAATCGCCTATGGGAGCTTTCCATTCAAGGCGTTGACGTTAGCGCAGATCGGAACACATCTGCGCACTTTAGCGTGCACAACGGGACGATACGCACAGGCGAAACGTTCGTCAACTTACCAATAGGTAGCAGCAGGTACACAACCGTCACGACCGAATTTTTTTAAGAATGGTTAACGAATTCGTTCAAAGTACTTAGTCATTAAGGTAAGCTTTGTTTACCTCTTATTGTGAGTAATTACAATTTTTAAATGCTCCATGTTTCACGCCTATAATGAAAATCAACACAAGCAATCGCGGATGCTATTACTAGTCTTCTTTTATCGCATAAAGTTGATACGAAGTTTTCCGCGGGGTTTGATTAGTGGAGCAGCTTTCGGGCGTTCCTCCGCGTGATGTCTATGCTCGACAACAGTTTCTCCAGCCATCCTGCTGGCGTCTTCAGGTCTGAAGTGTCTGAAGACTTCAGACGCGAAGACACTAGCAGGATGGCTGGAGAAACTGTTGTCAAGAATAGACATCACGCGGAGGAACGCCCGAAAGCTGCTCCACCCTTATTTATCGCACTTTAAAGCGCACATCAACTCTGCTCCCGATCTGTTTAGAAGTCCGCAGATCTCTACTGCGCAGAGTCTGTAACGAATGGAAGGCTAGTGTACTGTTGTGTTGCGAAGTGATTGACCACTAGAGCGAATGGAAGGCACCCTATAGAACTGAGCCATTAGGGCAAAGACAAGGAAGTCAACTCTCTCCGAGTGTGATGCGGGAATCGACGAACCTAGCATTTTCTTCTCCCAGCCGAGTCATTTGACGTGCATCGTTTGTTTGTTTACCCCGCCAGGTGACTTTCCCCCGACCAACCTGACGCCGACGCTGTCTCCGGAGGAGCAGCAGCGCCTCCAGCGGCACCAGGACCTCATGAAGGAGACCGTGGAAGTCGGAGTGATGTTCGCGTCCAAAGCCTTCGTCCAGCTGGCGACCAACCCCTTCGTCGGACCCCTCACGCACAAGTGAGTGAATTCCCCCCCCCCTTTGTGGTGATGACCACCTTGGCAATTTGCTCTTTAGCTGTATCGTGAACGCGAAAGGAGAAATGCCTGGAAAATTCACCTGGACCGGGAATCGAACCACGGATCTTTAGCTTGCCGTCTATGCCAGAACATCTAGTTACCTTAAATCCTCTAATAATTGCATCAGGAATCAGGATACTTGAATAGCGTGGTGGTCTGCGCTTTGGCTCGGTAAGCCAAATCCCAGAAGTTCGATTCCCGGTACAGAGGGATTATTTCCTCAGGTAATTTCTACATATTTCAACGCCGGATTTTGGCAGAATAAGACGTCTTCCAACGCGTGTAGTATTTCTGCGTATTTATGTAGTAGCCATGTACTCTTAATGTCCATAGTTTCTATACTATTGGTAGCATAACTTTAGTGTAGTGGGTTATGGTGAAATTTCACATATTGACATGTTTTTGCTAGTGCATAAATGTCAATTCATTAAGTTTCATCAAGTTTAATAGAATATAGTGTAGTGTATACTGGTGAAAACTCACCCCCTGCTGCGCACCCTTAAGGTGGCTTGCTGTAGTTACCTTGAATCGATGAAAATGAGAATGGCATGTGACTTAGAAAGCCTGGGTAGCGTAGTGGTGTGCTAAAGGTTCTTAGGTCGACTCCCGATCGAAGCCAATTTTCCTCATGTCAATTTCTTAGTAGTGGCTCTCGTGGTTACCCCAAAGTTAGATTATGTTTCTCTCGTGGTCAAGGAGAAACCATTCTCGCAAACATTTCTCTTATTAGGGAACTCTAATTATTATATGTATTTATGCTGTGATTCTTTCATTATAATTCTCTCTCTGTGCAGTGCATTGTTGGAAACTTCCTCACATTCACTGCATCACAATGGCATTTGATCTTTCTTCTAAGCAAAAATTAATTCAATTTTACTGAATTTGCATATCATATTCTTAAACTTATTATCCATTATGGCATGCATGTCCCTTAAAATTTGATAACTCTCTGAAACTGCTTGCATTCAATTGGAATTTAAATTGACGTGCCAATTTAATTTTTAACTGTCAATCTCTAAGTTTCTCCTACAATTATGTGCATTTTACCTAAGTTAATAAAATATTTCGCCGTCAAGAAAGAAAAAGGCGAAATAATTAACTAATTTATCATTTTTTTCTCACAACAGGATTGGGTACAGCATACCTATGTTCACTGGATTCATCATTATGTTCCTGTCAACCCTCAGTAAGTAAAGGGTGCATGGCATACGGCCATAATAAATTTTTTACTTCATATTTAACCTCAAGTTTTTTTTTTAATTTGGACGAATTTCTTTCGCGTGGTGTTATAGCCTTAAAAGGAAACTTTCTAACCATGTGAGTGAATATGCTTCTCTTATTGCTGGTTATAGAAACGCTTTGTATGTATTCATTCATAGGTGGGAAATTCCACAGAGGAAAAATCATTCGCCTTGACCGGCACTCGGACCCGGATTGCTAAGTGCTTTAGCCATTCATGCTACCGAAGCGTCCTTCTCGCCTGATTTTTTTAATGGCCTAAAGGAACTAGTTGCTCAGGACGGTCCCACGTATGATGTAACAGAAGCAGTCCAAAGCGTGCGATTAATAGTCCAGTGCTCAAGAAGGGGGTTACCTGGAAAGTTTTCCGGGAGTTTTGAAAATACGTATTTTTATATATTTCGACGTGCTCTTTTCGAATTTTTACAGTTACAGTTACAAAAACAGTTTTATGATGATATCTCCGTTCCGACTCTTTTTATGATGAAAATAGTTGAGCAATAAATTAAACTAGAGAAAATTTCCTAAAATTTATGTTCCAATCTTTTTTTTAATGAATAGTTTCAGCGTACGAGCGCCGCAAAGTCTATTCCAACACGCGTATTGGCGAAAAAACTCATTTCCACACCACATTGAGATAGAGTAAGTGGCGCGTTTTTTATTGTGGTATCCGCAGTAGGCCTAATACACATGTAATTCACTAATCACAAAATTTAGTGCATTTTCCTTCACTATCCCTGTCTGATCCGGTTTTGCGAGTTCATCGTATTCAGAATCGTGCGAAACGTCACATAGAGAAATTTCTTATACGTTATCGGCGATAGGGTTATCAGCTTCGATGTAATCACCTTCTTCCTCGATTTCGTCATAGGTTTTCTGAAGAACAATCTCCGTTTCTTTCTCTTCAATGCTATCTTCTACTGGAACTTGCAAATTGTCACAGGTACCATTGCAATTCGTACAAATAACAGCGCACTTAAATATATCCTTTCTGCATCCGTAGGCTCCCCAACATCCCTTTTTGCATTTGCAATAAATAAGTTTCAACAAGGTCTCCGGAGCTGGGGGCTCGAGTTTGGTGACAAGAATTATCCCATTCTTGCCTCTTTTCCATCCCATCGCTCTTCATTTTGTTCAACTCCATGCCACTGCTGGACCTGGTGATAGGCTCGGAACGAATGTTGTTGTGATACTGCTTCTGTCGGTGGCAGCGATGCAATATTAAATTTATTTTTATATGCTGATTTTGTGAAGCATGTATACCTCTTGTTGTTTAACAACATACCTTTCGCGCCACTATAACCGTATAATGCAAGGAGGAGGCGTTCTCCACCATAAGTAATGATCTCTGGGTCAGCATTTTGGTTTTTTAATACATATCTGGACAAGATCGTTTAAATCTGGGCGTTTTCGGAGTGCATAGGCAAATTTTATTTTTCCTTGATTAACCCATCATCATCATCAGGCACGCGTTGCACAAAATGCAACAAAGACGACAAGTTCAGCTACTAATTCGTTTTATTACGAAATACGGGAAGCCTTGTGCTAGAATTACTAGCAGATATTTTTATAGTGATACAAAGACGGAATAATTGGTGCGTTTGGGTCACTGACCTTTCATTATTGATAACGTTACAACGAAACGGCAAAATGTTGCACAGCGTGCCCGCTAGAGGGAGAGTGCTGATTTTGTATCACAGCCACTTCAAAGGCGTGCAAGAATAATATATAATCCCCCTATACGTTCCCCCTTGGCCTTGGGGCCCCTTCTACTGAACATCTGCCGGAAGAGCTTAAATATTCTGCCTGAATCATCAGTGCGAGTGTATCGTTCTACAGTATCGTTTGCATTTTCAGAGCCATTACTTCTAAGGAAGTGAACTGTTTTATTTGTGAAAATCCATTTCAAGGAATTGAAGTGAAGGAAAAAGGATTGGAGACATTTCGTAAGTCAAGTGCTGAAAGAAATGAAAAGACTAAACTCTTGGAGGGACTGAAATCGATAGTGGTTCACGATGTGTGTCGAAAACGCTATAATAATTAGAAATTAATCCCTGTAACTTTGTGTAGAGGAAGCGATGTCGCACCTTCTCATCCACAACTGCGATCCACTACTATCCCAACATTCACATTCAAAGATCATTGTTTTTTTGTGCGCTACTAGTATAACAGCAGAGATTACAGTGAAACAAAAGCAGGCGCACTTGTGCGATCGTAGTATTGTGAATAGCGTGCGTAAATTATCGATGAAAAACAACATTTGAGAAATTCCTAGAGCTCGTAATGACGATTGGGGTCGAGCGATTGTTGAGCGTATCGAGCAAGTCAATGATTTGGTCGCAGTCGATTCACAGTATCACTACTCGTACATGAAAAAAATGTACCAAGCACTACCGACTGGAGAAATTAAAGAAGTGGTCAGTATGCAAACGAAATCGATAATGCAATGCAGTAGATTTACTCTTATCTCGAGCAGAATTCTGAAGAATGTCAGTTTTTTTTATGAACTGATGGCCAAAATTGTAGGCGACTACCACTAACAGAAAAACTGTGAAGGCACAACTCCTCAAGAAATACGGTGACGATATTTTGATTGCCTACACTGCCAATAAGGCTCCTGTGGTTTTTTTCCGAAACACAGGGTATAAATTGTTAAGATAATCCTGGTACAACGAAAAATCCGCAAACAAGGCATAATAACGTCGGCGTATTGTAAAGGCAGCTGCAGCAATCGTTGTAGAGGATATTCGCTCCAAGGTCTACGAGACAACACATTATCTTCCATCACATAATTTTTTTCAAGCAATTGAGTCCGATATACCTGAGACTTTACGCGTTTTCCTGGATGATGTGATACTGAAGAACGAACGATCGTCTCTTGTGGAATGGAAGAAAACGAGTATTGCTCTCACACATTGTATAATTGCCACAGCAAGTCTGAAATCTTTTGTATCGCCAATGCAGCTCTGAGAAGCTGCTTTTCTGTTTCAAAATTATGGATCTCGGCAACTAACAGATACATATTCATCTCTCGAATTTTGCTTCTCGTACACCGAAGCGATGCTTTTTGAAGTCTGGCTATAATGCGCTCACCGTTGGATATCGATGATAACGCATTTTTGCAATTTGTTTTCGACAACGCAGATTTCAATACGCAGACATTAGATGGTAATAATACTTTTCATGCCATGGGTGGTATATATTTTCTAACGCCTAGAAAAGCTAAAGCTCCAGATCAAAATATTCAACGGTCAAAACAAAAATTGCAGGAAAATTTGGCAGCATTGCATTGAAAACATTTGATAAGTGAAACGTAACGGGTTTGAAATCAATACAGATTCGAAACCTCAATAGCATTCGTTCGGTTTCAAAAGTGATTACTTACTCTACCTCATGGTGGTGTGGAAATGAGTTTTTTCGCCAATATGCGTGTTGGAGTAGAATTTGCGGCGTCCGTACGCTGAAACTGTTCATTTTAAAAAATAAAGATAAGGACATAAATTTTAGAAAATTTTCTCTACTTTAATTTATTAAATAACTATTTTCATCGTAAAATGAGTCCGATAGGAGATATTGTCAAAAAACTGTTTTTAGGCGCCTTTTTTTCAAAACCTTGCGGACTGTGGGGCTAAGCGCACGCTTTGGACTGCTTCTGTTAAATCATATATCCGGCAGTCCTGAACAACTTGTTGCTTAAAAGCCATCCAAAAATGCACAGGGGAGATGAATGCCTTGGTACGCTGGTAAAACACTTGGTGCAATATCGAGAAATCTGGGTTCGAATACCGGTCAAAGGGAATGATTTTTCCTCTCTGGAATTTCGCACTTATGTGCCCTTGCGGGTGACTCCGTAAAGGTAATTCCGTGGCTAGTCCCGGTATGCTCAAAATTCGTTTGTATTTTTAGGATTTATGAAATCTGCGCTTCAAGACATCCGTTCAGTATGTGTTGAAGAAATATTCGATACATGTATTGTTTTCATAAATGTTCTCATTACTTATTTCACCTGATGAGTTGAAGATCAATACTTACGAGCTCCATTAGTACCTAAGATGGTGAATGTGCATGAACGTCTTGGAGGCTTAGTTACTATATAAAAGAGTTTTTACGTGTCAAATGACGAGTTTATTTACTCGCACTGACTACTAATAATGTGCAGAGTGTAAATTTATGCTTACGATAGACATTTATATATGTAATGCAGTGTTAGGAGAGTAAACCAATCATTCTGGGGATAAGTTGCGAAGCAATAATTTCATCAAGCCGAATTTTGTAATGAGGTGCATAACTTTATGAATCTCATAACAGTCGTAACTATTGATCCCATTGCTAAATGTTTGTGCAGCCGGCCATTAAGATAGTTATTTTGGCAGTAATATAATACCGATTTGTTTACACCTGCTTAGTACCAAACAAGATTCTGCGAGGGTATGTTGTGGTAGAAATTGCAATTGTAAAAAAATTAGAAATCATATTTTCTTTTAGAGGTGGAATCATCGCATATAATAAACTTTGCCCAACTTCTCTTTTTTCCAGTATTTGCATTTGGACGTTCTTACAGTGTACTAGTCATAGCAAGAGCTTTGCAAGGAATTGGATCGTCATGCTCCAGTGTTTCCGGTACGTAAACAAGGAGTCACTTCTTGTCGCCTTCTTCTTTTTACCTTCACATACGTCATTAGATATCTTATTGAAAGGAATAATTTTCATAATTTATAGCCTAAAGAATGCCTTTTCTAATGTAAAATCGATACATCCCTCTGAGGATGACGTTTCGCAGCTCAGGAGTAGAATTAATCTTACAAAGTCTTAATGTTCCGCAAAAGTAGTTAATTCATATCTTATTCTTCATGCTAGTATGGAAAACATAAGGAACACATTGTATTGTCTTATGTTTGACATACAAATCAGGAGTTTTGTGTCTCGTTTCATTTATGCTGTGTGCACCTTGAAGACTTCCTAATGTAATGGCGTATTAGCAGAAGACATGAGCAAACAGATATCAATAAATAGATCATGAGCTTTTTTCTGTGTCCAAATATTGTCCTGCTAGCCACTGTGAGAGCGTGTGAAAGGGGGTATCAGCCATGAAAATGGAGAGAATTGGAAAAAGAAATCAAAGAAGGAATGGGGGAAAGCTGAAATGTATGTTAACGGGATGTCTTAGTGTCTTCTTCTATTTTTTCTGTAGTGACCAATAGACATGTGTCCTCGCATTCACGTAATTTTTGCATGTTTACTCGATGAACTATCGAAAAGCAACTGTTCACGCTTTTACTCGCGTAATTACATGCCTCGTACGAACTTAATAAAATATTTTTGGGAGGTTTTATTTTTACTCTGACGAATACAGTTAACTCTTCCCCCTCGTGTGTTGAGGTAGTTGAAGTTGTTTCCACCTGCATCGTCGTCTCTATGATCCACTCGAATTTTGGGTGAGTCTCGAACGCCGCTTCATTGTTATTGTTTATTTTATTTAACATTAATTGCCTTACTAACGTTTTAGAGATCAATAGCTCCATATATACTTGGCAACGATTGCATTAGATTAAATTTGCATTAAATTATCTCCGAAACTAAAATAATGAAAACTCCTTTCGTGCTTGACATCACTTTTCATGCCGAATAACTAGATTCCTGAGCATAGACAAGTTTTAAGGATCTTTGAATAAAAGAGGCACTCACTAGTGTTGCTTATGCCCACTAAAAAAATGTTTTATTTATCAAGTATGGCTTGAAATGGATTAATCAATATTTCGTAGGCTTGAAACAAATTGCATGTTGATTACTGCAATCCGTAAGTGTCTTTTTCTTTTTGAAATAACAAACCATGCAATTTCCCACAATATACAATTTACTAACGACCCGGGTTTTAATGTTAATACATCATCTTTGGGTGACAAGTGGTGCTAAGTGCGCACAACTTATACACATTTGGGAGGGAAAGGGGTACCGGAAAGGAGTAGTGGGAGGAAGTGTAGTGGGGAAAACAGAAGGGTGTGGGAGGAGAAAGAGGATGTAATGCGAGGAAGGGGTTCTAGGGTTTACAAAAGTGGGAAAAATGTAATGACGATGGTGGCACACACTCCTCCTTATCTTCTCCCTACCCGGAACACGGACTGCGGCTACTAATGGTGGTCCACGAACGCTCCCGGTGACCTCTTAGGGTGGGTCCCTCGGGTAGGCAGGGTGGCCGCCGCAGATCAGCGTTCCAGTGTGATGAGTACCCCCGTGGGCTTATACTGTAGAAAATTGCACGGGGTGTGATTTCATCGCGTATAAATTCCACTCAATTTTGCAACAAACTTCGGATTTCATGTCATTTATTATTTTATTGTGGTATAATTCGTCGAAGTCAAGCCTGAATCTATTTGTTTCATGATATTTAGAGGCGTTGACTGGAGAGTAACTGGTGTCTTCATTGTTTCAGGAATGGGAATGCTTGCCGAGCGCTACCCGGACGATAAGGAGCGAGGCAACGCCATGGGCTTCGCCCTGGGTGGGCTTGCCCTGGGCGTCCTCATCGGACCTCCCTTCGGTGGATTCATGTACGAGTTCGTGGGCAAAAGCGCACCATTCTTCGTGCTCTCCGCGCTGGCGCTGGGCGACGGGCGTAAGTGACTTTTCATATCGATGTATATTTATAGAAATGATCTACCGGTTAATATAGGTTTAGACGAAAATAAAGATAAATGAATTTTCACAACCATTTCCAACCTTTGCACGATTCCATTTTTCGCCTCACCATACATCCTAACAATCCTCATCGCATCCATGAAACCTATTCTCATTCCTCCCCTCCCCCGCTCACCCAATTATCTCCCCTCGCACACGGTCTTAAGCATCCCTTCGCCCCTCATTGCTTCTTCCAACCTTCGACTCCCCCACCTTCTAATCTCCTCCATAAGTTTCCTCTCCTCACCTGTCATACCAACACACCTCGTTTGTGTTTCCTTCCATTCAACGCACTTTCTCCATTCTCCTCCACACCCACATCTCAAAGACATGCCGTCTTTAATTTTCCTCTTGAGTCCTCGTGTATTCACCATACAATGCTACGTCTCCAGGTCATCATTTTCGTCAGTTTTATCTATACATTTTTGCACAATGTCCCTTTTATCAACTCTTTCCTATTATTGAACGCTTATTTGCTAACGCACATGATCGTTTGCCAATCCTCTGTATGTTCGACTATCTAACGCCTAGTCTTTAGAAATCTCATCGAATCTATCTATTCTATTACTTTCACTCCTCTCCTATCTCACTTTGCCGAACGCTTCCTCACTCATCTTCCTTTACGTCCATCGCACCTTCTACAACCACGTTTTATCTCATGTCCTTAGGGTTCCATTCAATGTGTCCCAAGCTGTGTTCTACCTCGTTATTCACTCATCAAAGTTCAGATTTTTTAAATAACTGCGGTATTTTTAGATACTCACTCATCAGAAAGTATTCGCCGAGTGGAAGGCATAAACCAGAGACTCAGTGAAGTCTGTGGGAGCGAGGGAGCGGAGTTCTTGGAGCTCAGGCCGGTGCTGGATTCGTGTCGGGTGCCTATATATCGCTCGGGTGTCCACTATACCTACGAGGCATCGCAGGAGGTAGCGCGCAGGATACTTGAGCACACTCGTCGATTTTAACATAGACGATAGGCTACAGGGCAGGTCAATTAGTGGGGTCAATAATTATGTGTTGCCAGTCAGTAATTTAGCTAAGAGTACTCCGAGTATAGGGCCCAAGAATAGCTTAATTGAAGACAGCAGTCTATAAATGTCCCCGAAACGCATAAACAATAATCATGATGCATTAGTCGTTGCAGTAGTTAACTGCCGTAGTTTAAAAAATAAGTTTCCAGAATTTCACCACCTTATTCATAGCACGAAGTGTAACGTCATTTCATTAACGGCACAGAAAGTTGGCTAACGGACGATATTTCTGGTAGTGAAATTTTTCCTAAATCATTCAACGTTTACAGAAAATATAGGCGGAGGCGGAGTATTTATAGCTGTAAAGAAAATCATTGTCAGCCAAGCTGAAATCGTCCCAGATACCAGCCTAGAATCTGTATGGTGCTCTATTAGATGCCCTAAATCAAAAAAAATATTCGTGTGCGCATACTACAGGCCACCTAACACCGACGTCACCTCAATTTTATAACTCTAAACACAAATAAAGAACATCACATCCAGGAACACCGAAAGAAATTTAATCACAGGTGGAGATTTCAATACGCCCTCTATAAATTGGAGGACCTACTGTTAAATATCAGGGGGAAGAGACAAAGATATATGCGAGTCCCTGCTGTACACGTTCTCATCAAATGCTCTACATCAGATAGCTACGACGCCTAACAGAGGGGACAACATTCTTGATTTATTGGCAACAAATATACCGCAACAAGTAATTAAGGTAAACACTGTTGAGGGCATTAGTGACCATAGAGTAGTTACCGCAAAGTTCTCTTTGAATATAATTAAAAGTTTTAAACAAAGAAGAAATTTCTACATTTAAAAAAAAAGTAAATTTCAATGCGTTCAAGAGTCATCTAAAAATTCTCTTTCTGACTTTCAGGAATCAAGCGTAAAGTTAGACACGGAGGGTAGTTGGAAAGCTTTTCTTTCGATCGTACATTCGGGGATCAGAAAATACATTCAAAGTAAAGGAAAATAAAGAGTTCAGTGAACAAAGAGGGTACAATGCGGAAGTGAGAAAATCGTTAAGACGTCAGAGAGTATGCCACGCCAAGATGAAAAAACTCCGTAGAGATTTGTCCACTGGTGATCAAAATTTAATAATTGAAAAATACAAGGGCAACGGCCCACCACGATGGAAACAACGGTTCCCGATCAGTCACCGAAGTTAAGCATCGTTGGGCTCGGCTCGAGTTTGGAGGGGTGATCCTCCAATTCGTCCGAGTGTTGTTGCCCCTGTCTGCACGTGGCAGACAGTAAGTGAGAAATGACCTTAGCCGTCGAAGCACATAAAACAAAAATACTACTACTGAAAAATACAAATTGCCTAAAGCCACTACAAAGGAAGCATTTCGGAATGCATACATGGGTTTTAAAAGAAAAACATTTGTAGAACAGTTACAGGATAACCCAAAAGCATTTTGGTCATACGTAAGGGAAGTTCAAGGCAATATATTAACAGTTATTCCACTACGAAACGAAAATGGCGAATTATTAACAAACAGTTCGGACAAAGCCAACTTGTTGAATTCTTACTTTCAAAGTGTGTTCACCAAGTCATCACAGATCACATCCGTAAAGGTAAATGATCACTTCCAGCAAAAGATGCCACCTATCGATATTTGCACTCACGGAATAGAAAACTTGTTAAAATCTTTAAGTACAAATAAATTCCCAGGTCCCGAAGAAATTCCTGCCCGCATGTATAGAGAATTAGCTGGTGAAATAGCACCCTACTTGCAGAATATATTTATTAAATCCATCAACGAACACAAAGTACTTACCCATGGACTGGAAAATTGCAAATGTCACTCCCATATACAAAAGCGATGATAAGGAACAGCCATCTAACTACAAACCGATATCTCTCACATCTATCTCTTGCAAAGTCCTTGAACATATAATTGTAAGTTCATATGAGACACCTCGATATGTAGAACTTGTTAACAAAAACGCAACCCGGATTCAAAAAGGGAAGATCTTGCGAAACTCAATTAGCACTTTTTGCCCACGATATTTTAGTCTCGGGTGAACATAACGTTCCAGTTGATGCAAGTTTTCTTGACTTTAAAAAGGCATTTGATAAAGTTTCCCACAGTAAGCTACTCATGAAATTAAAATCCTCCGGTTTAGACGACGACGTAATTTCCTGGATTAGAGAATTCTTAAGCAATTGCGTGCAAAGGGTTGTATTAGATGGCGCTATCTATAAAGAAGTAAAAGTCACATCGGATGTCCCACAGGGAAGTGTCATAGGCCCACTTCTGTTCCTTTTGTACATTGACGACATCGGTGAAACAGTTGACAGTACGCTTAGATTATTTGCAGACGACGCAGTGGTGTATAGAAAATTCGTAGCCTTAATGATAAAGAAGCGCTAACTAATGACCTCGAGGCAATACAGGAGTGGCGCGATGCGTGGCAGCTAGAATTAAACCTGAAAAAAATGCGTTGTTATGAATTTTTGGAAACGGAAAAACGCTCCTTGTAAAAGCTTTTGCATAAACAACAGCAAATTAGATACTTTAGAATCAGTTAAATACCTCGGAGTTAAACTGACTAATGATCTCTCGTGGAGTAAACATATTCGAGAAATTTCCGGTCAAGCTAATCGTAAATTGGGATTTGTTAAAAGAGTACTTGGCAAGTGTGACGATAAAGTTAGGGAAATCAGCTACTTCTCCCTCGTTAGACCCCACTTGGAATATGTTGCCAGTATTTGGGATCCTTATGAGGTAGGCTTGGGAACTGAGTTAGAACGCGTGAAGCGAAGATCTGCAAGATACGTCAAAGGCCGTTATGATAATCTCGTTAGTGTTACTGACCTTTTGCAGCAACTGGGATGGGATACGCTTTCAGACCGTCGATTAAAATTTAGACTCAATATATTAAGTAAGTTCCAAACCGGTCTATTCTCTGACGACGTTGACAATATTTTACGAAATCCGCCATACTACGGTAGATCAGATCATGAGAATAAAATTAGGGAACTAGACTGCAGAACGGACAGATTTAAAATGTCATTTTTCCCGCGAACGATAAGGGACCATAACAGCTGCCAATGAGACTTTTATCTAGGTTTGTCGTTTGGTAGTGTAGTTCTTAGTAGTAGTAGTACTCCCTAATACTTCCATCTTTATCTGTTTCCTAGTACTAACAGCACGCCGTGCATGTTTTCTACATAAGTCTTGAGTCTCTGTCCATTTGTGTAGTTGCAAAATACATATATATTAATGGTCCCTCTCCATTGCGATAATATCTGTAGTGTACTAGTGCATGCTTGTGAGGTTCGCCTCGTGACAAGCATTAGCGATTTATGCTAATGCATAATTAGTCGTAGTTACACTAACTTTAGGATATAGTGTAATGCATGTTGGTGAATACTCACCCCCTGCCACACACCCCTGAGGTGGCTTGCAGGGTATTTTGTAGATGTAGATATTCTGTGCAAAAGGTACTTGAGTGAATTGATCTGACATCAAAACAATTCTAAGATTTACTTCCAATGGTGCCATTATAACATTCCCTCACCTCCCTTGCTTATTTCATTCAATTTACTTCCGTAGTAATGCTTGCGAGCCACTTTTGGGTGTAGGAATTGACCTAGGAATTGGGTGTAGGTCAATTCCTGGCCAACCATTGTAAAATGTATATATATTTCCCTTGCTATTTTACATTCGCTTCTAGGAGAGCAATTATAGTATAATTGATCCAGAATAAAATTTTTGCAGCTATGCTCATGAAAAAGCCTCGACTTATATTTCAAATTTTCACTCACGTGTGAAGTATTCACTGTACGTTTTACAAGTCACGGAATCGGTGAGGACGTTATTTTTCTTTAAAGTCCCACTTTTATTCAAGATGTATGTCTACGAGTATTTGGGATCACAAATTAATCACAAATTAATTTAGAGAGGGTTTTGGAAATTAAAATATGATTTCCTATGTAGAATGTATAACAACCCTCCCAAAAATTTGCCCAGCCTCTTTTATCCTTGCTTCGGTTTGAGCTTATGTCTTCCTATTAGTCTCTGTTTTGCATCACCGACTGTTGGTTAAAATATATGATCCTGCTTGTTCGTAGTGTTGCAGTTGCTGGTGCTGCAACCGGGAGTGGTCAAGCAAGAGGATGATCCTCCGTCACTCTTGGCTCTAATCATGGACCCTTACATTTGCGTCGCTGCAGGTAAGTGTTCCTCGTGGGATATGGCGAAGAAATCAACGCCTTCATTATGCCGACGAATTTTGTTCATTAATGAACAATTATCAACTAAGAACTATGTTCTCATTTATTTTATTTCCGACCATGGTTCAATTTCAAGGTATCAATGGACCGAATTTTGGCTCCGCCTCAAGCCTGTGACTCCCAATGAAAATTGTCTTTAGACATTTTGAATAACAAGGTAACAACTTTGGTTTTTCCACATTTAGGTTTTAATTGAAACGACCATGGTTTCTACGGTTAAAGTCATCATCAGGTAAAAGATACAATTTGTGGGACACTTAAACACGGGCATTGTAATTCAAACTTCGCCAAGCACCTATTGGACAACGGACATAAGAGTGATTTTTCCCTGAAAATTTTACACGTTGAAGGTAAAGGCCCCCGGCTAGACGCTCTCAAGCAAGTTAAAATTTTGAAATGTATACACGCTGATTGTGATATTGTTAACGACTTGTTGTATGCTTCCCGCTACCCCCTCCTCAACCTCTCTCTCTTCCATTAACCCCTACCTTCGTTCCTTCTCTATTCTTCCCTATCTTCCAACCCTTCAACCGATTCACCCTCCCCCACCCGCAGCTACCGCAGGTAGTCAACACCGAAGGCTCTACTAACCTACCTCTCTCTCCGCCGCCCCCGCCCCCGCGTCTCCTCCCACATTCCAGACCCATGGCTCAAAAACCCCCAACTCTAAACACCCACCTTCCCATCCTCTCCCTCCCCACCTTCCTCCCCCACCCCATCTGTACAGCCCCCCCTTCTTCCATTCCCCTCCCTGAACTCTCAACTATGTATATGTAAGTGTCCCACAAATTGTATCTTTTTTATTTGATGATGACGTTAACCGTCGAAACCATGGTCGTTTTAATTAAAACCTAAATGTGGAAAAAACAAAGTTGTTACCTTTTTATTCAAAATGAATAGCAAATTCCACAAAGTTACGCCGGGAACCACCAACTGTCTTTAGATATGTTACAAAACCAGTTGTAGAATTGGTACTTTATGAAATTTGTTTGCTCGCAAATAACCTTGTTGGAAAAAACGCTTTATAAAATTGAGTTTGTTCACTTTCCACGAAATAGTTCGATAAAATTTTACAAGTATATTTTTTCACTGCTTTTCTAGAAAATCTCGCTGTGAACCACAGGAAATCGATTTAAACAGATGATTGAATCCTTCAAGTGGAATTCACTCTAATTTTAAGCTTTTTTTAGCTTAAAACGTTTTAATTTTTGCATCACCTACTACTTCCACTAAAGTCGAATTTCATTTTCATCCGTGTCGCCCTTGAATTTCGTTTCTTGCCGCTGTCATTTTCTCTAGCATGCCTACCTACATTGTTGTGAAATTAGATGTTATACGTTATGGAGAACCATATTTTGGTTTGTAAACAGAGGTGCGCATGTGCACTAAGAAAATTTAAGCAAATAGGTTTGTAGTTACATTTGCACAAATACATTGGACCCAGGCAAAAGATTGCAACAAATGATATGACGTTTGAGGATTCAAAAAAATATTTCTTTTCTCGACTACACATAATTCTGCGTATTTAACCGTAAAATTACTTTTATGACAGTTAATTCATATTCTGGCTACTTATGGAAGAACGTGTTCACTCTCTGTTTCGTGTGGATGACAAAATCTTACTCGCTCTTTTTTTCCGAAATTGAACTTGAAATTAAATGGCGTTCAATTCAAGAATGGTGGTACAATGGTTGAAAATAATATTTACACATCAAATACAAATGCCGTTTTCGCGAAAAACTTTTTATGATCTGAAAATACTAGCTAAGAATGGAATGGCATTTAAATATAGGCACCAATACATCATATATTTTGAGTAATTTGCAGATAACTACAGGAATCTGATGTCTTAGTGTGTAAGGCCAGTAGAAGTGACAATATTGTCGGCTCAGATGGCCGGAAACAAGACCTGATTAAAAGTATAACTGTCGAATAGCCTACATATACAGTATCTTAATGTTATTTCCCAGTGAGTAGCCATCAGTAACAGCCATATCATAAACTATTTTTAACTAAACTACAATAAAAGGTGTAATTCAGTTTACGTTTCGAATCCTACAATCGCGGCCGAAGCTCCATAAGGAGTGAATGACAAAGTCTGGCCTTTCCTCACTACTTTTTTCGCGAATTGATCTTGAAATTAATTGGTGTTAATTGCAAGAATGGGGTTAACATACTTAAAAATAATATTTCTACATCTAATACGAATACCATTATCGAGAAAAACTGTCGATACGAATACTCGCAAGAAATCTCGATCTCGCAAGTGATCTTATTTTATAATTCTCACCTCTTCATCAGCCGTTATAACTGTCGTATCTGCGTATCTCTCGTGCAGGTGCCATCACCTTCGCCAACATGGGCATCGCCATGCTGGAGCCCTCGCTGCCCCTTTGGATGATGGACACCATGGGAGCGGAGCGGTGGCAGCAGGGCGTGACCTTCTTGCCGGCCAGCATCTCTTACCTCATCGGCACCAACCTCTTTGGACCGCTCGGACATCGCATGGGAAGGTGAGGGAAACGATGGTGGTTAAGGTAGCTGGAGTGGTAGTCGTGGGCCATTGAGTGCAAATTATGATAATCTACGTCTCGTAATATCCTGCAAGCCACCTCAATGGTTTGTGGCAGGGTGTGCGTTATCACGCCCTACACTATAATCTAATAAGGTTAATGAAACTACGGCTATAAACGCGTGATAAAAACCTAGAAATACTTGTCAGGAGTAGGTATTACACTGGCATGTACTACACCATAGGTATGCTATCAATTGAGGAGAAACTACTTATATAGTGTTAGATAAACTATTTATATTGATGCATTTAGCAACTACGTAAATGCACAAAATTACAAGAATAAAACAGGAAAAATGCTAGAGGTTGTGTTAGTGCTCCGTAGCTGATTTAAAATCAAGCATTAGGGAGCAAATTAAAGAACAAAACAAAAAGGAATTCACAATCAATGCAGTAATGGAAGTGGTACAAAAATTTCATTTGACATATTTTTCGTAATTAAAGCATGTTATGACAAGTATTTTTGGCGCGTTATTCGTAATGTCGGCGTAAATTATATTAAAATACATTTTTGCAAACCTTTGAATTGGCGTGACACCTTGATATTTGTTAGCAACCGTTATAATAATATGAATTTAATTATTTCACCTTTAGAAGAAAGTCTGTGCATAAGTAATGGAATTATTACGAAATATATCTCATGTACCTACCCTTAGACTACGTGTTAAAATAGCATTTGATTGCCAATAACCAAGTCAGAAAATGCATTTTTTACTTTTATTTATATATATCACTTATCAGTACACGCATGCAAAGTTTCACGCAAAACTGTATGTAGACAAAAAGCACCCAACCACCTTAATCCCTACATCTACGTATAAAGGCTGAATTCTCGGGATGCAACTCCTTAAGTTGTTGAATAATTACAGCAATCTGTCCAGCCTTACAGCTGGCGTCTCCAGGTTGAAGTGACGAGCCTAATATTGGTCCTGTTTACATCGGGTGGTTGAAGATGCCGCCCACAGGAACACAGAAGGGTACTGAAAAACAAGCAATCATACATCTCGGCGGTAAACGGAACAATTTGGTCCGGACCGGTACACGAAATTAATTTAGAAGAAGTGGAGTTAATTTCAAAATAATCACGTTGTTATCCCAATATAATACGTGCAGCCAGCGCCGACCCAAGCTACTTTAGCAGTGTCAGTAAAATTTTATTTGGCCGCCTATAGCAAAGAATGTATAAACCGTTTGTGATTTCTTCAACCGCGCGTTAGTACGAGGGATAATCTGGGGTTTAGGAACGATCCTCTTTACATTTTAGTTTTCTTTCCCACCAGGATTTCAATTTTTAATCTGTAAGTTGTCTCCAAGCTTGGAGTTTTACGAGAAAAAGTGTTTTATAGGGCTTATTCACATTAAATCCATTTCTTGAATTTGGGTGTATTTTCAACCGTAAATTGATGTGCAATTTCAACCACACTTCTCTCCAGGGGTTGGTGACAAGAATGGTAATGGAGGGAATTGTTAGTCCATCATTTTTACCATGAGTACTATTCATTTTTTTGATGCACTAAATAAGTTTATTTTCGATATATTGCATAATGCTGGAAATTCGTAGAATTTTCCGATCATCATACTTTCTGTCCCCTTTTCACATTCATTAATAAGTCGCAGACTGGCTGCCTAGGTGTCCAAACAATTTTAACGGAGGGGATAGCTATAAACTCCACCGCACGTGGAAAAGAATTTTCCGTTAAATTTCCGACCTATCGCAGTGCAACAGCACCTATAAGCACCCGATATAAATAGGACCAAAATTGGACCCGTGACTTCTACCTGAATATGCCAGTTGTAACGCTGGCAAGACTGTTAACACTCTTCGACGATATACGCTGCAGAATCCCGAGAATCCAGCCTTCACATATACATGCTACCTTGTGAGCTGCCGAAGGGGTATGTGGCAGAGGGTGTTAGGACAGCAGCCGTGTTAAGCGTAAAGAATGGGAAAAAGGAAGGGCGAGGATGAATAGCACGCGAACGGTGTGTCTTATTCTAGTGTCACTCTCTGTTTTTATTATATCTTCTATTTTTTCGTGGAAATAATGAATTTTTGTACCTATCAGTTCTTCCCTGTATCTCTCTTTTTTGCGCTTCTATCATGTCTAGAAATATAGTGTGGGGTTAAAAAAAACTCTTGAAAAAATTCTTGGACAATTATGCAGCCTGCCCTCTTTGCTTCGCATTTGGCATGTGCCATACAATTTATTTTCTTCATCCTCAAAAATGATAATTCTTTACGACAGGTTGTAGATTTTCAAAGCTAGCATTCAATTTACCATTCTAAAAAATGTCTTTATCAGAGTATCCAGGGACTGATACTTGCTATTGTGCATGTCTATGGCAGTGATTAAAAATGTACTACTCTGTAGTTTTGAGATACATATGTAGACTGGAGCTACATGCTGGATATTAGTAGAGATTAGAGACTGGATGATTTATGTGTTTTGCGTATTTTCCGAGAAATTTGTTGTCTTTTATGCCAGAAACTGTACTATTTCCTGTAAAAAAACACTTATCTTACACTACATCACTTACCTGGATATTCTTCTGTTCATTTACAGGTGGTTGGCTGCCCTTCTGGGTCTAATTATAATCGGTATTTGCCTGATTCTGGTTAGTATCTTTAGTAACTAAATGTTTTGTATTGTATTTTCAAATCCCAATTTAATTACAAAATTGTTGTCTTTATTAACAACAGATCCCAATGGCACACAACATCAATCACCTGATAGGGCCTAATGCTGGTCTTGGATTCGCAATTGGTATGGTGGACAGCTCCATGATGCCAGAACTGGGATTCCTGGTGGATATACGTCACTCGGCGGTTTATGGTAGCGTCTATGCCATTGGTGACGTTGCATTCTGCTTGGGATACGCTGTGGGTCAGTACACAGAATAACTCCGCGTACAATTAAATGTAACCGAGTTAATTAACGAGTTTAACTTAGAGTTGCTACGTTTAAATAGTTGATGTTACTTTTTGGTCCTCTTAACGTTTGCATGTTTTTCTCTCTACATGGTTGAGTTCCTTAGTTTGTGTTTTACATAATATTATTCTTTATGAAACGGCAAGGAAAACGTGTATAGCTTACTGACAGTAAACTTAGGCTCCTCTGAAAGAACTCAATGCTCAGAGTGATAGGATTCCTGAAGCTCGTCCATAAACATGACATCGATGTAAAAAACGGTTTAAGTCTCATTACAAATATGGGAATATAACCGGAAAAGAACAGTTTAAAAAGTTTCTCCATCTTAATTATGCCTTCGACTCTTATTAATTATGCAATTAAATTGACTCCTCGAATGAATGGAATTACTAGTGATTCCATGACCGTTTTGGATAAAATGATGTATGAGTTGTGTTGTGGTCAATGCATGAATGTTTGTATTAGAAGGCATACCAGAGTACTCCTCCCCAATTTATTGTATAGCAGTGAAACTTACTTTTGCAAGAATAAGTATAAGTTTTGGCTAAATACAGTTGGTTATGGTTAACGGAGAATTTTTTGCGGTAAAAGCAGAAGAGATAGGGCTGGGAGTGAGAGGGTGATGAAATAATGTGGAATAGAATCTCCGGTAATGGATATGTGTGCTGGAATATAAGGCTCTATTTTATTATTTAAGAAGAAGAAATAGATAAAGACACTGGGTTCGCCTATATCGTCATATATATTTATATATTGTGTATAGTATTTACAAGGATTGTACCCAGCCGGTTGCCAGCAAAGCACCCGTCTCAAAGTCATTCAATACACCTGTCTCTTAGCGCGTTGTGGAAATAAAATCTCAAAACAAGTCTAAAGTGAAGAAGATGCGATTTGGAAATCCTAAGTTGTAATTCGAGGGCTTTGCTTTGCAGTAACTTATTAGATGGAGATAATTTTGAATAAATTATAGTAATCTTATTTTTAAGTTGCGTAATGTGACTAGTTAAAGGTAAAAAAAATAAGCGCTTTTATCAGTCATTTTTTCCCAAGTGCTTCTTTTCCATATTTTATCCATTCATACCAAAGTTTGTTTGATAGATTTCTTACAGGTTGTTTAGGCAAATCAGTTATTTTTCTTCATATGAATAAATAAATGTTTGTATTAGCGCTCTTAAAAAATAAGGTAAAAAAATAAGCGCTTTTATCAGTCATTTTTTCCCAAGTGCTTCTTTTCCATATTTTATCCATTCATACCAAAGTTTGTTTGATAGATTTCTTCCAGGTTGTTTAGGCAAATCAGTTATTTTTCTTCATATGAATAAATAAATGTTTGCATTAGCGCTCTTAACTATTTTTTAGGTAACTCATTTAAATTTACTGTTTCCTTTAATTTAAGCTGTTTGGCAGTCACTTTGGGCCGCATTTTTTCATTCAATTTTTTTGTTTTTACCTTCATTTTTCTGGCATTAGCTATGGTATGATATTAAAGCAGAATTAAAATCAAGTCTCCCCTGCCAAAATGTAAAAAATGTTGGCCTTTTTTATGTGGTTGTTTGTTCTCTTCCAGGACCAGCATTGAGCGGAACACTTGTAAACACTATTGGTTTTGAGTGGATGCTATTTGGAATTGCCATGCTGAATTTCCTCTACTGTCCACTATTGTTCATGCTGAAGAATCCTCCCATCAAAGGAGAAAATAAGGTAATTTACGGAACACAACTCTTAAGCTAGTATCCATGAGTCGAAGACATTGAGGGGGCTCCAAATTTTAAAGAAAGTTAATTTTATTTCAGAAAAATCTGGTATGATAAAATATTCACCATTCATGGTAATAATCCCATATTATGAGAGAAATTCACGCCAAATTAAAGGAAATCTGTGCGAGTATTTCCGAAACAAATTAGCTCCAGGAAATTCAATCATCTGTTTTTGCCGTAAACACTCTTACTAATGATTTCAGATATGTAACATTTTTTTCTACCTACAATCCACTAAACTTCAATAACGTCTGCAGGCTATCTTGAAACAAATGGTAAGATCATCAAAATTGCCGTTAATCGTCGTACCGTTCGTTTGGCGTTATTTTTTTAAATAGAAACCAGCACTCTGGAAAATAATCACCAGTGTTAGAAATTAAGTAAATCTCTGAAGTATTTTTTTCTTCAACAATTTATTTCCTAGTAGCCTTGCGTTTTTGCCAAGACTGGGCCACTTGGCAAAATAGTGTTCTGAGCACTCCTATTGCGGGGAGCAGCATGGTACTAGGGAATGCAAGGCGAACCAACCTTGCTGTATGAATTGCAAAAGGTCTATAAATGGAGGATTGTAATCATAAAGCAAACAGCAAAAAATGTCAGGTCCGCGAATGAAGGATGAATAGCTAAATTAATTCAATTGACTATGGGAATGATTAAAGAAGATATCATTAATTTTGGCTAAATCAACCTTCATAAAGCAAGATTTAGTACGAACGAATTGAAAAAAATAGCAACTGACCTGACAGTAGACGTAATCTTAGTCCAAGAAACGTACTGCTACCATCACCCTCAAGAAGGAAATTAGAAGATCCCGGGAATGGGCTTAAAAGCGCGCATTACGACTCCTCGGACCTCCTTTCTCTCGAGTATAATTCTGCTAAATGAAAATTATGACTTCCTTAGTCTAGAAGGCCTTAGTTCGAGACACTTTTCAGTACCGGGAATTAAATGTAGGACTACTTCATTGATACTAATATCAGGGTACTTCCCTCCACTCGGCAACGTAGACATCGCTGTAAATGAATTAGCAAGCATTCTCGAAATACTTGAGATTAAGAAGGCCATAATTTTTTTGGACTCCAACTGAAAAAGTATTATAAAAGTTTATATAGCCTTAGCATAATCTTAATATTATAGAAATAACCGGTGAAACTCCATGAATTATTCTTATATAAATTACAAATTAAAGCTAAATGCATATAATAGGTGATATTTAAGTATTAGCCATATTTTGTAGTCGTTTCATTCTTTAATTTTTGTTTTAATAGCAAGGTTGTATGATATGAACTATTCTGGCAGACGTATTTGTGAATGACCAACCGAGCTCTTCTGTGACTTGAATTTAAGTAAGAGTGGAGCATTAGTAGGAATATAAAAAACATGTACCACAATCTAACACGGTTTTTAATCTTCATTCTGACATGGTTTTTAATCGTCACCTAAAGTCAGGATGAAAATTGAATGGACAGAGTTTTTTTTGTCAGAACGTGTCGTAAATATATCCACCAATTGATTTTGATTGATGACTTGATTGAAATGATTCTTTTACTTCATCCTATTCCCTTCAGTTATTAGAACTACGCTATGGTAATGAGTAGTTTCTCAGTTAAAAATTGACTATCCAAAAATAAATCATAAAATTAATGTTATGATGATGATATTGCAAAATGTAATCCCGTGCATCCATTCACAAAATTGGTCGCTATTTCTCTCATTTCTGTGGCTCTACATTTGCCAGTTTCTGCTGACATTAGTGCCCTTCAGTCTAAGGTCTCTCTTAAAAACAGCTAGTAGCCGGTTCCAAGTCAAGCAAAACCTTAAAATTGAATTAGTTTTTTCATAAGTGATTTCATTGCACACTTACTGATGAGTAAGGTCATGAGATGAGACTTACAACATTTATCGTGAAAATTATCAATCTTATCTTATTGCATTTATCCATGACGTAGGTATACTTAAGAAGAAACCTGAATGAAAACCTACGAAAGATGAGATTGCAAAAGAATTCTTTTATTTAACAGTATTATCTTTTGATTTCTATCACATGATAAATTGCTATGTTTAATTAAGGTAGTTTGAGCGAAAAATCACTTCACGTAGAATTTGATGAATTTACCCTCAATTTAAAGAAATAAATTCCCATCTTTCCAATGTTATGAAAATATAAACCCCTTTCCAAGCTACATTTCGAGCAATGTTCCTGAAAATACAAGCTGTTTTCATGGGATAGATTATGGCTGTGCGCTCCAGAGGGAGAATATTGAAAAAATTAGGAATTAATAACACCTAGATTTCAACAAAAAACTAACGGTGTTTAGTTTGTATGTTTTCTCAACTATTAAAAAAAATAATCTATTACTCACCGCAATAATTTTTACAGAATCGTAAAAAAACCTGCTGTTTTGAAGGCTTTTTAGCCGTACGGCGTGAGAAAATGAGTCAAGTTAGAGACTTAAGTCGATATATTTATTTAATTACTGAGAATTTTTGTCATATATAACTATATTTTTGCGCCATTAATGTTACAATATTTACTTCATACAGACGCTGAAATTAAAAAATAAAATTCAAATACCATATGGTATGTTATCCATTATGACTAGGGAGTTATCTCGCTCAAACTACCTTAATTACAAGTATT
Organism: Pyrrhosoma nymphula; assembly: GCA_963573305.1. Lineage (NCBI taxonomy): Eukaryota > Metazoa > Arthropoda > Insecta > Odonata > Coenagrionidae > Pyrrhosoma > Pyrrhosoma nymphula. The sequence continues at coordinate 110,116,426 of OY754330.1, read as the reverse complement.
AAATTTAATCTTATTAGTTATTCACTAATTAGTTTGTGCAAATAATTTATATTTCTTGTAAAATTATTTTATGAAGTTAATGTTCTCTCTAAATATTCTTATCCAATCTATTCCGAGGCGAAATCGCCTTATGCTTTCACCCAGCGATCAGATGTAAAACCTCAAAAATTATTGCTCTATGAAGAGATAAAGACCTGCGGAAATTAATTGTAATCATAGGAACATTTTCAGAAATTTTCTGAGGTCATTTCTTCTCTCAAATCACTTGGGCATTGGGAAGCACCACGTTTTGGCCAACGCCAAAACCTTACATGAGATTTCACCACCTAATAGTATTAGTTATTAAGTCCTAAGTTTATTAGCTATCATTTTATTTGAATGTTTTCAATGCTTTTACGATATTTTGGTGTTGATGACTCTGGTGTAAGTATATTTTATCCATAGCCAAAGCAAGCAGTAGAGGCTTCGTTTCTGTATGAATTATGTAAATTAAACTCTCCGAATATCTTGTAGTCCTCTCTACTCAGCTATGGCGGTTTCGATTTTACGGGGACAAAAAACTTTAAATGCAAACATAATTATTTCAACCAATATTTGAACATTCAATGCGTCATAATGCGGCATGATTTTAAATAAAAAAATGCGCAGAACTGATGATGCCGTTTATTTAGATTATTGAGCTAGGAATTTCACCAGTTTCCACATTCATCCACATTTCACATTCATCCTCACCTGTATTTCATTTAAATGCTTAAGTATGTCATTGCCATGAGCGTTTTTTTATTATAATTACTTTTTCGAATGTTGACATGTATCCTTAGTAAGGATACATGTCAACATTCGAAACCCATTTCCTGATTGCATTCGTCAATTCAGTTTGCCATTTTAATTTTGAACCATTTATAAAGTAATCGTTTTATTTATTTTCTTATTTTTAGTTTTCGTGTATTAATTTTACTCATGAGATTTATTATGATTTTCCATTATTTTAATTCTTTTAAACGATTGTTCACAGCAGCAGCCTCATTCTCTTCCAATGGCGGGTGATGTAGGCGGAGAAGGTCTCAGCGAAAATTAATTAGACTTTTATTTAACTCAAGGTATGATCAGATAACCCTTAAATTAGAGATTTCTACTAACATAGATATCAAGTGCATGTTCATCAACTGGAATGTATAAGACGGATTACGCGGGTACTTCCTTCGGGCGATCAGTGCACATTTTACTCCATCTGTCGTCGATATTGACCAAGTACAGTCGAGGTTCTTTACGTATCTTTTCTGAACGCATATTTTTTATTCGTCCTTCAGGTTAAACTTAGAGTAATATTCTGTCTACAATGCATTGTGGTGTTGATTTTTTCAGCCTATATGCTAAATGCATGCATATTTTTGTTTTAAACTTAACTGGAACTTGAGGTAAATCGTAGCACATCCGTCATGAGTAATCTGCTTGCGTAGGTGTCACTCCTCCAATCATCCCAATCTTCTGCTCTTCTCTATATATTTCCGTCACACCATTCTTAAGCCTACCTTTCACTTTGACCCTTCCTTAGCCTCTTTTCACTCAACCTTCGTTTATATGATGAATAAGTTCGTAAAAGTATTACGCACGTGAAGATACAAATGGATACCTCAGATGAGCCAGTTTGTAGCGCATAGAACATATAAGAACACTCATTAGAAAATCGTTTCAATATTTTGGTGTCCGATTTGCAACCTTTTTCACGGGAAGAAGGAATGAAATAATAAATGAATGAGTTTATATCTTCTTCCCATGAAGAATGTTGCAAATCGGCAACCGAAATTTTTGGAACGATTTTCTTGTGACTGTTCTCTTTTTTGTTCTGTGATCATTTATTCATTTTTACGTTAAAAGGATACGCCGGGACAGAATCAGATCCTATGATTTTCAATGCTTCTTTTCGGGGAAATATGTGCGTATGCGCGTAAGTACGGTATATTTTGGTGTTGTGTGAGTTTACCTGAATCATTTTTTTGCCTCCTGTCACATACTCTATTTTTCCGTAGTATGTACGAGGCGCGTAAGGATTGCGCTCGTATTATTATGTATGTGTATCTCCGTAGTGGATGTCTCCGCTAAAGTTTCCGTCACGGCTAGTCCAGCATTACTTCGGATGGGCTATTTTAACCCTTTCAAGTCAACGCAAGGTTTACTATTTTACTCATCTTAATCATTTAATTTACTCATCTTAATCATCTTCCTTCATGAAAATGTCAAGATTCTCAAAGACTTGCAGTATAGCAGTTTGGTCACGCTATTTAACTCTCGAATTTACTAAAAAATTATGCTTTTCCTCAAATTTTTGGCTCAGATGAATTTTTATTCTTTAAGTATCTACCACATTATTGATTATCGTAGCATTAATTCTGAGTCAATCATCCTCAGTAGCAGTCATCAATCCGTAGATTGGTTATGAGCTGCTCTGCAATTCCTCTCCTATTATGTAACCGTTTTATTCCTTAATAAAACAAGCAATTATCGTTTTATTCCTGAGTAATTTAACGCCCCTCCCTCATAAGTTGCTTAATGTATTCCATCCTGGGTCTTCCTCGGTAATTCTGCCCATTCATTTCTCCTTCCCCAACAGTTTTCAGGAGGAATTTAGAAGATGCCGGGACTAGCCACGGTATTACCTTTACGGAACCACTCGCAAGTGCAAAATTCCACTGAGGAAAAATCATTCCCGTTGACCGGGACTCAAACCCCTCGATATCCACAAAAAAATACACCGTGGACGCTTCGATATCGTAATTGGCTAATACACTCAGTTCTATATCGAGGTATCCGGATTCGAACCCGATCAAGGCGAATGATTTATCCTCTCTCGAACTTCGTAGTTTTCAAGAGGCTGTCACGTCTCAGAATGTGGACAATATGTTTGTTGATTCTTAGTAAAATGTTTGAAATTAAGTAAGAAGATTTAGTAGAGTGTGTGAGTGAATTCCTGTCAATTGTAAGTTGCTTACTTTATAATGCTTTATTTTCATTTCAGTCGCTGATTTCGGGTGACAAGTCATCTGTTAGGTATGTTACGTACCAGAACGAGGAGGATGACGAATAGAAGGCTTCAAATTTAGCATGATCAAGTGGACGTGTTATGGTTGGATGGAAAGTTTTACCAAAAGCTGAAGCAAGTGATGATAACTCGAACCAGGAGAAATAACTTGGTTATCCTAAAAACGAATACATGCAGAATTTTGGGGTGATCTGAGAATTTTATTGAGTCCAGGACAAGGAGAAGATATGACTTAAATTCTTTATTTTTTAAAATAGCTTTTTCACTTCTGGCTGAGCCACATACATTTGATAAAAAGCCTACACACAGGGTAGATTATCAATGCTGAACTTCATCCTCCAAAGTCAACCCGTTGGCTAATGTGGAAAGAAGGAAGCATTTATATTTATCTGATACGAGCAATTTTGTATAAAAGAATTGCAGCAATATGAAAATTCAGAATTTCAGAAACATCATGATGGATTGATGCTAGAGAACCCAAAAAATTGAAAACATTATTACGGGATTAAATTATGATTTCTAAAATTGTTATGAAAGAGTAATATCTGTCATTCAAACTAATATAAATGCTCAAAGGATTAAGGAAAACCTTATTAAATAATGGGCATGGAAGAACACGGCGAATTCATCTCTTCACCGAGAGAGTTTGATTTCCCAGAGGAAAATTGATATGGTATTCGTTCTTACAGAAAAATAGGAGTGTTCTCTCAATAAAATAGAAAATTTGATTCTAAAGTATTTTTTTTCGGGCCATGCCCTCAAAATGTGTGATTCCTGTGAATGGCTGCACAGAATCTTAACCTGAGGTATTTGCAGTGGTGGTCCAAAATTTGGATGATAAAGACGATACATTTTCAGATTGTGACATTTTGTACAAATGTATGTAAAGGCACTCCTATCTATGTATGTTCGGAACTCGACGGAATCGAAGCTTCGCCAACGAAAAAAACTATAACAAGGAAATGACTAAAAAAGACTCTTGTGCAAATGCTGCCCACCAACATTGTAGAGAATATATTGTTTAAGAATACATATATGTATATATATAAATATGAATGGAATTGTTAAAAAAAGAATGCCACTCCCAGAGATAAATGGAAGGGGTTTCAATAATGACGATGCCTCTCAGCCAATTGTTGCCACTCTAACTCTTCGTTCACGTGTATTTTGAAGACATCTTCAACAACAAATCAATGTGGTATCTCTATTTAATAGTGCATTAAAATGCTTGAAATGTAGAGTATCATAACTTGAGGTATTTGTAATATTACAATGTTTCCAAGGTTATGTTCACACACAAGTTGTGATTGATGTCTACTGAGATTTAAGAACAGATTTTCATCACTGCACTGAAGTGAGAGGAGTTATGAAGAGAATAGGTTCTCCAAATGAGAACCGCCCGAGTGAAACAAAGCTGTTATTTGTTATCTATCTAAATATGATAACCTATGATGTCGTTTTCATGTGTATCCAGTGTTGTGCCAAAAAATATCTGTTCTCTATTATGAAAAGATCGTAGTGTTAAAAGTTTACTATCTTTCGGGAGAGCCATTGCGATGCTCCCCGAGAAGTCATGTGACCTGACAATAACTATAAGACGTTCAAGTCTCGCTGCAATTTGTTTTATTTTGCGTGAGCAGCTGGTGTGGGTCCGAAGACAGCAATGCCATTCACAATTTCCCTCAACTACCACCCTCGTGGCCGGTTTGAGAACTGAGAGGCTCGTCTGTCCAAAGTTTTGATATAGGTATATATACATATACAAACGAATATAAAAAAAGATACAAAAACATCATTGTGTATTATCCCCCTGGCATTTGTCAAAGAAGAGCTTTAGATATTATTGTGATGTTGCTGAGCTGTAATGCAATAAATGGGAAAAAAACATGATGTACTCGTTTATTCTGGCACAAATCCCCTTGTATTTGGCGTCTGGGGAGCAAGTCAGCAAGCCTTTCGTCGCCCTTCGACAAAACTTGTCTCCCCTGCGGCCTTTGTCGACATCGGCCTATGAACCTCATATTATCTAATTATTATTATTATCCAATTACTACGAAATATGTAGACTCATGAACTAAGGCCTATAAACCTCATCTAATTATTATTATTATCCAATTACTACGAAATATGTAGACTCATGAACTAAGGCCTATAAACCTCATCTAATTATTATTATCCAATTACTACGAAGACGTAGCAGCAGCAGAGGAAAAGAAGATAAAGAAGAGGAACGAAACTATCAGAATAGGCACGTGGAATGTTAGGACTATGCTGAGGGCGGGGAAGCTAGAGAATATAAAGCAAGAAATGGAGAGGGTGGGTGTAGACATCATGGGTCAGGGTGAAGTAAGATGGAAGGATGACGGAGATTACTGGAGCGGCGACTATAGAGTAATCTATAGTGGAGGGAATGAAAGTCAGCGCAGGGTTGCATTCGTAATGAATAGGAAACTAGGTAGAAAAGTAGTGTATGCAGAACAGGTGAGTGATAGGATAATAGTTGTGGAGCTAAAAGCAGAACCAACGAATTTAGTTATAATCCAGGTTTATATGCCTACCTCTAATCATAAAGAGGAGGAGGTAGATGGGGTGTAAGATCAGCTAGAGGAAATAATTGGTAGGATACCAGGAAGTAAGCACCTGGTAGTAATGGGGGATTGGAACGCGGTGGTGGGTGAAGGAAGAGATGGGCTGGAGGTGGGCGATTACGGGCTAGGAAGGAGAAACGACCGCGGCGAGAAAGCTGTGGAGTTTTGCGAATGACATTACCTAGTAATTACAAATACATGGTTCAGACATCATCCTAGACGTAGGTACACTTGGAAGAAGCCGGGAGACACAGATAGGTTCCAGATAGATTACATAATGGTACGTCACAGATACAGGAATAGTGTTAAAAACTCGCATACTTATCCAGGAGCTGATGCAGACACAGACCACAACTTATTAGTCATGAAATGTCGGGTAAAACTGAAAAAGATAAGGATGGGAAGGAGGGTACGAAAGTGGAATACGGAGGCATTAACTGGGGCAATGAAGAAGAAGTATCGAGAGAAGGTGGATGAGATAATGGGTGAGGATCATGGAGTTAGATCAGTGGAAAATGAATGGGGAAGTTTGAAAAATGGAATTGTAGAAGCTGCGAAAGCAACGGTAGGCGTAGTGAGCGCAACTAAAATTAGAAAACCGTGGATCACGAAGGAGATGATCAGGGAGATGGAGGAGAGAAGGAAATGGAAGAGCGTAAACACAGAGCTAGGTAAGAGAAAGTACCGAGAATTTGATAACAGGCTTAGAAGAGAAACAAAGAAAGCAAGAGAGGCGTGGTGGAGTGAACAAATCGACGCGTTAGAGAAATACCAAAAAGAGGGAAGAGCAGATGCATTATATCGGAGAGTAAAGGAACTGACGGGTGGTAATAAGGGAAGGGGAATTACAACGATAACAGACAAGACGGGAAAGGTGATCGTAGAACCGAGAGAGATCCAGGAGAGGTGGAAGGAGTATGTTGAAGAGCTGTATGGTAAAGAAATAAGGCCCAATAGGTTAGATATAGAAAGGGAAGACGATATCGACAGAGATGGCATCGGACCAAGTATCCTAGATAGCGAAATCGAAAGAGCTCTACGAGACATGAAAAGGAATAAGGCGGTGGGAATAGATGACATACCTGCAGAGTTTTTAAAGAGCATGGGGAAGATCGGAAGGGGAAAACTTTTTGCGCTTATTCGTAGGATTTATGAGGATGGAGTGTGGCCGGAAGACTTCTCGAAGACTGTACTAATTCCTATACCGAAGAAGAGTAAGGCAAAAACTTGCGAAGACTATAGGACAATAAGCTTAATATCCCACGCGGCCAAAGTAGTTCTGAGGATTCTAAACAGAAGGCTAGAGAATAAGGCAAATGAATACCTGGGTGACGACCAGTTCGGGTTTAGGCGAGGGACGGGAACGCGAGACGCTATAGCGGTGATGAGGACGCTAGTAGAAAGAAACCTAGAGTATGGGCAGGATGTTTTTGCATGCTTCGTAGATTTCGAGAAGGCGTTTGATCGGGTGGAATGGACGAAATTAATGGGAGTGTTGAAGAAATTAGGGGTCGATTGGAGGGACAGGCGTCTGATTCGAAATTTGTATATGAATCAGACTGCGCAGGTTAGGGTAGCCAATGGAGAATCGGGATGGGCCACGATAGGACGGGGAGTGCGGCAAGGGTGCCCACTATCGCCGTTGCTTTTTAATGTGTATTCAGAAGAAATGGTAAGGGAGGCATGGGGGGAGGAGGCGGTAGGAATAAAGGTAGGAGGGGAGCTGATAAAATCAGTGAGATTTGCAGATGATCAAGCATTGGTTAGTCAGTCGGCCAAGGGGTTACAGTCAATGGTGAATGCATTAGAGGTGCAGTGCGGAAAGTATGGGATGAAGATCAATCACATGAAAACGAAAGTAATGAGATTTTCTAGAAGTAAGAAGGCGGGGCTGAATATAAGGGTGGGAGGGCAGAAGATAGAGCAGGTCGAGCAGTTTACGTATCTGGGTAGTATTTTGGAGGCGAATGGGTTTAGTGGTAAGGACATCAGATGCAGAATTGCGCTAGCTAAAGAAGCATTTTCGAAGAGAAGGGAATTGATGAGGGGGGGTCTGAGAAGAGACGTAAAGAAGAGGCTGGTGAAAACTTTAATATGGAGCGTGGCGCTATATGGGTCGGAAACTTGGTCTTTGCGAAGGGAGGATGTGCGTAGACTAGAGGCGTTTGAGATGTGGGTTTGGAGAAGGATGGAGAAGGTTAGCTGGATGGCGAGAAAAACGAACGAGGAGGTATTGGATATGGTCGGAGAGGAGAGGAAGCTTGTGGCAGAGGTTCGGAGAAGGCAGAAGAGATGGATGGAGGAGGTTTTGAGAGGAGAGGGCATGTTGAAGAGAGTGATAGAGGGGAGAACACTGGGGAAACGTGGGAGAGGAAGGAAGAGGATAGGAATTCTGGACGAAATAAGAGGAGGTAGAAGATATGAAGAATTGAAGAGGGATCTAATAACGGGCCATCCTTAGGAGGGAATGCGAGACAATTTCTATTAGTTTGGGATACAAAATGGGGACTGTCCAAGAACCTACCAATCAGCTGGTAGAATACTTGAATGAATGAACTACGAAATATGTAGGCTGATGAACTAAGGCCTATAAACCTCTTCTAGCTATATATGCCCTATTTATAAATCTCATATGTAAACTTTATCTTCCACGACGTTCGATGGGAACTACTATGCGCTTGATGTGAATTTGTAAATTTTCGACTTCTAGAACGCCGATTAAGCGACTTCGGTCGATATTTTTATGCACATCGACCAAATATACAGGGGATCCTACTAGAGTTGCTGGTTTGAACTTAGTTTTATAAAAAGTATAAAATATTCTCATTTAAAACTTTTTCGAATTCTAGGTGTAATTTTCATACACAACTAATGAAAATTTTAATCAATTACGTGAAACAGTAGACTCGCAATAAATATAAAAAATAGTTGAAAAATAGAAACATTATTCCCGAGCCTAATGGGAGTCAAAAAGTCAAAACTTGTGAAAGTGAAAGTGTAAATATAAACATAAAAACTACTTCAAAATGAGATTTAGCCGGCATAAAACTATTGGGAGTCACCATTACATCCAGCACGTATGCTAACAATGAAACAATATCCATTATGGCTAGTAATTCTCGATTTTGGACCACCGTTCCCCGGGGGATGCGGTCCCCCGTTCAGTTTCGTGATCACGGATCTTACCTGCGATTTGTCGCTGTCGTTATCGCTTCCACGAACTGTATTTGGAACGAACTGTTATCAGTTAAAGATCCTGCTACTCGCTCTAAAATAAGGTGTAAAACGTCCATCGCATTTCCCCCCATCCTTACGAGTTGCAAAAAATAACGAAAGCGCGACGACTCAGTCAGGGGACTTTGCTTGACAAGAATGCGAATAAGATTGAGTGAACGATATATTGAAGATCTTTGTTTTTGAAATCTTACATTAAAAATCACATAGAATCTATTTTTGGTTAAATTTATTGCTTTTCTTTACATCAAGGCAATTTTCATAAAGTAAATATATCTACATTTTCTACGGAATTAAAATTCGTTTTTTCGTTGTATTAGTTAAAGTTTTCAGTGAAATGTAGTTTATATCTTTTTGTTTTGGACATTTTATTTTGATTGAAAAGTATTTTTTTAGTGTGTATTTTCACAGAAATTTTATTTTAATTTCCTCACTGTGTAAATTGCACAACTTATTAAAATGCTATAAAAAGGATCAAGGATTACTTTTTTTTCTTCCACTATTTTGAAGTTTATAGTATGTTTTGAATAGAATTAAGTCTATCCCCTGATTTCCCGGAATCCCGAGAAGAGAATCACTTTCATGCCAGAATCCCAGTACAGGCAAAAGGCAGGGACACAAGAAGCCCTAGTGTACACTCGTAATCATCCCTGGCGAAATAAAAGCGTATAGGAAGAGTCAATTAAGTGTCGATCGGAATGTGAATTAAGCGTTCTTCAAACGCTTTGGGAAAGCAATCGGAGAGTCACGGGAGCATCCGAGAACATCCTATAATGGGATGGAACATCCGAGAGCGTCCTTTTTGAACGCAAACGAGACGTAATTGGAGCTATGAGTCTGCTCCCGCGCGATTTTCCTCAAAAGAAAATATTTACTAAATTTACGGAAACCCCGTTTCTTTCATGGTATACGATACAACTAATGAATAATGAGTAACACCATGAAAAAACCGTAACTCCAACAGATTTTTCATTTATTTCTGACCAGGTTCCGTGGAATAGTCGACGTCATCAGGTAAACATTTACGGAACAGATTTTTTGGTTTAAATAAGTAATTAGCGCTAATTGGCGGAGAAGGGGGGAGGAAGGTGGTTTGGAGAAGTGGGGAAACGGAGGAATTCTGCGGAAGTAAAGTCAACGAGGAGCAGGTGAAGTACACCCCCTCCCCCTACCCCTCGGGAATGTGAGCAGGGAACCACCCCCTCCCCTGAATTCCTCCCTTTTCCCATTTCTCCTAACCACCTTCTTCACCTCTCTCCCTCTTAATAACGCCTATTCCCTCCTGTTTAAACAAAAATGTTCAGCAAAGATTGACCAGAAGATATGAGCTTTCCATTCGCTCAAGTGCGCTAATCACTTCGCAACACAACGACAACAACAACAAAGTGCGTCTACTAGCGCGGGGAAACCCGTAGGCGGTACCTACCCGAAGGTTCAACCCGTGGGATCCTACGGGGGTTGGAAGGGTAAAGGTTATGGGAATAATAGGTCACAATATTTGGCACCCGAGCTTCATTTAGGATGAACGGATTCCATCACAAAATCTGGGATTTAATCACTCAGGGCGTGGGCAGACAAACGCAATTAATTCGAGTGTCTCTTTGCACGCCACTGAGCTGGAAGCCAGAGCCACTTTCAGTCAGTGGAAGGCGGGGAATCGACTTCGCAACACAGTGGAGCCTTCCATTCGTTTCGGACCCTTTCGCACTAGGTAGCGCACTTCAAAACCTATCGGGAGTAGAGTTGATGTACGCTAAACCACAAAAGAATGTCAATAATCCCATCTACGATTGCTGTTTTTGTGTTGATTTTCCTTAGAGACGTCAAACATGGATATTGCAAAGTTTTTAGCTACTCAGTGATGAAAAGCTTACGTTTTTTTAAATTTATGTTTAATGAATTTGATCACCATAAACAAAACGTTCGACCGTGACAGTTGTTCATCCACAGAATACTAACCACCGGCAGGTTACCAAACGTTTCGCCATCGCACATCGTTCCATTCAACGCCGTTCGTGCATCACCATTGTATCTCCCGCCTTCCCTCGCCTCTCTCAGTTGAGACGGCTTCCAGAAGCTGTCGCCTGGACCGGGGCCGGCTAAACTTCACAAGATTTTTGACCGCCACTAGGTTTTCGAAATAGAATTTCCCTCTCTCGCCGACGAGGGCCCGTCGCACCCCTCCCCCCAGGGCTCCCTCCCCCGCCCTCCCCACTGGGCGCCCTTCCAGAATTCACCATTTCGAACGAAACCGTCATTAAGTGCCCGTCTCCATCCTCGTCCTGGTGGCTTCACACTCGCGTCACCTCGGTGAGCTGTTACACGTGGTAAAAGAGAGACGGAACTATAAGCTAATCTTCGCAAGAGTCGACCGCGTTGTGGAGAACACATTTTTAGATTTGCGAGGACAACCTTTATAGTTCTGACGGAATAAGAAATAGGAGTAAAAATAATAATGTTACGGTGAAGTTAATCTCGTGGCCAGTAGAAAAACGGAGAGCGGGACACATTAGATCCTAATCGAACGGAACCAGCGAAGGAACACGGCAAGGAGGTACACGTCCCACTCCAGTCTCTCTTTGACCTGACAGAAAACTCACACAAGACCGGAGATTTTTTTGTGAGTGATGGTGTTTCCATAGCCATGTGAATCGGAATTACTGTGTAACTTTGACCTGTTCGTGCTGTCCCGGCCTTGCGAACTATTGTTTTCGGCTGCCTTTAGGATCAAAGTAAGTTTTTTTTTATTCTTCGATATTGCTTAACGATTGGAATTCGATGGTTCTCCGAGTATATTTGCAAACATGTATCCTAGCATCCATCATGTTAAGGCAGTGTTACAAGCCTTCTCAGATTATGAAGCGGGGGTTACTTTGTCGATATCTAGTTTGTTCGTACAGTCAGAGGCGCTCTGTTGTGTAGTTTCTTAACTGGTAGTTTCAATTGTGCAGGTAGCAAACGCCAAACGTTTTTCTCGCTGACTAATGACTTTTTAACTTCGACGTCAAAGCTCATAGGATGAATCGTAGCAGGTGTTGTTCCCTGGTGATAACCTGTAACGACATTCATGCATTTTTTATTTCCCATTAATTTAAGAATTTCATAGGATGAATCGTAGCAGGTGTTGTTCCCTGGTGATAACCTGTAACGACATTCATGCATTTTTTATTTCCCATTAATTTAAGAATTTCCCACCGTTCTGTAGTTTTAATTCTTCCTTTCGTCACCGAAAGCTTTTTCTCATTTATTCTGCATAATTTCTTCTCATGAAATTCATTTATGATCACACAATTTTTATGGTTTTAGATGATAATTTTATCGTCTCTTTTTTCAGCTTTCTTTAATCAGGAAAACTCGCGGGAAGAACCTCATGTTCCGAACGGTGTTGTTTCTTTCAGTACCTACGTCACGAATGAAATGACAACTTTTCAGTTGCAACCACTCACGCCATCGACTACCTGTTATTCATGATTTTTCGGTAACCTCAGTGACAGATTCCTCACGTAGATACATGCTCATGGTTCAGATAAGGAAATAATGTGATAGGAAATTTGGAAATGATCACAGGTGATGGGAGGAATTAACATGGGAAGAGAGCTGAGTCCACACCAGTTTAAGTTATGTGGTATCTAACTTTTTTTTATCTTATGACGTCCATCGCGTCTGTGTACTTTTGGCCTGGTTTATGTAAGCAGCTGGAGAAAGAATGCGACCATCTCACTCGTATTTTTAATGTGATTATCCGCACCTAAATGAGGTTTACATAAAATTCCAAAACATGCGGGCTAGCGGTTGCCTGAAGACCAGAACAAAGATCAAAAGCTTTTGCAAGGGAGATAAAAATAGACATTTTGTATTTTGTTCTTTCAAACTTGGTTTATGCACTTCTTATTTTTATTTTGTTTTTGTCTGCAATTATTTACTGCAAATTGTTTTTGAAAAACTGTGATTAATGAAATAACTGATTGTAAATATTTTTCTTCATGCTCCAGAGGACTAAAATGTCCAAGAGCACAAAAAGATTTAATGTACTGAAAAATATTTCGCTAGGTGCAGTAAACCTTTTGTATTTTTAAGTTTTTTAAAAATAATTTAGAAGAACATATTATCAACGCATCAATAATTGGGAATAACTAATATTCATACGTAAATGTATATATCATACTATTCCCACTCATGGTAGGTGCGGTCTATTGAGCTTATGAGTTACCTATGACTAGGAAACTGGCGCTGTTTGAATGATTTCCTCCATACTGCCCTCTCTCTTCTAACCTCCTTTGCTCTTGACACATTCATGCCAGCATTATAAACAAGAGAGTGTTTTAGACACAATGCATTAATGTGGCTATTATTCACTCCCTTTAGATTTGGATTTCGTGTTTCCAGCATTAGCATTTCAAGTTTCTAGCATTCTCACACCAAACACTTCACCATTGCTTATCAAGAATTCAGAGGGGATGATGCTGAATTTGTGAGGAAGGGGAAGAAATAAAATAGGTTTTATTGACGGGATGAAGAAGGGTAGAACGTATGCCGAGATGAATAAAGAAATATTAGAGGTAGATAGGGCTCTGCACATGTCAAAATCAGAAGGATTTTTTATTCACTTTCATTTTAACCTTCTTAACCGGTAGATTACTTAACAAATAAATCAATTTTAATTTTAAAAAATGCTTCCGAAATACTAACTACGTAATGTTGCTGGCCTCATTTTCTCTTACTTCGAGGCTTATTTCATAACTCGATGGAGATTCAGCGACGGTCTCCAGTTATGATGGCTCTAGCGGCCAAAGTGATGAAGTATTTATTTAAGATCTGTTTAATATACTGGGCATCTATGAATTCCGTGGTACTTCATATTCGAGAAGGGTGGATTGCTAGGTGCTAAGCTCGCTCTTAGCGCAGGTGAAAATTTTTCTGTCACTTGTTGAACGGAAAGTGGGTTCTGAAATTCTTAAATTAGATTGGCGTGTGTGTCAACGACTTCTGCTCCTGGAATTCGTCCAATACTACGGGTGAGGGTGGATGAGGTAACGTGTGAGGGAGAAACCACGGAATATGAAACCACGAGCATGAATCCACACCTCGCTTGATTCAGCTGCACCATTTTAGACCTCGTGCGCCTTAAAATGACTGATTTACTGTCACGGACAGAGTGCTGGACCAAGCCATTTCACAAGTGTGGAAAAACGTTTATTTGGCCGCTCCTAACAAATAATTTATTTTCCAATTGTGGTTTTTAAAAACGCGCGTTAATTTCAGGGATACTCGCTGGATTCAGAAAGAACCTATTGACATTATCGTTTCCTTTCCCACCAGGGGCCCAATTTTTAATCTATAATTTATCTGCAAGCTTCGAGATTTACCTACAGGGAAACGTGCTTATAGGGATTATTTACATTATACTAACGTCTTTTAGATGGGTGAAATTTCAACCGTAAATTGTTGAGCAGTTTTAGGAACAGATCCTTTCCAAGGGTTGGCGACAAGAATGCTAATGAAGTGAGTTTGTAGGTTGTATTGTGCCCGTTGTTGAAGTTAGTTACGAGTGTCAATCACTTAAACGAAATGCCAGAGAATTCTGGATAGAAATTTATGTTGGAAGTTAGTAACTTTTCCGATTTTCATGCTTTCTGTCTACTTTCTACATTCATTAATAAGTCGCAAACTGGTCGCCCCTACAACGGGACGCCTGTGGCTTTTGCCCGCATTTCCCACGCCTTGGGGTGGCAATGGCTTCAGTAAAAAAATTGTTTGCCAGGCTATCAGTCTCGTACTTTGTAAACAGACAGCAAACATTCTGTTTGCCACTTCAATGCCGCATCCGGGAAACTTCGTAATTGTTTATTGGAAAAGTTATTTTTATACATTGATGTGGTGTTGTGCCGGGCTCTGATAGCTGTACTTGCAAAAAAAAGCTATTTTCCGTCTCCCTGCGACAACCAGGAAGTTTAAAAAAAAACGCGGCGACACTATTTCAGATTTATCGTCCTGCATAATAACATAATATGTGTCAATCGTGCTGGATGGCAATTCACAATGAGGTTCCTGCTTAATCGTTAAAACAGTGACAAGTAGATTTCATTTGCCAGATTTTTGTAAATGAATGTCAGAGACGGTGTAATTACGCAAGTAAAGCATTAGTAATACCTTTGCTGTAAATTTTAGGAAATATTGGTGTAGTTCACTCAATTGACTGATATTTGAATTGACAGCTTTTAATTTATCCCACATAACGGAAAATACGTATATATAAAACAGGTTTTTTCAGTACTGTTGCCGAAGACTTACGTTTTTAGTACTCGAGCCACCAGAGTTACACTGCACCATGTCACGTAAAACCTCGATCCTAAGTTGAACCCTGACACCATCCAATGACAAGTCAAATGGCGAACACGTGACCTCAGGATTCCCGGCCATAGCGTCACCGATCGGGCTGAGGTAGTAGTGGAATGACTGAGTGGCCAGTAGTGGAATTATCAATGAGCTATTGTGAAATGCCGGTTTAATGAAAAGTGAATGAAAGAAAATAAATATGAATAAAGCTGGATGAAGAGTTTGGGAACCTATAAATTAAACCTCCAACCAATACGATACGTTGGACGAGGACTTTTTTAAAGTTTACTTGCGGGACAACTTCGAAGACAATGTATATCCAATGCGAATAAAATTATTTGGTTTATAACGGCTTAAAAGCAAGAAGACATGGAGAGGGCAGAGAAACACGGGTCGTAAATATTGTTAGTTAACCTTACCTGTGCAAATATATTTGTAAAATAATACCTTATTCATAGTTCTCTTATTATTTTCTCTTGACATTAAAATATTAGATAGTCTCCTGACTCACTTTTTTGTGGCTGGCTTTCATGAAATGGAATGAAAATTAATGATGGCGCCGGTATTGCCGCCATCCATAGGTTCAAGTTTCTTCTCCCCGGCTATGTAATCGGACAATAATTCTCGGCCGATAACGAAGAACCACTGAAAAATGTTACATTGTAAATTTAATTTTGTGCTTCATCACTCGCAAATACTAATAATAAGAAGGTTGTTATTGCCAAGTAGTAATCAATTTCAAAGCTCTAATTCTCTAAAAATAAACGATAAAACCGATTTTGAAATTCTGAAATTGAATCATACATCTCCTGGCTTAGCTGTTTTCACATTCAGATTGAGTCACTTCTTTGAAATCGCCTAAAACTTTTTTTAGTTCATAAAAACAAGACATGGCTCATAAATAATTTGCTGTTCTTAAATAATTTATTGCTTCAATACGAGTAAGCACGAGTCAAAACGGAGAGAATAAACAGGGAATGTGCAATAATTATTGGTGCAGTTGATTTTAGAGCACGTAGAAGTGGAAATAGTCCATTGAGGACTAACCTCTGTGAATTCACAACTTATCCTTTTTATATGTTTCCAATAGCTGTGTGGATTAGAGTTTCAGAAAAAATATTATAACAGACTATTCACACCGTTATCGAGAAACATTCTCACTCACCAATTGCTAACGTTATTAATCATGTCACTTAAACTCATATTATGCCCAAAATATTATATAATGCCTCTCAATACAACTCCCGTGGGCTAATTCACCTTATCCACTCTTGACAATGATTAAAAGTATTCAGAAGGTCACATTGCTTATCGAATTACTTGGAGACATTTTACACCATTCCCTAGACTATTCGTAAGCCCATCCAAAACATTTTAATCACTTCATAAAACTTGCTATGCTAATGATTAGTTCCCTTTATGAAATGCCACAGAGAAATGATGATGATCATCATCATTTCGTACTACACCATATGGTTGGTTGGTTTTAGGATAGTTCCTACTCTAACATCCCCTTTTTGGGGCCAAACTTCCTTCCTTTTCCTAATCACCTTTGTCCCCGTCTCCCTTAAATTTCTCCCAAGTCCTTCGTACCTTCTGCTTCCCTTTAATCATCATCCAGAACTCTTATATTTTTATTGTTCTTCCATGCCTACTAAGAATTCTCCCCCTATCACATTCAACATCCCCCTCTTCAACATTCCATCCACTTCATCCTACGCACGGCTCCTCCTTTTTTGCTGCCTTCTCCGAATGTTACCAACTCTCTTTCATATCTCTCACACTTCTTCGTTTGTCTTCCGCGCCCCCTATTTTATCCTCTCCATTCTTCTCCATTCACGTATCTCGAAATCATTCAGACTTCGACCATCCTTTTTCTGCAATGACCAAGTCTCCGAACAATATAACACTTCTCTTTATGAAATACTTTAAACTAATCTTTCCTTTTTCTTTTTTTAGAGTTCTTCTGGCCAATTTCTTTCCCTTCTTAAGTCATTCCTTGGCCAATGCCATTCTGCTCTCTTTGTCTTAACCACTAAACTCATTCGTACTTATCTAAAATACTCCCAAGGTACATCAACTGTTCGACCTGTTCTATTTTATCTCCCACCTTTTTACTCAGTCTAGCCTTTTTACTTCTGGAAAATCTCATTACCTTATATAAATAGTCGATAAATTCAAACTTAATGTCTGCCTACATTTAAGAAATTGATACTTACTCATTTGATAAGTGGTGTATCATTCATTTATTTCTTGAACCCTCTAGAAAGAAGATGTCCAATTAGTATAGGGTACTAATACTCAAATCAAACTGAGATGGAAGGCTCTAAGGAATATTCTATGGACCATCCTAGAGCAGGGTACTGCTTAATATTTAGTCACAGAAGTTTCAGAGGCGAATCAAGCCAGTTTCATTGCAATGAGGAATCTGCAATGCAGATAGCCGATGCATTCCATCAACTTGGATTCGAAGTTCTCATCCATAAGGATTACACGGTAGCTCAGATTGAGTCAATCATCCAGAAAGGTGAGTATAAGAACAATGATATGCACATTATGTATTAATCCAAATATTTTGGAGTTTATAGTTATAAATTATAATCATATGCGAAGAGATATCTAAATTACTTGCAGTTCATTCTCCTGAACTGCGATATTGACACATACGCTTGAATTTGTGACGAATGCTAATAATTTATTTACCCAAGCGTCCTCTTCTACAATGAAATTAATACAGGCGTAAGAGAAAAGATGTTTTCACCAGCAGTGCTACTCATATTAAATTACTCGCATTCGTACTTATTAAACTAAGATCCTCGAAGAACTTGGAGGGTCGTAGTCTAATCCCATTTCAGGTGAATGATGTTTTCATTGTGAATTTAGCATAGTTAACAATTTATAAATTGAAAGATTTTATCATTTCCGTTAAAAAATATATCCATTGAACATTATTTCAAACCTTGTCATCGATAAATAATTTATTTAAAGTTTTTCTGGTCCATTCTGATGATCACAGGAAATACGCCTTATTAGAATTGAACAGATAAATTAGGAGTAGAAAAGGAAAGATGCGGTAATTTCAAATTTGGACTTAAAATTTTCTAAATCCTTGATCATGGTACATGTAATTAATATCTTTTAAAGCCTTTTATTCCATTCCAAACAAAAATATTACCATGCATTGTAAAAGTTTATATCGATGCACCATTTATGAAGTCATCCTAATTGGCAGAATTACTTCAGCGGTGGAGGAAACAAAATATAATTTCTTACCTCCTCCTTCCTAATAAGCCAATGTATGTGTATCTACCTGCATGCACATTGAGAATTTAACATAATAATCGATAAAGAGCAGTAATATTTCCTTTCGTGCAATGTGACTGTTCTCCGTGGGTCCTCTTGAGCAGTTGCATCTCTGGACCACCGCAATGAGGACTGCATCGCCATCGTCGTGCTGAGCGCCAGGAGGCGCCGAGGAATGATTTGGGCCTACGACGGCGAGTATCCGGAGGAGTCCCTGTGGCAGCCTTTTTCGGCCGATAGTAGTCCCACATTGGACAAGAAGCCGAAACTCTTCTTTCTCCAGGTAATATTCGGTCAGAAATAAGTCTAAAATGCTACTCTGATGGGTTCCTGACGATTAACTAATTCGCTGAGACTTCATCTTCGACTCGGGTGGGCATAATTCAGTAAAATATTACAGATTTCTGTATAGTTGCAATTGACACTTTTCAAAAAGATTTCATTGGAAACATTGCCATTCGACTGGAGTAAATAATGTAGCCTCTTTGCAAATGCATTTCAATCCCTCTCCATAATCCACTCCTAACAACTACCTGTTTTAAGGCATGAATGAAAAAGTTGTAGACCATAATAGAGATCTCGGAGATTGGGCTATCTCGGAGATAGATTGTCTTTAGATTATGGTGAAACTAAATTGGCAGCCAATGAAAGAGGAGGTAATTTGCGTTTTCACGTGTCACTAGTGAAAAATCAAATAAAGGCGTTATCGTATGGATTTATGGATACAAGTTTATTAGGCTATATCTCGAGGACGTTATCGATATTAAATTAAACCTTTTTTGTCTGGTTTTAACTTGAGGAAGAATACTCAATTCTGTTACGTCAACATGATGTATTTGATGTATTTCATCGTATCATCCATAAGCTAAGCTCTGATTAACCGAGTATCCTGCTGCTCCGTAGGTTCAGTGGAGATTATATCAAAAACACGGAATTAGTTGCCTTTCTTGGTTACATGCAAATATATTTTTCATTATTTTTTGCTTTATGGCAGACCTTTCGGCTAACCAGCTCTTTGACAGAAGATGACTTCACAAGAGGATCACCTTCCAGTACTGTTGTTCATCAAGGTCCCATTCCAGAAGATTGCCTAATATCATGGAGCAGAATGGAGGGTAAGCCTGGAAAGGACATCACGGCCCCCATAGTGTTATATAATCGTAATATACCCTAATATATCCAAGCTTGACTTTTCCCTGAGTCAAAATGCCATAATAATCCGACAAAATTTGACATCGCAAGAGTATCAAACGGTGCCAAACTTAGCTTAGGGAACAGGAAACCCTATGTTAACATGACATGAGCTAATATAGTTCTATTTGACTATTACTATAGTTACATAGTTGTAATCTATCTGACCTCATAACTTGATGACTTCATTTTCCAAAGTTCTCGGTCATTTCTAATTGAGCCCATGTTGGAAAAATAAGTGCTGAAAACATATCAACCAAAAGCCAAGGCTCATTACTCTTGTTATTTTATTCAACTGTGGTCACTGAGTCATCGATTTCTAGTACCCTGACTCCTTTGGCTTCGCAAATTATGAGTCCAATCCGAATGCTTAAAACTTTCATCTTGGGCTTTTAAATACCGTTAAAAATACCGTTGAGTGGCGTGGGAGTACCTCTCAACTATCATCTCCCAGAATATGAAAGTCAGTCAAAGAGAATTGATTCCTGGCAACTACGGGACGCCGCCCACTAGGGCGGGTGTCGTGCCCGGCAGCGGGGGAGGCAAGGCCTCCGCGGTCGTCATCACACGAAATCCTTGCACAGCATCATCATCGGCGCTTACAAGGGATAAGAGGGAGATGAAGAAGAAAAAGAGGAGGAGGAAAGCAGCGGTAAAAATAGGAATGTGGAACGTAAGGACCATGATGAGGGCCGGGAAGCTTGAAAATATTAAATAGGAAATGGAAAAAGGAAAAATAGATACTTTGAGATTGTGCGAGGTGAGATGGAAGGATATCTGGGACTATTTGAGTGTTAATTACAGGGTAATCTATAGTGGGGGAGACGAGAGTCAACGTGGGGTAGGTATGGTACTGAATACAAAATTGGGGCTGAGGGTAGTAAACATTGAGCAGGTGAGCGACAGGATACTAGTGGTAGAAATAAAAGCACGCCCGATGAATTTCGTACTGGTCCAGGTATACATGCCTACAAGCAACCATAGGAAGGAAGTGGTGGAAGAGGTGTGAGAGCAAGTAGAAGAAATAATTAGAGAAGTGCCGGGATAGAAAAACCTGATAGTGATGGGTGACTGGAATGCAGTGGTGGGGGAAGAGAGGGACGGATTAGAAGTGGTAGGGCTTGTTCTAGGAGCAAGAAATGATCGCGGTGAAACGGCAACTTAATTTTGTAGAAGAAATAAATTAGTAGTGACAAACACTTGATATAAACATCACCCCAGGAGTAGGTATACAAGGAAAATGCTGGGTGATACTGATATATATATATATATATCTATAGGTAAGGCGGAGATTTAGGAACAGTGTGAAAAACTCGCGTAGCTATCCTGGGGCGGATGCGGACTCAGATCATAACTTGGTGATGATGAACTGTGAAGTAAGATTCAAAATGCTTTGTAAAGGTAGGAAGATAAAGAGGTGGAACCTTGAAGCATTGAAAGGGTTGAAATGGAGAGAATATCAAGAGCTGGTAGAAAATAACATATGTGAAGCAAAGCGGATGGGAACAATAGAGAGAAGATGGGAGTTCATAAAAACAGGCATCGAAGGAGCAGCAGAGAAAACAATAGGAACTGTGGAAAAGAAGAGGGTTAAGAAGCAGTGGGTTACAGAAGAAATGATTAAGAAAATGGAGGAGAGAAGGATATGGAAAAACGTCGACACTGACGTAGGCAAAAGGAAGCACAAGGAATTGAGTAACATACTCTGGCGAGTGACCAATCGGGTAAAAGAAAACTGGTGGAAGGGATAATGCGAGGAAATGGAAAAACTACAGGTGGAGGGGAAAGTGGGCGCTTTGTAGGCCAAGGTGAAAACATTATCGGGTGGTAAAAGAGGGAAAACGGTACCAAAGGTAAAGGACAAAACAGGGATGATATAAATCGAACAGGAAGATATCCAGGAAAGGTGGGGAGAACACGTAGAGGAGCTATATGACAGCTAAAATAGAACCTTGAGCCTAGGTCTAGAGGATAAAGGAATAATAGATAAGGATAACCTCAGGCCAGAGTTACTTGACAGCGAAATAGAGAGGGCATTAAGAGATATGAAGGGTAGAAAAGCCGTGGGAACCGATATCCTACCTTCGGAGCTATTGAAGATTCTAGGTAGTAAGGGGAGAAAATCGTTTTTCGAACTTATTCGCAGGATCTACAAGGAAGGAGTATGGCCAGAGGATTTCGTGAAAACAGTATTAATGCCTATCCCGAAGAAGAATGCGTCAGAATGCGTCAGAGTATAGAACAATCAGTTTAATTTCGCACGCAGTAAAAGTGTTGCTTAGAATACTAAATAGAAAGTTGGAGAGCAGAGAAAAGTGCTATTTAGGCGATGACCAATTTGGGTTCAGGAAGGGTGGGGCAACCAGAGACGCGATTGCGTTAATGAGGACACTCATAGATATAAACATAGAGTATAATCAGGATGTTTCCGCTTGCGCTTTGTAGATTTCAAAAAGGCGTTTGACAGATTAAACTGGGAGAAACTAATGCAGATAAAGGGGAAAATAGGAATAGATTGGCGTGATAGGAGACTTATCCGAAACTGATGTATGGGACAGAGAGCTCAGGTGAGGGTAGCTGACGGTGAATCAGGGTGGGCAGTTATAGGTCGTGGGGTGCGGCAAGGGTGCCCGTTGTCGCCTTTGCTTTTTAACTCTATGCTGAGGAAATGGTAAGAGAGGCATGGGATGAGCTAGATGTGGGAATTAAAGTAGGAGGCGAGGAGATAAAGTTGGTTAGATTCGCGGACGACCAGGTGCTGGTCAGTCGGTCATCGAAAGGATTGCAAACTTTAGTAGATGCATTGGAAAAGCAGTGCGAGAAATACGGGATGAAGATTAATCATTATACAAAACAAAAGTAATGAGATTCTCTAGGACAAAGGAAACGAGGCTAGTCATAAGAGTAGGAAGTCAC
The DNA here is from genome assembly GCA_963573305.1 of Pyrrhosoma nymphula. Taxonomy (NCBI): domain Eukaryota; kingdom Metazoa; phylum Arthropoda; class Insecta; order Odonata; family Coenagrionidae; genus Pyrrhosoma; species Pyrrhosoma nymphula. The sequence goes on along the minus strand of OY754330.1, from coordinate 110,093,818 downwards.
ATACTCGAGCAAGTAGAACAATTTAATTACTTGGGCAGTACGCTAAAAGCAACAGGACATAGTAGCAAAGACATTAGGAGGAGAATTGCACTAGCGAAGGAAGCGTTCAATAATAGAAGGGAGCTGATGACAGGAACTTTAAGTAAGGATGTAAAAAAGAGGCTGGTGAAGAGCTTGATATGGAGTGTGGCGTTGTATGAGGCAGAAACGTGGACCTTGAGAAAGGAAGAGGAAAGTAGGCTGAAGGCGTTTGAGATGAGGATGGAGTAGGATGGAGAAAGTGCGTTGGACGGAAAGGAAGACAAATGAGGAAGTGCTTGACATGGTGGGTGAGGAGAGGAAACTTGATGATGAGATTAGTGGAATGCAGGGTAGGTGGCTGGAAGAGGTAATGAGGGGCGATGGTTTGCTGAAGGCCGTTATAGAGGGAAGGATGTTGGGCAAGCAGGAAGGGGGAGAAACAGAATAAGTTTTATGGACGGGATGAATAAAGGCAGGACTTACGCTGAGATGAAGAAAGAAATACTATAGGTAGATAGAGCACTGCATGTGGAGTCTGTTGGATATTCTCTGACTTTCATTATAGCCTACCTCTAACCGGTAGATTACTCTAATGATGATCGCTAAAAATATTTTCCATTCACCAAAATAAACAGGTGATAACTGTAAGCTTTACTATTGAAATTTTGCAAAAAAATTGAGATTAAAAAGTTATCTAGAAAAATTCTTTGAATTGTTGATACACTTCGGTGCCTCGAGTATTCTGAACGTGACTCAGGCAAGTAGTATGAATTCCCATCTGTAATCGTTACACTCCGACCTATTTTTCTTTACTGTGGTATAAATCTGAAAACTAAGACACTTGGTGAACTTTTCGTATTCGCTCAGCCTGACGTATGTTTTTCAACCTTCATTTCCAGGTTACGATGCCTGTCGGCAATTGGGAATGGAAGATGTGTACATCCGATACCTTTCTCGCGAACTACTGAGCAGCAGTCAGGCTGGTTTTGACCTGCTGACCATAATGACAAGAGTCGAGACGAGTGTGGTAAACAGCTTGCTCAGCAAACCTGGATCCGACGGGCAGTCATCCTCCGAGTGGCCTGTGTTCGCCTCCTCTCTGCACGGAATGGCGATTTTCAATTGCAAAAACCCGGAGTGAGTGCTAAAAATGAAGTCAGATCATGCAGCTTATAATGCATTCGAATCAGAGGCTCATGTACGTTTATTGGGGCCGCAGAAAAATCTTACCTGCTCTCGAAGCCCCTTGGAGGTGTTTTAGCAGACCCCTTGCAGACCCTCATTTGGGGTGGACCTGCCCAGACCCGACCTCGGAGTCAAAAACTCGAAAGCAAGGGTGACCCGGTCCCTCACAGCGGATGGATAATTTGGCACCAACTGACCAAATACCAATCTTTACATGAAAATAATTGAAATTATGTGTCACCAACACCTAATTACGTACCCACCGTGCGGTGCCGGGTCGCCGTCGATCTCTACGCTCGTAATCCGAGGTCATCTCTGGGCAGGTCCACTTCAATGAAGCACGACCCCTTCAAGAGGTTTCAAGAGAAGGTACAATTATCTTCGGCCCAAGCAAACGAACATAACCCGAATCAGATTATTTTTAAATGACCAGGTAAACAGATCAAACCGCGTAATTAACAGAAAATTCAGTTTTATACGTGTGTCATTTATTTTATCAGATGGTGCAGAATTAAAAAGAAAATATTAGCCCCCTTGAAGCATGATTTCTAATACCTTAGACAAGGGATTACCAACGTTTTTTGATTTACTTACCCCTTTTATGCACCCAGTTCCAGAAGTTCTAACCCTTACATTATAAATATGTTTATTTTTCAGCTATTTCTTCAAATTCGCAATATTTCAATATTTATCGCTAATCCCTTTTCGGTTCACGTACCTCAGGTTGGGCCGCTGCCTAAGACCATTGATTTTATTTTAATTCTTAACATCTCTTCTCTCTCGCCAGAAATGTCAAGTATGCCGATCTGATTGATCAGGATTTGGAGCGTTATGCGGAGGACGAAGAGGAAAGTGCCGCGAGGTAGGTGAAGATATCATTTCTATGCCCATGCGCTTAGCACGGTCAGCACGAAGTTGTCTCTGACAAATAATGCCCTCCGTAGGCCCGGGGACCAACACGACGTGGACTGGGACGTGGGGGCGAAGAATGCGGGCGAAGGCGGCGGGGCGTCGTTGGCCGTGCTGGAGGCGGGCAAGGCGGAGGTCGAGAAGGCGAAGGTCGATGGGGGGAAGGGAAAGGTCGAGAAGAAGGACGCTTCCCTCGAGGAGTACCGCGTCTCGTTCGTGCAGCTCGTCCTGCGGGTCGTCTTCATCTTGCTGTACGTGGCGGACGAAGGAAGCGACATCTACGCGGCCATCAAGCATCTCATGTACGGCCGCATGGCTTTCGCGCACCTCACCTTCCTGTTCGCGGCCGTGCCGCACTTGCAGAGCATCTGGATCGGGAAGCAGAAGTGAGTACGGAGAAGGGATGAAATGGGGGAGCCAGACGCACCTCATACCGCCAGTGGAGCTCAACTCAGGGGTGGACTAAGGTCGTTGTTTTGGGATTGCGGATTGCTACTTTGCGGGGGTCTGGAGAACCTTAGGACCACCATTTTTCCTATTTTACCTGTAATTATGGGGGGTGGCCGCCCCTCCCTGAACCCCACTTTAATCCGCCATTAGCTCAACATATCTGGCTCCATGTAATAAAGTTATTTTCCAATTTTTAGATTGCATGGGGTCCTTAGAGATGGCCGAAATTTCCGGTAGCCCCACGTACTAAAAAATTGCATTGACATTTAATTTTTTTTTATGCGGATTCATATATGACCTGGATATATATGATTCATATACATCCACTTTAAATCTATTTTGAATGTACATACCAAATGCATTCAAGCAAGAAATTTAGGAAATAGGGGGGCACCAATCAATACCAATATTCTAAGAACTGCGTTAATAAAAATTTTTTAAAATTGGATTTCTAAAAATGCATTTGAAATAGATTTCCTTTAAGGCTTTTTTTGCTATCACTGGGCATTCATAATGTTTGTTATGCTCATTTAAAATGCTTGGAAAACAAACTAGACCATTCACTTTTCATATGCGCATAAAATGAATTGAAAATTAATTTCTCATATGCATTTCAGTGAAACAATTTGATTGTGAGGCTCACCGATTGAAGGCCTTCCCAAAGTTTTTACTATACCAAGCATTCCATGAATTATTTTTCTTTGTGAAAAAAGTATAAGAAATACTTTCTCTTTAAAATGTATATGATTTATCATAATTTTTCATATAGGTACATTTGATTATAACCTTAGTCATTGTTATAATACAGTATCTGGTGTATTCTTGAAATTGTAGCGCCTTAGTAAATTCAAATTACCTTTAAGCCATATCATGTAGATAAGGAATTTTAAAAGTCAGATAATACTGCAATATGTTCATACCTCTCACTTTGTGAAGGCTATAATATGCCTGACTTTCATTTAGATGAAAATCAGAATGACTGAATTCTCATAACTATGAAAAATGTTTATCTAGAAATGACCTAAAACATTTATTGACTATGATGTGCATAGAATATTGGTTTTAATTAATAATATAGGTAACGCTTTAAGAGTTATAAACATTGCAGACTTTTATATTAATAGATAAATATTTTCCTTTCAGATCTAAAGTTGCTAAGATAAAATTCGACATCTGTGATGCACTCACCTTTCATATCAGAAGGTAAATGCCAAAAGGAGAGGCTGTAAATATTTTATGTACCCTGTTCAAATTATAGATCATTGAAAGAAGGAATATTTGTGTGCTTTTGCCCAAATATAGAAACTTTCCCATCTTGAGTCATAAGATTTATAAGCGTACAAACTTTTGTTAACTTAATTTTTGTTCATTACGGTAAATATATTATGCCTTCAAGATATACTCTTCAGTTTCAAAATCTCAATTCAAACTTGAATGTCTATGTTTGCTCTTCTTTAAGATGATCTACTTAAAATATAATTTTTTGTGGTGACAACTAGAAATACTGAACTCTATATTTTTTGTTTTTAAACAACAGTAAATTTTCATGTTTCATTCTTTATACCACAAAATTATGTATAATATCTCTGAAGTTAAAAATCCCATAGTAAGATATTCCCAAAAGACTAAAACGATGACATTGGGTTTTTTGGCACAATCAGCATTGGACTTCGAGATCAAATTGGATACTGTTGAATCTCTGTTGAGTAGTAGCAAACCTGTTGATCAATGTTGAGTTTGTATATCCATGACAGTCTCTTCAAGTCTTTGTGGGCGGGTCCATTTTCTTCTGCAGCCTATGGCAGTGCTTCATGTATGCACTCAAGTCAAGGCGAACATACACTGATCTCACCCTTGCCGAGCTGAGGGGCTATTATGCCCACGAGAGGGCGTGGAAGGGCATGGAGAATTCGGGAGGCTCTTGGAATGGTGACTCCAAGGCCATCCAGCGCATGTATTATGAGAAGATGATGACTGCCAACCTGAACCTTGTACCACATGACTACCTTGAGGTGGTGAACCAAGCACCATTCCAAATCAGGTCACAGTTGGCATCTCTGATGATGGAAAGGAGAATGCCAGAACAGGAAGGTGAGAGTACAGAACTACCCTGCAAGCTGCCGCAGAGGAATGTGGCAGGGGTTGTTAGGATACCAGCTATGAAAGGGGAGGGAATAGGGAAAAGGAGGGAGGAGAGGAAATACAAGTCATAGATGTTTCTTATGCTAGTTTTTATATGGTTTTTGTTTTAATCACAAATGGTGTGCGGAAAGAAGGAATTTTTCACCCATCAGCTCGGCAGTGTATCTCTCTTATTTTGCCACTTCTATCAGTTCTAGATATAAAACACGAGGTAAAAAAATATCCTCCGTGTAACCACCAATGTTGTGACACCAAAGGTTGATTGGTTGGTTATAATATTGAGATAATTAGCACCATTTAGAATAGTTGTGTAGGTTGGTAAGGGAAGTATTATTTGGGGGATGGAGGAATAGTGAGAGAAACCCAGTGTCAGTATTAACCTGTTCTTCAGGTAAGCTTCATGCCAAGGGGACCACAGTTGAATGTCCCATCCAGTGAGCAAAGTAATGAACTTAAAATGATCTCCAAATGGCAACAAAGTAGGGATCAGGATTCCACTGAAAAATCTCCGCCACATCAATAACTAACACCCCGACACTTGGGATGGGAAACCAGCACTCAAGCCACCTCCCATTACCCAATCCATGGTTCTCCCACAGGTTTGACCAAACTGAGGTATGCAAAAAGTATACATACTTCCAGTGAACAGTTTTTAGCAATTGAATTCTTAATTCGATGGACAACATACAGCTACAATCAACAGAAAATTTTGTAGCTGCTACTTTGACACCTACTTATAAAGTAAATGTAGCGCACTAGAGCTACAGCAAAAAATAGTTGCAACAATAGCACACTAAAAGTAGTGCACTGCTACCCAACCCTACCCGCCACCCTTAGAGGACATCTAGTTTGCCCTAGTGGATGCACTTCTCCTGCTCAGCTACCTACCCTTTTGCAATCCACAATCAGCCCATGGAAATCCCATGAGAAATTTGCCATCCATGATCTCAACCAATTTTTGAACAGCCGAAAGTGGCAATTAAAGGTTAATTTTCATTACTAGCATGCATCTTGACCTTTCTTCAAGTCACAAACAATGCAGACCTTGAGTCAGCTCACAAAATCGACATCATATTTTTCAGAAAGAAACAAGGAAATATGTAACATAAATACATCAACCCTTTATGATGCAGTGCATGTTTCAATTTTACAAAGCAATCATAAAGAACTGTTGCAAAGATGAAAAATGCATCGTATTATTTCTTAAGTGGCAAAATGCCATTTTACGTACTCTTCATTATGGATATTTTTCACATTTTTACACCTCAGACAGTGAACAGAAACATGCATCTGTTTAATTCACTTCATCATCATCATCAGTTATCATTCCAAAGATTGTTCTGCTGCAGCACAACACTCCACATTCCTTTCCACTGCAATATTCCTTTCGAAAGTATTCACTTTCACATCTATCATAATTTGCCTGATGTACTCTTTCCTCGGTCGTTGTAGAAGACTGATGATCCTCAGTAATTCTTGCTGTTAATTTATCCTTTCATTATTGTTTTCAAGAAGCTGTAATGCCTCAGAGTATGTCTAATTAAGGTTCCATAGTTATGTAAAACAGTGATCATTCCTTATGACTTCAGGAAGCAGAGAAAACTTTCAACTTAAAATTAGAGATACATACATATATAGAGGCAGTCCAATTCACATGAAAATTCGTATTATGTATAATTATGTAAGTACATAATTACCTAACCATTAAGTACACAATATTTAACTATTAGGTAATGTATTGTTCGCAGGTTTCCACAGTGTTGATTGGATGATATCAGCATTTTTTGGGTTGCGTCCACGTATGTTGTTTAGAATGCACATCAGTTTCACCAGCTATCCTGCTGGCATCCTTAGGTGAAGGGTGTCGAGAAGGATTTTTTGCCACATTTATAAAGGTTTGGCTGGCTAGTTTTGGTACCCAGATCGGCCAATTCTTCATAAGCAATTCAAACAATCAGCTATCTCAGAGCATGCATTGAGTGAACCAGGGCACGCCATAAAATTCGAAGATGCTAAAACAATAGCCAGGGAAAATAGATACCTCCCAAGAATAATAAGAAAAGCCATTGAAATCATTAAACCACCAATGAATTTCAACAGAGAGGATGGATACCCCCTACACGGCACATGGGAAAGAATAATAAGTTTCCTGCACAATCATAACAGAGCACCAAGAGCAGAACTTATAGCTGATCTGGGCTCCAAAACTAGCCAGCCAGGCCTTTATAAGAGTGGCCAAAAATCCACCTCAAAATCCTTCACCTGAGGATGCCAGCAGGAAAGCTGGTGGAACTGTTGTGCATTCTAAACAACATACATGGAAGCAACCCAAAAAATTCTAATATCATTAATGTATCTGTTACAACATCTGAATTATTGTTGGCTTTGATTCGAATTATAATGAAATGTTTCACTAGTCCGAATAACTCCGACAGTCCTTTAATAATGCCCTTCTTGATTAAAATTAACCCATTAATGCCCAGATCTTTTTTCTTTTCGAAAATACTTTTTAAGTGATTTTCTCTCATTAACACCCAGCCTAAGTTATTGGAAAAATAATGAAAAAAATTCTAATAACATTATTTAAATAAATACAGGGTGGGTCGTTAACAACCCATTGGGCACAACCCCCATGACTATGTATGTACAAATTATCGAGAGTTTTTTTCGAGCATTTCAATTTACTTAACTTTTATATTGGTTTTAACTTACAATTATACGTATTAATATACTTAGTTGGATTAATTACATATATAAATATTTTAACTTTTTTCAAAAAATCATTGTTTTTAATAATAATACATGACCTATAACAAAAGGCATAACTCCGATATATTAGAGAAAAGATTTTATTCACGAACATTTTGGTCAGAACAATATCATTCTAAATTAAACAAATAATTAATATCAATTGATATTTGTTACATTTTTCCTGCAAGAACTATTACTTCTTTTGACATAGCAAATAATTGGCAAGATTTTAACAAATCCATTACTAGAGTTCAATAAATAACTTTCTTGAAGATACAAAACAACAGGATTCTGACACATTTGTAAAGGCATGAAATTGTGTAACCCTAAAAATATAATGCAAAAAAAAAGAAAGGATGAAACTGCATGGTTTTTATCCATATATATATATATATACCTAATCTGAAATGAGTCATATAATCATGCACATTTATGTCTTTAACTGTCAGCAAAGGCGTAGGTATAGTGAAAACACAATTAGGACTTTCAATAGGAAAATTATATATAAAATTAACAGCTTCCACTTGAAAAATACGTTTAAAAATCGGTGTTAAAACATTTGAGGTCACTTGTGATAGTCAGAAAAGCATGTATTATAAAGCGGTACCCCACATCTTCGGCATGCCCTGACAGTTTTGCTGCGGAAAACTGCACATCGGCGCCTAGGTTGTCCTGTAATAATCAAATGGCCACCGTGATGTAACCAGGCTGGCTTCCCTACTTTCTCCACAGAACTTGTTGGACCAGGAAGTTTAGCCTCAGTACCATACTTGTGAAGAATGGTCTGGACTACTTGCCTCCTAAATGATAAGCCATCGAAAACTCTGCCATGGCTTTTACTCAGAATCCATGCACTGATCATGGCCACGTCCAACAACCAAAATAAAATTAGGATATACCATTTCTTCCCTCTTATTGCAATTCTATACTCAGCTATAAACCTATCTAGGAGGTCCACACCCCCACATGTTTTGGTTGTACTGATCAATTAAATGTGGTTGTGGTACACTAACTTTACCTTTTTTTGACACTGAATATCTTGAGACTTGATGGATTGGGTGAATACCGTGAGCATTAGACATAACATTCTCGAGATTATTATCCTTCCATGAAACTGCAACTATATTTTCCACTTTGTTAATTCGTGCCTCAAATTTTCCCCTCTCACATTTTTGTATATCTTTCTTACTAGGCAAGGGGCAGCGATCCATTCTATTTGATCGGACAGTACCTGTTCCCAATATGCCACGAGATGCTAATGCTGACAAAAGCTTTGCACTGGTAAAAAAGTTGTCAAAATAGAAAAAGAAATTCACCTCAGGAAAATTTTCCTTGAGAACAGCTGCTTTCTTTAGGACAACGGACTCACCAAGCCCTACATTAGGTGGTCGGATGTCCCCAGCCTGTTTTCCCTGGTATTAATATACGTCAAGACAGTATCCCTGACGTTCGGCGGCTACCCAAGCTTTAAAACCAAAACGTATTGGTTTTCCCCTAGTGTATTGTTTGCGCCCATGCCTTCCGAAATAAGGAATCATGGACTCGTCAACTGATACATGCCTCTCATCTGGAGCGTTTGCAATGAATGATTCATTCAACTTATTTAGGGAAGGTCTCACTTTAGCCATTCTGTCGCCTGGAGTTATAACATCATTTTTGCATACGTGTAGAAATCTTAAAATCTCCTCGAATCGGTTTCTCCTCATTGAATTTACAACTAATGAATTCCGTACATCATCTGCACTCTCCCAATACATGCATCGGGGGGGAAGCGGGACATAACCAGTCAAATATAATACACCAATGAAACAGTACATCTCCTCAACAGTTAGTTGAAAATTCGGAAAATTCTTTGAAACAGCGTTTTCAATGGTTAATTTCACGATCTCAGTTATTAGTTCCTCGCTAATAAATGCTTCCCAAAAATGAATTGGATATGAATCATCCGTAAATTGGGCAGAGTTTTTATGAGTCATCTTTACGGAAACATCAGAGACTGGGGATATATCTCCGTGTTCCCAGCTCGTGTGAACAATTTCAACTCTGCCACGTGCAGTACGGTGGCCTTTTCTTCTAGCCTTACACTGTCCCGACGAATGTTTTGATATACTTGCAGTATTTGTTGCACTTGCACTTGGGGTGGGTATCTGGAGTGATGGGATATCACCTTCATTTCCCTCGTCGTCCTGAGGAAGGGAAATGCTAAGATCTGCCTTGGCCTGAAGTTGGCAACGAGACAGTCGATCGGGGTCACAGCATTCCTCGTCACCAGTCACCCTCTGATTCAGCTCCATCAACAGGAGCCTCAATATAAATGTCAGCCCCTGTATGCGGGATTTCGTTTGGATCGGTCATCTCCAGCACTTCTAATATTTCCGCAACTGTCATACCTTGTAACCTTTAGATGGAAATATGAAATATTAGCTAATGCAGTGGTGGTAATGTAGGTACTCAACATAGAGATGAATTGTGAATTAAAATGTATATGATATACTATTTTCAATTTTAAATGCAAGGAGAGTATTTATTTCAATTAATTAAAATAAATCTTTTGAGTACTCACAAGGTTTTCCGGTAAGTCATTCCCTTGCCTTCCATGCTTCTAGCAGCCGTCTACCCTTCCGAACGGTAGCGTGAGGAGAGCGGGCGCAAGCTGTGTGTGTGTGTGTGTGCCTCGTGCGGGAGGCGATGGCGTACTCTCTTGTGTCCTGCCCCACGCACTCCTAGCGAAGACAGGTGGGTGGGGGGGCGTCTGGGGTCACACACGAAAAACGCGGGCCCGGGAAAGGGTTCGTGGTACCCGCCGGGTTTCCTGAGTGGCCGTGGCGTCGATGGACGACGCGCCACAGCCCAATACATTCGATGGCTTCACCGCCGATGCATGTATTGCGAGGGTGCAATTGTCATTCAGGCATAATGTAGATGATTCGTAAAAAGAATATTGAAATACATTTGCCACAAGCCTATAATATGATACAATGTCCAAATACTCTATGAAAGTTCTGAATTGGGCATTTAAACCGAAACGTCTGCATGTGAAATACAGCCAGGCTCGGGGAACATGGTCTTCGGTGTTGTGCCCAATGGGTCGTTAGTGACCCATGCAAGATTAAACCCAAATATTATCGTTCCCACTCTACTTATATGAAAAAAAGCTTATCATTTACTTTCTTTGAACTTATACTAGATAATAATGGCCATTAGGGAAAAATATTTCATGGATAACAATATTTAAAAATTAATTGTTCAAGGAGAGGCACGGTTGCATCACAATGATGTTTTTAAAAAAAATACTGAAAATGCTGTTATGCGCTTACATTTGTAAATTCGTTGAATAATATAAGCTTAATGTTTCAACAAACTAATAAAAATATTTTAACACTAAATCCGAAAATATTTTATGAGTTATAATTTTTTTTCGAAGTGGGTCGCTGACGACCCATTGGGCATTAATGGGTTAAAATCACTTTTTGGATTCCTCCTGAGCTAAAATAGGTACACATATATGTACCTACATATAATTGTATTTCACCTCCAACCTACATGTTGGTTTTTTTGTATCAACCTCGATCTCTATGGATGCGCAGATGGTTTGTTCGGGTTGCAAATAGTACCTCACTTGCAATTTTTATTAATTACCCAATATTCCATTAAGTCAAAGTTAATAACAATATAATAAACCCAAAATACGAAATTTAATTTGAATTTCATGCTCATCTCTGAAATATTATTTTTTTTCAGATCTTCCAATGGTTGTCTCAATCTTTACGTCCATGGTGACTTTAACAACAGCCACTCATAAGGATCACTATAGAGTTCATTTTTCCAGAGACTGGACCAATTCATTGGAACTACATGCCAGAATTTTGGAATGCACCGCCATTTTAATGATTAGAGGTCAGTATAATTCATGCAAATTTTATTCTAATCATCTAAAACTAAACTATAACAGCCCTTTGAAAAATAATATGCAGCCTAATTACCCTGCTATTCTAGTCTAACAGAACAATTCATCAATCATAGAATCAATCTGGGTAAATATTGTAGAGTTGGTATTTATGATATCTCTGTGATAAAATTTCAATTAACATGATCATTTTAGCAACATACGAACAAAATGCATGAGGATTTCAAGCCTCCTCATGGCAATGCTGTCAGAAAAGTCATAGTTAGTTTGAAGTGCAAGGATATGAATAAGTCTATTTCAAACAAAGCAAAATTGACTGGCAATAAAAGGATACTTCTCCTCACCTAATTCCTGTGGTACTTGGGAGTCAAGTGTGACGAAAATATGAGAGATACTCTGATGAATGAAGAATAGAATGAACTCACCAAACGAATATAGAAGATTAATTCAAAGCAGCTAAACTGAATCACACTTCACCAGCAAAGGAGATACCTACAAATGAATGTGTAAATTTCAATGAAAAAAACATTTGCCTGGACTGGGATTCCAAGTATTATCCAACAAAGTATAAATACTTTGAATAACACAAAAGTAAAGACTCAAATTGACTTTGACAACATTTACTGTGGTTCCATGCGGATAAATTTGAGTACTTTTAGGCATTATATGGTGCATAAATGCAAACTCTGAGGAAAGAGGACAAGAATAGGCTGCAGGCGTTTGAGATGTTGGCGTGGAGAAGAATGGGGAAAGTGTGGTGGATGGTGAGGAAGGCACTCGTGGAAGTGCTTGGTATGGCATGTGAGGAGAGAAAACTTCTGGAGGAGATCAGGAGGAGGCAGAGTAGGTGGCTGGAATGGGTGATGAGGGGCGAAAGGTTGCTGAAGTCCTACCAATAGTTTTGTTGTGAACAGTTTTTCCTGTAATTTTTCTGAACAGTAATCCTTTTTCTCATGAGATTCATTTTTAAGGTAATACCATGGCTTGTACCTGTATCCACAAACTTTGTCAAAAAGAGTGAGCACCTCATTGTATTCAAAGTTTGGCATCAACCTTGTGGACAGAGGTGTCAAGTGCACACTTTGACTGCTTCTGTGTCATTAAACGTCAAGCAGTCTTGAACAACTTCTTCCTTTAACCCATTCAAGGCATCGGTCCAGTTACTTTTCTCGGTTTTTCCTAGTTCCCAAGCGTCGGCGCTGACACTTGCAACTTCCTTCAGCGTCTTAGTCTTGCTCTGGGCACACGTGGATGAGTTTCGTTCTTTGCTGGATGTTTTTTCGTTTTATATAAATAAACAAAAAAAACCCTTCAGCGTGGGAATAAATGTCATGTCAACAGGTCAGCATTGAATGGGTTAAAGCCCTCAAAAATCCACAGGGTGGAAGGATGCCTCTGGAGCTTAACTGGCTTTAGCACTCAGTGCAGTATTGAGGGATCTTGATTCGAGTCACAGTCATGGCAAAAGAGTATTCCTCTGCGGAATGCTAGCACTTTTTTGCATTTGCAGGTGAGTCCGTGAAAGGTATCACCGTGGCTAGTCCCGTTATCCTCAAAATTTTCAATTTTATACTTTTCAGGTGCACATGCAGTGGCTATGAGCCTTGTGGCAGCCAGTCAACCTCTTTGGATGTACTGCATTTGCCAGCTTCCTCATTCAATCTGGGGGATATACCTGTTCATCCGATCCATGTCTCATCCAAGGTACCACTTCAAGAAAAACCCAGTCAAGAATGCCCTCTCCCTGATGGGCAGGAACCCAAGCTATTTGGTTTTTCCGTGGGAATACAGGACCATGGAAAATGCACTCTTTCTTTTGGATGTGATACTGATCGTTGTGTCTTGGAAGGCCCTTCCGGCAGATGAAACACACCCCATGCTCACATGGTCCACAACCATCTGCATTCTCATGGTGCATTTTGCTGCCATGATCGTCTCTCTTGTGTATAGAACATTTTGCCATGAGCAAAAGTGCAATCCAGAGGTAGACGTCATTTAGGTCCTTCACTGACTGATTCAAGAATGATTTCCATCCGAAGTTGATGGTTGGTGAAATAGTCTGAGTGAAACAATCTTTCAAGAATCAGATGTAAAATCAAATTCCAATAAAAAAGTTTTTAATTTACAGCAAAAACAAATACTACTGATCCTATATTTTCTGAGCATGCAAAAATACTTTTTAGTAAATTCAAAGCATGAACAAACAGTTGACTGAAGACATTCTATGAGATGGAATGCCGCTGTAATGTAAGGTTGAAGTTTCCTCTGACCAGTGGCTGAGGTAAGGGTTCAGCATCCTGCATGGTAGATCCTTAACCATAGCTGGGGCCTGTTCTGCACTTTGGTGTCTCACTTTGCAGCAGAGCCTTGCTAACTTGGTACATATTCATTATCTTGGGAGTAAATTTTTACACCTGGTAGAATTGGCATTTGCTCTCATGCATTGAAAAAAGTGTTACCGGTTTGCATGATGTTTGTGGCAATAGGGTTACAGGCACGGTAGGGAAAGCTTAAAAAAATTGTAGCTAGTGACTTTATAGCAACTCGCTCAAAAAAAGTAGCAGCTATTCTCTCGGCGATAAATTAAAAAAAGTACAGCTACTCACCAAAAATTCCACGTTTTCCCATCTTTTCTCAATTCCTCCAATTTCCTATTTATTCTCTAATGCTCCTGTCCACTAGCTCCTTGGATTCCTTCCTCTTTTCTCCATTGAAAGCTCCTAGAAGTCTTATCCATGTCCATGGCATCAGACTTCTTCAGTATGAACTAGATAATGACCAGTCAGCATTTGGAAAACTGCAAGAAGTTTTGACATTGTTTCTAAACCTCTGCATCAACAAGATATTATCTAATTGATATGCGTGTCTCTCATTATTTTCCATGTGTACCTACCTATACCTAAGGTAACCCCGTGAATCAAGTGTTAGATACATTGCTTATTCCTCTTTCCTGCAAAATTCTGTCTAATCACAAGTCATTACCTGTCCCTGGCCCTCTTTATGCCCTATCTTTCCTCTTTATGTTTTTCCCTAATTATTTATTCTATTCATTCATTCATCCCATATTTTTTGCATAGTTACTTGTATGCAGGTATATGTACCTGGATCACAACAAAATTAGTAGGGTGTAATTTTATTATAACCACCAGTTAATTATCACTTAGCTGCTCTATGTTAACTAACTTCCTTACCAATTTGGCATTTAACATAACTACCCCCATGTTGACTCTTGTCACCCCCACCACTAATTACGATATAAATAACACTCAGATAGTCCCTGCTGTCCCTCTACCTATCCTAGCATGGTCCTATTTCCATTTCCTGTTCAATATTTTCTAGCTTCTCTGCCCTTAACACTGTCCTGATGTCCCACCCTCCTATTTTACCTATGCAAACCACTTCTTATTATTCTCCATTGCTCTAGTCCTGCTGTTAGGATTTAATGATGTAGACCACAGAGGCCTTGCTTCCACTAAATCCCCTCCATCTAAACAGGCAGACTACTCCACCACTTAGAGTCTCAAACAATTGAGAGGATAGCAGTAATATGAAAAGTGATACGTTTCCCTAAAATCTTCCTTGTCACCCATTTTTAAGGTTAACTTACACTTACATTAGTCCATTGATTTCATGTCAATGAACTACATATTTAAATCCCACTTTTACTTACAATTAAATAGGAAAATATATTGAGATGAACACAATGCATGAAGTGCTCACTACCATCAGGCTTACTGTTAAGTAACAGGCAAGTAACTGTTATGGCAAATATGAATTTGTGATTTTACCTACCTTATCTAGCCATCAGAAAATCCTTCCCAGGTAGGCAGAGTCAAAAGAGAGAAACACTAGTAAATTTTCCACACTTCCATTGAAAAGCAACTAAGGTTTCAGCAGGTTACACAATGATCAGGGTATACATTCACTATATTGCCTTGATCTGATACACATATCCCTAAATTGGGGGTAGGGTAGGAAGTTTAGGGAAGGGGGATGAGCAAAAGCAAGTGAAAGCTGTGAAGTCTATAAGTGGTTTCCACCAGGTCGTATTATCCATTGATGCCGACGTTATGATGGACGACTTGGCCATCAACACGTCGGCATCGGCATCAAGGGAGAATTTGACGCAGTGGAGGTCCTGAATTGACTTCACTAACAGCATATCCCAGGAAAGCATCAGGTGTTTCTCAAAGTAAAGGATGGTTGACTCACACAAGTGAACACAGAGGAGGTGGAAGACTACGGAAAAATAGGGAAGGGGTGTGGGATGGAATAAGATTTTGGGACGGGTGAAGGTCACAATTCTTATCCCAGTGCCCCAATAAGTTTGATGTTTAGGATTGGTCGATGGTTGAAAACAATATTTGAACAGTCCAGTCTGGAAATTTTACCAGTGTTTTTCGTTCTTGAAGATGGAAATCTACTGTTTCCACAAAGTTAAATGCTCTATTACGTGATGGTCAAAGAGGTTAGTTATTGCTGCTAGGGCCCAGATAACTGGCTCTCTCTTAAAAATTTCCTCAATATTGCCCTGTCCTGGCATTTGCTGGCCTCGGTGGTGGCGGGGTATGGTCCTCCCCTTCTAACCCAAAGGTCGCAGGTTCGAGTCCCCCTTGGGGAGGATTTTTCACTTCCCCAGGGCATGGTTGTGTGTGCTCGTCCGTTGTTGAATGTTAATACCCCGATGTAAAGGTGAATGAGAGCTGTTTTCGGTGGTAAATAAATAAATACGTATTTTGCTGTTACATTCATTCATTGGGTTTCATTCTATATAAATTCCAGCAGATTATTAATCTGAGGACCACTCATGAGCTCCAAAGGTAACTTCAAATCCCCAATTCTTTCATCATTAACAATAGTGGATTAGCCCACTCCTTTATACAAATGACTCCAGCCTACCCCATTTCATGGCATGACACACACCCGAGTGGGCAAATTCAGCAGCTGCCATTACATATTCAAATCTCTTTGATATACTGCCATCACTTTCACTTTGCCTTGTGATGGAGATAGTTCAGTGGCCTTCTCATTGACATTCCCAACAGTAAAGGTATTTCATGCAATATCGCGAGGAAAATCTTTTGTCTAGCTCCTACCCTTCAACTTATCCTGCATGGGTGGCCCTATTCGGAGCAATTATCATTGCTCCCACCAGTCCAGCCCTCAGGATCAATAGAACTCTTGAGCCCTTCCCCCACACCATACTATCATATTTTCTAATTTATAAGTCAACAGGGATTTATAGCAGAAGATTATCTATAATTCATAAAACTGCTCCACATAAGTATCATAGAAGAAGCCAATCATTAGAAAATGAAACTGCATCCTATTTTATATCCTACAAAGTGAAGCTATCAGTCTGCCAAAACGAAGCCTGCTTAATGTGAAGCAGTAAAGCCAGCACTACCTCCCTTAAGGATAACAAGATCAATCCTGTCAATTCGCTTCCACTCACACAAGCTACATATCAATTTAAAATATATAGAGCATTATATCAATGGTTTTTACTCTGAATTACTATAAATAATTTGTTGTGGCGCTCTTTTAAGTAATTAAATAAATGACTTCTAGTACGATTAGGTTAACCCATTTCAAATATACATTGATATTTTTTGTTATGGTTAATCTTTAAGTATTTGGATAGAATAAATATTTGCTATTTAAATTTATTAATTACATTTTAAATCATTCAGCTATTTTATTTACTGTTGCATTGTAGCAGATGGAGCATACTAATTTCTCTAGTCCATCATAAGATATATTATTCAATAAATCACAGTATCCTCTACCAATATATATGTGAACTGAAATCCATGTATGTACACACATTTCCCTATGTAAAACAAGTGCATGATTAATTTCAACAATTCACAGCACTCTCTAGAGAAACACTTGGATGCATATACATTACCATAAATGAAAGTAATGTCGCGGCTAAAGGTAGGTTTTACTGAAAGGTAGAGAAAATCCACAAGATTTTTAAAAGCACAGGGCCCTATCTACCTTTAGTACATCTTTCTTCATCTCAGCGTACATCCTACCCTTTTCATCCTGTCCATAAAACCTATTCTCTTGCTTCCCCTTCCCTGGTTTCCCAATATCCTTCCCTCTATCACGACCTTGAGCAACCGTACATACTTAGTATAAAATACTGCATATTATTACTGCCTTCTCACCACAGTTATTCCTTGTCCCTAGTCCATACCTTCCCACTTCAAATTCATCCCTCCCTTCCCCCAACACTGCATACCAGCTGCCCATAACTACCAGTTTTTTCTTGCCTGGAACTTCTCTTATTATCTCTTCTAGTTCATATACCCCATTCACTTCATCCTCCCATTGGCTACTTGTAGGCATGTGCAGCAGGCCCAACACAAAATTCGTCCATCTTGCCTTTATTTCTACCACTAGTACCCTGTCACACACTTGCTTAATGTTTACTACCAGATTCCCCTATTTTGCATTCAGCTACCCCACATTCACTATCATCTCCCTCACCATAGCCCTGAAACTATCACCCCAATAGTTCCCACTATCCCTCCATCTCACCTCGCACAACCTCAAAGCATCTATTTTCCATTTCCTGTTTAATATTTTCTAGCTTCCCAGCCCTCACCAATGTCCTACTATTTTAAGTTCCTATTTCTACCATTTCTTTCTTCCTCTTCTCTTTCCTTTGTATTCGCTGATGATATTGTTAAGCAAGGATTCCATATAATGACAACTGTGGAGGCCTTGCCTCCAGTGCCGTCCCTAGGATAGTACGACAGGTGACCCTCATCTATGAGGGTCCCGCACGGGCTTTCCTTTTTTAGACAGTGCAGGAAAACCCACCTATTACCCTAAATTGTCTACTACTTAGTACATGAGTAAATTTCTTGAAATTATTAGCCATTTAGTAGGTTATTTTCCTTCTTTCCATGAAATATGCTTAAAAGATGCTTCAATATCAAAAAGGAAATGCAAAGTTAGAGGGGCCCTACTTTCGATTGCACAGGGCCCTTCTACCCCTTGGGACGGCCCTGCTTACCTCCCCCACTGCTGCTCACAACACCCGACTGCTAGTGGGTGGCGTTCCATAGTTGATAGGATTCAATTCTCTATGACTTTCATATTCTGGGTAATTGATAGTTGGGAGGGACTCCCACCCCCACTTGTCAATTGGTATTTTCATGTGCCACTATCAAGTGAACTACCATTCATCTGGCTCCTACCCAGTTCAAAAAAAACTACTAGCCCACAAGACCTATTATTGTGTGGATGAGTTCTTAAATGATTCATGATTTATATATTTATTCATCTGGAAGAATGTTCTGTATGTATTTATGTTTTACAATTGAACACCCTTCATCCGGCACCGTCGGGACTCGAGCGATGCCGGATTAGGGATTTTGCCAGACTACAGGTGCTATGGTAGTAACCAGTATACTTATATGTGGTCCGCTATGTGTTATATGAGGGAATTTGATAAATTATACCAAATTCAATGAAATTTGAATAAATTCTGTATAATTTAAAACATAATTTAAAAAAAAAGAGAAATAAACTGTTTCTAAATTCACTAACACAAAATCAGTCAACCGGTAGTGTTGCAAAACGGCAGAGTGAAAAGAATGTATAGAAAATTTAAACATATTGCTGCACATCAAACAGTATAATGTTTTTAGTGGATAAATAATATAAATAAATAATTTTTCATTGCTTCCAATGTTCCTTGCAATCCTTATGCCACTGTGTTTAATACGATATCAGCTGATTCAATGAGCAGTCTACGCCACGCCGTCAACACTTGCTGCGACCGGTGCTTTCATTTGTACGTCTATCTGTTGATACATCGGGAGATATTGAGGATAAGCCTCAGAGGAAAATTCTTGTCTATCATTGGTTGCCATTTTGAACATATCTACAATCTTATCAAATTCTATAAAATATTTTAGCCTGCTCCTTTAACATTTGGCCTGAAATACTGAACCCTTCACTTCGACGCAGTCAAAACCACTGCTTACGCGATCTAAAATGGCACTAGATCCTTCTTTCATGGTTTTTCTTATTGCCATCCCTTTCTTAGTGTCACTTTCACAGAAAAATTTGAGGATCTTCTAGTTCTGTTTCTTATTGTCATAGATTGTCGAAGATCCAACGGAGTACATATCACACGTACCGGGCACTCCACTGATGTAACAAAAAAAGTTTTTTCAACACTTCCGCTTTTTCTGTGATAGTTAATGTCCTGTGCTTTCACTTCGCCAACTTGCTGCTGCTATACCTGCTTATGTTACACATAATTGCGGGTAAAACTATGCAGCTGACTGATAGTTTTTACTTCGAGTTGCCACTAAGTATAATGCAAACATGCACGTGCCATGTAAGACCAGCACTGTCCATCTCCGAGATGCCATCACACCCCCGTCTCGGCAACAATGCAATATGTCTTATATTTGCTGAATAAAGACCTTCGTTGCACACAATAATTAATATAGACAACATTGTATGCAAAAAAATCTCCCAATACTCTCTCTTTAATGGGAGAATATTTGTTAAGAGTGGGTTACAGTTTCAGTAAATACGAAGCAATGATTCGGCAAAAAAGTTTCTGTTTTCCGGAAAGTACCTAAGCCTTAGAAATATTGCCGGATTACGGGTGTTCTGGATTAGGGACTTCCAGATTAGGGGTGCTCAACTGTATATACCCACGAAGGATGTTATGTATGTACTTTTAGCTCTGTATGTATTTTGTTTCTTTACATGATGATTTTTATGTTACTTTTGTAACCTACAGAAATAAATTTAAATGTACCCTTCAACCCATCTGGCATTGGTGGCCCTACCAGGAGCAATCGTGATCAGCTCAGCTCTAGGGATCATTGGAGCATGCAAGCCCTTCCACCACATCAAGGTTGCAGTCAAAGGGAAGGGTTGGCTGCATACAAAAATGCATTAAAACATACAGAAAAAAAACCTTCTAAGTAATTTAAGAGGGGGCAAGAATGTGTAAATGGTAATTGGTACTCGGGCCTCCTTTTAAGACAAATTATTTTTCTTATATGACAGTTTTGGATGGAAAAGTTATCCCTCTAAAGGGTAGAAGGTATTTCCCAACAATAATCAGTAGCCTTCGTACTAAATCCAGATCACAAGAAAGGTTTAGATCAGCTTACCCAAATTATTGTGGTCAATGCACTTCTCTTATGCTCAACTTTTAGCAGAATTCATAAGGAAGAAGAATACAATTTACCATTCTGCTACTTGATATTAATTTTTCTGCTACTTGGCAGCAATCAATCAACTTTCAACTAAGAGATTACTTTTATTTTCAACTTAAATTTTAGTAACAACTAAACAAATGACAAGATAGTCATGAAACATTACTCAGACATTAACTTAAAATCATTTTTTCAAACGTTCTTCCTCTTCTGTTTCCGGATTTTCTTTCTGCAATTTTTGTTGTTCCTCATAGATTTCGATTAATTGTTGTGTTGCTGTTTTTTCCAAATTCAGAGGGGGCGACAACTCCTCCTGAAAAAAAAGAATCAATGTTAATGTTGGGAAATCAAGTAACACATTAAATTAAGATAAATATGATTTTGTCTCACATTTGGAAATTTTGCTACGTTGAGATGCGGAGGACGGTTAGTCATAGGTGTCCATACGCCTTGAATTGATGGGCTATCAGTATGCCATGTCTTTCTGTATCTCACAGTAAAACCCCCCTGCTGAGTTCTGATGAGCTCCATCCACTTTGTCACCTCTTCCTCAGTGAAGTTGTGGCAATTAACATACTGCTTCTCGCCATTTACTAGTAAAGAAAATTGAACAAATACTTACTCATGTAACATGTACTCGTGTACCTTAATGATAACTTAACAAACAATAAACTGCAGGGTAAGTGTTTTCGTGCATATGAAAATGGGTCTGCCAGAAGTTCGAAAAAAGCACCCTTTATCGCTTTTACTCAATAACATTAAGGCCATAACTTCCATGAATATTTTCAAAGCGAAAGTCAGGGAGATATTTATAATTAGTAAAGCCTACTTACTACACAGTGTAAGAATTTCTGAAGGATGATTTGCATAAGGGAACTTTTATACTGTATTTTATACTTATTCATATCAAATGCCTATGTATTATTTGTGTACCATGGCTGAATTATTGTTTTGAATTTTTTTGACTTGTTTCAATGTTATGTACCATGATCAAACGAAACTAATAAAAAAACAACCTCAAAAACAATAGGTAACTTGAGAGCTATCACTTACAATACTCAGCTGATAGAACTGGAGACCTATGACGACGAGGTTTAACATAAACTACCACTCCTGGATGGTTCTTAGCATAATCTATCAGACTATTTTCCAAATATTTCCTATGAGAAACAGAATGATTCAGATAACTCGTCTCTCTCCGATGATTTTCTCCAAGATCATTTTAATTGTATCATCTGACATAAATTCAATACGTTCTGATTCAACAAATATACATTTGAATGGTATAAAATCACATAAAAACTACATAATTTGCAACTAATGAGCTTCATGCACACCTTAAACATAGCTTACCTAACTCCTCGACTAGCACCATTGTTTTTGCAGAACTTAATAGTAATTCTTTGGAGTTGGCAAATATAACGTCCAATACCGTTTTGTAGAGGAGCCCGCGGAAAGCCCGAGGGCATAAATAAATGGGAATTTGACATTTGAACGTTCAACGCAATATAATTGTGGCAACCTGCAATATTCTTATAATCACTTCAACCCTGCTCTGGCTCCATCTGGCTCTTCCACAGGCCACAGGTAAATATTTTCGTCGGTATGAAAAATTTGTATTACAGTTCAGAATTTTAAGTCAGTTCCACTTCTTATACCAAGAAAAGCATAAGTAACCAACGGCAGTATTATAAAAGATTGCCAATATTCATCCCCGCGAGCCCAGTGATCAAATTTCAGCTTCACAAACCTTCAAAAATTAGCAAAAACCCGATTTTCTCATAAAAAAAAGAGCGGAGAATTTCGCTTTACAGGGGCAGAAACCTACAGTGGTAAACTTAAATGAGCCAATGAAAGAACGCCATATTACTCTAATGTACGGCTCAAATGGGAATAGTTGCTCTGCCTGTTTGTTTCTTTCCAGCTGTCAGTCATAGCAGGTAGTAGTTTAGGCTCTGGGAAAATTTATTCATATTTTCTTAAATGATACATTCGTGTGACGTGCAGGGAAGGGTGTTAATTACGTGATGTTAAGCACTATGTGAAATAGCTAATATTTGCTGTGATGGAGTGGCAAAATTGTCCAGAGGTGAGATAACGGCCCATCGTTATTTCGTTTGTGTTGGTTTGAAATTTCGTCTTTAAAATTTTTGCTATTTATAGGGGGAGACGAGTGGTATATTTGGTGGAAGTGATCATCCACCAATGAGGCACCCTGTGTACAAAGAACTGGCGCTTATTAATTGCTCTATTAAGATGATGAAAAGGGGCGTCTTGGTGGAAACACTAAAATGTTTTGATTTGAGCATAGCGGGTAACTACACTGTGTTATCAAAGCGACTAAGACATTACTATAAAAGAAAGAAGCTAACAGAAGCTGGTATACCCCTGAAGGTTGAAGTACTGCCTTACTATGTCATTGTGGACTTCGAAGCAACGTGTGAGGAAGTTAATACCCCAAATTACCCGTAAGTTACCGCTATAATTAAATTGTGGTGTTAACGATCCCGTGGTAAATTGTTTTTGTTTGTCTTAACGGATTCTTAAACACTCTTCAGGCATGAAATCATTGAATTCCCTGCTGTTTTAGTCAGTACGGAGAGGAAGGAAATCATAAGTCATTTTCAAGCATTTTGCAAGCCAACAATCAATCCGGTTTTATCAGATTTTTGCACTGAACTCACCGGAATCACACAGGTGATTTTCTTGAATGTTATCTAATTTTATGCGTGAGGCGTCTTTATGTTCACTTATTTACGATTTCTACTCACACTTCCTTATAGGAACAGGTGGATTCAGCCGACGAATTTCCGACTGTGTTAAAAAAATTTGAAGCCTGGCTTAAAGAAAACCTCGGAACGGCGCACAACTACGCAATCGTGACGGACGGCCCCTGGGACATGGGGAGGTTCCTATATGGACAGTGCAAAGTAAGATTTAATTATGAGTAAATCAGGTTTGATTCGTTGTTACCCAGTGGAACTTAATTCTACCTGGAACCTTGCCAGTTGCTCTTGTTGATTAAGCTCGTATTTGATTCGAAGGGATTGTGTCACTACATTTGTTTGAGTTATGGATGCGATCGGTTGAGAACCAATCACCTCATGACCTGCAGCTATGTTTTCATCTGCAGTCTCATATCCATAAATTCCTTTATGATCTCAATCTTTGTAAGTAGGTAATTTGTTTGCTTAGTTGTGGCATTTAATACCTAAAGCCCGGGTTACACGATACATTAACACGTACGAGTTCATGTACATTCGCGTGAATGGTTTCATGTACGTTTGCGTGAACGGATTCATGTGCATCTGCGTGGATGAATGGATGAATCAGTGGTTGCACGATACATGAAACCACGCATGCATTTGCACAATTTTCAGGGTGCGTATTTGCGATTGTTGTTTGTTTTTCTCTTAATTAAGTGCAACATTCAAGCGTTCATAAAGTCAACCTACCTATAGACTACCTACTGTAAAGCAGGCTTTACTTATATTATACTTAATAATTCAAATTCAGATTTTCAGCGGTAATTATCTCAAATTCCGGATTCGTTCTCCCGAGTGGTAGTTCCTCAGATGAAAGATACTCGAATGGATTTGCTAAATCCCTTTTTATACGTTTCGGGAATTATATTGCAGTTATGGTGAGTTATATTTGTTAATTCGAAAATAAAATAATTGTAGTAGAACAAATACATTGGATCAAAATCCTATTAAAATGTTTTCTGTATGGTACGTATGTTTGGAAAAGGAAGTCGGTGGTAGTATTGGAAGCAAGTGTAAAAACCCTTAAATGGATATCGTTGCCTAATGCACATGACGGTAATCTTAAATATAATCTCTGCGGTTCCTACTTAAGTTTTTGATATAGAATTGGACGTATATGAAAACAGCTGATCCAGTTTCGAGCACGAAGCTGTTTCTTGGATGCTCTGCCAGTGAACTAATTATACGTAGGTACCCGAGAAAGTATAACAATGTGAGAATCGTATACAAGCATAAATTGTGTTAAAGTAAGAAACTAAGTAATTAACGGCCAATCACACTTTTGTGGCGCAAACTTCTCAAATATTTACCGCACAAACAAGGCATTTTGTATGAAATTCACTGTTCTACTGGACTAGCCCTCCCAGCATTCATGACCTCGCTGAGAAAGCGTTTAGCTCTGAAAATAAATAGATAAGCACGCGAAATACAAGGAATGCTCTTCTAATTAATGCATTTGAACCTTTATTTTAATAATGCCTACGGAATGCGTGGGAGGGTAGTCCGAGCGAGGGGCAATGTTCTATAACAAGAGAGGTCCAACGATAGAGAGAGGTCAATAAACGTAGCGTACAGGTCGTCCAGGAAGTGCTAACAGAGCCAAGATCAAATAGTAGAGCGAAGTCCTAATGGAGCGGAGGTCAAAATAAATTATAATAGCTGAATCAAACGCAAACAAACCGAAATTAAGAAGTATACAAACACCATACGAGCAGAAAACATAATTTCCGTTATCTACTACCAGGTGTCACTGAAGCACGAGTGCAACTTGATGCAACATGCATGAACCAAATTAGAACAGGTTCTATTTTCTGTTCATGCATTCGTACATTTTGGTGTGGTTACACGATGAATTTTCGCGTTCATTCTCACGTTCATGCATTCACACATTAACTTGTACGTGTTAATGTGTCGTGTAACCAGGGCTTAACCCTAATCCTTTCTCAGATGTAATTTTGAACTCTTAAGGCAACAAATTGCAAATATTCAGGCATGATTTGTTGGAAATGGAACAAAATGAGTGACCCAACGAATTGCAATCACATATGTGAATTTATTGTCATTTTGGTTTTGTGATAATGCATCATCTTCAGCATATGTGATGTGTGTGGAAGCTTAGGTCATAATAAATTTATGTTAGTGGAATTTGCAATTTGTTGACTCATTTGTTGCTTTCAAGACTTCCTGTCCACTAATCTGTTGCTTGTAGCTTTC
This sequence comes from Pyrrhosoma nymphula, assembly GCA_963573305.1. Classification (NCBI taxonomy): domain Eukaryota; kingdom Metazoa; phylum Arthropoda; class Insecta; order Odonata; family Coenagrionidae; genus Pyrrhosoma; species Pyrrhosoma nymphula. Next base: position 110,068,271 of record OY754330.1, on the reverse strand, counting down.
ATATGAACTAGGTGTTTAATAAGTTGGAACTTTGGTTAAGGAAGTTTTCCAGCTTGTGGAACTTGAGTATTGTCCCATGGAGAGAAGCACTGGTTGAGCCAAGGGATTCAAGCTTGCCAGCACTGGCTTTATTCATCTGTCCTTAAGTTGTATAGCGTACGTAGGTAGAAACTGGTTAGTTCCCTACCTTGCTAGTATGCCATTTTCCTTGAATGAAGGGCATTTTGAGTGTCACATTGGCTCCGCCCCATGGTGACCTGTCATGAATGTGGGCCTAGACTACCTAGGCTGCACTTGTTCCATTTCTCTCTCTGCAGCCGTAGATTGTTCCCTGTTTGCATATTGAGCTCTATATGTAGGTGTTAATGGTATTCTTTCCTCTATGATATTAGACGTAATACCTGTAGTAGTGTGTGGGATTGGCATATACCTTCTCCACCTAGTTGTTTGGGTCAGATGTGTTTCTATAGCTCCAAAACCGTTGATGGTTCTTGCTTCATCAGTGATGTTAAATAAAACTTTCTACATACCATTGTCAGGCAAAAATATTTAGAGTATCATTTTAATAAACAAGACTCATTGAATTTTAGCCAATCGGCTCTTTCCTGAAAAGGTAATGTGATTACATACTTATCATATTCATACATTGTCTACCTGAAAGAGAAGTCCATGGAGAGTAAGCTAATTCATATACCTAAAATTTCCCCTCCCCCAAAATCATCAGGCCAGGTACTCAAGATAGAAAAAATAGGATATAAACATTTCCTTTTGTCTTTCAAACTCTTAAGTACTTATAGATTACTCTTCATGAGATTACACTAGTAATAAGAAATCCCCTTGGTATTACACCCATTGATTTTATTACTGGTCCAGTTCATTTCACTGCTTGAAGTAGGCAATTCTCAATTATTTTTTAGAATGACTATTAGAATTCAAGTTTGTTGTGGCAGAAATAAAATGTATGCGCATTGTACCAAGGATATTTCTTACTGCAATCCAAACATATTACTCCTCATCTCATCGTTAAACTCTCATCTATTGCATTTATAGAGTCGACCCCGTGCTTAGTTAAAATATTCAAATGAATAAGGGTGTCTTTCATGAAATCATTAATGATCTCAGAGAGAGTTATTCTTGAGTCGTGTTTGCTTTTCTAGAATGTTTTCTGACAATTGTGTAATTCATGGTTGAGTACTTAGTTTTTTTTTTGAAGCTCATGGTACACCTAATAAAGAGTTATTAAGTTGCTCCTCAGCAGTGTGCCGACAGGTTGAGCTTAGCTTGATGATTAATCATAATAGTTAAAATTTCTACATACCGTTGTCAGGAAAAATATTTAAGATTATATTTTTGATAAAAAAGACTCATTGAGTTGTAGCCAATCAGCTTTTTCCTGGAAAGGCAATGTAATTACTTACCATATTCATACATTGTCTGCATTGATGATCTTTAAAAATCCTGGACAGCAGAGATTCCCGAGTCCATGATAGTCACACCCAAGGCTGTGATTCAAATATCTACTTTTAAGTAAAAACCTAGAAAATATGTTTATAAAAAGTGTACTTCTAATATAAATCCATTTTTAATTGTTTATTATAATTGTGGTAGTCTTGAAGAATCAATTTTGGTTAATATCTGGCAAAGGAATGGAGTACTATTTGTCCCAAGGCAACTGATGGAAAGGTTTAGAGAGAAGCACCTTGTGTTCATTGCTCTGGAGAGGGTTTACAATGCATTACAGAGGATGTTAAGTTGGTGAAGAATATGCATGATGAACGACCACCAAGATAGAAACCATTGCTGATGTGATAGAATGATTTCTGGTGACAGTTGGACTACACCAGGGTTTGGAATTCAGCCCCTACCTATTCAGCAGTGAACAGAAAAGGTGCAGGATTTGGTGTATTGGTCTGAAATATTTGTGGACAAAATCATAATATGGAAGAAAAGCAAGATTAGGCTGAACAAATTCTGGAAAAATAATGAGAGATAATCGAGGAAGGAGGACCCACAATTTGTGGAAAGAAGACGGTGTCTGTGGTTTGGTGGAAATGACTAGATAGTTAATATAAAGTCACCAGGCTCGAGTTTGGAGAAAGTAAAATAGTTCAAGTATCTTGGCTCTTAGGTCACAAAAAGTGGAGAGAAAGATAAACTAATAGATCCAAGATGTTGAGACGGACAACAGAGAATACGAGTGTGGGCAGATTAAGAAGTGATGGAATTGATAGGATGGTAGGTGTGGTGGAGGCATCAAAGTAGGCTCTGGAAATTTGGCTGCTCTGGCATGGATATGTGGTGAAGATGGATGAAAGCGTATTGTGAGGAGGATGTTCGATCTGCAGGTGGAGGGCAGGAGGACCAGAGAGCAGACAGAATAAAGACTAAAGAGAAAATGACACCTAAGTGAGGAGGATATGCAAGGAACAGGAATAAGTTGAAAAAGAAATAAATGGCAACCCCTGAATGTAGAGAAAAACTCAATATAAAGAAGAAAATAGTGGTAAGCTCAATTTTGTACTATTTTCATACAAAGTACTTTGTGCTTGATTTGATACCATTCAGTAACTAGCATAGATAGGTTTACATCTTTGTATGATACAAAATTGAGAGCATCTGGTCCCTCCTTCCAGTTATCCCATTTTCATCAAAATGTTTGCTTGCATTGCAATGCACAATACATATGTGACAGAAACGTAATATTAAATATTAAGCAGTACATTAAAAAGGACATTGTATAACTAGTAAATTATTATTAAATGTGATGTACTGGTCTAGGTAGGTCTAGATGGCAGAAATAATATTTCTACTAATGATTGACAGCTGGCAGCCCTTGACTGAGAAAATGCTATCAGAGAGAGGCAGATACCAGAATGCCTGTGGATGAATAGAGAGCAATAGCAGTTAGGAATCGGATAACGTCGTAGGATGTTTAAAAACCCAAGGAAAAAACTTGACTCCTTACATGATTTCATTCTTCAGTTTGGCATACATCCTACCTCTCTTCATTCTATTTCTTGGCATATTTATTCCCTTTCTTCCCCTTGCCTCTTATTACATATTGCCAACTACCCTGCCTCCCCCTTGTCTTCTCTGGGAAATTTCCTATTTTCACCAACCATTTCAAGCACTTCCTCATTTGTCTTACTTTCTGTCCCATGCACTTTCTCCATTTCCCTCAACACCGGCATCTCCATTGCCTTAAGCCTAGTCTCATCCTCTTTCCTCAGAGTCAGTGTTTATGCATCTTTCAATTCCACGCTCCATATCACTCCACTCTTTGTCAATCTTTTCTTTACGTTCTTACACAAGGTCCTGTCATCAGCTCTCTCCTATTGGTGAGGGTCTAGGACACTTTGACGCAGCCACCTTGGTGCTGCCATCTTAGCACGAGCCACCTTGGTGCAGGCCATCTGGGCATAGGACACCTTTGTGTGAGATTGGGTGCAAATTAGGGTTGATGCTCTGATAATTAACTGTGATATTCCCTGTATATGATGGGATGCTTATGTGTATTTATGTACTAGGTATGTCTTTGTTAAATGATGCCTTTAGATATTCGGCAGAAAAATAATTCTTATCCTATCCAATTCTGTTCCAAATTTTCTTTTATGGGATGGAAAATAATCCTCATCACTGATTTCCATCATTGTAACTGTGCTAATCTTCCTTGGAGTCAAAATGTTTTCATTCCATTTTTTATTCAGTGTTTTTGAATCTCTACGTTGATCTTCATATCTGGCCTTCACTCTAAGAGCTGTGAAATGTCTTCAAAATCCTATTATCATTCATGCTCACATCTTTGGAAATAGCTTCAACCTTTTTTTTAAACCAACAGATTACATATTCAGTCAGCCTCCATTAAGGCGTACATTAGGAGGTAAATATTCACCAGGCTAGCACTAAGGTAAATACTAGGCACTTTGCAATGAGATGAAATGAAGTAATTTATTTATTTATTTATTTGAAAAATAGCCCACATACAGCATGATGCCATTTTATAGTGATACAAATACATAGCAAACAAAAAATACCCAGACGATCCCAACATTACAGGGAATTACAGACAGCGATAGAGAAAAGATTATTTTATTTGGGAATGAGATATGGCTTGTTTAGTGAAGATACTGGAGGAGAAAGGGTCAATGTTGTCAGGAATGGAATTCAGGAGAGAAGAGAGGCAGAAAATAAGGGAGTGCTTGGTGAGTGATAATCTGGGAGTAGGGATAAGGAGTAATAAGTGGGTCCTGGCTGGCCGGATAGGTATTCTGAATGTAGGAAATTAGGTCAGGGCAGTCAATGGTCAAGTTCAGAGTGCTGTGTATGAGTTAAAAATCAGTTTTAAGGAAGTTACTGTAAAGATTAGAAACAGAAAGTGAAGACAAGACCGCAACGGTTGATAAGTTGCGGTGATGAGGGACTCCTGTTTTAGCAATATTTGTAAAGAAGTGAGCAATGTGTTCCTGAGGTTTAAGATTTGTTGGAGCAGACATCGACCATACAGGGGAACAATAGGAGATGGGAAGGACAATAGATGTGAAGTAAGATTGTAATGCTCTGGGATCTTTCAGTGAACTGGTAAAGTAGGCCTAACAGGGACATAGATTTACTTTTAATAGCCTGGATGTGCTCGGAATAAATGAGTTTCTGGTCTGTTATTATACCAAGATCTTTCATTGATGTAACTCTGTTTAATGGGATAGAGTTGATAGCATAGTTGAAATGAATTGGGGATTTTTTAAAAGGGGAATAGGCTTAATATTTGACTTGGATTAAAATTTAGCCTCCTGGCATTGCACCAAGCTGAGATCTTATTTTAGGTGGCTGGTTTGAAATTTACAAGTGTATAGATTTTCTTCATAATTGCAGTATTTGTTCCTTTAATTATGGTCTAAAATTCTACAGAAAAAAATTTGGGGGTATTCAATGTAGTTTTTGAGATAGTTAAGGTTTTTTTTAACATGGGGTCTTATGGCGCACCCCGCTTCGTAATAGTCAATTATGTATTATTTACGTTTCTACAATACAGATTTCCACCCAAAACTGAAATGATGTGGATATTGGTCAACAATTATTATTCTGAGAAAATCAACCAATGTTATAGACTTATTTCCTTCGTATTTATGAAAGAAATAAAATATTCCTTAGATTTTTCTAATATTGCATGCGAAGTTTTGAGGTGCATTTGGCAACGTCAAATCGGATGAGGGGAATTATGGGAATTCTGGATTCTGCAGCAGACAGCCCATCAGAAGCGAATCATGTGTAAATATTATTTTAAATTGAAGAAAGTTTATTATTTTCATCAGGTCATTTAGATTGACATTCAAACAAGTCACGTATTAATGCTAATATAATACCTAGAATATTTGTTCACAAGTATAATCATATAAAATGCTACATTATGACTGACAATTTTGGTGCAGTTACCGAAAAGGCAGCAAAATTATCTAGAATCGACTTCAATTGCTAACAAATATCAAGGGTAGTAAGTCAAAACTCTTGGATTAAATATTTATATTTTCGTTGCCAGTGAAATTAATTCATCTAAGTGATTTAATTTATTCCTCTTAGACAAATTCAAGAAAATTTATTTATAAAAGAATGCAAAACTCTAGCTCCCTAATTGTCTATGTAATTTCCAACCTTGAATGTGTTGTGATAAAAACTATTTGCTTAAAAGCAGCATATTTGATCATCTCCCTTTATCATCACAGGTTATAATTGACTTGTGCATATTGGAGAAAGAAAGTTATTATCTTTACTCGCACCAAAACAAACTTGTATTAATAAACATTCCCGAGTCCAAATTTGGCCATGCATGCACCAAACAAATTACATATTTAGAAAAAAGCTTCCGGGATAATATTGAGCATTCCTTAAATGTTGCATTTACTCAAACAAAAAATATGAACTCAAATAATAAGCCAAGTGTGAACGATGGAATATGCTTTTTTTAATTTTATCAAAAGTTTCTCCAACAGTTACATACTCCAGTAGACCATAGATTCTCAATGAATGATAACTTCAAAAGCAAAGTTATTTATTAGAAACATTTTCAGCATAACAAGCATATTCTCCGATAATAATAGCATCCAGGAACATTATCCATAAATCCAAAGGAATAGTTCATCAACTTAGCCTTCCCAAAATCAAAGATTCAGGATACAATTTTTCTCAATGTCAATTGGATTTCCTCTTACCGCAGTTAATGTACCAAATGACTCACTTCAACTTAATGGCAAAACTCCCTTACAGAAAATTAGGTACCTCCTGATTAGGATTACTACAAGCATCTGTATTAGCTCAAGTCTTCTTCTTCATGTACAGAAACAATTGGTCAAACTCTTTTGAGGGGTTTATCGGGCTAGAGTCATACTCATTGCTGATCCTACACTAAATATCATTATTAAAAATTCAACATTAATAATAATAATAAATTTTATTGATCCCAGGACGTCATTACACGTATAGGACATGTCAAAAAAAGAAGAAAAAAAATATATGTATATGTATATATATATATACAAAATCTGAAGTACATAGTACGTTACATCAAGATAATAAAAATTCATTACAGAATAGAAGGCATTTAGCAATAAATACTTTTTTAATTTTGCCTTAAACCTGGGGAGACTCTTATCAGTTTTAATATTGACAGGTAAATGATTATAAAATTTGCATCTTGCATAGGATGGTCCTATAGTAAACATGGGAAGATGATGTGTCACAGTTCTGAAATCACTGTTTCTCCTGGTGTTTTACATTTGCACATGATTGTTTATAGTCAGACCTGAGGAGGAGTGCTGCTCTTTCACATACATAATGGCATAATAAAGATAAATATGTACAATGAAAAGTTAAAATTTTGAGTTCTTTGAAAAACCGTCTACAACTTATATATTTGTTGATACTAGTTAGAATCCTAATTGCCCATTTTTGGAGCCTAAATAGCCTAGAGGAACCGTTGGCATGTCTCCAGGCCACGACACTGTATTTCAGGTTGCTTAATATAAAAGCATAAGAGACACATAAAGCATTATTATTGTCAGTAATAGGAAGGATCCTCCTGAGTAAGTAACATCTTGAGGCTACACGAGAACACAAAAAATTGATATGTTCATCCCAAATAAGAGATTCATCAATATAAACACCTAAGAATTTGGAAGAGCAGGAGGTTGTGAGTGATTTGCCCCCTAATCTCAAAAGAGGAGATGACAAGATTTTCTTCTGATATGGATGGAAGAGCATACAAAAAGATTTATTGCTGTTTAGAGACATTCTGTTCTCAATACACCATTCAGCCATAGTTTTTAGTTCAGTCTGTGCCACCACTGACAGATCCTGATCACTGGAGATCAGGTGGTTGGTATCGTCAGCGTACATAATAAGTTCCCCAGTAACTTTACTTTTTGGGAGATCATTGACATACAACAAGAAGAGCAGTGGTCCAAGTATGGACCCCTGTGGAACACCTTTTCCAACTTCTATTTTGTTTGAGGAAACCATTGAGATTGGACCTTTAATGCAGACAAACTGACTTCTTCCAGACAGGTAGGATCTCAGCCATCCATTGGCCTTGCCAGAGGTACCATAATAACGCACTTTCTTTAACATAATTAAATGATCAACACGATCAAAAGCCTTCCTTAAATCATAGAAGATACCCAAAACATTCTTATTTTTATCCAATCCAAGGAGAATCAATTCAACAAATTTGTAAATAGCAGATTCTGTACTTTTTCCATGTAAAAAACCATGCTGACATAGGGACAAAATGTTATACTTTCCGATAAAAGATGAAAGTCTTTGAAACATAGCATATTCAAACACTTTTGAAAAAGCACAGAGCAGGGAGATAGGTCTAAAGTTATTAATGTCCGTGTCATCACCACCTTTATGGAGAGGAATTACCTTAGCAGTCTTTAATCTAGATGGAAATATACCAGTACACAAAGAATCGTTAACTAATTGTACAAGAGGTGACACTAACAACTCTTTAATATTACCTCTCACAATACAACATGGGACCTCATCGAAACCAGATGAACATTTAGAACTGATTTTTGTCAATATTTTAGAAATCTCTCTTTCAGAGGTTGGATAGAGATAAATACTATTCGGAATCAGAGGCTGGTCATGACAAAGTGAATAAATAGTGGCAGAAGGATCTATATTAGTAAATTTATTAACAGCATTCACAAAATGCATGTTAAAATGGTTGGCTACCTCGGTTGGAGAAGATACTAATCGAACGAACATCTTCAAAATTATGTCAGAAAAATGTTACACCTCATGAGATTAACTCAAGGAAGGAACATATTACCTAATAAATTATGTTAAAGAGAAGGTCTCCATACCATACCAAATTTCACACTGAATCACTGAGAGCAACCCAACAAGATCATGGAAAAACGAACACACGAGAAACTACAACAAATCACACCACCATGAACATAGCACAAAAACAATTGCCTACGCAACAGCAGTGCCGAATTTCAGGAAGTGCGTTTTTGCAGAGTAAAAAAGAGAGATTAAATAAATGGTTTAAACAAATGTGAAAGATGTTTATACATTTAATCACAATTATTTCATCACTGTAAAATATATAAATACCCGTAGCACAAAGTTATAAACTTTTTCAATCCAAATATAAAAACCAATATCTCCAAGGTCAAAGGATTAGTAAACAGTGACAACGTTCAGGTTGCCTAGAAATAGAGTCAAATCAAGTTTTATGTTATGTTTCATGTCAATATTTAAATTCAAAAGGGCAATGTTTCATTATGACCTGAGAATTTAAGGCATCCGGTTAAAATATTGGGTAATATAATCATGTCCAAGTAATTTTTTAGTGCCATTGAAATTTGAGCACTAGTTCTCAATGACTCACGATTACCGTACCAGCCACCTTAAGGTGTCTTGGAGTTCATGGCAGTTTGAGGAGTTATTTATTTGCTTCAAAATCTTGCTGTCATTGGCATAAAAAAGGGCATGAGTTGTGAAAGAGAGAAGTTAAAGGGAAGTTCATTAATGAATAAATTAAAAATGCACGTTATTTGATTCTGCGTCTCGTTCCTCCATCATATTACAACCTAGGTTCGTGGTAAGAACCCAAAGATATGGTCTAAGAACATTGCCCTGGGGTACTCCACATTTTATCATGGACCAAGATAGATAGAAACCGGAGAGTATTATAATACATACTTATACCGGAGAGAGAGATTTTGGGTTCTATTTGAAAGGATGCTGGATATGGGTTTATGACAGTTGCCATTGATGCCAAAATGGTTATTGAATTTGTGAAGAAGTAGGGAATGGTTGAAGACGTCAAAAACTTTAGAAAAGTCATAGAAAACAGCATGAAGCTGAGCCAACTTTTTGATGTCATGGTGCTGAAAGACGGTGAGGTTGGTTAAGCAAGAGTGACATGGGAGGAAACCATGCTTATGTGGGGATAGAAAAGGAGATGCAAAGTAATATATATGGTTAAGAATAATTCTCTCACAAACGGAAGAAAGGACATGAAGTAAAGAGATAGGACGGTAATTGAAGCGATCATTTTTAGGACCAGCTTTGTGTTTTGGGATAATGTTAAGTAGCGGATTTCCATTGGGGTGAAAAGTTCCCATGGAAAAGTAGCGATTTAGCTATAGGGTCATAGGTAATGAGAGAGAGGAGGCACAGTTACGGATGAATTTGGGGCTAAGACCATCGGGGCCAGGAAAGCAATGAAGAAGGATTCTTGGAAGATATTCATAAATCTCATGTATATCTGTCTACAACATTCAATATAAGGAGGATAGACAAAGGTTTTTGTTAGCTGTGAGAGAAGGAAAAGGGGGAATGGGAAGGTTTGGTGAAGGCTGCAGGCTATCAGAGAAAAAATTACATAAGAGTTTAGGTCTATCTGATCCCTGAGCATCACTATTGCCATATGAAACTGTATCTGGGTTATTGGGATGATTTTGGCATTGGTTATCAAAAGAACAAATTTTTTTTGGACTGGACAAAATAAAGTTAGAAAGCCTCAGCATATACTCCTCATTATCACGATGAATAAGAATTTTTGAGTAACAGCGCAAATCAGCAAAGGATGGAAGAGTGTTCACATTTGGAAAGGTCTTGTGAAGGAGCCAAACACATTTCTTGTTACCAAGAATTTATATTGTGTCAGCCTTAAACCTGGAGGGGATTTTTTTCCCTTGGGTTTCACGAAGAGGACAAAGTCTGTGATGACACTCTTCAGAATGGAGTATAGAAAATCCACTTCCTCACCTGGAGACAATGAGTTAATGACACCCCAGGGGATGAGGCCGAGGCAGCAGTTGATGTCCTCCCAGGGAAGCTTCGACGAAGAAGGGAAGGGCTTAGTTGGTGGGGAGGAAACCTGCATTGTTTTATTTAGCCTATAGTTTAATTAGTAATTAGCTTTTCTTGAGCTGTTACTAAAAATATTTAAATAACCATAATTTCTGGGTGCTGGAGAGAAATGTAGGCTTGCGATGCCTGTCAGTTGAATAGAGCACAGTTGCCTAGGAGATACTATGACTCAGGCTATCTTCATGACAACCTATCATTCTTCATAAATTCCGTTCTTATACTTGGTGGTATGAGGGTTGGAAAATCCATGTGAAATCACCCAGACATGTTACACAATATTTTCAATTTTTTGTCAGTACATATGTTCTGTTCAGTTTATACGGGAGTTCAAATTGTGGCATGAAAAAATTTTAAACTTTGATTTTTTGTGGCAATGTAATGATACATATTACCGTGAGGATAGTTTGATGGGAATAGTGTTTTACATAAAAGCTTGTTATATTTTTATAATAAAAGATAACAAAAACAATTAAAAATACTCTTGCATTCAGGAGGAAATTAACCTTACTTTTTTATACAGCTATGTAAGTATTGAAGAAATGACGTAGAATTTACATAAAAAACTGCCCTTCACTCTGTTATTACATATTTTTAAAAGAAGAATTTCAATGTGTCAAGAAAATAGCTCATGTTCTAATTCTGAGCAATCATTGCTCAATCAAGCAATGTGTTCATGCATCCACTCATGCCAGTGTGTAAATGTCTCATGTAAACAAGTGTAAAGACATGGATTCTCAGATGTGGATATTTTTTGTTGTAGTTGAGCAGTGGTGAAACTGTAATATATTGAACCTGATAATTTTGGAGCTGGGTCTAAAGTATATTGTATGTTATCACCATTCCTGTTATATTCCTGTAGTGGTGGTATTTCATTTCTGCTTGTAATTATATCTGTTTCTCTTTCTAGATATCAGAAATTGAGTATCCTCACTTTGCTCATAAGTGGGTGAACATAAGGAAAATTTTCCACAACTTTTATGATACAAAACAGGTAATGCTGTCATTTTATTATATTTTGAAACCACTTCTCCCTTTTTGTTTTATTTATGCATCCTCTGCCCTGGAATAACAATTGTTATGCCTATACATTAGCATGAATCATTATAAGTTTTAATTTCTCCATAATGGAGTTATGGCTCATTTACGGTGAGGTAGGTATATGCATTCTCAAAAGTCATTGTACTTTTTAAGTTTGTGCTAAAAGAGAATACACATCTTTACGTGATGACAATGGGGATGAGTTCTATATATGTATGTACTTTGGAAATCAAGTAATGAATGTCGTGTAAAATAGATATATTCCATTTGAGAGACATTGAAATGGGAATTATTTAAGTCATTCATTGGTAATACGTTTACTCAAAATCAGTGTGAATGCAAATAGCTTCAATTAAAGCAAGAGGTTCTCATCCCACAATCAACTATTAGCAAATGCAAAGCTGTATAGCTTCAGCTATGTCACTGGCCGATGAGATACACATGAATATGTGAAGTTTACTATTGAAAAGTCATTCACCTGTGCCAGGATTAAAAACCTCTCTGGAAGTCACGTTGGAGAGGAGGACACTGGGGTAGTTCAATTGGTTAAAGCATTGGGTGTGAATTTGGGCGATTGTGGTTTTAATCACAGTACAGGCAAATGTTTTTTCAACTGTAAATTTCATGTAGCCATCTCGTGGCAATAGCTAGTGCTCAAGGGCTTTGAGAATGGTTGCGGTGAGAATCATAGTCCGGAAAGGGAACAGATCTCCCAGCAAACCGATATTCGAGAAGTTGACCATTCTTCCCATTCCATTTATATTTATATTTTTATATATATATATATATATATATATATATATATATATATATATATATATATATATATATATATTTTTTTTTTTAATTGTTATGTATATAAAAAATAATATTTCTAATGAGAATAATGTTTTTCACAATCACCTTACACGGGCAAATAGTGATATTCATTATAATTTTGTACGCACTAAAGTTGCTAAAATGGGACCCAAAGAAATGGGAATAAGGTTTTATAATAAACTGCCATCTTGTATAAAAACTGGTAAGAATATTAACTCATTCAAGTTGAAACTGAAAAGAAATCTCCTGACCAAGATGTATTAATCCATTGAAGAATACCTCAGATAATTATTAGAACAATTCTGTGCATTAACCCTTAGGCTGCGGGAACGTTTTTATACGTTCTGCATGGTGACTGCGGGGAAAACGTTTTTCTACGTTCGACCAGATTTCTTACCACTGAGAGCCTTCCTTTAAGATTTTATTGCCACCCTTTCCGCAGTTGCTTGCACTCGGCCGGACCTAACGGCAGGGAGCACAAAGGCGTCTTTCGAGGACTGGACACACTGGGCCAACCCTCACCACGGGGAGCGCTACCCAGATAATCCCTTCTCTTAGAGAGAGCTCTCCGCGGCGCATTCACGATGAAAATAATTCCAATGAATCCTTGCATTTCCTAGAAATCGATTTTATCTGGCCACTGTCCATTAGCCTGGGAAACTTTTTTGAAAGAATTGGTCTCTTTTTCTTATACTTTGGCAGATGGGTCTTTCGTCCCTGCGTAATTACCGAAGACATTTCTTTGCTTTGAGTATTATAATCTCTTCCTGGTTTTTCCACCTTCGGAAATCCTGCCTTTTCCACATGCTCTTTAGATTTTTGCTCAGTTTGCTCAGATTTTCCGTGGTGTTCGTTTGCTTCTAATCAAGTATTTGAGTGATATTTTGTGAATCTCTTAATTTACTTACACTATGGATAGTGAAAGTTTGCCACCTCGGTCATAACGGAGGAAGGTTGTTCCCGAGGAAGAGGTTCTCGATATATTATTGATTGATAGTATAGTATAGATATAGTATTGATTTCTAAGTGACAAAAATATAATATGTTTAAATCAAATGCCTAGCATAAACTTTATTATACCTTACCTTTACCTGCAGCATCCAAAGATATGAGCGAAATTTTTCGTTACATTTAAATCGGCTAAAATTTCGTCGAGCAATATGGTTGTAAATCAATGGATTTTATAACTGTTTGGTATCAAATCGCTCGTAAAAATGCTATGATGGCCAAATTTGAGAAAAATAACCAAGTTAAATTTGAATTACAAAAGATTACGTTTGAATATTTAAACTCCAGTTATGATTCTTCGAAAGGACTCAAATGAAAAGGACTCAAACTCCTTCCCATGCTCTTTAGGGATCGCATACCTCCACAATGAAGTAAGACCCTTCCGATTGTTCGCTCAAGAGGCTACGGTTGTCTCAAAACTTAGTTGTCTTATGCTCGCGCCCGGCTCAATTATCAACAGATTTTTTTGGTGTTTGGTATCAAACTAAACAGAAAGTTGATAGAAAAAATATTGTCGTATTTGTTTTCAACAATGACGCCTATAAAAAATTTTCAAAATTACTTCCAATTCCCACTGATCCCTCAACAAGTTCCGGTGCCCATTCCCTGGGATCCCGAGAAAAGGGTCGGGAGAGGATTACATGGGTCATATAACTGCCCACCTCGGCCCGTGGGAAGGAGTGACAAGCTCCGTCCGAATAGATATTTGCCGCACAGGGTGGATGAAATGCGCCCTAGGTGCCGCAGCTTAAGGGTTAATAAATTAATTGTATATTTGTATCTGAATATGAGAAATTATATTTGTGTATATTTATTTTTTGACGTGCCTTATACCATATGCAATGTTTATGTATCTGATCATTGGGCAAATAAATTATTATTATTATTATAAATATTTCACGTGAATGAAAAGCACAGAAACCTTAGTAATGAAAATATCATAAATGTCATGTTATGTTATGAGAAACCTCTATTCCCATGAGTAATGCTGTTTATATTAATGTTCAATACTTGATTCAATGCATTCAGGAGCTTAGAAGAGGCTAGGCTATCTAGTATTTCACTGGCTCGTGATCTATAGTTCACGTTGTAGCAAAATGTTTCTTCGGCTTACGATGAACAGAGAGGAAGGCAAATGAAGAAGTACCTGGTATAGTTGATGAGTGAAGGAAACTTCTGGATTAGATTAAGGGGAGGCAAAGTAGGTGGCTCGAAGAGGTACTAAATAAGGGGCAAAGGGTTGCTTAACACTATAATGCCTGGACTTAAGCTCCCCCCTCCAACGCCCAATGTGTCAGAAATGGCACATGACTAAACTGCATTGTGTTTCTCACATAATGTTTGTTTTTGAGTATGCAAATGGGTTTTCACTGCGAAGAATTAGTGACACAGAGACAATAAAGCAATTACATATTGTATATTATTATCTTTTATTAATTAAAAAATGAATAATCTCAAATGGTCACATACAGCTGCAAAGAAAAAAACTGATCATTTTCACTACTGTAGGGAATTTCAAACAAATAAGCAGTTTTTTTAACAAAAACAAGAAAATATGGTAATGTTGTATTGTCTGTATAGATTATTTTTGTTGAATATAGTTTATAAACAATTAAATACACATTTCACTCTTTTCCAAAAGCAAAACACATGTGTCATGTACATTTTATGCTCGCTGGTTTGCTGAATTTTGTGCATGAATACTGACGTTTTCCGATCGTGTGTATCTAATGGCTCTTCACCTTCAGCACATACCAATGTTCTACACCTATTGAGCCTGTGATTTGAAACAAGCTCTTCAGCGAGGTTCAGAAGATAACCTCTTCTACTTATTTTCTTCAAGGTACACTCTTTGTAGAAAATCCAGGCATTAATTCCGCAAATGTCCATCATGTCATAAAATGTATGAACTTCTAGAACTGGATTTCACTGAATAGGTACTTCTTAGCCATTTGGTCAATGATGTCTACTCCATGCCTAGTTTCATTATATGCCGCAACAGACTCTGGCTTTTTCTTTTCACCACTTCCTATTTCAACGTCGGGGTGTAAAGTGCTTAAAATTAGAACATTTTATTCTGCTTCCCTTGATAAACAGTAAGTGTCATATTGTTACTTTTAAAAACAGCAGTACTGTACAGAGCCTCCTTGGTGCATTTTATATCACTTGGAACCTCTCATCTCACTTTATTCAAAGTACCGATAATACTGGTTGCCTTTTGTTCCGGCTTTTCAGATATAGACTTAGATGAAAAGAAATTATCACATGTTATATTTCTTCCCTTGTTTAACTATGGGCCCATAAGTTTAATCACAGCAAAGTCACTCTATCTCTCATCATGAGGTATCAGCTCATCTTTACCCAAGTAAGGGAATGCATTCAATACATTCAATCTTTATCAACAAGTATCCTAAATTTCTGCCCATTTGTCAGGCTTTGATAACATAAATTTCGTAAACCGACAGCTACATTTTGACGGAAAAAGCTGTTCTTTAACTATCAAGAATGCTCCCGTAATATAACATATTTGCGCATTGGAAATGAATTCATTCCATTCCTACGACAATAGGGAAAACGTATATTTCTCTAGTCTCTGAGACCTTGTGGCTATAATATCAAATCTCAGATACCTAAGTATTTCTATGAATCTATTACGACTCATTACATCCTTGCAAAATGGTATACCCCAGTTATTGGACCACAATGAATGAGCATCTAGCCCTTTAGCACCCACAGCACCACGAACGTAAAGAATTGCTAAAAATGCATCTAACTCTCCCAGTGAAATCATCCAATTTGCATCACCTTCAACCTTCAAAATCAAACGAGGATTTAAAAAAACGAGAAAAACAGCGGGCGCACCCCCCATGAAAGTATGAACGCCACATCACTCCCCCTCCCAAAAAAATGTAAACTTGTTGTAAAACAAAAACAGTAAATTATCAATGCCTGCTGCACCATATTAGCACCCTGGCTTTAGATCGCTCATGTACCAATGATCTGAAGCTTTACCTCGTGGAGTTATTAGTCTACACACGGAGTCAGCAACCTTGCGTTTAATTAAATAAGGTCCGACGTACTTAGGTTCCAACTTGGCTGCTGAAAATTCGCCTGCCTCGGATCTAGGGAAGTTACGACACCAAACTAAGGTATCTCCCGGATAATGCACTTCCCAGCGGCAAAAATTATAGTACCGAGCCTGTCGTGCCGACGCTTTCTTTTGTGCCTCTGCAGCCCCCGTAACCATTTTCTGTAATGATAGCAGTAATTTTTCCGTATGGCTGCAGGGTTCGAAATCCAGAACCCCTCCGGAATCGGACTCTTGGTATAACTCCCTCGGCTTCCTCAGTTTTCTCCCAAAATTTAATTCGGCTTGAGAGAAACCCATGTTTTCTGAAGTAGCGGTCCTCAAGGCAAACATTAGATCGGAAATGTGTTCGCCCCACTTAGCCCTTTTCGAAATTGATCGTAGATGTATAATTTCTGGCTCTAAGTTTGTCCAATATGCTAGACATACATGGTAGAGGGTACGCGTCTTTCTTACTGAGACTGTTGCCCTTCCGAAAATCAACGACAAACTGTTTCGAACCATACTTTTTGGCGCTAATAGTACAGGTGAAGACCAAGAACTATTCAAAGGCTCGATTATTCCACTCGCTAACATATCATCGACCTGATGGTTAATCATACTCCGAATAGCAGGCAATACGGGGTAGTACCTCTGCTTAATCGGAGTGTTTTTTTCCAATTCAATCTTATGCTTCACAACGTCGGTGCATCCGGGGATGAGTTCAAACACCTTTAATTCCGAGTCCAAAAAGTGCATGAGAGCCATATCCTCCAAAGCGGTGAGGCCATTTTAATGGAGCAGTGCGAGAAGTCCAGCCGTGCACCGATGCCCTTCAAAAAATCGGTTCCTAAAACTACGCATTAAGGCATCAAAGGGAGGACGTCAAAACAAACCATCGCTAATCTTCTACCTACCAGCACGGGTAAGGTCACTGCATTGGAAACAGAAGTTCTCCGGCCGTCTGCCATTTCTAGCTGAGCACGATGCTTGTGCGTTTCGACATTCTGTTCGCGTAACCATTTTTCTACAGCACCATTTACTACCAATCGCTTCGCCCCTGTGTCGAACAAAGCAGGACATTTCTTCCCATAAATTTCTACTTCACCAAACATGAGTTCACCCTCTAGCGACATAATGGAAGATGGCTTATGCATAAACCTCCATACGGTATTGAGCCAATCCTCCCAATTATTTTCCAGGCCTGTCAGTTTAGACCGACAACTAGGACGCTCTCGGCCTGGATTTAGAGCATTGCGCCAACGTTTCCCGAACACACGCATGTTTGCACCATCTTATCCCTTCTCCCACAACAGTGGCAACATTTTGAGAGGGGTTTCTTACATTCACGGAAAAAATGGCCTGCCACTCCGCAATTCCAACAGTTGGCAGGGGGAGATCGCTCCACTAGCGTAGGTTTCCGAGTCTACATCAACCCTGATTCGCACCTGGTATTACCCTCACGACTAAACACGTATTTGGGGTCAACCATTTCTGAAGGTCTCGAAGGGGGCTTATATGCTTCCCTCCCTGCTATCTGCTCTTCAAGAGCTCGCCCGAAGAGCAGCAATTCCCTCATAGACGAAAAATTGTTTGGAGGGATTTGACTAAGGTATTCGAGATGAAAGTTCCCATAAGCTAACTTGATAAGCTCGTTCTCCAGCAGAGGCCGAATCAGTTGTGCCACTGGTTTAGCTCTGGGTCATGGGTCAAACAAGGTCAAGGGTTGGGCGCCAGAACGGGAAAGGACGAGGAGGGAAATTTCCGGCCTTACTCGGAAAGGGATAAAGGAAGGGTTATAGAGGAAAATCAAGGATAGGAATCCCCTTTCGGGATTTGTAATTTTGCTCAGATCGGTGGGCGGATCAATCACTCAATCATACATCATTCTCATCACTGGGAAACAAAAGGAAGGACAGGGAATTATGGAGAGGAGATAAGGAAAAGAATGAACGGAGGTAGAGAAAGGAATCGAAAACACTAACAAACATATCCCTTCTACAGGGAAGGGCGAAACCTAATGGCACTCGCCCAGCTGCCAAAAACCAAAACTACCCCTAACCAGCCAAAAGACGCTGCTCGCTCCCTCTCACTAGACTGCCTCCCTCTAGCTGCCTCCTTGCCCCTCTGCTTGGAGACTTCCCCTCCACACAACAGCGAACTCAGTGGCCAAGTGTTGCATTTAAAAAAAAGAGAAAAACAGCAGGTGCACCCCCCGCAAAAGCATGAACGTCACACCTACTTCAACCTTGCCTCAGTTTCTGTACACTTTTGAATGTGTCTTTGTTTTTTCGGACATAAGAAGCCTCTAAATGAAATTCTTTCACGACGAACCTCTTAGCATAAGGGGAAGGGCCCCTTCTATTCATGATAATATTTTTCCTTGCACGCCGACATTCAGTAGGAGAGACATAGTCAACTCTTCAACTGCCCTCAAGAAACTGAGAGCGAAGGCTCTGGGTGATTGATGGAAGCAGATGCAAAACATTGTATGTTTTAATTTTTCAAAACTTGATAAGTGATGTGCAAACCCGCCATCTTGGCTGCATAGAGGGGAATTATTCATGGAATTACCTTCCTCCCCTCCCACAGCTTTTGAGATCCAATTCATACATTATCCTCAGGCTCCCCACAGTTTACACCAAATGTATATTTTAATGCGTAACACACATGTACCAAAAATGGCACATCAGGCGTCAGAGGTAAATGTGAAATTTGAAGAGGAATGCAAACACAGAAATAAATGAAACAATGGGAGGTGAAACATCAACTTAAATAATGATAAGACACGTAAGCGAAAGGTTCTAAGAATAAAAGCAACCTCCCACCAGATTTTAGAAAACTAAAATGTGCCAAAAATGGCACATCGGGCATTCTAGTGTTAAGACCATAATAGAGGGGATGATGTTTGGTAAGCGGGAAAGGGAAGAAAAATAATAGTTTTTATGTATTGGATGAAGAAGAATAGGTTGTATGTTGAGATGAAGAAAGAAATACTATAGGTAGATAGGGGCCTGTACATACATACAATCCTGAGGACTTACTTCCATTTAAACCTACCTAGCCGATAGATATCCTTAATAATAATTTAAATAATCAAATATGCACCCTGAATAGCCAAATAAGAATACTACTGAGCCTCAGAAAGAAGAAGCATAGGGTGATGGCATGTCAGCTGCAGGTGCACGGGCCACATCCCCCGTACCTCGTCTCCTCTATCGGCTATATTATGAGTAGCCACTGTCTAAATAACTGACAATTAAGAGTGAATTGCTGACCAAGTGTGAATGACCAGTAGCATCTCCATCTGTGACATTTCATTGGAATGTCGGAAAAAGGATATTTTCGACAGTGTGATAATGGATGGGTGTGGGAATAGGAATAATATGCATAAGCGAAAGTGAAAGGATATACTCCTGGGGCATACTTTCCCTCTGTGCAACTACTCTGAGCTTTGCTCAGTAATGGTCCAGAAATATATAAAAAAAGTAACAAATTAATGGAAAACTATACATATAATCATATCTGAAATAGAGGAGAACTCACCCACAAATACCTAGGTCTCAACGTGTTACTTGTTGGCAAGCTTGTGACTGCTGTTCATATGTGAATGTATTCTTCTATGAGGAATGTAAAATAGTCTTTTTCCTTGGTTTTCACAGGTATGCCTAAAATTAATGCTGGAATACCTTGACATGACATTTGAAGGAAGACCACACTGTGGACTCGATGATGCCAAAAACATAGCCCGAATTTTGCTGCAGTTGGCAGAAGATGGAGCGCCTCTCTTGCCTAATGAGAGGATACACAAGCCAAAACTTCAGATGGATTTCTCCGGCAATCACATGCTGAGGAATAATAGGCAAATTCGAGTGCAGCCGATTTCAAAAGTGGTAACCCCCATACCCAGGTCCTAACCTATTAGTCACGAATGATCTGAAATTAGTGTACATCTGTATGATGGACAAGGTTAATTTTTGTAAATGCATTTAATGTTGTTCTTCTTGATTACACAGAGAAAAATGCAGCAGTCAATACTTTTGGTAGGAGTCATACTTGAGAAATCATATTGCAGTGGAATTTCTTTATTGTGATTGCCTCAAGTTATTGTCTATCATCTCATGTTGGAGAATGGATGAAAATGATCAATTCTGAGAGAAATTTACCCCCTGGGTTTTAAAGTTTTAGTGCGATGGAAATAAGGAGAAATTTGGTGGCAATAGTGTAAAGTTATTCTTCTGCAGTGGTGTTCATTATTTGAGTGTTGTGTGTGTTATTTCTACCAAAGGAATACAGGGCTGAATTTTTACATCCAGTCTCTTGGAAACTTCTTTTCACACTGCCGAACATGATGGCTTTATTTATTTATAAAAGGTCACTAGGATTCGTATATTACGCTTGTAAATATGGCCACCTTCCATGGACATCTGTCACTGTTTGTTTCCATATTTTTTGATTTATTATTTTATCTTTGTGATAAGCACTTTTTACTGAATAGTATACATATGGTGATGAAGAGTTTTGGGTGGAAGTCGAAGAATTTTTTTAACTTCGGTTTGAGAAATATTCAGGTGAGATGGTTTTGTGCTTGAGATTTAGTTTGAGACATTTCTCTCTCGTTTTTCCTTATCCTAATTTTGGAAGGGAATAAGTATATAGCTGGAAAAATAAAAGTATGGCTAAAATATGATACTAAATGTACAAAAATTTCCAAATTGGTTATAGAGAAAATATCTTGTATGTTTGTGATTTTTTTATGAAATTAAAACTTTGAAAGCTGTGGCTAGTTATAACTGATGATTTCAGCATTGCTAAAATATTTTATATGCTGTTGTATGTGTATATTTTACTGGTGTATTTAATGGATCCTCTCCGTGGCTAACGAAAGAACACAGTCTACTAATATAACAAAAATTTTTAACTGAGAACTTGATCACCTCATATAATCTACTTAGTCAATAAAATTGTATAGTTCTTTATATTTTGATACTTGATAAAAAAAAGCATTTGTTGTTCGTTCTTTTTATGGTAGTTAAAAAGTGTTTCTGTGATGTTTACTAAGCAACCTTTCTTTAGCATCCCTTAATCATGCAATTCTATTAGGGAAATTGAAGGACTGTCCTAGAATCGCTGTAAATCGCATATGGGCAACTGGACTTCCAAACTACCTAAGTGGCACATTTATTCCTAAGAGCCAGTGATGGACAAAGCTTGTGTGATAACTACCTTCTCTAAATACTATATTCAGTGAAGGTTGTGGTTTTATTTTTGTAATAGACCCTGGAAAGCATTACAGCAAATTAGGCAAAACTTGTGTGATAACTACCTTCTCTAAATATGTACTATATTCAGTGAAGGTTAAGGTTTTATTTTTGTAATAGACCCTGGAAAGCATCATGATTAGTGATAAAATATTTGTAGTTTAAGTGAGGAGGAGGGAATGATACTAAGCACTATGTGTGAATAGGACAGGGTCGGAATTTGTCCCATAAAGTATTGTGTGGTTAGAGGATGCTATGTACATTGGGATTAAATGGGAATGCTAATTTTCTCATTGTTAAGTTATTTGGTTAATGAACTACGTAAATGGTCCCAGTTAGTGCTATCATTTGGCATTGTGTTGTTTGTTATAGAACTGTTAGCATACATCCTCTTTCACCCTTGATAATTAATAAAATTGGTCTAATGAATTAAATGATTAAGTGTTGGAATGTATGGCATACCGTTATTTCAACTGAAAAAACTCTGCTGCTACATAAAATTAAGTGAGGAAAATAAAATTACTACACTTGACTGTCAGAAGTGTTTATTTTTCTTTTTATCATGATTTAATGATAGTAATCGACTAGCATGTTGTAGCATCTTGAAGGCTTCTAATTAAACTAATGAGTCAGTTGAAGTTTAGAGTCACGGTTATAAGATAGGAGAAATCTGCACAATTTTACGCATACCTCCCAGCATTATAGTGTGTGGTACTTTGTCATTCCTATGGAGGCCTACTAAGGAGATTCAAATAAAGGTTATTATGTACCTCAGCCATTGTAGTCATTCAATAATGAAATTGGTTGAATACTTCCAAGGGGCAATAAGTGGTTGATTGGAAGAGATAATTTTGAAGTGCAACAGGAGGGGGAAATTATTTTATCACTGAAATCGCCTGTATAGAAAATAACTCTTTCCAAGGTTGGGTGAGAAAAACGAAGTCAGCGTGAAAAAAGTATTCTTGATCAACAACTATTAGAAACAGGTATATGTGTTTCACAAAACCAACATTCAAGGGCCAGACAACCGTTTTCAAACTTCCAATGACAGGTTCTTTAAGTAAAAAAATGAATAAGTGCAGGAAACTATTTAAACTCCTCACTGTCCCCATAAGAGAGCGCTGCTAGCAGGAAATCAGCTACAGGAGACGTTTTTCAGCAAGGTCGAGGTGGAGAGGGTGAGCTACAGGATAGAGGTGATTGGTAGCCTTTGAGGGGAGGAAATGGTGGGATAGGTACATAGATTGGGTGGAAGCCTTCAATTGGAATGTCAGGAACTGGCCTCTATCCCTTGTCCTTCCCATGGTGCTCAAGTTCTATTTGTGCTGACAGCTAAATAAACAATAGTTGACCAGGCAAGGAAAAAGAACCGAAGTCACTGTCAAGAAGTAGGTAGTGTCTGCAATTTTCGGTCATAGGCAATGTTAGTGCAATGACATATTGGATGCTCCTTGAGCAAGTCCATCAGCTGACATAAGTCCCCAGGGTAAACAGTCCGCAGAGGGGAAACGTCAAAAGAGGCGAATTGAAAAATAAAATAAGGGAGAATGCATAAAAATTACAGTTCCTTGTTACCTATCCAAATGCATTTGCTTGCTTAGAGCAGTACCCCAGAGAACAAAGTAAGTTGGAATCAAGCTTGTCGCACCCAGTCATAAAGCTTGATTCAGGACTGACACTTCAAGCGTGGGACAAGGTTGGATCAAGGTAGCTTGTCTCTTCCCATCAACCTTGTAGCACACTAGACCTGGAAAGCTTGATTCAAGTATGGTTTATGTTGATTTTTGTTTGAAGCTGGGTTTAAGCTTGAATCAAGGATTTCTCTGGCAACCTTTTCGCGAAAATCATGATACAAGCTTGAATCAATCTTGTCATGACGAGGCAAAATCAAGCCAACACAGAAGCTTGCTGTAAGATTACATGATATCTGGATGTGTGTTCAACTTGCAGAGAGAACTTTTGCTTCCAAACTGATTCTCATGGCTGGAGAAAAGGGAGCAAACTGAGGATTGGGTTGGTGTGGTGGATACAGCCACCACACACTACAGTGCACTCGCTTTCCATCCTAAAGAGCAGGCCAGGCTTTGGAGAGGCTGCTTTTTTCCAGTGGAAATCCGAATCCCTTATACTTGTGTGCTGATCTCTTTAAGGGCAGTGCTCTATCTCTCAGATGGGATTTTAAACTGTTGTCTGCTGGGCACATTTCATTCAGAGTAGGTTAATACCAATTCTGGGTTTCTTTCCACCCTTCCCTTGTCCTCAATGGTGTTTGGTCAGTCTCCACAAATAATCAGCCAAGATCAAATTTGATTTTTATATTTTTACTGCCACTCATTGTGAGAATGAAGTGATTCTCTTCAACGCTTCATCTTCTTATGATCTGAGTTGCATGGCTTCTTAGATCAAGCGATATTTTATTTTGACTCTCAACATGAAAAAATATTTCCCATGACTTTCAATAAAAGCTACCTTTTACCAGAAGATTACTTGAATAAAAAAATG
Source organism: Pyrrhosoma nymphula (assembly GCA_963573305.1). NCBI lineage: Eukaryota > Metazoa > Arthropoda > Insecta > Odonata > Coenagrionidae > Pyrrhosoma > Pyrrhosoma nymphula. The sequence goes on along the minus strand of OY754330.1, from coordinate 110,044,193 downwards.
TTTCTTATCACCTTTGGTCAACATATGCCTCATTATCTCTCACTGCACTCATTACTTAAAGATAACATTTGAAGGGACATGATAAGAGCTTAGTGGTCCTGATTTGAGTGACTGATAATGTGGGCAGGTGTATGAACAAAATAGTTCTTTTTAGGTGTGTATTTTTATGTCAGATAAGAAGACCCTTTTGGAGACTTGTAGGGCATGCGGTTAGTATATACTGATGCACTTATTGCCAACCATTTTGTGATGAAGATATGCCACTTAGCAGTGTGGAAACCCTGTGGATAGGGTGCTGGGTAGAGATAGGAAAATTACCGTACTTTTCATCTGTTGTAAATTATGGTAATTTTAAAAAATTGCTGTAATTTTCCAGTATTTTTTTTAGTTTTAAGCATTTATCAGCAAATGTATAGTTATATAAGAAAGCCAATTGGAAGGGTGTAATAATAATAATAATAATTTATTTGCCCGAAGATCATGTTACATTAGATATGTAGGAGATATAAGGCACGTCACAGGATTATAAATAGACACAGTACATTACACATACACTCATTGTTATACAATATTCATTCAGATATTTAAAACTTTGAGCTCAAAAATTCTTTTACAGAATAAAATATTTTGGAGCGAAAAAACTCTTAATACATTTTTTCTGAATACATTAACCTTAGTTTCAGATTTAAGCTCAGATGGTTATAAATCATTAAGCCCATGGACATTGGTCCATGCATGGCAGTGGTTGTCCTTACAAAATTTTGATGAAGGTCCATGTGCCTTCTGGTATTGTGACCATGAATACTGTTATTAGTTATATAGTTTGATAAGTTGATCTTGGCAGACACACAAACAGCATACATGTAAACACAAGGAATCGGTAGTAAACCTAGCTTCTTAAACAATGGAAGACAGTGCGCATCAGCCGTAGCATTACATATTAGCCTTATCACTCGTTTCTGAATCTTAAAGATAATGCTAGAATGAGGGGAGGAACCCCAGAACAGAATTAATGTTTACCGTAGAATTAATGTATGGTGTAACGATGTTTAAACCATACCTACAAAATAATTGAAAATGTAATAGAAAATTAATCTATTAGAAATTTTAAAAATTGTAAAAAGAACTACGGCAGCAACATGCAATCTGACTTTCTTTTGTCGAAGTGTGAGAAGTTTACAAGAAGAATATTCTAATACATTACTCTATAATGTTATAATTTTAGTAAAATATTCCAAAAATTAGTTATACATGCATAATTACACATTCATAATTAAACACTTAGGAAATGTGGACTTGGCTTAAAAGAACATGTTGGGAATTTATCTGCATGATAAATTGTCTCAAACATAGGTGAATTACCTAGAAAATAACCAAAAATTACAGTAGTTTTCCAGGGGCGTGGTAAATTACGAAAATTACCGCGGTAATTTTCAGAGTGGCCCGTCTCTATAGTGCTGGGCTACTAGGAGGAGGTTATGTATGCTCAAATCTGGGAGAGGTCAACCTGAATTTAATGTGCGTGATTACCTGGGTGCTATAGCATCATTCAGAGAAACCACAGGTGGAGCTGACCCCTGTATCCTGAACTATGACATTCACATGGAGCTGGGCTAAGTTCTTTGTGAGCTCCATGGATGGCCCTGGCCTTCAGGTCGAAGACTGGAGCGATACCTACCACTATTTTTCATTGCATGAAAAATCCATTTTCAACTTAGCAACAACTTTCTGATTCTTTATTTTCAGAGGATGACGGTTATGGACCTAAAATAGGGGTCTGATTAATTGAAGACTTACTTATCGCTTTCCCTCCTTGAACTAAAACTGCTACAACCTTGACATGGTGGAAGGGCTTGTGCGTTCCAATGACCCCTAGAGCTGGACTGGCTGAAGCAAGTACTATTGCTCCTGGTACGGGAACCCATGCCAAATAGGTCGAAGGGTAGGGGCCAGACGAAAGGTAGTTCCGTGGTGGTGTCACGTTAAAAATACCATTGAGTGGCATGGGAGTACCTCTCAACTATCATTTCCCGGAATATGAAAGTCATTCACAGAGAATTGATTCCTGGCAACTCCGGGACGCCGTCTACTAGGGCGGGGGTCGTGCCCGGCAGTGGGGGAGACAAGGCCTCCACGGTCGTCATCACACGAAATCCTTGCACAGCATCATCATCGGTGGATAGGAGGGAGATGAAGAAGAGAAAGAGGAGGAGGAAAGCAGCGGTAAAAATAGGAACTTGGAACGTCAGGGCCAGGAATCTTGAAAATATTAAACAGGAAATGGAAAAATAGATGCTTTGGGATTGTGTGCAGTGAGATGGAAGGACAGCAGGGATTGTTGGAGTGATAGTTACATGGTAATCTATAGTGGGGGAGACAAGAGTCGGGTTGGGGTAGGTATGGTACTGAATAAAAATTTGGGACTGAGGGTAGTAAACATTGAACAGGTGAGCGACAGGATACTAGTGGTAGAAATAAAAGCACGCCCAATGAATTTTGTACTGGCCCAGGTAAACATGCCTACAGGCAATCATAGGGAGGAAGAGGTGTTCAAGCAACTAGAAGAAATAATTAGAGAATGACTGGGAAAGAAAAAGCTGATAGTGATGGGTGACTGGAATGCAGTGGTGGGGGAAGGGAAGGACGGATTAGAAGTGGGACGGTTTGGGCTAGGAACAAGAAATTATTGCTGTGAAAAGGCAGTTGAATTTTGTAGAAGAAAAAAATTAGTAGTGAAAAACGCTTGGTTTAAACATCACCCCAGGCATAGGTACACATGGAAAATGCCAGGTTATATGGGGAGATACCAAATTTATTATATAATGGTAAGGCAGAGATTTAGATTTAGGAACAGTGCAAAAAACTCCCATAGCTATCCAGGGGTGGATGTGGACTCAGATCATAACTTGGTGATGATGAACTGTGAAGTTAGATTCAAAATGCTTTGTAAAGGTAAAAAGATAAAGAGGTGAACCTTGAAGCATTGAAAGGGTTGAAAAGGAAGGAATACCTGTTAGAAAAGAACATAGGTGAAGTAAAGTGGATGGGAATAATAGAGACGATGGGAGATCATAAAAACAGGCATCATAGGAGCAGCAGAGAAAACAATAGGAACGGTGGAAAAGAATGAGGGTTAAGAAGCACTGGGTTACAGAAGAAATGATTAAGAAAATGGAGGAGAGAAGGATTTGGAGAAACGTCAACACCGACTTAGGCAAGAGGAAGTACAAGGAATTGAATAATAAACTCCGGTGAGTGACCAACCGGGTAAAAGAAAACTGGTGGAAGGGATAATGCGAGGAAATGGAAAAGCTGCTGGAGGAGGGGGAAGTGGGCGCTTTGTACACCAGGGTGAAAATGTTATTGGGTGGTAAGAGGGGGCAAACGATACCAAAGGTTAAGGACAAAACAGGGAAGATATAAATCGAACAGGAAGATATCCAGGAAAGGTGGAGAGAATATGTAGAGGAGCTATATGACAGCGAGAATGGACCCTTGAGCCTAGATCTAGAGGATGAAGGAACAATAGATAAGGATAACCTCGGGCCAGTGTTACTTGACAGCGAAATAGAGAGGACATTAAGGGAGATGAAGGGTAGAAAAGCCGAGGGAACTGATAACCTACCTTCGTAGCTACTAAAGAATCTAGGTATTAAGGGGAGAGAATCCTTTTTTGAACTTATTCGCAGGATCTACGAGGAAGGAGTATGGCCAGAGGATTTTGTGAAAACAGTAATAATGCCTAGACATTAATACTGTTTTAGCTATCACGAAGAGGAAGAAAGCGTCAGAATGCAAGGAGTATAGGATAATCAGTTTCATTTCCCACACTGCAAAATCTTTGCTTAGAATACTAAATAGAAGGTTGGAGAGCATATCTAACTACTATTTAGGCGATAACCAATTTTGGTTCAGGAAGGGGAGAGCAACCAGAGCCACGATTGCGGTAATGAGGACACTTAAGGATAAAAACATAGAAAATAATCAGGATGTTTTCGCTTGCTTTGTGGATTTCGAAAAGGTGTTTAACAGAGTAAACTGGGAGAAACTAATGCAGAAAGTGGGGAAAATAGAAATAGATTAGCGTGATAGGAGACTCATCCAAAACTTATACATGGGGCATAGGGCTCAGGTGAGGGTAGCTGATGGTGTATCAGAGTGGGCAGTTATAGGTCGCGGGGTGTGGGAAGGGTGCCCGTTGTCACCTTTGCTTTTTTCATCTATGCTGAGGAAATAGTAAGAGAGGGATGGGAAGAGTTAGATGTGGGAATGAATGTAGGAGACCTGTGGATAAACTTGGTTGGATTAGTGGACGACCAGGCGTTGATCAGTCAGTCATCAAAAGGATTGCAAACTTAAGTAGATTCAATGAAAAAGCAGTGCGAGAAACATGGGATGAAGATTAATCATAAGAAAACAAAAGTAATGGTATTCTCTTGGACAAAGAAAGCAAAACTGATCATAAGAGTAGGAATTTTAAGTCACAAACAGGAGCATTAAGTAGAACATTTTATAATTACTTGGGTAGTACTCTAGAAGAAACTGGGCATAGTAGCTAAGACATTAGGAGGAGAATAGCACTAGCGAAGGAAGCATTCAATAATAGATGGGAGCTGATGATGGGAACTTTAAGTAAGGATAAAGAAGAGGCTGGTGAAGAGCTTCATATGGAGTGTGGTGTTGTATGGGGCAGAAACGTGGACCTTGAGAAGGGAAGACGAAAATAGGCTGAAGGCATTCGAGATGTGGGTGTGGAGGAGGATGGAGAAGGAAGGAAGGAAGGAGGATGGATTGGACGAAAAGGAAGACAAAAGAGGAAGTGCTTGACATGGTGGGTGAGGAAAGGAAACTTGTGGATGAGATTAGGGGAAGGCAGGGTAGGTGGCTGGAAGCGGTAATGAGGGGTGATGGTTTGCCGAAGGTCGTGATAGAGGGGCAAGCAGGGAAGGAGAAGAAAGAGAATAGGTTTTATGGACGGGATGAAGAAAGGTAGGATTTATGCTGAGATTAAGAAAGAAATACTAGTGGTCAGTGGTGTACGGATGGGGGGGGGGGGGGTTTAAACCCTAACCCCCCCCCCCCTCCCAAAGCATGTTTACCTGAATTCATTTTTGTTCGTTTAACTGAACTAGCATTTAGAATTTTGCATATTGGACAGAAAAATATATTTGAATTGTCTCCACGAAAAGAGAATGTTAATTTAATTATTGTTTTAGTGAATAATAATCTAAATATCATTTTATGATGATGCACATAAATATTAATGAAAGACCACCCAGAAGTCAATCCTGAGGACGCCACTGCTAGAGGTAGATATAGGGCACAGCATGTGTAAAAGTCTGTTGGATATTCTTTGACTTTCATCATAACCTACCTCTAACCAGTAGATTAATGGATGAATGAATTATCGTGCTGATTACCTGCACTGGCAGTAGGTATTCTTGAGATAGTTATCTTAGACTCTTAGGTACATGTCCAGCTAGAGGAAGATAATCTGTTTCCCGACCATAACTTATTCTGACATTGGGGGACTTCTGACGTAAATCACTCGACAAATCGTCGTTCCGATAATCATAGGCGTATCTAGGGGGTTGTAACCCCCCCATTGATAAAAAAGTTAACATGGAGGGTATGGTATACCCTCCATGTAAAACCCCCCCTTCAGCGGTGGTGACCCCCCGCCCCCCCTCCGCCCTTCAGACGCTTCTAGATACGCCTATGCCGGTAACGAACTCCTTTAATCAACACCAATCCACACTTCTGAGCGGGGAGCAAAAAAAAAGTTCAAGCCAGCGTGAGAGCGTGGTGCAAGAAACAGAGGAGAGCTTAATCGTTACCTATTATCTCATACTTCGTCAGTCAGCATGAATAGAATAGCCCGTAATCTCACGCAATTCTTCATTCCTCAACGGCTATATATCACGGAAAATTATCACCCCTATTACGAAATGCAAACAGCAACAGACGTCCCCTCTTTTGACCTCCCGCCGCTCCCTCCTCTCACTCATCCCTCAATCCCCTCAACCCCCTCAACCCCCACAATCTGTGAAGAAGCGTGACGCCAGGCGCAAGACGTAAAAGGTGGATAAAGCTCTTTCGAATTCCGGAAGGTCTTGAATCTGTTGTCCCTGGCACGCGCTTGCTTATTACAGACTTTAATTACAGCATTTTATAATACAAGTTGACTTCAAGATAACTATTCATTTCTGTGATTTGTTTTTTCAACCCGTTTGTGCATTTTCCCGCATTTGATACAATGAGTCCTAAAATAAACGTTCCAAATGTGAAATTGAACTCCGGCTTTGACATGCCGTTGTTCGGCCTGGGAACATGGAAGGTAAGCTAAATTATGCATTCATGCGCTACAGATTTTTGTGATTCGTGTATGTGTTAAGTGTCATGAAAAATATTTCCTTTTAGTCTAAGTCTGGGGAAGTTACCGATGCAGTGAAATATGCTATCGATGCCGGCTACCGGCACATTGATTGCGCCCACGTATATGGAAACGAATCTGAGGTCGGTGCTGGCATTAAGGCTAAAATTGATGAAGGTGTTGTGAAAAGAGAAGACTTATTCATCACGAGTAAGGTGATTAACATGGGGTAATGTGGGTTGCGTTGTTAGTTGTACTTGCAGAACTTAAGTAGAATCAATATTTTATCAATGTTTAGTAGTAGATTAATGTTTAGCTTAAGTAGAATCAATGTTTTCGTTCTAGTTATGGTGCACATTCCACAGTGAGGATAAAGCTATACCAGCCCTTAAAACAACTCTCAAAAACTTGGGACTGGATTATCTTGATTTGTACCTCATTCATTGGCCTCTTGGATATCAAGTGAGTGTGCGGTTATAACCAATCTACTTGGTACCCTTAGATAGTAGAAGACTGAGAGTAATTTTTATGTTGACACCCTTATTTGTCCTTCAGGAAGGGGGCGACCTGTTTCCCAAGGATGCAAACGACAAGGTTCTGTATAGTGATGTAGATTATGTTGAAACCTGGAAGGGGATGGAAGCCTGTGTCAATGAAAAACTTACTAAGTCAATCGGTGTTTCGAACTTCAATAGCCAGCAGATTGAGAGGGTCCTAGCTATGGCGAAAATTAAGCCTGCTGTGAATCAGGTAAAATACCCATTCCCTACCCCAAGCTATTGTAAGATATACATATCAGCAATTGCATAACCTCATAAAGTATATTCCTTACTATTGAAGTTTGATCTTAAAGGGAATGGAAAGTGGAAGCAATTAAACTATTATGAATACATGACTTATTGTTAGTAATCCTCACCCCTTACCCTTCATCCTATCTGGCTCCAAGGATTATTGGTCAAGTCCATGACTCAGTCCAAGGGTTGAGGTCGTAATAAGGAACAACAAGTTTGAGAAGAAGGGTAGTGAATATGGATCGGGTAAATGATAAAATAATGCTACACAGAACCAAAGATTAAGTCAGACCCAATGAATATAGTGACAATTTAGGTTTATATGTCAACTTCTAACCATAGAGTGGAAGAGGTAGACTGTTAATGATGATTTGAAGGAAATTGGAGCTAATCTGCAAGAAATTAAACACCTCTTTGCAGTGGCGTATTGGAATGGGGTGGAGTGTGACATGGTTTTAAAAGTGGAGGATTATGGCCTAGGAATAAGGAATGGTTGCGGTGAGAGAGCTCTCAAGTTTTATAAAAGAAACAAGTATTCAATTTTAGAATAAACTTGACCGTGGCAGGCTTCACTTCGTAGAAGTTACTAATATCAGTACTCATGATTAAAAACAACTTATTACTTTTCTATTATATTTAAAATAAATATAAATATTTTCGAAAAGTACTGAGTTGTCTTAAGTCATGAGTACTGATTCAATTGTAGGTTTCCACAGCACCGATGCGAAGATTCTGACACTTTTCGGTATTCTTTGCATTGGTTGTTTCTGCTGACAACAATTTCACCCCTGTTCCAATGTGTATCTTCAGGTGGAAGTGCTGGGAATTTTCCATTTGCAATTTGACTTTGTTGACATTTATTAGTTCTAGGTTCACTCCAAGCATGTTTAGCTGTTGCCGATAAACTGCCTTTCTTATTCTTGGTTTCCTTTCTCTGTTCTTTCAGGCAAGTCTTCATGGACCTGCAGGTCTATCATATGTATGACTTTCCGCATGAGAATGGTACTTGATAGGCTCCCTTGTACAGTTAGTGATAGATTAGATACATTAGTTTAGTTGTATCTGGTGACTATGTTTCCTCAGTGATCCGGTGATATTTTGGATTGTCCCAGCAACGAAAGGGATGGTAGCAAAAGCTTTTGGATCATAGTTGTTGCTCTGCTCTGCATTACTATAGGTGATGATAAGTCACTTTTTTCCTCAGTGGTCTTTTTTAGGACCACTTTTTTCTGTTGCCATTCTTCTGCTGGACTGTTAATAAGTGTTCTTTTTTTGCAGTTAAATATTCTGCATCTGATTCTGTGTTTGTAAGTGTGATGTACTAGTGTCACTACTAGTTAAGTCTTCTAAGTGGGGTGGTGGCGTAATGTCGTATGTAAGTAACAATCAGTATCCGTCAGCTTCCTGTACACTGCATGGCCCAGACTCCCATCATCCTTCCTTTTCACCAACTTGTCCAGATGGGGTAATTGGTAGTCACTTTCCATGTATATTGTGAATTTTATCACCTGGTGCTGTGTGCTGATGTATCACAGGAATGTCTTCACTTCTTATGTACCATGCTACCAGATCAGGAACATAAACATTTCTAGCCATTGCTTAGGTTTCTCCTTGTAGGCCTTGGTCGCCGATTGTTCCACGGATAGCTTGGAAATAACCAGGGAAAGCTGTGATCCCATGGCCTGCAAATCGCTTCCCCTCTAATTGCTTTCAAAAATTCTTGTCCCAACAGAAGTAGGAATTTTGGAGACTGTACTCCACCATTTCAGGGAAATTTTCTGGAGTGCCAGTGGATATGAGCTCCCTTATGATCTCCTCTGAATCATGGATCCTACCATTAGTAAACAAGGCATTGAAACTGACCGTGATGCCATGCTTTCTTATTGTCTTCTTCAAGATTTCAATGAAGTGAGCTTAGTTTTATTATGAAGAATTATGTCATCCCATCATGTGGATGGAGTGACTTTGCTAGGTACTGGGACAGCCAGTCGGTTGGTGTCTATTTTGCTGACTACTGGTCTGAGTGGTACTCCGCCCTTGTGTACTTAAGGTAAGCCATACAGTCTTGGTGACTTAGTGGCAGATGGAAATAAGCTCCTAATTTCCTCTTTCGGGATGGATAACTTCTTTGTATCAGGTGTCTTTCTCAATTTTGGTGGTCGGATTGGCTTTCAGATTTGTGTAAGTTGGATAGTCGAGCACAAAAAATATTTCTCTTGTAGTCTGCTTTCATCATGAAAATAGTTGAGTTGCCTTTGTCAGCTGGCAGTACCAGGATGTCCTTGTTAATACAAATTTCCAACATCACTCGCTTCTTGGCAGTTGAGATGTTCTTGGGTGGCTGTGCAATGCAAAGACTACATAAAAAATCTTCTCTGATTTCATCTGCCTCTTCTTTCAGGAGCTTCCAGATGGCAGATTCCACTTATGTGATAACTTTTCCTTTGAATCACTTCTGGAGCAACTGCAAAGTTGAAAGGATGTGGGAGAGTTCTTATATGCATGCATGGAGAGAGTGGGGAGTGTTGTGCACCCGTTTCCTTAATAATGCTTGTCTAGTGTGGCACAGAATACTTGTTACTGCCTCTGTCTTGAGATAGTGTTTGACTTGTACTCAGTTTGGAAGTGTGTTATTGTTTCCACAACATTGGAGGAAGGCTAGGGAAGATAGAAGACTACCCTTATTCTGCGGCTTCTAAAATCTACTGATACAGAAAATAACATTTAACTCTTGTATAATGTTCTGGAAGGGTCATTCCATGAAAAATCAACCAATTTGGAATTATTTGGTTGCTGACATGTTTGGGATATGTTTCAAAGTTGGATCATTGATAACCACTTACTTGTAGATAGTAACACAATTTTTAATTTTTTTTTCGGATGGACAGTTTAGAAGTTAGGGCCCTTAGAAGTTCAGTCAGCATCACGAAAATGGCAAATTTAAGGGTTTGCGTTTAGTAGTGCCACTTCTCAACGGATGGAGCTTTCGGTTTGAAATTTTTTTTGTTGTGTTACAATTAAATAGTTCTGCAAGAATATGTTTTCAGAAATTTGATATTTATCATGCAAGTATTCTAAACTGAAGGTCAAAGTGGTCACAGTAATTTGTATTTTTTTTCAGATTTTGGGGGGCAGTAGCTCGGAGGGGGTTGAAGATAACAACCCAATTCTTTTTGCATTAAATACTCTTTAGCCTCTAGTAATAGTAACAATATATATTTTTTGTTTTTCTCTACCCTTCATAGCCAAAAATATTCCTAAAATGTAGTCCAAGGTCAAATTTGGACATTTTCAAGGTCAAATTATAGAAAAGGGGTAGCTTCTAAAATATTCACACTTTGAGGTTTTGTTAGACCCAACTTTGAAAAATATCCCAAATAGGTCGGCAACCTGCATTGGTTGAACTTTAATGGAATGACCCGGTATCAATTCTTGATTAGTCTCTGTAGATCTTATACTTTCTTTAGGTCATGTAGGCCTCAGTTAAAGGAGAAATGACAGCAATACTATAGTATATACAATATATTGACCACTTACCCACCAACTCGCGTTAGAAAAACATTAGTACATATACCATTTTTTGGTTAGCACGTGCCACTCTCGTTTGATTTCCTAACCACCCTAACAGTTGAATTCTAGAGCCACGTCAAGTGGTTTGGGAAAAATGGAAAAATAACGTTCACCACGAATCTCCCGGGCTTCGTAGCTCTCCGCCAGACTTCTGTCACCTTCGGTCTGAATCACAGACTCATGGCAGCTTGGGTTTTGCAAATGAGCAAAATTTGCAGAATCCTTTCTTTTGTTGTTGAGCTGTACTTCAAAATTTATTAACTTTGAAGATGTTGTGTATGAATTAATAAAAATGTAGGCATGCATTGAACTTGTCTTTGGCATGGCCAGCTTGGAATTCAAAGAGATAGTGGGACATGTGCCCTGTTTCCACCCGTGTAACCCCTTCAACTGGTCCCTGGCTGGGAATTTACATGAATTTTCGCAGACTCACTTCTTCATATCTCCGTGATCTGTCATTTGCAATCTGGTGTGTTATTTCCCTCTGTGCGGTCTGTGATTTCTAGCTTTTGAACTTCGATTTTAAATGGATGTTTTGCGTGAAGTGCAGTGCTGGATTCGGGTGGGTAAGTGAATATGCATATACCACATCCCACCGAAAAATTAAAAAAAGATCGTATAAGTAACTACTGATAACCAATGCCTGGATTCAGTATGAATTCATCCAATTTTTTCTTAATTCCAATGATTATCCATTCGGAGTTCCTTGTCTGGAGTACTGTGGGAGGTCGGCTCAAATCTTTCATGTTTTAGTGATTTTCAGTAAGATTTTTTATGATTTAGACTAACAAATTTCAATAGTCTTTAGTTTAGGAGGATGTAAAGGATCTAGATTTCTACATTAAGGATATAAGTTTCTTGAAATCTCTGTTCTTTGATTCATGTCTCTTCACTCTTCCCATTTGACACCAGGTACTTTGTTTGCTGTCCAGTTCTTCCCATGCATTGTTTCTGTAGCATTGATTCTGTATTCTTCTCAGTTTATTATCTCATATTTTGTTCTTCATTTTTATTTAGATACAATAGCTAGATCATACTTAATAGAAGTTTGTGTTGGCGGCTCCAAGGAGGGGCAGTAGGGGCAATTGCCCCTCCCAAAACCTGTGTATTTTTTTTGTTTTTTTCATAGACTTAAAACTAAATGCCAAAATTATTTTATGCTGTGAAGTATGATATTAGGCATATGTCTTAAGCTAAATGAGTTTCTTTTTCATTTTACGCATAGTTTGTTATGATTTCCCAGGACGAAACCCCCGGACTCGAAATCCCCCCCCCCCTCCCCCGGTTGCCCCCCTTGAACCTCTGGTCTGGAGCCGCTCCTGGTAGAAGTTGACATAGATTATTATTAATTGAGTTAGCATTTTTGACTTCATTTGAGAAGTTAAAACTTGATGATTTGTTACAGTCATGAAAAGTGATGAGGAATGAAGTGAATGTCATATTAAGCATGGATTGCTATTAATGTTTTGGAAATCCCTAACAGGTTGAGTGCCACCCATATTTGAATCAAGCCAAATTAATGAAGTTTTGCAAGGCCAAAGGCATAGCTATTACAGCTTACAGCCCCCTTGGATCACCAGATCGCCCATGGGCTAAGCCTGATGACCCAAAACTCACAGAAGATCCAAAGCTGGTGGAGCTGGCAAAAAAATACAAGAAGAGTACTGCTCAGATATTGCTGAGATACCAGGTGAGTTGAAAGGCAAAATAGATGCTATTGTCATGTAATTTACCTAATGTAGTGATTTTAAAGGTTCCATCCCCTGGTATACATTGTTTATTGAATTCATTCTTGCAGAATATTTGCTATATGCATATTGCTTCATTTGCAAGACTGGGAATTTGGATGTTCATGACCAAATATGATAGCATAATGAAAATAATAATGAAATATTCCATGTCTTTTTTAATTTTTTGACTTGATTTAATTTATGCATGCATAATTTGGAATTCAGTGATTCTTGATGCAATCGTTTTCTGTATCATAAACATACTAATTTAGCTGTGGTTTACTAAGTGGTTTTTTAAAAATATGTGACCTTATGAATCTGAATAATGCAATTTTATGAGTTCAGTTCTCTTTTGCACACTATTAAGAAGTCATGAAAAAGGAATGTTGAACAAGATGACTCGAATGCTTGAAGTACATTGAATATAGCCTTTCAGTGATGATTTTTCAAGAGTAATTTAATCAACATGAACGGCTTATCACATTAATATAAAGTTTGAATGACTTCTACTGCAATTTCCAAAGAAATCAATGACTATCTGAAATTGCTTGGAAAACTAGAGCTGCAAGGTGTACACTTGACTATGTATTGACTAAATAGCAGTTTTCTTCTAACCACAACTTTGCACTACTTCAAGAGTTGTTTGAAGAATAAACATTCAGTTTGTTTATGCAGTTGTCATTAAATTGCTAGCATTGATTCGATAAGTGTGTCTTGATGAAGCGAATGTTGCTATAGTTGCATATTCAATGTGGTGTCAACAATGGCATAGCAATTAGAGGCTCCAAGAAGAAATCATCGCATAATGTGGAATGTTCAATGAGGGCATGCATCAGGCACATACATTTCAGTTATATCTCCAGCCACAGATGAAGGATCCCGAATCATACTCCTACAGTCACCGAGACAAAGTTTACCCCTAAAAAGTCCAGAATTAGAGGTCGAAATAATTTTTTTGTGAGACTCACTAATACTAGTTTGAATCCAGAGTTTCAAAAATTAACCCTCTTTGTAAGGAAAGGATATTCATGAGGGAATGCTCAAAATAGCTTGGCAACACTTAAAAGTAACTTATGCTCAAGAAAGCGATACCAAAATCACAATGACTTTGAAATAAGCACTACTATCGGCGCAAAAAAGGTAGAATGCTGAACTTAAAGCATTTGTATTAAATACCGCCGGAGCTCCATAGAGTCGTGTAATATATCATTTTACTCCTTGTTTATTTGACTACAAAATTAATACGCCTTATGCGATATTACTGGACACATGCCCGAAATCATTAATTTTGTTTTTATTTTGCACGTGATCGGGTCTGATAGTGCATACTTCCCCAACTTTAACTTGAATCTGATAAATGTGAAGAATTTTGCCCATTAATTCCTCATTTTTGTGCATATTCTTTGCCTTTTTATAAAAAAAGATAGCAGTACGGTGATTATCTCGGAAAATACGGGATCTTTTTTGTAAATTTTCAGAATGTACGTTTAGTTCAAACCCGGATAATTCCAAGTCCAATTTTTGTGGTCCCTTGAATTTCGAATTAACGAGGTTTTACTGTATTAGTATTCTGCAGCTCAACTGTTCAATGTTTACAACCCTCTCCCTCAATTTCGCAATAAATACTTCAACTACCCCCACATTGACTCTCATCTCCCCCACTATAAATTACCCTGTAGCTATCACTCCAATAGTTAAGTCTCCACTATCCCTTCATCATACAGGGTGGCGATCATCAGGGAAAACTGGGAAAACCTGGAATCCTCAGGGAATTTTGAATTTCTGGAAAAGTCAGGGAATTCTCGTAAGAGTCAGGGAGAAACTGGGATAGGAAATTCTCGTTATTTTATATATTATTATATATTTATATATTTTATCTATATATTTTCATGAGATTTTGGGCAATTGAAATTGAGAATTTTCCACATGGTAACTTGTGAGGAGTTGGATGAAAGTACTACTTTTGCTCGATGTCCAATGCTTGAACTAAATGGACATTAGAGGCCCCTGTTTGCACGGAAAGATGCAGGGGGCTGGTCGATACTTTTCAAGGACATTCAAGATTCAAGAGAAATTAGAACCATTCAAGAAAAGAGGAATTGGATGGCAGCGAAGCCTTTCAAGACAATATGTCTGCCGTCATGGCGTTTCTACTGATGTCATGTCCAATCAAGAAAGTTTGTTCAACGAGTTTTGAATGGCATTTGACGTGAATTTGACAGTGTGAAACAGCCTTTAGCCTCTCATCGTTATGTTTTCTAATCAAATTCATCAGTGTAATTTTGTTATTCCCAATAACCATTACTGCAAGAGAGCTTTGCTGACACTTAAACTTGACAGTTAATGAACAAAGCAGAAATATTCCTTTATGTGGAATCCTGGTACAGCATTGCTTTTTATATTAAGGTGAACTGATAAAACCAAGCATCTTTAGTGCCTAGTTTCATATACCTTGCTAAAGTGCACATTCTTCATTGATGCTATATGGGTAGGTGCTATATATAGATGCACTTTTTTGTGAGAAATAAAAATCAATTCCATGTGATATCATTTTTATGTTGCTCTCAGTGGTAGAGAATGGAAAATAATTGCTGATGAATTATTTATTTTGTATGTAAGGTTTAGTGATTATATTATGGATAGAGTTATGCAAGTGCATACAATTTTGACTTAAGAATTTAAACTTCTAAAAACTCAACCTGCATAAAAATGAATTGTCTTTCTGTACTGATAATAATGCATAAGTTGATGCAAATTGTACTCTATAGTGCGTTCCACATTTAGTTGACAGTATGGGGCTTATGGAGAACACTGTTGCCAAGCTTCCGCTCCATGGGCGGCATCCTGACAACATAGGCAACTACTTATAACTATGTGCCAAAATTATTTAGTTTCAAAGAAGTGTTTAATTTTGCACATAATAAGACTCATGGAGATGAAATTTTGCTATGTAAAGGTTACATGGATTACTGTTATATTAAGTAAACATTTTGTTCTCAAAATCCTTCGATTTTTAAAATGTAAGTTACATATATAAGCTGAATAATGAAATGGAAATTTTTTTATTCTTAACGCTTCATTATAAGTTTCAGTATCTCACGTGTTGATAATTTACAGCATTATTAATGCCATGGGTTTCGAAATTACAGTTGTTTACGTAAATATGAAGGTTAGGGATTGATTTTTTTCGAGAATTCTGAGGAAATGTGGGGCATTGCCATGCCTGAATAAGGAAAATCTTTCCGATAATGCCACAAAAGATTTGTGGGTGAGAAAAACTTATGTCAAAGGTCGCCAGTGGTGTCGACTCTCCCCTTTTTGCTTGAGGCACTAAATGGTGGGATGGTGTGGAACTTCAAGGGTGAGCCCATCTGGGGCCCTTGAGTAAGGGAAATAAAAAATAATTATCTCTTATTGCAGCTTGTTCATCATATTTGGTAGAGTTATTTAGAACTTCTCATTTGAGCAAATCTTTTTTCCTGTTTTCATATTATCATCAATTTTAATGTGACGATAAAATATACCACACCCCGTAAACTTCCCGTTCCCTTGCCACGACCGCTATGTCCGAATCACCCTTCATGGTTTATCCAGACTGAATCACTGGACGACGTCTCTCCCTCCTCCTTTCAAGGTTCCCCTTCTGCTTGTGCCCCCATAAGAATCTTTGGTCCCGTCTCCATCTCCGTTCATTGTCCCATGTGTACCCAGGCCTGACTCCAATTGCCAAGGTTCTTTTACTTACCTTGCCTTAGGCTAAACCCTCCCATCTTTCAGAGCCTGAGACAGGAATCGGAGGAATGGATTCATCCGTGTCTGGCGTTACGTGGTGGAACAGCATTTCAGTAATTAAATTAAACTGCAGTGGTTGTACTGGCCACTAATATTTAATGAACAATAAAACATGACGCGTGTTTCCACGCTTAAGGCGTCATCATCAGGTATGTCATCATACGTGATGGTGACGATCTAAGCGTTGAAACACGTGTTGTAGTACAGTGGACAGTACAGCTACTGCAGTTTAATTTAACTATGGGGGAATAGACGTTGCGGGTGACCTGGAGCAGCAACTTAAATCCCCGTAGGCTACCCTAGACCCAACCTCCCTCCCAAACATTTGAGGGTGCCATAATTCTGGGAAGTAGGATAAGATGCCAAGCGATACACACAAACAAGGAAATGTCAAAATATCGCACTACCCACCTCCAAAATTCCATTCTTGAAAATGATTCCAGCATGAAACATTTTCGGGTTTGCTCAAGTACCAATTGTCATTGTCTTTCAATTCAGTGATTTACCAACAAACTTATTTATTAATTTGATTCAGTGATTAAGCAACAAACGTATTTATTTATTGTGTTGAAATATTTGAACACATTAAACACCATTTCTCTTTCACAGCTTCTCAATTTCTCCCCTTTCATCCTCCTCTTAGTTTCGGACATGGCGATAGCACATCTACATCTACATACTACCCCGCAAGCCGCCTACTTGTTGGAAATAAATTCATCTGGAAAATACTCCACAGTGCTGTTGAACTATTCTGCACATCACACACCACTTGTTCACGCATAGAAATCTTATGAGAAACTAAACGCCTTCGCCCAGTCTTTCCCCGGTCTGTTACACCGACGGGCCACTTCTCATGCAGATGTTTTATGGTACCTTCTTAACAGAACTTCTAGAAATACCCAATATACACTCAGTCAAAGGCCATGCACTGGATAAGAATATCCCTCGTACGAATTCAATCGCATTTTCTGCCAAAAGGCACGTAAGACGTTTACCACTTCTTTCGTGGCTGTCAAATATTTTTGCTGAATGCTTCAGTGTTAACGTATTTTCATCAGTCAAGTTCTTGAAACTAGTATATTCTAATTAAATATATTACTACTGACTTGACTAAATGTCATACAAAAAACGATATCTTTGATAGCAAAGAAGCAAGAGTAATTAAAGTATCAAGCTCATTCTCCGACTGAGAATCTCCCTCGTGATAGGTTAGCTGGCAGGACAGAACAAGCGGCAGAATTATGGCACGTCAAAAACATTTGGCGACATCAAAAATTCATAACTCCCTTTGTAATCGAGATAGAGTTATGATTCTATCACCAAAAACAAATATAAAGTTTTTGCTAAATTTCATATGGATGTATATCATGAGATACGAAAGTTAGTAGGCGACCGCTTTTTACCTTGCAAAATGCAAAATATTTTGTTCAAAAGATATTAAAATGAATACAACAACGATGAAACTCGATTAAAAACAAATTAAAGCTAACCTTTATGGAGTGAAACGTTTTGTATAATTTTTCACGTCATACTGTGAACCGTTTGTTTGCAACTGGGTGAGGAAGTTGAAATCAGAAGCGCTCCGTTACTAACGGAAATTCAAGGAATTATTTTTTGTAACATTTGTTTTAAACTAAATCGATTAATTATTGCCACCACTAAATGTAGCATCTTTTTCTGCTCCAGAACATGTCTTTTTATATTGCATAGCATCACATTAATTTTCCGGCTGTCATTGGCAACGTCGCACTTCCGTTATGGAGATTCACATGGGAATTGAATCTCCATAAGAGCCCATACTGTCAACTAAATGTGGAGCGCTCTTTAGTCACTTTAACTTAGTGTAGGTAGTAGTTACTGTCTCTTGTATCCAAGTGATTTGACTCAAAATACAAAATCTTCAGGTCCAGAGAGGCAATATCACCATCCCAAAATCAGTAAACAAAGGCCGAATTGAAGAAAATATTAACATATTTGACTTTGAGTTGGCTCCTGAAGATATGGCATACATTGATACATTTGACTGCGATGGAAGAGTTTGCCACATGAACTGGTATGATAAATTTTGTTGTTGTTACTATTAGTCTGATAATTAAAACCTTGAAAGATTTTATTTTAAATAAAATGTTTTACTGATTATTGATGTTTTACTTTTAGGTGCAGTGATAACAAATATTGGCCATTTGGAATTGAATTTTGAATGTGCTTCATAAGTCATCTAACATTGATGCAAGTGAGCATTTGGCATGCGAGTGTGTGGAAGTATAAAGTATAACTGTTAATGAATGAAATTTTGTATATTCATTGTTAATAAAGGAAAAATCATTACCAAGCATTTAGTAGTCTGATCATCTACATCTACGAAATACCCTGCAAGCCACCTCAGGGGTGTGTGGCAGGGGGTGAGTATTCACCAACATGCATTACACTATACCCTAAAGTTAGTGTGACTACGACTAATTATGCATTAGCATAAATTGCTAATGCTTGTCACGAGGCAACCTTAAATCATCTGAAGTTATGTATTGTGTTGGTTCTCTGTTACATTACTGGCATACATGTAATGCGCGTCTGTGAGCGGTGAATGCTGCAAGTGAAGTCCTATGGGATAATTCTTACTTTCACCTCCACATGAGGGCAGTGTTCCGTAAATAACTTTCCCAAGTTGGGGGCCATTCTATGTATTGTACGATGACATCTATGTACGACTTTTGGGGGGGTTGGGGTTGGGCACTTCTCACATTGTCTTACATGGGGAGATTTGGGGGTTCAAGATCATCTTATTAAAAGTTTGAGTGTAACTCATTTGATCATAATTGTATAAATTTTGTAATTATTGATAGGCTAAAAATCTTTGTTTACAACACTGCAAGCTGTACGTACCTTCCCCCTTCCACCATTGTCCTCACAACCTTGTCATCACTCTTATGCCTATTATATACATCGCCTCGCAGCTTAAACAAAAATCTTCATTACTTTGTGCTCATAATTCCCATGGGTATTCAAAATTGTGTAAATCATCATTCATAGATAAATTTAGCTATGCTCAGTGACCAAAATCTAAATCTATGGGGAATTTCATGAAATCTTAAGTGTAAATGTAATGGGGGGTCCAAATTTGCTCTGCGTAGTACTTGAATGACCCCTTAAGAACTGATTTCTGCATAGAGGCCATAATCTTTCCATTGAGTTCTTCAGTATGGTTTTATAGGAACCCAAAGTTTCTGTGAAATTGCTTGTGATCCAGAGAGATCCAGAAAAGGAACTGATTCTTATTCTTGAAATGCAGAGTACCCACTTGCTGTAGGTCTTGGTGATACATGAACACTACCCTCTTTTGTGAGACCAACCTTAGAGATGGGAAGGTATAGGAACGTCCATTCAAAAATGCATGGTCCTGAATTGTGCAAATGCTGACAAGAGATCCCTGAAGTGGTATAGATGATGAACCAATCCAGAGGTGCTTGTGAACTTTAACTGATGACATTCTGTTCTGATAGTCCTGTTAGTCCTGACTTCGGCCTTCAGGTAGCATTTCTTGGTTTAAAGGTTAGTATTTTATTTTAATCATGTTTCTCTGATATTTGGATTTATCACTGCTTTGAACATTTTCAGATTTTCAATGTAGTGGGCGGGCAAGGCCACATTCTGAGTTCATCCGGCACTACATAATATGATTGACTTATTTGTTACTTGTCTTGATAAACCTCATAAATTTATTGCTGCTTTCTCTCTTTTTTTTAAACATGGTTTATAGTTCATGAGCAATCCTGCTGTATTGTACTCAAATGCTCATAATTTTTGTGCATGTTCTTTAGTAGCACATATGTATTTATATATATATATTATGGCCTTCTATGGATGGCGTCAGTTCCTTGACTTGATATACAGTATACATAATGCATCTGCTCTTCCCTCTTTTTGGCATTTTTCAAATGAGTCAATCTGCTCTCTCAACCATGCCTCTTGCTCAATGAAAAAGTAATAGAATAACCTTTTTTAGCTGAAGAATTTTAATCACAATTCTCAGGTTCTTACTGGCAAGATCCATAATCTGCTATCCTGTGAACTTCGATACTGCATCGCTCTTTGGTGAAAAAGATAAGAATGACCGAAAAGTTTCATGTTATCTAATCTGGGATGGGCAAGGAGATGAAAGGTAAAAAATTAGGCTAAATGGTTGAGTGGAGAGTTTTTTGTTGTATGTATCAGTTGGAGAGGATGTCATCCAAGCAAACAGTGTATGTTGACATTTTGATGGGGCTGATTATGGATTGTTGTGTAAGCATCCATACGAAGAGGATATTTTCCGTGAAAAAGGACCCAATTTCCCATGAAAAAGCTACACGGCCTTGGTTTTTAGGAAGGGAGGTTATTTAGATATTAATAAAAGGGGAGTTATTATTATTATTGTACTTATCAAAATCTTCTCTTCTCTTGGACTACAACCTTGTCGTGGTTGAAGGGCTTGCGTGCTCCGATGACCCCTAGAGCTTCACTGGCGGGAGCATTGCTCCTGGTAGGGTCACCCATGCCAGATTGGTCGAAGGTTAGGAGACAGACGAATGGTAGTCCGCGCTGCGTCTGTACCTCAGTGAGGCGGCTGCAAAAGGCGTCTGACCCCAGTGGGGCGGCCTCTGAAGTGATGGTGTCACGTAAAAAACACTATTGAGTAAGGCCACGGAATACTATCTCAATTAAAACAAAAGCCTTGAAATTATGGACAGTTCTCAATTGATAATGAATCCTGGCAACTACGGGACTCGGCCAAGAGGGCCGGGTGTCGTGCCCGGCAGCGGTGGGAGCAAGGCCCCTGCGGTCGTCATCACACGAAATCCTTGCTCAGACGTAGCAGCAGCAGAGGAAAAGAAGATAAAGAGGAACGAAACTATCAGAATAGGCACGTGGAATGTTAGGACTATGCTGAGGGCGGGGAAGCTAGAGAATATAAAGCAAGAAATGGAGAGGGTGGGTGTAGACATCATGGGTCTGGGTGAAGTAAGATGGAAGGATGACGGAGATTACTGGAGCGGCGACTATAGAGTAATCTATAGTGGAGGGAATGAAAGTCAGCGCGGGGTTGCATTCGTAATGAATAGGAAACTAGGTAGAAAAGTAGTGTATGCAGAACAGGTGAGTGATAGGATAATAGTCGTGGAACTAAAAGCAGAACCAACAAATTTAGTTATAATCCAGGTTTATATGCCTACCTCTAATCATAAAGAGGAGGAGGTAGATGGGGTGTACGATCAGCTAGAGGAAATAATTGGTAGGATACCAGTAAGTAAGCACCTGGTAGTAATGGGGGATTGGAGCGCGGTGGTGGGTGAAGGAAGAGATGGGAGGGAGGTGGGCGATTACGGGCTAGGAAGGAGAAACGACCGGGGCGAGAAAGCTGTGGAGTTTTGCCGCCGAAATAACCTAGTAATTACGAATACATGGTTCAGACATCATCCTCGACGTAGGTACACTTGGAAGAAGCCGGGAGACACAGATAGGTTCCAGATAGATTACATAATGGTACGTCACAGATACAGGAATAGTGTTAAAAACTCGCATACTTATCCAGGAGCTGATGCAGACACAGACCACAACTTATTAGTCATGAAATGTCGGGTAAAACTGAAAAAGATAAGGATGGGAAGGAGGGTACGAAAGTGGAATACGGAGGCATTAACTGGGGCAATGAAGAAGAAGTATCGAAAGAAGGTGGATGAGATAATGGGTGAGGATCATGGAGTTAGAACAGTGGAAAATGAATGGGGAAGTTTGAAAAATGGAATTGTAGAAGCTGCAAAAGCAACGATAGGCGTAGTAAGCGCAACTATAATTAGAAAACCGTGGATCACGAAGGAGATGATCAGGGAGATGGAGGAGAGAAGGAAATGGAAGAGCGTAAACTCAGAGCTAGGTAAGAGAAAGTACCGAGAATTTAATAACAGGCTTAGAAGAGAAACAAAGAAAGCAAGAGAGGCGTGGTGGAGAGAACAGATCGACGCGTTAGAGAAATACCAAAAAGGGGGAAGAGCAGATGCATTACAACGGAGAGTAAAGGAACTGACGGGTGGTAATAAGGGAAGGGGAATTACAACGATAACAGACAAGACCGGAAAGGTGATCGTAGAACCGAGAGAGATCCAGGAGAGGTGGAAGGAGTACGTTGAAGAGCTGTATGGTAAAGAAATAAGGCCCAATAGGTTAGATATAGAAAGGGAAGACGATATCGACAGAGATGGCATCGGACCAAGTATCCTAGATAGCGAAATCGAAAGAGCTCTACGAGACATGAAAAGGAATAAGGCGGTGGGAATAGATGACATACCTGCAGAGTTTTTAAAGAGCATGGGGAAGATCGGAAGGGGAAAACTTTTTGCGCTTATTCGTAGGATTTATGAGGATGGAGTGTGGCTGGAAGACTTCGCGAAGACTGTACTAATTCCTATACCGAAGAAGAGTAAGGCAAAAACTTGCAAAGACTATAGGACAATAAGCTTAATATCCCACGCGGCCAAAGTAGTTCTGAGGATTCTAAACAGAAGGCTAGAGAAGAAGGCAAATGAATACCTGGGTGACGACCAGTTCGGGTTTAGGAGAGGGACGGGAACGCGAGACGCTATAGCGGTGATGAGGACGCTAGTAGAAAGAAACCTAGAGTATGGGCAGTATGTTTTTGCATGCTTCGTAGATTTCGAGAAGGCGTTTGATCGGGTGGGATGGACGAAATTAATGGGAGTGTTGAAGAAATTAGGGGTCGATTGGAGGGACAGGCGTCTGATTCGAAATTTGTATATGAATCAGACTGCGCAGGTTAGGGTAGCCAATGGAGAATCGGGATGGGCCACGATAGGACGGGGAGTGCGGCAAGGGTGCCCACTATCGCCGTTGCTTTTTAACCTGTATTCAGAAGAAATGGTAAGAGAGGCATGGGGGGAGGATGCGGTAGGAATAAAGGTAGGAGGGGAGCTGATAAAATCAGTGAGATTTGCAGATGATCAAGCATTGGTTAGTCATTCGGCCAAGGGGCTACAGTCAATGGTGAATGCACTAGAGGTGCAGTGCGAAAAGTATGGGATGAAGATCAATCACATGAAAACGAAAGTAATGAGATTTTCTATAAGTAAGAAGGCGGGGCTGAATATAAGGGTGGGAGGGCAGAAGATAGAGCAGGTCGAGCAGTTTACGTATCTGGGTAGTATTTTGGAGGCGAATGGGTTTAGTGGTAAGGACATCAGATGCAGAATTGCGCTAGCTAAAGAAGCATTTTCGAAGAGAAGGGAATTGATGAGGGGGGGTCTGAGAAGAGACGTAAAGAAGAGGCTGGTGAAAACTTTAATATGGAGCGTGGCGCTATATGGGTCGGAAACTTGGTCTTTGCGAAGGGAGGATGTGCGTAGACTAGAGGCGTTTGAGATGTGGGTTTGGAGAAGGATGGAGAAGGTTAGCTGGATGGCGAGAAAAACGAACGAGGAGGTATTGGATATGGTCGGAGAGGAGAGGAAGCTTGTGGCAGAGGTTCGGAGAAGGCAGAAGAGATGGATGGAGGAGGTTTTGAGAGGAGAGGGCATGTTGAAGAGAGTGATAGAGGGGAGAACACTGGGGAAACGTGGGAGAGGAAGGAAGAGGATAGGAATTCTGGACGAAATAAGAGGAGGTAGAAGATATGAAGAATTGAAGAGGGATCTAATAACGGGCCATCCTTAGGAGGGAAAGCGTGACAATTTCTATTAGTTTGGGATGCAAAATGGGGACTGTCCAAGAACCTACCAATCAGCTGGTAGAATACTTGAATGAACTTATCAAAATCTTCCTTCTAACACTAAATTGGCACTGAAGTAGCACCCATCCCTCTACATGGTGAATAGTTGTCATAGTGAAGAGTGGTAGAGAAGAATGGGCCTTGCTTTTGGCTTTAGGAGAGAGAGGTATTAAAAGAGAGAAGGATGTAGATCTGAGATTGAAGAGGATAAGAAAAAGATAAAATGAAATGTATTTGTGACTTTAGGCAAGTAATGTAACATTTCAGGTGATCTTAAGGGATGAAGAATGGAGTAGAAGAGGATGTAGTGTCATCTATGACCTGTAATGCTTAGTGTGGTATAGATAATGAAAGGAAAGGAATGAAGAATTATTATTATTATACACAAATCGTTACAAGTTGGCTATTTGCCAGGTGGTAACAGTGAAAGAATGAAAGTACATCACTAAATCAGTCATCGAAAATTTAAAATAAACATTGAAATTAGTTTTCCAAAATAAATTTTTTGCACCTATTCTTAAAAATCTTTAAGTTTCTAGGAAAGGGCTGAAACAGTTCTGCAGGGAGTCTATTCCAATCATCAATCGTCCTGTTAAGATATGAGAACTTTTTTACGTTGGTCCTTTGTGACCGACATTTCATCTTGTATTGGTGATCATTCCTACCAATATAGTTGGGGTTTTCTATCTTATGTCGCAGTTCCCCCCCATGCTTTTCCCCCCGCAAGTGTACGGAAGAGTGCGCAAAGCCTATTTATTTTTCTTCTCCGTGCTAGTGAGTCCCATCCCAATACTTGCAGCATTTTAGTGACACTCTCAGTCTTTCTATGCTTCCCCATTACATACCTTGCTGCCTTTCTTTGTACCTTCTCAATGGATTTTGTTTGTCCCTTTTCATACGGGTCCCACACTAGTGACGCGTATTCTAAAATTGGTCTGATTAGGTTCTTATACGCCTTTTCCTTTGTAGTTCGACCGCTTTCCTTAAGGTTTCTCATCACCCAATGTAACATTTTATATGCCTTTTTTGTAACCTGTTCCACATTTGCCTCCCACCCTAAATCTTTCGTTAAATACACCCCCAAGTATTTACACCGGTCACTTTTTGGAATGACCATACCTGAATAAGAATAGTCTCTCCCAGCTGAACTTAGTTTCCTGCTAAAAGTAACAAATTTGCACTTTTTTACATTTATCTCCATTCCATTTTTTAACACCCATTCTGCCATTTTATTTATATCATTTTGAAGGACTTCGCGATCGCTCTCCTTTTCTATTTTCCTGCAAATTATGCAGTCATCTGCAAAAAGCCTTATATGGGAGTGAATGCTATCTGGGAGATCATTTATATAAAGTAAAAATAAAAGCAGTCCAAGGACGCTACCTTGTGGGACACCCGACGTTACTTGTGCTTCATCGGAGCACATTTCACCCACTTTAACCTTTTGCGTTCGACCCTTCAGGAAGTTTTCAACCCAAAAGTACAATCTACTGTCTGTTTGGGGTGGTAATTTGCTCATTTTTTCTAAAAGCCGATCATGTTCAACTTTGTCGAATGCTTTTGACAGGTCGACTATTATTGTATCCACTTCTATTCCTTCATCAATGGAGTCCGCAATTTCTTGGCAAAAACCCAATAGTTGCGTTTCACAGGAGTGCCCTTTTCTATACCCATGTTGAAAATTGAATAGCCAGTCGGTGCTCTCCCATAGTTCCCAAAGATAATCAGCAATTATCTTTTCTACTAATTTGCACACTGTTGACGTCAAACTAACTGGCCTATAATTTTCTACCAATCCCTTATCTCCTCCTGGAAAGATGGGTGTCACATATGCTTTTTTCCAATCGTTGGGTAGGACTTTGTTGTTTATTGTAACATCCAACTATCCCCGTGTATATGCTGTGGATGGCGTTAAGATAAAGGCGACAGATGAAGTTAAGTATCTGGGAGTTACGATAACCTCAAACCTATCGTGGGGAACACATATAAGAAATATTTGTGGCAGAGCTCTGAAGAAGCTAGGATTCGTCAAGCGTATTGTGGGAAGATTCTCAGATGAAAAAGTAAAAGAGAGGTGCTATTTCGCACTCGTCCGGCCACACCTTGAATATGCAGCAAGCATATGGGATCCGGTGCAGAAAGAATTAATTCGGGAACTTAATAAAATACAAAGGAAAGCTGCGCGATTCGTCAAAAACTGCTACGGGCGTACAGACAGCGTTACGCAGATGTTAAACGAATTAGGCTGGGAGCCGCTAGAGACTCGGAGGCTGCGCGCTAGGCTTAGATTACTTGAGCAATTGAGAACAGATATCTTTCAGAGCGACACGGAGAACATCATATTAGAACCCCACTATATTTCCAGGTCCGACAGAAACGATAAATTAAGAGAGATATTTTGCCGAACGGATAGGTATGGGAATTCGTTTTTCCCCCGAACAATAAGGGACTTTAATAAATGCAAGGCGTAATTTCATAGAGCGTTTCCTTTTTATATGTAAACGGCTGGTGTCCTAACACCCCCCGCCACACGCCTATTGAGGCGGCTTGCGGGGTTATATTTAAAAAAAAAAAAAAAAAAAAAAAAAAAAAACATTGAATAAATGGTTCAGATAATTTGAAATTTCAATGCCTCCCATTTTGAGTAAGTCTATTGAGATGCCATCTGGCCCAACTGATTTGTTCTTCCTGATTTTACTAATTTTTTTGTAGATCTCCGAATTCATAGTTTTAATGTGTTTAACATTTAATACGTTTGTTTCTTTCTGTAAGTTTTTGGAGCTGGGTTCCAAGTCCGTTATATCTACTTTATTAGCAACCCCAGTGAAAACACTAGCATACCATTTATTCAGTGCATTTGCCTTCTCCTTGTCATCGGTAATTAAATTTCCGTCCCCACTCTAGAACCGTTATGTTTTCCCTGTTGTCCTTTCTCCTCCTAAGGTACTTATAAAACTTGTTTCCGTTATCTTTTGAGATAATATTTTGTAAAAATGCTTCCTTGGCAATTTTCTTTTCCCTGTTCAATTCTCGGAAAAGCATTTTATAATTTACCGTCGACTCAGTACTCGAGTTGCGTTTTTTGTGACTCAACCTTAGCCTTTCTTTTAATGACCTAATTCTGTTGTTGTAGTACTCTGGATCAGTATTTTCTTTGAGAATTTTTATCGGAACGAAAGTACGCAACCCTTCTTCCATTATGTCTTTAAAAGAATTCCAAACTTCCTCGACGTTTTTACCTTTGCTAACCCACCCCAAATATCTACTTCTCAGAAATCTCTGGAAAGCATCACTATCAGCTCGGTTATATTGCCGTATTGTTTTTCTTACCCCTTTGCCCCTACACTTTTCCCAGTTTAGCTGAAGACATACTGCTGAATGGTGGCATAATCCCGGAAGGATGTCTACTTCCCTATTCCAGTTATCTGGTCTCATCAGCATGACGTCGAGGGTGTTCGCCCCACGAGTGGGTTTGTCCACAACCTGCACAAAGCCCTCCTCTTTTATGAGGCGATTAGCAGTTTCCTGCGCCCTTCCTCCCCCGACCGCGACCACGTCGTTTGACCACTCAATTCCCGGAAGGTTCCAATCCCCTGCTATCAGAGTATAATCCCCTGGACTTTCCGAGCATACCTCTGCTAAGACGTCCACTGCATGCAGCCCTTCGTTAGGACTTCTGTACAAGCCAATAATTTTGAAATTTTTCTTTCTGTTTCCACTCTTTAAGTTTTACACACATCATCTCACAATCATCCCTTACCCATTCCAGGGTGCTAATTAACTTTTTGTTTACACATACAAATATCCCTCCTCCATGACCATTCCTGTCTCTTCTATATACCGTAAAATCTTGCGGAAATATCTCGTTTGACATGATATGATCACCAAGCCAAGATTCCGTGCCGACCACAATGTCGGGATTACATGCATCTACCAATGTTTCAAATTCCCTAACCTTATCAAGAATGCTTCGACAGTTAACCTGCAAAATCGTTAAGCCCTTACCTGTATCTCCATGACATTGTCCACCGCTTTTTCCCATCACTGGTTTCCCATTCTCGCAAAGTCGTCTTGTAATGTTTTTAAAAAGATTAGCCAGAACTTGGGATCCCTTTCTGTTAAGATGCACTCCATCTCTACCCAAGTGTCTATCCACTAATTGATAAGCCTCTCTCTAGTTTTTATGTGAAATCAAATGAGCTCATGACTAAAAGGCATCTCTTCCTATGGTGTAACTTATCTTTCTATTTTCTAAGACTGATTAATCCATTCCAGACTATCACCACACCAGTGCTTCATTCTGGCAGAACTTGAATCATTTTGAAAAATTTGGCCATGTTATTGATTGAATTTTTCTCCTTTTAATCACATGTATGCATAGTTTATTTTTCTTTTGAATGAACATAGTGCCTAGACATAAATGAATTTATGTGTAAATAGTCATTTCTTAAGGCTCAACTTCAGTCTTAAGGCTCAACAAGAGAAAATTCATGGTCATTAATTAACACGTTCAACGCTTAGCGACAATCTGGAACGTCCTGTGGGTGCTATCGGTTGACAGAGGACGTTCCAGGATGTCCACGCTCTAGCAATTCTTTATGGCTGGCTAGCGGACTCAAGTCACTCGTAAGGAGATTTTTGTTTCTATGGCGTATATTTTTTACTTGTACATTTTTTTATTAAATCGATTCACACTATTTTTTATTGCTGGAAAAATTTGCAGTAATGATGAAAATAAGTAATAAAAATAAGATGAATCATATATAATATTTTATAAATAATAAGAATGCTACCTTTTGATGGTTGATTGTCTGTTGCTACTTTAGTTACTACTTAGAAGCGTTCATCATATAACATAGCCAATTTTCTATTACCTATTATTATTTATTAGCTTTTCAGGTTGCGTTTCAGTTTTATATTTTTAATGAGGATATTACTGTTAAATACAATTAAATTTTCACCATCCATATTCCGCATGTTGTATTTCCTTCGTCATTGTCATTGTAAGGTGCTTTTTCACCATAGTCTCCTAACCTAGTGGTGAGCCATTCTTCAATGTTTACAAACAAGAGTATGTGGTCTCTTTGATGTTCATATATATTTTCATGTTGAGGTATAGAGAAAAAGTGACATATGTATGTTTTTTTCCGAGGGGACTTTTCCTCAGACCCTTACTCAGACCCTTACTTTCACAGCGGTCGGTACCGTTTCCTTAGAAATGGTTTTATGATCCTGTGGGAAATCCTTGAGGGAAAAAGAGTCATTGGCTAGTTGTCTTCGCAGTTTACATCGTCCTTTGCTGTTCTCTCATCCAAGATTCATATCTCCTTATATTTTCAAGATAGGGAAATTGAAGATTATGGGGTGTTTTCTATTCAAAACTTCGGAACCCTTTTTGTAGCCCAGGAGGGAGAATTAATTATCGCCATGTCACCCTCTAGACCTAAGGTTCTATTAAAGAGTGTTTGTCAGTGCTCCTACTCGGAGGCTACCAACTCATTTCTTTGTTCACTGCTGGTTTCTCGTGTACGTATTTTCTATTGGAATCCATCAAGACAGAAAATTTGAAGAGCGTCAGGTTTTTTCTTTGTCCAATACTTCCTTGTGTAAAAGTTGGGCAAATATATTTACCATATCTTACCATGGGCATGGGCATACCTACTTGAATGTTTTTGTCCACCAGTTGATTCTTATTTGCACGAATTGCACTCAGAAGCGCACTCAGGATTTTTTTCGAAGAGAGACTATAAAATTTGAACGATGTGCATTATTATTTTTTGCTTATTCTTACCTCGGATAAAAATACGGTTTCATCTGGGGAACACAGAGTCACTGCGGGTTAAAACTTTTTAATGAAGAAGGTCAATTTTGAATTGTTTGCATTGTATATTTATATTATATATGTATTGAGAATTCAGAAGAATAACAATTTTGTTATTCTTGAGAAATTTTGGGATTTGAGGAAATTCCCCATATTCCCTTCACCTTGATCCCAGGACTAAACGTTCCAGACCCCAGAGAGGATCCTCGAAAATTTTTTACTTATTATTTACACAGCATATGATAGAAATGATTGTTAGGGAGACGAATTACTACATAGGTAAGTTACGAGGCGCAAATGTAGCGGCAAAAGCAAGGGTATCGAAGTGGAAATCCTTGACTAGAGAGGAGTTTCTGGTGTTTCACATGGGAACAATCCAAATGAACAGAATCTACAAATATTGGAGCCTGACCTCCTTTTTAGTTTTCCTTGTTTTCAGAACTGCATGCGTCACTACAGTTTTGCCGGGATATCACTTTTCATATACTCCCGTACCCGGTGAGTTTAGACCAAATGACAGACTATACAAAATATGACCTCTGATGCACCTTTTTCATGAGACGATGGACACAATAGTAACGCCGAGTCAGGGACTATGCATTGATGAGTCTATGGTTCTCTGGAGGAGCCGCCTTGTATTTAGCATTTTCATCAAAGGCAAGAGACACTGCCATGGAAGTAAGTTGTACATGCTGACTGAACCTTCCGGTGTGGCTCTGAGGTTCCTTGTGTATTCTGGTGCTTCCGATGTTGATGTAGGTGGCCTGGGTCACGTCGACAACGTCCATAAATTAATGAATGGCAAACTTGATGTCGGCCATTCATTATTTATGGATTATTTTTATACTAGTGTCGACTTGGCCCACCAACTTGATCATCAGATCTATTGAACCGGGACCCTCAGCACCAACCGAAAAGGTAATCGTCCCCATCTAATTTCAGCAAAATTGAAAAGAGGTGAGGTTGTGCAAGCCTACACTAATGAAGGTGTCTGCGTGATGAAGTGGAAGGACAAACGGGATGTACTGATGATCAGCTCCGAATATGGGAATGATATGTTTGATGTTCCCCGCCGGAGAAGAGGTGAAAACATTTCCAAACCGGAAGCCGTTGTGAGATACAATGAATCTATGGGGGGCATTGATCATTTCAATCAAATGATGTCATATTACCCGATCTAAAGGAAGAACCTGAGGTGGTACAAAATATTAGGCATCCACATATTTCACCACTTATTAGTCAAGAGTTACTTCCTCTCCATAAAATCCCATCCCAAAATCCCTCTCTATGATTACCGCCTCTCCATCATCAAATCTCTTATACAACCGGCCCATTCAGTTTCCCTACCACCTTCTGCTCCTTCCCCTATTCCACCCTCCAGAAATCTAGGCTTGTCAAGTCATCTTCCTGAACGATACAAAATACACGGCACATGATGCAAAAGAAAGCAACGAAAGTGCCGAGAATTCTCAAAGCAAGGGATTAGGAAGGACACTATGTACCACATATTGCGCTGCATGCGAGGGAAACCCGCCACTATGCGTTATCCATTTTTTTTAAACCTTTCATTAAATGCCTAAAGTATGCAAATAGTGTAAGTAGCTAAAAAAATGTTTGTCTTAATATGTTTTTTTTTATTATTAATTTTTGTGAATGATTTATTATTTTAGAAAAATGTGTAGAAGTATTTTGTATATTTGTCTACACAATGAATGATTGCATGTAAAATGAGCTAATCTAAAGTGCTTACCATAGTAATTATTAATTGAAACACAATCAATCCCTTTTTGAACTGATAGTACAATTATAGTTCTTTACTAAAAAATACTACTCAGCAAGATGGTAGTTGCACTTCCTTAGGAGGTATTTTATTATGAAAATTTCCATTAATTCAAACTCTACTTCATTTTAACTATCATAAGCATAATATTTTATCACAGAGTGGCTAAAATGAGTGAAATGTGTAAGAAGACCTTTAAAACAAGTCATCCACTTAAAATTATGTGCTTAGCAGTAAGGTAAGCTGGAAATTCAATTATATCATGTAGAAACGTCAAAGGGGAATTTCCTTGCATGCATGCAACCCGCACAATAGAGAATTGCTGTTGGTGCAGGACGTTCAGGAACGTCAAAAGTTTAAACCGTTATAACAACTATAAATATACTTCAAAAATTAAAATTCTTGGTCACACTCATCTTAATTCATCGTGCTGAATTAGAATATGCCAAAAACTGAACTTCGTCACCAGGAAAATTCAACAATTTTTCCTTAGCGTTGAAAGGGTTAAAATAACTATATTTTTTCACAATATTGTAATATATATGATGCATGACTCGTTTCATCTTATTGGCAAGATTATCATGTATGTACAGAATTGAATCCCATATTTACTCTTTCCTTTGAGGGGGAGGGTGGAGTGAGTGGGAGGAGAGAGGGGAATAGAACAAAAGGGTGTGGAGAAGGTAGGTAGTTTGTAAATAAAGAAATACCCCCCAATTTATTACTCTTTTACCCTTTCGCAGCCAGCAAATTCCAGGCAGGTATCGATCGGATAGTCTTGTAATTTTTTCATGTTATAAGGTAGTTTTTAAATAGAATAGTTTTATTTATTATTCTATTAAAATTCTAATAATAATATTTCAAAGGTAAGGTGTAAATTAGGGAATTGAAAGTTATAAGCATAATTCTTTTGGATAGTCATAATGAAGGTAATGAATAATAACAAATTTACCTGTAGTAAAGTGCTGCCAAATCTATTGGCTAGCATTAGTTCTCGCCCAGGCACCAAAGGCCAGTAGATCAACCCACTGGCACCATTTTATTTCTGAAAATTTAATTTTTTCACTTCTAACCTAATGAAAAAACACAGCATAAGATTCCATATGATAATAATATACTATCATGTGACATCTTTTCTACATTCATGTTTTAATATTCTCAACATTTTAGGCGAGGAGATTTCATTTAAACCAAATGGCACCATAAATCCTTAGAAATTGTTTGCTAGATCCATTCATTCAGGTACATACATAAGCATTTCTAACTCATCTTCAATTTTCTGAAATCCATTTTTCAAAATCATACTTGAAACAAGAAATCTTAAAAAACACTCAGGTTTGTGTTCCTAATCAATAATGCTACCAATGAGGTAAATGAAACACAAATGGATTATTATAAAGTTTATAACAATTTATTAATAAAGTGCACTCTTTTTCAGGGTTTCAAACAGTTCACAATCTTACATAAATAGAATTACTCTGTTTTCATCCAAGCTGGGCATTGGCATTAGCTGTTTTATCGAAGGGCCAGTGTCTTCAGAATTGATGTTAGGTTCCATTTGGGCCTGCAAATGTTAGATTTAAAAAAATATTGCTCAGTGGAAATCCTGAATAGGTGAAATTTTTTTGGAGAGTTTCCTAATTGAAATGCATTAAAAAGCTACAATGAAATAATAATCACAATGTTTACAAGGCATCAATCAAATCACTACTGCAATATTCTTCATAAAAAATTCTCATGTCATTCATTACTATGGATTTTAAATACACATCCCCTCCATTTGTGCACTGAGAGTGAAATTGACCACAATGAGAATTTTTCCATCCTAATGGGATGATAGATAGCACTCTCTCAAAATGCTTGGATTCATTTATTGGCAGGCAATGCAAGAAGGCATGATCCACATATTATTGAATTCCAACCGAACGTTCTTTGGAACCACTACTTCTGAAATGATGGGAAACATGCGATCTCCATTTTAATGGATCCCATGCATTTTCATCCATCTCTATATGAAGTGCATAATGCATATTTGGGGTATAGGGACGGCCAGATGCACCCATGCTGATCTGGCTTGCTAGGTCACTTTTCAAGGAGTGCCTCCACAGGGTGGGGGGCAAATAAATGACTGCAAGGAAGGAAAAACTTCCCATATACATCTTTCTAATTTGCCAAATTCATCATTTAAGGAAACTTCAAATTGCTCAAAAAGCACAAAACTCAAAAGATTAATGCTACTGGGGGGGAGTTGGATCAGGGAGTACAGGGATCTGAGGGTTAAGTACGGAGGAGTTATTGCTTCCCATTTGGGGTTGTTCTATAATCTGGAGGGGTTGGTTGGGTGGAGCAATGGCTTCTGATCCAGGAGGGGATACTTCCACGGAGTCAGTGGGCGTTGGGGGGATCCCATTAGCATCCATTGTTACAGTAGAGGACCCTTGGGATGGGCCTGTTAGTTCTGAACTATGGTCCGCAGACCCAGGAGGACTAGACATTTCTGGTGAAGCATCAACTAGGGGTCTTTGGTCAACATTGGAGGCCTCAGGAGAACACGGCTCAGATATGTGGAGAGGAGTGTCATTGGATGGAGATGGATCGATGGGACGTTGGCAACTCTCTGAGCCTTCAGGAGGAGAGTTAGTCTCGGAGATACAGAGTGGCACATTGGAAGACAGAAGCTCACATGTTAATTGAACAGGAGTTGGGGAGTCAAGGGAGGAGGGGTTGTTCGCCAGGCTAGGCTGGATGAGGGGTGCACAAACAGTTGTAACTCTGGGCAAAAAGAAAGCCAAATCCACAGATCGTGACCTATTCTGGTTGGACAGTTGGTCATTGACGTTGTGGGCCGTGGCCTCCATTCCAGGATGCTGGTAGATCCCTCCGGTTGGCCTCGTGGACAAAGCGGGGGAACTGCCCCTCCTGGTGGCCAACGGCTGGACGGAAGATTCCTTCAGAGTCACTGCGGGAGTCCTTGGTGCTGTGGCCATGCCACCAGCACTCGAACCTCTGCACACATTCACTTGGGGTCCATTGTCAACCACATGAATGTCCAATCTGCCACTCTTCACACCCCTCGCATCTGGCAAAACCCCACCGTGGGCATTGTCCATTTTGCACCCCTTTCGCCTTCGGGCGGGGACTTCGATTGGCACGTCACTATTACAGTTGGAGCCTCCTTCATACTTAGCAACTTCCAGCTGGAAGTAGCGCTTCTCTTCGTTGAGGGCTGACAAATCTCGTTCCTTTTCTTCAAGGGCCTGCTGGAGATCGGCGATGAGCTGCACATCCTCAGGACGAGGCTCCCTCTCTTCGTATTTTCTTCTGTATTCCTCCAGCCTGCAGACCATTAATGGATGGAGAGTTAGAAAGGGACTCATTGGCAAGTGCATGCATGCTTGCAGTTTAGCATTTAACTGGCATTATACTTAATAGGATGTAGCTGGGGAAAGTATTAAGAGTCATGATTCAACACATTGCATTTAACCAAAGTCAACAACCTGATGTGAATGCGAGCTATGAGGTCACAGCTCTCTATATTCACTATTTTACTGCAAATG
Organism: Pyrrhosoma nymphula; assembly: GCA_963573305.1. Taxonomy (NCBI): domain Eukaryota; kingdom Metazoa; phylum Arthropoda; class Insecta; order Odonata; family Coenagrionidae; genus Pyrrhosoma; species Pyrrhosoma nymphula. The sequence goes on along the minus strand of OY754330.1, from coordinate 110,009,023 downwards.
AATATTATTATTATTCAAGAATGTGCATCAAAGCAAATGGTGTTTATTTTTTTCCTGAGTATCTCAATGTTTCTCAAGATACTTGTATACATCTGATATTTGAAAAGTTTACCATTTACATGCTGATAAACCTCCTGCATATGTCGCCACATGAAATTTCATGTGAAAATGCATCAGCTGACTTAAATGACCTGGAGCTAGCCTGATAAACAATGAAGTTTGATTCACATTGCTGCTGATGGAGTTAGATGCAATGTAGCAGATAATTTTTGAAAGTTTTGTTCAAAATTACTTTTTGAATTAAAAAATATGTATACTGGAAGGTTAAGATTTTGAATTAATCATTGGTTATCAGTTTATTGGTACATATTTGTCCTTTTTATAGTCAGTGCTATTTCTGGTGTTCATGTGGGTGAAAGGTGAGATGTTATTTCATTCTGTACAGTATCACTATTACAGAATGTACTATCTTTTAATTTGAGTAAAGAGTCCTCAGCTAATTTAAATAAGTTTTTACAATCAAATAAAATTGCTGTTTGCAAAAAGATACACAATCCCCCATTCATCAAACTTATTCTTTTACTGAAAAATAAGGTTATTTAAAAAATTCACAAAAAATTTAAACATATAAAAAAACAAAACTGTTTTTACATTATTTTACTAATCATAAAGTGCTCTTTTGTTTGATGTAGGTATAGTACTCAATATTTTATAAACTTTTAATATTAAAAAAAAAAATGAGAAAATCATGCAAAACAGCCAGCCTGCAGTGGCATACTAAGATTTTTGGCTCAGGGTCCAATGTGTTAAACATTAGAGTACACATGGTAATTTTTCTTACACCTTCTGTCCATCAGAATTTCATTTTTTTTATAGCAGCTTTGGAGTACACAGTTGTACTACATCTCATGGAAAATTACTTATTTTTTTCTGGAAAATATCTTGAAAAGCAGTGCAATAAGTGGCTGATATTTTGCTATCATTATCAATAGGAGGTCTTTCTCTTTTTAAAGAGGCCAAGTTAATCGAATTTTATGAGTGAATTTATCTTGCTCAAATTAACTTATGTTGCTCAAATTACCCTAGAGGGTGAAATTTGCCATGAAGAAATCATCTGACATCTGATGGATTTGAGCCTGGATCTCCCAATTGCTGTTCAGGTGTGTTAGCCAGTTACACCAATAAGCCATTTTAATTAATTAATTAATGTTGGGTTTATCCACCACTACAGTGGCATCATGCAAGAGCACATCTCCTCTGCTACATTGTGGACGTGATGGGAACTGCAATTGGGAGATCTGGATTTGAATCCCAGTCGTGAAATGATTTTTCCTTGGCAAATTTCACCCTGTCGGTGCATACCTGTGAATGCGACTTCATACAAGGCCATAGCGAGCAGGGGGGATGTTAGGGGGTTGAAACCACCCAAAATATTTAGGTAGAGGGTAAAACATATGGACATTTGAAGAAGGAAGTAGAATAAAGATAAGATTATTCTTTGTGTATGATAGATATAAAAAATGGCAATAATAGTAAAAATTTGATATCAGAGCTAAATCCAGCGATTTTTCTAGCGGACCTTACCTTAAAATCCTAATCAGTTAACCCACCCCCTAAATGTTTTTCTGGCCATGGCCTTGACTGCATACCACATCCACTATGCAACCACAGTGATTGGAAAATTACCTTAATTATGTTTGCAGTTGCACAAAGTATTTCTTTTTAATTTATCTTAAAACAGTTTTCCTTATAGAATGACATATTGTCAAAGACAGTTTTCCACTCACATTTGGCAGAGGGAAGCTGCTTTCCTTTGAAAGGCGTCTCTCATCAACTGCACCTCCTTTCTCCACTTGGAGGCCTCGTCCGAATGCGCCTTCCTCAGCGCCTCCAAGTCCTTCATCCGCTGGGCTTCCAGCTGCGACTCCCTCTCCCTGGTCATGCAGTGGCGCCAGTGTGAGACGGAGGACAGGAGTTGGGTGGCGTAGGGGAAGGCAGGAGGGGAGGGGAGAGGAAAATGTCAGGGGGTTGCATTGGAGAGTTGAGGCGTGAAGAGTATTGTGTTTGGTGGGGGAAAGAACAAAGCTTCCAAGTTAACGCAGAACAAAGGAAGCATTACAGGTATAGAGCTAAGCAGGGATAGGGAAGGAGAATGAATGCTCTCATGATCGTTCAGTCAAAAACTCATGTTTCTCAAGTGAACAATCACCAGTTCACAAAGCCACATTCCAAGATCTTCCTCAAAATCATATCATCATTTGTTCTCCACTATAAGGGGGGATCCCGTTGGTTAGGTGGCTGGAGTACTGGACTCCTCAGCAAAGTACTTTGGTTTGAATCCTAGCAGAGATTTTTCCATGTAATCCTAATCCTTATTGGGTTCCACGTGGAGATAACTTCAAGTACAGTACTCCATCCATCAAATGAGACATTAAACTGGACCCTTGGGCACCTTTTTCTTAAGAGAAGGCTTTATAATGCTGGGTTTCTCTCATTCCTTCTTCCATTCCCCAAATAATCCTCTACTCTCCTTCCTATCTTAAAGATTCAAATGACCTCAGTTGCCATTCGCATTCCCACATTCACCCAAAAATATGCATTTTAATATATTTAATATCCTGCATAACATATTTTGTTAAATGCATGTTACATACATGTATCATCATTGGGAACCTTTTATTCTTCAGTTCAGAAGCTTCGCCAATGAAAATTGCAGATTAACAAATTAACAGTGCAATGGAAAAGTGTGTTCAGTATTTAGGAGAAAGCAAACCCGATAGAGAAGAATTATACACTTATAATAAAGAGGTTCTTTGGACAGCATCATTATTTCCATTATATAATAAAAAATCACAGAACATTTTTTGGAACAATCAATGTTTCAGAAGCTTATGAAGGACCAGTATCTGAATGATTTAATGTTTGATGATAGCCAGTTTTTCTAGCAAACAACAATTCTTTACTGTGCTAGTTATATATCCTTCATTGAAAACTAGGTCAACAGTCATGATTCTCTTTGAAAACTTTGAATTGAAAGTTGTGTGATTGTTCATTTTATCTAGTATTTTAATACATTTAAACAGTTTTATGAACTTAGAGACAAGACTATTTTAAAATGCCTTTATGTACTTTGAAAATTGAATTGCTTCACAAATTATGTAGAGTAAAAGAAACTACATATTTAAACATAATCAAGCATAATTTTAGAATTGCTAACCCATCCAATCATTAATGGACAGATTAACTATCACAGTCATCACCCTTAAAAATACAAAATTGTGAACTGCTTAAAGCCGCAAATATTTGGTACAGTTATTTTTTTGTTTTATCTTTTCTAAAAAATATAACAAATGCTTACAAATATGCTGAGTAAAATTTAATAGAAAACAAAATTTTTCATCTTAAAAAATTACAAAACATGGAAATAGGAAATCATAATTGCCAACAGGCATTTTTTATTAAAAATAACAGCTTTTATGCAAAACTTCTGCCTCACAAAAGAAAGATTTTGCTGTAGTTTTCAGACAAACTAATGCTCATATTTTTAAAACTACCAACGCATGACTAAATCAGGCAAGGATCCAAAAAAGTGACTTATCCTTGGATGTAAATGTATGGCAAAAAAGGCTGTTTTTCCATTTAAGTATAATATTGACACTCATACGAAGCCTGCTCACAAACTAAAACTAAATAAAAGCCATTGCTTAGTTCTCATCTCTCATTTTGGAGGCAGTTTTCGTATTCACAGACCTTTGTAAACGAACAATGCAAAAGCTATGAGCAATGAGGACATGGCAATAGTTGCAGACCCTGAGAGCATCCATGCTAGGAAAGGCAGGACTAGGAATGAACAGGTGGTGGTTGGGGAAAGCCGGACGGTGTTGCCTACGCCACTGCTGGGACAGCCGCTGACAACAGAGACATTGGACCACAAACAATTGTCCGGCATATTCACTTAGGATATGGTACTTGTTAATGGGCTGATATGCGATACATACATAGTTGCTCTTAACTTTCCCTTTTCCCAGATTTCAGAATTAACATTCACAAATGCAGTGGGTTGTTTATGTGACATCTGGACTAACTTGATCTTGAAAACTCAAAAGGCATGCATGAATATAAATATAGCCAGCTGGCATATGCACTCATGATTTGTGATGCATGAAATACACAATGTAAGTGCACGCTCTACAAAAAGTTAAACTACTTCCTACTTCTCTGGAAAAAGTAATTAAAAATAAGTACCCAAGTAAACACTTCTTGAGTTATTGATTCCATCTATGGGTAATTCAAATATTCTGGTTTCATGAGACATTTAAAAGCATTTACATGAAGTTTTCAATGTTGTGTTCACCAAAGAAAACCAAAGTACTGCATGCAATGACAATAGCAACCAATTTCACTGACCTAAGGGTATTTTCTGCATCATTCTGGAATTTCTCCATTTCTTTGCTTTGTGCATTCAATTCCTCATTCAGTACCTGCAGGAAATTCAATGTATTACTGTTAGAGCAATTTTAAAAATGGTTCAAAGGGGCTGATATTAAGCAAACGTGGGACCCAGGTACATATTACTGAATAAACTGTATGCACATATATTCCTAATATTTTAATGCTGAAAAAATATTGGGAAACCTATTTTTGATAGAAGAATATATAGAAAATTTATTTATATGAATGTACAAAGAGCATTTGCCAACATTGACTTGAATTTAAAAGTTCATTTTCAAGGTGGTATAGGATTTATAAAGAACGACTTATACCATGTTAATTAATCAGAGCACCCAGGCCTCATTATGACGATTATGAACTGATGTATCTACAGTTAAGGTTTTTCACTTTATTCCTGCCATTCGTATTTCTTACCTGGATTCCACCTTGGAGAGCATCTACATTCCCCTGTAAATCATTAATTACTTTACTCTTGCTGCTCAGCTCCTCTTTTAATGTGTTAACCATCTTGAGAAGATGCTGTTTTTCAAAGCAAAAGAAATAAAAAGCATAAGATTACTGAGCAAGTACTTAAAATTAGCCATTTATTAATGCATGAGTATGTAAATATGGTTATTTTATCAATTATATACATGCCTTCTGTGCTGGTGCTTTATATCAATTGCTAGGTTATATCTAGCAAGTTACATCCATCGTGAAGCATTGCAAAAATAAATAAATACATAAAAAACAGTTCTTATGTCATGGGAAGAGGGTTTGTCAGCATACTAAGGATGAATAGTGTGAGAACTCAATACTCTACTCTTGGGTTTTTTTAATGGTTAGTAACAGTAGGGAGTTTCTATAATAGCATTGACTCACCTCACTTTCATGTGCAGAAGAATTTGACTTTTGCATCTCTTCTTTCAAGTGCTCCAACTGTTCTAGGAACTTTTTCTCCACAGCCATAACTGCATTTTCTTTCTCATCAGTTAGTCTTTTCCAAAGGGAGTCTGTTAAAAAAAGTTTCATAAAATTTCAAGGAAGTATATAGTAATGGTTCAAGCCGTTACGCTTTTGTTTTCCTTCCAACCACTCCCTCACCCCCCTCCTTTTCCTTTCTTTGTGTGGCTCGCTGAGATGGGATGAAGTGTGAGAGTGGAATTTGGCATGAATGTGTGCGTGTTTGATTTTAAGAGTTAGGGCAAGGTCGTATGAATGAAGTGAGAGACAGTGGAGTGAGGTGTAAGAGTGACTCGTAGGGGATGGTTGACTTCCAAGCTGGGAGCGCTCAGTGAAAACCCCTCTATGTGTGCCCCCTTCCCCTCAGTTTTCCCCTTTGTGCAACGTCCCCTTCCCCGTCCAAAATTCGTAATTAAGGCGACTGCGGAAGAAAGAATAGAGAAGACTGCCCTGAGCGACATCACCTTGCGGAAGCACTGCTTGACTTGGGAGCGAACTGACTCGAAAGTGCTGGAGGCCAAGAGGTACTTGCAAAGTACTACGACCACAGTTTGGACCATCCCCCCCAAGAGATTGAGATCTTGAGCAAGGCGTCTGCTGTAAGCATCGGAGGATCAAGTTCGGATGACCAAGTGCCTGGCCATGTTGCTGTCCCATGCCGAGAATCCTGTATCAACGGTCATGTAAGGTTGCCGACCCGACAAACCCCCCCCTTGTTTTAGCCTCCAAGCCATTAAGTCAGTGACGGATCCCACATTGCGACAGTGTGCTTCCTAGTGGCGAGTGATTGACGCCAAAATATCTAATTGTAACAGGAAAAGAGAGAAAAGGGAAGGACTAATAATTTTGAGGATACCGTGGCTAGTCCTGGTATCCTCAAAATTAGTCAAAGAGCGAACACTTCAATGTGTTCTATGTACGGCTTTATCCTCGCGGACTGTGGTGCTTAGCGCACGATTTGGACTGCTAATGGCATCGTATGTCTAGCAGTTCTGACCACCAAGCTCCTATAAAAGCCACCAAAAATTCCACAGGGGAGAAGGATGCCTCGGTAGCTTAACTGGTTAAAGCACTCGGCACGAAATCTAGGGATCCGGGTTCGAATCCCGGTCAAGGCGAATGATTTTTCTCCTGTGGAATATCGCACGGAAGGACTAATATTTAGCTCCCTCACCCATGGTTCATTTAGATGTGGACTATTTAATTATTCTGCCTGTGTGCAAGGACTAAGCCTTTTTAGTGGCTTCAATTGAAGGGTATTACTGTTTAAATGTTTGAACCATTATTACTCATCTCATCTTATTCATTCATTTCATAAAGGGCTTATTTTCACATTTAAATGTCTCATCCATCATTAATCAAACCATAATTTCATTAGTGAGTAGAAGAGTATTCTTGTTTGTATTATCATGTGAATCAATTCTCGAATATAAGGTTGTTTTGTTGAATGGTAAACAGATATTTTGTTCAATCTTCCCAACTTGGCGAGCAGAATGACCCATAAACCTTTTTCCTACGTCCTACCTTCACCCAGCTAGGGAAACTAGAACAAAACGCGGTCGGGAACCTACCCGCAGAGGCCTGTTGTGAAGAGGTCTCAATTTTTATTTTAACAGGTGACAGAGTTTCTGCCCCGCGTATCTCTGAGGCGGGAGGGTACGCATGGGTTGAGTGTATTCGTGTCCTGTTCACAAGGCCAGGAGGATGGGACCGGTACAATATATGACAGACTCATGCATAACTTTGTGAAATTTTTCCACAATCACCAAGTTGATGAATAAGATAATTTGTACAATTTCACCCACTTATTTATGCTACTGACTGATTTTGGCAGCTTACAACATCATTTTTATGGCACTTAACAAAGAACTTCCACAATCTCTAACACAGACTTTGGGTCAGGAGTAAAAAATTGGCAGGGAAAGCATATCCGATTTTAAAAAGGTTAAAAACAGTCTATGAAATATGAGTTAGTATCTTGAGCCAACCAGAGAGACAAATATATACATAAATCAATTACCTATTTTGATTTTATATTCATCGTGCACTGCTTCTACCTTCTTCTGTGCATCTCTTTCCATTTGTTCCTTCACTAGCTCGAGAGTGGTTCTTGTAGAGCTCAGTTGCATTTGCCATGTTTGCTCTACAGCTGCTATACGTTGTTCAGCCTCAAGATTCAGCTTTTCTGGAATGTCAAATTGACACATGCACTGCTATTGAGTTGGCCGCAAGAAAGAACAGGCAGAGGGTTTAGAGTACTTAATATTTATTGTTAGTCATTACGTAGGCTTTGCTCTCAGGCAGAAGCTGGGAGAGTTAGGCATCCCTACAAAGGATGACAATTTGAGACTGACTGTCAGATGTTCCATGTGATGATTTCTCAGTTATCAATGCGTCGATGTAACGACTTTGTCATCTGATGGTTAACGTTAGTGACAATTGTTAAAATGGGCCTTACCCATGTCCTTGTGATGTTTGCCATTCAAAATTTCGATTTGATCCTGATATGACATATCTAGTTTGTCCAATTTTCGACGAAGCTCAAAAATATCTCTGTCGGAGTTAATTTGGGCTTTCTCCAGTTCCCTCTTCCAACTTCCTTCTTTGCTTTCCAAGTTGGCTTTGAGATTCGATATCTGAAATGAAATAACACAAATTTCATAATTGAAGTTTCTCTTGGATTTATACAAAGTCTTTTTGGATGCTTCATTTTGCATCATTGCATGCATTTCATTTCCATGGTCCTCATCAATTTTCCATGGAATTAAGACTTCAAGGGAATCACAGAATATACATATGAAGAAAATGCATTTCCTCAAAAGTGCTAATTAGCAGCCATAAAACATCTCTACACTCAACGAGAATTAAAATTAATCTATAATCATGATATATATGTGACTTGAATTGACCACCATTGTGGTTTTTTTTTCATTTGTCTCAGGATGCAAACACCTCTTATTTCCATAAGCTAATGACTCTCCCAATACAGATTCACATAACACCGTACACATATTTGCAGAATTTAACCCCATAATTCAGCAAATGCTGTGTTCCCATTCAATTGTGCCACCTCAGCATGTGCCATGTGCTATGTACTACATTTAGTAAGAGCCTTGGCCATATTTGCAAAGTAGAATGGAAAACTAGCACTTGTACATTCACGTGGTTTAAAAAATGCCATACAACTGAGTGACAGCAGCCATCATCATGTGAGAAAATGCCAAGAACTGGCATTTTATTTTTCATCATCTGAGTAATCTACCGGTCAAAGGTAGGTTATGATGAAAGTCAGAGAATATCCACCAGATTCTTACACGTGCATTGCCCAATCTATCTCTAGAATTCCTTTCTTCATCTCAGCGTAAGTCCTACCTTTCTTCAGTCCATCCATAAAACCTATTCTCTTTCTTCCCCTTCCCCACTAGCCAACATCCTTCCTTCTATCACGGCCTACAGCAAACCATTGCCACTCAGTACTGCTTCCAGTCACCTACCCCAACTCACCTTAATCTCATCCAGAATTTTTCTCTCCTCACCAACTAGGTCTAGCATTTCCTCATTTGTCTTCCTTTCTCTCCACTGCACCTTCTCCATCCTTCTCCACACCCACATCTCAAGTGCCTGCAGACTATTTTCATCTTCCAATCTCAGAGACCACGTTTCTGCCCCATACAATGCCCCACTCCATATCAAATTCTTCACCAGCCTCTTTTTTACATCCTTACTTAAGGTCCCCGTCATCAGCTCCCTTCTATTATTGAACGCTTCCTTTGCTAGCACTATTCTCCTACTAATGTCTTTGCTACTACACCCATTCTCTTCTAGTGTACTATTCAAGCAATTAAACTTGTTCTATTAGTTCCAGTTTGTCTCCTACTTTTATGACCAGCCTCACTTTCTTTGTTCTAAAGAATCTCGTTACTTATGTTTTCTTGTGATCAATCTTCATTCAGTATTTCTCTCACTGCTTTTCCAATGCATCTACTGAACCTTGCAATCCCTTCTATAATCGACTAACCAACAACTGCTGGTCGTCCGCGAATCTAACCAACTTTATCAGCTGGCCTCCTACTTTGATTCCTACACCTAGGTCTTCCTATACCTCTTACCATTTCCTCAGCATAGATGTTAAAGAGCAAAGGCGACAACGGGCAGCCTGGCCTTACCCTGTGACCTATAACTGCCCACCCTGATTCACCGTCAGCTACCTTCACCTGAGCCCTCTGGCCCATATATTACCCAAAATAATATTTATTAGGACACAATGGGGTACATGGCTCAAACTCCCATTTAAACTCAAAATGGCAGAATTATTGGCATATGCATTCAATCCACCCTCACGATCTCTCACAAAGTTCATGAAGTGGATGCCAAGTTGAAATAGTGTGACTAGTGTGCCTTTTTGCCATATGCCACAAAACTATTAAGCCTTTTCTCATACTAGCCTGTACCAGCCCTTTCGTGGTCATGAAGTAGACCTGAATGGCTGAAATTGTGACGCCACTTAACTGAATGTTGGGAGAATTAAGTATGTCTAGTACCTACACCTTACCATCGATTGGAGCATGTCCAAAGTTTCACCATGTGTGGCCAAAACCTGCAAGTCAACTTTTATGGATGGTCATGAGATGCTGATGAATCCCTGTGAAGGGTTGGCTCACCTCATCCAAAGCCTCTTTGAGTTTTCTCTCCAGTTCCCGCCTCTCGATCCGTGACTTGTTCGACGCTGCTTCCTCCAGCTCCCTCTTCTCCTCTGCATGCTCTCGCTCCAGCTCATTCTTCAGTCGAGTCAACTCCTTCTTCAGTCGCTCCTCCCACGAAGAGTTCAGCTCATTCCTCAGGGCCGCCAAGCGATTGGACCACGATCTCTCCACATCGGAGAGTTTCTTGCTGTGAGCGATCTGGAGGCAGAGGATGGGATTAATGAAAATCCTCGGAACAACTTTGAAGAAATGCATGTATAGGTATTGCCACTAATGTTGATATTAATGTCATTTGAAAAGCTCGATACGATACTCCATGTCCACCTTCCAAAAAATTGAATACATACTGCCAATTCCTTGTGTATATATTTATGTCTGTATCAAAGCTGGGAAAAATTAAGAATTTCAAAAATAAAACTTCAGATTCAAAAAATAGAACTTCAGGGTTCGTGGGTCTAGTCCCAGGAATTTGTAACAAACTATGTACATGCAAAATGGCACATTGTAAGTGGTTTGGAAGCAAAAGCTTGCCTTTTAAGGAGAGAAAATTTTTACTAAATGCATACGTACATACTTATTTCCCTTTTAGTTAAGATACCACAAAGTTTCGACTAATTCCAAAATTATTTTGATTTACATTTGCAGTTAGCTTGTGCTTTTAAAAACCTTTTTAGTGAAATAAAATTTTGCTACATTTTAAAGTAAAATAACCAATTAAGCTTCAATAACAAAAAAGCAAAAAAATAATTTAGGCTTTTAATTTAAGGTCTATGACAATGAAATATGCCGGGTTTTTTTTTGGGGGGGGGGGGGCAATTGCCCTTACTGCCTCCCCCTTGGGGCTGCCAATGCTAACGCATATCGCAGCATCAGGGGCCAGTGGAATTATGAACTTGAGGGATTGGGTAAAAGTACACCTATGGTCTGATTTTTCCTTAATACTTTACTACAGCTTTCAGAGAGAAATCACTGTAAGGTTTTCAAATACATAGTTATTTTTTACCTCTGTATTGATGGCATTGTTCTTTTCCCGCTCCAGGAGTTTGCTCAACTTTGACACCTCCTCCTGAAGAATCTTCTCGCTCACTTGAAGGCTCTCAATTTGCCTGGAGCCCTGACGGAGTGACCTCTGCTGTTCATGTGTAAGACCACGAAGCTGTGCCAGCTCGGCCTCCTGAGTTTTCATCGCAGCGAGCTGTCAAGAAGAGTGAAAATATATGAGTAATAAAATTTCCAAGACATCCTTAATGCTATTAAGGCTTATAAAAACACATTTCCAAAAGCATTTCTCAAAAATAGGTAGGTAGCCTATTTAAGTAGCCTACTATCTCTTCTATTTTTATATAGTCCAATGAACAAAAACATTGACTGTGATTACATATTAAGTGAGATTAATTTTAGCGTACCATGTTTAGCTCATAGGATGAGCAAATTATTTTTCTTCCCTTGCACTCAAACCAACTATTGCTTCATACTCACTTATATGAAAGATTCGACCAGACAACAGTCTTCTAAGTCAAATAACTAATCTCAAGCAAGGTAACAACTAGGTTGTAGTTCTAGAAAGGGAAATGAGAGATTTCTAACTGTTTACATTCCTTCAAATCTCATTTATTACATGCCTCTCTCAATTCCATTTCTAGGACTACAACCTTGTTAGGGTGGAAGGGCTTGCACATTTCAATGACCCCTAGTGCTGGAATGGTAGGAAAAATTCCTATTGATCCTGGTAGGGATATCCTTGCCAGATAAGTTGAAGGGTTGGAGCGAGACGAAAGGTTGTTCACGTGATGGTGTATTGTTAAAAAGACTGTTGGAAAGCGGGAAAGGGAGGGGGCAACTATCAATTGCCCTGAACATGAAAGTAAATCTAAGAGAATTGAATCCTGGTAACGACAAGATGCCATCCAGTAGGATTGGTGTCATGCTCGGCAATGGGGGAGGTAAGGTCTGCGCGGTTGTCATTACACAAAATCCTTGCTCAACAACATCATCAGAGGACACAAGGACTACGAGCAAGAATAAGAAGAAAAAGAAGAGTAGGAAAGCAATGGTAACAATAGGAACTTGGAACTTAAGAACAATGATGAGGGCTGGGAAGCTAGAGAATATTAAACAGGAAATGAAGAATGGTAAAATTGATGCTTCGGGACTGTTCAAGGTGAGATGGAGGAAAACGGGAAGGATTGGAGTGATAGGTACAAAATAATCTTCAGTGGGGGAGATGAGAGGCAATGTAAGGTAGCTATGGTACTGAATGCAAAACTAGGCAAGAGGGTAGTAAAAGAAGAACAGGTGAGGATACCAGTGGTAGAAATAAAAGCATGCTCATTGAACTTTGTATTTTTCCAGGTGTACATGCCTACAAGTAACCATAGGTAGGATGAGGTGGATGGGGTATACGGACAACTAGAAGAGTTAATTAGAGAAGTCCCAGGCAAGAATAATTTGATAGTCATGGGCGACTGGAATACAGTGGTGGAGGAAGGGAGGGATGGATATGAAGTGGGAGGGTATGGGTTAGGATCAAGAAATGACTGTGGTGAGAAGGCAGTCAAATTTTGTAGGAGAAATATATTAGAAACAACAAACATTCGGTTTGAACATCACCCCAGACGTAAGTACGTGGATGTGGGCGCAAATCATAGTTTGGTTATGATGAAATGTGATGTTAGATTCAAAAGACTTTGTAAAAGTGGGAGGATGAAGAGGTGGAACATGGAAGTATTGAAAGGAACAAAAATAAGGGAATAGTGGAAAGGAACATTATTGAAGCAAAGGAAATTGGAAAAATCGAGGAAAGATGGGAGAATATAAAAACAGGCATAGGAAGAGCTACAGAGAAAACAATAGGATCAATGAAAACGAGAAGTATAAATAAGCTATGGATCACAGATGAAATTATTAGGAAAATAGGAGACGAGAGGTAAGTGGAACAAGAGGAGGAGGATGGAGAAGGTGCAGTGGATGGAAAGGAAGACAAATGAGGAATTGCTTGGTATGGTTAGAGAGGAAATTTCTGGGTGAGAATAGGAGGAGGTAAATCAGGTGTTTGGAGGAGGTATATGTGTAACAAAACTTGATGGCACTCACGCAGATATTGACACCAGGGAGAGGAGATCACACGAGAGGTGGGATAAAGATGCTTAGGTTTGCTCTTGAGATCCCAACCTGATCCCTTCGTTACCTCTCTTCAACTCTTATTTGGCCCTCTGTGAAATCAAACTCTCCCTTGGCGAGTGCCATCTAATGTGGGGTGAAGGGTTGCTTAAAGCCGAGATAGAGGGGAAGATGTTGGGCAAGTGGGGAAGCGGAAGAAAGAGAATAGGTGTAATCAGGGCTATTTTTCTGGAAAAAAAGTGGTGGAACTCCGTTGCCCATAAAAGTTATGTTATTCGTAAGAGTTACATTTCCCGTAAGTGCTTCTTTGGTAATCACTATCTGGAAGATGAACTGCATCCTTGATTACCACATTAAATCTGAGAATTAATTAATGAAAAAAATCCAAATGACTTTAGATTGATTTATACGAGTTTAGGCAATTTACTTTGACCAAAAAAGGTACCGGAACGCAGTTCCACTGCATACTGCCAGATAAAAAGCCCTGGGTGTAATGGACATGATGAAGAAGGGTAGGACTTACACTGAGATGAAGAAAGAAATTTTATTGGCAGATAGGGAGGGCCTTCCACAGGTAAAAATCAAGAGGATTTTTACTCACCTCCATTATGGACCATCTTTAACTAGTAGATCACTATATAATAATAATTAAAGTTCTCTGCACCATATATTGCTCATCTAGTCCTGATCGGGGTTTAAGAGCTGACACCGCAGCCAACAAGAGGAAGCTATGAGGAACATGAGTTCATTTCTCACAGTTAAACCATGGATCAGGACATAACGTAAGAATGAACGAACGATACATGATGAAATATTCAGGCTATATTTTTTGGAATCTAGTTGCATTCACCAAGTTGAATTGAAATAACTTTGTTTTAAAGTCCGAACAAATTTTCATCATCATCCACTTCATTATCCAGGATCCTCAAAAAGAAAAGAAAGGGCAAAATCCAGACCGTTTGCACGCGTCCCCGCAATATTGGAGCGCCATTGGTTCCCGGACCGCGGCGGCCACCGCCGGCACCACCCACCTCCTGCATCTGCGCCTTGGCGGTCGCCTCGGCTTCCTCCCGGCTCTTCCGCACCCGCTCCTCGGCCGCCCGCTCCTTCTCCTCGAGGCGCCGCTTGCACGTGGCCTCCACCTCGCGGAGCTTCCACTCAAAGTCGTCGAGCAGCTGCTGCTCCCGGTCCGTGTTAACCGTCCGCAGCACCTCGAAGTCGCGCTCGAACCGCGCCTGGATCTCCTTCTTCTCCTCCACCGCGCCGTCCAATGCCTGCGCGACGCGAAAGGCGACGGGAAATTTCAAGGTTTGTGTCAGAAAACCACAGATCGGAAGGAGTCAATGGGTGGCGACTTGGGATGCGAAAAAGAAGCCCGTCTCCGGTGAAGTTTTCTCGGGTTTCCAACCGGGTCAGGAAGGTGACTACAGCCAACGTTTCGATGGCTATCTCCCCGCCATCGTCCTCAGAGCGGAAAAGAAATCAGCGCAGAAGGGTTGGAAACCCGAGAAAACTTAAACAGGATCATTTGCCGGGACAACACCAATTCTTTCATGAAGCTCTTTACTGTGGCGGAAAGAGATTTTTATTTACAAATTTCTACAATCCCGAAAACAGCTCCATTGGCCTTTTACATCGGGCGTATCAACGATCATTAACGGACGAAACATAAGCACTAGAATGTTTTGAGCAGTTAAAAACCCACCCAGGTGCGACTCGAATCCGCAACCCTCGGTTTAGCATGCTTTAGGACTTTACCCCGTCGCCTTTGGGGCCGACATCCCAACATGACAATCACGTAAAACGAAATAAGAACTCTTTTCTGTTTTCCAC
Source organism: Pyrrhosoma nymphula (assembly GCA_963573305.1). Lineage (NCBI taxonomy): Eukaryota > Metazoa > Arthropoda > Insecta > Odonata > Coenagrionidae > Pyrrhosoma > Pyrrhosoma nymphula. The sequence goes on along the minus strand of OY754330.1, from coordinate 109,993,973 downwards.
TGAAAAATACTTACCTATTTAAAGCGACCCGTTTCCATGTTTCACATCATTATCAGGCGTGGATTACAGTGGCTTTCGATTATACATCATAATCAGGCTTGATAATGGTGCAAAACATCGAAACCGATCGCATTACATTTTTCTCAGAGGAAAAAAGCTAAGAGTTCTTTCGTCATGTCCTGGAAGCACCCAAGATGGGATCGGAGTATCATTAAAAAAATAATACGCCACAGCTGGGGTCCCAGGTCCTCAGAGTGAGAAGCCAATACTCCAGTTGCCACGCTATACCAACTCCCTGGCCGAGGAAAGGAATGGCTCAGTGGGGCAAATACTTCATGGGTCTTCCACCGGGTCAGTTGCTGCATTATGTCGACCGATATTTCGGCACTCGAGTCGAGAATCGACGTCAAGCTGATCCACCGGGGAGGCTCCAGATCTTGTTAACAACTCTCATCAGTGCTTTCCAAAATAATGCTCCAAGGAACTTAAAAGTTCCACTGTACGTGAAAAAGGATTTTGCGTAAAGGGACTATCAGATTGGCTGGAGTGCGGTTAGAAGGGAAAGGTCTGTAAAGGGGGGGAGAATATTTAACTTTTTTTCCATGTTAATGTAAAGTGGCTATGATGAAGGCCTCTTGAGTCATTTTGAGTCCAAAAGCACTTGCATACACGCCAGAACCTTGGCTACAACCTTATAGACGCTAAAGAATCCCCGAAAGCAGGGACGAACCCGGGGTAGAGGATAAAAGGGGATGCATCTCCCCCGAAAATTTACGGTTTTACGAAACAATTTTAGCAACTAGCGGAGTGTCCTGCAATGGGCTCATGAGTTTTTTTTCAGAAAACTTAAAATTCAATATAAAATGAGGTGCTCATATCATCAAAATGATAATATCTGATTCATTCTGGAAATTTAAAGAGGAAGATGACAGTTCTAGCCTCGTGGCGCCATGATGCATAGTTTCCGAGAAAAGGGTAGGCTTATAAATGGATTAGCGTACCAATAAGTACCACAGTTAAAACCTTGAAACTTCGCATGCGTAATAATAAACATGTAAGTCAGCTTTGTATTAAACATTTTTTTTGCCAAACGCTTTGATTGGCAGTTATTAGACGTCAAAGTGACGCATGGCGCCGTAGCGCTAAAAACTGGGCCCTTTTTTACTCTTAACGTACGAAACAGGTCCAAAATTTGCTTTTAAAAATCATTCTACGTATGTTTTTTAGGCAACAACTAAATTATCTAAATTAATATGTACATTTCGTGAAAATCCGATGAACGGTCTCGGAGTTATTTTGGTTTAAACTCGACTCTACAATATTTTGGCGCGGACAGTAGATGTCGTCCTAATTACGTCTTTTATATATATCATTTAAATGGTAGAGTCTCCCCACGAAATAAATTCCTGGGTTCGCCCCTGTCCGAAAGATTTGAGTTTTCAAGTTTTGGAATGCGTTGATCACAAATTTTTCCCTTAGAAGTTTGATTATTGACATGAATATTCCAAAGTAATATTTATTATCATGGTTTATAATGATTCAATCGAAATTGCATATGTACATTTAAATTTTACTTCGTAGTTTACTCCCAAAAGAATGGGAAAACCAACAGGTCATAAACTCGACTTTTAACTTAGTGATAGAACTGGGTACGCATTTAAATATATGATATAATTTAGTTTTTTCGATTATAACTAATATAAAAAAATCATAATTAGTTGGAAATCATAGCGGCAATTTCAGCGAAACGAATAATTTCAAGTAGTAAACAAGGTTAATTTCAAACTGAATTGGAGAGCGAATGATTCATTGCCATCATAATAGTCACCTCCGCTGTCTCTGTAGCTATCCCCTTCAAAATTCGATTGAGAGCAACACTTGATTGAGAGGAGGAAACAATTTCATATATTTTCCAGGATCGAGATACACACGTAGACAGACTAATGAGTACTCGCTTTACCATTTAGACAACAGTTGAAGAGCTTTGAATTCCAGAGGCGGATGGAAGTTTTTTCATGCGTTAGTTCCCTGCCCGAAATGCTTATGAAGATCGTTTGAATGCTGCTTCACATAAGCGTGGTTGATCCGTGTCAAATGGGACCTGTAAGCCCAGGGAAAGGACGGGTAAATTACCGATTTAATAATGGAAATTTTACCTCAAGTTGACTCCCTTTGTATTTTTTCCAAAACCTATGTCTGTATGCGGCGGTGAGCCAGTTGGCAGAGTCGTGAGTTGGAGAGGGAATAGCTTAAATGACAGGTGTCGTTCTGTTGTCAATACATACGCACTGATCGGACGGGAATCATGTGCGAGGACGCCAAGTTCCTCCACTTCGAAAGCTCTGCACAAATGCTTCCTTCAAATCGCGGTGGTGCAGTGTCTTATCGCATTTTTAGTGAATGTGACCATTTTATTGTGTGGATTAAAGTGGCTTTCGTGAATTGGCAGTCGGCGATGGGATTATCCTTGCTGAGCTCGTCCTAAGATTCAAGGTAAGAGCAGCATTTTATCCATAATTATTCCTTGATCAATGGATCAGTACCAGCATATTGTCGAATTAACGTAATGTTTTTTCCCTTGGATAAGTAAGGTGAATCGAATAAACCATTCTTACCGCCGTTATTAATAGCATAATGCGGGGTTTTATGTTTACGATAGTGCAGTTATTGGACGGGATATGGAGGAGAGTGTCATATTCTTCACTTGGAAATATTTTTGCCAGAATCCCATCCACTTTTCCCTTTCACTATACTTACTCCAACTCTCATTTACGATTGCCCGAAACAAGCTCCTATTTCACGGCACATGTACTCGATGCTAGAACTAGCGCGTGAACACTTGCAAGGCGCATTCACAGAATTAGTACACGAGCTACTTCAAAGATATATGTCGGTGCATAAGCGCAAGTTGACGTGTTTACAGGATTTAATGTTGAAGATCAGTCATCGACACGCATTAGTACAGGATCCGTGAAAACGGGCCTTTGTGCACTCTAGGAACAACGGATCTGCAGTGAAAATTTTCCGTGTCACTTCCAGTATGCAAAACACTTTCGGTTGGAGGCCTTCTAGTTTCCCGCGATATCGTTATTGGAATTTTTCCTCCTTTCATACCGTATTTATAAATATGACAGACGAAAATATAAAGGAGACGTGACAGAAGTGGTTACAGCAAAAATAAAATTGACGGATATGAAGACGAACGAAGAAATGAGAGATAAGTCATGGGAGGATAGCAAGTTGCTGAAGGTAATTAGGATGAGATAGAGAGGTAGGGGCTTGTAGTGAGAGGATGCGAAAGGCAGTGATAGAGAGGAGGATGATGGGTAAGCGGGGAATGGGGAAGAAAGAGAATAGGTTTTATGGATAGGGTGAAGAGAATTAGGAAGTATGAAAATGTAATATTGTACGTAGACTCGTAACGAAGTAAGCCTCCGTCGACGCAGTGGAGTAGGTAGAAGTACAGTTTAAAACCATTCAATCCCACTTTATACGGTGAGGCGTATTCCCTCTTGGTTCTATGAACCCATATTGTTTCGTATCACTCCTCATAGACTATTTCACCACGCCATATTTTAGACTAACCCAGAGCATGTCCATTAAAAAGAATATAAAGCCCGAGATAGATATAATTCGTCCACACTATGTGACTTATGTTAGTCCTCTTCCGTAGTTCATTAGCATGAATACAACTTGAACAACTCGAATATCCTCCATTAAAAAGTTCTCGTTCGACGGCGCACGATTAAATTCTTTCGAAACTGCTCAAAAAAAGGTCACGGCGTTTAACATGAGGTCCGCGCGACTTTGGACGGGGTGCATGACCTCCTCTTGCACAGTGTGTGAGGGAAAGGCAGCAGCAGGTATTTCTCCCCTCCCACTCACCCCACAACCCTCCCGCCCTCAACCATTATCCCTGACATCACCGCTGAGTCAGCTGGCCGAGGTCAAAGGAGGTCGCCAGCGGCGTGTGTCCTTCTCGCGACTGTACCCCCAAGGGGTGGGCGGGGTAGGGGTGGGAGGAGGTCCTGCGGTTTCGCAGCCGCGCGATACGGTCGCCCCGTGATGCTTTGCACGCGAATTTTACGACGCCAATCAAGGCGCCGTTTGTAAGGCCCGCCGTTGAAGCTACCTACCTCGGTCGCCGTCGTCGCTTCGGGGACACGATCCGAGTCATGAAACGACGAAGAGCGTGTTCTAAACTCGCGCTGCACCGCTTAAAAGAGTAATGAGTCCTTCGAAGTCGGAACGAAGTGGAACCCCACCCTCCTTACGTTCCCATAATGAACTCCAGGGTTTCAGTCTTATTCCGAGAGATTGAAACTACCCTCTCGGAGGCGGAGAGATTCACAAGTTGAGTCGAGATTTCCTAAATTTACTCATTTGATGCGGGATTAATTACAGCTCTCGCGGTTTTGCTCTTTTGCTCATAATACTCCTTGAGTTTACCTTTCTGATCGTCATATAAGAAGTTTCTTGAGGCGTCAATTTGTGAAAATGTCGTAACGTTCATGTGCAAATCAAGGTTTAAACACATTAGTGTCATCAAGGTAATTCGTCTGTATTAGCGAGCTATTATGTATCTACTAGAAGGGAGGGGAGAGGTTACGAAGGTGTGGTGGAGGGGGACGTATTCGTATATAAGGACTCGCTAGTACAGATGTATTACCTTGATAATGACAGTAGTGTATTGAAACCTCGGTCGGTCAAAAAAATACGTGCGAGGATAGTACACGGTTATTAATGTTTATCATGAATTTTTGAGCGTCGTCATCGAGTTAATCGTCACTACGCGATGAACCGAGCACGTAAACATTGGCAGAGAAAGGAAATAATCTCTAATTTATTTGGAATCGGGTTGGTGTGTGGTGCCTTGCCATCCAGTGGGCCCGAGTTCGAATTATGTTGGTAAGTTTTTTAGTGGGATCTCGACCCGGGTGACGTGTGTGAATAGCGCTTCAAGTGCAGGTCTCTGTCCAGCGGATTGGATGTAAAACTGTGTCCTATTAGGCGCGTTTCGTTAAAAATGGGTTAATGCTGACGCCGGGTTTCTCTGCACCATCCCTCAATTCCCAGAGAAATAATGACCTAAACACTCTTCCCTTTTATCCTTAACTACGCAAGTAACCTAAAACAACAACAACAACTACTGCTATATTTGATTTTATAAAACGACGAAGGAATTGAGGCAAACTTACAATTAGTAAAAATATTCCGTCTGTTCAGTTTAGTGTGCGCCCACCGGTGAGTTTGTTTCGAGATACAATGGCGTTTTGGCATTAACGTTGCGTTGAGATAAATGATGAACATCGACTGCCAATCAAGTATTCTCACTTTTGAGAGCAGCTAAAGTAATTATATAGCTAAAGAATATACCACCAACCAATAGGTCAAATTCATTGAATGAGTAATCCAACTAATTTTAGATAATATATTAAAAATGGAATTTGACAAAAATTGTAATCGCAATGCATGTTTCAATTTCAATACGCAATTTTTAGAGTATGAATATAATTTTGATAGGTAAGTAAAAGATGCAATTGTAAAAAAAAGTAAACGATATTAAAAGAAGGTGAGCTACCAAGAAACATACATATTTCGTAAAGAATGAATTGAAGTCTCCTCAATATTGCTGTCATTTTGACTTATAGGAATGTAGTCCGTTAAAATTTTGGACGAATTCACAGAGTTATCTTCACTTTCACATTCACAGGGAATTTTTACTGCAATCCAGCGCTGGGACACAGGTACTCACTTATACCTCCTAACACTTGAGAGGAAATAAGCGGGTCGAGGGGTTAGTTACTCATATTTCCTGGAATCAAATATATGTGCCAACATTGCACAACATTGGTTGAGAAAACTCAATAAAATACGGGCGTGAGTTTCAAAAGTTCGAAAGCAATCGGAAAGTGAAGCGGGTAAAACAATCCACGAGTGCTGGGGCAAACGTTCTCCATATCCGACACGCTGGCCTCGATTCATCCGTGGAAACACAATATCAGCCACATAGTTCGGAAGGGAAAGTAAAAGCCGGCGCAAGCGATAGACGGTGCAACATGCGAACCAGCCTATGGCGGTGAGCCCTTTTGATTGCGGTTTTCGACGATTGCAGGGGGCAGGGAAATCATAGGTTATGAAATGAAAGAGGTGTACGGTAACCTGTGACCTCCTTCCCTTATTAAGGAATGTTCTCGGCCCATTCCGACGCTTCAAAAGACGGATCATTATCAATTATTGACAGTAGAGAGTAAAATAAAAAGCACTCCGTTGCACAAGAAATCCGTTGCACTTCTGCACGAAGGCGAAGAAATGTTATGCGAAGCTTGAATAACCTGAGATGATTGACAAGTTAACTGAATTGCGTGGTCGTTCCCGATTCTTATATTTAACTCCATGCGACATTTTCGTCTATGATAATCAGTAAAACGCTTTCCTACCTCTCTTTCGGAAAGGAGGTCAAATTTTATTTTTTAAGTATCCTTCGGAGAAGATTTAAAAAATTAAAAACAGAAAAAATATGACTTGAGTGCATTAATTCCTGACATTTTTTGTACTGCTCTACTTACTCCTCTGAAGAATTGAAAATGAATACAATATTTTAATAAGAAAGATAAATATTCACCAAACCTGTAAAAGTCAGAGAAATACTTGGATAGAGAGCTACGAAACCCTCGGAAAAAGTTTACTTGGTTAAAATCCAGAGCCTCTACCAGAGGAAGACGTGGCAACGCCCAAACGCCAAGGGTTTCATTGACTATATCCTGTGGTAAATTAAAACTGAGGCTCCTTGATTATCAACTGACAGTCTGGTGTAATATGCAAGACCCGAACTATCAGTTAACATCAATTTAACGAAAAGATGATTCCATCTTGCTGCTAACATAGAAAAACAAGCGATTTCTTCACGGAATTTCCACCGGGTCAGGTGTTTGGCTGCTGCCGACGTTTCGATGGCTGGCACTACCATCTGATTCAGGGTGTGGCTTTTTCAGGTGGCTTATGGATTGTCCCGAAGTTGTGCTTCGCCAGGAAGGTCGACAGAGGGACGACCAGGAAGTATGTCTCGGCATCAACGCTGATGCCGAGACATGCTTCCTGGGGCCGATGCTTTTGGCCCCGCCTGGTGCTTTCCGCCACGATGATGATGGCAGCGTCAGCCACCGAAACGTCGGCAGCATCCAAGCACCTGACCCGGTGGAAATCCCGCGAAGGATTTCATCACAAGCCGAGAATATAGAAGATCCTTAATCATACAAATGTTTGGATGCCGGGCCTCGGAACGATGGGATCCTCACCTCTTGCACGATCTTCATCTCCTCCTCCCTCTCGGCCTCCAGCTGCCTCTTCTCGGCCGCCAAGCGGTCCCTCTCCCGCTCTACCTCCTCCGCCCTCCTCTCCAGCTCCTTGACCCGCGTCTCCAGCTCCTTGACCCGCGTCTCCATCTCCCTGGCCTTCTCCTTTGCTCCCCCGTCCTTCTCCCCTTCATCGCTATCCTCCTCCTCCTCATCGCTGTCCTCCTCTTCGTCGCTCTCCTCTTTCTTTCTCTTCATCTCCTCCAGCTTAGTCTTCTCTGCCGTCAGCGCCTCCACCTCCCCTGGGGTAAAAAAGGAACACGTCGAAATGAATTCAGGAAATAAAAATATTTATACACACTCTCACACACACATAGATAGTATATCTATACACTTGAAAAACATTGAAACACGTAAAAAGGATACTTACAAAAAAAATTGGACGTTTCGACGGTTAAGCCGGTTGACGATGGCTCGTCGAAACGTCGGAAACTATGAAGGACCTGACCCGGTGCGAAACCCGAGAGCTCCTAATTCGAGTTAAGGAGAGTTGAAAGCATTGACTTACAAGGCGCGTGAATTTTTAGGGGTTCACTTCATGCACAATACATGAGCTACTTGTACTAGTCTTTCTTCGACCATGCCATTTATATGTTCATTTCATTCGCGCTTTCATTTTATATTTACCGTTTATAAGTTACCGTTGGGAAAAAGAAGTGTAGGGAGACCAAAAAAAAGGTGTGATAATCTCACCGTCGGACAAGAATGAAAGGCGGAGGGACGAAGAATGAACACGCAATCCGCCAACAATACAGAAGGAAGAAGAAGGCAATATATGATTGCTTAACATCCATTGAGCTTGCAAACAAAGTTTCCTTAAGCCTGTTTCACACGATAGTTGATCCAGCGCAAGTTGAAAGAAACTCACTAGTATGATACAATGTCTTGTATTGATACATTTCGAGGACTATGGAACCGAAAGTCAAGTAACTCACGGTCGTTTCTTCAGCTACTTAAGATGGCAAGGTATTACTCTCACCTTTGGAAACCTCAGGATCATCCCTCTCAAAGGACGTCATCTGGGCAGACGTTGAGATATTGTAATAGATCGAGAGAACCGAAAATTATTCAACACAGAGAAGACTGCGGGAGTGGAAATTTCACAGCTCAAGAGGACTCAAGTATAGTGCCATCTTTTGGGATTCGCTTCCTCTGAATTTTGAAACACCAACGTTTCTTTTACTTTGCCGGATACCTCCTTAGGGTTAATGAATGTCGCCTTTTTTGCGTAGCCGACTTTTATACTCTCTGGTAGGTGAAAGGGGAGGGGAAGAGAGCGGGTGAAGAATGGACAAGATGCTGTTAACCCTTCTCGGAACTACTGGTGGCCACATCTCACAACTCAAGTCTTTTTGTGCAAAAGAAAAACACTTAAAAAGACAATAATAACAAGCGAGGCCTTGGAAATCAATAAGAATAACAATAACTTCAATGGAAACCAGGGACATAACATTAGTGACTTGTACTCACTATGATTACTTTTGAGGCGTGTTAACAACATGCAGGACATTCTTCGACCACTCTCACCCTCTCTCTCTTCACCTTTTTCCGTATGATTCGGATACGCAAAAAAGTAACATTTACTAACCCTGAGAATCTCCGACAATGGGGAACAAACATTGGCAGGTTAAAATTCAGACGCGGGGAATCTCAACAGAAGAAATTATACTTTAAGGCCCGGTCTTAAAATTTATTGTTAAATATTTTCTCAGTATGAAAGTCGAAGCTAACACCCTCTCCCATCGATCAAGCATACGTCAGCTAACAGACTGTTTGATTTCATGTATGTACAATACGCGAACTCTCAGTAAACATCAAGTTAGTGAAAATGCTACGTTATCTTGTGGTAAACGTCAATCAGATATTATTAAGCTTGGCCTAAGCATACGGAGCGCGATAGTTTTGATACTTTGACTTAGGTGGCTGAAGCGGCAATGGTGGGGCATTGAGAGCACATTTTAATAATTTCTCAAATGAGCCAAAAAAATACAAGGACTGCATTTCATTTATGCACATCTGCTTAAGCGGTGGAACTCACCATATAAGCAGTAATTGAAATTATACAAGAATCGTATTTTTTTCCTTAATTAAAGCATGTTATGTCTTGAGATATCGATATTTATCGGCGAGGTATTTAAAATTTAGACCAAAAATCATACTTAAATATGTGTTTCGAATCTTTGAATACCTACGATAAGGTGCGTGATAACTTGATATTTGTATAGCAACCACTATAATAATATGAAATATATTATTTTACGTTTAGAAGAAAATCTGTACAAATGTAATCCAGTTCTACGAAATGTATCTCATGTGCCATATGGCTACGTGTTAAAATAGCATTGAATTTAAAAAAACAATTTGAAAAAATGCGGATTTACATACTTTTATCTATAGGTATCATCAATAACAACACTTGTACTAAGTTTCACGAAAATCTGTACGCAGACAAAAATCGCTCCGATCACCTCAAATACTGTCAAACTCACCGTTCTTCTTCTGCAACTCTTCAACCAGCTCCATGTTCTTGTGCCGGAACCCCGTGACGTCCTCCTCCATCCTCCGAAGCGTCTGCCGCACGCACTCCCCTTCCTTGTTCGAAGACGCCAACTCCGCCTGAAGACCTGCGTCGCGGCGCGGATTGAGGGGCGGGGAGGAAAGAAAAGAAAGAGAGGAAGACGTGGCAGCAAAAGTCAACCACAGCAGCATAGCATCCGCGAGACACACCCACTGAACGAATCAGCACACGGGAGATAACCTTCAGCCGTGAGCATAAGCACGCTTCCCCATCCTGTAGAGAAAATATGTGGCTTCAAGCCGAATTCGGCGTTTTCAAAACGATTCCCGCGTGATCGAAAATTGAGGTAAAATTAGTACAGTCCACAAAATGATACATTAAACTTTCCCACCAAGATTTCGACTCACAAAGTCATCATCGTCGGATTAATATTGCTGTCTCGGGACTGATGAGGTGGAAATTAAAAATGACGAGGGAACAACTGTTCCCAGTTTTCCGCCGAGAAAAGTAAAACTTCGAAACCGTTCGCATTAAACTTTACTCAGTGAAAAACTGCAAAGAGTTCTACTTTCATCATAATAAAGGCCTGATAATTATAAATAGACAGTCACTTTATATGAACTCGATAATTTTAGGCGTAACTTTGTGAAAATACATGACTGAAACAATGATAATTTGTAATTTCCACTTAGGTTTTATGTCAATACGACCGGTATCAGCGCATAGGCGACATCCTCAAGTCCCACCCATTGTTTCAATGACTTTATTAGCCAAATCCAGGTTCTCGGTTCGGAACCGTAATACATTATTTTGTGAACAATACTTCACCTCATTTTTCAAAAATAAGGTACCACAAAGTGACGGATGAAAACATCAAGGGCACATGGTTACTAAATATGGAATAAAAATAAAAGAAATATTATCCTGAACTGATATCATGACAAATTGCCAGCCCTTAAATTCTACAAACTGCTTTTTTTAATTTGGCCTTTTTTAATTGAATCTTGACTAGCCACAAAATTATTTTTCTCATTAAAATAAAACCAGGTGTGTAGAATCCAGCCATTTGATTTAATTAATCATTGCCGAGGATCACTCTATTTAAAACCGCAAGATTGTACTAGCATACAATTGAAGAGCTTCAAGAGAACTCCATTAATGGAAATCAACGGAATCAGTAACGTCGCTATCTTGCTGATAGTTAATAAGCCGCGAATTCTAAGTACACCACCTTCACATGGCATACATCGAATAATCATTAAAAAAACTCCGGATGATATTGAAATGATGGAAACTGACATTTTCACATAATGTTTTATCAGAAAATTTAATGATAAAGCTTTGATCCCATTCAAACTTCATGCTTTTGAGAGACATGGCTTTTTGAATTTCAAGTAGGTAATGGAAATACTTATGAAATGACTTTAAAAGAATAATCAGCCTATGAATATGTACTACTTCATTCGAGTACTGTATATGAGCTATAAAGCAACACCAGCGTTGATGATCACCGCAAATTATAAATATAAATGACACACTCATAAAAAATTCAAATCATTCCTCATGCATGTAGATTGAAACCCCGTGTACAAGCACATAAATATCAAGGAATAGTTAATGGTTAAAATAAGTATTATTTCAATGCTGTTGGTTGTACATAGGTATTGTTTTTCTATCGTAATAAGTATTATAAACTAACATGTAATTTATCTATTATATAATACTGATAAAATTATTTTACTAACCATTTTGCATATCTAATACATCACGGTAAAATTGTTGGCCAATTTTACCTCTTCACGGATTGGAAGCATGTAAAAGAGAATCAGAAATATGATTTAATGGGAAAGTTAATTTTAACTGGTAATTTAACATTTCAATGAGCACCGTTCTCTTCCACAGGTATAAGCTCCGGATGTGGAATTCTCGTAGTTTTTTCCCATTTTCATCGCAAAAATACGGCTGTACTTTTCATTCAAGCGTATTTGTAAGGAATCGGAAGTGAGAATTCATTTCGGCCTGCCTTAAACTACATTTTAAGGCTGTTAGTTCTCGTTGTTATGAATAAAAATTAGTAATATACCTTAGAACCATTGGAGGAAATATCCACTTATTTTACATGGAAAATATGGCATTTGAAAACCACCGCTTCGCATTCGCAGAAGAAGTTACCCATTAAACACTTAAAGCAATTACCTAAGAAACTTCTCACTTCAGTTACAATTCAAAGCACTCAAATTAGACGGTATCAGATACTGTGCTGTTCAAACTTTCTTAGTTTGCATATCTTCATTCAAGCATCAAAACAAGTTATGCATTGACTTTATTTTTTTGGGATTCATTCCGCGATGTTAAAATTGTAAAAAAATAATATCTCTCGAGAAGAGAGAAAGGCGATGAAGGAACTCAGGGAAAATGCAGATCTATTAATAACTCGGGCAGACAAGGGAAACGCTACTGTGGTGATGAAAAGAGATGATTACAACGATAAAATTCGAAGCCTTCTCAACGATGAAGCCTATGAAGATCTGCAAGGTGACCGGACATCTAAAATACAGCAAGAAACTAAGCGCATCATCACCCAGTCATCCATTCCGGAAGAAAAAAGATGTTGGATTCTTCAAACTGCACCTAAACCTCCATGATTATACGGCCTACCCAAGGTACACAAAAACGGCATTCCACTGCGACCGATCGTAAGTGCCATCGATTCCCTTACTCATAAGTTAGCTAAATATCTTGCTGATGAACTCTTTCTATTTTCGGGAAGAACGGAAACTTACGTTCAAAACTCCACGCATTTCATTGAAATCAACAAAAGAGCCAAGGTCACCAAGGAAGATATTCTTGTAAGCTTTGGTGTAGTTTCCCTTTTCACCAATATACCAACTGATGAAGCGGTAGAAATCATCAAGTCTCTCACATCCAACGGCCTCCCAAAAATGGTCGAATTTTGCCTAAACAACTCATATTTCCTGTGGAATAAAACCTTCTACAAACAGAAATTTGGAACTCCCATGGGTACACCTCTTTCTCCCGTGATAGCTAAACTATTCATGGAGCTATTAGAACAAAAAGCGATACAATCCTATGACAAAAAACCAAAAGTATTCTTAAGAAACGTAGATGACACCTCCGCTATCTGGCCTCACGGAAAAGAAGAGCTGGAAAAGTTCCTGCAACATCTAAATGGACAAAGCAACTCTATTAAATTCACAATGGAAATAGAAAAGGACAACCGCCTTCCATTCTTAGACATTATGGTCCAGAAGAAAGAAGATGGGACATTAGGCCATTCTGTGTACCGGAAATGTATCCACACTGACCGATACCTACATGCCACATCGCACCACCACCTCAAAGCCTCAGTCATTAGAACGCTGTATCATCGAGCTTTTACGATCTCTGACGCCGAGTCCATCGCCCGCCGGCGAAAAGCAGCACTTATTAAGAGCATTTGAGAAAAATGGTTTTCGCCGTGACTACATCTTGAAAGCTACACGGAAAGAATAACGAAATTCTCTCGTGGTCCGAAATAAAATCCCACTGACCCGACAGAAAATAGAGAGAAACCAAAGGCATATGCCACTCTCCCTTATGTGTCTGAAACTACGGAGAAAATCTCCAGAATTCTATCGAAGTAAAACGTAGTTAGCACGAAGTATGCGCGACGAAGACAGGGGACGTACTTCTGAAAGCCAAAGACCCGCTTCCACGGAATCTCTACGGAGGAATATATGAAGTTTTGTGCAGCTGTGGACATCCATATGTAGGCCAGACACGCAGAGCCCTAAAAATACGCCTCCAAGAGCATCAACGGGCAATTAAAAATAATAATTACCGCATTTCTGCAATAGCCGAACACCATCTCAGCGACCCCACTCATAATTTCAACTTTGAGGAGATAAAATTAATATCAAAGGAGGTACGCTATTACCCAAGATTAATCAGGGAGGCTATAGAAATTGCGAAGAGACCGGAGAACGTCGACCGAGAAGACGGTTACACGTTGAGAAGAAATCGTAAACGAATTTTTCAAATTTAAAAATTCCGACAACAATGGGAGTCCTCACTTATATATATAAAGACGAGCGAGACTAAGGAATCAGTTCAGTTAACCTGATGATGCTGGCAGGAGGACCAGAGGAATATTGTTTTTTACAATTTGAACATCGCGGAATGAATCCCGAAAAAAGAAACAGTCAACACTACATCTGCGGATGCCTACGAGCTAAGTTATGCATTACTATATTTTCTAATCGCGGGGATTTCTATTACCGAAGTCAATCGCTGCTTTACTGTTGATGCTCATGGTGAGTTCTCATCCGATTCATCTCCTTTTAGTTCAGTAAAGGTCGGGACTAGACCACATACACTATAAAAAAGCTTAAATTTTTAAACTCGGGTCCTACTGTTCATTTATATATTTAGTAATAATCTTCTTCCTCAAGCATGAAAGAACCAAAAGGTAGTCCGTATGGGATCTGGGAACCCATACAAAGTATTACCTATTATTCAATAATATTAATTTTAGCACTAAATTAGCTCAAAGCTGTTGAAATGAGTACGCATTCATTAAAAAAAATTGTTTAGTTCACCTACGCAGCCAACTGATTACCTTAATACGTTTTTTCGCTACACTTAAGCGCTTGCTTGTCTATGAATAATTTTAATTTAGAAGATTCTGCTTTAGAAAATCGTTTTTTTCATTTAGTCATACATACAATTGAGGGATTTTCGACGAGCTCTCGTGAATCATTTTCCCGGCTTCATTGCATGATTGAATTTTCCTTTTTTTTACTTGTTTGCGCGCGAAAATGCCATATTTCAATAGAACTGCTGAGATTGTATGATTATATCCGCTTATGCTATTCACGAGTACCATCTATTTTTTATAGTTTTTTTAAATTTTTTGCTTTGCAGACACTTGTTTGATAACATATAAATTTGGTGATGATTGGTTTTCAGCATTATTTATTTATTTATTTAACTAGTTACATTACATTAGGAATTTGCCTGGTGATAATGGTCCATGTATCACTCCAATACTCAATCCATAAATATCGTAATATTAAAAAAGTAAAAATCCACATAAAAATTATTAGTCGGTTCGCTTAATTTTTGTGAGGCGAAGTCTCTTCTTGAACTCATAACATTTTGGGAAAGGATTTAAGACCTCTACAGGTAAGGCATTCCACTCCTCTATCGTCCTGTTAACGAAGAAAAATTTTCCTGTATAGTTTTTTGCTGCCTGTGTAGTTTTTTTGCTTAATTTAAATCTATGGTCATTTTTTCCGATTCGGTTTGGCTTGAGCAATCTTTTATTGATTTCCTCCCATCCCTTATCCCTTATGTAGGCCTTGTACAGGTTGCCTAGCCTGTATGCTACCCGCCTTTCCTTTAGACTTTCCCAGCTCAATCTAATCAGCATGTCTCTCACACTATCACATCTCTCAAGCCTGCCATCCTTTGCACTTTTTTCAATTTCTTCACTAGCCCTATCTCATATGGGTCCCAAGCACTCGTGACGAACTCCAATATTAGCCATACCATTGTTTTGTAAGCCATTTCTTTAACTTTCTTCGATGCTTTCTTTAAGTTTCGCATGATGAAATGTAGCGTTTTGAAACCTTTCCCCGTAACTTTTTGAATGCTGCACCCAACCTAATTCTTTATTTATGGTCACCCCTACATACTTCAGCGTGTCATGTTGAGGCACCTCCCTGTTCCTGATTTTATAGACAAGGACACCGGTATCTAAATTTCTTCTACGCCTTGTAAATGAGATAGCGCAGCACTTGTCAACATTTGTTTCCATGCTATTTAACGTTGCTTATTCAATTATTTTATTCAAGTCATTTTGAAGAATTTTTTTCTCCGCGATGCCACTAATTTTACGGTACACAATACAATCATCCGCAAATCGTTTAATATTGGATTCAATCCGTTGGGGAAGGTCATTTATGAATATTAGGAATAGTAATGGTCCTAATACACTGCCTTGGTGTACACCGGATGTGATGGAAATACTCTTGGAGAGGCATTCTCCTACCTTGACCATCTGTTTTCAATTCGTCAAAAAGTCTTTTAACCAAAGTAATATCATTTTATCTATGCCCATATCATTTAGTTTTCTTATCAACTTGTCATGCGGTACCACGTCAAATGCTTTGGATAAGTCTAAAGTAATAGCATCCACTACCCAACCGTTGTCCAATGTCTCGAACAGGTCTTGCACCAAGGCTGTAAGCTGTGTTTCACAGGAGTACCCATTCCTAAACCCATGCTGATTTTTAACTAGCCAGTTACATTCCGCCCAGAAGTTCCTCGTGTTTTCCGTGTTCCGATTAATTCAAAATCACCTTATTTACTTTCTCTAGTCTCCATATTGTCATCGCAGATCAATGAGCAAGTAGAAAGGGCCACTGAATGTCTATACTGGATACGATGGTTGAGTTTAAAAATTCAATTTAAATCAAAACGCCATCAATACATGACCGAACTAATTCGGTTACCAGTGAAAAATTGCCGTCGTAAACCCATAAAACGTTTTAAATTGCACAAATTAATTGGGAAGCTTATGAAACCACAACGGAATCATATTTTATTACCAGCTTCCGCCTGGATACGCAATCTCCCACCGTTTTCATAAATTAAGCTCCACTTTTTGTGCACCGTGAAAAACTAATTTACACGATACACACGGATACACGATCCTAAATACACATTTGTCAACACGTTTGTTCCACGAATTTCAATCGCCCGATCTACAACGAGCAGAGGGAATCATTTATCTCATTTTACGAATGACTCTATTGATGCTTTACAGCTAATCTTCAATGCGAATATAAGCCTATTACTTAACCAAAATATAAGCTCGGTACAACGCTTTGATGTGTGGGTATCATTGGGAATAACTTACTGTGAATTGCCACTCTATACATAACATCAAATTTTCACTCAAATTTAAGTTTGAACCATTTCATTTACTCATATTATTTTCATTTTTTAGTCCAACGTCGGGGATTTTTAAGTTAAAAATAGAACCATACCTGCCTGCATCGTGGCTTCCCTTAAGACAAAGCAATAATGCTAACCTTTAAATATTATTAGTATTTCTGTGAAGAACTCTGGAAAATACTCCCATACTGTCAGTTAAAATATTTCTTAATTGTCAGTTAAACTAGTTTCTTCAATCGATGAGGAGTTCAAATTTAATTTTAGGCAACTTACATCTATAGAAACCATAGAGTAATTGGAAGAGTAGTCCGGTACGACACGCTAGTAATATGATAAAGTTGAAAGCGAAGTGACGATCATGTTTCCGATCTCGTGCTTAGTATTTACAACATTATTAAGATGCGATAGAGCCTTATTCATTTAATTACCTATAATTTATCACCTTTTAATACCTATAATTTATTACCCTTATTACCTATTATTTATTTATTAAAATTTCTCTAGTAAAAATAGCCATTGCTGCCCTATACTACTTTGATATTAGATTAGGCGTTTAACAAAGGATGGGAGATGTTAGTAAGTGGACGAAAGCCGTAGTTGGGGGACAGGGATTGATCAGTCGTGGTCGAGGGTGTTAGTAGTTAGTTGAGGCCGCCGTTCACCGTTCTCACTCACGATCCATTCCGGACGACTTGGCCACCAGCTCCCTTTTCAGCTCCCCGATCTCTAGCCTCAGGGCGTTCGCCTCCGACTCCCTCGCCGCGAGCTGACCGCTCAGCTCGGACAGCTTCTCCTGATAGCGGGCCTCCTGGCTCACGAGGTTCCGCCTGCGAAGAGTAGCAAGAGAGAGGGCATATGGTTAGTCGATTGAAAAGTAAAAAAATAACCCGTAATAGGCAAAATATAACATAAGTATAAGCGAAAGGCCAGGTTTAACGGTAAGTATCGAGTAAACTTCGACAATAGATAAATACTGAACCGATAGATGACGTCGCCTTGACCTCAAATGTGATTTTAACTGAAACTGATGGTTTCCTTCAGTACATCTTTGCATCGGTTACTAAATACGAGCATTTATGTCTTGAAGCGCTGGTCCACGAAGGGTATCATGTCGGGATTGTGCTTCAGATATTATACAACTGGCGAAAATCGAACTAATTAACTATTAACAATACGCTACCGGTTATGGTAGGCAAATGATGTAAATTTTCATTCGCTTTTTCCATGCTGAAACGTCTCTTTTTTATCCTGTTTTTCCTGATACAAATCAGCATACTTCCTAGGCCTTACCTCTACTAATGTGGTCAAATACGCCCATATTTTACTATCCTCTTCCTCACTTTCCTAGCATTCTATTCCCTATAAAGGTCTTCAACATTCGCCGGTAATTAAATCAATGATTTCGACATTCACTTTGTTCCTGGTATTTTGTTTTATGAGAAATGATGTTAGCGTAGATTTTTTTAAATTTACACAAAATAAATTGACCAATTCCACATGTATTACGATTTCAAAACGTAATTTTCAAAGAGAAAGAATTGGAAAGATAACGTACAGTTTTACAAACCTATCCAACTCCAAAGCTCAGACCTAAGTATAATTTAATTTTTGCTGTTATCAGGAGGCCTACGATTGATATTTTAGTGGAGGAAAAGTGTTGATTGCGTCGATTTACGATGAAGAATCATATTCTAGGTATTTATTCTTCTACATTCAAGGGGAATGTAAAAAAATTGATTGTCGGGGTACAAGCGTAGGTATTTCCTTCGAAATATTATTCACAACATTATGGTCTATAGTGCTTGATTTACGATGAAAAATCACAATATATTTATTTATTCTACTACATTCAAGGGGAATATAAAAAACAAATTGTCGGGGTATAAGCGTAGGTATTTCCTTCGTAATAATATTCACAACATTATGGTCTATAGTGCTTGAATTATTTTCGCGATAACGTACGGACAAACAGTTGTTAGAATATTACAAGAGCTGTTGCGGCCATTTATAAATTTGAGAAATGAGAAGTCATCTGCAAGTTCTACTCATATTTATTGAATTAAAGAGTTTGATACATCGCCTAATGTGAGTCGAGCATTTTAATTGCGAATTCTGAGCTTTAAAAAAATCACGTTTTTAACGAGTTTTACACTTGAGGCGGGTTCAACGATTGGTCAGGAAAAACTTGTGGCGGTTAAAATCCACTGAACGGTCAGAATTAGAGATGATGTGAGCGCATTAAAAAAATTCTCCCACGACTAAACAGGCAAAAAAATTATATCTATATAGCAGTCAGGATGAGTTATGAAAAAAAAAGGATGCAAAATATCGCCACCAATTAAAAGGTTTACCGCAATGGCGGAATCATTTCACCAGCGGAAATTTTTCCAAATAATAAAAAGAGTTTTTCAAAGCGGGTGAAGGGGGGAGGGGGGTGGCAAATGTATTTTGCGGGTAATATAAAGGCCGCAAAAGGAGATTAATGGACGGACGAAAGGCCTTGGCGAAAACAAGGCTGGTCCATGGTCCCAGAACTAAGTGGAGCGATTTAGCTTTTGTCCTCTGCGAGAGCGGCCGGCCGGCCCGGGGATATTTATGGACGCGTATTTGCTCGAATTTCAGATGACGCCACCGCACTTGAATTGTATAAGAGGGGGAAGGAGGGGAAGGGATGAGAGATTATGGGCGGGGAGGGGGGTAAGGGGAAGGGAGTGTCAAAGGTTGTGAGAGGAAAGAGGTCGGTGGACAAATATACAAATGAAAACCATTCGGCCATCCACAACCAAACCCCTTCTCAATTTTTTTTATTTCCGCTGGATTTCCGCCATCAGTGACCTCAGTCAATTATTGAGCAGCCTACGGTGGAAATTAGGGTTTTTTTACGGGTCTTCTAGACTTTCTCTTCAAGTCGGTGGTTGTGCAGATCTTAAATCGGCTATCTCATCGTCTATCTCACCTGTCTCTTCCGCTAAATTGCAGTTAGTCATTAAACTAGGAATTTGTAATTTTAGAAATAGGTAAATACGAATTGATGTACTCAATTCTCCACCTCCAAAATTGAAGTGCAAAAGAATGTTCTCCTTTCGGCATTATTTTATGGCAGTGAAACCAGAGTACGTCAAAAAAAGTACAAGAGTAGGCTGAATGCAGTCGGGATGGGGTACCTGAGAAGAGCTTGAGGTATAAGTGGGTTGGATAGGCTTAGGGGTGAGTGGGTCATGAAAAAGTGTCGGAAGGATGCTCCAGTAATAGACACAAAAAATAAGCGCGTTCCGTTGCTTTGGACATGTTGAGAGAATGGATGAGTGTCGAATAACGTAAGATATTTATGATAGTGGTGTAAATGGTGAGAAAGGAAGGGAAAGAAATCCATGGGTAAATGTGGTGGAAAAAGCTCTTAATAGGAGAGATATTAGGAGTCTTTTTAAGTTTCGTCATCGTCGGTGATTCTCTCCGTCCGTTTGATCTTCAACATTCTTCGTGAACACCACATTTCCATCTCTTCTAATCTTTGCTCTGCATCTGTTATTGTCCAGGCTTCTCTGCCATATAACAGTGCGCTCCAAATATGACTTATTGAGGTGCTTCCTTACTTACAAGCTTGTGGTGCCGGTTGTTGCCTAGGCGGTATTTGCTAGCGACTGCTCGTTCACGATGTCTTGCTTCTTCCATCACTGGTGAGAGCCTACTTCCCAGATGACAAAAATCTTCCATTTGCGTAAGTTCTTTGCTACCCAAGTCGGACGTTCTATCTTCTTGATGTTTTCCACAAACCATAGTAATCTTCAAATCATAACGTCCTAGTAAGATCTCATTTACGCGTTTCATATAAGCTCCACAAAATTAACAATGAACGGAGAAAAGTAGGCACTTTTATTGTGCAGCAGTTCCAATGAAGCAGGCACCATCCTCAGTCTATGGCCCATTTACATCAGTTCCTCTTAATGCCCAACGTCGCATTTTATCTGGCCATCATTCCTTAAAGCGTGCGTTTGAGGCTCCCCGACCTCGGACACCCCATCACATGTGATGAAGCAAATTGAGAGGAAGGGCCGTGGCATTGAGGCAGCGGATAGCCTTAGCCGCTCGGTCGGGCAGGAAAGAAAACCATTGTCCACACACTGCCCAGCGACAATGTCGGAGAGGACGGGACGGGAGATTCCACCGATTGCATTTGGCTCGCCCGATTCGCCGACAGGGCAATGGAGAAAGTAAGGTGGGGAAAATAAACAAGAAAGAGAGTTGGAGAAGGAAGCGATGTCACCTTCTCCCACCCGCCGATAATGTCCTCCCTTTTGAATGCCCCCCAGAGAATTACTTGGGACTCCCGGTCGAACGAGCATTCGGACGACTGACCGAGGGAATGAGATGAGGCGGAAGCGAAGGGGGATGTTCCCGAGGAGCCAGGCTGCAGTTGACGACCAACGTGCAACGGAAGAAATGCGGATAGACGATTGTAAGCGGCCTGCCGCGAAGCAATTTAAGAATACGACGCGTACCGACTTGAGCAAAATTTAGCAAATGTGCCACTAACAATAAGTAAAAGTCCTTGAGGAGCATAGAAGACATAGAAGCCAAGAGTAACGGCTTAGTGTTTTCGCGATACGAGTCGCAAATTCGTAATTTCACCGGCGTTACGTCATAGCACTAAAGACTGCTTCATTCGTATCATAAAGCACAGATTTTCTCCAGTTGATAACTTAAGATATTTTTGCAATTATATTCTGTCAAATCAGCTTTTATCACATTATGGTTTGTCGACCAAATAATCTCATTGGAAAGTATTTTTATTAACTCCATTGCTTATTTTTTTACTAATTTATTTCATTATTTTTTTTATTAATATTTAAATTATTGACTTAATGCAACATGAAGTTAATTAAGCTAACATAAAAGAGATTTGCGGGGTTGGATAACACTAATGAATGATTTTCCATTCACGAAAACGTATGCGTACTTGTAATAATTCATGGGCTGAATATTTAAATAAACTTTCGAAGTAGAGTTAGACACACATTGATGCCTTCGGAACATTTTGAAACTTTTCAACATTTTTTGTTTTGTTGTATTGGTGATGTCCTTTAATATGTTAAAAGTGTTTGCGTCTTCCACAATCTTAGCGGACAAATTGAAGAATGTCACACGGCACAGTAGGCCGTTCATCTCGTGACTAGGCAAATCCAGCCAATCTATTCCGAAAACAATTATATGGCGGAATTATCTCGCAGTAATGACATAAGGAACAGAATAGAACTGAGAAATGGTTCTGTCCGCTTTCGCTCCCTAGCCAAACTTTATCTACCTCCACCTCATGTTTTTCTCCTTTTAATAATTACTGCGCCCCCAAGAGGAATTTTTGCCACTCGGTTCGAAGAAAAAATAAATGCGTAACAACATTTTTCACCCTTTTTTATCTTCTCTGAAAAGTGTTCGAAGGAATTTATACATATAAGCGGAGATGGGCGGTATTTATGGGCAGCTCGCGCACGTAACAACGTACTACATACAATGCCTTCCCGCCGGCCTCCAAAGAACGCCTCAGCGAGAAATGCAATTCGTTTGCAAACATTTCTAGTGATTTCATAAATTTTTCGAGCTTTCATTTTTGTTTCTTTGTTTTTTTTTTCAACTCTGCTTTACTGTTTTAGTTTCGCCGGCGAAGTTTCTCTTCCCCAACCTTACAGAGATATAAAAAATATATACATAAAATGGTGTATGTGTGCTCTCAAGGGACAATTGAACCCGTGCCTATGTACGCTTTATGGATACTGCCTCCTCTTTCGGTCCATTGCATCTGTTTTTGCAGTTCACGTGTCATATATGTTCGGGGATGAGAGGAGTTGGTGATTACAAATTTTTTCCTTCGATGTACCTTTTCATTTGCATCCAGGTGAATCCTTCGTGTTTCGTCCTATGTGCACGGCGTTCGTGTTTCGCTTAGAGTTGCCGCGAAAGTTTTCCAATTACGAAAAATCGAATGAAGTAGTAAGGAGGGGCGAGGGGAGTGGAGAGAAATAAGTAGACCAGAACAGTAGACGGGGGTAGAACAGGTTGGCGGACGGAATGTAGGTTGGATTAGGAAGTTGGGAGACGATGTATCATTTTATTTTTGGAGAAAATGGCACAGATTTGCTTAAAGTAAAAACACGATGTGGGTGCAAAATAACTTCAAAAGGCATAACTAGGGCAATCCATTCGGAAACGTAACATGTCAGACGTAAATATGAGTATGACGTACATATGACGAAATATACCTTGGGTATGCACCTATTGCTATAAACACGTAAACCGCTTTCAAAACCGTGCTTACCTAATAGAGTTTACTCTTGTAAGCACTATAGTAAATGTTAAAGATATTTTCCCCAAGAAACCTCACAACCCCAGCAGCGAAAATATTGAAGAAATCAAAATGAAATGTTCGTTTATTATTCAAAAGATACCGTCACCGAAAATAGTGAACCTTCAAGATAGGTGGCAGCTCAAGTTGTACATTTTAGCTCTTCACCAGTAGGATATTGAAGCTAAATTGAATAATCGTTGTATATTTAGAAAGAACTGTAAAAATCGACGTATCAAAAACAGATTGGTCCTTAAAATATCCCTCAAAGTATGCAATTGGCATTTTCTACGAATTAAGCTGAGAAATATTTTTTCAGATGGAACATAAGGAGGGTGTATAAATAAACGAAATAAGCAATTGCAATGCGAATAGAGTTGATGAAAGACTAGCAAAAGTGGAAATTCCGAATCCGAGGCTTAAGATATTACTATTACTTTAAAAGATTACCAATTTTCTAAATAGCAGTTAGGGTATACCAACAACAATCCTCTTCTATTGGTTCTCTCAAATAGTAGATATTACTAAAGGCCAATAGACGTAATAAAAGCTTTTATATTTAATTTATACGATGTTCCGGGTAGATAAAGGTAAAATTAGTACAATGTTAACATTTATTACCATAAAATATTAACAGGAATGCAATAAGGCTAGTTAAGGGCACCTATTGTAAAGTTTTTCGAGACATTATAGCGCTTTACATTGGTTTCCAGCTGAATGTAATTACAAAATCATTTGCATGGATGCCGTATCCGAAAAAAAGCCACGACTGGCCACAACGTAGTCTAACTGCGCTTCGCGGAACAATGATTGAAACTGAATAGTCAAATATTCATCAAGAAAAGTTTTGAAATGGATGACATAGAGAATGAAGGCCCAAAATTTCATTTATTTTGCCGTGTGCGGGTCCCGCATCACCCGCATTCCCTGGTAAAAAAAGTGGAATAAATTTTTTGGTTGCTCATTAGACAGGTGCAGATATTCCATTTCCAGTGCGCGCCACATAAATTACCGAAGGAACAATTCGTCGACCCAGCCCGTGACAAGCTCAACATCATCAGTAATTTTATTTTTATTTCCACAATATTTAGGAGGAGAAAGTCGAGGAGAAAGCATTGGTTGTTTTGTAAAAAAGTCATGCCACGTTTTTACCGGAAATACATGTTTGGATGATTATTGAACACGTTTTCAACATTTTCCCGATAATGCTCTTCTTTCCATGGGCACGTGATTGATATACACTGACATAGTACCTAAAAAATATTTACTAAAACTCAATCTAAGATTCTTTCAATATAACTTTTATCAGGAGTGGTCGATCAAAAATTCAGGGTACACTATACCAACTGCCGTATCCTAATATTTTGTTAACGTTGAAATTATCACCGCGAGTACTCTTAATCACAGTGTCCATTGACGACAATAGAAGCAATGACTCATTGTTTCATAGTCGATGCTACTCTACCCATTTGACATTTTTGATTTCGGTTGACAGTCTTAAATTACGGCCAATTAATAACGGGTTCACTGTAGCAGCTTCACAAGGATTCAGCTCTTGGTCCAACGGCTTAAAAACCTCTGTCCAGCTCACCCACAGTTTCCCATGGCACTCAACTATTCCAGTCACGAGAATGCACAATTGAGCGACTTGCAATTGCAGATGAACGAGTCAATGGGAAGAGACATCGGCTATGAATATGAACTCGAAGATCGTTTCCCTTTTGCGGAGCAATTTCCCCCCACCCCCATGTGTTGCGACCGCGTGCACTTCTTCGCCATCGCTATTGACCTTCCCCCGTGCACTGTTGCAACAAAATAAGAATTCCTGAATCGATTCGCCGCACGCTGAACCTCGCCTGGCCTCGGGAGTCCCCACGTGACTGAAAGGCGCTCACAGTACAGCAGCAAACTATTAAGCGCGCTTTCATGCACGGGCGGCGAATAAAAAAATAATAATAACCTCGCCTCAGGAGTCTTGCACCCATATTTCAAAACCCGATGCGGCAGTTCGTGGGAAGAGAAAATTTCAGATAGGTATGTACGTTAAGGTATATAGCGGAGGGTAGGTGGATGAGTACAGCCAATACCCTCTGCTGTGGCTCGCTTTGGGAGTTGAGAGAGGTCGCGAAGCTCTGCACAAAAAAGGCCTCTCAGTGAAGTCCGCGATTCGGAATTCGTTGCTACTCCCAGTGATACTCGATGCGAATACCATTTCACGAATGCGGTATGAAGTTACTAATCCACCGCATTGCTATCGGGGTTGCCTATGAGTTGTATGGGTGAGCTGGGTGGCGAGGAATGCGAACGAGGAGGCATTGGATATGGTGGGAGAGGAAAGGAAGTTGGTGACGGAGATTTGGAGAAGGCAGAAAAGTTGGAGAGAGGACGCGTTGAGAGATGAGGGCATGTTGAAAAGGGTGTTAGGGTGGAGAACGCTGGAGAATCGTGGAAGAAGGTAAGAATTTTGGACAACGGAAGGAGAGGTAGAGGGTTTGAAAAATTCAAGAGAGACCAGATGGTGAGCAAGTTAAATGAAAGAAGATGTCCCAGAAATTGGTAAGTAAGGACAGTTCAAAAACCTACCAATTAGCTGGTTGAATACTTTTGGCAGCAAAACGGTTTGCAAGATTTCCGCAGTCTCGAATACGTGGCACTTTAAATGGTCGTAATTACCACCAAATCATCACGCAGAGGGATAACGGGGCGGAAGAGCATTTAAAAATAGTCTAGACGTGGCTGAAAATGTTTAATAGGCTGGCCATTCGGAAGTGCCCTGCAAATGAGTAAAACTAAATTCAAGAAAGCAATTCTCGGGCAAAACTATACTTTAAAAATTTCTGAGTTCATAAAGTTATAGGTATCGAGTGCTCGTGATAATGGAAGATGTAAATATCATGCTATCACCTATTTATTAAATTAATTCAACATATTTATTCGTTTAATTTGGGTGTTGCACCTTTTCCACAAGCAGCACTAGTTTAGCCTTATATTTTCATTGCGTATCACACCATCACTTTCTCTCATTTATCTTCGCACAGCGCTGGCAATCGTTGAGCCGAATATAAGTCTTAAGTTTTGTAACTACACCAGATAGATTGTACGGAAATCAATTGGTCTCACCAGTGTCCTACGACTCTCTTGTAAGACAACGATCAATCACAGGAATTAGCGGGCTAACTTATGCCATCACATGTATTGAGACCAACAAAATTTTTGATAATTCGATACACCTCTTCAATATTGAGGGTGATTTCCCGTCCAAATTTTCGTTGAGCGTGCAGTAAATCGTGTTCAATCGTTATGCATGAAGCGACTACGCCAAACATTTCGAATAGACTACAGAATCTTTCAGTACCGAAGCCTAAGGCAGACTCTAAACTACAGGACAAATGCGTTTGTGATCACCAGGTTTAACTATGTGCATTTAAAAGAAGACAATATCGGTATAAATGGAATAATAGGTACATAGCATAAAGAACATATTCTTGCATCCTTTATGCTATGATAGAAGCTTTTAAAAATGATTCTGAACACTTTTTCAATGATGATCGAATCGCAAATCGAACGTTAAGCTAACGTACGCTACGCCGCGATGAACAGGGGTCTGATCAAAGTGATTAAAGGAAAAAAACATACAAACGGGACGCACGTGATCACCACCAATTGATTCGTCTCTTGCGATTTCAGAGTTTCATTTTTTGCTTCCTGTAAATCCGCCCACCCCTTCCACTCCCTATGGGTCGAATTTCCATTTGCAAAGGGTTTTTCCGGCCTTTGGGAACCGATAACGGGGAAGAAATCAAGCCGCTGTAGAGGGAAGTTGGAAGCAGAAGTTTCGTGTCTTTCTCGTTCGCAGCATGATCATCATTTTTCGAAACGTGAATATTTTTCTTTTCCCATGACGCAAAACACGATCTGAACAAAGATATCATCCAGAATGAGCGGTCTTCAAATGTTTTTGACAGACGCCTCCGATTGTTGAAGAAATACTCTGCCCCTCCCTTAGGAATCAATTAAAAATGGTAAGTTATCATTTGAACAGATCATATTGTGTAGGAGCGACGCCGTGCATATTGTTTAAAGCGGCAATAGAATTAACCGACATTCCAAGGGTTTGATTCATCGATTAAAGTATTACGAAAATATACACGCAAACTATCAGTCAATCCGATTGATGGGAATGAAATTCGATACGTGAAAGACGGACACTCTTTTTTACATTCAATAACAGTTGAATCACGCATTTCGAAAAGGGCTCATCTCGAATTTTTGTAAATTTTCAGGATACTAAAATACTGAATTTCTGTCAAACAATTTGTAGTAAGAGATCAGTTTTTTCTGAAACTCCGGCTGAAAGATCTATAAAAAAGCTGATATGAGCCCTACTCGCTCATAAAACATCGGTCTATACGTGCACATAAAAAAAGAGGGGAAAAGTCCATTTTTTTTAAATTTCCGAGATGAGCTCTTTTCGAAATTCGTGATTGAGTTATTTTCTAACATAGTTTCGTATCATCACACGAAACCCCATCTACTTTCTCGTTGGGACCACCGTTCAGGAGCAAGAATGTCTACAGAAATAAAAGTAATCGAACTCTTCCTGCAACTGATAAAGACACAAGGAATGTGGATTTGAGGACTCTCACTTTATCGCAGCTCCCTAATGTAGGAAAGGGAGGAATGTACTTGAAAACATGAGAATAAAAAAATGATTCGCAAACGTGTGACATGCAAAAAACTCTACTTTTAAAATACCGTATTCCCCCTTCTCAGAGCTCAAAGCCACTTGACATTATATTAAAACAGAGGCTGTGCTGTCTTCGAAACAGGGAAACGGATAGCCCCAATTTTAGATACCTATAAATATCGCAGATCCGTAACAGGTCTTAGGCGCTGCTTCAAATATCCGCCCCGACTAAACCCGTGCACCCTAGCTCTATTCCTTGCGCACTCGCTGGTCCACTTTTTTGTGTCAAGTTAATAAATACAATAAGAATATTTAACTCTATACAAATCTAAGGATCGATTTGCCCCAAAACGAAGTCCAAAACAATTAAAATTTATTTTCGGGTTTTCTCTCTCATTTTGCAAGTCCAATGGTACCTTCAAACTAAACTGAGCCGTAAACATGACAGTATGATCGATTGGGGTATATATCAATTATCTTTACAGAAACAGCAATTGTTACAATAGAGTAAATTTAGCGGCCAATAAAGAGGTGATTTATTCTTTCCTCTGTCTTCGTACCAGCGGGAAAAATATAAAGCGTCATTTGCAACTACAGCAGCTTTAAAATATTTCTCAGAGAGTTTGGAATGGAATATAGATCGCATGATAAAATGGTACATTTGACAGCAACGTGAGGCACGCCTTTAAACTGCCGGATTAAACTAGGAATACAATAGGATTAAGAGACTTGGCTAAGCAAATATGTCACATGTGAATTATAAATATTTACACTCTTTCTTCATCTCAATGAAGTAACACAAGAAGACGTAGAGACACATTAATGCACGCGATAAACAACTTGGATGATTTTACACCATAGAAAAGGCACGATTTAAGGACACACAACTCTCATAGCAAATAATCGTGGTCATAAATCGTACACTACGATAGTAGTTTTCTATTTAAAGTCTCCTAATGGAAGAAGCGTTCACTGCTTTAAATGAAATCCTGCTGCCCAGACGGGGCAGCACTTAAACGATATCTTATGGCCTTCCAGTAGATTCGACGAGAATGTAGAGCCTTGTGACGGAGGCGTGCTTCGAATCAGTCAGTATAATAAATATTCATATGCGGCGAATGAAACACGCGGAGCAAATATGATAAGTTCAAGATTCGGACTCGATGGGCAAAAAACGGATCAAAATCTCAAACAAATGTACAGGACTCACTCTCAATTAAATAACAACGCCATAACAATGAAGCAACAGAAATGAAACAACCACTGGAGAACGTTACAGCCTTGAGATACCGAGTCTTATGATCGATAAAAAAATTAATGATCACAATAACATGTTTACCTTCGAAGCTAGAACTTGAGCAAAGATATCAGCATTTTATTCCGCGCGTCATGCTTAATTCTCGCGAGAGTTATTTATGTGTACTCATAAATAAAAAGCTGTTGCAGACACTTAAAAGATACCATAAAGGCATGTACCTCAAGCCAATGAGTTCTGTATGTATGCTTGATAGACGCACGTTCAATAACCCCATTTCAAATGCATTCAGTGATTTTCAATAGTTACATTATTAGTTACGAGATTATTTACACTTGTTTTTGGACAGATTAAACAAGCAAGCTCGATCAAAAACTGATGCTGTATACATAATGTTTTAAAATGATTTCAAAGTTTTTAAAACCAGCTAATTTCTCTGCAAATTCCTAAATGGTGTTTAAATTTGAAACGATTGAAAATTGTTTAAAATTCATTTGTAACTATTTGGCCACCTCTGTATATCTGTAAACCTATGTAATATTTTCTGCTTAGGAAAGATAAATTAGGGCATATGAATAGTTTGGAAATGCATTTAGAATACTATGGCTATGGAGGATTACAGAAATCCATTTCAAGAACGGAACAAAATGTATTTCAACGCGGAGTTGGTTCGATGTGCATTTTTAATGGATTAGAGGCTCACATGTTTTGTAATATGTTTTGTATTATTAGTCAATGGATTTTTTGGTTGAAAGAGGAAACACTTGCAGTTCTCCAGTGAGAAGTGTATAATTCGATCAGTTTAGGTTTCATAATTTACAAGGATTTTATCAAAACCGGTGGTATTTATTGTACATCGTGGAAAACTGCAAGGTTTTCTTTCGTCATGCACGAGTCCCACCACATCATTCCTGAGACGACATTATTAAGTTTTATAAGGTAAATTTCCAATAATTTCGGTTTCACAAATTATGTGACACGCAGTCACGCGCACGGGTGCAGAAGGATAAAACACCAAAGAGGGTGAAAATTGCCACGAAAAAATCATTTGACTTGACCGGTATTCGACCCCGAACCTCCCAATTTCCGGTTAGATTTAACTAGCCAACACCCCCGGGTGCATTATTCAGGAAGGATTCGATACGGTCGAACGTCGGAGAATCCGTGAAGGTGACGTCACAGCCCCCGACAAATCTTAACTTTTGAATGGCCACATTTGTAGTATTCGAAACTGTGGCGTCAAAATTACGTCAATTTTGAGGTTAGGAAATTCCAAGGCCATACCGAATAGTGCACCTTGACTGGCAATTTGGAGCGCCCGGTTCGAATTCTTGTCAGGTCAAATGATTTGTTTTCATGATGATTTTCTCCCTTTGATTATAAGGTAGTTCAAAAGTTCAGCCTCCCATTTATCTCGGCGTGAATCATCACGCGCAAAGATTAAGGCATTCTACGACAGACGTATTGCCGAGACCACCACTACCTTTTAGGAGGATCCTCCGTACCCAACACGTGAACCTCCACTTATTGTTAGAAATTAGTCATGAATGGTGTTTTATCGCCTCGGGAAGATTTCCACAAACGCGCCGCTAACAAGATGCGCTGCTTTAAAAGTTTCGGCCTCATATCGAGCGCACACATGAGGACAGAAAAGATGGATTAATCGAGGTCGCTTCTCCACCCCCAAACAACCCACGCCTCTTCCCATCTCTCTCCTTTTATTTCCCCGAAGCACCCGGACAGGTGTTGGTGTGGGAGCGAGACGCACAAGAGGAGCAGAGGAATGACGAACCATTTCCCTCTGATGACCCTTGAGCAAAGGGGTCGCCAGAAGTCTTCCTCCACCGGCATCGGAACTCCGATGAGAACCGGCTGATGTGGTGGCTAGAATATTAGCTTCCCTTCCCGCGGGGCCCGAATTCAAATCCCGGCAGCCGTGAATATTTTTCTCCGGAATATCGAACCATACTTGAAATACATACCTAAAGAGTGCTTTATGGTGACTGGGGGTGTATTCAAGGGTCACTGAGTGTACATTTTAATAATATTTTAAATAAGTCGAAATGAAATTCTAGGGCCAAATGTTTATTTTAGGTACATTTATTTATGCGGTGGAACTCACCATACATGCAGTAATGGATTACCTACAACCCTCACAATCGATGCTCCTCACTTAGTAATCCCCGCAATCCTACCCTTACAAACCTAATCATCAGTCCTCAGTGACGCAAAATATCGCCTTCTCAAGTAAACAGACTGAATTCAGGGAGTATGCCCCGGAGATGACACCTCCCGGAAGATGTGAGAGGTACGAGAGGAAGTTAACGAGTGAACAAAAGCGTGTGAAATAATATCACCTGCGTCAAAACATCTCCATCATGTCCCAAGTGACCGCGTGATCCTCATTATTTTTCTGGCCGGAGGAATTTCCTTGTCTGCACGCATGTCTACGCCGCCTCCGTCACCCAACGGCATGAGTGGCTGGTTGTGCAAGAATCTGCCGCCGGAAAGGGATGGTCAATGGACAAATATGCCGAGGAGAGTGGGCTAACGAGAGGGAGAATGAGATAGAAATACCTGTCCTGCTTGTGCACAAAACGTTTTGAAACTTCCAATTCCTACGTGGCAGTTACATCCCGCTGAATCGCATTAGCATCATGCTATAGTTAGAAAGGAGATCAAATATTGATAACAGCACGAAACATATTTCTCCCCAGGCTAGCAACTAAATCGTTATTCTCAAAGGAAATTCTACACGATACGACGGTTCAACACGAAAATTTTGAAATTGATGTGTAGTCAAATCCCAGATAGAAAATAGTATATCCGTATTGGGAAAAATTAACATAAGTGTGCTAATTTATCATTTCTTATAGCAAGAGCACCATATGATGACGATGATGATAGTGAATACGTAACTAAGCTCTCAATTTGACTCTTGCCTGCTGATGACGGTTCGTAGTATATATCCGTAGAGGTTGTAGGCAGAGACGAAATAAGATTTACACAGCTTCGTGTATTTAACGCGAGTGTTTGCAAGCAAGAGTGTTCATATGTTCGCAAATAATTTCGCAAGCAAGACTGAGTCGCAGGCAACAAGTCCCCCAATTTAATGATAACGCACGTTGGACGTGAAGTTATTTTCCAAAATACTGTTTTCCAACTATTTCCTTACGATTCGAATCGATCGTGATCTAGTTGACAAAAGTATGCGGAACAGTGACATATTTTCTTAATAAATAACATTTACTCGAACTTCCTTCAGGTGAATAATCGTTATTTACTAAAAATTCACGATATTCACGTATTTTGCAGCACAACTACACATAGTTACGCAGTAAAAAAGATGCTTGGCTCTGCGTCCAACAAAATATCTTCTGAATAAAGACCCTTAAAAAGTATCTAGAGTCGCCCTCAACATTTTCACTTCCGGGAATGGAACCCATACCTTCGACGCGAGAAGCCAGGTGCTGGCCACACATATTTTTTCCTCTCTTTCCTTTCCCTTTTCTTTATTGTTATTCGGCGAGGGTCGTTGGGGGCGGGGTGGGAGGGGGGACGCTCCCTGTCGCTCCCCTTTAGTGTCACCGGTGGGCGATGCTTTAAGTGCGGTCGCTCGGGAGGGTCGTCCCCAAGAGATTTCAGAGAGCCGGAACGCCGCTGTGCTTTTCTCCATCCTCTTCCCCCTCCCCACGCTATGTAGTCGAGGCGCACGGGACAGACGAGTTGAAGCGGAAAGGACCTTCGCAGTCATTCGGAAAGGGCGCACAGTGGGGGTGGGTTGAAGAAAGGGATCGTCCCGAAGCATCCCCTTTTTCCACCCCCCTCCCCGTTCCGCTGTCCGGCCCCCCGCCGTGAAAAATGTGGGCTGACCGTTGACCCACACGGGGCAGAGAGAGACTCTGCGAGCTTCGGATTCCACGGCCAGGGCGTGGAAAAGATGAAAAATGGGACGAACATCCACACACTCACCACCCCACTGCCGTCCACCTTCTCCATCCCCACGGGGATGGGATATGTGATAGGAAGGAAGGGTGCGGAGAGGTCCTCGATGAAGGGAAGGTGCGCGTGCTTGAGCGAAAGAATGCGTAATCGACGGACCAGGGGGAGGACGTAATCAAGTGAGCGGTTCTGAATCGGTTTTCCACCATTCTCGGGGGTAGACTGTCCATCGAAGGGGGATGCATTGGGGCTAGGATAATATTCTCGCTTAAGTTTCGTTTGCGTCGACGCACCTTGACCAACTAAGTTGGGCTATGGCAGGGGTGAGCAACCCTTGGCACGCGTGGCAAACGTGGCATGCCTATAAAATTTTTCTGGCACGCCAAACTAGTCCTTGTCAAATTTATTTTCAATTTTTAGGGGACACCTTTCAGCTGCGGGGAGAGTCCTGGAGTGTACAAGCCAGGCTATTGAAAAAACAAAGCCAATTTCTCATTAGGCTATAACATCTACTGTGCGCGTCGGGAGCGGTCAGTTACTATTTCAGTGAGTTTTAAATTATTTACATAATCATTAGCAAATCAATTATCAAGCTATCGAATAATATGTTCTCAAAAATGTTTTGTTGGCACGTGGAAAAAAGTTGAGTCAGGCATTTAGCCGATTTGGCTCGCGTTCTCAAAAAGGCTGCCCACTCCTGGGCTATGTTAAAAGAAATGACTTTGTATTATTCCTATCCAATTAGTTATCCATTTAGTGTAAAAATTATATTCTCATGAAATATTACAATCATTTCTTTTACCATGTCTACTATTTTCCAGAGTTTAAAATGAAGTGTAGCGTTGCACGGGGCGGAAACGCGGACTCCGAGACAGAAAGACGAGAATGGGCTTCATGCGTTTGAGATGTGGGAGTGGTGGAGGATGGAGAAGGTGCGGCGGACGGAAGGGAAGACAAATGAGGAAGTGCAAGGTATGGTTGGTGAGGAAAGGAAACTTCTGGATGGTATTGGGTGGAGGCAGGGGAGATGGCTGGAAGAGGTAATCAGGGGTGATGGGTTGATCAAGGCTGTGATAGAGGAAACGATGATGGGCAAGCGGGGAAGGGGAAGAAAGAGAATAGGTTTTATGGACGGAATGAAGAAGGGTA
The DNA here is from genome assembly GCA_963573305.1 of Pyrrhosoma nymphula. Lineage (NCBI taxonomy): Eukaryota > Metazoa > Arthropoda > Insecta > Odonata > Coenagrionidae > Pyrrhosoma > Pyrrhosoma nymphula. The sequence continues at coordinate 109,959,770 of OY754330.1, read as the reverse complement.
GGACGTATGCTGAGATTAAGATAGAAATATTATACGTAGATAGGGACCTGTACTTGTATAAATCCAGAGGATTCTTACTTTCATTCCAACCTACCTTACCTGGTAGATTAACTTAATGGTAATAACTATTTCCCACAAGTAGGTACAGCCTCAAGTCGCTGACATTATGAGTTGGGATAGTTTTTCGGATTTATTATTTTCGTGTTTTTCCAATAGATTGGTAAGTTCACAGACATGCCCTGCATAAATGTGATAAATTAATTGCCCCCCCAGATTTTCCGCATCATGTGAGATAAATACGCAAGGCTTACTCAGCAAATCCTATCCTTTCTCTCCTAAAATAAAACTTCAAAACGAGTAATAATGTGTATCTCCTACATGGGCCTTCCTTAAGGTGGTTGGAGTGGAAATCATGGACCACTGAGTGCACATGTAAATAATTTTTCAAGTTAGTCGAAAAAAAACTAGGACATTTACTTTAAGCGCATCTGCGTAAGCGGTGGATCTCACCATACATGCAGCAATGAAAATGATACAAAAATTATATTTTTCCATTTTTGCCTTAATTAAATCATTTTATTACTTGAATTTTCGGCGACGTATTAGAAATTTAGGCCAAAAGTATATGCACATACTTTTTTTTTTAATCTTTTACTTGGCTTGACACATTGGTAGGTACTTGTAGGCAACCATTATAATTATGTGAAATATATTATTTCGCGTTTAGAAGTAAATATGTGCATATTAAATCTAGTTATTAGGTAATAAACCTCATAAGCTACAAGGCGGCGTGTTACAATAGCATTGAATTACCAAAAAACAAACCGGTAAAATTAATTTTTTCACGTTTATTGATAATTTCACCGATAAGAACACGTATGCACGCAAATTAGTACGGAAACTAAAATTTCTAAACAATCTAGTTCCTGAGATAATGTGAAATTCCTAAACATTCGACGCACAAGAGCTCGTCCGCCCAGACACGTGAGAAGCGACCCAGATTTATATTGGATCCATCCACAGAGGTCTATGAAATAACATTTAACAGCGATACGCTTGACGTCTACACCTCAAAAGTCAAAGCAGGTCGACGTTTCCCGGACGGTTGCGTCACGGCGACCTGGGGGAGGGGGTGGGGAGGAACCACCACCATTTCGCCGCAAAGTGACTTCTTATCTGTCGCGTCTCGTGAAGCCAGACGCCTCAGTCGCGCCTGGGGCACGTACTGTTATGCAGCGCGCAGAAGTCAGGCCTATTTTCAGGGAAATGAACTTGCACCCCCATTGAAATCGGCACCGGTTTCGTAATGACACAGAGAGAGAGAAAGGTAAAGATAAAAGGGAAGAGGGAGAGAGAGGTGAACTTTCGGTCTCCGGAGTGAAAGGCGAGGTCGAGACGACAGAAACGGAAATGCTCGCGTGTTCGCGAAGGAGGGGGCCAGCTCCGAAAATGACGAGTGCAGTAGACTTCAGACTTCCACGGAGCGGGTAAACTGGGGCCAGAGAGAAACGAAAATATTGTGCTGAATAATTTACACGCCAATATTCTAGAGAAAGGAATAGCAATGATGACTTCTTTTGAAGACTACAGTCAAAGGGCAGCATCAGTCTTTAATTAAGGAACTACAAATCACTTGGATGAAATGAAGTAAGCTTCATGCAGTCTACAACACAATTTTAATTTCACCTATTGACCAAGGTTTCCCCTTTCGAAGTCATTTCATAATACTATTATTGTATGCTAGTATACTTATATTATACTTTTATACTTACATAGTCATTTCATAAGTAGGAACCTTGGTCGAAAAGTGTAATAAAAATAATTAATGTGCTGAGGACAATACAAAATTTACTTAATTACATAAATGAATAATGGAGTACGCCGGAATACATAAAGTCAATTCACTGCGAAAATGACATGGGTGGACATTGAGTGCAGTGACGTGTACGGGAGCAAACAAGATTTTCACAGCAATGCTTGGAAATTTCAGCGAAAAAAATCATTTGTTCCAACCGGTGTTCAAACACAGATCTCCCAATTCGGGCACGGACCGGGAGATTGCCGGTCAGATGTATTGAGTGAGTTAGTTAACAATTTGGAGATTTATGGTCAGATGTGTCAGCCAGTTACCTCAAGTTATAGGTTGCAACAGTTCAGCTGAATAGATCGGCAGTTGAGAATTGGGGATTGAAACCCGGTGTAGTCAAATTACTCTCACAGATTTCCAAAAATAGGAGTAATATTTTAATAGTAGAGGTTACTAGTTATTTAGAAGAAAATAATATTTTCCCCCACTAAATGTTTTTAAGTCGGTTGCATGTTAGATACTTCCGCGTCATTTTCAAAGCAATATAATTTGTATCGCTTGAATATATTTCGAAAAGAAGTTTTTTATTAATGTTGCTTTACAGCATCTGGCAACTGGTAACCTTATTACCTATCGCTTTTTCTTTCTGTTCAAGTTAGCATTCCCTTATGGCCACTGGACGAGACTTCCAATTGTATATACTTATGTAGAATGTTAAGTACACACACTTAACTACGAAATTGCTCATACACAACAAAACAAGCATGCTAAAACGATTTTCTTCTCTGGTGGCTCACCACAGAGCATAAACACAGGTGATCATAAATACTTTGCATGGATTGCGTGCGACTTTCTCTCTCCATGGACCATCCGCAAGAGCGCGACGGCTGGGCGGTTTAGAGGAATGACATGAGAACCCGAAGACAAAAAGGTTTATGATCGACATATGTCATCGAGTAGTCCGCGAGTGGTAGGAAGACGCCCTTCTAAAGACGAAAAGACACCTCACGGTTGTGGAATATGGACAGCGGAGTCATTGGGGTGGGGGGAAGAGAGGGGAAGGGCGTAGTAAGAGAGATAGTGGAGGGGAGGGTGAGGGGGCACAGGTGATGCCCCCGGAGGGCACAAGATGAATGGCCACGCTATCGGATTTGAATATGCGTTGGGCTGAAAAAAAATGATGACGAAGAGAGTCGGTGAAGCGCCTCTTGACGGCGGAAATAGTCGCAAGCGCGTCGGATCCCCCCGGCGCGGCGTCGCCACCGAGGATTTCTGTTTACATTCCGAACAGCTGGCGTTCGTATAATATTGCAACGGACAGGATAAAGAGCTTATCTGCATTCGGCTTACCTCGGCAAGATTTATCTTTCGAAAAGCAATATGACGAGGATTTTTCTCCACATCCGAAGTGTTTCCACGTATTAAAACACCTTCGTTTTTACAACACGGGATTGTTTCATACAATTGAAAAACATTACTTCTTCCTTCTCGCGAACGATAAGCAAATACTTACCATTTCCTGTTTAAAAACGATACTTTTTGAGCCATTAGAAGAAAAAGTGCAACGAAAATGTTCTTCGTCACCAATATGGACCATGGTGGGTGTGGTGGCTGGAGTACCTACTCGCCTCCCATCCCGAAGGCCTGGGATTGGATCCTATAGATGGTGGAGATTTTTCAGTGGACGTACGGTACCGATTTGAGTGCTGTATGGTGAGTACTTCAGGTTTAATACTCCGTCCGTCGTATACGCCGTTAAACTGTGATCCCCTTGACGCCTTTCGCTGATAGTAGGCTTAAGATAACACGAGAGATTTTCCCTAGTCATATTAGAAACCATATTCATATTATATTTATAAATTTAAGCAACTGTAAGAAGCTTGAATTAGATACTGTACCATTTATGACGCAAAAATTGCTTTGTATTCTAATGTTCGCACTAATTAACTAAATATACGTGCATACGAACACACTTTAAACAACTCACAAAAAATAATACCTCATTTTCATCGTTGAATGCAAGCAAATATTTTTTATTCTCCGTTGACAAGCAATATAACTTTGGGTCAATATGGGGAAAAGGGCCAGGAAAATATTTTCGGTAAACAACTTCATAAATCGAAGTTTATTTCGGTAATGGGAGTTAAGGGGATAAGACGAATGAATTGCTCCAACTCTACCCAAGCTCACAAACAATTAAGAAGCCACCGCCACTGCGAAACCCTGAGAAAACAATCGGACCCTTTAGCCCTCTCCACATTAAATTCACACTCGACTATTTATGCGGGTTGAATGAACTTTTCGCGCCAATGACCGTCGGGAACCGTGGATATAAATAAATCACGCGGTGGCTCCAGGGTTAAAGTCGTCGTTTCGGATGTCGGCTTCATGGAAATAACCTCATCCCCGAAACGAACGGGTCATTTGCGCTCTTCCCAAACAGTTCTATCCGCTCAGATCTTCCGGGATGAGGCTGGGTTGGTTCGACACCGAAGAGATGGAAGTGATTCTCACTATTTCTGGTCCATTTCAAACGTCAGGGAACATTTGAGAGAGGAGAATGTCGAAGATGATTCAAAGTTTTACGGCCGTTTCACTCACGTTCGTAATCGTGAAATCTAGTGAAATCGTGACATTCCAGTATGTTGAGGATGAAAATACCCGCAGGTTAAATTATTGCAAGGTGAACATTAGGTACAAATCATCGCAAAGCGAGCTCTCATGACATCAGATTAACAGAGGACTCAAGTTAGAGTATCAATCAACCTCGCAAATGGCAATAAATCAGTCAATCGGTCCAAAGAAAATTATCCAATTCATAAAGTTGGTGGTTTCCGGCGTGACTTTGTGGAATTTACTGATCGTTGTGAATGAAAAAGTAGTGATTTGTTTTTCCACATACATTTAATATAGTATGACCATGGTATATACCATGTATCTAAGCGTGGATAATTTTGAATCTGTACCTGAAGATAAGGTACAAAAAATGGTAAAAGTCGAAACCAAAACGAAGCACTATTTTTTCATTCACAATTATCAAATTCAGTCGCAGGATTTCCATTTTTGCACATATTGAATGACTAAATAAATATTGACAACATTTACATAAATTAATGAAGCAACGTTTATAAGAGATCAATGATGGAATTTCTAACTCACCAGCCTCTAGAGGCAATTGAACTGGAGAGCTCCAAAATAAATTAACTCTTGAGTTATTTCTCTGAATGGAATTTGATTATCATTGTTTATAGTATGTCAGCGAAGTAATTTACGAATATTCCCCACACCCAACTCGCCCTCACAAAGCTAATGCTCATAATTAGTCACCTCCGTTTTCACAGCTGCGAAGTAGTTCTTGAGTTTTATTTTCGGCCGACTACAATGAAATACGAAGAGAGGCTGTTGTCCTCAAAGACCTTCATTTTTAAGTACCCACTCACTATTCAAATTTCAAAAGAGCAGAGATCTCGCAAAAAACATCAACAAGTCTTCTTATTCATACACGCGTCGGCTCTTTCTCACCCGTTAAAAACATTTCTGAATATTTTAAGTACCTTAAACGATTGAAATGCACCATTCCTGGCCGTAGCATCCTTATAATTTTTGGCAACAATTACTATGAGGAATATATAGTTTTTGGCTTTGTCAACATCCATTTTTCCGAGACACAGATCTTTGGATCATTTGCACCATATGATGGGCAATTCTTTTGTTGTAGATGGCAAGCCAAGTGAAGCTACTTCCCTTTCTTGACCTGCATGTGATTTAGGTACCTATTCATATTGCTTTGCACAGCACGAAAAAAAATCGCTCCTCAAATGTGGGAGGGGACGTATCTCGTTGCGAATGCTAGGAGAAGAACGATGACACTCATTGCCTCACATGATTCACCTGGAGGATATGGAGCGCATTCCTGAGAAAACTTAGCAGGAAGTATGAGTCAAATTGGAATATATTACAAGACAGCTATTCCCAATGGCCAGTTATAATGGTGCAACTACTCATTCGTTCCACCCACCCAGAATGAATCCAAAGAAGCAGAGTTCATTCATGGCAGCACAAGGCGACACCAGTCTGCGTCCCACTTAGCGTACTACGTTGAGTAAGAGAGTTTATGGTTGCGCGCGACAAGTTCGTGAAACCAGACGGCAACAGATTTCAAAGGAATCTTCGGCGAAGAGAGAGATTATAATTCCGCGAAAAAAACAATGAAATATTTACGCTGCCTGAGGCTTCGTCCAAATCTCTCTGTCAGTTGCTTCGAGTCGGCCGGATTCCGAAGTAAACATAAAGCAAGAAGTCAGGCAATAAAGGGATGGAATGTAATCACAGGGCCGGTTTTGCGGTCGTTTTGCACACAGCAAGATTGAATAACTGACCACTTCCGCAATGCTACGGTGTTGTAAGAGGATGCATCAATGATAATGAGGTAGAATTTCGTAGGCTCCGATTTGGCAATCATTTATATCTCTACTCTAGGGTTCTGTTCTAAAGATTATATTCAACTGAGTTGGAGCTCGTTAAGTGAGAGAAAAAACATAGAACTCCCCAACTTGGTCAAAATAACCGTGGCGGCATAAAATATACCCAAGTTTAGTGCGTCTGAAATTGAAATTTGAGTTAAATGGGCAACTAAAGACGGAGGCTCCTTCATTAAAACGCCTATTTGGAGCATGCCCCCAGATGGCAGTGAAACTTGTACAATAACTGCAGCAGAACAAAGAAAGTTGGAAGCCATGGAAATGTGGTGTTACCGAAGAGTGACGAAGATCAAGTGGACGGAGAGAATCGCTAATGAAGAAGACTTACGAAGAGCTGGAGAGCAAAGAAAAATAATGAAAACTCTGAAATTTAGAAGAAGCAAACTCATTGGGCAAATTTTTCGGCATTGCGCCACACCAGCCTCTAGAAAATAGTATGGACCGATAGGGCACTGGTAAGTAATTAGGGGCAAGAACTATTGAGGGAGACCGAAGAGGACATGCATCAGGAAAATGATGAGAGACTTACAAAACAAAGACGATTGAAGGATTAAAACGGTCGGATGAGAGTAGAGTGGAATCAATAGCCACAGAAAACCAATCCCTGGATTGATAACTGCAGTCGATGATGATATGGAAAAGCTAAGGGCTGCAAGTCGTCTGCCCAACCACGAAAGGCTCGTTAGCTGCTACTCACTAATAAAAAATTAGGATTATTTGGGAAAGATTTCAAGGAGAAATTCTTAATTCAATACATTTGGGTTCTTTTTTGAACTCACATTTAGGACTAACATTTGGGATTGAGTTCTACCATTTGGATGGCAGGTTTTTCGACCGGCCCAACCTTAATTTACCACATGTCTGGGTCATATTTCAATTTTTCTCACAAAACTATCTATTTTCTTGGCATACAGTCTCTCATACTATCCACCTTCTCATTCTTTTTACTCCTAATGCCTCGTCCGTAATGATTCATTTCTTCCCGTCCCTCTCGCCCTTACACTGCATACTTAAACCAGGGAAAGTCCTTTAAAAATATTGCAGTTCTGTATTACATTCATTTGCCGGCCTCGGTGGCGGCGGGGTAACGTCCTCGCCTGCTAACCCAAAGGTCGCGGGTACAAATCCCGCCTGGGGAGGATTTTTCACTTCCCAGGGCATGGTTGTTTGTGCTCGTCCATTGTTAATTGCTAATACCCCGATGTAAAGGCCAATAAGAGCTGTTTTCGGTGGTTCTTAAAAATAAATAAATAAAAAAAGAACGCTATATGCTAATTTTCGAAAACCGCGCTTCATGCGATATCATCCTATGGTTTTAGGCTTCAGTTAACGTGATAGTCGGGCACACAGATTCTCACACTCCTGTGAAAGCACTGCCAAAAACATTAAATCGAGTTCCGGGTTGGAATCCCGAATTTAGACATCTTTTGGCACGAGAACAATAATTCCGTCACACAGCGCACGTGGGGAAAGTGGTAACGCTGGTAACGGATATCCCTCCCCGCATCTCAAGAACATCCACTGACCTCCAATTCATCACCAAGGGAATTCCCACTTTCCCGCCACGAAATACGTTTCAAAGGAGGAAATACATTTTGTAAACCCAATTCACACTATCATTTTTAACGTACAACTCCAGGGATCATTTGAGCAACTTATTTTCAATGATACAGAAAAAGTTAGCTTTAGCCAACATTTCCCCTACCGCACAGTTATTCTTGCTGGGACTGAGAGAATCATTTCCGTGGTGTTTACAATCCTCATTTGATTAAAACTCTCAAATGGAGCCACAGTTCCTATTTACTTCAGTTCGCTCTGATTGGCTGCAGATCAGATTCACGTACGTATTCAGGAACGGAATAAAGGGTGGGTCAAACGATGGAAAAAGGGAAAAAGATCCTTTTCATTGTAGCTGTCCCAGAACTTGCTCATGAAAAATGACTGAGTAAATCAGGATTTAGAAATAAATAGGTGGGTAAATGTCATAAGAATTAGAGAGAAAGATATTATTTTACAATAGTGAGTCCGAACTGAATATACCTATGCTGCAAGTATTTGGAGGAGGAGTAAATAAGGGAGTTAGATATAATTAGAGTGCCTGCCAGATTTGTGAAAGAAACTGTAGTGAGATTCAAAAAAGTGTAACTAAGTTATTGGATAAACAAGCAAATAAAATGGGAGTCTCTTCAAACAATGATGCAAGCTAGATTGAGACTTGTTAAAAGTTAATGGGGACCCGAGTTTGATTCTGACAAATACGGAGTTATTCAATCCCAAACTGCATCGGTAAATTCCACTACACAGCTAGAATAAAACTACAAACACTAAGACTGATATGTTTTAATACTCCTTTCCTAGCACAATTCGGTACCACATAAGCACACCGGCAAAATACCCGTAAATTTAAATACAACAGAATTGCGTACGCATGGAAGACTTTTTCATTGGCACGACACAAAAATGGCACGATTCTAAATACCCCTGCCACACGCCGTAGTGGATGCTTCCGAGGTACAACGCAGACGAAAACGATGACTTTAGATATATTTTGTTGACAAGTTTCTTGCGCCATATTTTTGTTGACAGTTTTCTAGGGCTAAGGGCAATAACTACATTCTTTGACTTTGCCAACCCCGAAATGCAATGGCGTGATGGGTATGTATGTATTATACACCGAAGTGTGGAAATACTCCATGAAAAAATACGGCTCAACCGGGATTCGAATACGGATTGGGTTGAGCTTAGATGGGTTGATGGTATATCTGGCTAACATACCCTACAGGTGATTAGGAGACTCAGGTTCGAATTCCGGTCAAATCAATTAGTTTTCACCGCGAGTTTCACCACTCTGGTACACATCTTTGCACCCGTGCACGTTACTGCGCAACAAATCATTTTTTTATTCTACAATGAATATTAATTCGACTTATCGGCTCGTACTTTTCCTTCTCCAACTGCGCCTCGAGTTCCGACAGCTTCTGCAGATTGATTGACGGGGGAGGCGGTAGATGAACCACCTCCGGCCCCGCGGGGGAGACCGAGACACCGCCTCCACCCTTGTATCCTCCTCCGCCCCCCTTGGCGGGGGCGCTTGCCCCCTGGACCGGGGCGGCGGCCACCGCCACCGCCCCCGACGCCGCCTCCGAGGCTCGGGGTTCTCCCAAATCCACGGCTGCCACCCCCGAGCCATCCTTGCTCTTTTGCTTCGACCGGAAGAAACTGAACATACCAACTCCTCGTCCCCACCCCGCCGGTTAAAAAAATCTTTGGTCTCCTAATCAACGTCGCTTTTTCGACCACTTTGGGGTAACCACGACACTAAACACGCTTTGGCGACCGCCGCAGAACCACCCGCGGCTCTTCCTCGATCATGCATGACACCACACCACACGCTCGTCCAGAGACTGGTGGAACTGGGGAACATCGCGGCGGAACTCGCCAGAGACAGCGGGTTGCATCCGCGGAGAGGACCTGCCCGGCGATCTCAGACACGAAGCGCTATCCACGACGTTCCTTCAGCGGAAAATACTCCTTCGCCACTGACAGTCCTCCTTCTCCACTGTAAAGCACCTGGTTTCCCTCTCGCGTTAGCTCGTAGTAGTGCAAACGACACGGCGCAGACCGGCTCAGAGGCCGGTCGCGCTCACCCGAAAAGTATAGCGGCGGTTCCTCCCCGCGTCCAGCGGTACAAGGCGTCGGCCCAAGACTGACTGAATGATCCATCCACCGGAATAGAAAACTTCACTTGGACGGAGTCAGGAGGCGGGGAGGTGGAAAGGGGGAGGGGGCGTGGTGGGAGAGACCGAGGAGGGAGGGAGGGGGAGTAGGAGGTGTTCCTGGAGTGGGGGAGGGGGTTGGGGTGGGAGAAGAAACGGGTGGAGGGAAAAGGGGGGGAGTCGAGGAAAAGAGGTAAACTATGGCACTATGGGAGAGGATGAATGGCTTGGACGGGGCTGCCCATGCAGCGGGAGACTTAAATGCGGGGGGCATTTACGCAGGCGGAGGAGTGAGTCAGCACCACCGCTGCGCTGCGAGATGAGACCCACAGCGTGGAAGATGGACAAATTATTCTACGAGGAACCGTGCGTCTCATGACATGATCGAGATGGAGGCTTGGCTAGAAGGAAAGAAATAGCCAGGTGGGGGAGAGCAGACACGTCTTCTGGCAGTCACAGGAGACTTGTACAAACCACAGAATAACACAAACTTTAAGACCCGAGTTTTAATGCACAAGTGTCATCTTCGGGTGTTTTAAGAACGTGCAACAGTTCGCATGAGGAGTGGGGAAATGTTTGCTCAACAACAGCCGAGAGGAGGGAGGAATTGGTGGGGGAAATGACACTCATTAAGGAGATTAACTCCGGGGTCACGACTCCTATTTTAAAATTTCGAGCTGTGCTAAAGCATTGAGCTCACGTAGGTAATTGGTGAAATGCAACACTTTGACTTTAAAATCACTCCGGTGATCACTGGTTGAAAGGTGCGTCGGCTGTTGAAAAGTTAACATTTCTCCCACTCCTTCTCATCTACGAATTTCTTTCCTTCCCCTTCTCCCACCCCTTCCACTTAAGGTTAGTCACTAGACTTCAGCTTCGCCTCGTCGGGTCTCTCACCGCTCAGTCCCAGGTGGAATGGGAAGGCTCCCAGTGTGGAAGGGGAACTCGATGAGCGAATGGAGTGGAGGGTTTGGAGGGGCAGGAGCAATCGTGATCAGCGCGCGTCGCTGGACAGTAGACGAGCCTAGAGTGACCTTGGACTTCGTCGCGAAGCTAGGGGAGTCGACGGACAAATAAGCGAACTTATTTACTCGCTGCTCAATCTCGCTGTGCGTTGGCCTCCAGGAATATGTTCATCCAGAAGAATTCATGGGGTAGGGGTAGTCTCAACAATAGTGCTGAATATTTTTCCCTTTCGTCAGGCAATGAAATGAATGTCAGAATATAGAAATTACATGAGCGTTGGAATTTATATGGGTGTGGATGTGGACTATTCTATTATCATTTGGATTAACTTTCACCCGCGCAACCAATAAAAATGTTTGCTAAATACGTTGCCGCAAAAATTTTCGGCACGAATTGAAAATTATTTTCACACAAATATTAACCCCGTGCGTCGTGTGTCTGTGCCCAAGTCGTCAATTCGTGCGGCAGAAGCGTCCACATCGAGAATCATCACTCGGCGCAAATCCTTTGGCTTTCGTCAAAAACCCGACTGTCTGGAGTGTGTGCAATGAATGTGGATTGAATGCTGTGTGTCGTATTAGGCGCAAATTTATATATGTGTTTTCGCGGCTTTATAGCAAAATGAAGAATCCCTCGCACATGATCGGCTTTATGATGTGAACGGATCGCATAACTTTGATGTCGCAATTATCTCGCATATAATATTCTATTGTGCATTTACAGCGTAATGCGATTTGCCTATGCGATACTATCGATGCGATATATACCTGGTGGAACACAATATTTCACTAATATCATAATACATAGTTGAAAACTTCGTGAATACAGCATGTCCACAGTCAAAAATTTTCAATATCGCACAGTGAAAGTAAGTGATTTTACAAGGGGAAAAGCAGTACAACCAGACTCGCGATTTACCAAGATGTATCCTTGCTTTACACTGTGTCTTCTTACTTACCACCAATGTTTTCCTTATTCGTCATGGTTCGATCTCAGAACCTCAGTTTCCTTACCAGCACCAAATGAGAGAAAAGTTATCAATTGCAAAGATTTTACAGCTTGGGCCTGGACTAAGCATGCTTGTGAGGCTTCACCCCATGACTAGCAATAGAGATTTATGCTAATGCAAAATTAGTCGTAGTTACACTAACTTTGGGGTGTAGTGTAATGCTTGTTGGCGACTGCTCACCCCCTGTCACCCACCCTTGAGGCGGCTTGCAGGGTATTTTGTAGATGTAAGATTAAAACAATTAAATAGTACGAAATTATGAAGAGCGAACTGCAAGGTAAATAGTGCGGGGTAAAACGTAAGGATGGTTACATCAAGAAAAATATCAGGTTAGGGTTACGTAATGGCTTAACATTTAATTTATTCGTTTTTATGGGTATTTAGTTGAAGTATTTTAGGCAGAAGTACCTCCATATAAAACTTTTCTAATGGTTGTTCCATTTGGTGTTTCCAAAAGTGATCATTTCTATTAATACGCTCAATGTAAATGCCCAATGGGCTCCAAACGATAAAGTCGCAGTACGTTTTGTCACAAATGCGCAACTGTCCTTGTATTTGATAATGGTAGTTATGCTTTTGCTTTAGCGTGACATTCTCCCCACTCTTTTGAAAAAAATTTAGTTTTTTCTGTCCTTCCGCCTCCGATGGAGACAAATCCCTGCAGCTAATTGAACATTTAACTTCGATTATGCCTTTGCCATCTTCTAGAACTCCATCAGGGGTTGCAGCCAGGAAAGACAAGGTTTCATCCACAAAAAGACCTGTAGGCAATACGGTATTTCCGCTAATCTTCTCGTATTGTGCAACAGCATTTCCTTCAAACGCTTTACCATAAGAAGTAGCCTTATTCCCTCGAAAAGTTGGGAACAATATCCTTTCTGCTACTTTTTCTCTGCATGTATTAGCCCTCAATTTACATATTTGACCGAATAAGGATGCCGTTAGTCTCTTACGCCTTTCAGACACCCACGTCAGGCTAAGATATTGAGTCCTAGTTTCGGCCTCCAGTCTGTGGTCTCTACTCAAAGACAATGACGCAAGGAACTCATTCTTATTAGCTTCATCAACTTCCTCAGTATCCTCCAGGCGGCTACATATTCCGTAGTCTTGGTCAGGTCCAGCTGGTATTTGGAATTTATGGCGCGTTTTGTATTCCAGGCGTCGCACAGTGGGGCCAAATGCCGAAAACGCGCTCAAAATGGCGAAAATTATTTTTTTTATTTTCAGGATTTTTTTTGTAGGTTGTCTACACAGATATCTAATCCGCCGGGAAATGCATTATAAATCGAGTAAGTTTGCAACTGCGCTCATTATTCAGTGTGAAAGTGACAGTTAAGCACCTCTCCGGTGCTACGAAAACAATCAACCCAATTTTAAGGATTTTTAAAAAACACACTATAAATCGCTGAGTGATCCGATTTAAATTTTGAAAAATGGAATCTATTCATAATAGTAAGTAGATTTAAAGTAGTTTTTATATGATATAGCTATTTTAAAAATTGAGTATTATATAGTTACATAAGGGCACTGAGAAATAAATTATATTTCTTAGAAAAAGTTATTAGAAAAACTATGAAAAGTTAAATTGTACCACATTGTCTCTCTGTCATATTTGAATATGGTATAACTGCAGATTGTACCTATCATTTTGTTTTTAAATTGCTTTGCCCCGGTTTCCCTAACGCGAGTTATTGACAAATGAAGTTTACAGGTACAATACGTAGCAGCTCATTTTAGCGTTTGCGATGCATTCTCTCTATGAAAAGTAACATTGTACCACATTGTCTCTTTACCATATTTGAATATGGTATAACTGCAGGTCGTATCTATCATTTTGTTTTTAAATTTCTTTGCCCCGGTTTCCCAAACGCGAGTTATTGATAAAAGAAGTGTACAGTTACAATACGTAGCAGCTCGTTAAGGTAGTTCATACAATACTACGCAAATCATAGTTAACCGCAAATATACAACTTCACTTTTGAAGAGGCATATCCAAGCGAAGGTAATCATATAGTATAGCAATGATATTTTTTAAATTACCACAGTAAAAATATCTTTATAACCTATTTATTGACAGCTGATTGAGAAGACTAAAGCAGGCGGTTCTTATACATGATTAGGGTTGCCATGTTTTAAAATAAAAAAACGGGGGATACCATATTTTACAATGAAAAGGTTTTAGTCCATTTCCTTTAATTGGTATTTTGGCGTAGAGCACGTGTTTTTGTGTTTATTATTAGCATATCGACTTTAAGTTACATTCTTGTGGGAGCACGTGGTGTATATCCCAAACAATGAAGGCGGCCTGACAACTAGTCCGCATGCTTGAAGCGAATTAATGAGCATTGTTTTTGGAAGCGGAGCGATAAAAACATATTATTTCGAAGTGATTGAATGAAGCAGACGTTCAGGGCGTGAGGTATAATTCGGCGAACAACATTTATATTGATGTAATATTTATGATAGTAAGAAGGGTGGTTTAATGTAAACTGATTGCGGGCTAAAATTTACAGATACGTCAGATTAAACAAACCGAAGATTCGAGTTAAACCTCAATCAATCTTTTATTTTATAATATTTTAGTGTACAAAGATAAGGGGCATCATCTCATTTTTTTAAAATATTACACGATGGAAGAAAAGCTTCTACCATTCTACTACCGGAGCTGGGCAGCGATACTAAAAACCGGGGGATTTCCCTGTTTTCCGGGAGATTTAATCGGGGGCTGAAAAAGGTCATTAAAACCGGGTGATTTGGTAAGCCTACACATGATTATCTTTTGTTTACGTAGCGCCACGTGCCACGTATTCAAAATAGACAAATTAAATTAATAACCAGCATATAAACCTTAAATTATACGATGTCGTACCATCCATTATTGCATATCTATTACGCGTCAGCAATCAAACGAATTTTTTAATTGAACATTTTTGTTTACAATGTCCGTTCTATCTGTGCACGGTGTAAGGAAAAAACGGCATCAACAATTAACAATTAATCAATTTAGCAATGTGAAATCTGGAATTCAGCTTAACCTACATTCATATATTTTGTACCGAGAATTATTGGGAGACAAACTTAAGATAAAATCTACGGAAATTTCCCCTATTTCCTATAATTTGTATCGATAATTATTTTATTTTACTTGTAGTATTTGTAATAATATGCACAACATGACAATTTTTGTAAGTTCAATTTTTTTCTTCCGCTCATTTTCCTTAATTTCAACGTCAACTTCACAGTTTCATACCAAAACACAGAATTAGAAAAAATAGTTATGCTTTTGAAAGAAATCGCCATATTGAGTCATCCATTTTGTTTTCTGTAATTTAAACTTCAAATTCGTATTCGGCGACCTCAAGAATGTGTTATTACCGACTTTTATTCCAATTAAAGCCTTTATCACTTTTAATGCCGCCATATTGGGTCAACCATTTTTTTTTGCAATTCTGATTTCATATTCGTAACCTTCAACCTAAAAAACTTACACACACCGAATTTCGCAATGATTGAACATTTTCTTCATATTTTGACCATATTTTCGGAATCCACTGTGCGTCGTTTGGACCGCGCAGTCGACTTTTTTACGGCACTGGTCTTGTATTTTTTTGTAAATGTTCCAGGACTCTTCTGCGTCAGGCCCTTATGAATAAGAGAATGAAAATTGGGTCCTGCATTGTACGCAGTTACAGCCAACTCGCAACGCGTCTGATATGATCTCCTCATACAAAAATTCACCCTCTTTCCACCGACGTATTTAGCCACACTTGCGTTATAGGATTCCGCCATGTTATTGGTGACGTTGAACATCAAACTGACTGAGTGGCGGGCTTAGAATAGTAATTAAAGGTTGGAGTGTAGAGTAAATCACTACTTAGGTGATGAAAACAGTTCGTATATATACGGTCCAGAGGGCACAGATGAGGGTGGCTGAGGGAGAATCAGGGTGGACAGTTACAGGTCGTGGGGTAAGGCACTGGTACCCGTTGTCGCTTTGTTTTTTAACATTTATGCCGAGAAAATGATGAGGGAGGCACGAGAGAAGCTAGGTGTGGGAATACAAGAAGGCCTGCTCATGAAGAAGGCTATTTTCGCGGACGACCAGACGTTGGTTTGGTGAACATCGAGGGGATTGAAAGCTTTGTCTGATGCATTAGAAAATCTGTGCGGGAAATGGGGAATGATGGTTAATCATAGCAAAACAAAGGAATAAGATTTTATAGGACGACGAAAGCCAGGCAGGTCATGAAAGAAGGAGGGTAAAACCTGGAGGAGCAACCATAACAATTTGATTCTTGGTTGTACGTACTTTGGAGGAAAACGGCCATATGATCAAAGGCCTTAGAAGGAGAATTGCGCTAGCGAAAGAAGCGTTCAGCAGTGAGGAGGAGCTGATGACGGGGACCTTGCCTATGGATGTAAGAAAGACGCTGGTCAAGAGTTAAATATGTAGTGCGGCGTTGTATTGTGCAGAAACGTGAATTGTGAAGAAAGAGGACGAAAATAGGCTGCGGGCGTTTAATGTGTAGAAGTGAAGGAGTATGTAGAAAGTCCGAAAGATGGAAACGGAGTCAAAGGAGGAAGTGCTGGGAATGGTGGGCAAGGAGGGGAAACTTCTGGAAGATATTATAAGGAACCAGAAGATTGCTCATTATAAACATATTTTTCAGAACTCATTAAGTCAAATTTGGAATTGTAGAAGCGGCGAAAGCAACGGTAGGCGTAGTGAGTGCTACTAAAATTAGAAAACCGTGGATCACGAAGGAGATGATCAGGGAGATGGAGGAGAGAAGGAAATGGAAGAGCGTAAACTCAGAGCTAGGTCAGAG
Organism: Pyrrhosoma nymphula; assembly: GCA_963573305.1. Lineage (NCBI taxonomy): Eukaryota > Metazoa > Arthropoda > Insecta > Odonata > Coenagrionidae > Pyrrhosoma > Pyrrhosoma nymphula. The sequence continues at coordinate 109,942,962 of OY754330.1, read as the reverse complement.
AAAATACCGATAATTTAATAACAGGCTTAGAAGAGAGACAAAGAAAGCAAGAGAGGCGTAGTGGAGAGAACAGATCGACGCGTTAGAGAAATACCAAAAAGAGGGAAGAGCAGATGCATTATATAGGAAAGTAAAGGAACTGACGGGTGGTAACAAGGGAAGGGAAATTACAACGATAACAGACAAGACGGGAAAGATGATCGTAGAACCGAGAAAGATCCAGGAGAGGTGGAAGGAGTACGTTGAAGAGCTCCATGGTAAAGAAATAAAGCCCAATAGGTTAGATATAGAAAGGGAAGACGATATCGACAGAATTGCGCTCGCTAAAGAAGCATTTTCGAAGAGAAGGGAATTGATGAAGGGGGGTCTGAGAAGAGACGTAAAGAAGAGGCTGGTGAAAACTTTGATATGGAGCGTGGCGCTATATGGGTCGGAAACTTGGTCATTGCGAAGGGAGGATGTGCGTAGACTTGAGGCGTTTGAGATGTGGGTTTGGAGAAGGATGGAGAAGGTTAGCTGGATGGCGAGAAAGACGAACGAGGAGGTATTGGATATGGTCGGAGAGGAGAGGAAGCTTGTGGCAGAGGTTCGGAGAAGGCAGAAGAGATAGATGGAGGAGGTTTTGAGAGGAGAGGGCATGTTGAAGAGAGTGATAGAGGGGAGAACACTTGGGAAGCGTGGAAGAGGAAGGAGGAGGATAGGAATTCTGGACGAAATGAGAAGATGTAGAAGATATGAAGAATTGAAGAGGGATCTAATAACGGGCCATCCTTAGGAGGGAAAGCGAGAAAATTTTCTATTAGATTGGGATACAGAATGGGGACTGTCCAAGAACCTACCAATCAGCTGGTAGAATACTTGAATGAATGAAGTCAAATTTAACATGAATTACATACTCTGATTGTGAGATGTTTTCCAAATGCCCTTGACTTCTGGAGTGAACTACCCCGGAATCTTTTTCTAGTGCCGGTGGATTAGCAATTGAGTACTCAATCTCATCTTCTTGCCAGTGGCTGCACCCTGGCCGAGGCCAACGCGTCCTGTGTAAAATAGTTAGGAAGCAGATTAAATACCAAATAAAATGATTAAAACCTTTTTACAAAATAAAGAGCGTAATACAAAGTCTCACAACCTAGGTACTTATTTTTGTGACCAAAACCTACTTTGGCAATGACGTTCCGAACATGTTAGAAGCTGCGGGCTCACCCTCCTCCCTCTGACTGGAGCAGTGATAATCAGTCTCTCCATCAGCCCTAAAATATTGGATATGTACGTAAAATATTTATTTGTATCTTTTCCATAACGTTAGCTAGTAGAAAGATGAATTCTTTGAACCTCGTAATATGCTAAAAAGACTAATGAAAGTAGATTCTTACCTCTCGGTCTCAGCTTTTTCTGGCGTTTGTTGTTCAAAATGAAGATTGAATTCTCTTGCGCAGGAATCCAATTCCATAATCTCTCTACGATAAATATGATGTTGTTAGCATTCCAAATCGCTGTTCTAGTAATGTCAATTACGATAAATTGTATAATCTAGTAATTTAATTGAGAATTGGTCAAACTATCTATTATTTATAAATCACGAGCGGAAGGTACCCGTTGAAATTCAACGGGTGTGAAAAACGTTAAATTTATTTTATAGGAAAACCGCAAAGCCTGAAGAAAAACTGCATTCGTGGTCATTCGAGGAGTTCGTAACCTATGTTGTATGTTTTGTTCGTTGTAGTAGACACGCTGACCGTTTTCCAGGTGCACGGAGAGATTGGTGACTATTGGATGTCGTTAATTGCGCAGAATTTCTGTTCTTCTTTCGGGTAAGAAGCATGTAGTGAGGTCATTACAATTTCTACCATCTTAAAACAGATTGAAGGTTCGAAACAGATGGGTTTGTATTTGAACCATATTTAGAGCTGGTTACCCGTCCGTATGTTGGGTAAGGATGAAATTTGTGCGGATCTTAGCGTAACCAGAGAAACACCACGGGAAGATTATCATGAGATCGCTGGTGGGCATGTCATTGAGCATCCAAGTCTAACTTTGGTTGTTTTTATTTCAAGGGCTAATTTTCTCGCAAAGAAGACATTCCTTTTGCTTTAGAAGATTTATTCGAAAGGTTACTCTTTTTTTATTAGGCATGTGGATGGATATATTATTAAGTCCAAGGAGGGGAAACACAGCGGCGAGCGAGAGTCTTGAATGGGTAACTCGATGATTGAGTGAATGCACCTAAGTTAACTGAATTTTAACACTTTTAAACATATAAATAACTCGTGACGTTAATGATGCGGGAATTGGTCTAAAAACAGTTCGCAATCGTAATTAGAGGCAGACGGTTTCACTACGTGTACTACATCTGAGTACTTAACGATAATAAACAACGCCGTGTTTGTTGTAGCAACAGAGGCATTATTACCATTGATATTCGCTGCACGTAAATACTCTTGCACATATAATTATGTGTGAAATCAATTAATTTCCTATATGTGTATTGTTTACAACGTAAGTGTTCTCTCATATACATGCGATGACCCTTTGAGAAAGACGTTGAAGAGAATACTTTTTGTAAATATGCATTAAATTTATCGATTAACCCCTGAAGCAATCTATCATGGGGCCCTTGGGACTCTGGGCCCTTCTTATACGGATTTGCTTTCCACATACTATCATGGGCCTGCAGGAAAACGTGATATTTCAATGCTAGAGGCGTGAATATCCTTTGAAAATCAAATCTATGGTTGTCAAGTAAATATGTTATTGTTGATTTCAGAGAAAAATGTTAGATATTTCAGCTTAAAACATGAATTTCAGACAAATTCGGAGCGTAGAATAAAATCGATTGAAGGAATTAGAAACTTCAATTATTCAGCCATCCGATAAAAATAATCCCAGCCCTATATCTTGAGTGAAAGTACTTTTAAAAAGCAAAAAAATTAAACCACTGCACCGAACCCAATGCTTAGCCTGGACCACCAAGGGGGACCTTCGGGGGCCTATGGGGGCCTTGAGGGCTTTTTGATATAGCATATTTTACAACCAGATATGTTTTCTATCGAGGTGCCAAATTTCAGCTCAATCGGTCCAGTAGTTTTTGCGTGATGGAGCAACAGACAGACAGAGACCATTACATTTTTATATATTACTAAGGATCACACCCTTAACCCTGAAAAAAATAGGGTTTCGGTTAATTGAACCCTACAGTGTTTGTTGTCTATCAGTGACAAACTCGTGTTCCAAATTTCATCAAAATCGGTCCTGTGGTTTAGGAGGAGATGTGGAACATACATACATACATACATACATTGACTTTTATATATATAAAGATAACAATGACTTTTCATAAAACAACATTCCTCTGCAAGAGAATATGTATTTGAGGCCAGTACTACATATATCTGTTTTAAATATTAATACCCTTCTTTATCAACTTCCACGGAGCTGAAGATGGACACTGGGGAAACATTACAAATTTCTTTGGATGTTATCTCCTCAGTATTACCTAACAAATAGAATAATTTGGGATTCACTATCTATTCAGAATTTATCACAAAGGATAGCTTATACTTTAATGCATTTCAAGGAGAAACAGTGAAATGCATGCTAACCCAATAATAGTTGGTATGGAAATACGTACTCAGTCTTAATTTTTTCCTCTCTTTAAAGAAATATCTTTTCTTCTTTCGTTTATATCCTTTGCGGAACCGGTATTTTCGATACCTTCTGAACCCTCCATAACACGATATTTTACGTAAAATACGCCACTCCCGAATAAGGAACAGCAGTACTCCTATCATACACGCAGCAGACAAATATTTCTGCTCCACTTCTGAAACAGGATCAGCAAAGCCAAGATTTACACTCGCAGCAGTCGCAATTCCGCTCCGTCTTGATGCTCCTGACTCGCGTAAGTGAGGAAGCACAGAAGGATGCGTATGGCTGCCGCCCTGTGAGTCGACTGATGGTGAGGGGGTGTCGGGCACTGCAGGGAATCCACGCCAGTCATAGTATCTCCCGCCCATGCCACGAAAATCGCTCCGCGGAATTAATGCCATTCTATCCGAAAGACGGTTTTTCGTCGCGCGACTCCATGATAAATAAATTGTTGAAAACAATAGAAGCTTCCAATCTAGCCGCCATCATGTTGTTCCTTTTTCTCTTATTGGTTGTTTGACGACGTCAGACGACAAGGCGCGAGTTCAGCTGTGCGTTCACGGCATAAACCACGTTCTCCCCGCACCTACTCGTCCGTTCCCCCGTCACCTACAGAGGCGAGTCTGGAGGGTCGGCGGGTGGGGAGTACCCCTTCCACGCTGCGGCGTAGAGGAGAGTAGCTGGAGGTGGGGGTATAAGGCGGCGGTGGTGGGGGCAGCCCGCCGCAGGCCTTAGTGACGCTAGTGAAAAGACGCGAAACATGCGTTAGTATTTTCCACACCTTTATCTATATTTTCGTAAATAAGGTGCTGTAAATACTTCTCATGGAAAGATGAAGGATAAACCTTTACCCCCAGTACGTGATATCTTTGGTTTTCGGCATCAAAAACTGAACTAAACCATGTTGAAAAACGACAAAAAGCGTCAGTGGACGCACTACTCTTCCTCAACATGGACTCAACAACGTCATTTAAAATGAACAATATCGCGTACTGGGGGTACAGATCCATCCTTTTATAAGAAAATAGAGAAAACTAGAAGTGTCTCAGAGCTATAGTTTAGCTACGAAAAGGTTTTTAGAAATGGCCTGCAGGAACACTTTTAGCCGATCTAGTGAACAACCTTAATGTTTACTATTTGAAGGAACTACGATTTTAAATTACCTGGGGCGCGATCGCGGTTCTCCATAGCGGGTGCGCCCTCGTTGTTATCATTAATCAAATTTTGTCAGGTAATTTAATGCACTTCTTTTAATTTATGGAGTGCTTTCTAGGATATTAACTGTGAGCATTGCCCTTCTAGAGCGGGTTGAGCTTTGGGTAACCATAACGACAGCGCAAAAGAAGGAACATCTACATCTACTACACACTGTGCAAGTGGTCCATGTCCATCCATTGTGTGACATGGTGTTGATACTCAAGTTTTAAACCCAGGTCGCGAAATGATATTCTGTGGTTTGTAAAGTTTCCTCACGAACGTTAATTTAGAGATTGAGTAACACAAAGTTTCAGAAGAACGTATACTATAGTTACAGGATACCTCAAATCGTGGATTGAGATCCACTATGAATCAAATGACGCCGAAATTATAAGATAAAAATTTGTAAAGTCAGCAGCAGTACCAAGAAAGACATTCGGAGATTCATTCTTGAAAAAGACTATTTTCAGATGGCTAAGAGTGATAGAGATTCTGAGTTAGTGTATAAGAGAAAGGAGGAGTGGTGATTGGAGTTTTAAACAATAAAACAAGAGGCAGAAGATGCTAAAACTTCAGGGGAGATTTAATGTGGGTTGAATATGTAGTTTTTTTTTGTAAGGAATGACTCCGAGACGGTAGAAATAAAGACGGGAGTCCAAAAAAACTGCCAGTCAAAAAGTATAAAACTAATGATAAATAAATATTGTCGCTTTTAGCATGCAGTTTTATGCCACACTTTTAGCAGTTTAATGATATGCGAAACACATAATGTCATGTAAAGAATTTGTAGGTACTCATTTTCTGACCCATATCCAAAATTTACAAAGTCGAAACCTGATTAAAAATAATTAAAAATCTACGGACTACTACTGTTCTGCGTATCATTGTAAGTTATCCTGTTAACCAGAGTTTTGCGTTGAAATAAGTACAAAGAAGTTGCATATGATATTATGGACTTCATTAGGCATGTACTTTGATAAAAAATACATAATTAGGAATTATATTGATTTCCACTCATTCATTTCCTGTGACGAAGAAAAACGAACAGTCTAAGTAAATATTCCATTTATTGAATTTAAAAAATATATGGTACTTTTTTCACAGATTTTTATTTCAATTCGACCGGTTTCGTCGCATAGGCAACATCATCAGGTACATGAATATGGCAAGTGGCGAAACCGGTCGACTTGAAATAAAAATCTGTGAAAAAAGTACCATATCTTTTTTGAATTCATTAGAATGGATTTTCACAAAGTGAAGCCTGAAACCATTGAGTTTAATTCCATCTATTCTTCGGAGATAATTTTAAAGCTGCCAGATTCCTGCGAGTTCATTTAACAGCAAACCACTTAAATACTCAGAATATTGCTGGCGCGGTGCCATTCTTTCATTATCCACGTCGGCAGTTCTTTAAGCTGAGAAGAGACGTTCATATCTTCGTACGCGGCGACTTCCTGCGTGCCATTTCATGCTGGTTAGAGTGGCATGAAGGACAGCTTACCCATCCCTAATCCAAAGATCAGCCCTTCCGTAAACTGTTTCATTTATTGACGAGTCTGTGTTGATTGGCTCTTGCGAAACGGAGTGGCTTTCTATATCGAAGCACTTCAACAAACCCATTTGCCGCCACTACCGTCCAATCACGTATCGACAAATAACAGCTAATGGTTATACTCCGTCTTCAATTGGCATTCATTCTCCTAATCTGAATGTCGTTAACTCCAATCACTCACCCACAAACACGTTCAACTCTCGGGACTTTCGTCTTTAGATAACTCCATCATTCACATTATTTCATGGCAGACGGTAGTATTACTGCTTATCCCGATTCGGGTAAAGCCTATTCTGTAGCAAATCATGAGTTGCATTTCATCAAGACGGTAACAGTGGTATTGTTTCTGTAAAGAATCTGGAGGGACACTCAAGTTCAATACCTGCCTACATTATTCATTTGTGCCTCTCATCCTTGTTGCTAGATGTGGAAATAAAAAAAAACATATTGAAATTCTGACGTAGGCTTCCACAGTGTTTCATGATGAAGTAATGTTGGATGGCTTCCGGTGTTCCACCGCGTTGTTTGTCTTCAAATGACGACAGTTTCGTCCTGGTTCATGAGGACATCTTCAGGTCGAAGTGATTCCGTGAGATTTGGCCCAGTGTAAATTGAATGAAAAAAACACATTGCCGATCAGTTTTTCTCAATGAACTCCATAAACTATAGGTAATCCTAATGAAATTCTTGAGAATCATTTACCTAAAATACTTAAACCGCCTATATAATATGTGCACATAGTTCGGCCTACACCGCAAATATAAATATGCATGCAAATATGATTAAGACATCATGAACTACATATAATCACTAAATTCGGAAAGCATGCAGGCATGGATGCTCGAATAGAAGAGCAACATATTAAATATTGATAAAAAAATAGGACATTGAATATAAATTGTTTTAACTTAGATCCGCATAGCTACAATAAGAACGAAACACGAAAAAGCCAAGAGTGAAGCTATTAATGAATTTTAGCATTCTTGTAACTCCAAGCAAGACCTTAGCTTAGCCATCGCATTGCCATTTCATTGGGCTACTGTCAACAGTGGAGCTGTTTTCCAATCATTCAATAAATATCTACAAGGACGTTATAAGTGTCATGCATTTTTTATTCTCCTTAACGGTGTTCCCGTGAACCAAAATAACACATTCGCCTTCAACGTTCAAATAAATATTTACACAATTTTTTCGTCATCTTAAGAAACAAAACGTAACTGTAAAGTTAAAATGAGCAGTATTGGTAACAACGCAACATGTTTTCACAATTCGCAATAACGTGCGAGAATTTATTTACATTCGACTGCAAGATACAGATCAAAATATGTCACCGAAACCCATGAGACACATGAAGAAACAGCCTTTGAATGAAAATAAACATGGCGAGATCCCCCTATTCTTTATATTTACTTTCATTCACACCTACGCACGTGGTAAACGTAGTAAACACCCGCTGAAAACTGTTGAATTGAAAGCGTGATTATAAACTCTAAGAGGCGATGCAGTAAACATACGCTTTCCTGGCCATAATGTTTGAACTCCATTCCCACTTCGGACGTCACCACAACTACGGCGTCATGAGAATCGGTTCGGGCCCACGAGGGCATTCCTGCCCGCCCGCTGGTCTCCGGTTTGTTTGGCGCTTGGGATGTCCTCGCTTCCGCGCCCGAGGGCCTCATGGACTGTGGGGTGCTCAACCAGAAGGCTGCCGTGCCCCGCGTGGGAAGGGAGTGAGGAAAGATGCAGGGGCGAAGAAGATTGCACGGGGGCATTGGGGGGAGGACATTTTGGAGTGATTGGGGAAGATTGAGATGAATGATGGACAGATTGCCGTCAAGAGTATTTTTGGCGAGATTGATTGGGTGGAGGGGGAAATGGAGGAGGTCATTCCTCGTGCTTGGCTAAAGAGGTAGGACGTGATTTAGGACTGATGGGAGAGTTGGGGAGAATGCTAAATAAAGTGTGCATATTTTTGGCATACCAAAATTTATAGAAAAACCTACGGTAAATTATACACTTTGTATTTTTTCTATAGTTTTAATTAGCGGTACAACGCGTTTCGCCGATCTACGGCATCATCAGGTACAAATTCTGGGATTGTTGGTTTATTGACCGTTGTTAAGTTGTCGTAGTTACGAGGTTGGTTTGCGTGAGGGAGATGGCGGTTATACCGTGACTTAGAAGTGTGGGCACGGATAGGTGGCTTGAATGATTGATTTTTCTTAAAGTCAGTTTCCAGATGTAGTGTTGTCTGCACTCTTACAACACTTCTAGTTAAAACTACGTACAACTTGTTTTACTTACAACACTGCTAGTTAAAACTACGTACAACTTGTTTTACTTACAACACTGCTAGTTAAAACTACGTACAACTTGTTTTACTTATTAGAGATTCTTTAATTGCATCACTCGTCATTACAAGGTATACATTTTGAAACTTCCCGTGTTGTCGTGTCCTTGACAACGCGACCAAAAAACAAAAAATTAACAATACTACACTAGCTAATTAAAATTGTAGAAAAAATCCAAAGTGTGAAATTTAGTATGGATAGTTGTATTATTCATTACTCATTCAATCCTCAGATTTCTAGAGCCACAGTATAATGCGCTACGATATGGTTGACTGTGACCCTCCATTCAAACCTCTACTTCTCTATGCCCCTGTAGCTCTTCTGCTTCCTATAACGTTTTAGCTGGCCTAAATAATTGTTCCTAGGTATTCCTCGAGGGGCTTTACTTTCAATTTCCCTTCTATTATGTTCCTAACGAATTCGTTGTGTCTCAAGTCAATATTTAGCCAATCCTCAGATTTCTAGAGCCACAGTATAATGCGCTACGATATGGTTGACTGTGACCCTCCATTCAAACCTCTACTTCTCTATGCCCCTGTAGCTCTTCTGCTTCCTATAACGTTTTAGCTGGCCTAAATAATTGTTCCTAGGTATTCCTCGAGGGGCTTTCCTTTCAATTTCCCTTCTATTATGTTCCTAACGAATTCGTTGTGTCTCAAGTCAATATTTAGCCAATTCGTTGTGTCAGTATTTTAAATTAATTATCAATTACAAGAAATTGAGCGGAATTCACAGACGTGAAAATTAAGAAACGACGGGTTCCTTCAAGGAGCAGGCATCACCTATAGAAGCCCGTAGTTTCTTAAATACCTCGAGTAATTATGTTTGAAACCAATGTTTTTTATTATTTTATACAAAATGAAATTAATTTAAGTTGGTCCTGAAACTATGACAAGATTTTTTTTCTGAATTACCAAAATTTCCCAAGCTGTATAATCTTTCGTAAGTTTTTACCGCGTCATATTCAGGGGGAATGTTTGGACCTCGTCTCCGTTTATGGCTTCTCCCCCTGAAGGCGTTGATTCTAGTGATTTCGCCATCATTTCCATCCCTTGGAGCATCATGCGGAGTGCTAAGGCCTGGCTCGAGGTCTTGGGTTGGGAGAGCGCAAATTGTACGTGGGAGAGGACCTTTTAGTGCGGGGGAAAAGATAGCCGTGATGTTTGGAGGAGTTGAAAGAGAAGCGGAGTGCGCATCCATGAAGTTTTAGAAAGGAGGGATGGGCAAGTCGACGTGGGATTGGGCAGAAAGGGATGAAATTGCCGTCGGGGACATGGCGGGGAGTGGGCGTTTACGCAGTTCTGTACGAACGTGATCGTGATCGGCGAGAAGGGTGTGAGAATAGGAAGGAGCTGGCTCCGGGCAATCACGGCCGTGCGACGTTGTCAAAACCCTTCCGGCGCGCCCGACGCCCGCGGGGGAGAAAGCCTTCCTCGTACATCACTCGGCAACATTGCCCAGGACCGTTCTTGGCATTTTCTTATTGATGCAAGGATGAAAATTCTCACTATAGGAAAATATTTTTAAAACTCATGTACCAACTATGTCTTTTCTGTCCCTGGTTCCTACCATTCATAGAATACTATGATTGTTGCACACGGAAAATGTTTCCGCAAACACTAAATAAAACAGAGGAAACAGTTTCAGGCTTTATTTTGTGGAAATTATCCATCACGGAGGGAATAACAAATAACTTGGTGAAGGCCACTAAAAGATTTTTATTGAAACGACACGGGTTTCGGCACTTAATGTCATCTTCAGGTCTGATCTGAAGATAAAATAAAGTGTTAATACCCGGGTCGATTTAGTAAAAATCATTAAGAGGAGTTCACCAAGTTATTTTTCATTCACTCTTTGTCTTGTCGAAATATTTTTCGGGAGACATACATGTTAGGAATTTATTGCAGAAATGTGTTGCATATAAAGTCGAATGAAATAGATCTTGTTTTATTTCCATAGACTCTTTTTACGAGTTTTTATCCAAACATACGATGAAACTCAATCGAGGAAATTAAACCGCGAACATCACGGAGACATAAGAGTGTAGGTAAGGTGAGATTCAACACTGCTACACAACAATAATGACCAAAATAGAAAATAAAAAGAAGAAATCCTGGAGACATTTTTAGAATTGAAGTAACATGGCGCAACTTTTCACGTTGAATTACAAAGCGAGTTTCGTCCATTTTCCGACAAGAAGGAAGTTTTATCGTCTTGTACCAAAATAAAAATCAACTCCTGAACGATATTTACCTTAGGAAAGCCTCCAAGGATGCGGGCACTACATTCTTGTGACCCCAAAGGGCAACGCATCCATTTTGTTGCATAAATATTGAAGAAGCTTGATGGGTCTTGCGTCGGACTGAGAACTACGTGGAACACATTTTTTTTATAAAACGTCTCTCATGCATTATAGAATGGGGCAGTCCAAGTTTTTGCCCCAAGCGATCTCCCGGAGGTTCGCCACGGGCCCCTGAAACTATTTTTTTCCTTTGACTTCCTCGCATCTCAACCTTTCCTTTGAGGATTCTATCCGGGTGAGGGGGTACGACCCTGGACTTTGAACATCGCAGTTCTATTTCCATGGAATATCGCAAAAAATATGTAGATAGAAACTCGCTAATGCATACGCATCGACAAAATTAAATTCCATACAGCATATCACAATTGCACTAGGGCTGGGAAACATAAAAGTACTACGGTGGGGCGATTGATCACCTAAAAATTCGAAGGTACACCGAAGAAAAAGGTACACCGGACTGATATCGCACCATCATTCACAGTTCTCTCTCTCAGTCTTGCATTTAGTCGGTAGTCTCACACAACGGAGAACATGCACTAAAAACATGCTCATAGAAAACAAAGCTCCACAACGGACTACAAAGAAAGAAAGTAAACAGTAATTCTTTCAGCGAAGGAATGTTCTTTTCCCATTACGTACTTGATATGATTCAAAATCGTTCAGTTTGTAGTTAATGTGGTTTGAAACGGAAGTGAAAAAATACGAACATTTGAAGAAGACTGATTTTATCAGGCCAGACATTGTGGAAATGATGGATATACATGTTGAGAAAAACCAACTTCGTAATTTCCACAAATTATTTCGCTGGAACGACGCGCTCTTCACCACGCTATGGCACAGTCATGCCACAGTGTGGTGAAACATGGTGCCGTGCACATGACTATGCCATAGTGTGGTGAAACGCGCGTAGCGCCAGCGAAATAAAGTTTGTGCAAATTACCAGGCTGGTTTTTCTCAACATGAACATTTGAAGGTTTGTGCGAAAGGTTGCATAGTAGTGGATGAGTACAGGATTCGCAGATGGAAAAAAACATTGCGCTGAGGCCAATACAGTTATTTATAACGTTTTAAATTCAGGTTAAAGATAAACGGGATTCATTTTATGACACCAGTAGAGCGGTCGAAATCTCGCCACACTCCATCTTTGAATAGGGAATGAATATTTCGGTTCCCCACCCGGTTTCCAAAGTAACCTGCGCACGTCACACGAGAGGCGATGGGCAATTCGGAGTGTTGAGGACCGCTGGGGAATTTTCGTGAGCGTCAAACTGTGTTTCATTGTATCCCATTTTGCGCCGCATTGCCCAATCGCCGTGCGTCACCGACATCAACTCCTTTTCGTGACCACTGCAGCAAATGGGAACACGGGAGGAGGCGATGATCTCAATACGCTTTGAGTTTTGAAGCATCTAACGAGATACTTGTGACTGCCTACAACACAAAGTGATAATCACCGCAAGAGATTTTAATGTTTACTCTAAACCACCATTTTTACTCCAGAAAGGAGTCGACAGTGCATATTATTTACACCGACTTTAATTCCTTTTTACGCTAAAATTGCATAGATTCTGGTACGAAGAGATGACATTGAATCTTACTGAATGACTGCCGAGTTGTGATGTTCTACAGATAAAATTAATTGCGACCAATATTTGTACGCATCCGCATTAACACCTGCGGAAGTGGAAAAGGGCAAAAAAATGAATGTTTTATAGAAGGGATGGAAAGAGGTAGGACGTAAGCTGAGAAGAAGAAACAAAGAAATCACGTAAAGACATTAGGAATTGCGCCTGTTAAAGTCTCGAGTTTTTTTCTTCTCTCCCACCTAAACCGACATCTAACAGTAGATCACCCCAATAATAATAATCACCTGCAGGTGATGAGGATGAATGAATGATACCAGAACTTAGGCCGTAATAAATTATATCATGGGGAAAATTCAACAGCAGAAGTCATGCAGTAAGTACTCGCGGATTGTTCTCCATCAGTTCTGTAGCAAGCGTAGAATAAGAATGGTAACTGTTATAACGGTAGTACCTACTATGATTACATGGAAACATATAAGCACTTCAAATTAGTACTTTGCTGTGGATACAGTGGATACATTCGAAGACATTTTGACGAGATATTAAAGCGCGAATGAGAACTTGAGAATGTGTAGGTGCATTCCGTGGAAAACAAATGAAGCCTGGTGCGCGTCGAGTTTTTGGCCGATGCCGCGATCGCGACAACTTGCGTTGTGCGAGTGCGCTGAATGTTTATGGCTCAGTATCTCCTTGGAAACTGCATCCTGTGCCGAAGATCTGGGCACCGATTTGCCCTCAGCCTTCTGCAACGCGTAATCGGATACAGTAAAACGCAGGTATACGTGAAGCGACGGGGGTCTTGGGAAATGGAGTTAGCGGGGGAACGGCAGGGATTCGAAGTGACGCATATAAGAGGGGTTTGAAGCTAAAGCGGATAGGGCTGTTATTTTGGTGGGTTTTTGGATGGAGCGAAGTGATTTTGGGAGTTGGATGCCTTCGTGAGGTCTGGAGCTAAGGGAGGGAGGGCATCACAGGAGGGGAGGGAGCCTGCCAGTAACAGCTGCGGCCATTAACTAGGGTGCGCGATTAATTTCTCAGATGATAATAACTTGGAAACGTCCCGCGATAAATTTTACTATCACACCTTCCTCTTGATAATGAAGGTGATGGATGGCTTAAAAAAAATTGTATCGGACATAAAGGGCTGGGTCTATTTGATGGTGAAATTTATCGTGCCTCGCGCGGATTTCCGTCATTTCGCCGAGAGTTAGATAACGATAGGAGAGAGTCGTACCACAGATGGTATAGTAAGGCCGTCACGAAGAAACCAAATATTTTAATGCTGCTTTATTCCAAGATTTCATCCCGATATACTGCATTAATGTCAATATTTTCCTCTTTTCTTTCTTTTCTTCAACTTGACGCATTACCGTTTAGATTCACCTCATCAAGCACTATCAAGGATGACGGTGCTTTAGTCCCAACTAAGCGTCGAAGAATTAGTCAAATTAGCGACAATTCTCGTTCCATCAAAAGCGCATTCCTTGGATGAAGATGAAATGTGTATTCTTACTAAAACGTAGCGAATGTTTACAATCGAAACTTTAATTTTAGAGTAAAAGAAAGTTGCCTTCCTGGTTGTTTATTTACCAACTCAAATTGTTTACTCGTACAAATCAGAGAATTTCTCCGCTATCTGCAATATTTGACGTTCTTGTAGTTACTGCGTATCTCGCATGTAAAGTGATATTCATAACAAAAAGAATGGCTTTGATATACTTGATGATAAGTTACATGATGACGATGCTATATGGTGATAAAAGTTTTTAACTTAAAGAGGCATAATATTATATTTTCACAGTGATATTGATAAACTTAAGATTGTTATTAAATAAAAATTTGAATTTAAATCATGAACTATAGTTCCGGCCAGCTGGGAGACTACCATCATAGAATGTACGAATTAGGAACCATGAACAAGCACGGTTTCAAGTAGGAAAACAATTCATATTAAAAAAAACGCGCACAATATGACCCTACTCTACGAACACCTACACATTATAAACATTTTACTGATTTCAAACCATTACCGGCACACTGGATTCCAATACCAATTAAGAATGTATTATAATTAGCAATAGAAATGAAAATTAAATGAACTCAAAATCAGAGAATAAAGAAATGTTTTCAAGACCTTCAAATTCAAGAAATGCACTATCAAAAACATAGGTATAAAAACCGGTTCCAAAATTTATTTCGAAGTTTTGACAAGTCGATGAATTAATGGAGAATCAGGATTATGCGTAAGTGCGGCCAGAGTAATGGCTTTTCATCCAGAGGCACCGGGTTCGAATCGGGCCTCTAATCATCCAGAGTTGTGGGTCGACTCCACGTCGCAACGCCACACTATAGGCCGCGTCGTGTTGAAAATTCATATTCCGGACGCCGAGGTTATGGCGGTGATATACGAAGTTCACTGTGAGTCACGAAAGAGGTAACGGGAAGAGGAGTAGGTAGGTGTACGGAGGGGAGGTGGAGGAGGCAGTGGAAACGGAGAGGTGGAGTAAATGATGATGGGAAGGAGAAGCGAATGAAAAAACATCGAGGTGGCTGGAGAATTCGCTACGTGAAATGTCTAAATCCAGAACCGGTAACGTCGGCTTGTCCTCCATGATGGCATACTCCGTTCAGCCCCACATAATCTTCCTTTCAGTAATGATATCGTTTTAAGTTCCCCTCGGCTTCAATGACCGTGCATGAATTTAAACGGGGTTTAATTATTTACATTGAAAAACATGGTATATATCTGTTTCTTTCTAAATGTTTATTTTTTTGTTTGTCACAGGAAATGGCACAGGATAGGCGAACGAATACGTGAATAAGTCGCATTTTTTTCACTCAAGGAAGATTTTTATATTCTAGCCCAGTGATTGTTGGGCCCAAATGCAGGGCAACACGCTACATGTCCACCGCACGTTTTTCATCATCCTCGACACCCGGGTATCAAACTCCTGAAGCCTATTCTTATCCATTTTTCTCCGAGTGTCTGCACCATACAACGCTACACTCCACATTTAACTCTTCACCAGCCTTTAGATTCTTACAGCATAAGTTCCACGTCATCAGGTCCCTCCTGTTACTGAACACCTCCTTTGCTAGCAAAATTCTCATTCAAATGTCCTGGCTATAGCAAACATTATGTTGTAGCAAGGACATTAGAATCGTATACGATGCCCATTTTCCTTCAACGTGCCACATACCGGGCTTAATCGTAGTGGAATAAAGTTTTATTGGACCAACTCATCGTTTATAAACAATTTCCAGGTCGAGAGAGTTACTTGTTTTTCCCGTGAAATACATTGCATGGTTAACCAAGATTTCCCGGTTTTTAAGCCGCTGCATATAATGCCTGAGACTGGATCCAGAGTGGCGTGTTGGTGTAAGCGGCTTATGGGTTTCTCCCACTAATTTCTTTGCTATTATGCCCATTTTACGGTATTCAATTCTCCTCATAAACTCTTTGCTACTATGGTCATTTTCCTCCACTATTCCTCATAGTAAAATAATTCAGCGGGAGGTGAAAACGTAAAAGGTAATAAAGAGGATGTAGACTGGAGCAGGGTAAGGAGTCGGAATGGGAAAGGTTATAGTTAGGCTCGCTCGTAGAGTCGTGTAGGTAGGGGAGAGGAAGATGCGGAGGATGGCGTCGGTATTAGTTCCTTTTTTCCCGTCTCGCCGAATTTTTTGAGACATTCTCATCCGCTCCCCACCTTCAACAAATACTTCCCATTCCTGACTCATCCTCCGACCTCCACACCCTCTCTCCTCCCAATCCACACCTCCTCCAACTCTGCTTACTTTTTCTTCTCCTCCTTCCTTCAAGGCGTTAAGATTTCCTCGCGTCTGCCCTCTTCGGATCTCGACACAAAGGAAAGTCGTGATTTCCCACGGCGACCGGACTTAACGGGGGGCTTAAAGGGGGGGGGGGGTCCCCTTCGCGCCGCACTTTACGCCCCGGTGCAATATTCAAGAGACTTCTGCATCCCGGGGCTGCCTCTGATGCGGGGAGGATTCTGGTGTGGAGAGAATGGGGGATAAAGGGATGGTTTGGTTTGAATAGGGTAGTCGGAGGTAAGGCTGAGGAAGGAAGGAGTAAGGAGAAAAAAAAGTCGTGAGGGGTCGCGGTAGTGGCTGAATGATACTGGGATTTGAATAAAGCATTTGAAAAGTACATATATGCATCGTATGGATGTAGACTTATCGGTAAAGAGACCGCATCTCATTTAATGTTGCATCATCTAGCTGAGTCACATTCGTAGGGCATACTGTGTAATAAGTTGATCGAAATGATATTGCCTTAAATAGTGAGTCGTGTTTACACCACAAGATATCGTATTCAGCAACTGTTATCGGTTCTAGGATTATAATAGACTAAACATAAATCCATCCGTATTCACGTCGTATACGGCCTAGAAGCGAAATCAAGATGTCGGCAGAACGAAATTCGTCCCGAGACGTTGTATAAAATACCATTTTGTAAATAACTTTTCTGTTTATAAGCGTTCTGTTTACCTCGACAATCCTTAAGATAATGAATGAAGTGAATTGAAACCACAGTTTTCGGTCTATTTAGTGCATAACCGATCCATTCAACAAAGCACTCTGCAAATTTTAAAGGCTAGAGCACTCATCAAAGCTTAAGTGCCGTTATTATTCCTCCATCTATTCTCAACTTTAATTTGCTGGCCACACGATGCGATTTAACCTCAGCACATAGAGACCCATATACCCAAGCCAACTGAGACCGAGTACATTGGTAGAAGGCACTCACGGATGCCTGAGGACCCGTTGAGTCACGGCGCTCGAGGGGAGGGAGTCAATCGAACGCTAAGCGAAGTGATACCCGGATCGGCGCCATCACGGAGGAAGATGACGCTTTCATACGAGAGCCACCGAGGCGGCTCAATAACTTTCAAATAGCGGACATGAGTCGGCCGTTTCAGCCGCGCTACAGGACGAGCGGGAAAGTTCACCGCGGTTAAAGAGAGGAGGCGGAGGAGAGACGATGCGTTGCTTTTCTGCTCGGTCATGCACATCGAAGGCCGTGAATAACACATTCTCGATAATGCCCGGCGGTGTGTGTAACTAATGTATTCATCGTAAGACTCCAACGAACGATGTTGCGTAACAAAAACGGGCACTCATCCGCCAAACAACCTTTTTTTTTATCTCCGTGGCATTCACCTTTGAAGACGAAGAATGTGAGACGTAATTTGCTGCGGTCCAAATGAATGAATGGCTCAAGAATATGGCGTGAAGCCTTATATGGGATGGAAATGAGAGATAGAGGCGTTCGTGAGTAATTGATTATACCTTGGTCTCTTCAAATAGGTGCTTGAATCGGTGCAATTCATAGCCGAGAGTGATAGCATTTAGTGAGGCATATCTAATGCGCGTTTTGCTCATGGAATCATTTGATTCCCCGATATATTGGTTAAAACTCTTTTACAGAACGTGTATGTACCTCAAAATTAGGAATACAAAGAATTACAACAGCCTTGAAGTCCAAAGCGTTACGGAAAATAATTTCTAAATCTGCTGTTATGAATAAAAGCAATTTAGGAGAAGACCACAGCCATGGGTGAATGCAATGGAAGGCTTTTAAGATGAGGAATGTAAGGCGTCTTAAGAACAAAAGGGCGCAAATGAAGCAATGAATGAATGCAATATGAGGCAATGAGGCATGCAAAGATAGGATATTAACATTTAATGGGAGCTAGTATCCTGGGCATAGCAGTAATAACTAACCTATTTGACTCCTCCTACCTCGAAAGAGAATGGAATGATGGGTATGGATTGAACACAAAAATGGACTCGTAAATTAAAAGATTTTCAGCTCCCATCAATTTTAAATATCTGCCCAAGGAAAAGTTGTCATTCGAATGATCGGACTTCTTCCCAGGTACTCATGCCATCATCCTTTCCAAGTTCTTCGTCCACCGGTGAAGAATCCTGTTTTTTTTCACGACCAATTAAAGTCGCTGATTTTTCCTCGTTCTCAAGAGCATATTTCCTGTTTATCTTGAACGCGGCGTTGAAAAACTCAACAGGAAGTTGGTTGACGCTACCTCATTCATTGGTGTATCATCAATAATGGAAGTGAGTAGTAAAATAAAGTTGGTGTACGCACCTTCTACCAGAGCAGATAATCAAAACAGATATGCTGACAGATTGGTAAATTAACCGCTCGGGTTGATTATTTGTTCAGGAAGACAAGTGACTTAGGTGAGTGTGAACATGTCATCGTGCGTCCTAAAAAATTATTTGAATGAGTTTGATTTTACCGACCTAACTCATCCTTGAACACTCGACGACAACTAGTAATTAGACGATTTAAGGATGAATTTCCGTCTGCAGAAACTCCAAGTGGCGACTTAGTGCTACAAGAATTCGTACCGATGTAACGTGGGGCCATAATGGTGGGCGCAAAATAATTAATAATTTGTTTACCTACAGATTTACTGAGAAAATACTTGTGACTACTGGGCGAACGGCCCAGGCGTGCTAAAAATCTCTCGATATTCCTTTTAAACAGCTGTTTCATTTCACAGAAAATCTGTTTCCGAAAGAGAGGAGGCTCCAGAAACAGCTTATTTATGCCACATTGAAACCCTTTCCGTCTTATGAATAAAGAAGATCGCTCGCTCCCTTTTACCGTACAATCGGGTCTAAATCCGGATTCCATCCTCACCCCTTGTAAATCTCGAGAGTTATCCCTTCCGGAGCTTCTCAAAGAGCTTCCTCCATCGTATCGTCAATGGATAGGAAGATGTTTTTCGTTTAATTTTGCCAATCAAAATAACAAATGATAATGAACTAAGATGGAAAGTAGTTAGGAGCTTATTTGTTATCACGCAAATAGCCTTCGGTTAACAAATTTAATCATTCACATTTGTACGAAAGGTGACCAGCGACGATTTTCTGAGTAATTCGCGTTGGGCTAAATGTTGGAAGGTGTATTCAAGAAAGATAATTGCTCATATGATTGAGAGAAATCAAAATTAAGTATTACTGATTTTTGAAGGGAAAGTGCTAAGTAGCTTACATCTCCCAGATACATATCTATATCGGCATTAAATTTCATTCCAGTGAAAACAACTATCATGATTTTTTTCTTGTATTCGATCTCTATTTCCACTCCTCGTACTTAAAGTTATTCTCCTACAAGTTCTTCAGATAACCATACTAGGATTATGACTGGGAAGGTGTATTAAACTTTTTTCTCGCATGATTTTCTGCAAATATAACGGAAGTTTAAGAACACAGCTTAATTCCTTCAGGGGCTTTTAACAACTTAAGTAAAAGCTTAACCCGACGTTGGTTGTCCTGTGGTCTTTTCCCCGTACTTTGTATATTAATATGCCGCATCCTACGAGAGCGCCGCGGATCGAGTTTCGATTCCACGTCTTCCTTTCACACTCTTTCTACTTTTTAACACAATATCCACACACTATTCGCCCAAAGCATAAGGGAAGTAAAGTACTCCTAAATTTAGTTCGGTCTTCAAGACAATAGCGCGTGCACGCAAGATTCCTCATCGGCCATTTTGGCCAGGGTGCGAGCAATGGCATTGGCAAAAATTGTTTGAGAAATATATTTTAATATGTAAGTGGCAATATTTATATAAAATTTTAACCTGCTGATAAACAATCGATGTACTTCAGGTCGTCTTTTGGGCATAACTTTAGCAAGTATTAGGTACTTTTTTTACTAGCAATATTTTAAATTTTTTAGCTGAAGTTTTCCTGGAAATAAAACGGTCTTAAAGCGGCCTCAAATGACAGCACAAAACGTCCATTACGTCCGTCCGTTCCCGAAAACTCTTCAGAATTCCCACTCATTAGTTATACTTGGTCGAGTGACTAAAATTTGATTCACAACCACATAAAATTAAATTAGGACCGACGTAATAAATCATGAACTGATCACCCGGATCCGAGGAGAACAAAAAAAGGCTTTTATTTCAGAGGTAGAATCTTTCGATAAGGCAAGGGATTTTCGTAGATTCGAATCCACGAGACGCGCGATGGTCCCGGCCGCAGAAATCGCATTAAGTGCCACTCCCTTCAAAATATCCGGTCAAGGGCCTCGAAGCCGATTCATATTGAATTCGGATCGCCGTGGTGACCACTCGAACTGGACGCGCCGGGTGAAAAGGTCGAGGCTCCAGTTCAACACTTCTCTCACGTCAGCGCGACGCTCGGGGTAGAGAGGGGGTTCGCTTCTTCACATTGCCGGGATGAGGATGAGTCGGCATTCCGTCTCGAGATGAATCGCGGGGGCAGAGGGTCGCAGAAGAACGACGCAAGGACCACGGACCGGAAAAAGACTTCCACGCTCATGAGAAGAAGAGCCGGCTCGCAATACTATAACTCTCGGGTCCGAGAGCGACGACGCTATAAAAGGGACCTCTCTCGTCTTTGAATCTATTCCCCCTCTCTCTCACCACGCCCACACGTTCCTACACACGAACCATTCCCTACCCCCCTCATCCCTCTAGCCCGTCCAGCGGTCGCTTCGTATGTATTTTTCCCGTCTCTAAATTTCACTTCCTCGCGTGGGCGGACGAAATGGGAAGGAGGAAGGACGTCATCGTCGACGCCACGGCAGAGCTGACGTGGTCCTCTTGAAGAGGGAGACAGAGAGAGAGGAGGAAAAGGAAATGGAGTAGAAAAACAAGAGGGAGAGGGAGAGAGGAAAGAGGTATAGAAGAAAAATAGACAGGATAAGAGAGTAAAGAGAGAGATAGAATATAATCTGAGGGAGAAAGACTGGGGAATCGTGTACAAACCCTAATGGTGATGATGATAGGAAAGTCTACTATCGAAACGTTAGCCTGTATGGAGAGCATAATCCGGTAGGAAGCTCGAGAAGAGTACTGATGGACGGGGGAAAGATGGGAGAGATATGAATAAGAGTGACTTAATTACATCTGGAGTATCTTTGTGGAATTACTTAATCGAGAACTGTACACAAAATGAACCGTCACAGCGATGGGATAAGGGGAATATAAAAACCATTTGGCGTCGGAAAGGCTCAGTTATACTCAACAGAAAGAGAAAACATGCCCTTCTCTAGGCAAGAGAAAACACAACTATTATTATTATTATTAGGGTAATATACCGGTTAAAAGTAGGTTAAAATGAAAGTCAGAGGAAACCCTACAGATTAGTACACGCACAGGACCCTATCCACCTCTAGAATTTCTTTTTTAATCTCAGAGTAAGTCCTACCCTTCTTCATCCCGAGGTATGTGGACTTCTGTATAGGCAACATGAAGTCGTGAACCACCCCGCTCGTGGCTTAAGTTCCGTCGCGTCAAAGTCTCGAGCGACTCCAGGATAACCTGTTGTATCCATCCGCCGGCATCCTATAGTCGGTCCTAATTTCAATCATGCTCCCAACAATAGTCTGTGTAGAGGAAAATATAGGAGAAGGTTTACTTCGTCCATTATAACAGAGCAGTTGACAGAAATGCAGCCTATCAGAAAACACATTCAATAACGGGTGGGGAAGCGAATCACGTGACCAAAGAAGCCAATATTTGTTTTTGTTTCTTTTCTCAGTTTACATCATGTGGTCGTGACTTCATTGTTAACTTTTCATTATTTTTCCTGCCAAATCAGTAGATTTAATCGAATTATAGAGTTTAAAATGTTTTTAGGTGTATTTAAAAGCAACTTAATGTATTTTTGCCGCTATGATAACGCTGTTATGACTTATAGATTTGCCATGTTTAAACTGTGAAACGGCTGCTAACCAACCACGTTGGCGTCTCCATGTCTGCCTCGCCGTCTGCACTATGCAAGCTGGTACCCTATTGGTAATAATTTGTAATGTACAACCGCTCTATTATAATGGAAGAAGTATAGTGAAAGGAAAGGCGAGATGGATGGATGATAGGAATAGGTAAGGATGATAAAAAATGAGTGGGGGAATCCTTTCATTCTTCCCCCCTTTCATGCAGCTGTATTCGAGGGAACGGGGAAGGGGTTCCACGCCCACGTGTCTGGGGAATCGCAGTGGCTAAACTGGGAAGCGGCTTACGGGCGACTCACTCGCTTCACATATATATATATATATAAATATATATTTATACACACACACACTTTATATATATATATACACACTTATACACACATGCATACATACATAGCGGAGGGGATTGCGGACCGTGGGAGTGTCGGAGTCACCAGACCGCTCAGAACTCTCGTGAATAATACATATGTATGCATGCATACATATTTTCATGTGTATATATACGCACATATTTGTTTGAAGCTTGTGAATAATGGAGAGTTTTGGATGGAGAAAAAAACTGGATAAGGGGACGACGGAACATTTTTTTTAAATCGCAATGCCAGGGCTTCGGAAGGGAGTGGCTGAGAAGGGAAAAAATGTTTATCTTCTCCACCTTTGTTATTTTTTTCTGACTCTTTTGCGAAAAACTTTGACTCTGTTCAGGAGCTTTATTCAGCATGGACTCGACATTGACAATGCCTTGGACGTGACGTCACATCCTTGACAAATCTCAATTTATAAATGACATTATTTGAAATTCCCGTGGTGGTGACGTATAAATTCCGTCGCTGTCGAGGCTTGGTTATTCCAGGGTCTTCCTGAATAGGGCACCTGAAAATGGACGGGGAAACAGCAGGCATTTCCAGCGCGCACATGGTGTGATTTCCGCATTGAACAGGTATGTACATTCATGACTTTGCCTGGCAATTCCACGAATTTTTTACCAGGAGTCAGGAGATGCCATTAAAAATCTCAACATTTAAGGATGTATTCTATAATTAGGTATAAAGTAGAATTGAATTTACCTATGAGGACTGGCATTTTTAAAGGCAGGTAGGCAACGATTTCTATTTTACAACTAAAAGGTCCCATCAAATTTTCTATAGACTGAGTCAATCTCAAACTATCCATAAAGAACTCGTTTTAGTGCGGAAAAAACCTCGCCATGTCAGTGCCGCTTTTATCGTTCGGCTGGGGATTAATTATTTGAAAACTTACAATTCAAATTAGCGGCGGAGTAGAAAATGAGCAGAATACCTCCGATACAATCCCATCTGGGGGCAAGGGTTGATGAAGGTCAAAGCTCTTTACGGAGGATTGCACACAAGCTCTAGGAAAAAATTACTTTTTGACTTTTGGCCAGCTTTTTTCGATTTCAGCCCACTTTGCGACGGTGCAAATCAACACCATCGCCTGGACGAGATACCTGAGAATTATTTATCCTAAGCATCAGCCGGGAACATCTCAGATCTTCAATCAATGAGGTAGTTTCTCACTGTCTTCGTCAACATTGGTACCATTTCTAAGATCCCGCTTGTTGATAGACCGACCCGAGCTGAACCGAGAAAAATTTGTGTTTTCACACGTATGCTTGGACACGCTTCGCCCGTGTAGATGTATCATTGTGATTTATAAAAAATAATCTTCCCTCATATATTTCCTCGCATTGCTGTTGTATCCAAATACTACGCCAGTATCAAATACACGATGTACTCCGTACCTAGCTAGCGCTTGCTGTAATCCAAACTACGTTACAGAGTTCGACCCAAACGATGCGCAACGACCTGCCTTATATTAGTACATAGTACCAATTAGGATATTAATT
Source organism: Pyrrhosoma nymphula (assembly GCA_963573305.1). Lineage (NCBI taxonomy): Eukaryota > Metazoa > Arthropoda > Insecta > Odonata > Coenagrionidae > Pyrrhosoma > Pyrrhosoma nymphula. Next base: position 109,918,700 of record OY754330.1, on the reverse strand, counting down.
TCTGGTTATTTTGGTTGCTTCGATTAGGAAAAATCACTCTCTTTTTGATGTGTACACTCTGCTACATTGTTAGAAATTTCAGTTACTGTTATAATTTACCACCGCTATCCTCTTTGAGTGAGAGGAATCTTCGTTTGCCCGCCTTCTGAGCCATTGACACCCTTTGCTGAAAACTACTCTGCGTGCCGATGTGAATTTCTTTATGGCTCACGCAGGTTCGAAGTGGCTGACGAATATCTGTGGAGTAGTCGCGGTCGGTCTGGCAATAAAGAAACGTCACGTACGTGGGTAGGGGTCGGATGAGGGGTGCTTTGATTGAACTCAATTGGGTCAAGATGTGGGTCCTTACTCTGGCGGGGCCCACATCGAACGGCGTGTACGTCATTTTTTGTGCAGGAACCTCGTCGGGGATTTACGAACCGACGGTCACGCCATTCCCTGCACAACCCCACTCGATGAGAAGCGTCCCTTTTTTGTGGCACCACCAACCCCTCAACCCTCTTTAGTGATTGGGATGAATTAAGGGGGTTGGTTTTGATGGCATGATGGCGGACTACGCGTTCAGCACGTTAAACTAGTAGATTTTTAACGGTTTTCCGATGGGAGAAAGCCTTTTCTCCTGGCTTACACTGAAGGCGATTATCGCTCTTAGATTAACTAAAAGAATAGATGGAACTGTATTTAATTGTACGGCAGAATGATTATTAGGGTAATTTACCGGTTACGGTAGGCTCAAAGGGAATATAGTAAAAACCCTAAAGATGTTTACATGTGCAGGGCCATATCTACCTATAAGATTTCTTTCTCCATCTTAGCGTTAGTCCTACCCTTCTTCATCCCGTCCACAAAATATTTTATTTATCTTCCCGTTCCCCGTGTTCCCAACACCTTTCCCTCTATTTAGCCCATAGCAACCCTTCACCCCTCATTACCTCTTCCAGGTACATACTATGCCTCAACCTAATATCATCCAGAGATTTCCTCTCCTCACCAACCATACCAAACATTTCCTCGATCTCTTTCCTCTTCCTTTCTGTCCACCGCACTTTCTCCATTATCCTCTAGATCCACATCTCAAACTCCTGTCTATTCTCACTCTTTTTTCCCTGAGTCCACGTTTTTGTACCATGCAACGCTTAACTCCATTTAACTCTTCGCCAAACTTTTCTTTACATTCTCACACAAGGTACGGTACTAAATCACAGGAGAACCTTGACCCCATAAAATGCGCAGTGACGCTAATGCGAAATAGGCTATTCCATATATTTTTTTATTAAATTTCGACAGCACATGAGTTTATTTCGGACTCATCGCCTTTGGAAATGTAGCAAAGAGACCACAATTCAACACGATTGAAAAATTCATAAGGATTTGGATTCGGGCCCATCGCATAAATGAGAGCGCTGAAAACTGGCATCACTCACTGTAATCGTTGTCTTTGATTCCTGTGAAAAACCGCACCAGGCAGTGGGGGGAAAGGGAGAAGAAGAGGAAGCGTTGAAAAGATGATAAAAAGAGATGGATTAACACTGTGAAAAAATAAATATACTCGGAGCGAAAATATTCGTTCAACGTGGGAGATTTAACATCGCGGGAAAGAAACTGCCAAGAAGAAGGCCGGCTTCATTAACGATACATCCGGTTTTTTTCACCCTCTCCCAACACTTCCTCCTCGGAGAATCTCCGAATAAAACTTTTCCTTCCAAAAAATTCTCCAGCGTGATTGATGACCCCGACTGGGTAAAAGACGCCGGAATCCGACTCATCCGAACCCCTGCCATCGTCTCGGACGAACAGAACTACTGCATTAAAATCTAATAACTCCTCGCAGCAGACGTGATTAAGTCGTACGATATTAATAGATGGAGACCGCTGACGACGCGCATGATGACTTTCAATTTTTTTCCGGCACGTGATTCCTTCGATCACGATCCCTTGAATGATCAAATCCGGAAAGGAGACGATTTAAGTCACGGCACGTCGCTCGCTCTTCCCAAAGGCCCTTCGCAAGTTAATAAATCAATCCATAGCCTCTTGAATGAACGGAAAGGTAAGGTAGGGATATTACAAAACGAGATCTGCTGTGCCGGAACTGAAAAGTTACTTGTTTCTTCTCATTTGGGTGAGTTTGTAGAACTGTGGAAGAGAATGTCACACCCGTCTAGGATGACTAAAGAGTGATGCCAATTGGCACGGCTCGTTTGGCATGACAGTTGAGACCGGCACTCAATCAATAACCCTACTTCCCGCCCACAAGATATAACTAATAGGAGCAATTTTCTAATATTTTGACTCGGATCGAAGCGAAATATTTCTCTAAAGACTTTGGGGAAGGAATAGCGATTATATAGGCAGAGAAGGGATCTGGCTGGTGTACTGGCTAGGGTACTGATTCTCATCACCAGGACTTGGGTTTGGATTCCGGCAGTACATGAGATATTTCATTGGCATTGTTGATAAGTGGAGAGCACTTTAAAGTTTAGCACTCAGTCCGTCAGATGGGACGTTAAACTATGGACCAGTGAGCACCTTTTTTTAAGAGCAGGTTAATTTCGACACCAGGTTTCTCTCTACGCTTCCTCCAACCCCCAATAAATCATTCCCTAACAAAACTATTCACATATTCTTAATGACGCAAATGACCGCAGTTTCCGGACACCTCTACATTGACAAATAATCAACCCCCCAATTGGCAGGAAATAGAATAGCTCGGAGGAATTGTGTGACCCATTCTTCAGATGATATTTAGGAGTAAGTTATCTCATAATGATTCGCCATAAACATAATTAGGAATTAATTAAGTCTAATTTTGTTGAGTATCTTGTAAGTTTTTTCGAAATTTTAAACTGTACCAGCAAGACAGATACCACGAAACAAATTAGAGTTACCTTGACTCCTGAGCCGTGGTTTATTCTGGGAGGCACTCGCCTCTTGAGACAATTCGCTCCATTTGAGAAGAGTGGGTCATTACGGCGACACTACGAAATGGGATGAGTAGAAAATGGTGGGAAGTAAACAGCAGCCGGATATTAGGGTCACTTTTTTGGGACACTCAGGGAGAAAAGAGCTTAACATCTTCATCCAACGGAATACCAAATGTACTTGAAGTGTATCCAAAGCGGCCTCTCATTAGAAGTGCGGAAAAATTAAAGCAGCTCTTAATGAATCGATCTATAAACTTTTGCGTGCAATGCTATTAGATCCGACACCGTGCGGATGACTAACACTTTTTGGTTTGATCGACGTCTAATGCTAGTGTGTATCGGAAACCTAGACTTGAAGAAGAATAGGAAAGAATGGACTGAGAAATAGAGACGAAGGTTGAGTGACGGTTGGACAAAATATAATGGACTAAAATAAGTAAAACCAAAGACATGATAGGCATGTTAGGGGAAGACAAATATTACAGAGGAAAATAAATGAGAGATGGTGGGCGAGAAACTATTAAAGAGATGGTGTTAAAAAAACCGTTTAAGAAAATAGGTGTTGTGTGACCCACAGAATGCTTAGCAATATATTTACAAGCAACATTTCTTTTTCCTGGGAAGAGAACCCGAAAAATATTTTTCATCTACATCAGGGTCAGGTCAAATATGTTATTACAAAGCACTTCAATTGCTAAGTTCTTTTACATCATCCGAAGATAATTCTATAAAACATATCGTTTATGAGAAATTTCGTACGATAGCCACGTTGGGTGGATTATTTTTAGCAACAAACAGATTTCAATATCGTGCGACAAGACACCATCTATCCTTCATATATGACTCATCATCATACTTATCGAAAAATAACTAGAAAAATAGCACAGGAAAGTACTGAAACCATTAAGAACGTTTAAGCGATCTATTAAGTGCAATAGATACACAGTTACTTCGCCAGAAATAGAGATATTACCAACATAATCATCAGGATACCACGATGTGATTATAAAAAAAATGAAAGTATTATCCGAAAATAATTCAACAAAACATATCGTTTGTTTTTATTAATGGGAATATTTCGCACGATAGCGACGTTGTGTGGATAATCTAGCGCAACAAACAGGGTTCTATATTGTTCTCCAAGACTTTATACATCCTTCATCTCTGATTCGTCATCATACTCATCATCGGAATGGTGAAAATGATCGTCGGTTCCCTCCCGCGTGGGAGCAATTCTGGTAACGTCGGAGGAAAAAAATTAAAATCAGCCCCCGCACAGTGCGACACGCATTGCTTCAACTGTTCCGCGAATCGAGTCAAGTCGACTTCCTGCCGAGGACACGAAGCACGATGGGGTTCTGCGTCCAACAAGTCGCGACGGGAGATTCGGTCAATCGCTCGGGATGATGAGTGGGAGGACTGCAAGGAAGGGGGAGTTAAGGCATTTAGATGTGCGAACCATAGTTTTCTACCTCCGAATCGAACTGAACCGTTTTTCGAATCTGATTCGGATTTCTGATTCGCAATTTCGTATTGAATTGATTACAGCTTGGGCTTTAATTCGTGGAACTGAACGACGTGCACCATAATTCAAAAGGAGACACTTCTTATCGTTACATAGGATCGAACGATCGATTTCCACGTCTAAAGCGTCATTTTTAAGAAATAGAAGTCTTAATGTTTGAGAACATCCCTAAATAGACGTCAAACGGTCAATATATAAATTTAATAGATAGATAGAATTTTTTCATAATGATGAAAATAGTAATGTCGAGATCCAGTCGAATCACGAGAGCCATTTACATTGAGCGATCTTCAGTAGGGTATGATTTCATAAAGAGTAATGGCAATATGATAAGGTTTAAAGTTGATTGTGCCACATAAACAGCAAGGATTACGTAAGCTGATTTGTGAAAAAGACATCGCTCCATAATGCTGGTTGCCCATGGCAAATTTTTCCATAATATGAGGAGAGAATGAATGCTCGAATCAATCAGGCTTCTCATGTTGTCTACAGGGTTCATTCTTAGGCAAAATATTCAGTAAAACATAAAAAAATCGGTGGAATAACTGATAATTTTATCATAGTGTGCTTGTTCATGAATATAACTTCCCGAAAAAATTATTAAAAACGTTTTTAATTGAAGGATTTGTAGAACGCATCATAAATAGAGATGGTCGCAATTCCGTGAAATCGCGTGAGAACATACTCTTTGCGAAAAACTGAGTCTTTTATTTTTTCATAGCGGCTTCGTTATTCAGTTTTCAAATCGAAGTAGTTTAAATAAAGGGATTTTGGACAGGCGGGGAAGGGGGAGAAAGAATAGGTTTCATGGACAGGGCGAAGAAGGGTTGGACGTTCGCGGAGATGAAGAAAGAAATACTAGAGGTAAATAGGGCCCTGCGAGTGTAAAAATCTGGATTTTCACTGACTTTCAATAAAACTTACCTTTAAACAGTAGACAAACTTAAATGTAGTGTAATGAGGATGCATCGGAGTGGGAGCCCACGACGAGACGTCTGCTGGGACTCACGACTCAGGGGGGGGGGTGTAAGTTGTTCGTCCTGGCGATTCAAAAGAAAGGCACCGCTTATCCCACTAATTGCTCCCCGTTCGAACGAGAGAGGAAGTGGACTAATGGAGGACTGGGGTGATGTTCGAGATGTTGCCAGCGCGGACGACTTAATGGAAAATTCCAGTTTTGCACGAGGCGGAAGGGAAGGAGAAGTGAACACGGGAATACCGGAGAGGGGGGTCGACTCGTGCAGATGGCCCCACGTCTCCCCGAGCCAGTCGCCAAATATATGTCGACCTTTACGCTGCTTCCGAGGAGTGGAGTGTCCCTCTTCGACCTCCGCTGTCGCTGCATCCAATTCGCACGAACAATGCACAATCTCGCGTACTGTCCGCTTCCAAATTTCCCAAAGGCACGATTGACCTCTGGACTGCAAAATGGAGCGGACGAAATCAGCTTTGAACAGATAAAAATTTACAAACTTTCCTTTTTTACGCGAAATCTTGACACATTAGGTAGCTGGAGCGAGATTTTCTCTGGTCATAGTATATAACATAGCATATACAGGGACATTATTCCAATTTTATTAGAAAATTAAAGCATTTGTAAGAAGCATGAAAAAGAAATAGTCACATTACTGAGGGATGAACTCCGTATCTATGACTGCAATTCTTAGAGGTTAATTCATTCATAATTAGTCGTTCAATCCTACGCTTGGCCGACTGCAGCCTTCCATCCTTCTCTATCAAACACTAGTTCCCTTACTCCCTGGTAGTAATTATGTACTTTCCACTTCATTTGGTCTATGTTTTTATCTCTTGGCATTCCTCTTCGGACTATTCAGTCTTATTTTTCCTTCAATGACATTCACCACAAACCCATTGTGCCTCAGGAGCCCAATCCATCTGGTTCTTCTTCTCTGAATAGTGCTCCATAAGGTCCCTTCCTCTTCTACTCTTCTGTATACTTTTCGATTTCTTGTTTTATCCGTCCATTGATCTTCAGCATCCACCTCCAGCAATAGGTTTAAAAAACTTCTAATCTTTAAATAATTAACTAAACATACACGTTCGCGGATTAAAATTGACGAATTGGTTTCACGGCATTAGCTGAAAACGCCATCAAGACCGACGGAGTTTTTAGCTGCGTTTTTATGAAATGTGTTACGGTGAGCAATAATTTATTTTTTTTAAATTACCAAAACATATACGAAATACACGACCTTACATTTCTGACGCGACATATATGCCGGAATGTTGTCATTGTGTTTACAATAATATCTCGCTGGAGCGCACAGCCGTACTATTATAATTTAGGTTAATATACCGGTGAATGTAGATCCAAATGGAAGTGAGTAAATATCCTCTGGATTTTTACATGCACGTACAACGGTTCTACAAAATTTCTGCCTCAATCTCAGCATACGTCCTAAATACGTCCTAACTCTCTCCAAAGCGACATAAAACCTATTCTCTTCCTTTCCCCGCTAACCCAACATCCTCTCCTCTATCACGGCCTTATTACATGGAAAACGGCCTCCACCTTTTGGCTAACATTTCAAAAAGAAGAGCAGCAAGTGGCTGATATTTTGGTATCATCAAAAAGATAAGATATTTTTTTTATGAGGCCAAAATCATAGAACTTTATGTGCAGTGACATGCCGCTCGAACGACCTCAACGACTCCAATGATTTGAAGCCCAGGAATTCGCATGATAACCCCTCAAATGGTAATGGCAAAGATAATTCAAAACGCACTCTCAAGCATGGATTGAAGATATTAGTCGGCAAGCTTGCGAAAAAGAAACATGCAAAGATACTTTTACCTTACTAGAAAATTCAATGGATAGTGATGAGTTGGAAATGCTGGCGGTTGGACTCAATAAAAATAGAATATTTTTTTTAATTTCTCGTTAAAACTGGAAAAATAACATTCTCTACCTTAGTTTTTAATACTAAGGAGATAGATTCATGCCTAATAGAAAATTATTTTCGGAGCAGTGCGTCGTGAGTTCTCTTTACATAACTCACTTGCAAAGTGAATAATGCATATGTTCATAATAATCGTTTTCTTACTAAAACATCTATTTGGAAAGGCCGTCCACAATGTGTGTTCTTCAATTACATCCGGTAATGATGAATCATCAAGAAAATATTCGGACATAAATATCAATCTTTAACCTTTTTAATGCAAAGATAATGTTTTCCTCAAATTTCCAGAAAAGCTTAAAGTTGATTACTGATAATTTTTCATTTTTTCATTTCATTTTTCATTCTCTGATGACTAAAGTATAGCTCCTAAATCCATTGGATAAGTCATATTCCATTTGAGAACGACTATGGTATCATTGTCCAAGTAAATAAATTATTTGAGTTAAGTGGCAGTTTGCGTCGTCATAACTTAACCAACTTGAATAAGAAAATGGCGTCCGTTCACAAACTGCGGACGCCACACGAAAGTTCTCATTTAAGTTCGCAACCATATTTTTCCCTGAGAGCATCATTTTTCTCCCGAGAATTTTTTTTCGGGAAGAGGGGAGAAAGATGTATGTTCTTGGGTTTAATAATTTAATTAATATAGTTTTCTTGCAACTGATCGGTCAAATAATTCATAAGTCAGCATTGAAGCCATTCATTTGAACTAACTTTTTGAGACCATAATTCATCAAAGTACGTTCTCTTAAGGCAAATGAAATTTTGGGATGGTTAGAATGCTACCCTTTATAATTTCTCACATAAAAATGATGAATTTGCACACGTGAAAAGAAGTAACGTGCGTTCTTTAATCAATTCAGAATGTTCAATAACTGCACCCAAGTAGAAATCCTCTCTGAATATATTTTTAGAGTTCACGAGGACATTTATAGACACAAATCGCTATTTCACGGCTGGTTAAACGTTAAAAAGAAACTTGCGGGAAAGGCTCCAGAAGACTACCCTACTTCTTCATCAAATATTTATAAGGACTCATTAATCTGAAGCGTGCAAAGTCCTTATTGATTACAATATCCATTAAGTCTCCTTCTCAAAGCATTACAGCAGGAGGCTTTCCCTCTTTTCTCTTTGAGGCAGTGTAATCTCCTCCTCAAATACTAAGATCCGAATATAGCTATGATAAGCCACGGCTGAAAGTCTTAAAATATCATCAATGGAAATGTCAAGAGCGAAATTGCGAAGGAACTAGTACGTATTAGCATCTCAAAGGAATTTAAATCCCTGATACACTTCTACACCCCCCGAGGCAAAATCTTAAACTGTTATTGGATACAGCCACTTAATTTTTAAGGCTAAAATAACCCGACAAAATACCGCCATTAAAGAAACCGGTGAGACATTCTCTCGACGTCTGGTGCCTTAATGTAAAAAGCCACAAACAAAGCGGCTGACGGTTTCCTTCCTTTTTAATGGCATTTTAATTCGAAGCCTTCATTCTAAAAAAAGGAAATACTGAAATCAAAGAATTAACACTCTAAAAGCTCCTTGAAGGTTTGGCAGAACCAAATTATGTACGAAATATCCTAATATCAAATTTATTATTTTAGAAATATTTTTTCTTATTAATAACTGTAATTGTATTTTTCGATTAAAAAAATAAAAAATAAAGTCTCTTTTAGTGGAAACTTTCAGAAATGCCGAAGGTGACTTGTAAATAAACTTCAAACTCTTAGAAAGTCACAACATTAATTAGTAATATTTTTAATATTAACGTACAGATTACTTTTACCATCTTAAATTTGTCAAATCGTTAACTACATCCTCATTTTTCATCATAGTAGCTACAGAACAAACATTTTAATTAAATATGCAGATTTTATTAATGCTAAATGAATGAGAGCAAAGAGTTAAGGAGGAGAATAGCGTTAGCGAAGTAAGCTTGTGAAGAGCGTGATATGGAATATAGCGTTCTATGGAGCAGAAACGTGCACTCTTAAGAAAGAAGGACGAGAGTAGGATGCAGGCGTTCGAAACGTGGGTGTCGAGAGAGATGGAGAAGGTGCAGTGGACGAAGAGGAAGATAAATGAGGAATTGCTAGATATGGAAACTTCTGGATGAGATTAGGGTGAGGCAGGGTAGGTGGCTGGGAGAGGAAATTAGGGGCGATTGATTGCTCAAGGCCGTGATAGAGGGAAGGATGTTGGACATGCAGGGAAGGGGAAGTAAGGGAATAGGTTTATGGACGGGATGAAGAAGGGTAGGACGTACGATGAGATGAAGAAAGAAATACCAGAGGTAAATAGGGCCCTGCACGTATAAAACTCTGGAGGATTTTCACTGACTATCAATATAACTTACGTTTAACCGGTATATTAATGAAAAAAATGCATGCGTGGGGTGATATATCGGCCAAAGGAACTTTTTGACAGAGAAGCTGAAGCCGATAAATGGCGTAGTGGCACTTGGAGGGTTAAGTCACCACTGAAAATATTCCCTATGCAAATTTTACGAAGGTAAGTGGACGAAATAAGTAAATTTAAGGCTAAAATGCTCAAGCACATCATTGGAAGCGAAGAGACCGGATAGGCAAACCCTCATTGTCGGTGGCACGTAAAATAAGCCTGGTACCCAGACGACTTCAGTTTTTTTTTGTTTTCAACTCTTTAACTCCAGGTATGCTGAATCCAGCATATAACTCGAGATTCATATTAATCCATTTTATAATGCCCAATGTGCATTCAGTAAGATCAAAAATCATAAAAAAACGAAAGAACATCTCTTGTCTGTTTTGCACTGTGAATAATATTTAATGCGATTGGTTTTTGTTTTACAACATTAACCTATCACTATCCAATATTAAAAATAGTGGAAAACTGCATAGTTATCATCTTTCATCAGATATGTTCCACCAAATTAGTCCTGAAACCACATAATTAATAACTAATAAAATAAAAAAATGCCTTATATATTAACTAACGATGTTTTTGGAACCTCTTTAATTTTATGATTGAGATGAAAAAATCCACAGCTCAAAAATAAAATTTGGTCTGCAAAAGGTTAAAGCCTTCGTTACGTCAAAAGTTTATGCCGAAATCACCGAATGAAATCATCGCTTCGAACGCTCTCATTGGAGGAGGGAATTGCAGTGCTCAAACGAAACGAGAACGTATTACGGGCTAATGATCTTTTATAAACCCACAATCGAATAGGTTGACGCGGACGACTTCGATCGAAAATTTAATAATCCAATCCCTACCTCGTAATGCTGTTTTCTTTTTAAAATTTCCCCCTCTCCCCGCAGGAAAAAGGTTAATGCTTCATTCGCCGGACTGAAATACACCCTTTGAACGGCTGGGCTCAAAATGAGAAAGAAACACGAGTTAATGAACCTCCAAATCCCACAATCGAATCCTGTGACGCGGCAGGCTTCGGTTAGAAAAAATAAATCGAGACCTCTCCGATACAACTCACCAAAGCATCATGATCAGCTGATCCCACTTAATCCTCTTAATTCTCCTCGGGAGAATTAGCGGGGTTGGGAAGAAATCCTTTACTTCCATCTCTCAGGCGACACTTTAAAGGGGTCTTCCCGGAATTATCATCCCTTTCATCACCACAATTTCCAAGGAAAGGACAGAGGATTCGCCAAGGGAACGGGTGGCCTAAGGAGATTGGTAGGCACCCGAAAGTAAGACGCTTGGCTGATGCCACTACAAAAATTCATATCGCACGACACCTTTTTCTTGTTGTATATTAGGCCAGTGGCCTGTTCTTCGTCTCAAATGCCTCGGCTGTCCTTCCATGGTCTCCTGGGCCTACGAATTGGTAAGTTGTCTCGAGCAATCTTTTCTGTTTTGTTTACAGTTTGTTATCCATCCTACTCACATGGTCGTTATATTCATTTCTCCTTTTGAGTAAATTCTTCACGGGTTTTCAACCGACTCAGGGGTTCAGGTACTGAAGTTCCGACGACTAACTCCGCGATCGTTTTCAAGGAGGTTGATTCATAGACTATGGAGGAGGTTGATTCCAGGACCCGGAATGGGTAAAGTGAAGAAGTACAACACAGTAACATGCAGTCAACCTCCTTGAAAACGGTGGTGGAGTTAGTCATCGAAACGTCGGTATCTGAACTCCTGATACGGAAGGAAACCCGTGAAGAATTTACTCATACAATTGTACACTGCAAGTATGAATTAATCAAGAGCTTCCAAACTTCGAGACTAAGACTAGTCAGCAGAATCCTCCTCTGGTAGAACGATTTCTTTGCTTTGGCTATTATGCTCACAATATATTTCCTGCATCTTCCATCGCTGGTAACCTCGGTCCTCAGATAGCAGAATTTGCGCTAATTTTTGCTATCCAAATTGGACAGTGATCCTGTAGTCTTTACGTCCTCTACAAACTATAACCTTGGTTTTCTTAATATCAATCTTCAAGTTGTATTTATTCATAGTAAGAGGCTCGTGAGTGGAGTACAGCTGTATATGGAGTGTAGCGTTGTAAGGGGCTGAAACGTGGTCTATGATAGAGGAGGACGAGAATAGGCAGTAGGCTTCCGAGATGTGGCTGTGGAGGAGGTTGGAGAAGGTGCGGTGGACGTAAAGGAAGACAAATAAGGGTGCTTGACATGGTTGGTGAGGAGAGGAGACTTCTTGATGAGATTAGGGGGAGCTATGGTTGGTGGTTGGAAGAGGTAATGAGGAGCGATGGGTTGGTTTAGGCCGCGATAAAGGGAAAGAGGTTAGGAAAGCGGAGAAGAGGAAGAAAGAGAATAGGCTTTATAGACAGGATGAAGAAGGGTGAGATAAGGGTGAGAAAAGGTACGATGAGATGAAGAAAGAAATACTAACAATAGGACCCTGCACATGTTAAAACATTGAGGTTTTTCTCTGACTGATTTTTCTCTGATTGAAACCTACCTTTAACCGGTAGATTACATTATTGATTGATTGATTCGTCCATGTAGTTCTGCATTCTCGTCAGATTTACCTTCTAATCTGCGAGAATTGCTATTATTTTGAAGGAAAACTAAGTTTTTAGAGCGTGCATATTGTTGTGGATGAAAACTGCGGGATTACGGAGGGACCAAATCGGCGAAAATTTGATATACCTACCAAAGTGAAGGAGTATTTTGAGCCATCTGCAAGTAAGGGCACGACGGTCGAGGGTCGCGTAGAGAGAGGATTTTAGGGGGGGGGGGAGGTAGGGAGGGGTTAGTCGGTGGGAGTGACGTGGAAATGGGGAGGGGGAAGGGGTTGGAAGAAGAGTGGGTGGAAGCGGAGGAAGAGAACGAAAGAAGTTTTGGGACGAGGGATGTTAATTTTGGAGTGCGCCACCGTTACCACTCCCGAGGAAGAAGAAAAAAATTGTATGGGCGTTGAGTGAGGAGAAGACGAGGAGGAGGAGGAATCGTTACCTCGGCGCCAAAGCGGTTTCACCAAGGTTAAGCGACGCCGGTTAATTTGCTTCCGACTCTCCGAGAGTCGATTTTTGTTTCCTAGCCGCCCTGGCGCTCAAATACATCTGTATTGTCCTACATATGGTCTTCAGGATCTTTACCCCGTTCAGTTCGCAGTTTCATTCGCTTAACTGTGGAACTGAATTACGAGTCAAATGAAAATTCGTCATCATGGACTTGAATCTGATTTGGGGTATTAATGATAACGTTTAGACGCGATAGTGCATCAAAATCAGTTTGATTCTAGCACAACACTATCGGCTACGAGTATTTATCTTCTCATAGTCCTAATTTTGTCTATTTTAATTTACCAAATGGTAATAAACGCTTTGTTTATTCAATTATTTTTTTCGGATTACAAAATTTCATTTTGTGTGACGTAAGTTGGAGCTACTAAACACATTGAGGGAATACTTACATCATGTTTAACATTGGTTTTTAATCTTTATGGATCAAATAGGGAACGGCATAAATTAGAATTAGCTATGCTTACATTAGTTATATATGGAGCAGAGTACTGTATGTTATGAGAATCACACAGTTACCTGCCTGATTTTTCCCACAAATTACACCATTAGTTCCACAGGATGATATTATGTAGGCATCAAACACTATCTTTGCAGGATCTCACCTCACCCATCAAATATCACATGGAATGAAAATTACATCCAAAGTTACCCGCTGAAATTAATGCATAGATGAATGGAATACTTGGAATCAGTATTAAAATAAATTTATATAATTTGCAACATTTTAACGAAATAATAGCGGCTATTAGTATTTTCAACTTATTTCCATTGCTACGAGTGCATTTTATTCCAAAATGATGACCCCTGCATTTTTTACTTCCTTCTCTTGAAAAATATTCCGAAGAGTGATTCCAGGTATCCTTATTCCATAGTATTTCCTTGAATATATAATTTCATGATATTATCTCACAATGAGAATGCCTAACGTATGCAGTTTGCATAGACACGGATGACGTGCGTGAATGAAAAAGGCCTCAAATGTCGTCCGTCAGAATCACTGATGCAACGGCTTTAATTTTCATTTAATAAGGCTCGGAGGGATTGATATGATACTCAAGAATTTGTCATTCGTCTAGATAATTCTATACTACTTAACTATAACGCGCGCTGATCTACTTTACATCACTTATGCTATCAAATCTCCTACCATAATTTGGCAACATTACCTCTTTCGCTGAAGATTGCAATTTATTTAATTTAACCTATTTAACCAGGTCGAAATAACATCATAAATATTTTAACAGAGAGATGAAGAAATTTTTAAATCCCCGCTACCCATAACGTAGCTGCCATTTTTATCCAGATCCCACTCAACACGCTAACGACGGACGGTTCCATTTCATTTCAAGAGAAGGCGAACTATGTGTAAGCAATACGCCATCCTTGTGAAAGTCTCCGTGGTCGAATGTTTATAGAACAGTGTCATTTGACGGGTGACGGGCAATAGGCTATGCACCACTGAACTGGTTTCTTTCATCCGGCGACCTAGAATAGCGCACTGTGAGTGTTTGACCGAAATAGAATGATAAGGGACCTTAGGATATTAAGATATTAGGATATTAGGCTGCCTGCTTCTTCATTTCGTTTACTCTCCAGATTTTGATGATGATAATTTTTGTATTATTAAAGTTCTTTTTTTGGTTATTAATGTTAACACTAAAGTAAATAAACTGGCCTAAGACATAAGCGTGCCAAGCCATTCCTAATGTTCCGTACATATTTATAGTGCCCGGAGTGGTTTAAAGGGGACACTTACCCAATCCAATAGGTAAGTGGACATATGAGTTTTTATAGAGGAAAACTGCGAAGGTTACATTGAATCACGAAGAGCAAGAGTCGGAAAAATGTGGACCTCTATCTCACAATAAATTAAAAAATTATTCAAGAGTTTTAAATATGTTATTACACATTAGGAAAATTTAAAGTGATACTGTGGAAAGTTATGCCAATAATTATACTTATATTCAATAAAAATATCATCGTTATGTTTAAAAATTTTAGAAACAAAATTATAATAATTTTATTTCCATTTTCAACTTCACTTCGGAGTCATATGTACGTAACCAAAGACTCATTGTCAGCCTAATGTGGTTCGCGACCAGCAGTTAGCCGATCCCTGAATTAGGGTATTATAAAAATCATAAGACGACCACAGAATTTATGTCCGAGGCGTGATTAAGACTCGCGTATTACCCGGCCGGGAAGTCACTAAACAGTAAAGGGAATAATAACGAGAAACATTTGGATTACATGGCTTTAAGTCCTGTTTTCGCCTGTTTTCTGTACCCAACATTTCTCAGCCAAATTTCTATACACCCGTGGATTATCGCCATTTACAGTGAATCGCGTAATGATTCTGGACATTTCGGTAAGCATAATATTATCGTAAGAACCAGGGTCATGCTCAGGGATAATTCGAATATAAAAGGAAGTGAGGCAGACGATAAACGAAAATAATATTTCCGTCTTCGGTGTGAATTGAACCCAATCCAACGAGTAAATCGAAACTCCAATTTTATCGGAGATATAAATCCTGAGCGAGACAATTCACTATTTTTTCCGGATGATTCGCACCGCATTAGGGAAGGCATGTGTTATGAAATGGATTCCTCACCCTCGCACAACACTCGCTGAAAGGGTTAATTTGGCTCATTGTCAGTCACGACAATGGATGCACCGCGGCAGACTTTTTTAAGGACCACTGCGTCGATATGTGCTTTGTCGCCCCGTGTTCGTTTGTGATCCCTGACTGACTTCCCTGGGACATATAATGGGGATCGGGAAATGAGAGCAGTGCTTGAATATGGGAATTAACGGTTGTGCATGAGCCTTGGATTGAATGCATTTACATTCAAACGCGTACACACGGCCCGGCAACTCTTTCCACAAGCTCAAAGTATTTTGAAAGGTTAAAAGGATTAGCATTTTAACAGTGGTGAGAGAATTTAGAAAAAACATGATTTAGAACGATTCAAGGTACCATCACTCAATAGAATCAATTCAATAGAGAAGTTAATCCTCATTTCGATAGTGATGGCCGTAAGTAGATGGTAGGCATAGAGAAATATTTTTCAGTACCCTTAGGATTATGATTGCGCATTTTATCGGGCATTTTTTCTAATCTATTAATTTATGTTATAGTACAAGGGTCCTCTTTTCACAGAAATCAACTTTGAATGGGGACATATCTAATCATTACCTTACTCGAAATCGATAAAAAATCTCAATCACTATGACATTGAAAAATCACTTAATTTTTTCACTCTGATATTCTCAGCTAATTCCACACATTGAATTAAGTAGATTAAGATATATAACGTAATAAACCTCATAAGTCACAAGGCGACGTGTTTAGATAGCAATGAATTGCCACAACATATCTATAGATATCACTAATGAGAACACGTATGCAAAGTTTCTCTTAAGTCTGTACATAAACACATCTCTCTAACCACCTAAATGGATGGATTATGTAAATAAGCTGAATTTAAAATGTTTGCCACTATCCTAATTGTCCCGGTTAAAAATATAAAAGAATCATCAATGAAGTGTGGGTGTCCGTGAGATGGCCACCAGCTTAAGAGGAAATCTCAAAGCTAATTCTGACGAGAGAGCTGTGAAGGAAATGAACGGAACCGAAGGTCTGGAAGAGATGAAGACAGACCATACTCCCGATGGCACTTATCCCCGCGTGCGTCATCCGGGTATCACTTTCGTCTTCGCGTGCGGAACACCCACGCGGACACAGATGGACGCTCACCGGCGGCACACGCTTTATGAAAAACACCATCTCGAAGATGGAGACAGAAGATGTAAGACAAAGAAAACAACGAGGGAGATTTTCAAACCTTTTAAATGGAAGAATAACCGGAAGATTCCACGTCAGCAGGGAGTGTTGCTCCTATTTTTGGTGCAAAACATTCAAAGATAAAGGTCACTCCATTTCTCTTCCCTCTGTCTCTCTGTTCAATCAGAAAGGCAAAAAATTAAGAAAAAGAAAATAAACTCGTCCTAATGGTGCGGAAGAAGTTTACGGATCGCGAGACGGATGAAAAAGCCGGGGAACTACTGAAGGCGAAACTGTTTCGAGCCAAACTTTGTGGTAGCCCTTCATACTAAGTAAGTTTGACGAGGTTTTGACACTGAGTAACGAAATGATGTTATCACCTGATAATGTAACTCAGTAACGAAACCATGGTCATGAGCAATAAAATTACAAGTGAAAATAGTTGTGTCAACACTTCGACAAACTTTCTAGACAAGCAAAAACTAGTGATAATAATGGGTGCAGCTGATATGCACTTATGACGCACTCAAAGAGAGTAATATGAGAGTAGCGACGATGCATCAAAAGACTTCCTTAACCAGTAGATCACCGGATAAATAACACACTCGCACACCTTTCATTCGAGTAACGGCAAAGTCTGGACGATCGCAGGCGGGAGTCGTGGACGGGAAGCCCGAGAATCGAAATAGAGGCGAGACGATTTAGGCATGGGAGGCGGGGAAGGGCATCAGACACCCTTCCGCTAATTTCGCACGCGGTTCTAAACGGGGTGAAAAAACGCGTGCGAAACTGCCGCAGACAAGACGTGACGCACTCGCACGCGCGTGTGAGAGGTGGGCGTGGAAGAAGGATTCTGAGACCTGTGTGGGAGGCGGGGAAGAAGGATTCGCGGGGAAATCCCGACCCTTTTAAAACATTTTATCCCACCCACCCAGCATCCCTTCCTCCCCCATTCACCCGTCACATCCTACTCCCCTCCCCCTCAATCCCTTTCACCGATATTTCCCTTCCACCCCCATTCCACTCTCACACACCATCCCCACCCCCCGACTTTAATGTCTCTCTTTGTCTCTACTCACCCCCGGTTTCCTTTGGAGCCCCTCCCCATGACGCGGGTCTCTTCAACACCTCCTCCGGCTCCACCTTCGCTTCTTGCTTTATCACCTTCCTCTCCACCTCACGTACTCTTTCTTTCTTTTCCCACACGCCCTTATTTCCTTCGGATAATCCTTCCGGTCGCGCCGTATAAAACTCGTGTGCTTCTGCGGCGGGAGAAGGCGCTCCTCGGCACTTCTATCGCCCTGCTCTACCACGGACCTACTACCGTCCCCCACTCCGTCCAAAACAGCCTCTCCCCCACCCCCTTTCCCATCCTCCCCACTCCTCCCCCTCCTACGTCTATTCCCATCTATTTCTCGCACCTCCTCCTCATCCCTCCCCACTACTCCCTCTCGAAAGGTCCCAACCCACTCCCGCCCGATGCACTAATCCTTCTCCTCCACTTCCTCCTCTCCTTCTCTTACTCTTCCTCCTTCGCCTTCTGTTCTCCATCCCGCCCTTCGGAGTCCTCTATTTTTTTCCCGCCCACTGTTGTGAAATGGGTGCTCCATCTTTAAAATAATACCTTTAGGCCCGGCTTAGAGGCACAGGTAGATTTCCAAGTTTTTTTTAATGTTAGGAAGTATGGCAAATTTAAACGAATGCAATATACTTCATATTGAGGGAATTATAGTAATTGTTCAGTTTTTCAAAAACCCTTCCCCATTTCTACCCATTTGGCCCGATTTTGCCCATTAACGAACTTGACCAAGATTTCCCCCCATTATATATTATAGGTATCAGTCTGGAAGTAATTTGTGCAAAATTAAGGCAGTTATCGTGACTGTAAAAAATAAAATTTTAGTTGGTGATGGTTTTGGCGTCTACTGACCATGATACGACGAAAAACTAGGTCGAAATTTTCCGGAAGTCGCACCATGGTAAGCAGGTAGCCTTTCTTCGAAAAAACTAAAAACTAACTTCGAGAAACCTAAAAAAGAAAGGACTGGTCCCGCGTTTGGTTAAAGCAGGCTCGGCTTTATAGGTAGGCCACCTTTAAAACGGGTGACTGCTTGTTCGAGTGTTTCGTGTCCACTGAAGATTTCGGTTCACGTCTAGTCGGGTGCTTTTCAACTCTAAAAATACATCAGCGATAGCGAACGCTGCCTTGCGTACAGAAGGCTCTGCTCTTACGTGCGCCAGCGTGAAATTGGTGAATGCGAGGATAAGAATGGTCCATGTCTAGTCGGTGCGTTCAAATTTTCAAAGATATTTACGATAAAGAGAGTCATTAATACTGAAAATGAAAAATAAATTACTACTCGAGGGAAAAACATTGAAAAAGTATCACCTATGGTACCTATGGGCAACCCGTGGCCCTGATGTCACCCGCGGGCCAAGTCCAAATGTATGTATCTTGTAATATGTGTATTAATTTGTTTAATGTGATTATGAGAAACTCTTTCATTTCAAATAGTATTTTATACCTATTTAGAAGATATAAATTACATGGTACATATAGAATATTTTATAGTATAAGGAAGCACTTTAAACCATAAACATACCTGGCCCTAGCAAATTTAAATTGCATAACCTTTCCTAATGAACAAAAAGAGTTGTCTAGTCTGTCTCGCTTACCAAAAAGATTGACCATGTCTAGCCTTAGGACTTTGGGTCGTATTTTCTTCACGTTTTTAGACGATTCCGATTACGAAACGTCCACCACAAGTAACGATGTAGGTAATCCGCTTTTAGAAATCACTAATAGGCAAACTAAAGGTAGGAGAGTGATTTAATGGGTTAACGAAAGAGCTTTCGCAAATTCCTGAAAACAGAACTATATGAAAAATGTTAAGTGAAGAGGATTCCGTAATTTTTAAGATAATGCGTTTGGAACGTAAAGATAGTATGAATGTTGTCAAATACTGTGGCTACATTGTTGTTCAATGACCTCAAATCCTAATTAACCTTCGCTAATTGTCAGGTATTTATGTCCGTAAGCTGAATCTTCAGCCTAATAGAAGTGATTGCTAGTGATTTAAGTGCTTATGATAAAAAAGTTGATGGAAAAAAATGACTCTACCTAACACCAATTCCCACCTCACCTTCTTATTGCACCACACATTTGAGAATCGTGAACGCTGAGTGGGCTAATGAACTCACACTAATGACAGAAATACTGGCGAAAGAACAGTGAGACAAATTCCAAGGATCTCTATGCACCGCAGTCAAAGAACAATATGACTCCTTAAACGTCACATTCCTTGAGAGGTGACTAAACCACCGCGAAACCATGTTCTCGACGAAAGAATGTGACACCTTTGGCGGTAAGAAATCGGGGCGGAGGCCAATTCCCTTCCAACGCCTACCCCCACCACCTAGACGTGACGCGGTTGGCCAAGAATGTCTCCCCCGCGCACGTTTTAATCATCCCTCGTCAATCTGTCGACTCCGTCCTCCTCTCCAAAACTCCAACTATTCATTCGCACGACGAAGCGTTCACAAAGAAACCTATCGCAGCTGCCTCACGCGGGAAGTAGTAATTCACCCATTCAAGATTGCGCTGCCGGTAAACTGATCACTAGATGTCTATCCGTGAAGTCTGCCAAAACGGCGTGAAAAAATCTCATCTAGGAAAAAGCCAAAGCCGTTTTTACTTCCCATCGTCATTTTCAAAGAAGTGCGGAACTGGCCGCGCAGTAACTTAAACCGAGTCACTGGCTAGTCCTTAGTAAAGACCTTTGTGTTTAAATCTGGGCTTTACCTCGTGGAGAGTGGCTTACTGCACGATCACCGGCAATTCATTGCATCGTATGGACGGTACCTGTGGAAACATCTCGCTCATTAAAGCCTCCATGAAATTTACTTTTGAAGAGGATGCCTCAGTGGCATAACTGAATAGAGCAATTGGCGCAAAGTCAATGTGTCTGGTTCTAATTCCAGTCCAGGTAAATGATTTTTTGTCACCACGAATTTCACACAAGTTCCGTCGTCAATCACGAGTTTCTGAGACGGCATCTCACGTCTTCCGTAAAATCATATTCTTTTATCCATTACAGTTTAAATTTTCTAAAAAATTGTGAAAAAATAAAGAGATGATAAAAAATTTCTTAAACTATTATCTCGGTGGATAAAACAAGCGTCTTTCAGCACAAATTCCGCTGTTTATTGTCTCAATTCTCAGGGCTAACTTGAAAGAATATGACTGGCTTATAGTGAAATTGATTTTCCAACCAATTTTCACAAATAAAGTGGAGGTGAAAACGATTATTTAACGGATTAGTGCAGTGGATAACGTAACCGTTTTCCAACCCAAATCCCGTAGGTTATTGCCCAAATTTTGTCCTTGGTGCCGTATTATAGTGGATTGTCCATTCCAAACTGATCATCTGCAATTCAAAGGCACCTTCGATTCAAGACATCGACGGAGGTTTAATGATCACAATATGGCTTCTCTGCCAAAAACAAAAACAGAAAATAGTCATGTAGATATTGGAAAACAAATTCACTTCCAATGCTAAAGAATTCGCGAGGTTCTGCGTTGGTTTTAAATAGTTTTCATAGAAAAATTCTCCACCTGTTTAGAATAGTTTAAAAATATATATATAAATTATAATATCAAATATTTGTGAGGACTGCGAACGTCTAATTACGCCAGTCGGAATCCAGATTCTCTCAACCAATTCATAACTAAAAAAGACTGACAATTAGTAGTTTCACAAATAATAGTTTTATTAAATCGACCAAGGTTTCCAAGTAAAGCCACTGATAATCAACGCACACATGATCAAGATTTTTCACGCACAAACTCTTATCACAAAGCTCCATCAGTAATTAACAAGCATTTCAAAGCACATTTGACCGAAATATGATTGAATTTCACGCTTTAAGAAAAAGAAGGGTAACGTCACATGAGGGCAACTTATTCTCCTAGCGCCTCCTTTGACTTCCCGAAAATTTTTGTCACTTGAATATCACATTACCTGCATCGATAGAGCTTTATTGTCGGAAGCAGCAACTGGATTAGATCTTTTGTATTCGATCACTTTATGAATGAGTATCCAAATGCTCTATCTGATGATATACCACTTCGCCATCGTATCTAAGCTTATTATTATAAGGGTAACAACCAGTTAAGGTAGGATTCAATGGAAAATAGTACAGACGCAGGCCCCGATCTCCTTACGCGATTGCTTTCTCCATATTCTCCATTCTCCTCCACACCCACATCTCAAACGCCTGCAGCCTATTCTCATCTTATTTTCTCAGAGCTCACGTTTCTGCCCCATACCATATTAAAATCTTCAGCATTATTTTTTCTACATTCTAATACATCACATCATCCTCTCCACGTTATTGGTGAAGGCCTCTTTCGATAGCGCAATTCTCCTTCTAATGTCTTTACTACTATGCCCATTTTCCTCTAATGCACTATGTATTAGGTTTAATCAGACTAAATAATATTTTATTGGACCAAGTCACCATCAATTATAAATTGCCAGGTTGAGATTAATAATTATGTTTCTCGTGAAATATCTTGCACGGAAGATTTCCTGATTTTTAAAACAGAAAACCGCTGCATATGCATTAGACTGGGTCCAGAGTGGTGTGGTGGTCCAAGCGGCTTACGGAATTCTCTCAGCTCTCCAAGGCGGATAGATGTTTTAGCCGGAGGTATTTAGGTCTCTGCTTGAGCGGTGAGCACTTAAAACTGCAGCAAACGAACCATCGCACCCCACATAAAACTCCTTGAATTCTTCTGTGGAGATTAGGCTGGTGGCAATGCCTCTGGTTTCTTCTACCTTCTTCCTCTCCATAAATACTATCTCCTCTTTAGTTACTCAACTAAAACCCTTGATTCCGCAAATGGCTTCAGTCGTGGCTCGCATTTCTCCCGCAAATAGCCACCAGAAAGGCCCTCAAAGAAAATACCCTGATAGGTTTTTTGGTGTAGTTTCTTGCACCCATTGTGCGAGGCTTTGCGGTATTTATTCGCTTTTATTTCGAGTACTACAAACCCTCCGTATCATTGCTCATCCTACAGTCCTCAACTGAAGGTTGGATAGCCGATTTCGGACAGAGCTCATGCCGCGTCGTAGTGTTCCTAAGGATTTCAGCTTACCTTAGGCCGCTTCTGTGTACCGAAAGAGTTCTGTTGCCAAAAAGAATCACAATTACCAAGTGTATTACCAGTATCGCAAAGTATGGCCAATATATGATGCCGGAACTCAGGAAGTTTAGGAATCAAGATATATCCACTTAACAAAATAAGTACGAGTAGGTAGGTATGCAGCGATGAGGCAATACGAGTAAATACTCAAACAGGATAAGATATAGGAAATAGAATAAAGGAAAGGTATACAATTTTAGAGACGTCATTTTATTATAGCTTGTGGGGAGCGAGAATTCCCACTAGTAGTGAGACATTAATTTTCATGAGCCCTCCTAAAGATATATTAGCTCAAGAATTTTCATTTTTTAAACTTATATGTGTATGGAAAATAAGAATATTTTAACGCCGAAGTATAAAATTCTCGCATATTTCTTCGGAAGTTGCACTCAAGTTAATGATAAACCTAATGTGCGATTTATATACCTATCTCAACCCAGGAGGGAAGAGAAATAAGAGCCCTTCTTTAATGATGCCTCCGTCAACAATCATTGATAAGCCTTCGATCGCAGTAGCCCCGAAACTGAAAAAATGATCCTAAGGAGCTAAATGTTCGTAAATATGCATGCCTTTTTGAGTAACAGCAAAACTCTTGTGGTGCGAAAGATCCACGCAGGATTTTAGAATTCCTATTGAAGGGGACTCTTAATTTTAGCCTCGTAAAACACGTGCGCACGTCTTTTCCCACGGGATTCGAAGCGGCGTCCTTCTCCACTCCTCGCGATCCTAATACATTACTCCCGCCTCATGCCTCCGCTCCTGAATCTCCTCCCTCTCCCCCTTTACATTCCCCATCTTGTACAGGAACCTACCACGCCTCGCCTGGCCAATTCCTCATTTTCAAAGAAACTTTTCTATCCCTTGCATTTTTATTCGGGCCTTTATTTTTCCAAGCGCAATGCTCCCTTTATGAATTCGCGCGTTGAAGTAAACGTGTGTTAATAAACACGTGTTCCTCACAGTTCGGTCTTCGATCCGCTCTGCTTGATGCGAGAAGTTCTTCCCGCTTCACTGCAGGCAATAACCTGGCAGTGTTCGCCATTTCGCAGGTTGAGACCGACGAAGCCGAGCACTCCTATTTTCATGACGAAGAGTTTACCGCCACGCCGTAAAATTTTTCTTTTCTCTCCCTCCGTTTACGCGCATGGCTAAAGGAAGAATGAATGGCCCATAGCAAGCGCCGTACCCTTTGTGAAGAATCAAGAGTGGGAAGAATACAAAGACATCGAATTTAGGCTATTGTCTCTCATGATGGAGATATTCATTTCATTTAAAACCATTTCTTTGTCCTAGTGTTATCACAGGTCATACATCACTTTGATATTAGTAGATGATATTCTGGGATTGAAGTTAATGAAAGTGATAGAGAGGCCCATCATCATCATTACAGGTTATTCAATCCTGAGATAGGTTGACTGCAGTCCTTCAATCTATCCTCTCCCCTACTTACTCGTTTATTTACTGATAGATCTCCTGCTTCAAGATTCGCTTTAATTGGCTGATTTAATTATTCCTCGATTTTAGTTATGAGACTCCTTTCTTATTTCCCCTTCGATCACGCTCCTTGCTTGTACCATACGAAGCTTTAAAGTAGAAAGTTATCGGGTCTATTGAGCACTATCATGTGGTTTCTCCATGACCTGAGAGGAAAATATGTTGACATTTGTTGATTATGAATGTGGAAAGCATTACTGTCCTTGAAAATAGAATTATTGGTTAATTTTAAAATGGGGAATTAGGCATAAAGGGTAAATATGCAATTTTCACTTTTTTCATTTTAGCAGAGGTAATTTTTCTTACCATGTTCGGGGTGGTTTGTTATAATACGGGGAGGTGGTGGAGTTGCCAAATACTTAATTATACCAATAAGTCTTTAAAATTTTCATCTCCCAAAAAACCTCTTTTCAAGAACAATGCTGTCCATCGATCGGTTTGAGCTTCCTACGTTACGTTTTAACCATAAAATGAAGTTCGTCTCCGCACCAGATCTTAAATGGCATTTAGTTCGAATGGGGGAAATCTTAATGGAGTTTTAAGGGGTTAAAAGTCAATAAATGAGGATCACTCGAAACTTCCAAAAGAATGGAAAAGTCATGGTAATGAATGCTCTTCAATTTATAGGCTCTGTGAGGCATTTACCAATTGAAAAAGTTTGGGATAAAAAAAGTGGAAAGAGCTTTGGATTAAAACTGCATCAGGCAGAAAGGGAGAAGGCCATTAAATCTGGACAGGCCATATTTTTGAACCGCCCTTAAACGTGAACGGGGGAAGTGTTTTGCTGAATAGGCCGTCTGGCAGTCAACCGAATGTCCCCACTTCCGATTGTGAGAGATGCAGTCCGGAGAACTCTGGTTGCTATTAGTTTTGGACAACAAACTGGCTGGGGAATGAACCGTCGGCCACGCAACCGCAAGGTCATGATTTCAGAGGCTTTTACTTTAAATACGGGCTTAAGTGCCACTATTTAATCTCATTAAATCAATCTGGATAGGAATAATCACGCATTCTTTGCTATAGAAAAAAATTGAAAAGAAATTGAAAAAAAAAACTCTTGGGATACAAAATTGGTAATAATGGATTAATACCAGGTAGTGTCATCGTTTTTTTTTCGTTAGCAATTTATTTTTCAGATTATAGAACAATGGTTTGGAGCGTACAAGAGGCTTTTTAAACAAATTAGCTATATTAACGCATTATTAATTTAAACAGAAATAAAAAAAAAAGTTTAAAGTGATTAAAACAATATTGGACAATATTACTGATTAATCCCGAAGGTGTTATTTTAAAGAGATTGTTATTGCAAGCTGTCCGCCTTGAGAAAAGCACGAAATAATTTCCCTGGGTATGTATTTTGTAACACTTAGTGACAAGGCTACCATCACGAGCTCATCACCATCATATTAGTAATGAGTCGTAGTCGTCGTGCTAGTCATACAACAACTGGAGTCTGAGAAATACGAGTTTAGCATCTTTTCACCCCACAAGGTGGGCGAAAACATCGTGGGTTGATTACTCAGTTCTCAGCCGTGCAAAAACAGCGTTAAAAGCGGTGGTAGACGGCTGCAGACGTCGGCTCACCTCCAAAGCTTGCAAACTTGCCAACGGAAAAATGATGAAAAGGGTACTCGTGCATCCTGTGCGTCACTTTGACTCGGAAACTGTCGGCGCCTCTCACACCCTCACTGGTGACTCCTCAAATATTTCGCTAACGCTGACCCATCTTAAAGAGACTTACTGAGAGAAACAGAAATTAATGCTTTCTCTCTCTCCACAATGGTGAACATGCATAAAGCTAATTCTTCATACTCAGATAGTGTCTATACATGGCATAAGATTTACCTACACACTCAAATATATAGTCTATGTAAGAAGGTGGGGCTGAATATAAGGGTGGGAGGGCACTAGATAGAGCAGGTCGAGCAATTTACTTATCTGGGTAGTATTTTTGAGGAGAATGGAATTAGTGGTAGAAACTAAAGAAACATTTTCAAAGAGAAGGGAGTTGATGAGGGGGGGGGGGGTATGAGAAGGTACGTACAGAAAAAGCTGTTGAAAACTCTTATATGAAGCGTGGCCCTGAATGGGTCGGAAACTTGGTCGCTGCGTAAGGAGGATGTACGTAAGGCGTTTGAGATCTAGGTTTGGAGAAGGATGAAGAGGGTGAGCTGTGTAGCGAGGAGAACGAACAAGGAGGTATTGTATATGGTTGGAGAGGAGAGGAAGCTGGCGGCGGAGAATCGTAGAAGGCAGAAAAAAGTGTTGGAGGAGGTTTGAGTGAAGAGGGGATACTGAAGAGAGTAATAGAGGGGAGAACACTGGGGAAGCGTGGAGGAGGAAGGAAGAGGATAGGAATTCTGGACGATATAAGAATAGGAAGAAGGTATGAGGAATTTAACAGGGATCTAATGGCGGGACATCCTTAGGAGGGAAAACGAGACAATGTTCCGGAAATTGGAATGCAGGATGGTGACTGTCCAAGACCCTACCAATCAGCTGGTAGAGTACTCAAATGAAATGTACATGCGTAAACTGCAGGCCAGGGTGTTGGTCTGGTAAAGACAGTCCGATATGAGGGTCGCGGGTTCGAGTCCCGCTTGAGTGGATTTTTCACCACTCAGGATATGGGCGTAAGTGTTCGTACAATGCTTCCCGTTGTTAATCCCGCTGTAAAAGGCCATATGAGCTGCAGGGAGGTAAGGAGGTGTAGGAGTGAAAAAAGAGGAACCGGAAAAACTTATAAGATTGGTGAACGAGATGTATGAGGAAAATGGAAGTAGCACAAGTGAGGATGCTGCGGTTGATATCTGGTGTCACGAGGAAGGACAGAGTAAGGAATAACTACACCTGAGGGACGGTCTACGTTCATTATTAGTAGGTGGGACCGCTGGGAAAGAAGATCCAAGAAAGCAGATTGAGACAGAGAGTCCTTTTGGACATGTCAAAAGAAGTGAAGAAGTGTGTGAAGAAGAGTAGAACAGCTAAAAGTTGAGAGGAAAGAGAAAGATGGGAATGCCAAATATGAGATCGAAGGGCAAGATAGCGTGAGATCTGCGAGAAAAAGGGTGAAACGAGGAGGAGGCGCTGGACAGGAAACTCTGGAGAAGAAGATTTAGAGAAGGGAATACCGACCTCACTAGTGTGGGATATGGTAAAGACAAGGAAGTAAACCGATGGTAGAGGGACCCAGAACCGCCGCCAGGCTCTTGCATTACGAGGGTACTTACCGATGAAGGTGAGAATAAAACGGCCCATGTAAATCCTTGCAGTCGACAAAATATTTCTTGGATACTAATGGCAATCACACCTATTAGATTTATAACGCTAAAAATAAAGTTTCATTCATATTCCTTCATAGTAGGTTGCGAAGCAACGAAAATCGTGCGAATATAAGGAAGTAGAAAAACAAAATAAAACTTACAGAACATATCACAGGAATAAATACACACGGTCACTCTTATTTTTGTAGTATATCAGATTGTAATACACTTCTAATTTATTTAAAGGGTTTTAGAACTACCAATAACAAAGCGAGAACAAATACGATGACAAGAGCCCAGATATCATATAAAATTCATATTAAACTGCTTTAGTCAGAGCTAGGAATAGTAGACCGCAAAACCGATCGGTATCGCCGGCATATTATTTCTCAATATGTTTCGTTTCATACCGCTCAAAACACCACAAGTATTCGCAATGGCCTTCCCTTGCTTTCAAGCCCGGCCCCTCACCAGAGGACCTGCCTCATCCGATGCTCCGTCTACCTCTGCTC
This sequence comes from Pyrrhosoma nymphula, assembly GCA_963573305.1. NCBI lineage: Eukaryota > Metazoa > Arthropoda > Insecta > Odonata > Coenagrionidae > Pyrrhosoma > Pyrrhosoma nymphula. Next base: position 109,890,572 of record OY754330.1, on the reverse strand, counting down.
TTCCTTCACCCACCCTCCCCCCCCACAGCTAGGCATTTCATCGTTTTTGGCCCCCTGCCCTCATCCCCCCTCCCTCCCACCACTCCCCTTTGCTATTTCTGATCTCCCCACACTCCCGAGACTCCCGCGCCATGACATGAGGAAGAAGAAGAAGGAGAGGCAGCGAGGCGATCAAATACACCTTAGCTGAGACACTGCCACCTCCTCACTCGGCTGACTCCATTGCGATGCGTCTCAGATTGAAGAAGAAGAGAATGGAAGGCGTTTTGACGCACGAAAGTGGAGCCTTTTTTGTTTGCGAAAAATGATCCACCTAACGTGGCTATAGCGCATGATTTGTCTTTAAATTTTATGAATTATGCATTATTAAAAAAAAATTATTTCCAATTAGCATTTTACTTGGTGAATCATTACGGCACCACGGCAATCCCGCAACTAATACCCATGTTTTCGGCTTATGGAATGCACAACAGATCCATTTAATATGGCCGATTGCGAACTTTAATGGCTTAAAGAGTCCTCGGTGGTGTCGTACCGTACGGTTCCATTTTTAAATCTCTCCAAAATGTGAATACCGCGAAGTGACGAAGGATAGTTGTGAAAACCTGATGTTACTGGAAAAACGAAAAAATGCTTAACGAAACACAGTACCCAGATATTTCCTATCGAGTAGTTATCCACAGCTAATAACTTTAAGATATTTTGAGCAAAATTTTTCTCTATTCATAATAATGACTATATGCGAATTATATTTATAGCAGGTTACAGAGTTATGAAGTAAAAATAGGGACATTAATTAATGACGCAAAAAATTTGTTTTTAAGACTGAACTTTGAAGTAATTAACAAAATATAAACTTATTTGCTTCACGCTGTGCGCCGAAAATGCGTTTTAAAATTGGCCTGCGTCTTATGGGCCTCGGGAAAACCTACGTTTGCATGCATTCCATTTGTTTTGCCGTCAGAGGTGCCCATCTGCCTACTTTTTCCGCAGGCTGCGTCGTGGCAGCATGAGGTAAAGGTGCTCTCTCCATCATTCATCTGTTTCTGGTATTCTAAAAAAAACTATACTTCAGTTGCTATTATCGGAAATAAAAAAAATCAATTTTATTACGATTAGTTACACATAACTGATTTTTACCACTAGACGATCAATCACCAGAGTGATTTTAAAGTCAAATTGTTGTATTTTACCAATGAGCAACATGAGCTCAATGTTTTAAAGCAGCTCGAAAGTTTAAAAATAATTCTTGATCCCGGAGTTACCTAATCTTCGATTCCCCCATCCTCTCGGCTGTAGTTAACTAAGTTTTCCACCACTCCTTCCTATGCACGCATTTCTTTTTCCCACTTCCGCCAAACTCTTACTGTTTAGCATATACCTAAGGGAGTTGTCGCACGTTTATAAATCGCCTGAAGATAATGCTTAAGCATTGAAACCAGGTTCGCGTAGTTTTTTTTTGACACGATGTGGTGCGTAAAATTTTCCACCTAAAAATAAATTTAGAGATGAAAAACTACAAAGTTCCAGAGGAACGCGTTTTACTGTGAACAAAACTGATGCTGATTATTATTTCTTCTAAAATCACACATTAACAAATAGGCATAAAAATTTATTTTTGGTATATTTTAACGAAAACTTTTTCTATTTGTCCATTTTTGTTACTTTTTATAACTTTTTATTTTATCATAATCTTGTATCGTTAGTTAAATTTCACACTTGTGCCAAACTTTCAAAGCTCTGAAGTCTAAGCTGTAAAGGAAGTGGGTGAAAATGAGATCGTAAAATTGCACCCACATCCACAGACATTCCGGTGAAATTGAATAGATTAAAGCGTTCGATAAAAATCACCGTGCGTCTTCTGGGCCTGTGCCGGTCCTTTGGGTCGGGTAACACGGTAAACCGATAAGAGGATCGGTGACGATAGGAATCACTCCGAAAGGCATCACCCACGTGTCCTAAGATACTCTCTATCTCTCTCCCTCCCTGCGCCACTTCCAAATCTCACTTCCCCTGCCAATCACTGCTCGGATTGATTGACTCCCCTTTCTCCAGCAGTATCTCAATGGGGGCGCCTCGGTCTCTCTCTCTTCATCTCATCGAGCCCTTTCTCCTGATGATGCGATGCTCGCGAAGAGTGATGGCGAGGAATCCGCTGGCCGCCGATCGGGATCTTCTTTCGGCACCCGCGAGCACGTGCGGGGCCTGGAGCACGCTTCTCGAACCCGATGACTGACGAGCAGGGACTTCTCCTGGCTCCTTCTATGTACATCCTCTTGTCTCGCCCACCTCCCTATTTATTTGCCACCGCCCAATTAACCACCCTCCCCTCCTCCCCCCGGGGAGAGTGATGCGGAGACCCACTCTTTCGCCGGTTACACGCATACACAGCTCTTTAAGGTAGTATTAGTGATACATCAATTCACCTACAATTTGATGAAATGTACGTCATTTTAAAGAAAAAGTTCTCATCTTTTCAATGATATCAAAATATCAACCCCTTGCCGAACTACATTTAGAGAAATTAGCCTAAAAATATAAGCTGTTTCACATGGGATAGATTACGGCTGTGTGCTTCAGAGGGAGAATATAGAAAACATTTGGAATTTCTAACACCTACATATAGTAAAAAACTAACGGCGGGTAGAATTTTTTTTTTTGCTTTCTCAACTATTTTTAAAAATCAATCAATTACTCACCGCAGTAATCTTTACAGAATCGCAAAAAAAACCTTCTATTGCGAAGCTGATTTAACCGTACGACGTGAAAATAAGAACTAAGTTAGAGACTTATGTGGTTATATTTATTTAATTACTGTGAATATTTGTCATATTTAACTATATTTTTGCACCATTAATATTGCCAAATTTATTTCATACTGACTCTGTAATAAAAAATAAAATTCAAATATGGTCTCCATTATGACTTGGGATATATCTCGCTCAAACTATCTAAATGCGTTCGTTGTAGAACACTTCTTTTTAAGGTGGCTGGAGTGGTAACCGTGGGTCAATGAGTGCACATTTAAGTAATTTAAAAAATTAGAGTCGAAAAAATTCCTGGACCACTTTTCATGTCACATGGGCTGGGAGTTACCATAAAGGCAGTAATGGTGCGAGAATAATATTTTCTTTTTTTCTTTTACGCAGAGATGAAGAAAGAAATACAAGCGGTAGATTGGGCAGAGCACGCGAAGAAGTCTGTTGGATTTTCTCTGACTTTCATCATAACCTACCTTCAATCGATAGATTACTCAGATGATGATGAAAGCATGTTATGAATAGAGTTTTTGGCGCGTTTGTTGAAATTTAGACGAAATAATATTGAAATATGTTTTTCTCGAATATTGGACTTGGCGTGTGATACCTTGATATTTGCTAGAAACAATTATTATAATAGGAAATGCGTTATTTCGTGTTTAGAGGGTAACCTGCACATTGAAATCGAATTACTACGAATTATATGTTATGTGCCAAAAGGCTACGTGTTAAAATAACACTGAATCGCAAAAAAAACAAATCGTTATGATTTATTTTTTTCACTTTTTTCTGTAGATATCACTAATGAGAACACTTATGCAATGTTTCACGCAAATATCTACTTAAACAAAAATCTACTCAGTATGAAAATGATATTACCGTGTTTTACCTCATTTTGGAGCTTGAAAGGTGGATACACGTGTAGCAGGATAATTTAAGCGGACAGTACAAGCTGTAACCTTTTACTCTTGCGACCCTACCATATCCCGACAGGTATGTAATACATTAGTAGTGTCACAAAAACACTCTCCACTACTCCAATTGGACGTCGGTATTCTAAAATTATTCAGACTAACAATAAAGCACGAAGTTTACATTTTTATAATATTCTAAAATTTCTTTAATTAAATAGTTTGTTTAGTGGATGAATAGCGATGAGGATTCCTGTTACCTTTTTTTCCATTTCCCCTGGCAGCTTTCAGAAACTATTACGCCTGCCGTGTCCCCATAACCTTAAATTGTTTTAGCCGTGAATTTCGTTGCATAATTCTGACTTCACAATATCGCGATGATTGTTAAATCTGTTCATCTGTTACATCTGTTTTGTTTGTCTCTCAATCCACTGGTGAGGACTCAACGTCGCAAGAACACTCCTCAAATAAACTACCCCAGTTCATTTGCAGGGGCGGCACTGAATATTAGCCAAAATATAAATGATGCTTCGGTAAGTCGCCACGGAAAATCCACATACAAAGGATCTTTCAACCGGAGCAACATCCCTCCCAGTTAACTAGATGAAACCATTTCGAAAGGGGTAAAAAAAAGACAGTGTTTAAAAATCCATCCGTTTGTTTTCGTAAACAGCCACTACATACTATCTTTTGGGTTTTCCTCGGGTCGCCGACGAAAGAAAGGCTCCCCCTGCTGACGTCAAGCGATGCGGTCGAGTATCAACAACTCCGTCCCAATTCTTCTTCTTCTCCATCCCCTCTCTCCCCCCCACTGCCCTAATTCCCTATTCTACGCAATCACCTGCCTCTGCGTCGCGCCACCCCATTTCTCTCCTCCTGAGTCCGACCCCACACTCCTGTCCTATATCCGCCCTCCCCACACCATCGCACCTCCTCTCTCATCCTACTCCCTTTTATATTGCCTTCACATCTTTATCTCTCCCCAAAGAATAGAACCAGCTGACTATTTGTAACTTAGTTTATGTTCATAAGATTTTCAGGGACATAAATGCAAATTCAATTAATAAAAAATCGGAAAAAATTTGCCTAAAGTTCAAAATTTAAAAAAATACAAACTTCGCATGGGTACTCCACAACGTGTGTTGCATCTGGCGTGACAAATCATTTTTCATGGTTCCCAACCGTCACTTAGATATAGAAGCTCAAGTATGTCCAAATAACCCAAAAAAAACGTGTCTTCCGTTTCAAATCAATGGTTAGCGAGTTCAACCGTTCAACCGTTGTGAGACCCTACACATATATACCGCCCTGTCTGTCACTTGATTTGTTAACTCTTGAGAATGACCTGAAAAGGTTGAAACCGGTTGAGTTTTAATAAAACGGTGTGGAATATAACAAAGTTATTGAAAATATCATGTCTTCTGTTTTCTCAAAAAACATCTAAGTTAAGTAGGTGGTGAGGTTGAGGGAGGAATTTTATGGAATAAAATGTTCAGTTTACATTGTGTATTTCCTTTGCTATTAGAGATGCAGTTTATTTTCATATGCTTTTCAAAAGGATCGTGGAATTAGCCTATCAGGGATATAGCTCCTTTGCCCAAGCCTAACATGATCCTGTCTATGCGTAGTTTCTTGTATTGTTTCACAAAAGTGTTTTACGTTCTACCCTCTGTCTGTAAAAAGGCTGAAAGTCTGACTTATTTCCAACAAAGTGTGAAAAGTTGGCTATTTACTTGCATGGATATAGAAGATATACTTCACTAGCATGCATCTAAACAATTTACTGGCACATCTTTTTTGTTTAATATCCCAATGCATGGATAAATTTATTTGATTGTGACTTAACTACGGATCTTTCATTCGAAATTACCTTGAGCTCCCAAATCAGTTGCATTTTCTTTATTTTTTCCGTGTGTTACTTGGGAATGCATTTATTTTGATTATATAATGGTACATTGTTTAGGTCCATACCTTCCACAATAGTTGGTTGGTTATTTCGGCAGGCGAACGACATCTTAGGTCACACATGCTATTTAGGACGTATGGGTATATTGGCCACGGAATGGTTATCTCTGGGAACGAACGAAGGGTGGGGAGAAATCTTTCGTCCGTATTAGCCTGCTCTTAACGATAGTCGCCAAGGGGACCACACGGTTTTACATCCCATCCGACGGACGGAGTTCTGTATTTGAAGTGCTTTCCACATGATACCCAAGAAGGGATCGGTATTTCACTAGCAAGTCTCTGCTAACGGTGGGATTCAAACCCGGGCCCTCGGGACGGGAAGCTAGTACCCCAGTCACCACAACCCAACTCCCCTTACTACAATAATTTACTGTTACGGCCTCAATATTTAACTTTAATCCTTTGATATCGAGTTCACCTTGGGAGTAAACCTTGTCTTGAGTAAACTGTTGTGCTTCATCGGCCAAGAATCTTATTGTGTAAGCCTCAACATAGATTGAATCGCTAAGCGGGTGATCGTGAAAGCCAAGTAGGAAATATATTAGCCATTAAATTCAGCCAGCTAACCTGTTTACCTCTTTCAAATAAAAAAATCATGAATTGTTGCTTGAAAAGAGGGTTTCCTTTACTGTTTTCTCTCTCATTGTTCTCTCAGAACACTGCTCAAGATAAGTAACTTGCATTCATTCATTCACTTATTTTTTCAATATCCCTTTATCTCATGTGTACGGAGGTTTCATTGAACAATCATTTGAATTTCATTTATCTTTTCATATTCCTCCCACTGGTATAAAGACATGGCCTCCCTCAGATAAAGTTAACAAAATTTCACCTTTCCACATCATAATTTTTTCACAAATTTAAATTATATGGGCGAGAAGGGGAAAGGGAAGGAAGGAATGAGATGGCTAGAGCACGGACATCCTATCCAGTGGAGCCGAGTTCGAATCGCGGCTGAGATTTGTCCACGAAATACCGATCCCTAGCCGAAAAACAGTTAGGAGGGAGAGGAAACTTCTGGATGTGACTAGGGGTTACTGAAGGCCGTGATAGAGGGAAGGATGTTGGGCAAGTGGGAAAGGGCGAAGAAAGAGAATAGGTTTTATGGACGAGATAAAGAAGGGCAGAATGTGCGCTGAGATGAAGAAAGAAATACTAAAGGCAGATAGGGACCTACACAGTAAATTAATTGGTAGCATTTGAATTATGAATAACTCAATTTTGAGGCACCAATATTCGTTGTTGAGTTATTAGCAATATAATGGAGTCATTGCAGCAAAAACGGGTCATTTCAATACAATTAGCGCCGCAGCATGCTCAATGAGGGGGAATGAGTACATTTTCATTCAAGTATTCTACCAGCTGATTGGTAGGTTCTTGGACAGTCCCCATTTTGTATCCCAAACTAATAGAAATTGTCTCGCTTTCCCTCCTAAGGATTGCCCGTTATTAGATCCCTCTTCAATTCTTCATATCTTCTACCTCCTCTTATTTCGTCCAGAATTCCTATCCTCTTCCTTCCTCTCCCACGTTTCCCCAGTGTTCTCCCCTCTATCACTCTCTTCAACATGCCCTCTCCTCTCAAAACCTCCTCCATCCATCTCTTCTGCCTTCTCCGAACCTCTGCCACAAGCTTCCTCTCCTCTCCGACCATATCCAATACCTCCTCGTTCGTTTTTCTCGCCATCCAGCTAACCTTCTCCATCCTTCTCCAAACCCACATCTCAAACGCCTCTAGTCTACGCACATCCTCCCTTCGCAAAGACCAAGTTTCCGACCCATATAGCGCCACGCTCCATATTAAAGTTTTCACCAGCCTCTTCTTTACGTCTCTTCTCAGACCCCCCCTCATCAATGCCTTCCGCGAAAGCAGTATGTTTTTAATCAAAATAATAAAATGTTGAATTTCTCATTTGTTTTGAGCCACCGTGGGTAAGAAGAAAGCCCTTCAAACCCTAAGAGAACATACCGCGTAGCTACTCAATACGTCTGGGATTGCACTTACTATTAGTTGATAAAGTCACAAACATCAGTCCTTGGGCAAAGACTGAGAGGATGAGACAAGGCGATTGGTTTACGGCCACCGTCTCATATTTATCGCGTTTACCCGACCACATGCCGATATTTCACAGCATGGGTTTTACAGTTCGCAGTGGTGAGGTGCCAAAATCAACTTCGCAGAGTCGGAAAAAATTTTTGAGACTGGCGAACGGATAACGTTATTCTTCGGCTTGGAAGTGAGAACGCTTGATGGCTTGATTTGATATCCCGAGATGTGTCGGCGGTCGTAAGACGACTCACTTGAAGTCTGCGGTGTGACTTAAAGGACACACACTGATTTTCGTACGCTGTTCACATAGCGAACTAACATTCTTAAAATACATTAAAACATTTCCAGTCAAACCACTTCCTTCATGCTTTGCGACACAGAACTATGCACGATACATTAGCTTTTCACTATCCATTAGAAACATCAAAACCATAAAAGAAACAGCTGATTTAATTGAGTATGCAGGTATATATATTGTGTGTGTGCGTACTTCAAATTCGGTCTTGGGCTACCATGAAAGATGAAAAAGCGATAAGCCGGGTAAATGTAACTGAGGTATGTATTTTGAAATTTAAGCAAAACTCTATTACAAACGAAGTCACTCTTAAATAAATAAACCTAGTATATTCCACACACATTATTCGCAGCCCAGACTGGTTTCAACGCTCTCGCGTCCTTTTCAAGGGGGATTATATTCATCTCCGTAGCGAGTTTTTATTTGTACTTGGTCGACCCTAAATAAGGAGTTAGGGAATTAGTGACTGGAGTAAAGGGCAAAGGCGGTGAAGATAATAGAATGTTAAGTGGACGAAGACAAAACTGGATAATTATCAAATTAACTAAAGATTTATCTACGAGAAGGGACAGATACGTGATATAGAGGTGAGTGAAATTTTGATACGAAATAATTTAACAATATCCTGCCTACAAACTTTGCATGATAAAACTTCAAAATTTTCTTTAATATTGTCATATTTGCACCTTTGATATTAGCTTGTAAAGCATTAGCAATAATAAAAGTGTGAAACACACAAAGTTTATTTATTTAAGAATGTCTAGAAAATTCCACAAATTTAATTCCCCAACCAATCAAGTTTGTAGAAAAAATTGAGTCACCGTCGTAGCTAATTAAGAAACAACTTGGGAGAAATGCTATTAAATGAATTCACGTACACTGGTCTTCTTTGCTTAGAATGAACGCATAGTTGAGCGCAAAGAGATTTCTGCGTTAAGTATTTGATCTTGCGGGAAAGAAAACATTGGGAGCCCTATCTAATTGTGAATAACAGTATTATTTGTGAAGGTGGCCCATTTTCTCCACGACCTCCAGTGCCTTTCCCTGCATTATCTATCGGGCTTTGTAAGGACACCTGTATAAAATCCAAGCTTCGAAAACTTAATTAATGCCCACGTCCAAAAATATGAATGAAAACAAAGAGAAAGCAAGTGACTTAACTATGCTGGAGGTTTCATGAAAATAAAACTTTTGCGGGTAAAGGAAAGACCCAAGAAGAGAGCACATAACAGGACCATGCTGATTCTTGCACTCCTTTCTTTTCGAACAGTTCCTTTCGTGCTTCTCATTTCTGTCGCATTCATGCGCGCCGAAACTTCCGTATGGCACCCTATCCCATTGAAGCTTCTCCCAATGTACGATGATGAAGACGGTTTTCCAAGAGAAGTCGCAGTTAAGGTTGTGGAAATGTGATTGTGTGAGTCAAAACTAAGGAAAGATACCACCGTTTACAATATTCCGTGAAAGATAAGATGAATTACGCGCAATGATATAGCTAGGTGCTAAATATGTTAACCGACAGATTACAGCATTTTTTACCGATTACTTTTATTAGACTGATAAAATACTTATTGAGTTTAAACTCGGAAAATCCGGCTACGGTGACACTTAAGTTCCACTAAATTATTTAGTTGGCAATAACTGCAATAAACTGTTCAAAAAATGGTAATTTAAAAAAAAGCCATTACGTTCGTTTCACCATTTATTGCTTCAGTGAAATAAAAGGCATTTTGCCTCGGGAGTTTAAAAACGATTTATACATGATACTAAGCTCGAAATATAAACCTTTTCCAAATGGAAAAATCGTTCTTTCCCCTGGGGTATACATAATCAATATGAAATCTGATTGTTGGAAAAAGACGACTTCATTAATAAATCGTTTTCACGTGTTTCGATGTAGGAATATTTTTTAATTAAAAAAAACTTGCAAAAACTACAATATGAATTCAACTTCAAAGCCTCCTTTATGCTACTAGTTATCTAACACTCCCAGAGCCTCGAGCGAAGGTAGTTGTACTAATTGCATTGGTCAATGTTCCTCGCCGTCGCCGACGAGAACCATCTTAAAACACTAGTACTAATGTCGAAGACGAAACGAAACCAGTGGACGAGTGCCTAGCACGGATTCGTGCCGACGACACAAAGGGGTCGGTCGGTTTTGAGTTTAAGAGACAGGATAATATTCACGGTCGCGCCTGGGCAGGGAGTGTAATTAGTGTCACTGAGGAGGAGAGGGCGAAGTAAGAAAAAAAAGAAGGAATTAGCGCGAGATAAATGAGGAAGAGGGGCGGAATGGGGACGAAAAGGAATGGGTGGAAGGGAGGGAGTAGGCGCTGTAATGGGGTGGAGGAGTTTTTTAGGGGTGGGGGAAGGGAAAGGGGAACGTAACCGAGGAACGCGTGGGAAGTAACTGCAGAGATGGGGTGTGATTTTGTCACTGTGATTGGAAAGGGTTGCCTTACAGATAATCACCCTGAAAAAACCCGAAAACCGTATTTTGGATTTTTTGGGACCGATAACATCTGATCAAAGAATTAGACTCTCGTTTAAACTTCTGATACAATGAGCAAACAGTCAACTATTAGCATTGAACACATATTAAAGTAATCAGAAAAGCATTTTATATCATTATACATGTTTCAATCATGCATGGACAACTTAACGCTAAATCCTAAATTCACTCGTACATTATTTTACAATTTCTAACAACACAAATTCACACGCAGAAGTATTAACTCATAGCATACATTTTGCGACAAAACAACCAAATGAAAACGATATTGGAAGAAGAAATAAATGGGAAGAATTACAGAGGAAGAAGATGTAGGAATGAAGCGGTTGGCTGAGAGGAGGGTGGATTGGAGAGCTGCGGCAAAACCAATCTTCTTATTGATGGAAAATAATGATGAACTAAACAGTAAACCAAAGATCAGATGTCATCATCATTACTGAGCTTTGATTGTCTTAAGTTTTGTGTATGTGTGTAACCACTCAGCCATACAGCGTAATTCATAACATATTCATTTAAGTGCTCGTTGCAAAGGTTGAGAAATTTATTTTTCCTATTGCACCTGTAATTAATAAATAATTTAACGATCAAACTCCACGCCATTACTTGATACAAGTTGCAACGAGTCATTCATTCAATAAAACCACTGAATGAATCCAGAAGAGATGAAATGGGAACGCCACGACCAGGAATAGATTATCATTCGCGTCTCGTTAGCATTATGAAGTACATGGGCACTCCCTCATAAAGTGGCTGCATGTATTCGCACTCTCCTTCACGATTTGAAACTTCTCGATGAGGAATGCGGGATGTTGAAGTAGGTACCCTTGTGCACACCACTGGTCCCTTCCCCATGCACCCGATAGGGGGTAAATGGGGCTGGACTATTGGGGAGAAATAGAGTGAGCAAGTACTACCTACTCGGGAGCAGCGAATGCATGCCATCTACCCGCAAGACCCGATTTATGATTTCTTGAGGAGGAGGAGCAGAAGTCTATAAATAAAACCCCTTTTAATCCCTGCTCTTGACGCTCGCGCGCTTCTGAAAGGGTTGGAAAACCTACCCCTCAAACACCCCTCCACTGCCTGCAGGGGAAAAGATGAAGCAGTCTACGCCACTTTAGTCCCCTACCTCCTACGTACCACGGCGTTTATTATTTTATTTGTTCCGGAGATGTCTAAGAATCTTCGAGTCGAGAATAGTCCGGAAACGGGTTTCCCTCACTCAGTCTCCCTACTCTCTTCGGCTCAGATTTCCCTGCAATCACAACGAAGAGCAAGCGAGATGGGTACGCTATTATTCGCGGGCGACGTGAAATAAACACGTATGTAAAAATGAATTAAAGACCTTCAAATAATGGATGAATGTATTCCCAGACTTATGAATCTATCAAGAATTCGCAATTTATTTTTTTAAACAAATGTTGGGCAAATTTCCTTATGCATTATGAAAGTTTAACTATGAAACGCGCATGCCATCTTCTGTGGATGCCCAACGTCGATGAAGACACGGGGAAGACACAAAGTGTGTATTCAAGAAGCAATCATTTCGTACTATACATGTTTTCCTTCCGATTTACTATGTGAAATAATTTCACTAAAGTTACACTTTTTCAGGATTATGATATGAGGAATTTAAGAGGGATCTAATGATGAGACATATACAGGAGGGAAAGCGAGACGTGCCAGACTTTGGGATGTAAGGAGAAGGACTGTCCAAAAACCTACCAATGAGCTGGTACAATACTCAGATGAATCCTCCTAAATCGTGAAAATAAATCCAATAGTCTCCCCTTATAACTTGAGTATAAATGTATATTTTTTTACCTGACTTCGAGAAAGAATACACTCCGTAGACGTGGAAATGGATGGAACAAAATTATTCTGGCGTAAAAATAGAATTTTTAAAATGCTCCTTACATTCGCATTACATTAAGTCGCAAAAGAGCACGAGACTGCACGCTTCGATAGAAGGAATATGTTAGGGTGTACGTACATACGTTATTAAATGGTTCCTGAATGAAATGGTATCAGTTAGTTAAAGAGAGTTCACCTGCAGGCCACTAAAATTCAACGAGCCATATGGTTGAGTCAGTATCAATCAGTCAAATGGGATCGTAGCATCAATTACCGACCTTAAACTCACCAGCCCTGGCTGAGTCAATCCTCGTGGAGGATTAAGCCAATCCACAAACCAGACCATACACAAATTGGCTTCACTTTAACTTCTCCAAGTATTCCGAAGCACACTGCAGCGGTGGGTTTCAGCCAAGTATCTCCAAGAAGCATCCACGCCCTCGGCTGAGATAGCAAAATGAACTCGTGATCGCCACACATTTCTGTATTTATGGAGGAGCCTTGCTATTTCGAGCGATGCCCTGAAATTTGCATTGAGGCTGAAATCCATTACTTCCTCAAGGGTATGAAAAATGCACGCGGGATTGGTCCTTAAATGCTCGGACGGACGTAAAGCCAGGAAGCAGGGCCTATTACATCCACACACCCGCTCCAGCCTCTAGCGTTTATTTGTTTAAGGGTCCAGCGAGCAAGGGAAGGGCCTGAGGAGGTCGGCCTCACTAACAATTCAGCAAAGGGGGGTGGAGGGCTTGCAACGGGCGAATGTAACGGGAACGTTCTCTTCCCTTGAACCCTGACCCCCCCTCCCCGTCTGTTATAACTCTATCATTATCTACAAGGATGTGAAATTAAAATTACTTTCATCATTAGGGTAATATACCGGTTAAGGTTTAGACGTTAGAGGGTAAAAATCCTCCAGGTGTTTACAGGCACTTACCCTCTACCTACGCAATTTCTGTCTTCATCTCAGTGTAAGTCCTGCCTCCATTCATTCCGTCCATGAAGCCTATGACTGTTGGACCACCGTTCAACGATAAAGCGTCATTTTCTTGCAGGGGATACGGGCTAACACACCTAATCGGCTATTGGGAGATCTGGGTTAGAATCCCGGTCCTGAAGATGACGTTGAACGTCGAAACCCGGGTCATATTATAACATTATGTAAAATCACAAAGTGATAGTTTTTCCATATAATATGAATCGATTCAAAAAATTTACGCCTGAAACCACCAATATCGTTCAAGTAAATTGATTTTTTTTCATAGCGAATTTCATCCGTTTTGGTGTGCATCTTTGAAAAAGTGTGCGTGACCGCGTACCAGATCATTTTTGCATTTCACAGTGATTGGGAAAACACAACTTTCATCCTGAAAATTTATTTTCTGTCGTTTTTGTATTGAAAATGACCCGTTACAGCGTTGAAACCACGTGCGACCAAATAAACAATCATGTGGAATTACCAAGCGTTCTTTTGTTTCAGAACGTAGTTGCACGTAGGGGTTTCCGTATTCTGATATCCCAAAATTGGGACATATCTAATTTTGAAGAGAATGAAACCGGGACAAAACTGGGACTATTTTTAAATAAAAGCTAAGCTAATAGTGTACAGTTATTTTATTCTCAGATTTCAATTACAAAAGTTATTACTTAGGCTTATAGGCTTGTTTTAGTATCAAACTCTGGAATACCGAGTTCGAATCACGTTACAAGTCGGGTGGCTAAACCCCTCTTGAACCTCGCCAAGTGATTCCTCTGGGCTCACTGGGAAAAGATGCTCAGTTCGGCTATAACAGCGGTCCTTCCTTGCCATCATCTGATAAACACTCATTAGGCAGACCAATAAGGATGCGTGATTCAATTTGATGCAATGCTTTACACATTTGTCACCGTACATCTGTCGCTGCGTATTTCCCTGTGAAGTGGACAGCGGACCTACACTGAGACAATCTGGGACATTTCAGTGTCAACCGGGAAAAAGTTGTAAACGGGGCGGGACACAGGGACTGTCCCGACCAAACCGGGACGTATGGTAAAACTAGATATTCGTAACCTACACAGCCTCCCACACACGGACACACACCTATCTATTCGGGGCAATCGAGGGAGTCGTTTCGGGTCGTCATTCGACCGTCTGACCGGGTTGGAGGGTGTCCAGCTCATTCGAATCAGGGCGCCGCGCGCCGGGAGGAACGCAGCACAGACACGCGACGGCGAAATGAATAACGCGAGCGAAGCGAAAAAAAGACGAAAGAGACGCGACACAAGTCGGGCGACCAGAGAAAGTAGATCTCACTCGCAGGGGTCATTAATTCGATCCTGGCCGCGTCGGTCATAATCCGCTTGGCTTTGCACGTTCGTAAGCGAAGATGACCCCGTGTAAAATCGAAAAATCGAAATGTTCCACGCGAGGCGCCACGTTTTTATTTTTCATTATTTTAAGAACAATGTAAAATTGAAGAATTATGTAGGAATAACGCGGTTGGCTGCTAAGAGCTGAGTGAAGATCTGCATCATGAAACCAATATGTGGATTGATGACAACAGATGATAAAAACAACACGAAAGAAAATATCTCGCCGGCAGCGTGGGATAATGTTAATTCAGAAAGAACGCCTCTGCCATGAACAAAGACAAATTGAACACAGGATAAAATACTTATCTAATGGAAATGAATGGGGGTCAATAAGTAGGCATTGAGTCAATCGAAAAAAAAGAAGTACCTACTGGTTGTGTGGGGATAAACCCAAGTCACCGGTCCCCATACTCTTATGATTTGTGTGCACTTTAGTCATCCATTTCCATAAACTGTACCCTCAATATTAGAGACAGTTTTCAATATTTCCAGTTTTCTTCTATTTAAAACTTACTTTCACTATATTTAAACTTTTCAAGCGCACCCATAAACCGGCAAGCACGTGACGCTCAAAGTGCGCGCACCACAGGTTGGGAATGAAATCGCCGACTAAAATATTTGGTCGGCGGAGACGTGTCAAACCCATCACAACATACGACGCAGAAATGAGAGCTGAAAGGACGCACGCTAAAAGACTCTTTAGAACCACAGAAATGGCGAAAGTAAGCATTATCAAGGGCAACACACTTTTGGAGAGTAAAAGAAACTGAGTTAAGGCAGCAGACAAACATAAACGACGTCGTCAGTTGGACGAGAGAGCGGAGAATCTACTGGGGCGCGCACGTCGGTAGAATAAAGGAATGGAGACTCCCCGCGCGTTGCAAGAGATAACATACCCATGACAGGAGACCAATAGGAAGACTACCAAAAAGATGGAAGGTCAGCAGGCAATCCACCTCCCAATACTAGGACGAATTTCAACTTAAAAATCCACGATACGAGGCTATCTCAAGAAGAAATATCTCCACGTTTTTGCGAGTAATCCCTTTCTGAAAGAAGGCGTCCGTAACATGATAAAATCCTTTCATACACGAGCACAAAAATTTTACTTGAGTTTTGCCGACTTTAAATTAAAAAAAAGCTATGAACTGTCACATTAAGAGGAGAGAAATTGAAACAAGTGAATTCCTTCACCTACCTCGAAAGTACCATCACTTGGGATGGAAGAAATACAACGAATATCAAGCGTAAAATAGCCAAAGCTAAGACGGCGTTCATAATGAAAAGACAACTACATACTGAGTTCAAATAAGGCAGGACTGTGACTGAGGAAACAGTACGGGGAATCATTCGTGCAGAACGTGGCACTCTATGGATCGCAGACATGGACCATTGGAAAATAGCAGACCAGAAAAGATTAGAAGGATTTGAAACCTAGTTTTGGGGAAGGATTCTGAAGGTCGAAGAGACGGATGAAATAAGAAATGAAGAAGTTTACAGGAGAGTAGAAGAGGATCATATGGAACCCTGTACAAATAATAAGAACCATATCGATTGGGCACACCCTATGATGCACAATGGGTTTGTGAGGAATATAATTGAAGGAAAAATAGAGGCAAAAGTCCCAAGAGGAAGGCCAAGGAATAAAAATAAAGTGGAAAGTATGTACATAAAAAGAACAACAGGGAGTAAGGGAACTAGCATAAGATAAGGAAGGATGGAGGACCAATTGGATTGAACGACCAATGAATGAATGCTGTCTCTGGGCATTAACAAAATTATTCCATCCCAAATAGGAAGGTTAGTCACAACATTAAAGTAGTGCTTTGTTTAGCTAATGCCTCTCCCATGAGTGAAAAAGAATTGGACCAAACAAGACCTGACGCACAGCGTAATGGGCACAGAAGGGGCCTATTTTGTAGCTCCAAAGCATTGATGGATCAGCGCCAACGGTTGATAGCAACGTTTATCTGAAGTTTCTCACAATATCCATTTCTCCACTGAGGGATCGGATAATGGGCACATTTACTATCATGACGCAGGTGGAGTTCAAAATTAGCTGACATGAACTGGTTTAACCGATCGAGAATGATACGATTCGTTTACAGTATATATCATCCGTGTTATGGCTATTTTTTAATAGTCTTTCACGGTTTCCACAGCAGCTGTATCGTATTCACTGACATAAGCACCGAATATAGTTTCCAAATTAAGCCATAAATTACATAATAATTCAAACAGCATGTTAGAGTTGTTACTTCTTAATTGGTCGTTCAATCCTAAGATTGGCTGACTGCAGCCCCTCCCATCCTTCCCTATCCGATGATAGTTCCGTTATTCACTGATAGTTGTTCTTATTTACTTTCCTATTTGCCAACTTAAGTATTAGCCGACTTATTTGCCGACTTAAGTGCCGACTTATTGGATAGCCTATGTATTAATCCCTTCTTCTTGGGACTTTTCCCTCTATTTATCTTTCAATATATCCCTCACAAACCCATTTTGCATCAAAATGTCCCCAATCCACCTGGTTCTGACAATTTTTACTTATGTTAAGTTTTTTTGCGGGTTGACATGGACATAACGTATTGAATGGGAGTAGGGATTGGTTAACATTCAATCATAATTCATGAATGGAAATAAAATCTCACAGAAGATAATGAGAGAATTTTGGGCCCAGTATTTAGCTCGTTTCAATGTGGTGAAGCGGTGGTGATATACCTGGGGTTACAAATTGCCTGCTACGAGATTTTGATCGCTGATAGTCGCGACACTTATAGAATGTTGAGGCTTGAAACGTCGCTTTCGGGCTCCTTTGCACAGGTGAATAACCGCGAAAGTTTTATTTCTGAGGTCGTTGCTCCAATAAATCGGTCGAAATCGATTCAAAGACGCTCGATACGATTGGCTGGTGTGCTTGCTATTTGGGGGGACTTGATCGACACCTGAGGACATATTTGTCATAAAGGATATGCGGGTTGGTTGGCGTGGGAAGGAATGGTTGGGGAACAAAGTAGGGGTCTTGAAAACATTCGCGTTGGTTGTCGCACTATATGGTCCAGAGACTTGGACCATTGGAAAGCTAGAACAGAAGAGAACAAAGATGATCGAAACTTCGTCCTGGAGGCGGATGCTTATTATTTCTTCCTTCATATCAGCGTACGTCCTACCATTCTTCATCCCGCCCATAAAACCTATTTTCTCCTTTATTTTTCCCCTTCCCCGCTTACCAAACATCCTTCCCTCAATCACACACTCGAGGAAACCATCACCCCACATTACCTCCTACCTACCCTGCCTCCCCCTAACCTCTTCCATAACTTTCCTCTCCTCACCAAACATGTCAAGAACTTCCTCATTTGTCTTTCTATCCCTCCACTGCACCTTCTTCATCCTCCTCCACACCCAAATCTCGAACTCCTGCAGCCTAGTCTCGTCCTCCTTTCTCAAAGTTCACGTTTCAGCCCCATACAACGCTACACTCCATATCAAGCTCTTCGCCAGGCTCTTATTTCCATCCTTACTTAAGGTCCCCGTCATTAGCTTTCCCTCTATTACTAAACGCATCCTTTGCTAAAGCTATTCTCTTCCTAATGTCTGTGCTACTATAAGACGACTAAAGCGGGACATAAAAAAGAAGAGCTACAAGGGCATCAAAGAGTTGGGGAGGGAAAGGATAGAATGGAAGACTGCAGCCAAACAATCTTAGGATTGCATGAGTAATCATAGTGAATGGAAACGGTAGAATGGAGGGGCTGTAGTCAACCAATCTTACGACTGGATGGCTAATGATGATGAGGGATGAAACCCGATGCCGGCATTAGCCTACTCTAAAACATCAAGGTGATCACAGTTTAACGTCCAATCTATTCCAAGGAGTACATAACCTTGAGGTGATCTCCACAGAGCACTTAAGGAGGGATTTGGGTTGCACTGAGAACTTTATCTCCACCACTTCCGGAATTATAGCCCAGGCCCTAAGGATGAGAAGGCATAGCTCTAGTTACTGCACCGATCCGATTTCCCACGATAAGAAATTTGAAATATTGTTTCGGTACCTACCTATCTCTTCATAGGGAACTCCGCTCCCCCATTCATCCGCTATGAGCAGAAATCGGTACAGAGAGATAAAAGCATGGGGTTTAATTTCAATTTTAGCCGCTACTTCGCTGTAACACCTTCAAAAAATGTTTCCCAAAGGTCCCATGAATCAACGTATCAAGGAAGGGGAGGGACACAAAAATCACTCTCTCTTTGTTTTATTTTTTAAAACTCAGAAAATTAACCTTTAAATTTCTTTCCTCGTTTTGAAGATGCTGAATATGAAGCAAAATATATTTAATTGACTACATCTTTAATTCATTATCCATTAATTTATTATTCGCTCCATTTCGTCGATTTTATGATCGCTGTAAAGGTTTCTGGCATAAAAAACTCAGATTAAGGGATCGCACCGCAAGAGCAGAGCATGCAGAGCAATCGCAAGTCATGCCATGCGTATTTTTTCCTTCTTTATTACCCCGTTTTAAATTTTGGCTTACCTTGTAATATTTAGTTCAGTAATTATTTTAAAATTAATCGGCAGGCTACCTTCTCCTATCTTATTGATATTCTCATAGATTAATATAAATTTGAAAAGAAAGTGCTGATTATATTTTTCTACTGATTTATTCCCTGAAACAAACTCGGCTAAAATTAATTCAATAAAAAAAGCGTCATTTTAGTACCATGTCTTCATCTACACCAACACTCAAAATTATTCGGATGACATTCTTACGGAATGAACTAATTCACGAAATCCAGCGCTTAAACGGGTTGGAAGGTGTTTTCTTTTAAGAATAATATAAATATTAAAAAACAGGAGTGGATCTAAAATGAGGTATCTTTCACAAAAACTAGCCCTGGTTAGCTTCCAGGCGCTTAGCTATGGCCAGGTAACAAGAGGCATTACCAATAACACAAAATGACTTATGGTTTTCGATGCATTTTTATAGGTAGAATAATCAATAACCAATTTTAATCTTAGAAAATAAGCAATATATTTGCCATGACATAATCAGCTGGAGAATCATGCATGCTTGCTCTGTCCCCATGAGAGTTATTCGCAATTAGTTAGGCTTCTCGAAAATTATATCATTACACCATAAATGCATCAATAGGCTATGGACTGATGCATCTGAAGTATAACATTGCCTCATTAACCCCGACCTGCCTCAAGAGGACGACTAACATTGCAACGCCTAAAACGGTTCCAGAGACTGGAATAAACCTTGTCTTAACTGCGGTAATTTGGCTCGGCTGAGAATCTGCTTAGCCTTCATTTTGGCAAGGGGTAATAGGGCGGGGAGGTTATAGGTTCGAGCGGAATCGTACACGGGTTATAGAGCATAAGGGGATCCAAGAATAATTTTCGCTCGCCTCCAGACGAATTCGTATTGGGGGCGGCGTAGGAAAATAAAGAACGTCGAACTGTTCTCGACCGCATTGGCTTTTTCGAAATTCCTCCTCCGGCACTCATCTCAGGGTGAGTCAAACTGCTCCTTTGAGGAACTGCAGGAGCCCCGCGCGCATCCATAAGCACTGTTTCCCATCCGAGTCTGCTCGGAGGAATGTCTGTTTCCGAAACGCTGACACGTTTGGAGACTGGCAAGGCTGTTATTCGGCCTCCGTTTATGCGAAATGCTAAAGGTGGAGACTTTTTGCACATCGTTGCCACGGTAAAATCGGTTAGCATACAACGGTAAATAAGCTATTCGCATAATTACTTAGAAATTTAGTGTCTATTGTCGGTTGCCATTAGCAGAGATCTTTATATTCATTAGTTTCGCGCAGCCTTGATTTTTTTAAGGCTCACTGAAAATGCGGGTAAGGTTTAATCAAAATAAAGAGGGCATTTCAGGTGGGAGACATCAAACGAAAGAAAGAATTTGGTAAAATGACTTAATTCCTATAATTCCACGCCGACGATTGTTAGATTATCGGCCGTTAGAAGCACCTCTAAGCAAAAAATATGTTGAAGAAAGCAAACGATTAGGGAGTCGCAAGGAAGAGTGGATTATATATTTCACGTTTTTCATTGGGTTTGTTGTATGACGGCAATAAAATAAACAATTTAAATACTTAAAGAAGGATACAGAATGCAGGCGAATAAATTCTTGGATTACAGAAAAGTATACGCCACACTTCCATAGGGGCTCCTTAAGGCTTTAGTGAAAGGAGATTTATATTTTGTTAATTAAGGATGAAATGCATACTCGCAATGTAACAACTGTCTAAATTCGAGGAAGAAAAATAGAAACGAAAAGAAGACGATATCAGAGCTTCTTACAACGTGTTAAGGAGCCGATGGATAACCTAAAAAAAATACATGCAAACACTACATCGGAATGAACCTATATGAATTGATTTTTGTTTAAATGCATTGTTTCCTTTTTTCAGCGATGGAGTAGAGCTCCCGAAGTATATGAAAACAAGCACCGCGAAAGAACGAAGCGGCGGTAACGGAGACAACGGAATCTTTCTCCATTGAAAATAAAACTAAATGTCTTTATGAAGAAAACTTTCTCGCTCGAAGAAATCGGACAGTTGTTTATTCCCCTCCGGAACATGGATTTTTCACGCCTTTCATGCGACCCCGTTCGAATCCTTTAATCCACCGCCCCCTCCTGACTTCTTCCGCAACACCATCCCTTTCCTTTTTTATCCCCTTCTTTCCTTAAACCCTCGATGGACTTCTGCCGAAAGGCATCCCTTTGAGGGGGAGGCAAAGGATGAGGAGGAGGGATGGTGGTGGTGGGACGGGTAGACGCGACTAAGGACACACGGCCCTTTTTTAGAGCCTCATCTCCGGCCCGACGGAAAGAAAACGGCTTTCATCGCGAGCCACCATCCCAACCCTCCCCCACCCTTACAACCTCCTCCCTCAGGAATCTCCGAATTATAATTGGTTAAAAGCTGCCGACGCTCTTAGCGAGGGAGAGCGGGTGGAGTTGGCGGGAGGGGAGCGACTGGATGCCGGCGGGGCTGAAAACAACAACCGGGCTCTTTCCTTTTCCCTTAGCGAATGTATTAGAAGTAGAAGTGGGGGTTGGAAGAGGAGGGTGGCAGGAGTAATGGTTAGCGAAATGGAATCGAGGAGTGGGAGAGACATTTTAAATGAGTTACTGAATGGAGAGAAAACACCCCCTGGGGAGGAATTGGAAGATTCTGAGAAGGGCGAAATATCGGAGATAACGGAAAAGGAATTCATAGTTGCGGTGGGAGAGACGGGCGATTCCTGAATAGGGTTGCAAAGTGGAATTATCCTGAATTTTGGCATATAAAAAAGCATCCCGGCTGAATTAAAAAAAAACAGGAAATGTCCCGAACTTTTCAAATTACCTAGTTCAAAATTCTATTATAACTATAATAATAGCGCAGTTGAAATATACTGATCTGGCTCAGAAAGAAATGAAAAATAAACAACTTTTTCACGATCGTTTGATTTAAACAAAGGCCACCGTCATGGATTCTTCGGTCACGTGAATCCCTTCCACAAACGTCATTGGACGTGTTTATAAATTAGCTGCATTTCCAACCTTCAACTACACTATTATCTTGGACACCTTCTCATTCCAATATTTATATTACATATTTGCTTATTTCCAGATTCACAATGATGAACTCGTTACATTAGTGGTACATACATAAAACTGCAATCCTAATGATTCAGTGTAAATTGAAAGATGTGTCATGTCAGCAGCACGATGATTATACACTGAAGAATAATTTATTGTTAAAATAGGTATCATGTTCAGAGAAATATGATTGGTTTAACAGCTGAGGATATTTATATCACAGCTACGAGTAAATAATGCACATTGTTCATAATATAATGTCACTAAAATGTTTTATTATACATAATAACAAGTTTGTGAAACCTATATTACATTTGTATTTGAATATGCAAATTATTAATAACTAACGCATTGAGATTTTACCGCACCCTTAATGACAACCCTATTCTTGGGTCCATTAGCATCGCTCGGGTCGAATTAGTATTTATTATAAGGAGGGCCCTTGAGTGGCATAAAGAAAATGAGATGCGTCATGGCAATAACCTGGTTACTTAGAAACGCCGCTGAGTGGTCCATATTTTTTTAAACGTTCCATCCAGCGGACAGTGCACTTCACACAAAGTGTTATCTTTATGTCGGGGGGACTAACACACCTCTCACAATTAGACATCTGACTGGGGTTGAGTGAGACCTGTAACAACAGCGTCGGAAGCCCTCGAGAGCTGTAAGCCTGGGAAAAGGAAAAAAGTGAGCTAGGACGGGGATAATATCATCACGGCAGTACTACAACCTGCATGCTTACGGCTATTCTTCTTGCATTAAAAAGATCCCTCCCCATGGACTTGCCGTGGTGGAAAAGCTTGCTCGTTCCAATGACCCCCTAAGCTGAAATGGTGGGAGCAATGATAATTATGCCAATGACAATTGCTCCTGGTAAGGTCACCCTGGCCGGAGAGGTAGAGGAGTAAAAGTAAGGCGAATGATATAGGTGTGGCAAAACTTCATGGCATTCGCCTGTTAAGAACATGACGCTCGGGAGAGGAAGGCATGAAAAACAGATGGTTCTAAGGGGCCGAGGGTCTTCCCAAACCGTACATCTGCTCGCTTAACCACGAAAGATGGACCATCAATGGCTCCGCTGGCAAGTGCCACCAAGTTTTGCTATTCCTATACTCCGTGCGGCGCATGAATCCCATTTGCGCTGCCGCAAAATCCGTCATACCCCAATGGGGTGACCTTCTCATTTACGGTGTTACTTTGAAAGCGCTATTGAGGTAGAACACGTAAAATTACCTCTTCTAGCACTCTAAAAACTTGAATGATTGATCGTCCAATTGAATCCGTAGGAAAACTAATACTGCCTTTGCTTTGTCCTGAATTATTCCTTGTTCAAGCCAGTGTCGGTATCAATGTATTTATTTCAATAAATTCCTATGCTGGGGAGGGGAATCAACCATGAACGCATTGTAGTTTGGGTAATGATGCTTTCTTTTTTATGGTTCCGTCCATAGCAAAACACCATTAGTTGTCGTCCTTTAGTGTTCACATTGAGAAAGAGTTAAACCATCTCATAAATGAATGAGTCTCATATACATGAAATATGAATTTAAAATGTGTGTCGCTAATAAATAATAAAATATGTGAAAGTCTTTCATATATACATAACCACACGTATAAATGACAACTATATCTTAATAAATCTCGATTCTTTAGGATTAATTTTTCGTGTTCAACCCCAGTGAAATTATCAAACCGCATCCAGATATCCAGCACCATATAATACCTTAAAGAGTGTTGTATTGGAGAGGAATTTTACGCTGAACGTAAAACGCTGTGCGTGAACTGTTATAGCTCACATATATCCACCTCAAAACCATTTTTCCCGGCGGTACTGTCATCCGCATTGAATGGGAGATATACCTACATGTTTCACGACCCTAATGGCCATAGAATTTGGTGATTACGGAGGACACACCTCCGAAACACTGAGAGCCGACGAAGAGACCGCAACGACCCTACTCGGCTGGGACACTAATTTTTTTATAACTCGCCATCATTTTTCGCCCTCATGAAAAACTTATTGGCATCGTTCCCGCGCGAAAAGATTTCTTTTATTTGTTTAGAGTTTTCCCAAGACGAGTGAAGGGACAGTAAGGAACTGTAATATTAAAAGAGTGAGGGAGGGGAGGTGTATGGATCAGGGGGGAAGCGGGGTTGAGGGTGAAGATCAAAGAGGGGAAGAGGGCCGTTAACATACGCCATTCACGCAGCGCTCCGTGCAAATAAAAAAATAAATAAAAATAATAAAGACGATGATAATACTAAAAGGAAACGGTGTCCGACACACCGGAAGCGAGCGGTAATTCGGGAAAAGTCGAATAAAAGTTTTACACCCGTCGCCCCTCCCAGAATTCACGCGCCAACCATCTTTGTGTGTTTGCAAGCATGGAAGAAAAAAATTATGTCAGAGGAAATTGATGATGATGTGGAGGGGGAGAGAAGATATGGGCCTTCGATGACGCGATTGCGGGACGAAGAGCTTGGCTGACGATGGCCAGGCTCTTTCTCCTTATTCTGGCGATAGGAGCAAGAATCCTCCGTCATGTACGTGAGCACACAATCAAACAAAAGAAAAAATGGAGGGAGGAGATCCGACTAGGGAAGTTACAATAAAGGTCCTGCTTGTATTACGGGGTACACTTATCTGATCGTCAATGAGCGACATGCATAAAATTCATTCCTCATATTTGCGAAGCGTACGAGATGATAAATTTTCAAAAAATTCAAATGATATGATTGGCATGTATATGTGACAATCGGAAACATTGATACTCTGAAAAGTCTACAGCACTCACGTGACGCAAAACGGCGACTCAATGAATTGACGTCACCGCACGGCATCGCTTCCCAGCATCTTTGTATGTATTATTACAGGTATATTTTTACAGAAAAGATCCAATTTTACTGTTCCGAAAAGGAAATATAACGACAATTTTTGTCAAAAGGGATAAAACAGCAACAATTTAACATGATAATGCGTCGTATTACTATAAGAAAGGATGGAAGAAAGTTAAAATCTTCTTGATTTTTTATAGGTGCAAGCCTCTACTTCCTCATACAATTTCTTTCTTCATCTCATCGAACATCCCACCTCTTTTCATCACGTCCATAAAGCTAATTCTCTTCGAGCCACTACCAACTTATTCTCTTCCTACCACTTCCCTGCTTACCCAACATGTTCCCCACTATCACGGCATTCAGCATCCCTACCCCTCTCATTACCTCTTCCAACCACCTACTCAGCCTCCTCCTAACGCCCCCCAGAAGTTTCCTCTCCTTACCAACCATGCCAAGCACCTCCTCGTTTGTCTTCCTTTCCGTTTACCGCACATTCTCCATCCTCCACACCTATATCTCGAACGCCTGCAGCGTTTTCTCGCCCTCTTTTCTCACAGCCCACGTTTCTGCACCATGCAACGCTAATATGCCTGCTCACTATGAAATTTAACCCCAGCTAGTGGGAGCAGAGGCGTTGGTCGGTGAGCGGGGTCCAATACAGACAAAATGGTTTTCCCCAAAGGAAAGAAAGCGTTCGCAAAGGCTGTATGGAGGAGGCCAATGGAGATGGTCCGACTGAAGAAACAATTTTGGAGCCGAGGGGTTAGTAGAGCAGAGGGGAAGAGCTGTATTCGCGTGAAAACTTAAAATTTTCATCTCTTTTGAAACAGCCGAGGCAATGTGGGATGCGTGGAGATAGGACTACGGAGCTTTGTTATGCGGGACTATTTGAGTAAACTGAGATCGATGGCTTTGAGGGCCAGAAGGCAAGTCAATGGGATGGCGGCGGAGTAAGAGCGTGGTATATCGGAAAACTTCCTACGATTCAGGAATAAAACGAGCCCACATGCCATCCCACGCTATCGGTGAATCATCTCGCCGTATTTCATCGGTGTATTCAGCGTGAAGGATTCAATTATGTCCCACTTTATACTACTTCAAAATTGCAGCTTAATGGAAAGGTAGACGGGAAAAGGGTAAGTCATTTACGAGCATCAGAACAATGAGAACGCTACGAGACAAGGGAAATAGGGGACGAAGAATAGAGAATAGAGAAGTAAGAGAATATAGATAGGAGAGTAGGGAATAGAGAAATTAGAAAGAGAATAGAGAAATAAGAGACGATAATCTCGTGATCGGCAACCCTTCGATGATATCTCTGTCTCTCACTTTGAAAACTAT
Source organism: Pyrrhosoma nymphula (assembly GCA_963573305.1). NCBI lineage: Eukaryota > Metazoa > Arthropoda > Insecta > Odonata > Coenagrionidae > Pyrrhosoma > Pyrrhosoma nymphula. The sequence continues at coordinate 109,864,079 of OY754330.1, read as the reverse complement.
TCTTGCAAAACTTCCGTTAATAGTTTATGTTACAAACATAGATCAGTTTCATTTTGCGCCTTTTATAGGAAATTCCGTGTATATTTTTCTGTAAAAATAAGGGGACGACTGACGAAGTAAGTGAAAACTGTCAAGAAAATTTTGGATTCTAATCAGATGATAGGGCCTCGTGATCTCACTGGTATATAAATAACTAACAGCTTATACCGATAACACTAGTCAAGATAGGGATAAATCAATGAGGAGGAAGGCTAACTCATATTATGTACTTAGAATCTATAAGCAAAACTGACGGTAAATTCCCGATGGTTTTTAGTTGGAACAACCCTAGCGTTGTTCAAAACCACGAAAAGAATTCTGTGCTATCCTGCAGAAATAAATATCCAAAATTATCAACCCACATCTTTTTCAAATGCAAATATTAACAACTTTTTCTGCCTTATTCCAAAAGCCGGATACTGATTACCCAGATCATGGCACACTGAACGTAATGCAGGGATTTAAAGTACACAGTGCATACAGTAGCTGTTTAACAGTAAAAAGAAATACATTCTGTCCCGTAGACAACTTTTCTGTAAAAACATATGCGCTTGTAATCATCCGGACTATTTTTTCTTTTGGGTGAAGGTATTCACTGATTCAAGCCTTCTGTCCGAGTCGATGGTGTGAGGAACCCGACATCTGGGTTGAATGTAATGAGCTCAATGACGTTTCTGGACGAAGTGATAAACTGCTTGACCGGTCACAATAGCTCGGTTGTAAGACGGCAGCTGGGATCTCATCCGAAATTACGTTTGTCAGCGATATTTTTCACTGGCAAGATTGAGTCCATTACTCTTTGAGTGCGCCATTTTCGTAGTGTTAAGGGGTGTAGGCACCTACTGTTTTTACCTCCACATGTTGCCTACGTTTCCATCTTTCTTTATTGATGATATGGTATGGTTTATGTTAATTGGAATTCTTATTATCATAGTGAATCTTATACGGAAAAGTATTCGCTCTCTAAGGTCAACGTCATATAATTCTTATTAATCATTGCGGGTTAAATAATCTGGAGACAAACACCCCTTTGTAAATTTATGTTTTGCGTCTGGGGAAAAAATATATGGCACGAAATGCTGTGACGCAACCTTTTTATCAGCGAATTTCTACTAAGCAGTATCAAGTGACACCAAATTATTGATTGCTGGGTAGTTTTATATAAAGAAAGCGCCGTAAAGCAATGGCAATAGTTATTAATATAGAGCAGTCCTTAAATTACTCATATAAAATCACTTAATAGCAAAATATATATATATTTTTTCCTAACCAATCAAAATAGTGGAAAAATAACAAGATAATTTTCCTTATCGTGCATGCGAAAAAATAAAAAATACACTTATGATAATTCGAAATAGTTTTTTCAGACGCAACTAATGACCGCCATTGTGAAATACTAGCCTTATTTTTCATCGAAAAAGGCCGACCTAGAATTTGAGCCAAATTGCACACCAACAAGTAAAGACCTCCCACATGTACTCGCAATCCGTGTAATACTTAATCAAACGGAGATGTGGGCATCAGTGATATCGTTAGTGACTGGCAGCTGAAAAATTTTACTAACCGCGGCGTCGGTCCCAAACGGTAGACAACGACGTTTTAACCACGACTGCCTCTCGTTAGAAAAAGAGAAGTTGCGATGGAAGTAATAAAGGTCAATGCACGGTAAATTTGGGGGTTATCGCGACATAATTGCAAGCGACCGGCCCCGGCAATCAAAAGAGACGTTATCGAGTGGTAGTTGCGGGTCGAATGACGCACATGGAAATGTAAGAGCGGTCCCGGGGAATTTTCGCGGTTTAAACGTATTATGAGAGCTTAGGAGGAAAGCCAAAAGCATTAAACAAGTGAATGATGATATCATGAAAGCCTAATAAAAGCTGGAGGATCAGTGAACGTTATAGTATCTACCGCAGACGAAACTATTTTGAGCGTTCCCTCACATTACACTTTGCGTTTACAGCTTTCATCACTTCTATATCTGGAAAAAAACTACCACTTAAATTCACTTAATGAAATGAGGTGTACCTATAGATAGAGGGTGACTAGATATCTTGTCCACTAAACCGGGACAAACTTTCGTTTATCCTGCAGGACCACAGGAAGTTTTCCATACATGTTTCTCTAATCAGTGGATTCGTTTGAAAATATTTCTCTCTCTTGAGCCCTACACGACTCACTTTTTCCAAACCTAAATCAGTGCAATTTTCTAGGGAGCTTAGGGTGATATAAATACAGTAAGGAATATATATATATATATATATATTTATTTATTTTGAGTTCCGCTGTTAAAGGAGATTTCCATTTAATGGCAATAGCACTCCGATAGCAACAATACGAAACTCTTCAGAATTGTTTCTCGAGTATATAACTCTTTGGACAAAATTACCACTGTATAATTGATGTATCAACCAAAATACTGAGGGAGCATTCATTAGGCTAAGTCTTGCTAACGCAATAGCAGACATTCTATCACAGTCAGCAGGATAGTGATTTTTCTCTTAGTTTACGATTAAAACTAAAATACACTTACACATGGATATTCGGTCGGGAAGAGGGCAAAATGTGGCTCGAATGGAGACGAATAAACACTTCGGTGCCCGATTTAATGCTTCAATTCCATGCTTAATTTTATTACAAACAAATAATCCTAGTGGAATGGTGGCATTGAAGAGAAAAATGTGTACATTGCTTTCATTAATGGTTCAAGTAAGAGATCGGTGTAATTCCTGCTATTATTTTTATTATTAGGTTATTCTACCGGTTAAGATAGGTTTAAATCGTTTAAATGGAAAATAGTGAAGAAGATAATATATCTTTACTTCGCGCAAGTACGTAAATGAACAAGAAAAACATTTTTCGAGAAGGTACTTCGAAGTAGGTGAGCGAAAAACAACATTCACAAAGTGGCTTTTAGAAGGTAAAATGGGAGCTATTCAGGCAAAAACTTAAGTAGATACCCTTAGGGTTTGCCCTACTTCTCTATGCCGTTTAGATTACTTAATTAGGATCATTACATAAACAGTACATATATGCGGCTGAGATGTTTAAATAGGAGATTACACGATAAGTATAATGCGGGCACTGCCCGCAGCATAGTAAAAAGAAAATTACTGTTATTATAATTAGGCAACGAGTGATTAATACTGAAATGCAACTGCGTCGAATGAATAGGTTGTCTGTACCTAAGTATTTTAACCTCAATGGCAAGAGGTCTCTGGCACATGTAGTCCCTGGGTTGTTAAACGAATTACCTATGTCAATGCATGATATTAAATGAATATCTGTTCTGAAAAAATTACTTAAAGGGTGGCTGATGGGTTAACGTTGTCAAAAAGGCTACACAGAAAAAAAATAAATATTTTTAACTAAAGGCACCTGCTCACGAGCCGCTTTAGCTCAGCAGGACTTCAACTGCACTATTATTTCTTTTCTCATACGTGTGTTCATTATTGATGAAAGACTATTACCAATACTAATACTGCTATCCAATTCTATTTTGTATACACTAATTTACCTAGTTTAAATTTAATGTGCCATTATTTATAAAAAAATATATTGGTATTAATACTATTTTGTATATGATGATGTCATTTTTTTTTATTTCTTTTGTGTAACATATTATAAAAAAAGGATAAGATCATTGATTTTACGATGTAAAGTTTGCAATTTGTAATTTTTTGTAAAATAAACTTTTATTTAAAGAGAATAAAAAAGGATAATCTAGCGGTTAAGGTAGGTTTAAATGTAAGAGAATAATAAAACCCCCTAGGTGTTTACAGGCACTATCTCCTGTAAGCCCCCGGAAAGAAAATGCTTAAAGTAATTTCGATTGGAGAAGATGGTATTTTTTAGCTTCGAAATCGAGTAAGACTTAGATTAGAGAATCGAGATCAGACGTAAGTAATTGGATCAGCAAACCTTTTTCGTGAAGGCACTTTGAAGGAGGTGGGCGAGATTTTCCGGGAGGTCAACGAGAAGCCACTCAGGCAGTCGGCAGCATTCTGAGCGTCCGATGTCTCCCAAGGGGACAAGGCTGTTCCATCGAGCAAACTTAAACGTAATGAGATTTGGCTGTATCGCTGGAAGGGAGCGAGGAAAAAAACGATCCGTGATTGACGTCATTCATAAATCGGGTGGAACCAAAAATAGTGAATTCCGTATATGCTATCTCACTTCGATATTTTTATTTTTCTTTCCTGGATCTTTCCAAATGGACTCTAAAAATACATCTTCGGCGGCGGAGGGGGAACACTGGTGATCATATCGATTTTAACTCCACGCTGGGGAGAGAATGGAGTGAACATCTATTGGCACAGGCCAAAGCGCCTTTCGATCATTATGCTAGAGATATAACAAATAAGATTATCAATAAATGCATCCTAAATTAATTCATAATTTCAGAGGTACGAAAGAATATAAGCATGACGCAAATTATTTCCCATGATTCTTTGTCACCATAGATATAGCGGATAAGAAGCTAAGAGCGCTTTCCATTCGTTTCAGACCATTCGCACTACTATAGGTAACACACTTCCAAACAAATCGGGGGATAAGTTGATATGTGTCGGAGTGTGTCTGAGAAGAAACTCGTAGTATCCAAACACGTGTATTGCATGTCAGCATGTTTGCCAACGTAGCGCTCTGCTGGTTTCTGGTTTGGCCATGCATTGTTCTGCTGACTGCTATTTGGTCCAAGCCTAGCGGCCTGGGGAGCGTGCGTCTGACCTTGAACTGGGACGAGTGCTGCATGCCTGGTTGGGAATCACCTCGCGCCACACGCCCCTGAGGTGGCTTGCACGGTATTTCGTAGATGTATATGAAAAGAACTTCGATAATCGTATCCGCGATTGTTGTTAATGTGTTGATTTTCAGAAAAGGCGACAAACATGGTGGGTGTAAAGTTTTCATTAACATTGTAAGAAAGCTTTCCTTTTTATGTAGTTAGAAATAAATTGAGAATACATTTACAAAATATTCAGCCGTGATTATTGTGTTCCTGCAGTATGTTACCTACCGGTAAATCACCTATCGTTTCGCGATAGCACATCGCTCCGTTCGTCGTCATTCGTGCGCGGTGAAGTGTGAAGATGTATTCCGATCTGCGCTTACTTCAGCACTTTGAATGAAAGTTTCCAAAAATTTGCCACGGCATAAAAATGCTTGCAAGACATTACTATCCAAGGAATAGCATTAAAGTGAGCACATTCACCGTGAAAATGATTTGCTTGGCATAAGATTCGAACCCAGACCTCGGAATTGCCAGCCGGTATGCGTGTTAGCTATTTGCAACGGCGATCCATTCTACTTCATCACGAATTTCCGAGGGGCTGATGCGAATCACATTCTCTTGCCTCCAGTTTGCACTTCAGGAAGGGAGGCGTTGTCGTGCATATACTGTCGCGAGAGGATGAACGTAAAATGTAGAACAACTAACGTTTTAGACCATATCTACAGAAAAAAATGCACAAATGAAATAATTCGATTTCACGATCACAGGTTGAAAGAGATGACACCAAATTGAGGTAATTCGCAATGAAAACATTGTGTCAAACAACCTTCTGGAGAACTACCTATGCGACCGATTGCACGACAGTGTACCACATAATTTGTTTATTTTTTTAAATAATTACGGTTAACTTTCGAAGTTAAAGCTCGGGTCACAGGCCTAATGACGGTCAACTGCCACCAATAAAGATTAGAGACAAGTTTGTTTTTCTCCTATTTCAGTTTAAAACGTCAACTAAGCGTCTTCGGAGCTTTGTCACACTGCCTTCTCATGTCGTTTTATCGGCAAGGGTCCGAAGCAGAGAACCCATCAACGTCCGTCTGCACTTAAATATCGCGGATATCACACTTCATGTCGTTTTATCGGCAAGGGTCCGAAGCAGAGAACCCATCAACGTCCGTCTGCACTTAAATATCGCGGATATCACACTTCTGGCAGCACTGCAAACTCCCACAATTTCCTACAATTCTTTTCACAACCAAGACTCCACCGCAGCGACACAGATGGGACCCTTGCTTTCATGGAGACCAGCATCTGAACCTCGTGACAATTGGACGTTGCTTTGGAGATGCAAATCGCGTATTGGAAGATTATTTCGCGAATGTGGGTCGCATTCTTACAGCCGAAGTGACAAAGATCAAAGAAACTGCACCTCCATGACAGGGCCGTCTCTTTGCTTGTGTGCCCTTCGACGGCGACGAAGTGGGTGAGACTTCGTCCCGATTCTCGTCTCAACATAAGAGTCAACGAAGAGACAGGCAGAAGTACAAAGCTTTCCGATTTTCAAGAGACACATTTGCGGTTCTATTTTGGGGATGAGGGAGGGGAAAGGATGCCCCAAAGACGATTTCACAAGAGATTTGAATGGTTCGGTGGATGAGTGTTGACCTCCTCTATGTAAATTTCGCGGCTGCATCTTAAAAAAATGGACACGTTTGAAAACATTATCGAAACGCAACCACCGCAGAGTTACTGATAAATAACAACAAAGCAAATCACTTAAACGTTAAGGTGAAAACCTACTATTTGGCTGAACATCTGCGATAAAGCTATGAATACCTTTGGATCTCCAGTGCGGAAACTGGTTTACATAAGATGTATTATTGAAAATTATTCGAACAAAACACTTACGGATGGTACTTAGGATCAGTCAGGTCCGAGAAAACATAAATCACACGAAAAGAAGCACAATCAGCGTTAAATGTAACTAATAATCAACAAAGCAAAGAAAAGCCACCAAATTGATAATATATGGAGTGCGAGTTAACACAAAATGGCATAAGGTCAATACTGAGAGAAGTACCAATTTTCCTATTCAAGATATAATCCATACTAATGATATGAATGTAACTAATTTCATGGGATTACAGTTGATATTACATGATTACTCTCAGCCTACAATGTTTTAGGTAGGTAGTTGTGAGAGAAATGACAGGTATTATGACATTCACGCTTCGTTTGAAGGCTCTGAAGACCTAAATTCTCGCATGCCTAAAGGCATCAAATCCGGTCTAAATAAAGTGGGGATGACCTTGGAGTTTTGACTTTCTAATGAATATCACAAAATGGGAAAACATCTTCAAAATGAACACATTTGACACGAACTGAGAGTTATGCTGAATTTTCAAATCAGATGTATTTTATCCTTATCTGCAGTTTCAAATTTGACATAAAAAAATGAAAACAGTTCTTTCGCGTAAAACAATGGCACATGACTGCTTCATGTGTGCCGAGCAGATGCGAAGTCAACTCCCTTAGTCTAATTAAACGAAAACCTGAAATTAGCTGTGAGAGGTAAATGGTGGTGAAAAGGAGCGGTGTTCATTTGATGCTTGAATAAATGTCACATTGTAAATACTTCGCAGAGATTGTTTCCATCAATCACGCTCATAAGGGCAGAATTATCGTGACGATATCATTTCTAATGACGGACTGAGGAAAGGAATGAAAGTTCTCGGGTTAAAGACGAATTAATTATACAGGGACCATTTATAAATCGAAAAATTGATCGATGATGGATAGCTCAACTTTTCACCGATGAATTCTCAGATGATTAATTTGATCCGAATGACGCCTTGCCGTAATGCGATAATGATGAGTCTCCGTTCAGCAAAGGGTGGGTCGTAATAATTGACGTTCGCCATGCCAAATGAATTATGGCGATTTAACTAATTGATGGATAATAGGCGAAAGGCAGGCATACTGACAATGAGTCATTGGTCGTGCTGTAGTTTCCGCCGCGGTGGATTTCCGAAGTTTGAAATTATGCGTTAGAAATGCGAAGCGTTAGAAATTATGAGAAAAGATAAAAGAATCGTCAAAAACGAGTATTAGTTTAACTTGTTACCAGAAATCCTTCACTAAACTTTCACGGCAAAGCGCAGAACACACAGTGACCTACTACGATCGGGATATTGGCATTTTTTAAATTCTGCATCACTAACAATTACCAGCATAAATATTGAACACACGCATTTTGCTCTTGAATCTTCCACTCAATAGGTATTTGTTATTTTATATTCAGGTTTTTTAATCTATACTTCCTAAGAAGCTGGAACGAAGGGTAGGGAAATGAAGAATACGCAAACGATTTTTTGCTAAAAACTTATAGTTAAAAAATGGAAAAATAAATATAATGCTAATATTGACGGGGTAGGGGGTATATTAAGAATATGAGTGTTTGAAATGTAATAGCACTAACTCCAGGGCTAATTTTATTGATTATTAAAGTGCTACAGGGTCACATTTTTATACATATACCGACATTCAATCATCTTCATTTGTACTACCTTTCATTATTTATTTATTTTAAACTTTCAATAGGCCGACATGGCCTTTTACATCAAGTACTACCACATACAATCAGGAATAAACACACATTAACATGTGGCAAAAATTCCTCCCACGTAGGACTCGAACCCGTGACCTAGGGTAGCAGGTAATAACTCTGCCCCGTCGCTATAGCGTCGTTATAACGACGCCGACAATAAATGAAGGAAAATGATATGAACCATCAAAGGCAGTCGGGAAGCAATAATAAAAAGTGTGCAATACAATCATTACACGTCGAGCGAAGGTAAAACCGCCACCTCGCCTCTTCAGTGGCCCACCACCCTTGCAAGAAGTTGGAGTGAAGGGTGGAGCGGATGTGTGGAGGGGGTGGATGGTTGGGGATGAAGAGGCCTGGGAAATCGTCTCAGCAGTCGGTTAAGTAGAAGTGAGGAGAGTAAAGCCACGACTTGGGGCATCGTGGAGAGAGAGTGGTAGGAGGGGAGAAGAGGGATCAGAGAAGGGGACTTAAGGTTGGCTGAGGGCGTAGCTAAGGTGGGCATTGGAAGGGAAAGGATAATTGAGACGCGGGAATGAGTACGGGTGGAAAGTCGGAAGTTAAAGTATACATGGACGTTTCATCATATCCTGTACAGTAACGATTTCATAAAGAAGAGATCCTAGTAACCTTATTTAAGGAAAAAATGTTTCAATGGACCCTTTTAATTTAAAGGAAAAATACTGGAAAATTACATCTAAGTGTCTCTTGTTGCTTCTTAAATAAGAATATAGTAACTAATTCATTGATGTGCAGGCTTCATGCAGCTTCCGCCGCCCATCTTGACTTCGACCCTCCGAAGCAACTCTTTGACGTTTCGCAGTAAATATAACAAGAGTATGCAACGTTACCAGCTTCTGCAGTACGCACGACACGTGCAGCTTTCCCTGCTAACGGTAATGGCGCCATAACACGTCAGTTTTCGCATATTTTCACCAGTATGCCACAATAGAAACCAAGGCTAGTAATATCTAGGAAACTATCGTACCACTAACTACAGAAGCGGTTCCCAAACTGATACCCGTACCCCCATTTGGGTACGCGATAAAACTTAAATAATTCGGACGTGCATACCTTAAGAAAACTCATTCTATCGAATTTCATATTCTAAAATACACAGGACCAAACTTTTGTCGACCCATAAATATTATGAAAATATTGAAGATAGATCAGATGCTTTCCCAGCGAATACTGTGAGTGAAGTCTGTTCGGGTTCTTCAACGGGTCAAACTCTGCAGTTCTGCCGACGCGACGTTTCTATATACGAGTCTTTCGTCGAACGTGGGCGGAAATTCAAAGTTTGATCCGGTGGAGAACCCGAACAGAGATCATAATGAAAATATTTCCTGCTTTAAACTTCGCGTCCTTGGCGGCTTCAAAACACTACCTCATCGGAAACCCGACGGATGACGTCACAGAATGGTATCGCTGCCATTTTTAGAACATATTTCCACACAAATTTCAGCTGGTTAACCGAATCAGGCCAAAGCAATCGTTTCTATTTCCTTAATGGAAGGCAGTGAACAAGAGTGATTAGATCCTTTCTATTGAAATACACATACAGGAAAGATGGATTACCGTTCAGTGACGCCAGGAAAGTGAGATGCTGTTTAGTATCACGTAAATTTAAAAAAATGTCATTATATTTTCAAAAGTGATCATTAATGCTTAAGTTGATGCATGTACATGTAGGTTTTATATTTGGGTTCGTTGGAAAACCTGCTGTCACGCTCACCACTTAAATATGAGAAGTAAATTTGAAGCATGTTACCCAACTGATGCTGGTGTATTGCCATACTACAAGTGGTCTAACTGATTGGTACAATGATGATAAATGAGTTTTCAAGGAGCACGCAAGTCGAAAAAAATAAGGAACCATTGAACTAGTGGAGAACAGTCTTGAACTACAATTTTTTACAGCAAGACGAATCTATTCACACCTCGACTTCGTTGAGTAACAGTAGTACACCGTAAAGAATAAAACTTTGAGGGTTTTGGGGTAGGGGAATGCGAGAGGGCGGGTAGTGCAGATATCAGGGGAAAAGTAAAAGGTAGAGAGGAATGCAGAGAAGGAAAGTGGAGAGAGGCAAGGCGCCCGGGGAAAATGGAGAAAGAGAGATAAGGGTGTTTTCCAGGGTGCGGTGTCACAAGTCCCCTTATTCTCCACCCTCTCCTATACCCTCAAACTCTCCTCCTCAACCCTCACTTTCCCTCCACACTTCTCCACCCGTAATCCTTATCGCCTGCTTAAGAGCGCCGCTAAGCGGAATGTTTCGTCGCGCACTCCTCCTCTTAACGCCCGAAGGGATTTCTCCAGAATGGGCCACGCCCCCTCCCTCCCCCCTTCCTCCCGTCGGTCCCCCATCCCACAGAGGTAGAGGAGAGGGGCAGGGGGTGCGTAAATATTTGCCATTTTCCCTCGCTGCTGATTATCGCCCTCCCTGGGGATATCCTTCGGAAACGCATCGTCCAACCCCCCACTTCAATTCACTCCCCCGGCCATCGACAAGCATCGGGGGTGTTTGCCCCCGAGGGTGTAATGATTTCTGTCATGCTCACTTAACCTTTAGATCGCCTGAGAAATAGCTAAGACGCCGTCCAGGACTGTTCTTACACGCTTCCGCAAATAACAACGATCCCTTGTTTTCTTTTTGTCCAATTTCGTTTTCCATTATCACCAGTATTCTGTATCGTGACTGGTCGAACCGTTATACTATCATAGGCTCACTTCTTTATGGGCTGTAATTTTCGCTGTCCACTTAAATTTTATAGCATCTCAACCTCTTTCGCTTATGTGTGTGTGTTGCTCCCTTTCCTCGTTTTCCTTTCTTTGACATATCCAATGAAAAGTCTCTCAGGTAAGCTTCCTTGTGGATTTCCGAAAATTAACGGTGTCTGTGAATAAATTCTTTCCCTATTCAAAACTCACTGCCATTTTTTTGAACCTTATGTATTATAACAATTTAGGAAGCAGATTTACTCTAGAGAAGCGAATGGTTTCAGAGAATAGTGGTAGACAGAGAAATTCTCGGGTGAATGTGGTCGAAGATATTTTTAAGAGAAGGAATATTAGGAGTCTTAAGAAGAGTGAGGGCGTGCATGAAGGAATGTAAGAGTGTAACTGAAGCAAAAGAAGTAAACAATATAGGGCAGTATGGAATGGCAGTAAGAAATTATTAAAGCAGAATCGGATTTACGGGAATATCACCGAGAATTAATTTTTTTACTGTGCCTACCCCGAAAGGGAACGGTGTAATAGGCAAGTATGTATATAGGTATTATCACGGTACCTACGGGCCTAAGAGGCCTCACAAAAATAATTGAAATTCCCCCTATCTATTCCCGCTACCTATATTCTTTTTCGCATTAATTGGTCACTATTGTTACCGACACTAGTGTTCTGTATCGCGATTGTTCAAACTATCGCTTACACACGCTCGTATCGTTGGCTCACTTCTTTATTCGATGTGATTGTCGCCGTCCACTCAGTTTTATAGCATCTAAACATTCTTCATATCCTTGTATAGTTTCATGCCTTTGAATCTTTCCTTCTTCTACACTTCTGATTACATATCTGATATAAGATTTCTAAAAATTTTATACAATATTATTTAGATAATACGTCAGTAAATTACCTGCAAAACGCAAGGCGACATTTTAGCACAGAATTCATGATAGTTTTGGCTCATATAAACATGGCTCTTTTTATTTTTAATCTTAATTAAACCCAATATAACTTAATGTACTTCTGGTAAAACAATTATTTCACATTATCCATACATTTCACACTACATCAAGGATTTAGGCTGAGATTTGTAGATTTTGAATATTATTCAAAAGTAAACATTTGCACCGTGAAGAATCAGCAAGTTTCTAATTTTGTAAAAAAGTAATTGCAACCAGATTTCTTAAAACAAATAATTCTCACGGACTATCGGACACACACGGTATAATCTAAAAATATTATTCTTGTCCAAAAAGAGTTAAAAATAATCACCATCGGAGAGAAGCCGACACTTGTTAAATTTAAGTTTTTTCAACCTAAATGCAAATAGCGCAGTGCGTTCATCGTAGTTGGAAAATACAGCTGAGATGAGAAATGAATTAATACATGTTGAGCGTTGTTTTCCGCGCCAGACTTTGACCTACCTTTATACCACATTGCTCACACTACCTACCTTTAAAAAAGAATGTATGCACATTTCATGCTCAAAAGACATTTTTAAAACCAAATATCATCGTTAATTTCCGGCATAAAAGGGTATGAGGAGATAAAGAATGGCTCAGCGGACCATGCAATCGCACGCGCGTGTTATCTTGCAATGTGATCGCGTATCACGTGATAACACTGCCGATGATTTTTTTTCAAGCTTGCGAACGGTCTCAGTATTTTACCAAGCTATCACGTTAACTAATCACGAAGTTCGAGGAAACATTCTGAAAACTGCCATTCAAAGTCGTTTTCGAGTGAATAACGGGTGGTCACGCACTCGCGATTGCATACTTCCGGTAAAATTCCTAAATGCTCGCTTAATCCGTCAAGGGAAGATGAAAATAATTTCGAGTTATGTACCCTTACTGAGCTTAGTGGATGCATGCATGGCAGAAAAAGTTTCGTGAGACAAATTGAATATGCAGTTCGGCCCGACGTTTAATCCTCAATGGAGCAAGAGTATCATGAAGGCATTCATAGAAGTGCCATGTCTTTACATGCTAAACCTTGCAATTTCATTTTAGAAGGTCAGGTATTGATCAATAAACGTAACCAAATCCACGGCATTGGACGAAATGTTACCGGCTCCTATATGCTACTTATAAAATTCCAGCATTATAACTATTCCCTCGCAAATCTAGTATCGTTCTCCATCCCTGATCATATTCTACGACCCTACTACTCTTGGTAACACAACCAGATCTTTTAAAAGAATACATCACAGATAGATACATGAAGGACTAAAAAGTTTTTTTTTTGTTTTCACCATCTAATGAAATAAGGTACGCAAGGCTCATTTTTAACTTTTTAACTAAGCTAATTTTTAACAGTTTCATAAACTTTTTTTCATCTTCCTTGTGGTAGTGCCTGGTATAAAACTGGGCCAAAAGTTCATATAAATAAAAGACTATGCTATGCATCGTTGACGTAACACTTAGTATGGGTACAAGTACGTAGTATAGGGTGGTATTATACGGAGAAGGGAGATATTTTGTGTGGACTGATGAAAAGAAATGTGTAAGGGGCTGTGTACGGACACTAACGTGGTGGAATTTGGGTAAAAAAATAGTCGACCACCTTGACTGTTTCCTCCAAGAATAAATACTCTCTCGAGTTGAAATGGATACACTTGATTAACGTCATTCTCGGCAAAAAAAGTTTTTTGCACGACGCCTCGTTCTAGATTTTTGGCACCAAAATGTCATCAGTATTACGTGTGACCCCGTTCCCTTTTCTCGTGAGGATTTGGTTCGGGAGTTCTGTAAGGGACTACATATCACGCTTGCGGAAATAAATTTCTCCACTGACGCGGGGGTTGGATCCGTGGGGGTAATCTGAAAACTTTTTCTCTCATAATTCGAACCATCGCAATCTGGATCTCTCAAAATATCTCCGTTCCAGTTTTATGCCTCCCACTTTCATCCGCTCATTTCGTCGCTCAGCTCAAGGAACTCATTAAAGATTTAAGCTCTAGGCTCCACTCATGTCTCGTAATGAGAGGGGGAAAGTGTAAATAATATAACGGAGGCATCCTATCTGAATAACCAGTAAGGCACGTAAAATAAGATTTGTGCAAGCAAAGAGCATTAAGAGTGTTGTGATTGAATTCTTTCAATTTATATTGAAAAGGAAAAATCAGAAAACAGGCGGGATCTATAACGGAATGTGTGAAAAGCGAATTTATTGGATTTTATCGTAAATTTTTATATTCTGCATAAACTCTCAATCTGAACTGTCGTCATCAGCAGTTTTAAGATATAATTTTAGAAATTAATGAAAAAATATAACATGGCTGACATAACTGCAGTTAATGAAACAAGAGCAATTTTCACAAGTATGACATTTAATGCACGACCGGTTTCGCTTTTTACAGCATCTTCAGGTCCTGAAGCTTCATGACCTGAAGATGCTGTAAAAAGTGAAACCGGTCGTGCATTAAATGTCATACTTGTGGAAAATGCTCTTGTTTCATTAACTGCAGTGATGTTCCGGTTCCACTCCATCACGCCTGAAACCTCAGATTATGGCTGGCATACTTATTTAGTTTTAAGGAAAAATATTAGGCACCATAAATTTTAATTCGACTTAGTTTCATGTGATAACATTTTAAACATTTAATAAATATTAGCTAAAATGTCACATTGTGTATTTAAAGAAGTATTTCTCGCTGATTAGACAGTAAAATTAGGTATTAGGTATCAGGTTCATTCTCAACTTCCAGTGATTGTTAACGAGGGCACAAGGGTACCAAAATGTTAAAGAGATGATACAAAAGCTGGTAGTTGGTGTTGATCTTCCGAATTTACAGAAATTAGTGAGCGTAATGCACCCATAAACAAGATTGTTTCCGACGAAATATAATGTAAATTCACAATCCCATGCCACTATGAAATATTCTGCCGCGATATGTATACAAAAATGACAAATCTCATGGCCTTGAAAGCAAGGGCGGTGTTGAATCTGAACAATTCATTTGAATCGTAAACGGATTCGATTTTGCTGAATCAACTTTCGTCTCCCTCCCTGTGATCTAATCTGAAGTACTTTCTCTTCCGACTGGTGCTAGTTCGAATCTTTTCCGCTCTCCTCGGAAGTGTCGCCACTTCTTACAGGGAGACGCAGCAACGGAAATATTTCCGCGAGCGAATTTTAAAGTAGTCTCTTTCGTTTAAAAGGCGGCTACCCATATTTCTGTTAAAGTTTACTGCACGCATGAGTGACATCGATGAAGAGCTATATTTTCTTAGTTAGTTCCGGAATAATAGTTATATTTTTGGGTCTTCACCAACAAACCTATCTTTCAGGGAGCGTTGTTTCAACCAAAATCCATTAGTTGAGTCCAAAATTCATTAATCTTTCAATGCACAATGTTTGTATTATTCGCTCACTCGTGACGGCAGATGGGAATTAACCTTTGGGGAAGGACTAGAACTTATGGGCAACGGCCCCTAGGGACGGTACTTCTAGGGCAGTACTCCGTCCACCGGATGGGACATTAAACAGTCGACAGTTTGGCGCCTTTAATTAGAGTAGGCTAATGTCGATGTGGCTGGATTTCTCTCCACTCTTCCTCCGTTCCTACGAGTAATCCTAATCTTATTAAAAGAAAAACCCCTCTCATCCTCCATGGTGCAAATGACCTCGACTACAACCAATCCATAATACCTCATGGATCCCACCTCCAGAATTTTATTGTAAAAACTATGTAACTTGGAAAAATGCCACGAATACCCATTTGACTACTTAAAACGGCTTAAGGCGAACATGAAACAGCTTCGTCATCAAAAAACATAAACAAACCAAATAAATGAAACATTGTGAGAATCTCAATCAGGCGAATAAAATGCGTACACCTGGAGAATAACTATACAAAAAATTTATATCATTAAGTACCGATCACTAAACAAGATGTTGTGGAAAAACACTTCAAACCATTTTGAAATCGGAGCCATTTCCCTCACGATGATCACCGTAGCAATATTAGTCAAAATTTTAAACTGATTGACATGGCAAGTGACGGCAAGTATGGATTTTTAGTCATCATTTTCAGGATAGTAATGGATAGCAATTTTATCGTCTTCCAATTCATCTGATCAGGCAAAAGCCTTTCGCCAGTGTTAGGGTACAAGTCCGTACGTTTCAGCGGCGATTATGTGAGTCCAGAATTTTTTGTTTCCGTTCGCGCATGTTGTATAAAATAGATAACAGTCTCGACAGCTACCCTGCTGGCAGCACTGTTGTCTATTTTACATAAAATACGCAGACGGACACCCGAAAATGCTGGAATCAGTGATAGGGTATGTTCTGCTACTCCATGACTGGTCGCTGTTATGGTGAAACATTGACAAACAACCAATTCGATAGGACAAGTTTGTTGAGCCTTGCAGTACCAAACCTAGGATTGGCGTGCGACGAAATTGAAGATGCCCAAAGGAGTGTTTTCGCAAAAAAAGTTTACAAGAAGCGCAAACTCCCAAGAAATTGAATGTTAATAAATATTTGGCTTTAATTCACCTTACGTTTTTTTGAGTTTTTAGTAAATTGCTGCATAAATCATCGATCTGTTTATACGATCGTCATAGAGTTTCAGCCGGTAAAAGTGGAAGTTCTGGTATCGATGTCTCGATTAGTATAGACGTCACCGACGAGGCGTCCAACTGCAGGAGGCGTTCCGTGACGCTCTCAGCGCCTTTGCCGCGTGCCAACGCACCTGCGCCTCTGCGGTGGATTCGCGTCCGCTTGCCAGTTAGCCGCCACCCAAGTGACAAAGCCACCCACCACCTTTTCCTACCCCCCCCCCTCCTCCCCCTTCATCAAAGGGAGGGGCGAGGGTGGAGTCGGCTGTCAATTCTCCCCCTCCTTCCTCCATTTTCCCCCGAACACCCGCCGAGATTTTTGTATCGCATCCATCGTCACCTGCTTTCCATCACGCCACCAGCATCTCACGCTCCTGAAACCAAGTACATACAACTCCGTATCGATGACCCAGTTTCACACAAGAACCAGACGAAAAGGCATACGCCATACATGAACCAGGAGCACGACGCTATATTTCCCCTAAGGTGGTTATAATGTCATAATAGAGGGAAACGTCCCAAGCGAAAGGGCAAGGGGTGAATTAAATGGACCAAATAAAAAGGAAAGCACATAAGAAGAACTTCCAGGGAGCAAGAGAACAAGCATTAGATAGGGAAGGGTCGAGGGCTACAGTCAACCAATGATGAACAAATAAATGCAGTAATTGAAGTGGAAATGGGTTAGGTAATTCTATTGAAAAAGCGCAGCAGTTGGATCCTATGTCTGGAGAAAGTGTCCATTAAAATATATACGTCAAATATTCGGTATATTTAGAATCTCAATTTTGTTTTTTAATATTTAGCTAGATCATGTTAACAGTGGCTGCAGTATTTTTTAAAGAAAAAAACGTAAAGAGAGGATGTCAGTATTTTTCTTGACTCACACAGTGGCCTTATTTAATCCAGTGGCCAGTGGAACCTTATATACCTAATCATTTTTCCAGGAGTAACGAGTTTTATTTCACTATCGCACATACAATTCGCTTTTTAGTGAGCGTTCCTGAGATTCCTATTGGGTATTATGGTTTTTGTCACCGACACTTCCATGGCAGACTCTTCCACCTGTGCGAAATTCTACAGAGAAGAAAATCTTTCATCTCGACCGGGACTCGAACCCACATCCCTCGGTATCGCGCCGAGTGCTTTAGCCAGTTAGTCTCCCGAGCCATCCTATTGCCCTGTAAAGTATTGGGAGATTTAAGGTAGTTGGAGCGATTTTTGCCTATGTACAGATTTTCGTTGAGCTTTGAAAACGTGTTCTCATTAGTGAATTACTTATTATTAATATCTATTGATAAATATAAAGATATGTACTCTTGTTTCATTTCCATTATTGCCTGTATGGAGAGTCCCAACGCATAAACAGATGCAATTAATGAAATGTGTTCCAAGAATGTTTTCGACTTACTTAAAAAATAATTAAAATGTGCTCTTAATGACCAGCAAACCACCTTAGAAGTACAAGACGTTCATGATTGCCAGGCATACAATATAGCGAAGAAGCCAAAAGCTTAGCGCCACAGAAAAACGCCAGGTTAAGGTGGCTGGAGCGGTAATCATGAGTCATTGAGAGCACATACTCATAACTCTTCAAGTAAGTCGAAAAAAATTCTTTGACCACATTTCGCTTACATGCATCTCTTTATAGGGTGTAAATCACTCTGCATGCTGCAATGTAAATGGTGTAGGAGTAACATTTTGAAATGTTTGCCTTGATTAAAGCATTATGTCTTGGATTTTCGGTGCGAAATTTAAGTAAAACTCATGTCTAAATACGTTCTTTTAACTCGGCATGATATAGGTAATGGTTTGAGGCGTAACTTTATGCAACTACTTAATGATTGAAAAGAAAAAACTTTGTTCAGTTCCACATAAAATAATTTTGATACCTGATGATGTCGCTCAGCGACGAAACCTAGGTTGGCATTAAAATTATTTTATGTGGAACTGAACAAAGTTTTTTCTTTTCAATCGGCATGATACCTTGATATTTATTAGTAACCATTATAATAATATGAAACGTATTATTTCGCTTTTAAATGAAAAACTGAGCTTATGTAATCGAATTATATCGATATAAATGCCATGTGCCATAAGGGTACGATTTAAAATAGCATTGAGTTGCCTAGAAACCAATTCAGTAACATGAAATTTTTCACTTTCATCAATAGATATTACTAATAAGTACATGTTTGCAAAGTTTCACGATAATCTGTACCTAAACAAAAATGGATCCAACCACCATAAAGCCAAATTTTGAACACAATGAAGTGTTCAGTCTTTTTGACAAATTTATCCCAAAAAAAACCCACTCGGACAACTAGTGGAAATACCGAGAATTCCAGAAACAATGGATTAGCCAGGAAAACCTGAAAACTCTGAATCAATATTACATATCACTCTTCACTCTCGACTTAGGGATGAATATATTTCAAGAAATGTTACACCTTTTGTTTCTACTAATATATATAGCTTGGACGAAAATACTTTCTTATATTAACAATTAAAGGAAATTAATATGCATTTCGCAGGACGGAAAATAACGTTTATAGCAAAATGTATTGAATTTAACGCGAGAAAACACAGTAGGCATCTTTAGCCAGCCCCATAACAGTATGGACGATATACGAAAATTTTAACTGTAAATTAACTTAAATTAAGTACAATGTGAATAAATGAATGTGAATATAAGGAAGGGTACCTATGCCCAAAATGAATTTCGCGGCGTAACAAATCGATTTTACCTTTATTTTGCATAGAAACAAAACGAAAAATACTATTTGGTACTGCATCCCATATTTTCTGCAATGATTTCTGTTGGCTTCCTTCACTACAAAGTCTGAAAAAAAACTATCTGCATTCAAATTAATTTTATTAAAGCAGACTTCAAATGTCAGTCTGCCAATCTTTTCAGTAAAGGCTTATATATAAAAGCATCCATGTCAGATTATCCCAATATATATTTTTTTAAATATTGCATTCTGTCAATCTAATCTAATCTTAATTTAGATGGACAGGAAAATTTATTTGACGCTTTGATTTGGAAGAGATTGACAAGCGAGTAAACAGAATCGACTTTTGACGTAAAACCAGATATCATTTTTTCTCGTAGGAGTTCTAGAATTTGTTCCAAGTTGATATGAAACCGACTGAATTGGCATGGAAGCTATATATAGTTTTTTTCTCTTCCAAGTATGTACGTGAATAGTAACCTGAGCAACGTTTTCTGGATAACGGTTTAGTATAAAAAAAGGCAATGATTACATTAAAATAAAATTGTATTTCTCCAATACAATGGGGTTTTATGACCAAGGAAGTGAAGGTCGATAATGTTTAGATCAGAATGACTTTCTATGCAAGAATTTAAGGTAAGAACATGCTTTAATCTGAATAAAATCTAAGAAATCTGTTTTCAACCCAATGAGTTTGATAATGTGAAGCCCTACGAGAATATATGACGGCATTTTATCCTTGAATTATCTAGATTAAAAAAGATCTGGTACAATATATATGATTTCTGTGAGAATTATTTTTCAGTCCGACTTTTAGAGCCCTTACATATTTTTGAAAGTATCGACTAAAAGTCCTAATACCCTCTCTTTCGTGCCCAATAGAATAGATAAGGATCTCAGAATATAATATAAAACCGTTCCCTTTCATGGCGTGACAAATGTTGGACATGCGCCATCGAGTTGACGATCAGATATATCCAGGTTTCCACGAACGCCCTGCTCCGGAATCATGTTTTCCTCTTATTGAGATCAGACGTTATACTTCAATCGACGCGGAAGGACTTCAACCCGAGTTCCACGTAGGGTTAGCCATGCCATTAGGGGATCTTATCTTTTAAAATAAAACGTAGTGTGTTATCTCCGAGCGGGAAGTGTCTAGTAAGTACTGGAAGCTTGTAAACCAACTCTGCTGCATTAGTCACGCGGAGATCCACATGACAGTAGTTAGCACGCATGTGATCTCAAGCTTAAGGTGGTTTGAGCGAGATAGTTCCCTAGTCATAATGGGGACCATATTCAAATTTTACCTTTTGATTTCAGCTTCTGTAAGAAGTACGAGATTAATATTGTAGTATTAATGGCGCAAAGATGTAGTTATATGTGACCAAAGTTCTCAGTAATTAAATTAATAAAGCTACATAAGTCTCTAACTTGACTCATTTTTTCCCGCCGTATGGCTGAAACCCCTTCAGTAACAGTAGGTTTTTTGCGATTCTGTAAACATTACTGTGGTGAGTAATGGATTAATTTTTATAAATAGTTGAGAAAACATGCAAACTATACACCGTTAGTTTTTTGACGAAATCTAGGTGCGAGTAGTTTCTAATTTATTTAATATTCTCCCTCTGGAGCGTACAGCCATAATCTATCTCATGTAAAACAGCTTATATTTTTAGGCTAATTGCTCGGAAAGTAGTTCGGCAAGGGGTTGATATTTTGATATCATTGGAAAAATGAGATCCAACCGTGCAGTAAAGTGCCTCGAGTAAAACGGCCTTATAACGAAATAAAATTGATGAAAAGTCCGGAAAAATACGTCCGAGAGTACGGAAGAAAAGATTCAGGAGTACGGAGACTTCTTCCTGAACATACCTACCTCCCCTTCCCCATCCTATTTCTACGCGAAACGACATTCACAAGGGTCCTTCCCCCATTTTTCCGTCACGCGTGTCCACCATCGCACGAAACAATCGCCACTCGATAAGCGTGAAATGGCGCCAGCGCGTTTCTTTTTTTATTATTTCCCCGGTCGATACGTCGAGCCAAGAAGAGGCTCTCTTGGCTCCAGGACCGCGTAAAAAATGAAACGAGGTGGTAGAATGGAGTAGAGGAGGTGGGGGAATAAAATGAAAGAAACAGACGTCTAAATGCGTGTGTCCCGCGAAAGGAGCCTTATCGCGTCTTTAAAATATAGATTTCACTCTCCCATTCCCTTTCACGTGGGAAGCGGAGGTTGAAGGGGAGGAGGGAAGTTCAGGGGTTCCCCAACCCCCAAACTCCCATCCCCTACCATCTTACCACCTCCTCTTTTCTCACGAAGGGGGGCCAGCTGTCGACAGGGTTTTCAACTGTCGACCACATCCTTTTCCGTCGCCCCTGACGTACGTATTATTCCTTTCTCCAATCAACCCATTGTGTGCCTCCGCTCCACGAGACTTCTCGACGGCGTGGCTCAATGGTTCATTCAAAAATGTCTTCGACGAGGGACGAATACTGTCGGATGATTAGGTAAGCGTTAGGTTCGCCTCGTACTTCGTTATATCAAGCTGCCAGTTTTTGAAACGTAACGCGTTCAATCGATAGGGTCCGGGGAATAGGCCCACACGGCATTTGAGAGTTCTCAGCATTGTCCACTAAGTTACTAAAATGTACACACTTATACCACGATGATTATTTATTAGGGTAATCTACCGGTGGTTAAGATATGTGCAAATGTAAGAGAGAAAAATGCTCTAGATTTTTACACACGCAGGGCTCAATCTCTTTAAATAATTTCATTCTTCATAAGTGCGTTAACTCTTTCCATCCCGTCTATAAAGCCTATTCTCTTTCTTCCCCTTCCCCGCTTACGCAAAATCCTCCCCTCTACTGCTTTCAGCAACCCTTCGCTGCTCATTACATCATCCAACCACCTACACTGCCTCATCCGAATCTCCTTCAGTTTCCCATCCACATCCATCACACCAAGCACTTCCTCGCTTGTCTTCCTTTCCGTCCACCGCACTTTCTCCATCCTCCCCCAATACCACATCTCAAACGCCGGCGGCCTATTCTCGTCCTTTTTCTCCTAGTCCACGTAATGATTAAGTCTCCATTACACTTCAATACAATTTGCTGAATTGATGCGACCGTTCCCCTATTAAGCCCAAGCAAAACTGACTTCATGACCGTTGTTTTCATTTAATGTCAACATATTTACCTTATTTACATAAATCAAACATTTACACCCAAGCCTTGACATATATATTATCTTTCTTACACACCTACATTTTGTTAGAGTGATATTGAGCTCACAATGTTGTTCCTAGCTGCAGGATGTTTACACGTTACGTAGATATATTGAGAATATCATCATCAGAAGTCATCACTCTAATGATTAATTAACTGCAGCACTTCATTCTCATTTCAGCCAAGCAACGCAACGTTTTCCTTCACAATTTCTCATTTGAATATCCTTCACAATTTGCTTAAAATGTTCCTCACTTGGTCTTCCTCGGTAATATTTATTAGAGTTTTTTCCTTCGATTATTGTTTTTTTGAAGCTGCTGTATCTCAGAATGTGTACAACAAGTTTACCTCTTCAGCCACGCTCTATCTATGTAACCTGGAGAAGTTAGGTCACCCAACGTTTCTTGAAAACTCCCAACAACATACATTAAAAATGCCTCGATGTATATCAATATGTTTAAACCTTAAGATATTCTTTTGAAATTGATTCGACACTGGGTATTTAGTGGAGTTGAGCATAAGCATTGGGAGTACTAAGCTTTCAAATAACAAAATTAATATTTCCAAACATTGCGATTGCACAAATGATGTGGTACGTACTCACGCGCAGGGGTGCAAAGATATTCATCAATTTCACCCTCTTTGGTGTATAACAAAATTAAACTCGAGTACAACTGAGACAGGTATAACCTCCCTATCATACAATTATCTCCCGATATTCTCTTTCCACCAATTAAAAGCAAACGGTCCTTTCCATTATATTATGTAGCGGAAAATTGCAACAGCTGCGATACAAGGACGTGTCCAAAGGTCTCTTAGGAAGTAGGTTTAATTTTTTATTATTTTATGCAAATGGAAATGTATAATAACATATTTTCTAGTCACTGACGAACGAAGTGAAAATGGAAACTCGTTAATGAAAAGTCAAGTTGTAATTTAGCCCGCTGCACCGACAGTTCTCAAAACTACCCTCAGAAAAATCCTGAATTGTCATGAAAAGCTTATTTAAACGGGCTCATAGAAGTCAACTCTGGTTCGGGTAAAGCCATTGGCCAAGAAGTACTAAAAATATACCGTGAACATTGGTAACATTTCCCCGAACATGTCCCGTGATATTGTTCGTGACAGAGGAACTGGGTCGTATTTTATGGGGGCGTAAATAACGATGGAATCTCATCTATCTTATCGATGCTTCTTTTTAACGTCACCGACTAGTGGACGCTTTCAATGTCGCTAAAAACGTAACGGAAAACTGAGTTCATTTATGAGTAGTGTTCATTGACAAGTGCTTGAATTGGAAATCCTCTACGCGGTAAACAATGAACCCTGATTACACCCAAGGGGGCAGTTTGAAATTATACATCTTCACAAAAGAGAGTCGTTGGTTGACGGACATTTATACCAGCTCGATTTGACAACCTAACTTTCATGACATTTTTTCGTTGCCTCTTCCCTGACCCTCTTTTATTCACCATTCTAAGCGACAATCCCATTTAACGGTATGCCATACAAGGTCATGTTCAACTGCCACTCTCCATAAATACCCTGATAATCCCTAATTTTCCGCACAAGATGCACTATCCCATGACCTGGACAATTCCAATGGATTCAGCAAATTCTAAAAAGAAAGGAGAAAATTTCTAGGAGCTACTTTTTACCTTTTTGCTACGCCTAAAGTTGGATCCTTGTTTCCAAACGTTTCTTCACTCAAGATCCAAGCAAATAAAAAGATTTTAACAACATTTTTTCGATATCAATTCTGATAACTTTGAGGTGAAACCATTGGTGACCGCTGCCTAAATTTATTTTTCCATAAATTCAAAGCTCATCTCCTGGATAAGTGTGGAATGGTACGACATATAGAAAATATAACCTCCATGATCAGAGTTAAAAACGCTAAACAAAGATTTAATGACGGATGAGAATAACTCTAGGTACGGCTAAACGTTACTCCTCAGCGTTTAACGAAAAAAAGTTAAACATTTCTTTGGAAAATTATTTATACTTTTGGTATTTAAACGCGTGACACAATAAAAAATGTGTTACTACTCTTGAAGAATTTTTACTTCCATTTCTTTGGCCATCAATTGCACATCATGTTTTCGAAACTCTGTTTTCGTTATTTTCTTAATGGGTTATTTCGAGTTTATCCATTCCCCCCCCCCCCCTCTTCTTTTGATCGAAGTTCAAGGAATCCTAGAATAGGCCAGGTGCTAAACGTGAATCGGTACCATTTCCCAAGCATCTAATGCACTCATCGGCGTAATGTTTAATTTTGTAAGTTCACTTATGGGAGGAGATACAATCCCTAAAACATTACTGAAATAGGAAAAACTACAACAAGAGAAGTAACAGGCGTGATATGGTGGAAGTTCAGCATAATGAGTCACAGAAATGGCAATTTTCCACTAGAAAAGGTTTATTACGACCATGGTTTTGATGCACTGCATCATCATCAGGTAAATACCTGTTCAGGTACAGATCTGTTTTTGTGTATGTACCAGATGATGATTCAGTGCATGGAAACCATGGTCGTAATAAACCTTTTCTAGTGGAAAATTGCCATTTCTTTGATTCATTAGGAAAAAATAAACATTGTGCATATCATAAGCGATCCACGATAGATGATAAATTAAACATGATAAATTACGAAAAACTGAAGGCTTCGAAAAGTCAGGGAACGAATATGCCCTCGTTTTCTAAAATCAAATCCCACCACCCTTTACCTCCTGTTAATTCGTTCTCATACATTTTCTTCCTCTTACTCTACTTTTGACAAATATCTTTTTTCGCGATTTTGCTTCAGTCCAGCAGATCTGCCAAAATGCAACTTCTATCGTGCCTCAAAAGTGTCTGAAACTGTGAAATATTTGGCATACAGACACTCTCATGAGGGCATGTAGCATCAAGGCCAATTACTAATGAGCTTAGTGACATTGAAGGGCTCTTTTGGACCACGGCTCATCAAAGAAAGCTGGCGTGACTACCTTCCGGGAAGTATTCAAATCTAGTTTTTTTTCTTTAATCACCGAATTTTGCAGTGAAATGTACCAGTAAGAGAAATGAAAATAGGGGTTGATCTTGCAAGCAGGTGTTTCGTTGAGGATGCATCCATGCCCGTGAGAAATAAATAGATTTTTATTTGCCACAGCTTCTCCGTTACATTTCCCCGTTTTAATTAGTCAAGCAGCGAGTTATTAAGTCATCGAGAAGGGTTTTGGGGAAGGCTTCTATCATGAGGCGTTGTATCAAGTCCGCCCAGCACTGATATGCTCTTCGGGCGCCGATAGAAGTACATGAATGCGAACTTAAGGAGGGAATGAGGTCACCACAGGCAACATCCGGACTTGAACTCGGGACCCTAAATATACTTTCCGGTTAACCTTGGATGATAAAAAACATGAATGGAGATGACCATAGGCAATGGGAATGGGATTCTAAGGAAGAATAATGCAGATTCAACAGAAGGCGAAAATCACGAATGAAGATAAATTAGAAACCGCGGAGAAAAGACGTCCAACGAAACTTTTGCGGGATAGATGATGCTTCTAAGACAAAAAAGTCTCCTAGAAACTTTTATGAAAGGTAATATACTTACATTTGAAATATATCAAACAGTAGACCGCGGTTTTAAATAAATCAAGAATTTGATGTAGGAAGCTAAGATAGCGTTATGAAGCAATAAAGTGGTTGGCAGTGGTTGGTTGTATTGGAACCAAGCATAACTTCTCGCGTAGATAAGTGATAAAAGCAGGGGAATTTTATCCCTTTGGTACACCTACAGCACGACATATTTCATCCGATCCTTACCGGATGTGGCTGCTATTATCCAGAATAGACTTTTCTTTTAGAATCATGGCAAAAAGGATGTCACACTCACCATTAAGTGTGTCATTTTAATGAATACCCTTCGGGGGTGTTGCTGAAGCGGGTGCGGGACCGTCAGCGTCAGCACCGTCACGCCTCATCAGCAAGGCGCGGAAGAAGAAAAAAAATAACAAACGAAAAACGAAATTTATACGCCCGGATATATCGGATCTGGACGGAAAATGGCGTCGACACGCGACCGTCCTTGTTTTTACAAGCTCCAGGACCCCCGCGGGGTACAGAGGATTCCGCGAGGCACAAACATTCAAAGGAGGTCGTCAAATGGGCCGGGAGCTATATGGACGCGACCTTCTTCCGCTCGTTTGGGACGGAGTGCAGAGCAGAATAATTGTCATCCACCCTTTCCGTGCCACCTGAGCCCTTATAGCATCACTACCGACTCCCCCCCGCACGCGAAGCACCCCCTACTCCAGGAAGATGGAATATATATAAATTTAGTTTTAAGGGTGAGCGCTTTCTTACGGACAACAAGTCATGTGCCAACCTTCTCTCTCCGTCTCTAAAAATAATACGGACACTTGCCTAATGACGGTCTGCAAGAGAATGGGGAGGAAAGGGCTGTTAAGCTGGGGAGCTTCTCGTTCTCGGGCGGCCTCCTTAGAACAGGCGCACACCTTATCCCACTACCACCACCATTCCATCGCCGCCTAGCGAGTGCTTCTCTCGACAATTGCTCCCTCGCTTAAGGTACCTAGTTTGAGCGAGAGTTTTCCCTAGTCATAAAACCATATTCAAATTTACTTTTAAATTCAAGCAGCTGCAAGAAGGATGAAGTTATTATTCTAAAATCAACGTCGCAAAAGTTTTGTTTTATGAGACTGAAATTATCAGTAATTAACTAGTAAATACACATACTTACGTAAGTCTTTAACTTTACTCATTTGTTTGACACCGTACGCTGAAAATGCCTTCAAAACCGAAGATGTTTTTTTGCGATTTTCTAAAAGATATTACAGTGAGTAGTAAATTTAGTTTTAAAAATTATAGATAAACATACGAACTAAACATAATTAAATTTCTGACGCAATCGATGCGTCCAAAACTTCATCAAATTTTAAAAATAAATTCTCTCTATATAAATAGCCGCACCACATTCCACGGAAAATGGCTTACATTTTTTGGCAAATGTCTCGAAAGTACTACGGTAACTATCGCTGATATTTTTGTATCATTTGAAAAGACGAGTTCCTTTTCTTTACGATGAGGACAAATTCATTGAATTTTATGAGATCTGATATCTCGCTCTAACTATTTTCAGGTGGCTGGAGCGGTAATCGAGGGTCATTGAGTAGACATTTTTTAAATGTAAGTAGAAAAAAATTCTAGGACCTCATTTCATTGAAGTGCATCTATTTATGCGTTTTAACGCACCGTACAGGCAAAAATGGATATGATACAAGGATTATGTATATTTTTTTAAAATTAAAGCATGAAATGACCAGGGTTTTCGCGAGTTGTTCGAAATTTAGAAGAAATTATATTGATATGTTTTTTTTCGTATATTGGACTCGGCGTGACACCTTTATATTTATTATCAATAGTAATGATAATAATAAGCGTATGTTTTCGCTTTTAGAAGAAAAATCTGTTCATATATAATCCAATTATTACAAATATTTGTCATGTGCCATATGGATACGCCTAAAATAGCATTGAATTGCCAAAAAACCAAATCGGTATGATAAAATTTGATTTCAATTTATATTTGATACAAAAAATACTTTTATCTGTAAATATCATTGACGAGAACACTTATGCAAAGTTTCATACAAATCTTTACGTAAACAAATCGCGCAAGCTACATAAAGGGCAAATGTTCAGCGCATCTCGTCTCCCTTTGCCCTCATTTTCGGCTCCGCCCATTCGATCTAAAAATATGAAGGGAGAAATATTGTGGAGGCCTGGACCGCGGGCACGTTTCGGCAGAATATTTGGACAGAAAGAAGAACTAGGGCTACATACGCGCTGATCCGCTCACAGGATTCGATGAGAAAAGACATCCATTACTTCATCTCTTGAAACTAGCTGGACTTTGTAGCAAAATTAAAACCTTTTAATGAGGACCTAATTAGGGTAATCCTCCTAAAATTCCCACAAGAACCATGAAGCCTGGGAAGCGTAGAGATCTGCACGTTAGCATATAGGACTGTGGTTCGATTCCCAGTTCAGGCCGCGCTTTTCTCGTGGCAGTTTCTATGAATTTCATCGTCTTGATGTGGCATCAAGGAAATGGACATTGTTTAAATCAGGTAGTGGGCACGAGAAATGTCTAGAAAACTTATTTTCGCTTAAGATTGTAGTTTTTACCCGATGAAGTGGTTCGAAGTTAACAAGTTTCCGCATCCTACTCATCTTGTACGATTTTCTCTTCTGAAAAAGCTATCAGACGGCAGTGGTTAACATTTTCCAAAATCCCATTTGCAGCTTTCAGGTAACAATGAAAAAGCTTCTCATCGTTTGCAATCGATGTGTACTTCTATATTAACATTTATTTCTCCGATGTGTAAACTCTTTAAGGCTAGCTAGATAGGCGTAAAAGATGTAGTGATGAATTCGTGCATTTTTGTCCTAAACACCATTTGCTTCTTTTTCACAATTTCGAAACCGTCGTCACGACATCTTTTTTCTGCAAGTTTAAGACGCCTGGTCAGCAATTTTTCTGAATAAAAAATGACATAGATATTTTATTTTTATCAGAATGACTTTGTTTCCATCTCTTTGGAAAATTTTCCAGTCAACATTATGCCCGGTCGTTTACATTTAATTTTTTACCCGGACGTTTGCATTGAAAGTGCAACTTGAAAACAACTTTCAATTCGCATTTCAAATGAATTGTTTTCATTAGAGCGAAAATTGCACTGAGGAAAAATCATTTACCTTGACCAGAACTCGAACCCTAATACATCTTAAAATACGTATACTCTTTCCCCAAGGTTTAAAAAATATTTGAAGAGGTATCAACTAAATTACGGAGAAATATATTTCATCGATACATATTATCGTTTTACACGTAGTTTCGAACTCTCAGGAGTCTTCAATGTAATATTTAAAACCCTAATTCTGAACTAATAAATTCATAAAAAGAGCGCATACTGATTAATGTCGGAGGAATTTTGAAGGATTTCATGTTTAGCTCATGCAAATGAAGCTCAGCGACAAAAAGCCGACCGCCGTAACATTTTTTTGCGCTAGGTCAAATGGTGATATATAACTCGAACATAAAAACGAACTGTGGGAATCAAATTTTAACTACTTGTATTAATTCATTCTCTATTTCCTAAAGGATATACTACGATTGATCGGCAGTGGTGTAGGTTCATATTATTTCCCAGCATTTTTTGCTCAGATTTCATGGGGGAGAAAAAAATATTCTTCGCTTTAAATGGTGGTTAACTAAATTTTAAATGGCCGTTTTCTCATTGGTTTCTGTCACTACTGCTCCTGACAGGTGCTTAAAAGTTTATAATGAGAAATTAAATTGTACTGATGGGTACTCTACCTTCGTATTCCTCCTCTCTTGTTGCGTGAAACTAGGTTTGGATTGGGTCTAAAAACAAATTTTTCCAAAAATAACCTCCAACGATCGAATATGTCAAACCATAAAAAATATTTTTGTGAGACTAATAGATTCGGGAAAGTACTTTTGCTTCTCGTTCCTTTAAAATTAAAAAAGTTGACCTAACCCAATGAGTCGAGAGTTCTTTATTGAACGAAACAATCAATTTTTTAAAAATCGATGGGAAATGAACGGGATTGTCTTTAGTTCCTCCACTCTCTTTGGGAAGTAGAAGATACATCAGAAAATTTAGCATATTTTCCTTCTTTTTAAGTGATTCGTGCCAAGACAATATTTCCTTTCCATTACATAGTACTGGAGTACGGTGTAGTTATGATTAAACGTGGAATAATTCAGCCTTGATATTAGAATGAAAAATTTATTATTATAGTTATGCTATTAAATGTAAACAGGAGCCGAGTGTGGTCGAATGACGATGAAAATAGGCCTTATATAGGACTCCGTATTACAACTGAAATAGGCTGCTAAAGCCTAACAAGGGATTTTGTGTTCTCTTCGCTTCCAAAATTTTCCTCAAGCGCATATTCCAGAGAGGAGAAGGTAAGCATTTAAAATTAAAAGTCTCATAGATTCAACTGTTCAATTACTCCACAGGATGTATGATATACGCGTAGGAAAACAATTTTTAAAGAATATAATTCGTGTCCAAAACTATTTTCAGCACTTAATTTCAAAAGTATACTGTATGTCCAAAACGATAAATGTTTATGGTTTTCACTTACCTACTTCTTCAAAGGGGTAGGGTAATAGTTTTCGGGGGAAGCCGGGGAATTATCCCTGTGTATCCCCACTCAAATCCGATCCTTCTTCATATCACTTTCCAACTCTACCTCCCCCTATTCCTGAACCTTCGCGAAGGAATCGAATATCGACCGCTTCCCTGGAGTAGGCCGATCGAATCTGTTAAAGTTTAATTCCCTGCTCTTTTCACCACGGAAAATTCCCATCACCTAAGTGCCTGTAACGCACGGGTCTGTAAATTTTCCCGTTCTCTTTTGTTCAACTCGCGTCCTTTATATGGAGAGAGGCAATTTCAGGGCCAGAGTTTTGGAATGAAGAAGCTGGTCAGAGACGGAAATGAGCAATAGGTACCTGTTGTCGGAGACCTACGCTGAAGGCTAAATGGAGAAATAAATTAGCAACGGTGACTTATAAAGGTCAGAAGTTAATTAAGAGCGTTTAATTAACTAAATTAAACTAATTAATTAAATTCATTTATATGGTGTGCAAACAGGCAGAAAAGGACAAGGTGGATTGGGCAAAGCCAAATAAAAATTATCATTTCCAGGCATATGGACTGGAAATAGAAAAATAGGAATTTCTCCTGGAAGAGCCGAGAAAGACCATTTGATTAGAAGGATTGATCAAATATATAAGAACGGAAGGAAGAAGATCCATCAAAGCGTAAGATAATACCAGGATAGAAAGCAGCAGCTAATCACCTTTGGATTAGAACACTACTGGGATTGAACTTTGTAAAAATTCTATCTGTGAATTTGACCCACTCTCAGACAGTATTTATTTTTTTAGAGATAAAAGAGACGAGAAGGTACTTCAAAAGAATTAAGTGCTGAGCACATTGGCCAAGTAAAATGCAAGTGGAAAAGAATTACCGTGATCAAAGATTTTTTAAGAGGAGAAACTATAAGGACTCGATGGAGTCGCCAGTGGAAAACATGTTACATTCTGATTGAATGAAAACTACTGTCAAACCGTCTTCACCCTGATTATAACGTTGTGTACATTTTTCGAACTTGAAAATGACAATGTCCAAAAAATGGTCGTTTTCATTAAACGACTGACTAAAAACAGGAGATTTATTTTCACCAAATATGCACCAGAGAGTATCGGCATTAAATTGGAAGGAAAGGACAGACATAATTTTATTAAAACCAAAATTAAAACACAGGTGAATGTGATGTTTTTAACTTATTTCGAACTTGATAACGAGACCTTGTGTCCTAAAAGCTTTTTGCCATTATCAATCATAGGGGATACAGACAAGTAATTCAATGTTACATCATGAGAACCGAAGGAAACTGGTACCTATTGAATGGAGAAGAATGAAGGGGATTCTTGATGATGTTTCTCAACTAGATATTTAGCCTTAACTTATTGTGAACTTATAAACGACACATTGTATCTCAGAATAGCAGCTTTTCATCGCACAACATGGCAAAAACAGCCAAGTGATTTAGGTTCAACTTATAAGCACCGGAAAAAGTTAGCATACAATGGGGAAATCTAATCTCAAGACTGAAACAGAGACGATAATGTTTCCGCAGAGGATTTTACCCACAGAATCGCTCACATTCTCTCCTCCACAAACCCCACCATGTCTCCGTAGTCTCACCGGACCTCATCGCCTCTCGCCCACCCCGTACCAATTCCTTTTCCTGTCAAGCTCCCTGCTAATCATTAAGTGCCCTCCCACACCACCCCGCCACACGTGAAACCCGACTCCCTCTTCCACCCCGCATTGTGAATAGCCGGGTGGGTTGTGTGCGCCCTTCCTTAACAATGGCAAACACAAAAGTGTCTCGGCGTCTCGGAGGCCCGTTGCAGACAGGAGGGAGGGGCAGTAGGGGGTGTGAAAGGGGGGGGGGCAAGGTGAATGCGGGAGAATGGATAAGGGATTCGAGGGAGTTGGGAAGGAGAGGTACGGATCGCATGAATTTTCACCTCGTTCTTCGGGGTGAGAAGGTGGGGACGGGGGGTGGTGCCTTAATACCCCATCGACAAAAGGACAAGCCCTGTGAAGTACGGGGAGTGGGCGTGGCCTTCTATGAGAGGGGATAAGGGAGGAGAGAGAGTGGGGGGCAAGGTAAGGTAGAGTCGCGAGCGATCGGAGAGGACAAAGAGGTCTTTTTGCATCTTCCGCATCTTCTTCCCCAACCCCATCCCCCAGAGGAGTCGCCCATCGTTAAGAGCGGAGGGGAGAGGGGGGTTGGATGGGGCGGAGGTCATTGTATCAGTTCCTCCTCCCAGATCGTCCATTGTATTCTCTCCGGGGGCAACGTCGTGCGGGAGTCGCCAAAGACAGCGTTAACGTGCAAGGAGTGGCCGAGTATGAGAGACAAGCGCGGTTGGTGAAAGGGTGGACGTCCAGAGAGGCCTCTTGGGGGTTATTTCTTACTATTTATATCTGGAAGTTCGTGCTCGTTGAATTTCAACGGTCAGGAGGAAAAAATTAAATTGTATCATAGGAAAAATGAAAAAGTAACTTTGTTTTCTTCCACAGATTTATTCTCTTGGTACAACATGTTTCGACACAACGGTGTCATCATTAGGTAAATTCGTCGTTGTGTCGAAAAATGTTGTATCAAGAGAATCTGTGGAAGAAAACAAAGTTACTTTTTCATTTGTGAAAATCAACTTCTACATAGTTAAGCCTGAAACCATTGAATGTATCATAGGATTATATGAACCCTCCCATTGTGACATTCAAGATACGTACACCATGTAGCAGTCACTAGCCAAACATGAAGATATTGCGAAGAGAAATACCCTAGCGAAAATATCGAAGTAATTCTGCTATAATGATTATTTAAAGGGAGGCGCAAGTGCCTCGCGCACAATAAAGATCTCATTCCAATTCTATGCTGTGGTTTTCAAGTAAATAAACATTCATTTTGTCATAATTGTGCAGACATTTACGATATCGCAACCAACAACTCACATTTTAGGAAAAAACGTAGGTATGCGAAAATCGAATGCAAGAATTAGACCCTTAATTCTTTCAGTATTCCGAAGCTAAAAGTTCGAAGCCTACATAATGGGTGCAAGTATTTGAAATATAGAACAAAAAAAATAAAATTCTACACCGAACCCATTGCCATTCTTAAGGACTGAAAAGCTGGTTAAAAAAGGGCCCACATCGGAGCCTTTATGCCTTTCTAATTGAGCCTATTAATTCTTTTAAGTCCTAAGGAACATGTGTGCCAAATGTTGCTCTAATTTTTCCAGGGGATTGGAAGTTTATAGTATTCAAACTAACAGAATATCAGTTTTATTGATATAAATATCGAGGGTAAGCCACCGGTTGAGGTAGGTTTATATGTAAGAGAGTAAAAAACCACTAGATCTAAGATCGCTAAGATATCCTCCACATGTTCTCCGTATCGTGTGTACGCTTGTTCAGAGTTATATACGAGAAAACGAGAGAAATATCTAGTTGTAAAGAAATTCTCAAACAGACTTGTGCCATGGGACATGGACTTTAGGCTTGTTCCTTTTGTGCTATTGCAGCCATTGGGTATATGTGTCTGGAGGATTCTTGAAGATAATTTTATTATTAAGTACCTATTCCACCGGTTATGGTAGGTTTAAACGAAAGTGAGTAAATTTTTACTAGATTCGTACATCCACAGGGCCCTGTCTCATAAAATAATTTCCTTCTTCATCTCAGCGTGCGTCCTACCTCTTTTCATCCTTCATTCACGCCTATTCTATTTCTTCCCCTTCCCTGCTTACCTGTCCTCCCCTCTATTACGGCCTTCAGGAATTATAAGCCCCTCATTATCTGCTCCAAGCACCTACTCTGCCTCTTCCTAATCTCATCGAGAAGTTTCATCCCCTCACGGACCTTGCTAAACACTTCCTCGCTCGTCTTACTTTCCGTCCACCGCACTTCCCTCCACTTCAGTCGACAATAAGTAGCTTGATACAAGAACCGAAAAAATACCTGAATCTACATCAATATAGGTACTCTCCAGTAACCCTGCAAGCCGTCGTAATGGCGTATGGCACGGGGTGTTAGAACACCAGACAAGGAAAGGGAAGGAAAGGAAATATGACGAGGATGAAAATAAAGTAAATTGGTCGCTAATAGTGTCTCAGTATATCGATTACTGTTTCTGTTATGAACACCAACGGCGCGTGATAAGAAGGAATTACTGTACCCATCATTGCGGCAGTGTATTATCACTCTCTACGCTATCAATTTGACGCTTCTATCACTCCTAGAGAATTAGCGAGGGGACAAAATAATATTCTTCGTTTTACCCTGACACTGGCCTGATTTGAGTTTTGAAAAAGTAATATAACCCTAGCGCGCAGCCTCCAAGTCTTCAGTGGCTCCCAACCAAGTCTTTCCATCAGCTTAATGACAAGCAGTAACTTTGTCATTCCACATTTATTGTTATTGAATTATTAATAAATAATAAATAATATTATTAAAATGTAGAATCACAAAGTTACTGCTTGTCATTATGCTAAGCAAATTCCATAAAGTTACGCCTGAGACAACGGAGTTTCCATCAGCTGTTCGCTCATAGCAGTTTTTCACCAAGGTATTAACTCCAGCCTTTAGGGTATTAAGGCTGAGGTAATTTTTCGTCGTGAGTGGTCCACTTGCGGGTGAGCGTGATCGGATGGAATGTGAAGGAGAAGTGGGGGAAAACCCGGCGTCAGCATTAGCCCACTTTCGACGAAGCCCGCTGAAGAGTTCCGATTGACGGCCGCATTTGAAGGGCACTCTCGACCGAGGCCCTTGAGTGCGGAATACCACTGGAAAACCCGCCGCCTCTCGGATGGCATTCCGATCCCCACTTGAGTGTCGCGTGTAGAGAGCACTTCAAGGGCAGCGTTGAATGGGACGTTTAACCGTGCATCCCTCGGTGGATTTCGTGAAGGGTATGCTGATTACGAGACGATGCTGCGTTTCTATCGTCCTTTCATCCGTTTCCCGAAGCCATCTTCATGAGAAAGGAGTACAGTAACCTCTATTTTTCAACCATTGTTGAAAACTATCGTATATTTTTAATGTTTCCCGATAGGACTACTCCAGGTAGAGTAACGGCAGGAGATTATCCAGTCCAGTACAATTTTCCCTCCTTGGAAAGACCTACAAACAAACATGAGTAAAATGAACAAATGGATCGGAAAATATTGGTTTAATATGCCATCCACGTATATTGTTCTCTCACTATAACATTTTAGTTTGATTTAAATTAAATAAAATTAGAAATCCATTACCTACTTCAACTTTAAACAAGTATTGGACCTTATCACAGAACTTAATGGAAATTGATACGAGCTTGACTCAATAATTCTCGCTTCCAGTCACCGTTTCTAGTAATTTCCGTCAATTTATTCGAAAACAACCATCGTTTCCTCGTTGCATTCGTGATTTATTGTATGCGTGGTAATGGTTATGGTCCGGGTAGTTTCACACTATGGGAGACGTAAGTTGATAAAACGAAAAACGATGAAGGTGAATAATATATGTCGCTAGCAATTAAGTGTACGGGTCGGACAATCAAACAATGGTGCATTCTCTTCGCGTATTGCAACCGCCCATTGAGTGACATCTACCTCTTAAGTTACATCCCGCAAGTATCTGCCAGGGGGCCTGGCCGGGGGTGTAAAGACACTACCCATTTTTCCGTTATTATGAACGAAATAAATAATCTATGCATGCCTAATGAATTGCCAAAAAATTTGTTCGTGCTTACAAGCCATGGTACTTGTTATCCATGGTTCTGTTATGGCCACGAACTGTGAGAGTGAGAAACGGCTAGTTAACTCTGTTATTCCTAGTACCTGTCTCACTTGTTTTATCGGGTTAATTGCCAGAAAGAGAATGAATTAGAAGGGCTAATAATCTCGTTTTTTATCAAATGCTAACCCAAAACCGAGTACCTTCCTTGATGCAATAATGATAATTATTTATTTACAACTGGAAAATGTACATTTTCAGGATGATGAATGCATGAAAATATAAGCTGCAATCAATAAGAAAAATTGGAATAATACAATGCAATGAAATTATTATTTAGTTAAAAATTATGGTAATAATATTCATTATTTCTGTTTCGACATCAGGTGGAATAGCACTTTTTAGCATGAGATAGCACAAAGAAAGTTTGTATGCTATTTGAGAATCAAAGAATACACCAACATCGGCCGCTTCATTAGAAATTCAGTTGTAATAACGCATTAGCCTTACAGAAATACTATTAAATATCAGATTGTTCTTACGGTATCATAATAAATACATGCCAGATTTTCTTTCTTTCTAAATGTACTAGCCTCACTGGGTTTCTTTCTGTTAGGAGGGACTTTCATTCAAGTTCATCCAATAACTAAGATACACTGCTTTTTACGGTCCAACTAGTTTTTTTTTTACAAATCTGGTTAATCTTCCAAGAACTTTGTTTGTTTCATCAGACCTTTCTCGAACGGGTCCAAAATGATTGCTGAATATTTTAAACGAGGCCTTATCGATGTAAAATAATTTTTCTCCCACCTTATTGCAATGAATGATCCTGGCGATCTTCCCGCTTGACAGAAATATTCCAATTTCATCATTTTATTTCCTTCAATGGAACTCATCAGCCTAAAAATAGTTCCTGGCATCGATCATCTTCATCGTGATCCCTTGAGAAACTCTCAAATTACCGCGTTGGTAATGGTTTCAATTACACTCGCCACTTTGTAACTGCTCTTTAAATGATTTGTCACAATGCCCACTGGTCGGTCTTGTAGTATTATTTCATTCAAATCAATGAACTCTTGATCGGAAAATAAGTGGCCACAGAATATAAACCGTTACGAAGTTATACCGATGAAATTTTTAACACCCAAGTTAACGCACGAACTCTGCCACCTGAAATGAAAATTTAACGAGCAAATGGTCGATTTAGGACCCATTCCGATACAGAAAGCGTCAATACTAAGCTTTTGGATTGTCTCACGTGTATTTTTATTCCATATTTTCCAGGTGTCACAATTTTCCCCGAGTGCACAAGTTCTAGAGCAAAAGTGGGAAAATCTTTCGTCAACTCATTCGAATGTATATTTTCATAACTAATTAAAAGATTTACTTCATAAACGCAATGGCCTGAATCTATATTTTTATAGCTTTAAACGGACATTGTAAACTTAAAAATAGTTCCCACTGAATACCAATCATTTCCATTATGAACCCCCAAGGAATTCTCTAATTGTGATAGCTCTGATTTCCTGAATTTTTAATGAGCTCTATTGAAATCACATTACATATTATGTGTATACTGTTATATACTTACAGCATATGCATCCAACCTAATGCTGATAACATGGTAGAAATATGTGATAAGAAGGAAATGCAAGGAGGTATATAATAATTTTCCAAATTAAATTTTGTTCCATACAACAAACTAAAATAAAATCTGACAAATTATTATATATGTCCTTGCATTTCCTTCTTCATCCGCATTTCTCTCTACGTAATTAGCATTAGCTTTTCGGCAAAAGTAGGATGGATATGGTGAGCTATGAGTGGGCGATGAAAGAATTTGGGTTGGATGCCCCAGTAATGAACATATATGAAAGAGGTGTGCTTCGTTGGTTTGGCATTGTCGAGAGAATGGAGTAGTCTAAAAACAAAATAGATAGTCATGGGTGAATGTGATAGAAGAGACTCTTAAGAGGAGGAATATTTGAAGATATAACAATAGGAAAACGTGTATGAAGCAATGCATGAATGTAAGAGTAGAAAGAGATATTTGCAGGGATAGGGCATTTTGGAGGAAATTTTTAAAAAGGAACCAATTTTCTAGGGCTAACGGCAATAACTTTGTCTACCCCCAAAAGGGAATGGCGTGATGGGTATGTATTTATGTGATTTTAGTTGATTGGCTTTTCTGATTATACCGACGCTCCAAGTCAAAGACCCTTCTTCTCCCGCAGGGATATCATGAAAATAGCTATAGAGGCCTCTTTCCTTTAGATCAGCAGAAGGAGATCAATCAGACGCTTTGCACTCCCCGAGTCCCCTCAGCTCTCGACTTAGAAGTTGAGAGCAAATTAGCAAAGCCTACGCGTGCCTCTTGCTCCAATGTATCCCATTTACATAACTCACACTTTCCTCGTCTCGCCTGTCCCTCTAGCCATTGACGTCCTTTTCGTTCGGGCCCCCTTAACAAGCTTGAACGATCCTGTTACTGCTCGCGTGGCTATTACTTCGTTCAAAGAATGTTTCCAGGATTATCTAAACTAAAATGCTGCATTCATACAAATATTATCACTTTTCTTGATTAAAATCACCCACATATTAATTATCGTCTGGATATCCTAAGGCTCTTGCTCAACTTCGTTTGCTATGAAGGGCCATAAATACATAAACATTTGGTGCACATCTCTGTGATACCTGTTACTCAAGGCAAAATGAAGACGTGAAAAATAGGAAATGCGACTTTGAAAATTAATCTATAATTTAAAGTCTACCCTTACGGCATTTTAATAAATAAAAAAATTCAGCCTCCTCTCCCGCGTATTGTAAAAAATGTATTAAAATCAGGAAGTAATTATTTTCAAGTTCTTAGAAAATCAAGATTTCAAGTAAGGATGAGCATTATACATGTTGTTCGGTACTCCATTTTTGAGCAATGAGGAAAGTTATTTCGCCTCACACAACAGCTCAAACTTTTAAGTGGAGGGAAAGCAGGCTCCCTACTTTTTTATCCGCAAATAGATTTGTATTAGGCAGGGAAATTACGATGAGAATATTAACATGGGCCCTGAAGAACAGAACCTGCGATAATGAAGGAAAATGAGTCCGTTAGCGATTTAAAAAAGCCATACAGCCGTAACAATTTCCAGAGCCACTCAGTGGAGCAAAATAGATTAGAAAGAACACTGAGAGGCTGTGGGAAGTGGTCTTTCCGTCGCCCGTAAACCATTCGCCATTGGCCTCCTATGACGGAGCACGAAGTGGACACCCGGAGAAAGAGCGGCCGGTACTTATGTCTCACTGGAAGCTGATAAGAAGCGGGAACAGCAGTACTTTAGCAGACTGAAGAGGAAGAACGTCCGATTTCAGGGAACGTTGTAGGATAAGAACGTTGCCCAGTGAGCAAAGTTCCGATGAGCAAAGCTAACAAAAGATGAACGTTGCGGTAGCAGACAGGCGCGTCAAGCAGCCCGACATACTCAGAACATTATTATAGGTAATTATTTCCAGATTTGAAGTAATTATGATTGCAACTTTGACAAGGATTAAAGAAGAGAATACTTATGTGGAACCATGCCGTACAATAGCGCAGGGAAAAATTGGAACCATTAAAATATACAAACTACCATATTAAATGGATCAATAAAGCAGTTAATACGCTGAAAATATAAGTATTACCGAAATAATTTATTCAGAAAAATTCAAAATATAATTGAATATAAAAAAGTACCACATTTTTAATAAAATTTATGGATTTATTGTGCGCAATGGCCATCCTAGGTGGACCATTTTTGTAAAAAAAACTGTCTTCACTTTCATGCATCAAGACGCCATCTAGTCTCTTCTTTAGATCAATGAAATTAGATCATCGATGCCGATAGAAGTTACGATGTTGAGAAAGAAGCGGGGAAAGAACAAGAGTGAGAATAAGTTTTCTAGATGGGATAAAATGAGGTAGGAAGTGAGCCGAGATGAAGAAGCAGGTGTCTACTATGGTCCGATGGAATCACGTTTACATCCATCCAAACCTACCTTAGTTGCTGGATGCCCGCTAATAATAAACACCCATTTCCTACAAACTTACTTTGTCTGTATTATTTCACCAAACTCATCAAAGAATAATGTAATAATTTGAATTATACGAATCACACCGAACTACGTCTTGTCCACGAAAGATAAATTTGGTTTAGGGATACTGACAACCTTCATCATAGAATTTCATTCACATACAGTATATGGGATTCTTCAGTGAGCCATAAGCAATTCATATTTTATATAGAGCGTTCGACATTTATTGTTAGTTGACAGTAAGGAATATAATGGTGATTCTTTTCCTGCGTAAATCCTCACAAGGCCAGAGGCGCGATGTTGCCATTTGTAGCAGGTAAATCAACATAAAGCTATGTAGCATACTAACTGCTCATTGAGGACTCTTCCAGAGTGATTGAGGACTCTTCCAGAGTACTTCCAGTTCCTTTTTGTAACTTACTTTAATCTAGCACACTGTAGAAAATTGTTACCTAATTAGCCTAGAGTTGACCAGGCGGAACTTAAGTTTGGCAGCAGCGCTATCTATAGGACCCCATACTGTCAACCTAATGTGGAACGCTTCATAGGGTCCTTTTCGCTGCGATGGAAGATCACCATTGAAATTCAATGAAAGAGGGGTTAAATAAGCGAAATTTCCTGATATTAGTCCAATTATATTGTAATCATTGCACTCGGAAAGGCAATAACTTTTACAAAACGGCAACGCCCGCGGCGATCGAAAATTTTCAAAAATGAAGGTGATTCCCACATCACAGAAAGAAAAACACACAACTCATTTCCCCTCGAAACATTATTATAAAACCTCGCGACGGAAGCCAAATGAATTCGAAATGGGTACTTTTAGTAAGAAATAACGCCGCCAAACTAATGAGACAAAGTTAATAAGAGTGCGCGAGTGTTATCAAAGGGAAAAGGAGTAAATTAATGAGAAGGGGGGGAAGGGATCTCACCCGAAAACGCAAAAGGAGAGGGAGAGATATGAGGCCGAGGAGGGTTTCGTTTTGGAGGCGGGATGTTGTCGCCACCACGTGTGAGATTACTGCCTCCCCCCCCTCCACTAACCACGAGACTAACGTATTTATAGCGACCTCAAATATTCAAGTGGTCGCCCCGCCCCCGCGCG
Organism: Pyrrhosoma nymphula; assembly: GCA_963573305.1. Lineage (NCBI taxonomy): Eukaryota > Metazoa > Arthropoda > Insecta > Odonata > Coenagrionidae > Pyrrhosoma > Pyrrhosoma nymphula. The sequence goes on along the minus strand of OY754330.1, from coordinate 109,822,381 downwards.
ACACCGCGCTGCGAAGGGCAGGGTCAGCGCCCGTCTCACTACTGACCGCATAAACGAACAGACCGTGAACCTTATCCCCTCGTCGTCTCTCACTCATTCCACCATCTTTCCGAATGAACACCTAAGAAGAAATAAGGGAGTAGGATATGTGGTTAATTCGCGTTTGTGCGAGCATGATTCTTCCCGGGCGTCCTACCTTCCAAAACGGACTTCGGAATCCCATTCCCCTAAAATACTTGCTCCACTCACCTATTTTGACCTCTTCCGAAAATGTTTGAGGAAATTAGTAGAAGGCAGAGGAGGCGGTTGGAAGAATTAGCAAGAGACGAGGCCGTGATAGAGGGGAGGATGTCGGGTAGCCGGGGGAGAGGAAGAAAGAGAATATGCTTTATTGACGGGAAGAATAGAGGTAGAACATGCTGAGATGAAGAAAAAATCGTGTTAGGAGATATCGGCCCACGCTGGTAAAAAACATCAAGAGGGTTCTTGCTATCTTCAATTGAAACCTATCTTAACCGGTAGACCATCCTATTCAATCAATCAATAGAGACAGATATGACCTATTACGAAATACTTTGAGGATTTATAGGAGCTTTTGGAATTTAAAGGAATTATAGCATTTTTCGGATAGGGAAACCAAACTGTGCTGTTGGCAGTCTGACGGTGTCCGACGGTCTGAAAGAAGCCTGACACGCTTGTACGAAAACATTAAGTTTCTTTGTCATCTCAAATATCTCTTCAACAGGGCCGGAGATAACTTGTACAGAGGACGCAATCTACGTACGAAATCCCGTCTCCTTCCGAATCCAGTCTCTCACGTGATCCGAGAAACGCAAAAAGGGTTGGGTTGGGTTGGGAAACGCTCCTCCGGTGCGATTAAAATAAGCATTTTCGCGCGTTTAAAATGCCTCGCACCCCTTTGGGGGTGGGGCCACTTCCATCACTGACGCATTTAAACATACAACGCCGTTGGCAAGGCCGGACGAAGCACAGCGGGTTCTCGAAAATTCTTGACGGTCTGGTCCACAATGACTCATTGTTCGTCGCGAGGCATTCTTGTTTTCACTCTGTGGAGGATCACTCGACACTCTTTAAGCCTTCTTATACTCTTTTCTCCTGCCAGGAAAAAAAACCCTCCAGCATTGGACCTTTCATGTTTCATGCGGCGCCGGTTATGAGCGGAGGGTGGGTAAGCTAAGAAGGAACTGTGGGAGAGAAAAGAGAAGGCTTCTGAAAACATGACTAGAATATCGTTATAACGACGGTCCGCCAGAGAAATATGACTTGATGATGTTTGGCTCAGGTTCAACAGGAGGGGAGCATTCGCAGGTGAAAGGTTTATTTCCGATGGACATTGAATTCTCGAAATATTTGACTCGTTCGAGGAGCCGTCCCGTTCAGTTAAATGACCCGGAAAGGGAAACTAAAACTAAATTCCTTTCCCACACCACTCAATCGAATTTGCAGTAATATTTTCATCATTAAATACAAACCGGAGAATGGAAGAAGCGAGTGCGAGGAAGTGCTTGGTTTGGTGTGTGAGGAAAGAAAACTTCTAATTGAGATTAGGGGGAGGCAGAGTAGGTGGTTGGAACCTTAGAGTATATAGTTCAGTACCTTAATACCTCTATGGTTGGAACACGTAATGAGGGGCAAGGGGAGGCTGCAGGCCGTGATAGGGGGGAGGATGGTGAGTAGGCAGGAAAAGGGAAGAAATTGGCTTTATGAGCAGGACGGCGAGTGTTAGGACGTATGCTACGATGAAGAAAGAAATTCGGTGAGAGGATAGGGTCCTTCGCCTGCAAAATCTTTAAAGTATTCACTCACATCCATTTAAACCTAACGGTAGATTACCCTAATAATAATTATTATTATTCACTCATCCTACATTCTTCATCCTACCGTTTCGATGAAATTGTATACAGTACCTAGCCATTGAAGCTATGGATTTACCCACATTTTAAGCAGCGAGTTTTAGCGCCTAGCTTTATTTGCGAAATTTCTCTTGGAATTATTTCACGGAATTTTACGCCATCATTGCGAAAATATCATTCATGCGTGCGTCATCGGCATAATTCTAAATGTATTTTGGGATGTTCTTCTGGCTTAAGTATCCATGAGTATCCTTGTATCTACGCGTTGGGAAAGATAAATCTACGCAATTAAAAAGCCTTAAGATAAGACGTAATACTGAGAAGGGGAATTTCAATTTACCGATCTGCAAGTGCACTATTAATCCTGTTGGCAGGATACGAACTTATGCCAGTAAATAAATAATTTATTTCATGTTTAAGTCTCTCCCATTGCTATCAAGCAGATGATAAATATATATCTTATCAGCTTGTTAATTCAGTTGAGGAAGTATTAGAAAAATATGGACGTAACACACAGAAATGAGTGCACAATTAATACAAATATTTAAACATTAAAATGCTCTCAGATTACAAGGATCAGGTTATTTTGGATGAGGACAACTAGAATTATCTTGCGTAAATCATATTACAGTCATTCACTGGCCCTATCTTAGAACAATCAGTAATTTAATCCATTGATTCTCATTAATGTTACGCTTGATGAGTAGGCATTTCGTTGGTCAACAAGATGAGTTTTCAACAGAAATTATGACAATTTTGTTTCAAGGGCAGAATCACACAACAGCACAATTAGTACATGCATTGAGGCAGTACCTGAGATTTTTACCTGTTGGAACCAGGACTCGGAGCCATTTTCGATTTTCACTTCTCGTCACCCAAGGGCCCAGAAATAGGGCACAGGATTTGACCACAACTTAAAGTCACACAGGCAAGCTCACTCTCCCTCGCTCACTGAATGATGGAAACAAAAGGAGCCGCGGGCTATCTCGTTCCGAAAATCGAACCAAACCAAGCTGACACCCACACAAACGCCGAATTCAAATTTGCGGCACTTGCTTAAATACTCGCGACCACGGGATATCGGAAAGCGGCCGCCGAGGCACTCACTAACACTCATAAAACTATCGTGGTACAGATATATAAGCGGACGGATTCGGGCGGAAAAAAGTACAAGATGACAGAGAGAGAAAGAGAAAACCGATACTATTTACGCGGACGGTGTGAGAGAGACACGGGAGCGATTGCTTTAGAGTCCATTTGAAAGCGCTCGTGGTCGCATTGTGAGAGCCGGCTTGCGGCGGCTACTATCTAACGCCCAACGGCCCAACAAGGGGGGATGGCCCGCGGCCGGGACCTTGGGCGCCAGGCTCCCTGGTGGTGGGGCAAAATTCGCGCACCCCCTGCCCCCCCCCCCCCTCCAACTCCGGCCTACCTGCGGGACAAGGGGGAGTCGGGGGTGGGCAGGTTGAAAAATTGAAAAGAGAGGACCTCCAGCGAGTTCGAAAAGTTGTTGTTGGCAGTGCGACACACGTAGAGAGTTGGCCGCCTTCCCCCCCTCCCCCACCACTCCCGCCACAGTCGTTAATTTACAATAAATTTATTTCGCGCAACCCATGCCAACGCCTCGAGATTCGTTCCCATCGTGCAACCTGCGAGCAATTAAAAACTCACTCCGTCGACTCGCCTCCTCGAGGGTGACCCATTTTTCTTTTATGCGTCAAATTGAGCACGTCGAAGTAACAATTGTTTGGTTGGTAATGGAAAAATTACTTGCCTTCCTCTATCGCGGGACTCATTTTCTTGTGCCAGGGCCCTACTGTGATTCCCTCGGCGAGGTAATTAAAATCTTTCAAAACATATACGTTCCGCTTTTCCGGGCCCGGCTTCGCAAAGCTAATCGTGCAGAGATGGAACTAGCGTGCTAAAAGAAATTGAAATTACTTTGGCACGACAGTAAAAGCTCCTCTGAGTGACATTTCACACGTAAAGTCTCACTGGATAATATAAGCATATATACTGTGTGTCAGTTGTGTGAACAAAATTTCAATATCTCTTTTTCCCCTGAGTTATTTCTGACATGACTTCGACAGAGAGATGTAACACTAGCTCTAACAACAAATGGTTTCACCTCGAAATACACTATAAAGTAAATATTCTTTTGTGAAGAAATTAAAAATAAGCTTTGTTCAGTTTTTTTCACTGGCAATGAGTGAAATAGCAAGCAGTCCGTTAAATTGCTGGAATCGTGGAAGGGTGAAAGGCAACAATAAGCTATGGGACGTGTGATTGAAGGAAATGCTTAGACAGAGCGATACGGAAGCCTAAAGTTTACTTCCCTAAAAGAATATTAGAAAAAGGTTTACACTTCGTATTTTTCCATCAATCCATCTTCATCAGCCTTGACGTATCGAAGTCTACAAAAAAGCATTCTTACAAAAGGGTTGAAGTGACTCCGCATTGCAGTACAGTAAGTGATACGAAAACGCTTACAATATCATTGAATCACTCCATCATTCTAGGGATTTTTTGAAAATGTGAATAGATTCAGGCAGAGTTTTAGCCCATATATACCGCTCGGAATGGTAAGTTGTCATACTGAAAGATTACAATGAATATCTGAGTCTACATTCGACTTCCGAAAGGCGGAGTAATGAAAACGTCAAAGATGTCAGAGCCTTCCTATCCCAATCCTTCTTCGCTGTGAGGATCACTCAAAGATCGCTCTCGCGAAACGCTGTCGGGGTTGATTATCAGCAGTAACGAAATAAATTTATTTTTCCCTTGAAGAATGTCAACAGATATCCTAAAATACAAACAGTGTTTCAAATATTCTCGAGAATTAGAACTAGCCATGCTCTACACTTTTGAATTTATGTGGTTATTTCTTCAAATTATTGAAAACAGAAAAAAGAATGACAATTCCTGACTATGGCAAAACGGGAAATAATTTGTCCATGGTAACAAGATTTTTTCGGCACTTATTACTTATAAATAAGTGAGAATTGAAAGTATCTAACGTGGTGCAATGGGTGATTCCAGGTATCAGCAGACCAATTCGGTACCTAGTGTATCCATTATTTTCACTAAATAGGTACCGTGCTGCCAGGGTGCAAATTTTGAGCAAGAATCACTAACCATAAAGGCCTTAAATCCATTTCTGGAACATAATTTCACCGCAACGAACCTCAACTCACAAAAATGAAGTACCTCGGTTTATTTATGCGAACAAATGTTCCAGCCAGGGTGAATACTCGGAAAATTGTTAAATTCTTTGGCCTGCAGGTTTTGGGGAGGAGCCTAACTGAAAAATCCTTACTATTTCCTGATCCCAAATAATTGGATTCTTTTTGAATAAATATCACGCGTCCTCTTCATTGTAATTTCATCAAATGAATGTAAGGTATATCAAATATTTACACCACGGCAATCTACCCCCATGTTTTCTCCCTGAAATCACGGGGGTAGATGTAAAAAATTAAATTATTATTAATAGGGTAATTGCCGCTTAAGGTAAATTTAAATGGGAGTGATAATTCTCCTGATTTTTACAAGCGAAGCCCCTAACTCCTTAAACGATTTCATTCTTCATCTCAGCATACGTCCTACCGCTCTCCATCCTGTCCATGAAACTTATTCATTTTCTTCCCTTTCCCACTTTCTCAATATCCTCCCCTCTTATCACCACCTACAGTATCCTTTCACTCCTCGTCATCTGTTCCAAACACCTCTGCCTCCTCCTAATCTCCTCCAGAAGTGTCCTTTCTTAAAAAAACACTATGTATATTTCCATCAAAATTAATTGTGGTGGAAATATACGTTGTATTTTAACCTCAGTAAAAATAAGTCAGCCTGAAACCATGGAATATCACTAATCAATCTTAATCAGCAAAGTAATATGCACGTGATCCCCCTATGGACCAGATAGAAATGAGCTAGTACTATTTCTGTTGTGGAGATGAGATAGCAAAAGTCCGAGGCTTAGATTTCCAAATATTGTTACTCCCCGTCTGAAATAACGAGGGCATGGAGTTCTCCGCGGCTTATAGCGACGAATTATCCTGGGACGTGATGAACAGATGACTCCGTCAGGAGTCTCTCTCACCGCAGGGGAGAAAACAAGAATGGGCCCAGGGGTTGCGGAGCGGCGCAGCGGTGATGATGGGTTGCACCCACGAGGGCCCTTCACGTCTTCAGTTGCAGGCGCGGCTGCCGTTGAGGAGGAGGGGAGGGTGATGCGGAGGATGGATGTTGAGCCACTGCGGTACCAGAGTGGTTGGGAGCATGCACGACGTGTCAGAGACTACTAGGAGGCATTGATGAGATTAAAGTATACGGTGACAAAGTCATCAAGCAACGAGGTATCACGGCGGTGAATAATCGTCGTATTCTAAATGTCCGTATTTCAAAGTATCGCCACTAAACTAGGAGCGTTACCACTCATTTACTTCAATGTTCTATCATTTCTCTCCTTATTTGTTACACCAACCGTTTGAATGTCGTATGCTTCTATCGCCTAAACTGTGAGTCGGAAAACGTTGTAAGGGGAAAAAAAGATGAAACGGGAAAACAAAAATGAATTTATCACTTTGTACATTGAATCAATCCTGCCTTAATTTTAGCACGCATAACAAAAGAAGAGATGATTCTAGTAGGAAGAAGATTAAATTTAATATTAATTTTTTACAGCTAGTAGCTTTTTATTTTCTCATGAAGTGTCAATGCTCAGGACATCAAAACTGACAATGAAATCTCTCAGGAATCATTTGTACCTCGTCTAATGAATCAAGTGCCTACCAGTTAAATATTGCATTCCTCGTCATTGATTTATGTTCATGCCAGAAAATGAGGGAGAACTAAGATTGAGAAGTGTACATTTAAAGAAGTTGGTGATTTAAATGGTTTCGAGATTTTTTGTGGAAGTCACATTTTTGAAATCTTAATTTAGTTTTTTACGATGACCCTACGTATGATAAAGGGATTAGATAGCACAGCAATATTTCCACATTAAATAAATTAAATTTGGCATTCAACGTTTTTACCAATTTTAAAAACTGAAATTGATATTCAATCTGCAGGCATAATTTTATTATGCAACCTTCACGGTAATAGGTTAAATGGAATAAATGTGGATTAGCATATCTCACCATGTGTTGATTACTTATATACGTTGGTAAAGTTAAATGAAAAAATCGCAGGAAGGTTGGCAGACTAATTCCATTATTTTTAGGTTCGATTATGATTAAAAATTACTAATACTTTATTTGTAACATGGTCAGTAACTAGAATTGCAAAGGTTTCACAGCCTCAAATAATGTCTAATTCTGATCACAAAAGGCAACACCAAATGGAATATGGTAAACTTTGTAGCCTACTCAAGCGCAAAGTTTTTGATCTGCAATAACTTTTTTATAATAACCACGTTGTGTCTCGTCATGCAAAAATTCCCAGCTGTCAATTAACATTTAGATAACATAACTAATATTTTTCAGCCCAAGAAGATAGAATTGAAATGAAGATATAATGTTGAAACTCACTTCCAAACTTGGTACAGCGTACTTATACGGAAGCGAGGTCATATTCTTAGGCACGTGTGCACACTGAAACCCAGTGGGAAATCACCGGAAGAGACGGAAACTCCATTTAAACTCTAATCCAAAGAGCGGAACGAAGTGGTCTTCAAACATTTTCACACGGAGGGCTGGTTAATGTATGCTGAATTCTACGTGATCCCTTTAATTAAGGCAGGGCGAAAATCGCTATCGGAATATAAAACAGTATAGAATAGTATCTTTCCTCCTCAGCACTCCGTAGGCCTTCATATTTCGATAGGGCCGTTGGCGGATATCCCACGAGCGGCGAAAAGGAATCTGTCAGGTTTTCTTATGAATTCTCAATGAGGACGGGGTCTCGAAGTGAGCGCCAGCCTATGACACGGATTAAAGTTACACCAACTTCATTTCATCAGATTTAAGATCTGCGTCACCGAGGAATCAGATCCGCCTGTTGGGCACCTCGGTTAATCTCACTTTTGGCCTAAATTAAGGATTGATCCAAATTGTCAATGATAGTAAAGGGATTTCGACTCCTATGCATGCATTCCGGTCACCCTGATGCACAAGGACAGGGAAAGATAAAATCTCGTACACACGCACTAATTTACGAGTTTTTAAGTACCCCTGTCGATGGTCACGTTGATGACCAAAATGAATGCATAGTAGTCAAATTTCCTCTGCATTCATTTACAATTTGGATTAATATTAAATTTAACTTCACTTTTCAATTGCTCTCTTCTTGAATTTCACTTTTGGCTTTCTTCGAGAAATGTTTGAGTCCACTTATTTAGTGGTAAGATGGCATTTAATCGTCGAAAACAAGTAAAACATTTGTTATCTACACTTCCTTCTATGTTCATCATCATCACCATAGATATTTTACTAAATAATAAAGGTTCCTGAACTGTCCGGTCTATTTTTTTTCCAAATACGGATATACTTTTTTCTTGCTTTTCACTTGTTGAAATTATCAATTTTTCTCTGCTGAATTTCCATAACTCCTCAAATATTTTCTTTTCCTTCTTACCGTCAAATTGATTACTTACCGTCAAATTGATTGATTGATCTCCCTTCCCTATGCTTATCCAACATCCCCTCCATCAACCTCTTCAGCATGTTGTTACTCATCAATGCGTCCTCCAAACACCTACGCAGCCTCCTTCAAATGTATCGTATCCATCATCGTAAAATAACCACTCCATTATTTAGTGAAACCTTTGACAACGTTAACCTAATTGTAAGAGATATTAACTGACAACAGAAGAAGAAATTAAGTATTCATGAAGGTTTTGTCTTCTTTAGCTTTCTTAGCATTCAGATTTCTGTCCCTCGACCCTGTAAACCTCCACATTTCCATGAATGCCTTACCAAAACGTGGTAGCCGAAGCAATTATGATACGCTCGCAGTCTTTCGCGACAGCAACACAGCGGCCTCAAAATGCAAACGTAAATTCTAGCTAACTCTAGGTCTCACGAGAGATTCTAAGAAGCTAACGCAGACTAATCATCAGGAGCAAACATAAATTTGCTTAAATTGGATTTAATTTTGTGCATCTTTTTGCAGACTTTTTATCAGAGGGATTTATTTAGGGCTCGCGTATGCGGTAAGTAACTGGTGGCCAATATGGCAGCGAATACACTTATACATTTTCCGTAAAGCTAATAACTTGAGAAAAAAGCAAGTGGATCGCGAAATTACCTACTCCCAGGGCTCTAAAAGAATTTTCATTATCATCAACTTTCTCTCAGAAAGAAGCTCTAAAAACATGCTTTCGAGCACGTTACTCAGAAGACTCATTTTGGCTGAGAATAAAGAAATGTACACGTGAAAAGAAGGCAAAACCAATTGAATTAAAAATAATAGTTGATATTTTTTCCACATTTCTTCAAGAAAGCTTTAGAAACCTGAGAGAAAGGAAAAGTTGCAACAAGTCTTACAAACTAAGCCCATGGACGAAATTTCGAAACGTTTTTAAGTGGAATTCTTTTTAAATTGTTCACTGACATATTAGTACACCACGATGAGGTTATTCAAGTTCGTTAATCATTTAATAAGTACAGAGTTACTCTAATTAGGATATGGAGATTGAGACGTTGCTAAAATACAAAAGGTTTCACAATTCGGGAAGCGGTATCGAACGGGGAAATAGGTTGATTTACCTCGATTTACTCGTCGATTTAAGCGTTCGCTCACTACTCGGGTGACATACTTTTTCATTCTTACGGAACGCTCCAGCTAAACCTTTAGTATAGTGGCGCCATCAGGATTCCTTTTTCAGACAGGTGGAACAAGGAAAAGATCTGCTCTATCAGTCAGATATCTTGGATTTTCGCACGCAGTATAGCTTGTATAGTCCATATAAGTTGGAAATTGCAATGCTTAGGAGTATGAGCAGGTGACAAAGTAAGATGGAGAGAATAAAGAAAAACCGTGCCACGAAAGAAAGAATAAGACTATTCGGTAGATAAAATTCGGAGGAAGCAGCACAGGAAGGCGCAGGTAATAAAAAATGGGGAAATTTTGCTCCTGGGCTCATGACGGACAATATTTTAAGTAAATTAGGCTTCTCTAATATCTGTAAAATATTTCCTCAAAGTACTCTCCACATGGCACCCAAGTAGGGATCGAGGTAAACCTGTAAAATATCCACCGCAGCCGGGAATCGAACCCGGACCCTCGAAAGTGTGAGTTGGTGCCATGTCATTTGTCGTGACCACTTATTTTTTTCAGTGAATACGGTTCAAGGATCAAATCAAACTCGAGGCGTGTTCCACGGCGAATAAAACGATAAAGCGGTCGAAACATCTCAATCTTCCTCATTCCGGGAAATTCGGGAAGCAGCAGTACACACATGGCATTCAAAAAAACGACGAGAGCCACTTTTTGAAATTAGGCTGAAAAATTATTTCTCTTCCCTTCTTTCCAACAGCAGAGTGTGTAATTAATCCCAAGGCGTAAGCGTGGCGTAAGCAGTCTTCCACACCCTCTCTCCACACATATTGCCTCTCTCAAACTGCTCGAGCGTGTCGCTCTGCCTTATATGAGAGGCAGCATTCCGGCCTTCCTCTTCTCATTTTGATTCCCGGGCGGTCGGCCGGCGCGGCGTTTGGGCAAACAATACACCGAGGATTAAAGAGGAAGTGGCCGGCAATATACGCTCGGCGTTCCCGGACCAAACATCCTCAAACGGAGCGAAATTCCCCCACCACTCCCCCTGCATGTGAAAATATATCCGCGCGTGGCGTGGAGCCTGGAACGTGCGCATGAGTCTCGCTTGTTCATCACTTTTTTAAGCGTTACGTAAAATTTGAATCGGAGGAGTGTGGGAATGAGGAAGAGTGGGTGAAGAGCGGAATTTTTAAGTAAAAATTAATCCGCGTGAAAAACTACGAAAGAAATTATTTTTAATGCGAACCTCTAAGAATTCGTAACCTGTGCTTGAGTGTGCTAAAATAAATATGCGGAATATATAGTCCCTGGTTGTGTTTAAATAAAATATTTTTTCCTCTCCATTTCAGAGAGGATACATTCAATTCGAAAAATGGTTTCGTTTCTTCAACTTTTAAAATATAAATTGAGTCCATCAATATGCGCCTCTAAATGCTGTAGAAGTCAGTCCTTTTTGTTAACGCGTGAAGGAAATTGCACGGGAATTTATTAATAGCTAGTATGTTTTTATAAATAAAATAAGTTTGTAGCGACGCCAAATATTTAAACCAAATAACAAGCAATAATTCTCAAGCAAACTATGATCATATTCTCCTAAGGTTTCTATATTTCACGATACTTGGAGGGTTTGTGAAACAATTTGGACATTCAATACAATGTCTAATGAAGATTTGCAAGCCTCTGACCGACAGATTCAGTTACCCGAACGTCGTTTGAGAAAGGTGAAATAGAATACCTCTGGAGGCGGTACATAAGAACTAAAAATTTACTTAATTACTAGTCTAGGTAATAAAATTTTACACCAAATATATTTACAAAGCATTAAATTGGTACTAAAATGCAGTTAAAGAAGTTGATTATTAATCATTTCTTCTTTATTTGAGGAATCATCTTGGACTGAAATAATCACTTATGTTATAAATGAATTGTTTCTTATTTCCATATAGTTTAATCCGTTAAAACTCAATTCCTTTCATCGTTATATACCTTAACGAATGAATCGCTCCTTACGGTGATGAGATGTTCACCATTCGGGTTTGAGATGCAAGTTCTGAAACTGCGGAAGATAACTTCCAGTCCTTGAGGTGCGGGTACCGCGAGCACTCATTGTTGAAACTGTTCCCTTAACTCTGTCTCAGGCAGCGCAGCGGTGGCGATCGTGGCCGGCGGATAATTTTAGACGACGAGGCTCTTAGGTTTCCTACGTCGTCGGGAAGCACCGCCTTTGTTCTCCTTGCCCGAGAGAGGGAGAGAGCACTAGGGGAAGATGGAATTCGTAAGAGGCGAGATACGACGACTACGAGAAAGTGGAACATCACTTCCCTCGATCCTGGGAAATGTCGACAGTGGCATTAGAATCAAATCATGAAGCATCCCCACAAACACTCGGAAAACGAAGGATCTGGAAAATATTGATATTGACCGTCGCTGCAAAGGAAGGCATATATGCTGAACGTGAGGCATTAATACTGAAAATCGACATCATCAAGCCAAGGAAACATACCACAATGAATTACGGTTTCACTTGCTTAGTTTTCCGGCGGGGAAATAAATTCACTACACCATACCTTCCATAATGTTTTGCTTAATGGATGTTAAGTGCAATAAATCGAATTGCCATAAATCTTAAATCTCATCTCTTGGTAAATTATATTAGTGAAAAAGTAAACATTGTTAAGAAAAATCAGAGAAATTGTTGCAAAAAACACAATTAAATCAAAAAACACGATTTTACATAATGAACAAGCACTTTGCCAATGCATATTGAAATCACGACGCGTTTTCTAATGAAGTTAACTTTCCAAGCGTCCCAGGGTTTGGACAGGTTATATATAAATGTTTGCATAAAATTTTGAGCATTCCAAGTCAAGTAAATCAATTAAGAAAAAATCATGACGGCTTTGTGATATTATAATCTCCTACTCATATATAAATCGTTATTATGGCCCCATAATTATTTTTTAGGATTTGGGGACACTGTATTTTATCCGAAAGATCAAATCGAATATGCTGGAGGAGTTAAGGGCAGTTTCCACCTCCAACTTTGACAAAACAAATTATTTTTTTTTTTTGAATCTTCGGCGGTCATTATGAAATTCAAATAAATCAACTGCAAGTAACATCGAAAAAAACCATCAAACGATTAGTATTATAGCTGGAAGTTACTTAAATGACCTTCAGCATTGAAATAAAAATTTTCGGGGAATATATTACGGGATAACATGTTCTCCACGCCTAGACCAAAGCTAAGTTTCCGTATCTGATCAATCAGACGAACCGAGAGCTTTTAATTTTTTCCAATAGGATTACAAAAAATGTGTAAACTTGAAAAAGCGAAAAAGAATTGACGGGAATTTAATGAAAGTGTAATCGTCAGTTAGAGGTAAATTGTTTCTCTTTACACAAAGGAGAGATATATATTGAGTGTAGCGTTGTATCGGGCAGAAACGTGGACTCAGAAAAGCACTATAACGTGGAATCTGAGAAAAAGGAGAGAGACTCCAACGAGAATAGGCTGCAGGCGTTTGACATGTGGGTGTGAAGGATGGAGAAGGTGCTGTAGACGGAAAGGAAGTCAAACGAAGAGGTACTTGGTAGGTTGGTGAGGAAAGGAAACTTCTGGATAAGAAAGGTGCAGAGTAGGTGGTTAGAGGGGTAATAAGAGGTAGGGTTTCTAAAGGCCGTGTTAGATGGTATGATGTTGAACAAGCAGGGACGGGAATGAAAGAGAAAAGGATTTAGTGACGGAATGAAGAAGGGTAGGGCGTATGCGGAGATGAAGAAAGAAATATTATTGGTAGATATGCCACTGCAAAAGTAAAAATCCAGAAGATTTTTACTCACTTCCTACCTTTATAGATTGATACTTAATAATAAAAGGAATGCAAAACCATCACGAGGCGGAAGTCGAACCAACGACCTTCCTTACATTTGGCGAGTTCTCAGCCAGACCGATCGGTCTGTGGCAGATTTTTGTTTTGCAGTTCTATCAATACACCTACGTAGCGTATCCGTTGGAGAGAAATAATCTTTTTCCTCCCGAATGGTGTCACACCCTCCCTTGGTAGCTTACGGTGTATTTATATAAAATGACCCCAAAACGTCACCCCACGGTATGTGTCTCAACAGGTTGGACGCGCCCCACGGGTGTGGCCCGAAGGTCTTTTTGGTGCGACGTGAATTTCCGAAAATAATTATCGACCCGGCTCGGTGCAGCTGTAGAGAGACGGCGCAGAGGGATGAAATTATGTCCCCGGAGACTGACAACGAAACATGTTTCGACCCCTGAACACTCGCCGCGAATAAACCTTGCCAGGCAACTTCACTGGCCTAAAACTTCTTCGAAGCATCTCGAATATTTTTGTCCTTGAAACTCGAAACAACGATCTAGAAATATTTTTTCTTTCGCATTCGTGAATAACGTAGAAAAGGATTAAAAATGATTCTATTCATCATCTCCGCACATCTTCTCAAAAGGTGTCACAATTCGTCTCAGCCCCATTTATGGGAGAAAATATTTTTGTAGAGGATGAACATAAAGTGGAGAACACAATGACGAATTCGACGACGTTACGTTCATGCTGAAGAATATCATCCTATTGTTGCTGCAACCTGCGGAGCAGCAGTGAATGCAACTCTGCCACGGGATTTTTAATGAATATTTTTATTAAATAGTAAACATTTTAAATTAAAATAATTTGAAACATTATTTATACGGTAAATGAATGGTTTTCTTTTTACAAATCCAGGTGCAATAATTTCTCGATGAAATTCTAAATTCGTACTCCGCATTGAGGTTAACAATGGGCCGTTTTCTCAATACTTTCATGGCTAGTTTTCACAAATTATTTTCCCTTTCTCGAAACCCTTTCTCGAAGTATTTGCTCGAACAGGGGAACAGAAGCTCTTTGCTCCATATCACGCAGAAGATATGTTATACAATTGAACGGATGATACTAACGATTGTGGAGGATTTTGAGTTTATTAAATAACTCGTCTCAGATGCTATTTTCTCGGGAAATTTTAAATTTTCCGGTAAATAACTCTACCACCACAAACATCTGCATAGCTAACTGTTATTTGTTTTATTGCTCAAATTAGAACTGTTTAAATTTGCCGAAACCGATGCGAATAGCTGTTTGCACCAAATTAATTAAGCCGTTCATTCTGCGCTCCTTATTCCTGCAATCATCCACACGATTTTTTCCTCTTCCTAGCATCCGGTAAATTTAGATTTTATTGCTTTTTGATATATGGTAGGTTTAATTAAAGGTGGTCAATACAGGAACTCCAAACAAACCGGACGTTTATAAACCCCTATTGGTGTTACAGAGGGGTGATGCATCGCGTTACCAGACTGCGATAGCTGGGAAAAAATACTCGGCGCATTGATTTTTTCCAGTCAAAACGTTTAAGCTCTCTCTCTCCCCACCGAATTTACTGGTGAAAATTCCGGCATCGACGTCTTCCTTTTGGAACCTTAAATTGATTTTTCTTTCGAGGAAAATCATAACGCGTACCAACTTAAGGTCGATTTACGATTGGCGCCAGAGCAAAATTCAAGTTCAATTCAATGGTACTTGCGGAGGCGTGAATAATCGCGTAAAACTGTCAACCGCGAGCGTCAACCGTCAACTTCAAAGTTCGAATAGTCCCAACTTCCACTTTTCTTGTGTTTACGATTGACGTCAGTGCCACGTGCATAGCGGGTCTTGAATAAAATTATTCAATTTTCAAGCCATATCTTCCTGAATATCTTGCGTTTCCACGGTCAGTCCGCCAGTAATTAGCCGCTGATATTGTTATAATATTGATCATCATCATCAGCAGCAATCATAAATTCGAAGATCGGTTTGCTGTAACTCTCAATTTCCCTCTTCTTACAGCAAATCTCTTTATTCCTAGGTAATACAAATTTAGACCATTGAAATGAAATTACTTTCGTCAATTATGATGAATGCACGTAAATCGAAATGCACGAATATGAAATTCTGTCTTTATATTTCCATTCACAGAGAAGGATGCTTAACTGGGGCAAAGCAGCCAAAGATAGAAGACCCTACGATTGCCGGCGCTAATCTAGGCTGACAACTAATTGTTAACCGAAATCGTGAACAAGACTACAGGGGAGGTATCACGGTTCCTTCTTTCACGTTGTCGTTTCAAAACGCTAACCACTCTTGAGGGACAATGCTCACAGTGCCCTAAGAATGCACTCCACCAATTAACACTAGTGATTAAAAGCTACTGACTAAATTTGAAGAATGACGATCACGTTTTCGCTCTATTTAACAAGTGCAATTTAAAAATAACGATATCGCGAGCGCACGCATTATGGAGAACCGTGATCGCGCCTCAGCTCACGGATAACGGTTCAAATTGAAAGACATCGCAAACTAGGATAGAAAATATGAAAACATAGAAAATAAATTCCTTTCGCGCCAACTTCCCTCTATGACGAGGGGGGATAGTATCAGCGGGATGAATACCTACTGTGGAGGGAATCCTTCCCCAAGGGTGTTTTGTGCATACTGCCGCATCTCTCCCTCCCGTCTCCTTTGCTGCTCCTTCCATTTGGCGAGCGTTCATTAATTCTTTTAACAAATTTCAGCGTCCCTGCAGAAAGGAGCATGGGAGAGGGCAGGGTGCGGTGGCGGGTGGGGCAAGGGGAAGGGAATCGCAATTTTGCCAGCGCTCCCCTCCACAACCCCCTCTGCCTCTGCCTTAAATCAATTAGCGTGCGGCGCTAATTCAAAAAGGAGGGGGAGGTAGAAAGAAAGAAAGAGACTGCGGAGGTGGGGGAAGGAGGCCGGGAGGAGAATGAGGAGAGGTAGGGTTGACGGTGAATGAGAAAGGGAGACGACGATAGGTGGCAGCACAATAGCAAAGAGGTCGACTGGGAAGATATAATGATACATTTCGTAATAGAACTTAGTCAAGGCCTAAATGTGACGGTGAAAACGTTTTTTTCTATTAATTATTATGCAATAAAACTGAAAGTGTTGGCGGTAATTTAAAAAAATTGGATCATATTTCCACCAGTTTAACACGCAAACCCTTCACTTTCATAGCGCTGAAAAGTTTACACTAACAATAAGTCGGGAGATAATATAGATAAAACTAACATACACGAAAGTTCTTCATGGTCCTTTAAAGTGGTGAAAAGGTTATACTAAGTTGGGAGATTATACAGACCAATATTACACACTCTAATCTTCTGGATAGCATACACTATATGCCATAGAAGCATTAAGTCGATATTAATTTTTATTTGTCTGCTGCAATTGCTCTGGTCTGATTTATGCAACAGCTATGAACACAGAATATACAGCATGTGAATACAATTTATTACCCGAATTTCAGAATAATATTTATCTGGTATCTATGTTTAAAACATTTTTTCGAAATAACTAAAAATGTAATGGAAAAAGAAAATGTTTTACAGTAGGACCCTGCTAATCCGACCTCGGATGGTCTGACTCCTCCTTTAGTCCGACCGTGACGTCACTTATCGGTGTTTTTTTACGGAATGCATTTGATCTGGCCCTTCAATACATTGAACAAAGTTCCATGTCTACATCCATTAACATTATATATGCTCATGTCTACACCAATGGACATTTTGTGCATACGAAAATGGAGGAACATCGCAGAAAAATCGAGATTGTCGTCTGCTAAGCAGAAGAACATTACAGACTTTTTTCGACCAGCGCAAGAACATTAAACATACAGTATAGTGTTTCATGACGTTCATAGTGTATCATAGTGAAACTATCATAGTGTTATTGTGTTTTATGGTGTTTCATGACTCAACAATTTATGTTTCTCTTAATTTACTGTATTTTTATCGCAGTATACTTTAATTAATGGTTTACAAGTGTTAAAACTGTAAAACCGTACACATGGCAATAATTTCTGTTTAAACTACAGTTTTATTACGTTTTTATGCAAAAAAATGTGTTCCTCTGATAATCCAACCTTTATTGTGTTCACCATTTTTGTGTTTTGGGTTTCACCTTAATAAGGCATCTTCTGGCACATTCTGAAGCTTTGGGCATTCTATATATACACAGAGAAAGTTTTTAAAACATTGGTGGGGGTTGGTTTGCGATGGGGGAGAGGGGGCAGAGCGGTTAGGGCATGACAGAGTGAGGGAAAAACAGGAGAAAGAGCCTTTTTATTATGCACACATAGCAGGGCTGAGGCCGAGAACTATTGGGAGTTGGGCAAGGATTTGAAGTACTCCGACCCAAGCCTTACGTACAGAATGTGGGGAGGGGGTGGTGGAAAATTGGGAGAGGAAAGGAAGGAAAGTGAATCGGGGGGAGGACAGTTGGAGGAGTAAAAGGTTTTGATACGCTTAGGAGCAGAATGGAAAATGTGCGGTGGACGGAAGGGAAGACAGACGAGGTCTAAGACGCTTGGGATGGTGGGTGATGAGAGGAATCTTAAGGAGATCAGGAGTAGGCAGAGTAGGTGGTTGGAGCTGATAATGACAGGCGAACGGACACTGAAGGTCGTGATAGAGGGGAGGATGTTGTAAATGCGGTGGAAGAGGAAGAAAGAGAATAATACGCTTTATGGACGGGATGAAGAGAATTAGGATGTATGCTGGGATGAAGGAAGATATTGTGAAAGGAGATAGGGTCCTGCGCCGGTACAAACCCCGAGGATTTTTACTTTCTTTTATTTAAACATACCTTAACCGGTAGATTACGCTAATAAAAATAATAACACCTTTTATTTAATACTTTGCTTACTTATATTAATTTTCTGTAAGCTGTTGTGCTCATCAACCAAAACCCTATCCCTCTATGACCGATTATCAAAGTAAAGAAAAATAATATTCTTCTGCTGAGATTACCAATGGCAGAATTCGCGGTTCCTCTATATTCTTAATTCATTTTTCAACATATTGTGAAGTGTCACGATAGCGTTAAGTGTGAATGATATTGCGTCTCCTTCCCAAAAAAAAAACCGTACCCCAACGCCCATCGTAATTTTCACCGTAGCCCGAACTTGAAGTTTCCACACTAAAAGATCGCCTCACGGAGGAAGACGTCACGCCCAGAACAATGAACGCGAATCATTTTCATTTTATTTAAACGGGAGGCGACGCGAGGGTAATGCGGGTTCGGGTTACCGGGATCCGTCAACGAGACGACGAGGACGAGAAGCCGGAGCCAAAAAATGAGAAGCCTTTTTCCCTTTAAGGTGGTTCCACCGTAAAATGACTTAATGCCATTTTATTCGCATTCCGGCTACTTGCAGGAAAACGTGTTTTTTATGTGATTTGAACAATAAAATATTCCTTTCGACGCTATTTTTATCGTAAATTGAACTTGAAATTAAATGTTATTAAACGCGAAAAGGGTTGAAACAGAGAAATTGGTATTTTTCCCGTATAATATAAATGCCATTTTCTCGGATAACTGTTTGAAAGTCTCAAAAACTCCCAGTATGTCGAATAAAAAAATATGCATCATACCGCCTTTGCTCTTGAGTTATTAGATAATTACTGCGACAATTGAAGTCAAAATGTGGTAATTCAATAGAAATTGTGCTGCAGTCGCCTCCTATTGCTGGACGAAAGTGTTCGTTAAAGGTAAACGCTTTGAATAATCTGCATAATATGTGAGTTAGTTATGGTTTTCAATCGCTAAGGCATGTCATCAGTGAAAGCAATTTTTTCAAATAAAAAAACCAAAAAGGTGGTATTTAGTATTTGCTTCGACTAACACAGACGCGATGGAACCTCCTTAAGTAGTTCGACCCGGTGTCTCCCGTGAGGAGGGAGGAGGATAGGTGGATGGGGAGGAGGAGGGAGAGAAGAGCTTTAAAGGGAGGGGAGGAGAGGGGGTTTGGGGAAGGGGTATGGGAGAGGGATGAGAGTGGGGAGGATGAGCGGCGCGAAGACAGTTTGGCCAAGTGCAGCCGCCTTCTCGGAATGAGAGATGATGCCCGCGAATACGAGGCGGCAGAACATCCACATCAGTCGGCCCGCGCTAAGAAGAACGAGAGACTGGAGCCAATTTCCTTCCAAGCGGGTCGTCATAGATCCCTTAGACGGGCGCGCTGTCTTTTTAGGTAGTTAGAGCGGTAATCGTGGGTCATTGAGTGCACATTTTAATAATTTTTATGTAAGTTGTAAAAAAACTTGGACGTCATTAGTTATGGAAATTTTAAAAGAATTATACGTTGATTGTTTTTTCTTAATTAAAGAATGCCATGACTAGAGTTATCGGTGGGGTATTCGAAATTTAGACGAAATGCTAAAACATTTTTTTTCAAGTAGTGGACCCACGCATTATTATAGGAATATATATATACACACATCGGTGATTATTGTAGTAGATCCTCTGCTTCAATGTTTATGAAAGAGACCACGATTTGAGGAACAGTATGTTTTGGTCGAACGCAACACGTTCTCAAGCGCGCTTAACAGCTGCTTCACCCAGTTTGTTATACTGTCATGTTTTTCCCTCAGGGAAGCTGTTGAACACGGAGAAGGCTGCAGGTCTAACTCAATCCAAAGTCTAGGTTGGGCTGTCATTTATAACTTCCCTCAGCTGCGTTCAACACACTTTTTGCTAAAAGCATTACGAAATCACAGCGGAAAACTCTAGCAACTGATACGTTTCCAAAGTCCTCATTAACGAGTTAACTGTGTTTATCCCAAATTTTCGGCGTGAAATCTTTTTCCATTGGGATTTTCGTGTTTTTGACCAACTATATCAAAACGATATAAGCACACAAACACCCATGCGCTAGGTAAGAAAAATCCACTCGCACAAGAGACGACCCCTTTACCTTATGGTTAAAAGGCTCGGAACTGACCCTGATGCCACCGAGATCGGCAAAATGCACTGATTAAAAATTATGAGGATCCGCCGAATTTATCTGAAAATACGACGAAAATGACTTAACAAGATGAGATCCTTCAAAGTATTTACATGCATAAAACGTATTCACGGGGAAAATATCGTCGATTAAATATCGCTAAATGGCTTTTCATGTAAACAAAATAGGATATTTGCGTTAGATTCTTAAAAAAAGTAAGAATTCAATAATCGGGATGCATAAACATATCAAAGGGATAATCACACAAATATTAAGATATTCAGCCAACATCTATCGTTCATGTTATCTGCGACATTGGGAAATAACGGCTTCGTTCATGTATGGATCTAGAAACCAGTTGCATATTACATGATTAAGCGATAAGTACAATGGTGACTATTTTTATACGAATACCGAGACATAAAATCCGTTGTTTTTAAGTAAACTTAGTATTAAGAATAGAAGATTCACGAGTGTCGATTCTATTGGCCAAAAAAATGCAGTGTGTCTTCCATGGAACTTTTTTATCGTCCAGTATTGAGTGAATCAAGATCCGTTGATGCCACATTTTACAACTCAACGATCACTACTCAAGGAACTTGCCATTGATCTCGGTACAAAGATGGCAACATCATATGCAATATCGCACGACGACTGTCATTCGCATAGTTCGATAATTACTGCTCTGAACACCTTAACCTTACAAAATAATTCGTATCTCAGAGTAGCAGATAAAGAAAATTGATGGGCGAATACACTTAAAACATTTAAAAAATTGGCACTCAAAGGCGTGTGGCAGAGCGCGATTCCTCACCATACACGCACTATCCCTTAAACACACTATCATAATGTTATCCGCTGTTTTACCACACACACTGTTAAGTGATACGTACGTCGAAGGAGATTTTAAAAGCAATACGATGTCTAACTATCATTGTACTCATGCCAGATGGACACTCCAACTCGGGGATAATTATTTAAGAGTTCCGTCAGTCAATTTAAGTAAAGATGGGGCTTGTTAATCCGAATGTCCTAACAAATCTAAGTTCCTGGTCCAGGTGGATTTTTTTCCTTAGGCAATTTTGACGTGATTTCATTGCCGGTTTCGACTTGACCTGAAGGATAGAGTATTTAAACCCGACAACTTCGATTCCCGGTATCAACGGTGCTGAAGATGATGGAAAAGTCTTCCATCGAAACGGGATGGACATAGACAACCCAACCCGATTGGAAGCCCGAGAAAAATTCACTTCAGTTTCCGGCAAGGTTCTGACGACTCCATTCACGGTTGGTCATTTTGGCGGGGAGACGTTCGCCCTTTGAAAAGTGATTGAACTCCGCGGAAAGAAACCATCAAGGGATAACTGGCGCGAGAGAGACGACGGACGCGCCAGAATAGAAAGAGACACTGAGCCACAGGCGTCCGCGTTTGCGACAGCAGATCACTTGGTCCCCTCCCGATGATGTAAGGCGGTGAGCACAGCTTGAAAGAATGTCAACGTGCGCACAGGAGACTGCTAGTTGAGTCGATTTGGAAGAGGGCTATTGTTGAGTACAGATTTTGAGATGGTAAGGGAGACGAATTGAGAGAAGAATGGGACTTCCGAAGCCACAATGCTTTTATTTTAGGCCGTGTATCATGGAACAAGTTTTTCTGCAATTTATTTTACAATACCATTATTATTTATTGGGGTAATCTGCAGGTTAAAGAATTTTATATTGAAGAGTGCAATTCTCCTCTACATTTTTACAAACGCAGACCCCTATCCACCCACAAAATTTCTTTCTTCAACTCAACACACGTTCAAATGAATGATGATTAATGCGGAGATTAGGGAGGAGCAGAAAGCAGATGATTTCATTTCAAGAAATGTATAATTCTAGTTAATTAAAAAACTGATTACAAATTCAATAAGCCGATTTCACGTCTATATGTCTCACCATGCTTTGCCTCCTCATGACGGTTAAAAAAGTTTATTTTTCTCAGGTCTCCTTTGCGAAAAACATTTTCCAGCTCTTCACAACGATCCCATCATCACTGTCTTCGGACTGATCACATTATGTACCGGGAGCATCATTGCGTCTCGGCCATTTTCAACAACATATTGAACACATTTTTCGCACTGATATATTTCTGGTCATATTCATAGATTTCAAGTTAAACCCTGGTTAGGGAGATGTTACCTTATCAAGCTTAAGGAGATTTTACTCTTCCCTATATTTTCACGCTATTTCTTTTGCAAATTGAACCCGAAATTTCATGATGTTCAAGCGAGAATGGATGAGACATTGGGAAAAATAGTGGTAGCTTTTCTGTGTATTTTAATTTCCATTTTTCGCGTAAAATATTCTTAAACAGTCAAATTCTCCCAGAGAACCGAACGGTACCACAACATAGGCAGCTTCCCATACTACTCACTGAGTTATTAGCTAAAAATTGCTAAAATTGGAAGCAAAATGCGTTAATTCAATGAAAATAGCGCTGAAGTCGGCTCCCATGGCTGGTAAAAGTGCTATTTAAAAATATACATTCATTTTCGTAATCTACCGATTAAAGGTAGGTTTTAATGGAATTCAGACAAAATCAGATTTTTACCCGTGCAGAGCCCTATCTACCTCTGGTATTTCTTTCATTATCTAAGCGTACGTCCTCATCCCGCCCATAAAGCCTATCATCTTTCTTCCCCTTCCGAGCTTGGAAAAAATCCTTTCCCCTATCGCAGCCCTGAGAAAACCATCCCCCTCCAGCCACCTGCCTCTCCGTAATCTCATCCAGACGTTTTCTCTCCTCACCAACCGTGTCAAGCACTTCCTCATTTTTCTTCCTTTCCGTCCTCCGCAACTACTCCATCCTCCTCTACACCCACATATCGAACGCCTGCACCCTATTCTCGTCCTCCTTTCTCATAGTCCACGTTTCTGCCCCATACAACGGTAGGTACCTTAAAAATATATTCGTGAACTACTCTGCGCAATGTGTACTTTAATTTTGTTTCTTCATGGCTTAGGCATGCCATTAGTTAAAGCAGTATTTTCTAAACAAAACAAATGAAAAAGTGAAATTCAGTATTTGTTTTCACTCGCAAGGTCGCGGTTGACCTTCCTTCAGTCGGATGGTATTATTAGAGTACTTGTGGGTAGAAAGGGGATGATAAAAAATTTGTCCTCGGGAAGTGTAACCTTGAATTTTAGTTATCCTTGAGTGAGCTCTTCAGGAACGTTGTTTTGGGTTGGCGTATCTTCCGCGACAAGCCATATGCATGTACACAAGCGACTATTTATTTAATGAATAAAAAAATCCGAGTTGAAGTGACATGGGGCAAAGAAATGGCTTACCCTGAGAATCAAATGGATGGTAAAAATAGATGCAGCATGTAATGTAAATATCTTTTAATGCGTACTACCCTACGAGGCGCCGCGCCGCAGGGGCGTGTGACAGGGGGCGTTAAAACAACAGCCCTTATAGGGGAGGAAATAGGGGAAAGGAGTTGGGATAGGGCAGATGTGAATTTTACTCGTTTGTGGACATTGTGTTTTATATTAGTGTCACGCTGCGCTGGTTTTGTTATAATCACTAATGGTGCGAGGTAATGTTTACTTATACGACGTTGTATTCGATACACAGGACGGATAAGAATAAGATTTTCCCACATGTACGTGCAGAGGGACGTCGATGTGAACGAATAGGAAAATGCTGAAGATTTCCGAGACGTTAATTTAGAGAAAGAGTAAATAGATTTTATTATAAACAGAAAAGAGAAGTCAAGCAAAAAAGCGAGCTAAGAATAACTCATTACCGGATAAGGAAGAGGTTGAGACAGGTCCAGAGAAAGAAATACCAGTGAAGAGACGTTTGAGGGGACAAGGCAAAGGGAACGCCATGGTGAAGAAAAACGTTCATGACTAGAATGACAATGAATGAATGAATGGGTTGGCATATTACCAACCATTACCACCACTGCTGTTTGTTTAAAGTCACTCCTTTCGTCTTCTCATTTTCGTTCCAGTAGGTTCCTCAAGATAAAAAATAATTTCTAAGCGTTAAATCATTTTTGACGCGGGGAAATAATTCCCATTGGACATATATCTCTGTCAATTTTCAAACAGTGAGATCACTTTTCTTGAAAAAATGTATCGTCCTACAACAGCGTTTTATTCCGTAAGCCTGAACTTCCCTACGACATGGCATGCAACATAAATCGATGTTGAAAAGCAATTTTAATGATTTACATATTGGAACTCAGTAACGCCAACAGAGCGGTTACCTCGGCACGCTTATTTATGAGTTGGTTATTATCAGCAACGACATGGAAACTTTTCTCTTTTATCTGGAGATAGATAAGGATGGCATTTACCTTTACCACCGCAAAGACCCTACGTACTCGTAAACATGTGAGAATTAATTACGGGATATTTCTGAGTTATTTCTCCACAGTAATGATAAATATAGGAGGTTTTCAGACAGAATTTTCGGACTGTTTCGCAGCAGCTGGCCCATAACCTGCTCAGAAAAAGTGCTGAGAAAAACTCCACAGAAATTACGAAAATAAGAGTTGAATAACCATGTTTTCCATCATAAATATCCTTCTTATTGTTCTCTTCTGGAGACGACACGTCTACGAGCTTAATTTTAGGTTTTTATTAGAGAATGTGGCTTCTTTTTGCCATATTTCGACATACTACCCAATTCTTGAATGTCTCTCCCTGTTCACATTAATAATTCGCTACATACAACCGCTCCCTTCCCAAAAGTCATCTATTTATTACTCTTAAGATTCTCTATGACCACATTAAACCTACCTCCTCCTCCTAAACTATACTAAATATGTGGCAATTATATGATTCCCTTACAAAACAACAAACAGTAGAGTGTATCGTCAAATGTTTAATGGAAAATAATTTTAAAATAAATACAGTGAAAAATTAAAGCATCCTTAGTTCGTATATTCTCATGCATGTTCGAAATAATCCAAAAATAATTATGCAAATTTGTATGATATTGGTTCCTACCCTCAGATTCCGATCAATTTTCATTCATGGCTCACTAACTGTTTACTTTATTTCCACTTTTAGACAAATATCTCTGGCACAACATATCCTCTTCATTTAGCAATAACCATGCCTCTATCTAACTTTTACTTACAACCTCTGTATTAACATTCACTAATCTTTATATATATATGTCTCACGAAAACATAGGGATGTAAGGGAAACTTAAGAGAAGAAGGATGTACGTTGAGTAGAAGAGAGAAATTATATGAGTAAAATACCATTGAATGTTTAATAGTTGAGCTGAAAGGCTCCAACAGAACCTATCCCAATTGGTTTCACACAAAATATTGATAAAAAATAATATTATGCTTCATGTTCAATTCGCTAAGAATAACACAATCATCCAATTGAGATTTTGCGCTCATTGTGATCGGGTGAGCGCCAAATCTGAAATGGTCGAATACTCACAGCAATTGGGAATATTTAAAATCTTCATAAATCACTGAATACAAAACAACAAACATGCATTTCGTTGACATTGAAGATTAATATGAAAAATGATGAATTCCTCGCTTTCTCCACGAACTAAAGTCGTCTCATGAGTGAAAACTTCCCCCTGTTCAATTAAAATAAAAAAACTTCACCAAAGCCTTAATAAGATGGATGATTAATAATGGAGAATGTAAATGGAGTGATATTCAGATTGTCACGTGAAAACGCGGCCTTTCGGGATTCGTGTTGGACGGAGGGGGGGGGGGAAGAAGGTCATCGAGAATGAGGGAAGAGAGACACAGCGGCGTTGGTGAAGACGTGGGAATGAATTATTGCCGTGTTTTGCTTCGCTTTAAAAGACACGGTCGGAAGTCTTAAGGCATCAGTGGGCTCCTGAGAAGTCTGAAGAGGAAGAATCGCGTGAGTTGGAAAGGGAGAGATGACAATGGACTGGCATTGCCGCCAGGATGCGAACAGATAGAAGATGCCCGAAAGAAACCTCGCGGAAGCCTTAGGCTTACCGTGGAATGATTTTGACGAGGGGATCCGATACCGTCACGAGTATTTTTACGAAATCGGGTCCTTCACCTACAGGGGCGGATTAAGGTCGTTGTTTTGGGGGGGGGCGGTTCACTACTTACCGCGGCGCCTGGGGGGTATGCAATACCTCTCAACGAAACGGGGGTCCGGGCGGACCTCCGTCGGAAAGTTCAAATAAATGACGCGCTTGGAACGTAGTTTTGGTGTGGCTATATTATATATAAGAGATGTGATAAATTATTGAGTAAAGCTCTGTATTCACATTTGAAAAACGATGTAAAGAATGCCATTTTTGTGAAGATGCAGGTCTCCTGGGTTTTACACCTCATTCCAATTATATTTAAACATTGTTTATTGAGCTGGTGGAATAAAAACTTCCATTTAAGAATCACCTTAATGATTACCATCTTTTCTATTTTCCCGGGAATTACGGGGGGGGGCGGCCCCCCCCCCGCCCCCCCCCTTAATCCGCCCCTGTTCACCTAGCAAATTGTGGTTATAATTACAAGTGATGTGCTGAGATAATAATTGTCATTAAATGATTCCTCTATCACCTATAATCCAATAAAAATGACATAGGTTAAAAGCCCTAAGAAACTTGAAAAATATCAAAAAATCTCCGAAGGTTAGGTAAAATGAAGGCAGTGCTTCCACGTGTAGGACTCATCAGCATTTTCAAATTTCATAGCAATACACTGAGGATATTATGAGAAATGCAACAACGACGGTAAAGGGCGATGAACCTATCCCAAGAGGGGTGCTTATTTCACTAAATGCCTTCGCAAAATTTAACAACATTGACTGAAGGGTTTCAATTGTCTCCTTGATTAATTATATATATATAGTCCTGATGATATGGAGTCCTGATGATACTGCAGTGCAGTCAAAGATGTTGGCTCAATAAATCAAATTTCATCATTGGAATTGTGCAAAGTATTTAATATTTTTCCTATTTATATATAATTAATTTCATGTGCATATGGGAAACACACTACTTTCCTGAGTGAAAACTAACATTCCCAAAGACAAAAAAACGAAATAATTCAACTCAGTAATGCTTTTTGCATCAGCGAGTTATATATTGCGGCTCTAATAAGTCACCCCTATTCACAGTAAATGTGGAAATTATACTGTATACACCCCGGTTGTAATGACTAAGAATGTACTTATCATTACGTAAGGTGATAAAGACCTCAAATATCACTAAAAGTGACTTCAGTTTCTTCAGAATCAAAGTAATTTACAATATTAATCATGATGAACAAAAAACACTACAGTTCAACACATATTTATTTCCCCAAGGTCAATGTTCGATTGAATGTGTCAAAGGTCAATTGACCACGACCAATGTAGGTACTTTGAAAATGACGATGCAGATATTGAAATCGACCGGGTAAATAAATAAGAGTGGATTTGTACCATCATGCTTAGCGTTGTTAACTTTCACCAAGTAACGCCGTCAATCTAACTCCGTCAATCTAATGAGCAATAATTCAAATGAAACGATCTCCGACGCTTGGGAAATAGTCAGAGCTGTGTTGCCATGAGCAGTCAGCCAAAATTTTAGCTTTGTACGCAGGAAATGATGATAAATGTAACAACGACGGGAATAATTGACGCATCTTTCGTGGAGTGCTTCTTCGCATTCAACAGCTTTGCAAAAAGCTATGCAAAAGTAACAGTCGGCTTTTAATATTAACTCCCAATTTATTGGAGAAAAATGTAATTTTTCACGTGCCTGAAGGACAACAGATATAATGAAAATGCCAAACCTTCTTGGGACAGCATTAAACATTTTCTAACAACGAAATTTATAACAAAATTTTATATAATTCACTGTCGGAAGCAAATCGTAAATTTTTGGCTCAATTATGTCGGCTCTTATCACAATGAAATAGCATGGAAAACGCACTATCTTCCAGGGACAACGTGTTAATTTCTCCACGAATAAAATTTAAAACGAAATGATAAATAACACATTCTCAGAAGCGAATCAGAACAATTTGATTCCATTATGTCGGCTTTAACCAGAGTAAATAAAATCATGTTTCATGCACAACTCATTCGCAATGACTAAATGAAACATGTCCGAGAGACGAAGAGTCGAGGCTTCCAAGAATGGTGCCGCGTCGGACATAAACGGATGTATAACTCCGCGAGACTATTCTAGACACTAATTAAAGGGAAATGGGCCGCGATTAAATTTCTATTTTTACTCGACAGTGCCACGAGTTGAGCGAAATCCGCTCGAAGACAAAACAGGGTGGGGCAACTACAGACCTCAAATTACGGGAGCAAGAGAGAATGAGACTCTTGTTTGGAGTATTCCTAGCGAGGAACTTTGATATATTCGGCGCACCGCGCTTCTATGGGGTGCGCCGCAGAAGTGCATCTCCTGAATGTCTCCGCGGCCATTACACTCCCATGGAACCTTCTCGCGTTCCCAGAATTGCACCAGGGCTCCGTTCAAACTTTCAACAGCAGCAGCCCTCCGGAAGCCTGAGACTGATATTGTCGTTTTGGATTCTGGGAACTTCCCATTTGCATCTCATCCATTAGCGAACGAAAACGGCTTACGGTAGAACACGGCGAATGGAATACCCTACCCTACTCCCAAACGTAAATCCGGCAATTTTCCGCATTTTTCTGAGCTCCTTATTGTTGCAGTCATTAGTGATGCGTGGGTTTTTGGAAAGCGTGCAGTGAAGAGGGAATTTTTGTAGCTAATCGTTCGACTGTGCACTCCTGTCATTACTGTCAGTTCTAGAGAGATATGCAATACGGGATAAAATCATATCCTTCCTGTGACTTGAAAATCTAGCAATATGAAAATTTATCAAGTAATCTCAGTCCCTAGTCTCCTAACCCTTTCCAGCTTCCAACCTAATCCTTCCATCAGCCGAGTCACACACTCTGTTCTCTCGCAGCAGTGTAACCGAAGCGAGCGGCTTTCCTTAGTATTTTTTTCCATTTCGCATATAAAATATTTGCGTCAGGGGTCCCTAATTCTTGAGGCGTACCTACTCGACATATTACATAACTGGAGCCAAGTATCGTCTCTCTTTTACTTTCTGCCCAAGGTCCCTCCAACAATTCCCTCGACTAAAACCATTCATGCTTGACATTGATGTAAAATATCGAACGCGGTCGCATTAAACATTTATCATAGATAAACTGCACATAGTCCTTCTTTCGAGTCCTAATCTCTTTATTTCAGTTAAGCTAATGTACCAAAATCGCATTCCGCACGCTAGGTCCAAAGTTAAAATAATGCCCAGTTTTTGAGTTAAACCGCTGCATTAATACCTACTCCGTAAATTTATTTTCACACATGGACCATCAATTATTGCAACAAAACCAAAACAAGACACAAATCCATCAAAAAACATCTCACTTTTCGCCCTTTCCATCTTCCGATTCCCTTCACTGTACCCTCTATTTTTAAGACTGGTGTCTTAACATCCCCAGCCACACTCATGGAACAGATCGCGGGGTATATGGTAAATGTTGATGAACCCGCACCAAACGCGTGGCGTTCCTCTCCCGAAAAATCATTATGGATCGTGAAGTTCCAGCATTTGGGATTAAAACGAGTGTAACTCTCGGGTTACCGAACCGTAAATTCTTGGGGAAGCCAACCACACCAGTGGAATCCGCTCGTAAATGATGGATTTACTGCGACCGCCGCCGTCGCGCTGGAGTTAATTTGGTTGGGTAAGATTTACGATCCTACCTGACGATAATAAAGCCATGCCGATATTTTTGGACACTCTTAATTGAAGTCAAACTCGTATCCTTTCCGGAACATGGGGTGTGGAAGCCCGGTGAGCCAGAGTTCCGTTTATTACTTTTCCTTTTCTTGTCGTCCTGTTAACATGGTGATGAAGGAAAAGCCAATCTCTGACCAAAAAACTTTCTTAAAAATTATTACTGCAAGCTACTAGTGTTGTATGCTTCGCGCTTTGGCTCTCAGAAAAAAATCCTAATAATTCTTATAAATCTTATTTCAGAAAAAAACCCTTAATGGGAGTGAAATGAAAGCTTTAACTTTTTAATTCCATGATAATTTCATCCGGTTGAGTTTTAATAATACGGTGTGGTATATAAAAAAGTTTATTTTTGAAAATATCATGTCTTCACTCCACGAAGTGAACTCGCGAACCATTGATTTGATTAGTGATTCCACATGAACTTTATTTGCGACCTAGGTTTCGACTTATGAAGTCATCATCAGGTACATGCATAAGAAAACTACTCAAATCAGAGTGGCCACAAAGTTTTAATTTTGAAAGTCCCTGACATTTCCCTGGCATTTTCCCTGACCTTTCCACGAAATTCCCTGACAAAATTCTCCCTGAAACAATGTGTACAGCATAGTACTTTAACAGAATTTTTGTTTAAATGATGGCACGATACGTAATAAAATACATTGCTATATTTGAGATGCAGGTGCTATCAGTGAATTTCGAAAGAAAACAAAAAAGTTCTATATACCTACTGTCATTATTTTTAAAAATAAATGTTGTATGTACAAAACGCAATAGTAACATATTACTACAGAACCAAAGACATTTAAAGGCCAATATTAAAACTCTAACCTGGAAAAATAATAATGAGTAGCTAAGGCAGAAGAGTGCAATGTATAAGGAATAATATGAAGAAGATATGGCTGGTAGCCAGGCAGGCGGTGCGAGGGCAAGGCACTTTCCTTCATCAGGTACACAGTATGAGCTGAACGGCCAGTGGAGAAGTGGTGGAAATAATTCCAAAAGCGTTGAAGAAATAGAAATGCATGGTTGATGCAACATTGCTTTCAACGAAAATTTTTCCCTCACTAATGACAAATTGGCTGATTTTCTGTGAATGTGGTGAGAAATTCACCAAAGGACGACCAAACCCGAACTTTGTACAACAGAAAACCAAATTAGCTTGCCCCGCGAGGCGGAAACTGCACGCGACCAGGTAGCCCAAGGTTGCTTTAGCTGGCCATCTCTGACAATAAGTCTATCGCAGATAAATTATGAAAATTTTACCTATGATCCATTGGAAAGGGCAAAAACTCCAAAGCCGTAAGTCGACTCCTCGTCCCGGACCTTTTTCTGATGAACTTTTCCTGATACATGGCCGTCTGAGCGATCTCGCACCTCGAGCGTTTGATATGGAATTCGGTATGCCCGATGCACCTTCAAAGAGGGATATGCGAGTGAGAGAGAAACCGCGAGTGGAAACTTGGCAACAGTGAGCGGGCAGACAGAGTGACAGGAGTAGCCTCCGACAATGTTGCAAATGACAAACCATGGGGTATCTACTCCTCCAACACTGGCCCGATAAAGATCTAAAAAAAGCAAAGCATATCTCGGCAACGTCGTTTTCGAACCGCCCCTCTTAGAGGCAGTTCACCTCTTCTGTGGCAGCGGAGACTTTCGAACTGTTTCGGGTTTTCCCGAAAGGTACCAATCCCCACACATTTCAGGCCTGCCTTAAGATATTTGAAAAGGTAGCCGGGAATTGCCTTGCAGAGCCACAGGGAGAAAGAAAGAACTGGCGATGAGTGGCTTGGCATATATCGGGCAGCAGCGGAGACGAAAGAAGTACAGGGAACATGAGCTGAGCCACTTGAAGAGGCGCGACCGCTATGAGATTCCCTGACAAGACATGAAAATCCCTGACATTTCCCTGACTCCCTGACAGCCAACCTCTTTTACATGACCTTTCCCTGACTTCACTGACTTCCCTGACATGTGGCCACCCTGTCAAATATATAGTCACAAAGTGGGTGAAAGTCGGTGATGGGGAAGGAGGAGCATGAGGAGTGTGACTATATATTTGAGCAGTTTTCTTATACATGTACCCGATGATGACTTCATAAGTCGAAACCTAGGTCGTAAATAAAGTTCATGTGGAATTACTAATTCTTTTTAAATAATAATAAACACTTGGTTGTTATTCCACACTTTATTGGAAACAAAACGACCCGGGTTTCAGCATGTCATGCCATCATCAGGCATCCTGATGATGACATGACATGCTGAAACCCGGGTCGTTTTGTTTCCAATAAAGTGTGGAATAACAACCAAGTGTTTATTATTATTAAAAAAAAAGATGAAGGAGTTCCACAAAGTAACGCCGGAGACAGTGTCTTATATGGAATTACTAAGTTAAAGCTTTCATTTCACTATGTTAAGTAAGTTCTACCAAGTTTCGCCTGATACAAACAGTCACCTTAATGGGAGCTTAATGAGAGAGCAATAATGTTTTTCTAATCGCTAATTACTCAGGATATATAAAAATGATTAAGTTCCTACTTGCGGGGCCGAAACGGTACGGTAGTCCTCTTAAGGAAGCAGGATTGATAACGCGCCGGCATGGAAACCCAAAGATCGAGGCTTTGAATCCTGCTTCGAGCATAAATGTAGTGTTTGCTTCAGTATTTGAGTGTTAGAGAAGACGGTACGACATTAACTTATATGCCGAAGAACCAAATACCGAAAACTAACACTATTAGTTATTCTGCACCTTGGTCTCATACAAAGTTCAACGGTATTTTAGGAAAGAATCACAAGGAGGATGGGAAAAATATCAACACTCTCCGTGTCACGCTTTGGTCGCATATCACCAAACTTCAGTAAATAACATGAAAAAAATAACTAAAAATAAATTAATTCCTCAGTCACAGACTGAAGAGAAAATATTCATGGCTTAGGAGAACGTCATTTTTCATTAGTTAAGAGGCATTAAGAGCATGATCTCGTTCAAAGAAGGGTGAAACAGTTCCTTCACACAAAACTTTACCATTCACTTGATGAATACTTAAAGGATGCATGTTATTAACCTATATGTATGTAATTGATGTTTTCTAATTATTTGTGACCGTCCATTACATGAAGAATCCCAAGCCTCCGTGTATGGTCCTTGGATAATTAAATTGCATTTATAAATTATTATTATTTTCTGCGCCTATAACCGTTCAACTAAAAAGTACTTCTTTTTTAATCCGTCACTCTTTAAGTCTGTTACTCCAGTTGAATTGTCCACCAATTTCAGCAACACCAGTCCAGCATTACAAGGAGATTTCAACCCGGAAAATGGGTCTCCCACCCTTCCAACTCGGGGAGAATTTGGGTTAATGCCAAAGCAAACTTCTTTTGTTGCGTTTAAAATGCGGTCTCCACAAGAGAAGGGTGCACCGTCCCAAAATAAAATGCTTGACATTGAGACGCGGTTTCTGGATGTAAATATCTTCCTAAAGCTCTTGTGGGGGCTATTAAACTGTACTTACTCTCCATTAAATTTACAATTTCAGCTTATTTTAATCTCATAACTTACTTAAATATGCAAATAACCAGTACACCTCTGCTGGTAGCGTTACCTGAGTTGTTAACTTACGTTTGCGAGGTCAAATATTTTTAAACCTTGAATATCCTGTACCGCTACGTACACATTTCACTTTCCTTCCTTTTGATTTCAAGGAAATGCTTCGTTTACAGCGACTGCTATCCGTCATTTCACATGCCTGCACGCCTGCTTGCACACGTTTTTGAAGTTGCGGGTACTAAATATTTTACGCGGTTCTCATCCGCTTCTGACTTCTCTTATATCTTCTGCAAACGCCCACTCAAAGGAAGTTTGATTCACTAAAATGCCATCAGCGTCGTATAACCCATATACTCCGTCTTATGTCTACGTCCGTCTATCAAGGGTAACGAATTATAGATCCCTTTGCTCCCTAATATTCCACGTCTAGAGTATCCATATGACCTTTTGGATGAATTTTTTTGAAGGTCGTGAGTGAATTTTTTGTCGAAGTCCATGATGGTAGATTTCGGAAACGGAAACATGAAGACTAGTTTTCGTTTTTTCATTTTAGTTTCACAAATATCATTATAGAGCATAAATAATTTTGAATGTAGTGTAAAGTATGAGTCAGGAGGTTGGAGTTAAAGATAAGGAAAATTTGAAAATATATTATTGGTCACAGTACATGGTAGGGAAAAGCCATAGATTATGGAAAAGAGAAAATGGCATCATGACGCACTTAAGTAAAGTCTGTTTTTTTGTTACGAAAAATGATTAGCCTTACTAGTCTATCATGCATAAACTTTACGGATAAAAGTTTAAAAAATATTTTTTCCATCTCTATCTGATTCCGTTTGGTCTGTTTCATTTTTTATGCCTGAAAAACTTAACAATTATTGCTTAAAGTCACACTTCTCAAGGCTATATTCTGAAATGGAAATTAAAAACATAATTTAACTCACTTTTCTCACCTAGGCTTTAGCCTTGAGAGAATAACCATTAGGGTATCTGGTTGAAGGGGGGGCACAAAGGTCAATGTTAACCTCAAGCGGAACATTTTGGGAACAAAAGTTCAGAACCTGCTGCTCTAAGAGCCTAGGACGAGTTTTTGAACGTTTTCATTTACCCGTTCCTCTATTATATGGATATCTCATTCGTTGCGCATCGTTCAATCAGAGCATTAAAGCTGAGACACTGAGAATTATTACTGTAAAGTAGAATACATATCATGTAATCGAAAGATTTTAAATAATACACCAGGTAGACACAATGAGAACTTGATGAAATATAATGATTAGAAGGATCGGCCTACCGAAATTCGCATAGTAAACAGTTCTCCTTCCCTAAACTAGTTCCCTAGTTCCCTAAACAGGTCTTGTAATTGAAAGATTCCTGACAGTGAAGTTACATCTATGCAAGTTGCCCGTCTCCTTAGTCACATGCGTGTTGACGTCACCACGTTCACGGTATTGTGACTGACGCAATTACTCTCTTACACAATATTATGCGGGTATATTTTTTATTCGCTGTATTAGTTTTAATTTGGTCCCAGCATGTATATTTTAGGTAAAAACAAATAATTTTATGATAACTTTGGTGTCCCATGACCAAAGACAACGCAAACCAGCTGTCTCCAACCGTACTCCTTCTAATATTATAATATGCATGCGTCAGATTATAGTTAATGGAACATTTACATGTACATATCATGCAGACGAATCTCGTAATCATGAAGCTTTGCTCGATATAATCACAATTTACTGGATTTTTAATTATTTTTTATTTTTATTTAACTCATTTAATGGTTATCAGAAAGCCAAAGCCGTAATTTCTTGTCACAGCTCTAAAACCTCACGTAAGAAAAATTCATTTAGGCACTCAAAACATTGGCGAAGAGTTTAGTATGGAGTGTAGCGTTGTGTGGTCCAGAAACGTGGACTCTGAAAAAAGAAGACGAGATGGAGAAAATGCGACGGACGGAAAGGAAGACAGACGAGTAAGTGCTCAATATATTGGGCTAGCAGAGGAAACTTCGGGAGGAGATTTAGAGAGGCAAAGTAGGTGGTTGGAAAAAGGTCATAAGGGGCGAGGGGAATATGAAGGTCGTGATAGAGGGGAAGATGTTGGGCATGCGTGGAAGAGGGGGAAAGAGAATAGGCTTTATAGATGAGATGAAGGGAAATAGGTCGTATATATAGCAACATAACGAGATGGTATAAAGTAACAATTCAGGGCTGAAATGGTGGAAATGTTCCATGATGAAGATAAAACAGAGATTTTCAGTTTTCCATAAGTGATAGGTTTATTTCACAACTAGTTTCAACGTACTACGCCATTATCAAGAGTCGAAACCACACTTGATAATGAACGTCGAAACATCTGCGCTTTACCTCGAGCGAGATGGCGATTGAAGATGAAGACTTCCAGCTGTAAAAGATTGGTATATGATAGGATGTAAAAATGAAGAGGGGTTGGACGTATACTGATAGTGAGATGAAGAAAGAAATTGTGAAATGGAATAGTGGCCTGCGCCTGTAAAAAATTGGAGAAGATTAACTCTAATAAGAACTTAGAAGATGCAATTTTCCACGGAAAAAAATTTTAATTCAACCCAGGTTCACCTGATGATGATTCAGTGCATCGAAACCCGGGTCGAATTAAAATTTTTATCCGTGGAAAATTGCATCTTCTAAGTTCTTATTAGAGTTAATCTTATGTTCATATTCCACATGTTCTTATGTTCATATTCCACAACATCTCGCCTGATTCCTCCCTTTTTTGGAAGTTTAACTCTCTTCCATCCTTACTTAAACCGGTAAATTTCCGTAATTAGCGCAAAATGTTTAAAGCCATGAGTCCCATTATTTTCTTTGAAGATCGCCTATCATTGAGCGGTGAAGTTCACCCTTTTATGTGCATGCCAATGCTCCCTGGCTCACGGCAAACCTACCCAAGTAACACGGTGTGGTTTAAGCTTCAAAGTGCGGTCGTGTCAAAAGACTTTCCTGCCTGGATCACGCAGGAATTGCATCCAACGACAGGAGAATTCTAAGCACTTAACAAAGAAAATAAAGAATAAAAATTGATCGGAACGCCTACCCCACCCCTTCCTCCACAGGAATCTGCTGTATTGAGTTCGGGCCGCACGGGCCATTCGGGCGCGCCCGTCGTGACGTGAGACTATAATGAGACGGGAGAAATGGTAGGGATAGGTGTCGCCTCGAAGCCCCTGGAGAGTGCAATATATATATGCGATCGTCGCTCCCTTGCCAAGAGCATTGTCTCTGGAGCCGTGAATCGTGCGCTGGCAGCGGCGCGGCGCCTACTCGGCTGGGTTGGAGGGCGGTGTAGTTTTCCTAAATTTGCCCGTGCGTTCTGCCGTGGCCGAGCTCTCGGTGCCCGGAAGCTTTGTGGGCGATCGCACGGCCCATGAGCTCTCGCCTTCTTTCGTTCGCCTTTGCACCGGTCATTGCGGAGTGCGGGTCGCAGCATGGCTGAGCGGGTGCGGTCGACGTTGACGTGTGTTCCAGTCGCAAGGGTTGTGCATCCGGGAGGCATGGATCCTCTTCGTCAATTCATTATGTAATATGGGACAAATTGACACGGGAAAAATCAGCCTGGGCCGGGAGTAGAAGCACTGACCTTTTGGCTTGCCGGGCCAATGCGCAAACCACTACGATACCCAGGCTTCCTAATTCCGGTGGGAATTTAGGAGGATATGACATTTAACATACAGTCACCTTGTTTCCTCAATTGCCACCGGAATTATTTATCTATATAGGGCCAAATCATTTCTTAGATTGTCTGATGATATAAGATGTACAATTAGTTAAACATAATTTTTGATCAGAATAAAAAAGATGGATATTTGATGTAGAAAATCTAGTTGTGTTTTTTTGTAAACAGTATGGTAAACACTCACTATAAACTGCATGCAAAACAGGTTGAGATAAAACAAAAAATTGTTATATTTTTCATCTTTATATTTATGTTACCTATCTGGTCTCCGATTATTTATTTTTTTCAATTATTCGCATAGTAATTTGTTTTGAGGTATCCCAAGTACAGGCAATGCCTAAAAGGGATTCCTAATTTATCCTTTGTTTATTTGAAATGTAAAGGTGTCTTTGTAATGTTTATTTACTGGATAAATAAATATTATTATTATTAGGAAGCCTGGGTAGTGTAGTGGTCTGCGCATTGGCCCGGCAAGCCAATGGGTCAGTGCTTCGATTCCCGGTCACGGCCGATTTTTTTCCTGTGGCAATTTATCCGTTATTTCATCGCCGTATTGCGGCAGGCATGAATATCTTCATTCCATTATATGTTGCTCCAGAATGGACAAGCGAGACTAGCCAAACTATGGCGGGCAATGCCTTCGGGAAATTGGTGTGAGAGTTGCAACTTTGAGTTTTGAAGTATATCCCACATAAGATTTCATCATCTATCTATTTATCGAGATTACTAATTCACAATGGTATGATAACATTATCACAAGAGAAATAATTAGCCAATTCCACATGGGGTATATTTGAATCCTATGCAACTACTTTATATTTTGCTCTTCCTGTCGATTTTCAATGGGCACCCTCTCTTAGGCCGGCCGCACACCGGCTAAGGCACGGCGCGGCGAGACGTTTTCACCTTGCCTCGCCTCGCCGTGCCTTGCCCGATGGCTAAGAGCAGCATACGGTACGGCACGGCAAGACGACTTGAGCACCGTCGCTTTCAGTGGCGTTAAGTATACTGACAAGTGAAGCAGTGTGTGTAGTTTGTATTATATTTTGTGAAGTCTGTTTGTAGTCTGTTACATATTTCGTGAAAATGAACGCAGAAGAAGAAGAAGAGGCGACTGTTATAGCGCAGTGGTACCTCGTCAAGTTAATGGATCTTAAAGCTCTTTTCCAATGTCACTCCAAATTTTTGCTATGATGTCTACATTATGGTGCTCCTTCATAGATGAATTATAAATAGGTGGGTTGTTTTGCACCCAGAACAACAGCCTATCAACATCAACACTGGCAACATCAACCGAGACCCCATCATCCTCCTGGCTTGCAATTTTCTCTTGTCACACAAACAACAACTAGACAATACCCACTACTTTCGCCTGTCTCTATCACTGCACTGCACATGGCGGCGATCCCCACGCATGCGCAGAACGATTTGTCTGAAGCCTTTTGCCCGACGGACGAAAATTGACAAGGCAGTACAAAGCGCTTCGCCTTGCCTTGCCGTGTCCGATGCAGTGTGCGGCACCTCCATTCAAACCAATACAAACCACTTCGCATAAGGCGCCTTAAGGCAAAACGTCGCGCCGCGCCGTGCCGTATCCGGTGTGCGGCCGGCCTTAGGGTATATTTCCCATGAACTTGAAGCACGGGTGGTCGGCCCCTGATAGTGGTGGCTTAAGTCCTCGCTTGTTACTCCAGGTACGCGAGTTCGAGTCCCACCTGGTTCTTTTTTCCTAGAGGCAAATTAAAATACCCAAAGTATAGGTCGTTTTACCTTTTTTCGGGGAAAATAAATATAAATAAAATATAAAAATAGAATTTACCTTTGCGGAGGTAACGAAAAAAGAATGTAAAGTTTCGTCATGTCATACCATCAACCTAGGTGACAATAGATTATATTTTCTCAAGTTAAATATACTTTGTTCTTTTTTTGTTACCCCTGTGATGGAGAAATTCGACGTATTAATGCTTGAGACCGTCATTTCGTTAAGAATTTACCTTGTTTGTGAATTAAACTGTTAGACCTTGAATGAGGGTTCATATTCGTCAGAAAAAAAACCTGTAGCATGAGAATAAAAATAATCTCTATACTGATAATTATCTTCATAGGTTAGACGTCAGACCTTCGCGTTCCTCCAAGCTTTTTTGCTCATGACACTGCATTCTCTAATGGGAATGTTTACCCAGATTTCCATGAGACGCAGTTAATTGCAGGTGTCGGAAAACGCACTCCTATTTTTATCACTATGCGTTTCGTAATGCGGGAGACATTCGGTGACGGAATACTCTGGTTGAAATCCAATGACTCGGTTAAATGCTCACTTTATTTCCGTAACTGCTGTTTCGAAGAAGGCATTAGGTGCCATCACGCGCATTTTGAAAGATAAAAATGACCTTTCCGACTTTCCTTCATTTTCGAATCTTCGTGTGGCCAAACTCCAAATATTTGCTCTGAAAATTGACTGGATAAGAGTAAGTCGGTTTCGGAATATATTTCTTTAAACTTTTACGTATTCCTCTTATTTTAAGAAGTAAAATATTTGTGTCGACAATTATAGGTTCATTATACCCATAATTTTGTACGTCAATCAATGCCTCCGTGTTCAATTATATTCGTCGATCTGAGTATAGGTTTGGAGCAGTGTTTCTGTCTTAATATCTAACATATTTTTAATATCCTCATATTTTAATAGTTTCTTACCCAAATAATTCTAGTGTATGCCATTTTTACGCTAGTCTTTTCACAGTTTTCATGCACATTTTCTTTTCCCGATTTCCTACACCGTGCGAGTTCGCAAATTTTACGCCTCGTTTTTTTCTTCGCATATTCTTATTCTAAGAGCTATCACTTCAATTAGTTCATTTAAATCATCTTCATAAGTTTTCGTAACATTTATATCATTCCAAACACAATTCTTCTTTTCCATCAGTTATATGGCTCCACAACTTCTAGTACCTATTTTACGATTTTCCACCTCCTTTCCAGCAATATTGATCCATGCGCTAAAGAAGGGAATAGATGGAATCATACAGCACAACAGCACTGGAGAAAATTGAAGATATTTTACCATGTGAAATCAGCTGTGCAGTTAATACGCCGTAAACATGAGCATTTGTAGCGGAATTTTCGCTGTACCGCAATTATTTCTCCAGAAAAATGCAAGATGGAAATAATATTTCAATTTTGGTCCAATAGAGGAAAGAGAAGATAAAAGAAGTGAATGAATACAACTGGGAGACAGGGAGATCTTCAACTGGACTCGGCTTCGGCTCGACTTCAGAATAAGCAAAACTCTGCGGTATTGGAGGATTTATTTGCACATTATAGCCAGTGGAGATAGAACTCTGCTGTGTCATAGTAAAACAGCTTAGGGTATCTCAAGGCTTCACCCGGAACCGAAGCGTGGTAACCCCCAAATAGTTCTGAATTCTCCCCATAGGCCACTAGACTACCGCGCCTCAAAAAGTTTAACAGCTGACCGACAAGTATGATTTCTTGGCAGGCATGGGCGGGTGATTGTCAGAGGGTAGGTACAAGGGAGCCGCAGAGCCTAATAACCCTTATAACCAATTGACAACGCGTGAATGTGAGCGCAGCTGTGAGGAATTCGCTCCCGCCGACCCTTGGCTCACTCACGCTCTGAGTCCGGTGTTATCCACCGCGCCATCGTCATGTGATCGATCGCTATTTTTCACCAAAATGATCTTCCGTATCTTTTAGGTATGATTTGTATTTCGCTTTCAAGTGTGCGATGCTTGTAAGAGGCTTTTACGCTCTATACATTGAATATATCTTGAGTAGACTAAATAATTTAACACGATATATCCACTAAAAGTGCTGAAGAAAACAGGAGTCGATTGGAGGGACATATGTCTCATTCGGAATCTGTATATGAAACAGACGGCGCAGGTTAGGGAAGTTGATGGAACATCAGGATGGGCCGTGATAGGAAGGGGAGTGCGGCAGGGGTGCCCACTATCGTCGTCGCTTTTTAACGTGTGTTCAGAAGAAATGGTAAGGGAGTCATGGGAGGAGATGGAGGCAGGAATAAAGGAAGGAGGGGAGCTGATATAATCAGTGAGATTTCCAGATGACCAAGCATTGGTTTGTCAGTCTACCAAGATGTTACAGTCGATGATGAATTCGTTAGAGTTGCAGTGCAAAATGTGAAGTGTGAAGATAAACCATAATAAGACTCAAGTGATGACCTTTCCTATAAGTAAGAAGGCATGGCTGAATATAAGGGTGGGAGGGCACAAAATAGAGCAGGTTGAGTAGGTACTTTACGTATCTGGGAAGTATTTTGGAGGAGAATACGTTTAATAGTAAGGAGATCAGATGTAGAATTACCCTAGTAAAATAAACATTTTCAAAGAGATGGAAATTGATAGGGGGGGTCTGAGAAGAGACGTAAGGAAAAGATTGGTGAAAACTCTAATATGAAACGTGGCGCTGTATATGTCGGAAACTAGGTCATTGCGTAGGGCAAGTGTACGTAGACTCGAGGCGTTTGAGATGTGGGTTGGGAGAAGGATGGAGAAGGCGAGCTGGGTGGCGAGGAAGACAAACGAGGAGGTGTTGCATATGGTCGGAGAGGAGAGGAAGCTGATGGCGGAGGTTCGGAGAAGGCAGAAGGGTTGGTTGGAGGATATTTTGAGAGGACAGGGCATGTTGAAGAGAGTGACTGAGGGGAGAAAACTGGGGAAGCGTGGAAGAGGAAGGAAGAGGATAGGAATTCTGGACGAAATAAGAGGTAGACGGTATGCGTAGTTTAAGAGGCTGAACATCCATCGCAGGAAAAGCGGGAAAATGTACTAGAAATAGGGATGTTTTGATGACTGTCCGAAAACCTATCAACCAGCTGGTAGCATTCTCAAATGGAATGAATCCACTAAAACATCATAATGAATTCGACGGAGTCCGGTTTAACTCAGTGAAATCCAATTACTACACAAGAGATAAAAACCTGCTGAATTTCACTGACTT
Organism: Pyrrhosoma nymphula; assembly: GCA_963573305.1. Lineage (NCBI taxonomy): Eukaryota > Metazoa > Arthropoda > Insecta > Odonata > Coenagrionidae > Pyrrhosoma > Pyrrhosoma nymphula. The sequence continues at coordinate 109,779,905 of OY754330.1, read as the reverse complement.
AAAAGTTAGACGATTGGTCTCATTCCACAGTGAAAATCGTCATACCATGACGATGCCGACTATTGGATGAAACTGGAAAGAAAAGTCTATGAAATTTCAAAATGTTTTTATCTTTTGTGTAAAAATATTATACTAATCAGTTTTAGAATGCCTCCATGCTACCATTATTTAAGGCAATAAAATACATACCCTAGATTGGACATGAACTTCCGACATTGGATGCTGGTATATTGATTTTTCCCAATAATCATCCCTTGTCAACATTTACCACCTCAACGGTAATGCCACTTAATGTCCCGTTAATATCTATCACTTTCCGAGCTCATATATTAATGGAGAAATTGAAAAATATCCGCACGATTATAATTTTGATTTTGCCGAGTCAATTTTTCACCGGGACCGTTACGAATGCATGCTGTTATATATCTCTCATTTTTCCTCAAAAGCGACGACAGTTTACAGTATCTGCGGATGGGGCATTTTTTTTACCAATCAATCCATTCGTAAATTGGTTGCAAAAACGTAGAATGAACTTATATACTCAATGGGCAGTCACTCAATTGCCATTTTTGAGCTATCGTTTACGTTACCTTCACTGAATTGAAAAACGATTACCTGACATTATTCAGGAGAGTCAAAAATGTACTTAAATTACTATTGTATTACATGGAATGATAACATTGCTAGAGAACTTCGCAAAAGTTTCAATTACGTTAGTGTTGAGTATATGTTCAATGTTTTAGTGGCATGTATCTGAATCATTCATCTAAAATATATCTACATGGCTCCTTTGTGATGCCATCGACCATGCCATATGCCGTTAAAAAGAGATCTTCATGATTTGGAAGTTCTCAAATATTTCACTGCTAAGAAAAATGTAGCAGCAAAACCTTTCCAAGCAGCCCAGCGTAATGGAAGTTTTGAACTACGGTGGAACCTAAAAGTAGGTGTTTACATAATACGTCTTTGAAATGATCCTCAATTAAATATATATCTTAGCATAAAACATTACGCACCATTCACATCAATCTTGAGAAGAATCACTCATGCATGTAGGTGAAATTTCAGTGAGCTTTAGAACAATTGCCCGTAGGCTGTCTTTGTAGAATCTCCTTTAATAGCGCGCAAGAGCAAAACTACGTTGTTCTATAGACAGACAGTGATCTAAAATCGTTCCATGGCACTGGGCAATTTAAAAGGTTAATACGCGGCAGGAATTTAGCCTTTAAGAAAGCTGTTCTTAGCGTGAAACCGCACGAATATTTGTCGCTATCTCATTAGCTCGCGTTCCAAATAAAAAACTGAGTATTAGCGTGTAGCTCGAATAGATTAAACTCATGGTTCTATTGCAACACTGAAAGATGTAAATTCTCCACACTTAACTTAAATTCGTGGAAGTTTCACAGACATAACTTAATCTAATGTGTAATTTATTGCACTGATGAAATATGAATTATAAAAAGTCCATCATCTCCAAAGGTTGAAAGTTACTTTTTTCCAGGACTGAGACTTATTCGGTCTTAGATTGTCTAGCCATAGTTAACATGACACCTGATAAAACTATTAAAAAAATAAAATATAATGCAAAAGAAACTGAAAATTAATGTACACTCCAGTTTATTACCTCGATTTTCAAGCTTCAATGTCCGTTACATTGATGCCATAAATAATATTGTCACAGCTGTTATGAAATAAATATTTTTGAGTTGAATTTAAGAATACATCCGGTTTGATAAGAAAACTTCATAAACAAAGGAATAGAACATGATGCTTACAAGCACGCGCTTAAGAATTATTCATTAAGCTTTAATTTAAATTCCATCGATTATAAAGCTTTATTTATTACGCAGTAACAACATTTATATCTAAAAATTTGGATATATTTGTAGACACCGTAATAAAAAAAAGCTATTGCTTTCACCAAGATTGTCTGGGCACCATACGGGTAACAAAGAAAGGGAACGGTTTACTCCGTAGTTTTCCAACACTTACAATATCCAGTCCAATTCCTTAGTACAATGATATGCCAAGTGATTAAAAACTTAGGTCGGTCTCCATCACACGGATACCTTTTACGAGAAGACTGCGAGAAATTGATGCTCGAAGTTGTTACTATATCATCCTCACCCGCATCTGGGATACATCGGCCGTAACTTCAATCATATCTTTGTTATGGAGGCGCTGCATAATATACGCACCATTTACTCCACTGGGGAAAGGCAAAACAGGTATATAGAACGGAGAATTAGTCGCCTCTGAGAGTAGTGAACTATAAAGCTGGTCTTAGGCGATAAAAATGTCTCTCTTACGCATTTAAGTCATGATATGAGTGTGGTTCCATCGACACTAAACGGTCTCAAAGCCCTCTTCCGTTCCAAAACGAATCCTTTTGGTAACGTGCCCAAAGTCCTCTCTCAACTCTTATTTTCCTGAACAGCCGTGGAAGTAGGCAGGGTAAGACAAAAACATACATTTGTATTATCTAGATGACAGAAGAATATATTTAGATTTCCACGACAGTGAAAACTTAAATGTTCACCATAATGGCAAGGCTGATGATGAAACCTAAGGCACAAAACGTTTGGAGACTGAGGAATATTAGTTTCACCCGTACATAGTAAGCTGTGGACTTTAGCAGGAAATAAACCGAGAATCTGCACCCTCAAACTGGACAATGAATAGGCAGACGCGTACATATCGCTTCAGATTTTAGAGAAAATTTTAAACAAAAGTAAGACTATCAACGTCAATTGCGTGCATACATTTTGTATTAAAAAGCTGGTGAACGGCAAGATGATGAAAAACATGCTAAATAAAATATATTAGCTTTTCTACTTTTTTCACGTCACCTTTTTCAAATCAATAACACCCGATGGAATGAGATAAAAACAATCCAAGGCGCTAATCGGAATAAGGAAACGAATAAAGACGGCTTCACAGCATAGACCTCCGGTAAAAAATTCAGTGTTCGCAATTTCATCGTTGCATGCACACCTACATAAGCAAAATTGCAAGAAAGAAACTCATCAAAGAATGACTGACGATAGATCCCCGGGGAAAATGGATGTGCTCCTTCCGGAAATACATTCAGAATAGATTGGCGTGGATTGTGAGGATTCGGAAAGTTTCTTGCCCATAAAAATAAAGGAGAACTCGTAAAACTGTTCCTTGGATGCGCCTAAGTTAATGATGTGAATAGAGAGATAATTTGTGTCACTTAGCAAGAAAGTACTAATGTACTAATGTTTCTTTCAACCAACACCCACCGATGCGATGTTTACACAAACGTGAATGAGGTGAGAAGTTTGACTCATGGATCGATCACTGAGGAAGGCAACACACAATGCACCACCTTGTTAAATTTCCAAACACAGTCACTCACCAGTAGTTGAAAAAGTTCGTGATCGACGGGGAGTCCATATGTTCACCGTCCCCTGACCTCTTTCTCAGGTCTTCGGCGATCTCCTCCATCAGCTCGTCTTCGGAATCCATCTCCGGGATTTGTAACGTTGCGATTATTTTTTCAGCGACGATATAGTTTCAGAATATTCGACTGATTATTACAAGGTGGGAGATGATCGAAACAAAACGACGTTACCCGACTCTTTTGTTGTCGATTCGGTACGCGTCCTAAAGGGCGGGGAGGATAAGGAGGACACAACCGGACCTCCCTTAAAGCCCGAGATACGCGAAACCCCTACTCAGGAGTTTGATCCGGCCCTGACGAACCCTGCCACTCCTTTAAAATAAATTGTGAATTTGAAGGAGAGGTTTGCGGGTGAAAGGGATGCACTGAAAGAGAGAGAAAGGTTGTCACTTCCTGGAGGTGGTATATCGAAATTGGTTAAGAGAAGCCTTAGATCGAATTCAAAGTTATCCTGGAATAGATTAATTAATGGTCCTGGACCGCTTCTACTACTCCGGCCTTCCCACTACTTTTCTCCTCCACACCCACACAACCAGGACACAGGCCGACTCACTACACATACGGTTTATTCGCCCCAAAGTCGATGACCTGGTACTTATTGGGAGGATGCTTTGAAACGGTGGGAAGGTGATTGAAAGGCCTTGGATAGGTTAAAGAATGGAGGGTAAGAGAAGTCACTGCAGGCGTCACGACGGTCTCCTGAGTAGTCACACTCTACCACAGCAGTCGGCAACGACAACAAAGCTCGCGATCCGCTGGGAATTTCCTCGCGCCAAACACTACAATTATCAACCTTTCGGATTAATCCACGCTCCCCGTCCTTCTGTCTTCTCCATCGACCGCCATGCCACGGCATATGCGTGTATATATGTATGTATATATATGCGCGTTCCACGCAAACAGTCTCTTTCTTTCAATCCTGATGCAGGATTTCGAATCGCAAGAGCATGGGACGCAACGGATACTAATCCCGTCTTCAACCGCTTCACACAAAGGCAAACGATCTAAAAGGCACGGGGACACGAAACGAACTAAACCCATCGACCTAGTCCACTGTTCGGATACCCTTACCCCCTATTCCTCTCTCCCTCCCCCCATTCCACCCCCTAAATCATCTAAACCCTTCCCCTATTTCTCTCCTCCTCACCACACACACGCACTCCACATCAACTCACCCTTCTCCCCCTTCGTCTAGTACCATCCCTTTAGCCCAGTTTATACCGATAGTGTACCACTCCATTCGATTGCTCCTATCTTTGTTTGCCAGGTGTGTGAGAGGTGGAAATAAGTCGCGGGATGTAGGGGGAGAGATGAGGTGCGTAAGGGGAAGGGTGTCAGTCGCGGTAGGGGGAAAGAAGGGAAATGAAGGTCCGACAATCCTATCCCGTTGCCCATATAATTAGAACAGAGGCTAAAAGGGATAAGGGTTGGGACGGAAGGGGGGGGGATGTGGAAAAGGAGTGAGGGGGAGGTGGGTTGTGGTCTTTTTCAAAGGGGACAGCAGGGGGAGTGTGTGTGACCGCGAATTGTTGTGGGCATCGTATTGAGAAAGAGCGACTCGGACTTCTTGGAAGAAAAGACTCGAGAGAACGGGAGAAGAAGAAAAAGAGGTGGTAGCAGTGAAGCGGTTCCAAAAAGGAAAGCGAGCGAAAAGATGAGATGGGACGACAAGAGTTGCCACGGGTCTGGATCTCTAGAGACGTCCACCCTTGTTCCTCGCTCCAAAGATTATATCCCCTCCCCCCCCCCCCCGACCTCCGGGCCCCGCCCCTCCACCCCGAGAAGAGGCTAAGCTCGTTAATAAAAGATAGAAAAATTGGCGCCACCGATTGATCTTGACCCTATTAGAGCCAAAAAGTCTGGTGAGCGCGTGAATGAAGATGGGCAATTTTCAAGGAAAAATTCAGACGAAATCATGCCAATGCACTTTACTGGATATGCTAATAGCACTGGATATGTTAATTTTGTAAAGAAGCGGAAGTGATTGTTTTCATTAAAATCTCTGAACAATTCCACACTCTTCACTTGAGACCATATGTTTTCAAACAGCGTTACGTCCGGTTATAACGCTTAGGCCCAGTTTTACAATCACTGGTAAGAATTTATCTCAGAATGAAAACAGAACACGTTGAGTGTTAATACGTTCTTCCATCAATAACGCTCACGTCAACTTTCCGAAAGTATGATAAAACATAGAAAACCCTAACTCTCAGTTAACATCAACTCAACCTAAAGGCTACGTCATCATGCGGTTAACATTTGCTAAACATTATAAAACTGGGCCTAAATATCTTAAAAAATTGTCTTGAAACTGCCGTAATAAAATATTATGAAGCCAGAACTTATATCCGATTATTCTTATAGCGATGGTTAAATAAAATTTTCATAATGGTTTAAATGAAGTAAAGCAAAAGAATCTTATGTCATAACTCGCATTCACCTCGTCTAACAGCGGCATTTTTTTAAACATGAAGCGTTTAAAAAATTAAATTCATAGAATGAGATTAATGCTATATCTTCCGATTTATTTCACTTTTATTTATATCACGACACGCCTTTTAGATACACTCGAGAGGTGGTAGACTTGTATCTGTCGGTACATCGACTGCTGCAGACATATTGCACCATCTAAGAAAATAAGTTAACCTTAGATACATAATACCCATCACGCCGTTCCCTTTCAGGGTTGGCAGAGTCTAAAGAGCTTAATTCTCAATGATAGTTTAGCTGACTCTCCAAAAATGATTCCCTTCTAACTACCCTATCCCAGCACAACTCTTTTGCTAAACTTACACAGACTCATTACTTCATACACACTCTCCTGTTCTCAAGACTCCTAATGCCCCTTCGCTTAAGAGTATCTTCCACCAGTGGCGTGGCGTACAGACGGGGGGGGGGGGGGTGTTAAACCCCCCAAAAGCATGTTTACCTGAATTCGTTTTCGTTCGTTTACCTGAACTAGCGTTTAGAATTTTGCTTATTGGGCTGAAAAATATAGTTGAATTGTCTTCACGAAAATAGAATGTTAATTGAATTATTGTTTTAGTGAATAATAATCTAAATATCATTTTATGATGATGCACATAAATATTAATAAAACCCCCCCAGAAGGAAATCCTGCGTACACCACTGTCTTCCACCACATTCGCCCATGACTTTCTGTGTTAACCCCATCCTCTCACACCATTCACTCTTCTATCATAAGTCTACTTTGTTATTCGTCTGCTATCCATGATTTCAACGAGGCCGAAGCAACGAAGCACACTTATTTAATACATGTCCATTTCCGGCGAGTCCATTCAACATTCTATCATGACCCACTCATTCCTACCCTTAGCAAAGGTATTAAAAGGGGAAAAGCGTTAGCGATGGAAAAGCTTAGCAATAGGAGGGAGCTGCTGACGGGGGCCTTAAGTAAGAATAAACAGAAGTGGCTAGTGAGGAGCTTGATATGGAGTGTGGCTTTGTAGGGACAGAAACTTGGACTCTGAGAAAAAAGGACGTGAATAGGCTGCAGGCAGCCGAGATGTGGGTGTGGAGGAGGATGGAGAAGGTGCGGTGGACGGAAAGAGACAAATGAAGAGGTTCTTGACATGGCTGTCGAGGATAGAAATCTTCTGGATGAGATTAGGGGGAAGTCGGGTGGTTGGAAGAGGTAATGAGGGGCGATGGGTTCCTCAAGACCGTGATACAGGGAAGGATGTTGGGCAAGCGGGAAAGGGGAAGAAAGATAATAGGTTTTATGGACACGATGTAGAAGGGTATGACGTACGCTGAGATGAAAGAAATGCTAGAGGTAGACAGGTCCCTGCACGTGTAAAAATCTTGATGTTTTTCTCTGACTTTCAATGAAACCTATCTTTATCCGGTGCCTTACTTTAATGTAATGTAAACCCTTCAAATTTTACCTCAAGCACTTCTCAGGTACCCCATAGTCCCATTCAATAAGCTTTTTATAAAACAAATAAAATTATCATAAAACAAAAATCATCCCAAGCTGAAGTGGAATCCGAACCCACGGTTCCACATTTCCAGGCCGGCGCTTTCGGCGGCTACATTCGGCCTTGCTTATCTACTTCCGTTTACCAAGTGGAAACGAAATTAATATTTAAGAATTAATGGACACATGCGGAGCGCATCACGTACCCTTTTTTCCCAGGGAATTCCCTCGATTGCCCTGACCTTTGCAAATTTTTCCAGCCTCGTGAAACCCGTTGAGAGCTTGAGAATAAAGAAACTTTCGGATGGGAGGGAGGACGAGTAGTGGGGGAGGAGAGGGACGCACACAAACATTCGGCGACGAAGAAGAGTCGTCAACAGAAGCAGTCAAGTCCCACCAGCCCCGCCTCGAAACGCTCTGTGACCTAGAAGCGAGATTGTCACTTTCCCCCACTCTGCCCCCCCCCCCCCATTCCTCCCTCTCTCGCGTCAGATGCTGCCCCTCCTTTCCCCCACCCCCATCAACCTCCCCCCACCAACCACCCCCCGTTTATTTCCGTCCATTCCTTCAACCCCCTCCCCTACTCTCTCCCAACCCCCTCAATATCCCTTTCTCTCTCCCCTGCTCTCTCTATCTCTCGCGCTTGATATATCGCCCTCCCTGTCGGTCCAGGTCGAAAGATGTGTGCCCCGAGTGGGGATAAAAATGGACCCTCCCGCCTCTACTGCCTCTTTTGCATCTTTTCCCCACCTTCCCCCTACCATCCAAACCCCACACTCTCCGTCCCTCGCGAAGTAATGGTCCCTTACCGTAATTTTTAACGTCAATCCCTTTGACCGGTTCTTTCTCCCCTTAATTCCTTCCTCGGATTTCCCCACCGGTATCGGAACGCGAAATTATTGAATGTAACACCTTAGTTATTACCATATTCCGTTCCTTCCGAGGATTTTAGAACAAGTAAAAGTTAGGAATCGCTAAAAAACTATTGACTGTGAATGAATCCCGAAGAGGGAATATTCTAACTGTGCAAAAAAGTCCCACGCGCACGGACTTTTTTGCACAATTTGAAGCAGTATCTGTTTTCACAATGAGAGAATGCAGGCTCGGGATTGGAGCAGGAACTATTTTCTCATCTCTCGTTTATGCATTTCTGCATACATTCTGGCAATGCACTGCTTTATACGACTCAATTTTCGATGGGCATCCATATATAAAACAGATTGTGCAATAAACCGCCTAGAGTAAAATGGACTTTAGAATATCAATAGAGAATTAGTAGGAGAATGCTTATACAGTAGAGCAGACTCGCCTAAAATTACCTGTAAAATTGACTGTTTTACTGTCTATACCATGGTCGGTCAATAAAAATTAGCATGAAATATATTACGAGCAGATTAGTTCCTTCTAAGATAGAGGAGCTGGGTAAAATTAAGCTTGAATCATTTTGTTATAAAAACGAAAATAGCATGTTATGATTTTTCTTCGTCACTTCTTTCCTCAGATTTTAATGTTTATGCCATTCTGCCTCCTCGAACATAATGCATCAGCGTTGCATGTCATCATTCAGCTTTAACTAAAAACCTATAAGGAGTGGGGAAACAGCGACAGACCGCCAGGGGAGAAGAGTAGAATTCTTAGATGATCAACGAATTGGAAAATTTTTTCCTGAAAAACCATGGGTGGTAAAAGTGATGCAAATGTTGAGGGGCGTTAAATAAAATATGAAGGAATACAACGGCTAGCTCATAAAAACTGGAGTATGGAGATGCAGCAAACTAATCTTCGGATTAATGACTTTTTGACGAATGTTTTCCTAAGTTAATATTTGAAGCTGAACCGTAACAGCAACATTATGCTTGCTTATAAAACGAGCTTTACTACTATTCCAGTTGTAAATACGACGTCGTTACGACACTTTTTTGTGCATATGAGGGGTAAATCGGGTATATGGCGATGCCTAAAAAGAGCTGAAACGCTCGTCCATATGAATTTTAACAAGTCAGCGGAAAAGTCCAAATTTCAGTCTTTTTTCCAATTAGAAAACTTTTTACACAACAGAGAAAATGTTAATATCAATAATTAATTTAATAAAAACAATGTTTTAATATAACACGTTTTAAAACGGACTAAAAAGTATAAAATAATTTTCCCTGGGCCCTTCTAAATTTTTTAGGGTGAATTTTTAGTGGCTATGGAGTTATTTGTAAGACTTGAAGAGAAAAACGTGGGGCGCAGGCATTAGATAATAGAAGTAGATAATCCGGATGAGTTCACAACCAATTTCAGTGCATTGCAAATTGTATTAATTGTGGGAGTTTGCTCAACGACACCTGGTCCCTTTACTCCTTAATTATCATGGGTTGCCTGAGCCCCACGTTTTTCTCTTTAATTCTTACAAATATCTCCAAAGCCACTAAATTTTCACCCTTAAAAATTTAGAAGGGCCCAGGGAAAATTATTTTATACTTTTAGTCCGTTTTAAAAACGTGGTATATTAAAAAATTGTTTTTATTTAATTAATTATTTTCCGCTTTTTAGTCTTATGCCCGGTTGAAAGTTTCCAATAGATTTTATATATCTTGATGAGACTCTGACAGGGACACATAGGAAATTCCCGATGTATTTCAGATTTTGTTCAGCTAACAGTGGGTGGAATTGAAAAATATTACCTCTCCCTACCTATAATATTTCAAATTCTGTAACTCTTATTACCCTGAAAATTATACCAAAGGAGCCGGTGAGGCGCGTCACACTCAGCTAGGTATAGGTATTATTACTTAGCCATGTGACATACACGACCAAGTTGCATATAGAATATTTTATCATGAGTCATGCGCATGAGGAACTATCAACTGTTAGATCTCTATACGTTAAAGTAAAAGCGTGGCGTATACAGCTCTATACGCCGTCCTTATTACGTCCATAAGTACTTCTTTATCGGCTGAGAATGATTATCTGTCGAGCGAGAGACTAGCACATATTCAGACCTTATACCATACTGAGAACTGGGTCAGTAGTACCTCGAATGCGTGTGACTGTGGTGAAATAGTTATTTATGCACCTTGGCCGTTATGGAACATGATTTCGTTTGAGACGAATACATTCAGCAAGGTTCGTCCGAGAGCGCGGAGCTATGGTTAAATTTCAAGGCTCTACTAGAAAATCAGGAAATTTGCTAATTAATTTATTGTTAATTAATTAATCAATACATTATGTAACATATAGCAAATTATGCATTGGCATTCAGTTACGAGCGATGGTTAAAGTTTCGAGCCTCTCCAAGCACATCAGGAGATCTGTTAATTAATTAATCGTTAATTAATTATTGTTATAACATGTAGCTAATATTGCATTGCCATCCACTTCTGAGCTAAGATTAAATTTCAAGTCACTAGCTGATCGGGAAGTTAGTTTAAACTCGGTTGCAATACTCCACCCGGACAGACAGACATGAAGGAAACCGAACTAATAAAAACGTTTGATTGTTAATTAATGAATAGTTAATTAATTAATTAATTTCTATAGCATTTAGCTAATATTGCATTGCCATCCAATTCTGAGCTGTGGTTAAAATTACAAGCCTCTACTAGCACATCAGGAAATATGTTAATTAATTAATTGTTAATTTATTTACATTTAATTAATCAATTAATTGTTACAATAGATAGCTAATATTGCATTTTCATCCACTTCTGAGCTATGATTAAATTTCAAGTCTCTAGCTGATCGGGAAGTTAGTTTAAACTCGGTTGCAATATTCCACCCGGACATACAGACATGACGGAAACCGAACTAATAAAAACGCGATAAAATAAGAGTCACAAGGATAAAAATAACAGGTCTTAAATATATATAATTTTTGCATTCATGTGGCTTAATTTTAGGCGAGAGAGACTGAAAAGGAGATCTCTCCAAACTTGTCTTTATTTTCCAAAATATCCACCTCATTCATGGAGGAATATTTTAAGAAAGAATTTCCGTCATTCGAAAAATTATAATTTTTTTCGGAATCTGGAAATCGATAGCGTCCTCGGATTTTTTATATTTTTTTTCTAATTCCGTCCAGCGTCAAATTTTATTTTTTTTCCTTCGTTTCTTGACGCGAAAACCACCGGGACTGAAAGAGTTTTTCGGTCAAGCCAAGCCTTCGCGGCTGCTAAGGGAGAGGAACGGGGAGCGGAGGAGGGAAATGAGTTTTGTGGCAAGTCCACACGAAGGCGAGACGGTGATTCAATTTCTTCGGAGGTGAGACTTCCAAGTTCCCGAAAACACGTGCGGCACGCTAATGAACGTTGTCCCCCGTCGTGATGAGTTCACCATATCCTTCCCAAACAATACGGTTCCTTAAAAAAAATTACACGTAAGGTACGTGTATGTTCCTCTTTCAGATGTGACACAGTTCCCCATCCGGATCCCATACATGACTGGTTTGCCCGAGGAAAACTTATTTTCACAAATTTTGAGGATACCGGGACTAGCCACGGCATTTACCTTTGCGGGGTCACCCACAAGTGCACATGAATCCGAAAAGGTATTTTGTCGGACATTAAATTCTTCTCATTCCGAAATCACTGCTTTTTAACTCAACATACGCGGAAGTTTCGCATGAAATCACTTTATATTACTTGAAACAATTCAATACCTAAACACCGTAAATATATGTTTTTGAAATAAAAAAACACTTTAAATTACTTGAAACAATTCAATACCTAAACACCGTAAATATATGTTTTTGAAATAAAAAAACCGCTTTAAACATAGCTTCAATTACAGATTACATGAAAGGGAAGATGGTATCTTGACGCACCGAAGTGAACCCTTTTTTGTGGATACTGATTCTCCTAACATGGTTATTACCCGCAATTTGTCCATAAATTTTATGAGAAATTGAGTGATTTGTTAGGAAAATTTTAAATGAAAACTAATTGCAGTACTGCGCCGATTCCGCTACTAAGGCTTACGTTTTCGGCATAGTAACTGCTCAACTGATCCATTCAATATGGCCTGTATTCCCCTGTCGTATCAGACTGTATGGTTCCATCTGTTCCCTTCTTTGATCTATGGTTTCGATTTAACTAGCAGATCCTCCACACCAAATCCACAAAACTCCTCACATCCACATATATCAAGTAAATGACACAGTGCAACCAATGAATAAAATCAAAATAGTACACCTAGTAATGTCCACACGAAATTAGATTTCCACCCGGGTTTCAACTTTTACAGACAGTTTTTCCTTTCATGAAGTCATTCATATCCACTTCGAGGATAGCTATTAAACTGTTTAAGAACTTTTAGGTACGAAAGTGTTTTAAATTTTTAAATAAACACTACCTTTAAGTAACGCCTAAAAAGTCCAAATAATTGGATAAAATTGATCCGATCCATCGCTCGTGTTTCAGTACTCTTTCGAGAGTTATAACTGTAGGTCAATTAGTTAATTAGATAAATAATAAGTTAAGGACAATAAATACATTTTCATGGATAATTGGTTCAAAAATAAGTTGAATGAACGATGAATATCGACAAAAAATTGTCAGTGGTAGTCAAAAGGTTGCTTCTAGAGTAAATTAGCCATAACTTCTGCAAAATGCGACTCATCAACTCACAATCAGATTAGGTAGATTATTTAGATGAGATACAAGCTTAGAAGGTTATCCCATCAAATATTCTTGAAAATATATCCGGCTGATGAGTTGATGATTTGATCGGAAATGAATAATGCATATATTGTAAATGCAAATACGTGGATTTCAAAGAGGCATCAAATTGAAACGAAACACCGCATGGCTTATCAGAATTTTTCCGCGTTGCAGATTTTTTTCCGGACACCCAATGCGTGCGCTGAAGCGATTTCCTTACACAAAAACTTCAGGATATTGCCCAGGCGACAGGAACACTGGCGCCAATATCCAAGCCCTTGGAAGTCGGCCTACTTTATTTGTAGTCGCACTTTTTCTAAACGTTTAAAGTGGCTTAGTCTCGGGAGGAGACTGGATACAGTACACATCTCACTCACTCCCAAATCCTGATTCATCCATTTTTTACGCTATTGGGAAAGATACCGCGGCACCTTTTTCTTTCGTAAATGTTGATTTAAAGTCACTATCCTTCATGCAATGTGTAATGACGTCCACTCTGTTAATCAAACACTTCTCCCTAGTCCCTTTACATCTATCCTTTTGACACTCTTTCACACTTAGGGTCTCAAGCCCTTCCCCGGCTGCACTGTTTTTGTGACCCTTTCTACTCCTCCCCCACCCTCTCTCCGCAGTCACTGCTTGTTTTTTCTTGCCTTCAGATGGCATCTTTTTGCTACCATTCACTGACTGACCCAGCTACTCTTGAACGTTATATATAAACGTGATCATTCAAAGAGGGGCCTCTTTTTCTTCTTGCCTCTGCATAGAAATTTTCTTGAGGTTAACAGCACACTCATACTTCGGAATGAAAGGGGGAAAGATCGGTCCGATTAAGCCGATTGCCCGTCAGTACCAAAACTAAAGTTAAATTACGTTAGGAGTGGCTAATATAAACAATTAAGCCACGAAAGAGAGAGAAATAAATACAGTACTATAATTTTAATCAACCACACTATCTAATATGTCAGGGTAAAATACCTGTACAATATAAATATAAACTATTATACAGCTCTATCTGTAGCATCCGTGACTTAAAATAAAGTCGGCTTCTCCAGATTTTGTCCGCTTCTTCCAAAGGTCCGTTGTACCGAGGTATTGTGTATATTCATTTATTCTTTCCCCTCAGTTAGCAGTAATAATTAGATGAAGATACCGACAGCACCATCAAGGATGGGTGCTTAGGTTGGGACAGGTACGATTATTTGTAAAATAGAGCATGAGTTAAGAGATTCTGGTGTGGGCACTAGCACTCTCTTTACAGATGAGGTCACTTACTATAAATTAAAATTTCGCGCTTCGACAACTTATCACTTTGACATTTTAATCAGAAATATCAGTCCACCATAATGCAAAATTTGGGGCGCATTAAGCATTTCATTTATTCATTTTAAGTGAGGATTTCATTTAAATTGAATTTCCAACTCCAGGGCTTAGTTTGTGAAGGATTTCCGGTGTGATGAAAATATATGCCTGCTGATTCGATCAAAAGATTTATCCCGATCCTCATGCTAAGCCAACCTCGTGGACCGTGGCATAATGCACAGGAATGCACAATGCGTGGCATCAAAATGCACGGTACTTCTAAACGACATGATTCAAAGAAGAAGAGCGCTGTTCTCGTCAAGTAACCGAAAATCGTATGTACAAAATTCAAACTCTCGTTAACCTTTACGTCATGCCAAAAACGCAGAGGCTACAACATCTAATGATTAAGCTTAAAAAGACGTCATAAAGCAGTAAAACAGACATTATACAATCGTAAAGGTGTTTTCACTGTCAAATGTCCCCTCATAAAATCCGTTGTCTCCAGCATGACTTCATGGAACTTGTTCAGCATTCTGAATGTGAAGAGTAATTTAGTAATTCCATATTGTGCTACACATTCCAAATAAGCGAAGGTATTGATGCCGAATGGAGACTCTTTCTCCATCTAGGAATTTTAGCCCTAAAGGTGAGCAGAAAAATACCCAAAGATAAAATTCAAGACACTTTTTACAACAAACAGTACCTTAGGAACCTGTTATCTCACACTAAAGACAACATTTCTCTACCGGACACAAATGGAGTGCAGAAAATAAAATTTGAATGTTTGGCATTGTATATTGGACGAACAGAACGCAAGTTTAAAGGACGAGCAAAATAACATGAAACCACCAACCAACGTGCACCAACAATAAAATCACAACATCTCTTTTTGCGAAACATCTGTTAGAAGAAACCCACCAGAGTGACTTCAAATCGTAAATCCTTCACTTGGAGGGGAAAGGACAGAGACTCAACGCTTTGGAACAGTTGGGAATTTTGAAAGTGTCCGGTGCAATGACAAAATTGCTATTTTTGTCCTCCTCCAACTCTCACCTTACAGACTTCCTTACACACATAATGGGGGGGGGACTCCCAGCACACTGTACCAGACCTTTTTACCCCCTCCTTGGACATTCAGCGATGTCGGGAGCACATGGGAAGTTACCCATACCTTCCCCTCCCAACTCAACCCTAACACCTCCAGAAAACTCCCCCCCCCAATCCGGAAGGAAATATCATTTTCTTGACTTTCCTTTCTTCCACACCTAAGACAACCACATCGCCCCCTAAATTCCCCCCTGCCCTCTATCCCCCCATATTACTGGATGTATATACTAGTGTCTTCCGTAAAAATGTACCTGATGATGACGTGCTACGTCGAAACCTAGGTCACCTGTGAAATACATTTATGTGGAATTACAAAGTTACTCTTCTCAATCAAAATGTCCCTTCAGATAAGCAGAGAAGGAATAGACTCGGCTCCCATATTTTCCCCCTTCACTCCCTACATCTCCGCAGTATGAATCTCCGACCCACATTGAGAGCAACACCTTGAGTCGATCAACTTCGGAAAAAAGTTGTAGCTCCTATAGTCCTTTTGATCAGTTGACCCTTAATCTGCATTTCCCCCCAAGGCTCCATCCACCAGCTATCGTCAAAACCCCAATCTTCCTCCTTAGCTTTCTCCTTTTCTCCGACGCCTTTCATTTTAATTTTCTCTCACCTCTTGATTTAAAAGCCATCCTCCCTTTCCATTTCCGAGGATTGATAGGAGAAACAAAAAGGATATTTTTTAGCTAGAGGAAAATATTTCATGTATGAGGAGATTTATCGGCTACCAAATTATTAAATATTTAGCTACTTTGTTTCGCACTACTGCTAACCTTTCCAATAATTTATAGTTATTGAGTCAAATCCATATTTAACATCCTCATTGTCATTACACATCATAAATTAGTAAAGTCATGTGATGTTTACGTAATTATTACTTTTAATGATACAGAATATATTATTGTCATTGATATGCAAGATCCGAGAATATTAATTTAACATCTTCATAAAGTCTAGATCGATTGGAATAATTCATTGCTTCAATAACGTATTTCATTCCAAAATAACCGAAGGCATAGTTCGGGTGTTTGACAAGCCATTATGGTCGCTTTGTGTAAATTAATTATTAATTATATTGATTGAATTGGATGCTGTAATGGTATTATTGAATACGCTCTGGCGTCACTTTGTATGACTGAATTATTGATCAAGTAATGAAATTACTTTCAGTAAAATCTGTAGGAATAGTCATCGTACCAACCAAGGTTTTCAACTATTGATAATAAAAACATATTTCAACCTTGATAACGGTTATTTTTAGAAGTGATCCACAGGTTAAGGCTGGTTTAGATAGAAAAAGGTTTACCTCTATAAATATTTTACAGTCGCAGGCCTTTTGTCTCCCTTCACGATTTCATTCTCCATCTCAGCATACGTCCTACCTCTCATCATCCCATTCATTAAGCCTATCTATTATCTTTCTTCCCTTTCTCCACTTTCTCAACATCCTCCTCTCAGCCATCGCCTACACGGACTACATCCTTGACCCGGTGGAAGGGCTTATGAGTTCCGATGACCCCTAGGGTCGGACTGGCCGAAGTAATAGCAATATCTCCATGCCGAATAGGCCGAAATGTAATAGTCAGACGGTGGTAGGCTACGTGATGGTGTCACGATAAAATACTATTGGTAAAGGCAAAGAAAGATCCACCTTCCTATCTATCTCCCAAGGTATGAAGGCAGTCAATCAAAAAGAATTTAAAGAGACTAAATACTTGAAATCCTTATCCGGTTCAATAAATATCCCAAGACTCAACTAGCTATTTATTAAGTACTTGCCTAATATTGCCGCACTCAGAGAAGGTAGTTGTAAGATTCTGCAAAAAGTTTCACCCATTTTTTTTAGAACAATCTGAATTCACTATATCGTATAACATAAGCAATCGATCTCACGATTTCCATAACTGACATAACTATCCGTGATCATACGCAATAATTCATCATATTACGTCATTGCATTTCAACAATAGCTGTATGTAGACTAAAAATTCAGTTCTCGAATCGGACAAACACAAAACATGGACCAGTAATCTTGATCAATAGCTTGCATTAATTCATAAATAGGTACAAGCAGACACTGAAAACCCTGGGCTGTATTAAAGTTTCAGTATGACTGTGAGTCTCTTTTCTAACAATATTGCTGTGCATGCAATGAACTTGCACTATATAAACCGCTGTGAGTTGCCTTTTTATTGGAAAAGAAATGCATTATTTTAAGACTACATTGATAAAATAACGGAAAAACTAAGCACACTTTTGGAATGAAGTCAATAGTCATGAACTATGAATCGATGTTCTTCTGCTTTGAATCCAAGAAACTCCCACACATGCAAAATGACTTTAAAATTTTGACTTTCTAACTGGAGATTGAAATATAAGAGATAGGTTAATCATTATTATTATCAATACCTTAATTTCTACAGTAGTTGAATTTCACAACATGAAAGAGAGAATTAGTAAATAAAAGAAGATTAAATATTTGAAAAAAAGTATAGAAGGCGGCACTTATCTTTAGGAATGTATCTCTGTCCAATGAGTCCGAATTCATAAACCGCAAAATGAGTCCGAATTCATAACGATACAACCGCTCTCATGGGGACGTTCATAAATTGCCTCAAGAGACAGCTGACCAATTCCCCTCCTTCTAATTCATGCACTGTCGCACTTCCCAAGCCTCCTCTTTAAAAAGTGCAAGCTTCGTGTTCGGCAGCCCCTCTTTCGCTTTGCGAGCTGACTAAGAGAGGCAATACTTTCGGATGAATGTAGTACCCACCTCCGGCCCCAGCATCCCTTTCCCCCCCTCACTCCTCGTTGTCACACTTTGTTACTCATGGGCGATTCCAAACCATCTCACCCCACCTAATGCTTTCGACGCAATTTATGATCAAGCCCTTCCCCGACCGTAGCATAATTTACTTTTTGTTACCTCCTGACTGGAGTAGGGCCGGGCGCCACTTAGTGAAGCTCCGTCTTTTTTTGACGGGTATTACACATCAATAATGTGTAGCAGAGGTCCGTAATGTCGCATAATACAATATTTCTCACTATTTATTATCTATTTTATGTGCTTATTTTTTTTACCAATTGCAACTTTGCTGTTGGCTGCATTTCCAGTAAAACATGGGTAAAATTCAAGTATTTCACAGGCAGCATGAAAAATCTCGAAGAAGTTGAGGTAATCAGTACAGGTAATAAAATCTTTTTAAGGAGACGAAATGCCTGTCAATGATTAGATACCAAGCAGCTGAGCTGATTCCAAGCAGAACTCAAATTTTCTGCGGATAAAATACTTACATATATATACTCGAAGAGTGATAATTATCAATAAATACTCCACAGCAATTTTATCCTGTGAATGGTGAAATTCTATGAAATTCATCTTTTGCTCTTATGTGACGCTTTTGGTAAATTGTAAACTATTGTCTTCCCGCGCAGAGATGCGCAGCTTTTCAGACGTCAATGATGGTAACTTTATTTCTGTGTTTGCTTAATCGTTGGTTGAATATTTCGTTGCTTATATATTTTTTTCCTTTATTCCATTCGGTATCATAGACAATAAGAACGTCACCCGCCAAATTTCACGCGATCACTGTCTAAAGTATTGATTCTTCTCACAAAATATTACGTGATCGTGTTAAAGCCTATTTACGACATTTCAAACACTCAGTGGTGGCTAGGAAGTAGAAACTGACCTTACATTCAAGACTTATCGCTAAAAATATCTTTCGAAATTATCTACGTTCCGTACATTGAAATCTTTGCCGCATCTCCTGAGAAAAACTGGCTCTCGTTCAGTATACTTTCCCGGCTGATTTTTTTTCACTCTAATTGAACTGATCAAGTATCAAAAAGGGTTCTATCTTTCGTTTCTAAACTCACACCAGGCAGCCGCAGCAACCAGAGAGTTGATGTGCTCGTCCGGCTATCAGAAGTCCGCGGGTTCGAACTCTGCCTCGATCATTGATGATATGTTTGTCAAAGGATAATGGTTTTATAATAAATAGATGGTAAGGTGAGACAGTAAGATAAAATATTTTTCAGCTGGAGAACCTAAAACACAAGTTTACTCAGGCTCGGACTTAAGGCTGGGACACAATCAACGTTAACGTGTGACGCGAGCCGTTGACGGGAATACGTGTAGAGATGGCTAACGGGAAAGTACCGGGGACGGACACAGCCAACGTGTCCCGGGAGTACGTGTACGTGAGAGATGGGCAACTTTCATCTCTCCACGTTTCCCGTACACGGAGAACCAATCAGGACCACAGAAGTCAGAAGACACAAGTTGAGAAATTGGCGGACGTCAAGTCCATATTTAGCTTTTATTTGAAGCTTTCAAAATATTTCGCCAGTTTCTCCAGCCATCTTCTTAACCAAGAGTCTGTGCCACGCTGCTTAGTGTCTATAAATGCGTGAATACAAGATAAACGGTATTTTTGGCTCACAGTTTACCTTAAAATATCCCGAATTCGCCGTTGCGCTTACGACAGTCAATTTTCACGGGAGGTGCACCGTGACGTCGATTGTGCCCGGTGGTTGAAATTTCCCGTCCCACGTAATACGGTTCACGGTTCCCGTCACACGCTAACGTTGATTGTGTCCCAGCCTTTAAAGAGACCCAAGGCCCTCAGATATTATACAAGGTGTGAGCCCCGTTTTTTTTATAAAAAACAAACGTAATTTTTATTTTTTATTGATCCCTATCTCGAAATTGAAGAAAGCCCCATCCTCCGCGGGGAGGAAATTCGAGGAATATCGAACAATTACCTTCATTTCACACGTTACAAAAGTTTAATTTCGGATAAATAAAATGCTGAAGAGTACAGTAAATTACTACTTTGGCGATGGCTTGTTTGAGATCAGGAGGGTGAAGGCCATTCGAGAGAAGACTGCGGAAATTAGAACAATTTAAAAAAGGAATTTACAGTATTCCCACGACGTTGTTCCTTGCTTCGTGGATTTTGTGAAGGCGTTTGACGGATTGATTGGGGAAAACTAATGAAGATACTAATGGAAATAGGAGAAGATGAAAGAGGGATAAGACTGATTCGAAACCGAATCAGTCTCCTGTCAAAACCAGGGAGAAAACGAAGACGAGCGAGGAAGTGCTGGTATGTGAGCTGGAAGTATGCTGTAAGTATGCTGGAAGTATGGTTTGTGAGGAGAGAAGACTTCTGGAGAAGATCAGGAGGCAGAGTAGATGGTTGGAAGAGGTAATGAGGGGCGAAGGATTGCTGAAGGCCGTGATAGAGGGAAGAATGTTGGGTAAGCTGGGAAGGGGGAGAAAGAGGATAAAAAGGCAGGATGAGGAGACGTAGGACGTAAGGTAAGATGAAGAAATAAATCATTAAACGGAATAATAATACGGAATAATAATAATTAATAATAATACCAGCCTGTATAAATCTCACTCTATTCCATTTAAACCTACCTTGACCGATATATGACCCTAATACAAAAAAACTAAAATTTAACTTTGTCTTCAATTTTCTATTTCATTCGAAAACATTAACAATATTGTTTGTGCCCTGTGTCCTCAATATGTACCATTTCGTCGTACCTAGCCGGGGCCTCCTCCGAGAGTAAGGCCCTAGGCAGCTGCGTAGTTTGCCAAGGCAGAAATTCGCCACTGAACCTACTGTCTCTGTTTGAAAATAGCATCGGTTTTTACGAAATCCTACAATTAAATACGTCCATCCTTCACTGCTAAATTGTACCGTGTGAATGGAATCTTCAGCGTCTCGACCCTGGTCAAATAAATGTCACCAAGCTGGTGTCTAGGTATCACAGTGTTGCAGAGCACGTGGAACGGCAGAGCAAAGAAGAAAGGGGGGATTTCCCGCTGTTCCATTATGTGCTCGCCACCCCCACTCCAAACGTCCCTCAAGGGCTAGGTCCTCGTCAGCTTCCCCCTCTCTTGCTGTAGAGCCGCGAAGCCTCGCCGTTGACACGACCGCGTTTTCCATTCTCGAGATCACCTCGGACGATCCGATCGCAGTGCCCGCTGTGCATCACTTCCCCTCGCCCCCCGTCCGGACGGAGGCGACGACCGCTCGAAGGCCCTCAGGCCACGTGAGAGAGGCGGTGGAGCCAACCGCCCGGCCCGCGACCGACATCCGCCGCGGCAACTTCCTCATCCGGTAAAAATTCTCCCTCTCTTCACATATAAACTACTTCCGCGCGGCTCTTCAACGCCTTGAGCCGATTCACATCGGATGCAAAGACATAACTTAAGAACATAACTTATGGTCCGGGCTGCAGTCACCCGTCTCTCCAGATCAATCAATGAGAGAATACCGTGACAACGCATAAATAGTCTTCACTTTCTCACCCAGGATTGCTACTATTGCGGTAATCTACATCTTCCTCCTCCTCTTCATCATACATCCCCTAGATTTTACAGGCGCAGGCTCCTCTATACCGTAACAATTTCTCCCTTCATCTCAGCGAACGCCCTAAAGTATCTAGCAGCCGAAAAGCCTATGAATTCTTCGTCATTGAGCTTGGAAAGATGAATTAGTCTTATGGCAAGAGACAAATTTTTATTTATCTGTTCCTAGAGCACTTTAACGCTCTCGCTTGTTCACACAACACGGTACATCACGCTCAAAATCCGACAGATAATTCGCGCGACAAAAAGGTGATGGAGGTGATTATTAGGTGATGGTGACAAAAAAGGTGATTATTATTATTATTAAATGTGATATAACCGGTGAAGATAGATTTAAATGGAAGTAGGAATGCCTATTATAATCTTTGACGTCTGAGAGCACGTCTCCATAAACTATTCCGTTCTTCAGCTCGGCATAAGCCCTCTCTTCATCCCATTCGCAAAGCCTTTTCTTCCCGTTCCCCGCTTACCAAACATCCTCCCCTCTATCACGACCTTGAGCATCCCTTCGTCACCCCACCAAAACATCCAATCTGCCTTCCCGTAATCGCTTCTATAAGTTTCATCTCCTCACCCACCATAGACCGAGTACATCCTCGTTCGTCTTCATTTCCGTCCACCGCACTATTTTTAACAAAGTTAGGCTGTGATCTAATTCGAGGTAATGAACAATTTCCAGCAGCTAATTATCATTTATTGTCTTCCGTTATAAAAGCTTCGACTATTAAAGCTTTAATCAAGGTCTCCATTGGAAATATACAGCCATTTACTCTCTCTCTTCACTTGAATATTTACTGTCTCTACCAGCGTAACTTGAGTTTTCTCTCTCATTCATTAGAGAAATCTATTGGTAAAAGGTAGGTTTAATTGAAAAACAGAGAAAAACCTCCAGATTTTTACACTTGCAGGGACCCTTCTACCTCTAGTATTTCTTTCTTCGTCTCATCTTAATTCCTACCCTTCTTCATCTCGTCTATAAAACCTATTCTCTTCCTACATTTTCCCCGATTACCCAAAATCCTTCCCTTTTTCACGGCATTCAGCAATCCATCGCCCCTCATTACGTCTTCCAGCCACCAACCCTGCATCGCCTTAATCTCATCCAGGAGCTTCCTCCCCAACAGACACTTCTTTTATGCACGGAGATGCATTCATTTTTCGCGCGGGAGGTGGATCAACCGGGAAAGATACACATTTTCAGGGACGGGGCCCGGCATGTCAACGCATGCAGCTGGTACACATGCATTTCTCCTTTCCATACGCTGACCGATAGAACTTGCTCTTCTTTGTCGTCCAACGTCCAAGTATGGATTCAATGCGTGCTCGCCACGATTTGGATTTCATTTGGAAAATTTTATTTATTTTAATGGGAATTACTTTTTATTTACCAAATTCAATTCACTTCTGCGTCGCTTATTTCACACGTGTCTCAGCCGAAGGTAGCTTCTGATCGGTCAACTTAAGAAAATACATTTCCTCTTCATTGGAAAACTTAACGACATAACGAATGAGATGAAGGAAAACTATTGTCTGCTTAACGTTCTTTAAACGTCACGCGCATGATCAAGTTGAAACGTCATAACTTACGTTCTTAAGTTACGTTGCTATGTCCAAGGTGATCTGGCCTCAACTCTCATACGTCACGCCCATTAAAAATTCGCCCCCCCCTTTCCAATAATAATCGATAAGTACTCGAATCTCCGCGTAACGAATTTCTTTTGTTTTACTTTTTTCTCACGAACATACCTACGAGAGTCGTTTCGCTTTCCATCAAGTCCCATCGAGGCCTCTTCCCCGCCGGGGTAAGCGAACTTTTTTCACTGCTTGGCTCGATTTAATTACAAGCGCCGTATGCGTTGGATAACTGTAAGGGGAGAAGACGGAATATGCTGATGTGTCCTTAGCGCCGTGCTTGACATCGATTCCTCAGATTGATTTATTTTGACTAAATAAAAAATGATCACCGACAAGTGCTTTTAGGGGATGATTGTTAAGAATTAAGTAGGTATTTAGTGTCGATGGTTGGTTGTGTCGGACTTTGATTCTGTTATTAAGGATATCTATTATTTTGGAGTATTGGCCAAATAAAAAAAAGCAAATCAATCAGAAAAAGCTAAAGTTTCGTCAAATTTATTGACCATCTTAGGGCTAAAAAAAAAACAACAAACAAAACCAAGATGATAAATATACCTTGTGTCGTGGGTTCGAGTCCCGTACGGGTGGATTTTTTACCTCCCAGGTCATGGTTGTGAGTGCTCGTACGATAACAGTAGTCTATGGAGCCATATAAAAAGACTCCAGGGAAGTAAGGTCTGTTCGAGTTCTTCACCGGGTCAAAATCTGCATTTCTGCCGGCGTTCCGATTATTTCTTTACTAAATTTCGATTTCGACACGGGATTTTGACAAACTTTACTTGCAGCATAAGCCGGGAGCGCATCAGATCTTTCTCCAGGGAAATATTTCCCAGAAATTTCGAAGGGGATTCGGCCTGATACTTCCAAATTAACTCTGCGAACCTCACTAAAAAAATTGCATTCATTTGTCCTTCGCCTTTTCATTCCAAATATTGTTTCCATAAAAGAAAGATAATACGAAAAAATTACTAACCCCACCGATTAGACAAAGGAACACATTTTATTTTATCATTGTACTATTCATTTTACTCTCCCATCACCAATACGCTAACCCGAAAGTTGTATAATATCGCAATACAAAAAACTCCGGAAGACTACATACACAAGCACAAATATTGTATTCCCTAAACGCGCCAACTTCGTTAGTATTTTTAGTTTATTCCATATGAAGCAAAACTCGGAGGGATAAACAAGATAAAATGGGCGACCATATGCTACCACGTTTTAATAAAACGGGTAAACTCAGAGGTAAATGCCATTTCCTCTGAGTTCACCCGTACCTTATACCATTTTCTATTACTTTTTTTATTTATAGGAAACGGTAATGGGATATTGTTGTCATAGAGTGAATTCCCTTGGGTATGAAAAGCCAACGAACTTTTATCGCCTTCCACTTCTTCGAAACGGCGGCTGCATGGAAATTGGTCGAGGGAAACGATGGTTATCGTTGAGGTTTCCCCTCCAAGAAAACGATTGGAAGGAAAATCGTGAGTGTTCCGCTATCGAGGGACATGCTATGGATTTTCATGCGCTCTTTAAGGGGTTTCAAATGGTAACATGTTTAAACGTTTGTATTCGGAGATGGGGGCCTGTGCCAGTAAAAATCTAGGAAAGTTTACTCTTCCATCTTGGGCCGGTAGATAACTTCTAATTATAATATATATGCCTGCGAAGTTGAGATTACTACTAAAAATTGTAAAATTTATTTGAAATGTCATATCATCGAGCATGTTACGGAGCGGCGTGCTATATGGTTTGGAAACTTTATGTGTACAATTACGTTAGTGGTAGGGACATCAGATGTAGAATTGACCTGGCCAAAGATGCATTTTCAAAGAAAAGGAATTGATGAGGGGGGAGAAATGTCGTATGAGAAGAGTCGTAAAGAAAAGACTGGTGAAAACACAAATATGGAGCGTGGCGCTGTATGGTTCGGAAACTTAGTAATTGCGGAGAGATATGATGTGCGGAGACTGGAGGAATTTGAGATGTGAGTTTGAAGAAGAATGGAGAGGGTGAGCTGTGCAGCGAATAAGACGAGTGAGGAAGGTTTGGACGTGGTGAGAAAGGACAATAAATTGGTGACGGAGGAGATTCGGAGACGGCAGAAAAGATTAATCGAAGGCGTGTTGAGAGGCGAGGGCACACTGAAGAGACCGACTTAGTGGTGAACAATGGGAAAGCGCGCAAGAGTAAGGAAGAGAATAGGAAATTAGGAAGACAAAAGGAGAGGCAGAGAGTTTGAGGAACTTAAACGAGACCAGATGAGGAGAAAGTAATGTTTGCCAAGCAAAAGCAGAAAAGGAAAATTGAAAAAAAATACGTCCTAGAAATGGGAAAGTTAGGAAAGAGGACAGTGTAGACAGGTGAGAAAAACCAACCAGTAAGCTGATTGAATGATGATTAAATCATCTACCTTGAATGCATGGACACAGGACTGAAGGACGAACAAAAAACGAAGAGCAGCTTCACGGCAATAGTGGAGGGGCAAAGATACTACGACACGTGAGCTGAGGGCAGAACGACATATTTAAAAAAAGTAAAGGATTCTCAATTTTGTACACCCTCACCATGATATCGATTGCCTCTTCTTAGCCGTTCTCGACCCACATAAAAATCCTAAGCATAGCAAGAACAACAAAACTTTAAAAAAGTCATTTAGCGTCAAATTAAGGGCTCATGTGTCAAGTTCTCCCTGACTCACGTACAAGGAGTGAATAGCTGGATGGAGCTAGGGAGTGGTCTCAATTTGGCAAGGGATTCATAAGGTTGGATACACTCATAAGTCATTAATTCAACTCGTTCCGGCTCAGCCCCGTGAAATATTTCCACATTTAATAAACTTTTGTCATTTTCTGAGCAAAAATATTTCCAGTCCAGTTTAGACGCCTCTGCGGCACTTCCATGAGGATTTGTAAAGAGAAGCTCCCACTTGAAAAAAAATCAGATTTGTTGCAACCGACTCTAAGAAAAATAAATCATTTTTGAGTGGGAAAGTTATTTCTATTCAATCAGCCGTATACAGGAGATGATTATACAATATCTTTAAATATTCATATCAGACCCCGCGAATGACAGATTTAAAATACTCCCGTAGTTCGTATGTCATTTAAAGATCACTCTATTTGACGATATCCGGGACTAAATTCACATATACACTGCATAGAAAATTTCCTTTACGTGGTAAATGAGCTTAAGTTCATCACTGTAATGCAACCGTAATTATCTGTATCCCAAGAATTGAACTTCAGGATACGATGTTAAACCCTTTTGCCGAACATACTTTTTTTTAAATCATCTCTAAGTTGGAAAACACCTACGCAACAAACCCTGACGGAGAATTTCAGAATATAATGTGCTAGGATTGTCATTCAAATAATAATTATGTAAATATACAAAGTATTGTCACGACCCGGTGGATTTTCAATGGGATTATGCAGATAATCAGCCACTGGCTGAGATATGAACAGAGGATGTAGTAGCCAAAGAAACTGGTGGTATTCGAACTGAAGTCGCTTTCCTTGAATATTAGGCGGGACCATTCCAAGGAATTGTTCAATCACCATAATAGGATTTATACTAAATAAATGGTAGTCCCATACTAATGGTACTATTGAAAGTCCTACTCAATATTTTCGACCTAGGGCAGATTACTCCTACGTTTTATACGTGGACCTAAATGCCATATTTAATGCAATACAAATCAGGTAACTACAGTGAAACCTCGGCAGTGTGTTATCTAAAGAAAACAGAATTGATGACGTACAACAGAATAAAACGTATGATGGAGTACATGCAATTTAGGTAAAGGAGAAGAGTCTAATCATTAGCTCGCTATAAATATGCACCCGACGTGACGATATAAATGTCGGTGAGATGATTTGAAATAAAATATACGAAACTTTGAGTTTAAACGAACATCTAGTCTTTAATAAAAACAAGAACACTCGTGGTCACTTATTTCATGCATAATACGATCAATGCTAATTGTATGGGTCAAAAAGCTCAGCATATTAGCTAAAAGTTTCATTTGCACGGGTGATTGAGGGTGATATATTAGTTGGGACCTCAATTCCAGTACCTGCAGCTAAATATAACTGGCAATCAAATGACGTACACTCATTTATATTTTCTTCAAGGTATAGTGATTGATATCACCCAGGACAACGTAAACGTATCTTTTAAACGTGTGAATCGTATTACTAATGCTAATCGTATTAATACTAATCACTAATGTTCACTGCAATGTGCGAGCAAAGAGTGTAACACATCTTATACAAATACAAGGTTTAGAACCGCTTGAGACTGTGACGCTACACAATATTATTTGACAAATTCAGGACAGGCTAGTTTCAGTATTACACGATGGGCATTATTTTAAACCCGTGCTATATCTCTAGAATTGAGAGAAATGACAAAATAAGAGAGACACACTGCCGAACTGATCATCAGCTGTATAATATACCGGTTAAAGGTAGGTTATGATGAAAGTCACAGAAAATCCAGCAGACTCTTACTTGTGCACTGCCCTTATCTACCTCCAGTATATCTTTCTTCATCTCAGCGTAAGTCCCATCTTTCTTCAACCCGTCCATAAAACCTATTCTCCTTCTTCACCTTCCCCACCAGCCAGACATCCTTCCCTCTATCACGGCCATGAGAAAACCATCGCCCCTCATTACAGCTTCCAGCCACCTACCCTGCCTTCCCCTAACCTCACCCAGAAGTTACCTCTCCTCACCAACTAGGTAAAGCACTTCCTCATTTGTCTTCCTTTCCGTCCAACGCACCTTATCCATCCTCCTCCACACCCACATCTCGAACGCCAGCAGCCAAATTTCGTCTTCCTTTCTCAGATACCACGTTTCTGCCCCATACAACGCCACACTCCATATCAAGCTCCTCACCAGCCTCTTTTTACATAAGTCCTCACTTAAGGTCCCCGTCATCTGCTCCCTTTTATTATTGACGCTTCCTTCGCTAGCGCTATTCTCCTCCTGATTTCTTTGTTACTATGCCTATTTTCTTCTAGCGTAATACCCAAGTAATTAAAATGTTCTACCAGCTCCAGTTTATCTCCTCCTACTTTTATGACTAGCCTTGCTTTCTTTGCCCTATAGAATCTCATTACTTTTGTTTTCTAATGATAAATCTTCATTCCGTATTTCTCGCACTGCTTTTCCAATGCATTTAATAAAGCTTGCAATCCCTTCGATGATCGACTGGCAAACGCCTGGTCGTCCGCGAATCTTACCGACTTTATCAGCAAGCTTCCTACTTTGATTCCCACATCTAGCACTTCCCATGTCTCTCTTACCATTTCCTCAGCATAGATGTTAAAGAGCAAAGGCGACAATGGCCATCCTGGCCTTACCCCGCGATCTATAACTGCCTTGATTCACCGTCAGCTAACCTCACCAGTGCCCTCTGACCCATGCATAAGTTTCGGATGAGTCTCCTACCACACCAATCTATTTTCCCCTATCTGCACTAAGTTCGCCGAACTGATAGGTACAAAAATTCCTTCTTTCCACACACCATTAATGACTCCAGCAAAAGTAGATTGATACACTATTTAAACGTGCATTTTACTTTAATACTCTCTCTCTCTTCCTACTTCCATTCCCTATTCCATTCCCTACTCATGTCCGGTGCCCTAACATCCCCTGCCACACGCCCCTGCGGTGGCTTGCGAGGTAGTACGTAGATAACAGGATAGTGTACAATGGAGGTCGCACTGTATATAAAATCATTATCTCGGCCCTAAAAAAATATTGATTGTCTGGATCCATTGTTTTTAGACTGACTGAGCCTTCGCCTCACTGTCTTGTCCTTCCCAACGCTCCCTTCAGTTTTCCTACAGATTATCCTTACAGCCCGTCTGCAAACAGAGCGTCCCCCAAGCAGATGGACCACCCTTGTCTCCCTCCCTCAAACACTTCACCCACATCTGCGCCCGCTCTATTATTCCCAACTCTCACGACCTCAAGTGGGACAGCCACGACAGGGAGTGGATAATTTTTTCTCCGTCCGAGGAGGCCGTCATTCCTATGAATGGATGGCCCGGCCCGCCTGCTCCTGCCAACCACCCCTGCGCCCTGCTTCTCATACCATCACCTCACCCACAACACTCCCTTCAGCGTCTGTCTCAACACCCACGGCGGGAAAAGTGCCGGAAAACGTTAAAGAAGGGAGGCGAATCGTAGTGGCGGGGCAGAACACGCTGACGGCTGCCGGATGACGCTGATT
Organism: Pyrrhosoma nymphula; assembly: GCA_963573305.1. Classification (NCBI taxonomy): domain Eukaryota; kingdom Metazoa; phylum Arthropoda; class Insecta; order Odonata; family Coenagrionidae; genus Pyrrhosoma; species Pyrrhosoma nymphula. The sequence continues at coordinate 109,750,206 of OY754330.1, read as the reverse complement.
GCCTGCCCCAAGCTACTTGTTTCCATTTGTACGATTTAGCCTTGCTTCGCTGCAGCTCCGTGCGTCCATGACATTTTCCGCCTTTCGTCCTGTTCACACAGCCAAAAATCGTACTTTGTAGTTCCAAATACTGTCCACTTTCTCCGGTAAGCGCCGGGGGTGGGGACAAGAACGATAATGGACAAAGTCGAATTACACGGGCAACTGAAATTTTTAAACATTACTACACATTGCGTCATTCCTTTCGAGGAAAGTCAAAATATTTCTCCGCCTAAGAGTCTCTTGCAATACATTCATACATGAATCTCCCGGTGTACAAGTTTTTTATATTGACGGATATGTAAGGACGAGGATTGTCATTTGTTTATTGAAACATTTGAAAAGTTGTGAAACATCATATTCGACGAGAAAGATTTCTGCTTTTCATGAGTTTAACTTTTAAAATTTCATTTCATAAGTTTTAGGAACCGAAAATAACGATGGTGATCGATAAGATCAACATAATCATTTTTAGTTCATAAAACTTCCGTGTCAAGTCGAAAATCTAGAAAGAACACCGGAAGAGTGATGCACTATAGTCAACTCCAAATGACGTAAGGGAATTTGCAGGACGTGTGATGGCATCATCACAAAGAATGTTATTCTTAAATGGGACCTTTCAATTTTCCCATTCATATCTACTAATTTTTGGCCCTATTGATTATCCTATACAAAATCCCGCTTTTCTTAACAGATTTACTCATGTGTCTCCTCTAAGCGGCATCAATTAAACGAGTACTTTCCCCCATAGTCTTTCCTTAATGAATTTATTGTGTCTCAGGGCAGAGTAGGACCAATCCACCTGCTCTTTCTCAGTCGCGTTGCACTTATGCATGGAAAGGGAAGGGAATAGCGGTGAAATGTCATATGGTTTATCGCAAGGGGAGGCAGAATGCCTAATGGATATGGAATACTTGCAAAAAAAAACTGCCCTAAAAGCACCGACGCATGGTGCATTAAAAAGTGCCAGAAAATTCCTATTCATGCAAAAGCGGTCATTAAAAAATTGCTGAAAGCAAAAGCATGGATTAAAAAAAATAAAAAAAGTTAGATGAACAGGGCACGATGGAGCGTAAAAATATTGAAGCCATTACGAATCCGCAATCCAACACGAAGGCTTGACAGGGTGAGTGCTTAACGTGCCAACTGCAAAGCTAATAGAGGAGAATCAGAGAGAGAGAAACAGAAACTCCTACTACACGGCTCTCTCTTTCAGAAAATATATTGTAGAAAGAGCTAATAACTCATGAAAGCAGACCACGGCGTATCGTACTGGAGCACACAGAATCCTCATATTATGACCAAAACGACAAACCGACAAGGCCATTTAGAAAAATATATGGCCTCCAATGCTCGCTGACTTTATCGATGCATTTGAAAAATGTTGTTCCCATGATTAACGATTGAGGAGCCAGAATTCCGCGATCGATCGCTCCGTGGCACTCAGAAATAACAAGCAGAACGTCGGAAGTACCAACTTAACATAGGACAATACCCATTTTCCACACCACTTAGTACCTACCCAAGTGGTTTCGTTTCTTGTGGGCTTTGTAGCAAAATTTAATTAACAAAAAAGTTCTTAAAAAGGACTGCGTTAGGATACACGTAATGTTTTATTCGGATTGCCTGACTAAGTTACATTCTTTTGAAGCCCTTCCATCCTCCGTGTAAGTTCACTACGTTGCTTCCTTGTAAGCAACATATCACCTTCTTTCAAAATCCCACGCAGGGTTCGAATCTCTAGACTTTTTGGGTGAAATAGCAATTGATCAGGTGATTAGGAAATGGAACTTTGCTGAGTGTACACGACGTTGCACTCTAAAAGTGTACTCAAAATTAAAGATATTGCTAAAGAATAGTACGTATCTGGCTATGCCTTTTCGGAAATGTTGGAAGTTAAAATGAAAAGCATTGTCAATCCCCCACCCAAAGTATATTTACCAACCATGGGCCATACTCGTTTTAAAGGCATTCGACTATTAACTTTAATGAATATGAACATCACCTCCTGAATTGTCAATCAATAAATACGTACAGTTTGAACATAGAAGTATGGAAACAAACGGTGACATTTGGAGAAATACCATACTTTCGGTATTACCGTTAAGGGCTTTCAGCAGAAATCAGATCCCTACTTGAATGCCTCGTGGAGTGTAAGTGTAGTATTCCGACCGTCGGATGGGACTTCAAACAGCGGTCACCATGGCGCCTTTCATTTAGAGCAGCATTTAAGGCCAACGCCGGGTTTCTCTCCGCTATTCATTCATTTCTCAGGTTACAGTTATACCTTGACAACCGACCCATCTATCCTCAATAGCGCAAATAACCTCAGTTGTCGGACGCCTACGCAAATAATCAGTTCATACGAACGGGGAAAGAGTGCGATATTTTTGAATGGAAAAACTAAGAACAAAAAAAATCAGTCGATGCTGAAAGGAGTAATTCACAAGAGAAAAAATGACAGGAAATAAAATATGCCAGCATTTCTCATCACTCTCAACACGCACAATAACCTCTTTCAAAGGGGAAGTTATTTTTATATAAAAAAAATCAACTCGTTCAAGTGACTCTACGGCGATGAAGACCGCAGTTCATCGTCAAGAGGGCAGAAAAACTCCCTATGGGGGGAGGAAAGGTACCCTCTTTTGATCACAAACAACCGCGCGCCCCCCTAGCCACGATTTACTTCGCAGTGGAGCCGAGTCGTTTTGGCGAAGAGGGCGACCAAAACTCATAATAGTCGAGATAGCTGTTGGATTCTTTCCAAGACGGAGCTATACTGTAAGAGAGAGAGAGAAAGGGCGCGTTGTTGTACGCCAGTTTTTTCCCATCTACTCTGTAATACATGATTTTGGCCGGGCTTCTTCCCGTTCCAACCCCTCCCCTCCTAGTACATTGAATAATGGACCGTCCGCCTCGCTGTTCTTTTGATTCAAATGGATTCCTTACCCACGCTCTTCCTTCTGTAACATCCAACCCGCGGTGGCTTTCAAAGAGACTTTCTCAGCGAAACGAAAGTGGAAATCGGCCCCACTTTGCTACCTTGGGGTATTTCGGAACAAACATGTGAAATGCCCTCTGACCTCTGTCGTAAAAGAACGATAATCTCAGACGAGCTCTTTTTCTTATTTATTGGAACATAATTGTTTCAGCAATGGACGCCTTCCCTTAATTACTTCATAGCTATGTCAAGATAAAAACCTTGTTTTGATAATTTTATCTCCCAAATATCCTCGTCAACCCAAAATGAACGCCTTTAGACCTTCTCGTGTCACTTTCTCCCTCAGTAATGTTTCACGGCATGCGAGAATATCACGTCAAGTGCGCTAGATCTTTATTGTCTTTTTTATTAGAGTCATCTAATACAGTTTATGTAGGTTTAAATTGATAAGAGAGAAAAATCCTCTAAATCTTCATCGGCGCAGGCTTCTTATCTCCTTACATGGATTCTTTCTTCAGCTCAACATACGTCCTAAATTTTTTCAACCCGTCCATAAAGCGTACTCTCTTTCTTCTCCTTCCCCGCTTACCCAACATCCTCCCCTCTATCTCCACCTTCAGTATTCCTTCATCCCTCACTACCTGCTCCAACCACTCACTCTGCTCCCTTCTTATCTCCTCCAGAAGTTTCCTCTCCTCACCAACCATCGCAAGTACTTCCTCGTACCTCAGCCTTTCCTTTCACCGTTCTTCCTCGGCAATGACAACATTTTTACTGAAATATCTTGCCTATAAAGTACAAAACAACGCAGTGGACGACGAAATGAGAAATAAATATAATGCGAGGAATATTCTCTGACCCCCGAACGAAGAGACCCATATTCTCCGATTAGGGTGACTCTTTGCCATAATTTAATGGAGTTAGATCTCGTGTTAACAGACCAATAACTCATAACGTATGCCCATGAAAACCCCTAGGAATATTCAACTAAAGGGAAAAAGTGTAAGTGCAGTGGTATTAGTACTAGCCGCCCACTTTGACAGCTCAGGTGCGAATCTAAGCAGCATTGTGGATTTGAGCACAATGGATAACCGATCTTTATTTGGGTGCAATTTGGAGAGCACGTCGGGTCACTTATTGATCCAATTGAATTTTAGGTGACGTAACGGGATGAAGAATGAACTAAGAGTTTTAGAGATACGCATTGCATGCCGAATTTTGTAAAGTCATTCAAAGGATGACCCTGTAACAGAACTAAATCGTACCATTAAAAAATATGACGAAGGCTTTCGTGGCGTTTCCGCAATTGATATAGCTAAGGTTTACGGTTACTTCCTGTCTTGGTTGTCTTTTTATGGTGACATTTTGCAGGGAACATCTACAGGTGGCTTCGACCAGAGGATTTTCCCTGAAAGGGGTAGGAAACAGCAGACATAAGAGCACAACCACCGCGTGAACACACCGAAAGTCCTAAAGCATCAACGTACCACTCAATAGGTGGAACCACATGGATGAATTTTCCATTTGATTGAGAGCACTGTCAATGGATCAGAGAGTCCGAGATACATTCGGTGAATGCCTAAGGACACTTCTAAGAGAGATCCAGCGGTGGAAATATTAAGTATTGGAGGAATATACACGAATCATCAGGTGGCACTTAGGAATAAACCATCCGATATAAATATGTGAAATTTGTGTGGCAACAGGTAAGATTTGCCTACACCCACATCAATAGGACCTTGGGTTGGTCGCTGTGTGAATGAGGACCCAAATAAAAAATGACGAAATAGCATAAGGTAAGTAAAATTAAGCAAGAACACTTTGCTGGATTATAGGAATCCTTTCGTTGACGTGAAAACCTTTAAAAAATAATCAACGGAATTAAGTTCATGATAAAAATCACCTGATCAAGGTACAAAACATGAAAATACTGGTTTCAGCATATTTTCCTCTTTAGCATGCAAACTACAAGGGCTGAAGAAGCATAATCTTGGAGCTAAGTCTACCAGAGAGAGAGGAAGATCAAAATTCGAACCTTGGCTGGATCGAATGTTTTCTCACGACATAGCGTTTGCTCACACACTCTTAAGGAGGAACTTCAACTGCTTTGAAATATTCCTACTGTTATATATTGTTACGTGTTTTTTTCACATCTTTTGGAAAGGTACGACCTCCTTGGCCAGGTCCGGTCCTCTGCCAGAAGTTGGCTCGTCCTTCCCGCGATGGAAGGTCCAGCCAACTGGGGGTCTCTGGAGATAAGAATACGCGGGAAATGGTGTGAATTTTCGGTACCATGGCCATGAAAACGGGTTCATTACGCATTTAAATTAGACAATTGAGGGAAAAGGACATAGAGCGGAAGATAATATCAAATGTACATTGAATAAATTACAAGCTTCCGAAATAGTTTAAAGTTAATATAAAATTTGGAAAAAATAAAAAAATCGTCACCGTTGAACAAAATATTTACATTCCGCATGAATTTATTAATGGAATGATGCAGGCATGACATTCTCGAGGCAGGGAAGCGGTGTGCCGTTAGTGGGAGGTAGCTTAGGGTCAGGCTATCTGTCTAAGAATGATTGGAGCAGCATTTCAGGTTTACTTGCGGGACATTGCTGAGGTGAGTGAAAGCTTGAAGAAGACTTGATTACATTAGAAATCATGGACATGGGAAGGAATGTTGTATGCGGAATCGGAAGTTATCTATAACACATGATGTCACCCTTTTATGCATTATGGTTTACATTTTGTTCCTTATGCAAAATCGTTAACCTCCGGTGACCATTCATTTAATTATTGAATAAGCTAATATGATGGAGCTCATTCTTCTGGAGCAACTGCGTGTGACAATGTTCATTTGGCATTGAATTTCGGCGTTCATTTATAACGTAGGAGAAACTCTTCAAATGAATATTGACACACGCAGCTGCTCCGGAAGAATGAGCTCGAAGCGCAGAATAGTTAGAACAAGTCGTAAAAACAAATCAACTCTCCAATTATATGGCAGTTCATAACATAGAACTTCTAGTTCGGATTTATTCTTTGCACCGAACCAGATAATTGGTTCCAAACCATCTATTTTCTCGAGAATTAGGATGCCGTTAACAAGATTATTCATCTTAAGCAAATAAGTAGCAACTACTTAACCCTTTCTATTTGGTTGTTCAATTAGTACTCAACTAATTAACCGTGAATTGAAGATGTTCAATTTTTTATAAGTATTTTTTGAGCATCATTCATTTAAAATACTCATACTAGTATTTGAGTGGTTGATACCTCATGTACAGGAATTTAATTTAAGAATTTAATTTCGTAATTTATTTATTTAAAAACATTTCAATAATTATATTAAACAAAAAGTCTTGCAACCACTCAAATACTAGTAACTAAAGGTCATAGACATAAGGCATGACTCTGCGCGTATTTCTAGCGCTCGTATTAAGCATGAAATTTTTTTAGTAATAATAAATTTTTTTATTGATAATAATAATAAAGCATGAACGACGGTTCAAAATTGTAATGAACGAGCGTACGTCTTGAAATCGATAAAGTGCGAAGGATAGTGTCATCAAAGAAATCTCCTGGACGTCAGATTGTCCTACTCAAGGAATTGGCTGTCATCTCACGAACTTAATACACTTTATTTTACATCTAAACGTGATTTTCATCAGTGATTAAAACAAAGGAAGCACTTTAAAAAACCATTTGGAGGGGAAAGTAAGGTAAAATCAACAGAAATATGATATGCAAAGGGATACAAATGCGAAAAAAAATTATTTTGGGCACAGATTTGAATTCTCACGAAAGATCTTTATTCAGGCGAATGACTCTGGCAGCCAGTTCGGTCATTATTTTCAAGTCGATATTCCACACATATGGTATTAATCGTATCTAGCATATTGGATCTCTAACCATCAACCATGTTCCTAGCATCCATCATCAATACTATTCCAAAATCAACTAGATAAACTGTTATGGGCCGCTTGAAAAATTCCAGAGTAGCACATAATTTAGGATCTGGTGAACTCTTCTCGGGTTTCCAACTGGATTATAAGTTCAGGTACCGACGTTTCGATAACTAATGATGCCATAGTCTTCACCGTCAACCCTCCTGAAGATGATGGCAGACTTAGTCATCAAAACATCAATACCTGAACTCCTGACCCTGTTGGAAACCCAAAAAGAATCTACTCGTGCATAATAATTTCAACCTTTTGAATGATAAAATTTAAGAAGCATGATCATTATGTCATTTTGCCTTCCAATGAAGCTAATTCGACAGTGATTGAAAGCCACAAGCAGTGGTTTAAAGCAAAGTATTCGACCAGAGAACTTATTTCGCAAAACCTCACGCTAAATTTACGTGGGCTATCGCTTGCTTCCGTCCCAGTCGGATAAAAAAAGGACGAGTGGATAGGATGTTAGGCCCGTAGGGAACCGTTGCTCGTCAAACACACGCTTGCGATATGAGTGCGTGCTATTTTTGCATTTCTAATTGCGGGAGACTTGAGTACATCATCGGAATCGAGCCAGCATTTTTCCAAGTGGGTAGTGAATCCTCAAATATCCCAGATTCAGAAATCCAAAATCCATCCAAAGTATTTTCGCATCCAAGACTATGCGAATGCAACTTCGGTCGAGAGCCAGAAGAACCTATCCACAGTCCAATGTCCCCTTGGCAATGAAAAAACTGGATGCCACATGTGAAATACGCATAGGGAAAGAATTAGTTTAGTTCTGCATGGGTAGAGCACCCATGCAGAAAATTTGGGAAAAATCATCATTATTACTAGGGGTGATCTACCAAATAAGGCGCGTTTCAATTGAATAAGGTATGTCTACACTACGTTTTACAGCCACGTCTCCAAAAATGATTTCATTCTTCAGCACAGCTGAGATCCTATCCCTTTTCCTCCAAACTTAAGGCCTCCAAACTTAAGGCCTACTCTTTCTTCCCCTTCCCTGTTTGCCCAATTTCCTCCCCTCTATCGTGGCCTTCAGCCAACCTTCGTTCCTCATTACCTCTTCCAAGCACCTAGTCTGCCTCCTCCCAACGTACACAGTCAGTTTCCTCTCCTTACCCGCCATGCCGAACACTTCCTCGTTCAGATTTGATTTTAGATTTTCAGTGTGTTGCATGATTAACATTCTTGCTTTTAGTAACTCAGTATATTTTTTTTGTAAAGCGCGAGCTATTGCCGACCCTTCTGTCAGCTTTGTCAGGCAATAATGACTGTCTTAATCTTATGGACTGTGAATTTACATATATAGATATACTTGGCAGTTGCAAAACCGCTAACCGTTCCCAATTGAACTTTTCATCACTATTTACCATATGTATGGAAGTTGGTACCCATATACTCAGGGTTACCGAAAACAAGTATGTTAATCACTTCCTCGTTCGTCTTCTTAACCAGCGTGAGTTTTCCATTTCCCTCCACATCCTTATCTCAAACGTCGGCAGCCTCGTTTCGTTCTCTTTCCTCAGGGTCCACTATTCTGCGCCATACTACACTGCACTCCATATAGGTTCTTCGTCAGGCTTGTCGTCATCATATTTATAGCCTCGAAATGTCGTCATCATATTCATTAGCCTCGAAAACCACGTTTTTAAGGAACTTTCATCAGGTGATTCCAGCAAACAAGAATAGACTACCACAAAAAACTATGCCGTAACAGGTGAAATATTCCACCATGGTGGGACTCGGACCGGCAACCCTTGAGTTGACAGGTAAGGATTTAGCCTCACCTTCACCGAGGCCGGCGATAGACAAATCATTAATCAGTGTGACCTATGCAGCCTAAACGCAGAATATGCGCTACGCCTTATCCATAACCACCATCGGAATTCACATAGTGATGGCCTCTGCAAATCCAATTTTAAATAATTTACTGAAATGACCAGAGCCATTCCAATTTTAAATAATTTACTGAATTTTCTACGCTCAATGAATTGTATTTGCACGCATACTACACAGACGTTCTTCTCATGATAAGGCTATGAGCATACAGCCTGAAAGATGCAGACATACTCAAATGAATTCACTCTATATCCTACAGTGTTTTATGATAAGGAACCCTAACCGGTTTCAACGTTTTCGCGTCATTTAATTAATTTACGCGCGTCTAAAACTTCTACAATGTAAACTTGGAAACCAACCGTTAAAAGTTACAGGCTATCGCTGGGATGATATGAATGTTATGCACGACAGACTCCGAATCATTCACTTCCCAGTATAAATAATCATGCTATGTTTAAGCTACGGCTCATAGGCTTGCACTTTAAGTCATACATATATCATCATATAGCACAGTACAATCTTGTCGCATGGAAGTTTAACAATGCGAAGAGAATTATTGAGATTAAATGCAAGTGGCAGGCGTTTTAGCCCAAGAGATAAGTAGGAAAAAGAGTTCAAAGAATACTCAATCAAGGCCATTTTATAAATTATCATTAATAAAAAATATTACAAAAATGACAGTGAAAATAAACCTAGAAAAAAATTAATATTGAATAGCATTAGACAAGCCGTTGTCGCCCCCTCAGTACATTCGTTACACCCTTTCACTCCAATCAGTCGAACACCTACTCAAAATTGGCGAATTGACGTACATCCGCATAAAAATACCGGTGAAAACAACTATAATTCTCTCCTTTCATCTCTATATTTATTAAAGCAATTTTATCACGTGACTCGTTCATTGGAGCAATTAAAAATTTTCCATTCGACGCCAATTTTATCAACATTGGCATCACACAGAATGTTCATTTAAACATCGAAAAATATATCATTCCATCGAAGTTTGGACGTATGGGCGAGGAAAGGAAAACAAGGGTGGAGAATACCATCCATGGTTATTTTTTACGACACGCGAGCAACACCAGTGTAGCCAACCTAGGGACTTTGTCACTAGTTCTAGTGAATGTTTAAGTCCTCGTCGGAGAAATATAAATTTAAGCGCCTAGTGACAAATCTAACAACTTTCCAGAAAAAATGTAAATTCGACGAAACAACCGGTGACTTTAAACCTTTTAGCGTTAAAAAACTAATTGCAAAACACTATCGTTGCACTTCTTAAGAAAATAATGATGTTTTGTTCGTCTGTTGAGGCCTGCTATATGGCACAACGACAGGATTCCCCATTTCTGTCCGTACTTGTGAAACAGCGAGTGGAAATGGAAGTGGGAATCCCTTGTTTTTAAACACATTCAGGCAATTTTTTTACATTTGGACTTTCCAAATTTCCAAAAAGCCGTTATATAACTGTAAAAGTATGTTAATTTGTGTTACTGGAAAACAAAAAAAGAAAAGAATTGAAAAAAACTCCAAAACATCAATAAAATGCTAATACCAATGGCACAACTTCGCGAAAAACGTACATAAAATCGCGAAAAACGTACAACAATAAAAGTTTTCTTATGGCTCGCTGCTGGTGAGTTAAAGAAAAAAATGTTATCATTTATGAGCAAAATGGCAGTGAAGGTTATGGTTTGTGAAAGAAATCAGGAAGATATATTCACTGTCAAACTTCGCCAGCAAAAACTTACTTAAGTGGGAGAATGTTTAATATCTGGGAAGCAGGATCACCAGCGATGGAAGAAGCTTGAAAGGCATGAGAATATATTTGGGGCATGCTTTAATATGGCAGTGAGGCCTGACCAATAACAACTGCGGAGCAAAAGAGATTGGAAGCAATGTAGATGTGATGATAACAAAGAATGATCAAGATCGAATGGAGGGGAGAGAATTACTAAATAAGAAGTTCGGCAAAGAGTTGGAGAGAAAAGAAGTATGATGAATATTGTGCGAAGAAGGGGAGTCTAACTTATTGGACACATTTTGCGACAAAACATATGAAACAAATGGAAACAATATTGGAAGGAGATATGAATGGAAAGAATTACAGAGGAAAACCAAAAATGGAATAAATCAAGCAAATCATGAAGGACGCCAAAGTGAGTAATCGTGTAGGAATGAAGCTGATGGAAGAAAGGTGAGTGGAGTGGAAAGCTGCAGCGAACCAATCTCCCGATTGATGACTACTGATGATGATGAGCAAAATATATATTTCGTACATTCCTATCTAGGTAAAAAACTATACAGTGACTTTTTAAGCGATGTTAGCGAGTGAATCCAATCATTAGTTGGCAACACTGAGCAACAAAACTCATAGGCAATCCAAGGTAGATAGATTCGTGCGCAGCCTCGCCCATGAACTTGAACCGTGCTGGCGTCATCGTGGGGGCGTGTTCTCCTATTTTTTCTCTCTCCCTCTTTCGACCGTACGTGCTTAGCCGTTCCCACGCAACCGGCATGTGGGCAACAGAAGCACTCGCGAAAGGGGTGCACGGAGGGGGGTGTGTACGCACCCCTCTGTTCTTTTTTTTTCTTCCTCCATTCGTTTCCCGTCAGTGGGGGAGAAGACGTGAGTGGAATGGGAATGGCTAAAGGGGGCGCGAAAGAAAGGGGGGGGGGGCGAGAGATAGAGAGAGAAAAACCGAACGGGATTTATTTTTCACGTGCAGTGCGCATTCCACCCCACCACCAAGAGTCAATGCCAAATCGCCTCGCGATTGTTTTATAAAAATACATTTCTCTTTCTCCGGCGCATGTCTTCTGACATTGCGTTTCCGCGACGGGGTGGGTACTCGAGTTTGAAGAACTGGCGATGTGTACGTCCTTCCTTGTTCGTTTTCCGATCACCGGTCATTAACAGGGGATGGTTCTACATCTACATCTACGCACTACCCAGAGATCCGCCGCAGAAGCGTGAGGCGGGGGCTTTAGGACCACATTCTTCGAGCATGTACGCTGTAGAGGGCGCGCGCGCTACCAGTGCTGTGTTTTGTTCATGGAGCCAGGGCAAGACTATTGTCGTGAGTCAGGTACCGAAAGATTCGCGACTTTTTCATGGTGAAGCCCCTTTACTCCGAGCAGTGTTCAAATAAACGACTGTCATACTATAGTAATTGTGGTATAGGAATTGAAGCTTCTATAAAATACAGATTCACTGTACACCATTTAATTAGTACTGAAAAGGGTAGAATACCTGTTTATCGTTTCACTGCCTTGTGTTAATTAGGCGTGCATACGATTATAAAGCATTTTTCCTTCTTTCGGGCACAAGTACTCAGTTGCATAAAAAACAGGAGTAACCAAATGTTATAGCAGAAAATGTGACATACGTTGGCTTAAATTTGGCTACATCAGCTGGCATTTTGTGTTATGACGTCATGTTCCTCGTAGATGCTGAGGAAACAAATTTCTCCAATGAGTCTATATGCCAATTGGTTCGGCTGGGCAGAAAACGAAAATAATCAATACATGCATCGTTTCACTCGGGTACTCTTCGTTATTCCAGATCAGGTTCATAATCGTTATCCATTCAGTTCCTCGCATTTCCTTCCTCGCTTCATCCCATCTGAAAGTTCAACCAGTTTTCCCTGCCTCCCCGCGCTTTTGAGACGGAATTTCGGTTTAAAAAACTTCTTGGGTCAGGGTTACGATTCCGGGGAGCTAATACGACGACCGGGGTAAGAGTGCCTACGTGGTAACGCGTCGTATTATCCGAAAGGGAGAGAATGTGACCGCGCAAAGAGAATACAGATTTCGCGATCGCCCGTGAAAATTCGATAGGGGCACAAGCCAATGGGTTAGGCGCTGGGAATCCGTAGATGCTTTGTATGCACTTCGGGGGTCGCTAGATGGCTCCGACGACGGAAAATGATGCTGCCGGGGGAAAGGGAATGGGATAGGGACGGGCAAAGGGCCAACGGCGTGAAGGGGTTTGACGCTTCGTACTTGGCCTCCGTCCACGCGGAAGCACACCGAGTACAGGCAAACGACCCTAGACGGATTTTTCGGGATTCAAAAATCGCACGGTCGTATTTCACGGGACACAAAAGTTTTCGGGCGACGACGCGGTCCGTGACAACGCTCGCTCGGTCGCCAGTTTTGACGGGACCGAACGTGTGTGGAGGGGAGAATCGCTTTCGTCTCCTCCTGTTCTCCGTTTCACCACGCCCCAAAAACAAACCATCCCTACCCACTCACCCGATTTCCGCGAAACCAGTCTGTGTCGCGAATAATATTCCGACGAAATAATATACCTGCTTGAGGTGGCTGAAGCAATATTTGCATACCTACCGATTTGCGTGAAACTTTGCAGACGAAACTTTCTTTCTAACTTTCGAATTCGAAAAAAGTGCAAATCTTACCGATTTTGTTTTTTTTTGGCAATTCAATTTTCTTTCGATAAGGAGGCTTATGGAACATGACAATTTGCAATTATTCGATAAAATATGAACAGATTTTCTTCTAATCGCGATATAATACATTCCTTGTTATTAGAATTGCTTAAATAAAACTGCAGTAGTTGTACCGTTCACTTAAATTTTAATGTAAAATATTACCCTACACGTGTTTCGACGTTTCTTAGGGCGTCATCATCAGGTCTACAGAGGTGTTTTATTAAAGTACTAAAATGCTGTTCCACCTTATAAATTCAGAAATTGTCGAATTTATTACAATTGCTGCTAACATATATCAAGGTGTGACGCGGAGTCACTTATTCTAGAAAAAAACATGTTTTTATTATAATTTCGTATAAATTTTTAATAACGCGCACAAAAACTCTAGCCATAACATGCTTTAATTAAGGAAAATAAATTAAAATATAATTTCTGTATAATTTCAATTATTTCCTCTATGGCGACTTCCAACGCATAAACAGATGCACTTCAACGAAATGTGAGGCAAGAATGTTTTTCGACTTGCTTAAAAAAATTATTAAAAAGAGCACTCAATGACCCATGATCGACCACCGCTCCAGCCACCTTAAAAGCGTCGAGGTTAGCAAAAGTGTTCTCCTCTCGATGTTATTATATGACAGCAAAACCTGGGTATGCCAGAATAAGCATAAGAGTAGGATAAATGCAGTGGGAATGGGGAAACAGAAGTGTAATGCGGAAAAAGTAGTATGGATAGGGTTAGGAATGAGTGGGCGATGAAAGAATTTGGGTTGGATGCACCAGTAATGGACATAAATGAAAGGAGTGTGCTTAGTTGGTTTTGTGTATGTTGAGAGAATGGATGAGAGTGGAATAACGAAACAGATATATGGTAGTAGAGTGAATGGCGTGAGAGGAAGGAGTAGACCGCCAACGTTGTGGGTGAATGTGGTGGAAGAGACTATTAAGAGGAGGAATATTAGGATTATAGAGCATAAAACAGAAGGGCGTGTATGAAGCAATGTTCATTCTTCATGAAATATACGATGTCAACTCAAAAACATAAGTTTTTGTAGCTTAAATCAAGGATTTAAATTATCAATTCATTCTTTGAATCCTATAAATGCACTGCAAGCAGAATCCAATAATCTAATAAATTGCTTCTATAATAAATAATTTTGCGAATGAAATCACGGGTTTTGATACTTGGCTAACACCTGAGATCAAAAGGACAGTTTGTTGCAGCACAACTACCCGGTTTTAGTAATTTATTTACCACTTAACGGTTATCAAAGATTGTCGTTCTCAATAAATGGGAGTGAAATTAAGAAAAAGACGTTTTTATTGTTCGGCTTCAAGGCATATACTTCCTAATTTAGTATTTAGTTTCTTTTTGGAATGAAACTGAGGAATAGCATTCCAAGAATATTAGATTGAATACACCAGTACCAAACGTTAAAAAATATTCTACAAGAAAAAAACGTAATTAATCATAAGTCTGTGGGCATAAGTTTTTCTTCATTTTTAAGGAAAAATGTATTAACGAAAACGAATTTTATGAAAAAAGACCAATTTTAAAGGGGAAAATCCTAGAGTGGCGAGTTTTGGGGAGGGCGGTGGCCCACTTGATCCCATTCCCTGCCCACGCCACAGTAAAGAGCCCTTCACTCTGCACTCCAGCTTACAGCTGCGCTTTGCGGAAAAAAACTGACATCGGGAATAATTTCATCCAAATATATTTTGGATGAAAATTGAGGCTGCTAGGCTATTTATGGCACATGGTAAGACATTATTTTCAGAGCCGGAGGCCACAACGTCTTAACACCAAACCTAATTCCGAGTCCCAGACAAGGAAAGTACAAGTTAATGCTATGATGTGAGAACACGATGGGAAGTGTGCGTAAGGAATGAAAACAAATGGATCCACAAGCTATCCTCGTAGAGAGTTGAAGCGCCGCTAACCTGCTTCATTTTTTTACGGTCTCCAAGATATAAAATTAATGATCCACTGACAGCGTAGCGACGTCAAACATTAGATTATAATGATTTGCAATGATAGTTTCAGTAAGCGCTAGGAAACTTGTCGGTTATCTTTTGATTGCTCATAAATGTTATCCAGATCAACACTTGCGTAAGCAATAAGTCGCCACGTCTAAACTTGGCCGCAATGGCATGCGGAGTTCTTCACGTAAGCTGAATGATCCTACAACAGTCAGCCTCCACATCTGCAATAGCGTTAATAGGAATCGAAATCAATGACTGTTATTGCCGATTAAAACGCTTTAAAGGTTCTAACCTATAAAAACATAATGGCCACAAATGGAGGAGAGCTCATTAAATCTCTACGATAAGATGACAAAAGTCATGTTACGCAACAATATAAAGCATCGCCTTTAAAAAAATTAAAATAGCACTAATCGGAGTGCGGAGAAGTTTTATTCCTGAATGGATTCGAACAAACTATGATCTACTCTAGTGCACAAGTGATTCTATTTCAAAGGTACTCTGTTTTTGATTCCCCATTAGGTATGAGTAAGCAAAGTAAAACAATGATTTGTAGAATGTTTATTTTTGAAAAAGGTTTGCTTCAAATGTCGTTAACTACGTCCTCACTGAAATTCTTGTAATTTAATTTTGTATCTTAGGGATTACACAGAAATTTAGCGGCAAGCTTCCCACTTATGAAAATTATAAAACAATAAAGGATTGATTTCACGTCGTAATGGTTGTAGGGAAGAGGTTAAATATTCCAAAATAAACAACTATTGATTGGATCACCTAGCTTGAATGGTTTGAATTACCCAATTCTCATTGCAAACCCCTTTTTATGTTGCCAAAACAACGTATTTATATACGTTAAACAACGTATAAATAGAATCTTGACTTGGAACTCACATATTCATAGTATTCCTAATAAAGTTTTGAATACACTTTATCAGCTGAAGCAATTCAGACACCTAATACCTTTTCCGCTACGCCAAAAGCTGGTAACCTCTTTAGTTTTACCACATATAGATTACAGCTCGCTGGTGTTCACAAGTATATCAAAAGAACAAATTGCCATACTACAAAGATTACAGAATTGTTGTATACGACGTATATATGATACCTCACGCGATGAGCATGTCAGCCCGTATTATGGAATGTTAAATTGGTTAAAATTGAAGAAAGACGTATGCTGCAAATGGGTGTATTTATTTTTAAATTATTAAGTGTAAAGATTCCATTGTATTTATATGATCAATATGTACATAATAAGGATAAAAAAGCGAATGGATAGAAATAATACGAACTTAATTATACCATGCCAGAAAACATCTACTTACAAAAAATCATTTTATGTACCGTCGTGTAAATTGTGGAATTCACTTCCTCAGAATTTAAAAGACGTTGACATCTGTGTATGCATTCAAGAGAGCTCTGAAACAGTATTTATGTTCTAAATATTAGTATATCAAATATAACATTTACTTATTTCTTTGCTTTAATTTTGGTACATTATGTAATATTAGTGGCTGTTTATACAAAGCATTGTAAAGTATTATGCCTTTAATCTTTTTATGTCATTTTTCCTGAGACAATACCTACCTCTAATATTATGTCTCCTGTATGTCAATATGTAGCTATTACTTTACTTTGTTTTTGTAAATCTTATCAGCAGCTTAAAGTATAAATAAATGTAAATGCCATGTTCTTGTGCTCCATGGGACTATATAGTCCCAGAGTAAATAAACTTTGTCTTATCTTATTTATATGGTTTTTTCAAGGCCGTTTCTCATTCGATGATGCATTAATATTGTCTTCAAGGATCCGGCAAATAGCTTCTAGATAATTTTCGGAAACTTCCCAACAAGAATTATACATTATATACAATTGTTTGCAAGATGAAGTGATCTAGAATTGGCCAAAAATGGAAAAGATAATTTTCTCTCTCTCTCTCGATCTGATGGTTGAGTTTAATCAGCGATAGGTGATAATCAAAAATAATAAAATCGGTCTGGAGGTCCATTGTCACCAAAAGTTTGAGAAAACCTGATCTTAGGTTTTCAATGTTATTTACTATCTAATCACTTCCCCCACTTCCATTTAGGTTTTAGAGTTTCAAGCCTCCTTTTCTTCCTCAAGTTTATCTTCCTACACCTCACTCTCACTTAATCTACTCACCTACCAGGGTCGAATCTCTAACCCTCATCAAGAGATGGGTGCCGATGACTTTTCCCACGCCTGCGGTGACGTAAACGGTGTAGTTGGACATCAAACCTCTTATAAGTGGTGGAAGGTTCCTCGGGATTTCCACCGGGTCAGGTTCTCCAACTCCATGCCCTGATGACGATGGACAACTCGTTCATCGAAACGTCGGCCGAGATGGAGTTGGAGAACCTGACCCGGTGGAAATCCCGAGTAACCTTCCACAATTCTATACGCCGGGAAAGCCTGCGATCATTCTTCTCTTATAAGTTCCTTATAAGGTCTAGATCTTTGCAATTATTTAAAATCATAATTTTTTTGTTGCCATAAATTAATCAATTAGCTTAAATTTCATTAGAGTATTTTACCAGCTCGTTGGTAAGCATTTGTACAGCCCTTATGCTGACATCCCTAATTCTGGAATATCGTCTCCCTTTCCCTCCCATAGATGTCTCGCCACTAAATCCCTCTCAAATTCCTCATATCGTCTACCTCACCTTATTGCCTCCAGAATTCCTATCCTATTCCTTCCTCTTCCACGCATCCCAAATGCTCCCCCCTCTGTTGCCCTCTTCAACATGCCCTCTCCTCACAAAACGCCTTCCATCCATCTCTTCTGCCTTCTCCGAACCTCCGCCACCAGCTTCCTCCCCTCTCCAACCATATCCAATACCTCCTCGTTCGTCCTCCTCGCCACCCAGCTCACCCTCTCCATCCTTCTCCAAAACCAAATCTCAAACGCCTCAAGCCTACGTGCACCCTCTCTTCGCAATGAACAAGTTTCCGACCCATGCAGCGACACGATCCGTATAAGAGTTTTCACCAGTCTTTTCTTTACGTCTCTTCCCAGACCCCACTCATCGATTCCCTTCTCTTTGAAAAGTCGAAGCCATA
This sequence comes from Pyrrhosoma nymphula, assembly GCA_963573305.1. Taxonomy (NCBI): domain Eukaryota; kingdom Metazoa; phylum Arthropoda; class Insecta; order Odonata; family Coenagrionidae; genus Pyrrhosoma; species Pyrrhosoma nymphula. The sequence continues at coordinate 109,731,910 of OY754330.1, read as the reverse complement.
AGAAAACAATAACCATTACTTGCCATTAACCAATTAAAATATGCGATTTAGTAATGACCTTACCCCTTTAGATATTTTGTAACATAGACATCAGAGGATTTAGTTACGCCGCGTATATACCACCAGGAAAACACGCTGTTAGGGATACCATGCACAATGACACGCGCTCCTTTGCCGTGGACGAGCAATGAATGCAATGAAAAAAATTGATGATACACGTGCCGAATCCACATAGAAGAAGATATTGAAAGCGGCAGCGTCCACCTACCTACACCCCATCAAAGTACCAGCAACCTACATATTAACCACTAATTTAATTTCGCGGCTTAACTTACAGCGCGAAAAGCAGAGTCAGTAGTATGTAGAAAAACCTTTGATTTGAAATTTCTCCTCCTGGGTGATTTTCATTTTTTTTGCGTTATGGGCTATCACTTAGTACAGTGCAACTTAATCTCTCTCCCCTACTCCACTAAGGGTTTCCTAAGATTACATTACTGCTTTACGTGATATTAGCACATTAAAAAAAGTTTTCCGGATCTAGAATCGGAACCACAAACCTTACGTTGATAAAAATAATAAACGATAAAATCTGGCATTGTATCGACACTTTTTAACGATTTCCATATAATTTTGGCAGACACTGTAACTTTTTTTGCGATGTTAATTTAGTCTTTTAATGTGTCTAGTTCCCCAAATATAAAATAATCGGAGTGTGGCCCGGCGCCAGAATAGTGAAAGTCGTGATCCTGATTTTAGTCTGGGATCATCACATTTCGTAAATTCATGGGGCCTCGCCTCTCTGTTATGACAGCAATGGCGAGAAAGAGAGAGACATCATAAATTACATCGTTCCTGCGGCACGGGAGGAGTGTTTTTAGCCGCAAATGCACGGCAAGCTCAAATTGCTTAGCAGCACTTAGCTGAGATCAGGCAGGTCACATTCTCAAGAGGCTAAGAAGCCCGGGCCATTACTGGGATGAAAGATAATTCCACGAAGGGCAGGGATACGAGGAAAGTAGGAACCTAGACGTCTTGAACCTAGATGGGAAGGATAAAACTCACTCCGAGGAATGACACACACTAAGCGGGACCTTTCAAGGAATCGCCGATATCCTTACTCTAGTACTTCTCACCTTACTTCCACGACGTTTTCTTTTGAATTATTGACAAACAGCTTGAAATATTTGTTATCATGTCATCATGATAACAAATACAAAGACAAATACAAATACAAAAATATACAAAGGCAAAACTTTCCTAAGCGTCTACCGAAAAATACAACAAACACAATGTTAACCCTAGTGACATACATTGTTTCTAAATATTTAAAAACTCTGAATACTTACACAAGTATACATACTTCCGTTAAAAATGTCCCAACTGATTAAGAAATATCGTAATAAGAGTCCTCTAATTTCCAGGAAAACATATTAAACACTAACAATGGGTAGTTTGACATGGTTAATTTCTTATCTATCTTTTTCTGGAGGAATAGGACTCAGGAAAATAAAAAAGATGTTAATTACTCATTTCCCTACGTTTTGCTAATTTATTTTCGCTTCAACAGGTCTATAATGGATTTAATTATTTGAAAGTAATTAACAATTTATAATTGGTACAAATTTTCATCCGAAATATATTATTAAATATATCATCAAAAGTAGCAAACGTACACTGTGAATACAACAAATTGTAGCAACATAAGTAGCAAATTAATGATATTTAAAGTATCAAACGTTGGCTATAATTTTAATGTTTACGATTAATTGTGAAAGAAAGTAGTCCATTCATCCTCTGCGTCTTTGCTAAGTAATCCCTTAATTAGGTATTAAAAAGTGATAATTCTTATCGCAATGCGATTGAATGAATAGCGGCTGAGACCACATACTTGCTGAGACATCCTTAACAACAGCCATAGAAGTAAAATATGTTAAATAAAATTTCAGCAAAATTAAGCCAGAAACACCCATGACAATCCGTGAGAAGAGTACTACCTATGCCTTTAGGATGAAGCCTGGTTGTCTCATAAGAGTAATAGACAAATAGACAAAGAGTAAAATAAACAAAGGTAAGAGATAACAATAAGTTTATGTTTGTCTGATAATAACGCCACTGCAACGGATGCCAATCGCGTTTTTCTTTTCACGGGGGTGGACTTTTTTGAACGAAAAGCCTGTATCAGTAAAGCCTTTTTTTTAGTTTGCGTCACATACGCCGCATGCATCGCAATGTCATCGCGGTGTACGTCACGAATGCGCGTCAATTTTTCATAGGAGAGATATATGGCCGTCAATATCGATAACGTGCATTGTCATTTTCCATTCACACTCGCGTCAAAGTTCTCGGGAATCATTAGCGTCCGACGAGTAAGCGTCTCCCTTCAGGAGTCGAACAGATGTTTCCGCATTGGAGAAAAACGCATTTGTAGTCTCTCGTTCAAGCTCCGAAAAAGCAGCGCCGCAAAAGAATTCTTTTTATCTATTTTTTTAGTTTCCACCATGAATAATGAGGAAAATCCTTCTCGTGCAAACACCCATGTTCACACGTGGGGTTCCATGAACTGTTACCGTTTTGAAATAGTTCTCTGAGAGGAATAAATGAGCCCTCTCTCTCTCTCTCGCAACGTTCGGAAAACGAACGCTAAATTTCCGACGAAAGGATTCCTCTTGTTTAATTAAAGCCGCGGTCGACTTAAAATTAGCAGGTGATCCAACCTGCGCTGCGCAGCTTATTTCTCGCACCAGGGTTAAAGGAATGTTCACCTGCTCATGTTCATTCACCCTGCGACCATGTTTTTCAAGTGTCTCAAAATTTTATTCAACCACTCACCACGGAACAGTATTCAACATAGTCACCTGAAATAATTAACTTCATTGTTAGTTATACCCTGCAAGCTGAAACGAGAGTGCGTTGGTGAAGGAGGTGTAAAAGCATAAATTAATTTTCGTATTTTTGTGAACTGGTTAGTGTTTGACGTAAATGCAATCATGTTGCATATACATTTATGTTTTCTTTTCCCAATTTTTCGTTAACTATTTTAGGTACCTGAGAAGGCCTAATGATTTTTATAAAACATAAAAGTGGGTAAATTAACCATCAGGAAGGGGAATGGGAGACTGGGAAAAATAATACATATTGGATGATATACCAACCAATATTGGTTGCAATAGACAAGGGAGTAGGCTAATGAGGAAGCGACAAGGCCTGGCCTTGAGAACATGGTTATTTTGTAATGGCCATGAAATGAACAAGGGATAAAAAGTATTCACATCAATAGGTAGCCTAGGCACAGTGTACATAAGTGATATCATAATAATTTTAAGTGGGTCCACCGTAAATTATAATTTATGTAATTTCATTCATACTAGCTATCGATAAGATACATGTTCGTAGTTCGATATGAGCAACAAAACCATGCCTTTACATGCTACTTTTTCGAAAATCGAACTCAAAATTTGATATTAAATGCAAGAATGGGTCAAATATTGAGAAAATTGAACCAATATCTTTCTATCAGGAAATTTAATGGTATAAAAATATGAGCACTTTCACATCTCATGTTTTGAATTAGTAGTCAATTATTGCCATAATTAAAGTTCAAATGAGTTAATTTAATAGGCATGTTGTTGCAAGTGGCTCATAAGGTTGGAAAAAAATGTCCACTAAAATATATTCGTCGAACGATCAGCATATTTTGTCGCTTGATTTTGTTTTCTCATTGCCGTGGGATGTCATCATTGAGAGCAGTATTTTGTGAAAACAATATAGAAAAAAAGATGGAATTCTGTGTTTGACTCAACTCACATATTTGAAAACTATCCTCCTCAATGTCAACGATATCAAAATCACAACTTACAGCAATATTTAAGAAAAAGAGGCAAGCAATGGTTCTACGTAGTTACCGTAAAGGGTAGGTAAATTTGAAGAGAAGTATCACATGGTTCCGAATGATCCCCAAGAAGCCCTTCTGGGAAGGAGCCCGTTCAATATGTACGCCTTTGATGTACGAGCAATGTTGAAGGCTAATATACCATGCTTGTTTTGAACTGACGCAAATAGAAAGGCATTCGTGGATAAAAGGAAGCCTTGAATCCTCGGCGATCTAAATTTGTCTCCCGGAAGAGGTATTGCAAATCTCGGCGCAGATGGCAGGTTTTGGCTTTGATTCCTTTATAAAAACAATATTAGGAAACAGTTCTGACGCTTACCGGCTCGAGTGCTTGAATAGTAACTGACAGCTGGCAATGGAGAGAGTACAGCGAACAACGATTAAATTCGTAAACAAGCTCCAATACGTTCATTAAAACCTACGGTAAAGCAAAAATTCTCTTCTACATTGTGAGCTTGGATAACTTATGTATCCGGTCCTTAATTTAAACTTTGGCTATCCCCCAGGCAGAAGAATGGACACGTTTAATGGGATGCATCGACAGAATTATATAGGCTTCCGGTATCCGAAAACCGTGAAAGTTCTTCTCGTTCCGCTTATGGATTTTAAGGACTCTCAAATTATTCTTCAGCTCTTGCAAATTCAATATGGTTGACAGCATCTATTTGCGCCACTTCAACAACATCTAAATCAAGCAAGTCAGCAAGTCAGATTGCTACCCAGGGTCGTATAAATATATATTACTTCAGCTAAGATAAACAGCGAAATTTTCGCAGCTCACTGAAGATTCTCGCTAAAATACCTACACTTGGTTCCGATTTTCACACGGAAGGATTTTTTTAATGACAGAATTTGTCCGGGAACACACCGTCATCTCACTTTATATCCTTTCGAGATGTTTATTTTCTACGTTGAAAAATATCCGGATAGGTAAAAGTTTTTAATATTCATGATTCATTTTCGAAGACAAAAAAGGGAAAGATTCATTTGTCAGTCAGACGGAGGAAATTTTTCCTAAGTTGTCGCAAGGTTATTTGGCGTCTGCTTTCAGGAGAAAAATGACTCACTGTTTACTCTGTTTTCCAGCTTCATCATAAACCGTAATTAGTCCGGAGTTAAAATAAATTAATAATACGTTTCCAGGTCGCTACTTGGTAAAACACTGTGAAAAATTGCATTAAAACAGAAGTAAATTAAAGGAATGATATACACCGAAGACGATGAAATTGACCATGAGAAAATCATTTTACTAGACCGGGATTCGAACCCGAATCTCCCAATTGCCGGTCAGATGTGTTAGCCAGTTATAGGTGTAGCGAAATTTGGTGGCACTCACTTGTGAGGATCATGATGCAAAGGTGAGAAAAGCATACATGAGATGTGGGATGAAGCGGCCGAACCTTTTTCCAGAGGACGCTACGGGAGTCCTTAGATAACATTGCCTACTCATCAACGCTTGGTTTACGGTCAGTGTCCTGTAATCCTCCGCTTTTTAGTGCCACCAAGTTGCGCTATACCTATACACCATCAAGCCATCTTCATTGCAGGAGAACTTCAGCGGGGGTTTATACGATTGGCAATTGGGAGATCCGGGTTTGAATCCCGGTCATGTCAAATGATTTTTTCATGGTGAATTTCATCGTCTTCGGTGCATAACTTCACACCCGTACGCGTGACTGCGTACCACATCATTTTTTCATGCAATGACTGGCAATTTAAAGGAATGATATTTAACATTGCATAGTATTGCCAGAAGGCTACGGTAAGAAAGTCACTATGGATCCTGGCACATCATAAAAATAGCTAAAGCTGATCATGAATCTTAAATGCAAGTGCATTTTCTAATCTCCAAAAAAAAATTATTTCTGCTTTATATACATGATGTGTACCAGTAAGTATTCATGGAAACAAAATCAAACTATTTTCAAGATACTATCCGCAGAACCATAATGAAAAATTGGTGTGCCAAAAGAGGTGGTCTAATAAATGGTTCCTTACGATATGGTCACCCTTTAGACGACTGAATACGCCAGACCACGGGATGATGTCTCTATTTTCGTAACTAGCTGATACAGAAATTAGGCCTTTCGAACCTGGCCAACACCATCATACGCATCACTCCCCAGGTTTAACGGCGAATAATAGTCAGCCCTCAACTGTTAATAGTGAGTTTTCTCTCCGTGTCTCAATCCGAGTTCAGTGAGTGTCATTTCTTCTGATGAAATACATCCAAGTCATATGCGGGCTGATCGCGAAATTACCAGGTGCTGCGGAGCGACGAATTAGGAAAAAGGCCAATTACGCCGGACCGAGTGAGGCCGAGTAAGAAGTGAAATATTAAATATCGGACGTACTGAAAGTTAAAAGACTCTCAATTATTCGATTCTCTTGGAATGTTTTTTACAAATAAGCTCCAAAATAAAGGAAAAGTAACTGCGCACGTGGTATCTTACTTTCCTTGTCTCGGATGCCTAAGTACACTATCAGCAAGAAATATCACAGGAAAAGATGAAATAATAATTTAAAAACTTTACCAGATTACTCCTTCTAACTACTAAGTTGTACTCGAGGATACTTGAGTTTAACAGCTTGGTGTCCGTACGAATTTTTTTAATGGCGGCATGGAATTATGCCATGGTAGAGTGAAAATTTGTGAAAACGCATCTCAACCGGTCTCGTTCGAACGTGCGACGGCAGTGTGAACAGGATGCGGGGAAGGAAAAACAACGGAAGGCCGAAACAGTGCGCGCCTTCCCGGAGGAACGACAGCACGAAAGCGGAAAAGTGGAGCGGGCCCAAATCCTTACCTTGAAGTACGCCTCTTCCTCGGGACGCTCCCGTTGCGAAAACTGACCCCCGCTGTCGACAAGCGCGACCCCCTCGTGGGTTTTTTCTTCAAGACGACTCCACCCACACTTACAAACACAACCGCCTCAAGAGAGAGAGGGTGCGCAAGGCACTTCTTTTGTTTTATTTAGTTTTATTATTTCTCCAAAACAATCAAGCGGAACCCGGTCCCGTCTCCTTGCAAAGTCACTTCCTTCCCTATTCCCTCTCGTTTTTCTTTCCTTCACGACGAGAGAAAGAATGCAACAAAACTTGGAGAGTGTCTCGGAGAGAAGACTCTCTATTGTCTTTGTCGTTGCTCTTGTTATTATAATTGATAAACCGGGACGCCAGGGAGAGGAGAGAGTAGGAATTCAGGGAAACAAAGAAAGGAAAAGGATGTTGGCGGGTGAAAGGTGTACGGCAGAGATGAGAGATTTGGAGTATACGAGAAGTATTATAGAGTGTTCAGGGTATGAAGAGCAGTAGTTGCACTCGCGAGGGTACAGAACACGGCACAGGGACAGCTTCACGAGAGAGTGGGGAAAGAAGAGAAAGGCAAGATGAACCTCTTCACGGGAGGGAAGCGCTGTTCAGAAGTCTTCTTCGCTCGTTCCCTTTTCGCTAGAAGGGGGACACCCGACGTGCTCACACGAATGAATCTTCACACTCACACGCATACACGAAAGGCACGCGGCACTTGCACAGTCTCTCTCTCTCTCACTGCCGAAGCGACGACGACGTCTCCAACGGTCTTTGCTCACTGAAAACTCTTTTTCCCTCTCCGGCCTCTCCAAGCAGTTTGCTCTCCCTCACATACACACAGCTAAACGCGTGGATATCTTTTTCTCCCTTCTCCTCCAACTCTCCCGGCCCTCTTCCCTCCTGCTTGTCCTCAAACCACTCCCTCCTCATCCTTTCTCCTCCTCCTCCTCCCTCTCTTTCTCTCCCTCCCCCCTCATCTCTTTATCCTCCACCCTCTCTCTCCCTCTCTTTCTCCCTCCCACTTCTACTCCTCCCCCTTTCTATCCTTTTAAACTCCGTGCCCGGAAAGTCCAGGATCACAGTGTACCCATCCGCTACACAGTGAAGACTCAATTATCCGAGGTAATGTGGACTGAGGTCTCCTCAGACAGTAAAAACTCGGATAATACGATAGTCATATTTGCGAATATAAATTACGACAAAATTAAGATATTTCTATGCTTTGCTGTACTTTAATTTTTGACACGGGATGAAATGAAACATTTCTGTGGATCATAAATGCTGTCTAGGACTGATGTAGTAGAACTTATGTATGAAGACAGAAGAACTCTTAGCAGTTTTTCATTGATAAATGTTTAATGCGACTGGTTTATTGTCAAGGATTGATTTGAGAATAATGTCCTGTCTTGCTTGTCTTCACTTGCCTTTACTTGTTTGCCTTGAGTTGACTTCACTCCTTTATCAAGACAATAAAATGATGTAAAATATCGAAAATGGTTGCATTTAAAAAATTATCAGTGGAAAACTGCAAAGTCCTTTCGTATTTGGGAATTGCTTTTTACATGGATATCGAACAGATTAGAAAATCAGGGCAGAAAAGATTAGAAGCTACTGTAAACTAGTGTTGGAGAAGGATGTCGAATATCAATTGGACGGATAAAATAAGTAGTAAAGAAGTTTAAAGAAGAGTAGAACAGGAAAGGACCAGATGGAACTTTATACATAAAAGAAGAACCTGATGGATTGGGCACACCCTTAGTCACAATAGGTTTATGAAGAATACGAGCGGAAGATACCCGTTGAAATTCAACGGGTGTGAAAAACGTTAAACTTATTGTATAAGAAAACCGCAAAGCCTGAAGAAAAACTGTATGCGTGGTCATTGGAGGAGTTCGAAACCTATTCGTATGTTGTGTTCCTTGTAGTAGACACGCTGACCGTTCTCCAGGTGCACGGAGAGATGAGTTACTATTGGTCCTCTTTCATGCACGGGAAACCCAAAAATCGGCCATACAGACTTTTTACTACTTAAATAGCAAAGCTTGATAGATGGTCACCTCGTCCCTACGTTTCTCTTGGGCCGTCTTGTGAGTGATTAACAGCTTGATCGCTTCCCTTGTTTACATACATATATTTACATTCCATGACTTAATTCAGTTGCACTATTCAAAGCTGATTTGTGCGTGGAGTATCTTAATCAGGATTTGACAGAGGGGTACAATCCAGCGGTTGACAACGTCAAGAGGAGTAATGGCAGCAGAAGCCATGTTGATTTGACCTATGAATCCTCCATCACCCGGACTGCGCCTTCGGCATAGCCATAATCGTTGGTTTCGGTTGCTAAATAAAAAATATATGGTGATTCTTAGTGCACATGTTGATTTTCATTCACGGATGTCGTTAATTGCGCAGGATCTCCGTTCTTCTTTCGGGTTTGAAGCATGTAGTGACGTCATTATAATTTCCACCATCTTAAGACAGTTTGAAGGTCTGATTTTTTAACCAGATTTAGAGCTGGTTACCCGTCCGTATGTTGGGTAAGGATGAAATTTGTGCGGATCTTAGCGTAACCCGAGAAACACCACGGGGAGAATCTCATGAGATCGCTGGTGGGCATGTCTTTGACCATCCAAGTCTAACCTTTGTCGTTTTTCTTTCAAGGGCTCATTTTCTCGCAATTAAGACATTCATTTTGCTTTAGAAGATCTTTTCGAAAGGTTACTCTTTTTTATATTAGGCATGTTGATGGATATATTTTTAAGTCCAAGGAACGGAAACACAGCGGCAAGTGAGAGTCTAGAATAGGCAACGCGATGATTGAGTTAACAGCACTTTAACACTTTTAAACATATAAATAACTCGTGACGTTAATGATGTAGGAATTGGTCTAAAAAACAGTTCGCAATCGCAATGAGAAGCAGACGGTTTCACTACGTGTAATACATCTGAGAATTAAACGATAATAAACAACGCCGTGTTTGTTGTAGCAACAGAGGCATTATTACCATTGATATTCGCTCCACGTAAATATTCTTGCACATTTAATTAAGTGTGTAATCTATTTAATTCCTTTATGTGTATCGTTTACTACGTAGATAAGTTTTATCTCATATACCTACATGCAGTGCCCCTTTGAGAGCTACTTTGAGAATAGACGTTGAAGAGTATACTTGTTGTAAATATGCATTGAATTTATTGATTACCCCCCGAAGCAATCTATCATGGGCCCCTTGGGACTCTGGGCCATTCTTATACGGATTTTCTTTCTACGTACTAACATTGGCCTTCAGGAAAGAGTGATATTTAAATGCTAGAGGCGTGAATATTCTCTGAAAATCAAATCTCTGGTTGTCAAGGAAATATGTTATTGTTGATTTCAGAGAAAAAGGTGAGAATTGTTAGTTGAAAACATGAAGTTCAGACAAATACGGAGCGTAGAAGGATATCGATTGATAAAATTAGAAACTTCATTCATTCAGCTATCTGATAAAAAAAATTCCAGTCCTATATCTTGAGTGAATGTACTTTTAAAAAGTAAAAAATTAAACCACTGCACCGAACCCAATGCTTGCCATTGACCACCAGGGGGGACCTTCAGGGGGCTTTTGGGGGCCCTGAGGGCTTTTTAATATAGCATATATTACAACCAGACATTTTTTCTATCTACATGCCAAATTTCAGCTCAATCGGTTCAGTAGTTTTTGCGTGATAGAGCAACAGACAGACAGAGATCATTACATTTTTATGTATTACTAAGGATCACACCCTTAACCCTGAAAAAAAAGGGTTTTGGTTAATTGAAAACCCTACAGTGTTTGTTGTCTACCAGTAACAAACATGTGTTCCAAATTTCATCAAAATCGGCCCTGTGGTTTAGGAGGAGATGTGGAACATACATACATACATACATACATTGACTTTTATATATATAAAGATAATTGAAGGAAAAATAGAGGGACTAAACTTTGTTGTAGATTTTCGTAGCTCATTGTATATGATATTCAGGCTTTTGGTTCTGCGATTAATTATTTAATATTATGGAAGAGACTTCTTCGAAATTAAGTTTTTACTTCTCAAAATCATCAACTGGAGGAATTGCTTATTTATTTTTTGAAAAAGGACCATTGTTGTTCTAAAAAGCCCGACGTAGCCGGAAGCATTGATGGCGAACTTGTTGTATAATAATAAATAATTAATCGCAGAACCAAAAGCCTGATTAGGATATAGAGGGACTAAGCCTGCATGAGATAAACTGGTTTGGTAAAGCCACAACATAAGAAGATCCTACCTCGGTTCATCGAGACTCGGATATTCGAGATTCTACTGAACTACCACCTCTACCATCTCGACCACCCCTTCTCTCGTCCCATCCTTTTCTACTATCTATTTCTCTAACACCCGAATCTTCTCAATGCGTAGTAGTTGCGGACAAAAGGGCGCGAAGGAAACCCTTTCCAGCCCTTTCCCGTCGCGTCCATCCTCTTGCCTCCTCGCTCCAAAAACGACTACTGTGGTGGACCGCAGACTGGGTAGGGATTAGAAATTTAAATCCAGAATCGATTTTCGATTAATCGACTTTCGATTTTGGTTTTTAAAATCGATTTTCTAACAATTCAATTTTTTGCCCAAAATAATCGAAAAATCGAAATCGATATTATCATAGTAAAGTAATTGTCTGAAATACGGATGTGCTGTTGTGACAAAATGCAAAATATGGGTTAATGGAAGCACTAGGGATAAGAACCGAATACAGTTAAATTTATTAATACAATATATTATTTTAAAGATATTAATAAGGTATGAAGGAAAGTAATAATCCATGACAGATACTTATAAACACATAGGTAATATAACAAGCAAATTACATATAGTTTAGTAGCAATAAGAATTGTATATTGAAAAGTGGGCATACCACAAAACGAAAAACAGAATTTTATTTATTTCTTGTTTGCAAAGCCGTGGAACCAGTGTTCCTCAGGGATGGACCTTAAGAATACTAACATTTTTAAATGTTCTCCGAATAATCGATTTTGCACCAGAGTTGCAATTAACCCGGCGTGAAAAAATAGTCGCTCACACGGCACGGAAGAGGCAACTATAGATAAAATCTTGCTGGCTGGTTTGTATACGTGGGGATATTCTCCCTCAATCTCCTTCCAAGCTTGTAGTGGATTAAAGTTGGACTTGCGGTCGACTGGAGGGCGGTTTACAAACTGGCGCAGCTCGATTGGCAAAATTCAAACGCTAGCTTTAGCTAGCAAGCTAAAAATCGAAAATCGATCGGCTAGAATCGATTTTGATCGGTTTTTCAAAACAAAAAGTCGACTTCCATTAAATCGAAAATCGGAGTGTGATAATCGATTTTCGATAAAAATCGAAATCGGAGTGTGATAATCGATTTTCGATAAAAATCGAAATCGATTTTCCAATCCCTAAGACTAAGCACTTAATTGACATGGTTGTTATCCGGTCGAACAGTTTGCACATTAAGATGGTTGGAAATATTTTTGTTTATGCACAGATTTGCGTGAAAATTTGCATGCGTATTCTCATTAGTGATATCTATCGTTAAGTGTGAAAAAGTGCACATTACCGATATGGTTTTTGGGAATTCCATGGCATTTGAACTCGTAGCCTTAGGATACATGACATAAATTTCGTAACAATTCGATGACATATGTACAGATTTTCTTCTGATCGCAAAATAATACATTTATTATTGTTATAATTGTTGCTAACAAATATCAAGGTGTCACGCTGAGTCCAATCACATTTCGAAAACATCATATTTCAATATAATCTCGTCTACATTTCGAATACCGCGCCGAAAACTCTTAGTCATAACATGGTTACATTTAGGAAAAATATTCAACTATAATTTGAGTAATGGTAGCGGGCGTGACTTCGTGAAAATCCTTCATAGTAGGAGCGTCTGAAGAAATTACAACTTGGCTGTTTCCACATGAGGTTTTATTGTTACCGACCATGGTTTCGTTATAGAGTAACATTATCAAGGTATCAAGGTAACTCCCTTGATAATGTTACTCTGTAACGAAACCATGGTCGGTAACAATAAAACCTCATGTGGAAACAGCCAAGTTGTAATTTCTTCAGACGCTCCTACTATTTCTTCCGACGCTTCAAATATAATTCTTATGGTATTTCCATTACAGCCCGTGAGGTGAGTTCCAACGCATAAACGGATCCACTTAAATGAAATGCGGTCCACGAATTTGTTTTTGGTCTAACTTAAAAATTATAAAAATAAGTACTCAATAAATTCGACAGTATCTGACGTTACATAGTGGAACAGCATTTTAGTACTTTGATAAAACTGCAGTAGTTGTACTGTCCACTTAAATTTTAATGTAAAATATTACACAACACGTGTCCCAACGCTTAGGGCGTCATCATCAGGTCCACCCCGTAACGTAGACCTGATGATGACGCCCTAAGCGTCGAAACACGTGTTGTGTAATATTTTACATTTAAATTTAAGTGGAAAGTACAACTACTGCAGTATTATTTAAGAGAACTCAATAACCCACGATTATCGCTCCGGCCAGATCATGAGAACGCCGGTTGAAAATGATCGGATGTTTTCCCGAAGATCCTTGTGAAAGAAGGTTCCTCGGGTGTTCCACAGGGTTGAGGCTCCATATCTGCCAACGTTTCGAAAAAAGACTCTATCTCTCATCATCATCAGGGCTTCCGAAATCGATGAAGAGCGATCGTTTTACGAAACGTCGGAAGACATGGACGCTCAAACCCGGTGGAGCACCCGAGCCAACACTTCTTCTTCACCGGTACAGAATTTCCACACCCATCGGGAACTCATAAAGCCGAAGCGACAAAATTAAAATTTAGGTCTTAGCTTCCTTGAAAACCATGCAGTGAAGACGTTGGAATAAGTTCTTTTCGTGGGCATCCATCTGATTCAAAGGAGGGATTTGTTAAAAAGAGAAATCTCGGACACCTACTTTCTCACAACATTTAATTCCAAAGTTCCTCACAGTTATGTACGAAGTGATTCTCTCCTGGCGAATACTGAGCATAAATTCTTCTCGGGTCAAACACCGTGTCGGGTCCTCCGACGACGGTTCGATGCAAGACTCACTCATCGAAACGTCAGCGTAGATGGAGACAGATTCCTCACAGTTCCTACCTCTTTACATTCCACGAAAAATTCTCACAAATTTCCGAAATATGTTTCATTTCGTACACTCTCTATTCTTTCTTCATATTTAGAGCATGTTCTCCGAACTCCCATTGACATTTGTGTACGCCAACATATTTTAAAGGGCCCGGGACGAAAGCGTGACAGATTCTGTTGTGGCTTCGTGGAAAGACACAGCGCAACATCTTCCATACTGGTGAAAAAAATAAATTTAATAATTTTCCACACACATTATATAGGAATTATCGATTTTGACGGTCACAACTTCATTTTCTAGGTGATAGATCCAACTTGAGATTCCCTCATACATAGGTTCTGGGTCATTAAACTTAGTCCCCTCCCTCCTCCCCTCCCCCAACCCAACTTTCTACCCAATCTCAACCAACGTACATACAAAGGACTCTCAGATTTGATGTCCGGAAGTATGCCTGTATCTCCTCGAAAATGAAGTTGTGATCGTCGAAACGGATCGGTGCGATAAATTGTGTGTGGAAACAAAGTACAAAGTTTATTTTTCACCGCTATGACTAATACCCGACAAGGAAGGACTCAGAAAGGGAAGGAAGGAAAAAATACATTGAAATGTATTTCTATTCTCCCTATTATCAAGAGCCAACCCCAATCCCAATTCTTATATTTCTCACCTCTCCTTCCTATCTTTCTCTATCGGCCCACCCTTTCACGTTTTTATCCTCTCTCCGGCGACCCTAATTTCCTTTCATCCTTCTCCTCCTAACTCCACCCCATTCCACGCCTACCTTCATCCATCTCTCCCTTTCCCCCACTTCGTCTTGTCCCTCACTCCTCCGTGACCTCTTTCCTTCCTTGTCATCTTTTTTATTCCTTTCTCTCACTTCTACCTCCCTCCTCCACTTCCCCCTTTCGTCACCCTTCACATATTTTTACTCCGTCTCTTCGCCAGACTGAAACTCTTGCGATTATACATACGGGACGCCCTCGAGTTAACTTAACACGGCTTCCAAGGAATCATTAAATCCGAACACAGAGTATCCAGGTTATAGCAATGAGGATAGAAAGGGATATGTTAACTGCTGAAGCGTTCAATTGATTTAAACGACTCGCGCGCTAATGAATGCGTCTATATCAGGGAAATAATCATGGATGTTTATAGGTTCCAAAAACGGGAATTGCTCGGTATGGTAGTTGAGGAGAGGAATGTGTCGGAGTAAATTAGGAGGTAAAGTAGTTGGTTGGAACAGGTGATGAGGGGCGAGGAAATGCTGAAGACCGTGATTAAAGGGAGGATGTTTGTTAAGTGGACAAAGGGAAGAAAGAGATTAGGCTTTACGTATCACGTATACTGAGATGAAGAAGGGAACAGTGAGAGGAGATAGTGGCCTGAAGCCAAGAAACAAGTATAAATGATGATGACCTCTGACAATAGAAATAGTTTCCAAGAAGAAACGGAGCTTAATTTATGACTATAGAATAAGAAATGCTGGATAGTAATTCGCGGTACTACAGTGCGTTTTTTAAAATATGGTAGTCTAGTGACGATTTAACAGCGGAAATCACAATATTTTGGACATACAATGAAACACAAGGACACATATCGACTTCTACCCTCAGCCCACTAAAGGAAGGTCTAAGGAAGGCGAGATCTTCGAAGAAAAAGAGTTTCCTGCATACCCAATCTGAGGAAGTGGTATGGGACAACATCCGTGAAACTCTTCCGACCTACATCAAGCGACTCAAATATCGTTATGATAGTCACAAACGTTAGAACTGGATAAAACGGAGGAAGAAGACGAAGATGCCAAGTTATCAGCGAATTACAGAAGGAATAGCTGCGATAGAAAAACTAAGCACACCTTGCTTATTGTTTATTTTCAGATGACAATATTTTGTTTTAAAACGACCCATTCAAATACTCAAAATTTATTTCGTGCTTACGGAGAAACAAGAGGGGTGGAAAAAAATAAAATATCAAAGCAAACTTAAAACTCTGAACTATTTCCCCTGTCATTTGTTTAAAGTAGAATTTCAATTCATGATGGCAGCAAAAGTCAACTTCGGAAGTATATTCCCTTGGAAACTAGAACAAGATTTTTTACTTGGAAACTAGAACAAGACTCACAAAATGGGCGAATATCATACAAATAATGCATTTTTCAAGAAACGGCGCCAAAATGTTTGGAACATTTGCCAGGAGTGATAGGCAAACGGTTTGCCAGAATGTAAACCAAGATCATGCATTCCGATGGCAATGAAACTGTTACAGTAATAGCAAAAAGTTAATATAATTTCTGACAGTCTCGTTTCAGAAAGCCATCACGTGAGTGGCATGCCAATAACGATGTTTGTAATATTTTCTGGATTTAACTACATGCAAATCTTTTTACGAGAAAATTAACAAAAATTAAAAATCGAGGCTAAACGGTGCTCTGCGTGAAACAGTAATGCGTGTTTCCTTCGAAGCGCATTGATCGTATTTAAAGAAACAGATTAAAAAAGTTAAAAATTTAGTTTAATTTCCAGAACAAAACAATTAGAGAAAAAGGGAAACAATTGACAAGCGGAGTTAAAAACAAAGATGGAAGATGAATGAAACGAACATGGAGGAACTTTTAAAAGATAAGAGAGACGGGCAATGGACACGAGAGATGCGCAGTGAACACCAAATCTCATATCCGCGACACTACAGTTGGTAATTCAAGAAGAGAGGAATTGACAATTAAATTGAAATTAAAGATAAATCCATATTGTCAGTGAAAGCAAAAGAAGTTTAACTCCTATGCATTCGTTTCGGTAATCAAGGTGACCATCAACAGGGAGAGATAAAAACTCGTACACACGCGCGTGTTTATGAGATTTTAACTCTCCCTGTCGACGGTCACCTGGACGACTAAAGTGCATGCATAGGAGTCAAAATTTCTCTGCTTCCATTAACAATTGGGATTTATCTTTAATTAAAAAATACTTCAGTAGGTTTTTATTGCTTGGCACATCTAATTGTGATCATAAATTTACTGAAACCTTCCGTGGACGACTTCCTTGGCTTCCTAGATTCAGAATTTGAAGCTCTTTAACCATGAAATCTTTCTCTGTTGGCATTAACTTTTTTATTTGGGAGATATTTTGGCAATTTCCCAAAAATGCACGAATATTTCACATCTTAAATCTCTCGTTTTTTTTAAACCTTAAAGAATTAATTTTTAATCGTGGAATATCCCTCATAAAAATCCTAACGCCTTCAAGTGAAGCCACTCACGAACTACTTGCAACGATCCAATGTCGAGATGTGCTATTTTTATACCCATACTTGGGCGACCATCTTATTTGTGAATGATGACGTTATCAAATCCAAAATGGCGGTTAATATCACCTTGTTAACCTTCTTCTTTTCAATGGCACATGACCCGTTCAGTTCCCGCTTATTCTTTCAGAGTCAATTGGAAATTTTTCTGCACAAAATTTTATTGCATCACTGTAGGCAAAGTGCCCATCAGCGCCGACTTTTAAGGTGTTTCATCTCAGAAACTACGCAAAAAATATTATCATGCATTCTTCCTTCACTCAAGATGTACGAGCACAACAAAATATTAATGGCTAACCTCCCAGAATTCTTCGCCTGGTCGTATTTTCTACTCCCGGCGGTTCTCCGCCCGGAGCCATCTCCGCCGCACATCTCTCCTCTGGGGCCATTGGCTTCCGCATAGCGCGCACACCCTCGGAGAATCCATTAAGTATTTCACCCCTTCAAGCCCTTCTCAAAACTCTCGCATACGCAGACCTACCCTTCGACCACCGCAGGGCGAACATTCAACTCCTTCCCTCACCAAGCCCCAGGGCACACCAACCTCTATCTCTTACACTTTTCATTCTTGATCCGATTAATGATTACATACGCTCCATTTGGAATTTTCGCTCGTACAAGGGTGACCTGAGCCATTAATATTACTATAGGTAATCTGCCCATTAAAGTCGATTTACTTAGATGAGGGAATACGTATACTAATTTGTTACAGCCTTATCTACTTACATGATTTCTGTCTTCAGCTCGACATAACGTCCTCTTCATCCTACTTACAAAGGCTATTCTCTTTCCATACTAAATTAAACACTTTGTATTTTTTCAATAGTTTTAATTAGCGGTACAACGCGTTTCGCCGATCTACGGCATCATCAGGTACTGATTGCCGATATGGATACTAATTATTTCTACAAAGTAAAGCCTAAAACCATAGAGGCTATTCTCTTTCTTACCCTTCCCCGCTTACCCAACATCCTTCTCTCTATCACGGCCTTCAGCCCTTCGTCCCTAGTAACCTGCTAACTAACACCGACTCTGCCTCCTCCTAATGTGCCATAGATGTTTCCTCACCTCACCCACCACGCCCAGTAATTCCTCGTTCGTCTCCCTTTTCTTCAATTCCATCCATCGCCTTTTCTTCATCCTCTTACTAGCTCACATCTCAAACATCTGCAGCCTATTTTCACCCTCTTTCATCAGCTTTCACCTTTCTGCACCATTCAGCGCCTCAGTCTATACAAGACTCTTTGCCAGTCATCTTCATACGTTCTTTAGACTGCCTAACCCTAGTTCGTCAGCGAATCTAACCGACTTTGCCCTCCTATATTTTCCCACATCTAGCTCTTCACATGTCTCTCATGCCATTTCTTTGACATAAACGTTAAAAAGCAAAGACGACAACGGGTAACCTTGTCTTATCCCGCGAAATATCTGTGCTATTGCACCGTTTGACAGCATTTTAACCACTATTTTTTTTTTAATTCTACAGGTTTCATCGATATGTCGATGGACATTCTTAAATCATTTAAACGTCTCAAGTCATTCGCGCACAGTTAAAATGTAAGTGAATTTTGAAACTCAAGTTCCTTCTGAGACTTCTGATATATTTTCGTATTCTTTGAACAAAAACCTATTAACTCTTCGGCACATTTTGTTTTAAATTTTAAAGCATAAATCCAATCTACAAGGCAACATACTGTCACAATGGAAGTACCGGTTCCCGATCAGTCACTGAAGTTAAGCATCGTTGGGCTCGGCTCGGGTTTGGAGGGGTGATTCTCCGATTCGTCCGAGTGCTGTTGCCCCTGTCTGCACGTAGCAGCCATTATATGCGAAATGACCTTAGCCACCGAAGCACGTTTAGCAAAAATACTACTCCAATCTACAATGCTCGTGTTTAAAAAATATATACTGCTGGGCAAAATCGGTGTGCCTAACAGAAATTATTAAGAAAAACAGGGACAACTTTTCTCATACTCACTCTTGAAAAATTAAGGCATTGATTAGAATAACTGTTTCATAATGTCTGAAGTACCGTATTTCCCGGCTCATTGGACACACAAGAGATTTTATGGTCTAGATTTTAGAAGAAAAAAATAGGAATCAACAACCGTTAACGTTAACAGTTTTTAGGAAGAAAACAGGATTGTTAACGTTGATATCGTCGATACCAGAATAAATTATGAATGATGGAGAGCTTCAGCTCGCTGCCGCGACTCAGTTTGCTGTGAAAGTAGAGAGATGGGCACCTACGACGTCAACGCAAAAACGGTCGCACGAATTCATAAGTTAATTCTCGGTTCATAAGACGCAGGCCGATTTTAGAACGCGTTTTCGTTTTTAAAAAAAAGTGCTTCTAAAAGGACGGGGAAAAACGATAATTTGTAAAATTCATCCTCATAAAGTGGTCGATCCTAGTTCTATTCAAACCACACCGCATAGAATATCACGCACATTCCTCCTCCCGGTTCCCTCCACTCGACTTTCGCCCCTTTCTTCAACATACCCCTTCCCAACATACTCTCTCAGCCTTCCCAACCACCACCCTGCGTGTCACTCCCCGAGGGTGGGACGTGTAAATCCCTCGCAAAAGGACCCCACTGCCTCCGCCTAAGTGTGTCACGAGGTGGGAAGGGGGGGGGGATGAGGGAGGGACGTGCGTCGCCGTCGGGGGCACGCAGGCGTGATCGAAATAGAACGGGAGAGATGGTGCACTTCTGACGGCGCAGTGCACGCTCTTCTTTTATTTTTTCACCCCCTTCATTATTCCTCACGAATGAAAGAATGTCGCGGAGGGAGATGGAAGCGTCCAAGTGGCGGTTCCAACTGGCGCCTCTCTGAGACAGCACCTCAAAAGATGGATGGCGGGACGTTCAGAGCAGGTGATCTCAACATGTGGCCAATCCAAAATCTCTCTTTTTATACCGATTTTCCCTCCAACATGATTAATTAGTCATCCTTTTGCGTTTCTGGGCGAAGAGATGGATGGCCCGGACTCAAATACCGGGAGTGCCTACGGTTACTGTTTAAGGAAATCACGATGCTTAGGTTCTAGAAAGATATGAGGAGAGCACTTCAGGTACACTATTCCATTCTTCGAATGGGACGTGACGCTGAAGATCATTTGGTGCCTTTGGTGAAGAGTAGGCTACTGCCAAATAAATATTGTAAAGAGAGTGGTAAATATATTAGAAGGAGATAAGCGTGAGAATAAGAGGCGTTCTCAAATATTGTAGATTTTTACGACGGGGACGTCGTTTTAGAATGTAAAGGAAATACGGTCAAAGATCATAATAAGGAGTGTTGCGTTTTATGGTTTGAGTTGCGTTTGAGTTGTGGGTGAGGAGGAAAATGGAGAAAGTGCGATTGACGGATAGTAAGACGAACGTATTTGGTATTGAGGGTAAAGAGAGAAAAATACTTGAGGAGATAAGGAGGCGGCTTTTTTAACCAACTTTTACTTCCACAATAAAATCATTGGATTTGGTATTGTTATTTTCTATTTGCTTTTTCAATTTATTTGAATTCAAGATATAACCTTGAATTTTTAATTTTATTAACTTTTGCATTCGATTATAGTATATGTATTTGCTTTGATTTAGCCCAAATTTAGTGTAGTCGGCCAAAAAATCGTTAACTTTTACGCTATGACTACAATTAAAATGTTGTTTACTTGGCAACCGCAGCAAAGGCTTTAAATGGGAACTTATGCCCAAAGCACTTACCCCTCAGGTTAAATGATCATTATTTGAAAAATTAAAGCGATATTTTAGGTGGGGTGCTTTTCACCACAACCCCTCCATGTGTAGCTATTGACTGCAACACAGTGTATGAATTTTGAATGTTAACTTTTGGTACTTTTAGTCCAATGTAAGATTTATTTTTTCCTTTCCTGGGTGAAATTCAACGGGCACCATTTTGTAGTATCATCATAAAACAATTTTGACTTTTGATTAAGTTTTGGCCCTTTACAGTTAAGAATACGAACTTCACATGAAAGTAGCTTTTAAAAAATATTGCATATTCTCTACATAGTGTCCCTTTAACCTCCCAGCGTAAATCGTGATTATTATACCGAGGATTAAGGAATACCCTATATTGACATAGGTATACACTGTAACACGCCATTTTGGCCGTGTTGGCATAAGTTTACAATTAAGGACGCCATTGTGGGTATTTTGGGAACACGTGCTACCGCGAGGCAACAATACCGTTTCCGTGTCATGTAAACAAACTTAAAACAATGCCGTCTGTGTTATGAAAACAACTTTAAAACAATACCGTTTTCTGGTTACGTAAACAAACTAAAAACAATGCCGTTTGTGTTATGAAGGCTGCTTAGGAAAAAGTCACAAGGAACGTAGGGGGAGGACCCTCAAGGTCTCAACGAAGTCAGCACTCACTCAGGGAAGCAGAAGGACCGGTCATCGAGTGAAAGTCAGTCTGGAGTTTTTGCAGAGATAATTAGCCGGGAGTAAGCAGCTTTGGACAGCAATTACCAACGCCAGTGTCCTGTGTTAAGGAAGGATCCAGGAATCCGATAAACAGATACTGGGGAATAGAGTATCGGCGGAAGTCACATTGTGCAATATCCGGTGAAGTACAACAAACATTATAAGTTAATACGAATATATTTGAGAAGGGAACATATATTAATTAATTGATTAACTAAAGTGAATTTGTTTTTAAAGAAAGAATAAAAGGGTTATTATAAATATATGTATTGTTCAAGTGTATCATTTTTGTGCATGAATTAATCCATTAACCTTTGCCGCCAAGGACTACCAAAAGAAAGGATCTCTCTCAAGGTAAGAAGTGATAAAGTGAAGGGTACCTTTTGTATGTCGGGCTGATATAGTATATAACGTCGCGTGTTTAGGACCGCGTGACATAGAATAATTATTAGAACCCCCGTGATAAGGAAATTGATAGGGGGTGACTAGTACAACACCGTATAATGGCATAAGTGTAATTTGATTAATATTCTGGGGACTAATAGAAACACATGTCCTCTATTTGATATTAAGAGCAAAATTCTACATTTCGACGCTATTTTTCACGCAAATCGAACTTGAAATTACATTGTCTTCAATACAAGAATGGGAAAAACACGGGGAAGATTGTATTTTTCTATCTAATATAATTGCCATTTTCGCAAAAAAAACTTATTAGGTAGAAGCAAAAACTCCCGGGAAATGGGATAAAAATAAAATATGCGTATCTTAACACCTTATTTTTTGAGTTGTTAGGTCATAAATGTCATGCATGAAGTCAAAACGAGGTAATTCTATAGAAATGGCGCAGCAGCCGACTCCTATGGCTGAGAAAAAGCGTTGGTTAAAAATATATTTGTGGAATTAATTTTGGTTTTCAATAGCTAACGCCTGCCTTCAGCAAAAGCAGGATTTAAAAAAAAGTTGGAATTCAGTATTTGTTTTGACTCAAGCAGTCGCGGTGGAGCCTCCTAAATCCTCCATCTCGCTAAAAACCACTTTTAAAGGTGCGTTGAGTTTGGCTCAAGAAGTTGCCGCTCCCAGAGAAGTTCTCCACGCGAAAGCAGCTGATAGTTACATTACTTTTCGTTAATAGCCCATCTCCTGAAATAGACTTTTGGACCTTCCGAGGATGTTACCTGAGTGGAATCTATAGGCGGGTTTCCCTACCTTTCCACGGTGAGTAACTACCTCTTTTCCCTGTTCCGATCCCTAATTATTCCGCACCCTAAGGGAGAGGAGGGAAACGAAGAGGGGAGGGATTTTAAAAGGGGGCTTCAGATCTCATTGCCCTGCAACCCATTTATACATATAATATATCCCTAATTGCCTTAGCCGTCGGACATACTTTGGGTCCTCATATATATTCTTTCGCCCACTTTCTCTCTCTACGTATTTCTACCTTCGAGATCGCCCTAACAGCTTCCTTTTACCAGTTTCTCAGTCTTTTCACATAATGGTTTCCAAAGTCCGGATGTTTTGAGACCTTCGGGATTCGGGACCGGGAAATAGAATCACCCGCGATTTCTCGAGAATTACATAAATCTCTTTTCTATTAAATTATTCAATGACTATCACTTATGACCACAATAAGTATTGTTATTTTTTAGGTAAAGTACCGATTATGGTAGATATAGGAGTGAAAGGGTTTCATAAACACTATTCGTTCACAACCGCAGGCTCTAATTTATTCATAATATCTCATCACTCTATCATACCATCCAGAATCACCATTCTGTTTATTGATTCATGTGATACTATTAACTAACTATATATATATAACGATAAACTAATTACTATACACCATAGTAACAATTAATTTGGAGCACAGCCGTAGTGAGGGCGGAGCAACCGTGGCACGTGGTCAGACTTGCAGAGTGGCGAAGACGATCCCATAAAGGGTTGACGTAAAATGAGGGAAGACGAGTCAGAAGTTCCTAAATAGATGTCAACTGAAATTTCGTAGCTACCGGGACATTTCCAGCCCAGGGCGATTAACAGCACCACTTTGGCTATGATAAACAGTATCATTTTGATGAACTCTGTTTGTTTCAGGCTCAATTTTGTGGAAATGCATTGTTACGAAATGATATAACTATGTATATTTTCACACAATACATTTACCGTACGACCAGTTTCATCACGTTACATTGGTGACATAATCAGGGCCCCTGATGGTGTCGTCAATGTGACGAAACCGGTCGTACGTCAACCAGATCATGTTAAAATAATTTTGGTTGTTTAATTTTGAGAATATAATTTGGGTATTGTTTTTGTCACATTTGAAGCTTACTCAAAATTAAAACATAACTATTATTTCAATTGGGTTGAAAGAGCAATTTCCAGCATTTGACGAGCAATTAATCCGGGGATCCGGGAACAAGAATTCGACGAACTTTCCGAAAGCGGTCGGGGAAGAATTCCCAGAAGTGGGCGGGAAGGAAATGTCGCCAGGGAACACTAGTTATTATATTTTTTATTGTTGGTCATTTTGGCTTGGGTTGTGCCATATTTTAAGTTTTCTTAAAATGTAAACAGTATTATTACAATAATGGGGTTCAAGGAGGAATTTCCCGTTTTCTCGACCGACTTATTTTTTTGTTGGGATTTTGAAACTGGAAATCGGGAATATTCCTCTAAACTGGCGGGAATTCATTCCCGCTAGGAAACATTACCCCACATAATCCGCGCTGGCCCGTCTTTTCTTCTGCTCTTATCTCGGAGTGGAAGAAAGAAAAAGGGACGACCGGAAAGAAAAAAATGAAGTTTGCTCACGCTCCGGCAAACGCCATTGTGTATTCATCGAAATGTTTTCTTACCCATCCTCCCCTCCGTTTACTTCCTCGAGGAATTTCCTATTTTCGTCTCATACTTTCGCCTTTTCGCTCTCCTCCTTCCTTTTTTGTTCTCCGTTCCTTCCTTCCTTCCTCCCCTCCCCAACTAACAATGCCGTTACTCATTTTAGATGGTCGGTTCACATTGCGTCATGAATTCTCCCCCCTGTAAAACCCTACTCTCAGCCTTATTTTTTTAGGAAGAAGTGCTAAATGTTAAAGAATAAAAAAAGAAAAAAACGCGTAAACGTTCTTATAGTGCCTCCTGTTTGGATTCCATTCGGTCCGACCGCTCACACGGGCCATTTGGTACCGGGAAGGCCATATATTTAACTGAAGGGTAAACAGATTTTCCACAGCAAGTCTGAATTTAAATACAAGCACGACGAGTTTGCAGTTTAATTAAAATACTCGCTGGATTGAGCATTAATATTATAATGAAGAGAAGTATTGCCTAAAAAATAAGCAAATATTCAACACAGAATTAGAAGGAATACGACTCTAATTATCAGTACTGACATCGCCTTGTCTTACAGCCTTTTGAATTACAGTGCAGGTAATGTGGACTGAGGCCACCAATAAAAATCTCGGAAAATACATCAGGGTAATGAGCAAACGTAAGTTACAAAAAAAATAAGATGTTCCCATGCTTCTCCGCATTTCTGTCAGTGACTTAGTAAGGATAAATTGTGCCGTGAATACTTACAAAAATGAAAGTCAAATCCATTGGCGAATTCGGGCGTTCGTGTGCCGAAGCTGAACGTCAGTGCTGCCACAAGAGTACCTGTCCCCAGGATGATGCGGAACATCGGTAAATCGGGAATCAGATAATATACGCTGTATCGCATCACGTTTGCTATTTTGACATCTCTTTCGTTTAGCAAGACATCTTAAACTGTTATACACACTTTGGGTCACCTCAAAGCCTTATAAATACTGTGCCTAATCCGGGTATTGCGGCAATACAGAAGAGTTAAATTTCACAAACCCTTTTTCATACAGTCATAAACATGAGAGGAGATGAGATATATTTTTTTGCCGGAGGAGATTATAAGGAGACAGATCAAGCGGGAAGGAAAAATTATAAGCTAAGTGAAGGCGAATGTAAGCTAAGACCGTTATTGAGGGAAGAAAACAACTAAAGCGGGGAAAAGGGCGGATAAGTGTAGGCATGTTGGATGGCAACAAGACAGATAGGATGTGCTCTGGACTGAAGGAAGATATAGCCTGATGACAGTGCATAAGAAAGGCAACAGCTAGCCACGATGTCAATACCAGAGTCCTGCATCGTGCGCACTCAGCCGGACCGTCGCGTCCCCATCGAATGCTGCCAGACTGGCTGGCTAGCAACGCACCAGTGAACTGCGCGCGGCTACCGCGTTAGGATCAGAGTCTACTTCCTTCGGAGTCGGACCTGCGCGGTATCAACGGAATGAAGTAGGACTGCCGAGCACGCCGGAGTCAGATAAGTCATGTATGTATGTACTACCTTTCCAGCAACACGGGCTTACCGACACCGCATGTAAGTCCGCGCAGGTCCGACGAACGAGTATGAAACCACTTCGGTACTTTCGGTACTCGGGCGATGTTCAAGTGGGCGGACTCGGGTGTACTATCAGCGAAAAATATGGGACGGGACTCGGACTAGGGCATTCCAGCCTCGTTGAGTACGCCCGATATAGAACTCTGGTGAACACCGGTTCCCTGATCCTGATCACCGAAGTTTTGCATCGTTGGACTCTGCTCGGATTAGGATGGATACTCGTCTGATTTCTTCCCAATCCTGATACCTCTGTCTGTAGGTAGCAGACTGAACGTTCTAGATAACCGTCAAAGCACGTTAAATTACAGTACGAGAAGTATGAAGATGTAAATGGTAGTTAAGTAGAAAAGTTATATCCACTCGATTTGCTAGAATACTAATAATAATAATGACTTGATTCTATAAGTGAGCGCAACTACCTTCAAATTTCGTTTAAAACCATTCAGGCGTAAATTTGAGCAATTTTTACATCATGAAATGAAGACGAGCAGTGGAATCCGAAACTGTATTTTAAACACTTTTCATTATTCCTCCAACAGCAGCTCTTTAAGGCATTGAGGCCAATTGAGGTGGGTAACTCAATTATTGTAAGAGAGACGTGATGCCGTTCAACCACGGTTGGAACAATGACGTGGAAACAACGTGGCATTTATAATATCGCCTACATCTTCCATAGCCATGACATGACAATCCGCTGGGTTACGACCGAAATGTCACACTTTGTAAGAGAATTATAGAGCCTTTTATAAGCCTGATTCGCCAAACCCGCCAAGTTAATTTTGCTGTTCGGGATTCATTCAGGATTTAGTGGAGGAATGACGGCTAGACACTAATAACCTGATCGACCTGAGGCGACTGGACTGTCCCTTTAGGGGGAATCCCCCGGATATGAAGGCTCCCCTTGTACACAGATCCCCCCAATCTAACCCCTTAACCGGTCCCCCTACCACTGCAGTACCCTGTCCTTCACTTCCATCTCCCCTCTCTCTGCCAATCAGTCCCCATTATCGTCTCTCCCCATGCCTCTGCGACTTCCCACCTCCGTTCCCTCAAGCCGGAATCGCGTCCAAAATACATAACTCAAGCGATCCAACTCCTTTCCCACCGGCTGTCTTCTCTCCTTTATTAGGACTCTCTCGATTCTCTTTTCTCGCGAAAACTTTCCACCCGGCCGCCGCTCCAGCGTTCGCGACACCTCGACCCGTCTTGTCCCGTCGCGTGGAATTATTACTATTTGATGCCCTTCTTCATTAAGCCATTCCGGCTCTCCTCGTGGAGATGCCGTTTCAGAAGGGGTATTCCGGCCCCATTTTTTTCAGGTTAACCAGGGAGTTGCTTTCTGAGTTACCACTTCGGCGAGGTAATGTGACAGCGCCTTCAATTATTAATCTAGACGGGAAGTGCTACGACGGTCGCAGGCGGTTAAGTGAACACCCCGCTGAAAGACGTACTTTCATTCTCAGCGAAGAAATTGGTCTTCGAATGTCAGTCTTAATAGTAAATGTTTGTTTTTGGACACTTGATCGTTTCAGGTTTATAGATAATGTGACAATGAAATTGAGAAGGCACATCTAGTTTAAGCAGTTAGGCACTGACGAGAATATAAAAATATCATGGCGATATTCACACGATTTAGTAGCTGGTAGCAGAGAGGTTTAAACGGTTCCATCGAAATCAAATGTCAATTATCACCTTTAATAATAATGTCGAGGTTACTAAAAAGCAGCAATAAAATAGTACTGTGGAAAATTACGAAGAATTATTTCATCCTAGTAATGAAAAAATTCCACAAAGGTATGTCGCCTACAATTGATTCTTGTTAAACATGAGTCCAGACGTGGAGCGATGTTATTTATTAACTGACAGACTGTGCTTATATCAACCTTCCAATGCAACATTCAATCTTACAATTACAAGTAAATTATTTTAAAATAAAATATTCCCCTTTAAAAAATCCACATGATGCTATGTCGGAAAACCATATGGGTGAAATGAAATCTATGTAATTCTACAGGGTACTGCATTAATGATGGATGCCTGCGACTAGTCTAACAATTAGAGACGATTTTACGATTACGCAGATCCAGCTTGCACTATGAGCATGAATGGAGAATAAGAAATCGTAGCAGTTCTACAGGATATGATTTGATTTGCGACCAGTTTCGATACAAAATGTAATAATCTGGCAGGTTATAGAGTTAAAAATGTGCACTTCTCACAAAATACCAAAGTTATTTCATCTCCTCAACTCCTTATACGAATACGCCTGACACCACCATTCACTGCAGCTTACATTCTTAAATGGAGTTCTGTGTGAGTGGTTTCGGATGAGGTATTTTCAGGTTGAGAAAAAAATGTTTTAGTAACTGCGTTACCCTTCTAATAACGAATTTTTATTTATGTGACAGGCATTGGCGGATTAAGGTCGTTGTTTTGGGGAGCATTGCAACTTTCCGGAGGTCTGGGAGGTATGGAATACCTTATGACCGCCATTTTATACAGTTTGCAGATAATGTAACAATGAGATTGAGAAGGCACCTCTAGTTTGAGCAGTTAGGCACTGGCGAGGATATAAAAATATTGTGGTGATTATCACTCGATTACATAGCTGGTAACCAGAGAAGTTTAGATAATTTACATCGAAATCAAAGGTCAGTTATCACCTTTGATAATAACGTCGAGGTTACTAACAAGCAGCAATAAAATACGATGGATAATATTATACCAGGAATTACGGGGGGCGGCCACCCCCTTCCCGCACCCCCCCTCAATCCGTCACTGGACTAACAGGTGACCATGGATAGGTTTTTTGCAGATTAATAAATAGATATTTTGAAAGTAATGGCTCGATCATATTATTACTAAGCCAACTGGCTGTTGGTTCTAAGCGTACAGTTTTGCATAACCTAAGTGCATATGAGAATTGGACACATTTCATGAGAAACGACTTACTTTTCACATATTGGCACATGCCAGTACAAATTCCCTCAATTATTATTTTACTTCTTTATTCAAAATGAAAGGGAAGTTGAACAACCGAACAAAATATTGATACGTGACGTAGGAGTGAAACCTTCAGAAAAGTGATAAAGGAGAGAAAAGAGATTACGTGCCCAAGGCAAAAGGATATCCATGAAAAGTAGTGGCAGGGGTCATTGCCTCCCAAGGATGAAATTGCGTATATTAAATCGGGTGGGTGAGGACAGTAATGCGAGATATAGCGCTTCAGAAGAATTTATACGCTCTAAAATAGTGTCTTTAAGAGTTTCGGTTTCGGTTTAAGAGAAAACCTGGAATTTTCTACTCTATCGACTGAAAAACATGCACACAACAAATGTAAGAAAGTTTTATGACAGAAAAAACTTCCAGAAAACGGCTATCTTTCAATGGCCAAAACCGTGAAAAAACGAATAACTTCACTTTGGTTAATTTGGCCTATAACGACTTTCATTTTTTTAATGGTGTCGGAAAACGAATTTTTTATGGGAAAACAGAATAATTAATGACATTAAACTCACTATTCGACATAAGGTTGAAAAAAAATAGACCCATTAAAGTTATTTCTCATGATAAGCACATTAAATGATAGTTGTATCGATGAATTGCACAAAATGGCACATCATAAATTTCGCGAGCCGTCCCACGGTATCTGGAGCATCTCGGGGATTCTTTAAGGCATCGCATCGTCTTGTCCGCGGCACACGTCTACCGGAAAGAAACGCAGAAGAGCGGGAGGGGGAGATAAAATGCCACCGAGAGCAAGTTATTCCCGAGGAAGAAGAAAGGACGCGACTCCATGTTATTTTTTGAATGAGAGAAGGAAATGACACAGTATCCGTTTTCCACTCGGGTAGGAACTTTCAGAAATCTCTCAAAAATTTATTGTCGTCCTTACATTTTTTTCCCCACTGCTACGACTCCGTGTCATCATCATCAGTCGCGATGCCGAATCTGAGCCGAATTCGAAATAAAATACTACTCGCAAAAATTGATAGCGAGTTATTTCACCCTCCCTTCCCCGGTTACATCCTCGGGTCTATACGGATCTCCATAAAAGTTCAGCGTATCTCTCATCCCTTTGCCTACGAATTCAAAGCGCCGATTTCTTTTCCCTGATCCATCATTCCTTTCCCATCACTTCCGCCGTTCCTCCGCACATAAATCGCAAACTAATGACCTGTGCCCTCGGGGATACCGAATAAAATATTTCCCACGATGACTCTCAGTTGTTGGGGATGCAAATAAAATCTTTGCCACGAATCATATCAGTTGTGTGTCACTCGTTCCCTCCAACAATAGCGTCTTCCACAGTTGGTCAACAGTATGGGCCTTATGGAGAACACTGTGCCAAACTTGCGTTTCGTGTGCTCACCTCTACGCCACGTAGGCAACCGCTTATAAAACCGTGCTAAATTTAAGATACCTAATTTAGGGAATAATATTGACACATTGGAAGACTTCTAGGTGTGCAGTTAATGCAATGAATTACACTACATGCTAATTTTCCGGCTGATATTGGTAACGTCACACCTCCGACATTACGAATATTTACACAGGAAATGAATTCCCTAATTACTCATATTGTCAACTAATTTATGGAATGCCCCATATATATGTCGAAATGTTTTGTAGTAAGAAAGTCACTGATAACGTTCCTTGATAACGTAATGTGGTTTTTGAGCGAGAAATTTTCCTAGTCATTGTAGAGACCATTTTCAAAACTTTATTTTTAAATTCAAGCAACAGTAACAGAAGTTATACACCGAAGACAGTGAAATTAGCTATGAAAAAATCATTTGACTTGACCGGGATTCGCACCCGGATCTCCCAATTGCCGGTCAGGTGTGTTAGCCAGTTACACCACCAAGCCATCTTGATTCAAGGCGAAAGTAATAGAAGCATCAAGTAAATATTGTAACATAAATGACGCAAAAACTTTGTTTGTAACTGCTGAATTTCTCAGTAATTAACTAAAAATATGCACATGCATAAGGTGTTAACGTGACTCATTTTTGCGTTGAAAACGCTTTCACGTTCGAAGATATTTTTGCGATTCTGTAAAAAAAACTGCTGTAAGTGATTTTTTTAAATTGTCGAGAAATCATTTAAATGGCACACTTAAATTTCGGAAGAGATCAATGCGATGTAAATGCCTAATTTTTTAAAAATAGGTTCTCTGGAATGCATTCCCGTGGCACTTGCCACATATTCCCATGGATAATTGCCGGATTTTTTAGGCAAATATGTATCTCGAAAAGTATAATGGTAAGAGTCTAACATTTTGTTATTATAGGAAAATTGATATGTTTTTCTTTTTAATGAGGTAAAATTCATTGAATTTTATAAGAAGTGATATCTCGCTCAAACTAAATTAACCTGCAAGGCTTTGCACTTTCCGCCTTGAGCTTGAGTGTGCATCATTAAGTATACAGGCATGATATTCCGAAAAAGTTAAGAAATCATAGAGTGAATTTAATGAGTGACATAAGCACCCTAGCATGCAATATCATTAAAAACCGGCATTTCAGCGTTTAAGTGACTTCCTTGGCCAGTTAAACGCACGGTCCACGAGAGTATAGTTGGGTGAGAATAGTTTTTCACTTCGAGATCGCCGGCAGAAATCGAAAAAAAGTGGCCACAAATGATTTTTTCAGTCCGGAAGTTGAAAATCTGCTTGTTTTACCTATATTGATTGTTCCCAGTAATGCAGCATATCATTTTTCATAGTTTTCACTAATTAAAAATAAGCCGCGGCTCAGAATTGAACGGTTTTCGAGATAAACCTCCGCTTTCCATTTTCGCTGAAAACTTCTAAATTCAAGTTGTTTCAGAATCTCTTGAAATTGAATTTTGGATAATGAATCAGTTTTGTTTTATTTGTTCTATACAACTTATTGTTTTCAAATCAATGTAACTTTTTTGAGATATGAGTATTAATTTCATTTTATGATCAGCAAAATGGCGGGAACTGTTTTTAATAAACTTTTATTATTTAAGCAGCAAAATATTTAAGTTATACGCCGGCATACGCCGAGTTATTTATGTAAGAGATTCTTCAAAGCTTTCAGAATATGAATCTGAAGAGAACTTTTGCGTCCGTTATTATTTTAGGCGAAGTAATACGGATGAATTCTCGTCTATCGTCGAAAATATTCAGCAAATCGAATCGCCTGCAGTGGGTCAAGGAAATTGATAATGCGAAATTACTAATACGAAGGAAAGTTACCTTAACAATAAATAGGAAAAATATGGGAAGTAAAAGAAGGAGATCATGCAGATACCTTTCTTTTTGTTGCCTACGATGTTCTTTTTCCTTAAGTCCATGTTATAATAGAATCCCATGCAGATAGAGGATAATCAAATGGTAGCTACCTATCACAGTTTGATGGCAAACCAGGGTATAATAGAGAGCTCGATATATACTTACTGAACATAAAAAAAGGAATTAACTTTCAGATATTTTAGCTAGGGCACAATAATCCCAATTTTTTGCGTACACTCAAGAGGCAACGCTTAAAATACGCTGACATTGCATCGACTTAATAGGTAAAAATATTTATTCAGATTTTATCCCAAAAAAATAATATGAAGTCGGCACCCGTGATTCTCATTTTGATATTTCCGGTTATGTCTCCTAACTTTTATTTAAACCGAATTTATTAACGTAAGTGGAACATAAAAATCATCTAATTCCTTATTACAGTCCCTGATTTTAATGAAAAATGAATTTATTGACAAAAGATGATCATAAAGACCTGCGAAGTGAGTAGTCATCATCAAGACCACACCAAACTCTTGCCAATGTACGGTAGGTCCTTGGAGAGTCCTACCTATAAAATACGCGGAACTTAATTTGATGTCTCCCCCGCTAATTTACCCATTTCTTCTAATGCTAAATACTTCTTAAACAGCTCGTATCACCGACTCTGATTTTATTTTGAATTGAAATTTCCTCGACGAAAACTGGCCGTAGTAAATATCTAATTCCTTATCATCATACCCCCCACATTAAAAGAAGTTTATTTCTCGAAGTAAGGCAATCACTAAATAAAAAAAAGGACTTGGTAATTTCAAAACTTGAGCACAAAGACATTATTATGGTAGAAAGGGGAGAGTTCAGTAGAAGATCGGATCACTGGCAAATTGAGCACTCCCTCAAGAGACGAGACGAGCGCCGCTCACTTTCACCCTCCACCCGCCGTTTCTCCACGCTGACTACCTCCAAGTCCCTCCTTCGCGATCCCCTTTTCCCATATGAACGCCTCTCTCTCTCTCCTCCCGAATTCCAATCATACTCTCCTTATAACTCGTCCTTTTTTTCTCTCTCCCACCCTTGCATCTCCTCTTATCAGTTCACTCCTCCGCATTCCCCCGGATTTCCCCTCGAGATCCTTTCCCATACACTCTTCCTTCCATTATTTTTTCATTCCCAACCGTTTATAAAAAAAGAGTGCTCCTCCGTCCATGTCGTTTCCCTACTTTTCATTTTATGAGTTAAATAGAAGGCGCGCCTCTTGCAATCTCTTCCTGAACCTTTCGAATTCCCTCCTGCCTTCTCCTCCGTCCTCCGACCCCACCACCGTCACTCAATTTAGCCCGCAATAAAGCCCCCGCTGTTTGCCTCCCTTCCCCCATTTCTTCCCTTCCGTCTTTCTCCTAACCCTCCCACCCAATATTCACGCGCCCTCCCTTTCTCATCCTCTTTTTGACCCTCATCCACACGGCATCCAACGCCACCCTGCCGTAGTCCTCCAAAACACTCGGGCGCTCAGCGGCACGTTGTCGCGTCGTAATGTCTTAGTGAAGAACTTAGTCAAAGGCCATTCAATGCCTCTCTCCCTTGAAACCCATAAAAGGGTTTCAAATTTTTATCGAAGGGGTCAAAAAATTATTTAGGATGGCACAAAATCAGTATAAGTAGAGTACTTTTAAGAATTAAATTACTTGGTTACCGCTCTAGATGAAAATGGGCATGGTAGCAAAAACATTAGGAAAAGAATAAGATCGAAGCGTTTGCGAAGGAAGCGTTTTGTTTAGGGAGCTGATGACGGGGAACTAGGGAAAATAAATAAAGAAAAGGCAAGTAAAGAGTTTAATACGGAGTGTAACGTTCTATGGGGCTGAAACGTGGACTCTGATAAAGGAGACGAGAATAGGTTGCAGGCGCTCGAGATATGGGTGTGAATGATGGAGATGGTGATGAATGGAGAAGATGGAGTGGATGGAAAGGAAGGCAAATGAGGAAGTCCTTGACATGGTTGGTGAGGAGAGAATACTTCTGGATGAGAATAGGGGGATGCAGGGTAGGTGGTTGGAAAAGGTAAGAGGGGTGATGGGTTGTTTAAGGCCGTGATAGAAGGAAGGATGTTGGGCAAGCGGGGAAGGGGAAGAAAGAGAATAGGTTTTACGGACGGGATGAAGACGTACGTTGGGGTAAAAGAGTAGTTTTATGCTGAGGTGAAGAAAAAAATACTTGAGGTAGATTGGGCCCTGTACGTGTAAATATCTGGAAAATTTCTCTGACTTTCAATAAAACCTACCTTTATCCGGTAGAATACTAAAATGTAATCACAGGCTGCCATTACAATTGATGAGTCTGATATGGAGTGTGGAGTATAGTGATGCATGGTGCAGAAACGTGGACTCTGAGGAAACAGGATGGGAATGGTGAGTGCTGATAGGAGGCTGTAGGAAAAGATTAGGAGGAGGCAAAAAAGTTGGTTGAAACAGTTAATTAGAAGCTAACGGACCTGTACCATCCTTGTCCTGTCTTAACTGCAGCAAACTGAAAAAAAATTTTATGCCACTACGCCGTTCTGAAATTATAAAAGTCACCACAACGTTTTTCTCGCCTTTGATAAATTTGTGCTAGGATTTTGGAAGAAATAGTAGCAGAAAAAAGAAGGCTGGAAGCAATGGTGATGGTGTATCATCAAAAGATTATGAAGATCTCAATGACTAAAAGAATCACCAATGAAGAAACCCCACGGAGAATCCGAGAGAAAAGATTGATAATGACGGGATGGTTCACCGTGAAAGACCATGGATTCAATGCACGAAGAAATTATGAAGGATGTGAAGATAATGAATAACATAAGAATAAAGTTGTCAACTTAAGAGATAATGAAGACGAGAGCCACAGCAAACCTATCTTCTGCTTCATGACACCTGATTTTCATTACATAAAACATCGACCGCTTTCCATTCGTTCTAGTGCGATGTTGACTTCGCAACACATCATCGAACTTGCTTTCCATTCGTTTCAGACGACCCTACGCACGTAGGCAGCGCGCTCAAAAACAATTCGGGAGCAGAGTTGATGTACGTTTAACAATAAAAAAAGTTTGATAATCGCATCCACGATTGTTATTTTTGTACTAATTCTCCGTAAAGGCGTCATACATTGATAATTTTAAGTTTTCAATTAGTCTTTGGTAAAAATCTTACCATTTTAAATACTTCTTTCGAACGAATTTGACAAAATACAAATTATTCGACCATGACTACTGTGAACCACCAGAGAGTTTCCAACCAAGAGGTTATCTAAAATTTCGGTCCTGGTGGCGACGCGACGGTGTAAAGTCCTCTCCGGTTAATCCGAGGGTAGAGGGTTCGAGATCAGCCTGAGTGTATTTTTCACCGCTGAGGACATGGGTGTTTGTGTTCAACCGTTGTTACTTTTTGAGACACCCGATGTAAAAGGCTAGTAGATCTGTTTTCAGGATTATGGAAATAAATCAATTTATTAATACATTTCGCCTTCGTTACATCGTTCCATTTGTCGTCGTTCGTGCCTGCCCTGAAGTGCCCTGATGTGTTCCGATCAGCGCCAACGACATCATATAGAATGGAAAGCTTCCATTATCACGGGTATACTGCAAAGAGGTCTCCTCCAGTTTTCGATAAGGACATTTAGGCGGATGTGGCGGTCGATGGGCTACGATGGGAGTCGGTGTATGGAGCTCAAATAGGGTATTTCAATAATGAAATACTAATACCAAATACATATTTGCTTTTTAATTATTCGTTTGATATCCGTCACCCCATATTGACACTTAAAAATTTGTTATTTGTTGCCTAATTACTGTATTAAACTTGGGTAGCTCTAATATTCAATATTTAACATGCCATTGTCGGTACGATATTAGTCATTTTGCACTTAAATTTAGATTTAATTACCGAGGTCGTTTGTTCAAGGAAATATGCCAGTTTCAAACATAAATAATAGTGACAGAAGAATAGAAAGTTAATTAGAAAAGGGATGTTAAAAGGGACGTGTTTCCTGAACATTTAAGGTGACACATGAAATGACTCCGACGGCTAGTAACTACAAATTGTACGGATAATTCAGCAGTACGCAGATGGCCAATTTAAAGCTTGCTCTAACAGATGTAACTATTCTCTCAAATAACTCTACAGTTCCATAACAGCTCACTATATCCACCAGCAGAGGACGTATTTGCCGGAAAAATACTCATACGTTGGGTTTGTCTTCAGTAGGGTGTTTTATTGCATCTTTCCCTAATTTAGACGATAAATTACACTTACTACTCTGCTTTCATCAGAAAATCTAAATATATATTCGTTAGTGTTATTTATAATATCAATATTTTCATTCGTAGTCATTAAGTGTCTATTCCACGTCTGGCACACAAATTAATCTCTCCACTTAAATTAGGCATCATGTTCAACTTTGTTTCCCACTGCCAATGATGTTGATGCTCCAATGTAGCTGGCTAGTTGAAAACATCGTGATACTTCTATGCACCTTTGTTGATCAGAAATATATAGACAACTAAAATTTGATTGGTTACAAGGAGCGCGTCAGAATGTGCTTCAAACGGGGAGTCCAGCGAGCAGTTACGAAACTTTTAAAATAAAGGTCGCGTTATATTTCTTCAGGGTTGGTGTCGCTAACGACCAAATTCCGAGAGCTGACTTGAAAAATATTGATCTTCGTGTTAAAAACGCTCTGTCACCACGTTTCCGCATTCAAAAATGAACACACCCAAGGGCGGCTCGCATGACTTTCGAGCTTCCGATCAAAGCGATATGAGCTTTAACACCGCACTTTTATATACGTGGATCCACGATAGAAATCTTTTTCTAAGGAGTCTAGAACTCTCGGACTTATCAGGCGACCGACATAACGATCGCCTGAATTTTCACGACGAATTTGGGTGTGCGAAATTTAACAGAATGCTTTGCCATCGGTGAAGCTTTTCACTGAGCTTTGGTTCATCCACAGATTAAAGAAGAAATAAAGATAGTTTGAACAAGAGTTTTACCTAGTCACAACGAAGACCATATTCGAATTTTATTCTTTAATTTAAGCAGCTGTAAGAAGCATGAATTAAATATTGTCACAATTATGACGTAAAAATGTTGCTTTATATGACTGAAATTTTTAGTAATTAAATCAATACATCTATATAGGTCTTTAACTTGTCTCATTTTTCTCACACCGGACGGTGAAAACGCTTTCTTCACGGGTTTATTTTTGCGATTCTGAAAACATTACTGCGGGGATCAATTGATTTATTTTACAAATAGCTCATAATAAGCACAAACTACACAATGTTAAATTCCTGACGATCTATGAGCTAAAAATTCCTAATTTTTTAAACGAAGTCTCTCGGGAGTGAATATACGAATCCCGTGGAAAACGGTCTCTACGTTTTGGCAAATGCCTAGAAAAGTAGTGCAGTGAGTGTTTGACATTTTGGTACCTTTGGAAATATGTGATATTGTTCTTTAAAATTAGGCCAAATTCATTGAGTTTCATTGGAAATGATATATCGCTCAAATTGCCTCAAATATCGTATGGACGCACGAAAGTTTTGCTAATTTTTTACGCGAAAACACATCCACCTAGCATGGATACTGCGCGCTATTTTTCCATTATTTTATTAATAATGCTGTTCTTCTTTGGAAATTATTTTCATTTTGTACTTTTCAAGATAACCTATTACGGCACTACCTCAATTCCACCAGTAATACCATTGTTTACGGCGTATCAACTGCACAATACGGTGGATCGATTTTTACTTTTTTTCGAATTTACAAATACCTCAAAGTGGAATAGTCGCCTTTCTTTGGGTGTTTGTTGTCACCATGCAAAATTTCAGTGAAATCTAATATATGCTCCACCCTTCCTATACATGCGACTGAATGTTGAAAATTTTCCGAAAATCAGGCGGTATTCTGTAAATATGCGTAAACCGAAAGAAATTGGTAGTTGATCGAGTTTAAATATCTCACTTGGGAGAAGTAAATGTAACCCGAACCTTGCTAATCCAAAGTTGAAAATATTAATGATCTATCAATCCAACATTCTCCCTTCTATGGGCATGGATGATCAAAATTCATAATTTTAAAGAAGGGACCAGGTGTCATCTTGACGCACGAAAGTGACGCCAGTAATTTTCGCAAAAAATGGTCCACCTAACATGGCTATCGTGCGCAATTTTTACTTGAATTTTACGAACAATTCATTGCTTTTTTGCAGTTATTTCTATTTTGCGATTTTATTCATAACCTCGAAAATGCTACTTCAAATACTCATGATTTCGTATATTAACTGCGAAACAGGATGGAACGATATTCAATTTTTTTTAACTTTCGTAAGCAAATACATTTAAAAAAATGTATTTCATGAGATGCCTACTTTTTGCCTTATAAACTACCCGTTTCAATGCATATAAAATGTATCTCATTTTTTAATTAATTGAGTTTGGTCAATTAAAATTCCTTTATTTCAATAAATTAAGAGAAGAGATTATTTATACGTGGTCAATAAATACATTAATTATTAAATGTATGCTAGAAAATCCTATTTCTTGTATTATGAAATATTAAAATACATTTTGAAAAATACATTTAAAGTGCAATTCTTTTTCCTTGCGTTATACGTTGCGTGCCTTAATCGTAATTTCACGCCATCAAGTACTTCGAACTAAACAAATACCTCAGCGAATACCTCTCGAGTGAAAAATCAATGAATAGGGTATTCAGCCACAGCCAGTTTATTGATTTTAACGTGACGCCGGTCTAGCCATTCAAACCTTCCGGCATCAAAGGCATATTTGGTCCCTGGCCCTCACGAAGACAAACCTATAGGCATTGAGTTAATGGGGCTGTCGTCCCCCTGCCCGCGGTAAGAAGGAACTTCCGTGAGGGAGGGTCAAGTGTACGGAGAGGGGTTCACAGATTTCGTTACCATTCATTAAAAGCTGAGGTGGCAAGAGCGGTAATCGTGGGTCATTGGGTGAATATTTTAACAATTCTTTTTAAGTAAAAAAAATTCTTGGACCACATTCCACTTAAGTGCATCTGTTTATCCGTTGCAACTAACCATACAGGCAGTAAAAGAAAGGATAAAAGATTTATATTTAAAATTTTTTCCTTAATTAAAGCATACCATGACTAGAATTTTCGGCGCAGTATTCGAAATTTAGGCGAGTTTATATTGAAATAAGTTTTATTCGTATATTGGATTCGGCGTGACACCTTGATGTTTGTTTTCAACAATTATAACAATATTAAATGATTTATATCGTGTTTAGAAGAAAATGTGTACATTTGTAATCGAATCATTACGAAATATTAATAATTCCATAAGGCTACGTGTTAAAATTGTATTAAATTGCCTAAAAACCAAATTGGTGTCATTTGAATTTTTTCACTTATATCTATAGGTATCACCAATAAAAACATATATACATAGTTTCAAAAAAATCTGTATAAAAAAACTCCCTCCAATCACCATGATTGGTTGGATATCTGTGGTGGCAACAGAAAACTGTGGTCAATTGTGCCATTTAAAGTCTGAGAGTAGGTTGGTAGGGATAGGTTTTCATGGGGACTGGAGGAAGGCTGGAGAGAAACTCGGCGTCGGCATTATCCGACTTATAACGAAGCAATCCAAGGGGTCCCTTTTAGACATCTCATCCGACGGACACAGCACTGCGCTTGAAGTACCCTGAACATAGCACACAAGTAGGATTGGGGTTCCAATGAAAAATCTCCACCACACCTGGAATTCTAAAACACGCCCTTGGGATATAATGTGAGCACTCTAGCCACGGCAGGAATCTGATCGCACTCAAAAAATAATCAAAGGATAATGCTACAAAGTTCTAGCAATCACTACAAGAGAATGATTTCGAGCTCAACGGGAAATAATGGGGTGTTGGGAAAGTGAAAAATCGTCATAGTGAATAAATATTACAAGTGGAGAGAACCTAAAGATTCAATTAAACTTTTATACATACTCTTTCGTATTTTTTCGCCTTATACGGCTGCCTGGAAGCAGTGTGGAAGTAACCTAAAGAAACGATACACTTTTGCTAAGCTATTATTTGGGAGAACAATTAAAGTAGGATTTCGTCCTATGATTTTATAAATTAAAATCAATCGTCAGATATATGTTAAATCATACAGTTAACAATGTCAGGGATAGATAACCACCAATTTCCTTGATGCCTCCAAATTTAGTTAAGAATCATTCAGCACTAACTAATTTTTCCATCAACACGTTCTTCCTCGGAAACTCAAAGAAACTGATTTGTCTTCAACATCCTTCAGCACAAACTAATTTCCCCCGCCATTATCATCCTCTGAAACTCAAAGAATATGTTTTTACTGTAACATCCTTCATCGCCAACTAATTTCCCCCGACATTTTCCTCCTCTGAATCTCAAAAAATAAGTTTTTCCTTCAACATACTTCAACACAAGCTAATTTTCTCCGCCATATTCTACTTCTGAAACTCAAAGAACTTTTGCATTCAAATTTTACGATGATATGATTTTTATTTCCATTTCCGTTGAATCTGTTCGGCGTCAGCGGTACCCGCTATATAAATGTGTATGTGTATCACGATTCAAAGTGAAAGAGAGTCGAGACCGGCGCCGCTCGTAAGAGTTTACCCGGAGTGGTAAAAGATTCCACCTCAAGATGCGACGCAAGAGTATTTTACGACTGGATATTTCTGGAGTGAGTGCCCACCGCGTCATCATCATCATCTTGTGCGTTAGCGAGTTCAGTTGCTCCGGGGAGATTCCGAAATTGATATACGATCACCGTTTGATGATTTTTTCGGTCAAGGTCTTCTATTTCAAATCCCAACTTCTGATCTCCGTTCATAAAAGTTCGCTAAAATAATCATCCGGCCATTCCAACTTAAGCTACACTTACCTCATACACGTCATCGACGTAATGAATGAGGAATTTGACGGAAAAAGTAAAATTATGCTAGTTTCCTAGATCCATTATTTATGCTCACCTAAAAAAACGATGACTTGAAAATTAAGAGAAAAAATTGGGATTAAGTTCGTCGAAATGGCATGTTTTCAACCTTTTGAAATACAATCACTACTTAAATTTTCGCTTAAATTTATATGTTGAATAACGAATATTAAGCAAATAATATTTCATATTTAAATATCACATTGGTACTTGGTACTATATTCAATTAAAATGCACTGGTAATTAGCTAAACATGTAGATGTCATTACGCGCATAAAAAATTATGCTCTTTTATCAATCTATGATACAAAAAAGAGTCTCACAAGAATTCTGAGAGTTAAAAGCGCTAACGAGACAAAACGGAAACATGAAACTTAAAACTATCAACGTATAAATTGTTGGAGATATGGAAGAGTGTAGGACTATAGTCCAGCAAAATCAAGTTTGCATGCCTTTTAATTATGCCGCTAAAGAACAAGGGCGAAATTTCAAAGGGAGGGTTTTTGTTCAAACAGGTTCTACGAGGAAGGAGTATGGCCAGAAGTTTTATGAAAACGATCATAATACGTATCCCAAAGAGGAAGAAAACGTCAGAATGCCTGGGGGTATAGGACCTACCTATACACTAGAACTAGGATTCAGGAAGGGGAGGGCAGCTCAGGATGCGATTGTGTTCATGAGGACAATAGTAGATAGTAAAATAGAGTACAATTAGAATATTTTGGCTTACTCTGTGGATTTCGAAAATGCTTTCAATTTAATAAATTGGGAAAAGAAATGCATATTTTCGGGAAAATGGGGATAGACTGGCGAGATAGGAGAGTTATCCGAAACTTATATATGGCTCAAAAAGCACAGGTGAGGGTGATTGACAGTGAATCGGGGTGAGCAGTTATATGTCGCTGGATAAGCCAAGGGTGTCCGTTATCGCCCTTGCTTTTTAACATTTATGCCAAGGAAATAGTAAGAGAGGCATAGGAAGAGCTAGATGTGGGAATCAAAGTAGCAGGTCAGCTGATAAAGTCAGTGAGACTCGCGAACGACCAGGCGTTGGTTAGTCAATCTTCGAAGGGATTACAAGCTTTAGTAAATATAAAAGTAATGAGATTCTCTAGGACAAAGAAAGCGAGGCTAGTCATAAAAGTAGAAGGATAAAAACTGGAGCTTTTTTAACAAGTTAATTACTTGGGTAGTACGCTAGAAAAAAAATAGGCGTAGTAGCAAAGGCATAAGGAAAAGAATAGCGTCAGCAAAGGAAGCGTACAATAATAGAAGGGAGCTGATGACGGGGACCTTAAGTAAGGATGTAAAAAAGAGGCTGGTGAAGAGCTTGATATAGTGTGTGGCGTTGTATGGGGGCAGAAACGAGGTCTCTGAGAAAGGAAGACGAAAACTGGCTGCAGGCGGTCGAGATGTGGGTGTGAAGGAGGATGGAGAAGATGCGGTGGACGGAAAGGAAGACAAATGAGGAAGTGCTTGATATGGTGTGCGAGGAGAGTAAACTTCTGGATGAGATAAGGGGGAGGCAGGGTAGATGGCTGGAAGCGGTAATGAGGGGCGATGGTTTGCTGAAAGCCATGATAGAGGGAAGGTTGTTGGGTAAGCGGGGAAGGAGAAGAAAGCGAATAGGTTTTATGGACGGGGTAGGGGTAGGACGTACGCAGAGATGAACAAAGAAATGCTAAAGGTAGATAGGGCCCTGAGTATTTTCATTGACTTTCAATGAAACCTGACTTTCACCCGTAGATTATTTTAATGCAACATACATTAGGCATTAGTGGACTTGAGCAAAAGTCAATTAATATATTAAATTTTCTTATGCGTCAGCTAACATTAATGGAATGCATACCGTCAATTTTGCCTAAAATTTACAAAAACATTCAGTTATCATCGGTATCATTCCTTTAGCGTCATGAGCCGTCAGTCTTCAGAGTTGTTCTTGAGGTTGTTTTTCATAAATGCAAATTTTCAATTTCGATATTATCCGCTTACTCTCTCTGCACACTCTTTGCATTGTGAAACATACTTAAAACTTAGGAGATGTTAATTTACCTCTCTCCCAAAGTATTTTTGTTATACTTATACAAAAAGATTACTTACCGGTTTTTCCTCCTTCTAATTTTTAAGTGAAAACGGACGACCGTGGAATTTCATCCTTCTTCTGGCGCGAAATTTTATCTTAATTCTTCCTTTCACAGGAAATTTAAAGCTCTGTCGCTAATTTTATGCCACTTTTAATGAAGGGAAAACCCGTCACGTACAGCGCAGTTCTGTCCTTCCGAGAACCCTTAACAGAGGAAACCCTGGCGAACTGCCTTTTTTCTACTCTTGACTTGGGAGATGGCAAAAACAATTGGCCGGATCTGATTAGCATTTAATTAGGGAAACGTGCCGCTGACCGCTTAGTTGGAAATCGAGTCAAAACTCCTTGAATAGAGGGAGACATTTTTGGGAGGAACCCTTGAGTGCTGGTCAAAGTACACTCGGTCCCCACTACGTGACAGTAAAGCGGGGCGTAAAAACGTGGATTTTGAAGAGATTTGAACGAGGTGGATGCGTAGCGGATTTCTCTGAAGGATAACGGCCCTAGTTCCGCGAAGTCCTCATTAGATGGACTTCCCCTAGGCAGATAAATCATGATAATTGAGGCAATTTTACGACTGAACTAAGTCATTAACCCGAGCTTGTTTTGCCGTTCAATTAAGACTTTCATGGAATTAAAGATTTAAAATAAACAGCCTCGAATACATTTCTTAGAAACAAAGCTCGAATACATTTCTTAGAAAATAGCATGTTTCACTACACCGTAGCATTTTCATAAATTCGGGTACAAAAACATATTTATTTTATGTTTTAATAAAAAGAATATGTTCCATGAAATGGAAAATTATTCCATTTTTTAAGGGTAACGGCCTGCCACAATAAAAACACCGGTTCCCGATCAGTCACTGGAGTTAAGATCGTTGGGATCGGCTCGAGTTAGTAGGGGTGATCCTCCGAATCGTGCGAGTGTTGTTGCCCCTTTCTGCACGTGGCAGACAGCATGTGCGAAATGACCTTAGCTGTCGAAGCACGTTAAACAATAATACTACTATACTTCGTTTCTTAAAAATCATCGCAGAATACCCTATGTTTTCGACCTATACATCAATTAAAGGAGTCAATATAAAATTCTAGAATTAC
This sequence comes from Pyrrhosoma nymphula, assembly GCA_963573305.1. Classification (NCBI taxonomy): domain Eukaryota; kingdom Metazoa; phylum Arthropoda; class Insecta; order Odonata; family Coenagrionidae; genus Pyrrhosoma; species Pyrrhosoma nymphula. Next base: position 109,687,457 of record OY754330.1, on the reverse strand, counting down.
GACGAAAACTTGAGAAAACATTTAATTTGAATTAAAGATAACTATCAACTGATATTTCATTCCTCCAAAACATTATAACAGTAAGATACCTAAAAATTAAAGATTAAAGGAAAACACTTAATAAACATTATAAATATCGAATGACTTTTCTATTGTCAGCTTATTCCATTTCGACACGCATCGCAATAACCAATCTATCACGCAGCATTACTCCAATCTATCAATGAATAATGAAGAGCTCACGGTGGAAACTTCGAATTCTGCGATATTAACCCAGTTCACCGATATTTGAATGATGATATACGTACACACACAGATGAACGAATCTCACGTCAGAAATATTGGAAAAAAATCAACTTTGCGATAGTCATCACAATAGCTAGAAGCAAAAATAGCCGCAGAATTAGGACGTAAATAATTCCATCATTCTGGGAAAGATGAGTCTTTAAATTTTGGAGTCCATCGAAGGACAATGATAACGTCGAGGGAAGTTTTATTTCGGCCGAAAAATCCATATCGTCCTTGCTCAAAGCGTCGCATCATTCGTCAATGAATTTTTAAAAAATCTGATAGATTAAAAGAACGTGAAATATGAGGTCTACGAATGAATGTGATTCTTTCAAAAGATTCACAACGTTACTATGGAATTGGGTTGGTACACTTTTATATCACTTGCATAGTTTAACGATTATACAACAAACGGACGGCTACTGGGTCATTTTGAGCTCATTCCTGGGTTTTTATAGAAAATAAATTTTATAAAAAGCTCGGCATTGATCAATAAGGCTCATGTCGTTTAGACTGACCGGATAAATGGCCCCAAAATCTGAACATATTGAGTCATATGGGGAAATATAAAGTCGTCTCTCCAAGCCTAGTATTGATTAGCTTAGCTGACACTGCTCAAATAGTTATAAAAGCATCAGCCAAATAAAAAGCCAAGATCCTGAACGCTAAAACCTAATTACATTCCGAGTGATGTCACATGAAATTTACCACCATGTATTGCCAGCACGTCCAAGGGTCTAAGAATTAACTATAAAAATAGATTATTTTTGACGAGCAGGTTTCACGTTCACGATATTCAAAAATGATTTTCCGGCACGTTTCAATTTAAATATACAAACCCATCATATAGAGCATTGGCGTACTTCCCAGAAAATATTTTTTAAGGACTGTGTTCAATAAATTAACATCACGAATCAAAGGCGTTTTAAGCATAGAAATTAAAATAAAGACAGTGACGCTGACGTATTAGAAGTTAAATGAAATTTCTCTAATGTTTTTATCAATGCGGATTAAATATTTACGGAGGATTATTGAAAGAGAAAGTAGAAATTGCATTAGGTCGCGTTGGAAATATCAAAGCAACACGTTTGGCACACGTATCGTGATTTCATGTAAGTACAATGCGGTGCAATTAACATTCTTACGAGGATATCATGTCATTCCGACGAGGATAAATACAGTATTTGACAGATAATCTCAGCTCTAATTTTAAAACGCACAGAATACATTTAAGGCGCCATTTTTAATTAGATTTGAATTACTGCGGTCCAAAGAGAATCTAAAAGCATCTACAAAACACGTTTTCATTTAATTTTTAGGAGAATTTTTTAGGTATACTTTCGTTTAAATGTTTTATTTAAAGCGTCCCATTTTGTAAGAATAAGACTCTTATGTATTATTTCGCCTGTCCTTACGTGAACTCAATGCGACACAATTTGTTTCCAACAGAACAAGAGTATCTAAGAGTGAGAACATATAATCTCCAATGCCAGGAACAGCCACACATTTCCCTTTTACTTCTCGCCTGATCACTATCAATTATCTAAACATGTCTTTCCTTCATGGAAAACATGCACATCAGTTCACAGAAAAGAACGCATCAAATTAATGTTAAAGATTTTTGTGAAAAATCCCTCAACACTAAGTTTCCAAATATAATTAGATGGTTGAAAACTAATGCAACGAGGACATAAATCTGCTTTTAGGAAATCAGTCCAGGGAAAGGGATCCATGACATTAGATCACGCAACAACAGATCACGCGACAACAGATCACGAAGACAATAGATCATGACGACAACAGATCACGACGACAACAGATCACGCGACACTAAATCACGATTAAAATTGGAAAATTACTTTGCAATATATTTTCCTTCAATATTTTGCCGCAGATGTTTCCGAATGTAGAGAGAGATAACATTACTGGCATACCTGATGACAGCGCCACCAAGCGGGGAAACGCACGGACTCCTTAAGACTGGAGGCACGGGTAACCTTCAAGGCTACCTGGGGAGGAGGTTATTTGGCGGATAGTTACGTTTCTTTTTTCACGAATACCCTTTTGAACAAACGGGGCGGCCCCCTCCGGGACTGTCCGATGGAAAACCTACCAATAATCTACCTACCTAATTCCCTCGTTACTCTTCATTTAACTTAGTACCTCACACTAGTACTACAGAATCAACCCCGTCAATGGGGTAGAACAATTGTTGATAGTCGGCGAGTTTGAAATCCATACAAAGGACAGCAATTCAAAGAACAACCACGGAGTTCAATTCGAAATTCGGTTTGTCCAGTGAGAGGGCCTTGTACCAATCCCAATGGGGTGTAAAATTCACTCATAAGTGTAGGGAGATCAATTTTTTTGGACAACCTGAGGTTTCCCGGAAAAATCGTGTTAATTGTAAATAGGTGCACAGAAAAAAAAATGCTCCCCACATAAGGACCTAGGACTCACGACAGTCGCCCCACGCTCCATTCTCGAGGATAGAAAATAAATTGGATTGCGATTGCATAATAGGAAATTTTCTTTAGCCTTCCTTTAAATTTCCGAAAGAAAAATAACAAAGAATTAATTTCAAAATTCAAGGAAACCCGACAGAAAGGGAGACTGGCCCATTAAGTTTTTAGGTGATGCCCACCCTACATACTTATTTCAACTCCCACTATAGTGCGTTCCACATTTAGCTGACAATATGGGCCTTATGAAGAAGAAGTGTTGCTGAACTTAATCTCCGTGTGATCATCTCTAAGCCAAGTAGGAAACAATTTACATTTAAGGAAGTAACTTTAGATAATAATGTTTCTATACCGGAAGACTCTAGTGGGTTCCGTTTGTATGTTGCACAGAACTATGATTATTTTTCTGCTGCCATTGGCAACATCGCAACTTTAGCCTTAGGGAGATTAACAGTAACTTTAGATAATAATGTTTCTATACCGGAAGACTCTAGTGTGTTCCGTTTGTATTCTGCACAGCACTATGATTATTTTTCTGCTGCCATTGGCAACATCGCACCTTTAGCCTTAGGGAGATTAACATAGGAAATAATCTCCATAAGAGTCCATACAGTCCACTTAATGTGAAAAACCATATACCCTCCTCCGATAAAGCTGGTACGACGGCTAGAGTACTGGCGTTTCTACCGAGGATCCGGGATTGAAACCCGGCAGAGATTTTTCAGAGGAATCTTCACCCGCCTATAAAAGATACGTGAAGAATTCAGTATAAAGTCCGACAAATAGGACGCTAAATTGTGGACTCATTGGCGTCATTCGTCAAGAGTACGTTGATGCGGACGCCGAGTTTCTCTCTATCCTTCCTCCATTTTCCAAACAATCCTCCTCCAACCTCCCCACCTGTCCTTAAATGACGTAATTGATCTCAGTTGTCATTCGCATCCCCAGATGTTCAATCAACAAAATGTCTTATACAAAATTTGACCAAGGACTCAGGGTAATCCCTCAACGGTATCCAACGGACTACACGGCTGATTGGGTTGCAAATGGGGAAAAATGCATAATCCTTCATTCAAAAGTTTTACATGCATCACACCGTTCGCTTTTGGAGTAGGCACAGAAATAAAATTTGACTCTCGGTGACAGGCCTATAAACCTGGCTCTACTTTAATGATTTCCTCCATACTGCCTTATCCTGGCGTATATATTTCGCTTCAGTTAACAGTTATTTCTTCACATGCGCCCTCCTGTTTTGAAAAATTCTAACATTCCTCCTCTTCACAGTATATTCTACCACATTAATCCATGACTTTCTCAGTCTAGCCCTTCGTCTCACACCATTCATTCCTCGGCTTCGTTATTCGATTCTCAATGGTTCTCCCGAAATGGCCAAACCAATAAAGAACACTTCTTTTAAACACGTCCATTAGCGGAGCAACCAACCCACATTCTTTCGCAGCCCAATCATTCCTAACCCTACCCTTTCTACTTTTACCGCAAACACTTCTCAAGATACCCCATTCCCACTGCATTTAGCCTACGCTTATCCTGGCATACTCAAGTTATAATAAATATGGGATGAGTACAATTTTGTACTCTATAACAAAAATTCGACGAGAAAAACAAAAAAAATATTCTATCACCTGTCTTTTAAATATAAAAAAAGGGTGAATGACCTAATGGGTATAACTTTTACGGGATTTGTGGACTCCCGTACCTAATCCAACAATGCGTCGGAGGAAATAATACCAGACGTTCTACTACCGTGGAATACGGTTATTTTTATCCTAGCTGGGATTTCAACTGGGACAGTGGAGAACGAACGAACTTCCCGATCGGAGAATTCTTGTTTTTTTCCTCACTCAAGTTTATTTTAGTGGTGTGAATGTCCCGTTCAATCAGCGTGATTACACCGATTGCGGAGAAGTGTGTCGACCGTAAGGTCCACGTCCCTTCTTCAATCCCCTATTTTTTGCACGACACCAATTCTCTCATCCGCCCGATTGCCTCCAATTCCGTCCCTTCCACAGTACTCCGATCACTCGTCCACTTAATGAAAAATAAAAAAATGAATAAAAATAAAATAGCAGCGGAGTGGACGCGGCTAAAATGTGTTCGTCAACGTGAGAGAGAGAGAAAGAAAGAGAGTGGCGACATAGTGGATAAGGGTGTGTGTGAAGGCAAGCGAATCAATGACGGGCGTTTCTTTTTTTCTTTTTTTTTGCCATCGCAAATGCGAAACGCAATCAATTGAATATCCAAGCCGTGTAAAATTCCGCACGTACAGCATTCCACACTGCGGCATGCGTAGCAATACTACACTACGCTCTCGCATTCGTTTGAAGCTCGGTACAAATCGCACCAAGGGAAGAAGTCCCATTGTGCACAAAATCCAATCGACGCCGTGCTTGCCAATGATCAATCGTCTGTGCGTGAAATAGGTCCAGTAATGCAGCGTCGGAGCAGTCCACGGTGGAGTTGAGGTGTAAAGTATTCCCCTGCCAACCCTAGGGTCGTGGGTTCGAGTGCCGCCTGAGTGTTGACTAGTCCACGGGCTTTTGAGGGATTAACTTTTTCCGTGGGTAAATTTTAACTTGAATGTTTTAGTTCATGTATATATTATTAAATTAAAAGTGTGGAATATTACAAATCTCGTGCAAACAACCTTAAAGCAGGACGTGGTTGTTTGTGACTGTCTAATATTGTTGAGTAAAAATGACCGTTGTAAAATACGCCCAAGAGGCTGTTTTCGGGTTGCTTGTAAATAAATGATAAAAATAAAACTCTTGTTTTTACTCATAACGGAGTGCCATGAGCTACTTAGGCCCGCTCTTATAAAGTCTGTTTAATGTTAATCATAAGACGAGGTAGCATCTACGGTAAATTTATGGTAACTTAGGGCTCGGGTTTTGTAAGTTGTTTGACTGTTGGTTATTTGAGGTGAGCGTTATCGATGGGATAACGTTTTAGCAAAGGTTTTTACATCAAGAAAATATTTTACCAGAAATTATAAAACTGGGCCTAATGAAGGGATAGTTAAATTCTGTACAGTGATATAGTATATTTAATGTAATGGGAGTTTCATTTTAGTTAGAGTTTATCTATTGACCTTGTTTTTAGAATCCTGCTTTTTTTTCAGATATTTTAAAATTATTTTTTTAGTTAACATTTCATTATTTAATCTTGCGGAAACTGCCTTAAAAGCAGGACGAAAATGGAATGCATTTTGCGAAATAACAAATACGTATTTTTCAAAATCGCACACCGCATCACAATGTAATCCTCTGTTATTGGACTAAATGCATGGCCAGTGGCCATTGGCCACTCGTACCAACCCTGTCTACTCAGCGAAGCCCTTGGGTCGAGTTAAAACTGATCCAAAGCCATTCCCTTTCATGCAAGGGGCATTATTATCCTCATTCGACCCCCTCTTTTACTCTTGCGGTGGTTATGACCTCCCCGGCGAATCATTTCGCGTGCGGGGAATAATTGAGCGGCGGTCGGGTTGTGATTCCCTCACGATTGTGGCTTTCAAATCGGCCTTGGTCATCCATGAAGCAATTTTTAAAGCGATATTCAACTCTTTTGGCACGTATGCCCCTAATCGTTTTATATGCGAGGGACTTGAACAATAGTTTTGGACATTTTTATATACATATCTTCTTCCCGCAAAAACGAAGTTTCAGGACTCTTTAATGCGACGCACCTTAGTCAAGCTGTAACTTATCCCTTCTTTAATTACGTCTATGCTCCTAGTCCCCTTGTGTCCTAGATACTGAAACCCTCCTCGTCCAAGATTACACCGGGCTATATTCAAAAAGAGAAAATTGATGAAATTTTGGACATTTCTATCATTGGTCTTCACTGTTCGAGCACGGAAGATCACCAACTGAAGAATGGGAAAGAATTTTAACAGGTGTTACAAAAATGAGGTGCCATTTAAATTGTGTTTTGCCTGAAGGAAAATGAAACGGGTACCAAAATGTTGCAGAATTATTGCATAAATCCACCTTCAGGAACATCTGAAGACATCGAATTTGAAGTTAGACGACAGCAATCTTTAAAAATATTAGAGTAATTTGAAAGAGATTCTTTAATTTATAACATTGCGAACAAAATGGGTAATACATCACTCAATCAGTAGGTAGTAATTATGTTTCACAATCTACTATTACATAGAATAGTTTTGGCACTAATTGTCATTATCGAGGGATTATCAAGAAAACGGCTACTTTGCTAATGAATGTATCAAAGGCAGGAAATTCCGAGCAACTGTTATGTACAGCATAACGAATTATCCAATATTGCCGTGCTTTCCGTCAGGGCCACTTCTTTTTCTACGGGTTTTTATAGAATACTAGCACCTAGCTCATGTTCCATGGAAGTAATTTCGTTAGAATACAGGAGGTATAGAAAAATCCAAGTACAGATTCCAAGCATTCCTTTGCGAGTGCTCTCTCTTTCCGAAGTTTTTTTTCGGAAAAGCAGTCAATATGGTTAGTTTCTTATGTCCAATGGAGGATTCTGCAATGATGAACTCCATAATGATAGTAATAATTGAAGTATCTGTCTTTAGAAACAATATATATGAAATGGAGAAATTCCTGCAGAAATTCTTAGGTAATTTCTACAGAACGTAGTAATGAATTTCAACAGAATGATCTAAGGAGTCTACCAATTTTCTGACGGATTCCTTAAGAAAGAGCAGAGGAAATGGGTAGTTATTAAAAAAAAAGAGTTTCAATATCTTGAGGACAATTCTAAAAATATGTCTATGGAAATTTGTTAAAATATTTTTGAAAGAAAGCATATATTACTTTCTGGCAGGGTTGTCGATGACAGTCAACGTCGAAACCACGTTCGGTAAAAAAAGAATCCGGAAAATGCCAAGTAGTAACGTATTGTTTACGTGCATCAATTCCACAAATTTAAGCTGGAAACCGTTTTTATACGCACTAATCTGTTAATACTCTAAAATTTATAGAATCAACTACGTGTATGGATAGTATGGATGGATAGACGCAAAAAAAGAGGTTTACGTGAAACAAGAAGGAAGCGAGCCAAACTGATATCACAAACGAATATTCCACGCTTAATTCTTGCCATCGAGGGGTGAGGGCTCTATTTTCCCTCACGCACTACTTTTAAGTGCCAGCAATCACATTTCGAATCACTCTCTAAAAATTATCCCCATCTCCTATATTACACGAGATTCTTTACAATCTTCCCCATACATGCCATCAACTTTGATGCAATTCGTCAGGGTCCCGGGTTTGTTTCGTCAGGTTTGTCCCAAAAAGCCTACTCCAGCATTACAAAAGCAACCAATAGACTACTAGAATTTTGCTGACCCTGACTGGCACTAGAATTTTCTTAGTACTACTCAGGGTATAGACTAACATTCCCTGAATTTTTTACTTGTGCAAACACATCTGAAGCTCGCGATCTGTAGAGCACGTGGCAAATGATTATATCTCATCAAAAAGATATGTATGTATGCACCAATATAATTTTATAAAAAAAATATATTTTTCAACAATTTCGTAACGATATCTTTATTTATATCGGAAAATTTTCATTTATAAAGAAAATTTTACACCCCAAGGAGATTATTCCAATTGTGTTCCCTCGCAAGAAGTTTAGCTGGACAGTGTTTTTAATTTAGCTGGAAACTAGATTAATGGTTCCGCCGTACAATTATGAGAAAAGGCCTGATAAGATCCCTTATGGTTGTACTGTTTTACTTAATCATTTGATTTCTGTGCACTGAGCTTCAAATTTTCGCTAATTACGCATGCGTCTTTTTAGTCCCACAGAAAAGCAATGGATATATCATGGGGAAGGATTTTTTCCAGGCAAAGAAGGGGAAACGATTCTCCGTTTCATTTTTCCGAACTCTTTACCATTAAAAAGAAAATTTAGTTTACGAACATACAATAGCGAGACAAGGTATCACGAGGTAACTGATTTCTAAATACTAAGCATGCTTCAATAGTATGCAATATTTGGTGAAAAAAATAGTTATATTTACACAAACTACCTAGAACGCTTCCACAAACTGAAGCCTGATGATGAGTATATTTTTATCCTTTTCTATAATATGGCCGTTTGATAATCTCGGGTTAATAATTTTCTATTAATGATGATAATTACGCGCAAATCGATATACCAAGTGTCCGATGTAATTTACCAAACCCGAAATCGAAGTTTACATCACAGCAAATTAAAGGCTTAATTGTCTCCATGGTTTCAGGAAGATTGAGCGAGATATCACTTCATTTAAAATTCAATGACCTCATCATAATGAAAAAGATCTCATATTTCAAATGAGAATGATATATCAGTCACTTACCATTATGTTTTTCAAGATACTTTCCAGAACAATACCAGTAGTTTTACATGGGAAATGGTACGGGTATGCACTCCAGAGACTTTATTTTTTAAATAGGAATTTTTAACGCACTTATATCGTGAGAAATTTAACAGTGCGTATTTTGTATGCCTTTTCAACTATATCAACAAATAAATCAGCTGCTGACTGCAGAAATATTTACAGAATAGCAAAAAAGTATTTGGTTGTTAACGTGTTTTCAGCGTAAGGCATGAAAAACACAGTGAGTCAAGTTAAAGACTTTGTATACATATTAAATGAATTCCTGGGGTTTTCAGTAATTTTAAACAAACTTTTTGCGTTATTAATCTTACAATATTTACTCCATGTTTTTTAGTTCTTTAATTTAAAAATATACTTTTATTTGGTCTCTATCATGACTAGGAAAAAATATCGCTCAGACTACCAGATATTATATACCTTAACCAGATATTTTAAAACTGGACTCAAGGGTTGAGAGAGTACCTACACGCCTTGCATACTGCTCGCACGTTTTCTGATTTCTTGCGGTGGAAGTTATTTCGCAGTCTCTCTGTTATTTTGTTAACCCTATTTGACTAATATGGATCCTCTCCCACGATATAAATCTTATTGACGGCTAAACATCGACCAAGAACGTTGTAGTGAATGAAATTGTTTGTACTCACGACTCCGCTTGAAGTTGCTGAGCCAGTAGTTTCTCCGCATCATCCTTGGCAGCCTTGGCTCTCTCCAGTTGGGCTTCCAGTTTATTCCTCTCCTCCTTGGCCACAGCCTCCCACCTGGGGACAAGCACGCAATCATCAAAATATATTTTACATAGAACTAATGAGCTCACGAACAACAACTTTTCATAGCTGCTAGTTGATTGCTTGCCCTGCTAGCCAGACATAGGGTGCTTTCCATATAAGGTGTTGGAGTTAGTGCAGACCTGAACACATCTGCGCAATTAAGCGCAAAAGAACGAGGTTGAATGGTCCGATGTGTGCTGGCGAAACGTTTGGTAATCTGAAAGTAGGTACACTTTGTGGGTGCACAGCAGTTACGGCAGAATATTTCGTGTATAGTAACCGTATTCGTTCCGAAATAGTAGTTAAAAGCTTTGCAATATTCATGTTTGACACCTTAACGGAAAATCATCACAAATACTACTATCGCGAATGCGATATTCAAGTTCTTTAGTTTTTTGAGCGCACATCAACCCTGTTCCCGATCTGTTTTGAAGTGTGCTACTTAGTGCGCTGGGTCTTGGACGAATGGAAGGAAAGCGAAGTGATAAGCTCACTAGAGTGATTGAAATGCCCCCATAATTTTAGGGTAAATAGAAACTAAAGGTATATTCTGCGACGAAAATTTGAAAAAAGAATATACAGCAAATATGAGGCCACGTTGAAGGACTCTACCACCACCTGTTTAACCTGCATCGCCCATTAAGCAGCGAGCACAGCAGGAGCAGCGGTCCACAGGTCATTTGCCCAAATGCCTTCATGACCAGTCCTACCATGCCTGTGGAACTCGAACAGTGCGATGAACAAGCGTACTGATTACCGAAATTAAGTGATTTTCAAAACAGCCACATTCAGCGTCCATTCGCGTCATTCATTTATTTGGGAAAAATCGGAAGTAATGTGTAAGCTGAACGATGCCCTGCAAGTAGCGATACATATCAAGCTGCTATAGCTACTTCCATATATGTCAACTTCAACGGGTAAAGCCACCTAACTGAGAATTACTAAGGGAGCAATTTACTGATGCTGCAAATACAGGAAAAAATCTAATTCTGGATGATATACGAGTTCGACATTAACACTGCACATACTTTTTTCTTAAACGGGCAATTTTGTATGGGTCAGTGTAATTTCCTCAATGCAGCACTGAGTGCACGATTGTCTCGTCGCACTAGATATAGTTGAGATGGCGTGACGCTTTTTGTACTTCGACCTCAGTTTTTTTGCGAACTTATTTCATTTTTATTCAAAATTTAATATAACTTTCGTGGTACATTGTTCCGGATTACGTTCACTACTCCAGGGAAAACTTTCTGAAACTGCTTTTCTTTCACCTCTCAGCAACAAGCATGTGGTTTGCAGTCTGAACGAAGGCGGATCATTATATAGCTTTCAACTCCGTTCTACTAATTATAAAATTTTCCGATGCTGCATTTGATAAAAACTGTATTTTCCAGGGAAAATAACTACTAAAATGTGTGTATTGGAGGTGGTCGAGATTTCTTCAGAATTTCAACCTTTCACCTCCCAGTTCTCTCCGTTTGCGGCACTGACAGCTTCTCTTCTACCTAGAATTCTACCATCGATACATTTGGCTCAGCTCCAGGCACTGGTGGATTCAAACCCCCGAGGGAGGTATACTGCATTGGTTACATCCACGCGCCGTTCACCGGCTTATTTTGCGGGGCATAATGCATCGGTATCAGGAGCAGGGCTTCGTTGGGATGAACTCCCAGACCAGGCATTCCGACGGCGCGGAAAGGCAACATCCGCTCTCCTTGGTTTCCCAAGAGACTTACAATACAACCCAGAATCTTTGATCATCTCTCTGCGCGAACTCTTGAGCCCCACTCTTTGCTCTAGCATTGATGTCAGCTGTGCCCCTATCCCACGGAACTCCAAAAGCCACCTTTCCTCTTGGGTATACCCAGTGTTGTTGCCTTTTCCATAACCCGATGGAGGTCTATCTCGTGCAAACCTATTCAGTCGAAATGGTCGTTCGGACTGTGAACTGAACTACTCGCTGGAGGTGCCGTAGGGAATAAGGGCGGGTCAAACGCAGCTCACGTGTGGTCTCAAATCCCTACGATGTGAAAGTTCCACTTCTGCGCCAGTGCCAGTTTTTCTCTCCCATAGCAACATTTGAGCTCTTGAGTGTTCGGCTTTTGAGATTAAAGAACAGCTTCACCGTTTGACAAGACTACACTTCAATCGAAACAAAAAACTGCAGCTAATTAGGTAGTATAAAGAGCAATTTCAAGAAATAAAAGTTGAGAATAAATTTTAGAATAAATTTGAGAATAAATTTGAGGTAAAGGCGGATTCGTGATAGTTTATCATCCAAGAAAACTGACAGTCACTAGAGTTAATCAATAAGATAATATTTTTAACGCATTATTCCAGGAGAGGAGTCTGCACATAACTAATGACACATGCCTGGAAGTAAAGAAGCCCTTTATCGAAACATATATTTGAAGAATGCTCTTAAATGATACAGGCACTTGGATAATAAAAGTTCCCCTTTACAGGGCCCCCCATTTCTGTCCGCACTTGTGACACAGCGAGAGGAAATGGAAGTGGGATTCCCCTTTGATTTTTTTAAATTTGGACTTTTCCAAATTTCCAAAAAGAGTCGTAAAATAACTGTAAAAGTATGTTAGCGGAAAACAAAACAGAAAATAATCGAAAAAAATAGCATAAACGAAATAAAACGCATAAATCAATGGTATAACATAAAAAATGGCGAAAAAACGTACAGCACTAACAATTTTCTAAGGCTCGCTGGTGGTGAGTTAAAAATAAAATTTTATCATTTATGTACAAAATGGCAGTGAAGGTCATGGTTTGTGGAAAATAAATAGAATTACAGTGATACTTCGTCATCAAAAACTTGCGCAAGTGGAAGAATTTTTAATATCTGGGAAGCAGGATCACTAGCGATAGAAGAAGCAATAAAGACATTGTGAGCGATTATCCCAAACAGAGATGGCATTCAGCAGGGCATTCTACCAGAACAGGAGTCTGATAACAGCTAGTAACACACGCCTGGAAGTAAGAGAGCAATTTATCACAACATATATTTGGAGTATGCCTTAGTATGACATTCAAGCTTGAACAATAATAGCTGCTGAGCATAAGAGATGTGAAGCAATTTAGATGTGGTGTTATCGAATAATGACAAAGATGAAATGGAGGGAGAAAATAACTAAGTTGAAGAGAAAAGAAGTATGATGAAAATTCTGCGAAGAAGGAAAGACAGACTTAGCATTGGGCACATTTTGTGATTCAACAGCCAATTGAAAAAAATATCGGAAGGAAAAAGGAATGGGAAGAGTTAAAGAAGAAGACCAAGAATGGAATGCATTAGGCAAATTAGGAAGAACATCAAAGTGAATAATTATGTAGGAAAAAGCGATTGGCGGTGGGAGAGTGAATTAAAGGGCGGCGGCAAACCAACATTAAGATTGATGACTGCTGATGACGTTGTTTTAAACATTCTAATCCGTAATCGGGCGTTACTTCATCATCTAGACATAGAATCTCCGTGGCCAGTAGATTCAATCGGTATAGACAACTCGAGATAGTACCCCATCACACCAAAGATGGTTCAACAGACTTAACCATAGCGACAATTTGGCACCTACATACTATCCATACAATGGAAAAAGGCTTATCTAGAATTACATGTAAAATTCCAAACTATAACTGGAGAAGCCAGGAGAACTTTTTCCCCATATGTATTTAAGGCATTCGACCAAAAAATTGCTTTTATGCTCTCACGTTCCATATTTTACGTAAATAAGGCATTTATATTTCGATAAAGTTGATAACCTTATTATTCACAAATTAAGTGGGAAAAGTCGTATTACTTAAAGAATAATTAATTAATAGTATAGGCACTCATACGTATACTTATTAATTTCCAGAAAACTGGAAGATTACTCTATATATTTCTCATAAGAGAAAAAAAAATTTATCTTGCTCGACATGCCTCATGTAATACGACATATAAATTTTCCCTATTTATTCAGCGTCTCTAACTAGTACCTACACCTCACATTTTATGCCGTGCAGGCACTTCTTCGAAACGCGGAAATAATAGCTTCCCTAACATTGTAACTTAAATGAAAAAATAGAACAACACCACGGACATGTTTGGGAGAGTAGAACGTTAGAACACTATTCAGTCGCGATAAATTACTGAATTGTGGGCATATAGTCAGTAGTCAGTCAAAGACAAAAAAAATAAATGATAAAGTCTACTAAAGTAAAACGTTACTATCTGGATACGAATTGATTCTGTCGCTACAGATGTAAAAAAAACAGCGTATCGAGTTACAGGACAAAAAAATAAAAAAATGTAAACTTTCACAGTAATTTTTAATAACGACCGGTCTCATCCAACATTGGACGTATTAAGATGCTGTTGGATGAAACTGGTTAGATGAAAACTGTTCGATGACCAATCGTTTTGAAACAATTCTGTGAAATTTTACAAAGTTATTAGGTACCTATCTTTTGTGTAACGATGAAATTTCAAAAGATCTGACTCTATCGATTTCATTATGTTACAAGAGTCTGAGCATAGCTTATTACTGCTTCATGAATAAAAAAGCATGTTAAAACCTAGGCTTGCTTTTCAATCTTTGAAAATTATTATAAACCAATGAACACAGGTGACAAAATATCGCAAGCGTAAAACATTCCGTGCCTACTGCATTACCAACAATCTTTCGACATTCACAAATTTTAAAACCTGAAAATAATCTTGGCCGCAGAATTTTCTGCGGGACTATTCTCGCTTCATATGCCCGTCACATTCAATGGTGATAAAATGGCTTCCTTACTCGGAACTCCCGAGAAGGAGGAAATTTACTATTTCCCCACTGGGATCGATGCGGATATTATACCACCGAATTATTCATTTGCTCATTCGATTGCTTTGAAGTGTAACGCCACTGAGGCAAGACTCCATTGATGTGGACTGAGAGAGAAAAACGATTTGCTCGCGCACCAATGACTCCGCACCGACCACGGGCCCCTCCCACCTCCCCCAAGGGGAGAGAACCCACACGAGAGCACGCACAGCTCATCCACTAGACGTCGCTTTGTGTTTCTCCACTCCACACTCAATTCTTTCGCCTCTTCTCCCACCTCTTCTGCATCCGAATCCCGCGCATGGAAAGGGAGCCAGGGAAGCAGTCAGAGGAAGGGTTACCAACTCTCCTAAATTCTCCGGCAGCATCCAGTCCAGAAATGGACCAAGTTTTTAGACTTCCAGCGCTTCGGATCGAGGTGTTAGCGTCCCGCTTTAAGTTAAAATAATTATAGTTAACTTCACTTATAGTCACTTAGCAAAAGTTCTGAACTTAAGCATTCATAATTAAATGAAAGAAAATAAAAAATACACAAATAAATAGATGAATAAACAAAAAATATATTTTATTACCCTAAATAAATAAGTTCATATTTTATAACGATAATTTTTACATAAATATTTAACTTTGTAATAATTATAGCTATTATTAGGGAAAGAGAGAGGATTTACGAATAATGAAAATTACCAACTGGAAGGAGCTTGTAAAAGATGGTACCTATAAAATGGGCGTTGACTGCGGAAAAGGTCCAAATCAATGGAGGGTTACAACGCCCAAAGAAGAAGAAAGAACACGATATGGTATACAATGCATCTCAAAATTTCTAGATTTAAACTTGCTCTTCATTGAAAGTATTTATACACCATTCATTCAAATTCATATATTCAAAGTTCCTTGCATTCTGGTTCACAGTGCATCGTCCATTCCAAATTTGCCTCACATTCTTTATGAGATAAAAAACAATTTTCATAAAAAATACGAAAAAATTGTTATTTGAACTTTTACTAAAAGCGAAAGAATTGTTTTTTTTAGATCTGTTTGCTTGGTTGCTAACACTGAACACTGCTGAACAATAGCACATCCATCGTGTTCCTTAATGCGTATGGCATATTCCACGTGGTAGTCATAGGAGATGATATGTTTTGCAACTTAATCTCCCGGAATCCCCTTCTCCGGGAACAGACAATTCTAGGTATCACCAATTTATGGGTTGGCAACACCAGCCACCAATAAGCCTAGATGAAAGACGGTAAGAGAGTAAAGGGGCAACAATCGGAATGAATTAAGTCGCCGACGTGCTCCCTTTAAAAGCAAAAAGGACCCGCGATGCTACTACATTAATGTCTTGCCCAACCCCGATTCCCTCCGACGCGAAATATCCTTCCCCTCTCGGCCGCAGTTTGTCTTACCGCCGGGGAACAGCTTCCACTTCCCTTTACGGTGTTAAGGCAGCTTGAGCCTTTTTCCCCCTTAACCCCGCCCGACTCTACGCATAATACCCATGCCCACATGAAAATCCTTCCGTATCCTTAGGAGACCCCTTTGTCGAAGTCCCTCCTCTTTTCTTTCCCCACTCACCTGACCCATGACCCCTTGTGCCTCATTTTCCTTTCAACTCGGTGCACCTTCCTTCATTTGCGCGTGCTAAGTAAGCATTCTCCAAGCATCTATAACTATTACAAGCATAAAATTCAACGTCGTTTTCGTTAAACATCTAAGTGATTTTGGGGAAAGAAGGATCCTACTGACGTCTCATATGAATTATTGTGGCACAAGTACATTGACACAAGGAGATTACAGGAGCCTTCCATGCAAGGTGTTGAAGACGATCTAGACGATCGGAACAGACCTCAGAGCACTCTAGCGCACACAAACGACAATGAATGGAACGATGAGCGTTGGCAAAAAGTTTGGCAACCTGCCGGTGGGTAGCATTCTGCGGGTCCACAACAGCCACGGCCGAAGTTTATGTGTGCATTTATCGAATCAGTTCAAAATAAGTATTTAAAAAGTCAGCTTTTTACAACAGAGTGATTAAAAACTGTACATTATCCATGTTTGAAAATTTTACTGAAAATAAACATATAAGTAAAAATCGCAGATGCAATTTTCGACGTTTTTTGGTTGTATAGCGAAAGTAAACTCCACACCAGATTTGTTTTGAAGTGCGCTGCATGGTGCGCAGGGTCTGAAACATATGGAATGGTTTGAATACATAAAATTATAAAGTGCTGTAGCATTGCGAAGTAAGCAGCTCAGAAAATCGAATGGAAAGCTCCCTGTGTGACGATATTCGAGATCGTAAGAGTCATAATCGATTTAGAAACAAGAATCAAGATACGGTTTCCCGAACCTTTTTCTGTACATCTTCAGACCCAGGTTTCAGAACACAACTGTTCCTCTCCTTGAAAACATTAGTAAGTTGTAAATAAAAATCAATTCATCCATTATGCCGACGTTGCGATTTCTCGGCATGGTTGATGAGGAGAGGACACTACTGGAGGAGATTAGGAGGAGGCAGAGTATGTGGTTTGAGGGGAAAATGAGGAGCGAAGGGATGCTGAAGTCCGTGATAGAGGGAAGGATGTTGGATAAGTAAGGAAGGTGAAGAAAGGGAATAGGCTTTAAGGATGGAATAAAACGAGGAAGGACAAAGGATGAGATGAAGAAATAAATCGCGCAAGGCTATAGAGGCCTGCGGCCATAAAACATAAGTAGAGTTAGCCTTGTTCCATCTAAGTCTACATTTATCGGTAGACCACTTCTAATAATAAAAATATTTTCCAATATGAAACTTAAGATTGTTTTACGATAGTAAATTGCTCGATAAAAATGATAGCTATGCGCTGTACTTCAGTGCGTTTTTTTCTGTTTTAGGATAAGTATCGGCTAATTACTCGAAATCAAGAAGAGAATTAAATTAATCTACCGGTTAAAGGTAGGTTTTATTGAAAATCAGAAAAAAATCCTCCAGATTTTGACACGAGCAGGGCTCTATCTACCTTAAGTATTTCTTTCTTCATACCCTCGTACTTCTTACCCTTCACCATAAAACCTATTCCTTTTCTTCCTCTTCCCCGGATGCCCAACATCCTTCCCTCTATCGCGGCCTGGAACAACCCATCGCCCCTCATTGACTCTTCCAACCACCTACTCTGCCTCCCCCTAACCACATCCACAAGTTTCCTCTCCTCACCAGCTATGTCAAGCACTTCCTTATTTGTCTTCCTTTCCTTCCACCTTCTCTATCCTCCTCCATACCCACATCTCAAACGCCTGCTGCCTATTCTCGTCTTCCTTTCACAGAGACCACCTTTCTGCCACATACAACGCTACTCTCCATATCAAGCTCCTAACCAGCCTCGTTTTACATCCTTACTTATGGTCCCCGTCATCAGCTCCCTTATATTACTAAACGCCTCATTCACTATCGCATTTCTCCTCCTAATGTCTTTTTACAATGTCCATTTTCTTCTGGAGTACTACACAAGTAATTGAATTGCTTTACTTGCTCCTGGTCGTTGAACAGCATACATTATATACCTATATCTTCAAGCATCGAAAATATCTTATAGGGGAAGGATAAAAAAGGGAATAGGATTTTTCGATGGGATGGAGAAAGGCCGGACGTATGCTAGTAGGAAGAAGGAAATCTTCTAAAGAAATAGACACCTGCGCCAGTGAATAATTAGTATGGGTATTCCTACTTCCATTTTAGTTTACCGTAACTGGTAGATCATATCTAATAATAATAACAATAAGCGTAATTTGAAATTATTTTAACGCACATCAGTCCCTTAAAAATCTTGTCAATTTTCATCATAATCGGTTGATCATTTTCAATAATTATAACTAAGATTTGAACTCTTTACGATCAGTTTTGATGAGCCGTTTTCATCCAGCTTTGCCAAATTCAAAAGTATCCTCACTTAAACTATTTCCATATTCAGTTCCGCTCGCTTCGTAACCCCTTGTATCCCTTCTAATTAGGCCTAATCTTTTCCGCCATCTCCATCGCTTACTCAGCACTCTTAATTGGATAAATTTCTTCCGTATGCCACGCTACTAATTACTTGCTTCACCCACTCACTCTCCCTACTCCTAATTTGCACCAATAACTAACACTAAAAATTTAGAATTTAAAAATGAGCGAGATAGTTTTGTAGTGTAATATAAATATTAGTCATTGTAAAATGGTTGAGCTATGCAAAATGTAATTACTCTGCGGAAGAACTGAACTAGGTGAAGGACCCAGACACATGTCTTCACCGTCTGAGGGAAATGAGGACTCCCTGAAATTTGAAGTCCTTCACACGTGCAGACAGCTCAATTTAAGTTTCTGGGAGACGACTTCTTCGTCGATTAATTGGAAGGTGCTTCCTTCGAGACCAATGCGCACACCATCACGCGCAAATGCAAAGATTCTTGCTCTTCCCTTGCAGGTCACTCACGCGTTAAGGCAGACTGGTGATGGATACTTGAATTTTAGAATATCCAACCACTTAAGTTATTCTCATGAATACTTTTTGAATAACGTGCGTTTTTCACGTGCTTGTGAACCTCTCACTCCAAACAATCAGTGAGTCGCACGTTTGTGATGCATCAATATGAAGAAATAGTAAGGTTAGGCAAAGAGTATTGAGTGGGGAAGCGAAGCTAAGAATAAAAGAATAAAAGCGAAGAATTAAATGGTATTAAAATAGAAATGAACGCCAGAACTTTTCCCAAAAATCATATTGGAATTTGGTGCACGGATAGTGCTTTTCCCAATTGGAATTTTCAAAAACCCACTCATAGAGATCATGTTTCCATTGTTTTGGGACAAGAGGGATATAAATAGCAAAACCAGTTTAGAAGCAAAGTAAGTGGCTGAAGTACTATGGATATTATATTATTAGGAAACTCACGGAATAGTGGGAAAAGGAAATGATAATAATTTGGCTTCCGGAACACACTATCATATTGAAAAATAAAGTTGAATGAACTCTAAGCGGGATCAATACGAGCGGAAGGCCGAGGATAAATTGTGAGAAGCAAATTTTGGAATATATAAACGCAAACACTGACGAGAGAATTAAGAGATAAGACAAGAAGAATCTTAAGAAATGTACAAATCACCACAATATTATTGACTGAGGGGAAGAAGATAATCACATGCATGGGGTTTTACCTCGGCGATTTCACACATCGCAGGCATGTGTTATCTCTGAAGGGTAATAATATTGTGGTGATTCTCTATTTGGATTAGTTTTAATATCACTATTTTATCATTTAATGGAACCACTCTTCGGGATTTATATTAATTTTCAGGGAAAAAATCAACCAGCTCTATCGTCATTTGACTCCCACATCCATCTATGATGTTGAACTTTTCGTAGAGAAAATATTTATCAGTATTTAGAGACGTAACACGAGTAGCATTCATTAAAATTTCGTCACGCGCACTACAAATAACCCCCGCCTCAATCATTACGCAGGAAGCTCTTACGCCATAAATACCATGCTACATACGGCTCTATGAAGGAATATCCACGGTACACTTCCCTGCAATGCTTCCGTTACCTTCCAAAAATCATGTTAGATCCTTTCAGTATCCTCTGCATTCCTTGATGCTTGGTAAGCCTTGAATGAATCCAATTCCCCTTATAAAGATCCTTCCCACCGGGCATTCACTGCAATGAAATCGGCCTCTTCCTTTTGACTTTGGAAACAGAATTCCATCCAGCTTTGCGTAGCTCAGTGGATTATGAATAGAGGAAATATGTCTTTGCGGAGGACATACTTCGGTTTTTTCAGTCATACGTACTGCGAGTTGTTCTTTATTAAACAGCCTTTGTTCATGGTGATGCAGAGAGTGGAGCGGAGTGTATTTTGAGACAGAAGTATTTATTTTTCGTGGCACTAATTTATTGTTGGATATCAACTCCGCCGATTGTGTCAATGCTCATGCATTGTCCAATAGTAGCGATTACTTGTGGAATCACCAAATATCTTGCTTGAAAAAACGGGCTAAGAAGTCTTGTACGCGCTGGGATTATTCACTGTAAAATGCTTTGTAACTGGATCATAAGTTTTTAGATTCGACTGAATTTCTTTAATGTGGAACTGCAGATACAGTAAGTGTCCATTCACCAGGTAATCGTTACTCTATTACGCTCATAGCATCGGCGTGATGATCCAGGTTTCGAAGGAGAAACCTACCAGCTTGCGTAAACAGTGGTAGAGCATCACACAAATTACTCGTCCAATCAGATTGAGAAGTCAGATTGATTTTCCGGGATCCATAACAAGAAGATCAATAATAATGGTAAGAAGAGGTGCATGCCAACGATCAGGTTTCGCGCAAATAGCCGTTTAATTTCAGGGAGCTGTGTTAATTTGCATCGTATCTTCAAGGTTAGTGCATTAATAATTAGATAATTTAATATTTCACAATGGAATCATCCTCTTTATGCTCACAGGACTCAAAGGAAGGATAATTTTTTGAAAAATGAATTTTGATTTGCATAGGGCTTTAAATCATAAACCAACTGTATTGTTATAAACTTCAATCTTCTGCCTTGCTTCTAAACTTCAGTCTTTGACCGTTATTCCTTTAGTGCCTGCCCTTTGACTTAGGCGCTCTTTTGTGGTATACCGGCAGAGAGGCTTAAACATACACCAAAAGTGAATTATCTTCTGTGCGGAAATTCAAGAAGAGAGCAACAGATAAGTAAATTTAAATTAAAGATCAATCCAAATCTTTATCTTTATATATATAAAAGTCAATGTATGTATGTATGTATGTATGTATGTATGTATGTACGTTCCACATCTCCTTCTAAACCACAGGACCGATTTTGATGAAATTTAGAACACGAGTTTGTCACTGATAGACAACAAACACTGTAGGGTTCAATTAATCGAATCCCTATTTTTTCAGGGTTAAGGGTGTGATCCTTACTAATATGTATAAAAATGTAATGGTCCCTGTCTGTCTGTTGCTCCATCACGCAAAAACTACTGGACCGATTGAGCTAAAATTTGGCATGCAGATTGAAGACATATCTGGTTGTAACATATGCTATATCAAAAAGCCCTCAGGGCCCCCAAAGACCCCCTGAAGGTCCCCCCTGGTGGTCAATGGCAAGCATTGGGTTCGGTGCAGTGGTTTAATGTTTTACTTTTTAAAAGTACTTTCACTCAAGATATAGGGCTGGAATTTTTTTATCGGATGGCTGAATAAATATAATTTCTAATTTTATCAATTGATTTTCTTCTACGCTCCGTATTTTTCTGCTATTCATGTTTTCAGTTGAAAAATATCACATTTTTATCTGAAATCAACAATAACATATTTCCTTGACAACCATAGATTTGATTTTCAAAGGATATACACGCCTCTTAACTATTAAATATCACGTTTTCCTACAGGCCCATGATAGCATGTAGAAAGCAAATCTGAATAAAGAGGGCCCAGAGTCCCAAGGACCCCATGATAGATTGATTCGGGAGGTAATCGATACGATTCAATACGTATTTACAACAAGTATACTCTTCAACGTCTGTTCTCAAAGTGGCTCTCATAGGAGACCTGCATGTATATGAGAGAGCACTTATGTAGTAAACGTTACACAAAGGAATTAATAGGATACACACTTAATTAAATGTGCAAGAATATTTACGTGCAGCGAATATCAATGGTAATAATGCCTATGTTGCTACAACAAACACGGCGTTGTTTATTATCGTTTAATACTCAGATGTATTACACGTAGTGAAACCGTCTGCCTCCCATTACGATTTCGAACAGTTTTTAGACCAATTCCCACATCATTAACGTCACGAGTTATTTATATGTTTAAAAGTGTTAAAGTGCAGTTAACTTAGGTACATTCCCTCAATCATCGAGTTGCCTATTCTAGACTCTCACTTGCCGCTGTGTTTCCGTTCCTTGGACTTAAAAATATATCCATCAACATGCCTAATAGAAAAGAGTAACCTTTCGAAAAAATCTTCTAATGCAAAATGAATGTCTTGTTTGCGAGAAAATGAGCCCTTGAAATAAAAACGACAAAGACTTGGATGGTCAAAGGCATGCCCACCAGCGATCTCATGAGAATCTCCCCGTGGTGTTTCTCGGGTTACGCTAATATCCGCACAAATTTCATCCTCACCCAACGTACGGACGGGTAACCAGCTATAAACCTGGTTCAAATACAGACCCATCTGTTTCGAACCTTCAATCTGTTTTAAGATGGCGGGAATTATAATATAATTAATAAATCTCAAGTAAATTAATAACTCAACGCACATATCAACGTTGAATAGTGCAACTGAAATAATTCATTGAATGCAATTATATGTATTGTACACAAGGGAAGCGATCAAGCTGTTATTCACTCACAAGACTGCTCAAGAGAACTGTAGGGACGAGGTGACCATCTATCAACCTTTGCTATTTAAGTAGTAATGAGTCTGAATGGCCGATTTTTGGGTTTCCTTTGCATGAAAGTGGACCAATAGTCACACATCTCTCCGTGCACCTGGAAAACGGTCAGCGTGTCTACTACAACGAACACAACATACAAGATAGGTTACGAACTCCTCGAATGTCCACGCATGCAGTTTTTCTTCAGGGTTTGCAGTTTTCTTATAAAATAAGTTTAACGTTTTTCACACCCGTTGAATTTCAACGGGTACCTTCCGCTCGTTATAAATAAAAGCAAAGGAATTTCAACTCATATGTATGCATTTCGGTCAGCCAGGTGACCATCGACAGGGAGGATTTAAATCTTGTAAAAACAAGAGTCTCTCTCCCTCTCCCTGTCGATGGTCACCTGAATGACCGAAATGCATGCATAGAAGTAAAATTTCCTTTGCTTTTATAGACAATTTGGATTAACCTTTAACTTAAATCTTCTATGGGAAAAAACCGCTGCGAGGCGGGTCTAATAGGCACTTGATGTTTACATATTCAACAAAAATCCAAAATTCTGAGAAAAATCCAAATGGTTGTATGGTTATTTGGGGAACGACAAATGACGCCAATTGCACTAATCAGGATAGGTTGGTGGGTTAACAAAGTGGCTATAACGGGAATAAAGGAAGTGCAGTACGCAGTAGCAGGCTACGGTATCATCCTTCCCTTCACGAAAGGCGCCAAGGGGTCCACACTTAAAGTCACTTCTGACGGACGGAATGCTACACTTGACGTGTCATCCTTAATACAGACAATTAGAAATGGGGATTTCACTGAAAAATCTCCGCCTCCGGGTTTTGAGCCAACAAATCTCAGTATGGGAAGCCAGGACTCTGGCCACCACACCCATTCAACCCTCGAAAGATATTGGAAACTCATGCAAAGAATTGCTTATACATTTCGTCGCCTATATCTCTTTATAATAATCACGTGAGTATCAGGAGCTCCCTAAAGCATTTATGATGTCGTTTTCCGTTATTTTTTAAACGATTTTATTCAACCTCGCCGAAATTTCTGCAAATGTGGGTGGAATCCTACGATCTCATTTTCACCCTCTTCCCAACAACTAAGAGCTTTTAAATTTGGCACAAATGTCGAATTAAACTAACAATACAATAATATGAAAAATTAACAAGTGTTTTTTTTATATTTGTAATTTTATACGTAGGTATATTTATTATCCCAGATAACTCCTAAGTACTAGCTAGGTACCGATTTATTTTTTCAATTATTACATTCATATCCAGAAGAACAACTACATTCATTAATAAATATTTTGACATGCAGAACGTTTCAGAAAAAGACAAATTTCGTTGTTTATTTTTATACCTGTCGTGATTCTTTATATGCCGTATCCTAATGCTTATCAACGAGTCATCAGTCTTTTCCTACAAAAAAATCGAAAGACTGGCTAAATTCCCGACTGAACCAAACAGGCTAATCCCAAATAAAAGTTATGTTTCAAAAAGAAAGCAAGTACGTATCTGTCCAGTGGAACGTATCCTTCCATGCAGTGGACTCCGTATGCGAAGAATTTGGAATTCCTGGCGGTCCAGGAAGTTTTATTGGGGCACTGGGGAAGAATGGTGATCTCGGAGGAGGATGGGAGGGGGGGAGAGGAGAGTGGAAGGGGGGGATGGTGAGGAGGGTTGGAAGTTGATGTGGGACCGAACAGCGAGGTGATGAAACGAAAAACGTGTCCTAGGGTCAGGTGGGTTTCCCAAAGTAAGAGGTGCAATATATAGACACGAGAAAGGCATTCGTCCGACTGCACCATGGTTGATCTACTGAAATCAGCAATATCCTCGATGTGTTAAAACAACTTTTAATAATTGTTTTTCTTTTAATGTTTAAATTATTAGGTGAAATGCTACCGTAAGTTTTAATCTTTTCGTTACTAACGGGACGCATTTGTTCCGGCGAATGTCTGCTTTGTAAATGATTGAGGAAGACAGTAGGAATGAAAATTCACAGAAAATATAACGTTATTTCAAACTTTCCATGAAAAATATCAGTCTTGATAGGGTTAAACAAGCTTTCAAGAGTTAGAAACTCAAAGTACTCGAAGTAGGTTAAGGAAAGAAATAACATCGATGGGTTCAATTAATAATATACACTATACCAGGATTTTCTACAAAACAAGCATAATCAATTTAATCGATGGAATAAAGCGTTAGGTAGGTACTCTTTGGAACGCAACCACATTAATCATGACCAAGTGTATATTTTCATCATGGTATAGCATATTATTAGGTATTATTAAGGTAATCTACCGGTTAAGGTAGGTTCAAATATGAGTAAATATCCTTTAGATTTTTACATGTGCCGAGGCGTATCAAACTCATATTCCTTTTTCCATCACATCCTACCTTTCTTCACTCCGTCCAATAAACGTATTCCCTTTCTTCCCCTTCCCTACCTGCCCAATATCCTTCCCTCTTCTATCACACCCTTAAGTAATCCTTCACCCCTCTTTACTCTCTCCAACCACCTTCTTAGCCTCCTCCTATTCTCATCCAGAAGTTCCCAATAATAACATTGAAATGATCAATTTAAAAATCGTTTGACCGCACAGAAGCAATTACCACAACATTGTAAAATTGGAGGTATCTTTTACGAGTAAAATTCAAAATATTATTATGAAATACTCGGCTGTAAACTTCAGGGAAAACGGTTGAGATACTAGTTGATAGATATGGAACGGCTAAAGAAAAACGTTATGAAGAGAAACGTTATGTAGGAATGTGATTATTTCACCGGATGCATAGGTATATGGATCAAAATATGAAGAGTATCATATCTTTAACATCCAAGGGTCTTTACCATCCGCCTCCCATTTGTCCAGAAAGCGTCCCCAATTGAAATTTATGACAACCCTGGCAGCTGGCATGCCCAAGACTGCCTTCAACCATAAGGGTATCAGCCGTCACGCCTTGACTCTCAGCATATCTTTTCGCTCCATTTGTATCCCTCTCCGGCATGCGCTGGCAGCATTTTATTGACCTTCCCCAGATTTATACTGATACAAAAATCCGCTGAAGGATACATATGGTAGTAATAAAATATCAGCACAATCGATTATGGCCCTGAATCGATTAAATCAAGGTTTCCGCATCGGGAAAAAATGTCCAACTCAGCCTCGGATAATTTATGGATGTGAATCAATTATCATTAATTTTCCAGATTGCACACAATGTATTTATATTCATAAATATAGCGCTTATCTTCTAATTAAACGTGTAGCACAGGGTCGATAAATCCATGTGTCATTTTTAGGCGTGCGATACATTTATTTTCAAAAATGTTTAATGGAGAAAAATCGCTGTGATAACTGTTTTTTAGGAGCAAATCTTGACAGATGACATTAGAATTACTTTAAAGGTGTGTCATAGTCTGGAGGGTTGTAGCCTGTTGCGACTTGAATTTTTTTAATTATGGGTAGAAAAACTTATCTGCGGGATAAAAATGGATAATTATACTAGTATACTTGAAAGCTTTATCAAATCATACTAGTATAATGCCATTAACTATCTTTAGGCTGTTAACATATTATTACAAAAGAATTATTGGTTCCGGCTTCGGCCTGTAATACCACTTTCCGCATGGAATAGAACATGTAGATTCGTTCTATGTTATCAGTCAATACATGCATACATACCCATCACGCCATTCCCTTTCGGGGTTGGAAAAAGCTATAATATTTTCATTATAATTCCCTATTCTTGCATACCTCTTTCACATCTATTATATTCTTGTATTGCTTCATGTACGCTCTCCTATTCTTAATTGACATAATATTCCTCTTCTTTAGTCTCTTCCACCACATTCACCCATGACTTCCTCGGCATACCCTTTGTTCTCACACTATTTATTCCAATATCATGAATATGATTATGAGGAAATAAACGATTAAATGCAAGTTAATGGTCCTCAGTACACTTTGAAACAAAAAAGAAGTAATTAGTATTATGAAAAATAACTACATTTCACATGAAGTGGTGGACATTTGCCAGTTATGAATTAACAGTGAGATCACATGGGTGTAAACCTAAATTTTAGTAACCAAACAAACGTAAACAGATGATTCTAGACTGCAGACAAATTAAGATACACAGGGGATACAAATTAAGATATACAGATAGTTTTGAGAGTTCATTTAAACAATACGTTTAAATGAACCCTCAAAACTATATCAATTGTAAAATTTTATTATCCTCACACCCTTTCACTTTGATCATATTACTTCTGCTGAATTATATTCACTGCGACTAACGATGTAGCGGAGAAATTTCGTCCTATGATTTATTTACGTGGCTCCTGTGGATACTCAAGTCTCGGAGATGCCTGTTTGCTTGTCTAACGTTGGGTATAATGTTCAACATGAACGGAATGTATAATGAAATCTGACTGAAGAATTTTATTACTGTTGTGTTTTAACATAAGATACGTATTTTTCAAGCATACTAACACTTAATGTGTATTTTTAAAATTAGCTGTAGTTTTGATGTTGATAATTTTTCTAAATTTTTTTAAACAATTAAAAAATGCTATTTTTCACGTATATATATCAAAAAGTAGAGAAAAACTTTATGTTAGCGATCTTTTGTGACAAAAATTTTTATACCAAATTATAAAGCAAAGTGTCAACTTTAATACGCAAAAGAATAATCCTGCCCCAATCTGCCACCCCACCACTCCGATCAAGTTATATGCGCAAAGGTCCAACCGCGCGGCGCGGAGCTGAGATGCGTAAATTTGGTCGGAACATGTTACAGTTCAGGATTACTCGATAAAAATGAGACAAAACTCATGATTTCCACACTAGTATATATTACACACTCTATGTTAGCATTATTTATCCATTTTTTGCAATGAGCACATTACGATTTTATTTAGAAAGATAACATTTGCAAGGTTCAACTTGTGCGCCGGCTTGTCGAAAGCTTGTCTCACGAAGCGGGCGGCTGCAGGGGAACATTCTCTCATCCTTGGGAAACCCAATTTTTACCACTATGCACTCACATATTTTAATTTTCACACGTTTCTGAGCCTTTTAGCTATCAGCCGCTCAAACCATCGAAAAAGGAAAGGGTACAGCAGTGCCCGCGGTCACTACCCGGCCGACCGCGATAATCCCCTTTGTGCCCGTTAACCCTACATTAGTCTGAAAATTTTTATCTAGCGTTTGAGAGCTTTAATCCCTGTACGGCTGAGTGTAGGTAAAGATGGCATTCGAAGCTTTGTTGTTCGTTTGTGGAAATGACGCTTATTGCTTTATTGCTTCGTCCCATAAAAGACGTTTTTGTACTTATGAGGATCGCTTCTCTTGGACACGTATACGGACGAATTCCACGAAGTAGCTCCCATGAGTTTTTCTACAAATGCTTGTTTCCAATTTGTTGAAAAAATTCTCTTTTTCATTATTTTACTGAGCAAATTAGTCAGATTTTCCTCGTTAGTGCGAAAGGATTTCAGTGCTTGTTCCACGAAAGCCAAAAACCAAGATTTCTCTGAAGTTCCATTTCTCCAGAGCTTGAAATTTCAACATAAGAGGCCGAACTAGAGGATACCATGAATCAATTATACGGTACGTTTCCCTAGACAAATATCTCAGTGATTGCGTTTGTATTACACAGGGAATTTCATTCTAATTTTGATTTGATTCTCTAGTGATTCAGATTCATGACATTCCGAATTAGAAAAAAATGGGCCCCACGAAAGTGACCCGAAAAGAAATGCATGACGTGGTTTTCAATGGAAGTGGAAATTCGGTGTATTCAAAAAGAAAATTAGCCTTGCAATATCTTCACAGTATTTTTAACCTAGGAAAAGACATGGAAATGAAGGAAATTTTGACGAATGTCATGAACGCTATTTTTTCAATTAATACTACACAAAATGGGATGAATAGTAATAGTAATAGGAATAATGACAGGTTTAAACAAAAAATTCGCTGTTGGTTAGAGAATGATATGCCGTTCCGAGCGGACATGTATAAATATCTGCTTGGAACTCCCATTTCAGGTTGGTATCAATCATTGGTTAACATATTTCAATTGACTGTATTTGAATCCAAAGAAATTTAGTATTATTATTGCAATCTAGTTCAAACTAAAAGAAGAAAAGTAGCAGATTTAGAGAGAAAGCGTCGGCAGCAGAGCTATCGCTAGCCACACCCATGACATTGCACTCCGAAGGAAATGACGCGGCAGCGAAAATAATAACTGAAATGACTACAACAACCCCCACCCGAGGAAAACGAAAGTTAAAAAAATGGAGGTCAATGCCTACGCCTTCAAATGAGTTGACGTCAGAGGAAGCTCTTTCGTTAAATGTTGATTGCAATTTAACAAAATTGCAATATAAAATACTTCGTAAAACTGCCAAATAATGTGGACGCAAGCTTTACCGTAGTAATGAAAGGGTTAGATTTCAGAAGAATTCTTCACACCCTCAGGGCATATCAGTAGGGGAAAAAATGTGAAGTGAGCCTTCAAGAACTGCTGAACCACACAGTCTCTCGCATTACAACATCTTTACCAAGATTCAAAGATGATCACAAGAACTTTAACCTTTCCCTCATATGCAAATAGGGGTTTGATAGGAGTTCGGGATACTCTCAATACAAGAAGGTATGGGAGGACCCGAATGCCATCGATGAAAGCTTATTTGCTACATCTCTTTTACCACTTCGTCTGCTGGATGATGTGGCAGGTAGGTGATCAAGAAATAAAAAAATTGAACTTGAACTTGCCAACTACGTAAGTTTTTAATTTGTTTCTACTCTTCATATATTTCAAAAACCTGAGGCTGTCTGGTCAAATCTACGGCTATCGTCTACGAGATTTTGCCGGCCGATGTGACTTCAATGGATCCGAAAAACCGCTGAAGTAGCGATAGAAGAAGAACTACATGAGTGAAATGATAGGGAAGCTACAAAGTTTACAGATCGGAAACATCACCGTGAACTATAATATGTTTCTCACAATGATAGATTGAAAGGATAAATTACGGTACTTTCAGCGATTACTGCTCAAAGACCGCTTCCTATATGTGAAACTGCATCCGTAGTATTTCATTCCGCCCACGGTGCACAAGGCGCTATTTCATGGAGCATCAATTGCAATGGCAGCAGGGCTTCCCATTGGTTCGCTGTCGGAGGAAACTTTGGAACCTCGGCATAAAGATATTAGAAGGTATCGAGCACGACATACGAGAAAATGTTCCCGTTTGGCGGAAATGGAGGATATTTTCCAAAGGCTCCTCCTAACTTCGGATTCTCTAATATCTGGAGGTTTTATTTTTAAAAATGTAAAAAGACATGTTTCGAAAGAAACACGAGATTTGCTTGTGAGGCCAACTTCGGATGACGACTGTCATGATTTGGAATCTGATGAAAAGTTATAGTGGGTTAATGAATTAATTTTTCGGGTTTCATAATTTGTAATAAACAATTTTATGTCTTATTTTTTATATTATTATGTCTTATTTTTTATATTATCTGTTTCAAGATTTAAAATGTTTCTGAAGTTATTTCTTGTGTATGTAACGATACTAAAAACGCTGACCTTGATGCCTAGTGTTAATTAATTAATACATTAATATTATTTATAAAAAAATAATTTTATGTATTTAATATGAAAACTTTTGTTTCAAAACTTGAAATATATTTGAAACGACTTACTTTCTTTTTAAAATTCATTTATTAAAATAAAATAATCCTTCTATACTGTAGCGGTAAGCCTAGTCGATTTTTGGATTTTTTCAGTCTCCACTAATTTGTTTAAAAAAAAAGACCCCGGATCATTTTTTTTGCCAAAATATCATAATATTCATGTTCCTAAACAAAAATAGTTGGGAATGCGTGGTACATTCACACGCCTAAACAAAAATAGTTGGGAATATTTCGTTGTTCTATCTATAAAAACATGGAAGACATGATTTTTGCCCAGCTATTTTCGATTTCAGCCCACAGTGCGACGTTAAGTCCTGGGACAACACGAACGTCGTTCGTAATCATTGGCCTTGCCCTTCACCATTTAAATCCTGCCCGCCCCCAACCGACGACAAATCATCCCCAGGCTCGCCAGCCGTGTCCTCACTTCCTACCCCCACTCTTCCCTGCCCACCAACTGACTCACCCACTCCCGACCGGATGGTGACTGCGGTCCCATGGACGCCTCAGATGTATTGGCCTTAGAGGCCCTCTAGGGCCTCTAATTGGCCTCTCCCGTACAAGGACCCAAAATTGAAATTCCCGCGGCAAGAGGAACTCCTTAGCCTTCCTCCGCGATTCGGAATGTGTGGTACTACTTGCGGTTCATACAGACATTTCCAGATTAACTGGAAACTAGTAAACCCCACACATTATTGTAATAATTTTAGTAAAAGTGACGTATTAATTGAACCAACTCCAGGAATAGAATATCTAGGAGTAACTATAGGTGAATTTGTGGAATGGGATACCCCCAAAGCCAATTCAAATAAAAGACTAAGGTACTTTTTTTAAGAAAATTTAATTTCACTTGAAATAAATGTTCTTTACAAAAGTAGTTTATTTTACACCGGCATATTTGAATTTAAGCAGTGGGCTTACCTCCTGGGACTTGGGGACATGTCTATTTCAATATTTTTTAACATTTAGTATCCATTAAAAAAAGAACTGTACGGACCATGGTTTTTAACAGCTGTTATAAACACACATTCTATATTCCGAGAAATGAAATTACTAGATACTACTTGTCTATTTCTGTAAGGTACTTAAATGTTTCTACCAGGAGTATGTCAACTCACCGACAATCCTCAGCAGCCATGACTCAGTACGTTAACCTAAAAACTTTATTCAAGGCAAAGTTAAAGCAATTTTTCAAAGGATATTTTTCCTTTCCTAATTGAGACTATAATCGAATTTTATTTTGAATTTAAGGAGTTTTTGAAAGATTGCAGTAAATATTGTACTATTATATACGCAAGATTTCAGCTTTTTTAATTTACTCCTCAATAATTAGTAAAATACACATATTTGAGACTTCGACTAGATTTATGTCTTTCACGCCGAATCACCGAAGTTGCCTTTACAATCGAAGGTTTTTTTTACGAATTCACAGAAAGTAATTTATTTTTAAAATAATTGAGGAGCACATGAAAACAGTACATCGTTACATTTTTGACGCATTCTGTGTCAGAATTCATTCAAAGTTTGCGATGTAACACAGAAAAAATACTGACAAGCTTTTTCCATCCCATGAGCTTGTTGCAAACAAACGTGTTCCACGAGATTGAAAGGAGGATATGGCTACAGCGGGCCCACTAAATCTTCAGATCAGGCCTTCTTATCCCAGTAGCTTTGCTATAATTTACGGTAGATGCCTTGAGCTCTGTCTTTTCTGTTCTAGTGAGACAAGTGGAGATAAGAATCCGGTCCAATTCCGTGTTCATCTAGATAACTTCGACCCTGTTTTTTTGATGTTGCTAGAAATCTAGCCATAGTCATTGCCTTTTCATTAGTGTTATCTATATTCAAGAAGATCTAATTAAAAGTTACCCCATTATTATAAACATCTAGCTCTGATAGATTACCGATACCTACGAGATAGATACTTACCTAGATAGATACCTACGAGAACTTTTAAATAGAAATTGGCTATTAGTAAATGTGGGTTATTCCCCATTCCATGAAATGAGAGATTTTCTCAATATTTATTTACGCATCATTAAATTGTTTTTTCGTTTCCGTATTATACTTTTACTTCACCAGGTGCACTGAGTCCACGATTAAATGGTGGCTAGAGTGAGTTACCATAATTTATCTCTCTTCGTGTAAACTATATATATGGAGAATATGACATGATTTTAGGTCTAATCGAATAATTAAAAAATAAAATAGTGATTGGGAACAATTAGCATATACCCTGTTCCAGGAATGGATAAGAATCTCGTTGGCCCTAATTATTATTCCTCCCTGCCCCAACAATTCCCAATGCACTAATTGTATTTGCAAAGATACCTATCGATTACATTTTGAGACTACATCTGTCTGAATGCAGAATTTCTGGAAAAAAATATTCCGCATCTTCATGGAACAGGGCTCTCATTGAAGTAAAGTCTTGTATTTTCCCGGCGTGTTGCGTCATGGAAGGAAATTCGGGTTTACCACCGCGTCACTCCTCTCATCGCTGCCGACGTTTTGGACCTCGAGTCGAGGTTCATCCTCAGGGCTGAGGATGGATCTCGACTCGAGGTCCGAAACGTCTGAAGCGATGAGAGGAGTGACCCGGTGGCAAACCCGAATTGCCTTCCATGAGGACTCTCATTGGTCCCAGACAGGATAATTAGTCGGTGAACATAATTAGAATTGCCGGAGCCCATACTTTTTATAACGAACAAGTTTCTTTGGGTGGGTAGAGGGATATAAAAAATTCCCATTTTCTGACGATTTAGTCACTCTCCTATTGCGTTGATAACTCGTGGACCGCAACAATCTCCACTATACCATTGATTGAAGATTTTCCCTTCCCATTATTGCTCTTTTATTCTTTGTCCTTATTAAATATATTAACGCTGTTTGCCGTTTAGCTTCGTCCATCACCTATCCCCTCTTTGTTCCATTACGATTCTGACACTCGAGTTTTTTTTACCGTTCAAGGGAAAAACAAAGGTGGGAATCGAATAGTCGAAGTGCCAACTTCCTTTCCTCCACTACCGCGCCAATTTAACAGTGGCTTTGACACGCTGTGCTCTCTATTCTAATTCTCTCTCTATTTTAATTCTAATTTTGTCATTTGGGAAGCAGGATCACCAGCTAAGGAAAAGCAAGAGAGACATTGTGAGCAGAATAGCCCAAGCAATGAAGGAATTCTACCAGAAGGAAGTCCGCTGACAGCAAGTAGCACAAGTCTGAAAGTAAGGAAGCATTTAACTAAAACATATATTTGGAGCATGCTCTTATATGGCAGTGAAGCCTGTACAGTAACAGCTGCAGAGCAAAGGAGATTGGAACCATGGAGATGTTACCGAAGAATAAAGAATATTAAATTGAGGGAGATAATAACTAACCAAGAAATCCTACGAATAATTAGGGAGAAATGAATTATAATTAAAACTACGAAGAAAGAAACTCAATGGACACAAGAGCCTATTGAAAACAATATTGAAAAGAGAAATGGATGCGAAGGATTACAGAGGAAGACCAAGAATAGATGCGTCAGGCAAATGATGAAGGACGTCAAAGTGAATAATTATATAGGAATGAAGCGATTGCCAGATAGGAGAGTGATGTGGAGAGTTAATGCAAACCAACCTTCGGATTGATGGCAACTGATGATGATGCTCTCTATTCCGAGAATTTTAAAGTTATTTTGCAACGCTGTTGATGCCATTTAAGTGCCGCTGTTTAACACTCATGCACTCAACGTGATCCGAACGCCAACACTCCTTATCATATTTACACGGTTTCAAAAATTATATTTTACTGGTATTAAACGGATCCAGATTGACTTTAAAGGACTTTGATAGATAGTTTTAATAGGTTCATCCCAACCACAAACTAAAAAACTGCATACATTATTTATAACAAACTTCCTAATAGTGTCAAATCTATACATAATGCGACAGGCTTCAAGAAGCTATTTTAAACATTTCCATTTCAGTATGCTTTCTACAGCAATAAAGATTTCCAAGAGAGCAATGCAACACCTTCAACATATGATATATGCATTAAAAACTATAAATATTTGTGAATTTTTTTAATTTGGTACTCCCTGAAGAACTCGGGTTTTTGTATTGCAACCATTCGGGTAAAATAAAAAATATATTATTCTTACACCATTTCATTCTTGCATTAATAATAAAGCCAAAAATGTCAAAATAAAGTACGGCACAATTAAAAAAGTAATAGTACTTCTCAACTTCACGTTTAAAAATTTCAATATCGCCATTCAATCGCCTCTTTCAATTTTATACTTCTCTGAGGCATGATTTTGTGTCCACGCTTGAATATTCATAAGTCATTCTAAGGTCTCGAAGTCTGAAACGGGTCGACTTAAGGAATTTCATTTAAAAAATAGCTCTCGAATGTCATTGCTGGCTATCGCATTCGGACACATCGACATGGCCACATTAAAACGCCGGAAAGAGCTGTGCACTTCCTTTTTTCACCGAAACGTTTAGTTCATTTCATTTTATCCTTTTTGATCAAAGAGCCATAGATAGCCCCTAAACTCTGTACAGTGTCCACATGGCAGCTAACCTCATTCAATGGAACTACACCGAACAAAGGTTTCTAAATCTTGTCGCGATATTATGCCGTTCTTCAAGTTAATATTGTTTCTATGGCACTCGATATCACTCCACATCATCATCCCCTGAGTTGTTCCACTTCCTCATCATCTATATTCTTTTCTTCTTTCCCATTTCTCTACCTTTCGTCGTTTTTCCTCTCCTCCCTCGTTGGTTCTCCCTCTCTTCTTCAATTTATGGCCCGAAGGGTAAATTGATGTTCTTCTAAGACCTTTCAATAGCATTCCATAAACGATCGCACTGTTTCTCGGGAAAAAGGAAAACCTTGGGTTCATCAGATAATATAATTACGTTGAAGGATAATGAGGTTACGATTGATTGCGTAGGAGCAGTATAAAGCGATGCCAATTTCATTTAAATTCACCAATTTAGGAGGATCGGTTTAGTGTGGTGGCTAGAGCACTGAATCGGATTCGAGTTCTGGCAGTGGCGGATATTTTTAATGTGGAATTCCGATCCCTACGCGGGAGGCACGTGGAGACTCTTGGAAATACACTACTCTCGCCGTCAGATGGGACATTTCGCTATCTAAGAGTGCCACTTCACTCTTCCTCCATTCCCCAAGCAATCTTGCCCGTCACCACCATGTAGCCGTTTGCACTAACATTTAGCAATGGGATAGTTAGTTACAGTAATGAGATACATATAGTTATGGACCTAAATGCAATCAAATCGGGTTGAGGGAAATGTCACTTACGCAAACTTTCCACAAAAATACGTTTAAAGATTTCATAGGACTTTTCATTCATATTTAGAAAAATTTCGGCTCCTTGTTTTTTAAATTATAATTTAATGTTTCACGTACTCCTCTAGGCGATTCGTTAAGAATAATTTGCATTGGGTCAGGAATAATGTACATATTCCACACGAAGTGCAGAAAAACATTGAATGATATATTATAACACAGGGAAACCAAAAAATTATCTCAATATTTATTGTTTCGAATATTTGGTCTACTCTCCTATGTTGCATAAAATTGATATTCATGTTACGCATAAAATGACTGATGCATATAAATTATAGCAGTAATTATGATTAAAGAAACTCGCCATTAGTCACATAATTATTTTTTCATCAAGGAATTTAGCTTCTAAGCTTAAGTTTTAGTTACACACCTACCCTCTTGGTTACAAACGGAACTCACAATTACTCCATTCCTTCCTGCCCGAAAAATTTATGAGGCCACTTATGGAGCGAGTATGTCTGTAAATATTCTGAAAGACAAAGTGAACGTATGCCATGATTAATAGGATTCATAACTATTTAAAATGCATATGTGACGTTTCCCCGACCGGCCATTAATGGCACAAGTGACATCAATTGTTGGTCTCCTCTTCAAATATACAATCAACATATTTCCTTAGACTAATCCACTCGCTTCTCCGGGAGACAAAGTTTCCCGCCCACCGTTATTCAGGAACCCTCCTCCTTCATCCCTTTCTCACTCCCCACTCCCTGGAGCAATCAATTATTTTTCCCTTATTATATCTGTGATAGCACCCTTTTTAAATGGCTCCTTTCGTTAAGAGTAGGCTATCGCCGACACCGGTGTTCTCTCAGACTGACCTCCATTACCCTAATAAGTCTTCTCTTACCGTCCTACCCACTCGCCAATCGCCCTTGAACACTCGTTTCTCTCTCCCTCATTATCTCCGTGACAACACCCTTTGCATATGTCGCCTTTCGTTAAGAGTGGGATACGGCGGGATTCTCTCCTACTATTTTCCATTAAGAATGCCTAATAAAACGCCTAATAATCCTTCTCTAACCGTCCTACCCATCAAAAATGCCTCAAATTTCATCTGTTGCCGGTTGCCTCCCCAAGGAGCCAACAGACCAATTCACAAATAAATGATTTGTGACTGCTTCGAATGGTGAAATGTTCTCACACATGGAAACAGCATCGCATACTCACTTAAAGGGCGAACTATTTCATCCCTCCAAAATAAAGAGGAAAAACGCAGACCAGAGATTTTTCAGGGTGTGAAATTTTGCGATGAAAAGCATCTTTAATTTGACGACTATTATTTAAGTACTGCATGAAACATTGGATTCGAATGGTGAAACGGAATTATATCTTTTTTCTCTCTCTATCTCAGTAAAAACGAGCGGAATTGAATCGTCCCCTTTATTTAACGAAGAATGACAGGAAAATTAGGTACAACCGTTTAATTCATGGGACTCTTGTCGGATTTAAATTCCAGCCGAGAACAATAATAAAAAGGCGGGGTATTTCGAAAAATTAATGAAAAGGATGTCTCAATGGGAGAGGATGGGAGGATGCCGAGCTTAGCATTTTCGCTCTAAATTTTACGACTGTCAAAGCGTGACGTGACCACTTTGCATTCGACGAAAAAAACTCTTAATTTTTTCTTTATTTTCAATTAATTCGATCCTCGAAATATTTATTTCGCTTTCGCATAAATCCATCAGCCGGACCTTTTTTCGTCCATCAACCCCTCGCTTTAAAAAAAGGTCTCGGGACGGGCGCCAGAAGCGGAACACAGTACGGATACGAATGGCAGTGGGGAGAACACAGTATTAATTTTATAAATAAACATAAATGATCAATTCAATGTTTCTAAAAATATGAATATGAAAATTATATTCATACGTTAATAATGGTTACATGAAATACAAATAGACTGACTATGAACTTATTTAAAGCGCCTGTAAATACTGAACATGTTAAAAGAAAAACTTTGTACAACTCCACAATATGATTTATTTTACCGATCGATTTCAACGTCTGAGCGTCATTGTCAAGGTATACATGTGTACCTTGACAATGACGCCCAGATGTTGAAATCGATCGGTAAAATAAAACATATTGTGGAATTGTACAATTATTTTCTTTTAACATGTTCAGTGCAACTAAACTCCACCAAGTATCGCCTGCCTCCATTGATATTGTTCGCCATTTGAATACGTAACCACGCAACGACTCAACAACTCCGGGAGTCGGGTGTCGCGTGACGCTAGTCTCTCGCGAGATTCATAAGAACTGTTCTACTTTTAAAAAAATATTTACCCCCTTTTCCTCATTTATGAAAACATTCATTCATTATTCATCCTTTTCCTACCTACCTTCCCCTACCAGCAAATATTCTTTTGCATATTACATGGTATCGAATGGGCCTTCATTAATTATCTACAATATAAACATCTGTACATTAGCTATCTCTTTGCGGGTTTCGCAGGTTTTTTTTTGACACCCTCCTTCTTGCGTAGGTTTTTTCCCACAGTGGTTTTGATGGTCAAAGAAATTAATAAAAGTAGGAGGGAACCAACTGAAGCTGTTGGAGCATTTCAATTACAGTAGAACTCCAATTATCCGGATCAATTGGGACCGGACCACATCCGGATAATCAAATATCCGGATAAATGGATAACTTACAAAAAAGGTAATTTCTTTGGAAACTTCTTAACGTTTTCACTTCGGATTCATCTATGAACACTAAAAAAACGGGTATGTTGTGATGAACGAAACTGTCAAACGAAATCAACGTTATATAGATAAGATACAATACACGTTTCGAATAGTCTATTGCCGTGAGCCGATTTTCGAGGATTTTATCCCCTAAAAGCGATCCGGATAATTGGCGATCCGGATAGTCGGAGTTCGGATAATTGGAGTTTTACTGTACTTGAGTCGTAAGTTGGAAGAAAATGGCCTATTTAGTAAAGAAATGAA
Source organism: Pyrrhosoma nymphula (assembly GCA_963573305.1). Taxonomy (NCBI): domain Eukaryota; kingdom Metazoa; phylum Arthropoda; class Insecta; order Odonata; family Coenagrionidae; genus Pyrrhosoma; species Pyrrhosoma nymphula. Next base: position 109,648,280 of record OY754330.1, on the reverse strand, counting down.
AGGGAGAAAAACATTGTGAGAAAAGTAGGCGTTCAAAAATAGGAGATAGTTAAGGACGGGGACTGGCAAGTATCTAAGAATGCAAATAAAAGATTGACAAAGAATCTAAATATGGAGTGTAGAGATTTGTGGTACAGAACCATGGATATTGAGGAAGGAGGAAGGGAATAGGCTGCAAGCGTTTGGAGATGTGGATGTGGAGGAGAATAGAAAAGGTGCGATTGGCGAAAAGGAAGACAAACTAAGATAAAGGAAACAGCTTTAGGCTTGACCTTGTAGAATTGATCCATTACGGAATAATTATAATAACTTTGTTAACTCTAATAAATATTTTATTAACACGAAGACCTGAAGATGACACCAAGTATTGAAACCCGGGTCATGTTAATAAAATATTTAGTGGAGTTAACAAAGTTATTATAATTATACAGTACAAACTAAGATGTTATTGGCATGGTGGGTGAGGAGATGGCAAATGCTTAAGGGAATAAGGAGAAGCTAGAGAGGGTGCTTCGTGTGGTGGGTGAGAAAAATGCTAGAGGAGAATAGGAGGAGACAGAGTAGTTGGTAATAAGGTGAGATAGGATACTGAAATACTTCTAAATATGAGGGTGTTGGTCCAGTAGGGAAGTAGAAGAATGAGTTGAGGATGGGCTCTATGGATGGGATGAAGAGGAATAGTGCTTATGCCGGGCTGAAGAACTAAATCAGGGGAGGAGACAAGGGCCTACGGCTGTAAAAAGTAATAGTAAGTGTTCCATCATCTATTTAAACCTACCTTAACTGGTAGATAACCTAATAAAAATAATAACTAATAATATATAATAACCTCAAGATAATAACAATTATTTTAAATGAACGATTAATTGATCTATGCGTTATAAATTTGACGAAGGGTAAGGCTGAAGAGGGGACTACTAACGTATGAATCACGTCCCGATAAAGCCACTTATCTTTCTATAAATCCAATAAATAAAACATAGAGGGGAAAAGTAAAAATGGAAAAAATTGTTTGGCCGTCGCGGGAGGGCCGACAGAAGAGGGACACTGAGTATGGATATGACTGGGAGTGGGGAGTACACAGTATTATACATGAATAATTATAAATAATTAAACTAATATATCTGATAATATGAATATGAAAATTATATTTGTACATCAGTGATAATTACATGAAATACACATAGACTTATAATATCCATAGGAAATTACACTATAAAATTAAAAATGAGAAAAAAAATTTTCCCCGGAATCATCATTTTCTACAACTATTATATCAGGTATTTGGTAACTAAAACAGGATATAAAAGTTCGACATTCTATTTTAACAATGCGCACAAGCACACACAAGCAGGCTCTCTCGTCTCCTCAAACGCTCACTCCGTCTTCTCTATCCGTCAAGGAGTCGGTTGTCGCGTGACGCTAGGCTTTCGCGAGAATACCCTCTATTATCCATATGACGTGTTCCACTTAAAAAATAGCTTCATGGGAATTTAGAGCCGGCAGGTCTTTCTTCAGCGATAGATGATGAGAAAACAATGTTAATGGGTAGGTTATTTAGGAAGGTGACCGACAGTCAAGGTCTTTTGAGAGTTTTCATTTTATGCTTTCAGGGCGTTGCATTTTTCTATCAGATACTTGCCTTCAGTAACACTGATAGCATTTTTTTAAAAATAAGTCACTTAGGAGTGTTGGGCGGGTTGGCAAGGGAAGTATAAATGGGTACGTAATGAAAGGGTGGAGAGAAACCCGGCGTCGGTATTAGCCAACTCTAAACGAAAGGTACTTATGAGGTTAACACTTAAGGACTCATCCGATGGACAGAGTACCGCACTTGGAGTGCTATCCACTTTGCCCGCTATCATGGATAGAGACTCCAATGCAAAACTCCCCTACTAGCTGGGAGTCGAACTCAGGCTCTCGGTAAGAGGAAACTAGAAAGCCTTGTTTACAACAACTTAACTCGGCACAACTAGGCTAGACTCGGCACAACGCCGGAGATGAGACCTTGAGAAAAGCTTCTGCTGGGTCACAACAATCTAAAGTGACGTAGCTCGACTCGGCATTGCTGGGAGTTGAGTCCAGCTTAAATTTCTCTTAATTCCAGCTAATAATATGACCTGCTGCCCTATCTATAGTCAGGAAGCAATCGATTGCCACACTCGATATCTCTTCTCTCCTCGTGGGTCATATTGAAAACGTAGTATTGTTGTTAAGTTTCCAGTGGACACGTTTTAGCGAAATTGGATGCGGAGAAGTTGATCGAGTTGGTACGAAGTCTCCCCCCAGTACAATAAATCTTCCATTTCAATACTTTAATAGTTCAACGCACAATTTACTATTGATACTACACCTCAACTGAGCTGTTTCTGGGAACTCTTACAACTCACACTATCGATATTCCCATTGTAAGATCGATTTTGGCAGTAATGCGCTGTGATTGGTTAGAATTTTCACGCACTGGTTTGCTTTCGGTGCGAGAATAAGACAAGTTACGCCGAGTTAAGTCAAAGTGAATGAGCCTGTGCCCTCACCACCATACCAACCTAATTCCTCTATCATTCAAGATCCTTCTTCATTTTCCTCTCCCATCCTGCACTTCCCCTTTACCTCTTCGTCTCTTCAACCCTTAAAAAGTTAACATTCTTTTTTCTTTCTCATTCCCTCCCGTTCCCCTGCCCGTCAAAGCTTCATTCCGCCGCCAACTCATTCTCCCTCTCCCTTCCTCCCCATGCTTACGGCTTTAATCCTTCCCACAATCCCTTTTTATTAGCTTTATACCCTTCTAGCTAAGTAGCAAGCGGGGAAAACGTATTGCCGTCGTAAAAAAATCGATTCCGCGTGAGGGGTTGAGAGTTGGAGTGAGGGAGACTGAGAGGAGAAAGGGATGATGGAGGGAGGTTTCACTGTGAGGGGTGTTGGTTTTTAAGTGCCCTACGTGTACGGAAAAAAAAGAGAATGAAGACAACCGCGTTTCGTATGTTTCCCTTTTGTACACTCTCGCGTGTGTGTTGCGTCGACCAAGCGCTTTTTTTCGGAGGTCGTTTTCTGCTTTATTTTTTTCGCGTCGTAGCTGTTATTGTTGTTCAACATTTTTTAAAAAATTATTTATTTTCCGAGTAACTGTTACGCCTCTCTTCCATTTTTTCTCGCTCATGAAACGCTTCGAATTCCGAATGCGGGAGAGAATTATTTTTTCTCCAAAAACAATTCGAATGCGTTTTCCCGAGTGATCGATCTATGTTTTTTTTTAAAAAAAAGCTTCGCGGATTTTACGGCGGTTTTCATTGTAGTTTATTCATGAGGAGCTATTTTTATCACTTCATTAATATTCTTTCTCAAGTCTGGACCGTAATAAAGATTATCATAAACGTTAGAGAAACGTTTTCTCCTCCGTTTGTTGGTTTCTCTGTCTCTTGCCATCAGTCTGGTAGATATTGTGTGTGTTTCAAGCATCTGTAATGCTCTTAAAGCGGCATGTTAGCGCTGCACTTGATATGTATCTAGTACTTCATCTTTATAGACACATATCTAAGATATTTTCCTTTCAATTCACATCAGCACTACCGATATGTGATGGCACAAAACACCATGCTAGGCATTACGGATTTTTAAAACTAAGATTACGCAATAAAATGAGATATTTAAAATGAGAATCTATCGCTTTATATTATGCTCCATCAAAATCTTTAACTTCATGCGTCTATTTTCAAAGATACATGGGCTTTAATAAGCTGTTTTTAGTTCGAATTCCGTTCAATAGGCATACCATCGGTCATAAGGTTACATATGCTTGAATAGTGGCAGTTTTTTCAGTTGCCATCTCCTCGCGTTATTACGTAAATAAAGACTTGAGTTGGACTTTATGAAAATCTAATTCTCACTAATTCACGCTCATACTTGATACATTTACTCATTTCCCCGAGACGACGGAAATTCTTAGAATTCAAAATAGCTTCAATTTATACAATTAACGAATACGGAAGCGACAAGAGCAGGTAACTCAGCACGGACAAAAACGAACCCGCATTTGTGAATATTCTGGCCAATACGTAATTCGTATATCTCAATTACCCCAACCAAGATCAGTAGTTTTAATACCTTTAAAACATTACTTCTCCTTCAGGCTTTAACATATTGAAGTAGGCACTTTACTCCCCCAGTAAAACTCCTCGATCATAATTATTTCGGTTGCAAAATTTCAATTGTAAAATGCTTGAATTCTAAAATTCGTAGATATATATTTCATGAAGACTTTCAATACGCATTGCAGATGATTTCCGGAGAAGTCATTTTGGTACATGCAGCGCGGATATCCAGCATTTTTGGCGAAATTTCAACTCGATTAATATTAGTAGGTACTCATGATTAATGATAATACATAGTACTTAACTACAAAATTAAATTATGTAGAAAAGTACTAAGTATTATCATTAATCATGAGTACAAATATAATAAACTTCTACGAAGTGAAGCTGTCAAGTTTATTCGATCAATATTGTTTATTTTATGTGGATTTCTATAGGTTCTTATATTCCCGTTGATTGATTATATATTGATTGATTTATTATAAAGAAGAAAACAATCGCGCTATAGGAAAGAGACGAATGCGTCATTTGACGTGAAAAATTCTCCAATACGTTAAATTATTAGAATATTGCGTATAATTTTGGAGATATTACGTAAACATATTAATGGGATACAAATAAAAATTCGCAGGAAACGAGAACGAAGCAAAGATTTGACTTATTGGTCAAATGCTGAAAACCAGCATCGATAACATCATTAACTCTAAAGCTCTCCTTAAGTTAAGAGCCAATTACCACTGATTGTGAGGCAAAAACGTAAATTCAGACTTGGCCAGCACCATTCTGAGGATCAAGTTCATTGTGGGCAGATGATTGTGGGTTCACGAGGAGCTCAGCGGGGCATTTTCCAACGAGAGCGAAGAGCTTCAGCCGCCGGCCTCGGTTCATTGTAAAAGATTTAACGAATGCTTTTGTTTCACGAATAGATGAATTGTTTCCTCAGAAGTTTTGCTTTCGGGTACCAAACCCGAGGCAGTTTTGGGTTTTTTTCAGGTAACGGATACTAAGAGAGGGGTTTCAATAGGGTTGTAAACCAGTGATTCATTTGCATAAAATTGAGGCTATAAGTTGAAATTTAACGTCTAATTACTCAATTAAACGTAATTTTAAATTTATGACAAATTTGGTGCACCAGATAAAAATAGCGCAGCCTTATGGAAATAGTATGCCCAAAAAAACGGGTTACCAGGTTTGTTAACGGCACTAGGTAGTACCATGAACATGTGTTCGTTTACCATAATTAGCAACGCAGCTGCTGAGGCTTGCCACTCGCACAAAAGGTAAATAGTTTTACTGGACTCTTAGGCTTCAAGAAGAGTGAATTGTGACTGTGAAGAGCCCAAAGAGAAAAAAACGGAGAAGAATCGGAGTTCCTGAAACCACGAGTATGATTTAACGTTACCGAGTTTATAGAAGAGAAGTCAAGCTCTTAAGTTATAAATAATTAATTTTTTCTATGCAAATATGTAGAATTGAGAAGTTTAATTTGTATTTAAAGCGGCATATGAACATTTTTTACCGCCAAGTGATGTCAAAATAAAAGCCAACCAAAAGCCTTTTTCAGCGCAGAGTGGAAATATGTCCTCCTTAAATGTTTTATAAGTAACTACGCGTGTCAAATATCACCAATAAGTATTTCTGTTTTAGCATGAACTTTCGATCACAAAATAAAACTAGCACACCTCCCCATTGCCGTATTTATCGTCCTTGACATCCGTCCTCGACACACCGACGTCAAGGACGTACCACAGTTTTGCCGTATTGCATAATTGTGACGTGGTAGACTTTGTAGAGGCAGCCACTTCGGACTCATTGCATCTACTTCAATGGCCGAAAACCAAGCAAACCTATTGGCCGAAACCAAGTGATCTGTTGTTTTGCTTTTACCTACTAACTATGCAACAACTCTTGACATTACCTCGTAAATATTCTTCCGTGGATAATTGTGGTATTTTACTGTTACATTCTGTGTTATAAATGTTACTTTCGAGAATGCCTTTTATGAACAGCTAAAGTAAAAGGATAAAGAGGAAAGATATTCTGCAGAGCATTCTTTTAGCCTCAGGCGCCTATGTGGTTGCACTACAGTTGAGCGTCTCATATTGCGAGGGCTGAAATGACATGATGGTGTTTCTAAAGGACCCAAAAATATGACGTAATAACTGCTCCAGCTCAAGAAACTCCGTTTAAGTAAGAACTCTTTAAGAGGAAGAACTTTGCGACTCGAAAAATATTGCGAGGTTAATCGTCAATGACTCTCCTCATTTTATAACTGAAATCCCAAATGTGGAAAACTTGAGTTTCAACGAAAAATGAATTCATAGGTACTTGGTACAACTTCCGCTTCCATTTATACACATTAATAAGATGTAGTGATGTATTTTTTACAATTTAAAAAAAGCATTTGCTCTAACTGATGAGGTCATGCGCGATTCCACCATGTACAGTGATAATGTATTCATATCACGTCCTAGGAAGTCAAAACTAGGCTTTCCGTACATGCAAACCTTTAGGTAGGCCAGCTTCCGAAGCGATGCAATTACCCATCTCTCATTTAACTTCATCAACCTATATCTCCACAACAGTAAAGCCGCCCCTGTACTCGCGCTCTTAATTTGATTCTCCTATTCTAGTCTAATCCTTCCTTTCTCCACAGGCACACCGCCTACCACATTATCCAGCCTCCGTTGTTTCCCCTTAATGAGTGAGCACTTACTGCTGCTTATTCTCGTGCTTTAGCGCGTGAAAGGCCCTGTTAGCCCAGAAAACGCGGCCGGTTGTCATTTAATTTCCGTGCGAAATATTACCAGGTGGTCCCTTAGGGTGGAATGGCATTAAATTAAAGCCCTTCTAACAGTCTCCCTGTCTTACACTTTGTTTTGCAGCCGTTTAATGGAAAGAACAATCGTTTCGCTCTTAGTGCTCCGAGAAATGCAGTTTCAAAGCAACTGTATAGTTACACACGCTCAGATAACGCGGTGCTCATCTAATTTTGTACTAATAAATATTTTTCTCATTATCACATAAAAAAGTGAGTGCGCAAGAAGATGTATCAAATTTTCTTCGTCAAGGCAAATGTCAAACGTCCATCGATTCAACAGAAAATTAAAGCTAGAGCTTAAAGCTAATCATATTAATTTCATAAGCATTAAATCTTTAAAAAGGTGTAATAAGCATGACTTTCAGAAATGATATTTTGGTTTACTTAAAAACCCTTTATTTTAGTAACCTATTTTTCAGTCTTCATCAGTAGTAAGTCACGATTAAAATTTATCTTTATATTTTTAACATAGCCAATAAATGTATCAAATCACCTTCAATCCACAGTTTTCAGTTTCAATTTATGGTTCATTACTCTGGACATCTATGACAAAAAATTTGTGTAGCATTAAGAGGCGGTCAAATCTGTGATTAACGTATAAATTGCCACGAGAAAAAATCACTGTTATAAAGTTCCCTCTTCGGATATAATGCTGTTTTTCACGCAAATAGGGTGTGTGTTTCGATAAATTAAATCTTTTTCACTATAATTATTTCCGCTAAAAATCACGGATTGAAATCCCAAATCTTTTCACCCAAGAATTGCTAAATTTATCCGGCTAAATTACCCAAACGGGAAATATTACTGATCATATTACTGATAATCAGAGAGGAAAATCGTGAGGGGACAGAAGGTACTCTTGTGCTACATTTTTTAGGGATGACGAAGGGCCAATCAAGAAGTTATACTGTTGGAAGTGATCACCCTGCAAAGGTTACATCGCCACTTCCATTCTGTAACCTCATTGCCGGATTGATTTGAAAGACGTATCAAAGCCAAAGGCTCTAAAACAGCGGTTCCCAAACTTAGGTGCGCGTACCCAGAGGGGTACGTGCTTGGAGATTCAGGCGTACTAGAGAAAAATTCAACAATGAGCGATGCACGTTCGATATAGTAGGAAGAATATAATAGCAACCCTGAGAATGAAAAGTCTCGGTAATGGGTGATATGGGTCTCGGTAAGGTTCACAAATCAAAGAGGTTGGGTACCACTTACTCGAAGGGAAAAGTTTGAGTTCATCCTCACGTCATTAATTTATCAAGTGCAAATAAGCCTTATGTGCTTCAGTGTAGAGTGAAGGTGGGAGCATTTATTTCGCTTAAAACTCCTCGGAAATTCGTCCTGAATAGAGAAGTATTGGCTCCGTAATTGAATAACGTACTCGTCCAAAGATTGGTTAATCCGGGTTCGAACCCCCGTCATATCAAATTGATATTTTACATTACGAACTGATATATTTTGGTTTCATATCATTCACGATATTCTAATGATTAAATTGATTAGAGGGGTTAAGGACAATCCCTCACACGCGAGATGATTTTTAACCTATCCCTCAAACAAATATTCATTTCCATTTAGCTCCTCATACTTCATGCTGTCTAAAAATCATTTTCTTTGATTCATCTACCGCCCTCAACCAACATCCTTCCCTCTATAACTCCCTTCAACGTGCTGTTTATTTCCAGAACTTTTTACATCTGTATTTATAACCCTTTTACAATTTTTTCTGACAGCTCCCATTCCTCCCTATCATTTTCAAACTTTTGATCTCATCCCAAAACCAACATTATTATTTTAATTATTTTTGAGGTCTTGTTATTAATATTCATATCCCGTTGATTTAAAAAGTAACACGAAGAGAATTTTTTAACACCACGCTCCATCTTTAGAGCTGACTGAAGCGATAAAAAAAGAGAGTTACACTGCTGAACAGATGGGTACAAGAATTTGTTCCACCAGATTTTAGCCCAGAGAAGATTTCCGGGTCAAATCATGGAAAGCATGGGAATCTATGTGAATTTCAAGGTGGAGATTTTTTTTGTGTTTTACGACTTTAAAGTATGACAGCATAAGTTTGAGACAATACGAACCTGAATAACTTTCGCAGCTAAGTTCAAATTTTAGTCTAAAACGTTATACGTAGAAATTCTTCTCGGGTCAGGCCCTCCATAGTGGACCGCTCGAGGCGTGCATCGATACGTCGGCTAGTATGGAGAGCCTTACCCGGTGGAGAACCCGAGAAGAATTCCTACATCAAGTACGCAGGGAAAGTACCAGATTTAAAATTAAAAGTTAATATAATTGCCTATGGTATTTTGTCGCCCTTTTCAAGTTTAGCACCTTGGGTTACGACCGGCTGGTTTGAAGCCTTTGAGGTTTTTTTTGTGACTACGCATTCGTTCATTCACTAAAAGGGATGACACACGCCTTACCCGGAGAAATATTCGATGTTATTAGACCTCAGACATCGTCATTTTCAACGACTTTCCAAAAATTAAGTTATTGAGCCCATCTGATTTTTTAAAGAATCGATTAAAGAAAAACCACAGTCCGACCAAAGATCGGACTCAGATATTGTGGTATCAAAATGCAGTCCTCAAAAAATCAATTTGAGCCCTGGAGGTCAATCCACGAAATGCCATGATAAGTATCAAATGAGATAAAAACAACAGATTATAGCACAGTTTCTTTGAAGTATCGCATGCTGCACCACCAGTTGATATTTTTGATGCAATAATTGAGTACTATTCCATTATGAAATCTACTGCACCCTTTTCATTCCAATATATGATCTCCCGCAACCCTTTAGCGAAGAATGTTTTTGTTGATTTGCTGTTTACTATATTTTGCTTACTTAACGCAGGCAATGGAGCCCTCATGGTTGGACGCCAAAGTAAAAATGTTAAGCAAAATGAGAGGGATAACTAAGCTGCTGCTTCAGTTACTGCCACCTGATAATTAGAAAGTAACCCCAAGATTTATTTACAGTAAGGGGTAAAATTCCCCATGAAAACATCATTTGACTTAACCGGGATACGAACCCGGATCTCGCCAGTTACATCAAGCCATCTTAATTCAGGGGGAATTTCACGGCGGGGGTTTATGTAAACTACGAGTTTCTAGTCTCAAGTCCACATTGTAGCACAGGAGATGTAATCGGGCCTACTAAGCCAATGTTGCGTAACTGGGGGTTAATAAAACCAATCATTGTCGATTTAGAACGAATAACTCAGATGATTTTCCCATCACTGCAAAAATGGCCCAATGGTACGCAGTCACGCGCACGCGAGCAACGGGATGAAATTCAGCATGAAAACGTAATTTGACTTGCTGATTTCTTTAATGATACAAAAGCTCTTTATCGTTAGTTTTTTTCATTTGTTGCCATATTTTTCTCTTCTCTCTTCTTCATGTAAACACACAAGAATTTATATTAAATTCAAAGGAATTTTAACAAATTTGCAACACTTTGAAGTGCATAACATAAATATTTCTATTCGCTACACACACTTTTAGTCAATATCATCTTTTCTTAACTTTAAAAATAAATAATATGCACCCAAGAGTGTTTCATTAATCCATACAACTCATAATACGATATCAGATCACTGTTGGGTAGTAGAAAATAAAGTTTTGACGGTAGATCACATATTGGATGAGTACCAATAATTGTCACATGCAAACAGGATAGGATAATTAAACATTACCGAATCGACGAAACCATGCGAGAAAACATTGTTAATTTCGCATTCGGTAATTATCACGGCGTGCGTGTCGACAGTTCAACCCCCAAAGGAGTTCTCCTCTCCTCCACTCACCGTTCAGTCTTTTCCTGTAGGTCCCTCTGCAGCTGCTCCACGAGCCTCCGGAACTCGGCCACCTCCTGCTCCCTCGCCCTCTTGCGGCCGTCCTCCACCTCCTCGGCCCGTCGTCGGATCTCCTCGTCCACCACCACCGTGTCCACGTTGTCCAGGCTCCAGCGCTTCTTCTCTTCCTTCGCCTCTGTCTCCTCCATCTTCAAGGAATGACTCGCCTGCGGAGGGAAAGGCGAAGCGCATGGTAAGCGATTGGCGAGGAATGAATTGGTTAAGAGTGGGCCGACGCCGGATTTACCACCAATCCTTCATTTCCCACGTAATCCTTGCTTTACCAACATTCCTACCTATCCCCAATGTTACAAATTATCTCAATTGCCGGTCGCTTCCTCAAATAATCAATGTATGTAATATCATTGAGGACAAAATCAAACCTTCCTCCATAAGGACTAATTCCCCGTGAAATGCCACAGGGAACATAAAGAGACAGTCATTCAAGAAAAGAGTAATCGAAAATTAAATTAAAATTAAAAATTAATCCAAATTGCCAATAAAATCAAAGGAATTTGGATTAATTTTCAATTTACAGACAAGAGACAGGGATTTAGAGACAGACAAGAAAAGGGGTGTAAGATAATACGGATATAACATCACTAATCCATTCTTTTGAGCATTCTACCAGCTGATTGATATGCTTTTGGACAGTCCTTATCCTAAAGCCGTGTTTACACGATGCATTTACCCGCGCAAGTACGTGGCTGGACAGATACGTGAACACATTCACCAAATTAGAACAGGGGCTATTTTATGTCCACGCATTCACGCATTTGCGCAATTTTGAGTGTTTACACGGTGAAATTTTGATGGTGATTGTGTTCACGCATCTACCCGCGCGGGTAAATGCATCGTGTAAACACGGCTTAACATCCCAAATTCACGTACATCGTCTCGCATTCCTTCATATAGATGTCCCGCCATTAGCTCCCTCTTAAATTCCTCATATCGTCTACCTATTCTTATTTCGTCCAGCATTCCAATCCTCTTCCTCCCTCCTCCACGCTTCCCCAGTGATCTCTCCTCTATTACCATCTTCCACATGCCCTCCCCTCTCTTAACTTCCTCCATCCATTCTTTTTGCCTTCCAGGCGTAACATCAATGTAAGGAAATTTTAAGGACTACCATTTGACATGATCGAATTTATAATCCAGTTCTCAAAATTGCCACCTAGGTGTAATTATCGATTGCACTCAATTAAGTTATTTAAATTAGCAATACCAGCGAGCATTAAAATAGCTTCGTGGTTTCGATGGCTTCCTTGGCTTCGTGACAGGCTAACGCACTTGACCGGTACTTCGGGGATCGTAGTCCAAATACTCGTTCAAGTATAATCATATTTCTCGGGTTGAATTTACTCACTTTTACTCACTTTGCTGTTAATAATGCGTGGCATTAAACTCGCGACTCCAAGGGCAGCCCAAGGCAGCCTCAGTTCTGACTATAGGTCACAACTCCCTTACTTTACAAATATGAATATGTAATGCCTCTCAAAGAATTAATTCCATTAGGTCATTTGCAAGAGTCATTTTTGCTAGAAAAAAGAAACTGTCTAACATGTCCACCCGTTTGGCCGTAAAGAAACGCGAGAAAAATTTAGATAATTAGGCAAGGATAATATTATTGGTTTAGTACCTGTAAATGTATCCATCTATCACTAGAATTCTATTGCGTTCAAGTCAATCGAGTACCCGAAAGTTCTCTTACTTTTGAAAGAGAGAGAAACTCTTTAATTTTCGCTTCTATTCTACTCTTAAAAAATTCCTCAACGGCTGGCATCGACGAAATCCATTTTATCAGGATAGAAATTGAGAAAACACACACTGATGGAAAACATTGAGGATACAATAGCCCGTTATGTCGAACATGACTACGTTTTATGGAGTAAACACAACGCAACGCTATTGTTTACTCAGCGAAGTCTGATATTGCAAGAAAATATATTTAAGTGAAACCTTAAAAAGGTTCTTGTTTGACAAAGGAACTTGAAAGGAAGGACTTTATTTGTAATGTAACCAAATATTTTAAAAAGAAAAACACCTGCTTTCGGCATAACCAAGTTTTGGTTTCGAGTGAAATTGACAGATTGTTTTACAAAGTTGTGGAGAAAATTACCACAAAAGTTCCTCAGATGAGGGGAAAGATTTTATTTGCGACATTGAAAGAGGCAGAATGCTCGTTTTTCAACTCAAATTGAAGAGAAAGAATAGGTCTTTAATGTACTCCCATATTCTACTAAAAAGGAATAACTCAACGATTAGCATCAACGAGATTAATGACAACCGGATCAACTGAAATAAACCTCACACTGATGGACAAGACAAGGGGACTAGGACTCAACATCCTATTATGTTTTATAGTACCGTGTTTTTTCGAGTACATACTACCTAAAGCTTTTGCTCATCCAGGAAAGTCTGGTCGAACACGATAAGATTCATTGAAAACTTTGGTGTATTCACATTCACGAGATTCGTAGTATACCAAAAAAATTAAAAGATAAATACATGATTTCAGCTTTGTCAAGTTTTGTTTTCGAGTAAAATTAACAGATTTTTTTACCAAAGTCATGGAGAAAATTACCCTCGAAGTTTCTCAGGCCGAGGATGGACAACTTTGAGGAATATACAACTTATTATGTCCTACAGTACCACTTTTCGTTGAGTACACACTACCCTAAGCAAATTGGGTAGTATGTACATTGTGAAAGGCAATATTGTTCTTTCAGCGAAGTTCGGTTGAATACTATATAAAGTTAGCGAAACCTTTAATGTGTCCGCCTTAACAAGATTTGTTGCATTATAAAAAAAAAGAAAAACACATGTTTTATGTTTTCTGCTTCACCAAGTTTTGGTTTCAATTAAAATTGACAGACTTTTTTTATCAAAGCCTAGCAGAAAATTACCCTCAAAGTTTCTCAGTTCCGGAGGGAGGGGGCGAGGGGGGGGGAAGGTGGGGTGGAAGGATTTCTCGGCGACATTCAAATTGGCAAGATCCTCGTCTCCCTCAACTCGAATGAAATTATCACTCGTTTGAACTTTGTTCCTTCGGGGTAAGGAGGGTAACATAATCGGACGTCATCCTTCCTACCTCCTCGCGATGGTGGTGGCGAGATCATTAGATTGGCCCGCCTGAAGGGCCCTCGCCCCCACCCTGAGGGAATTATCGGCGCAAAAACCAGCTGGCGCGCGGGAAAAGGGGGAAAGTGCGAGCGCCTTTGGATGCACGCCCCACTGAACCCTTTCTCCATTCGAAACCCCTTTCCACTTTCGAGAACTTATATTTTTAAAGCGGAATCCTTTTCTCGTCGACGGCGGGAAGAAACAACGAGGGAAACGAGAGCAACAGAGGGGGAGTAAATTATTTAATCGAGGCCTTTTGCGAAAATGTTCTTCTCGAGAGAAGAGACTCGATTCTGAAAAAAAGAGAATAAAAGTTCCGCACTCAGGACAGAGTGTGGGAGGGAAATGGGAGAAATTCACAAAAATCCATCCCTGCCCCACCTTAGAAAACAACCCTCGCGTTGTGTTGTTTTTTTTACTTTATTTTTCGTCACCATTTCCCTTAAAAACAGGGCATCGTTCCGGTATAATCTGAGCGCGGAGTTGAGAATTATTTTTTGTTTCCCTTTCCCTATATATGATAAAGTAGCTCCATTGTGAATGAATTTGGCGTCGTTCATGGCGGATGAAGACTACTTGAAATACGGGGTTCAAGGTTTTTAGCACAGGCCACTCAAGGTTTTTTCCACCCAAAAAAATCGTTGTTTCGACCATATTAAAATTTTAAGTGGTAAAACCTGACCTAATTGGGAATTTGGGTCTTCATTACGTCAGTTTTGTAGGTCACCAGCGTTAGCAGCAACACCTCAAGTTGAGAACGTCTGCTGTCATCTGCATGAATACCAACAGATTGCTACATACCGATCCGGCTCCATTTAATACAAACGTTAGAGCGCTTGCTATTTTCATGTTAATCTTCATACGGCCTTACAAAAGCTGTTTATCAACAGCTGTAATTGCGAAAGCATTCAGCAAAAAGATGTGAATACTCTCAGGTTGCTACATATTTACGATACTATTTTTACACGAACGTTAGAAGTCATATGATTAGTTGAGACTTCTACATTCTCATCCGTTCTCGTATAAATCGAAATTACCATCTTTTTACTTAAGGAACGTTCATATCAAATTTTCCTCACTCTTCTTAAATCATTAATTTTTTAGGCTTCCTAGGATTTCCATCTTTTTCAATCTTTAGCGAAAGTTTGCTTTTGAGGTCATCTGAGCCTCAAAGGGTTATGAGCAGTTCCAGACCTCAGTCAAAGAGGAAGTTGCACCTGATGTTTTATTCGTGTTTAAATTAAAATAAGGGGCAAATAAATCAATATTAATGGCACGATCGCTGTGCATCAAGCGTTACTTTCCCTACTGATAAGAGGAATTTCGATACCAATAAACCGGGCTTACTCATTCACGGTCAAGGTGCTTATAATTTTCATAATTTTTCCAATAGGGCACAATTTTAACTTCGCAGTATGTCGTGACTTCGCTCAATTGGACACTTGCAGAATTTTTATAGAATGTAAGTGGAATTAATCTTAGAAGAATGAGTAAATTCCGCAGTGGATTGAGGCAGTGTTTTACCATATGAAATGATATTAATGCATAATTGCTGTCTGAATTCCCAACTTAATATTATTATATTTTTTATTACCTCAGTACAAACCATCCTCCTTATATACCTTTTATTATTCAAGTCACTTGAGGGCACGCCAGAAATTCTAAGATTTCGCAGATTATTAATAGTTATTTCTTATTGTATTATCCACCCATTTTGAACAATGATCTAAAGTAAATATTTTATGAACTCTTAGCAAACATGCAGAACACAAGAAAGAAATTATATTAGCTGTGTATTATTGAAATGCATTTAATTAATGCAAAAAGTGAACATAAGT
The DNA here is from genome assembly GCA_963573305.1 of Pyrrhosoma nymphula. Taxonomy (NCBI): domain Eukaryota; kingdom Metazoa; phylum Arthropoda; class Insecta; order Odonata; family Coenagrionidae; genus Pyrrhosoma; species Pyrrhosoma nymphula. The sequence goes on along the minus strand of OY754330.1, from coordinate 109,632,544 downwards.
TGAAATGCATTAAAATCTCAGTAGAAGGAAAAAAATCGTATGTAACTTTTGCCGTACCGTTTAATTACTTAGAATGCAGAACAAATTATTGAAAAAACTTATTTTATAAATTTAAACGTTTAAACTCGTTAAAGGTTACAGAAAAAATATTCCATATCCTAATCCATGTCATAATCCAATTCCAAATGCTAAGTAACTTGTGCTGTTCCGTTCAATTCCTGAGAATGTAGAACAACTTGTTGAAAAAACGTTTTTTTATCCAAACATGGATGACTCAGTTAAGGTTACAGGAAAAATATTCCATACTGTTAAGGGATGATTCTACCTTAAAAGATTTTTGAAAAGTGGAGATACTATATGGCGGAACAGTAAGGTAATTAGGATCGAATCGAGTGATTATATTTGACAATCCATTTTGCATGAGGATGCGTAGCTCAAAAATACTTAACTCAAAAGACAATCGGGATATTTACATCATCTTCATGAGACGGTCAACGATACTCCTTAAAATACGCTCCGAAAAATGGAAAATGGGATGTTCTCAAAGATCGTATACATCGACGCCGCCGTGCCGCAGTTACCAAAGTCAACCTTAAAATGATCCTCACTCCAAACTCCACCTAACTCTTTTTGTTCCTTGCGAGTGGAATACAAATGAACACTCTCGGCAAACTGGTCCTTTCATGTTTTGCCACTCTGAATACACTCCTCTTCTTCATCTCGATAAGGGCCGTTCCCCAACTGATAACGCCTGTCCACTTCATCCCAAAATACGAGGCAAAAGCGACGTGCGACAAAAAATCAAATGGAGTAAGTTAGAAGGGTCAACATGCAGAAAGGGTCCAAACTTTGCCAACGATAAATGCGACAGATGTGAACACCAATGAGTCACTTTCGAGTTGAAACTCACCGAGTACATGCTATGTAGGTATCAGTGTTTTAGTACGGCTAACATCAATAGAGCCACTAACAAACTGAAACTGGGATGGAATTATTTTCATAAAAAATAATATTGGTAATTTGATGAGTGACGATATAAAATGCGTAGTCGAATCATTTATTCATGGCGAATTTCATACCTTCGGCGTATATGTCAGCAGCCGAGTGCGTGACTGTGTACCATGTCATTTTTGAACTTCGCAATGTTTTTGAAATTGTCAAAAGTTAGCCGTTCTACAGCGAGAATGTCGGTTTTATTCTCTGCAACAGTTGCTTATCAAGAACGACCACGTATTCTGTGTTACAATGTGGACTTTAGACGAGAACATCAAGTTCGATTATTTCCCGCTATCATTCTTCTAGAACTTACATTGACTGGCAGTCTACCAGGCTATTGGAAGATCCGGGTGCGGAAGTCGGGAAAGTCAAATGACTTTTCACGGCGCATTTCATTACTTCACAGTGAACATCTTAGCACCTGTGCGTGAGGCTGAATACCATGTCATTTGTCCATATTTTCAGTGAAATAATATGGTTTGATACTCCCTGTTGAAATACATTTGGAGGAGAGAAGCATTATTGTGCGCTGTCGTCCATACCTTGACATGACGTTTCAGATTACAGGTGTTTGAAATGTTTATACACCTCTTGAAGTCGATCCTTAGTGTCTTAGATTCCTGTATTATATATTTGAGTTCGTTAGAGAATTTTATTTCGTACCGCACCATTCAAATATGGGGAATACCATTTATTACCAATGTTGCATGTTCCCCATTGGTCAGGGATGAAAAAGTTGTGTTCATGCGACTGATAAAACCACTTCTATTGCCAAGAATTATTCCAAAATTCCCTTCACGTTTTCACCATAAATACACCGCGATAGCTATGTGCCAAAATCCCTCGAAAAGAGTCATTCACTTTGTTCAAGAATCGAAATGTTCCAGAATTGAAAACTTGACAATGTCAACTTTAAAATCGAGAATTTTTGTTAGAGAGGGGGGTATACATCGTAGCAATATTGAAATTATACTACAAACTGTGGCCTAACAAAAAAGGAAAGGGATATTATAAATGATAGAAACGGGTAAATCTGACCTTATAAACTCGTAGCGTGAATATGAAACGGCATTGTTTTCACTAATAGTTCGTAAATATTAGATAGACTGGGTTTTCCCTCTTATTCACTATCTGGATAAACATAAACACAGATATGAGCCATAATGTATCTCATCGATATAATGATAAATTCTCTAGGTTCCGGGGAAGAGTTCGATATTTAAAAGCAAAGATTTTGGAATTTAAGGCAATCCATTAACATATTAGGGGAGCATTGGTTAGATTAATTTGCCTTCATATCAGACGGTTAGGATTTATCACCTCAAACGACATATCGGCTTCAAGGATTTCGATCAGTTTTTTCCATTAACGTAGTAAATTCAATTCTGATGCATCAAATTTTTGCCGATCTTTTACTATAAGGACGGAGGTTCTTTGTTTGCGAATCTTGAAACACTGGGAGGGAATTTGCTTTCGCAAGACAGGCATCTAGAACGGGCCTTGTTGGATGCGGTGATCAATATGTTTTTGGAACACGAAAGAATTTTTATGGCACCTTTTTCCAGGCTAATGATACTGTAAATCACCATTCAGACCTTTGCCAATTCTGTTCCTTTGATAGGGCATGTTTCACGGCATTGGCGTCATTCTGAACATGGCTCAAGCCTATCGATTCGTTTTATCAATACGCCAAAAGGCTTGAGTAGAGGGAAGAGCTTGTCGGTACGTAAAATATCCAAGCCTGCGAAAAAAAATTACCCGCATGGCATCGTAGGGATGAGATAAAGATGACAAGAGTTATCAAGAAAAACCAGCAACCCTTAAAAAGAGTAAGAAGAATACAAAATTTGGGATTTTACTTTGTGCTTCACAATATTTACTTCCTATAGAATTTTTGTAACCAACACTCATTATGTTGATGTATATCCAAGATGTCATATAGTAAGCATAATTATCAGTAATATGTAGTACATGATTTAAGTAATGAAGATGCTTATATTTATGAATAATGTTTTCTAATTTACTCACGGTAGTCAAGTTTTTCTGCTTAGAGTTCTCAATGCATGAGGAGAAACGACGTCTTAAATCTGCCTTTCCTCAAATCAATTTCTCTCATTTTACCTCCATAATCCAGCCTGCTGATATTCTGACGGCTTTAGATAACACTTTAACATCGATTGAAAACGAAGCCTCGCCATTATTCTTTATGGGGATTAATCACGCACGAAGTCTTTTAAGCTTTTAGATTCCGATAAAGAAGGAGATTTTCGACGGACTATTCAAAAATTACGCCACATACTCTGTGAAGAGGTCCCTGCAATGACCCCTTAACAGGGTAAGTGACGTAATGAATAGTGGGGTTTCAAGAGTAAGACGACCGGGTTGGATTGAAATCTAAAAATATTCCCATTAACATAACAGCACCATCCCTTTAAGGAAGCTTGAGTTGGATATTATTTCGCATGAAATTTAGTTAATTTGCCTTCATTATGATGAAGAGGGCCTCATCTTCCCAATGATACCGGTCCTGTCGGCCCTTGTGGATGCAATGTCCTCGCCTGCTTAACCCAAGGGTCGTGGTCGTCGTTCGAATCCCATCTCAGTGGATTTGTCACCACTCAGGGAATGGCTGTGTGTGTTTGTCCGACGTTAACTGTCAATTACCCGTTGCAAAAGGTCATCGATGCTGTTTTCGGCGGCTACGGATAAAATAAGTAAAAAAAATACTAAAGAATCACCCCCTTAACGAATTACTACTTGAGATATTTGCCAAAATATACAAGCCGTTTTCCACAGGATATTGAACAGATAAGCGCATCAGAGAGACTTTATTTTAAAAAATGAGTAAGTTCTGATGTCTACATCACACCAGGTATTTCACGGTGTGTAAATGTATATTTTCTATACTATTTTTATGAAAATCTATATTTATTTATCACCGTAATGCCTTTTACAAAATCCCAAAAAAAACCATCGGTTGGGAAGGCGTTTTCAGCGGAAGCTGCAAAACAAACGAGTAAAGGTATAGCCTTGTATAAATTATATTTAGTTTATTACTCAAATTTCAGTTATACAAAACAACGAATTTACGTCCTTGATACTACAACGTTTATGCTTCTTACGATTGCTTATATTTGAAAATAACATTCGAATATGGAATATATTGTGACTAGGGAAGCATTTCGCTTGAGCTACATAAAAGTAAGTCACTTCATATCTCAAAGAAATACCAATGTTTAAACATAAATTTAAAAAAATAATAAAATAAAAATGGTATTGGAGTTTAAACTCAACGCGTGATGCGACCTAAGGGAAATTCTTTGTTCGTGGCAGGGTGTTAGAGAGCGGGTCGAAATTCGTCAGAAAACACACGAAAAGTTTATATAGACACGGGAAGGTCACTAATTGCAAGATAACCGACAAAAGCATTCGTAAGGGAAGGGTAAAATGATCTGGGGCGTGTCTCTTCATTAAACATGGAACCTCAGAGGAGCCGAAGTTTCAAACTTTTAATGCCAGAAAGACATAATGTAATAAAGATATCACCTACTCCATGGAATCAGCAATAATTTTTATCATAGTATCAAACCTTCTTTCAAAATACAACGTAAACATAAAGTGAAATTCATATGAACATGTGTCCTTGTACTAATTCCTAATCTCCGCATTTCTGTGACGGCTCTATTCTTTAAACTAATACATGCTCAATTGCTTTCACTAAGTAGTCAATTAATAGAATATCTGATCGTCCTCCTCCGTCTATATGGTTACATAATACTGATTATAACCTGCAAGGCAGTGCATGGCGTATGCCTAGGCAAATTCCACATTGCGCATACACTTCCTGTTCTACAAAAGGGCTAGAATCCTTAGATCTGCTGTAAAGCATGTTGGGCACCCGGAGTTTTTTTTTAACTAAAGTAGCTCATGATGCTCGCAGTAGTGATCATTATGAAACAGAATTCACCTTCATCCCATGCAACAGAACAGCGGTGAGTCCTAGGCTTTCTTGTATGCAAGTAAATTAAAAAATACAACCTCGATAGGTTGAGAGCAATAGAAAAATAGGGAAGGGATTCCTGGAACTTATTAAGGCCTCTGTTGAAAACATATCACGCTCTTTGTAGGGAGTCCCTTCTCACCCTGGTGCTGTTACTCAGAGATACATAATGGATACTCTTCGTCAAAAACAGTTTGTTATTAATCTCACTCCAGTTGTGAGAACTATTTCTATTTACTTCAACATCTCTAGTCGGATCCTTATTTATTTTTTTCTGCTCTGCATGCCTTCTTTAACTCCGATGCAAACCTATTGGTACCGCGTTCAATAAAATGGAGGACTGATTTCTTCTCGAATATTTTTTCCGTATTCTTTAAATTATTTCATCGCTTCCTCTGTACACGTTAGGTCACAGCCTTCACTCGAAAGAAGCAATGAAGCCACCTTTATACGACACACTGCATTTTTTGCTAGAAAAGTCTTCTAGTGTGGAAAACATGAATACATTTACCCAAGGGTCTAAATAGTCGATATTGGGTTCGTACCGGTTTGGTTCCAGCATATCGGGTACCGGATATCGGGCGATACATTCCCACGGGAGACGACGAGCTTGGAGAAGGCATTGGCGGTGTGACGACTGATGAGTAGAGGGAAGAAATCCCATCTCATTGTTTCAGTACGAAGGATTTCTAGCGATTGTTCTCAGTGGCCCATTCAGTAAAAAGAAATTGAGAAAAAATACCCATTTAGAATAGCTGGGGCTCATTCCACCGATACGAGGCGGCCCGATGTATTGATCTGACAATCTGATTACAATCGGGCGATACGCTCCAAAGCGATCACTTAAACCGCAACGCATAGTCGGTTGCGGCCCTCAAGTGGGACCAGTATACCGGCCGGTCTATCGGCCGCGACGGCCGATATTTAGAAGCTTGCATATTCCTAAGAACACCACGGTCGACTTGGTACTTCTTATAAGGGACATACTTAAGAATATATACCCCTATGGTATGGTAATGGCAAAATGGTAAAACGCAACCGTTTGGCTGACAAGCTGGCACGTTACCGATCTACCACAGTCAAGGCTTGAGGTAACTTCAGAACCCTTACCAGGCTATAATTTTAATCGAGGTCGCTGATAGCATTCGCGAGGAATGACGCAGTACAGGGTATATATGAAAACATCAAGGTACACAGGGAAATTGATTTCGTTGAGAAACTAATTAACGCTTCCACCATCGTATGATTATTCACGCCGTATGATGCAATTACTAATTGACATTAGTCCCCTTCTTTCCGCAATTCGTTCGCATTAGACTTGGCTTTCTTCTTCGTTCACCTGCAAATTTGCCCAAGTGTGAGGTTGGAACACTATTTGTTTGCGTTTTTACCCACTCGACTACCAGCCGCTAATGCATTCAGTTTCACGCAGTAAATCTCAGAAATGCTGTTAATTATTTTTACCCATGCGGTTTCTTCATTACTTTTCGCTCTGCCGCTTTCCGATAAAATAAACCCGCCTCTTTTTTAAATAATGAGGCTGCGCTCTGCGAATTTCAAGCCTCGGTGATTCCGAAAAGACTCGACTTTGGGACCAAAATTCAAGTTTCTCATTTCACTAATGCATTTCCCCTTCAGGTCTAACCTTAAACTGCGCACTTGACGTTTCAATGCAGCATTTTTAAGTCCTGTGCTTATTATTCGCAATTTACTAGGTAATAATCCTATTTGTCGACTCTCTGTTGCCGTCTGGTGTTGCTGATAAAAAAATTATTATTTTGAGTCTTAATTCTCCCATGATATTTTCACATGCCGCAAGGACTGCGCTCTATTTCTGATTAATGAATATATTCCTTTACGGCCGCAGAAAAAATAATCACTTTGGCCATTCCCTTTGGAGGAAGTAATGAGAGAAACATCTTGAGTTTAATGGCGCTGGCAGGAAAGTGCGAGAGAAATACACTCCTTGAATAAAAACTCTTATTCCAGGTCGTTTTTTGGTGTTAAAAGGAGCCTATTTTGAAACTTTAGGTAGTTTAAGCGAGATTTTTCCCTAGTCATAATAGAGACCATATTTTAAAATTCTATTATAAAAGTTAGGCAGTGGTATTAGAAAATAAAAGCCAGAGTTGCAACGGTAATGATTATTTAAAACTGCGTTATTTTTCACTTCTGATAGAACTTTTGACTATTCGGATATTCTCAATTATTTAAACTCCTCACATGAAACAGCCCTGCGCCTCAGTCTCTAAAGAATTATTTATTGGGGAAAGTAATTGTAACGCGATTCTTTAGAATCATATGCATTATTCGCAATAAGCATTTAAGCCAATGGCCCACAGAAAGACAACCGGAAAATATCCAAAGATAGCATTTCAGCTATAACTGAAGATCTAGATTTCAATAGCATTAAACTTGCAAGGTACAATATCGAGCGAGGTTTAACATGTCATCAAGGGTGAAATATGGCAGAACGCAAAGGAAACTCCTGTTGCAAGAATAAAGGAAATAATGCTGAAAGCACCTGCCAGGAATAATATCAGGAAAATATTATTTTATAATTTTCATATCAAGCATATTTTCATAACATTGCACATTTTTTCAACTTGACCCTAGAAAATGGCACTACGAAATCATTTTACAATATTACATTGAAGGTCTCACCCTTTCTTGGGAAGGTAAGCTTGCAGATTTTACGTTCTTCTTACGTTACGATAAATTAAACGATGGGATACAATCCTCGCAGGGGCCAATGAAGTTTGGCACAAAAAGGGAGGTGGATACAACGACTATCACTTACTCTAATGACTCAAATGTTTAGTTTTCACTGAGATTTTACTTGGCATAACTCGTTTCAACGCATGGGCATCATCATCGGACACAAAATTATTTCATATACGTCAATAATATAGTTGATCACTGGTAGGGAGGAGAAGATTGCCTGAGTTTCGTTAGAGGGGGGAGGGGGTGTCGGTAGAGGGGTAGTGTTATGGGGTACAAGAGGGTATGAGTAGCGAAAGCCAACTTCCCGAGGGTCAGATGCCAATTCTATCAATTTCAATGAAGAGGGAGTTTCATATTCTACTTATAAATGTTAGATTATTCCTCAGTTCGACTTTTCCTGATCGATGATATTTGAAATAATGTCACATGAAAATCACCCAGTTTAGAGTATTTTTGAGGAGTAACAAGTATCCAAAATTCGCCTAATGGTAGTCCTCAAGAGTGATCGTAAGAGGGACGGACACCCTAACTGACAGCTAAAGTATGAGCATTCCAATACTTAATACAGAGACCACCACAGTGACTACACAGGCATCAAATTGTGTAAAAACCAAATCAAACCTGACGGATTGAGAGGCAATAAAAAAATGAGGACGCAAAATTCCAAGTCAAAGCGATGCCTTCCGTTCCCGCTCAAGCGGCCATTCACTCAATATAAGAATTTTCCCCAGAACTGTATGTGATGCGTGGAATTTTACAGTTTATTCATAAGACTCTAGTTGGATAATGCACGCAGTCCTCGGAGACATTGGTATTGTAAACGAAATATATTTTCAGCGTTGGGTGTGTACTTCCTTTCAACAAACGAAAGTATAACCTTTTAAATTTGATTTAACGCAATATTGCGATGAGCCCTAACGATGTGGAATGGACGAAATCTTGATTAAAACCGAATGGAATCAAAACAGCAATTATCAACGTATTATGAGGTCAAAGGCAATTCTGTCAAATGCTAGGAATATCGTTGATTAAATTTGAAGAGAAAAATAAGATTATCAAAACTCACCGTTACATTTGCGAAAAATAAGATTATCAAAACTCACCGTTACATTTTTGCCAGGAACATCACCAGTTTGCTTTCACCTAAACGCCGTAACTTCTTAACTTTCACCAAAACGCCGGAAGAAGAACACATTGGAGGTATCACATCACTATTGCACACAAAATGCCTTTTCTAATGGTTACTCATTTACATGGAAACACCTGAACACATTTTCTTTTGTCCGAAATGTATACTTTCTTTGGTACGAACATTTTGTTGCGCACAACAATAGCCACAGAAACACTTACATAGTTATGCTTTCTCAGAGACGAGGTATTTAAGGCGCCCACATTACAACTCGGAAAATGCAATTATTAATTGAAACGATAAAGAAGTTGTTGGATCATACCACACACGAATTTGATCAGCAGATATGCAGTCATTAAAATTCACAAGCGTATGTCATCTAGAGCTGTGTCGTTCATGAATGAATCGTTCAGAATGAACGATTCAATGGCATGAACCGAATGAATTGAATCTACGTTTTCCACTCGAATCGTTCAAAATGAACGATTTTTGTGGAAGACTCAAATCCGCCAAATCCAAATCGTTCAATACGAATGATTTGGATTTGCACACAAATCGTTCAAATTGAACTATTTGTGTGGAAGATTCTGCTAGCAATTCTCCGAATCTGCCAAATCCTAATCGTTCAATAAGAACGATTTGAATTCGGCTTGACTGCGTTGATGCTACCCACGAAAGGCGGTGAATTATTATTGTCTTACGGTAATACAGGTTGGTAATAAAAATGAACTATTCGCCTTAATTACCATTGATTTGACTTGTATGTGTTTTAGTGTGATGGAAGAAAATACACACTGATTTCATTGAAAGTTCTATGATAAAATCTTCTTCACGGAGTAATCAATTCTAAAAGTATTCTGACGATATCAGTGAAATGAAAATTCTAATTGAGGGACGGGAATTTTTGAAGATGGCATTAAAGTGAATTCTTCATTGTTACAATTAAATGTAGAAATAAGTTAATTCTTATGAAATAGTTGTATGCAATGGAATGGTAATGTATACATTACCTATTGTAAAAGTGTTTCCCCTGGGTTATTGGGAAAACATAAAAATAAATAAATAACTTCAAAAAGAATTATCATATTGCAATAACCATATAAATACCATTTGAATACTTCTTCAAAGATATTGTGTTCCCTAATTGGAACACAGTTCATAACTTAAAAAATATAATATCACATTTTCAATGACCAGAAAACCATACAAAATACCTTAAAACACCTTGTCAAAGATTTGTGCTTCTAGATTGGAACACCACTAATAACTAAAAATATATTTTTACAATTTTTCAATTACATGGAATAAATACCCTTGAAACACCTTGTCCAAGGTCTTGTATTTCCGAATTAAGGCCCCACTCATAACTTAAGTACCAATTGGAGCATCACACTTCACTTTTTTGCAAATCAATTAATTAAGATTAAAATTTAAGAATAAAATTTTTGAAAGTTTATTAGGTTTGAGACTCCTCCTCCTTTCAGACAAGATGGTTCCTGCTTTGGAGAAAACTCTTTCACATGGTACAGAGGAACCAACTATGCAGAGCCTTTTCTGCATCACCAGAAAAAGTCTCGGGAAAGCTCCTTGATTTTTATACCACCATTGAAGTGGATCTTCGTGGCGTAGAAGATGTGGTTCCTTCAAATATTTATTCACTTCAGTAATGGCAGCGGCAGTTGGGGACCTATCACAAATTTTGTGTTGCATTAGGGAATCTAAGTGCTTCCACACACACCCAGAAGATGTTGCCAACTCCATGCTCATTTCTTGGTTTGGACCTGGGGCTTCGTTGATAACAGTAACAGCTGTTGCTTTTCTGATTAAATTATTTTTCGCTTTTTCAATAGCTTTATTGTTATCAAAGCCCATGTTTTTAAAGCGGGGGTCTACCATGGATGCCTCAGCTAAGAGTGGTATGTCTTCAATTTGTGAGAACCTCCTCTCCATTTCGCTATTAATTTTTGTTAAAAATTTGGAGACAACCTCTTCTTGACCATCAAAGTTCAGGGTCTCTAGGTATTTCCTCATGCCTTGAGTTAGGGGTATTAATTTTGAGGCTGTGACCTGTTTTTCTGAACTGACTTCCAATGTAACCTCATAAAAAGGTAATAAAATTTGGCACAGTTTTTCCATTATGTCAAAATCCTCTTGTATTAATGTTAGCTCTGTTTTCAATAGAGCTAGAGTGGATAGAAGAGGCTCTTTGTTTTTTATTACAGATTGAAACATTATATACGTGGAATTCCACCTAGTGGGTACCTCCTGCTTCAAAGTGGGGTAGCTCCCTTGGGGGGACTGCACAGTTCTAAGCTTATGATGGGCAGCAGGACTCCTCTTAAAAAACTCCACCACTTTCTTAACCCTATTTTGGAGGTTCTTGACCTCAACCAATGAGTTTTGCACTATTAAATTTAAGGTGTGTGCAAAGCACGGAATATGCGTCCAGCCTAGAATTTTGGCTGAGGCCGTCATATTTGCTGCGCTATCTGAAATAAATGCGACCACTTTACCATGCAGGTCCCAGTTTCTAATTATATGCTGAATCTCCTCAGCAATGTTACTGGCTGTATGCCTATCGGTGAAATAAATGCAATCGAGGAGAGCTGATTGCAATTGCTCATTGTAAATGAAATGGGCTGTTACTGCCAAATAGCAGTCGTTTGTGGCCGAAGTCCACCCATCTGCTGTGATTGAGCAAAAGCTGACATTTTTCAGTTTTTCCTTTAGTTCACCCATTGTTTTGGAGTACAGGAGCTCTAAATAGTTGTTGGCCAAAGTTTTCCTGGATGGTGGTCGGTAATTAGGGTTTAACAACTGGACGAATGACTTGAATGCTGGTTGCTCAACTAGACTGAATGGTAGATATTGTGATACAATTAATTTTACTAACCCCTCATCAATACGTTGGTTGGTCTTCAAGGCCAAGGGACGGTGAATATAATGTTTAATGGTAGTTTGACGTGTGGACCCAGAGGAATTTACTTGAGGAATATCCATGCTCTCATCAGGATGCTGTGGTAGGGAGCTGGTAGAGGCTGCTGAAGTCGATGGTACTTGTAATACCTGCTCACCACTCTCATTGGTGCTGTGGCAGGTCCTTTTTGAGGCATAGCCATCAACACTAATTGATGGGTGCTTCAGTTTTAAATGGCGGAATAAATTTGAGGTGCATCCAGACTTAAACGAGTACTGTTGCTTACAAAACAAGCATTCGGCTGACTCAGCAGTTATTTTATGGAAGTAATTCCATATTGCACTTCTTCTCCTCATGGAATCCATGATCTAGAAAAATTCCAAATTATGAATTTTTTGTCTGATGACTATAAACATATTTTATTTGTAATACATTTCTCAATAATTAGCACTTTTTCATCACCTACTAGTGAGTAAGTTATTTTATTACCTACTAATCCTTCTTAGTTATCAATCAGTTATATAGAAGTCACTGAGGATCCTCTTTCCAGAAAGTGCGATATTTTTATAAAAGTCTTAACAAGTGTCTTAACTTATAAATCTACCTAACCTGCAAGAAATAATCTACGTAATTGGAACTTGACATGACCAAAAGGATTCCATTGCATTAAACAAATTTGTGAGAAAGGTATACTGAAAATTACCGTAGGCCTCGAAGGACTTCACCGGGTCATCATATTTGAAATGCAATAAGTCGACTCGATTTACCAAGATTCACTTGGATTCGAGATTCAGATGGATTCAAGATTAACTTGGATTCGAGATTCAGATGGATTCAAGATTCACGGATTCGAGATTCACATGGGATTCGAGACTCACTTGGGTTCGAATCCTTTCAAATAGTTCATTATGAACGATTTAAAGAACCGAATCATTGCCACGAATCAAATCCCATGAACCGAATCCACAAAATGAACCGAAATTCCCACCTCTAATGTCATCGGAGCACGTTATTCGATTGTTTTCTGTATTTGGAGGATTTGGAATGGAGTTGCATGATAGCCATTTCGCCTATGCATTCGGTGCATACCTTACGTAGTGCAAAATTCCACCATAATGAAGCGCTGCTTGCTGAGTTTGAATAGTTGGTCACCTAATTGCCCTTCCATTCAGATAATAGTTTAATAAATAGTTTCCGGTTTAACTTGGTGGAAGTAATGCTCTCCATTGTGATACTCAATTACAAAATAGAACAAAGTTAGCAAACTTATTACTCTACACGATACTGAGTGCATTATTATCAGTCAGAATGCCGTTTATATGTGTAAAAAAAGGACAGTTCCGCTTTAGGGACGTATGCCAACCCTAGGTATTCATCGTGCTCAGGCTGATTTGGATTTCTGTAAATAAGTCTCCAGTAGGACGAAGACCTCTGGGTGGACGGAGCTACGAGACGACCTACCCTATGGACAGGAAGCGATGAAGGGGAAACGTCTACTGCTTTCACGAGCTACTTCTCCTTTTAGTTCGTAGTTGGCGCCGCTAGTTACCGTTGAATATAGGGCCAAGCGGACGTACTTAGTGAATCAGCCTTTCATCGGAGTACGATATTCGATTGTTTCATAGCATGCGCCTGATGCAGCCATCTGAATTGTGTGAACGCTTCAAACGTGATCGATTTAAGTCCTTCGGTTAAATTAGTCTGGTTAAATTAAGGAGTATTCACTCTTCACTGTTTATAAAATAAACATTGGTTACTCGAAACTAAAAACTGTGCAGTGCTAAGTAAGATAGGGGCTTTGAGGTTTACAACCAGCTGCAATTATCGGCTACACCCAACATCTTTGGAATCAAGATAAAGACGACCTAGTTCCTTCCCAAACGCAAAGTTCAAGGCTTAACAAACTGACGTGTTGCTCCGATTCTTATTGTTAGTGGGGCTTTATCTAAAGTGCGTCATTTGAAAGGAAATTTTAAATACTTCAAGCTTTTGAATAAATGTGCTTGTGTGTTCTAGGGGAAAATCATCGGTGTGAACAGCGAGGAAGTACGGAGAGGAGCAGGGCATGATTCATAATGGAGGGATGAAATGAATGATCGGTGAGTAATATTAAAAAAAGAACATATTTCTTCGAGTATTCATGTACTTAAAGTGTCTTTACTAACATATGGATACTGATTTGTTTGAAATTTATCCCACCAGAATTGTAGTCATAGCGTCATTTGAAAGGTGTATTATTGCTTCGAACGGTGCTTGTTGAAATCTTGTCGCCTTTTATTACGAAGTCGGCTGCAATTTGATCAATTTGTTTACTTATTTTCTTGTTTTTGCACAAAATCAAAATGCGGTGGATATCGCACTGTTCCGTGCTTCAGTCCTTCACGTGAATCCTTCAATTACCTTCGGAAGGAATTATTTATATGTTAGTATGTGGCGATAAAGCAATTCTATGCCCAGCGCGTTGTATACCCCATTGCACATAGGTGTACTTCAATTAGGATATTCCTATAGTTATGGGATTAAAACATTCCAAGGCCATGGTAAATAAGTTTTTTTTTCCTTTCACACAATGCCTTCAATAGTGTACGATGCTAATGCTACTGACGACCGCGTACGTACGGATTGTATTAACGTTCATATTATTCATATTGATTTTCGTTGTTAATTTGCGAACACAATTGAACGTATGTAATCAACTGGAGAATTACTGTATGGCTTTGATAGATGAATTGAGTGATAATGAATAAACAATTAACTAGTTGGGAGTCAATTTATTAGCAGCCAACCGTTACATGACGAGTCCTTTCCATGATTTACGTGCAATTCAAGGAAAGTGAAAACGTAAGTGTGTATTCATTTAACTGGTTATTTTTAAATATTCGGAATGAATGTCTGTCTAAATGCCGTTTTACACGATGAAAGATTTTTTACAAACGATGGTACGTGAGATTGCAAGTTTGTCTCAACGAAATTAGAACAGGTTCTATTTTCCGTTCAGGCATTGAGACATTCGCACAAGCGTTCATACAATTTTCCGCTTTACACGTTACATTTTGCCTCATACAATAGTTCACGGAAGAGTTTGTACAAGCAAATGTACCGTGTACATCGGCCTTAAGGAAGCAAAAATTGCAGTAAAGGAAAGTGTACTCTCATTTTTATTGCGTGGTAGTGTAACTTGGGTGTGCCAGAACAAGCATAAAGGTTTGATAAATGTAATGGGTATGAGGTATCTTAGGGAGTACCTACATGTGGGAAAAATGAGAGCATTAAGGTTAGGAATGAGTGAATGATGAAAGAATGTGTAATTGATGATCCGGTTATAGAATTATATTATTGGGGTGTGCTTCGTTGATCTTGCCTTGTTGATGGGAGCTTAATAACTAAACAAATGCAGCAGGGCTATTCCCATTATCGTATGGCCGGGCCATAAGTCGAAATCGACCATAACTACGGCCTCGGGCCATACATACGGCCTCAAACGATTCCCATCTGAGCCAAGGGCCATAAGTCGGGCGGTACGTATGGCCCGAAGGCCGTAATATTGTGACCTGCCTCGGAGGCCGACATAAGACGGGCCATACGAAAAGAGAGTTGCCCACCTCGGAGTTATAAATTGATTTTGCGCATCAATTATGGACTTGTTCTGTAATAAATATACCAGATCATTGACCTAAGTTAGCAAAATGACGAAAAATAAGGTTTCTCTAATTTATAGCCACGCATAGCGAAGTTATCAATTGCAATCTAAGTAGCCTTCTTCTTCACATTTACCATGATGCATCATGTGTGCAACTATTCCTGAATTTTGCCCCTTTCCCTAATAAATATCTTTCGGAACTTTGTTCCGTCTTCCAATACTTTCAACGAGGGCAGTTTTTCGGGGAAGTAATGTGCTGCCAGGGACAAGACGTTTCTCTCACAACGCTAAATTGATGACAAGGGAGAATACGACCCATGACAAGGGAGAATACGACCCATGACAAGGGAGAATACGACCGTCGCGTCGGGTGGCCAATCGAGCTCATAATATCTGGTTCGGTAGTTAAAGATTATTAATTCCATATGCCGAAGTGAAACGACACCGTAATTGTTTAAGAAAAAAGCATCTAAAAATCTTAGAAAAAGCATGTTGCAATATGTAAATCGTCTGAAGCGACAATTCTGCAGGGATTGTGATAGTTTAGTGCATAAGGTGCTCGCCTACTGTTGGTATGATCATGCATTCGATTCCCGCTCGATGATAAAATGTTTACAGGTTTTTATTGCTTTAATTTTCTTATCATGGTAACTTCACTGAAAAATATTCTGAGGCAATTAAAAAAATAATTAAGGAGTTGTTAACAGGGTAGAGATAGGAGCAAGGGCGGTTATATATTTCTTTTTTATATTAAAAGATATATTGTTAATTATTGCGATTGTAAATTTTCATACATAGGGATGGGGACAAAATAATGGCATTGGAATAAATGATTGGGGGTGAAATCCACCCTAAACACTGCTTATGCTTCCATTGGGAATGGATAAGCTAGGAATTGGGAACATATAGGCTGAAGGGTGGATAGAAACCCGGCATCAGCATTAGCCTAGTCTTTACGAATGGTGCCAAAGGTACCACGATTAAACTGGTTTAACGTCCCATCTGAAGGACAGTGTACTGCACCATGGTGTAATCCACATTACACGCAAGGATCAGAATGAATTTCGGAATGCTCTGCAATTCGTACCCGAGAATAGGACGTGGAAGGCCAGTACACTACCTAACTACTTTTATCTTACATCTTTTAGGTTACATCTTTATTTATCATTTGCGTGTTTCAGGATGATAGTCATCGTAGAACAAACATCATATACATAGAATCTCGCAAAGTAAGTCGTAGAAGCACGCAAAGCACTATGATTGTCGGCACCTCGAGCAAATGGAGAACGCGTTCTTCGAACACCTTATTAATGGATTTAAATAGTTAACAACGGGTAACTTACTCCGCTCCTTCCATTTTCAGATATTTTCCGGTCAACAAAAATTCCACAACGTTTGTCTAGGCTTGTTTACCACAATTTTCGCCATTGTGCTTTGCAATCGTCCGTTTTTTTTTTTTCGATATACTTCCAGTAACTGCCGCAAAAATGACATTTTCGGTAGCGCTGGTAGTGATTTCAAAGCATTTCAACGTACTGTACCGCAAAAGATTCTCATACTCACCAGTGAAATCGGCGTTAAGACTTATGGCCGAGCCATACGATATGGCCCCTCGAGATGGGAATCGACGTAGGCCGTAATTTCGGGTCAGGCCTTACGAAACTTACGGCCGGCCATACGTATGGCCCCGAAAATCAGAATAGCCCTGCAGGAGTTCATGGTGTGAGAGCATGGGGTAGACCGAGGAAGTCACGAGTGGATGTGGTGGAAGAGACTCTTTATGAGGAGGTCTGTAAAATACTCTAAAGAGTAGGAGTCTAAAGAAATAAGGCATGTATGAAGCAATGCAGGGATGAAATGGAATGGAAGGAGATTGCAGTACGGAGAAACTTATAAAAACGGAGCCAGTTTTCTAGTTCTGACGCTGAGAATTTAGCTCTTTTGAATGTGCCCAACTCACAAGGAAACCGTGATGGGTATATATCGCATTCGCATTGCATGTGCAGCTAAAGAGTATTTTTTATTACGCTTAAGCCCGTTTTATACGGGACACGTAATTTCACAATCTGATGTACGTACGAACGTGCAATTCAAATTGCATTGTGTAAAGTCGTGAATTGCATGAACGCATGCGCGAATGCATGAACGCGAGATGGCAAAATAGCCCCTGGTCTAATTCGAAAATGATTGCACGCCCGATTGAGAAAAACATGCAGTTTGAAGTTGTGCAATTTCGTGCCCCATGTAAAACGGCCTTTTAAGTATTAACTTACCTAATTGCCCATTAATTGGAAGTTGCTTGTATTTTCATTTGATTTTCTGTTGTTTTGAATGTGATTCATGTGAGAGTGTGCTTTGTTTCTGTGTGTAAGTTATGCAATATTTCAAAATATTTGCGATTGTGGAGTGTTTCACATCGCGATGGCATTCATCGCGTGCTTAAAAATGTTCGCATTCAAGTTAGCTGAACTTACGGTTCGTTTGTTTTTTGCTAAGTTTATGTTTGATGTTATCATGCATATCTGCCTAATTCTACTGCATGGTTATTAGTGGGAATGGAAAAATGATTGTCCCTGCGGTGTTACTACCCTGTGGGATTAAAATGACCCTAAACAAATAATGTTCTTGTTGCTAAGTTATCTCAAATGCCAATAAATTGTTTTATTATTTCAATCGATGCATAATTTCCTCTTTGTTAATTACAATCGCAGAATGATAAATTGATTTGCGTTTTTTCGGGCTTCGGATACTCAGAGTTTGGTTCAAAATAATTCTATCTAATAATTTTTGCTCCCTCTGCTTTTTTTTCAACTCATCCCGATGGAGATCCAGAATGCGCATCCGTCAGAGCCATTGATATACACCTTCCGTATTTTAAGTTGAATTATGCCGAGTCTAAAAGGCTTTGAATATCTGGCAACCAATTTATAGAATTCAGAAGATAAATCACTTTATGTGAATGAAAAGTAACGGAGTCCCGAGTTTATCTCCCAACGATACCTTTGCCAATAAGTGGTGTTGCGAATTTTACGTGTATTAAGTACGTCTCCATCTCATGATTATTCCCGATTTTCGGTAAAATATCGAATTCACGATGATTTACTCCTCGTTGCCATTTATATGGAAACTGCACACACCGTCCGTGATGTCTCGATCGAGTGTTAAAATTCTCTTTATGTATTCGGTTAAGGTGTGACCGAATTGTTTTTGGTATTGGAAAATAGTCTTGTTTAATTTACCAGTGTAAAAACCTAAAATATTTCATGGCTGAAAATGTGCCGTGTTGTACTTCGCGGCTAAGGTCAATTTTGGCAAAAATGAGTGACAAGAATCTGCAATTGACTGTTGCATTTTGTTGTCTGAGTTTTCTTTCCTTCTTCCATCATCAGGTAGTTTATTATAGGGGCATCTTCACGCATGTTACTGTTTTATTGCTATTCCTAAAAGAGCAAGTAGGAAAATAGGTTGATTTGTAGCCTCGAATGTTTAATCTGGCGTCTTGGATGCTAGCATTAATCCTTTCGCTTACATTAGCAATAGGTAGCATATTGGTGTAAAAATATCAAACTGTCTACCTCTCATCAAAAGGAGAATTAGCGTACCTAATTGGTGTGATTGGTGTATTGGGAAAAGCGTGTGTTAAACCTGAGGTTCGGTCCGATCGGCGAAGATGGAGCTCACGACGCAGGAAGGATGGCTGTTGTGAGTTGCGATAATTATTCATGGGAGCTTTCCTTTAGCTCTAGTGCACTAATCACTTCACTACACAGCAGCGCACTTGCCTTTCATTCGTTACGGAGCATGCAGACTAGGTACACTCATTTCTTAACGGATCGGGAGCTAAGTTGATGTGAGCTAACCAACAAATGAACGTCGATAATCGCGTCCGCAATAGTTGTTTGTTTGATGATTTTCCGAAAAGGCATCAAATATTGATATTGTAAAGTTTTTATTTACTCCGTGGTAAAAAGCTTCCGTTTTTAAAAACTTATTTTGTACGAATGCGATAACTCCTAACAAAACATTCGGCCGTGACTGTTGTGTACCATGGTGTACCTACAGAATGCTACCTATCAAACGTTTTGCCTGCCAACATCGTTCCATTTAACGTCCATGGTGTGCGTTTAAGTGTTCTGATCTGCGCTAACTTCAACACCTTGAATGGAAAGCTCCACATATTTCATACCACTGATAACTACCGCGCCGTGCTAATGGGCTAAAGGTGGGTGGACAGTGGTGTGATCCTTCCCCGCCTAGATGGCGACAGTTGGCTCGTGTGCGTGCGTGCGGCAGGCGACTATGAGCGCCCCAGCGTGGTACCTACGCAACAGCACAATATTCTAAAATCTGCTCAAAGCTCCTCCCTCGCCCGCCCCTTCGTATTCCCTATTTCCACCTTCATGGCTATCTCGTCGGAGACAGCAACTTCATGGCAACATCAGCCCCCAACAAGGAGATGAAGACATTAGCACATAGGATGCTCGAAGTGGAGGGGAAACGACGGAGGATCCGAAGGTGACCAATGCGTTTTATAGGGGTCGGGAATGTACTCTGCTTTAAGGACATTCGAGCATTACGGTTGGCGATTTTGGGCTCTTGTGTGAGGGAGCATCACCACGCATAAAATTCAGTGACTCCGGTCTCATCAATGATAATTAAAATTTCCTCTTTTAGGTGATACCAAAATACCAGTCACTTGCTGGTCATAAAATTAGGGGGACGCAAACTGTAGCAAGTAGGGCTATTTAGCTATCTCGGTTGTTCGTTGGAGGAAAATGCGGGAATATTAGTGGAGACATAAGGAGAATTGCTCTTGCGAAAGAGGCGCTCAACAATAGGAAGGACCTGACGACGATTACCCTGTGTAAGTATGTGAAGAAAAAGCTGGCGAAGAGTTTTATTTGAAAAGTAGCGTTGTGTGGTGCAGAAACGTGGACTTTGAGCAAAGAGGACGAGAGTTGGCGGTAGACGTTTCAGATGTGGAGGATGATGGAGGAAGTGCGGTGGGTGGAAAGCAAGGAGGATCTTAAGAACAAAAGAGCGTGTGTGTAGGAAATCATCAATGTGGCTGAAGCAGAGGAGATTTGTAAGGAATGGGCAGTGTTGGGGGAATCATTAAATTTGAACGCAGTTTTCTAGCTCTAACTCCGAGAATTAAGGTGGTTTGAGCAAAAAATCACTTCACCTAGAATTTGACGAAATTGATCTCATTTTAAAGAAAAAAATGCCATCTATCCAATGATATAAAAATATTTACCCCTTGCCACAATAATTTTCGAGCAATTTGCCTTAGAATATGAGTAATTTAACATGGGATAGATTGCGGCCATGCGCTTCAGAGGAAGAAAATAAATTAAAAATTGTATTTGGAACACCTAGATTTAGTCAAAAAACTAACGGTGTGTAGTTTATGTGATTAATTAATTATTACAACAAATAAATGTACTACTCACCATAATGATAATGATAATGATAAAATCGCAGAAATACTTTCTGTTGTGAAGGAATTTTGTGCAGACGACCGGAAACCACACGATTCAGGTTGGCAACGTAGCACGGAATCATTTGTAAACAAACCGTCTGATCGCAAGTAAAATTTTGCATCTCAAAGGAGATATTATATAATGTAAAGGTTTAGTATTGCTGACGTTAGTTATTTCCTCTGTAAATACTAAGTACACTGTAATAGCGGACGACGATCATAAGTAAATGGGATTCGCAGCAACTTTAGTGCTAAGTTACTAGGTTGCTCTGGACGTCGACTGCTAGGTTTTTGGTTGGATTTGCCTAAATATTAACACACATGCTGTTATTTAAACGCAGCAGCCTTAAAACAATTTCAAAAATATCCTATTTCTTATTAAAAACATGCTTCCGTAATATCCTTGCAATCGGAAATGAATGTACACGCAGCTATATTCCCACTTTCGTTCAAAGTAGTGAATAAAAGCCGTAGGATATCGTCACTGTCTTTCGAAACTAATACTTGAAATATATTGCAATGCTAGTGACGCCCAAAAGTAACGTGAATTAATAGCCGTATTTTATGGAAAGGTACGTATAATAACGAACGAACTATCCACAGCAACCTCGGAGCACGAAATCGTTGCCCTTGCATTTAATCATAAGTTTAGAATGTAGAAATGCCATAATTAATTTACTCCTAGGCAATTTCAGATAACTTATCTTCCCATATTATTGTGGAACTAAATCTATTACATTTTCACCCAAGTACATTAAAGCTGCCAAAAAATCTCGTTACCCATTCCAGAATCTCAGAAACATACAAACTGGCTATCGGGGAGTCATGCCAACCCAAGAAAATTAACACTGTTGCCATGTGAAGTGCCTCAGGTACAGATTTTTTAATGGTGAAAATATGTTAAAATATTGTTCCCTGGATTGTGTATTCCTTACAGTTTGGTGTATTGTCTTTTCAATTCAAGGATATCGTACCAAAAGTTTGCAATAAGTACAAAAATTATTACGCAAATGTGAAATAATTATTTGTGAAATTACGGTTGGTGATATCAATAACAAGTCAAGTTAAAGCCTAAAATACGTTCGTTTAGTTAATTATTTAAGTCTTTAAAGATAAAAACAAACAATGTGTGGCGTAAATATTCACAAAAACACTACACGTCTCTTATAACTGCTTAACTTTTAAATTTATATTCAAATATAGACTTTATTTTCACTTCGGAACTATCTCGCTCAAACCACCTTAAGCTAGTCTAGCTATTCCTACCCCGGCGTGATGGGTATTAACTACATGAATGCTAAGAGTCAGAATTTGTACCACACTTAATAACACAAACGTGTGGTTAGACTCGAATAATTCACCAGCCATTCTCATGCTCTCCATTATTTTCCTGAACCATAAATGAACCTCAGAAAGGTATAATTGGACTTAGCTAGTATAAAGTTTAAGTTACCTCAGATCATTATATATTTTTCACCCTCTGAATTACCCGGCGTTGCTAGGGATCACACTTCCTTCATAACTTCTCATACAAGAGGGGAATCGATTGAAAAAAATGAGAATCTTTATTCTTTCGGGTATCTGATAAAATAAATTTTAACTCCCTATCTTGAGTGAAAGTAGTTTTAAAAAGCAAAAAATAAACCACTTCTCAAAACCCTATGCTTAGCATTCCTAATCAGCTTAATTAAGCAAAATGAATTTTAAATGCGTTAAAGACCGAAATATGGTTGTCAATGAAATATGCTATTGTTGATTTCAGAGAAAAATGTGCGTTTTTGCAGCTAAGAACACGATGTTCATACAAATACTAATTTGAAATGATAATTGAATGAAAGAATTATAAAGTTTATTCTTTCAGCCGTTTGATTAAAAAAATCCCAACCCTCTATCTTGAGTGGAAGTAATTTGAAAAAGCAAAAAATGAAACCACTGCACTAATCATGCATTGGTGGGACTAAACCAGTGCTAAATACGAGAGATCGTACTAACTGATAATAAACCGCTAGTTGGTGCTTCATGAGTCCCTCTAGTCAAAACTCGCGTGATACAGCGTGGCAGTAGGATCTTTTTTTGTCAAAACCTAATACCTGTTACTGGAAATGAGATAAGGAGAATCACAGAAAGGCATTATGAATATGAATTAATGCAGATTCTCGGAAAAATAAAGTAAATACTTACTAATATGGAACTTTTGACCTTGAAAATTCATCGAATTAAAAAAGTTGTTCATATTAGTTTTTAAAAATAGCATGTGTAGGGATAAATATTTTTCATGCCGTTAGTGAGAAGTTCGGTGAATTCCTCGTTTGACCAAAAAATAATTTGTGGCTTATATTTACTTCTAAATATTATGTGAAGGTAAAATGCTCCTTTTTCATAACTTTCGAGTTATTGTTCTTTCCTGCTACTAAATCAGAAAAAAGAGTATTTTACCTATGTATAACCTATAGGCGTAAATATAACCTACAGCTATTTATATGATCGAACGTGGAATTTACCGTCGTTTTCATTGTCCATATGAATAATTGGTAGGTTCTTGGACAGTTCCCATTCTGTATAGAAATTGTCTCGCTTTCCCTCCTAAGGATGGCCCGTTATTAGATCCCTCTTCAATTCTTTATATCTTCTACCTCCTCTTATTTCGTCCAGAATTCCTATCCTCTTCCTTCCTCTCCCACGCTTCCCCAGTGTTCTCCCCTCTATCACTCTCTTCAACATGCCCTCTCCTCTCAAAACCTCCTCCATCCAGCTCTTATGCCTTCTCCGAACCTCTGCCACAAGCTTCCTCTCCTCTCCGACCATATCCAATACCTCCTCGTTCGTCTTCCTCGCCATCCAGCTAACCTTCTCCATCCTTCTCCAAACCCACATCTCAAACGCCTCAAGTCTACGCACATCCTCCCTTCGCAATGACCAAGTTTCCGACCCATATAGCGCCACGCTCCATATATTTAAGTTTTCACCAGCCTCTTCTTTACGTCTCTTCTCAGACCCCCCTCATCAATACCCTTCTCTTCGAAAATGCTTCTTTAGCAAGCGCAATTCTGCATCGTCCTTACCACTA
Source organism: Pyrrhosoma nymphula (assembly GCA_963573305.1). Classification (NCBI taxonomy): domain Eukaryota; kingdom Metazoa; phylum Arthropoda; class Insecta; order Odonata; family Coenagrionidae; genus Pyrrhosoma; species Pyrrhosoma nymphula. Next base: position 109,608,589 of record OY754330.1, on the reverse strand, counting down.
AACCCATTCGCCTCCAAAATACTACCCAAATACGTAAACTGCTCGACCTGCTCTATCTTCTGCCCTCCCACCCTTATATAAACTACGTAAATATTGTTCAAAATTGGAAGATAAAACCTTTATTTTCAAGGTCAAATGTCCAATAACAGTGAGTCACTTTATTTTTCCATGATTTTGCATTACATCATCTTCATAATGCTTTTGGTTTATCTCTCTATCTCATTTATAACAACAGTTTTTAGGTTTTGTCACAAAAAAGATCCAAATTACACTCTGTGCGCCGTCACTTCTCGTTTACCGCAATAGTGGCAATTAACTGCACCGAAGTGTAAATATAATAGTAGTATATATTTTTTGGTCACATTTATGACCAATTTAATGTGGATATTAATGACACTGATTAAGAATAATTCAGGGTTGAAAGTTGAATAATACCTCTCAACACCCAGGCAGCAGTTAACAAAGCTAACCTGCAAGTCTGCAGATCAGACTTTTGTTTAAAAAAAAGGTCTGTATCAGTTTTCTTTAAAAAAAAGGCCTGTGTGGAAATGTAGTATAAACTTAATGCACACTTGCAAGCTATCTGGTTACCATTCTTGGGAATGTCGTGCCAGGAAACTTGGTGAGGGAACGACGAGAAGGACAGATCAAACGTACATTTTCTTTTTTCCCGAGGTCGCTCGAGAAAATGTATTATTGCGCTTCCAGCAGCTTAAGACTCATAATCAATGAGAACGTTGACGAATAACCTGATTGTTCGTGACGTAGCCTAGTGTGAAATTCACTGTGAAAAAATCATTCTCCTGGACTGGGATTCGAACCCAGACCCCTCGATTTTGCGCCGAACGCTCTTGAATGTGTAAATTTAATAATTAAACAAAAAAAATGTAGAAATCGAGGGGTCTGGGTTTGAATCCCAGTCCAGGAGAATGATATTTTCACTGTGAATTTCACACAATTGTGTGTCCATCAGCGGATGACTCCGTTAAAGTTACTGCGCGGCCAGTTCCGCAGTTCTTTGAACGTAGCCTAGATTTCGTTTCGGGATTGGGGGGTTGAAAATGTTTTAAAACCAAGAGCAAAATTGTGTGTTTAGTCAATTAAGCGTGAATTTGACTGCAGTGCAACAGCCTATTACTTTTAATTTTTACTGTAGAAACATCTGAGAGTACATACCTACGGGTTTACGGTTGAAAATTACAAACATTATACTTGAGAATGTTGTTCAAAATAAAGAATAAGTGAAATCAACCGTCTCAGTTCAAAAAAAAAGAATTTAACTTTCCACTTTAGTTTCTTTTTTTAAAATAAATAGTAAATTCTGGGCGGGGTGGGGGTTCCGGAACTCCATGGAATCCCCCCTCCCCCACTCGCTACGTCACTGCAGAAAGGACAAACCTGAAACTCCGGCCGCTGTCGGTGCGGTCGGTGTCCCTCCTCCTGGCTCGCCAGCACCTCGGCCAGTCTCCGCTCCGCCGCCTTCTGCGCCTCTGTCGCCTGCCTTAGTTCCAGCCTATAGGCACCCGACAGCTCCTTCTCCCGCTCCTCTTGCCTGCGGGAAGGAATCAGAGAACGTGTGAAGATGTGGACAAACATTGTGTGACATCAATGAGATGTGAAAGGCCTCTGTGTGATTCTGGAAAAGGCGATCGAATGGTTAGAGAATTGAAATGGATATTATCGGTTACAAAAAGCGATGCAAACCCATTAGTTCAGTACATGTGATAAACCGATTAAAGCAGTTCGAGATGGAAGAGGAGATAACTGCAATAATATTTTTGCATACGCATGCCTAACAAGATTTCTGTCTTCACCTCGGTATTCGTCCTACGTCTTCAATTCACCTGTAGTGACCAGATTTATGACCGGCTAAACCGGGATTAACTATTGGTTCCCCTAAAGCATAGTAAGTGTTCCAAACATGTAAATTTCTTCAAGTAAAACGTATGAAAAATCGTCCTACACGACTCAACTTATCTTTTCCTCAGTTGGTGCAACCATGACTCTGAGCTTAAATTAAAACAAGGAATATGTATTAATAATTTGATGAGTGTTGTTATTGACCACTCTTTTATATTAATTGTTTTATGGATAATTGGTCATTAAAAAATCACTTTTCTTCTCTCACCAACGTTTCAAAACTTTATTGTTTCATCTTCAGTGCTAACAACAGTAACATATAATGTAAGTATTAACAATTGTTTTTTATACAAATGATTGGAAAAAAATATAAGTGATTATTAATAATTTGCTATTTAAATAAAGGGAAAATATCTCATTTAATTTTAATGTAAATTACGAATATTTTTTTTTTCTAAATGTACGATCACGCACTGAAGACGTATCATCTCTTATACAAAATTTGCTGATTTAGGAAGATAAATAGTGTTTATGCCATTTTGCATCGGCATTTCATTCCGAAAATCTTCGACGTATCCCTGTGGTAATGTTTTATTTGTTCCCATTCATCTATACGACACGTTATCCAAACTTTGGTAGCAGTATAATGAAGACTGGTACAAATTACATATTTTTTTAACCTTACTTGTATCTTCATCTTTCCTTAGAGCCCACGTTTCACCGTACAACATGTATATTAGATCCTTTTCCAGTTTTTTCTTTACATTATGGCTCAAGCTTCCCGTCATCAAGTATTTCCTGTTGGTGAACGCTTACTTTATCTAAGGTATGCATAACTTTTTTCTTACCCACCGTTTTTCTTCCTTGCAATATCATAAGAGTACCTGGATACATACCTGTGAATAGTGCATATTTTTTTATTTTAATCTATTTTTTCCATATTAGAAGCATGAAATCTGTTTTACTCGTTCAATTCTATTAAAGATTCGGAGCTTGAGTCAGCATTCTCTTTTCTCAAAAACTGTTTCCAGGCTATATTCAAATCTTATTTCTAAGGCACAATCACGTATAAATTATATCGTGCTACGATTCAGGTGGATATCTTGCCGGATTGCCTTTTTTAATGCATATCTGTCCGACTTATTTGGCAGCTGTAACCGTTTTAATCTCATCTCTCACACTTATGCGTTAGTATGCCTGATAGTGTCATATCTATTTTTGTTTTCTTATCTTTTGAGAAGAGGTCAATTATAAAGTTACATATGTAATTTGTGTTATATCGCTTTTTATAGCTACTACATACTGTTGGTAATTATTATATATACCAGCTGTTACCTCAGTAGGATAATTTTCCTTCTTAAGTGATCTCCGTGGATATTGTAAGTTAATGATGGCTTCTCAAATCCTCGGATGGAATGATAGTCTTTGAATACCATACTATTACAACACCAATCCAGCAACCTTAATAGAGTAAGAAGATAGCTGAATATGTCATTCTAGGATTAGAATATGTTCCGGAAAAGTCATGTTTTTGCTGCAGAGCTTTGGATATTTTAGAAGCCTTCATGCATATTCATCACCAGTCCATGCTCTTTGAATTAAATATGCGTAAGGGTGAAATAAGAAGGTGGTTTAATTAAAGTTTTTCGTCATCATACGGAAACCTAAGTTTGATGCGAGGCTTCCTCCTGGGCTCAAGGAATCTCCCTTGTCTTGTTTGTTTGCACTTGGCGGCCTAAGGCAATGCGCGTACCTGAATATTCATTTATTCTCATTTTAGTTCCCTGCATGGAGTGAGTGGAAATTTTTTTTATGCATAGCCATGAGATTTCATGTAAATATTCTACGCTCATAAGTTTTCAGATAAAGAATCTTCGTGTAAGAATACGAAGGACAAATTTTCATTGAAAATGCTTATAAAATTTCAGCTGCTTGATTCTCGGGTGGAGAGCATATCGGCCAGAAAGATAGTGCCATGCGCTCTTTATTTTGAGATTTTGATGTGTCGGTCCGGGACTTTTCACTCCACGATGCTAGTAGATACCTAATGCAGAGTTAATTAAGGTAATCAATGTTTCATAACCCGTTATGGCCAGAAAAGTCTCGAAAGTTATCATGGTGTCCTTTCTTATGCTAAGAAGAACAGGACAAATATATTTTTAAAAAGTATTTCTGTTCTACTGTTTCCTTATACCATTGTCGATGATGTCTGAGGCAACGTCGATCTAATGTTATTCATTTAATTTTTCAATAGCTTTGACTTTGATGGTTACATCTGTGGCGTAAGTTAAAACCTTTATTGATACAAATAAGTACCTAAAGTAATTTCAAAGCATTTTTTATTCATTTTTATGCGCCAAGGAGTTAAACAGAGCTGCAATGGCAAAAGTTTACGAAACTTCGAATTTAACTATTAAAGATGGACAGCTTAAAACTCGAAAAGAATCAGAGTTATTATGAATGTAAATAACACTTCGAAAGATGATATACAGTCACAGAAATAATGATGTTATTTTTATATATATATCTATTACTCTAATACGAGCAAGGATTTAAGGTTTTCCCGGCGAATTATTTTAGTGAATATTTCTCGGGTTTCACACCAGGTAAGACTGTGGAAAACTCTCAAAGTTTCGATAGCAGGCCCACATCGTCATCAGGATAGGGTCTGAGCGAGGATACTGGTGGTTATAATTAGCCAAACATTCATCATTGTGAGGCAGCCGTTACGAATCTTTTGAATCATATTCGTTAACGGTCTCCAAGTCTTACTTAAGATGAAGCCGTTATCTCTGTTGGTGTTATATTTTAAATTTGTATTAGTATATCTTCTTTTGTTAATCTTTTTTTCCGGAAATTATCAACTAGCAAGGTTTGTTGGTTGGTTGTTACCCACTACCATTTCAAAAATTGCCTTAGCGATTTTGACCAAGCTTTACCATAAGTCTTTTTTGGGTCCTATAATAAGATTTAGACGGGTCTCCTTCCCCTAACAAATCTTAAATTTAAGGAAAATGAATTTAAAGCTTTGAAGTTGTAAGAAGCATTTTCGAAGAGAAGGGAATTGATGAGGGTGGGTCTGAGAAGAGACGTAAAGAAAAGGCTGGTGAAAACTCTGATATGGAGCGTGGCGCTATATGGGTCGGAAACTTGGTCATTGCGAAGGGAGGATGTGCGTAGACTTGAGGCGTATGAGATGTGGGTTTGGAGAAGGATGGAGAAGGTGAGCTGGATGGCGAGGAAGACGAACGAGGAGGTATTGAATATGGTTGGAGAGGAGAGGAAGCTTGTGGCAGAGGTGCGGAGAAGGCATAAGAGATGGATGGAGGAGGTTTTGAGAGGAGAGGGCATGTTGAAGAGAGTGATAGAAGGGAGAACACTGGGGAAGCGTGGGAGAGGAAGGAAGAGGATAGGAATTCTGGACGAAATAAGAGGAAGTAGAAGATATGAAGAATTGAAGAGGGATCTAATGGCGGGACATCCTTAGAAGGGAAAGCAAAACAATGTGTATGAAATTGGGATGCAGAATGGGGACTGTCCAAGAACCTGCCAATCCGCTGGTATAATACTTGAATGTAAAAAAACATGGAGTTAAATTGGTTATCAAGGTGGATTCCAAATAAACAAGTATCCATACAAAAACTAATTTTTTTCCTTTTAAACTTCTTCAGTTCTTTCAAAAATAATTTTAAATATAAAATTATACATACCGATAATACCTAGATGACGGAAAACGAATAGGGTAAAATGTTATTTTATCCAGCCATCATCTAAAAGAAACGCAGGTATAGATGAACCTGGGCCATCTACAGAACATCTAAATTAACAGATTTGTTGCCCGGCAAAGAAATTTCTTACTATTGCTTCGATTTTGTGAAAAAAGGCTGAAGGAGCGTTGCAGTCCACGCCATAGTTCCTGAAATCAGTAGAAATAATCAATTTACCGCCGCACGATGTAAGACTTAAAAATAATACAATTTTTATGCTGCTGCGCAACTTAGATGTTTCAGAAGGTGAGTGCAATGGTATAAAGCTAATTGTCACCGAGTTTCGCAATAAGATCTTAAAAGTAAATATCATCACGGGTGAACATGGACCGGCGCGTTCATATTTCCAGAATTTCGCTTTTTACACCCAAGTGGGTGAAATTCGCCATGAAAAAAATTAGTTGATTTGACTGGGATTCGAACCCGGATCTCCCAATTGCCGTAAAGTGATGTCATCTGGGGTTCACACGAGCAATTTTTCTTCGCCTGTCTACTTTGTAGCACAGGAGACGTTTTCGTGCATGGTATACCACAGTCACGAAGAATAAACCCAAAATAGTCGCTTTAGTACGACTAACTTTTGACAATTTTTTTTCCAATCATTTCGATTGCACAAATGATGTGGCACGTAGTCACGCATAAGGGTGCAAAGATATTCACCAAAGAGGGCGAAATTCACCACGAAAAAATATTCATTTGACTTGACCGGGATTCGTACCCGGAACACCGTCGGGAACGTAAAACATGAGGAAAGATTTGTATTCATTTGCAAGAATTAAACTATTTGGGAAGGAAGTCGTCCATTTTTAATTTTATTTTGCATTTACTCCTTCCCCTCGTTCTGCATACAAGATTGTCAGCCTGTTTGTCGCGCGCGGTCTATATCGTACTTGCGGATATTTAAATTGTTCCAATTGCCGAAATACCGAGAGAAGAAGCATCAAAACGGTCAAACTATAGACGGAAACACCGCACGCTGCAACAAGTCCGTAAACATTCATGATTAAAAATTATTTTGTTTTAATCCACACTTTTTTATTTAAACTAACCGACCCAGGTTTCAGCAGCTCCATTATCAAGGCCAAGGCCTTCGTAAACAAAACAATTTTTTAATCATGAATGATTGTGACTTCCTCAAAGATATGCCTGATACAATTTCTTAAGTCCGTAAAAGTTGAACTGTGAGTGTCGAACAGTCATGGTAATACCTACTGCCACAATATTTAGCTTTCCGAATGGAGCAGAGTTGAAATTTCATAATGAGCTGTCGGAAAACTTCATGTCGAAATTTATAGAACTTAAAATAACAAATTGAGTAAACATTTTGGGCTGAAATTTAAAACAAAGATGTAACAGTTATCCTAGAGTATTTTGTGTACTTCACGACTATTTTCGACGTGCTACGTCATCATCTATGTTATTCGTCACTTGATAATGGCGTAGTACGTCGAAGGTAGTCGTGAAATAAATCTATTCCATGTGGAAAACTGCAATACCCTTATTTTAAAATAAAAACTCCAAATCAATTTAAACTGTTTTGTTGGTGCTTCAACTAGTTTCTCCACATTTGTAGTGTCTTCCGGAAATATTCCTGTTTGAGGAGAAGGAGTTGTTTCCTGAAGATGCTACTACGCAGCGAAACTAGTCGAGACAGTAAAAAATTATTTTCAATGGAATCGCAAAGTTGTTGTGTGAAGTTCGATTAATTTCGCAATGAAATTCCACCAATTTTCGGCATCAGCCATCACTCGCGTGGCGAAATTCGTAGCTCTTCGTAAACCAAGACATTTCTCTGCTCCTTCGCCCCTTTTCTCCATGCGCTGCCTTCCCTCATTTGCCTTTTCAAGGTGCTCGACGCTGATCGGATTTTTCCCCTTTAATGATTACGCCCGGCTGTCCGCGGTCGGCGGCGCCTTAATTCCTCCTCGCGGGGTAACCAGCAGTTAGCAGCCAGTCGCCGCGTTTTCCTCGTGCGGAATGGCCGCCCGCCATTCTTATCGCACGGCCATGCGATCCGTGTCACGCAAGTTTCCGTACTCACACACCAAAAAGCACGCACGCGGAAGTCCCGTGGTCGGTCCTGGCGGCATCTCCCCTCGTCTCCTGGGTCGAGGAAATCCAAAGGGTCAACGGTGTTTTAAAGCACCTTCCAGAAGGAACTGGGCGCTGAGCTTCGTATGTCTCGTTCAATTTTCCCAGAATTCTTACGAATTTGGTACGAATATCCAAATGAAAGAGGAGTCACCTTGTCTTAAGGCCGTTTTACACGGTGCATTTGTTTGTACACACTCTTCCGTGAACTCTTGCATGAGGCAAATATATCGTGTAAAGCGGCAAATTGTATGAACCCTTGTGCGAATGTCTCAATGCCTGCACGGGAAATAGAACCTGTTCTAATTTCGTTGAGACAAACGTACAGTCTTACGTACATTTGTTTGTACAAAATCTTTCATCGTGTTAAACGGCCTTTAGGCCGGTCATAAAAGCAGGAGGGCACAAACTGGAGCAATTAGAGTAATTTAAATACATCGGTTGGAGGAAAATGGTCATAGTGGTAAAGACATTAGAAGGGAAATCGCGCCGGCGAAAGACGCGTTCGATAATAGGGTGGATGTGATGTAAGGATGCAAAGAAGATTATGGCAAAGCACTATGTACTGAAGCGTTGTATGGTGCAGAAACGTGGTCTTTGAGAAAAGGGGACGAGGATAGATTCAGACATTTGAGATGTGGGTTTGAAGGAGATAGGAGAAAGTGCGGTAGACGGAAAGGAAAATGAACGACGAAGTGTTGAGGCGTAGGTTTCCCCGGGGCTTGAATGAAGGCTTGTCCATTTTTCGGGTTCCCACCGCGTTCATTGTTGCAATATGACAACAATTTTGACCTGTGCATCAGTTGGCGAAACTGGTGTCATACCTACTGAAGCAATGAACGCGGCGGAAACCCGAAATATGAAGAAGCCTTCAACGAGGAAGTGCTTGGTATGGTGTATGAAACTTCTGGAGTAGGTTGGAAAAAGGCAAAATAGGTGTTTGGAAGAGGTAATGAGGGGATAAGGGATGCGGAAGGCTGCGGTAAAGGTGAGTATGTTGGGCAAGCGGGGCAGTGGAAGGAAGAGGATAGGTTAGAGGATAGGTTTTATGGGCGTGATGAAGAGAGGTAGGACGTATGCATAGAGAAAGAAAATGTGTGGGTGGATAGGGCCCTGCACATGTAAAAATTTGGAGGATTTTGACTCACTTCCATTTAAGCTTACGTTAACCGGTAGATTACCTTAATAATAACTAATACGACGGAGGTGACCTTGAAATCCACTTATTCTTCCCTCCACGTCAATAAACCCCGCCTCTGATTCATTCGCTAGCGCTATTCTCCTTCTAATGTCTTCGCTATTATGCCCATTTGCCTCCAATGTTTCCTATTAGTCACCAAATATTTACTCGGTCCAAATAATCGGGCAAGGAACTTAACATGTAGGCCTATCTTAAATTAGACAACAAATAGAGGTTAGCAAAAGAAATTTTTCATTTAATCCCTGCGTAAACGTTTCTTTTTTAATCAGGCCGTAGGCATTCATTATTCTGCGCCATTTTCCTGTGGCGTTATTCATTCCTTATCATATTTTTAGTCACTACCTCTGCAACGTTTTGCATATTTCATTTTTATTTAATCGTCAGAGAAAGCAAAGAATTTAATAAACACTGCTTTTTTTATTCGTGTAAATATAGATGACACGTTGGCACTTTAATGTATGACTTCCGTGTTATGCCCAGGCACGTAAGTGGAGCGCTATTCAGCCCACGACCCACGTCCTTTGATGGAACTCATAGAGTTAAGTGTCGGTTTCTCTGCTTATCCTTCTGACTGCATTATATGAAAGGACGAGTATACCTATGCAGCATATTTTACTAACGATGAAATCGAAGCGAGATCTAAACGAAAAAGCGAGAAATCGAAGGGAGATAGTGTATGAATATTTTTGTTATACATATTATCGGTGACGACGAAAACTTTCTTCAATTTTGAAGAAAGAAGAGAATGAAATTATTACGTCCAATGTTGTTTAATTAACTTTAGAAATTGACTTTAGAATGCTGATGATAGAATCGCTGTCCTGTCAGAAATGCCAAAAGACATGCAAGCGTACTTGAACGCAATGGATTCAGTGCTACAAGGTAAAAGATGAAGACTGGCGGTAAGAAAACGAAAATCCTAGTGAGTGAAAGAGAGAAGCTGAAGGCAGACAATGCGATACAAGGAGAGGTGTTTGGACAAATGAAATCCCTCACCTACTTTGGAAGCTGCATGATATGGGAGGTAAAGGGGCGGAGGTGGAAGTGCAATGGACATCAAGAATTGTTCTATCCGGGAAAGCATTCTTGTTGGAAAAAGTAATTGTGTGTTTAAAGAAAATGAGATTACAATTAAGAAAGATGTGCTGTACACATTTTTCTGGAGCATTGCGTTATATGTCTGGGAGAAATAGAGCATTGGTAAGGTGAAACAGAAGTGAATCGAGGATTTGGAAACTTTGTGCTGGAGGCGGATGCTGAAGATTAAATGGGCGGATAGGATCAGAAACGAGGAAGTGTACAAAGAATTGAAGAGGAGAAAACCAAATGGAGCACTATCAGGGAATGAAGACCTAGGAGGGCTATTCACTTTGGCCTCGGAAATCCGAGTCTTTGGAAACGACATTTTGACATCACAGCCACGAAAATTTCAAATGAGGCCATTAAAAAGTTGAGATTTTTCGGGGGCTTTGACGTCACATCCACGGATTTTCCGAGGTTCGATCGTCTCAAATACTTAGCGAATAAGGCCCCAGATGGAGAGGCGTCACTAAGAGGCACAACGAATCCGCAAGGGACTTAATGGAAGGAAACATATAAGGTAAAGCTGCGTGAGAAAGACCGAGGGACGAAAAAATAGGCCAAGTGAAACGGGATACGAAACCAGAAGAGCAAGAAGAGCTTCAGCACTTCCTTGTTTGTTTGACCTGTGATTAAGATGACGCTGTCTTTCCAGGCACTTAATCCTATTTTTTTCAAAACCACACTCACGCTTATTACCTAATCGATTAGTATTTTTTTTGTAAACATCAATAGATAGTTTTTCCATGAACAAATATTTATCATTCCTTTCCTCTTAATTTGGGGAAGTTCTCCTTTTTGAACAGAGGCGTAGAAACATGGAATGTAAATTTTTTCAATCCATTTCCTAATAACGTAAGATGCTTCAAGAAAAGACTGAAATGAGAATTAACTGTTTTTCTGAAATGTGTTAGCCTATTTGTAGCATGGATATATTTTATTGCCCTACCTTTGATGAATTTATGTAAGTTACAGCGTGATCACATGGTCAACTTGTAACCAATATTTCCAAGTGATAATAATTAATATTTCTTGACTAAATTCAGAAACGTGATCCTCTACATATTTCTATCGGCCAATTAGGTGTTCTCTTATTGTTCTACTTAAATAGTAAAATCTAACTTTAACAACTAGAATTTATGGAGATTAAGGTAAGAAACTGATTAGTGTTAATCAGGAAAAATTAAAGCTGAAAATATTGAAATTTTTGACCTAGAGCCAAGCAATCTGGAGATTAAAAACATATTTTCTAAGTACGCATTCTGGGGTGACGAAGTGCGATGCCCATTCAACAGGAGTGATTGGAACGCTTAACTTAGCTTGCTTGGCAGTCACGCTAACTTCTCTTGAACATGTCTGCTTCATTCGCCTGGGCCTTGGACCCTTAGATAGCTAATTACGAGAGCTTAATTGGTAATTTATCGACCTACGAAGTGACTCTCACACAGCGTGCCAACAAGTGAAAAGCGGTCGGAGGTGTTTCGATCATTATTCCTACGCTAGGACCCAAATTCGGCACTCTGAGACGATTTGAAGCTCATAAAGTTTCGAAAGATGACAGCAGGTATAATAATCTTTTGGAATGCTGTCACGCTTTCATTAGATAGTGGTTGTAACAGTCTCTCATCTATGCGTAATGCACGACTTGTTGCATTAGTTTTTCTTCCTCCGACGAATGTGCTCTAATATATTCTCCGTAGTTTATCTTATGTACGCTGATGCTCATTGCAATAGTCTTGCGACGAAACGGATTCTCCTTCAACTTATATCAACTCTAGTAGCCAAATTCTATCAAGCTTTCCATGTTACATAAATATGCCGTTACAAGCCACGCGAGTAATATAACATGCCATATTATTTGAGGAATCATGATTTGATATTTTATCCAGGTTTAATAGCAAATAATGGCTCCGGTGACCCAATTTTATTTTTTACCTTTCTCGTCCTGTTATATCTTTCATTCGTTAGTACTTCTGGTAGCCATGGTTTTCGGTTCTAGCTAAGTGCTATTGCACCGTATAATCTAAGATCTAAATACTGTGTCCCGCGGTTAAATTTAGATACCATTTTTCGCGAACAGATTTTTAATCCAAACCCATTTATTCCAAATTTTGTATGAAACGAAATGGTGTCATATAATATACAAAGGAAAAACAAAGTAGTGGCGATATGAAAGTAAATATAAATGAAGGCTACGGATTGTGCAGAACTACTATAGTGCTATAAATGATTTAAGGTTTTCCCGGCGAATTATATAAGTGAAGGTTTCTTGGGTTTCACACCGGGTAAGATTATTTAAATGGATCAACGTTTCGATGGTTGACTCAGCCATCGTCATCAGAATAATCTTACCCGGTGTTAAACCCGAGAAACCTTCACTTATACTATAGTGCTTGTTACGGATTGTGGGCTATTATCAGTGGCGGTAATAGTCTGCGCAGAATTATCAAAAATGAAAAGTGGTGAAGATAAGAAAGAAAAAGCAATGATGGACCTAGCCTTCGGTTGTTATGGTACATTTTGTATTTTTGTTGGAAATTAAAATTTTTCCGCGTACCTGCGAAATGGCTGCTCATAACTGCCTGCAATTACTGTGGCAGCTCTACATTGTACTAATGTAAGAGTCTGATTGTGAGACAAATCTCTTCGCACCGATAGCCCTGATCGAAACTTTCCAATAGAGCGGATATTGATGATTGTTTAGAGGCCTTTGGTTGGTTGATTTCATAATTTTGAGTGGAAATTGAGAGCATGATCTATTTGTTTGGTCTAAAAGTAATTGTATGAAAACTTTGGACCACAATATATTTATTTACAATTTCACCGTGTTAAACGGTGCAAATCTGTTGCATCAAACTTGTATGCAAACATTGCATTCAAATTTGACCGTGGGACAACGGCTAAACACATACACAACACCCTTACTTCAAGCGGAATTCGAGCCCACGAGATTGTGCATCAAGAGATTCAAGTTGAGTGGCCGGCGCGTTATCTTCCACCTGAGGAGCTGATTAGTTCTGAATGTGCTCGAAGCAACGCATATATACATATTCCGAAGCACATTGTTGAACCCCGGTAGACTTTTTTCTTTATCAATAGTGGTGACATTGTGACTCACTGGGACTTCAGAGAACATGGATCCTCGTGTCGAAACAACTGTCACGATACCACCAATCACTCCTCTTTCGTTAGCACGCCACACCGGGTTTACCCCGTGAGTATTTTAAAACAAATTTCGAGGGATAATGTGCGGTCGGGGAAAATCCAAAGCTTTAGGGGTGATTTGGTGGTCGTCTAACATCAAAGGGCAACATAATTGTAAAGGAACTTAAGGATTGGAGGTGCATGTTGGGGGGATTGAAAGGGTATCACGCCAGCCTTACCTCTGCCTCACGGCTGCTATCTCGTCCAGAAGTTTCCTGAGTTCTTGGTCCCTTTGTTTCAGAGTCTCCTCCAGCCCGTGGACTCGCTCGTTGAGGTCGATTTTCTTCTCCAGCTGCGGGGAAAAAAGAGAAAAAATCGAACATTGTTTGTATGCTGTTATCGGGGATATCGAAATTTTTCCCCCTCATTTTTGCCGCCCAACCCACACTCTTAACCACATATCTCCCTCCCCTCTCCCCTCATTCCCCCCTTTGATCTTCCATTATCTCCTCCATGCAAACAATGAATCACACTGTAGGGGGGAGGGAGTGATTTTTCAAATAGCAAGTGCGTTGCCCCCTCCCGGTCAATTGATAAAGAGGAGTGTGAAAATGTATTTGGGTGCATAGGGAGTGTCAAGGATGGGCAAGGGGGGTAGGTAGGGGTAGTCGGGGAGGTGGTGGTGGTTGCTAGTAAAGGGAATGGGTGGTTAAACGATAGACCATTTCAGAGAATTTTCAGAGTCACTCTCAATAAAACCGTGAAGAAAAGATTAGTGAAGTATTATTAAGTATCCAGCGTTCAATGGCTCCGAAACTTGGTTATCGAGGAAGTTGGATGAGCGTAGATTGAAGTCTTGTGTGACAGGTTTGGAGAAGGGTCGAGAAGAGTAGGAGAGAGGGAGGCAAACGAGGATGTGCAGAATATGGTGGAGGTGGAAAGTGGATGATGGGGGAAATTTGAAGCTTGCAGAAAAATTGGGTGAAAGTTGTGACGGAGAGCAAGTGGGATACTAAAGATATTGGTGCTGAGAAAAAAGCTCGACCAAGAGGGTTACAAGTAGAAGAATTGATGGAATTATGGACCCCGCGAAAGAGGGTAGAAGAAATGAAGATTTTAGAATGAGGGACTATGGAGAAAATATTTTGTCAGTGATTCGTGACAGGATTGGATTGACATAATTGAAGCAATTCAATTGATTTGAATAATATTAGTTTCGAATATTGGCATTATTTATTTGCAAACAAATAAAGTTGTATGTAATCCGTAGCAATTCTCTGGCAAAGAACCAGAAAACGTATATTTTGCCCGCTTCTGAAGTAAAGTTAGAATTGAAAATTTGGTTGAAAAAAAAACAAAAAAAGAACGCAAATATCGGAAGTGAATTAAAAATCCTTATGTGTAGAATCGTTACAGAATGTGCCATTGATTTTGAGGGGGGAGAATGATCACAGATTTTGGTTAAACTGCCATGATAACAAGGGAAGCAGAGAAAATTGCCTCAGCAATCGGTTGTCTCTCCGATATCTAATATGGAAGCAGATGTAGTATGCAGAGCAGTGGAAGGGTAGATGAAGGATTGATTTCATTTTAATACCTGGTTTACGCTCCCAAGTATTCTACGCCTGTAGGTCTGGCTGGAAGGTCGTAGCTAGCGTGCGAAGTTTCCCGAGTGAACGCAAGTTGTTGCTAGCACTGGCAAACTTTTATCCACGTTTGAGTCATTGTTGGGCCGATTACTGGGGGTTTTATTCTTGTGTATGGAAGTTAGGCCCGTTTCACACGATAGATACATGACGAAGCACAAGGCCGAGTACACTAGCCGGAATTAGATATTGATGACGGAATCGATCGGCTCCGTCCTGGAATCATTGAACGATCATTGAGCTGGTTATGGTTGGAAGCGGTATATTCATTCATAACTGACATCATGTATTCTATAATATTAAACTTATCAATATATCAGCAGCCGGCGACCAAGGCAACAGTTGGGACATTTTTAGTTATTGCTCATTTCTTAGCCTGAAAAATGCTGATAGCCGAAAGGAGCAAGGTGAGTAAAGAGATTTTTTAAGTACCTTGCGAAAGGAGGAATAAATGGCGCTGATTTAAGAAAGTGAAGATCGTACAGCGGCTGTAAATGCTAACGTGATTGATCAGCGGCTATCCTACTAAGAGCTAGTAGCAAACTAGTACCCCATCAGTTATGAAATAAGGTAGCTCAGCCAGTGTGGCAGCGATTATGCTTGTTATCCAGAATTCTGGTTCTATATCACACTATACTAGAAAGCTATCATACGAGCGAGTATCCTCGAACTTTTACTGGATCAAGTATCGTATGAAACGAGATTTAATTGAAAAAAAGGTTGCATGGAAAGTAGTGTTAACCCTCAATTAACCACATGACTTTTTGGAACACCTATTGCCATCATGCAGCTGTGAGGTATTCGGCATTTCCACTTCTTTCCCACTCATAATCTCATATTTGCAGTTTTTAAAAAGCCTAAGCTCAGTTTGCAGAGACATCATGAGCTAGAGCAAGTTGACAGCTTTAACCACAAAGAACTGTGGTAACTGCTCAACCTATTATCACTTACAAACCTGATCCTCACCGGCTCCTAACGCAGACGGACACGGATCAATGCAGGATGGGCGATCACGGGGGTAAACGGGCATTTTGTGCCAGTGAGACCATTCATTAATTAGTTAGAGTAAGAAAATATTACTACAATATTTATTCATCAATCTACAACTACCAGAACTATGTGCGACCACATATCAAATATTAGTTGTACGAAAAGCAGTCCCGCCCTGTTTTGAAACGACGCATCGCAACACCCCCGTAAAACAGCCCAGGCGTCTCGGCACGACGTTTTGTGTGCCACAAGGTTTCGTTTCTGGTCGCTGCGGGCGACCGTCTCTCAAACTCCTCCCCCTCTCTCCCCTACGAACCTTTCATTATAGATAAGGAAGGGAAGAGAGTCGATGGTGGGAATTGAGATACGGGGAAGCCGTGTTCTCCGGCGAACGACGTTCGAGAAAACCACCCCCCGCCCAGCAGCCCAGGAAAGTTTCTTAGAATTCCCCCCTCTGTGAAGGGTATTTTGTTTTATCGCGTCGGGAGACTAGAAAAATTGTTCTTTTCTTAGCTCCTCGCCCGTTCGATGGAGGGATTGACGAGGGTCACTTCCCTTCCTTTGCGGGGTGAGCTGTCCTGATTGCCGCGGAACTCCGCGTCGTTTTTCAAATCGCGTTGGCGTGGCGAGTTGACTGAAGGATTAGGAATAGTCACTATACAGAGAGTGGATGGGAATCGCAAAGAAAATGCTATCGACAGTTGGTTCGAAAGGCCATCGAATCCCCAAGCTATCAAGTGATCATTGACTTCAAGCGATCGATAGTTTGTGACGCTTTTGCAGTGAACCACATTTAGAGGAGAGGCGGAGAGAGGGCAATCGTGCGTCTTCGATGTAATTATTTCTCCTGAGGTGAAAGCGGACCACAAAGTTAGTTTTACTTGAATTAGTCCAGTAATTGTTGTTCGGTTATCGTAATTTATCGTGGTATGTATGTAGTATTGTATGTAGTGTAGTATGTAGTATATTATTGACGGCATAAGTGATCACAGAGTAATTTTTGCAACCTTAAAAATTGAAGTAGAGTCAGCTGTAAAACCGAAACGCAATATTTATTTATTTGATAAATGCAACTTCATCAAATTTGGCGAGATGCTTAATGATTCGTACACGGATTTCGTAGCTAAAACTGAGGATAAAAGCACTGATGAATCATGGAAATATTTCTTAAAAATTTTACGACGGGGAATCAACGAATATATTCCGCAAAAATTGAAATGCGACAGTAAAGAACCTCGCTGGTATAACAACGATGTTAGGAGGGACCTTAAGAGACAGAGAAAAATGTACAACTTGGTTAAAAAGTTCACTACGGTAGGTGACAAATCGAAGGAACTTGAAGCAAAAGACAGTTACGCTGCGCAACGCTCAAAAACTAAGAAATCAATGCGTTCTGCATTGCTAAATTTCAAGAAAAAAGTACTTGGTGAATTACTCGAAGAAAATCCGAAATCTTTTTGGTCATATGCGAGAGAGCTTCAGGGAAAATCTTCAACCGTAGATTCGTTATTTGATAATGATGGCAAACTTGTCACCGAAAATATTGACAAAGCTAACACGTTAAATTCCCACTTCAAAAGTGTATTCACCACAGACGATACTGCATGTAATTTTGAAATACAATTCACTGAGGAACCGATGAAAGAAATCACTATTCAACGTGATGGGATAACTAAACAGCTACAGTCGATAAAAAATAGTAAATCTCCGGGTCCGGAGGGAATACCCGCGCGTGTCCTCAAGGAGTTAGCGCCACAGATCGCACCGTTCTTAGACATAATATTCAAGAAGTCATTGTCTGAAGGAAAGATACCATTAGACTGGAAAATTGCAAACGTTACACCGATATTCAAAAAGGGAAACAGACACGACCCAGGGAACTATCGACCAATTTCATTAACGTCGATTATAGGCAAGATACTCGAACATATCGTCGTTAGCAATATCATGACGTTCCTGGACAGTCGTAACGTCCTCCATGGCTGTCAGCACGGCTTCCGGAAAGGTAGATCATGTGAAACACAACTCGCGCTCTTTCTTCATGACGTTCTCAAATCTGGCGAATCGAAAAGACAAGTTGACGCATTATTTCTAGATTTTAAGAAAGCTTTCGACACGGTACCTCATAACAAACTTTTATACAAATTACAGTCATGCGGCCTAAACGAAACAGTAGTAAACTGGATACGCGACTTTCTGAGTGATCGTAAGCAAAAGGTAGTTCTTGATGGAATTAGCTCTGATGTCGTTAAAGTGACATCAGGTGTCCCGCAAGGAAGCGTGATCGGACCCCTTTTGTTCATTATATACATAAATGATCTATGCTCTCGAATTAGCAGTAAAATACGTCTATTCGCCGACGACGCTGTCATCTATCGTGAAATTAGTGATCACTCTGACTTTGAAATTCTATCATCGGATTTAAACAACGTTCATGTGTGGAGCCAAGAGTGGGGACTCGAACTTAATCTGAGCAAATGCACGGCGGTACATTTCTTGCGGAAGTCGTCCAACTATTCCCGTGTATATGCTGTGGATGGCGTTAACATAAAGGCGACAGATGAAGTGAAGTATCTAGGAGTTACGATAACTTCGGACCTATCGTGGGGAGCACATATAAGAAATATTTGTGGCAGAGCTCTGAAGAAGCTAGGATTCGTCAAGCGTATTGTGGGAAGATTTTCGGATGAAAAAGTAAAAGAGAGGTGCTATTTCGCACTCGTCCGGCCACACCTTGAATATGCAGCGAGCATATGGGATCCGGTGCAGAAAGACTTAGTCCGGGAACTTAATAAAATACAAAGGAAAGCTGCGCGATTCGTCAAAAACAGCTACGGGCGTACTGACAGCGTTACACAGATGTTAAACGAATTAGGCTGGGAACCGCTAGAGACTCGGAGGCTGCGCGCTAGGCTTAGATTGCTTGAACAATTGAGAATAGATATCTTTCAGAGCGACACGAAGAACATCATATTAGAACCCCACTATATTTCCAGGTCCGATAGAAACGATAAATTAAGAGAGATATTTTGCCGAACGGATAGGTATGGGAATTCGTTTTTCCCCCGAACAATAAGGGACTTCAATAAATGCTAGGCGCGATTACATTAGAGCGTTTCCTTTTTATCTTTAAGCGGCTGGTGTCCTAACACCCCCCGCCACACGCCTATTGAGGCGGCTTGCGGGGTAATATGTAGATGTAGATAGATGTAGATGTAGTAATTCTCGTAAACATACCTAAAAACTTTTGGTAAAATTCATCCATTTAACTGATTTTGCCTAACTTTTTTCAGTTCCGTAACGTAGGGTATAAACAAATTAGATAAGTAAAATTAAAGTTCATTGATTTTTTTATTATTAGAGGTGATCTATCGGTTCGTCTTCCTTTCTATCCATCACACTTTCTCTTTTCTCCTCCACACCAACACCTCAAACGCTTTCAATCTACTCTTACCCTCTTTTTCCACATCTCTACGCTGCACGCTCTAGAAGAGCCGCTTAGTAAACGCATCTTTCGCTGACGCGATTGAACTCCTAATCTTCTGATGTGCTTTCCACTCTGCTCATTTTCCTCCGACGTGCTATACCCAAGTAAATGAACTGCTCTACTTGCTCCAGTTTGTGCTCTAATTTCATGGCTATCTTCTGTTTCCTTGAAAACCTCAGTATGTTTCTTTCTCATGTTAGGTCTTCACTCCGTATTTCTCGCGCAGATGTTTTAATGCCTCTACCGATGACTGCAATTTTGGATGACTCGTTAATTTACGTCCGGCTGTCGATGAATCTAAAAGAACGACTAAAATATGCCACTCAATCGTAACGATGCTTTTTCTTAATTTTTAGTGAATGAAAAATGTTTAGCTAATACTAAAAACTTCACTTAATTTCAATGGTAATTTTCTGTTTCGTAATTTTTAAATACTCGTATTCTATTCTGTGCGCTATTTGTACTGTTTATCGATTTTCTCTATTTTTGAGCGAGTTAAATCAGTCAGATAAATTACATTTCCTTAAGCAAGAAGTTCTGAAGTAATTTCTCGGTTTCATTTATAACTTCACTGCGGTCAAATTCCCTCTATAATTCAGTTATCAAAACATTTCATGGTTGCCATTAATACAGAATTAGATTGAACGCATTCATTAAACGGTAAATATACATTAAAAGAATGTGACTCCCATCTTACTATCTATTAGAGCTAACCCATTTTGGGCGTCTCTGAAATCACTGATAATTAATCCAAGTTGACTCCATCCAATTATTCGTACATTGAAAATCGTTCCACTTGATGCGGTGGAGCTGATCCATATTAAATCATCAAACTTCAATTTTCCACTAAAGAAGTTTTATTTCATGATGTGTTTCTATTTTCCACGTAATTGTCAAGTGTCCTTTTTCAGTTAGCTCACGAAAATGATGTAAAGTATTAATGTATGTCTTTTAAAGGGCTTATAAATTGAATAATTTCTAATCTTGTTTTATAATTAGTTATTTTTACAAACCCTAAATGCATTTAAGTATCCCTGAAAAATTTAAAAGTTTGAAATAAATGTGTTCCTTTCCTAAATCCTTTTTTGTAATTAGTTTTCTTTCGTTTAAACTTACAAATTCCGTAATTCTAATCAGGCTGGGAACTTATCTCAATGGTATTCATATTCATTTGCATTGCGATGTTGTACCCACATATTAGTTGAACGGATTTGTAACTTGTGAGAAACCCAGGCACGTGGTGCGTTTCGGCTTCGAAATGTTAAATTTCCGGTTCATTCCATTTATTTCGCGTTTTTAAATGTATTAGCATATGTTGAAAATAACAATCAGTGTATTTTCTAGCGAAATAATTCGCATTGCAAAACGCATACAGAATATTATGGAGAGACTATCGCTTGAATTCAACATTCATGCCTAAGCTTATCAATTCAATTACCAAACTCATATATTTCAGTTGCATGCGGCTTCAGCGAGACTCTCGAGCAGCCACTTCATAATGTTTAAAGCATATTGAGTGCCCACCAATTCAAAAACTGTACCCGTCTAAATTTCCTCTCGTGTTGGGCCCGGATCAAGCAAGACTTTCAAGAGAGAGAGACTGAGCGAGGACGAGTGGTGGATGAGAGTGGGAAGGGGCAAGGCAAGGCAAAACTCAGGGATGTTACGGCGATAGTTTGGATGAGTACAGAGGAATGTTGCGTAGTCACGAGTTTCATTTTGGTGTGCTCTTGCTTCCTAACGCCGGGGCCCAACAGCTCTCTTAATAAACCTACAATTTACAAATTCAATTAGTGCCATTTACCACCAAATTGTCTTTCAAACAATGTATGCAACTGAATTTAAATATTCTGTGATAATCACTCAAAATCTGCCAATTCATTCATTTTCATTAATGTAATCTACCGGTTAAAGGTATATTTTAATGGAAGTCAGAAAAAATCCTCCACATTTATACACGTGCAGGGCCCTACCTACCTCTAGTCTTTCTTTCTTCATCTCCGCGTACGTTCTACCTTTGTTCACCCCATCCATTAAACTTATTCTCTATTATAGGTATTAAAGGTTGGTTATGGTAAGGAAATAAGGTCTAATAGGTTAGATATAGAAAGGGAAGTCGACATCGATAGAGATGGCATCGGACCAGATCACCCGGTGCGATGTCTTACGGGACTTCCGGGTAGCTTGGGCGATACCACGCCAACTAGGAAAGGTAGAGAAAACTAAGTAGGGGCGGAAGCGGCGGAAGGGAGGGTGGGGATTCTTAGAATTCGAAAATTGTCAACGTTCCTGGAATTCGACCCACGCCAGTGGAAAGAAAAAGCACATTGTGACACTGTGTTTTGTGGATTCGTGATAGCGTGCAACTGTTTGGAGTAGAAATGAAGGTTTATTGCAGCGTCGCAGGCTGTGGGGCCCATATTTCAGAAGGGAAATTGTTCCAGTTCCCGAAAACTGTGGAAAGGTAAAGTACAGTTATATCTTTTAATTTGAATATTACAATATTTTCATGCTCGGTTTTTATAGTAGGCATCGTTCTGTTCATCTACGAAGTTGACGCTGTTGACTTTCTTTGAAGTCTTTAGCTCCTCATGTGCATATTTTCTTGATACACTTTAATTTCCTTGAATGCTAGTGTCTGATACTGATCCTCTATTTTCTTGTTTTCTCACAATCATTAAGTAATTTTACCTTGTAATTCGGTGACGAGGAAGTTTTAAATCTGTTAAAAGATGTGAAACGCTCTAAGCTGCTTGTGACATAGCTCATATAGATGCACAGTGTTGTAGTTTTATATTAGTTTTCTTACGGTTTTCAAAAAAGTTTCAGTGTATCTAATTGAAACATTCGTAGCTGATTGTGATGTAGCTCCCTTGATATGCACTGTAGTGTAATTATACTTTAGTGTACTGTTTTCGCATACATATTTATAAATACAGTTATTCATTATAAGTTTTACATTGTTAAAAGATGTGAAACGCTCTAAGCTGCTTGTGATATAGCTCTCATATATGCACAGTGCATTAATTATATTTTAGTTTTCTTATGGTTTTCACAAAAGTTTGTGTATTTAAGTGAAACATTCGTAGCTGATTGTGATAGCTCTCTTGATATGCACAATAGTGTAATTATATTTTAGTTTTGTTACGGTTTTCACAAAAGTTTTTGATTTAAATGAAACATTCGTAGCTGATTGTGATATTGCTTTCTTGATATGCACAGTAGTGTAATTATATTTTTGTGTACTGTTTTCGCATACATATTTATAATTACAGTTATTCTTTATAAGTTTTAAAAATCTGTTAAAAGATGTGCAACGCTCTAAGCTGCTTGTGATATAGCTCTCTTGATATGCACAGTAGTGTAATTATATTTTTGTTTTCTGTTTTCGCATACATATTTATAATTACAGTTATCCTTAATAAGTTTAAAATCTGTTAAAAGATGTGAAACGCTGTAAGCTGCTTCTGATATAGCTCTCATGATATGCACAGTATTATAATTATGTTTTAGTTTACTGTTTTGCTCAAGTTTCAGAGTGCATGAAAGTGAAACACTCTCAGCTGTTTGTGATATTGCTCTCTTGATATGCACAGCAATGTAATTCACTTTTTGTTAACATTTCAAAACGGGTTTAAGTACTTTCCGTCATATCTAGAAAATGTTATATTGTCTGAATAATTTTACTCTTAAAGATAATTTTGCTCGAATTGAAGATTAATGTATTTTAACTCTAAACTTTTCAGGGCAGAGCTGTGGAGGGCATTCTGTGGCAATGTGGAACTGGAGGGGGTGGATGTACGCCAGCTCTTCTACAAGGGCTTAATCTGTTATTAGTGTTTGCCAAGCACGTGAAATTCTGTAATATATTTAACTTCTCACTTTGGAAGCCCTGCTGCTTGCTTTAGAGTCACTGTATGGCACTTGTACTTTAAATAGCTTTTGTGTAGCAGTAGCTATAGTCTAATGCCTTTTGATTCTCACCTTGGAGGTCCCACCACTAGTGTGATAGCCACAACATGGCCCTTGAATGACCACAGTGGTACTTGAAATGTTAATAATATTAGTCTAACGCTTGGAATGCTCTAACGCCTTTTGCTTATTTTGTCCGAGGTCATGCTGCTTTTGTGATTGCCACTGAGTGTCCCTTGTTAATTATGTTATTAGTGTTTGCCAAGCACTTGAAATGTTTTAATGTGTATTACTTCTCATGTTGGAAGCCATGCTGCTTGATTTAGAGTCACTATATGGCACTTGTAATGTATATAGTTTATTTGTAGCAGTAGCAATAGTGTAATACCTTTTGATTCTCACCTCTGAGGTCCTGCTACTGGTGTGATAGACACTAAATGGCCCTTTTCTGTAAAGAGTGTATTCCTAATACTACCATCGCCTTTATGGGTATTACTACTAAAATCTTGTGTTGCTATAAGTTTTTATACTTAACTTCTGAAAGTAAGTGTAATTAATCCCATGTGGAGTTCTTTCTTATTACTCAATTGCTCGACTTATGCCTTAATGTACCTAAATTTGGAGTAGGTAAAAGATAGATACCCACCATTAAATTTGGAGTAGCTTCTTTGGTTGTTATTTTCTGTACTTTTACATCATGAAAAATAAATAAACAAAGTAAAAACCTAATTCTCTGTTATTATTTAAATCAAATATCTTTGAATTTCAGGAGTTGGTTGGAAAGCGGAAGAACAGGGAATTTTGGTACGCGTATTAAACTGTGAACTTTCTCCTTTTAAAAAATACCTTTGAATTTCAAAATTCGGTAAATAATACGAACCGCGAAATATGGTACGCGATTTAAACGGTGTACTATTTCCCGCGAAACCGCTTGTCCTACCATCTAGTGGCGGTAATTCGTACTGTTGGGGCAGCGGTGCTGCTGTCTGACGACGGACGAGATACTACGTCGCCGAAGCAAAAAGGGGGGGAGGGAAGATACCTCCGTTTAACATGGGAGATCCCAATCCCTGGACCAGATATTCTAGAGAGCGAAATCGAAAGAGCTCTACGAGACATGAAGAGGATTAAGGCGGTGGGAATATATGACATACCTGCAGTGTTTTTAAAGAGCATGGGGAATAACGGAAGATGAAAACATTTTGCGCTTATTCGTAGGATTTATGAGGCTGGAATGTGGTCGGTGGACTTCGCGAAGACTGTACTATATCCTATACCTACCAAAAAAGAGCAAGGCAAAAACGTGCGAAGACTATAGGACAATAAGCTTAATATCCCACGTGGCCAAAGTATTTCTGAGAATTATAAACAGAAGCCTAGAGAAGAAGGCAAATGAATACCTGTGTGACGACCAGTTCGGGTTTAGGAGAGGGACGGGAACGCGAGACCCTATAGTGGTGATGAGGACGCTAGTAGAAAGAAACCCAGAGTATGGGCAGGATGTTTTTGCATGCTTCGTAGATTTCGAGAAAGCGTTTGATCGGGTAGAATGGACGAAATTATTTGAAGTGTTGAAGAAATTAGGGGTCGATTGGAGGGGCAGGTGTCTGATTCGGAATCTGCATATGAACCGCACGGCGCAGGTTAGGGTAGCCAATGGAGAATCGGGATAGGCCACGATAGGACGGGGAGTGCGGCAGGGGTGCCCACTAACGCCGCTGCTTTTTAACGTGTATTCAGAAGAAATGGTAAAGGAGGCATGGGGGGAGGAGGAAGTAGGAATAAAGGTAGGAAGTGAGCTGATAAAATCAGTGAGATTTGCAGATGATCAAGAATTGGTTAGTCAGTCTGTAAAGGGGTTACAGTCAATGGTGAATGCGTTAGAGGTCCAGTGCGAAAAGTATGGGATGAATATAAATCACAAGAAGACGAAATTGATGAGCTTTTCTAGAAGTAAGAAGGTGGGGCTGAATATTAGGGTGGGAGGGAAAAAGATAGAGCAGGTCGAGCAGTTTACGAATCTTGGTTGTATTTTGGAGGAGAATGGGTTTAGTGGTAAGGACATCAGATGCAGAATTGCGCTTGCTAAAGAAGCATTTTCGAGGAGGGAATTGATGAGGGGGTGTCTGAGAAGAGACGAAAGAAGAGACTGGTGAAAACTTAAATATGGAGCGTGGCGCTATATGGGTCGGAAGCATGGTCATCGCGAATGGAGGATGTGCCTAGACTTGAGGCGTTTGAGATGTGTGTTTGGAGAAGGATGGAGAAGGTGAGCTGGATGGCGAGGAATACGAACGAGGAGGTATTGAATATGGTCGGAGAGGAGAAGAAGCTTGTGGCAGAGGTTCGGAGAAGGCATATGAGATGGATGGAGGAGGTTTTGAGAGGAGAGGGCATATTGAAGAGAGTGATAGAGGGAAGAACACTGGGGAAGCGTGGGAGAGGAAGGAAGAGGATAGGAATTCTGGACTAAATAAGAGGAAGTAGATGATATGAAGAATTGAAGAGGGATCTAATAGCGGGACATCCTTAGGAGGGAAAGCGAGACAATGTATATGAGGTTGGGATGCAGAATGGGGACTGTCCAAGGACCTACCAATCAGCTGGTAGAATACTTGAATGAAGAAAAATATGATGAAAGTCTGAGAAAATCCAACGGACTCTTACACGTGCAGGGCCCTATCTACTTTTAGTATTTCTTTCTTCATCTCAGCGTGTCCTACCTTTCTTCATCCCGTTCATTAGACCTTTTCTCTTTCTTCCCCTTCCCGTGTTGCCCATCATCCTTCCCTGTATTACGAGCCTGGGCATCCCAACGCCTTTCATTACCTCTTCCAGCCACCTACCCTGCCTCCACCTAATCTCATCAAGAAGTTTCCTCTCTTCAACAAGCATGTCAAGCACTTCCTCATTTGTCTTTTTTTACGTCCATCGCACCTTCTCCATCCTCCTCCACACCCACATCTCTGACGCCTGCAGCGTACTCATGTCCTCTTTTCTCCGAGTTCAATTTTCTGCTCTATACACCGCTCCTGACCAGCCTCTTCTTCATATGTTTATCCAAGTTCCCCATCATCGGCTCCCTTCTATTACTAAAAGCCTAATTTGCTCCTTCTAGAATCTTTTCTGCTATGCGCATTTTCTTCTAGCGTACTGCCCAAGTAATTAAAAAGCTCTACTTGCTCCATTGTTTGCCCTCCTACTTTTATGACCACTTTTTAAAATAAATCTGCGTATTGTTTTTCAAATTAAAAAGTTGGATTTGTACTCTGATTTTAAACTAACAATAAGCGGCGTGAACTATGTCTCTAGATACTGATTACTTGCGGTTGAGTTGTTACCCTCGTCTCTTCCCTCGTTAGAATATCGCCGCGGTGGATGTTCTACCAAATAAGTGATATGTCCTTGGGCATTCTTGCATGTAGTTTTACCGACCACAGGAAGTTATATCTGTGAACACTTTCTTTAAATTATTCGTTTTTCAGTATTGGGCCCCTTTTGAACTATTCGAATCTTTAGTCTCCCCGCATATCGTCCAAGATGTTTAGTAAGTCGGAAAAACTCTCGGACTGTGTTCGAGTTCACCATACAGGCAGTAATGGAAACCATGCACGAATTACTTTTTTAATATTTTTCCTTACTTAAAGCGTGTTTTAACGAGAGTTTTCGATGCGGAATTCAAAATTTAGACGCAATTAACACCCGTAATGGATCGAATCGCCAGGATAGTTGGGCCATAAATGACACCACGGTAAACGTTTTTTTATATTATAAAATTAAAATCAACCATTTTATGGTACATTATCCACCTCTGATTACAGCATAGAAATCTAGCCTCATAGATTTTCTGGGCCACTTTGGCAGGAGAAGAGCTATGTTGGGCCACTCTTACCTATTTGAAATAGGCTTGAATCAGTTTTTTAAATTATCCAATAATGTTAGCTTGAAATCACATATTGGGCTGCATTCATGGCCGTTGTAGACAGCGTGAGGCCTGTGTTGCGTAGTAAGATACCTATTTTTTAGTTTCATATTTTAGCGTGTATTCACTGCTAATATTTCACAATAGGAAGTAGATAAATCTCTTGCGTCATCTCAATGTTGAGACTTAGACTAAAAATGAGAAAATAGAAGGATGTTTTTGCCTTTGATCCGGATTATTAGAAAGAGAAGGATAAAATCGTTGAGGAAAACGAAAGTGTAAAGTTCCAATGGCAGCATAATAATGGAATTGCGTGTGTAAGGAAAATCAGTACTTTATTGAGTTTTTCCGATGTTTATACAGAGTAAAGGCTTTGGCCGCAGATACTGAAAAATCTGTACTGATTCCCATCCCGATGAAGATCAGCATTCGAGGACTATCGGTCAGCCAGCTTAATCTTTCTCTCGGCATATAAAATATAAATAAAGAATAGAGAGTGGGGCAAATGAGAACTAGGCAAAGATTGAATTGGGTTTTGGGTAAGGAAGGAAACACGTGTTGGGGTAGCTGTAATGGATGGAAATGGAATATGGCATATGTGTATCAACCAGGCATTTTTTGTTTTTGATGAGTTGAGTCTTCCGGGTTCTCTTCCGCTTTGGTTCATCTGTGATGACGACATGTTTCACAGGCGTTACAGTCTGGTTCTTAAGGTCAGAAGTAATTGATTCAGTTTCTGGTCTCCCTATATACCTCTCAGTCAGTCAGGCCCGAATCTTTTTGGCGCGCTTTCTTGTTTCCGCTGAAAACACGATTCCAAGTGCTGGAGAGCGTGTAACCTTTTTCTCTGTTGAAGTTATTGGCGTTCTTTTTGATTTCAATGACATCCCTGATGATTTTTTGGAAGTAGCGTCTTTCCTAAACAATTAATTTGGATTCTTCCAAATTAACACTGTTTCGGTCCACTCCATGTCTGTTCAGCGATTGCCGAAGCACGGAATTGTCTATTCTGCATAGCTCTTCTGTGTTCCTGAAGGCGACATCTGAGAGCTCTGGATGTTTGACCAATGCGATGTATGCCTGGCTGCATTCACACTTCACCTCGTATACGCCTTCTTGAACGCTGTTGTTTACCTTTTGCAGATCTGCTGTCTTGGTGAAGCAGGACTATCTTGTCACCACGTCATGTTTTCTGAATTTTTTTGCTATCTTTTCGGTTGTGCCAGCTACATAGGGTAATGTAGCTTAAGCAGGTGGTGTCCTTGAGTCCTGAGCCGGCATGTCGGAGGTTCTTTTAAGGCACCGCTATTAAATCAATAATTCATTGAACTAATTAAAGTACGGATATTATAATTTTGTCATTATATCAGACGGAAAAACTTTTTTCACTCGTACACCCTTAATCGATAAAAAAATCTTCAAAGCGCGCCAACGGTTTCCATGAATTTATGCTATCATTGTTGAGTAGTCAATATAGCTCTCTTAATCGACCGTCTAATGAATATTGTCATTGGATTTGTTTTAATAGAGAATAGCTATAATAAAAGTTTCTTTTTCTACGAAAAGAAGAAAATATTTTATTGTTCTTTGTAATTTTCCCATTGGATGAAGTTTGCGGCGCACGTGTTGGAAGTGCTCGCATGGAATTTTGTTGAGTTGCATCTTTTCGCCTCTAGTGGTTGAATTGAATGTAAAACAGATACCAGTACTTACTTATTCGTGGTGCAGCAATTTGTTTCTAGTTTTACGACAATTTTACTCGCGCTAGAAGTCTGCCCATTTTCGTTTTCCTGAATAATTTAATCTCCAAAATCCTTCATGAGAATTTGTATTCACCAAATTATCAATGGTGGGCCTTCCATGTCAGTATACAGCGTTTTGAAAGTAGCTATGAGAATATGTTTCGTTATTTTGCGTCCAATTTGCTTATCAGAATGCCTTTCTAAGATGAGTATATTTTAAGCAGCTTTCTATGCAGGTGATGTGGTATCTACCTCTCAAATAAATTGCTGAAATTGGTTGATTCTTACAAAACTCGTTAACGATGTAGCAGACATTGTTTGGAACATTCCAATTTATTAATGGTGAATGTTATTTCTGCAACAATATCAAATAATGCATTTTGTATTCATTCATAAATTGTTCGGTATTCTATGATGCGAAAAATATTATGCTGCCCATAAGGATGCGCGAATGAAATTACGACGGTAAATTTGGTATTCTTTCGGTTCTGCGTAATTTCTGCAGCAACCGTTCGTCAGTCATTTCCATTTGCCTCGGCTTGGATATAAAGTTATTCCGATGGGGCTTAGTGCACATACCTGATGAAGAAAACTTACGTCCAAAGTCATGACTTCCCGACATTTGTCATCATAAATATTTGCCTTTGAATGTGGTTTTTCTTAGGATATTTTATTTTTGCACCTATGCATAGAATTTATGGGTACGGGGTGTGGCCGGAGGATTTCGTGAAGACAGTACTAATTCCTGTATCGCAGAAGAGTGAGCCAAATACATGAAGACTATAGTGCAATAGGTTCAGTATCGCACGTGGAAAAAGTAGTGGTCAGAATTATAAATAGGAGGATAGAGAGCAAAGCTAATGAAAAACTGGGGGACGACCAGTTAAGGGTTAGAAGGGTGACGGGAACGCGGGACATCATACGAGTGATGAGGACGTTAATCAGGGTTGTCTTACTTAACCAAAAAAACCAACCTGGCTTTTTTACCCTTCTAAAATACATTAAAACCCGGCCAAACTGATGCTTTTATGAGTTTTTATCAGTAGTTGGAGAACGGCGTAACCAGACAATCACCTTGACGTGGTGGTGGAAGGTCTAGCGCGTACCAGTGTCCCTAGAGACGGACTGTTAGCAGCTAATTGCTCCTGGTAGGGAGCATTTCAGTTAGGTCTAAGGGTTGGAGCCAGACGAAAGGTATTTTACGTGTTGGTGTCACGTTATAAATGATCTAGGAAAGTGGGGAACGGGAAGCTCAATGGGACCTTCTTTCTTTCTTTAGGGCGAAATTAGGGCTATGCAGTCCTTCCTTACATTTAACCCTCACACAATAAAACCCATGCCCTGAGTGGAAGTATGCTGAGTATAACTGAGCAGAAACCCACCCATGCGGGACTCGAACCCGTGACCTTAGGATTAGCAGGCGAGGACTTTACCCCGCCACCAGTCGGGGTAGAGTCCTCGCCGGGACGGGTGTCTTATACTATTTTTTAAATAAAATATTTAAAAAATTCGATTCAGATAATCAATTCTTTACAAATTTAAAACGGACAAGAAATAATAAACCTCCACTTTTCATTGCTCCACCATAGTTGCAGAAATTGCCTTAGGAAAATATCCATCTGGATTCGGTAATTTAACCACGGACCTTATACATACAGAGCCAATTACCACCGGGATATTCAAGATATTCTTCAGGATGCAGCATATGTGCCCTTAGTAATCTAGGGCCTACACGACAAAAAATCGAAAAACGTTGTATTTAATGACAAGAAGTTTTCAAATGTTACACATGATCTTAGGACCAATTAGATCGTTTTGCGATTTGGTTCCCAAAAAAATGCCCCTTAGGACTCGAATGATGGCGTGATCAAAATGGCGTCCAATGGAAACTAACATTAAATTTTCTATTACCAACTACTCAATTACTATTATAGCTGCGGCTTATCTAATTATGTTAACCTATTTATAAAACATAAGGTAATATTTAAGCATACTGCTATTTTCCCATGGTGCTTTAACTACTACGGTTTTTTGCGGCAAATTCAAAGTTTGGGTGTACTTTTTTTCGTGATGGTCAAAGAAGGATTTGTAAAATGTAAAAGACGCAGATAAACTATTATTGGTACTAAATATCCAAAATGTATGTTAATACTTTGATAAATAAAGTCAGGAGAAGTTCAAATGTGAATCTATGTCGCCCGCCAGTGGCGTAAGCGGGCAAGGAAAATTCACATGGTTATAGTACGCTACGAACTGGATTTTTGCAGTGATATGGATTATAGGTATGACTCACCATTTATACAAACGGTTAATTATTTAGTTGGCATTATCTTTAACCACTGAGTCTTCTACCAAACTGCGGCCACAGGCTCCAGCTCCTCCGAGGCTTTACGGCCTACCCAAAATACATAGGGAGGGCATTCCTCTAAGGCCCATTGTGAGCGCCATTGCCTCTCCAACCTACAATTTGGCGAAACATCTAATTGGAACCCTGGAGCCATTTGTAGGATCATGTGAGCATCACATTAAAAACTCCAAGGATTTTTTGAGGTGCTAAAGCATATTCGCCTTGGTGAGAAGGATAGGTTAGTGAATCTTGTCGTCGTTTCACTTTTTACTCGGATACCCTTGGAAGATCCCTTACGCCTTTTGAGTGCAAAATTTGACCTAAAAACGGTGAAATTATTTCACCTTGTGCTTACGTCCACCTATTTTATGTACGATGCTCTTCGAGCAAGCAGATGGAGTTCCAATGGAGTCCCCGATTTCCTCTGCAATAGCGAACCTCTTCATGGATGATTTTGAGGAGAAGGCGCTTAATTCTGCCCAACTACGCCCTAAGTTCTTCTTTCACTATATCCATGATACCTTTGTGGTCTGGCCGCACGGGAATGCTGCTCTCGACCAATTGCTAACACACATGAACAACCAAAATCCAAATATCTCCTTCACAATGGAATTGGAATGCAAAAGTAGGCTGCCAATCCTCGACATTTTGATTAAGCGGGAGATGGATGGCTCGCTCCGGCATAGTGTTTATCGAAAACCAACACATACCAACCTGTATTTGAACGGCCGTAGTCATCATCATCACTGTCAGAGACGGGCTGTGTTAAACACTAAATTCATTGCGCCAGGTCTATTGCCGACAAGGATAGCCTACCTCAGGTGTTAAACAGTACCCAAATACACTCTTGTTAAAATTCTGACTCAAGGTAGATGAGCTCTACGGCCTCTACAGATTAACCAGATAAGATATTTCTCCAATGGCCGTAAAATATATGCACCACTCGTCAAAAAAATTCAAACACTTACTGTGTTGGTTTGCGGGAATGGGGACTCCGCAAAAGGGACCAACCACAGCCTCTCCACCAGAATACCCTCCTGTGGTGGTTTACGGGAAAGTAATTTCCTCGCCAGGGACCACCACAGACACACACACACACACAACCCAATTGGAATCCTTTGTAGGCTAATGAGACCCAGCTAAGGATTCCTGGGTTATAACCTGGGATCCTTCGGAGAGCTGTATTGACTCTACTAAGGCTGCCAAGTTATTAACACAACCACACACGCAATCACACAAAACACTCACTCACAAACACAATAGGGCCCCAAATTTCTGGGAGAACAGCTCAAAAAGAGCGTGGTCAAATTGAACAAAAACAACAAACATGGAACGAGGGTGAAATTCGTATACGCGAATTTCGACCACAAAGTGGTCCTCTTCAGGGAGCTGAAGGGAAAAAAGCATTTTTGGAAAGGAGCATTTGCAATATTAAACTATTCGCCTGCATTTACTTAACATTCTTACACAAGGTGCCCTTCATCAACGCCCTCCTATTGCTGAACTCCTCCGCTAGCGCGATTCTTTTTCTGCTGTGCCTGATTTCCTCAAACCTACTACCCAAATAATTAATTTGGTCTACTTGCTCCAGTTTGTGACCTTTACTTTTTATGACCAGCCTCCCTTTTTGCCTAGAATACCTCATTGCTTTGGTTTTCTTTTGGTTTATTTTTATTCGTGTCTGCATCCGTGTTTCCCGCGTTGAATTTCTGATGCATCTACTTAAGGTGGCTGGTCTAAAAAACCAAAGTGAACAGATTTTCTTAAAAATTTCCAAATATGTTCCTTTTTTGATATTCTATGGAATACCGAAGAAAAAACGGGGGATCATCGACATACTTTATGCGACATTTTAGATTCTTTTAACATGGAGCCTTATGGCGCTCTCCACTCCAATAGGATAAATTACGTACTTTCTTCATTCCTACTGAACAGATTTCAACCAAAAACTGATATAATGTAGCTCTAATAAATTAAAATCTATTCTGAAAAAATCATTTAGTACTATCGACTGAAATTTTTCGTAAATACGATTTAAAAATATGTATGCGAGAATTTCAAAAGTCGCGCGCGGCTATGTGGTGTAAAGTTGGCAACGTGGCACACTAAAGTACGGGACATGCTAAGCAGAGACACGTGTTGTAGCGTGTTACAAAATGGACGCTGTTGCCGGATTAAAAACGAAAGATAAAATAATGTATGGAAACATATTTTAATACTAGTTCGCATTCGAGTGACAATATATCTTCATTAAAATACTTATTTTGAATTCTATGGCCACGGGTGTAACTGTTTTCGGAAAATTAATTTCGCAAAAATGACTTAAGAAATGAATCAAGTCTGCATCTAAGCAAATTTTTATGGCAATGTGTAAATTTAAAGGACAATATTTCAGAATGTACCTATGACATAAGTCATTCCTACTGAATATAGTACAAATACGACCTATTATTTAAATTTTAAACCAGCATTAAAATTTAAGTAACTAAATTTCTCAATGACTAACGATTACCCGACCAGCCACCTTAAGTCTGCCATCCCTTGTAAAGCTTGAAACAGGATGAAATTCTCTTCGTAAAATATATATTCGATTGAATGGAGAAATCACGTGAGTTGCATTGAAGGAAGCATGCCGCTCCGTCTGTTAAAACCAGGGAAGACTACAAAACGGTGTGGTGTTCATTCTTACGATACTTTTGTTTAAGATATCTCCCGTTCCCCGCCTCTCAACAAATGGTCATTCGTTTACGTAGCATCCAGCTGAAGTATTCTGTTCATGTTCGCTCAATATCCATTAACCAAGTGGGAAATTTAATGGAAAACAGAACATGATATTTAAAAAAAAGTTGTAGGCATAAAATATAAACCTTACGTCCGCGAGGCACGCCACCATGCATTTAATCGCGCATGCATGCACGTGGGATTGACTGACTGTCGCCACCAGTTGGGGTTTGCAATTGATATTCCGTTTTGGCGCCCTTTTAGGCGTGGCGGACGTGGCCGCCGACGCCGACGCGACGCCTTGCTTCCCGCAGGATCGTCGCCAGGCCACCGACGCCACCGCGTCGCTGCCCACTCAGTTTAACGAGCCGACGACGCCTCCCAGCCCCCCCTCCACCCCTCAGTCGTCTCCCCTTGCCTCAATCCCCATGTCATCCAGTATATACAGCAGTAAGTGGGACGACTTCCGAAAAAGGGTTTACATTACAAATAAGAATATAATTAAAGTGGGTGACTGAAGGTAGTTCTACCGTAAAATGACTTAAATATGATTCATTCATATTATGGCTTCTCGTAGAAGAACCTGTCCTTCGTTTTACATAAACTACAAAATCATACCTCTCCATACTATTTCGTTTTCAAATTGAACTTAAAGTTACATCTAAGTGTTATATGCGAGAATGGTGGTTACACTTGGGATGCAAATGGTATTTTTATATCTATTGTAAGTGTCATTTTCGCTACAAAATGTTTGTAAGATGCGATTTCTCCCACGAAATTTATGACAATACAATGTCGGCCCTGCCCATCTTATCTTTTTTTAGTCATGAGTAAATTATTACAAACATTTAAACCAAAATGCGTTAATTCTATAGAAAGTGCGCTGCAGTCTGCTCGGCTATGGCTGTAAAAAATGTTTTCGTTAAAAATATATTCGTCGAATTAACTACAAACTATTTAATAAGGCTGACTGTGATTATATACTGCGTGGGGTTAATTTTAGCGTACTACGTTTAGCAACTAGAAAGATCAAATTATTTTTAATATCTTATACTCGTACAAAAAGTATTGTTTTCGTGTACCCTTTTATAAAATGGTTAAGACTGGAACACATTCTTCCTTGTCAAATAGATTTATTTTCTAATAGTTTAGATTCATTTTAAACACATTCATTACATGCTTCTCTATAATACGGTTAACTGTCTAAATCATCGTCCTCTCTGATGAAAGATCTGAAGTTTTTCTATATAAATATTACTGTCTACATCAGGGTTTTCCAACTGGCGGCCCGCGATGCCATTTATTGTGGCCCGCGAAAAGTTATTAGACAACAATTTAGACGTTTATTTTTTTATACCTTACGTTTTTTCTTATTGTTAATTTAAAAAATAATAATTAATTACTATATGGCCCGCAACCATATTAAAGGTTAAGGTGTGGCCCTTGAGGCCTTGAAAGTTGGAAAACCCTGGTCTACATGATAAAACTATGTTTTTGCATGAAAAAGGAGATTGTGTCCATAAGAAAGATTATTATAACTATGCACAGTTTTCTAACGACTAAGACAAGGCAAAAGTGAATGCAGTATTTTTAAACTAAATGAACAAAACGGTGTAGTTCAGTATTTATATCGACTCAAACAGTCGCGGTGGAACCTCCTTAGTCGATTGAACTCGAGCATGTGAATCTGTTTGGGAGCTTACATAGCGATCCCTGAGAAAATGACGTCGAAGGTGGCTCACTTTCCTTGGGATAGGAATAGAAAATGGATGAATTCTTCAAACTGTGAGCTAAATGTTTTTCCGATTTGTTACCTAATCTGGTGCTAACGTCCGTTAACAATTAACGTAATTCAAAGAGAAATGATGGTGGATTAGGAGAGAACTTAAGTCCATTCGTGCTGGAAAAATGTATGCCCTTTAGATATGTCCCTATGTTAGCATGAACTCTATGGCCATGCGCATTTCTTGATGAGGATCCCCCCTATGATCTCCGCAATATAAATAGCTACCAAGTCAAGGTAGATATCACATTGCCTTTTAGAGCTCAGCCATTCCATTGGTTCCGGGTGTGACTTGAGAACGTTTAATTTTAAATTTTCATATCAAATACTTAAACTAAAATAAACTGGAGTACACTTTTAGTGAGTAATAAGAGAAGGTAATTTTACAACTTAATATGCAATTTAAAAAATTAATTAGCATTGTTGTAATTAGAAAATAACTGTGGTTCCGGGCGTGACTCACACAAATGACATTTAATAACATAGATTACTTTAACTTGGAAACTCTGTGAATTGCTTAAACATTAAATATTGAAATAAATATCAGTAAGATTAGATATATTGTTCTTTAGTTTTAACTAATGGAGAAGTACCCAAAAGCATTAGTATTTTAGTTATAAAATGTTTAACAAGTTGCGGGTGTGACATGGTAGAGTTCCGGGTGTGACCTAATTACTCTTTCTGCTCTCCATTATGAGTAAAATTCAATTTTTACTTTCAAATTTGGATAACGGCTCAGTATATTTGATTAATTAAGCTCTATTAGATTTGGTGAAGTTGAAATTTTAAATTGTAGAACAAAAATGTAAGCACATTTAGTTATTATAGCAACTAGGATTGATGAAATATCTATTAAATTGATAAAAGCACTGTACTGTAGCAAAGGAAAGGAAAATATACTCAAACTGTACAATGAGATCTATGAAGGTGGCAAGTAACTAAAATTATCTGAAGAAATAGTGATGATACCCACAGAAAAGAGGAAAAACAGCAAGAAATGCGGAGAACATCTGAAGTTAGGCTTAATATCTCACACAGAAAAAGTACTACTGAAAACAATTGACAGAAGGCTATATGGGAGGCCGAGTAGAGCAATCGACGGGGAAAAGTATGGTTTTAGAAGGGAGCAGGGACCAGATATACTATAGGATTGATAATAGTAATTAGAGAGAGATATATGGAAAAAGGAAGAAAGTACATGTAGCTTTCATAGATCTGGAAAAGGCATTTGATTGAGTAAGATGGGAAAAATTAATGGCTATACGGAAAAAACGAGCGATCGATTGGAAAGAAAGAAGATTCATTAAACATCTCTATTTAGACCAAACTGCAAGAGTGAGGATAGCAGGTGAGATGACTGCGTAAATTGGCCTGGCAAAAGGAGTAAGACAAGGGTGCTGCATGTTCCCAATATTATTCAACAAATATTTGGAAGAAATAATTCAAGGGTGTTATGACGGTAGAAAATGGGTATTTTTGGGAGGGAAAAGAGTAGAATGTGTAAGAGATGTAGATGGTATGGCAGTATCAGCGGAAACCAAAAAGAAATAATTGGAATGCTGGAGGACCTTAACACCAAATGTCTAGATTACAGAATGAAGATGAACAAGAAGAAGACTAAGTGTATGGTCATCGGAGGAAAAGAGGAGAACATTAAAATGAAACTAGAAGGGGAATGTATAGAGCAAGTGAAGAGCTTCAAGTATCTGGGGAGTATTATAACAGAAGATATGTGTTGTACAGATGAAATAAAACGACGGATAGCATTTGCAAAAGTAGGATTCCAAAGGAAAAGGAAGCTACTCTGTGGGCCTTTGAACAAAGAATTGAGAAAGAAAGTAGTAAAGAGGATATGGAGTATGGAACTATATGAGGCGGAAACTTGGACAGTTAAGAACAGAGATGAAAAAATACTATAAGTCCTGGAGATGAGCATATGGAGGAAGATGGAAAAAGTGAGTAGGAAAGATATAGTAAGAAATGAGGAGGTACTGAGGAGAGTGGGCGAGGAAAGGACTATGATGAAAACGATTAGAAGAAGAAAGAGAAATTGGATTGCACATTCCCTGCCAAAACATTGTCTGCGGACGACGGGTGTAGAAGGAATGGTGGAAGGGGAAGGAAAAGCAAGTGAATGCTAGACAAAATCAAAATAGGCGGAAGGTACGCGGACACAAATCGTCTGGCTGAGAGAAGAGTGGAGTGGAGGAGGAGCCCATGAGGAAACCTGCCATCTGGAGTAGAAAAACATAAATGAAAAAAAATACCTGGGGCTTGTCTGCTAATACTATCTTTATTATAGAATTCATTAATGAAATTTTTATTTTACTCTGAAATTTTATAATGGGGTTTCGACAGAAAATGAGAGGTCCACATAGAATTTATAATCTTTATATGCTCTGAAGTACAATCAGAGAAACAAATAAATATATATATATTTATATTTTTTTTCTCATTTTATGTTAAAATGTGATGAGCTGTTACTTGGAAGTGAGGATAGACCTAAATGTAATGCCACCCAATAAAAAATAACACTTGAAAAACAGAAGTAATGAAGTCTCTTGGTATTTTGGTCACACCGGAAACGCAATCAAGGTCACACCCGGAACCATTAAATCACTTATTGTATTCATTTATTTAATATTTTAAGATAGACAAAAATTTTAATTGCCTAAAAAGGCATTTTCCTAAAAAACTAGAATTGTACTCTCTATATTACATGTTTTATAGAAACTTTTTGATATTTTTGGTTCCGGGTGTGACCATTTAACATTAATAACTAATTTACATGGATTTTAAATAAAAACGTACCCCAATGATTCAAATTAATACTTCAAATGCAAAATAACCACTTCCTTAGCTGATGGAGGGAAACAGGAGATCAACAATGCAAATACTTGACATAAACAAAATATGTATCAACAGCTGATTTAAGGTCTACGTTTATCGATGACACAAAGTTCACTTTTTAAGGCAGAAAATAAAGACAAACTAAAAATAAATTTATATGGTGTGACAATTTAGTGTTTCATGATTTCAAATATTTTATTTATATTATTTTAAATTGTTTTTTTATTTTTTTTCATATTTGGGCTCACTTTAAATGGAATGGCTGAGCTGTACTGCTGAACAGGTAGTTATCATACGTATTCACACAAATGAATAAGTAGTAGGTCCATTTACTGCCCTGAACATAATACCCTCGGTCTCATGGAGCTCTTCTTGACGCTTTCTACACAAAACCTCCTATTTACCAATGTTTTATCCCTTTATTTTAACAAATATACAATTATAAGTCACAATATTAACAAAGTCAGAAGATGCTGCCCATATGGCCAGGAATTTTAGCATGAATAATGGATGAAATATGTGAAAGTGTTCACAAATGAATAAAACTTTTATGGTGGCCTGGTTTCAATGTTATTACATCATTATCAAGTGACCTGACTGGAACGTAGTTCGTAATAATTTTTTTTTTATTTGTGGAAGAGTGCGTTTCTTTTATTCATTTATCACTATATTCTAATTTAAACTATTATTTTCCTACTCATCGTATCTTTGCTTCCGTTCATACCTGCCAAGGTTCCTATTCCTCTCCCTCTCCCACGCTTGCCCTCTTCATCCTCTTAGGAGAATTCTTTTTCCCTGTTATCCTCTTATACATGTCGTCATCCCTTAATGCGCCCCTTGCAACTTTTACTGTCCCCTCCCATCTGCCTACTTTCCTTCTTTGGCACATCTAATATGTTTTCTTCTCCACCCAGGTCTTCATTCACTTCACCTTCTCCTCACCCGCATCTCAAAAGTCCCAGTTCAAGTACCAAGTTTCTGGGCAACGGATAGCTACGCCACATTTTAGGGGGTTAAAACGTGAACAAGCCTTCATAAATTCTCGTCCCTCCAGCCAGCTAACATCCCCGAGTTCCTTGTGGGATGTTGCGTAACGTGGTGCCGGCCAGGCGACCCCTTTAAATTTCTCCCCCGGACGTTACAGAGGGGAAAGGGTGAGGAGGATGAAGATCTCGACAGAGCGGCGTTGAAATCATGAAAATTGGGTCATCGATCAGTGACCGGTTACGCCCCTCCCGTACCTTATATCATTATTTCGGCTAGCTATCACATTCCGATCTTCTCATGGTTTATTTTTCCTCGTGTCCTTTTACGTAGAGGACTGCGGACTCTTTTTCGAAAGATTTCGTAATTGAAAGGGTAGCGCCGCTCTCCACTCTCTTGCTCTTTTTCTCCCTCCTAATCATCTCTGCATTCCCAGCTGCGGAAATAGTAAATTGGAGTGGAGTTGTTACGGAGGATCAAATCTGTTAACCTGCGCTGCGGGAGACGCCGAGTTCAACAGCCGCGATGGGACCGACTTCCGTGAATTGGACGGAGAGCACGATTCTTCCGAACGGTGGAGTCACATCTCTCGTGTCCACATTGATGGGGATGGCCCAAATCATTGATGGAGTGAGGTTGTCCTTGTGGTCTTTCGAAAAGAGTTTTAATTTTTTCATCCTTTTTCCGTATTTTCCTAATTCATTAGGCTGTCTTCTACAGCCCACTCCCCCTCGAAAAGGTGGTGAAATTCATGTTTGCTGAAAGATGCATCTCGCAGCCTATTGTAATGATGACCCAAAACTCTTCATTTTCCTCAAAATGTTTTCCTGTCATCCCCGATTCCAGATGCTGCAGTATTTTTGACGAATCTTTTATTCAATCTCATCTCAAGCGGGAAAATAATCAATAATTTGTACATTTAGAATGAAAAGTTAACCAAATTTGAGCTAGTTCAATATTTATTGAATGACGACCCTTCAGAATATGTGTAATTATAAACTTAAAATATTCACTTATTCTTTTGTGTGCAGTGCATGATTTAATTATCCATGGTTTGTATACCCTATTCTCATGGCTCTGTGTCAAAAATATTTTAGCTCTGTTCACGGGAAGGATTACCACCCAATTTTTGGTCCTTACCGAGTCAATGAGTTCTGGCAAATGTTTTCGTAAGCTTCTCAACCCTCTCATTTTTCTTAATGATGGAATTTCTTAAGTGACTACGCCTATAAAATTAAACGTAATTTGGGGTTTTGATTTGATTTTTTTGGGGAGGTGATCGACAGCTGATGCCATTTCGCCGTTGAAGATAGGTGGGTGAGATTGTTGAGGAAGTAGAGAAACCCGATATCACCAATAGCTTACTCTGAACAGAACGCCGAGGGGTCCACAGTTTAATATCCCATCCCACGGACGGAGTACCCCACTTGAGGTGCCCTCATGAAAACATCAAAGATATCGGAAGTCCACTGAAAACTATCCACTAAGCCCGCGTTCGAGCATAAGCCTTCCGAATGGGAATGTAGTTCTCTGGCCACATTATCAACCCGATGGACGATGAGGTGCCAGAACGGAAAAGCTTGTAGGGTGATTCACTCCAATGATATGCATTTCGCATAGTGACACGATTGAAATAAATGTGATCTCGCTCGATCGGGTACGACGAATACGATGCAAGCATGTTCTCAAGTTGGGGGCAAGGATGCGCGATACGCGGGTGGAGGTCATTGGCGAGTGGCGGCCATAATGGTCCGGGGCGAAAATAACCGCGCAGTTCGTGTCGCGACCCTGGTGTGCTAGCGCGCTGAATTACATTGCGAGGTTTGAAGTTTGGGGTCTCGGAGATGGATGGAGAAATAACACTGAGCAGCGGGAGAGATTTAGGCAGAGAGAAGTTCAATATGCATGTAGGTGGAAAGAAAGTAGGGGATGGAAATACGTGTTTGGAGGTCGAAGGTCATTGATGGCCACCATTGAAAGGTAAAAGTTGGATGGGATGAGAAGAGAAGGGGGGGGGAGTTAAGGCAGGAACCGTCTAAGAATCAGCCTTGATCGACAAAGCGCCCGTGATGAATGGATATTCGGGGTTAAAGGCGTACGCCGGGAAAGCATCAGATGTTTCTTTAAGTTTACCCCTTCTCGCGGGGCGGAGTAGTCCACGACCTATCCCCTCGTCCACCACTTCCTTAGAGGGATATGATGTTCACAAGGTTTTAAATATGTTCTCGTTTTCACAAATGCTGGAGGATTGAGTTTATCGTGATGGGGAGGAGGATGAAAATATATATTAATTCAACTAAATTGATACATTTCTTCATTAGCCACCATCATATATAGTGCGGAGGGATGTTTTTCGTATGCATTGCATGGCATTTCTATTTCTCTCGCAGAAAGATCCCCATATATTTGTAGCAAAGAGGAGAAAATGTTAATTGTCAGATAACCTATAAAGTATCTTATAGAATTCTATGAAAACGCTATTTAGTTTATCACTTTGAAATCGTCGATGAAACGTTTATAAAACAGACTAATACTTATTGCTACCATATTGAATGAGAAGCAGTAACTTTGTAATTCCACATGTATTTATTGGAAACGACCTAGGTTTCGACGTGGCACGTCATCATCAGGTGGTGACGTGCCACGTCGAAACCTAGGTCGTTTCCAATAAATACATGTGGAATTACAAAGTTCAATTCAACTTCTCATTCAATATGCTAAGCAAATTCCATAAAGTTACGCCTGAGACAACGGACTTATTGCTATCCGTTGAATTCCTTACGTTTTCACTTCGTACGGAAATTTTTAGTAGGGTTACGGCGAGAATTTGATTTGAAAACAACCAATTCCGATTCTACGACAAAACCATTTGGTTTTACCACCGTTATAACTAACATATAATTACTGAAACAGAGTAAATATTCAGTTATGACAAGAATGACGGTATATGGGGGTCTCGGCCAATGTTTACTATGTGAATTTAATTCGAAAACAAGCAATTCGAAGCAAGCCTATGTCTCAATCCGATAGTTCTACAATCCTTTTAATTAAAATACATGCATTACAAGAAAACATACGCAGTGTAGTTTATCACTATGAAAACACAAATCACGGTATGAGGATCCCAGCCAAAACTTCCGATATGAATTCGATTCGGAAAATGAGAATTCGAAGCCTCTAGCCCTCTCGGCAAGGCAAGCCGAAGTTCGAATCGAACTTCGACACGAAATTCGGGAGAAAATGCTTACGTGGTCGCGCCGATTGAAAATCTCTTCGGATGTGACGTATTTTGCCGAATACGAATTCGAAGATTCGAATACTGAGCTTACATAATAACCCCCCTTCTCCATGCTCCACGACGAGTCGAATTGTCCAATACGGCTCGGAATTACATTTCTACGCTGAGACACTATGTTGGCCATTCTGCCTGCCACGCGCTCACTTTCCCCTCCGTTCCTTTCTCTCACCCCTGTTCTGCGCATCTAAAGGCCGTAAGCTTTCGTGATAACTGTAAGGTTGGAGCGAAGCAGCAGGCTGCCTATGAGTTTTGGGTGTTTCTAATCATGAGTCCCGCCGCACAGTGGTCCCAAATCCAAAAAAGCTGACCAAAATTAATACCGCTGTTATTTTTCCATGCTTCCTATATTTCAACATTGTTTTTAAAGGTTTTCAATCCGCTGAATTCGAATATGACGTTTATTTCGCTATATCTTGGATATTTTTGTTTTTACAAGACAAATTATTCAAACAATTTAATGTTATAAATTGAAATTGAACTTTATTGATTATTCTGCATGTTTTAAAATCCGTATACGATGTTATTTCTGCTATATCTGTGATTTTTATTGTTTTTACTTGATAATAAAAAAAAATGTATTGTAACTAATTAAAATTAAACAGTAATCGTGGTTCCTATATATTTTCTATCCGCAGAATCTAAATAAGAAGTTATTTTTATTGTATCACTAGATGTTTTTTTTACGAGAAAATTGTTTAAACAATTAAAAAACACACCTTTGACCATTGTAATCGTATGCATACGGAAATCCGATGACTAATATTCTGTTCTGCACTGTAAGATTTGAAATTAAATCACTTCATATTATTACTTCATTCAAATTATAGGCGAGATTCGGACCCACGACCTTCAGTAGAGCCATTTCATGCGTTAACTACCTCGATTGGAAATTAAGTAATATATATAATGTACACTAACTTTGAGACTATATATTTTATCAGTTTAATTATTTAACTCGGTACCATTATTAATAACAGAATAAAAAATAAAGAAGTTACTTCCACAGCTGTATTATTAATTATTGAAGAAAACAATTTAAACAGATATTCAAAGTCATGTAAGCCCGCCGCCCGCGGCAGCGCACTGCGTCGCTCGACTCAAAACGATCTTGAGGTCAAATTCGCAAACGAATGCAAGATTTTTATTTTGTTATATATTATAAATACTTAACTCTTTCAATTTATGTCGAAATATCCGGGGAGCAAAGCGGCGCTGAAAACGATATTGATCTTTTTATTTCAAAATACAAGTAGAAATAGCTTAATGTTTAAACATTTTTATTAAGGTTGAAAAAAAACTTGAAGGAATCCAAATTATTAGGAAATGATGCTTAGAAGTACCAATTTACGTGTAGTAATTTTTTAAACTTCATATATTACCCGAGCGCTTTGTTCTAAAAAGGTAAATGTCTCTAAAATCGACGGAGTTCGCGCGACAGACGTATTTACCCCGAATTACCTATGTTTGACGGGTTCCACAGATTACTATGAGCAGAACAATGACCATTGTAGTAGCCTATATTGTAGCCCATATACTGTAGAATCCGAATTAAACTTTCCGAACTTCCTCGTAGAAAGTTGAAAATATGACTTTTGGCCAGCTTCTTTCGATTTAGGACCACTGTGCGCCGGTCCTGACTCTGAAACTTTGTTCCAAGTCGGGAAAATACAGAGTCACGGACAGTTCCTAGGTGAACGTTAAGTCTTACCACATGTCACTACTTTGAAGCTTTGCAGCAGCTTTGAACGTGATTCAGTGCGCTTGTCGAGGATTCTCCTATTTTCCTTGGTTCGGATGGATCTTTCCTTTTGCTTCCCGGAGCGTGACAAAGCGAGAAATAAACTATCTCATGATTGAGGCTCATTCAACATGTGACGCTGTATGGCCGCTGAAAAGGGCCCTGCTGTCAATTGGCATGCGAATCTCGTCTCGATTCCCCATGTCCGTTTTCTTCTCCTTTTTCATCTTTTTTCTCCTTTGAAGGGATTCAAGTTTGAGATATGTAGTGACTTGTAAGCAGGGAATGAAACAAAATGCGC
This sequence comes from Pyrrhosoma nymphula, assembly GCA_963573305.1. Lineage (NCBI taxonomy): Eukaryota > Metazoa > Arthropoda > Insecta > Odonata > Coenagrionidae > Pyrrhosoma > Pyrrhosoma nymphula. The sequence goes on along the minus strand of OY754330.1, from coordinate 109,563,725 downwards.
AAAACAACAGATATAGATGAATTATCTGATGTTTCCACGGTGAATCATTTGAAGAAAGTCTTCCCGGGTGTTCCACCGGGTTAGAGGCTCCATCGCTCAATCACCAGGTAGGACTCGCTTTACATCATCAGGGCTTCATCACTCAAAAGCCCTGATAATGGAGAGCGAGTCGTTCTTCGAAACGTCGATAGAGATGAAGCCTCTGACCTGGTGGAACACCCGGGAAGACTTTCTTCAAGAGATGGAGACTGCAGAAATGAATGCTCTGATAAAAATCAACGGTAAAGCGTCTAGTGATAAGAGAGAGGACACAGGTAAAATTATTGTAAAATAACAGCAATTGGAGAATGGCTTACTAACAAAAGGAAATAAGGCAATAGACGTAAAACCAAATGGATAATTTAAATTGAAGATTAATCCACTATTTCAATAAGACTAAATAAATATTGAGTCCCATGCATGCGTTTTGGTCATCCAGGGGACCATCAACAGGGAGAGTTAAAATCTCGTAAACACTTGCGTGTTGTCCGAGGTTCATAGTCCTAAGAACGCACGTGTTAAAACTTGCCCAGTCGATGGTCTCCTGGATGACGGTTTTGCATGCATAGGAGTCAATATTCCTTAGCTTTTATTGACAATGAGGATTAATCTTTAACTTAAATTTACTTGTCAATTGCTCTCTTCTTCAATTAGACAGAATAATAAAAATATACAATTATTGTAAACCAGACGGTGAAAGAAGAGTAGGAAGTGAGGGGGAAAGATGTAAATGTAGTATGTGCACCGCAAAAGTATAGGCTAAATGATTAAGATGAAAAACGACGCTGCTCTGATTAAGGTTATGCTTTGAATTCTAAAGCGGAAAAGAAAACCTAAAGGTATTTAACTAATTTAGACTGAATTTAAAATAAGTGATTTCATTAACAAAGAAAACATGCTTGTATACTGGATATTTATATTATATTGTAGTTTCATCGGGTATGACTGGGAATTTATATTTTTTTTATACACGCCTTTGTTATCTTCTTCGATATAGATACATAATGAAATTGTATTTGAGTTCGGTGAAAGGTTCAATATGTAACTCCGGTAGTTCATTAACATGGAATTTTCTTTTACATTTAATAAATGCGGAGTTGATTCCTGAAAAAAATGTTTAATACATCCTTACCAATATTGTGGTTTGAGCACATGTTTACTGTTTTTTTTAAATGTTTTAATCCTCTGCCATGCAGTGTCAATCAAATATGAGATTTGTGCATAATTTACAAGATGAAGACATTTCAAATGAAATAACTTCTTCTCAGAAAATCTAATATTTATATTTCGTGATCGTTTAAAAAACTTTTTGTATTCACAACTGGTGTCAGTGAATTACGAATCTACTTGTAGTTCATTGATTTATGTAATTAGGGAACTGCTCTACTCTGAAGTGTTACTTAATGAATATTTGAGTGCTATCTTTACTACTTTCACCTATAACAATTCTGTGACACCTACTGCTCCTCTCAGGAACCACTCCTAATTCGTTCTAGCATTTAAGAGATGATGTCCTTCGAGACTTAAGTATCTTTAAAGAAGTGAGTATTCCTGTGATGAATATTCAATGTGGCCGAGAAAATGTTTGCCATGCATACTTTATTTATTATTTTCTCAAAAGAGAAGGTACTGCGCGTGGGAGATTGTGATTTCATTAACCGTAATCGGTGGTTATATTATATGGATCACTCTTGCATACACTGAAACCTATCTTTGCTGAAAAAAATATTTTGGTCGACTGAGTATTAAAGATTTCATGCGTCGTTACCTCGTGTTACTGTCAAACGCCCAGACAGAATTGATACCCTGACTTTTGATGAAGCCGAATACCATAGAAAATGCCCATTAGAAAAATGTATACAAAGCATGAAAAGCAAAGACTAATATAAAAATGGTGGAGACAAACAAATATATACCAGATATAGCTGAGTAAAGGAAATTCTGTTATATTTTAACTTCTTTAATGGAGCAATTTACATCGCAGTAGTTTGCATTATACGTAGAAGATAGAGAAACAGACTAAAGGCGGAATTTGCTCGCAGTTAGTGGAAATTGCGTTATTCGGTTGTTATAAAAAACTCAATCCAAAAATGTGACCAAGCTTCTTCGTTATGTTTATTGAATTATGTACATCAATCTATGCGCTTTCGTCCCAACATAGTAGGCATCACATCTTATGTAAGTGATGTAACGGATATTTAGTTTTTTTGTCTGACCCTGATGTAAGCGTAAGTAAGCGTTAAGCAACCCTGATGTAAGCCTTAATCCTTTATGGTATAAATATTTTATTATTGAGTAAGAATATTTCTGAAGGGCAAGGGCCTAGCCACGTTGAAACACCGGCTCCCGTCAGAACACCGAAGTTAAGCAACGTTGGGCCCGAACGGGGGTTGGATGGGCGACCCTCCTCCATACCTCGACCTGGCGTGGATGGAGAGGCGATACTCCCTCCAGACCACCGGGAGGCCGGAGGGAGATATACCCAGACCGGGAAGGTTATAGGGAGGACACTCTCTATACCTGTACTGGGGAGGGTGGAAGCCACTCCTCCATACCTCTTCCGTGGTGCTCTTGTCCTCTTTCTGCAAGTGGCAGTCAGGCACATAGACCTTGAATATAGGAAGATCTTATGTTCAAGGTCTATGGTCAGGCATGAAGTTGGCGCAATGGACCAAGAAAGGTCTATGTTCCCGGGCTCCTCTCGAAGGCCCTCCCGACAAACAATCAACAAACAAGAATATTTCTGACTGAGAAGAACTGTTCAAAGTTTTGTTTTTATCGATTTTCGCCCATTGTGAATTGGATAATGAGCTGAGATGATTTCAGAGGCCTTTGTCTATTACGGAACGACAAATATGAAAGGGTTAACCAGAGAAATATCAATTGATCTCAAGGGAATCTGCTGATGGTAGGATTCAATGCGGTGAGCTGTTGACGATTTAGCGACCCCTATGCTCCTTTGCCGCCGTACCTTCCGAAGAGATCGAACCCTCTTAAACTGTTGATCGATTCCCACCGCGGGCCGTAAGAGTATGATACCTGGAGGAATGTCACGGGGTGGGCATTTGGGAGTTGTCCTTGTCTCACGTTAAAAAATGAAAGGCGAAGAGTCATCCCCGGAAGCATTTAACTAGGCGACGCGTACGCCAAAGTAGGTTATTTCCATGCACCATTCAATTATAGGGCCCAACGCGCACCACCCGTGATAGAATTTCGGATGTCGACTGTACATACTTGGGTGGGTAGGCGATATTAGCGGGTGAAATTGCGATGAGCAGTTCGTTCCAGATTATTGCATTTGACATGAATGTTTAAATAATCATTTATGAGGACTTTTTAATCTTGGAAAATCACACTTTTTTCAACTTCCACCATTTATTTGTGATCAGAAATATAAATTTTGTTTTTGCGTTTTATGTTTTTTGTCCAATAGAGTTATTCATTAATTTGCCTCGAGGACTAATTACATATAGGTATTATTTATATATATATATATATATATATATATATATATATATATATATATTGTCTTGGTCCATCACTCCCTCAGAGAACGAGAGTACCCAGAGAAGTTGCTTTTAAATAAAATCCTGTCTCCTACTGCAAAATATACCCCTCGGACCAAGACCCACCAACCTGACCAACTTAACCTTGTCACCACATTCTTCCCTGGTGCACACAGGATCAAAAACATATTGAAAGACCTGTATCCAATCTTAAAAAATAATACCTCTACTTCCCTCCTCCTACCTTCATGTCCCAAAGTTTCCTATAAGCGTCCCTCAAATCTGCGGGACATTTTAAAATCCACTAGACCCTCCCTGCAACCCACCGCCCCCCCTCCGCCACTTTCCTCAACATGCGGACGCCCGAGGTGCAAATGCTGCTCTCTCCTCCGCCCCTCCGCCACCCCCTCCCTCAAAAGATCTTCCTCTACGGCCAATTGTACCACCAGCAACATCATCTACCGCCTTTCCTGCAATTTCTGCCCTGCCTTCTATGTGGGAAAATGTACCACCCCCCTCAATATCCGTATGAACAATCACCGCCATGCCACCAAAACTCCACCTTTTCTTGATCCCATTCCCAAACATACCGCCTCCCACTCTCAAAATTTTGACGATTGTTTCTCCCTAGAGATCATAGAAGCCCTTCCTGAATCCGCCGGTAATGTTGACGTGAAAATTCGTGAATACGCCCATATTTGGGTGACAAGAGCATTCGAAAAGCCCGGGCTAAACCTAGCCCATTGAATTAAAAGCCCAATAGCCACCTCTCTCTCCCCACCACTATCCATTCGCACTTACCCCCCCTTTCCTTCCTCTCTGCCCTTTCCTTCCCAAGGGAATAGAGCGGACTCATCATTCCTCTACCGCTGACGATGGCGTCCTGACGCCGAAACGTACAAGTTTTCTTTTGTGAGTGTCCTTTTTGCGTGTTTCTGTGTTTGTTTAGTGTATCACTGTTTTATTTATGCATGCACATGTATATATATATATATATATATATATATATATATATAGATAGACGGATACAGAATCTGTATCCGTCTATCTTTGAGAAAGGTTCTAGAGCAACCGAAATATCAACTTATAGTGTGAGTGTTCTTTTTTATGTGTTTATATTTCATTCCGCCCCACCTGTGGCATAGTTTATTTATATATATATATATATATATATATATATATATATATATAGAAGAAGGAATAAATAAATAAAAATGTATAAAGAGATAAATATTTTTATTTATATATGTAACGTAGGTGAATATAGGCTTATTCCTGGTAGGAATGTAGAGATCATGCATTATTTAGGTAATATACCGTTTAAGCTAGGGTTAAATGGTAGCGAGTAAATATTCTCTCGATTTTCAGGCATAGGCTCCTATCTACCTCTAGTATTTCTTTCTTCATCTCAGCGTAAGTCCTACCTTTCTTCATCCCGTCCTTAAAATCTCTTCACTTTCTTTCCCTTCCCCGCTTGCCTAATGTCCTTCCCTCTATCTCGACTATCAAGAAACCCTTTGCCCCTCATTATTTTGTGTATCTTACAATATAAATATCTTAAATTAATAATTATGTATTAATATGCTTTTCTTGTCTTACAAATAGCTTTATTGAGCATAACTGTAGAATAAATACGCTTATTTAACATAGACCACCAACAATAGATAAGGATAACCTCGGACCGGAGTTACTTGACAGCGAAATAGAGAGGGCATTAAGGGAGATGAAGGGTAGAAAAGCCGTGGGAGCCGATAACCTAACTTCGGAGATACTGAAGAATCTAGGTAGTAAGGGGAGAGAATCCTTTTCCGAACTTATTCGCAGGATCTACGAGAAAGGAGTATGGATAGAAGATTTTGTGAAAACAATGTTAATACCTATTCCGAAGAAGATGAAAGCGTCAGAATGGGAGGAATATAGAACAATTAGTTTAACTTAACACGCGACAAAAGTTTTGCTTCGAATATTAAATAGAAGGTTGAGAAGTAGAGAAAATTAATATTTAGGTGATGACCAGTTTGGGGTAGGGCAGGGCAACTCGGGACGCGATTGCGGGCAGGACACTTATAGATATAAACATAGAGTATAAACAGGATGTTTTTTCTGACTTTGTGGATTTCGAAAATGAGTTGGACAGATTAAAATGGGAGAAACTAATACGGATACAGGGGAAAATAGAAATAGATTTGCGTGGTAGGAGACTCATCCGAAACTTGTATATGAGCCAGAGGGCTCAGGTGAGAGTTTCTGACGGTGAACCAGGGTGGGCAGTTATAGGTCGCGGGTAAGGCAAGGGTGCCCGTTGTTGCCTTTGCTTTTTAACATCTGTGCTGAGGAAATGGTAAGAGATGCATGAGAAGAGCTAGATGTGGAAATCAAAGTAGGAAGCCATTTAATAAAGTTGGTTATATTCGCGGACGACCAGGCGTTGGTCAGTAGATCATCAAAGGGATTGTAAGTTTTATTAGATGCATTGGAAAAACAGTGCGAGAAATACGGACTGAAGATTAAACATAAGAAAACAAAAGTAATGAGATTCCCTAGGACTAAGACAGCGAAGCTGATAATAAAAGTAGGAGGACACAAACTGGAGTAAGTAGAGCACTTTAATTACTTGGGTAGTACACTAGAAGAAAATGGGCATAGTAGCAAAGACGAAAGGAGGAGAATAGTGCTAGCGAAGGAAGCATTCAGTAATAGAAGGGAGCTGATGATGGGGACCTTAACTAAGGATGTAAATAAGAGACTGGTGAGGAGCTTAATATGGAGTGTTGCATTGCATGGGTCAGAAACGTGGACTCTTAGAAAGGAGGACGAAAATAGGCTGCAAGCGTTCGAGATATAGGTGTGGTAATGTTATGTGATGGTTTGCTGAAGGCCGTGATAGAGGAAAGGATGTTGGGCAAGTGGGAAATGGAGAGAAAGAGAATATGTTTAATGGACGGGATGAAGGACGGTAAGACTTACGCTGAGATGAAGAAAGAAATACTAGAGGTAGACAGGGCACTGTACGTGTTAGAGTCTGTTGGATTATCTCTACCTTTCGTCATAACCAACCTCTAACCGGTAGATTACTCATATGATGATACCTCTTGTATCTCTTCTCGTATAATTTTTTGTCTCTATCGTAGTATGTACCTTTCCATTAACTTTTTTTTTCTTCGTGTGACCTTGTTACGCGCATTTATTAATTACTTTGCTTCAAGGAGAGAAAATTTAATGCATCTAGATAAATATACACCAGTAACGAGAAGGCATTGCGGTATGAAAGAGTTACGACTCCAGGCAAAGTTCACCTGACCTGAAGTGAACCCACGGAAAAGGAAGTATTTCACTGAGTTCATGATGTTATCTCCTCGAGGAGCAACTGGAGCCTAAAGTCGCGAGGATCTCACGAGTAAACGTCGCCCTACTCTGCGGGACTATATGCTGGAAATTTGAAAGGGTCTGAAGCGAGTGTGTCACGTAGATGCTCCCACGTTGTGTGTAGGTGTTAGGGAGAAACTCATACCATTTTCTCTAATTCTACTTAAGTCAGCTTTCGAGGGAAACCGTGGAGGACTCCCTCTCTCATAAGGTCTTGGGAGTGCCTTAATGAAGGAAACACCGTTGAAAAAATTCACTTCAAATTTATGTTTAAAGCCTTGAGGTGCTAAAGAAAAGATGGATATGGATGTGCCTTGTTACTGCCAACAAATTTTAGGAAGGATGTAGTAAGACTGAAAGGGGCCAACTTTATGCTGATTATTTTATGTTCTAGTTATCAAGTTGTAAAAATTGTTGTTTGTTTATTATATACAGTTTAGTATGTGAAAGGTTTGGTACTTATTTCGCAATAAAATGGTGAAAAATATTGTTTGTGGCTGAATTTTGGTGTTAAATAAAATAACAAATCAATATTTATTATTTTAAAAATGACGGTCGATATGTTGGTTCGTGGAATTTCTTGCATATTTTACTACCAGAGGGCCGAACTATCGGCCTTCTGGTAGTAAAAGCGTTAACAAACAATGTCATCGTTGCAGGCTCTATACAATCAAATAGAACTTGAAAACAAGTGTAAAAGCTAAAATACTAGTGTTTTATTCTAAAATGTTTTTAATTTCAGCAGTTATTAGTTTTATTAACCCGGCGTCGTTTAAATAAGTAAGGAAAAAAGAGTCATATGCTTGATTATCTAAATAATTTGCTCATAGTATCCCCTCCTCTCCTCCTACCTATGCTGCATGCTATTGCGCTAAATTTAGACTAACGGTCAGTGGAAAATAATTTTCTGCTCTAGCCTATTACCGTTAAAAATATTATCACTTTTTATGTGTCATTTTCAATGCCAGCTTACTGTAAAAATTTGTTTGAAAATTAATTTTAATTGTATTAATGTCCTCAGTATTCAAACATTGACAGACTTCAGACATTGCCAGTTAACCTTCCGGGATAAGTAAGAATTAGTTTTCATATTACTGCATTGCAACCTACACTCAATTTATTTATTTTCAAAGCTCTAATTTATTGCATGACAACACTTCACGTTTGAAGTTTGCATTAGGTAAGTAAACGTAGTGGGTTCGAAATTTAAATAAATATTAGTTCTTGTACTCAGTTCGTTAAGTGACTAATTTACTCAATTTTTTCATCTTGAAGTATCAAACATATATCCATATTTAATCACATCGCCATGACATCAAATTAAGATTTGTACTGAGGCCCCATTTCCACAAATGCAGATGTGACATTGAATTCACTGTATGAACATCCAGTTCCTTCAAAGCCTCTGTGGAATTCTATAATTGTTTTGAATTTCAATTAGTTTTCCTATTATTCTCTAATAATCCATTTTGACTTAATTGTGAGAAGAATTGACCTTAGGCTACCAGTTGATACCCGAGAATTGCAATAAAAGATACTCTTTAAAATCCATGCAATGTATCTTGAAGACAGTTCATGCACTAAAGTAACTTCGCCTAATCAGGCTTATCAACTGACAAGTACCTGGTGAGGTTAATGGTTAAATTGTATCCCGTGTGTCAGTATTGTAAATGGTATAAGATTTTCTGAATGCCTAAACTAATTTATTTAATAGCGTCGCACATAATCAGCAGCAAAATGAGAGAATAAATCATAGCACATACGCACTGAAAGCATATCCGCGAAATATACCGTGAAATGCCATGCACAGGCATGAGCAGTGCCAAATTAGGTTATAATTAACATCTACTCATTTTTTCTCGTAAAAATATTTTTAAATCCCTTGCTTTAGGCATGGAGGTTGTTCTGTTTAGTTTTAAATTGTTGCCACCACCTACCTCCGACTTGAGGTGGGACACAGTTCTCTTAAGTTCCACCGTCGCGTTGGCGACCTTCTCTTCGCAAGCCTCGGCCGCGGTTTTGCACTGGATCTCGAGGTCGTCGTTCCGAGTGTTGAGGACGTACACCACCTGGCGAGAAAAAAAAACAAACTGATAACGCTCAGAAATGTACATGTGATCAATCAATCATTCATGTGCATTGATAATGAAACTTCGTCACCTGCGCGAAGCGTAACGTCGAGGACGGGAAGGATTGTACGCATAATAGCGGAGTAGAGTAGAAAAGGAATTTATTGCTGTAGGACATATGTCCTTAAGAACAGAAAAATTTTACAGTGAGTAATCAAATCATGGAATCAAACTAACTCTTATTTTTTGTGAGCGATCTACCAAGATAGCAAAAGAAAAAACATTATTACAAGTTCTATCATCGTAACAATAAGTAACATTTCAGCACATCACAGTCACATTAACGTTGGATTACATAAAGCAGTATGTTTTTTCATAACAAGTTATTAATAAAATTTGAAATTATATAGGAATAATAACAATCAATTGAAGAAAAATAATAAAAATACATTTTCGAGCACATTACAAATGATTCATAATGAATCATTTGCAATGTGCACGAAATAAAATGTAATAGCAATAGTAAGTAAACCTTTGACTTGAAAGACTTCAATGGGGAAACAATTTTACCTCACGTGTGAAAGCATTCCAGAGATTAGACCCTAAAACCTGGAATGGTTTTTATTTATTTGTGGTTTTTTGGGTGATTTTAATGTTTCAGATATGTGCTTGTTTTCAGATGCTATGTGGGCTGTGTATTGTAGTATATATTGATGTGCTGCTCATGAAAAGGATCTGAAGACATAATAAAAAGACATTCATTGCTAGTTTTACTGGCAAAATCAGAAAAACTATACAGTCCATGCATGCGTCTGCGTAAAATTTATCTTGAAATGAGGTCTTACGAATTTTAATGCGACACTACATATTCAGAGCTTTTGAGTGCGAGAAATTTATTGGGCGAGGTCTGATTTTCGGGAAAATATCGTAAGAGACCGAGTTTGAACCGAGAAAGTATTTCATCTACATCTACATACTACCCCGCAAGCCGCCTCAATAGGCGTGTGGCGGGGGGTGTTAGGACACCAGCCGTTTACATATAAAAAGGAAACGCTCTATGAAATTACACCTTGCATTTATTAAAGTCCCTTATTGTTCGGGGGAAAAACGAATTCCCATACCTATCCGTTCGGCAAAATATCTCTCTTAATTTATCGTTTCTGTCGGACCTGGAAATATAGTGGGGTTCTAATATGATGTTCTCCGTGTCGCTCTGAAAGATATCTATTCTCAATTGCTCAAGTAATCTAAGCCTAGCGCGCAGCCTCCGAGTCTCTAGCGGCTCCCAGCCTAATTCGTTTAACATCTGCGTAACGCTGTCTGTACGCCCGTAGCAGTTTTTGACGAATCGCGCAGCTTTCCTTTGTATTTTATTAAGTTCCCGAATTAATTCTTTCTGCACCGGATCCCATATGCTCGCTGCATATTCAAGGTGTGGCCGGACGAGTGCGAAATAGCACCTCTCTTTTACTTTTTCATCTGAAAATCTTCCCACAATACGCTTGACGAATCCTAGCTTCTTCAGAGCTCTGCCACAAATATTTCTTATATGTGTTCCCCACGATAGGTTTGAGGTTATCGTAACTCCCAGATACTTAACTTCATCTGTCGCCTTTATCTTAACGCCATCCACAGCATATACACGGGGATAGTTGGACGACCTCCGCAAGAAATGTACCGCCGCACATTTGCTCAGATTAAGTTCGAGTCCCCACTCTTGGCTCCATACATGAACGTTGTTTAAATCCGATGATAGAATTTCAAAGTCAGAGTGATCATTAATTTCGCGATAGATGACAGCGTCGTCAGCAAATAAACGTATTTTACTGCTAATTCGAGAGCATAGATCATTTATGTATATAATGAACAAAAGGGGGCCGATTACGCTTCCTTGTGGGACACCTGATGTCACTTTAACTGCATCAGAGCTAATTCCGTCAAGAACTACTTTTTGCTTACGATCACTCAGAAAGTCGCGTATCCAGTTTACTACTGTTTCGTTTAGGCCGCATGACTGTAATTTGTATAAAAGTTTGTTGTGAGGTACCGTGTCGAAAGCTTTCTTAAAATCTAGGAATAATGCGTCCACTTGTGTTTTCGATTCACCAGATTTGAGAACGTCATGAAGAAAGAGCGCGAGCTGTGTTTCACATGATCTACCTTTCCGAAAGCCGTGCTGACAGCCATGAAGGAAGTTACGACTGTCCAGGAACGTCATGATATTGCTAACGACGATATGTTCGAGTATCTTGCCTATAATAGACGTTAATGAAATTGGTCGATAGTTCCCTGGGTCATGTCTGTTTCCCTTTTTGAATATCGGTGTAACGTTTGCAATTTTCCAGTCTATTGGTATCTTTCCTTCAGACAATGACTTCTTGAATATTATGTCTAAGAACGGTGCGATCTGTGGCGCTAATTCCTTGAGGACACGCGCGGGTATTCCCTCCGGACCCGGAGATTTACTATTTTTGATCGACTGTAGCTGTTTAGTTATCCCATCACATTGAATAGTGATTTCTTTCATCGGTTCCTCAGTGAATGAAATGTCGAAATAACATGGAGTATCGTCTGTAGTGTATACACTTTCGAAGTGGGAATTTAACGTCTTAGCTTAGTCAATATTATCGGTGACAAGTTTGCCATCTTTATCAAATAACGAATCTACGGTTGAAGATTTTCCCTGAAGCTCTCTCGCATATGACCAAAAAGATTTCGGATTTTCTTCGAGTAATTCACCAAGTACTTTTTTCTTGAAATTTCGCAATGCAGTACGCATTGATTTCTTGGTTTTTGAGCGTTGTGCAGCGTAACTTTCTTTTGCTTCAAGTTCCTTCGATTTGTCACCTAACGTAATGGACTTTTTGAATAAGTTGTACAGTTTTCTCTGTCTCTTAAGGTCCCTCCTAACATCATTGTTATACCAGCGAGGTTCTTTACTATCACATTTCAATTTTCGCGGAATATATTCGTTGATTCCCTGGCGTAGAATTTCTAAGAAATATTTACGAATCATTAAGCATCTCGCCAAATTTTATGAAGTTGCATTTATCAAATAAATAAATATTGCGTTTCGGTTTTACAGCTGACTCTACTTCAAGTTTTAAGGCTGCAAAAATTACTCTGTGATCACTTATGCCATCAATAATATCGAGTTGTTTTATCAACCTAGGATGGCTTACTGCAAAAAGGTCTAATATTTTATTTCCTCTCGTAGGCTTGTCAACTACTTGGGCGAGTGAGTGCTTAGTAAGTGTGTTGAGTAAGATCTCGCTGATTTCCCTATTCCTTGAATTTGGCTTTACAGTGTAAGAATCCCAATTTATAGATGGCAGATTAAAATCTCCCCCAATAATGATTACACTTTTACTGTCTCTCAAAGTAAATGCGGATATTTGATTTTCTAATTGGTAAATAATATCAGCTTCGGAGTTTGGAGGTCTATAAAAAGAGCAAACATGTATACTCCTTTTGTTTCGTTGTTTAATTGTACACCATACGCTTTCTATTTCATTATCAGTTATTTCATGGGTCAAATCAAGAAAGTTGTCGGATTTCAAGGTTGAGTTTTTTTATTTCATGTTTTTTTAACATATGGTATGATATAATCAACTTAAGACGGTGAGAAAGATCTACTGAAAGTAATGTTACACAACTTCTTCATTTTTCCGGGTTCTACCGTGTTGGTTGCTATGGTGATGACAACAGTTTCGCTGGCACTACTGCCAGCGTCTTCAGGTCGAAGATGCCGGTTCACAATTTTGGTCTGCCATATCTGAGCATGCCTGGACACCGGGACACGACGTAAAATTTTACGAAGCCAAGGTGATAGTGAGAGAGGGCAGATATTACCCTAGACTAATTAGGGAATCAATTGAGATAGCCCGGACGGACAATTTTAACCGAGACGAGGGATACCATCTGGACTACACTTGGAGGAGAATTCTGAAATGAACCAATGGGAGGGCAGCAGCAAGAATTGGCGGGAAAGAAGCTCCATATAATAATTGTAGACCACCGCGAAAATCTTCGTTCTCACATAATGTTACACAACCCGCCACGCATGGATCTGACAACCTCTAGGAAATTTAATTATTTCTCGATTGAGTGACAAAATGTCTCTCCCGAATTTAAAAATATTATGGAACCATCTTAGAGGAAAGGATGATGAAATACTCAACTGGAAGTATAAACTTAACGAAGAAGTAAAAGAAAATAGACAGACATTTTTTAATTTCTTTCCCTTTACGGCGTGTTTTCTCGTATTCTGACTTTTCTAACATTATACAGCCAAGTAAATTACATTGAAAGAAAAACAATTTAGCGATAAATACATAAACATGGTAACATTTAGTTCTTTTTTGAACCATCTAAGTATGTTTAACTCCGTTCTACCAACATCTCCGACCACATTACAACATTCTTTAATGCTTATAATTATATGCTTATTTTTAGATAGTAAATGCAACATAGTTTTATGCTGATTCCTTAACACTCATACTAATTGCTCATCAATTTCCTTGTTTTCACAAGTGCTCACTTAATAATACTACTTTTCTTGTAGTTTTCTGACTAGGCATATTTCTTTTAAAGACAATTCAAAACATACTTGAACTTTCTCACCAATTACTTACGTATTTTACTCTTCATGGATAATTTCTATGAATAGTTTTTAAAGTCATATTTGTACATGCATCTTGCACTGGCCATGCAAAGTGCTCACCTGATTGAAATTTAAGATGAGTAATTCAGTTTGACTTTTATGCCTACATATGTTCATAATTATTAACATATGTTCATAATTATTTTCAGAGGCATTTTTGTGAAATTCAGTTAAAAGCTCATAAGAAAGCATTTCGTTCAACTTTGTTTTTTATTCCAATCTGTGCACCTTGCCATTAACGCTATAGCTTCACATGTTTGCTTATCTCTTCTCTTAGGTATTGCTTCTTTAGTAAGTTTTCCTCCCATATCTTCTGTGTCTTCTGTAAACGATCTTAGAGGTAATTTGTCTGTGTTTGACTTATCACTGCTTATTTAACGCGCTCAATTGATTAATTCTCTCTTGATCTTTGAGTTTAAATGTAACTCATGAGTTTTGCTTAACTCTTTCATTTTGAGAACCGCTTATGCAAACACAAAAACTCACACTCAGAGGAAAAAGGAAATGCTTGATTTGATCCTGCTAAACTGTATTACTTAATTTTAGTCTTAATCGGAATGGGTCCTGGTTGCTATGCCACAACATTCTGTGTGTGTAATATTTCTTTCATAATTAAAAAGGATCCGATTACTAATGAGATATATTCGTAGAAATACAAAAAAGGACTTCTCAATTTAAAAAAACAAATAACATTTTTATCCATCTTTGATTGTAATTCTGTCGGTGGAAATTTTAAATTGTGACGTATTTTTTTACAATTTTTTGTTTCATTGAAATCTCCGTTTAATGAACAAAATGAGATTGAAAGTTCAAAGTCTGCCGTAAAATATTTGCCCTCTCGCAACTGAAATTAGGTATCTTCCTTTTGATAACACAGAGTCATAATTTCCATTGGTGTATTAGTCTCCGAATCAGTTGATGGTTGACACAAAAGGTGATCCGTCAGTAGACTAATGATACCTACGCTTTTAATGAATCCCCTTAATCAGGTCAAATAGTAAAATAAAGCTCAGCAATATTGATTGATTTCTGCTTAAGTAATTGATTTACCTAATTAATCAGTCGTGGCTCCAATGGGCCGAAAGCTCTTGATTGATATCAATTCAGCGTCACCTCAGCCGATAAGCAGATTACCAAGTCCTTAATTACTTTGGTGTTTAATTAATGCTAGCTCAAATAAAGTGTTTTCAGGAAATGAAACCTGTATTTTTATCTTCATCTCTTATATTTTTGTAATGAAGGCAGCTACCAGAAATCGTCACGTTATTTACATTCCATCGGAAAATACGACACTCTTAACTTTGCTTTTGTTTATTTACGCGACGGTAGAAGAAGCTACTTGGTGCAATTGAGACACGTAAAAGAATGACTCGCTTGGTAATATTCCTTACGCGATTTTAAGGTATTTTGAACGAGATATCACTTCACATTAAATTTGAAATATTAGAGATTCATCGTATTCGATATATCTATTACACAGCCTCATTATAAGGAAAAAGATCCCATCTTCCTAATGATAACAACATCAGCCATTTGCTATTAAACTTTTATAACGAAATATTTGCCAAAAAATACCAGCTATTTTCCATGGTATGAGTATGCACAGCGTGAAAAAAATTAGTTAAGTCAGTTTCGTATTCAAGTACCTATATTTATTAAAATACTGATAATTTCATTAATTTAAAACAAAATTTTTGCATCATTAATGGTTATATTTTTAATTCCTGTTTCTTACAGTTCCTTAAATTTTAAATAAATTTGAATGTGATCTCTATTATGACTCAGGAAAAATCTTGCGCAAACTACCTTAATACAACTGACCGGTTTCGATGATAAAAAATCATAATCAAAGGGTTCCAGTACTGGTGGTGTCTAACTTATCGTACAGAATTTGGCGTGGGGATTGAAGGGGAAAGATCTTCGGGAGGAGAGGGAGGATTTTGTCAGTTATTCAACTCAAAGTAATCATTGTACCTATGGAAAAGGATTCAAACAACGTCAAAGATAAAAAGACAAGGGGATTTCATTACACTAAGGTAATCTGCTGGTTAAGGTTAGTTTATACTCCTATCCAACTATATTATACCTCTATGTACCTCAGAAAACATCCTACCCATTTTCTTCCCACCCACAAAACCTATTCTCTCTCTTCCACTTCCCCGCTTACCCATCACGGCTCTCAGCATCCGTTCGCCCATAGCTGCCTACTTTGCCTCCTCACCTACTCTGCCTTTGCCTCTACTCTGCTCTGCCTCACCTACTGCCTACTTTGCCTCCTCACCTCCTCAATCTCATCTAGATGTTTCTTTTCCTCACCTACCATGCAAGGATGTTCCTCGTTTGTTTTTCTCTCCGTCCACCGCACCTTCTCCTTTCTCTTATTCACCCACATCTCGAACGCCCGCAGCCTATTCTCGTCTTCTTTTTTTCCACGTCCACGTTTCTGCCTCATAAAACTATACACTCCATAAGTACCTAACTCCTCACAAGCATCTCCATTATACCCCTACCCAGGAGCCCCATCATTATCTGTATCCTTTTGCTGACCGCTTCTTTCGCTAGCGCTTTATCCTCCTAATGCCTTTGCTACAATAACCATTTTCTTTATCCGTTCAACCCAAATAATTAAATTGCTCTACCTGATCAAATTAGTGCCCTCTTTCATGTTTTATGCATATGCATATGTCCTTCTTTGTCCTATTATATCTCTATACTTCTTTTTTTTATGATAGATCTTCATTCCGTATTGCTCTCACTGAATTTCTAATGCATCTACTGAAGCTGGCAATCCATTTGACGATCGACTAACCGAAGCCTGATCGTCCGCGAGTCTGACTGACTTTATCAGCTGGCCTCCTACTTTGATTCTCACATCCAGTTCTTCCCATGCCTATCATTACAAAAGTTATTGGATTGTCTGATAATTTCTATTTGTTCAAGTGCGTCCATTTTTAGGCCTTTGGGAAGAACGCACCTGAACAAATAGAAATTATATGACAATCCTTTGTAATGAATTATTATTTTCGCGTCCTTCCCAACTCCTTTCCGATAAAATCAACCTTTCCCGCCTCACCAGCCCTTGATCCACGTGTCTTTTTCAAGCCTACCCGAATATTTATATTTTTCTCCTCCTCCCCCGTAACTACAACGACAATTAACGTATTAAACAAACTTTCTCTACCTTACGAAACGGCTCTACCTTAAATCGATGAAACGCGTCGTACATATAAAATATTATAGAATTGTAGAACAAAGTATTTTACTTAATCATGGATACCAACATAAATAACTTCTAAGTGAAGCCTGCCACTGTCAAGTTTACTCTCCAATGCTGTTGCTTTTTCTCTGTTCCGTTGATGTGGTGTCAGGATGTCTTAATAATCTCCGTGGCAACATGAAACTCGTGAGATTCTCAAAAATCGGATTCGTGATCAGCCAATCGAATTCATTTAAGTAAGGTGTATTTTATATCATTTGGTTCTTTGCTCAAGTGTGAGTCTGTTTTGGCTCCAAAATCACGTCCTTCCATTAGTAGTGTTACCGGACTACTCGATATTGCTCGAGGGATCAAGGCGGGACATCATAAGGGTTATTCAGAGTCTCTTTCCAAGTTTCCAGCTTCCGAAACTTCGTTCCCTTGTGTCAGGTGCCTCTTGCCGCCGGGCAAGGATTAATTTCAAAGTCATAAAGGGGAGAATGGGGGGGACATGAAAGTTCGTGGCATGGAACGCATAAATCCTCTTTGTATGGTAAATGAATGGTGATTACATTTCTCACCGGGGGAATAACTTTTATCTTACAGTATCCATGAGTTTATTCATTCACTCATATAGAGAATGAGCTGTTCATGTGAATATCATCCTAGGTACTTATCCAATTGAAATGTTGAGTTCATGGACTCTCCCCACTTTGAGCTTTTCTTTAGTCTAACTTCATGTAGTCTATAATGGGGATATGAACCAGTTATTGATTTACTTAAAAGTAAGGATTTAAATAGAAAATTAATGTCTTATTACCCAGTGAAAGCGTAATTGCAAAATTTCTGAAACAATTTGTGCACCGGTAAAAATTGCAGGACTATCCAAATATTATCCGTCTATGAAAACCGGTTGTCATGTTTTTAGTGTCGTCACTGGGCAGTATCGTGTCTTTGTATTTATTTACATTGTTACCAATTGAGCTAAAGTGACGGATACGCACATACAATAGACCTGTCTCAACGATGTCTCAAAACCTTCTAGCAAAGACTTCAAGAAAAGTAAACTGTGGTCGAGAAAAGGCCAATGGTAATATTTTACCGAAATTTGGTAATAATATTCCAAAATTATAGGCATAATAATGGAGTTCCTAAAACAAGGCAAAATATTGAAAGTAGCCGAAATTGAAGGATTGATTGCAAAACTTGTAAGGAATACCATGTGTAGTCCAATTGTAGTGGTTGTAAGACATCCAAAGTTCGTGTTTTTAAGACTTCGCTCTCTTTCCGTTTAAATTCTTGCGGAGGTCAAAAAATGGTACGCTCCGATATTTAACTAGAAATATACGTCAAAATCAAAGGCTGCGTGCTTTTCTTTCAGAGACTCTCAAAGTATATTTATTTAAGCATCTCATGAGTAGTTTGACGTTCTAAGTATTACCACTGATTCGACATGAAAGTTATAATGCATTAGTTAAAAAAATGCGCTGTACAGTTCCTGTTCTTTTACTTTCTCTTGCATACATACTTATATACCCTATATATATATATATTTGTATAAATAATATGCCAATAGGGTGGCCGATAAAAATATAGAGACAGAAAAAAAGGACACTCACAAATTGAAACTTCCGATATTTCGGTGAAGACTAGCTCCACCTTTCTCTAGGGTAAGAGTAGGAAAGAGAAGGATATATATATATATATATATATATATATATATATATATATATATATATATATATATATATATATATATATATATATATATATATATATATATATATATATATAGGGTCTTGGGACTTTTCTTGGTCTTTATAAGTCTTGGGACTTTTCATTCGTCTACCGCCGACGATGGCGGCCTGACCGCCGAAACGTCAAAGTTTTCTTTTGTGAGTGTCCTTTTTGCGTGTTTCTGTGTTTGTTTAGTGTATTACTGTTTTATTTATGCATATATATATATATATATATATATATATATATATATATATATATATATATATATATATATACACATACATACACCCCCTCTCCAACATGCTACTACCTCAAAATGCCTAATCCATCCACTTTTGCTGTCCATTTCAAGTATTCGCTATCATATTTTATGTCATTCCACCTCCTACCATTTCTAGCGTTTTGAAATTTAATATTATCTCCAATAGGTCTCTCCCTCTCCATTCTTCTTCATATCCACGCACCATAACCCTCTTACCTATGGTCATCATGCTTCCCAATGCGATCAAGTATCTGAAACATGATTGTGATCCACATGCAAATTTTGACCAGCCATTTTTTTATGTCTGTGATTCCTCCTAAATAATTTTTCCCATTTCTAGAAAAATTCCTCGTATGGAACAAATTCATCGTGTTAAAAGAATGATTATTACATTAAAATTACTGGGTATGCCGAGATAAGCACAAGTGTATGGAAAAATGCAGCGGAGATAACCTATGTGAGAGGCGTTTTCGGTCAAAGCAGGAGATATAGAGGTAGGAATGAGGGGGTTTTTGGAAGAGTGTGTAATGGATGCCCCGGTAGTGAACGTTCATGAAAGGTATGTACTTCGTTGGCTTGACCATGATTAAAGACTGGATGAGAGTCGAATAAATAAACAGATTTATGATATAGGAGTGAATGGTGTGAGAAAAAAGGGTATACCTAGGATGTCATGGGTAAATGTGGTGGAAGAGACTAAAGAGAAGAATATTAAGCGTCTCAAGAACAAGAGGGCGTGTATGAAGCATGCATACGTACGCACATACCCATCACGCCATTCCCTTTCGGGTTTGGGAAAGTCAAATAATTTAATTATTGCCGTTATCCATAGAAAACTGGCTCACTTCATATAACTTCCTCCCCAATTCCCTATTCTTACTAACAGCTTTCGCATCAATTACACTTATGAATTGCTTCATACACACTCTCCCTTTCTTATGACTCCTAATATTCCTTCTCTTTAGAACCTCTTCTACGACATTCACCCATTACTTTCACGGTCTATCTCTTCCTCTCATACCATTCACTCTGCTATCGTATCGTTATTGGTCTCTCTTCCATTATCTTGCTTCCACTTGCCTTCATTAACATTAAGAAACACCATTCACAAATGTAATACAAGGAGTAATAACTATATTTATATTCCATACCATAGATTGTCTAAATCAATCAATAGCTGTAAAATTGTGGGCATCAAATTGTCCAATCTTCTTCCCTCTTATTTAAAAAATGAAAGTATTCCATTAAATGTATTTAAGAAAAACATTTATAACTGGTTGGTTATTCACCCATTTTACAATCTTCTGGAGTATTTGGACTGCAATAATGTTGCATCAATGTAACTTGTTATAAATTTATGTATTTAATCATTTGACTTTGTCTATTGCTGTTGTATTGGCCTAATGACAATAAAGTTTATTATTATTACTTGACTTGGCCAAACCAATGAAGCTCACTCCTTTCATATGTGTTCATTACAGGAGCATCCAACCCACATTCTTTCATCACCTACTCCGTCCTAACTCTATCCATCCTACTTTTCCCGAAACCACTTCTCAGTTACCCCATTCCCACTGCATAGAGCCTACTTTTATGCTTACCCCAGCATACCCAGGTTTCGCAGCCATGCAACTACTTTGAAAGGAGAACACTTTTGTACATGAAAGCAATTTTGTGTAAAAATAAATTCATGAATATGCTTTTGTTCATGCATGCGCTCTTGTTCAATGCATGAAGATGCATTGCTAAATGCAGAAACGATGGAGGCATGTTAGATAGTTTGGTGTGAAAGATACTATTTAAACAGTTTTCTAGGTCCATCGCCAAGAGTTAAGCTCTACATAGAAGATGCAAGTCTCGAGAGGGCTTGATAAGCATGCATTTATGTAAAAGAATGACATTGTTTATTTG
The DNA here is from genome assembly GCA_963573305.1 of Pyrrhosoma nymphula. Taxonomy (NCBI): domain Eukaryota; kingdom Metazoa; phylum Arthropoda; class Insecta; order Odonata; family Coenagrionidae; genus Pyrrhosoma; species Pyrrhosoma nymphula. Next base: position 109,542,973 of record OY754330.1, on the reverse strand, counting down.
CGTGCGAAACCAGAATTCGTGGGCATTTAGAAATGATACCACCCTCAGATGTTTTCCACGGTAATCTGAATCGAGATATATCGAAATAAAAAGTTCTCGATGAAAGCGGCGATTACACACAGGAGTTTACTCCTACCTGGTCGATTTATATCGAGTCGACTCCACTTGGAACCACAACTAGGATGGCGGCTACTCCGTCTAAGTATCGAATTCCGCCACTATCGATGTGTAGGTGTGATACACGTCCAAGTTCACCTTCCAAGTGGACTCGTATAGGAGTCAACTCCTGTGTGTAATCGCCGCTTAACGTTTTATCTTCGTATACCGTATGGCGCACTTTTGTGTTATCATTTTTACTATTCAATATCGTAGGATCGTTACAGACCTGGAAAACCTGTAATAACTGAAAAATTCATGGGTATTGATATCCTGGGCGCTGGGCTACTGACTACCCGGGTTCAAATCCGGGTAAAGCCTTTCTGGACACCCCCTCCGAAATTCCTTGCGGAGCGACTGTCTGATTGTTAGAACTTCGTGGAAAATCGTAGGTGGCCCCGGGAAAGGAACTGTCCCACCTACCCTGAAAGTGTGAATTTCATACCCCAATGGCTTACAAGCATGCTTGTTAGTATGCAGTGAGCTCTACTCTCGCCTATCAAAACCAACCTCCGGGTTGAAATACTGAGTGAGAAGTGAAAATCGCGATTTTTCTCAATAAGTACCATTTTAGGCACTGTGTGTTGGTGTGTGGACTGAGGGTTTTTAATGTAGTACGTAAATGAGGCAGTGGAGCTCTTATTTGTTTTTTTTAATTAATTAATCATGCTACTAAGCACGGCAAGAAGGAGAGAGGTAAATAGTTCGTTTCATATGCATACAAGGTTACCTGATGTGCCTCCGTTTGGTACTTAATAACGCTCGGTGCCGGCAAGCAGCCGGTTATTTGTCACCGTCCAAGTCGGTGACAAATAACCGTCACCACCTTACTGAGTTAGAATTTCCCTCGTAGTGGATGAGATCTAAGAACTATATGCCATCAGACAGGAAGCCGATTTTCCCCAAGAGCGATAGTGGTGGCGCTCCATTTGCTGGGAAACTTTATTCCTCCGTGCATTAATGTGTTTTACTTCTATGCTCTCGCTTTGTTCAATATACACACCAAAGAACCGATAATTTCACCTGAAGAAATTAAAATTTAGGCCTGGAAAACTTGGAAAAGTCCTGACATTTTATAATATTAGGTCTGTGGCAACTCTGATAAAAGCGTATGCATATGTATTCTTTCAAAAATAAAAAACCGGAACGATAACATTCACCCGAAATCATTAACGCGTCCCCTTCTTAATGGGTGCAAAGACCTTCGCAGCGAACTTGAAAATAAAAATATAGCTTTAATGTCACGCGAGTGCAGTTCTGGGAATGCCTAATCAATGATTGCTTTCAGAGTCCAGTGTCAATTTAAACTGTAGTTCATCACATGCAATGTAAGGCGAGCGTCCACGATAACCTTGGCGTTTTCTTCAGTCATCAAAGGGAAGTTTTCCAATGCTAATCTTCAAACTTCAAACATTGGCGTTTGAAGATCACTGTCCAGAATTCAGAGGGCCGTAGGTAAAAATGGTGGGTGGCGACGTTAAAATCCGCAGTATCTCTTGTTGAAGTAGCTTTAAAAAAATGTGGAGAGGCCGTTGTCGCCGCTTAAATTGTGCCGGCGATCACAACTACATGTGATGTCATTAATCTGTTTGAATTTTTAGGTGGGAAACATTTTGATAGTTAATCCACTGGATATGTAAACAATTTAAAAATAATAGCCCGAAGAGCCAATAGCTTTTTCAACGCCAATCAACCCCATTGAAGATTAGCTCGATAAAATCTCTTTTCAACGCTTAACGTTTGAAGTTGGCGTCCAACCTCGACTATGCATGAATGAGCGAGTCCTCGTCTGTAAATGACTGACAGCCAGTCCGGAAGTACAATAACTGGCAAGACTCGTGTACAAGGAAGTACTGTACGCTGCTAGGATAAAAAACTTCTCCACTCACCTTAATTCAAGCCTCCTAATATGTACCTACTCTCACAATTTATCTTTTTAAATAAATAAATGCAGGGAAATGTAGAATTACGAAATTCTAGTTAGACCGTAATCATAAGGACATGTTAGAGAAGGACTCATTGGCTACTGGTAGGATGGAATGAAGGGTTAATGTTCTCCTTTCGTATCGGAAGTTATCTATCATTTACAGATGATAACTACCCTCCGAGTCGCCACAAGGGCAAGTAGCAGGGGATGGCAGGACACAGACCTTGGATTAGGGAGAGAAATGAGAAGAGTAATTGAAGGAAGAAAGGATAATTAGTGCAATACGTGCATAGTTTACCTGTGTAATTTTTCTATTTTGTTTAACGATTGCTTCTTAGAAATGAATGTAGAATGTTTATAAATATTGAGATATAATTTTAAATATTTTATAATGATTTTGTGTTCTACCAGCTGATTAGTAGGTTTTTGGACTGTCCTTACTCTTAACCTCCTCATTTCTGGAACGTTTTTCATCTTAAATGCACATTACTTCAGACCATCGGGTATCTCCTGAATTCCTCTTACATTTTGCCTCTCCTCATGACGTTCAACATTCCTATCCTCTTCCTCGGTTCCCCAGAGTTCTCCCCTGTATCACCTTTTTCAACATGTTTTGACCTCTTAAAACGTCCTCCATCGACCTTTTCTGCCTTCTCTGAATCTCTACCACTTACTTTCTTTCGTCTCGGACCACATCCAACCTCCTCTTTCAGAAATGATCAAGTTTCCCACCCAAGCAGTGCCAAGCAGTGCTCCATGCAGCAGACATCTCTCCATGTATCTCTCCTCAGACCTCCATTATCAATCTATTTTCATTAAAAATGTTCCTGGGCTAAGACTACTGGATTGACATTCTCACCTCGGAAATAATTTTCCTCCAAAATACTACCTAGTTACGTTGACACTTCCACCTGCTATATTTTATGCCATCCCAGCCTTTTTTCAGCCACGCCTTTTCGCTTCTATGAAACCTCATTACTTTCGTATTCTTATGAGAAGAGTGACTAATTGATCGAATTAAACCTGAAAATAAATTTAAATGAAATAAAAACATATTCGCCGGTCTCACAGTAGGAAACGTAATTTGAGAACCGTAATCTTCATCTTTACTTAAGGAGACAAATCACAGCCAACGAAACAAATTTCATCTCCAACTTACGTAGCCTAGTTGGCAGCCTTCGGAAATGGAAGGCGTATGTAGTCCTTCAAGAGTATTCATTTGTTACTCTTAGAAGAGGCTTCCTTGAAGGACGCCAATCTACAGTCCTGGCAGTGGTCCATGTCCGGTGGAAATATCGCCCTTAGGGAGAATTTTCCCCGTCGCTCCTGCCCGGCGTCCCCGCGTTCATCAATCCTCTCCTCTTGTCAGATGCCGAATTTATGTCTCTCGATGCGCTTTGGCGCCGGAGTTTCACCAGCTGCGCAGGAGCGAGATTCCCGTGGGCCGCGGCTAATGTGCCGTTTGACAGGGTTACATAATTCATCGCGATATTTGTTCTAAATTTACGACGGCAGGTATTCCGTCGATGCTCGCTCAATCTACACCTAACGTCTCCGTGAAACCCTGCAAACTACCTCAAAGGGTATGTGGCAGGGGGTGATTTATGTGGTATATACAGAATAGTTAGCAAGGAAAGAGCATGGGAAGAACTTGGAAAGGACGTAAAGAAACCAAGCCTTTTTGGAGAAAAATGATCACCAGTTCAAGATTAAGTGCCCGTCACAAAGGGCAAATATTAAAAAGTTTACATATTTAAATAGAACCATAGTGGACTGGAACGATCTACCAGCAAAACTATTTGAACCATCCCCAAGAAAACGTAAATGTTTTTAAGAAAAGGGTAAAAAAGTTTCAAATCTGTCGTAATCCAACATGCAGCTAAATTGCTTAGTAGTAACATGAAATAAGTTCGTTCCTCTGTACTCTTGTGCTTGGATATTTTCACCATTTTATGATTTGATATTTTACTTGGTGATTTTTGTTACCACCTGGTCAATATCCTACTTGTAATAATTTATTAATAATAACAATAATTTCATATGGTCATTGCGTATTCTACCAGCTGATTGGTACATATTTTGGACAGTGTTACCCTAAATTACGCGTTTCTGGGACATCGTCACTTTTCCCCTCCCATACATGGCTCGCTATCGGGCCTTTCTGAAATTCCTCGAGCGTTTTTATTCTCCTAATCAAACGACATGGACATTCAGCTGGGTAAACTACCAGCTGATTGATAGTTTTATCCTGAATCCAATTTCTGGATCATCTTCTCACTTTCCCTCATATATACTTACCACAAGGTCCCTCTCTTGTTCCTCAAATACTCTACCGCTCCTCATATCGTGTACGGTTCCTATCCTCTTCCTTCTTCCTCCACGCTTTCTAAGCATTCTCTCTTCTGTCACCTGTCTACAACATGCCCTCACAAACTCAAACAAAACTCCGTCCACCCTTTCTGCCCTCGCCATATCTCTGCCAATAACTTTCATTCCTTTCCCACCATATTCAACACACCTGGCATACGCACACGCAACAAATGGAAGAAAGTTCACTTTTACGTTATATTGACACCCATAGACTTAGTGGGGAATGTTCCAGCCAAGCGAGGATCGAACCCTCGAACTCCTAACTGGAGACGTTATTTCGCCGCGCCCCCTCGGCCAGCTTGACCATTCTCATTGGAGAATCGTAGGGATTAGTGCGGTTGGTTGGGTTTTGCCTTGTCTCAATTTGGGCCCTCTTTCGGTTCCCGGCAGTGGCGTAAATTTTTCATCGATAATGCGTTCCTTCATGGGCGTTATGAAGAGATTACTTCGAGTACTATAATCCATCCGCTGGGTGGGATGTTAAGCCCTTTGTCCCTTAGGGATCTGTTTTTAAGAGCGGTCTAATGCCGGCCCCGGGCTTCTTTCCCTATCTACCACAATCCCATCGTAATACCTGACCTCTCAGAGTGTTACGCCGATTCGTGGGGAATCCTCTTGAATGACATAGATGTGAGAAGTGTAAGCAGTGATTTGGCGGGAATATTGTCGTGCATGGCGTCTTTTGAGTATCATTTAAAAGTGTTAAAGTAGAAATAACAAAAAAATTTCCAGTTTAAAGTTTTTATTTCTCTTGGCCGCAAAGGTTATTTTTTCACATTCACGTAGTAAAATAACAAAATTTACCCGTGAAAAAAACTCGGTGGATGTTAGCCTGTAACTAAATGGAGATTGAGCTAAATTGGTGAGATTAGCTAAATATATTCTGAGATAATTTCTGTATTGATACCCTGGGTGATGGAGCAGTAATGTATGGGCACGCAGGTATTAGGGACAGGGTTGTTAAAAAACCCGGGTTTAAATAAAAAACCCAGCCCACTGTGTTTTTTTGGGTAATTGGGTTTCTTTGGGTTTTATTGAAGAAAAACTTATGCCCGCATTTTAACATGAGTTATTATTTTATTTTTGAAGAGTTCCTAAATCTCTGTATGGCTGTGGTGTTAATTTTGTCGTCGGATCTGATTATAATTGTTGTATTAATACTCATCATCATCATCCTCGGTCAACGATACTAAGATTGGCTTGACGCAGCTCTCCACTCATTTTTCAAATCTGCTAGTCTTATCATGTATTTCATACGAGCCTTCCTTTGCCGTTCTTCCCGTCCACTAGTCCGAGGATTATCTCCATCAGACCATCATGCCTCATGATGTAGCCGATTAGGTTGTCCCGTCTTCTTCTCAGGGTTTTCAGCAGACTTCTCTTTTCTCCCACTCTTCTTAGGACTTCCTCATTACTCACTAGGTCAATCCATTTGATCTTCATCATTCTTCTGTAGCACCACATTTCGAATGCTTCCACCCTAGACTTAATCCCTTGTTTCAATTTCATTCTGATTCAAGATTGAAAATTCTATTAGTATTTATTTTAATAATTTAAACGAAGAGTGGAAAGACTGCATCATTGGGTATGATGTTATGAACCCTTCTTACTTTTATGTGTACATTATGAAGAAACATTTGTGTTTATTAAAAGTTTCTAAATCTTTGTATGATTAAAAACAGTAATACTTGTAATTTGAGGTGACTGTGTTCGTTATATTTATATTAAACGCCAGTTAATACTTAGTAGTTATTCAAGAAAGAAAATTCAATTGAATTGAGTATTTTAAAGAGATTGTTGAAGGCTAATTTAATCTAAATAATTTTAACTTAACCTAGTTTAATTCATTCCTTGTTTCATTCCAAAAACATTTGCTTTATGGGTTTTATTGTTTTTTTTTAAATTGGGTTTAAAATAACCGGGTGGGTTTTATTGGGTCGGGCAAAATAGTGACAACCCTGATTAGGTAATGGTGGAACTATGGTGCGAGTGACTGAAAGGCAAAAATAAGATTTTATACTTTAAAAAAACCGTACTTGATGAGTCTACTATTTCTTAGTCGTATGAAGCGTTTATTTTTTCGCGTCAAAAAAATTGTCTCCAAAAGATTTTCGACTCTCTTGAAGTTTTTTTTTGGACTTTCCCGGATCTTCGTGGTGGGATAGAATCTTTTGGAATGGAAATCAAGTATCATGAAGGTACCCATGCATTGGATTTGCGATGCAAATGCAAGACATCGTGTCCGGCAGACGGGTTGAAATAGGGTCTGCGTTCGCCTTCAGACCTGAGTCCATCATCGGCCTTGCACGCCCCTGGGAGGGAGAAGATTGGTTGACTGTGGACATAATGAGAGGGTGTGGTCAACTGAAAGGGATTTACCTTGGAATAATTGATGTCCAACGGGTTGGAAGGAAGCCTAAGCAGAAGGATGACGTTCTGTTTGACGAGTAAGAAATTGGGAAATCGAAGTAAGTCTGCCGGTTTCTAACCCAGCAGGGGATTTCTCTCACTGTTGGATCTCAGAAAATATTTTAGAGAATTCGTCCTATATTATTTGGAGCGTCAACTGTTTAAGAACAGTTTATTTGTTCAGTGTATTTATACAGTGCATTTATAGTTACAGTGTATTTATACTTTTTGTTCACCACCTATTTTTTAGCCGTGGAGTATCAGTAAAACGTTAGGAAACGAAATTAATTGTTTTGTAAAGAAATGTGCCGAATCTTTTAATTTCTTTTAACTTAAAACCCATGATTGCTAGCCATTTATTTAGGTACCCGTGATTGTTGTCGATGTATTTTCGGTTGTAAAAGCTTGTGTTCTTATCGATATTAATGATGGTGATACAAATTTAAATTATTTTCACTGTATACCTGCTTAATGCTTTTTTTTGCATGCTTCGTAGATTTCGAGAAGGCGTTAGATCGGGTGGAATGGACGAAATTAATGGGAGTGTTGAAGAAATTAGGAGTCGATTGGAGGGACAGGCGTCTGATTCGGAATTTGTATATGAACCAGACGGCGCAGGTTAGGGTAGCCAATGAAGAATCGGGATGGGCCACGATAGGACGGGGAGTGAGGCAAGGGTGCCCACTATCGCCGTTGCTTTTTAACGTGTATTCAGAGGAAATGGTAAGGGAGGCATGGGGGGAGGAGGAGGTAGGAATAAAGGTAGGAGGGGAGCTGATAAAATCAGTGAGATTTGCAGATGATCAAGCATTAGTTAGTCAGTCGGCCAAGGGGTTACAGTCAATAGTGAATGCATTAGAGGTGCAGTGCGAAAAGTATGGGATGAAGATCAATCACAAGAAAACGAAAGTAATGAGATTTTCTAGAAGTAAGAAGGCGGGACTGAATATAAGGGTGGGAGGGCAGAAGATAGAGCAGGTCGAGCAGTTTACGTATCTGGGTAGTATTTTGGAGGCGAATGGGTTTAGTGGTAAGGACATCAGATGCAGAATTGCGCTCGCTAAAGAAGCATTTTCGAAGAGAAGGGAATTGATGAGGGGGGGTCTGAGAAGTGACGTAAAGAAGAGGCTGGTGAAAACTTTAATATGGAGCGTGGCGCTATATGGGTCGGAAACGTGGTCATTGCGAAGGGAGGATGTGCGTAGACTTGAGGCGTTTGAGATGTGGGTTTGGAGAAGGATGGAGAAGGTTAGCTGGATGGCGAGAAAGACGAACGAGGAGGTATTGGATATGGTCGGAGAGGAGAGGAAGCTTGTGGCAGAGGTTCGGAGAAGGCAGAAGAGATGGATGGAGGAGGTTTTGAGAGGAGAGGGCATGCTGAAGAGAGTGATAGAGGGGAGAACACTGGGGAAGCGGGGGAGAGGAAGGAAGAGGATAGGAATTCTGGACGAAATAAGAGGAGGTAGAAGATATGAAGAATTGAAGAGGGATCTAATAACTTAGGAGGGAAAGCGAGACAATTTCTTTTAGGTTGGGATACAAAATGGGGACTGTCCAAGAACCTACCAATCAGCTGGTAGAATACTTGAATGTAAAACCTGCTTAATGAGTATAAAAATCCATTCAATTGATCAGCCGTATTAAGTATGTCTAAGTATTTATGTAGAAAAGTGTTTACATTATTAGTCAATGTACTGCTATCAGTTTTGTGCATCGCTAAACGTATCAAATAGGTTAGATAGATCCCAGGGATATAAATATGTTTAAAAAATGGAGCCGTACAACATGATAGGGAATGTTGAAGCCATAAAATGCGCCATCGGCCGTAGTAAGTGGATTACTTTTGCAGTTATTAATTAATTCTGGTTTCTGTTAACACACTTATGATAGCATTTTTATTTATTTATTATATATTTCAATATATTACTTCTCATAAATCATGAACAGTAACCGAGGGGTATTTAATTTATCACATTAACGCTAGAAATGAGTGAATACGACTGTATTATACTACAGCTTTAAGGAACACATTTTTTTCAGCAGAGAAATGAAAAATAGTTACCTCGTTAATGAGTGAATTTCACAATGGGAAAAAGGGCTTCTTAATTGTGTAGCTGTAGAAGATGATTTATTGTTAAGAATGTATTTTTTATTTAGAAAGCAAAATATTGAAGAAAAGTAATAATTTTTAGAAAAAATATTAAAAAAAGAGGCGATCCTTAAATTTCTCCATGTGTTATGGATATAGCTAATTAATGAAATATCGATATGGACCAACGCTTGTCTCAGAAATATGAAGGAAATCCCGATCGGAACCAATATGTTGAACTAAAATAGGAGAAAATTGGAAAGTATTCTAAGATATATATATATATATAATATAGTTTTATTGTTCTCAGATTTACATCCGATCAGAACAATTTGCATTAATCACATTTGAGCTCAAAAATACATACAAATTTGGTGCGCAAAGCACGAATTTAAGAAAAAAGTGTTACCATGAAGTGAACAACAAAATACCAACATGCCATATGAATAGAATGAATCTCAGAAACAAAACACAATAGAAATTATGGAATAAAAAGCAAGTTCACACAATGATTTAAATATTAACAGGATTAAATATTTTGATATACCTAGTAATTTTTAAATAAATAACAATGGAAAATATACCACAACATACATGATTATAAAGCATTGAAATGAGTAAATACGGCTTATGGGGGGCATGTTAGGTACGAATATAATTTCTTTTTAAATTGGGGCAGCGATGAGGAATCTTTGATTGATTTAGGTAGGTAGTTCCAAGTTTGAGAGGCGGCAACGGTAAATAATTTATGAAATGTGGAGGACCGATAATGTGAGACATGTAGGTAGTTAGGGTCGGCTCTAGTAACTATATTTGGCAATATGGTTCTCTTGGGATAAAAGTCAATTATGTACTGTGGGTCATCGTGTTTGAGTAGGGAATACATGAAACATGCTAATTTGAATTTCCTTCTTGTTTTTATGTCCATCCAGGAAAGCTTGTTAAAATATGGGGATTTGTGCTCATCTTTCCGCAAGTCATAAATGAATCTGACAGAGGAATTCATTAGGCGCTGAAGCTTAGTATTAAGTTCTGCTGTGAGATCATAAAATACAAGACAGCAGTAATCTAAATTAGGAAAAATTAAGGTGGAGACAAGTTGCTTTCTTACATGGATAGGCAGCAATTTTTTATGAATTTTCAGTTGATGTAAGGTACCATTAACTTTATTTGAAACATACAAAATATGTTCTTTCCAAGATAGAGTATTGCTGAAGATGACCCCTAAGTTTTTGGCCGTCTTGGAGTAAGGTATATAATTTCCCTGGACCTCAACCATAGGCAGTTCAGCCATATTAAGTCTTGACATGACCCTGGAGTGACCAATTATCATGGATTTGGTTTTATCACTATTTATTTTTAGAAAGTTGTCTCGTGGAAAGATAGACATTTTATTAATTAATCAGTGCGTAAAATGCAGTGGACGCGTGTGGTTGGAGCTGTCTAAGCTCCTTATTTACTCCTAGGATTTAAAATTATATGATATTTGAATGAATTACCATAAAAACCTTAGCATGCCCATTGGTAGAACGTTTGATCTCTTTATCAGAGGCTTCACCCGGTTGAAAAACCGGTTGAATCCCCTACCAGCACGTTTAGCTCAAATCATGTCTACCTTTATGCTATGTCAATGGAATTTTTACGGAGAAATTGGGTCGACGAGGATAGAGAAGTAATTTATACCTTTTTTATATCTTTTATTTGCTATTTCCAACAAAATTTCAAAAGTTTTCAACAACTTACTCTAGTAAATTCAAATATCAACTTATCTCGTCTCACGTCATGAGATACTCCGGCGTGTTACATCTTATACATTCTAGAGGCAGCTCACTCGGTCCAGAGATCCTACGTTTTGTGACCCAGTCTCTTCTTATTCCCCGGTGCATTTTTCTGAAAATACTCCTATATTATAATTATTTACATCTATTGTGGCCTTATCAAATTTGCAACTTTTTTAAGTGAATCAGTGAAAAGTGCAACGCTTACTCAATGATGAAGGACTTCTGGATACTTCATCACACATGCTGCAACGTTCACAATCATCAGCTAAATCTGTGGAGGCTTTATTTAGTAAGGCGCTGCATTAAAATTATAGCATTTCTCATTTAATTAGTCTCCCCAAAAATTATGGTGTTAGGAGTTATGTTTCCATGTTCCACACAGCTCGTTGAATTGAATATTTAGTCTCAGCATTAGTTAGAGCCTATGTCATTTAACAGCTTGTTGAGTGCCAGAATGGCTAACAAGATAACTCTTTTAATATGTAAAACCTCCTATTGCAGGACGTTAATTTTTTTGCGAATGAAATACCTTTTTATCCTATATGAGAGTACGCATATTCACAAATAAGTTGTAACACGCCATTTTGGCCGTGTTGGCATAAGTATACGATTAAGGACGCCATTGTGTATATTTTGGGAACACGTGCTACCGCGAGGCAACAATATCGTCTATGTTATGAAACCAACTTTAAACAATACCATTTTCTGTTTACGTAAACAGACTATAACAATGCCGTCTATGTTATGAAAACAACTTTAAACAATACCATTTTCTGTTTACGTAAACAAACTTATAATAATGAAAGGGGAATAGCCTATCAGATACGAGAGAAGGGGAGAAAACCTGGAATGTTCTAGAACATACAGGAGGGGAGATGAGAGAGTATAAAAGGGATTGTCAAACAAGGAACGGGGCTTCTTCTTCTGCTTCTTCTTAACAAGGGAGCCACAAGAGACGTTTATCGAGTGAAAGTCATACGAGAGTTTTTGCAGTGATAATTTGCCGGGAGTAAGCAGCTTTGGACAGCAATTACCAACGCCAGTGTCCTGTGTTAAGGAAGGATCCAGGAATCCGATAAACAGATACTGGGACATAGAGTATCGGCGAAATTCACTTTGTACAATATCCGGTGAAGTAGAACAAACATTATAAATTAATACGAATATATTTGAGAAGGGAACATATATTGATTAATTGAGTAACTAAAGTGAATTTGTTTCATAAGTAAATAATAAATGGGTTATTATAAATATATGTACTGTTCAAGTGTATCATTTTAGTGCATGAATTAATCCATTAACCTTTGCCGCCAAGGACTACCGAAAGGAAAGGATCTCTCTCAAGGTAAGAAGTGATAAAGTGAAGGGTACCTTTTTGTGTGTCGGGCCGATACAAGTATATAACGTCGCGTGTTTAGGACCGCGCGAAAGAATAATTATTAGAACCCCTGTGATAAGGAAATTGATAAGGGGGGGGCTAGTACATTAATTGGCGCCCAGCGTGTAGAGCCTGACTACTCATTAGGTGAGACCACGAGAACCGGAGAGAAGGAGGATCATCCCGAAGGAGTGAAGAAAGAAGATGGCGGCCAACATGAAGAAATTTCCGGAGCTGAAGTCGGCAGAGCTACGGCAATTATTACGAGAGAGGGACTTGTTAGTAGGGGGAACCAAGCCAGAATTGCAGCAGCGATTATTACACACGCTAGAAAAGGAGGGAATAGATATAAGCACGTATGAATTTAGGGTCGATAGTGAGGAACCGGTGGAAACTGAGATGCAAGCGCTATTTAGGCAATTAAAAGAAGAACAAGATAGAAGAGATAGAGAGAGGGCAGAAGAAGCAAAAGAAGAACGAGAGAGAAGCAGAACGATCTTAGAGGAGATGGCTGAAGGGCAAGAGAGAAATAGAACGATCTTAGAGGAGATGGCTGAGAGGCAAGAGAGAAGACATGCAGAATTGTTGGGGCAAATTAGGGAAGAAGCAGACGAAAGAGAGAGAAAGCTTTTGGAAGAAATGGCAAAAATAGCAGGAGAACATAGACAGACGCAGGAACGTATTGCATCATTCGAACATGGCTGTGATGAAAGGTTTGCCAAAACAGACGGGGCGTTAGCAGAGTTATGCGAAGATGTCGCGAAAGAAATTAACGGAGTAGGAGCGAGGCTGGAGGCGAGCGATCTCAAGGTCCGAAAGTTAGAAGCGAGTTACGTGAATTTGCATGAGAACGTGGAGGAAAGGTTCAAGAAGATGGCGGACGAGCTGGGACAACAATCCACCACAAAAGCAGCTGGGCTAGATGAAGAGGCAGTCCGACGCATCGTGCGTGAGGAAAGCAGGAGACCTAACGTCACAACGGCACCCGCGGGAATGGTACAATTAAAGGTCCCAACGTTCGACGGGAGGCATACATCAAGACCCATGAAATACCTACAGGAGCTGTGCGAATACCAAGAGATATATCGGTTACCTGACCAGATGATGCTCCAGGTCATCAGACAAGGAATGGTTGGGAGAGCAGAGGAATGGTTCTCTGCGACCCGACACCTGTATGAAGATGTGAACGCTTTCCAAGCTATTTTCACGGAGCAGTTTTGGGGAGATGAACGTCAAATGCTGATAAAACGGAGTTTCGACACGGGAAAATACAAGGAGAACGGAGGGCTCACGCGAGTAGAATATGCGACGGCCAAAATTAGCGTAGCGAGGGAGTTGACGCCGCCAATGGAGGACGGAATGATCATTCTAATTCTCAAGAAACACTTTGGCATGGAAGTAAGCGTCGGCATGATTTCAAATAATGTAAATACAATCCCGCAATTCTTGACGTTATTGGCCCGCTATGATAACATACCGCGAGAGGACGGAAACTCCGAGGCGACTGGACATCGAAGATGGGGAGACCAATACCCAAGGACCCATGGAGACCGTACGTGGAGGACACCGGAAGACACATCCCAACACAACCAGCAGTACAGATGGGACTCGAAGAGGTCACAACCACGAGAGTGGCAAGCGTCGAGCCAGCAGAGAGACGGACGGAGAGACGATAACTTTCGCGGCGAGGGATACTCTCAACGGCCGGGCGAGAGACCAGCTGATCGACGCCGAGGACAAAACAATATGGCGGAGGCGCGCCCACCGATGAGAGAGCGCCCTGTCAATTCCATGATGGCGGAAGAAAGTAACGCCGCAGGGAAACCGGAGCAGGAAAACTATTAGCGGCAAAGCATGACGAAGGTCCCAACATGCCGAGGCCGGAAGACGAAGAGGGATTCTGGGACATACCGAAGGAGCAACGGGCAAAGATACGGAAAGTGAGAATAAAACGGACACCACCACAAGAGGAGAAGATAGAACCCAACACGGAGGAGGAAACGATATGCAATGTTTTTGAGTCACCTCGAGATTTCTTGACGGAGAAAGAAGCGGATAGGCCGGAAGTAATTAAATGCCCGGAGATTAGGGTTCAAATGGAAGGAGTGGCTGTGAATGCACTGATAGACACGGGATCGGAGCTAACGTGCATTAGCGAGGAGTTTTATCGGGAGAATCAGAATGCACTGCGAAACGCTTTGGAGGTACCAGTCAAAGGAATCCGGATAGCTGGAGCCGTCGGAAGGAAGAGTGGAATTATAAGGAGGCAAATCTGTCCGAGTATAGAGATAGACGGATTCACCACAAATATGGCCTGCACGGTGGTGCCGGAGCTGATCAAACCATTCATAATCGGGACGGACACATTAGCTCAACTATCCGCGAAGATTGAGTACGATCGCAGGATTATAACCCTAAGTGAAGGAAAAAAGGAGATCGCATGTAAGTTTAGGGAAATGCGCATGGACGCACAATATGACAACATGCACATAGAAACCAGCGAGGAGTATGGGAAGACGGATGGCGAGGAAGTACCACGAGAACAAAGCTTAGAAGAAAGTGACTCCGAGAAGATCGCAAATGATATATTTAGGATACGTGAAAATATCATTAAAAAAGGCGAAAAACGGGCGGAGAGAAGAAGGAAGAAAGATAAGAGGAAGAGGACGAAATTTAAAATAGGAGATGAGGTTTTAGTACGTACCAATCCGGTATCCGAGGAGCAAAGGAGGATTTATCACGGCTTCCTGGCATTATACGAAGGTCCATAAGAGATTACAGAATTCCGAGGGCCAGCCACGTGTGTAGTATTTAATCCAAAAAAAGAACGAAATACGAGGCACTTTCCACTTCAGCAATATTAAACCATATAGGGAACGATAGCACAGAACTTGGTATCATTCACATCACACGAGCACACGAGAAGAAGACCGTAGTCCAACTGACCATAGCACGCAGTCATTAAACTGAGGAAGCTAGCGCCGCAACATTATAATTTGATCCGTTCAAGCAAGGGAGAACTGTTTACCGATAATATACATTGTATCAGGGCCCGACATGCGAGGGGAGCTTACGAACGAGAGAGAGAGGTTGAACTTGGCGGCAGGTGGATTAGCACAATATGTATGTTTCGTGATATCTTTTCTCAATGTGTGTATATTCAGTGTCATGTTGCCATTATTTGATTCGTGTTTTCTTATGTATGAATGGGCTCGTGGACGTAGATTGAGCCGGAAGGAGGGAGAGTGTATCACCTGAAGGAACTTTAAGTGCTGTGAAGTGTATATGTGTAATGTGAATTATGGCCTTTTGATAACCCAGTGTTTTTAAGGGGTTAAAAGTGAGAATGAATGTTGAGAAGAAGATGGACAGTTTTATTATTTGCACGTTATATTCACGTTCAATGTATCAGTTAATAACGTCGATTTATATAATATGTTCTTGATTTTAAATTACGTGAATAAGATTTTCATTGGTTATTTGCCTATTTCAAGCAAGGAAGAAAGGGAAGAGACCATATTGTTATATGGTATATCATATGTCTTGAGTTAAAGGAGGAGACGCTGTTTGTAATTGTGTTTATTGATATAAATGTATTCATGTGTGATTTCTGCTGTAACACAATATACTTGGGCACAGACATTATTTAGAGGGAGGCTAAAGTTTGAAGGCGTTGGGGCCGCGTTAGTTTACATTTGAAGGCTTTAAAATAATTCCTTTCTTATATTTCCAAGTCATTATTTTAATGGGGCTAATGTAACACGCCATTTTGGCCGTGTTGGCATAAGTATACGATTAAGGACGCCATTGTGTATATTTTGGGAACACGTGCTACCGCGAGGCAACAATATCGTCTATGTTATGAAACCAACTTTAAACAATACCATTTTCTGTTTACGTAAACAGACTATAACAATGCCGTCTATGTTATGAAAACAACTTTAAACAATACCATTTTCTGTTTACGTAAACAAACTTATAATAATGAAAGGGGAATAGCCTATCAGATACGAGAGAAGGGGAGAAAACCTGGAATGTTCTAGAACATACAGGAGGGGAGATGAGAGAGTATAAAAGGGATTGTCAAACAAGGAACGGGGCTTCTTCTTCTGCTTCTTCTTAACAAGGGAGCCACAAGAGACGTTTATCGAGTGAAAGTCATACGAGAGTTTTTGCAGTGATAATTTGCCGGGAGTAAGCAGCTTTGGACAGCAATTACCAACGCCAGTGTCCTGTGTTAAGGAAGGATCCAGGAATCCGATAAACAGATACTGGGACATAGAGTATCGGCGAAATTCACTTTGTACAATATCCGGTGAAGTAGAACAAACATTATAAATTAATACGAATATATTTGAGAAGGGAACATATATTGATTAATTGAGTAACTAAAGTGAATTTGTTTCATAAGTAAATAATAAATGGGTTATTATAAATATATGTACTGTTCAAGTGTATCATTTTAGTGCATGAATTAATCCATTAACCTTTGCCGCCAAGGACTACCGAAAGGAAAGGATCTCTCTCAAGGTAAGAAGTGATAAAGTGAAGGGTACCTTTTTGTGTGTCGGGCCGATACAAGTATATAACGTCGCGTGTTTAGGACCGCGCGAAAGAATAATTATTAGAACCCCTGTGATAAGGAAATTGATAAGGGGGGGGCTAGTACAAAGTGTTTGGCAAATTTTGAATTTTTTACTAAATATCTCGTTTTGAGATATTATTTAACATTGGGAAATTTGAAATTCAATAATATCCTCATGTTAAATAAACCTCAATATAACTCTAGAACTTTTGTGCAAGACCTTCCTAGATGACTTTTCAGTAATAGTACGCTGCCTTGTGGAGTCATTTGAATGTATCCTCATTCGAAAGGAAAGGGAAATCAGAAGACTTAATCTATTGAAATTATTGATTTAAGGAAGTTGGAATTATCCCTGAGAGAGTGGTATCAAATGAGGTGTTGATAGTTTCATGTCCGCTAATATGATGTCGTAGTTTGCATTCTCTGATCGATGCTTTTTATTCGTCCGAAGTGTTAAATTTAGTTTTGATTTATTCGGAGATACTCTTGTTAATTTATTATTCCGATGGTATCGCATTCAAACATCACCGTGCATTCAGGCATACGGATTAAAGAATACTAATGAAGACCGCAGGAGAAAAACATGATAAGTCCATCTGTGAAGAGTGTAAGATTACAATGCCATTCTGAAGGATAAAAGGAAGTAGTTATTGTCCAATTTGAAAGAAAAACATTCAAGCATGTATAAAAATATCAGTGTTTTACGTGGAGAATTCATGTCTGCTTTGAATTTCAAATTACTAAATTGGTGAGACAGATTATTTGGCTTATCACACTTTCCTCCATTAATCTGCAAACATTTCACTTTTATACGCGATATTACGTATTTCAGTGAGATTTTCTTAAGAAATATTCGGTTATGTTGGTGATGTTCGTGTTCATTCTGTCGCAAAGCATTTTATAGCTATTTGGGATATTGTTTAAATATATTTTTTAAAGTAATTGAATTTCTTAACTCATAATCTACCATGCTTTAAATGGAAATTGGTGAGTGTAATAGAAGCTGAATGTTTTCTTTATAGTTGGAAACAAAAATGATGAAAAAAGAGTGTTGTGTTTCTACTTAATAGATTACTTTGGAGTTTACACAAGTTTGTATCTTAAAGGGGATATTACTTATCATGATACCCGGCAGGGCCCTTCTTCTCTTTTTACGCTGAGACAAGGTGATGCCTGGGTCGAAATATTTACATATGTGTAATTATGCCACAAAAAATCCTGAGATAAACAGAATGGACATATCAGAGCCTGATTGCGAACGTATAACGAACGTGCAAACGTGAACATTAACTTACTAAAATACTGTAACCTTGCACTGAATATCTACATTTTTCAACGTTTGGTACGAAATTTGTTGGAGGCTGGCTGCGAATAGTCGAGCGAGACCAACTCATTGATTGCCGAAAATAGGTGAAGTCATTCTGAAAGAAATCTAGAGATAACAACCTTCGGGGATATCCAGTGAAAGTCATTTTTGCGGGGCCACCCTAAGTTCTCGCGGGCTTTATGGAAGGTGAAGGTCATTCTTCATGCAATGGCCGTTAAAGGGTTTATCGCACCTCTGCAAGAATGCCTGCCTGTCGGGAAATTTATGGTGGCGTTAGCAGTGACCCCCAGTCGCCCGACCTCCATAACGCAGGGTAATATTTGTGGACCTCCGCTGCGTCCAGCAAAGGTCATTGATCTCAGAATCGATTGTTAAAATGCAACCTTATCTATTTTGAATGAGATAAAAATTTTTCTCCTCTACGGTGTGATGGTTAGACTTGTGTGAAATCGAATTGGAAAGTACCGGACTGAAGAAAATCATAAATTTACTCAGCAGTCTACGCCAGATAATCAAAAATACTTGCAGTTTTCAAATGGAACCTGTGGATATTGCCACATGTATACGGAACGTTGATTAAATATTGAGTGGTTAAATATTGATAATTTGTCAGGAAATATCAAGACAACGATATGAAATGAATGAATGAATTTCCCAACTTGGTTGAGTTTCCACTTATAAAACATCAAAACCCTCGGTTGCTTGCCAATTTCAATTGCTAATGCCACTTTTAAAATTATTCACCATATTTTCGTTTATTTAAAAAATAGTATTATTAATTTAGAATCATCGTCAGCATCCATTAATCCGAATGTTGGCTTCCTTCAGCTTTCCTCTTCATTTTTATTTACTCATTTTGTCATTCTTTTTAATTGGCTTCATGAATTCCATCCTCGGTATTTTTTTCCCATTCGTTGATTCTTCCATTACAGTTTTCAGGAGTACATTACACCTGAGAATGTGGCAATCACTTTGTCTCTTCTTCCTTTTTTGAGTTTTCTCTGAGCTCCATTTCTCTTCTGCTCTTCGTGGTACTTCTTCGTCGGTGATTCTATCTTTCCATTTGATCTTTATAATTTTTTGGTAGCACCACAACTCCATTTCTTCTTCTCCATTGTTCCGCTGGTATTATCGTCCAGACCTCGGTGACAGATAATTACGGCCTACGTGCTTATGTTTTAATGACATGCTTCCTTACTTCCAAGATAGTGCTGCTCACAGTTAACGGACTCTAATTATGAAAGATGTTCTTATTTGTTAGTGCTACACTGCTCAACATGCATTTCTTGCTTCCCAGTCATTGATGATCCTTCTCTTGTGGAGCAAAGTTCATGCACTGGCTCCAGTTTTCGCGGCCTTGGTTTCCTCCACACATCGTGATTTTAGCCTTCTTTTTATTTAAGTTCGAGCAATATTTCTTCAGGTTTTATTCTATTCAGTAAAGCATTCTCTCCTGATATTCCTTCTTCTCTGCGGAAATTACTATGTCATGATGAAAGCGTAGTGCTTGTCTTCTTTCCATACTCCTCTATTCCTGCATTGAAATTTTTCCCTTATCTCAAGTATTAATTTATTTTGCTCACATAACTTTTTCAACGTAAATATTGAAGACCATGGCTGACAAAGAGAACTCTTACTGTGCCGTTTTAGTATCTCATTTAAGTACATATTCCTTAGAACTGGAAATAAGTCACTTGTTTTAACTAATATATTACTTAGCATTGCCAGCAAATTTTACTGTAAGCCTTATTTTGACTTAAGCTGGGAGGGGTTCATAGAATGAATGAAGTGCGGTGAAGAATTAGACCTCAGATTAAAGGAAAGGAATAAATTTAAATGGAGCAAGGACCATGGAACCAATATTTCAAAGGACGCCGGGTTTCGTCCTTTTGAATCTTTCCTCCATTCCCTAAAATGTGGGGTATTTAATTTATTTATTAACCCCCTTCCCTTACCGACATACCCGCCAAACCTTTATGGCGCAGTTGGCCTTATCTTTTGATCAGCCCCCAAATAATTAACCCGCCGCTGACTAATGACGAGGATGTCCATATCTTTAACTCTTCCTTTTTTTCACAACGCCTGCATACGCCACATAAGTGTTATAATCCGTCCAAGATAAAAGAGCAGTTGAATTATACTGATTTTGCTTAGAAACAAATGAAAAGTAAACAATTTTCCACTATCGTATGATTTAAACAAAGTCTACCATCATAGATTATTTGGTCACGTGATTCATTTCTCCAAACGGCATGCGATGTTTTTACTGATTGGCTGCATGCATGTCAACTGCCCTATTATCTTGAACGAACTTAAGCAATCTTATACGCCTGTTCAACGGAGGATTACTTCGGCTGTTACTAACTTCTTACCGAAATCATCAGTAACTGCTTGGCGTCTTTACTCCTTAGCGGGTTAAGGTTACGTTTTTAGGCCACGTGATACCTTTTCCTTCCCAGCAGGCTACTTATGCGCGCGCCATTTTGAAATTAAGTGTTTCCCTAATCGATGGATGCACCTACGAACGAAACCGTGTCACTATTTCTAATTACTGGATGCTCCATACCAGCTTTTTTCAACAACAGCACTTCCTTCCTAATCGACTTTTAATGTCGCAGCAATTTTTGAGGGTCAGACTAGAGGCTAGTGACTGCGACAAATAACAATTTGCCGATGCATGCTATTCTCTTGTACCCTTCACCCGCTCAACGCTTTGAACTGTACACCGAAGAGGGTAAAATTTGCTAGGAAATAATAATTTGAATTGACCGGGATTTGAATACTTATCTCCCAATCGCCGGTCGGGCGTGATAGCCAGTTAGACCACCGATCCATCTTAATTTAAGGCGAACTTCAACGGGGGTTTTCAGCTGTACGCGTGACTCCGTACCTTCGTACTCATTATTTGTACTATCGCAATGTTTGGAAATATGCTTTTAAATGTCTTTAACCCTGTCATATTTTGTAAATCAGGAGAGAAGAAAAGGATGCTTGATCCGTATACTAGTTAGCGATCGGTAGACTCTTGACGAGTTGAAATGATGTTTGAAATCATTTAATAATTTTTAGTTTTTTTATTACAAGTTCAGCAGATATTTTCGTTGCTACAGTAGGATTGATAATAACGTAAATTAGTCACAACATGTTAAGGGTGAAAAAATGCAGTGCAATCTATTAATTACGTTTTACTAATTTGGGGTGGTGGTGTGTCTGATTGCGTTAAATAATGTGGCTCCACAGTCTATCTGATAAATATTTAGGTATTTAGGCATTCATCTAACACTGGACTTTTGATCTTACCGAATGTGTGTATATACATACATACTTATACATAGTCCTTTTTTGGGCAAGCAAGTCAAAATAAACGTATTCGTCTCTAAATCTAAACTCCTACAGTTTTCCTATCGTTGCATAATTCTTGCACACAAGCTCTGTACGTAGAATGATGCGTAGCTATATTTTGCCGGGTATTCAAGTATAGCACTATTTTTTCCAATCAGTGGTATGAAATTTTTAAATTAAATTATGGTAAGAGAATCTATATTTATAGAATGAAATGCCTTGCGCGAGTGCTTGAATTTAATCGTTAATTGTGTTATAAATTGATTTTAGTGAACGCACCCTCGGTTCCAGATTCAGTTAGACGAACTGAAAAAATAAGTGAGCAAAATTTAAAATGTTTTCTTTATCATTCGATTTTATTTCTAGAGGTCCGTAAAACGTACTTTCAAAGAAATTCGGATTGTGGAAGAGTTCCAAGCTGTTGTTGCCTCGTGATGATGAGCTCTTATAGCTTTGGCCAATAATCCTTCCAACCAATCCCTTTTCCCAACAACCAATACCGTACCAAGTCAAAATATACCTTCAACTCAAGTGTGACATTATGATGACAACTTTGATTTCCTCTAGCAGAAACAAGTATGATAAATGTGATTTCCTCTAGCTGAGGAATAGTTCTAAACCCGAAAGCTTCCCGAAGCAGTTGACTCTCTACCTTGAGTAAGATGGAACAACTATCCATCGAAATATAGAAGTTTTTACTAGCAAGTGTCTTTCGTGTGTTCCTATGTTTTTATTGGCCACCCTCTTGACATGTCCTGTGTTTAATATCGCTCGAGTGATACTCCAGAGGGCTTATATTTGGAATTTGCAGCCTTTGTTATGAGACCAGTTGTAGATATAAACACTCGGACCGCACGATAAATGTTCAAGCAGGCACGAGAGGTGGGAGGGAGGGAGAGAGAGGTAGAAGGCGTGTCCTGTAAAACGCTTCAGCCGGGAGCAGCAGTTGGATACCCTCTTTCATTTTTAATGCGCGAGAGGAGTGCGGGGGATATCTCTTTGCTCGTTCTCGAGCGAATGGAGAAAAAGAAACAAAACATTTTCGCCTCGGAAAAACATTTCGATGATTGGAGTCTCCTGCACGCCGAGCAACGCGAGACAGGAGCACCGGAGACTACTAGGGACGGCACCCCGGAGGCCGCTGGTCCATAATTTCGACCTAGCGCGAAGGGTACGCCCACGGAACACTAAGTCTGGGGTCCGGTGGAAAGTAATAATTTCTTCGAGGACGGAGGGGTGAATTAAGCGACCGTAAATGACAGTGTCTAGCCGTAGTGAGCAACGAATGGCTAGACCACCTGATCAACGATCCCCTCACCCGCTCCTTTACTCATTGTAAGAATTTTCATTCCCATTTTAAACGATATAATTCCTATTCCTGTTTTATTGCTGTAATTGCGTTATCATTACTCACTAAGACTGCTTTTCATATTATGCACCAAGTATTCAGGGTCCATTTGCTAAAGTTTTTATTAAAGAATTACATTCAGTTGAAAGAAGATTTACCAGGTTAGCAAATATTCTCATATCTCTCTCAGCAGAGTAAGCTGGATAAGTGTAATTGGGTAAATAGGATTGGAGTACCTCCAGACGTGACGAAAGTCAGCAACCGAGGTTAATACACGTAGAAAGGTACAACGGACCTGAATTTAGTTCTTACACTACGAGATTCTTAGGCTCCCTCGTTACATATGTAGATTCGACCAACATGTTATAATCAGGAAGATAGAAACCGGGACTAAGATATATAAAAACTCCCTAAATATTCCCTCGCACAATTCATGACCACAACAGAACCACGCTAGCAATTTTACCTATTGATGTAAATTCAACATAATTACCTCAAATGAGCTAATGTGACGTTGTAAAAATGAAACACGTTCATCTGAAACTTAATAATATTTTATCGCAAAATTTATTATCGTGAATAAACTTTTACAAATCCCTCAGGTTTATTTATAAGCCTCTGATTTTGTTAAATTTTCCAAAGGAAGCGAAATTTAGTGGCCGACTCGTGTCATTTTTTAAATGATAAATATTTCTGTAATATAATGAGCACTTACACCTATGAGCGTGACTTCGTACTTTTTTTTGCGACATTTGGCTAGTTTTTTCTTTGGGGTGGGCGTGGGATGATCATCTGGGAAATGAAATGGAGAGTAACAGGCGTCGGCATTAGCCTGGACTAAACTTAAGGTGGCTAGGGACCATAATTTAACGATGGACAGAGGCCTCATCTGACATTTTAGTACTTAAGGTTCTCTCCACAAGTTAATATCAGGATTCTAATGAAAAATATCCCTGCTTCTGCCGGAATCCAAACCTGGGCCCTCAGGTTGGGAGACCATTGCTCTATCCACCGAAGAAACGCGATTGTGACCTTTTTAGCAATTATCCTGGCTTAACATAAATGACATATGCATAGGATTTTTTTTCATTCCTTCTATGTCTTTTTATTATTGGAGTAAAAGTAATACATTTGTGGTAAAAACAGCCCCTATAAACTTTTTTTTGCTGTTTTTATCACTTTTTCGGCCATCCAGTAGTAAAAATTTCAACCCTAGGTATATCTTATGTACCTACAAGTAATTCAACAAGAGCAAAAAACCTGCACCGAATTCAATGCTTTGTTTATAAGAGTAAAACTTAGCAATATGGATAAATATACGTAAATGTTTCAGGATGGAAGTTCTCGATATTCATAATGAATAAAAACACTTGGTAATCTTCCACAGATTTATTTCTTTGGCACCTCTATATAATAATAGACATAAATCTGTGGAAGATTACCAAGTATTTTTATTCATTATGAATAGAAATATGGAGTTAAACCCCTTTCAATTGTTTTTCGCGGATTTTTACTCCATTTCCGGCCGGATTTGGGTCAAGAACCGTATTCGTGCCAAATTTCAACTTCCTAAAATGCCTGGAAGTCCTTCACACAGGCGTGTTTGACGGACTGACGTACAAACGGACAGTCAGACATACTTCAGTGAATTAGTAATGCATAAAGATAGTTTTAGATTGTTGTAATTGTGAAAAAATGGACGTTTTTTGTGCCTAGAACGCAATTTTTAAGGGAAAAACGCAATGTTAGGAAAGTATGGGATATTTCCATGCTGAATTAGAAACTAAATTCTTTCAGTCATCCAGCAGGGAAAGAGTCATTCATGTATCTTGAACGCAAGTAACTAAAAAAAGCAAAAAAAAGAAACCCTGTACATAATCCATTACCTTTCTTATCGAGATAAAAGTGAACAAAAATTGGGTGAATACAACCGCTTTAAATAGTTATTTGTGGTTTTACTATTACTCCGGTCAGTTCTAGGTCACGGCTAGTATTTGTGTCAAATGTCAATCTTATAGGTCGTCTAGAAGTCCTACAAATAGGTGTGATTGATAGAAAAGCAGACGGACAGACAGTCTTGAGTGATCGTATTCATGAAAAAGTAAAATAACTTGTACTTTTATACAAAATTATCTTAGTACGACGCGTTTTGTCAATCTACGGCAACGTCAGGTAAAGAATGATTTTGAAAAACAATATTTTATTAGTACGGTACGGGATGTTTTCGAAAATGTAATTGTGTATCTGCGTAATTGCCGTCAATCGGTGAATTATAACGCGTACTTATAAAATCTTTTATAAAAGTGCAAAGTTTTGTACTTTATCATGCATACGAACATTTAAATCTTATACTAAATGAAGCCTGCCACAGTCTTCTCCTTTTTCATCCCCCCCCGCCGGGGTAACAGGTCACTAGTTAGTATCTTGTTGCCGACGATGGCTACATGACCGCCGAAACGTCCCGTACATCTTTTGTGAGTGTCCTATTTATTTACGTGTGCCTGTATTTTAAAAACTATTTTTATATTTGTATATATATTCCTGGGTTACAACGCAGATGTAGATGCGTGTTCTCCGGGGAACGGTTTCATATCGCTTATCGTCCGTATTGCAGGAGTCCCCCGCTCCCTTCGATACTCCCGGGCCGCGTTGTATACGCTTCGGCCTTGATTCCGTTTCGACGGGACTTTTATGCTTTCTCGAGCTTTCATTCTGATTAATTGGGAATGGAAAGGAATCCTTCAGTCGACCGCGCGCTCATAAGAGAGTAGTTCTGCGCGCCAGCCATCGTCTCTCCCTGAGCCCCGCCTCGTATGTTATCCATTCGGTTTTATCTCTCTTTCTCTCTCCCCCCCTATCCCTCTCTCCTTCACTGCTTTCTCCTCCGCGTGCTTTCATTTCGCACCGCATCCCGCGTGAGTTCGGTGGGTAGGATTTGTTTTTGGGGTTCATGCCCTCGGTTGCTCGGCATACACTCCCCCTTTTCCTGATGATTACGGACGCAGAAGTTCGCAGGAGTGTATATTTCCGATTCCAGAAGGTATGAACTTTGATTATTTCGGGTGTTCAGTGCATCGCGTGAGATTTTGATGTTATATTTTAATGATTTCATTGTGCTCTTTTGAAATAAATTTAAACACAAGCTGTGGGAAAATTCATAGAACCCTAAGAAATAAAACACGATATGAAACAAAATTGAAGTTTTACAAAACTATGGCAGTTCCGGTAAAAGTGTACGGTAGCAATGCGAACGTTCTCTCAAAGAGAGACAAAAGGAATATCAAATCAGCTGAAATAATTTTGCTAAGAAGTGATAAAGGTGGCACATAACAAGATAGGACAAGAAAGGAAATCATTAGAGAAAATTAAAGCATTTTTTATTTAGTAGTCAAAATGAAAGAATGTAAAGCCAAATGGTGCAACCATTCAGGAAGAATGTAGCGGAACCGTTTTTCTTGAATTGCCTTAGATTATAAGCCTAGTGGTCATCGCAGTGTTGTTCGTCCGAGGCTAAAATAGTTTCAGGAACAGGGTATGCAGCCTAACACATGATGCAAAGAAGTAGGTTTCGTATTGTCTATGACTTGTTTACGTCCTACCTACAGTACAAGAAAACATTGGGCCTAATAGAGCTTCCGATACTTCTCTGTTATTGCCACCGCGATTTCTGCTATCGCCACGTAGGCAACCGCGCACTCTGTTACAGCCACCGCGTGACGGTAATATTAATTGAGAATTGGGTTGTGTTGGGTGGTGTTGGGTTGGGCTTGGTTGGATTGTGGTGGGTGGGTTCTGTGTAATTAAAACATCCTTTTTCTTCGAAATCCATTTAGGTGGTATAAACACTTTCATATGAACTCAAACAATAACAGCATAATTATTAGTTACGTAGCTGCGTCAACAAGACTATTGTGAGAGCAACTCAGACAGAACTACTACGGTGACTATAATGAAAAACTCCCCGTACTATGGTTATATTAGGATAGAACTTCAGCTTCCAAACCTCACGGAAATCTTCGCTTATTCTTCACTAGAAGCATTTCTCACTCGCAAAGTCCTCTTTTTTTATGTTCTAAGCTATAGAACATTTTCTGTAGTAGCAGTCTTCAGATTCAATGAATACTGTGCCATTGCATTATTTGATACGATATTATTTGAGTCGACAATATTACAGATCCTGTGTGTAGCATGACTTCTCGAAGATTTCAATGGAGATTTGGTTTTGGAAGATTCAACGGAGATTATTTCCGGTTTGTGACTTTTCGTATAGGTGCTTTAAATTTCTTGTGAAAATTCTAAGTAAATAATTGGATACTGCTTATATTTCTGTATCATTTTGTAGATGAAATTAGGACGAGCCCGGCTGGGAGAGGTAATGAGAAGTGATGGGTTGCTCAAGGCCATGATAGAGGAATGTTGGGCAAGTGGGGATGGGGAATAAAGAGAATAGGCTTTATGGACGGGATGAAGAAAGGTAGGACTTACGCTTAGATGAAGAAAGAAATACTAGGAGTAGATAAGGCACTGCACGTGTAAGAGTTTGTTGGATATTCTCTGACATTCATTAAAACCTACCTTTACCCGGTAGATTAGTTAAATGGATGAATGAATTTCTGTTTCGATGTAAATGTAAAAATAAATTCAATGCTGCGGGTGAAATATCTAACCTTCGTCTAAATTGGCTGACGTTCATTGCCACACTCGCCTTGGTGTGGCTTGATAGTGGCCAGTGTAGACGATATTTCTTCTGAATCTCGATCGCTGTTTGTGTGTTTGGTAGAGAACACTTCAAGTGTAGTATGCCGTCCTTCGGCTGGGAAGTCACGAAGGAATGTGTTCCCCGTGGAAACATTCATTATAAACAGGCCAATTCCGACGCCGGGTTTCTCTCCACCCTTAACTTCATTCCTTCAAATAATCCTATCATGCCAGTCCGTATACCTTGTCCTGACTGGCGCAAATGACGTTTAGATGTTTGTCGCCTTCCTAATTAAACCACCAACGTCGGATGTGGTTGAATGTCATGAAAATCTTAAGGTAGTTTGAGAGAGATTTTCTCCTAGTCATAATGAAGACTATATTAAAATTTAATTTTTAAATTTAAGCAACTTCCAGAAGCATGGAGTAATTAGTGAAACATAAATTACACGAAATATTTTTATCAATAAGTGAACTTCTCAGTAATTAGATAAATATTCACATAAAAGGTTTTAATTTGACTCATTTTTTTCACGCCGTACGCTGAAAACGACTTCACAGCCAAAGAAATTTTTGCTATTGTGTAAAAATTACTGTGGTGGGTGGTAGATTTATTTTTAAAATAGTTGAAAAATAATACGCTGCTAAAATTCTGCGGATGGTCTTTTGTTTTCTTTGGAAAGATTACATCTTTTTCTTTACAAGGAGACCAAATACTTCGAATTTTAAGTGAAGTGAAATCTTGCTCAAATTACGTTATGTAAATTTAACTTTGATATGGAGATGAATTTCCATGCTAAATGAACTTTATTTTTGGAATTTCAAAATTCACTTCATGTGTTTAGAGCGTTGGTTTGGCTCCCCTGCCATGGAATCTTACGCGTGTCCGATATGCGTCTACTTCGCGTCCATTTAGACAAGCCTTACGAAACCCATGCTCCCGCTCCGTTAATTCTTAATTTTCCCCGCCCCAATATTTTCTGCGTTGTCCATACGAATTCGTCACGTTCAAAACCGGTTAAAAGTAACAATCTCGCATGAATATTCTCCTTTCCAAAAATACTCCTACACTTTGAAAAAACAAAATTACACTTTGGGAAAATAAAACATTTTTCAATGTTCCGATTCAGTAATGGTTACTCAACTGCGAAACGATTCAACCGAAAAATATGCATAATTCGTTGTACCTATTGCGAGTGATATGATTGCGAGATAATCGCACTAAATATTTGAAAATAAAATGATATTAACTGTTCCGATTCGGTGATGGTGACTTGAATCTCAAGCGACTAAACCGAAATAAAACATGCATGATTTAAAGGTTTTCCTGCGGCTCCATAACCAAAGACTTCCGAGGAAATTTTGGTATTCCTCGCTCGGTATTACGCGGCGCGGCACGAGCCGGTGCAAAAAATCTCCGGACGTGGCTTGCTTTCGAAAAACAAACAAAAGATGAAATGACTGCGCGAGCCACCCATACCTGGCCGTAATGTGGATATAATAAGTCAACTAAAATGTTTTTTTTTGGACTCCGCTGGATTTATCCAACCGAGAAAAATACCTGGCGAAGAAAACGACTGAGGGGCGGAATTTCGGCTAAAAAGTCAGACCAACCTCGCGAAAATGGCTATTCGGCATGCAGGAGGAGAGAAAGGAAGAGACCACTTTCGCCCGTGCGTTTCGAATATGCTGAAATTTGCGTGCGTCGGAGACTAATTTTCAATAAAAAACAGTTATTTTTGCTTATAAAAAATACATTTTGGGCGTAATGTTGGCGAAAATAGAATATTTACATTGAAGGATCATAAGTTAGAGCAAATTAAAGAATTCAAGTTTCTGGGGACCATAGTCATATCCCGCAGCAATGAACACATCACGATACAAAATCGCATTAATTTAGCCAATAGAAGTTTATATGTGTTAAATACAATGTTTGCATCAAAATGTCTCTCAAACCATACAAAAATTTGAAATTGAGATCAATATTCGGAAGGCGGGGCTGAGCATAAGTGTGGGAGGGCACAAAATAGAGCAGGTTGAGCACTTTACGTATCTGGGCAGCACTTTGGAGGAGAATGGCTTTGATGGTAAGGACATCAGATGTAGAGTTGCCCTGGCTAAAGAAGTATTTTCACAGAAAAAAGATGTGATTAGGAGTGGTTCTGAGAAGAGACGTAAAGAAAGGCTGGTGAAAACTCTAATATGGAGCGTGGCTATGTATGGGTCGGAAACTTGGTCATTGCGATGGGAGGATGTGTGTAGACTTGAAGCGTTTGATACGTGGGTTTGGAGAAGGATGGACAGGGTGAACTGGGTGGCGAGGAAGACGGACGAGGAGGTTTTGGATATGGTTGGTGATAAAAGGAATATGGTGGCGGAGGTTCAGAGAAGGTATAAGGAGGATGGAGGACATTTTGAGAGGAGAGGGCATGTTAAATAGTGTTATAGAGAGGAGAACCCTGGGGAACCGTGGAAGAGGAAGGAAGAGGATAGGAATCCTGGACGAAATTAGAAGAGGTAGAAGATCTGAGGAATTTAAGAGATATCTAATGGTGGGACATCTATGGAAGGGAAAACGAGACAAGGTTTCATACATTAGGATGCAGAGTAAGGACTGTCCAAAAACTTACCAGATGGCTGGTAGAATACTAAAACAAAGATCAATAGGGAGCAGAAAAATGGATAATAATGGTGTAGCATGGTAAATAATATGGGTTACGTATAAAAATCAAAGGATTACGATAAATATTTGCATCATCATGGGAGGTTCTTATAGAATTGAATATAATGGACAAATAACGGATGTATACAAAGCACATGTAATGGCAGAAGCCGAAAGATAGAAATGGAGATGGCCGAGCCTTGTCATCTGATGTCTAGAAGTTTTCATAGTGTAGCTAATCTGGAATCAAACCCCGGATTGGAGAATATCCCTCTGGGAGGTCATGAAAGCGAAGAGGAGGACCAGGTTAGGCACGACATGAACAAGATGATTATTTCCGAGGAGAATGCAAAAGGCTTAATAAATGGAGACAGTGCGACGGCAAGGACAGATACCACCTTGGATATAAATGGCCAAGTTGGAGTTAGAGTAAGTTAATGAGCAGTAGTTCTTCTATCGTGGCATGCGTGAATGAATGTGACCAAACCCCCTTTGGATGCTAGCACACATTGTCTAACTGTGGACTTTGTCAGAGAAAGTCTTCTCTGACGAGGTGACGATGCTCTGTTGGAAAGGCGTAGCTGACAGAGATGAAAGGTGCTTACCAATCACCTTGCGCAGATTAGCGCTCATCGTTGCAGATGGGAATTCAATTCAACGACTGAAGCGATCTGAGCTGAAGGGTTTAAAAAATGGCGGGACAGTATTCAACCTCTTTGAAGAAATGGTCAATCTCATCTCTTGAAAGATTATTACGGTTTACGATACGATTATTACTCTACTAATTAATACATATTTATTTTAAGTAGGTAATCATTACAATTAGCTTAGACATTGAGATGTCCTGTTTCTATAATTGCATATTTCCCCACCATCACAAGTTTCGTCACATGGCGTGCGTGCTAACGCAAGCAAACTACGGTGAAAATGTGTATCCATCTGCCTAGCTCACATGAAAACACGTCATTGGAAAACGCTCTGCGCTAAACAGATTAAAACAGTTAAGCGCAGATGCGTGATTGGAAAACACCCGAAGAGTCAATACGATTGATTCAAATGCTTTTTGTCGCATATTCAGGTCGTGAACGAGCATTTTGGTATTTCTAACTCGGAACTTTTCCGAATTCTTTTTTATTATGACAAATATTTTACTATTATTTATAATCAATGCTCATTATTATTTTTTTATTGGATGCATGCATAGAGAACTATTTAAAAACGCCAGTCGGCTGTTTGCTAGGGAGTAGTGCTGGAGATGGGTAACTGTTGTTGTTTTGAAAATTGGTTTAATTAAAGAAAGGGAGAGATTAATTTAAGTGACATCATCATCGGCAGTCATCAATCCGAGGATTGGTTTTCAGCAGCTCTCCATTCCCCTCTCCTCCCTGCCAGCCGCTTCCTTCTCACATAATTATTTACTTATACGTCCTTCATGATTTGTTTAATGCATTCCATTCTTGTTCTTCCTTTATAATTCTCCCCATTTATTTCTCCTCTAATATTGTTTTCATTAAGGAAATTTGGTGAAAAATTAAAGACCATTCTGCAGTAATGGAGTAATTAATTAATTCTCATCGCTGGACAACGTTAATGCATGACGCAAATGTTATTTTTTCGGTCTGCGAAAACGAAACGCATTCTTCTCATGCTGTCTATTCACTCAACTCTATCGATTTCTTGGAAAATTCAGTCGCGTTCTGTGTCGAAAACACTGTGTAACTTTTTTAACGAAATAATCCCGCTCCTTCATTTTGTGGCCTTATTTGTTATTTTCTGTCTTCCTTCTATAATATTACTGTAGCATCTCACTTACTTTTATATTTTAAATAACTTGTCACGGAGATGAAATCGGCCTCCTAAGTGTAATATTCTCGAAAAAGAATGCAGTTTGAATACTCAGATTATCAAATATTTCACACTTAGAGCTACCTGATGGAGTAAGGAATTGGATGACATAAGAAGTTGTTTGGTGTACATCGCAGTCTATCCTGCCTGTTTAGATTATATATGTCCTTGGACGAGTGCATGTAACTACATGTATGTAAACATACAATTCTCCTTTGTCCTCCCATATTCCCTGCCCTGCCATGGCTGGTGTCCTGACACCCCCTACCACACGCCTCTGCGGCGGCTCGCAGGGTAGTATTTAGATGTTCATGCGTGAACACTCGCTCTAGCTCGTGTTAGAATTAGTAGGTGGCTATTTTATGCTCAAGTAGGTGTTCGCACATTCTTTCTAATTGAAGATGAAAACATTTCTAATATCCCTCCTAATTCATATTGTAAGTTGATGATGCTCGTTTCGATTTGAAACCACACGTAAGAAATAATTTCCGTGATAATTTTGAATGACGACGCGTTCATGTCGAAGGCTTGAATTAAATAAATGCTTCGGGAGTTTAAAAAATAAGATTATATGATCTTTGTGGTGAATTTTCTCATTTTACGACCGTTTGAATGTGAATTTTCAAATGTATAGATGCAGGAAATGCCCCTTTTGAAATTAAGTAGCTTGAAATTGGACTCGCGTATAAGTTAAACGCATAAATTCTGCCACAGAACACGTATTTAATTAATCAAAACAAACCCCTGGGTTCATTTTGATTTGTGGCGCGTGAGCTCATCTTACATGTTACCAAGGCTTAATATGCGTGTCCTACACTCTTCCAGAGCAGAGAGTTTCACCGTTTTTTTCTCATACATCTTGTAAATCTCGAATGGTTCTGGTTTCAATAAAATTTTTAGGGTTTGGCTGACTGTTTGCCAGCCAACTATGGGAATCAGAACAGGCCTACCTCTCGCGAATACAACCTAGGGTGTGAATGTTCATTTGTCAGGTATGTAATGGATTTGGCTTCGTTTGCTGTGCTGGTAATTCAAAGTCCAAAAAACTACAATACTGATATCATTGTATATTCGAATCAACTATTCCTTCTGAAGTAATAGTCTTTTTTACCTCAACATGAAATTACCTCGACATTTAAGTTGCTAATACGAAAAATGCACTATCTGCTACGAATTGTCGGCCAGTATATGAATCAAATATTTAATTGCTGATAAAGGAATTTCCCCATCGTTAAATAAAGGAGGTTTTTAAA
Organism: Pyrrhosoma nymphula; assembly: GCA_963573305.1. NCBI lineage: Eukaryota > Metazoa > Arthropoda > Insecta > Odonata > Coenagrionidae > Pyrrhosoma > Pyrrhosoma nymphula. Next base: position 109,509,803 of record OY754330.1, on the reverse strand, counting down.
AACAAGGTTAATTACTTTATTGATTACTAATTTTGAGGAGGAGGGCCAAAAAAATCCACTGGTAGCTTCACTGGCTAAAGCACAATGCGAATCCGGATCGAGGGATCCGGATTCGAGTCCCGGCCAAGGGGAATGATTTTTCCTTTGTGGAATTTTGCAGAGTATTAATCATTATTTTAAATATGCTTGCAATATTTTATAGTACTGAATTCGGTCTTAATGGTCCAATAGGATTTAATGAACTTCTGGTCACTCACGTTTATTGGTGTTAGACATAAATTTATTCGAGTACGAATTAATTAATTTAGGGATTAGATTCTTCGATGTGCTACTTAATTATCACCTTCTCTGGAGTAGTCTCTTACGGCAAATAACGAGTAAATTGATTTTCGGGACTGATTCGGAATCCGGGACTGAAGGCATGAACGAATGTGACCAATCTCCTTTGGATCTGAGCTCACATTTGTGAGTGTTGACGAATACGAACTTTTATGTATCAGATAGTCTTTTCTTTCTCGAGAATTCGATGCTTTGCTTTAATGTGCGAGCTAACGAAGATTAAGAGTCATTGCAAATTACTTTATTCATGGCGCAAGAAATAGATTTTGGGCCTGCCAAATTCAATCAATGCTGTCGATTTATCGGTGGTACGCACATCTCGGTAATATAATGATGATGTCAATCACGCTTTCTCGCCAGAAAGAGATTAGGCCAAATTTTATGGAAATTATTGGTTCCTCTCCTTGACTTGTTACGTCATATCTATTTGTTTAATTGATGTATTTAGTGTTTCTGTGACATCTCTATTCCTTTTATATTTGAAATAACTTATTACATGTTCTGTGGCGGATTCTAAGCCTTAGGTATCTTGCTGGATCTAGGTTTTCCGGAGCAGCTGCGTTTGTCAATAATGACGACACTTTCTCCCCCGTTACAGGAGGCGTCTTTAGGTCGAAGTGAAGACGCCTTCACTTCGGCCTGAAGCCTCCTGTAACGGGGGAGAAATTGTCGTCATGATAATTGACACTCGCAGCTACTCCGGAAAACCTAGATCCAGCATGATCAGCCACTGCGGAAGTCTTCGCTCCAACTACACCTTAGGTGTCTTATTCTCAAAAAAGATATGCTGCTTAAATGTCAATTATAGACGAAGTATGCTGAGGACATCGTTAGGAAACATAAGCAGCATGGAAATTATAAATGTTCTGATAGCATACAATATCATTAAATTCGATAATGTACATTTTAATGCTCCATTTTAGCATCCAAGGGCGACCCTTAGTGAATGCGTATACTCAGTTTGAGGCTACAACTAATTTAAGTTTTACGAATATTTAAATTCATGTCAAGTGCTGAAATATTTTATAACAAGGCTTATTCGTCGTCAAATTTGAAAAATAGACTGCTAAATACATCAAAATGATGTTAAAGAAAGATGAAAGTTAGTTGATAGGATACCCGGCTCTCACCAGGTACGCTCGAGTTTGATTTTCGGTGCTGGAACCATAGGCTGAAGGCCCCAATGGTTGGCACCGCCCAGACAGGACTGTTGCTTCATGCCCAAACAGTTAAAGAGTATGAAAAATATTGTAGTCATGAGTACAAGGCTATTCTTTTTTTGCTTGCCAGTTTATAAATCTACGTGATAACGTCGAAACTGCAGTCGAGCAATCACATGAAAGATACAGTTAAACAAGAGGTGGATTTTATTCATTTAGGCTACATCATTCACGCAATTGACGTGAAAAATAGTAAAACTATCCATGGGCAGGTTTTTTTAATTTCAGAAACAGTTACATGTATAACATATCAATCTCACCGTTTTCATTTCGGGGTAAGTCGCAGTCAAAGGAACTGAATTCTCGGTTATAGGCAAAAAATATCTCGTTTAGATAACTTCTTACATCAAGGCTTAACATGCTGTCATATGCTTGCGTGTGTCTTTTCTTGCATTAACATTAATTTATTCATACGTACTCTCTTGTTCCTGTGACTCCTAATGTTTTTCCTCCGAAGATTCTCTTCCACCACTTCCACGCAGGAATTTCTCAGCCTACACTTTCTCTCACTCCATTACCTCCTCTATCCCAAATCTGTTTCTGTATTCCATTCTCATCTATTTCCTCATCATTGCCAAATCGGCGAAGTACGTTCCTTTTATTAAAATCCATTTTCGGAGCATTCATTCCATGTTCTTTTATAGTCCTCTCATTCTTAACCCTGTCCCTCCTGCTTTATACCGCAAACATTTATCAGAAACAGTTGATGACGTCAAATACTACCAAGCTGGATACGGTTAAATCGATGCTCCCACCACTTGGTTAAAATGGAAAAAGGACTATTCTCTGACTAATAACAACTCCTTTCGTGGCATTGATGATCCTATGCCTAACCCACTCCACCTCGACCTTGCCGTAACCCCCCTCCTGAAGGTGATTCATACTGGCAGAGTTCCCTGTTCGGGACAAGACGGCGACATCGCTTCCATTACTCATTGTCAGTTAATTTTTACTTAGATAGCCTGACTTCTCTCACTTGTACAATTTTGTCTTTGATTCTGGAGTGGAAGTTAGAAAGTAGTTGGCTCAACCTTGAGATATTGGTTTGTAATTTAGTTTGGTCTTGTAAAATGTACCAGTTTTATTAGTTGTACATCGAGAATACTTGTTTCACGCTAATTTCCTCATTTTTCTTAGCCAAGCTTGGAAAGAGTTTGTTTCTAGACGGGCTTTTTCGGTTAGAAAATAATTTCCCTCTCCCGTAACGCACTAAAATTGGTGAACCACTCAGTCAAAAAGAAAGGGTTTATTGGGAGCATAAGTTTTCAGAACTGGTTGTTATTGAAGAACAAACGAATTACCGAAGTGAAATACTGAAAGCTTAGTATAATGCAGAAGTAGATGTAGGTTCTTCATCTACATCTACTCCTGCATTTTACTACTCTGCGAGCCGCCGCAACGGCGAGAATGTGCCAGATGGTATAAGGACGCCAGCCTTGAAAATGAGAGGGGGGAAAAGGAGAAGAAATTTGAAGAGAGAAAGGACGAAAAGTAAGAGAAGTTTAAATGGATAAGTGCCACGCTCTGCTTTTCGTGTAGCCGCTAATGATTAATGGAAAGAATTCATTTTTCTACTTATTCCTCTTTTTATTCCCCAATTATTGTTCTTCTAAGGTTCACAATAATAATGAAGATCGCAATTAAAGAGGGCAGTACGGTCCTGGAAAAATTAAATATAATGTTTTAAAAGGTTATCAAATGATTTCTTTTTTATGAGACCCTGCACTGGTTCAAGGATGGAAGGCATGCAGGATAGGATCCTCCACTACACATATGGAGTTCCTATATATATATATATATATATATATATATATATATATATATATATATATATATATCCTCCACTACTCATTACAAGTTGTTTCAGGCTTTGTGGTTCATAAAGGACGAGTTTCGCAGAGGTAATCCTATAATGCCTATAATTTTGGCGGAATTTCGTTGACGATAAAAAATGACAAGGTTATTATGTAAGGGAAATAGCTTATTCGTCAAGGAATAGTGAATGAAAACCTGATATAATATATAATGTCTACGACCGCGAGCATTGGACGACAGCTAAGAAAATAAAATTAGAAACTGTGGAAAAGTAATGCTACTGTAGAGTGGTGAAAATAGTGTGGACAGACACTGACTAACGATGAAGTCCCGCCGGGAGTTGGCGAAGAAAGAAGCGCGTGAAAGGAACCGGCGAGAAAGAGCAGATAGTAATTGGTCAAATTCTGAGGCGCAATAGCTTCTCGGCGATCTTAACGGAAGGAACTGAAGCCGGAAGAAATATTGGAAAATACTGATGGAGAATTGCGAGGTTCAATTGATGGGTGACTTCATCAATAGGAGAGATGAAATAATATTGAAAGGAAGGAGAAAAAACTGGAGGTAGAGGTGTTTGCTGGTGGATATTGTATCCGGGTACTTTTCAAATGTTGTCCAAATTACTTTTACCAGCTTTTCAGAGAGTCTAAAGATAAAAGACTAAATGGTTAAAATCTTGTCTTCCCTATGAAAATGCACTTTAAAACCTCTGACATAGCACCCTCGTTAGCATCAACAATTACCTCTTATTAATGAATGTTTGCGACTGAATCCACTAACAGAGACAATTATCTACAACTGTCAATATCATACATAGAAAATATATTTTCCTGTCCCTCGCATGATATTAATCGGCAGGAATCGACCAAAAACCTGCCACAAGATAAAGCCATGTTTGTGGTCTACTACGAATGAGGTTTGAAAAAACTGGCGAATTTCGATTTATCTAGTGAGATGAGGGATTTCTAAAGAGTTATTTTACCGTAATACGATGTTATCAATTTGTAAGTCTCTCTAAGTTAGTCACAAAAATTGAATTTTCGGAAGTAGATCCATGATTCCCTGGCTTTTCTTCTGAGTGGAGAATATCTGCTAGCCAGTTCTATAGAAGTCTAACTCTGATAATGATGGTGAGAAGGAAGTGAATAAACCGCGATAAGTTCAAGAGGCAACCACAGTGGGTGGACCTCTCTGCAATTATTTCTAAGTAGAATGATTCTGGATAAGTGAAAGATGCTGAACGTTTATATTTTTGAGAAACTGCGCTCAGAACATAATTAATCTATCTCTGCAAAGAATTCCGACTTTTTTCGCATTAGTTCCCTTCGAGTTTGACATCCGAAGTTGTGGGTATTTTTATTTTTTACATGGACAAGAGAGACTGAGTTAAAGAACTTCCCAAAGACCTGCAAAGATAAGCGATTCAAAACAGCATTAAATAAAATTCACCCGTTTAAATAGGATCGGTTTCTTGCTCTTGAGCTCCTGCCTACTTGCCCCTGACAGGACGAAAATCTAATCCGACCAAGCGGATGTTGGTTGTGAAAGAACGGTAGGAGAGACTGGATGGTCTTAAGTTCATGAGTCAACAAATATCATGATAGTCGTAGGTATTCTACCAAGTCATAGCCATTCTACCTAAAAGTACCTGATCGTGATCTATTCTAGCTAATTTTTACAACACCTATTCTACCATATACTTCATACCAAACTTCTGCCATACCAAAGCCTGCCATAACCATTCTACCTAAATCTAATCGGTAGGTATTCTATCAAATCACAGCTGCTCTACCTATGTTGTAGATTCAAGGGCAGTCATGCTTATAAATCCCCCGAACTTTGAAAGTCTTCTCAATAAATATTTACCCTATAACTATTTAATTTTCATTAGCCATCTCCCTTAGATGCGATTTTCTTAGGTATCTTGTAGGGTAACATGTAGATTCCGAGATTAATAATTACTGAATTTTCTTGTACATACATTGCGCCTGTGAGAAGGAAGGTCATCGATTTGATGACCCGCTGAAGAAACCTGGGCAACGGCCTGCCGCGATGGAAATACCGGTTCCCGACCAATCACCGAAGTGTCGTTGGGTTCGGCTCGAATTTGGAGGAGTGATTCTCCAATTCTTCCGAGTACTGTTTTCCCTGTCTGCACGTGGCAAACACTATGTGCGAAATGACCTTAGCCGTCGAAGCACGTTAAAGTAAAATACTAATACTACTGAATGTCCCGTCCTCCTCCTCCCTCTCCCACGCCTGCCCAACATTCGCCCCTCTTTTGATTTTAGCTTTTAAGTGTATTGCACGATTAACATTTTTGCTTTCGGTAACTCATTATATTTTTTTATAAAGTGCGAGCTTTCGCCAAACCTTCTGCTGGCTTTGTCAGGAAATAATGAATATTCTTTTCAATCAATATTACCTGACGCAGCCAGCAGAAGTGTCGGCGAAAGCTCGCAGTTTATAAAATGATACTCGGTGTTACCGAAAGAAAGAATGTTAATCACCTCTAATCACCTTCTTCAACTGCCTCCCAACATGTACTCCAACCAATTTTCCTATCTCCTCTCTATTTACTTTACGAGTTTACTTTCTCTCCTAACAAATCTAACGCTTTCTGATTCCTTTGCCTCTACTCACAATTTATGTTCTCCATATTTATCCAAATCTTAATCTCAAAAACCTCCAGACGACGCTCATCTTCCTTCTCAGCAACCTAGTTTCTGAAACCATTGAAACCTCCATGTTAGGGGTTAACTAATTATTTCTCTATCTCTTTTCTCAAGTTTTCCCTCTATATTTCCTTACTTTTTTTAACACTTTTTTTTAGCAAATTTTGAGAAACTAGTATGTATGTACTACTCTGGCCATCAGGCGAACCCGATCATCTCCTAATGTTTGTCCTTACTTCGAGAAAATCCTCACGTTTCTCATCCCATCTCCTGCTTTTTGTCGCCTCACATTTATGCTTCATTCTCTCTCTACCATCTCTGTTTTTCTTTCACACTTTTTGTCTCCCCCTCTTCCACCGCAGTCATTCCCACCCCTCGGTTAGTAACCCAATACGGTTAGTACCCCTCGCTGAACCGATCGAATCCTTTCTTCATTCAACCCACCTCTCCTTCCGTTCCTGACTCCATATATCTCATCCCCTCAGGCTCACTAGTCCACCTCCAGGTGTTTGCCTATTTGTCATGTCCGCCATGAGGTTTAAGAGGGGTTTGAAGTAGGACGTGACATTCCCTAGGTCTACGTGTCGAATCCCCGGATTCCGATTGAACGTTTCGCGTTCCATTCCTCGCATTAAGGGGCCAAACTGCAAATAAGATCAAGTAAAAATAAAAAGAGAGGGAAGAAAACTGAAAAGCTTGTGTGTATAAAAAGAGTTACACTCGAATCTGATCTTTCTCACACCAGCTGCTTTCGTTGATTACTTGGAGGGGATTGTGAGAGGATCAGAAAGACTCGGCCGTCAAAGAGAATAAGGTGAACCGGTAGAAAATTAAATTTTCTTTTCGCAGAAGGTTCATTTGTGTATTCTACCGGCTGGTAGGTAGGTTTTTCGGCAGACCGTATCCTAACTTCCACATTCCTCGGACATCCTCTCACTTCCCGCGCGGAAATGGCACGCCATCAGATATCTCTTGAATTCCTCTTATCCTTTGCCTCTCCTTTAGCTGTACTGAATTACTATCCTCTTCCTTCCTTTCCCACGCTTTTCCAGCGTTCTACCCTCTATCACCATACCCTCGCCTCTCCAAACGTCTTCCATCCAAGTTAGTGTAATCATGAATTGTACGTTAGCATAAATCGCTAATGTTTGTCACGATGCAAAGCCTCACAAGCATGCACTACACTACAGATATGCTACCAATGGTAGAGGGACCGTTAGTATTTATATATTTTGAAACTACTTAAATGGACAGATATATAAGAGTTTTGCTGAAAACATGCATATAAGCACAATAATGTCCTAAGAACGTATTCGATCAATTAAAACTAGTTATTTAAAGCACCTTAAGCATCTAGAGGCTGGTAATAAAAGTGGGAGGGCACAAGCTGGAGCAAGTAGAGTTTTTTAATTACTTGAGTAGGATAATAGAATAAAATTAGCATAGTAGCAAATAAATTAGGAGGAGAATAGCGTAAGTGAAGGAAGGGTTTATTAATAAAAGGGAGGTGATGTCGGGGACCTTAAGTAAGGATGAAAAAAAGAGGCTGGTGAAGAGCTTGATATTGATTGTGGCGTTGTATGGGACAGAAACGTGGTCTCTGAGAAAGGAAGACAAAATTAGGCTACAAGCGTTCGAGATGTTGGTGTGAAGGAGGATAGAGAAGGGGCGGTGTACGGAAAGGAAGACAAATGAGGAAGTGCTAGACATGATTGGTGAGGAGAGGAAACTTCAGGGTGGGATAATGGGGAGGTAGGGTAGGCGGCTTGAAGAGGTAATGAGGGGCGATGGGATTCTCTAGGCCGTGAGAGAGGGAATGATGTTGGGCAAGCGGAGAAGAGGAAAAAAGAGAATAGATTTTATCGACGGGATGAAGCAGGATAGGACGTACGCCGAGATGAATAAAGAAATAATAGAGATTGATGAGCCCTGAAACTGTACTACACTTCTCAGACTTACCTACATTTAACTGGTAGATTACGAATTTAATGTAATTTAAAGCATGTGACAAAAATATAAGAATGACAATCACGCTTTCGCTCTCATGAACGCCATTGAAATATAACGATCCCTTGATCGCACCATGGGAGGAAGTGTGGAGAGAATCCTGGCGTCGGCTCTAATCAAAGGGTACCAAGGATGTCAAACTTCCTATTATATGGACAAAGTACTGTACTTGAAGTGCTCTCCACTTAGCAACTACATAGAAATATGTATTTTACTGTAAAGTTTCCGCAACCACCGGGGTTTGAACCCGAGCCCTTTCAATTGGAAGCCAGCACTCTAGTCTTTACACCAAACCGATACATTTCCTGAGGAATTGCAGCAATGACCGAGTTTTGGAAAACGTTATGAAATACCTGAATGCAAATTGTCAAATTCAAGAAGAAGGCAATTGACTAGTGAAATTAAATTAAAGAACAATCCAAATTGTCAATAAAAGCAGAGAAATTTACACTCCTATGCATGTATTTTGATCATCCAGATGACCAAAATGGCGTGTATATTCCTTTGATTTTATTGAAAGTAGGGATTAATATTTAGCTTAAAGTATTAAGCACTAAAACAAGTATGATTAAGTAAAATTAGCATCATCATCAGCAATTCATTAATCTGAAGATTTACACCAAAGAGGGTGAAGTTTGCCATGTAAAAAAAATATTAAACTTGACCGGAATTCCGGTCAAGTCAAATGATTTTTCTTTGATAATTTCTCCCTCTTTGCACCCGTGCACGTGACTGTGTATCATATCATTTGTGCAATCGTAATGATTGGGGAAAAATGCGAAAATTGATTTGCTGCAGCTAGCTCTCCACTCCACTCTTCATTCCTACATAAATTCTCACTGTTTCCAGCGTAAAATTAGCAATGTCAGGAAAGCTATAATCTTAGCTTTGAGGAATAGAGAGGACCTTATGAATAAGAAGATAAGCCTTAAGACTTTGAAGTAAATAAACCAGATACCTCAAATAGAAGAATGGTCACACGTTCTCCATCGCTGGAAAATGTAATTTCGATGATTTGAAGAAAAGAGCGTGACACCAGAATTCGGAACCGGCCTGGATTGAGGGTTATGTAACGTCACCAAAAAGGTCATCGGATACTTCGGGCCTGAAGAAGCAGATTATAACGCCTGCGAAACATTTCGTCCACTGGGATGAGCCCATGCGGAAGAGAACCCGGAAGACCTGTATCATGTAAGACTTAAGTTACAAAGAAAAGGCATAGGAAAACTTTGGGCCTCCCACCCGCCTCAGGGAGCAAATTAATAATCACGTGGAACATTATACGACCGACATCATTAGGGCACAGAATCTCTTGTTAATTTTGGTGTCCAGTATGGAGAAATGACGGCCCAACTCCGATAAGATGTGATAACATTCAGGATGAGAGAAAAGTTCTTGAAACGTGGAATGCTATAGATCGAAGTCGTTGACTCTGAATAAAGTTGCGCTGTAAAGAGTAGCGATTGAGACTGATGAACGAGTGTGTGGAAGGCGATTGCTGAAAAATCGAATTCTTACGCATATGAATCAGAGAGGTTTATCCCAAAAGAGAGGAGAAACTCTGGGCCGGAAGATGTATATTAATCGCATAATTTTTGACATGCAGGACATTTAACAAAAAAATAACGAAAGACATTTGAAGCGGAATGCGAGTCGAGATAAATAGGCCTAATAAAGAGAGACTTAAATAAATTCAAACTTTCAGGACGCAAGTTGTCATTTACAGCAGGATTATGTGGGCTGCGGTGAACCACTTATTTTTGTCGCCAAATATATTAATTGCTATCGCCATGCTAGGAGACAATATGTTTTTGGTATCTTCTGGTGAAAAGCAAAATAATTTTATGCTATGTTCGCCATAGTCGTTTTACATTAGCAACGTTTAATCCTTAGACCAGCCAAGAGGTTAGGTGGAAGAGGGGTCTCTAAGCGCCGGTTTTATAAGCTCTGGGTAAATGTATTCATGGCATGAAAAAAGAATTTACTGCACTCTCCCATCGATAACGCTGAAACCTGCTAATCTACAGTCTTATATTATATACGAAACCCCAACTCTCAGTTAACTTCAAGTTAACGTAAAGGCTTAGTCATTTTGATTACTGCTGGAAAACGTCTAAGTAATAAATACTTAAATTAGAAGTATGGGCGTATACAATATGTTGAAATATGATATATTAAGTGAATTAATGCTCTTTTTACTCCCAAATGACGTCCAAAGCAATGTCTATACAGCGGCGTGCCCTTTTGACCGCAATCTAAAATTTTCGCAATCAAAATACGTCCCTGTATAGCGTTTTATGGTTAACTTGATGTTTACAATACTACCACTGATTATCGTCGATTTTTCTCTCGACGTGTAAATACGATTTCAAAAATAAAAAAGATAATTTCGTATCCCTTTTATCAATTGAGGAATATGTAGTATATGCCTAACAATGAGGAGGGGCCAAGTATTTTTCCGGCAGTCGCATCTCAGCGTGCCAATTCTTTCCATATAACCAAACCACCGGCCGTATGACTTAACTGTGAGTACAAGCCTTTCCCTTTCCTATTAGCGATCACCTGACACTGGATATAAAAATAGCACGCGGGGAAAATCACGAACGAAGGAAGAGTATGCTTCGTTTGCTAACTGGAGTGACCTCAGTCGAGTTTTCTCCCTCGCTACCACCGTCGGGGCATCGATCAGAATCAATCCGGCCGAACGAGGAAACTGCCAGTGCAAATTAAATTGGCACGCCTGATGCCAGGGGACTCCTCTCTTCGGTCGCTGAAAAGGGAAGGGTTTGTGAAGCGCTAAGGAAACGGGTGGCTGGGGCGGGATTGGCGCCAGTTCAGGGGAAGGTTTAATAAGGACTCGGCAGAAGGGATATTGTGTGTGTGTGTGTATCATTACTATCATTTTTTTCCGAGTTCTCCCTCCCGTAGCACGTGACTGTAAAATTTTTCTCTTCTCATTTCGCCTCCTCGCCAATCTTCCGTCTCGTCCTCATAATTCTCTTCCTGTCGCATTAATTATTTCGCTGTTTCCGTTGGCCCTTCTTCCTTCTGCTACGGCCTCGCCGATCCAAGCCGCCCTGTCCAGCATAAACCCCCTCTCTCCCTCCTCAATTAACCCTCTCGTTTCCCGTTTTGTATAACCGATCCCCCCCTCCTATCTTCCCTATCCCTCCTCCTGCCTCCCTCTTTCCAGTTAGCGCTGCCACCGCGGGTCGCTACGAAGGGGAAATCTGCCAGAGTAATTACTATTATTGTTGGGGTAATCTAGCGGTTAAGGTAGGTTTAAATGAAAGGTAGTAAAAATCCTCTAGATTTTTCACGGACGCAGACCTCTATCTGCCTGTTTCCTTTCACGCTTTTCTTCTTCATCTCAGCATATGTCCTACCTATCTTCATCCCTCCTACAAAACTTATTCTCTTCCTTCCCCTTCCCCGCTTACCCAACATTTTCACCTATATCTCGGATTCCAATATCCTTTCGCCTCTCATTACCTGTTACAGACATCTACTCTGCTTTCTCCTAATTTACTCCAGTAAATTCTTCATCTCAAGCACTTACTCGATCGTCCACTGCATATTCTCGTCCTCGTCCACTTTATATTGTCGGCATTGTTGGCGGCGGGGTAATGTCCTCGCCTGCTAACCCAAAGGTCGCGGGGTCGAGTCCCACCTACGGAGGATTTTTCACCTTCTAAGGCATGGTTGTATGTGCTGTCTTATACTTACGAGCTAATTGTAGCTCAGAATTAAGGGTCTTAATTATTATTATTATTCTATTCCTTTTTTCCTAGGAGCCAAGTTTCTGCCTCACACAACGCTACACTCCATATTTTAAACCATTCGCAACTTTTTCTTTACACTCTTACCCAAAGTCCCCACCATCCGCTTCCTCCTATTAGTAAAACTGAGTAATATTGTGATGTGCCGAATGTGATATTACGGAGATTTCGCATTATGACATTGGTCGACCGAGCTATTCAATACCCCACATTGTCATGTGATGTTATATCAAGCGTAATACTCATGTGTTATGCGATGGATTGTATCTTAAGCGATGCAACCTTTATGTAGCATTGCAACTTTGAAATGCGTGTATCGTACTTGCCTGCATTAGAGTGATCATGTGAAATATTAACTTGTGCTAAAATTATAAATATGAGGTATTTTCTAATTAACATTTAATTTTATTTTAGACTAATCAAATTTCATGAGTGGTGATATCCTGCTTAAACTGACTTAGGAGCATGGGTTCTCAACCAGTGGGGAATTTCTGGGGAAGATTTAAGGGGGAACTGGGATATTTTTTAGAAATATCTGATGATCTTTAGATTATATACAATCTGTGAAATTGTAGTGTGTTTTAATTCACTCTGTGGCGTTGAATGACATTCTTTGAATGCTACAGATTAAAATTTATTCCTAAAAATGCCCATTTTTTCATTTGAGGATAAGCTATTATTTAATAGTTTATATTGGGAAGTGGGAATAATATTCACAGCTAAGATCAAAGAGCAGAATGGAATATAAATAGTTGAGAACCTCTGCTTTAGATGGGAAGATGAACTACAGCAATGTAATAGTACTTGAAAGGGGTTAGGGATGAATGTAGGACTGCAATTGACCAATATTAGAACCTACTGAAAGATTAATGATGATGATTATGACGGTAATATCTTGAAGAAGTCCCTCGATGGGATTGTAATTTTAGTCCATGCGAGACCTTTAACAAATCACACGTGCTGAGCAAACTAATTTCTAGAACGTCATTGAAAATCACATTGTTGGCCAATCGCTCACTTCTAATACGGCACGTGTCATCCTTTTTCGAAAATAAACAAACAACACGGCCGCAACAAAGCTGCTAATCTTGAAAAGGGCGATATGAAAATCAAAATTGTGTATTTAAGCTTAATTACTGTGATTCATAGATCAGTTGAAAAATACTGAAGGATACATCAAATTAAAATTTTATGAAAGCATTTTGCTCTTTAGTGTATTATCCCATATTTTAAAGCCCGCAAACAAAATTCCCTTCCTTGAAATCCCCTTTGATACCATTTTCAAGAATATGCCCAGAGATTATTATTATTATTAATCTATAAAGACTATAAGATGTAATACAATTCCTGTGACCGCTTTTGCTTCTGTAAAGACGGACTACGCAGTTTCTATTTGTAGCCGTTTCACAACCATAGTGGCTTTCCAGTTTGTAGTTTGTAATCTTGTAACTTTTTCGGCCCTTTTCTATCCCCATACCATACCATTCACTCGTCCCGCCGAACTCTTCTGAGCTACTTTTCCCAATGCTCTCCCTTCTTCCCCGTGCCCTTACCTACTCATCCTTTCTTCGCATTCCCCTCCCCCCGTTACATCCCTTCGTCTCCACCCCCTTCCCTCCATCCCTGCCCCCCCGGGCCTTCTATCTGTCTACATTTGTTCCACTCCTCCAAAAAGAGGGTCACCTAGCCAGATGACACTCCATGAATAACTCACTCAATTGCCTCGCCGGCTTTCCTTCCCATTTTTCAACTGCTGCGGAAAGAAAAATTGCGTGGAAGAGAGAAAAAAACTTTTTTTTTTTCGTTCCACGGAAATAGACGATGGGGTGGGGGATGTAGGAAGAAGATAAAGGGTGCGAGGAGTTGAAGAAAGGATGAGAAAGTGGAAGGGCAGAGAGCAGATAATAAAGATTAAGCGTGGCTGGTGCGATGTGATACGAATGACAGAAGAAAATATCAAACGGAATCCACCTCTTTGCCGCAGGGAAACGTCAATTAGTAAATCTACAAGCATAAGATCAGGGCCTTAATCGTCATCGGTTTCAAGACTCGAAAAATAATTTCGTTCTAGCAGCGTGCGTAAACATATGATAAAGCAGTATGATTCTCTCCACGATTCAATCTTTGACGTGATTTGGAATGAATTTCCTCTTGTTAGCCCAGTTCCGATGTGAAAACATTGAGGCATCATCATTTGGTCGTTCAATGCTAAGATTGGTTGACTGAAGCCCACCAATCCTCCCATATCTAATGCTAGTTCCCTTACTCCGTGGTAGTTCTTCTTATGTACTCTTCTCTTTATTTGGCCTTTGAAAAAACGCCTTGGTCTTCCACTTGGGACTTTTACTTCTATTTTTCCTACAATTCTATTTTTCACAAATTGATGGAATAATAGAGGAGGCGAAGAGGAAGGCCAAGGAATAAGTACATAAACCAAATTATCATGGCATTAACCGAAAAAAAATTATACTTTTCTCTGTGTGTGGTACCAAGTTGAACGATTTTCTATATATGTATTGTGAAAAAAAGTACTGTCACAGACACGACAGGGATCGGGTCGATACAGTGGACAGAGTACTGGCCACCCGATGGTCCGCATTCGAATCTCGGATCCCTTTTTGAGTTCCTTGTGGGGAGCACTTCAAGTGTAGTACTCCTTAAGTCGGTTGAGACGAAAATCTTTCGTCGAGGTGGTTGGAGCGATTTTTATTTATGTACTGATGTGCGTGAAACTATGCAGACGTGTTCTCATTGGTGACATCTGTAGATAAAATTGAAAAAAAATTGAATCATACCGATTTGTTTGTTTTGCAATTCAATGCTATATTAACACGCAGCCTTATAGGTTATGAATTATATTTTGTAGTAATTTGTTTTAATATCTATATATTTGCTTCCAAACACGAAATAATACATATATTATCATTATTATTGTAGCAAACAAATATCAGTGTCTCACCGAGTCCAGTATTCGAAACAAATTTATTTTATTATGTTTCGGCCAACATGTTGAATACCACGTCGAAAACTCTTGTCGTAACATCATGCCTTAATTGAGGAAAAAATGTAAAATGTAATTTCTGTATTATTTCCATTTCTGCCTGTATGGTGAATTCCTACAAATAAACAGATGCACTTAAATAAAATGCGCTTCAAGATTTTTTTTCGATGTACTTAAAAATTATTAAAATGTGCTCTCAATGACTTACGATTACCGCTTAGCCACCTTAACAGCAATATAACGCAGACGTCGGGTTCTCTCAACCCTTCCTCCATTACCCACGTAATAATTTCCTTACCATCATTCCCACCTATTCTCAGTGGAGCCATGACATAAGTTGTCGCTCGCCTCCCCAATGAAACAGCCGACCGACGGACTGGAGTAAAAGCTAAGTTTTCGGCGCTTATTATCGGCTCGTTGTGTTTAAAATGCGATTGGAAGTCAAACTTCTCAAACTTGGTTTGTCACAATAAATGATTCACATCTACATCTACATACTACCCCGTAAGCCGCCTCAATAGGCGTGTGGCGGGGGGTGTTAGGACACCAGCCGTTTAAATGTTACGTTTAAATGTTACCAGCCACCATGATTACGTCATCTATGGTCGTAAACAGTCAAATTCTCTGCGCATTCGTGTAAGCTGTTCATTTAATCTTTTATGCTGTTGCAGTCGGTCCTAAGATTCTAAATCTTACTCGCCAAACTCCTTATTTTTCCCAAAAATCCACCTATTTTTTCAATTATTCATAAAGACAACAATATTTACAAACTGCAGTGCTAACACTAATAACGGACGTCTTCTTCTGAATTGATACTACTTCCGTGTGGCATATAATCGGATAATATCTAACCCATGATTACCCATGATTTGGTAATTACAGTACTAGTATTTTAAACCCTTATAAGAGCTAAATAGAGCTGCAGAATGAACATCACACAATTACTCCAAGCATTGTGACTTAGATTGATCTAAATTTATAATTTAAATGGATAATTCTTTTCCTTTACATGGATTACTTATCGCTCTCTGAAATACTATCCCTTTTCATTATATTTTATGTCCTTTCAACATTGTCAACATCGAAGAATTTATCCATTGACATAATGATGGAATTAGATTATTAAAACATTCAAAATTGCCAATTCAAATACTTCAGATACACTAGAAGTATGTTTTTTTGTTTTGGCAGCATTGTCCATTCTTATGTGTCGTCAAACTTTTGAAAAAAAACGACATCATTTTGATTTTGGAATGTTTAACGGAGAAAATAACTATTTCAAGAGGAGTAATAGCATATAAAGATTAGCTAAGGGAAAAAAGGATACTGTTGGAGCAATCCGGCAGAAAAAAGTGAATGGAGGACGTTGAAATGAGTTATGCAATGTGATGGACCTGTGATTGATCGGAGATCAGGTCGGGTGCGCGTGAAAGAAGGACGAAGAATGTAAGCTTTTGGGACAGCTTAAATGAAAACGAGTCAAGCGCTCAAGATCAATATGATAAGGGGAAGCCAATCAATTACTATGTCAAGCAAAGACTGTTAATGAGGCGATACTACCAGCAACAGAACTCAGAGCACACATAAGCTTCATGATGAAAGGAATTTGTAATCTTCCTCTGATTTATTTATATGACATGACGCATTCGAACACACTGTGGCATAATCATGTGCAAGATTCTTCAGTTTAGGTCATAGATGTATAGCCCTAGAGCGAAGCGTTCAGGAGGGAAGGGTGGTAAGTGGGGTGGGGAGGGGGAAGTGAATCTGGAGAGAGTAAGGGTTTAGATTGGACCGAGGAAGGAGAGATATAAGAAACGGTGGTTGCTGGGGTTTGCGACTGGGTGGTGACGGATGCCGTGGTTAAGTGAGGACCCTGGGTGGCAGGGGAGGAAGGAGGGTGCGGGTTTTAAACATCAAGAGCATTAAATTCGAGTGTATCTGGCGTTACGTGGTGGAACAGCATTTCAGGAATTAAATTAAACTGCAGGAGTTGTATTATATTTAATGTATAAAAATACACAACACGTGTTTCAATGCTTAGGGCGTCATCATCAGGTATACACGAGTTATATCTCCAATGAGTATTTGAGTATGAGCTATTATGCATACATGCAGAATGAGAGAGGAGGGTATGCTTAACCAATGGGGAAGGTATTAGGAAAGGGGGGGGGAGGGTATATCCTCCATTATGAGAAAAAAGGACGACGCCTGGACACGTTGGAGCAGTGGGAGATCATCTAGAGAAAGAAGTAGAAAATCAAACTTTTAAACTATGTAGAATTTATGTAGGATGATGCTTTCGGGCAATTCTGCGTTTTGTTCATTATGAAAATCTCAACGTTTCGCTTCTCTTACTGGAAGTGTCATCAGGAGAATGAGCGTTTACCGGCCTTAGTTCGCTCTTATATAGCATCGATGTCCGTTGCACCATTGTTGGGCCAATTTGAATATTTTTCGGAAGACGTTAGCCGTTGGGTTTTGCTGGAGTTTATATCGCAAAACTGAGTAACTTTATTGTTAATCAGACTTTTGGAGGCAATAACTTATTTTCTTCCACGCACCCATTTTCCCCACCATTCTTTCTCAATTCCCCTTCCAATGGAAGAACTTCCAACGTGACTTAGAATTCTGGGCACCCGTCTGCCATCAGCCTTTGTGATAGCCACATCTATTGTGATGAGGATGCTCCTTTTCATATTCATAAGCATCGAGGATGGTCGTTTAAGGCTGGATGATGGAAAATAGAAGAGGGAATGGAAGACGTAATGGGGTAATACACTCACGCGGATGCATGAATAATGCAGTTAGACCAGATATGGGGCAAGCGCAAGAAAGTTCTTCAAGCGCTCTTGCTGAATCATCACTCGCGTTGATTGGCGTCTGTCCTGGCTAATTAAGTACGGAGAAAGACTGTTAGGCTTCAGCATACCTACTTGCTTAACGATGTGTTGATTATCGTTGGGAATGCGAGGAGTAACTGATAGTTTATATCGTCTCCTCTCTATGATCCGACATAAGCAAAACCTTCTACGATCGAATTCAACTTCGATTGGAACGGCGGATAATATGGCAATGGCAAAGTCATATGTGTAACTCAGGGTTTGCTTGTACATTTAAGTCTTAAATCAAAAGGAAAGTGGTTAAAATGAAACCTCAAATGAATGACAATATTCTTGAGGGGGCTGGGAGACGATGCATTGAGATGGACATCAAGGAATAAAGGATGATTGAAGAGGAAGAGAAATAAAATTATTCAATGTTCTTCACGTGCTAGAACTATAATGTAGTTTCTGCAGACTTTTTGGATTGATTACTGTAGTATAGAAGAAAATTTGTCGACCAAATTTTATTAATTTTTCTTTCAGTGGTTGGGAGGAGATGGCTTGAATACTCCCCATAATGATTCAGCCAAAAAGCAGAATTCATTGCAGTGACGTTCGCATTTGACAATGATAACCACCCACCCAGAAGAATCCTTGGAAAGAAATCCATACCAAATAGGATTTCAACGGGTGCTCTCTTATCGGCGATCTGCGAGATGCAGATGAGAAAATGTTTCGAAAATGTGATGCGCAAGAGGGACGACTGGAAGTTTATTCATTACTTCGGATACCACAACAGCTGTGATGGTGAGTACCCGGGATGAGGCATGTCTTGGTAACAAAGAGTGATAAACCCGACCTTTTGGTGGTTGCAGAGGGACATGAGCTAATCCGACCAATAATTCAAATATTGTCTCTTGAATGAAGTTTCACTAATGTTTGCTCAAGTATTGGCTGCAGCCGTTTGAGATGTGGGTATTGAAGTAGGATGGAGGTGTGTCGGACGGCCAGGGAGACAAACGAGGAAGTGCGAATGGTGAGGAGAGTAAACATCTGGAGGTGATTACGAGGAGGTGTTTGGAAGATGTGATACAATGAGTGGGTTAACGGTTGCCGAAGGCCGTGTTTAGAGGTGGATGTTGGGTAAGCGGGGAAGGGGAGGAAAGAGAATAGGTTTTGTGGACGGGATGAAGGGCCGAGATGAATCAAGTAGTGTTGACAGATAGGGGTCTGCGCCTGTAAAAATAATCCAGAGGATTTTTACTCCTTTCAATTCCAACCTGCTTTAACCGGTACACTACCCAAATAATAATAAATGATATATGATGACAATCCGAATAGGCTTGTGGGTGAAGACCGTAAGGTGCAAAAAGGTGGCATTGGCATAAATGAATGATCCTAGATGGAGGATAGGTGTCCGCATCAAGAGTTCGCTCTCCATGGCTGCCCTCTTTTAATTTTGTTTTTCGTTCTTACTTTTTTTTGCATTCCGCGCGTTAATCGGTCGTCCCGTGTTAAAAGCGCTGGCGTCCTGGGGGAATCAATCAATACTGATTGATTGGCGCGGATCCATTTGGCCGAGGAAGAGAGAGAGAGTGCAGTGGATGGAATGGTTGGGCGGTCATGATGGGAATAGAGATGTGAGGAATGAGAGAGAGAGAGAGAGAAAAAAAAATAGAAATCCGCCGAAACGGTGGAAAGCCATGGGGCTCGAGGATTGAATGCGGCCCCAACATTCGTCCCATTCTACCCCCGTCCCATTTCCCGCAATCCCAGGGCGTCGCGGCGGAGATAAACATCGCGATGAGGATGGCTCCTAACTTTTCGAGCGTCGCGGGCGGAAGGAGTTTCCACGAGTTAACGACGCTCCCGGCGCTCTGGCGAGGCCAAGTTTTTATTTTCCTATCAGCGAAGTGGCGTCGACCCGAATGATCTGAGGCCATGCGGGAGGGAAGTTCCTTGATGCACAGACGATATATATCCCGCGATTAGATGACAGAGATCTTCAGAATATTATTCATACGAGTGGCCGAATTTAGGCCGAAGTAGGCAATTTCAATATATGCATTTGTTCCATTTTCACCGTAGAAAATGGTTCAGGGCAATTGGCTATACATATTTAAGAAACAGTATCACGTTACCCAATTTTTTCGAAAGGTAAATTTTGTAAAAACAGTAAAACTCCAATAATCCGAACTTCAACTATCCGGATCGCTTTTAGGAGAAAAAAATCCTCAAAAATCGGATTTTTACAGTCACGGTAATAGGCTATTTGAAACGTGTATTGTATCATTTATACCGTTGATTTCGTTTGACATTTATTGGTTACCGCATATACCTTTCTTTAGCATTCCTAGATCAATCCGATGCGAATACATTAAGAAGTTTTCAAAGAAATTACCTTTTTGTGAGATATCCATTTATCCCGATATTTGATTATCCGGATGGCGTTCGGTGCCAATTTATCAATTATTTATTTTATTATAGAAAAAGTTGACTTTCTAAAGTAACTTTCCATTCAATTAATATTCACGTGTGTTTAGTAATTAATGTGACAGTAAGTTTAAGAGCACAATCCTAACTCTCTATCGCGAAGTCAGCTCAGCTGAATCGCACGCGTAAAAAATTGTCCACGCTGAGCTGAGGGAGTACGCTCCAGAGAAGCCAGTACGTAGGCTTTCTCCAGTCAGCCTTCCGCGTGCTTGATTACAGCAAAAATACGCGTCAAAGGAACCGGCGCTACGGATATATAGTGACTAGACATCAAGACTCGGTGTTTTTGGGCTAGCCTTATGGCCGTACTGTAACTGGGAGATCGCCAGCCGTGCTCCGACAACATCCTTATTCTGGGCCTGACATTCTTCACACTCATGATGTTCTTTCTCCGAAGTGTATATCCTCAGACGTAAACCCACTTTGCACACCCCATTTTATGCCAAATGTAATGTTTCTCGGCCTTTCCATTATTATTTTACCAAACCTTTTTTCCTGGAATACTCATCGATCTAAATTTTGACACATTTTCTCAGTAAATTTGTAAATTAATGAATGAAACTTGTTTTTATTCAATGAAAAATGCACCGACTTAAGCTCGACAATTTTCTTAAAGTGTAGTAGTTGTAGATTATAGTGAAAGAAGTCCAAATTCTCTGCTCTGGGCGATAATGGAACCAATATCCGTGGGGTTGTCTAGACCGACACGTCAGTCTGGCTACCGTGTCCGGCTTCTTTAAGAAGTGGAAATATGAAGTAGGTACCTACCTACCTTTTTTGTATATGAATAGGCATACATGATTAAGGCTATGAAAGTAGTTCAAATGAGGAGTAATGTAGGAACTTAGCTGAAAATATGACTGAGCAAACCTATCTTCGAATTGATGACTTCTGACGGCTGTTATCTAGCTTCAACTTAGTTTCTTAAAAATCAACTTCTATTGATGGAATTGTTGAACTAATTATTTTCTTTTGTTCAGCGGTGTCAAAACAATTACTTTTGAAATATATTGCCGTAAAAATCTTATAATAGGCCATAAGTTCTGCTCTTTGCTCATAAGTTCTGGTCCAGTGCCCACGCAATGTCTTCGTAAATTCCTTCCTCCGTATCAAGGATTCCGTACTGATTGACATAAGAAGGGTTCATATTAGTTGTATCAATCACCAGCTCTGGTAACGCATTTGAAGCTGCGTAATGGCATGCAGTATTTCTCCCAAAATAATTTTGTTAAATTTCAATTGTATTGAATTAAAAATATCACTATAGTTATCCCAGAGAGAGAGAGAGGAGTTGTTGAAACAGCTGCCGGAAAGTTTTTGTTCGAGTGAATATTTAAGACGTTTTTCTATTCAATTCAAAGAACGCATCATGTTTGTTTACAGGTAACGGTTATCTCCGCTCTTTATCTACTCCCGGTAAATATATTCGTGTCAGGTTAAATTTTTTAATTAGTTTTCTTGATTTGAACCCAAGCTCCTTCTACCCGTGAATTATTTCTGACAGGTTTTAAACGGACTGAAGTGGTCATAAAATATATTACTAGCCAGCTGGCTATCCCAAGAGTCTCCAGTAAGAATAGCTTGCAGTTAGTGGATGTTCTGCTAACAATGAGCACGTTTCTTCAAAGGAAAAATTTTGACGTTGCCAGAAGTCATATTTTCTTGACTAGTTATGTTTATAAAGTGTGGTATATTCACTCACAACTTAGTGGTTACCATCCTGAAAATATTCTAGATATTTTTGCTCTTTTCTGACTCTTGAAACTGATACTTAATTACTTTTCAATTAAAATTCAACAATTATTTTTAATATTGATCAATGGGGATTTTTTTACAAGAACGCTAAAAATACGCTTCGAGTTATATCCTTTGATGGCTTGAAACTGAACTTCAGTATTCGAATTAGTTCATTAGAATAAAGGAAAATCGATAAGCATATTCTTACATAAAATTATTGGGGCTTGGATATATTACTGACGTATGAGTCAATTTAGTATGCATATTAATCAACTCCAGCCTCGATGGTTGTGGGTAAATGTCCTCGCCTGCCAAGCTAAAGGTCGCGGGTTTGAATCCGCCCGGGTCGTTGTAGGTCATCCTGGGCATGGTTGTGTGTGTTCGTCTACATATATTAAATTGTTAGTAATTGGCGTAAAGCTGTTATAAAGAAAATATTATTATTATTCTCATAGTTAAATTGCCTTGTGACCTTAACCTTAGTAAGATAACACTACATTCATTTTCCAAATGCGACTTAAAAGTGGATACAGTTTTGGAGATAACGCACAGAATTAGTCCTATTCTGTGGCAAAATTATTTTTTTTAACAGTTACAGTTGAAAAGTATTTTCGCGTCATCTATGAGTAGAAGATTTATTTACCCGAGGAGTTATACTCTCTATGGTCCAGAATCGTGACAATGAAAGTGTATTGGATTTTCAGGAGGATTGAGTTTCGCGGACTATAATGATATCCATCTCCTTTCCAACTCCTTTAGATGACCATAGGGCTAAATTATGTATGCATTACAGTTTCCCTTATTTCGTCATCTTATTTGTTTTGCTAGTGGTCGTCTTAGATGTGTAATCCCTGTCAAATGCGACATAAGCTTGGAATTTACACAGTGACCCGGGACGGCAATAGTCCCAGTCAATGAAGAACTGTGTTTAAATGAGATTAATTTCCGTGCTAAGTAATTAAAGTTATGAAATGTGTTGCAAAATTGTCTCGTATTTGAAGCACTATCTTTCTACGTACCCATTTAAATTTATAGCTTCCAGCTGCGTACATTTCATGCACACTCGAATTATTTCCAACGGCATACCGTTGACAAGCTAAATATATGCCTTTGAAGATATATTTCTCCTTTCTTCCAAGTCCATGTGCTCTCATTTACTCATAGTCCCAAATTGGTGTGAATAATGATAATGAGTCAGAAAAGTAGAGACGACGAAGCATAACTGATGTTGCAGCCAGGATGAGAATGCAGGGTAGACTAATTTCGATGGTTGTTCATCGTTTCTAAACCTCGTTAAAAATATTATGTACATTCATCGCAGTGGTTTGTGAAATGAAAATTAAGGTATCCTAGTGGAAAAGTGCTAGCAACTAGATTATTAAACAGAGCATACTTCACATTATTTTACATATCAGTAATGGTAATTAAGATTGTTTTCCCATCAGCTCCTATTAGTACTTGACGTATCGATGAATGGATGGCAGTTCTAAAATAACGCGAAGGAAAGGAAACTTATAGATGAGAATACGTGGAGGCAAAGTAGGTGGTTGTAGGAGGTAATTAGATGCGAAGGGATGCTTAAGGCTGTGATAGAGGATATAATTTTAGGTGAGCGGGGAAGTAATAGAATAGGTTTTAAGGAGGCTAAGAAGAAGGGTAGGACGTACGCTAAGATGAAGAAGAAAATTGTGTAGGTAAATAGTGCTCTGAAACCTGCTTCCATTGAAACCTACCTTAACCGATAGATTACTACCTTAATAGTAAACGTAAATATTTTATCATTCATCCCCTTCTTCGCTTGTCCAACATCCTTCCCTCTATTATGACCTTCAGCAACCCTTCGCCCCTCATTATATGTCCCAAACACCTACTTTACCTTCTCTTAATTTCCCCGTGCTTTCTTCACTCTTCACACACGATATGACAGTCTCCTAAAGACTTTCTTTCCAACACACGCGAAACATTCTCCGCCACACCCTCATCTCGAACACCTGCAGCCTATTCACGTATTATTTTCTCAGAGTCCACGTTTCTGCACCGTACAGAGGTACACAAAATATTAGACTCTTTGTCAGGCTTTTCTTTGAATTACTACGCAAGGTCCCGGTCATTTACTATTTTTCATTAGTGAACGCCCCCATTTTGCTAACGCTATTTTCTCTCTAATATCCTAACTAGTATATTCCATGAACGATGAACCCTGGTATTTAAAGTGTAGTTTGCTCGTCTGCATTGCCAGATTCGCTTTCTTTGTATAATAAAATGCCATTAGTTTTATTATATTTAGTCTTCATTCGGTATTTCGCGCATTGATTTTCTAACCAGCACCAAAGCCTGCTATCCCCTGGATGATCGACTAACCGACGCCCGGTCGTCAGCAAATGTAACCGAAATTATCAGCTGTCGGACTACTTTTATTTCCAAATCTATATCTTCTCATGCCCCTCTTGCTATAGCCTCGGCATGAATGTTAAAAAAAGGCGACAAGCCGTGCCTTACCCTGAGACCTTTATCTGCCCGCCCTGATTCTCGGTCAGCTAACCTCAGCTGCGCCGTATGGCCCATAAGTATATATGTTTCTAACGAGTATCCTATTTCTCCAAACGGTTATCTTCATTTGTTTTTTTCGAATGAACTTTGTCAAATGCATTTCCAGAATTCACTAAGCCAGCTTCATGATTATACACTATGCTCCTTTCGATAACTGTTCTCATCTTCGAAATTGAAACCCGAGTTTCCTTCGCCTTCCTTAACCCGAACTGGTCGTCACTCAAGTACTTGTTTGATTTCGTCTACAACCATCTGTCAATAACTCCAAGCAAAACTTTCCACGTCTGAAATTAACCTTATTGTTCTGGCTCTTTCATCTTATTCTGGAAAAATATCAAAATTACTTTCATGAAGTTCTCAGTCTGTATTCCCTCCTCGTAAATACTACGAAATAGTTCGAGAAATCTCAGTCTTCCATAATTTCCCAAATTTTTAGTAATTCCGTTGTGATGTTGTCTACTCCCACAGCTTCCGTACTCACATCCTTTATTCCCCATACTGCCTTCAAGATTTCGCTGTCCAGTGATCCGGGCTCAATGTTGTCATCTTCTATTTTACTTTCTTTTTCTATATATGTATAAGTTAATAGGCCTGTTTTCTTGTTCATATAGCTCTTCCCCCAATTCCTTTCCGCTTTCCTGAATCTCTTCCCGTAAGTTGTTCATCTATTCTACTTTGTCTTTAGTTTTTGCTACTGTTTACCTTTTCTTAAAACCCGATAAACTCTTCATTTTTGCGTATTACTCACCCATATCTTTATAGATTTTTCAACTTCTCGCGTTGCCTTCTGAACCAATTTTCCTTCGTTTTCTGGATTACACCTCAAATTTGGTGATTAATTACTTATAATTCCTCCTCATTAGTTCAGTGGTGGCGTTTTTCCACTTCCATCCCTCTTTATTAAAAAAAATTAGTTATTCGGTCACCCTCGTCTTCTCAATTCTGCTCGTTTCAATTGATCAAACTTTCTTCTCTACCTCTCTTATGAATCCTGTTCTTGTGTTCTTCCATTTTCCTCAACTGTTTCCATTTCTTTATCTTCTCATACGCCCCTGTCTACTTACTCTGGCATTCCCTCCTTTGCTCCTTTCAACGATAACAATTCCCGCTTCTGTTCTCTCGTACCTCCCCTTTGATTCTTGAATCTAACATCACATTTTATAAATTCTATAGTATGATCCGCATCCGCACCGAGAATGCATCGCGAATTTTTGGCCCTGTTCCTAAACCATGCCTTGCATACTGTGATCTATTTTATATCCCCCTGTATCTCCTGGTATCTTCAATGTGTGCTTATGCCTTTAGTGGTGTCTTTACCAAGTGTTAACTAATGTATTTCTCTCGCAAAATTCAATTGACTTCTCACCGCTGTCATTTCGTGTCCTCAGCCCATGCTCTCTCACTTTATATCCGTCCTTCCCTTCCCCTAATACTGAAGTCAATCCCGATCACTACTAAGTATTTCTTGCCCGACATTTCTCTGATCATTTCTTCTATTTGTTCTTACACGCTGTTCACCTCTTCCACCCTTTGGTTACTTGTAGGCATGCCCACCTAAACCACAACCAAATTGGTCGGGTGTGCCTTATTATCAACCACTAGTATCCTGTCACTCATTTGATCATTATTTATTACCCTCCTCTCCCATTTTGCATTTAGTACCATAGATACCCCACTTTGTCTCTTGTTACCACCACTCTAAAATTATACCTTGTAATAATACCCTGTAATTATCACTCCAATACTCTGCTATTCCTCCATCTCACCTCGCTCATCCCCAAAACATATACATTTCCTGTTTTATATTCTATAGATTCCCTGCTCTCATTATTGCCCTAACATTCCAAGTGGCCGGTTTTATCGCTACTTCCCCCTTTTCTTTTTATGCTTCTTCTCTGCCTTAGTACTTGTATCCGCTGTTGTTGCGCAAAGATTTCGGTAGGTGACGAGGACGGAGGTATTTCTTTCCCCGCTACCCAGGGAGAACATTCACCACAGTTGGCTGGGATGTGTAGTTCCTACGAATCAATATTATGTACTTCCATGTTTATAAACGTTGATTGTTAGGAAGTTTTGCCCATTGCCCAACAGTGTTTTAACGTTACTCCGTCATGTAAACTACCTTTCGTTTGGCTCCTACCCTTCGACCTATCTGGCATGGGTTGCCCTACTCGAAACAATTATTATTGCTCCCAGTTCTAGGGGTCATTGAAACACGCAGTTCCTTCCACTGCTTCACAGTTGTAGTCTATCAGAAAGTAGTCATGTTCCTAGCGAGCGATAAAAAAAAAAAATGTCATTAATGTATAACATATATCAGTAAACGGGTATTAAAATTGGCATTTGTTTGATTTAATTGGTAAATTCCCCTATGAGACAAATCCCTTCCAAAACCGGAGGGAAGATGCTGTCTCATTTGCGGTTTTTAGTGTCCCCATCTGAGTCACCCGCTCAGCTGATCCCATTCATGCGCCCCCTCCGAGGATAGTCATTGTGGCGTTATCCCTCATTTCTCGCCCTTCAGCCGTGAACGGAATTTCACCTTCAGACTACATTTCGTCGTAATCTACTTTGCAAAATCACTGTAGAAAACCTTATGAAAGCGTATCGGTTCTAATTACTGAGTTCTTTTCACACATTTTTTTGAAGTAACAATGTTCGATTGTTACTACAAAAACATATGTTCGATTTTTTTGCATTCCCTCCTTTTTTGAAGCCTTCACCATTATTTAAACTCAATAAAAATGTAAAATAATGGAAGCTATCCTCGTGCAATTAATTAAATGTCACCTAGAATCAATGCTTAGTTTCCGTAAAGAATGATAATCCAAACGTTACATAAATTTCTTGATAAATTGGAATATTATTCCGGTTTGCATGCGTGTAAACCTAAGGATTTTTTTCTACACCGAAAAAATATTATGCAAAGTTAAACTTTTCTTTTGTTCGTAATTTTTCGCAACGTTCGCATGATAAAATAGGTTTTTTAGGTCTTCGTCCGCGTGCGTTAGCATATTATACGAGGTGAAGATAGGTACCTTAAGTGCTGAGATAGTTCGACCTCTATTTTAAACAGTAACCATTACAGAAGGACTACTTCGCTTGCAAACAATATTTAGCCTCGAACTTGGGATTCAAATTCAAAATTTACTAAGAAAACTGCATAAGAGCAATTTACATCATACTGAAGCCTATTTTATTTTTTTATTATGCACTGCAATGCTCTTTACGAATGATATCATTATAAAGAAAAAAACTTGACGTTGTATCGTAATTTATTATTGCACGTTGCAGATGAAATGTTTCTAAATGTAATTTTGAATTTTCAGTTCTACCTATATAGTCAAAACAAATTGCTTAGCAATTTTGTGGAACAGTTTTTTTTAAGGATTGGACGGACCAATAATCTGGTCCTGGCCTTTTTTAAAGCCTTTTGCAGCAATAACTAAAAACAATCACTATCATCACCTCACATTACGAAATTGTTTTTTAAGAATTACAATTCAACGGCATAACTTTGCATGCTAATCTGGTGTGCATGGTTTAGTGCAAAATAAAATACGTTATGGTCTCATGCAACTCGCTCTCATGTGAGTTTACTTTTTAATTTTTAATTGGAATCCAAACTCGAGCCTACATCAATTTTGCGCCGACAGTAGGTCGAAGAGCTACGATGTATAGCACTCTTAACTTCTCTTAACAACGCTCCAATATTTAAATAGGGCCTGGAACTCTCAAAGGGATAGCTCTCATCGGTTCCCCATTGTTGAGAGTCAATTTCAGTCCCGATTTCGTCACAGTTGGCACATTTCTTCCGCTACTCCTATGACACAACGACAGTCACTACTGTGCGTATGAGGCCTTACCTTGGTGAGTTGTGCTATCTTCTTGCACATCTTGTAGAGTAACTCCGGCGTGTTGTCCGGTATCTTGGCCCCACCACCCGCGTACTCGTACGAGTCTCCGCCCAACTGGGAGAAGTCGGGGAAGTTCGAGGCCATGGCCGGGACTCAAGAGGACGACGACCACGGGGTGTTTAACCGGCGACAACACGGCCCTCGGCTGTCGCGGATGTCGGCGCCTCCTCCACCACCGCCGCCACCGATGCCTCTCCGGGGGCAGTGGCCGGAGGGGACGCCGTCCTCCCTCCCAGAGTCCGCGGGGGGCTCGCCGGTCATCACACGTGGAGAGCGCCCGACTCCCCAGCGGTCACCACCACAATCCGAGCGGGTCGCACTCTCACGCGAAGCATCGGCGTCGCGTCGGAAGGCTCGTCTCAGTGTGACACGACTTAACCTATCGTCTCACTGGCGCGTAAGTTGCGGCCGCACATGTCACAATAACACGCTGAATCTACGCTGAAATTGGGGGGAGGTTTTTTTTTAAAGAAAAAGGATGGGGAAATTCTCTCTCTCTTTCTCTCTCTCCTACGTATCCAACACCTTCGTCTTTCCCCACAACAACCTTTCTTCAAGACACCCGAAATCGCACACGCAAACACACGCTGTCACTCCTAATCTTCCTCCTTTTCACATCTCTTCCTACGCTCTGTTATCCCCGCCTTCTATCTCCGTCCCGTTTATTTATCTCCGTTTCTTTGACCCCCCCCCCTTCTCTTCGATGTATTTTCTTCTTCTCTCTCTCTCTTTAACCTCCGTCTGAGACCACCCCCGCCTTCTTCGAGACGACCATGGGTTCCCCAACGCCAATCCCCCTTCCTCTCCCCCCCCCCCCGTCCCAACCCGTCTTTAAAGCCACCCGAATATCCGTCTGACTCTTTTCGAGTCTGCCTCCTCCCACTTGAGTCTCTCTCCCGACTCCTCTGTCTTGTCAACCGACTCGCGTGCCAACTAGCTTGTTCCTCTGAGACTCCCTCTCTCTCCTCCCCCTTCGTTACACCTTCCCCTTTCTTCGTCGTTGACTGAGGAGAAAAAGCCCCCCCTTACCCCCGACGTTGACGAAAACACTAGCTCACCTCCCTCCCTTAGGACACCCCTCACAAAACCTCAACCCTTATCTCGTCATCCTCGACTTTCGTTCCTTTCAATCGCGGTATCTGACATCACTCGCTCCTTCTCCTTGTCTCCTCCCCACCACCTACAAAGGGAAACAATCTCTGGGATTTCCCCGGTCTCTCCCCACTCAGTCCCCCGGGCTATCTGTCTCTATCAGTCGCGTCTTTCACTCAGCACACGTATTTCTTTAAAGCCGTCGGTCTCGTCCGCAACGTCGATTTACGATGCCTAACCTTGTTTTCAACCCCCCCTAATCCTGTGTCTCTTTTTTTCTTCCGCCTAGCGTTCCCGGTGTCGCCTGCCTCCCTTGTTCCCCGGTTCCTATTTTGCGTCCCGGGACAAGAGCGCGTGGTATCCGGCACGAGTCGACAGTGTTGAACCACGAAACTATCAAAATATCTTCCTTGCAGCTCTTTTTCCATATAGCCTTACCGATGGCGCCTCCTTCATTCCCTGGTTGTCCGGAACCACTTCGCTTTGCGTTCCGGAACGACCCCCCGCGTCGAAGCAGGCACGGGTTGGAACGAGCGTCCGAAACGTTGATTTCCAAGTCCTCCTCCGTCTTTTTGAAAACCTTTTCTTTGCGTGTATTTTTATTTCCTCGCCAAGCTTTCCCGAGGTTGTCTCCTTCCTCCCTTGTTTCCCAACAAACACGCCTCCTTCGCGTTCCGGAACAACCAGCCTTGGAGGCGGACACTAGTTTGGCCGAGTTTCCGCGACGTAGACTTACTTGCCTCTCTCTCTCTCTTTTCGGACTACTTCCCTGGCTTTTCTTATTCCCCGCCTGAAAATCTTCCCGGTATAGTTGTTTCCTTCGTCACTACTACTTAAAAGATACCGATTCACGTCTTCGTGTTCCCGCAACAGAACCGCTTCCAAGAGGGGTTTACGAGTCGCGTGTTTGGAGAGCCGCGTGCTGTGTCTTCCCCGCGCCCGGCGAGCAGAGAGAGAGAGAGAGCGCGCGCGCTTGTGGAAATCTCCCCGGCCTGCCTGCCCGACGGCGCCTGTATATTGTGCCGCGCGCGGGCCCCGCAGGAGTCCGCGTCGGAATACTGCCCGAGTTCGGCAGGAGCGGAATATGTTTAAGAGTTTGCGAGCGAGAAGGGGGGAAGTGCGCAGGCTCCGTAAACGGTCCGATGGTGCTGTTCCCACTCCCTCTTTTCTCTCTGTCATTCCCTTCCCTCCTCTCTCCTCCCTCCAGCCATGTGCTCCTCTTCTCGCTCCCTCTCGCAACCTCTCACTCTTTCTCTTTCGTCCTTCCCCTTCTTACCTTCCTTCTTTCCCGTTTCCTTCCTTCCTTCATCTCCCCTCCCTCCCCCCCGCCATTCCCCCCTACCGTAGGTGCCCCTATCGCGTTCCCCTTTCGTTCCCTCTCTCTCGTGGCAGTCGCTCACAAGAGTCCCCCACCGTTTCAACCGTTGACTAACTTCCGTCCCCTCAACCCCTCCCCCAACTTCCTCCCCCCTCCTTCCCCCAACTCCACTCTGTCCCCAATTCCGATTACCTCACTCTCCCAGCTTCTCAATGGTGTGCTCATTTGTCCAATATGACTTAGTGTGTGTTTAAGTCACGGGTCTTATTTCTTTTTGCAGGCAGGTATATCTTTCTTTTTGGGTGTCGTTGTTGTGAGCGTAATGCAGTGGCTTGGCTTGTGCGATATTAATTGCGGTGAATCGTCCTCAGGAAATCATTTCGCGGAGATGCAGCGTGTGCATTTTAGTGTTTATCCAATGATATCTGCATGGAGCTGCTTTTGATTGGAGGACTTCCTGGGGTGCGATCGTGGT
This sequence comes from Pyrrhosoma nymphula, assembly GCA_963573305.1. NCBI lineage: Eukaryota > Metazoa > Arthropoda > Insecta > Odonata > Coenagrionidae > Pyrrhosoma > Pyrrhosoma nymphula. The sequence continues at coordinate 109,478,563 of OY754330.1, read as the reverse complement.
TCTCCACACCGCGTGCGCTCGCGTTATCGTTATTTTTTCTATTTTTCTGATGAGAGCGGAAATGTGATCGTCATTCTTCAAATTCTGTCACGTGTATTAAGTCACTTGTGTTAATTGATTGAGTGCGTTCTTAGGACAGTAATTGTGAGCATTGTCCTGCTTAAGTAGTTTGCCTTTTTGGAAAACGAGAACGACAACGTGAAAGAAGGAACCGTGATCCCACCCCTGGTTCCAGTGGCGTATCGATAATTTTACTCTGGGCGTGGAATATTTTTCATATGACCAGGGGTTCTGGATCCAGAGTAATGGGGGGCGGAAAATGGTTGAAAGTCATGACAGCTGAACTGCATTTTCTAGCCTTTCTTGGATTATTTAAAGATATTTACTTTTTTTATTATGTTGGTGGCGGAGGTTCGGAGAAGGTAAAAGAGATGGATGAAGTTTTGTGAGAGGAAGGAATGTTGAAGAGGGTAATAGAGGTTAGGCGTGGAAGAGGATAGGAATTCTGGACGAAATAAGAGGAAATAGAAGATATTAGGAATTTAAGAGGGATGTAATGACGGGACATCCTTAGGAGGGAAAACTAGAAAATGTTTCAAAAATTGGGATGCAGGATGGGGACTGTCCAAGAACCTACCAATCAGCGGGTAGAACACACAATGTTTAATAACCCTTTATAAAGTTTCTTCTGGGGGGGAGGAGAGGTCCCGTTCATCTTCTCCCGCAAAAAAGGACCACGCCTAATTCCGCTGCATTGTTTCATCGTCTTGGTGATATCGTTCCGCGTCCAGTGCAGGGCGCACCTTCAGATCAGGATCTGATACCGATTGCTAGAGTTTGGCATGTATAATATATATTGTCCAAAGGGTGACCTCCCTATCCCTCGGCCAATCACTGGCGAGGAGACTAAAGTTGTCGCGTTTACGTTTTGATGGGCATTTATTTTGCAGTTATTTGTTACCATGAGTTGATTGAATGATATTTTCAGTTTCATGTCCCTACTTATGACATAATCGTCGTGTTGTTCAGCTCGTGTTATGCCAATCATTTTTCGTGAGGCAGATTAATATTCAGTAAATTAATTACGTACCATGCATACCCATCGCGCCATTCCCTTTCGGGTTAGACAAACTCAAATAATTTAATTATTGCCGTTATCCTTAGAAATCTGGCTCCCGTTTATTAATTTCCTACATATTTCCCTATCCTTGCAAACCTATTTCTCTTCTCTTATACTCATTCATTGCTTCATACACGCTCTTCTATTCTTAAGACTCTTAATATTCATCCTCTTTAGAGTCTCTTCTACCACATTCACCCACGACTTTCGCGTTCTACCTCTTCATATCATACAATTCACTCCACTATCATACAATATCTGGTTCGTTATTAGACTCTATTCCATTATCTTGAGATGGTCAAACCAACGAAGCACAACCTTTCATGTGTCCATACTGGAGCATCGAACCCGCATTCTTTCATCACCTACTCATTTATAGCCCTATCTATTTTAATTTTGCCGCAAACACATCTCAGGTACCCCATTCCCACTGCATTCAGCGTACTCTTTTGCTTATCCTGACATACCCAGATTTCGCTGCCATATAATAAAACTGGGATATTGACTTATTTATTTAATCTCAGCGATACACTATAAGTAGGCATGCAGTATAATCCATTTAAGCAGGCATGCACATGCAGTATAGGCATTTTAAATGCAAGAGTCATAGATTATCCATCTACATCTACAAAATACCCTGCAAGCCACCTCAGGGGTGTGTGGCAGGGGGTGAGTAATCACCAACATGCATTACACTATACACTACCCATCATTGGTATTCTTATCAATGAATTTGTTGATGCAACAAAATTTCAGGGAGTACGTTTCCGTAATACGTGAGCTGGAGTTTAGAGGACGCCAAAATTACCTGAAGGGAGCTAACCTCTTCAACCCGTTGTAACGTTGCATAAGTGTGTTCATATAAGTCCTGGCTAAAGAGCACCGTTGCCAGTCTACGAATGGTTATTCTCCATTTTGGGTAAATTGCATCAATTTTTCTATCATACGATTTGATCATAATTAATGACAGCTCTTTAAAAACATTAGGTTGAAGGTTTTGCTGCATGACTTGCATGTTGATGTACGCAATGATTTCAAATTCTTAACTTACATTTTTGAGTGAAATTGTGATTTTCCGGTTTCATTTTAATTTTTCTCACCGTAATCATCATTCATTACGTTAGTTCCACGTGCGTACTATATGCTTTCTCTAGGTCCACCGATTTCCATGAAAATGCGACAAAATGAACCGTTTTAAATAGGAAAGAGCCAGCATGAAGTTTGTAATTGGTATTTACAATATCTAATTCCTGTAATGTTTTTTTAAGGGCGGATTTTGTTTTCATATTACTTCAAATCGGTCAAACAAACTAGTGTGATTTTCACTTTCCATTTTCATTCGCCTATTCATCATTCACCAAATAAAATCGATTTTTCAGCGCCGCCCCCTTTTTGTGTACCTTTATTCTTGAAGTTCGCTGTTTTTGTCACTAAGCTTTGGGAAAGCGGATCAAAACTCATTAAAGCTTAGGAATAAGTCGACAAAAGCTTTGGAAAGCTTTTTCGTGGTGCGTATAATTTGGTGTGGTCTTGACATGAGATTAGCTCCGCAAGCCTACAAGTTTTTTATTGACGCATTTCTTACCCACATAAGAGTTTTATACTACATCCCAAATTATCTCCAGTAAATATAATTTAAGTAAATATAATTAATATACCTTAAGATAATAATTATCCCTAAGAAATGAAGAGTTTTTGCGCGGAGGTCGTCGTTCATTTTCGTGTACACCATTAGATGTACACTTTAATGTTTGAGTACATTCAATAATTACAAACTGATTTCACGGGATTTAACCGTACCTCATCGATAATAGTTTAAGTTGTAGTCTTCTAGAATAATTTTATGTACGCTGTCATTGAAAACTACGAATTATTATATAATTATTGGGACCATTTCTTGGTTGATTTGTTATCTGGAGAGGAGGAAGATGATTGAGGTTTCTCGTGCCTCTTAGGATAGGTGGCCAAGTCGATTGGAGAAAGATTATTTGAAAATTGCAGGGTGAGTGATGAGAAACCCAGCATCTTTGTCAGTCTACTCTCAACAATGGGGTGCCCGCAGTGAAGCACGATTCAATTGACTGCACCTTGATATACTCTGCGCACAGGATCCAAGCAGGAATTGGAATTACGCTATAAAATCTTTTCAATTGTGGGGACCCAAATCCGGATCCTCAAGGTGGGAAGCCAGTACTCAAACCTCCTCACCAACATGATTCCCTTATGTTTCATACTTATGTCAATTTCTCCGCATGTAATTGCCTCGCTGTTTTTTTGGGTCGTAGCGTACAGATTGGGGAAAAATTAATTGTATTAATGCAAGTAGTTTCTTTAACATAGGTAGCATACCTATAGTGTAGGGCATGTTGGTGAAATTTCACCTCCTGATTAGTATCTGCAGATTTTTGTCAATTCATTAACAGTCGTAGTTACATTAACTTTGTTACAGCGTAGTGTAGTTCATGCTGGTGACAACTCACCCCCTCCCATTCACACTTGAGGTGGCTTCATGGGTATTACGTAGATGTAGATGTAGATGTTATGGAGAACCTTGATCGCGCCCCAGGATCCAGGGAGTTTGCTGCTTGTACAATCAACCCCCCCCCCCTCCATTACACTTTCCCATACCTCCCTCCTGGACTCCGCACCCACGTCATCCACCTGGCTTGCTTGCGTTTCCCGCCTGTCTCCAGTTTGGAATATGCCATGCGAGTTGTTAGCTATGCGAGTGGGCGAGCATCTCATGTAGATTGCGGAATCTGCGTCCATGTGTTTTTTCTGCCCACACCGCCTTCCAACTCACATGTCATGCACAGCGCGTAGTCTTTCTCCCGACCGGTAGGAATGTGTCCGTTTTGAGTATTTTTGACGAATTTCGTCGGGAAGTCCGCCAAGAATGTTTCCGCGGGAAGGAAGAAGGCTCATGTTCTCCCAAGATATGAGGGACAGTCGACTTCAAGCATTCGGAGAGGAGTGAGAGATGCGGGTCTCAGAACCCACTATTTTCAGCGTGGCACGATGAGCGTTGGCTGCGGAAGCATCGGTGAGCTATCAAGTAATTAAAGAGTTTAATATGGAGTTTAGCGTTGTGTGGATCAGAAACGTGGACTCAGATAAAAAAGACGAGGATTGGCTGATGTAGTTTGAGGTGTGGAGGGGAATAGAGAAGGTGCGGTGGAAGGAAAGGAAGACGAACGAGAAAGTGCTTGGTATGATGGACGAGGAAAGGAAACTTCTGGATGAGATTAAATGGAGGAAAAGTAGGCGGTTGGAAGAGATAATGAGGGACGAAGGGTTGCTCGATTGAAGACCATTATGGAAAGGAGGACGATGGGTAAGTGGGGAAAGAGAAAGAGAATAGGTTTTACGGATGGGAAGAAGAATGCTGCTGAAAAGAAGAACGTATGCTGAGATGAAGAAAGAAATTATGTTGATATGGCCCTGATGGCTGATAGATAGGGCCCTGCATATGTGTAAAAGTAGAGCATTTTATTTTAATTTAAACCTACCTTGACCAGTGGTTTACATTAATAATAATCAAGTGTTTCGTCTCAGTGTATTAACATAGACAAAAAGAGAAATTATGGAGCATAATTATTTGAGACAAAAAATAGGTTTTGTTAGGCATTCACTTTTTCTTGGGTAACAACGATTTGGTACGAACATCAGCTTTAATTGATAGAGCGTCTAAGGCGATTGGGTATAGCATCAGTTTTAAAGATTCATTCGCTAAGTAGTCAGTCACATCATTGTTTTGGTCTTCACTCGTAAAGAGCCTAAGGACATCTAGTTGGACCAGACAATCAACTTTTTGATAGCCATAGATCCTTTCAGTCGACGGAAGTCCATCATAAAAGATGTAACATTTTTAGACGAGTAAATAATGAATAATTTACTGATTGGGCTTAACCAAATGATAAGTATAACTTATCAGAAGGATGTGGAAAAAATTAGGAAGGTGAAGAGGCTTTGTTGGAACTATAAACAAAAATACCAATTACCCACTACAAAAAATTAACCGAATGTCCATAATTTTTCTTCGTATTTGTGGCTAACAGTTCGCAGTCAACTTATGAGTCATTGATGTACAGGCGTTTTTAGATATAGTTCTGAAGGTCACTGGATCAAAGCTGTAGAATATTACCTATTCCGATATTATCGGCCTGCATTTACTTCCGTTTTTTCTCAGTGCTATCCACTTCAGGTGGTTATGGCATCTAACTAAAATAACAGCATCACCCAATAAAGTGGATGCCTCCCAATAAACTAATTAAATTGGACCCTACATTCAATTCTTGGGTTTCATTACCAAACCCTTTCCTTCAGTGCACGGCGCAATGGCATAGGAGAGTCATGAGTGTCTGATGTTAACCGGTTATTTCAAACATTCGTGTGTCTACTATTGGATGGCTTCCGTTTAAGTTCGACTGCTTGACAAAATATTGCTCTAACAGGGTAGCATTAAAGCAATTTATAATGCTTCGTTGACCATAATGAGCGGATAAATAACTGAGGTAGCATACTGAAGAGGTTTGAATTACTGAAAGAAATACCACGATACCATTAATAATATCTGTACGTATGCATATAGAAAGTTAGCCATGGAAATAATGGGGCTTTCCAATACTTGATTGGACGACTTTTGTCCGATATCTTTGACGAGTGGATCACTTTGTGTTAAAAATAGGTTTTATTTTCATGCACCGTAACGCCAGGCATGCTATTCTTAAAGCTTCCGTTTGTGACATCCCCTTTATAGGCCGTTCATTTTACGTTATTCTCGCTTATTCAAGGATATACCCCTGCAACACATTAAGTCAAGGATTTGTAAAATATTGACGTTACGTATTTCAGCTATAGAGATTCTTATTAATTCAGTTGTGACGGTTCATTTTTGCATGCATGCATGCTATTAAGACGACAGTAAAATCCACACTCATACAGTGCACCTTAGGTAATGGCGCAATTGCACGCATGATGAGAGGAACTTGAATAAGCGTGCAAGACCCGTTCGAGGACTAATCCCAAGTAGATTTGACGATTATAAGTATTTGATATCATATGTACCGTTGACGTATAAGTGAATTGAATATTACATTTATTTGTCATAATTTGCATGCCGAATCCTCTGCATGGATTAAAAACGTTTTCCATTGGAATTTTGCAATTATGTAATGTGCATTCCCAATTCATGACTAAAGGTTCCGGCCTTAAGGATTATTTTGGAAAATAACAATTTAATATCCAATTCCTGGTAAGCATTCTCGGCTACAAATGTATTATGGAGAGTGTTAGCAGTGATAAACATCATTCCTGATTATCTTATCATGGACTTAAGGTATCTATCATTTATGTTTGTTATTATTGAATGAGTACACATTTTATATCCATTGCATTTATAAATTTATAAAATTTCTGGTTTAAAACGGAACATGACTTTCATTTACTAATTAATTGATTTTGGTGTGGCTGTACTCCTTGTGTGAGCAATAATTAAGAAATTGTCTTATTCAGTAGCGCTTAATACTATTAGTAACTTTTGGATCCTCAATATATTTTTTAATCTGCCTTCAGAAGTCTATTATTTGTTATTATCACGTATTATTTATCTATAGAATCCAGTGAAGGAAAAATCCGTGAGAATATGATGGTGGCTCAACGTATGTAGTATCATTTATATAAACAGCAATCTCGGGCAGAATCCGGTCTTACTAGTTGAAATTTAAATGAGTAATGAAATAAGCTAAAGATTTTTCAACTCCTATCCAGAAAGCGCAAAAATAGTATCCATCTCAAACTTGTCTGAAATATGTATTAGATTTTTTCAATAGCACATGTTAGAAAGCTAGACCACCTTGATAACGTGGAATACGAGAATGTAGATATTTATCCCGGCATCAATCATTAAGATTTTCACAAATGTGTGCTGCAAGCAAAAGTTCAAGTTCTAGCCAATAGATACTTATCCTGAGAATACCATGCTTTTTTATTGTTTACTATATCTACGTATGGGTATGCTCTGGCTGTGAATTTTGGTGGATGCATAATTTGACGGGTAGGCTTTGTCAATCAGTATAGGATGAGCAAAGTCTATGGAAGTTTTCCATTCGCTCTAGTGCGCTAATCACTAAGCGACACAACAGTGCTCTTGCCTCCCATTCGTTTCAGACCCTGCGCACTAGGTAGCGCACTTCAAAACAGAATCGGTAGCAAAGTTGATGTGAACTAAACAACAAAAGAGCGTCGATAATCGCATTCGTGATAGTCGTCAATTTTTTTGATTGTCAGTAAAGGCGGAAAACATGCATATTGTAAAGTTTTTAATTAATCTGTGATGTAAATATAACTTTTTAAATACCTATTGTGAACGAATTCAACAACTTTAAACTAATCATTCGGCCGAGACTGTTGTTCACCCACAAAATGCTACCTACCGGCTGGTTTCGAAACATTTCGACAGCGCACATCGTTCCATTCAACGTCGCTCGTGTGTGCTTAAGTGCGCTGTTGTGTTCAGATGTGCACTAGCTCCAACCCCTTGAGTGAAAAGCTCGACAGAATACGTTTTGTTAAATATGGGAATATTTATTATGTGATGGTAAAACATAAATGACTTTGTTTACTAGAGTCAAGGTTACTGGATGGTATATTCAAGGTAAAATGCAGTGCCACTGTAGACTTTGCTACCCAGCTCTCATTAATGCTCTGTGTCAGCCATTTCCTCTGTTAAGGTTTTTTCACAAGACACCTAGATCAGCGCTGAAATCAGCGACTAAAAATTCGAAACCGAAGTCGGAAATTAAATCGAATACGAGTGTGAAGCAGTGATCAATTTGCCGGTTATTAAGGCTATATATTGAAAATTAACATGTAAATACACAGTTAAGCGTAGTTTCAAATGCGTGACTTACTTCATACACCAGAAAAAAATAGTACCACTATCCCCAAAGTATTACACCCCAAGGAAACGGCTTACAATGTTTGGTTAGGTCACTAGACAGTAGGCAGTACCATGCCTACGTGATTGCTTACCATAGTTAACAATATCTCTGCCTGGACTTGTCACACTCACTAGAGGCAAGTAATTTTACATGACTTGTAGGTAATGGTTTCAAGAAAAGTCAACTGTGGTTGGAATAAGCTTAATTCCTATAATGGTCCAGAATTCAATACAATGCATTTAATATCCTGAAACAAAGTAAAAGATTGAAAGTTGCCGAGATTTTTAGAGTAAAGGTTAACTTTTAAATAAAAAATATTCAATCCACATTTATTATAGGTAGAAATGAAATGTGTGTTTAAAGTGATAGGATTCTGTGTTTTCTGCCTAATGACGTCAAAATCGAAGGCAACGTGGCGTTGTGCCTTTTTCTGCACTGAGTCAATATATGCCCTCCTGAAGTGCAGCTAACTTGACTTTTTAAATATTTCTGCTGGCAATCCTCAGTATTTCATTTTAGACATAGACTTTCAATTAATAAAACAGAAGAAAATTAGTACTCAACCCTATTCGATGCTTGGGAGACAGTGCTTACACAATACTAATGCCATCACGCAATGGCCCAGTCCGGACATTTGCTGAACTACGCAAGCTGAATAAATTACGCCATATTGGTTACTAAACATCCTAAACATTATTGTTCAAAACATCCTTAACAAGGTTTCGTAAAACAGTCCTGTGGAACAGTTACTATTAACTATAGTCATTAGGACATTGCAGAACCGAAAGATTCCAGGTCCACCACTGGTATTCTCTCGAAATACTCAGCTCGCCTGCATGCCTGTGATTTGTCGTTGTATCCAAAAACTTATTTCTGTTTTCAATACCCATAAACGAATTGGCTTCTTTCATCGAATGGGACATTACCCATTGAGGTAGATGGAGGCTTGCTCTTGTGGCCAATGCTTGGATCTGGAATGTGGGCGTGGCCGGTCCACCATCTCATCATCCGGTCGCCATCATTGTTCTCGCCGATTTACTTCAGCTGTCGCGGGATGACGCACTAATTTTGCAATTATACGATGTCTTCCATCGCCAACTCACTTTAAATTAGCATATATTTTCTTCCTGAAAATGCATTCTTCATATATATATATATATAGACTTTTTATCTAGCTGAGGAAGGGCTTACATGCCCGAAACGTTCCCTTTAAGTCTTCTCTCTTTTTACTTTTCTTTCCCCACCCCCTGTCTAGTGTATTTTTTAATGTTGTGGCATATTGGAAACCTTTCGTTGTGTGTGTGTGTATATATATGTATATTTTTTTTTTAATTAATTTAAATTAATAACCCATATTCCCAGCAAAAATAATAGCAAAATCAAGTAGAATCAGTAGCTCCGAGTATTTAATATATGTTTCAACAGTTACTTGCCATAAATTATCTACAGAAGGTAAATATTCTTGCTTTATATCCGCTAGTGTGTCCGCTCGTCCGTGCTATCCTATGTCAAACAGGGAAAGAACAGGGGGGAAGCAACATGGTGGATATTTCGGTTGTCAGGTCACAGTTTAATTACGTCGTTTTCTCTCCATAAGCCTCAATGATAACACCCTTTACGCGGTACTATTTTAAGCATTCAGTTAGAGTCTGAGTATTCATTGAAGTGAGCATCTTGTGAAAGGGCCGGAAATAAAATGCCGTCTGCCCTTACTACACATGTTGCACGCACCACATTTTGATTTGATCGTTTGATTGATTTTTTTATTGCGTCACCAAGGAATCGACTTATTTTCTGTCATTACAGACTTGATAAGATTGTTCCATCTGAGAACAGTTTCCTACACGTATTTCAAATTTGATTTTCTGGGATATTTTTTACGAAATCAGCGTTCATAATTTAGGTTCACTGTATGGCTGATTGTTCACTTCAACCGAAACACATTGAGTTTAACGGAAATCATTCTGTCTTCAGTACCCGATGATCTCTAAAAATAAGGAGGACCTTTACCGAGGACGTTTATCGACATGGACGCCAACTGGTCCATTCCGCTGGTTCTCATAAGTACAATTTCGCCGAAAAAAATGCCGAAGATCACAATGCGTAAGAAACGACGCTATTTGTGTTTCTAGACTGAGGCTTTGTCATCTCCTGATTGCGAAGGAGATGGCGGCTTTTATTACGGTCTTTCGTAAGAGTTTTCCGATATCAATAAATTTCTTATGCCGAACATGGCCAAGTTTCGTCCGATAAGATGATGTGAATGGGTCCCCTGGGAACCTATTTATTTGCCAAAAGGTGTCTCTTGCCGTATTTCTTGTCGTTTAATCTATAGCGTGCCCTCGAGGGCTCACCGTTTATCTCCGAGGTTGCATGATGTTAGCTAGAAGATATTTTTGTTTCCTTACATTATATGCGCTATTTTTTCCGCGTATCAGGCCGCCATGGAGGGCTCGATGATCAATGGATAAACGCGAGTGCACCTGGGAGTGTCTTCTCCAAAAAAGTGGCAGTGTGACTTCATGAAATGTTACACTTATCACATCTGCGATAAGTAAATAGCGAATAGCACTGGCAAAGGGGATTTAAGGGTAGGTATACACTTAAAACAGGCGAAAAGAAGATGAAAGAGAATGTGTGCTGAGATCTGGAGAACCTGAGTACCGTACGGTCGGCACGCTAGCCGGTCGGCGCGCGGGCCGGACGCCGCGGCCAGCGCCAACACTGAAATTTTTTTTTTCTTAAATGAAATATTACCCCTACCAAACTTTTTAATTTTTAAATGAGGGTTGCATCTACAAGATATAAAAAATGAGCAAAATCTAAGGTAAAGGCGGATCGTCAAAAATCGATTTGAAATTTTAAAATTGTTATAAACTTAATGAAATTGTTTCAATTTTACAATATAATCCGTTATTATACTTTCCTATTTTATTACCTTTAAAACAAGCTCTTTTGTACATTTGTAGCTTCAATAATCTCAGAGATATAATGTGAAATGTGAAGACAATTTTGTAAAATTCAAATTTTGCGACGCTGAAATATCTTGTAAACGGTTGCATGAATTACAAAACGGCTTCGGGGTTTTCAATATGCTATCAAATGAGGACGAAATTCCAAATTTGGTCAAAATTGGTTACTCTAAGGGCAATCACCTGGTAGAGTTGACATGGAATGACCCATATATAAAAGATATGATGCATGATGTCACTACTAGGGATGTGCGGTATATATCGATATACCGGAATATCCGGTATATTTTTGCCGATATACCGAATTATATCGGTATATTTTTTAAAGTCGAAATACCGGTATATTCGGTGGTATTTTCGAAATACCCGATATATTGCTCAAAATGAAAAATTTCTTACCTATGTTCAGTAATTAAGCTAGGAATTTATTTTGGGTTGTGGGATTGCTGAAAATTCCATATAGCAAAGGAAAATGGGAAGTAAAATTTCATGTTTTTTACCGTTTTACTACGATTTTTAAAAAGTATGATGAACTATTTTACCTTTGTTTTGAATTCTCTTATTGAAGTTTTTCGCCTATTAGGCGCTACTACTGCGTATTCTCTAAAGCGCTGTGTCTTAAAAATAGGCCATGAAGACGGCCTTGCTTGGAACCGGATGTAAATTTTCTTTACAGAATTCAATCCGAATTTGGTGGAGCAAAATTAATGTTCCCAAATCTAATAATTTTTATAAATTATCGCAGTCATCGAAAAAATTTTACGCAATGTTTTTCCCTGCGTATACTAATTATATCTAGGATGATGACCTCCGTTTTATATCATCCATTAAGACGACCCTAGGCATTACGCACGAAACGCATTTGCAATTGAAACAGATGTTTGCCCTAACTTGTATTTTCTTCTAAATGAATTTATAGAACACACTTATGAAACGTCATAGCCTAACCCATAGAATATTTTAAGAGACTGAAGCCATGGAGGTTGCTCTGTCAATCTTTTCAAGCTCCTACCATTGGCACCACGTGTCTTATCGAAAGTGATACAGTTTTTTGTATTGTCGTAATGCAACAATAACTTTAAATGTGATTAATGTGATTACATGCGAGTATTAATTGTTCTTCCTATTCAATTTTAATATATTATGCAGATATATTTGAATTCGTCGTTTTTTCTAGTCGTTGCTCTTGCACAGATAAAATACTTACTTTTCACTAAAAAAAAGATTGCCTTTCGCTTCAATCTCAAAATGTTGATTTGCCGCGAACTAATTTCCACAAAAAACAATGCTTGTGGTATAAAGAATTTAAGGTTTTCCCGGTGAATTATATAAGTGAAGGTTTCTTGGGTTCCACACCGGGTAAGATTATTTAAATGGATCAGCGTTTCGATGGTTGACTCAGCCATCGTCATCAGGATAATGAGCCGAGCGAGGATGCTGGCGGTTATACATACATAGCCGCAGATGCCCCATTGTTGTAGGAGCCGTTACGCGTTCTTAGAATTTCGTCAATTACTGGGCGCCAAGTCCTACTTAAGTTGAAACCGTTTCCTCTATTGATGTTATTCTGCTCCTTCTCTATCAGTATCGCTTCTTTCGTTATTCTTTCCCGATATTTGGACGCCCGGGAAAGTAGTGTGGAATTTGGGAAATCGACTCGATGTCCATGGTCAAGGCTATGCTCTGCTTATGCAGACTTTCCCGGTTGGAAAAGCCTAATACTTCTTTCATGCTCTTTGATTCTTTTTTCGATGGTCCTTCCTGTCTCGCCAAAATACGCCCTACCACACTCGCATGGTATGCGGTATACCCCTGTTGTTTTCAGGCCGAGGTTGTCCTTACAGGTGACCAGGAAATATTTGAGTTCAGCAGGCGGTATATGTATCGTTTCCACTCTGTGTCGTTTTAATATCCTCGATATCTTGTTAGATATTGATGATATGTAAGGAAGGCAAACCTTAGCGATGGGTTTTTCTTTCTCTTCCAACATCTCTGCTCCATTGGCGGTGAACGTACTTTTTAAGGCCAAATTTATTTCGCGTAGGCTATAGCCATTCGCGTGGAAGGTGTCTTTTAGGTGTATTAACTCCGTCTGAAGGCTGTTGGAGTCCGCAATGGTTTTCTCTCGATGGAAAAACGTAGTGAGAACACTCCTCTTCTGCGTCGGATGATGATGGCTCCTCCCGTTGTGGTATAGGTCGGTGTGTGGTGGTTTTCGGTATACAGCATGACCCAACCTTCCATCTCCTTTTCTTTCAACCAGAATATCCAAGAAAGGTAAACGTTTATTGTCCTCCAACTCCATGGTAAATTGAATACTGGGATGTATGCTATTCATGTGACTGAGGAATCCATCAAGGCTGTCACGTCCATGTGGCCACACGATGAATGTATCATCCACATACCTGAAGAAATATTTTGGCCTCAATGGAGCCGAAGTCAGGGCACGATTCTCAAAATCTTCCATGTAAAAATTGGCAATAGCTGGTGATAACGGAGAACCCATAGGGACTCCTTCCGTCTGTTCGTAGAATTTCCCGCCGTATAGGAAATAGGTCGACATGAGAACGTGGTGAAATAACTCAATGATGTTTTGGTCGAATCTCGTTCGAAGAAGTTGAATTGTATCTCCGATTGGTATTCTGGTGAATAACGACGCGACGTCAAAACTCACCAGCAAGTCGCCCTCGTCAAGGCGGATTTTATCCAAAATTGGGACAAAATGTGCTGAATTTTTTATCGAAATCTAAAATTTCCTGGTCACCTGTAAGGACAACCTCTGCCTGAAAAAAACAGGGGTATACCGCATACCATGCGAGTGTGGTAGGGCGTATATTGGCGAGACAGGAAGGACCATCGAGAAAAGAATCAAAGAGCATGAAAGAAGTATTAGGCTTTTCCAACCGGGAAAGTCTGCATTAGCAGAGCATAGCCTTGACCATGGACATCGTGTCGATTTCCCAAATTCCACACTACTTTCCCGGGCGTCCAAATATCGGGAAAGAATAACGAAAGAAGCGATACTGATAGAGAAGGAGCAAAATAACATCAATAGAGACAACGGCTTCAACTTAAGGAGGACTTGGCGCCCAGTAATTGACAAACTAAGAACGCGTAACGGCTCCCACAACAATGGGGCATCTGTGGCTATATATAACCGCCAGCATCCTCGCTCGACTCATTATCCTGATGACGATGGCTGAGTAAACCATCAAAACGTTGATCCATTTAAATAACCTTACCCGGTGTGAAACCCGAGAAACCTTCACTTATAACGCTTTTGGTGTTAGTAGCCCACGTGTAAACGCCAGCAATTCACGAAATTAAAACTTTTATAAAGCGATTCTGTATCGCGACGCGGCGCGATATTATTCATCTTGCTTCTGTGGGGGAGCCCTCATTAAAGCTTTTCACGAGCGGTCATGTGTACGACCTTTTATCGCACTCAGATTTATCCTTGATTATTAATCATGTATCACATACCGGAATCATATTTCCGAAACATTCATTCGAGGCAAATGTATTCACAGAATAATAATATATTATATTCATTTTTCTTTCCTTCAGTTGTATCTAACGCCATAGCTGACAGTACATACATGAGCACATATAGAAGGAAAAGCTGACCTTCATCACCTTAGTCAAGTCTCATCACCCCCACAGGGTCTTCATGAAAACCCAGTTATAAGTGATGGCGCAGCCTCTACATCAATTTCGGCGAATCATTATGAAATAGCTTGGGTAATAGGACAAGAGAGCGAATATAACACGTCACATTCGATACTGAGTGAGCTGCAATATCTCTCAGCCAGGCGTTATCGCTCAAAGCAATGCTCAAGCTCTGATGCTTTGGCAAAACAGTAGAACGGCTTTCCCTGCTTTAGCCGGAGTGGCCGTTAAATACATGGTTGTTCTGGGATCCTTAGTACCATCTTAGCGCACCGTCTCATTGGTTAACAATGATGCATCTGATGATCGGAGTAGGTTGACTGGTGATCATATTAACCATATGGTGTTTTTGGGATCAATTAGAAAAAAATATTGGTTTCCATGACAGCCATCTAAGATCAATCGCATTAGCATTGCCACTGTATCATCAGCCAAGCTAGGAATGTGTTAAGCCTCCTGGAAATATTGCATCAATGCATGGCATATTTTAATTCTGAATTCTTTGCTGAGACCTGTGCACTGTATGTCTTTACCTTGATAACATCTAATATATTCATAATCTGTCATGATAGGATGATGAAGTTGTTTTAGGCTTATTCCTTAGCCTATTTTGGTGTTTTTTTATAGAAGCTATCGCGCATGGAAAACTGTACCCTAACTGAGAATGATGAAAATAGCATTTGGTAATTATTAGAGTATGTGCTTTCTGCATGAAAAATATCTTTAAAAAGTTGTTCTTATCTGATAAAAGCATTTGTAGAATATACCAGTTGTGCATTTATTCCGCATATTCTTGAACTGGAAACCACAATGAATCAAACAAAAATATTGAAAAATGTTTCCTCGCAAACATTCTCCAATAAATATATATTTTAATAAAAATGTAGCCGTAGGTACAAGTAAACAGCAAAAATAGTAGCATAATTATATCTTATATAAATGGTACCGATATACCGGTATACCGGTATATTTTTAACGATATACCTATCGGCTGAACGGTATATTTTAAATTTATCGGATTCCGATATATCGGTATATTTTTATAAACCGCACATCCCTAGTCACTACTTCTTGCCAGATAACATTACTTTTTGTCCCAAGGTTTTGTAAAATACTTTCTCCCAAGGGACTTGAGTGATACTAAGTATTAGAGTATGGAGACACAAGTCGAAGATCGTCTGCTAAATAATTTAAAGATTCAAGAGAATGCAATTCAAATGATTTATTAGATTGATTGATAGATAATTTTGATTTAAAGAACAATTTCCTAAAACTCTGCCTATCACTCAGTAGTCATATCCTATTTGTTTACATCACTGTCGCAAACTTTGATCGTTATAAATCGGCCTCATGGTTAAAACGTGATTGCATATGACTCCTAAGCTCTTCTGGTCTCTCTCCGTGGTTTTCTGTTCTGCAAAAGGTAAGCTGTCAAGAAGTCTAAATACAGTGTTCACCTAACCTCATCTTAACTAACCCTTTGTTAAAAGTATATCATTGAGTATGTTGTTTTCCATTACGTAATTAACTACCCTTAAGGATGGTTTTCAAAATAGTCATGAATGGTTATCAAAATGACATAAACGATTTCTCTCTCCTTTATTTTGTTGCGTTAACCCAGAACGATAGCCTGTATATCTTGGGGATGCATTAAAAAAATCTGATAACGTTTTGAGACGCTTTTTACACTTTGAGAAGGCTGTTTGCGCACCCGGAACTGCGTTTATGTTTACAGGGACGAGAAGAAATGGTTTTGTGGGACTTCATGTGGGTATTCATGGAGCATAGAAAGGATGGTACCTATTGACGGATTTTGCTAGGGGAGTTCCTTTAATCCGGAATTCAGAAAATGGTGTCATACGTTTAATTATGTGCGCTTAAAGTTTTTTAGGAATCGATTTAACTATTTAATGATTGTTACTCCTAGAATTATGTGAATCACCAATGAAAATTACCATCCAAATACGACGCCCGGTGAGGGGCGAACGTTTCTCGAGGCGTGAAACCAGCTAATAAGTATAAATTGGGGGTCTGAAGCCTTACTGAAAAATTTGGAGTTTCGCGATAAAATATATTGCCACTACAATAATTTGACCTTCTTAAGTTGTCTTGGACAACGTGAAAGACAATCATTTTGTAGCAAAACATTTTTATTGTAATTCCTTTTATGTACACACATTTCCCTTATTTATATTTTCTATGCTATTTTTTGCTGTAGCCATTAATTCATTGGATGCATATAGAAATTGTTGAAATTATTTTTCGAAACTGAATTGTGATTATTAGCACGTCTTTTCTGGTTTTTTCGAATTTATTCATATGATTCTACTTTCTTCTCAGAGAATACTTTTGGTCAGTTCGGCTTTTTGCGTAGACCTTATTATTCCACACAGAAAATGATGAAGAATTTATCATTGACACACTTGCTATCCATGTAGTTTCAACTTTTAACTTTTAAGCTGATAAAATATCCCAGTTAATATTGGTTTGGTTTTTATATCTTTAGTTAAGCATCAATAATTTGTATTTTCCATAGTTAAATCGCTTAGGATTTATGAATGAATTGAATATAGAAGTAGCAATTGGCTCTTGTTGTATAAAAGTACAAATTCGACTACTATTGTGGAGCGAGGATATTGCAGATCTTATTTACGTGAGAAATCCCACCTGGCTTTATGGATTAACGATCCAATTGAAGATAAATATGATGAAATACGTTGTGAATAGGCTCCCATCTCCTTTAATCCGCAAGCACGATGAAAGTTCGGAATTCCTCACCGCTGATATTCGTTCGCTGCCACAAAATATGTTCGATAGACTGCCTCATGAGGCATAGTGGTGCAATTCTTCTCCGGGTGTGTGTATTTGTGTGTTCGTCCATATGACCTCATATCAAGGTAGGTGAACCGAAGAAAAAAAGAGAAACCGCAAGAGTAGGAAAAATTGGCCGGAAAGAATAGGCCATCGATAGCCGTCGGGGAGACTAGATGGTGGGTGGAGGTAACGACCGAGCGTAATACCCCGCATAGGGGATCATGAGCGCGGGCACCCAAGGCCACGCCCCCCCCGCAAGAGTGGCGGTCTGCGAAATGGTCCGCTCATAAAGAGACTAATAGGGCTTCCCAAGTGCGGTAAATTAAATATCTTCCACTTCCTTCTCGTATCTTTCTCCCTCCTTTTCTCCGTCCTTTTCGCCTTCGCCGTTCTTACCGGCCCTTTCGTGTTCCCTCGAGGTCCTTTGAAGGTGGCTGGAGCGGTAATCGTGGGTCGTCGAGTGCACATTTTAATAACTTTTCTATTAAGTTGAAATAAAATTCAAGAGCCACGTTTCATTTAACTGCATTCCTTTCTGCGGTGAAACTCACCACGTGCGCATTAATAGAAATGTTAAATGAATTATATTTTGTATTTTTAAATTAATTAAAACATGTTTTTGCTTGAGTTTTCGGCACAGCATTCGAGATTTAGGCAAAAGTTAAATTTATATATATTTTTTGGAATCTTTGACTCTGCGTGACGCCTTAATATTTTTTAGTAACCAAAATAACAATATGAATTTTTTTATTTCGAGTTTAGAAGAAAATCTGTACGTATTTAATCGAATTGTTACGAAATAAATCTCATGTTCCATAAGGCTACGTGTTAAAATAGCATTGATTTTCCAAGCAATCAAATCGGTAAAATACAATATTTTTCCACTTTTATCTATATATGCTACTAATAAGATCACATGTAAATTGTTTCACGTAAATCTCTGCATAGACAAAAATCTATCCAACCACCTTATGACAGTGCTGCCAAGCTAGTGACTTTGTTGCTAGGTCTAGCCGTATCTAGCGACGTTCACAAATTTTTAGCGACAAAATATACGTTTTAGCACCTAGCGATAAATACACCTACTTTTCAGGAAATACATGTTTATTTGAAGAAAAAATGGGCGACGAAGAAGGGTGAGTTGAAGGAAAAACTTGATTGGTGACTGGCAAATTTTATCTCCGAAACTAATTGTCCAACAGTATGTGTCATTTTAACATAGCACCGATATTTTGTTCATCAGTTGAGGCCTTTGTGTACCATGGAACAGCGAAGGGGTCCCAATTTCTCTCCGTACTTGTTACACAGTGAGAGCGAGAATCCCCTTATTTTGTATAAATCAAGTAGAGAGTAATTGCCAAGTAAATTGGCAACAATGCATCAAGGTATATAGTTTGATAGATATATCACTACGCATGAACTTTTCCGCATGGTATCCGTTATTTTTTTCTATATCTGAGTACATCTCGTGATTGTCTTTTCTCTATCTCTAATAGGGCCTAATTTTTTTCCTCAGAATCTTCCCATCAGAAATTTACCATTTTTTCTTAATAGATTTTTTTGTAATCCATAGCAAGACATTCATGTGCATAAAGGGTTTCTGGCCTCACTACGGTGCGGTATTGTCTCTAATAGGATATTTATGGATGAAGTCTAATTGTTATAATCATTTTTCGATAGTTTAATTTGGCCTCATACTGAACGAAAAGATCTCATTCATCTCATGAAACCATTCGTCCATTCGTTGCGTACTTACTCGATATATTATACACAAAATACAACGACACATTCCATGGGATGTGGTGTAGCCGTGCGCTCTATAGCAGGGGTTCTTAAAGGGTGTGCCTCGACACACTACTGTGCCGCGAAATTACTGGACTGTGCTGCGAAAAAAAGTATTGGGAAAGTAAGACCATATAAAAACAGACTAGTGTGTTACATATTTACTAGGTTTCTTTATTAATCTTAGAGAAATGAAAATACATTCAATACAAAAATATAAATTAATAACGCTGTCAATAATATTATACTATTTTCGAAGTAATGGTAAAACTTTAGGGATGCTCGGCGAAATAGTGTTCCGCGAACCATAAATGTTTCAGATCCTCAGAAATGCACTGGTGTTTACTTCTTTACTTTTCACATTTATTACAAAGTAAATTTTATTACTCACCATATCACCTTTTTATAATTACAGAAAACCTGTGATTGTGGAGAAGTTTTCAGTGTACGGCGTATAACAAATATGTTAAAGCTTCAAATATGAATGCATACGTATTAATGACCGAGAAGTTGTATAGAACAAAGTTGTGGCGTCCTGATATACGGTGTCTCACTCTTATTTGACAACATGGGCTCTCTTGGTGATTAGTTTTTTGTGTAAACAGCCGTAAGGTGCTATTCTGCCAATAGCAGCAGGAAAATTAACTCAGAGCTATGCAGTATAGTATTAGTATCTTCACATCTAGCTTCGTGGCCACTTGACCGTGAACGCGTGAAAATCGTGAATTAGCCTTGAGTTTTGAAAACCGTTAATCAGCGGTGAATTTCGAGAGTAAAACTTTAATTTGGGTATTGCGGATCGCAGATTGTTCTTTCAGATTTTGATGTGGTCCAGAAGACAGTTTTACACCGTCATAGGAGCCAGTCTGGGTGGACTACCATGAATGCTATCCTACGTCCTAATATCGACTTTTCTTTATATTTCCCTGCATGATCCTTGTTATTCTTCTCAGCTTTAGGATCTGTGTTAAGAAGGCCGGAAAGATAAAAAGTTGTCTGCATTGACAAGTTTTCAGTAAGTGAAGGATATATTGAATTCACTCAATTACTGAACGTTTTCAATTTGAATGGAATTAAAATCCTGCCCAAAAATTTTAAATTATAAACTTTAATTAAATATGTGGCGCCTAATTGGAATGAAAACGACGTATTGCACATTTCCGTTTAATTACGACTTATAATAGTACTTTAAAAGAATATGATTTTGAATGCCTGTATTTAACTGAAAAAAATCGTGAAACTGTGATTTTCGGCCTTAAATATTCGTGAATAATTGTGAATTGGGCTTCATTGAAAGAGTGGCCAGCCTGTATAGGTGTCTTTCATTGTTCAAATATTATTTCCTTAAGGAACTTACTTAATTTAACACCATGTTGGAAATTTTGCCCTACGTAGCCTAGAAGTTAGCACTTGGAACTTAAGCTCGGCAAGTGAGTTTTAGTTTGAGTGAAAAATTACTTCTCCTAGAATTTGATGAATTTGGCCTAATTTTAAAGAAAAAACTCTCATCTTTCCAATGATATCAAAATATCAACCCCTTGCCGAACTACTTTTCGAGCAATTTGCTTGAAAATATAAGCTGTTTTACATGGGATAGATTATGGCTGTGCGCTCCAGAGGGAGAATATTAAACAAATTAGGAACTTCTGGCACCTAGACTTAGTCAAAACACTATCGGTGTATAGATTGCATGTTTTCTCAACTATTTATAAAAATTAATCTACTCACCGCAGTTATTTTGACAGAATCGCAAATAAACTCGCTGTTTTGAAGGGTTTTCAGCCGTACGGCAGGAAAAAATGAGTCAAGTTAGAGTCTTATGTAGCTTTATTTATTTAATTACTCAGAATTTGGTCATGTATAACTATTTATTTGTGCCATTAATATTACAATATTTTTTTCATACTTCTTACAGACGCTGAAATAAAAAAATAAAATTTGAATATGGTCTCCATTATGACTCGGGAACTATATCGCTCAAACCACCTTAAGCCCATACTGTCAAGTAAATCCGGAGCGCGCTCTGCTATTTACTTCATGGTCCTTACTGCCGTTTACGTTTAAAAAATATTTTGAAACTGACCAGAGAAAAATCTCGCTCAAACTAAAATAATACTGTGTCCAGCCTTCCTCACGCTTCACTCATCTTACTGGACCCTCTCCCAGGGTCGGGAAACCCTTAATGCTTCCATTCTCATCTCTTTTATTCTTCCTTCCCTTTCTACTTCATCCTTGTTTCCTATCCCTCCATCATCCTCACAATCCCCCTTTGTCTCCCAATTCTTAAGTCTCTCTTAAGTCACATTTCTCACCCTTTCTTCCACCAGCAGGTAAACCCACCAGGTCCCCACTTAGGATAAAACCTTATCCTCGGAAGTACACTTTTCATGTTGTGAAGCGGGATGGGGTGCAATATTCGGGAAAAATAGTCTACAAAAATCACAAATGATCGAATTGTATTATGGCGGCTTTACACTCATATCTTTGGCCTTATGTTGCTACACTTAACTTTTAACTTAACTCTCATAGCTCCAAGCGAGTGGGATAGGTATATCTTATACCATGTTATAGATGAGCCTCCTAGTTAAACTTCGATATTCATTTTTCATAATTTTTCCATATAATATAAGAATGGAATAATAACGTTAAGAATTGTTACCTTTTCGTTAATGTTTCACGATTTTTCTTATTCATATTTAGGATAATGAATTAACGGACAATAAGTAGAAAAAAATGATAACACTGTACCAGTTTAGCACTTTAACGTTAAGCCTGAAGAGCTTTTTACGCCTGATTTTTACGCTTTTTTACTGCTTGGTTTTATCATGTTTAATACTAGATATTTCGTTCCATGTATTTTTTGATACTTTACCGAAGTTTTTAGCTATTATTCCGTAAATCTCTATTAGTTAATTGTAAATGCCAGTCCTTTGAAGAAAGATATAATTAGAAACCGATAACACCAAGTAAGATGTAGTGTATTTTAAACACATATTTCGACATAACAGTAGAACAATATACATCGGTTACATGGCAACAGATACGCATTGAAGAAACAGAATAAGTGCGAAATTACAAAAAATTGTGGATTTTCAAAATTATTTCACACAATAAGCGCTATTTAAGGTGAAATTTAATTATTATGAAAAATGATTATCATTGTGAAATCTGGGATTAGACTCATTAGATTTTATCGATCTATAAAGGGAAGAAAATTTAAAGCAAATGGAAACTGAGGACATGTTTCCAAGGGTGCTTAATGAAGATTAAAAACTGTTGACCTCTCTATATGTTGTGAATTCTATTGACTTGTGCATTTAACCTGCAGGTGCAGTGTACAACTAGGTGCTATGGTTTAACGTATCCTTTACCACCGCATCTTTGAATTTCCAAATCCCGCCTTTGTTTACTCTCCGGCGAACGGGTCCATTCCCACTCCCTCGGTGTCCCTCCTGCCCTATCATGGATTAATCCACCGGTCTTTCCTATCATACATTCCTACATCCACATAATGCCCTGAAAGCCACGACAAAGGCGGTGGATGTTGGGTCACCAGCCATGAAGAAAAGAAAAGAAGAAACTGATGAAAATCTGAGAGGAAGGAAACATATTTTTGCTCTGTAAGAATTTACGTCTTCTCATGATGCGGTCGTGTGTGGTGCGAGGGTGAAAGAAATGTTGATCCATTATGAAATAAAAAAATTATATTTTTGAGAAAGATTTTTCTTTCTTAACATAAACGTGTGGAGGAAACAGGAACAAAATTAACTGCCTACCTTAATGTAATGTTTTCAGTACGTGACCGTAATGTTTTCAGTACGTGGTCTTTTTTATCAATTTTTTGCTGTCGGTAATCACTAATATTATTTTTTAAAGAGCATGGTTTCTCTGATCCTCCTGCCGGCTTCTTCAGGCTTTGATGAATTTCTTAATCTGCTCGAATATTTGTTTTGATAGATGTATATTTGGCAGTTGCAATTCAGGAGACTGATAACCGTTACCATTTGAGTTTTTTATTACCCTTTTCCTTGAGCATGGAAGTTGGTAATCATTGTCCCTGTTGAGATTGTATAGTATTTTTTATATTTCTATAGCTTCACAAAATAGACAGGGAATTATTCCATTTCTTTGGATAGATTTTTAGTCTCATTTAACCTGAATTGAGGCTAATATCAGCAGAGATTAAAGAAAGCAAGAGTTTGATTAACTACTTTTTGAAGTATTTTTTAAAATTTATTTAGCATTTTTTGACGCAAAGTTCGGCACATTGGGCATTAGAAATTGAGCTGAGACGATTCCAGAGGTATTTCCCTAATACGGAGACGCTGACGCCGAGCTAAGATT
Source organism: Pyrrhosoma nymphula (assembly GCA_963573305.1). NCBI lineage: Eukaryota > Metazoa > Arthropoda > Insecta > Odonata > Coenagrionidae > Pyrrhosoma > Pyrrhosoma nymphula. The sequence continues at coordinate 109,454,921 of OY754330.1, read as the reverse complement.
TGTCTTTTGGTTTATGTCTCTCTTATTTCTTCAGTTTTGATTTCTCATTTAATGCGAGGCCTTATTTTATTCCTTGATTTCGCTTTTCAGAACACTGCATAGGTCGTTTTTAGGTATTTAAAGGTATCTATTGAGTTCGCCCACCTAATTTAATTCTACTGCTTTCTCTAAAATGTCGGGCTATAGAGTTTCACCGCTCGAGGTAGGAACAAAGAGTGGTGGATGTTAAAAATAAACCCCTGTTAAAGATTATCCGAAAGCTTCTTTCCGAATGTGTAACTCATGGCGTGCATTCGTAAAACAGCTGCATCCTTCTATTTTTGCTTTCAGTGCAAGTCTATTGAGAGGTACGTAGTTATAAAAAGGTTTGTTATTTTTTTATATAATATTCCGCCGAGGGTAGAAGTTTTGAATTAAATGCGACTTAGACATCCACAATAAGATGACCGCACAACACTCTATTACTTGCCGAAAATCGATGCGAATCTATTCCATAATAAGAATTTCCCGTTGTAAAAGATAACAACTTTGACGAAAAATATGCATCGAAATCATTCTCTGCTTTTGTGTATGCTACGTGAATTTTGTGCGCCACAAAATCATGTGACGCAAAAAACGCCTTAACCTTTACCTTAACAACTTTAAAAGTGGAAAACCCTTAACAATCACCATATGGATCAGTTAGTATTTTATTGTAAAGTTTACATTTACTTGCAACTTTATCAACGCAACGGGAACTCAAGGTCCGGCCAGTTACACTATTGTCTCAGTGTTTTAGAAAAAAATACCGTTTTTCTCTCATTTATATGATATTCATATCAAGATTTTATCAAACGAGCCTATAGATTTGTTTCTGCCATGATTTTGATTTTTTCCCTTCGCCTAATTGACAAAGGAAGAAAAGCAGGGTAAAAAATTACATATTTCTAGGAGAAGGACATCTAGTGATTTTGGGTGACGGAGGATAAGAATAGTGCATAAAAAGAGAGAATTCTCTATGGGTACATTAATTTATGAGTTGGGCCAATGAGAAATGGTATTTCTCTGTCTGAGCAAATGATTGATTATTCATTCAAACAAAAATCGTAGTACTCTATCTGGAATTCAGATTCATGGATAAGAGCAGTTTTACCTTGTACTTAGCCGGTTAATGACTTTAAAAAACCTCTAAAAACTTCGTATAATAGGTAGGAAGAGGCAAGTTATCGTGGCGGCAATATTACTTCCAAAAGTTTCTTTTCCCAGAGGAGAGTATGAAGGATAGATTTTGTCTAGGGTTTTAACAAGGCTATGTATGCACTGGGCTACTTTAAGGAATATTTTTCACCTATTAATGATCGTTGTTTCAACCCTAAGATTGGTAACTGGATCCATCGATTATTTCGTATTCTTATTTATTGCAGTTGTGTTAGTCTTTTTTTATGTGTCCCGCTGTATTTGAACCATGTACTTCTCTTGGTTCCCTCTCTCTCCTGAAATAAGGGTGCTTCTTTAGTTTGGCCATGTTGGTTGAGAGTCGAAGAATGAAACACGTAAGGAAGTTAATGGTTTGAGAGAAAGGGATAGACCTAGAAAATTATGGGTGAATTTGGTGGAAGATACTCTTAAGAGGATTATAATTAGTCTTATGTTAGAACAGGAGAGCATGCATGAAGCACTGTATAGGTGTAAGTGAAATAAAAGAGAGATTTAAGGATAGGGCAGTATGGTGTAAATTATCAGAGTCAGCTTCACTGGCCTATCTCCGAAAATTAAACTTTTTTGACTGTGCCTGCCCCGAAAATGAATGACATGATGGGTCTGTATGTATGTGAATTCTTCTCTTGATTCTTTGGTCCTCCTCTTCGGATCTTTCCTCGCTGAATGAAGAGCTCCTTGCAATTTCCTCAGATAAATATTTAATATTACGAATAAAGCCCTTGAAAATGATGTATAACATCGAAACCGGTAGAATTTATTATTAATGCACAGTGAACTGCAAAGAGTTCTTTGTTCGTTATGTACGAGTTCCACCACATCAGTCCTGAGACAACATCATAAATATTTCCTTGCGATTTTCCTTCTTATATGTTTTTTACAAATTTATCATGATGTATCATCGGGGAGTTTCTAATCGATCGGTAGCTCTCTCCAGCATTGTGCTCTATGTTGGCGTTTACTTATTTGCTTTTCTACACGTTCGTTGATCTATTTATCTTCTATTTTGATTTTCACAATTCTTCTTTGCCCCAGGATTTGACGATACTATATCTGTATCATCATGAAACATGAAAGAAGTTTGTCATTGCTGTTTCTTACGACTAACTTATATGATTGTGAAGAGCTTGGGTAAGCAACACACCGTAAAATAATATATGTAACTTTAGAAATTTATTAAATATGATAAAAGGCTATTGTTTACATTGTCAGTAGTATATTAGGCGTAGACATTTGTAATATACGTGTGCTCTCTACCGTATAACATGTAATATTGAGCATTGCTAATACTATTATTTATTCTGCCCTTCAGAATATCAAATTAGATTCTATAGCAAAACAAAATGAATGAGGATAAATAGAAACATCTGTTTTAATCACGCTATGAGATATTTCATAAATTAAATTAGCAATCATTTCATTTTAAACCTAAATTGCTTAGTACAAGCGTATGCTTGCTAGGTATGCCAGAAAAGCAGTCACTACCTGTAAGTTTTCTGAATAGTTTAGATGCCTAGAAACTGGTACTTCTAAATGTGACTAAATCCTTGCTTAAATAATAGAAGATTGTGAATTAGAGCGACAACTACGAAGTTTTTTTTTATAAGAGTGGCATATTTGTGTAAGGTGGTGTAATTTTGTTGCTACAAACCACTATAATAATTCATGTGTATATAATTATCATTATTTTCTATATTTTCTAACGCACAAAAACAATCAAACAATCAAAGTAGCAGTTAAGCATAATCTACGTAATATTTTGCTTAACCGAAAACATTTTCTACGCGTGAGTATAGTCTATATGCAATTATCCTACCCAGTTGTCCTACCATACGGCTCTCTTGGCTTCTCACGTGCATATTTTAGGATGTACAAGGGGTTGTTTTCGATGTCGAGCATGTCAACCCGACAGGCTGGACTATCCCTGCATCTAAGTGCAGGTGCGCGCTCTCATATGTGGTGCCCTGATGGCGTCGCATGTGGCGATTACGACGCCCCAGGCTATGCCATAGATTGGCCGGCGTGTACCGGCTTCTCATTCCGGTCCCGTTGTTCTGCGGTGGCGGTATTTTTTCAGAATATTTCGTTCAGACCCACGGAAAATCTCTCCATTGTTCATATCTGTGTTAAAGTTTACAACCCATTCAAGACGGAAGTAAAATTTGTGACTTTTTATTTCCTTTTTTCTAATTTACGGATATGTCGTGGCCAAATATATTATGGAAGTCGTCTCTCTATTTAGTCAGAAAAACACAAATCCTAAATGCACAAGTACTGCGATAAAACTACCTGTAATGTCCGTATATGAGAGCAAAGAGTGTTTTTTTATACATTCCTACTTAAAGGACGGGATGAAGTGAGGTAGCATCTATTATTGCCCGAAATACGTTCTGGGACCGTTTCATCCTCTTCACGACCAACCATAAACGTGTTGAACGCATAATGATGTTTGAATGTCTTGGTGAGTACAGATTTAGTCTCTTTGTCATGAGACTATATTGTATAGTTTAGTTAACACGGCAAGCTTTTTATAAGTAAAGAATGTCTCACTTTTCAGACTATATAGCTGCTTAGTGTGTGAAAATGTGCATCTAAAGTAATTCCTTAGAATGAGTTTGTTGCTCTGATTCGAGCGCAGCAATTACTACGATGGAATTTTTATAAAATCCGTTAATGAGGAAAAAATATATATCGACTATTTTGTTTACATTTTCTGTGCCATTCATTCAGATGATCAAAACATTAACATTTAGATCCAGAATGTCAGATAGTGTGCATAGTTTTTCTATGCAAAGCCATATACGCCCGTCAAATTCATGCACAGCTTTCAAGCCGAGGGGCACACGTAATAGAATTATTATTGAAAACTTCGATCATATTGTGAATTAATAATGGATGACAAAAACGTTTTTATTTTGAAGAAGTCACCAGTCCATTACTTCTAGCAAGCGATAGGATTATATTGTCACTCGCATTTAGTTTCAAACTCGTTCTGTATCCATCTAACACACATATGTATTCTGCCTGTCTCTCTTCTTGGGAATATATTCCGTGGGCTTCATCCAAAATTGACAATAAACGAGAATATGCGTTATCTAAGTCAACAGGAGAGTGCTTTCAGTGCAAAATTAGTGGTAAATATATGCCCGATGAAATTGGCCACGATGGCGTGTTGGGAATTGTTGGTGAGTGCGTAAATAGAACCGAACTCTGTTTGTGAGATGAACACATCGACTGCTTTGGCAACAAACGGATATGTCATCATAGCCAATACGGTCCTACTAAACGGCTGGCTATATGGCAGTGATGGCTAACAAAAGCATTTTTCCTATTGGAATTTAGGTCTGAACCATGACATTTGTGTAAATAAGCTGGTTTTCACGCGTGATATGAATACACTTTCACGAAGAGCAATTGACATCCCTCTTGTGCGGCCCAGGATACAATATTAATCATCATCTTGAATTATACGTTCAGATACTATTTATTCTTAGACGATCGAATTATTTCATTTTATCCACTGTTGCTTTTTTATTTTAACTGAATCGTTTATATTAACTGTGCCGTCATTTCCTCTCCGAGTTCCTAAATTTAAAAAAATGTCCACTTATATTAAGCACATATTAATGGAATTTATAATATATATATTAGTATGATTTCGAGTGTACTGGATGGTAGTTTCCTGTGATTGATTTGACACCTTGTATTGGCATATCTCACATGGCAGAAAACGTTAAATCTTTAAAATTACTATAAAAGTAACTTTCCGATAATTCTTCTCAATTAAATCTTTTAAAAATAATTCACTCTGAAGGAGTTTTATGAATTATATTCATAATTGATGAATTAAAATAAAGAGGAATTCGTTATAAAAGGGAATGAATTTTAAAAATTAATCACATCAGATTAACGGACATGTATCATTTTTCGGCATATTGTAAATGACCGATATAAATAAAAACGTGGCAATTAATCTCTCCGTTTTTCCTCAATAAAAATTCCGTTGCTTTTTTATCTTATTTATCGTGCTCCTATCAATAACTATAAATCCGGAAAGTCGAGATTACAGTCAGTACGTGAAAAATAATGGGAGTCAATTAATTTGGGTCGCAAAAAAGTCGCAAAAGCATCCTTTAGACTATCTAATGTATTTTTTGGAAATACGTGCATTAAACATATGAATATTTGCTGTATCTTTACTTAACTATGAAAGGAAAACGTCGTAAACATGACGTCAAAGGTCGAATTTTGTTATTTTCTTTAACTAAAAGATGCAATTAATTAAGCCTACTTCTTATCATTAATTAAGCACAATTTAACACCTCCCCATTAATTATAAGTATATGAAATATTATAATTTAATTTGATAGTGTTAATATGATTGATATAGTCTAAGTAACGTACATCCTAAAGCAAATCACGGAGGGAGTGTTTCCCTGACATTTTTAAGGACCTAAAATCCTCTTCACCAACCATAAAATAGTCTCAGAGCTGTTTTTCGCGTCGTACTGTTTACGTACGATCTCTCTCTGCTCGCCTTTCACTTTCTCCGTTCTGCCTTCTCATATGAAGGCCCTTCCTCACCTAGAGAAAGGGCTTCTTGTCATCTACAGCCTTGAAATCGCCTGAGCCCATCTAATGTAGCCTAGGAAAGGAAATCAAAGAACGACCAGTCACTCTGAAACCATCATATTCTTCAAAAACTTGAGTCTAATGCTGCACATCAACTCATATTACTTCATCTTCTGACGCTTTGGCAAAGGCAGGAGAGTCAGAAAAGTATTCACGTCATTGCCAGGCATGGAAACGAAACCGGTGAATATGAACTTTGACGTCACGTTCACATTTTACGAAAAAGTTTCAGATGAGAGATTCTCTCTACTGAAGCCCTTTACAGTCATAATTTTCACTATTTAAATAACACATAAATGGAAATTGAGTATATATTAATTATTTAAATATTATTTGGAAGTTCAAGGAACAAATATATTTAACATACATTAATACATATCCACCACGCCATTCCCTTCCGAGTTAGGAAAAGTCAAAGAACTTAGATATCTCTGGCTAACTCTACTGTTGGGCATAGAAATCTGGCTCTTTTAATAATTTCCTTAATAATGCCCATTACTTTCATACCACTTTCGCTTCTCTTAAAGTTGGTTTAGACTGGCAAGTTTATCGCAAAATAACTTGCAGAAAGTGACTTTCGACGTACATTGCACGTGTAAACGGCTCCGCAAGTTCGCTTGCAGGACTTTTAAAAGTCTCGGCAAGTCGCTTGCAGAAGCGTATTGCTGCCATTATAAACAGCAAACAATTGCTCTGCGCTAACTGATGAAAACATTTTCGTCATAAGTAAACTAGCTCTTGCAAAAGAAACTTGCGGAAGTAACTCGCCAGTGTGAAACCACACACGCATGCGTTGCTTCATGCACGCTCTCCTATTCTGGAGACTACATTCACCCATGAATTTTGCAATGTACTCTTTCCTCTCACACCAATCACTTAAATATCATATATCTGTTTTCCTATTTGACTCTTTCCCATTCTCTCAACATGGCCAAGCCAACGAAGGACGCTCCTCTCATATATGTCAACTGCTGGAGCATCCAACCCTCATTCTTCCATCACTCAGTCATTCCTAATCCTATCCATCCTACTTAAGCCGCAACCGCTTCTCAGGTACCCCTTACCCACTGCATTTTGCCTACCCGTCCATTGTGAAAAATAGCATTTATTGACACTGCTTAGCAATGATGTCACTGTTCGCTTTGCGCATGGTATTTTTTTCGGCTGCTTCATAGATAGTTTCTGAGGGAGGACTTTTATTGTCGAATTTAGTTGTCAATATCTTCTAAATCCGACATTCATCTTCTCTGCTGGAGTAAACGTATGGTAAATAGAAGGAGAATAAAGATTAATAGATCCTTATATGAATCTTTGTTCAGTTCTTGCTGTTTCCCGTGTAGTTTCCAATTAACTTTAAGTAAACTGTAAAAAAAACTGAGTCGCAAAAAACAATCGTTCGGGGGACCGCGAAGAGTGGCGGGCTGATATCAGCCAATCTTAAGATTGAATGACCTATGATATTGATGATGTCAATCCTTGTTCAATTAATGTGAATACATGCACACCCGTCACGTCATTTCCTTTCGGGGGAAGGCAAAGTCGAATAATTTAGTTATCGCTGCTAGGCCTAGAAAACTTGACTCTCTTTTAATAAATTCCTTCATATTGCTCTTTCCTCGCGTATCTCTTTTGCTTCATATGCACCCTCCTGTTCTTCAACACTCCTAATATTCCTTCCCTGAAGAGTATCTTCCACAACATTCACCCATGACGGTTTCGGTCTGTCCCTTCCTCTCACATTATCCACTCCTTCATCATAAATCCGCTTCGCCAGTGGATTCAACCCTATTTTCTCAACTCGACCAAGCCGATGAACCACGCTCCTTTCATCCTGCATGTTACGATAGCATCCATTCCAGATTCTTTCGTCAGCCACTCACAGTTAATGTAAATTATAAAAATTTAGTGAAAATCGAGAAATTCACGTGAATTTTTCGTTCGTGAAAAACATCCTCTAGCGATGGTGCTGATGGTCATTCCGGAGTATTCGGAGCATCAGTGGGCGACCATCATCACGAGCCCAGTCGCCTTCTCACACGTCAGACGCCATACGCCATTCGATCCTAATCTGGACGAATCTCTTTTGGGAGTCGAGCGAAATCAAGCGGAGGCGACGAACGTCATCGTTAGCGGCGAGACCCCTTTTTTAAAGGAGAGCGGATGAAAGCATTTTCGATTTCCATCGAGAAGACAGACGGCCAGAGAGAAGGAGAAGTGAGAAATGTGCGTCCTGGCGTTCTTCTTAAAAATTTCTCCGAAAGTTGACGCCTTTGTCCCCAAGCATTGCATGGAGTGGGGCTTAGGATAAGAAGGCAACGCCTACTTTGACCTAAAAAATGGAAATACTAATGTATTTATGGGTGATTTGAGATACATGCTTTATTAAAAAAAAAACTATTTTTGTTTGAAGTATGTACTCTTGCGCTTGGCGGCATGGTATCCCTAACCTAACGAAGTTTACTTGCAAATGACGCTTAGACGTTGAAATCGATAGGTAATGAACAATTTAAGTGGAAGAGAACATAGTGATTTACTTTCACCGTGATAAACGTGGAAGCACTTACTCAGCGGGGAACCCTTGGGATGATGTCAAGGAGCACTATCGCTAACACCGATACGACGATACGTATTCCTTGTTATGTTTGGGTTGCTTTTTGTAATTTAAATAAATTATTATTTTTATTCAATTCACGGAAAAGAATTAAGTAGTATGATTCCATCCTTAACGGTGAAATACATGTAGGCTAGAGAAGCGATACTCGGCACTTGATCATTGGGATGTCGTTTTGAAACACACGACTCTTCCCTACTGTATGCGCTTTTGAAAAGCAATTATATATGTCCGTGGTTACGACTACACGTATGGATTATATATTTGAGTTTTAAAGGAATTGTTTGTCTTGTAAACTACTTGAATATGATAATAGAGCCGAATACGCAATTAATAGGCACAAATCAAGCATATGAATGAATATTGAATAAAATAATAAAATACAACATTCTTTAAGCCATGCGATGCGAAAATGTCCCTCCAATATCTGGAGCGCTAGTACTATGATAAAGTGGAGGATTATCAAAGTCGTTCATATCAAAATCTTCATCGCATTCAATGCTTTTCTTCTGGGAGAATAGGTTACAGAAATGTGATAAGGACTCTTACTTGCACTCAAGATGTATGGTTGAAATGTTCACATTTTAATTTTCTGAAAGAGATTGGGCTTTATATTTATCCATTCAATTTTCCGTAATGCTCTGTTTTTCTTCCAAATTGCGTTTTGGCTCCAAAATAATTCATTTCTTCACTATTTCAACATATTTGCTAAAGTTATATACCGTTTAATTATAGATTTCAATGTAAGTCGGACAAAAACCCTCCACATTATTACATGTGGCAGGACCCTATCTACCTCTAGCATTTATTTCTTTAACAAAAGAAATTGTAATTTCCCTGGCAAAGGTGTTTTGGGATTTAATTGGGAACAAATGACTAAGGCCTTAATGACTTTGGTAAAATGACCAGTGTAAGGATTTCAGAGAGATTTTAGCTGGGGTATTTTTCACCCCGCCCTCTTCATGTGTGAATAATGACTCATATGGGAGATTCTTTTAATCTTATTCAATCATTCTAATATTTTCTTCTTCCTGTTGGGTTTCAACAGGTACCATCATATAGGAACATTAAATGTTTAAGGTTTTTACATCGTAAAATGACTTCCTGAAAATTTTTCTCTATAAAGTTTAAATGCCATTTTCGCGAAAACTGTTAATAAGAATCAAATACTCCCCATAAATTGAATGGTAGTTAAATATAGGCACCAATTCACCCTGGTTTTTGATTTATTACCAAATTACTACGGGAACTGGAGTCAAAATGTGTTATTCAATACAAAGGACGCTGCAATAGGCTCATATGGCAGGAAATAAGTTATAATTAAAAATATAATCGTCGAATTATGCGCATATTTTGTATATTAGTCTAGTTTCCTTACAGCTAAGGACTGTATTCCGTGAAAGCAATTGTTTTTTAAGCATCCGAGTGAAAAGGTGGAATTTAGTATTTGTTTTTGACAATCACAGTCGCGAAGGAATGTCCATAAAATTATGTTTGAAGGATGGTAGCCCGATCCAATGTGGCGAAAGTTGACTAACCAAGATGGCGCACTTTTGACCGCAAGGAAATCCCCTAGATAGCCCGCCTCCAGTGTATTTCACTCTCCCCTTCTTGCATGACCATCCCATCCCTCCATTGCTTTGCTCGAATCTCCACTCGATTCCCTCCCCTCCCCCCCATCCCTCCCTCGGACGGTGCCCTTGTCAGAACAAGCTGGCGTCGGACGGGATGGGGCTAAAGGATTCAACCCCCCCTTTTCCCCTGTCTGGCCCCCTCTGCCATCCCTCCCCCTTGCGACCTCTCCAACCCCCGTCAATCTCATCCCATCAGCGAGTTAAACCGTCCTTTCGATTATTCCTGCCGGCCTTTCTCACTCTTTCTTCTGTTTTCACACCCCCACGAGTGGTGACCGGGGAGAAATAACAGTGTTTTTCTCGTCATCTATGAAGCTGTATGACTTGGGGTGAAAGACGTTGAACGAATATTAAGAAAAAAATGTTCAGATCGAGAAATGATGGAAAATGAATGGGGAATGAACTATGATGGAAATAAAACTGAGTATGTCGGTTTGTGGACGCCCGACAGAAATGGAATTCTCTTTATGTTGTTTATAGAAACCATGGAAATATAAAACAAACAAGTATTTATTCATTAAAAAAACACTTCATCGGGCCAGAAAATACGGAGAAAAAGAATTATTATCGCTTAAAACAAACTATGAAACAATTTATTTTAAAAAAGCTCCTAAAATCGTGCTACTATTTGTTACTGAAACAAATCAATCTTACGTAATCTTAATTTATAAACCTACCCTTATCCTAAAAAGGAACATTGACAAAGTGTTATCGCCCGATTCCGCTCATACTTGGCACATTTATTTTCCACCATGAAAAACTAAATATGTACTGTGAAATTTTGCGTGCTCTCGTGACCCATGAGCCGAGTTATTTTGTTTTACAAATTGATCATAGGCAACCCGCGCGACTTCATCGTGACGTCTCCCAAGATGGCTAGCTGGCTTTGTTGAGCACTATAGTGGACCAATATTGGCATACGCGCCGCCGATGTGCGAGCGGGCATCAGTAAAGGAAAGGGAAATGCCCTGTATTTCTTTGATTTTTTCTTGTTTTACCTATTTTCACGTTAGTGATAAGCTTCTTAATGAAATTCTCTTCAACTTATTGAGTGACGGTGGTGGAATTTGTTGAAGGTGAATGATGACATGGTAGTAGTGCTCTTTCTAATTTTTTTAAATTCTATACTCGTTTCGGTGTTTCAGATTTTTAGCATGTGCCTTCATTTTCTGGCAGTTTAGGCTTTTGTATCTCTTATAACGGGCAGGTGGAATGAGTCATGGGACATCGTTATTTTCACTGTTTCACAGGTTTTCCGGACGACTACGATCATCCCCTCATAACAATCCTCTTTGCATATGATTAAATTAACCTAGTGTCCGGGACACTTACTACCTTTGGTTCAGTTTTACCGGCTGCTGTTGGTACAGTGTTATGAAATGCACGTTGAATTACATTTACATTTATGTTAATTAAATCAAATTAAGTTTGAAGTTATTTCTTTCTTTTATTAATCACTCCGTCAGTTTTGTTTTTCCAGGGCTCAAAATAACTACCATATATTAAATTATCACTCATATTCAAATTCATTCCTTGTTATCCTCGCGTCGCGTCTTAATCACTCGGTAACCAGTTTACGATAAGCGTATATCGCCTATTTCCTCAATGTTTTCCCCTTCCTCTCTCAACTTCGGTATTTATTCCCCGTTATGCTATCGTTATCACTGTATATTTAATTTAAGAGCTTGTTTGCCGAATTGTTTCAAATGTATTCTTTTCCGGTTAAAATGAAGCAACATTTATTTCATTCAAAATTTAATTTAATTTCCTCTTAGGTTTGTTATTGCAATTACCCCATTGATTTTTGTAAATCGTCGAACCTACATATGTAACATGACTGCTTTACTGTAACGTTACAGCCTCTACGCGGTCATAGCATACGCCAGAAGTCATAGTTGGCGCAATTTATTGCCAAGTTATCAGTATCTTCTAAACACGTCGTCTTTTGTTGGCTACTCTATCCATTAAATTTCATTCTCAGTCCACCTATTGGAATGGCTATAAATCCTCAGAACAAACTATAAGCAATGGATAGCAAATTTTCTGCATTGATTCCTTTATCGGAACCGATGGAAGCGGAGGCGGGGCTTGCGGAAACGTTAGCTGGTATGAAGTATCTCATGAGTCTCTATATTATATACGCGTAAATAACTTGTATTGTAAATTTAAGGGAATCAAATTTTGACGAGTACTTATTTTAATGGGCAATCATGAACGCACTTTACGGCGATGCTGAAATCATGCGCATAAGTTGACGAATGCGTCTGTGAGATTGAAGAGGATTTATTTTTATTATTCAACTCTTACTGTTGTAAGAGGCCCCTCCAAGTCCCTGGCAAGCATTTGGTTTCATTGCCGTCATAATGGCCGGAGAGGGGTTGGGCAGTTTCCTCAGCCACGCCCATCGGCAGTGCAGTCTACGCTGGCTAGGGTCATGCGTACGCAATGACCCCAGGATGTCAGCCTTTTGCCTCCGAGCAGCAAGTGATTCCGCCTGTGCCACGGAGGACGGAATGCACTTGATGCGATTTGACAGCGAGCTCTTAACTCCACCGAGCACACCAATGATAAGGACTACTACTAGTAGTTTCGCAGAGTGTCTCGGGTGCATTTGCCGAAGTTCAAAAAGCAAGTCTTGATATTTATTCCGTTTTTCTTCCTCCGTCTCATCCATGTTTGTTTCGGCTGGAGCTGAAAACTCAAATCACAAACATGGAGCGTGTGAGGTGGTCGAGGAGAGCGATATTGAGATTTGTTGCCTGCAACTGGCTGGTGGTGGGGAAGGAGTAATTCCACCAGATTGTACATTTGTCGTTCTCCACGATGGACTCAATATCTCCAGGGTCATAGGGCAGCACAAGTGTTTCGTCGATGCCGTAATGGCGTCGGAGGTGAAAGTACAACTCCCTCAGAGTCGTATTGTGCAGAGCTATATACGCTCACCTATTATTACGTTTATTAACTTTCCATCGTCTTTTATTCATCCGCTGCTGCCTCTACCGTGAAAACGGGGTACGCACACGTACCGTAGTGATGCACAACTCAACGACAAAACGACGCTGAAACGGCTGCATGAAGACGTAGTTTTAAGATGCCTTGATGGAGTATCTTGCAAACTCAGCTGACACCATTTCGAAATCCGAGATTTGAATCCTGTTAAGTCAAATTATTTCATTTCCACGAAAAATTTCCTCATAATGGTGCTAAATGTAATGCTGCTAGTGAATGGTCCATTCACTGAGTCAAACCTTTTCTTTTATTCTTCCTGCGAAACATATATGTTCATATCCCTACGCACCCGCAACCCATGAGAAACAGACGCACGGTACATACCCGCCTGCGGACAGCAAAGGGAAAGGAGTGCGGCTGAGGCACTGAGAATCCGGATATTTTCGCTCAGGTCCTACATCTTCCGTCGCTCTATTCTTTAGCGTCGGTGTAAATAAATCGTTAGCTCCACGGGGCCCTTTGAAGCGTGTTTCGTGAAACATGGCCCTTTCTCTCGCAAGGGAAAAATTGTAAAAAAAATGGGACTGCCTCAAAGATACAGCATTGAGAAATAGACTAGAATGCTCACTATATATTTGATTCCAAAAAATTACCAAGATATATATTATTTATATTTTGCAAAATAAACTCGATTTTGAACTGGAAATAAAATGTGTGGTACGAGGAACTTAAGGGATTTGATATTGGGAAAACGGGTAGAATACGCAGTGTTGTCAGGGATTTTTTTAGATGAGACACTGATGGAGTAAATGACCGTGCAGCCTGTCGAAGCCCGTACAAAACGTTGGTAGAAAAATTCACTGAATACATCTAGGTGAAATTTTCCGCCACGTTTCGCCGTCTGTGTGCATAATAACTAATTTTTGTTTTTTTTTCTAATTTGTATGCGATACGTTTGTTTCAACCCATTTCTCTTTTTTACGGTACATGAATGAATAAAAAATGCAACGGCGTATTTGAGTCAACTAACCGGCATAGTTTTGAACGTTTGAAGCATTTCTCTCGTGAATTATTTTAGGAATACGTAGATATTATGCATGGAGAGTGTTTTTTGTGACTTTGGTGAATTTTACACACCGGTGGTTACTGGGCTTGGGATATTATGCAAAACGTCGCTCAAAGGGCAAAAAAGGGAATCACCATTCCCTGGATACCGCGTTTGTCTAAGCTGGTTTATTTTTTGCCGCGGTTTTAGTTGTCTCATAACCTTCTACGTTTTTTGAAATCCAAACAACTTCTATGAAAGTTGCGATGATAGTTTAAACTTAATGTCTGTAAAATATCAAATATTTCCTAGCTCGCTCGTAATGGTTACACGTCGTGGTAGACATTACGAGCCCATGCAAAATGTATTAAATACGTGAGGTTGTTACGTCTAATGCTTATCTTGCATTAAGGTACGAATTGAGTATTTATTTTGATTGATTGCGTGGTATTTGAGGTTTTAGGGAACTTCATTTATGACTTAGCATATGCAAAGATGGTGATGAGCCCAGAACAGAAGAAATATGGTCTTACTTTCACATGAAATGGAATTCATATGAAAATGTTAGCAGCAGTGTACGCTTGTTTTATTTATATTTAATATGTGACGTGTATTTTTTTCCCTACTGTTTTTAGTTATTAGTTGATTTCTCAGGAAGAATTCTGTGTACATTTATCTCCTTCTTACATCAATAGCACTGCCAAGAGGTAAACATTTTCGTACACTATCTTTTTTCTGCATGTGTCGGTATAACATTTGAAAAATGCAGTAAAAGCAGTAATAACACATCTATTGCCACCAAGGGAATGTGGGAAATCCCAATTATATATTTAAATATGAATTTGATGATTTAGTCTTCTCCTTGGTCTGTTACCTAAATTTTTACCTCTTAATCTAAATTAACGTATGACTAGTTTTGTTTTAGCTGTAGTTACAATACTACCATTTTGAATAAATATTAAATATACTCAAAACATCAATGAAATATGTTTTGTACAAGAGCCATTCTTTAACCTTTTCCAGGTTATTTTTAAAGCGTTTGCACGTTTTTATTTCATCTAGTTCAATTTAAGGATATAATTTAGTAGTTATTAAATTTATAATAGAAACATTAAATCCAATATTTCATGCATCCTACTTTACTAAACCTTCCTTTAGAGGGAAATTAATGCCTCACTGAATTATCAAAACGAGCATAAAAAACTGGAGAATCCCCAACTATTTGCCATAAAAACTCAGGAAGTTTGTAGAAGGAGTGTAGTTGCTGAAAGCGATTGTATTTTAAGTCTTCACAAGGCCTTTTTGTTGTCAGTAATGAATCATTGAAAGTTTAATTTTTTTAATGCCTATCGTCTTCCCTTGACTGCACGATACACGTGCCATCATGAGGGCTGGCTTGGTTTTGAACGGAGCGGAATGCAAGGAATTGTTCCAAGTCTGTCTTTCATTCCAGCCATACCTGGCTGCTTCTCCCTAGCGTCCATCTTCTCTACTCCTCTCGTTTCCTTGCGTGCCCCCCTCTCCTTTCACTCTCTTGTTTTCGCTAACATTGGCTCGGTAGGGGGAGAGGGAAGTCCTTCCTTTGCTTTGGACCCAAACCAAGAAGAAAACGATGCTAGTCCCGTGAAGAAGAACATCAGAATCGAACCGGCAGTCGTTGCCAAAGTCATGTATTATCCCGAGATGTCGTCAATTCTAAGGGCTTGTTGTAATGATGACCAGGATAGGTGAGCGTGTTACTGTCGAGCTCTTGCATGTCCCAATTTATGACCTGGTTGACGCTCTATTCACGTTGCATGAACCTAATATTTTATTTAGATAGTTTCCAACGTCCTAAACTACATTATTTCAAAAATATAAACAAGTGTAATATTGATGCAATAATACTTTGGCTCTAGTTCAACAGAGGGTAAATAAGGTTATAAATTTAGAGAATTGGTTGTTGTGGTGGTTATAGTAGTACTGGCTATAGGTGTAGTTGTTAAACCGTTGGCTCTTAGGCGCCTTTAATTAATAGCAGTCTAATTCCGACGCCAGGTTTTTTAACATGCCTCCTCCTTTCCCTAAATGATCCTCCTCTCCCTGTTTGAAACTACCCACCAATCCTTAAGGTGGATGGAGCAGTAATCGAGGATCGTTGAGTGCACATGTTAATATTTTTTTAAGTAAGTCGAATAAAAATTCTCGGACCACATTTCATTTAAGTATATCTGTTTCTGCGTTGTAAATCACCATACAGGAAGTAATGGAAAAGAAACAAGAATTATATTTATTTTATTTTCCTTAATTATTTCATGTTATAACTAGAGTTTTCGGGGCTGTATTCCAAATTTTGACGACATTGTATTTAAATATGTTATTTTCGAATATTGGACTCACTGTGATAATTTGAAATTTGTTAGCAACAACTATAATAATAAAAAATGTAGTATTCCATGTTGATATGAAAATATGTACTTGTGTAATCGAATAATTATAAAATATATATCATTTTCCATAAGGCTTCGTTTTAAAATGGTATTGAACCACTAAAAATCATCACACCAAGTCGGTGTGATGCAATTTTTCTCAGTTTCCTCTATAGATATCATTAATGACAACATATATGCAAAGTTACATGCAAATCTGTGCATAAACAAATATCGCTTCAACCATCTCAATGATATTTGTAGCTCGCCTAAATAGCAACCAACAAATTGGTGGCCATGTAATAGTTGGACTCGGGTATCTCCCGGTTGATGCCCTTGATGATATGTACTGGGGTCGCATTCATTCACCTTAATATTTTTATTTTGATCACCATTAACGTCCTCCAGTTGTATTTTCTATTTAAGTCAAGGAACTGTGGAACTGGCCACGCAGTAACTTTCACTGAGTCCCCCGCTGATGGCCACACAATTGTGTGAAATTTATAGTGAAAAAAATCATTCACCTGGACTGGGATTCGAATCCAGAACTTTTGATTTCTCCCCGAGTGCTCTAACAGGGTTGCTACAGACCTGGAAAACCTGGAAAAGTCTGGGGAATGAAAATGGATCTGGAAAACCTGGAAAAGTCTGGGGAATTGAAAATGGATCTGGAAAACCTGGAAAAGTCAGGAAAAATGAGATCTTACCTGGAAATTTGCTTTCCCAAGTCCAATTTCTTAGTTTTCAATAAGTGAGCAGTACCGTTTAGGCACTTATTGCGTGTGTGTGTTGGCTTAGTGCTTTTAGTACCTTGCCTAAATGAGGCACTGGGGCTCTTATTTGGTCTTTATCAATTAATTATATGCAACTAAAATTAAGTTTCAGACCATATTTTATGCATTAATTCTGAGGATGATGGAATGTTTCTCCTCAAATTGTGTACTTACAGGTAATTCCATGCTAGTCATTCCCAAGTCATAATGGCTTCCAGCATGAGTCAATAAAGTCAAAAGGAACGAGCAACAGAGTCTCTGGTCCATTGAGTGCCCTTATTTCCCTTTCTGTGAGAGGATAGGCGGGATGGTGAAGTGTGGAATAATCAAATCCGCTTCTATTTTCACATTAGTTTATTTTAGAGAATGAAATTACACCAGGACGCGCGGGGTCGAGCAGTGCGTCAGAACTGCTCTACGCCACGCAGGGTGCCTTTTTATATCCGCCTCAGAGGCTTCTAGAATGCGTCGAAGGCGGCTTCTCGAAGGTTTGAGACACTTCGTGGAGGAACGCCGGAAACTCGAGGCCAGCGTCAAAATCTCCCTCGCGTCGTTACTCGAGGTGAAGAACGCCGGCAACTCGAGGCCGGCGTCAAAAGTGGCCCTCACGACGTCGCCACAGCAGACCCCCGCGGAGAAAGGGAGCTACGGCTTCAACGGAAGTCGGAATCTGACTCGCCGTTCGGAACGGGTAGTGTTGTCGGCCGGTATCTCCTTAGGCTGCGGCAGGGATGTGGGACCTGGTAGTGGTGGAGTAGATAGGGGGTGTTGGTGTGCACTGGGTCTGTTGCCGCAGTGTACGCTGGTTTGACTCGGTCTATGTTGACTCGAACCTAGTGGCAACGGAGAAGCAGGGTGACAGTTTTGTTATCTCGGTGGACCACAGGGTGAGGGTCGTAGTATGGTGGCTGAAGGGCGCGACGCACCGTGTTATCGCGAAGGAAAACGTGGGTGCTCGTTGCGAGGTCCTTGAAAACAAACACGATAGGTTGTGCGTGCCATGATGCTGGCTGGGGTCGAAGCCGCGCCATATGCTGGCGAAGTCGGGTGACGAAGTCTGAGGCGTCTTCCACTCGGTCGGTCCTCGGGGGACGAGCAAGTCACTTGGTAGGCGTATGGGCTCGCCGTAAACCAGTTCGGCTGGGGATGACTTTGAGTCGTCCTTGATGGAGGCGCGAATCCCGAGTAGGACGACAGGCAGGGCAATATTTTAAAGAGCCGACGGCTGGAAGCGAACCAATGTGGATGTGTTGAAATCGTGCTGACGGAGAGGCGAAGTTCCAAAATTGAGCATGGACGTGCCGGGAAATTTTAGCGCGCTGGCAGGGGACACACGCGCGGGCCCAGGTACGGCAATCTTGCTGGACTCGGGGCCAGACGAAGCTTGCGGAGACGAGGCGGGCTGAGGCCTTGGTGCCGGGATGGCTCAGGCCGTGCAGGGCATCGAAGACGCGTCGACCGTGAGTGTCCGGGACGTAGGGACGAGGCTGCGCAGTGGATGTTTTGCAGTACAAACTTACGTCCGTCTCAGGAATGGGAATGCGCTAATGGAAAAGGGCAGATTCGTCGTTTAGGAGATCACGAAGGTAGTCGTCCTGGTCTTGAGCTGTAGCCAGAGAGCGCAAGTCGAGGGCGGGAGCTCCAGTGATGGCTTCGATGTGAGAAAAGTTGTTAGCGACAACGTTGGAAGGCCCCTCGATGTACCGAATGTCAGTTGTGAATTGTGCGATGAATGATAATTGGCTGAGCTGCATGGGTGGGAGCTTCTCACGTCGTTGTGAAAAGGCGTAGATGAGAGGCTTATGGTTGACGAAAATAGTGCAGTGTTGAGCTTACAAAATGTGGCGGAATTTTTGGACCGCTGTGTAGACCGCGTGGAATTCTCGATAGTAGGGCGGCCACTCCGACAGCCTCGGTGTGAGTTTGTGGGAGAAGAAAGCCAGGGGCTGCCATGCACCATCAATGAGTTGCTGAAGGCAGGAACCGACTGAAAGGGACGAAGCATCCGTGAAAAGACCGAGTTGAGCAGCCTGTTCTGGGTGAGCAAGGAGAGTGGCGTTGGCGAGGCTTTCCTTGCATTTGTTGAAAGATCCATCCAGGTTTTCCGTCCAGGGAATAGATTGAGAGCCGCGTAGGTTGGCCACGACGGCGTTCAGCGGAGCTTGATGCTCGGCGGCTGACGGTAGGAAGCGCCGGTAAAAATTGATCATTCCAAGGAAATGCGAAGACCGCGAGCCGTTGAGGGCCGTTTGAAATCTTGGAGCGCGGTGATGCGGTCCGGCAAAGGACGAGTGCCTGCGGCGGAGATCTCGTAACCCAGGAATGTGACTGAAAGTGATCCAATTGTGCTCTTCTTGACGTTTATCAGGATGCCATGATCACTGAGGCGTTGGAAAAGAATGCGGAGATGTTCCCGATGCTCGGCAGGGTTTCGCAATGAGACGAGAATGTCATCTATGTAAGCGAAGCAAAAGTCGAGGCCTGAGATGACTTCATCGATGAATCGCTGAAATGTCTGTCCAGCGTTGCGAAGCCCGAAAGTCATAAATGGGAATTCAAATAATCCGAAAGGTGTAACTATCGCTGTCTTTGGAATGTCGTCCGGATTGAGAGGGATTTGAGTGTAGGCCTTCACCAAGTCAATGACGGAAAACACGGTGCATCCTCTAAGGTGGTGGCTGAAGTCATGGATTTGCTTAACGGGATACTGGTCAGGAATCGTGCGGGCGTTTAGCGCACGATAATCTCCGCAAGGTCGACATCCGTCGGTTTTTTTCGGCACCATATGAAGTGGCGATGCCCACGTGCCATCTGAGCGACGTGCTGTGCCTTCGAGGAGCATCGAGTCGAATTCAGCCTTGGCGATTCGAAGGCGGTCTGGGACTATACGGTGGAGCCTGATGGAAACCGGTGGTCCAGGGGTGGTCCGGATGAAGTGTAGAGTTGAGTGACGAATTTCCCGCGGTGTACCGGCCGGACGCGCGAGGTCCGGGAACTCGGCGAAGATGTCGTGGTATGGAGAGTCGTCCGACAGAGCCTTGATGCTTTGTTGAGTGACGTTTGCAGTCTGGCAGGGAGTGGAGAGACCTGTGCGTCCATCGACGAGACATTTGTGGTGACAATCCAGGAGGAGCTGGAAGTGGTCCAGGAAGTCATATCCAATGATAGGCAGAGAGACATCGGCTATAATGAATCGCCATGGGGAATTCCGGCGCAAGCCGAAGTTGAGGTTCAGAGGTAAAGAGCCGTACTTCTTAATAGAGGAGTAGTTGGCTGCACTCAGCATTTAATCCGGCGCGGTGGATGGCATCGACCAGGAAGGAGTCTCCGCGGAAAGCAGCAAAGATCCGAACCGGTGTCGGTGAGAAACTGATGACGGCTTGCGCAGTCAGTGACGTAGAGGCGGCTTCCTCGGTGGTGGCAACCGTTCGCCGCTACAAACGGTCGTCGCTGGAGTTTGACTGCTGCACGTGGTTGCAGGGCTTGGTACACTTGTTGGCTTTATCCCCGAAGTGGCGGTGGTACCAGCAGGTATCGTAATTTCTGGGGACGGAGGCGTCGCGACGTCGGGAGTCTGAGCGACTGTGCGATCGGGAGCGTTGTCGCAGATCGTTGACTTCGGTCTGCAGATGCGCAACCTGACGGACTAAATCCTCGTTGTGGTGCACGATCGAAGGTGGGTCGATCCCTGATAAGGCTGCTGCGGCGGGGACTGGAGGCGCGGCTGACGGTGCAGGTGCGGCAGGCGCGACGGACGCGGCGTGTACGGTGGGCAGTATGACGGATGGAGTCACTTCAACAATCTTGTCGGCTAGGAGGGTGAGGTGGTCCAAGGGCAGCACAGAAGGCAGGGTCTGCAGATTCGCCTGTACGTAGGAGGGCAGGCGCTGGAGCCATAGTGTACGGAGCAAGTCGTCGTGTACGGAGCAAGTCGTCGTGCACGGCAGTAGTGCCAGCTAGTGACTGAAGATGCCGTAGAAATTGTGACGGCTTGCGGTCGCCCATCTCTTCCTCCATTAAAATTTTGCGTAAGCGTTCACTTTCTGACAGCAACAGTCGTCTGATTTGCTCATTTTTTAATCGCGTATTAGGATAAGTAGTTGGCGGGGTGCGGATAATGTCCCGTACTTCATAGGCGTACCGGCCCTCTAATTGACCGACTACTTACGCGAACTTAGTAGCCTCCTGGGTGATTTGCGCCACGGTGAACTGGGCTTCGACTTGTGAAAACCACAGGTCTAAATCATCCGCCCAGATGGGGGAAAGTTTGTCGCTCACCCGATTGATAGCGTCAAACTGTTGTAGCGGTGGATGTGGTGCGGGTGGTGGATGATGTTGCTGCTCGGCGTGCTGCTGACCTGATTGCTGTTGGGTTGGTGCTTGGCAATGAAGTTGAAGTAGAAGCGCCTGCTGCTGGTGGTTGACGGCTGGCTGCTGCTCGAGGTTTTGTGCCAGCTCCTGGTTTTCCTGATGAATTTGGTCATGTCGCCTCTGTAGTTCCTCGAGAGACATGGCTGGAAGTCGGCGCGAAGGATATCGAATCGTAGGAGAGGGCGGAAGGCTGCGCGAACTCTGGCGTAATCAGTGGCGAACGGTACCCACTCACTTTGGGGCTCACCCATATAGGCGGGATGGTGAAGGGTGGAATAATCAAATCCGCTTCTATTCTCACCTATGTTTATTTTAGAGAATGAAATTACACTAGGGCGCGCGGGGTCGAGCACTGCGTTAGAACTGCTCTGCGCCACGCAGGGCGCCTTTTTATATCCGCCTCCGAGGCTTCTAGAATGCGTCGGAGGCGGCTTCTAGAAGGTTCGAGACACTTCGTGGAGGAACGCCGCAAACTCGAGGCCAGCGTCAAAATCTCTCTCGCGTCGTTACGCGAAGTGAGGAACGCCGGTCACTCGAGGCCGGCGTCGAAAGTGGCCCTCACGACGTCGCCACAAGGATATTATGTCTCGAATGTCTGAGAAAACATTTTACCTTCGAAAGCCTAACTTCAAATAGTGAAGAAATTTCTTCATTGAGAGGTGTACACAGGAAATGCAGGAATTGTCTGAATGGAGGTAGTAGGGCTCAAGATGTTTTTGTTCATACCTCAGAATATGTATCATTCTTTGTGAAAGGTCTATTCTGAATGTGCTCTTATACGAACTGGCTTACTTCCACTGTGCCTTTGTCATCATTATAATTGCTGGTCATCAACCCTACGGTTGGATTGAAACGGATTTCCACTCAATGCTTCTATCAGCTAGCCTCTTCACCTCTACATATTTCTTTGTTTCCTCATATATATTCATTATATACTCCATGTATCTCAGCCGAGGACTTAGTATGCTTCTGGCTGTCTTCATTAGACACTTGTAGCTTAAAATATGCTGAAGTAGGTTGTCCCTCCTTTTCTTTCGAGTTATTATGAGGTTTCAATTATCTCCCACTCATCTCAGTGCCTCTTCATTAACCTATCGATCAATCCACTTCAAGTCCAATTTTATAGCATTC
Source organism: Pyrrhosoma nymphula (assembly GCA_963573305.1). Lineage (NCBI taxonomy): Eukaryota > Metazoa > Arthropoda > Insecta > Odonata > Coenagrionidae > Pyrrhosoma > Pyrrhosoma nymphula. The sequence continues at coordinate 109,432,170 of OY754330.1, read as the reverse complement.
CATGCATTAATTCCTTGTGGATTATTTTTTAAACAGCTGCTATTAATTTGTTTAAAATTCTAAGAGCGGTTTTCCTCATTCATTACATTGTCCTAATCCGTATTTACCCTTAGTCCTTCTTGGCTTTGTGTGGCAATGGTTTACCACAGTTCAAGCATTATTCTTCTTTCACATTTTTTTAATTCCAAGATATTTTTCTCAGACTACTTCCATTTCTTCATAGTCCTTCATAGGCATGTAGACTTGTACAGTTATTGTGCCTGGTAGCTTAGTTGCTATCTTAACAATGACTATCCTTTTCTTACACTGAAGGAAAGTTTTCACATGCTTTCTAGTACTCTTAAGCATAATTCCCTGCATGTTTAATGATCCAGTGTGTATGAACCTGTTGCTTCTAGGAGGTTCCATGAGCTCATTGGTGGATTAAAAAGTTAAAAGAAAGTGATGGTTACACACAGCTCCTTGGGATTGTAATGTGGTGGTTTCTCCTTGCCTTCCACGTGTCAAAGCAACAAAGTTACAGGCAAGGTAACATTTACGTTGACTTTTTTTTAAAGTGAATGTTACCACAATTGTAGTGAAGTGAGTGTTGCTGTACTGTCCACTTTGTTGTTCACATTCACTCGTGAGGAAGGGTCGCCACCCATTTTACCACGCTTATTTTAACTTGCCCTGTTTTGTGTTGTTTGTCTGGATGGAATCTTGTAATCGAAATGTAACCCATTTTCCGATGTTAAATCGAGCTAAAATTTGGCACACTTACTTAATCTCGATGACATTGTATGAATCAGTCATTTACTTTACTAATTAACCAGTTAATCTACTAAAATTAAATGGTTTGCATTTTATATTTATTTATCCTAACCTGACGCAACCTGCATCACAATGTCTACTCGTTGTCAGCCCTGTTGCTGGCGCTGTCGAAATCTAACCCACTTCCCAATGTTCAATCGAGCTGAAATTTGACACATTTACTTACTCTCCGTCACAATACATGAATCGGTCATTAAATTCACTAATTACCAAGTTAATTTACTTTTTAGTACACTTGAATATGTGTGGTTTTTTTATATTTTTTTTCGTATTTATTTCTGCTTATTCCCCATGATGTATAGTATAGAGTATAGATGATTATTTCGCCACTCACCTGAAGGCTGGCCTACCATACCTCTCCCAGTGGACTCCCTTAAGCGTAGCCCAGAGTTTGCCTTCATTCTGATGTGAATGTCGGGTACGAAATAGAATTTGGTATTATACAGTCGCATTGCAATGTTGATACCTTGATACTTAAGTGATATTGAATTAAAACCTCGAGCATGTCTTATTTGCAAGTATTTTATCTATACATGAGCATTGTTCCCTAATATTGAAGATTTCGTGCGTACGTTGGCTGGAATATTTTAATACCTTAGTGGCTCTTTGAAATTATTCCAATAACATTGTTGTCATTATTTTTATTTAATAAACTACATACTAAAAAAGCTACCATCCTTGAAATTGAAAATGAGTGTAAAAAAACTGCTGACTTAATGAAATAATCGCTTCTTTCTACTACATGGTTCAGAAACTTGGTTATTCTGTAAAAGATTTTGTAGATATTCCTGAAATACGAACGCGACCGAAAACTATTTTTTTACGATACTAAATTTTCGGCCTCTATAATTTTAGAAAATTTCAAGCGCTGTACGGAAGAAAATATTTGTACAATTAACGGCCCTTGAAAAGGGAGCTATTTGAAGTAAAATACGTGAAGGAACATGAGGAAAAATCCTCCTGTTCCACCTAATTCTATGCATGTTCCAGTGGTTCAGTGGCCGATAAGATTGAAAGTTGTCCCCTGGTCGCACAGATTTTGAAATACGATCAAGCACATAGTGTCCTTGGATATCATCAATGACGCATTTTTCTGCATAGTCTTCAAATATCTAATATTCATTTTGTACATAACAATGACATGAAATTCTGTTAAGAAACATCAACTTTCACGATTTATACATAAACAATGTTGTTTGTTAGTTTATCTAGTCATTAGAAACCATAACTGCGATGATTTTTACATCATGGGAGTAAAGGCAAAGGAGATGCTTTTGTTGAAGGGAATCTTTATTATCTCGCCTTCAAGTTTAGGTCTCAGCTAGAGAGAGCATGCGGAAACACGCTCTCCTTGAATTGTCGCCACTTCTGCTATTGGTAGGTATGCTGGGGGCCGTGGTGTAGCGCTAGTGGTCATAACCCCTTGGTTAGATTAAAATTGATGTTTAATAAAAGGTTCAAAACCAACCTATTTTTCATGTATTTCACTATAATACACAGTTACATGCAATACATATAATTCATTGCTACATGGTGTGCATGCGTTAATGTGTTTTTCTCTTAATCTTGCACTTTCTTCAAAATACCCGCTTACGATAGAATGGATATTTTAACATGGAAAAATGAAAATATTTTCCTGGAAAACCTGGAAAAGTACCGGAATTTCATAATTTCTGGTATGTAGCAACCCTGTCTAATCAGTTTAGATAACCAGGCATCCTTTTCCACAGCGAATTAAATGGAGGCAAGGAGCGAGTTGTCCTCACAAGTACCGTGCATTCAATGCGATGAAGTACTTGTGTGTGAGCGCTAAGCGGTACTTTCCAGCTACTGCCGCTATCGTTATGGCTACGGGTCACAATGCTTTACCTCGTGGACAGTAGCGATTAGTGCTCGCACACAAGTACTCCATGACATTGTATGCACGGTACCTGTGAGGACAACTCGCTCCATAAAGCCACCATGAAATCTACAGTGGAAGAGGACGCCTGGATAGCTTAACTGGATGGAGCACTCGGCGCTAAATCGAGGGGTCTAGGTTCGCATCCCAGTCTAAGCGTATGATATTTTCACTGTAATCTTCAAACAATTGTCATTTCTTATTCGCTTCATTTTGGTTTTGTTTGCTTGTCTTATTTATTTTTTCTTTGGCTCTAATTCATGTGATGGCAACAAAGATTAGGAGAAGAAAACTTAGGAAGATATTTAAGATCTGGGGAAGGGATAAGACAGCGATTCAAAACACGAGATTTGGACTGGATGAAGTAATTTTGGAGGCAAAGGTATTCTTGGGATCGTAAATAAAGGGATAAAGAAAGAGAGGACACTAGCTCATGGGGTATGAAAAGAAATGAAGGGAATTATTTGAAAGTTTGAAAAGGGTTGAAAGATAAGTATACGTAAACCTTCTACATTTCCTTCTCCTGTATCTCGTTAGACTGTGAAACGTACTTTCACAAATTGATGACTCAAATATTAAAAGTAGAAGCCATCGAGACTCCTTTTTTCTATAGCTTTTCTATATTAATTCCTATACCTTAGGATTTTTTAATAATTTTGATTCACTGTAATTTTTACTCTAACTCACGGTGAGAAATAATCTCTTGTCACCGCAGTGCATTATTTAGAGCTGCCACCTTTTCTCTTAAGTTAAAGAAATAGTTATCAGTTAAATTTTTGGTAAACTTTAAAACAATTCATATTTGAAACACGTTGATTTTGCTTTATTAGTGCCGACTGATGTTGGCGTAGCTGAGTGAAATGAAATAGTTTTCAGAAAAAAAAAACACCGATTTACCTAGAATATTTTGTGGTTGGACCAGAAATGAACCTAATTCAATTGTAATAGAGAAATTATTTCACTACCAAGCGTAAGAAAATTTCCTAAACTCTTCCTCCTTGCTATTAATGCAGTTGTAGATGTATGCAGAAACTGTTAATCGATTTATCGTAACCGAAAATGAAGGCTAATAGGACATGGACATGGTATATCGAAGATAATACGTTCATTAAAATGAAGTCTAGAATAAATCGTAAATTACCCCATTTGACTAGGCGGAATCGGTTATATTAGGATAGTTAATCCATGAAAATTATTTTCAGTTCATTTTTTATTTATACTCATAGGTCCTTATCGTGTATTTTTCACTCATACTTATTCAGTATCAAAGGATATTGCTCTTCATGTAGAACAATGTAGAACTTCATGTAGAACAACTATTTACGTGGAAGATGTTAGTATCGACTTATATTTACATGAATCACGGTCGTGAAAAAATAACTTAAATAACCACACCATCGAGCCTAAGCTCTAAAATATTTTAGAAGAAAATCAGCGGAAATATTTGCCAATTTTTTGTCTGAGTTGCAAGAGCAAGACTCAAATATTTTAGGCATCATCACTTATGCACAAGCATGGAGCCTATGTTGAAAGAAGTAAAACCTTAGCTACATATGTTTATTAAATGCTGACGGTAATTGAGTTAACCTCCGATTCGGCTACTATTGGAAAAATACTTGCGCCGTATAATTAAATGTTTTGAAGATACAGATACTCTATGAAAAAAATGATAGCACAACTTATATATTTAATTGCATGAACAGAACTTAAAATCAGCTACAAACTACACATTCAAGAATTCTACCAGTTGATTGGTAGTTTCTTAGACAGTCACCATTCTGCATCCCAACCTCATAGACATTGTCTCGCTTTCCCTCCTTAGGATGTCCCGCAATTAGATCCCTCTTTTAAATCCCTCGTATCTTCTACCTCCTCTTATTTCGTCCAGAATTCCTATCCTCTTCCTTCCTCTTCCACGCTTCCCCAGTGTTCTCCCCTCTATCACTCTGTTCAACATGTCCTCTCCTCTCAAAACCTCCTCCATCCATCTCTTCTGCCTTCTCCGAACCTCATCCACACGCTTCCTCTCCTCTCCGACCATATCCAATACCTCCTCGTTCGTCTTCCTCGCCATCCAGCTCACCTTCTCCATCCTTCTCCAGACCCACATCTAAAACGCCTCAAGTCTACGCATATCCTCCATTCGCAATGGCCATGTTTCCGACTCTTATAGCGCCACGCTCCATATTAAAGTTTTCACCAGCCTCTTCTTTACGTCTCTTCTCACCCCCTCATCAATTTCCTTCTCTTCGAAAATGCTTCTTTAGCGAGCGCAAATCTGCATCTGATGTCCTTACCACTAAATCCATTCTCCTCCAAATTACTACCCACAAATGTTAACTGCTCTAACTGCTCTATCTTCTGCCGTCCCACCCTTATATTCAGCCCCGCCTTATTACTTCTAGAAAATCTCATACACGGTAGAGGGAAATTAAAATTACGTTGAAGGGATGAATGTATGAGAAAATGACAAAGAACCGGTAACTATTGGATTAAATGGTTATTTGTGACTTATTTTATGGAATACTTCTATATTTCTTCATTTTTTGGGGAATCCTCGTGCCTGAGACGCAGTTGGTGGTTACTGTACTATTTCTACTCTTTATTTTGAAGTGGGTTTCGCGGGGGCTTACAAATGAGTGAAGAATTTGAGGAGCTTGTAGTAAAATGTTTAATAAACTCGGGAAATTAGCGCGCTCCGAGATACACGAAACTTCCGCTTATGTTCATTTGATTTACACAATTCGGAAAACTTTTTTCGCAATGGTTTGCTTTGGAAGAAACTCCAGGCAATTTGAAAAAGTAACGTGGGTCCTCAATCTATCCCTTTACTGGTGAAAAGAGTTCATACGAGGACGCACGGACGGCGATGGGAACGACCATTTCCTCCTCGATATTTCCCGCTTTCATTCTTCCTCCTTTTCTTGCCCGTACCTCCCCTAATATCCAAAGACACACGTGGCCTGAATCATCGTTTCCAATAAAGTCAAATGGAAAGCTGTAACATAGATTAAATATCATTAAAACGACCTCATGGAATAAACAAAATGACTCGTTACCTTCATCAGCACGATATTCATTCTTCGTCCCTGTAACTGCGGAATTGATTCACCCTTTGTTTTGGCTGTAAGTTTTAAAGGACAAAAGTACTTCTCTTTTATTGAAATAATTCTTCTAGTTGTTTATAGTTTAGTAGAGCTCATTAGCTGGTAGGATAATAGAAAATTCCATTTCACAAACACACTCTTCAATCTGTAGGTCAGTTTGATCAATGGTTTGGATTCTTCAAGAATCATGGCCATAGTCGGGTGGAATGAAGACAATGGTAACGTTGAACTGGTTCCATGTATCGTTTTAAGTTCCCCGAAAATCTGGTTCATATAAAAACCCACAACTTGGATGTAGCTGTCGTACTCGAATGTATTGAAAGTATAAATTGGAATTTTATGACGAAAAAGTGTTTTAATAAAATTATATTGTAATTAAAATCACAGGTAAGATCTGTCGGTAATTTTTATCGCGTAGTCCATGATAAATATTTTCATTAACGCTTTAGAAAAGATACAATGACTGGAGTCTACATTCAGGTTATATACACAGATTATGGGTACCTGCTTCTATCATTAAGTAAAAGTGTGACAAAAACCCAATTATTACATTAACGAGGTTTATTTCTTCATCTTTTATTGTTGCATCCTTCAGGTATAATATTTTATTTATGAAGACCATCAGCTGAAGAACTTCATTATTGCTTGGTCGTTGAAAGCTCGCACTTTATTATGAAAAAAATGCTATCAATTTTAACCAAAGCAATAAATCTATATGCAGAATGCTGAAAAACTAATATCTTTAGTCTAATTACATTTTTCGCAATGGAAGGTTGTGCAAAATTGTAAATTAAAAATAAACTATTAATATTTCACTGTGAGCTTTTGGCATCGTTAATGTCTTTTAATAATTTACAGAAGGGTAGTTAATGGTTAATTACTCCATTCGTTACGTTTATACTTATAAGTCGCAATGGTGACTTTGAGATTATCTATGATTGCTATGATCATAAAATAAAATAGTCGGGGGCTAGAGGAAAAATACCGCATCCAAATTACTTAGAAAAAGAAAAATATCTATGGTGTACATTGATAAACTTGAAAAAAAAAATCTTTTAGAGAGTCATCTTTTGCCAAGGTCCCCCATCTGCACGGGATGAGGCTTCTCCGATGTGCTGACTTCATTTCTGAAAGAACTCACGTGGGGTATAACTGCGATCCATTAATGAAAAGGCCCTGAAACTAGTACTCATTAATGCCCCGCGAAACCCGGACCCAACTCATTAGGTCTGACACACAGCGTATCAATGTTTCACCAGCGAGTTCCTCAGCAAACACAGCAAGGCCCAGCGTATATAGCTGCACATCTTTAATTAAGGGAGATTGGATGTGAGGTGAGGGTAATTCCTTCTTCTTTCATTGCCCTCAGCCAAGGGCGAGCCTTTTCAGGAACACCTCTGCTAAGTGTTAAAACACGGGTAGCTCTATAAATACTGCTACTACATTAGCTGAGGTAAGCAACTAACAGTTATTACTTGAAAATGCGACCATATTTGGGAAGTTAAACGGGGAAGTATTTTCACAAAATTTCTAAATAAATTATTGCGTGTTATTATTATATATATAATTAAATGTGATTTTCGGTCTGACTGATATTTAAAATCTTCCTCATGCCATCTCTCCTCTCTGCCGTGTGAGATAAATATCATTCAGTTTTTTACTCAGTTATTGTGGTTATTTTTTCAGTTTTTACTATCTCTTATACCAGTTCATTTGCCTCAAGTGTTTCATTTACGTATCCCTAATAGTTGCCGCTACCGATAATTAATTTCAGCCTCCATTAAACGTGCATTTTTTATCCTTCTCTATGGGTTATTTATCTTTGTAAACCGAGTAAAATGCAAACTTTAGCCTAATTAATCGTTTGAGATCACTTAAAACTCCTGGTGGTCCAATCAGGATCATCAATCCAATATTAGGTAAACTTGATTTTGAATCCCTCACGTTCATTTTCTTATTTACCTCTCGTATTTCTTCCTCCTCTTTTTATTTTTCTTCCTTCTCTCTTTCCTATTCCTTGTATCCTCTGATGACGTTGTGCAAGGATTTCGTGTGATATCGACCGCGTAGGCCATGTCTCCACCGTTGCCGGGCACGACACCCGCCTTAGTGGGCGGCGTCCCGTAGTTACCAGGATTCAATTTCGACTGACTATCTTTCATATTCTGGGTAATTGTTAGTAAGGAGGGCTTTCCAACGGTATTTTTAACATTACTTCATCACGTGAACTATCTTTTGACCAATCTGGAATAGGTGGACCTATCAGGAGCAATAGTTATTACTTCTGCCAGTCCTGCTCAAGGGGTCATTGGAATATGCAAGCCCTTCCACCACGTCAAGATTGTAGTCCAAAGGAAGGGCTACGACAGAGGATATAGGTTACATAATTCCGCAAATGCGTGGACAGCGCCGCTGTACACTGAAATTATTATCGTGTAACATGCCTTATAGGCATCGAATTCGACTTTGGTTCCTAATTTGGTTCCGATTTTTCGGCACTGATTGTACTTATTTCAGTGCTGACCCCAGCGTCGTGTAAAACAGACTTAAAGCATTTTCTATCGATCCTGGAATGTTTGCTGTAAAATTTTATTTTTATCTTTCGCTTGTGAGTGAATGTTGTCGTCAGTGACCTACATATACCTCAGTAAACATCCCTTTGCCCGAATATTTAAGTGAAATGATCATACCATGAATCCATTTTGCGGTTCGTTCTTTTGGCACTCAATAGCTTCTGTGCCTTTTTCCATTAATTCCGCATACCCTTTTCCTCGTGTAAATTTATAAATGGTTCGTTAAATGTCATTCAAGCAAACATCAAATATCAACTAACGCCGTTAGAGGTACAAAACGGGTGGAATCGCTCGAGAGCAGACTCTTTAACAGTGTTTCCCGGTGATTTTTTCATCTTCGGATTTCTTTTATCGGCGCGGCGCCGTTTTCCTGACAATTTATTTAGAGGGAAGGACCAATTAGCTCCCGACCCGACCTTTTGGAGTAAATAAAAAGAGATATATTTTCTTTCTAACTACATCGAATGCTTCTCTTTTTCGCTTTTATTTTATTTCTCTTCCCTGTTCTGATACGGGATCCATTACCTTTTCGCTGTTTACCCCCTCTTTCTTCCCTCCCTCCCGCCATCTTTTCGTCTCCTCCTATTTTTATTTCTCCTCCTCCGTCTCATTAAAACGTCGAACTCAATTCCTTAAACTTAATGATTGTAAAATCGGTTGATTTTATATGTTTAAAAAATCCTAAATAATTATATTTTCCAGAATACATTGGAATATAGACTGGTAATATTCTCTGTGTTGAGCGTGCTATACCGTATTTGAAAAATTGAAGTTTGAAACAATGATTTCATATTTATTATCCATGTCTAAAGAGCAAATACATTATCACTATCCACACTAAAGAATAAATTTTGTAGCTTTCCACAGAAATGCATTTTCATTTTTACTGGATACATGTCGTTTTACCGACTTGCGACATCATCAGATACAAAATGTAGCAACTGTAAGCCCAGGTATGTATGCATAATCCCTATGTCCCTCCACGTACCCCCATCCACGTCATGAGCCACTGTATAACCACTTCCTTCGTCACCCAAACCACCCCCGACTACCACCCTCTACCACCCCATCTACTCTGGATAAAGTGCAAGAAGTTGCTATATTTTGTACCTGATGATGCTGGAAGTCGGTGAAACGCGTTGTACCTAGCAAAAATAAAATTATGCGGAAAAGTACAAGATTTGTTATTTGGTATGAATACAAAACACTTCCTGTGTTGAAAGAGTAGAAGCCTGTAGCAGTAGAGATTATCATTATCCCTGGGAAAGTTGGCGGAATGAATTTCAGTGCTACATCCATACTTCAATTTATTTTTAGTATTCTATTCTTTTTTATTATTCACGCAATAGTATCGTTGCAAAGTAACGTCAGTAGAATATAATGTCCTGAGTACATAAGTGTTTGGCCCTCTGGTAATCCTGTCTAACCATTGCCTCCCTCGCGTCCCGACCTCCTGCCTCTTCCATGCATGGCAAATATCCTCGCTTTTATCAACCTCTCCCGTAATTACCCCTTCGTACGTCCCACAATCACTTTTGCTGCCTCATTAAAGCATGTTGAAAGACAATTTAATTAGAGTCTTGTCCGGTTAAATATTTCCTTATGTCAATTTCAACGAATGCAAACTCCATAAACATCATCAATCATTCAATCCGAATATAGGTCCACAGTAGCCCTGAATTTTGTCCTGTCTCCTGGTAACTCCGCAAAATTAGCAAACTCCTTAGCAATTTCATAATGCATTGACCGTGCTCCAGCGATCTACTCAAAGAAGATTTGTATCCTAGTCTAATGTTTTCCGAAAACCTCCTCTAATCAAGCTCATCCCCCTAGGCGATGACTACACTCAGTACGTCCCAAGTAATCCACCTTTACCCTCCCTCCCTATTCAAAAGCCAATGCGCTTCTCCCTTGAGACTTATTTATTACCCGAGGATATGCGCAAGTCCCTCCCCCACTTCCGTTCCCCTCTCAATACCAACTTTCCGTGAGTGAATAGTGCTTACGTCATGGGTACCATCACCAGATGATGTTACACTACAGAAAAACCACAGCCGGGATAGATTGAACAAGCAATGGAAGCAACAAGCAAAGCTTAGCTACTCTTGACTGAAACTACTAAAGTAAGAGGGATTCCGTCGTGCATATGCCTGATACCGTTTTTATAATAATTATAAATATTATTCGACCAGACTTATTAATAATTCAATTTCGGCAATATTGGTTTATAAATAATAATGCTGTGTAACAGGGAAAAGGAAACCTAAGCAATTCTACAATGATTTTAGTAAACTCGACCAACTTCGTAATTTCGAATATTCTTCAGGTCGACCTTAAGAAGTTCTTATTTTATAAAATCAGTGTAGAATTTCAAAGTTTTCTTTTCCGTAGAAACATAATAAAACAAATAAATTACTGCTGAATACTGAGTCTTACAGTAATACTTGCTTTCCTAGAGCATGGCCGAGGCATTTTAGTAACTTATTGTTAGGCAAAATTGCACCCTGCCCTAAGATATTAAAAAATTACTTATTTTAAATAAATTTCTGATAACGTTTGAGGTACTTTTTGGCTTCACGTTAACGTAAATGAAGACAAGCTTCTCAAGCTTCCTCTCTTTAAGGTGGAAGTGTCGCGACAATTTTTTTCGCCTTTTTGTGTTTTGCCAAAACGGGCTCGATCAAAACATCAAATCAAAAACGTTGGAAATTATTTGATCTTCCTTTTGGCCCCCCTTGTAGCTTTTAAACTTGGGTAAGAGCCTCGACTGCCTCACCCTCGGCACAACTATTGAGCTTACCCACCTTACTAACACACATTGAAGAAAAAAGTATGCTAGTTTTTTAAATATCGCATTTCAATGTGCGGATGTTTTATTATTATATTTATTATTTTGTATCGCTCGTTAATTCCCTCCTTCACTTTCACCCTCCTCCTCTTATCCCTGGCCAGATCGTTCCGATTTCCAATGTCCCACGCCTTCTGCCTCTGAACTTTACCACCCGTTACCCCACGTTCATTAATTGGCGGCGCAGTAGTCTGAGCTTCGTATGTCTTTTACTCCCCTGTGTCCTCCTCCCTTCGTCTCACCACTTCTCCCCTCCGGCCAAACCTCCCTCCACCCTTCGACATGTTTTAATTTTTTTGTATCCTTTAGCGCGCTGGCCATAAGTAAATGGCTCCCGTCGTGTGATCGAGAACATTCGCTTGCAGTGCGATCGTTTGCATCTGTGTTGGTGAAAGAGATAAAAAGGCAGAGACGAGTTTGAGAAGCAAGGAGGTGGTGGGTGATAGCAACTAATGAATGATAGAATAGTAAAAAAGAGGGAAAAGGAGGTAGGTTTGAGGAGGAAATGTTCCAATAATTGGTGGCAAAGGGGTGGGTAGTTTAGCACCAACAATCCATTAAACTACTATAGTAATCTATTGTTTCTGGTAGGTTTATATGGGAGATCGTACAAATCCTCAATATTTTTAGAGGCGCAGTCTCTCCATGTGCTATTTCTTTCTTCAGCATTCGTCCTACCCCTCTTCACCCCGTCCATTAAACTTATTGTTCATCATATCCTTCCTCGCTTATGCAACATGCTCCGTTCTAAACAGCCTTTGCATCTCTTCACCTTGCATTTACTACTTCAACCACTAAGTCTGCCTTCTCCCAGTTTCACCAAATAATTTACCAAACCAAGCACTTCCTCGTTTTCGCCTTCTTTTCTGTCAATAGCACCTTCTCCATTTTCTCCACACCCATACACTTATACGCTTGCCTCTTTTTCTCTTCCTCTTTTTACGGACTCCAGATTTCTGCTCCACACAACTCTACCCTCCATATTGAACTCTACGCCTACATTTTCTTTACATTTTTACACAAGGTCCTCGCCATCAGCTCTCTCCTTTTGCTGAACGTCTCCTTATCTCTCTCCCCCCCGTAATTTTCATAGGAATGAATAATTTGGGTGGGGTTATGTCAGGTTAACGTCTCATCATCAAGCGTGAGCAATGCCATGTCTTCCTTGTAATTCAAGTATATTATTAAAATTGTCGTGTGATGGTTCCTACAAAGTTTAAGCCCCTCTAGTTATTTTTAATCAAACGTATTCCTTTCATTAAGATAAACAATGACAGTTAAAATATTTCGTGAGTAAAATATTTCTGATTATATACAATGGCTTTTTACAGTGGATAGATTTTAATGTCACACGTAGTCTCATACCTCTTCTTTTGAGTCTTCTTTTCTTCCGTTTTTCTCTCTTGTACTGGTTCACTTCTTCTCTTCCATTCTTCTTCTTTTTTTCCATCTTCTCTTTCTTTCTTCTTCCGTTTCGTAGTCCTCTTTCTTCTTCCTCTTCTGGCGCTCCTAGTTCGCTTGCCTTCTTCCGCTACGCCACCATTCTTCTTATTAGCCTATGATCTTCTTTTAGCCCATTTTTAATTACTTATTTTGCCGTGAGTTCTCCTTCAATTGTGCGTGATATTTGAACTCTCCTGGATTCGAATTTTATGCGGTCTAATATTCTATGCTTAGCTGTGTCTTCTGCTGTACGTATTTCGCAAAGGTGGTTATATGATTTTCCATATTTCAATGAGTAGCAGTTTAAATTGTCGTGTCCAGTGAGTAGCTGCATCACCTCCTGGAGATTACTGAGTGCAATTTTACAACTTTTTACATCGCGTACTCCGGATAGCAGGTCATAGGTGTGCCTACCCTTAGTAGAATTTTTGCAGTCGTCTTACCAAATTCTGTTAGTTACTTCTCTTAGTTTCCCTTAGTCTGTGGGTATTACGTTAATACGGTAGCGTTAAACGGCAGTATTTAGCTGATGTCGACTTGTTTCCAACGCGTCGAGTTTTCGACGCTCCCGAAACATCTCACCCGTTCCGCCGAGGCCGTAGTTGTGCTGATCGATGACTAAATAGACGCCCTTTACGATGTCGTGCATTTTCTGTTTCTTTCTAGACTTTTGTATGAGTATGGCCCGACATCTGAAATTTTACTTGAAATTTCATAATTTGCTTTTGATTTATCTCCAACAAATTTTGGGCAAAGTGAGGTTTTTTTTATATACTGGAGACTTCTAGTCAAATACATGAGAATCACCTTGGCTTGAGACCTAGCGTGGGAGAAACACACACGACGCATTTTCGGCGCTGCATTAAAGAAACTAGGGTTTTTCAAGCCTCTTTCCACGCACCATTAGTGGTTATAAAAAACATGTTGGCAATAACCTAAGATACATTGTTCACTTACAATTCACCTCTGTCCTCTCCTGTCTCCTTTTCTCTTTTCCCTCCCCTTCCATGGCTGGAGTCCTTACAGCCCTGCCTCACGCCTCTACGAAGGATTTCAGGGTAGTATGTAGAGATGTAGAAATTCTATGTAAATGTGAGAGAAAAGTTGGGAAAAAGAACAGAAAAAAATTGGAAAGGGAGAAAGAAAAAGAGGAGATAGATGAGGCGATGGAGAAAGAAGGAAAGAGATGGAGAATGAGCGAGAGCGAATAAGAACTCGCCCGGTCGCCTTGGTTTCAAGTTACACTCGACGTCGACCGGCTGGCGGAAGAGGTCACCGCAGGGACTGGAAAAATAAACACGTAGACAAATGAATAAATACATTTGAGAGAGAGGGAAAGAAGGAGATGATAAGAAAACTAAAACATAGAAATCCCAGGAAGCGGACGGAAGTCCCCTTGACACCACCGAATTAAAAAAAAATGAAGAGAGCATTGACCAAAAAATCAGGAAAAAGAGGCGAAAAAAGGACCTTTTGTGGACTTAAACAGTGGGAGGATTTGGTCGCGTGGTGGAGAGGAAGGGTGTGCGCGTCCGGCGGGGATAGGAGGCCAATGATTTCCATTTCCCGGCCGTACTGCTCGAGGACTACGTCCGGAAGAGTTTCCGAACGTGAAAGGGAGGAAAGGGGTTTCAGGAATTTGGGGTTTTTTATGTGGTCGGGGAGGATGCTGGAGAGGTGGAAAAGTTGTATTTTTATTTCGGTGACGGAAAAAGAGTGACCTCCTCCTCCCGTCACCTCGCCTACAGAATGGACTCTTTTTAACTGCCATCGGACGTGCCTTTTTTCCCTCTAGGAAGGAAGACAGGGTGGAAAGGAGATTTTTTTGCTCGATGATCTGTTTCATGGGAAAAGAGTCAGGTGTGGCAGCCACCGTGGCTATGTCGAGGACATGGCTCAGGTTTTCACGTTAAACATTCGTGGTAAGGGGTAATGTTTAGTGGCCGTCGAGGTGATTGCGGCGCGAGCTGCGTCGACTTGCCACCGTTCCCGAAGCCATCTCACTCTTTCGAGTACAAACATAGTGGTAGAGTTCGATGACTAACTCAGCGCCCGGAGATGTTTTTTCTTAACTTCTTTCTCTGGACTTTTCAGTATGTGCTGGTTTTGGTGAGCATTTTACGGAGTCACCTGCAACGGCACATAAGTGCGAAAATTCTATAGTGGAAAAATTAATCATCCGCCTCGATTTAGCGGTAGCTTAATGGAAGGAAACTTCTGGTTGAGATTTTCGGGAGGAAGAGTAGGGGGTTGGAAGAGGTAATGATGAGGTTGGGATTGTTCAAGGCTGTAATAGAGGGAAGGACGGACGGGATGAAGAAGGGTAGGATGTTCGCCGAGATGAATAAATAAATATTATAGGTAGGTGCGTGTACAAATCAGGAGGAGTTTTCTGACTTCCATTTAAACCTACGTTAATTGATAGATAACTTTTATAATAATTTCTTGCTTAAGCACTCAGCTCAACATCAATGAATATCGCACCGATTGTTTCGAGTCCCGGTCAAGGTGAATGAACTTTTACCTCTATAATTTTTTTATAATGCTATTTATTATTTTAGATTTGTTAATAACCGTTATTTTAAAAAGTAATTTATTGGATTAACTTGACCGATCTCGATAAGATCTTTAGTTTACAACAAACTTGACGCAATACATCTCGCAACGAAAAAGTCATGAGATATATTGCGCGGACTTTTTCGCCCATGCCGCAAATGGCCGCCTTACTCCCAGAGCATCCTACCAATCCTGCTGCTGGTGGTGGGGGCCAACTGTGACTCAAACTAGCATCTTAGTGGTACGAGAGCAGTGCTCTGGTGTATTTGCATGCGCGATCGAACGAATCAACGTATATTTCAGTCGTATTGTTAGTCACGTTGTTATGGTGCCGGAATGAATCACCATGGAAACGTAGTATTTCAATTTCTGTCTTGGAACCTCATTATCAGAGTGATTTAAACAACGTATTCTGGTCAAAGATATCATTATTACTACGGTAACCTACAGGTTAATGTACGGTTTAAATGTATTCATCTATTCTGGATATATTTCTGTTCTAATAATGTTTTCCCTGTTCCGATAATGTCTTCCCTATTTTGTCCTAAACCTGTGGTATCGTTTCATCTCTCTTACTGCCCGATAATATTTTTACTTTAGCGAATAGCGCACCCACTTCCCACCGGAAGGGGAGGGCAACTCGGTGTGATTGCGGTGATGACAATACTCATGGAAAGAAACATAGGGCATAATCAGGATGTTTTTGTTGCATTTATTTCGAAAATGCGTTTGGCATAGTTGATGAAGAAATTCTAATGCAGATACTAACGAAAATTGGAACAGATTGGCGAGATAGGAGATTCATCCGAAACTCATATAATGCCCAGAGGACACATGTGAGGGTAGCTGACGGTGAATCAGGGTGGGCAGTTATAGGTATCGGGGTACATAGCTATTTACTGAGAATTTCTGTCGTATTAAACAATACTTTAGCGCCAGTAATATAACAACATTTACTTCCAGATTCTTACAGCTGCTGAACTTTTAGAAATAAAATGTGAATAAGGCCTCCATTGTGACGCTCAAACCACCTTAAGGTTGTGATATAGGGGAGGATCTTGAGTAATCAGTGAAGGAGAAGAAACAGAATAGCAGGATGAAGAAGGGTAGAACGCATGCTGAGATGAAGAAAGACATATTATTGGTGGACACGGCCCTGAATATGTGAAAGTCTAAGGGATTTTCATTTATTTAAATTTTAAACCTACCTTATCTGGTACATCACCTGATGGTTATAACAATCTTCTAGGAGAAACAGCAGCTGGTTTTCAACCTCTGTGTGCGGATTAATTTTGTATCTGCAAGCATGGAATCACAAGTACACATTGCATGTAGCAAAGGGCATGTATGCATGCATGTGCATGTATCGTAAGGCTTTAATGGGTTTTGCAAGTTGGTACACGTTCCAAACTGAACCTTCCGTGAATAATTAAAAAAGGGAATAGTTAATGATCACTTTTACTATTGTAAGAAAGCTAGCTCACAATAGTAGGAAACAGCAAAAATAGAAGAAAAACTAGTTTTATTTGCCTTACAGTCCAGTTTGAGTTTGTAACCAATGGGGCTACCTAACTATTAAAATAATTTGAAGTAGATCACCGCGTACTGATAATTTAATGTGCTTTTAGCCTTCTTGAAAGTTTGAATATTATCCATTGGTGGGCAGATGAATAGTTACTGAAATGGCGTTGCACATACCCAGTGCTCTGGATTGGCATGATCACGAAGGTTTTAATGGAGCACTGATATCTTTTAAAAACAGTAGGAAACCCGTGTTGATCAAAATTAGGAATAATCAATTTCCGCGGTATGAACCGGCGCGGCGGTTACCACCGAGTACATATCCTCACAAGTCCTCAACACAAGGCTCTTGGAGCTGCTACTGAATAGTGACGTCACTTTAACTTCAACAGATCATCGGACTTATTCAATTCTCTTTGACGTTTGATATATCTCCTCCACTTTGATTATCAAATGCATGAAAAATATATCAAAGACAAATATGATATTTTTCCCCTTGTAAACATATGTATAATTCTCAGCAATTCCGTGATTTTCGCTAAAATCTAAAATTAAGGCTTTACATTTTGTTATCTTGTTTTTTTTTGTCGTGTGGCGTCCTCCACTGCTCGTCCAAAACGAAACAGGCCTCGTGGAACTCGGATGCTTGGCCTAAATGATACGAAATTAGTATTTAAAAATGCGTGAAAAATAATATCGCACTTTCGTGCCATGCCGTACCCAAGAAAATATATCGTTCCATACTTCTTGCCAAAATAATTTCGTACCGCGCTCTCTTCCCCACTGCAACCCTTGCAGGACATGTGTCATCGCTGGGTCGCATTTGGAAAGGGGGCCTCTATGCCCAGCGGATGGCCGCGTATGTCATGTGGTTGGGAATGTTGGGAATGCTGTCATGAGTTTGAAAGAGAAGGCCGGTTGCAAGTCCGCTGTTGTGCCCCACCCTCCCTCCCGAGCCTTCCCTTCTCCTCCCCGCATGCCGACCGCGACACGGGTTGGTTGTGACCCTACCCGTCGTAAAAAAAAACTTAACCGACCTACCACGGGCAGCTCGCTTGGGCACTGGGTGGACGGCACCCCGGAAAAACTCCGGAGGTGACACCGCTCCGCGTTCATCCCTCTCCGTAATACGACGTCCTCCTCTTCTTCCGGTCACTCCAACTGTCGAAACTCACCAATCCCCCTCCCCCCGCCACCGTCCTTTGAATTTTTGTTTTCCACTCATTTCTGTCTACATTCCCCTCCTCTCATATGAGAATACGGGCCATAATACCACGTATTCGATGTTTTACTAATTGATTGATAGGTTTTTGTTCATGTCTTTCCTTGATTTCCTCAATTCCCAGTTGGACAACTTTTAAGATATCAATAATGTACAAAAAGTTTCAATTTATTTATCTTTAACTTCAGCTATCCGATGAGCCTTCTTATCAGCACCATTTTTTCCGAAATTTCTTGAACATCCCCTCGATTTTTAAAAAATCTTGCCCCTCACAACCAGAAAACAAACATTAAACAAAATACAGGATTAAGTCTTCTATTTAAACGTTTCTATTCAGACTTTCAAGTAAAAATATAAGTAACTAGTAACCAGCAAACAAATAAATGTAGTAGACAAGGAAGAAAGAAAAATAACTCGTAAAATTCGAGGACCAAATTTTAAGAATGGAAAAGGTGGTTGGAGAAGCAACATGGAATGAGTAATTATAGGTATATTTGTGATTCCATAGTATTATATTCAGATAAGACCTGGGTTCAACGTTCAACGTCATTGTCAGGTCCAAGATTTGAGGATGACGTTGAACTTCGAAACCTGGGTCGTATCAGTGTAAAATACTGCGGAATCACTAAGTTTTAATTTTTTAATAATAAAAAAGCACTTGGTTGTTATTCCACACTTTATTTTAAGGAAACGACCCGGGTTTCAGCATATCATCCTATCTTCAGATATGGTGAAACCCGGGTCGTTTCCTTAAAATAAAGTGTGGAATAACAACCAAGTGCTTTTAATAATTAAAATGAAGGAGTTCCTCAGAGTAACGCCGGAGACAGTGTCTTATATTTAATTTTTAAAGCTAATATGGATCGATTCCATACGCCTGACCCCAACAAGCAACATAGAATAAATAAAGATTCATCGAGGTAGAGAAGAATATCCCTCTATGGGCACACATGGTAAGAATGGTTAACAAAAGACTGACTACAAGAATAATTGGCTTTTGACCAATACCCAAAAGCTCAAACGACGTATATCACACAACTCAAGACAGGTCAAAATGAAATGAGCATAACAGAGAAAGTAATAGAAAACGGAAATGAATTCCGAAAAATTTTTTTTAAACTATCAGCGTTTCCAGGGGAAGATAAAAAAAAAGTGGTGGAGTATAACCAGAAGAAGCAACGGAGAGAGAGAATGAAAAAACACCCGCGGGATTTGAAGGAGAAAGAGCGGCAATTACGAAAACGCTATTTTACGTGGTCCAAAATCGACGAAAGGAGAAAAGTAACAATAATCAGTTAATAAACTTGACCGTGTCAGGCTTCACTTTGTAGAAGTTAATTATATTAGTACTCATGGTTAATGACAAACTTATGTAGTACTTTTCTACAAATGTTTTTTTACAAACTTCTGTACCTGACGATGCCGTAAAGCGGTGAAACGCATCGTACATGAAAAATGTTGTAGAATAGTACTAAGTTTGTCTTTAATTATGAGCTGTAAGGAATAAGTTAATTTATGTAAAAAAAATTTTTCGTAGCGACTATTCTTTACATCGGATTGTTGGTAAAATTGCCTGTTTCAATTTTTGTTTTGCCTCAAACTAGTTCTCCCTTAAGCTGCTAATACCTTTCTCCTCATGTCGTCCCAAATTCTATTTCTCTTCCTTCTTCTCCTCCGTTGATCCATCATCTTCCCCTCTATTCCTTCCTCAACGTGCCGTTCCCTCTTAAAAATGGTCCTCCATCTCTTTAATATGTCTTCATGTAATATCCGCAACCGCATATATTCCTCCTATCTTTTTAAAGCAATTTTTCATCTTTCGTCTTCCTTGTTACCTACTTTCTAAATCCTACTCCTACGGTACCTTTTCCTCAAAAGCCTCCAGTCTACGTACTATGTCTTACCTTCTGCAAATACAGAGTTTCAGAATCACAATACGCACGCTCCATTCTTTTACTATTTTTTTTATTTTTCGTGAATTCATTCCTTTTTATTTCTGATATTGACACTTTCATGATACCTCTTTCTCGAAGAAAACTTTACTTTGGTGATTCTTTTCGGGAAAAATTACCCTGTGTCACTAAATGTTCACATGCTTTTATAAGAGGTTTGTTTTTCTTTATCAGCGAAGGCAGCTAGGTTCACTCATCTGTATTTTTTAACATATGCAATATTATCCTCATATATTATCCTCATTTTATTCATAATTCTTGCAATTGTCCGGAACAAAATGTACTCGTCATCATCATCATGATATTTATGCAAATGCAAAGAATTAATTTTGTATTCCCCGCACTTGTTTTCTAACGCATCCGCCAAACCGTGCAATCCATTGGATAAGTTAGGGCATAATAGTCAGTTAACAGAAAACAAATAAATGGATGCACACGCTTACAGCCCAACCGTGGTGTTTATTATCAACTCACGTATCTACTGCGGAGCAGTTTGCGCATTCTTTCACAAAAATTATGTGTACGTATAAAAAGAGAGAAAACAATTTATTTTCGAGAGCGCCTGGGGATTGGCGTGTCAAGCCATCCCGGAGAAATCACATTCTGGTCTCCATTCGACGGAACAACATCCTCTCCTCCGGATGAAATTTTGGAAGTTAAACTCTATGAAATTCAACGGCGTATTCCGCTCATCTTATCTGTATTCACCTGATTATTATTCCGAGTGAGGACACAGGGTCGTGTTGCAGAGGATGTCCGAAAAAAGTAAAAAAAAGTGGACATTAATATTCATTGAAGAATTATTCTGGAATCACCTTTCGCAAGCAAACCCAGAGTAAACCCAGAGAGCATGTTTATAAAAAGTTTACTCCAAGCAAGATGTTTTCATTTCCTCAGAAATGAAATAAACATGGTTTTTATGACTTACGGTTTCTAGTTATAGTTATTTTCAAAATAATTTCTTACGTTTAATTCACCAGTAAAGACTGAGAATTGTTGTTTCAATCCAGTCATGTCTATAATCCTTTCCAAGCTGCTTAGAGGCGATAGCAATTGATTTGTGAATACATATGTACCACTCATTATAATTTGCATGAGGTAATGAGTAGCAAAGGATACTACCCTTTCTAGCCGTCGGAACGTTTGAATGTTTAATTATTGACCAAATATAGGTTTTACATGGGTAACTTTGCTTCACATCCAATACCTTCGAAGTTGCTTCATGGTAAGCCATAGAAATATTTTGGGACCTCAGTCCCAAACTGATTGCCGTGATCCATCTTTACCCATTCCTTGCGAACACTCATCATCCTGGTAGATAGTAATCATATTTTTGCTTGTAAGAACAAAAGACGTCAAATCTCACAAAAAATGGGTTTTTTTCAAGAAATTTAAATGCGGTCAATTGCTAGATATGATACTCTACGCAAGCCTGAAAATAAGTCTTAAAGGAAAATGATTTACTAGGAACATGTTATTAAGACACTAAGCCTTATATTTATATTACCTCATACGGTTTGAATTATGCTAAAATTGGTCGGAAGAAGCGGCCAGTATATCATTTCTGATAAGTATGTATGATCTATCAAGTATTTGTAAATTTAGTAAAGCATGTAAATAAATAATGTGATTTTTGGAATTTCATTAATAATCCAATAAAAATGAAGATTTGCTATTTTATTTGACTTCGAAATTTCCTGTTTGTGTGAGCTTGAAAATCCTTCGCTATGGAATTACATAGTATCCTTCTCTAGGTTGCAGGTTGGTAGTGCATTCTCCAGGCAGACACCGAATTCAAATGTGTCGTCAGTGATGATGTGGTTCCGGAGGATGATTAACAGTCATGCAAATGACGAAAAGAGGATGAAATTGTAAGTAAACGAGATGTAAATACTATATTTTAATATTCCACTCAATGTTATTTCTAGTTAAACAACCTAGGTCTTACCTCCCATGTGTGTGCCTTATGAATGCTCATATTGTACGTAAGGTAGAATTTTTAAATAAACTTATAAAATGTAATTTCAAAACTGGGTCAGAATAACTCAAAGAAATAGTAAAAATGTTCTAGAACAATGGCGAAGGAAAATAAGGAATGAAGTATTCAAGATAATTACAATGTATCCATACCTTCATTTCGGCCGTCTTTAACTTCAGCTACCTAATATAGAGTCTTCTATCCTGTAGGCATATCATGTTTGCTATTTAAGTCGTCACCCACACATCCTCTTTAGGCTCGTGTCATCTACTGATCTAAATATCTAATGTGGTAGTCCCATACATTTTTGTCCTCTTCACTCCATTCCGTAAGACTGAAATAAAATGTTTTTGCTGCACACATGCAAGGCAGTTCTTTCTGATGAATTCGCTGTATCGACCTTTGGCATTTACCTCCATTGAATAAATAATCTTTCCTCTACTTTATTTAGAAATTTGGCCATAATCAGCTGTCATCAATCCGAATATTTATTTACTACACTTTTGATTATCTTTTTCAGCAAGCTGCTCTGAAATTATGTTAGATATTTTTGTAGTGAGTCTAGTCCTTTGTTGACAAACACCTAGCGTCAAGGAGCTATTTCCATGATAAGGGATTATCTAGGAAATAGACTATTTAAATTGTCTTCTTAAACGGATATGGACCTCCAGCAGATTGTCTATATCAGAGAGGTGATACATATGCATATTACTCCTAAAATATTTTATTACAAAAGTCGCTAGTAAATATTTCTCATTATATCAGTAATTTTCATCGTTTTCTCAATTCTTATTTAAGAATGAATGAAATTAAATTGAGGTTTTAAACGAAACGGATGTTGCGGAAACCGTAGGTAGCTTTTCATATTTACCGAACAAGTTCCTTATTAGGTTCCTTCTTTTTTCGATTCCCTATTAGTGGGCGTTTGACATGAATAATGTTGTTGGCAAGGAAATTTAATGCATTTGATGCTCTAGCTTCGTCCTCTCTGAGAGAAGGCATGGGCTAAGTGCTCTTTCCTCGAGTTTGCGTTGCCCATGCGTAGTTTTACAGTTGAATATTACCCTTAATGAAGCTCTCAGGTCTCATTAATGAAACGTAATGGGCTCAACCCTAAAGTTCCAGTCCTTGTCAGCCGTAAAGTTGCATTTCTTGGTGATATCAGAGGAAGAAAATGTCAAGTAGTTTTCAAATCCTCAGTTAATGCAAACGCGACCTACTTTTACCTTGATTAGCTGTTGGCTGTAGTTAAGTAAACTGGAGAAGTAATAATTGGATTTAAGTTAAAATTGTTGGGAAATCTACGGACTTTTTTTTTTCTTAACCTATAACAATACTAACGTAGTTGTGTGTGTAGTTAATGTATCCCGTCCATTTTCCTCTATTTTATCTTTAATCAATTATAAATTATTCCATATCAGTATTCAAGATGAATAGCAAACAATCATGTTAGCCATGAGCATTCACTGATTTTTACTTAGATGAACATTTCGTGGAGCTGAAAATTTGATGGAGTAGGTATCACTGTTTATTTTCGTTTCCGAAATGCAAACAATGCTCACATTGGGGCATGATTAATAGCGGAGCGTTGTTCTCCCTGAAATCGAACGTAGTCTTCGAACAAGGTAAAAAAAATCAATGAGAGGCTGACTGTTGTTTTCCGTGGCTGCCATATTTTTGTTTCGCGATGCATTATCATCATTAAGAAAGCAGCGGAAGTTCGTCAAACAGCGTGCATATTGCAACGGATGTTAGTTCTCCGTTACGTCGCCATTGTGTACAACGGTGAGGTCAGGAGAGGAAAGTTCGGATACCTGTTCGGTATTCCCTACCCTTTTTACGTTGCGACATGGATTTAGCTTGCGGAGCACATAAAAGCAAATACTACTACTGGACCACTCGTCATCACATGAAGTCGATCGGCTCTGTCCGACTATCCGTTTTGCTCCTCCTTCCCCATTCGACGACAAACCCCACCTTCGGTCCTATACGAATCGCACCTGCCTTGCCATCAATTTGACTCATCCCGGCCCATTCGATCCGCCCCACTGCGCACGACGCCCCATCCATTATAAATGTATCTCTCTTTCT
Source organism: Pyrrhosoma nymphula (assembly GCA_963573305.1). NCBI lineage: Eukaryota > Metazoa > Arthropoda > Insecta > Odonata > Coenagrionidae > Pyrrhosoma > Pyrrhosoma nymphula. Next base: position 109,408,166 of record OY754330.1, on the reverse strand, counting down.
CTCTCCTTCCCTTTTCGAAACTTCTCTTTCACTTTTCCGCTGGCGCACCTCACTGGTATCCCCTCCTCTCTTTCCCTTTCCAACTTAACCTCTCTCATACCCTTCCCCTTAATCCTTACGGTCCATCTAAAACCCATCCATTGTGTTTCAACCTCTCCTCACATGCACACTGTCCACGCTCTTGAAATGCCTTTCTTCTTTCTCTACCTCTCTTTCTCACGCTCATGTTCCCTCGATTTTCTTCTGATCTTTCTCTCGCTCACTCTCTCTCTCTCTCTCTCTTTCCAATATGGATAATTGATGTTTAGCGACGTATGTTTCGAATAATCCATATTTATCCATAATTTTCAACAGCTATGGATTCCCATTTGAGCTTATTTAGTACAAAATATCATAATTCTTAATTTATTCTTCGTCACACAATTTTAATAAGTTAGATTCCAGGATTATGTGCAGAATCAACGCCAATTCGTCTCTTTTAAATTAAGTAAGACTCTATATAGTCCTCATGTCCACGTAGAATATTAAAAAATTGACTGAGTTAATTCAAAATCACATTCAATATGCTCCAGGCAAATAAATTAAATCACCTCTATGGATAGTTATCACCAATATTTATCATAAAATTTGAGGGAAAAGGAAAACATTGAAAATGTCTCGTTATCACAGCGGGTTGATTCCACTACTTATGACATGAAATGCAACTGAGGTGGGTGCACTCATTAATTACAAATAAAAAAGAACCTTCTGAAAACTCATTAGCATGGCCATACAATGAATAAAAGGATGTGAAATGTTTTCGAAAGAAATGATAGGCACATAACCTTCAAATTTAGTTCATCGAAGGTTATTTTGACGCCATTTTCACCATAAAAACCTCTTTGTATTATTTGGGAGTTGTTCTTTAGTATTGCCAAATCATGACGATGGTGGCGTGGAATCAGGTTCTATCGTCTTCCGCTTCCCTTTTATGCCTCCTTTTTATGTATTTTAATTTTTTATTGAACATTTATCAGAATTTATATGTTGGTTTACTACTTTTCTGACTTCAGGTATATGCCTTGCTCTTATTGTATCAGTCTTATCCCCATTGTATGAAACAAAAATATACATAGTGTCGGTGCTTAGTGCACTTTTATTGGAAAACAATCGACCAACTGGAAAATATGCAAAAATTCAAGTGCACTTTATCGCGAAATTATTATAAAAGTATTCTTTATAAAATTGTTGATGACTTAGTAGTCAACAATCCAAAGCCGCCAATCGCTCCATTCCTACATAATGTTTTTACTTTGAAGTCCTTCATAATTTGATTTATGTATTCCATTCTTGGTCTTCCTCAGCAATTCCTCCCTTTCAATATCCCATAAAACGAATCATTCTCCTCAAGTACATACGTAATAAAAGAATTCCTGATTGGACGGAACGAAGAGAGGTAGGACCACCACAGATATCATTAACCCACTCGAATCAGCCGTACAACCAAAATTAAGATTCGCTTATAATTTGTCTAAGACAAAAATGCTTTTGCTTCCAATGAGCAATGATAAAGAGCAATAATTCGATTCTTCCAATGAACAACAATACAAACAGTCATTCTACCGGCCTCCGAACACATTTTACCTTCTCATCTCTTTCTCGATATCTTTCACAAAATATAACCACAAAAAACTCATGTTTGGGACTGAAAGCATGCTTCCAATCAATCAAGCAAACATGTTTAAGGATTTTGATGAATGTCGCTCAAACGGAGATAGTAAGAGAAAGAAACGTGAGAGGTATTTTAGACCCCATGTCGGGGCAGTAAAATTTATGTTGAGCCGATGAATGAAATAATGTACTGCAAGGTGAAGAGAGATTAAGTGGAGGAGAGCGAATACAAGTCCCAAGGCCCAGAATTCCACGTACATTCCGTATAATACCTATGGTACGTTACGAGAGAGACTCGTCCCTCGGTGAGATATATAACCACGGTCGACCCTTCCCCATGTTGTGAAACATACTGCGGCTTCAAATCGAACGCTGTAATCTTGGCATTTCAGATATATGGGAATCGATATTTCCTTCCACATCTCCCAATCTCTCTGCTCTTTTTTACCCCTTCTCCTGGAACCCTTTTGACCTCCAGTGACCCTCACACCCATACTCCGACCTGCAGCAGTCGACATAGTCACCGCATCTCTTCCAGTCTTCCCCTCCAAGCGGCGAAAGAGGTGGGTTGGGGGAGAAATGAGATCTGGGATGAGGGGAGACCGGTCTCCGAAGGGGAAAAAATACATATTACGCGTTCAAATCCCCAGAAAAATGCGGCCGGACATATCCTTGCCCTTGCCACTTCATATATGTATAAGCATGAAGACACCATACATTTTTTATTATTATTAGTTTCCCTCTCATGTTTCGGATCGGACCTAGATCTTTGCCTTTTGGCTGCCCCCCAGAGGCTGAATTCCAGTGAGAAGAACTCTTAGATTGGAAAAGGTTTTAATGATACTTAGGGCCGTATGCAGATACGAAACTGTTACTTTTCGTACGCGCTAAAAGGTGGCAGCAGTAGGTACAGTTATCGGTGGCACTTTCCCTACTTATTCTTGTCTTAAACGTCCCGACAGCCGAACCCACCCGACACGGTACGAAGTAGGGGTGTCGACTAGATCGCTTTAATTTTCATACTTACGTCATGCTTCCGTGGCGTTTTGTGTGGCGTTTTACCATGTGTACTGCCCTCAATGCATTGCGCTGATCACTGCCGATTGAGCAGCATTGGACGAGCTACACATATGACCTGACTAAAAAATATTGGATGGTATAGATATTTGTCACATTTCCTGTTAACCAAATTGCTTAACTATTGCTCCAAGATAACTGACAATATTCAATAGATCAAATAATATTTTGTTATATTTTAAGATATAGTAAATGGTTTTCATAAAGTTCAAAATACCATTATCATGCAGATTTCTTTCTAGGATTCTGTAAAATTAAATTTGCTCGATGCATTATAGCAAAAAATGAAACCTATGGCAGAAATTATTCCATCAAAAAAAACTTGGAGAGTGCTAAGTCTAATTCTTAAACCGGCTTTTCTAAAAGTAACTGGATAATTCTCCAATGAACTGTAAATGTTAATCGCATTTTCAACCATATTTTTCATAGCAACATAAAGAGTATTCATCTGAAACAATGAAATTCTAGATTTTTAATTGACCTTTGGGTAATGGATCATGACCAGTGATATTGACATATACCTACATGAATAAAGAATGGATTTACAGTTAATGAAATATAGTAAACCTCTAAACCTATAATTGAGTGAAAAAGCGTTTAATATTATAAAATCTTGCGGGAAATAAGTAAAGTTGGAGCATACTAGGATGCCACAGGATGTCAGAAAATGTCACAGGTGGCAAAGATGGTGAATGTTTGAAATTTGTTTATTTTGCAAATATTAAACCATTCCTTAGAGGTAGCAACATATAAAACTATTCTAGGTTTTCCCGGAACACCCATTAGCTTTACGCGGAACAACTGTGTTCCGCGGAACATAGTTTGGGAAACCCTGTTATAATAAGGATTGAAGGTTTTCCCGGCGAGTTATACACTTGAAGGTTTCTCGGGTTTCACACCGGGTAAGATTATTTCAATTGATCAACGTTTCGATGGTTTATTCAGCCATCGTCTTCAGGATAATCCTGATTACGATGGCTGAGTCAACCATCGAAACGTTGATCAGTTTAAATAATCTTACCCGGTGTGAAACCCGAGAAACCTTCACTTATAATATTTATTTTGGTACTTCTATTTGCGGTACATCGGCGTCGTCATCAGATACCGATGATGACGCCGATAATGAAGGTACCTGATATTGTGTTGAAGCTAATAGTACCAAAATATATAAGTGGAAATATACATTGTGCTTTTTCTTCAGTGATAATGGATTTCCACAAAGTTAAGCCTGAAAATCGAATAAAACCTTGTGATAAGAGTAGATATCCCAAAGTGAAAACGAAGGTTTTCGACATACATTTATGTAAATGTATACGTCATTCAATAACTTTGTAATTTGCATTTTCCTCATACTTTTATTCCCACTTTCTTTGTTTCGATATTGATAGCAGAGAACGGAATACACAAAGAACGATTAAATTGAATAAATAAATTTAGAAAATGCCTTACCCTAAATGAGAAGTTTTAGCATTTTAGTGTGCAGGGAGTGTGCCCTACCGGAGGGCACCCCTTGGAATCCAAAGGTCGGTAGAAAACATGGAACATTATGTTTAGGATCCAAAACATCCTTCCAAGTTGCTGTTTATAGTATATAAGAAGATGAAAATTCTGACCTCGAATCGATTTTTGAATCAACTGCATTACAGAAAGGTGGAAAATTTTACAAAATTCTCTATTTTGTGTAGCATAAACTATTATTTTAACCATTTATATTTGTGCTCTATGCAAAAAATCTGCCGGGAATAATCCATCTTATTCCACTAAACACCATAGTGGACATTACATCCCCGTTAGATTGATTTGTTTTCTATGAATATTCCGCCGTCCTATATGTAGTTGGCGGAAATTTTACTCTCTCTATTTTAGTATTAGTACTTACCTATTGTTATAAACGTTTCTTTTGAGTATATCTGCGTTCGCTCTGTGCTGGAATGACATGACTGGTACACTCCCTGGGCCCAAACTGTTGATGTACCCACGGGCAAAGTTAAAAGGGAAACTTTCTTTAAGTGTGTTTTCTGTTTCATGGCCAGTGTCGTAATATCACTTGCTCAGCGGCCTTGTGGCAGCACCCAGGGTACAATGTTTACCCTTTTCTGCCCTGTATCTCCCCTTGTATTCTCCTGTCGCCTTCTATCCCACGTCAAGTCCTTCCGTCACATCTTCTACTCGTACGTCCTCACTAGTGATACGGTGGCAGGTTCCCTCGCGTAACATACCCCCACACGCCCCTCATCTCTCCACCTCACTCTCTCTATCCATCCCTTTCTGTCATCCTACGTACGTCTCCCTTGTCGCTCGAACGTCGGAAATCAAAAGGGATCTTCTCTCTCTCCCTCTCTCTCTCTCTAATCATTCCGAACGGCTTGATTCGACGCGTAAAAGTGACGTGGCTTTGTTTATAGCACGGAGAGAGTGAGTGTGCAAGAGAGTCCCAAGGATCGACTGCGGTACGCTCCGATCTCTCTCCGGCCCCTGGATTAACAAAGGATGAGATGTTTTTCGAAGATAAGAGATGTTTTCCTCGACGATTAATCGCTTGAAAAATTGGTGACGATAAGACGGAAGTCTCGTCGCTTTCGCAATTGCAATACCCTGTTGATATTTGGACATCTCGCTCGTTCGACGTTTTGCTAGTTCGATACACCCAGTGGATCGACTTTTTTGAAGTTGTGGCACAACATGCGGTTTTGCTCTCTATAATCGGACAGTGTTGATGACGTTTCCTCTCCCAGTATTTTGACAGCTGAAAGAATTGAAATACCCGCAAGTGTAAACAGGCACTTCACGAAGACGAAATACAATTAGAAGTTGGCTAACCTCTTTTTATTTAGTTGGTGTATTACTTTAGTACTATTGGCGTTCACCTTGGTAAGAGAAAGTAAAATACTTTATGTTTAGGGATATTATAACTGAGCGTCATTGCTGATACGTAATTCTTCTGTTCTTTGCTTTATTTCATCATTAGCCATTCTACCTGCTGATTGTTAGAGTTTTGGACTGAGTTGATTTTTAGGTTTTTTGGCAGGCTTCATCCCTATTTCCCCATTTCTGGGACATATTCACTTTCCTGAAATTTGCTTGCTCGCCATCAGATCTCTCTCAAATTCCTCATATCGCCTACCTCTTCCTATTTCGTGCAGCAATCCTATCCTTTTCCTTCCTCTTCCACATACTCCAGCGTTCTCCCCTCATTAACCCTTTTCAAAATTCCCTTGCATCTAAATATTTCCTCCATCCACCTTTTCTGCCTTCTCTGAATCTCCTCCACCAACTCCCTTTCCTTTTTCACCATATCTAGTACCTTCTCGTTCGTCTCACTCGCCCCTCAGCTCACCCTCCTAATATTGTTTGAGTAAAAACGCTCAGTAATATATCATTCGAATTGACCTAAAATCCGTTATTTATCATGAAGTACCCAATAACTGACTATCGTTTAAATAAATTTCTTATGCATTGTCAGGAATGGAGAAAATTGGTTATTTCATCGTTTCAAAGCGTTGGCCTCCTAAAATTCATTTATTCTAAATTAAAAATCCGAATTCATGTTGGAACCTACATTACATCAAGCTCAAGGGCGTATTGGGTTACCACCCATGAAAGAGGAGAAAGTAAATAAAATCGACTAGTATTTTTAAGAAAGAAGAAGAAATTGGGGAGTGATTGTGAAAGGGATTGAGAAATACAGGAGTTTGACTTTTGAATAATAAACGGACCTGTAAGCCGATTGCTTTCATTGTACCCTCAATTCGAACATCATTTTTCGAGCATTCTCCCAGGTGTGGCCGAAAATTTTGTGTTTTACTACCAATGCCGTAATTACTATAATATTGTGTTCTTCAGGTTTATGAGCATTGGCACTAGCAATATTAAGCCCAGCTCTCAACTTCTGATCTAGAACACTTTATTGATAATGAACTGATGTTATAACATTCCTTCGTTCTTTAAACATTCAAGGCGGCATTCGCTTTTCTTCAAACACATCCCCGCGCTTTTACGCAACCTCTTTTTCCGATGAGAGAAAGTTCTCTGCGCATCTATTTTCCATAGCATCATGCACGTTCAGTTTTTTCTCGATTCATGATGTACTAAAATCATCTCCGGTTTATGATATTCTTGAGCGAAATAGAACATCATCGGGATTGAAAACCTGATTTAAAACATCGATGAGATACCGATGTAAGAGAACTAACATATTTCTGTGCAGTGTTTTAAACGTATGTGGCTGAAAATGTTCTTAAATGCAAAATTCAATTTTTCTATCTTAATATCTTTAAGTCATTTTGTTATTGCCGAGGTGGTCTTGTTAGTGGCACTGCACAACTAAAATTTACTACATTAATGCGCTCAATACATAACTTTTATATGAAAAGCCTGAAGATGTATCCAGTGTCCTTGTTAAAAAGCCGTTTCCATACAAATTATAAACTGCAATTCAATTATAAATTGAAATTCAATTAAAATTGAATTCAATTGAAAAAGGAATATCTATAGCCACTCTATTTTACAACCACGGGCACTCCTCTAATTGCACGGTGTCAGTATTCAGCTCAACGTACGTCCTACCCCTCTTCATCTCGTCCATGAAGCCTATTCTCTTTCTTCCACATTCACCGCTTACCCAACATCACCGTTCTAAATTAGTAAATTAAAGATGATTAGGAAACCGCGGAGATAATAGATGTGGAAGGTAATAAGTGGCGATGGGAAACTCAAGGCTGAAGTTAAATTAAGGCAATTGGCCAAGAATGAGATTCCTGTGGTTGTAAGAGATTTTTAGGGTGTATTTTCCTTTTCATCTATGCTTGCATTAATCAATTATGTCTGACGTTACTTTGTGAAATTTGGCCATAGCGAGGATAAAGAATTCTTTTTTACTGTCCCCCCCATCACGGCCTTCACCATTCTTTCACCCCTCTTTACCTCATCCGACCACCTACTTTGCCTCTCCAACTCTCCTCCATAACCTCTTCTCAGCCACCATACCGATACATTCCTCGCCTGTCTTGCATTTCGTCCGCCGAAATTTCTCCATTCTCCTCCGCATCCACTTCTTCGAACGCTTACTGACTATAGTAATTCTAATTCGTCAGTCCACTTTTCTATATTAACAAGCCTAAAAAGTTAAAATTGATGAAGTAAAACTATTTAAAGCATTTTATTCGATTTTAACAAGCCGTAGTATTAAATATTTCTGCCTGCCCCAGTATCCTTTGAGTTGTATTTTGTTAATCTGCTTGGACTTACCTGTCGCACGTCAAAAACTCGGTTCTCCTACGTCCCAGTCTCTGCGGTTAAAACTGAAACTTATTGATCGGGGAATATTTTTATCAGAATCAGGGCTTTTGGAGGTCGATTGAAATATTTCATAGGCAGGTCTAGAGCCATAAGTGGCCACTTAAATGCTTCAAAATCCCTCCATTGGGAAATTGAGTGTTGCAGGAATCTGCAGTTGACATTGACCAAAATACAACGTTATTCTCTTCCTTAAAAGCTAAGCTTTCAGCTTCAACAAGGAAATGTGAAGTTAAATACCCTTATTGTAAGACGTGCACTGTTCTAGACATTTCTGCCCATTCCTTAGACGCTGGACAGTTACGAATCAATTGTTTTCTACACTGAAATTCTTCCTAATTAAATATTATTTGTTGTCCGGCTTTTTCCAATAAACTGTGCATTTCTTTGTGCAAAGTCCAACGTGTAGTTAAGGTCCTACTTAGGTTTTATAAAGTATGTCATAAAGTATATATTATTACCATTTAATCAAATATTAATCGGGCTAAAAAGACTATTTCATATAATGTTTTTCTGAAACTTATGGCCATAATAAAACTGTATAACCCTTAATAAAGTTGTGAAATATTTTGGACCAGGCTATAAGAAAAATGAAATATTATGAAGATTGGAAAGAGTAAAAGAACGTAAAACATATACGTGTACTTTATCGATGCCATAATCGATAAAATTACTAAAGATCAGTTTCAGAGCAATATTTTTTCATGCATGTATATTGCACGGCATTGGCTGTAGTGCCTTTCACTGGGTTTTGTAGCGCGCTCTGTTTTCTGGATTCAGGCCATCCTGCTGGTGAATTTTGTGATATGAAGCTTATTGCTCCGCAGTGCGGGAAATTAGACATTGAAGAAAGAAAATAAGAGTAGATTGCAGGCGTTTGCGATGCGGGTACGTAGCAGGTAGGATGCTGCCATGGACGGAGAGGAGAACAAGCTGAGAAGAAATAGGCATAGTGAGTGAGGACAGGAAACTTATGAAGATGATTAGGAAACTGCGGAGATAATAGATGTGGAAGGTAATAAGTGGCGATGGGAAACTCAAGGCTGAAGTTAAATTAAGGAAATGTGCCAGGAATGAGATTCCCGTGGTTGTAAGAGATTTTTAGGGTGTATTTTCCTTTTCATCTATGCTTGCCTTAATCAATTATGTCTGACGTTACTTTGTGAAATTTGACCATAGCGAGGATAAAAAATTCTTTTTTTACTGTCCAAATTATATTTTATTACTGGTACTTTGCCAGCATTGAATATGTGACATTGAAAGTGATAAGGTCTTAATAATAAAAAATGTTGTTAATTGTTGTTAATTGTTGTTTATCCTCGTAATGCTATTTTAATTGGTCGTGTACCTCTAGTAATCATTCAAATGTTTCACAATATGTTCAGATGTGATTCAAATTATTCTCTTTCATTTATATTACTTAAAATAAACTTTATTGAAAGTATCACTCACAGTTCTTGATTCTGACAGAAAGGAAATGACAAAGATTTGCCACTGGACTCGTAATAAATGCCATCGATAAGAACAATTCTGTGGCATTTTTTGACGTCGATGACTTCAACAAAGGGATGTATCTTGGGTGCGCGGTCGTGTTACGTCACTACGGCGCTCTGGGTCCATGTGTTGCGTACCGTTCTAATGTCTCCCGTCCGTGGAATCCACTGACATCTGACGAACAAATCATGTAGCAGACCCACGAAGGACTTTCTTGCATTGGCGTCGCGAATTCTTCGCTTGGGGAAGAGATATGGTATGGGGTTCGGACCTAGTTTGGGATGCCGAGGAGAGAAATGAGGACACATAGGGAGGAGATAAATTCATATACACATGGTGATTTGTTCAGTCACTTTCTCTCTCTCCCTCAAGTCTGGTCACTTTCCGTAAAGTCATTCCGGACACAGTTTTTGCTGCAGTGTGGATCCAACTTCTTTGATGTGGGGGAGAACATCAGAAGGTTTGGGCAGGCTCGTCTCTTTCCTCGTCGTTCCTCGTTTAAGTTATATTAGGGCGTTGTATCCTGGGACTCTCCGGGCGGCTGGTGCCTGAAATTTCAAAAGAAGAAATTGTGTAGTAAAAATGGAAAAGGTTGTAAGTGCCAGAAACTAAAATTTTCAGTATTCAATAAAATAAGTCTAAAACGTTGAATATTTACTAAAAAAAATGTTATATATTTATAAAAATAGAAGAGCAAGAGGAATAACATATAGTAATTTTTTTTAAATATATAAGTGGAAACCAAAAAAAGATGGATAAAGATATAAGTTCCATCTGTTTTTTGTGGAAAAGGATGTAAGTGCCTTTTGCTTTATTTTAAAAAATGATGCAAGTGAAGGGTTAGTTTTAACAAAAGGATGCAAGTCCAGTATTTTTTAGAAGCTTTTTAATGTATACCATAAATTCAATGTAATAATGTGTTACAAGGATACATTATAATAAGTACAAAAGATATTTTGATGACTTTTAGGCATAATCTTGACTTTTTGAACCTCCTGCTCCTTTCTCAATGATAAATCTACCTGAAAATCGAGTTTTAACATTAGTCAACAGAAACAGCAACTGCGCAATAGACAAGGAACATACATCATGGCGGGTGGACTTACATCCTTCTCCGCTTCAATTCGCACGGCTCTTGCACGGTGCTGACATCTTCCGACTGCTCTACAAACTAGGGAAACATTTTCTGACACTTACTACCTTGTCTATCTTATTACGCCTGGCTTGTACTTCGCCTTTCACCGAAAAATTCATTTTTTTATTTTTTGGCACTTACATCCTTTTCCATTTTTACTACACAATTACCCTTGTTAGGCAGCCGGAGGGTGACTCCGATGATATGTTTCATGGAGATGGAGTGGGTAGAGGTGCGATGAGGTCGTACTGCAGAAAAGTGAAGAAATATTCTGTCGCAGTAAAACGTTTACTTGACTCATCTGACGTTCCTGTTCCATTTTTCGTTTTCGCCAGCGCAAAAATATGATGCGCAAAAATCAAGTACCATGCTCCGCCTAACCTCGTTTTCGAAAGTAACTACGTCTTGAGTTTATTTATATAAACCCTGCAACAATTGAAGGGATGAGGTCAGTGGTGTTCGGAAGTTCGGAGTGCATCCTGCGAAACGAATACGATAGGGTTTTCGACGTCTAAACGCGTTTCACAAACTGTTTAACTGTGTATGCATATCGAGTCGAGCATGCTGAGGGGAATGGGGTGCATTGGTCGTGTAAAGATGATTTTCGCACTTTTGTTTCACGGGGTGTTTAGGAAAAAATTGCATTATATATTTGAGTATGGATTCATGTTTTGTATTCAACGAAATAGTGTATGCACTCAGCTAGGGGAGACGTACGTAATCATCGCACCGACTAAGCTATTTATAGATTAAATATTTAAATTATTTGACTAACAAAAACTCATAATTATAAGAGTCTGTCTCTTAAACTCTATAATATGCTGCCTAGGACTACAAAAGTGGTGTGACATGACGTTTTGCCTTGTTTTAGTGGAGTCATATATACGACACAATATTTTCATAAGTAGTATTTTCATCTCGAATTTTCCTACCTACCTCAGTTTCTAGTTTTATATCCGCTATGATCTAATATGTTGTAGATTATTTACATGACATCAATTACAATATTTTTGTGCCATGCGATGAATTAATATTATTAAAATTATGGTGGAAAAGGTACTATTCCACGTTTGTTATTCTGAGGACATATTTTATTTCTGTGAATAGAAACATTGACCCGGTTTAATAATTTCTGATTAACTTTTACCACAATCTGATAAAGTTTCTACCTGAATTCGATGTTAACTGACACTTTGGGTTTTATTTAGTACCTCAGACTTTCTTTTAGTTTACTTGAGCGTTATCCGTTGGAGAGCATGTTAACCTCAGTTTTCATACGGAGACAATTTTGAAACCAATTAGTAAAACTAGGTCTTAGTCTATTTTCCACCTCGTATCATTACCAGGCATGAATTGACATATTGCCCGAAAGCTGCTCAGTAATTGGGACCATAAAAACATTTGACTTCTAAAGGATAAAAATTCAAAAAGTGTATATGAAGTATTATATCAATATCTGTTGATGATATGAACTCCAATATACGTTAAAAATGAACTCATTTTACTAAAACGTAGTGATTGCAAGGGATAGGACTATTCTCTGGTTTTTCCATATACCCGCATCGGTCACAGATCTTCCACGGATTAAAGTTCTGTCTCCCTTGAACGGAGTGCGCAAGTTTGGTATTTTTTAAAACAATGTGGTCAATTCATATACACTTTATTTCAAGCGTCAAAAAATCCATAAAAAAATAATTTATCAATAGAAAACACATGTCGAATAACTTTTTACTTGGAAATTTAATATAATGCTGTATAAAATCATAATATTGGATAGTCCACATAATTTTTGTGACAGCTGGAAAAATTATAATTGCGGAGAATATTTCCATGTCATTGTACCAGAGGAGATTAAGAGGGAGCATAGTAAGTTTTTGGAGAAGATGATGGAGTGCAAAGGGATGCTGAAAGGCGTAATAGAGGGGAGAATGTAGGTTATGGGGATGGGGAAGAAAGAGAAAAGGCTTATGGAAGGGATGAAAAGGGGTAAGACATATGCCGAGCTGGATAATGAGTTATGTAAAGAGGTAGTACCTGCGGCTGTAGAATATAGTGTAGATATTCCTTCTTCCGTTTAAACCTATCTTTGCCTTTGATTATAATTACTGTACTGAAAATCTGAAATTGAATAAAGCTTACACGTAGATGTACGAAAAACAAAACACTTTAAAATGCGTGATTTTTTAAAATATGTGGTATCAGAAGAACGAAGAGATTTGAATAAGGTATCCATGAGAAAATGTGCCCCATGTGTGTATGCAATCCTTTCGTCACTTTTGATCGCCTGGCAATCTAAATGGTAGGCGTTATGATCGCCACAGTACAAATTATAGAAAATAAGCTGGGCAAAACGAATACCGAGAATGCGAAGCTAGTAGACGACATCTTGTGCTATTAAAGGCTTTCTCTATCCAATGAATCGTTCGCTAAATCCCTCCAGCTACATCTTATCAGTATAAAAACGTATTTTCAGCGTGCTAATTGCAAATATTGAAGATAACTGGAGCTAAATATAAAGGACAGTAACTTAGCGCTAAAATATATCAGCGTACGTAAGGTATTTTATCGTCTCATTTTATAGATATCGAAGTAAATTATTCTATCTCTATTTCCTTTAACTAACACGTATTGAATAGATGACTGCCTATTATGTGCTATTGGTGTGAATGGCAGATTTTATCTTTCTATTTGCGATGTTGGACTATCTGTTGGTCTTAGTGACTTTGTTATAACTGTTACAGTTTCATTTATCGGCTGGTACTGATATGAACAAATATAATATTTTTATTTTCAATACCGTGATATTGCCATATCAACACATTTTCCAACATTCAAGTCCCAACTGAATGCGTAATCTTCCAAACACCAACCTTGGTAGAATAAATTATGATGACTTTTAAAATTACAATTCACGACTCAAAATCTCCTCAAAAACGGCTATGTCAGTTTTAGCACACCTAGCCTGGAATTTGTTGGTAAAAAGGGCAGTTTGAATCACGAGTTTGGAGGTGGAAAATGTGTCAAATTAAGCTGTGAATGAGAGTAGGGCCATAACTATTTGCAGGACACCGTAAATGTTGGCAAAGTCCACTTTTTCAGTCCTTAATTGACAATTGTATAGTATAGCTAGAGTCGTATATTTTAATGCAATATCCAAAGTTAGAAGTTTGGCCTATATATGGCAAAAGTTCTCCGAAGTGCTGAGTACAGCTGAATTACGGGAGGAATATACGGAACTTTAAACGTGTTTCCTCAAAATACACACGAAGGACTAGGCCCACTTTACACTAAGGCTCCTATTTATTGATAGACCAGTTAATCATTTATTGCAGCAGTGGCTTAAGTGGGGATGCCCCAAATGAAAACAACTTCCACTATCTCAGCCAGCTTACGAAAAATACACAGGGTAAATATATTTTTCACGGTGAATAGCTGTGCTCTGTAGTATCGGACGCCGATAGACGGATGTGGAGGTTGGCGGAGTGCGAAGGAGAGTTGTAGTGAAAGAGAGAGGGAAAAAAGTGGTTATGGGTGAAAGACCCGCGCGAAGAGAATTGGCAGACCCTAGTTGGGGGTTGAGGGACAGCTGGGGAAGGGTATCAAGACCCGGAGGGCAACGGAAGCATTAGACGGTGAAGAATACGGGGGGAGTACATCAATGCCATTCTGATGGACCTCTTTCCTTTGCTACACGCCCCGGGTTAAAATATTTTTGCTCCCTCTCTTCGGATCCCTACGCCACTCTTGGTACCGTGCCAGCTCAATATCCTATTGCCTGGAGGGAAAGCAGAATACCTGAAGGAAAAAGCTCCGAAAACAAAACATCTAGCGATGCTGTCGGCAGCCTACAGTATGCAGACAGGTTCATGTCTTCTAGCCAAGAACTTCATTGTAGCCTAAAAAGTGTTGGAAGATCATCTTTACATTTTCAGCTAAATACTTGTTGCAATAGCATTTTAAACTAATTAATTATTACTGTGTCGATAGTACCTTTGTAGTCTGTCCTGGTACAAAAATATTGTAGCGTGTGTCATGGCGTGGCATAGTATAGTTTTTGTGGAATAGTGTAGCTGAATGTGATCAATAAACTGTCATGATAGAGGTGTTTACATAATAAAAAAAGCTAAATTTATTTAAATGGGGATTCAAATTATTTAATTCTGAAATTAAATAATGGCAGGTAATGCAAACTTGTACGTAACGTCATTTTGGTTTGATTACTGAGAAGTAAATTCTAAAGTATAGATTTTATAGTTTCTTTAATTTTCGTTAGCCTTTTAGGGGCGTATTAATTGGATGGACATGTAATTAAATGTTGAATATTTTATGGACTTTCAGCAGTTGTGTCAATAAATCCAGAATTATATTCATATCGTTATTTTAAGACAAATTAATTATCTAATGGAATTACAACGTAATTTAATAAGATGTCTTTTTTGACAAGTTTATGACGAAAAAACCATTTCATTGCATAGTGAAAAGAATATTTTCACCGGAAGAAAACAATTAATCGGGTTAATTGAATGAAATTCCTGGACTGGAAATGTTTCGATGTTTTCAGTTATGAGCGTCACAATCTGAGTGATTTGTTTTAATTTTCGAAAATGTATTGGCATTCATCAACTGAGGGTATTTCCCAAGAATCTGTGTTAAACATTTAGTGAAGCATTTGTCATTTCAACGTTGAAGAGCTCTATGTACTAAGACTTCAGTATCCATCATTTTGAAAAGATTTTAATCGGAACTGCTTGCAATTATATTCTTCTGCACGGTTGCCACAGCAATTGTGAGCGTTGGCATATTTTTTCCTTTCATTATAAACTATCGCAGAGTCAAGTGAAGAAATGAATTTCTTGTTCACGCACTGGGTGAGTTTCTCATAGAGATTGATGGTGGATAAGGGTCTTCCTTTGTATTTATTCTCTCGCTGTTTTACTGAAAAAGAGATGAAGGAGCCTAAAAAAAAGTAAAATATATTAACGTCCGCATCCGTTAAGGTTTACATCACTACTACTCTCTTGATACTAAGTAGGTGAGGCATGATGATACTCCTCAAATAGGACAGTTAGTCACCCTAACGGCACCCTCATGAATATAGATCCTTTAAGAATTAAGGAGCCATCACATATATTTCAAAAAGGATGTAAAAAACTCGGATGGGCTCCTTCTTGCTTCAGCATCTTCTATGAATACAAAGACCATTAAAAATGTCCGTCTCTCCAAGGCGTGAAAGATGTCACGGCACATTCGATGCCTACGAAATGCGCGAAGTGGGTTACTAGTGAAAAAAGCGACAAATTTATAGAACTTCTCAAATATTTTTACTGCTTTTAGAATACCTCCCGTTTTACCCGGGTTTGCACGGAAAGTTGGTATTAATTTTCTAGTACCTACATAAGGTAATATGGTATGTAAACATTACGTTTCTTATTAAGTTGTTTCAAAAATACTTATATCTATTTTGATAGCAACGTGGGGATAGCGTCGAAATCAGCCGAGGTATTCAAATAAGCTGTACGAAGCATAACTCTTTTAAGTTAATCATTAAGTTACTGCACCAACTAAAACGTGAAAAATAATTATTAGAATATATTTTAATGGCGTATTTGATGGATATTGCGTTTATGTCAAGACGTAATGGGTAAAACTATTTTAATGAACTATGGACTACATTGTTTGACGTGTGATATATTGTAGAGGCGCATTAGTACTTTTTACCAACTGATGTCTTTCCACGTCGGAATAAAATTTGAATGTTGTCTCTACATTACATCAAGACGAATGAAATCTTAAAATGTTTTTTTAATGATTTCCCAATAATTTTTGGAATGTATTTCATAATAAATTATGTAGAAGAAAATCGGAAACCATGTAAAAACAAATTTTGAAATTTTTAATGTTTTCTTCCCTTCTCCCAATTATACTCATTTCAATCTTCGGTCCGGGATAAATATTCCCTTTGTTATTTTGCATGAGTTTACTTTTGAATGATGCTAATCGTTTTTACTATGTGCTTAAATAAATTATATGAGAGAGAAACCCCGTCCCCTCTATAGAAACTTGTGGCATTTCTCTTTACTTCAAATAACGATGTTTATTTTGTTTATAGTAACTATTTTTCCTGCAGTATAGTTTAGAATAATTTAAATATTGAGTCTTTGTAATTATCCTAGAAAGTTGTGCTTCACCCCATGTGTTTTGTGGAACTTTTAAAAGAGCTGGAATGTGTTTAAATCTTTAAATGGTGGTTTGAAGACCATATTTAGGATTGGTATAAAGGACAAATAAGGTGACATGTTATTACAAAGTGAATGTGTGAACGCAGTCAGCTTGATGTGTTTTTATCTTTTGTTTCTTTAAAATTTTGCCTTAGTTCGTTCAATTTATGATGTGTTAGCTGCTAATATTTTATCTTCAAAGGAATTTAGTACTTGAAATAATTGAAACGTTCAGGAGTTTAACAAGTAGTGGTGCATTTATGGGGATGAGACGCTGCATGAATGCAGACAAGGGATTAGCACATTATAGCTGATGCTCCGAATGAAGTCGCATTATGGCTTTAAGGTTGTATGGCCTCACTTTACTCTCTCTGTGATTTCAGTTTAAGATAATTTCATCTCTCGTGTGGCCAATCGCATCGACTGCTTTGATATGCCAGAATGCCCGCGGACGAGTCTTCCATGTCATGGTGATTAAACTGGATGAAAAACGTTTTTCTTTTAGGTTAATTGTTTGAATAACTAATTAGTTATATTTTTCGAAACCTGAGAATTGAATACCAAAGGAATAACCCAAATATCAACTCAGAGCGCATATAAAGTGAAATTGTCGCATGTTTTCGTGTTTAAATTTGATGATCTCTAAAGAGCTTCTTGGAAGTCATTTATATTATGCTTATTGTAATTTTGTTGAGCTTTAAGGCTGTTCTCCACTTTGGTTTAAGGTTTTCTTAAATCATGATTTCCCATTTTTATCCGTTTTTAGTTTTCAATGTTCTTTTTATTAATTATGGTCATCATTTATTCATTTCATTAAATGATTAAAATGCTCAAATGTGCAATGCGTGTTCACAATGAGTATGGAAAGTATTGTATTGCGATAAATATGCCTTCTTTTTGTCACAAACTCGTATTTATAGCCATTGTGTATCACTCTTGAGTTTAGCACTGCGCAAACCTCATGATTTTATGCATTTAGGCCCGGTTTTATATCAATTATTTCCTCGCTATGTAAACCAAGGCAAATACGTTTTCCCATCGATAACGCTCTCGTCAACTAATCTAAAGTGTCACGTAACATACCAAACCCAAACTCGCAATTAACATCAAGTTAACGAAAAGGTATCCACCAAAGACAGTGAAATTTGCCATGAAAAAATCATTTGACTTGACCGGGATTCGAACCCGGATATCCCTAATGCCGGCCAGGTGTTTTAGCGAGTTACACCACCAAGCCATCTTAATTCGAGGCGAAATTCAGCTGGGGTTTGTACGAACAAGATTATTTGGTGTATAACTTCGCACCCGTGCGCGTGACTGCGTACCATATCATCTGTGCAAACGCAATGATTGGAAATTAACGAAAACGCTTCGTCGTATTGCAGTTTACGTAAATCAGGGGTTAATAATCCGGATCTAAGTGTATCTTAATCTATAAATATTTTCCACTGTTAATTTTGGCTGAAATGCAACGAAATGTCACAGTAAATCTATTTATAAGTAAATCAGATACCTCTGACTCACGAAGTGACTGATCACAATGCGTTAACAAAATGACAACTTTACCAATACTTTAAACTTGAGGATGTGTTGCGGATATTGCTTAGGAAAAATCGCAGGAGCAAACTATTTTCTCAAATGTATTTGTTTTCTCAATGGTTTATAGAATTTCATTTAGTTAAAAATGCCTATTACTAGAAGAAAAAGCAATTTTTTAAAAATACAATTCACCCAGCTTTGCTGTGGCCTGATTATCTTAGATCCTTATCCTGTATTTTGGTTTTCAGTTGTCTAATAGTGGTTTCTTGTACGTGATTTGTTGTCTAAAATTAAATTATCCCCTTTGATTTTATACATTCTTTACTTATTACTGCGTAGGAGCCGCTAGCTTTTGCTATGTATATTTACCTACTGTCAGTGGCTTAGTTTTCTACCCACTTGAATAAGACGCCAAAACATAGCTGGTAATGAGCCTCGACACTGCAGTATTACATTAAATGTATTCCTATGAGTCAGGTATCTGCATGTTTCTATTGCTCCAGAAATTTTCAGGAACGATCCACATTTTTGGATATACCTACATTACATCATTTACCCCAAAAATACATAATTTGTTTAATATTTCACCTTCAAAATCTCTCAAAGGTTAATAATCCTTATGAATTGAGCTTGTATGAATTGAGGTTTAAAGTTTCAAACGATCTAAACAAATTTCAAATGAGATCACTTGCTAACTTCTCGTCCGCTTTTGCGTCGAGCTACATTAATATCACGCTGTCAGCGACACGTGATTTTATGTTAAAACTTGGCGGCAATCTTATTTCATACTATGACGTCATATTTGCCGACATGGCCATTTGTTCTGCCTTTTCAACCTTCTTCTTTCGATGGCTGCTCAGTCAACTGGAATATCTTTTATACATAACAAAGATATAAAGCCTTTTTTTGTGCTACATTTTGCTGCATCGCCATAACTACCACCCCTCTAGCTCAACCCGTCTGGGTGGCCATCTTTGGTTCTCAAGTGGTGAACTGCAGGTCTTTTCCTTGACTCACCAGCTCTTTCTCGTGACTCACTGGCACTTTCGACTCTTGATCCGTTTCATTTGCTTCCGCCTTTCAGTAGTTCTATCCGACGTGTTGTAAGGAACGTGAAAGGGAGCATCGTTTACACTGACCTTGGCCATTAATGAGCCGATCCTTAAGAGAGCGAGACGGGTTTCCCGCCTTCCCGCAAAGAGTCAGTAAGAAGGTGATATTACAAAATGAACCCCCTTATCGTAGTACGAGGCAGAATACTCAAATAATAATTATAATTTGGCCATTAAAGTGATCAACACATTTTGACTTACGCACCGGCACCATTGGGTGTTCACAGACGTTCGCTCGGCCTGAGTCTCGGTCTCATCCGCTCAGCCTGCCGATCCCACCTGCTCTTCGTGGAACACCTCGTCTTCGACGTCGCTGTCGCCGCCCTCGGTCTCATGGCCATTCCCCGAGGACACGGTTGAGTTCCTCGAGCTCCAGGCGGGCACTCCACCTCTTCCCGCGACGGTCTCAGGAAGGCTCGTGGCCCGGCGACCGTCTAAGCTCACCACTGACGAGGACGGTGAAGTGATTTGCTAAAGAAGAGAAACCAAAAAAGTTGTCAAGCTCGGGATATTCGACATATGAAGACGGTCATCAGCGGATTTTCAGTTTCAGTTTCAGGAGCTGAATGGAGTAAGTTAACAGTATCTCTAGAGCGAATATAGCAAGTAAAAATATCGCTCAAATTCATTTTGTCACTTTTAGCTGATGTTTTTACGAATGACTTAGAAAGCAAACTTTTTAATTCGAACAACCACCTTTTACAAAATTCTTTTTACTGGTACAGATATGTCGACGATGTGCTGTGTCTACGGTCTGGCACCCTCCGTCAACTAGATTTTTTCATTGCCCTTTTAAATAAACTACATGACTGCATAAAATTTACGGCTGAAGTAGGTGGTGATAAGATTAACTTTCTAGACTTGAATATTGAAATTAGAGAAGGCCGCCATATCTTTTCTATATTCAAGAAACCTACGTTTACAGTTTCAGTTATTCCTCGTGACTCCTGCCATCACCATTCTTACAAGCTATCCTCATTTAATTCTATGATTCACCGTCTTTATTCCATACCATTCTCTAAGTCCAGATTATAGTCCGATTTATCCACCATTAAAAAGATTGCTCAAAACAATGTCTACGATATAAAACTAATTGATAAAATGTTACACCGTGCCAGGAAGAAGCAGGTCATACAATTAATTACTCCTTTATGTTTTAATAGCCATGAGAAACCAGGTAAACGATGGTGTAAAATTAAATTTGTTGGTAACCTCTCTTACAAAGTTGCTAACGCTTTCCCAAAAGAAAAGTTTAATGTGTCATTTTATAACCCTAACACTATAGGTAAAATCCTTTTTAATTCTAAAGATAAATTCAGTAAGTGTGACCGAAGCGGGTTATATAGACTAAAGAGCAACACTTCCAATTGCTCATCGCAAAACATCGGACAAAGAAGTTGGGCAATTAACACCTGTGTGCATGAACATAAGAGGTGCTGGTTGAACACGGACATAAGATCAAGTTTCGCCAAACATCTGATTGAGAACGACCACGAGAGTGACTTCACTCCTGAAGTACTCCACACGGAGGAAAACTGGATTTCCTTGAACAATTGGAGATTAGAAAAGCATCAAATGATCACAATTTAAACCTCTTAAATGAATTTGTATGTCCGTTTCACTCGCTGTTGTTGTCCATAGCGTTCCCTCCTCCCAACGGATCCTGTCCTTGACCTTAGCAATTAGGTTCTCCTGGCCAGTATTCCCTTAACACCCTTGCCTCCTCCCCCACAACCCCTCCTTTACCACCCCTCAACATTTTCCATATATAAGGGCTTGCTACTTGCTGTTTTTTACCCTGAAAATGTCTACAGAGTAGGCTAAACCCGGGTCGGTGAATTAAATTTTATTGTGTGGAATAAACAAAGTATTCTTATTTTATTTTAACATAAATTGGCAATGTTGCCAAAACATTTGTCTTTAATGGGTTATCTGATGAGCCTCCAAAGAACTGCGGATTTAGCCACGCAATTCTTTTAACTCGAGAAAAATGATCATTGTAGCAAATACATTAGATGGAAAATGACACCAGCGAAGGAGGCATCACGAAGGAACTGATGACGGGAAACTTGTGTAAGGATATTGCGAAAATATAGTCGAAATGTTTCGTATGGATTGTACCGTTGGATAGTGCTGAAATGTGAACTTGGAGAAAAGAGGACGGTAATCGGTTGCAGGCGTTTGATATTTTGGTGTGGAGGAGCATGGAGAAGTTGCAGCCAGTGGAAACGAAGACAAAGCAGGCAGTTTCTATATGGTGGATGAGGAGAATATCCTCTGGAGGAGTTAGGAGGCGGCTGAGTTGGTGGTTGGAACAGGTATTGAAGGGTGAAGGGATTCTGAAGGCTGCGATGAAGGAGAGGATGTTTTGTGGGTGGAGAAGGGGAAGAAATGGGTTGTGTGGACGGAATGAAGAGAAATAAGACTTGCAGAGATGAAAATATAAATCGTGTATGGGGATAGTGGCCCGCGTCTAGGATTCCAGAGGAGCTGGAGGATTTTCACTCTCTTCCATTTAGATCTACATCAACCGGTGGATTTCCCTAATATACTTCCTAAATCAGTAGCCCAACCTAGTCTCCTTCAGAAGATGGTAGTCAAAGGAAATGATGTGATGGAAAATATTTGAGATTTTAATTCGTAAGACCACAATATTATCCCAAATTGAAGATGCAAACATGGTGAGGTTAATGACGTTCTGAATATTTTGTTTTTAAGAAACCAATCTTGGATCTACTCCCGACATCGCTACTGAATATTACTATCATCTAACTTTCCACGTTCAAGTACCTAAAATCTTAATCCTCTCTCAAACGGGAAGATCACATTTTTCCATATTCAGAGGGAAAATAATAATTATATTCTCGCGCATCATGTGCAATTCTTTTCCTCGTTCTCTAAAGTAAAAAAATAAACAAGAGATGAATTAGGATGAGCGAGGGTTCCACCCAGTAATTGCGAGCTTTCTAGGACCTGGCAGGCTAATATAATCTCCTTTCTCTAATGCTTTCAACGCCGGGACTTTCATATCCGTCGTTACTCAACGTAGTGCAGTGCCGACGTTTCTCTACCCATCCAGTAATTTGCGCGCAATCTCATTCCCTTCGTAAACATCGAGGTTAAAACTAATGCTGCCGTGCGTTGATGGCTTTTGAAACAATTTTAAGTCTTACGCGATCTCACACGCGAGCACTTTCAGTACTCAGCAGGATTATTTTCGCTGGCTGAGTGGCCCCGAAGAGTTAAGGTACGGGAGAAAACCCAGTGAAAACCGGAAAGCCAGTCTTTAGTCGCGTTAACACCCGGATTTCGAGCTTAGGGTGCGGGCGGAGAAGCGTTTGGGATAGCTTTCCCGAGCGCGCCCACAGGGAAGAAGGATAGAGAAACGTCTTTATCTGCGGAGAAAGTCAGACCAGCTACTGTATTTTACTGTTTCATCCTTGGTCATCAACTAGAAATCTAGAGCGCAGGCATAGGCCTCATGCACGTGCGTGGTAAATATGTCAGGGAAAGTAAATTACCACCGTACTTACGTAGAGCGTACGTACATTTAGGTTGACCTATACGTAAAAGTTAGGATTGAGGATTTCCCTTTTATTCGCTATCTTTAAATTAGCACATAAAATCACGAAATTATTATTTTTTTTACTTTTTAAATTTTCCATGAAACTTAAAAATTAGTATAAATATGCTTTGCTAATATACTCCTTGTAAATACTCTTTGGCCTCTGATTGATCACGATTCTCGTTAATGTTCCAGATATTGTAATAAAAGAAGTACATGGATACGCTTGTCATTAATAATTAGTAAACAGAAATTTAATAATTTAATGCAAATTAATAGTATTTTTTTCTATTTAATGGTATCTGGTGCGCTATAAATACAGACATTTGAATGAAAGTATGAAAGTATTACAATGAAAGACATTTACTGCATCACTTTATGAGTTATGAGTTTCTGACCATCAAACATGCATGGGAGGGTGGATACATCTGCGTGATTTTAGTGTTTGCAGATTGCTTCACAGTACAATGATCAAGGGCAAACTATTTGCCAGATATCAATAGTCGGCTGGCACTGAAGACATCATGACGGCGCATTTGAATCGGGAGATATATTTCTTATGAGATAGAGAGTTCATGATTCTAAAAATTAATTAGGCAACATTTAGGAAGTAATCAGATATTCTATGATGGTATGTAATAAGTATCAACTGTTACTCCTGATGTCCTCGAGGTGGAGATAAAAATAATATTGTTAGGTGAAGATTCCTTTTATTTTCATCCCTTTTTATCCACTGATAGTGAAACTATTTATGATAATCGTAAGTAGAAAAACAGAATTATTGAACATTTTTATGTAAATTTTGAGTTCAATAGAGAAAAGCATGAAGAGTATCCTAGTGTAAACACTAGTTATTTTCTGTATACAGCCTAACCCTGCATATCAATTTATGAATATTGTTGTACATAGATTTCGTTGTATAGATATCATGAAGCACTAATAGTCCCGTTCTATATGAGGTGGATAAAAAATGATATCCTATTATTACATACAGTGTCATGATTTTACGATAACTTTTTAAGCGCCAATTTGAACGTTAACGTCAATTAGTCTATGGGTTTATGTGTTTTGAAACACATGGGATGGGATTCTGAACTGTATTCAGGCCTGTTTACTTGGGCATGTACCCGCGCGGGTTCATGTGTGAATGCATGTCCTTTCAAGTATTTATCGTGTAAACATAAAAAATGCGCGAATGAATTAATATTCATTCATTCATTCATTACAGTAATCTACCGGTTAGAGGTAGGTTGGGATGAAAGTCAGAGAATATCCAGCGAACTCTTACACGTGCTGTGCCCTTTCTACCTCTTCTATTTCTTTCTTCATCTCAGCATAAGTCCTACCTAATATACATCTAGAAAATAGCTCGTATTATAATTCAGGGAATGTGTTCACGCATGAATCCCTGTGGGTACAAGGGTCATATTAGAGGCTTTGCGGGGAGGTGAAAGATATTAAAGGACCAAAAATAAATGGATTGATATAAGAATGTTTCTTTTGTATGTTTAAGAAAGTTAAAGATGGCCCCGGAATGGTAGAGGTATGGTACTTTCCTAGCGTGCAACTAACCCAATCACTATCATACCAGGCCATTACTGGTGGGACTGTCGGTTATTAGAACTGAGGGATTTGTAAAGAGAAGGTATCCGCAACGTTTCTCATTGCGCTCAAAAGTTTAATTACGTTTTATTAATCAGGGTTTGTGAAGACCAACGAAGTATCAATTATTTTTTTTATTATTCCCTATCCCATCAAAGTAGGATTAAGAAAGCTTTGCATCTATCTTTGCATTCTCCATTTTCTAAGCGTTCGCTATCGAGGTCACGACGCTGAGTTTTGAAGATGGGCAGGCAGGTGACGCGGTGATAATTAACGCGCGAGAGCTACCTCGCTGCGCGCTCGATCGCTCACCTTCAAACGCTCATGTCCGCCATTTGACGCAATCGGACTACCGCTCGGATCAAAGGACGCACGGCACATTTGAATCGGATGCGTTTCGAGTCCAAACACGCGGAAAGGTGGCGCTATTTGAATGCCTCGTGGTGTCCGAATTGGCGCGGGTCCTCCGACAACGGTACGTAACTGGTTTTCCCGTCTCCCTCTTTCTCTCCCCACGCACTTTCGTTCTACGCTTATCCACAGAAGATGGAGCCAAAGGAGATGGGTGGGTCTGCGGTGGGACCTGAAATAGCAATGGCCGTCCCGTGGCGGTTTAACCGAATTGACTTAGGCCTATCCAAGCTTCAGCCCCTCTCTCACTCTTCACCCTCCTGCAAAAGATTGACGTTTCATTTTTCACTCGACTGTCATGCAGAGCTTTTAGAACCGGTGGCAATATCAATGATTGTATACCAAAATCACTACTTAACCGATTCAATACTTGCCAAATGAAAAATATAAAGATGGAATTACGTGAATGGGTACAAGAAACAATCTCCTCCGTGAGAAATCTTCATTCTTAACTCATTTTGTTTAGCAACTATCCTTAGTAGTTTTTTATTTTTGGTATAAATTCATGCCTTGTATTAAATAGTAGCACAGCATCAGTCCTTTTTCTTAGCGGCCAAGGATTATGTAGCGCCCCACTTTATTTAGTAATGAATCTTATGTTTAAGCTGCTTCCAACTTTCTGGATAACTTTAAATTAATCACGTATTAAGGCCAACTGATAGCCACCAAAGTTGTTAGATATTGTTGTATTCATCGCAAGTTAAATCTGGAGTTTCATTGAGGCGACAAAATATTGAGTAATTTTATTTTTTCTACCTGATAAAAATAAAGTTACATATATCTGGGCTTGGATAAATTTTTCCCTGCTCATTTGCAAGCTGTAATGAAATATGATGCCAATGGATGCCAATTAGATAACCATTATACGAATTCCTATTTTGGTCGGACGTGTTTTTTCTCTTTGTTTTTTTTAATTATGTTTGCTTTGTAATGAAATATTCATGTCCAATGATAAGTGATTAAGATCATTCCATTCGAAATTCAATTAGTTTTAAACGTTCTCCTCTTGGTCGAGAAAATATGTATTACCTGTGCTACTGTGTCTTGGTTAATTAATTGCGTACATTAAGTGAATTTAAAGTGATGGAATATTAATTTCGCTGCTTTTGTTTTGTTTCGTATTAAATTGATTGTCATGCATTAAGATATAAAGAATCATCATCATTCTAACCGGTGCACATCAAGCATAATTAGTGAGATTAATAATTGGAAATTTGGATCATAATACATTTATGTACATAGTTCCACAGCAGGAATGCCAACAAAGTGCGCTTTTAGCATAAGTAAATAATTCAATGGGTTGTAATAAGCTAGTGTCAGCGATAATGTTGTGTATTCGTGTTCTTTTCATTATCATTGGGAAATTGCAATTACCAGCTCACAAATTCTTGCTATTTTCGAGTGAACCTATACATAAGCTTAAAGTGAAAATGATGCGAATGAAATAAAATTTTTAAATGGGCTGTATGGGCTGATCAATTGATCTTGCACAATAAATTACGCTGGGATAAACATAGTGACAATGTCAAAAAATGTCTTTGGAACGCCTTATCCAAATTTTACTTTATTCGCAATAAATGCCCGCTCAATTTCAAAAGAACACTATATCATACTCTTGTTCAATCCAAACTTACTGATGGCATTTGCTGGATCGGTAGTTACATGAACACTTTGAACATGCATTGACTGACCATGCATAAAATAATACGAGTAACTCCGTCACAGCACTATTATCCGCACTCATCCATTATTCGTGTCTAAGAGTGCTACACTTGAATGTTTTTAAGGTTCTGTGAATATTTTATCTCAGATTCAAAGAACTGCGGAACTGGCCGCGCAGTAACTTTAACGGAGTCACCCGCTGATGGTCACACAATTGTGTTAAATTCACAGTGAAAATATCAGTTGGATCCCAGTCCAGGCGAATGATTTTTTCACTGTGAATTTCAAACAATTTTATCCCAGAAATGGAAAGATACCTAGTGCTGAAGACAAAACTAGGAATTAACTGGATTTGTGTAGTCTAAAACCCAAGAATAACCTAGTATCATCTCAAGGTATATTTGGGGCCTAACGGGGCCTGAAATATCAATTTATTGCCTAAAATAATAAATAATGTAAATGTGGTATACATTTTTACATGGTTAAAAAATTAATGTTTTTTTATTTTGTATTTATTTAAGTTACATTTCTATGCCAGTACTGTATAATAATTATGAATGGCTTGTAGCAACCGTTGATGGTGGTTCAATTCAGATCGTGAACCTTGGAACACTTCTAAATCTTGCATTCTTTAATACTTACGTTATAGCAATGTGATTGTACTCTAAGTGGAAGTTTATTATATGTATTCTTTTATTAAATATATTCAAAATCAACATCTACTTTTTCAAATTGCAAAAGTTTCCAAAAAATACAAAATGTTGCGTGGTTCTATCTTACCGTCACCTTTTCAATTCGTGGAGAACAGACAGCAAATGAGATCAACTTACAAGCTAACACGGTGATATCAGACAGTTTTATGCGGATTTTTCGGTACCCGTTATTTCCTCAAAATCACAGAAGTAAATATAATTAAGCTTTGTCCACGTTCTCGCAGATTAAAAGGAGAAAAATAACGGGAAAAGGTAACCGAATTCTCAGGACAGGAGTAGAGCGAATGTATGATTGCAGCCCATACCATTTTTGGATTTTTGAGAGCTCGCCTAACCACGCATGTACACTCACATACACACACAAACACGGAAACCCAGGGATACATTTCCCTACCCATCCCTTAACAAGGTCGAGAAGAGAAGGAGACTAAAAAAAACCCCACTCCCTCCCGAGGCGGTCGCCGTACAATGTTTTTTCATCTCGTACATTTCGGAGATAGGTCTCGTCATTTCAACGGACAAAAGGTAGGAAGTACTCCCCGAGTCGGGTTTATTAGCATTACTTGGGGGAGAAACAAGTGGAATGGCTCCCAAGAGAAGAAGGGAGAGTTCGGGGGGGGGGGGTTGAGGAGGAGGGACATGTGAGAAGCCCTGCACAGTGAGAAAGAGGGCAAAACGGGACGAAAAGAAAAAAACAAGTGTTGGTGGTGGTGGAGTGTGGCGGAGTGTGGGGGAAAAAGGGTGCCGTGGTGCAGGGAATAGTATCGAGCGAGGCCCGTAATGAAGGCGCGGCAAACTGGCGAGGTGCGGCAGGCTGCGAGTGCCGTAGCGGTGTAGGGAGAGTATGCAGAGAGAGGTGGTCGAGTGAAAGCTGAAGAAAGTGATCCCAAGTTAACAATGCGCTAGGTTAGGTGAGTGGGAAGAAAGGATTATTTTTACTAAGGTAATCTCCTGGATAAGGTAGGTTAAAATGGAATTAAGTTAAAATCCTCAGGATTTTACATGTACTGGTCCCTATCTACCATTTATTATTTATCTATTATAAAAATGTTTATTTCTTCATCTCTGTATACATCCTACACTTCTTCATCCCGTCCGCAAAACCTATTCTCTTTCATCCCCTTACCCTGCATACTCCCATCTATCACGGCCTTAGACAACCCTTCGCCCCTCCTTTCCTCCTCCAACCACCTACCTTGCCTCCTCCTAATCTCATCCAGAAGTTTCCTTTCCTCACCAACTAATACGGAGCACTTCCTATTTAGTCTTTTATTCCATCCACCGCACCTTCTCTACCCTCCTCCACTCCTACATATTCTAACCTTTGGCCTATTCTCGTTTTCCTTCCTCTTGGCAACTTGAAAAAACTGAGCCTAAAAGGCGTGTTTAAGTATGATTTTTTTAAACGATTGTTTTTCCCGGTGAATATTGTTTAGGTATTCTTCTCTGGCTCTGCACCAGGTAATTGGCTTCATATTAACCGACGTTTCGGAAAACGACTTGTTTTCCATTTTCAAGGCGTGTTACTCTCTCTGTGTCGGATTATAAACTGGATTGCATTGACCGTTTGACGAGTCCGACAATTAAGATTAATTAAATTAACAATTAGATTTCAAAGGAACATCAGCCAATCATACGACACCTGAGCTTAATTGTTGGACTCGTCAAACGATCAATTCAATTCAGTGTATAATCCGACACAGAGAGAGTAACACGCCTTGAAAATTGAAAACAAGTTGTTTTCCGAAACGTCGGCCAATATGAAGCCAATTACCTGGTGCAGAGCCCGAGAAGAATACCTAAATATGATTTTTTAAATCAAGTTTTCATGGAATACACATTATTGCAATTGTCACATTTGAAAATAGCGGTCTTTCCCACATACTACCGTTTGGCTGAAGCAGCGTATAGGGGTGGTAAAATTTCGTGGCACTCGCCTATGAAGCGTAGAATGTCAGGGAGCGTTTTTTTTGTCATTCGCCCGCCGAGAATGAAGGAGACACAAGACGAGCAGTAAGCAGAGATCAAATTCTGTTTCCATTTGAAGCAAACAGCCGCAGAAAGTGATGGAAGGCTTAATAAAGACTGTAGTGAACATGCTGTTCCACGTTCTACTGTTTTCAGAAGGTTGTAATCTACTTAAAAAGGTATATTTTCAAATTTTACACAACATACAACAACCCGGTGCTTCATCAACTGCGAATTTTTTTATTTGGGCTGGAAGAAAACGTTCAAAAAAACTTTTCTCACGTACCTTAGAATCGCCGCACTTCCAGTACACTTGTATATTTACACTGATGTAGGAGCAGAAAATAGCTCACGAAGTGTCGTGTTTTTTTCTGTCCATTTAAGAGATTGCAAATTAATACACGTCTATTACCTAAGTGGAGTAAGTTCCATACCGCCATTGAAACTTTTATGTTCTCCATAATGAGGGTAGGGATGACAACTTTTCATTCGCCATGAAAATTGCGTGGGGAAGAAAGAAGCAGTCTTGAAAAGACGAACGTTTTTTAAACATGTAATAATGTGTTTCGACTGGAAGAGGACGTGAAATTAAAAAAAAATCTAAATTGATAGTTGGTGCACATCTAGTGCACTGGTTTAACTACAATGGCTTTCGATCAGAATTATTTAGCGTCAGAGTAACCACCAGGGAAGGTAGGTTTACGCGATGGAGAGAAAGATCCTCTAGATAATAAAAGGAGCAGGTCCGTATCCCCTTACACAGAAAGGACGTCTTTCTTCACCTGCATGCGTACTACCTCTCTATATCCCGTCTTTAAAGCCCATTACTTTTCTTCCCCATCCTTATCTAACCACACACCCTCCCCTCTTTAAAGTCCTCCAGCAACCCTTCCACCACGACAAGGTTGTAGTCCTTCGAAAGAGAGTTGGATCACAGTTGAATCCCAAGAGATGCAATTTTGGATGGGTTATCATTCATTTCCTCTGCAGACTCATAAAAATTAAACGACTCATGATTACTCCAAAATGATTCAATATATGGATGAGTATTTTTACATAATGACAAAAATGAATGACAAAACTTACGATTACTTAGCAGGACTACGTGAATTTAAAAAATATGAGAAAATTCATTGTTTTATATGAAAGCTGCTTAATTTTCAATGCTAAAAAACTTAATACTTACAGTGCATGGTGTCATTATTATTTTGATGTAGAAATGAATTTTTTTCAAATTTGATTACTTTTATAAAAAAATAAAATTTAATACTTTACAAAATAAAACTTTCACTATGAATGTAACATAAAAATAAAATAATTTTATCGAATAGCAAAGTATAGGCAATCTTGACCAAATTTTAAGAACAATTGTTGATGTTTTATTAAATACATTTAATTAAAGATTAAAGCAGGAAGAAAGCACATCAATCTAAGAGGAGGGAGATTTTAAAAGTCATTATCCCATTCTGGAAGTCTCTTGGAGTGTCTGGAATAGTTTTCAATCCAACATAGGACCTGGACCTGAGAACTCAGCCTATGCTACCTATCTATCAACCTGAGAGTTACATAGCGTTATATTATTAACTTATTAATTGGGGTGATTAACCAGGAAATCTCCAGCAGGTTTAGATGGAACTAGAAATTCTTAAACAAGTATTTTAACAGCTGGAGGTCTCTGTCTCTATATTTACACTACTTCCTTACACATATACGCATATACTCTACCTCTCTTCATCCCATCCTTAAAGTCCATTCTCTTTCTTCCCCTTCCCCGCTTACCCAATATCCTCCCCGTTATCACGGCCTTCGGCATTCCCTGGCCTATCATTACGTTTTCCGACCACCTACTCCACCTCCTCATACCTACGCATGGAATATGTACGGTATGAAATACGTAGTAATGACATTTGCATATGCTCAATACAACCCCCAGAGATCTATCATTCGGATTAAATCTGATTTTATACTATTATATACTGAAAAAGTATACTATTCCTTCATACCAGATGAATCCTATGTTGGTATTAAAACTGAGGAGCGTTTCGTCATGCCATGCAGCTAAACTCGCCCTCAAAGGATTGCGTCGCGTCATTCAATTGTACAGAATTGAGTTCTTTTCGCTCAGGAATCTTTTTAAGAATGTCTGTCTACAGCCTCCTTGTAGGCAGCTAATCGTTGAAACCCTACCCAGGGTAAATCACCGGGAGTCACTGAAATTTCATGCTGATGTGGTTTATAGTTTTAAGTGTATTGAGTAGGTTCTCTGATTTTTGTCATTCAGTAGTCCGGATATTCTGGGGTTCTGTTTTACTCTGCAAAATGTGTTTGAGTAATTTACAAAAAATTGAACGCATCACTTTATTTAATCCTTGAATGGGAAACTTGACCGTTTAACCAGGTAATGTTAAGATTTTATTGTCAAACTGAGTACAAAAACAACTTGTTTTTGGCATTTTCCTATGATCTCCAAGAATATAGGTCTGCTTTTTTGTAATAACCTAATGATCATAAAAATAACCGATTGTAATTGAGCAATATCCGCTGAATTTCACGCCGATGTAGTTTCAAGTTTCTTTGGTGGAAAACCTTTATTTTTCTAGCGTTAAAAAAGTTTTTACGGACGTTTGAAAACTTTTGCGGAAAAATACCCATGGCAGAGAAGCTGGGAGGAAAATTTAAGCCGTTGTCAAAGCTAAGCTGTCTTCATCGTGGGGGATAAACTTTCTCGGGATTAAGAATGAAATTCTTTAAAAAGATTTTCCCCAGCAGCGTGTAGTTTAAAAGACTCCTGCCATGTACGTCCACTTTCATTTCGCTTCCTGGGAAGAAAAAGTGATGTAAGGGTGGGAGTCCTTTCGGGAAAGAGGTCGTGGAACAGTGAAGCCTTCTCGGTGTTACACATCTTTATGCTCGGATTTGGGATTCCTGTGAGGCTTTTGCGTGAAAGCCTTTGTGTGTCAACGAAGTGAATGTGTTTTTGTAACCAACTATACCGTTGAGAGGCATTTAACTTAGACATTTGGGCAAACTTTTCTTATTCAGCTGTCGTACGAAAATTATTAATTATATACACATAAGAGAAAAAGAATTTTATCATAGTATGAGTAACTAAGCATCCTTTGAAATTAAATTAACCCTATGCTTCACCAGGACCAATAGATATTCTTGCACTGTAAAGTTTTTGAACCCCGTTCTTCAAATGGTTGTCATGATGCTAAGATATGTTATAATATTCTATTTTATCACGTACATACAGTCATATGTACTATATAATCTTATTACATCACACGAATACATGCTTATATAGTATTATTTCAACTAACAATTAATAATTATCGATGTTGAATGACGATGAATTAGACTACATGTAATGTGCTCAATATCCTGGCGCCTTCGGCATTAAGTGTGGTTCACTTTACTTTATCTCTATTGTCCAAGGTCTCATACTTCAATATGTTACAATAATCGCCGAATAGATAACGGCAGATAATATAGTTAATTTCAATTAAAAAACTGCCGTGAAATATACAGTTTTTTACTTATAATATTTCAGTAATTTAGTTTCTCGAAAGTAATATAATTGCACTTGTAAGTTGTGCTTCTTTCAACTCAAGGTTAGCAATAAAATAATAAGCTCATAATATCATTATAATAAGCTCACCTGAATGCCAAATCATTTATCATACGTCGCAACATTTGCACATTTGGGATGTAACGACAAGTAGAATTTAGCATGTGCGATTGTATTATAATATATTAATTAAGTCATAGTGCTAAGGTCAAAATGAATTCATGTATTTTTCAAGTACAGAAATGCAAGTTTTTTCTGCGTTTCCATATATACTGCACATGAATCTGAATTATTGCGATTTTTCTTGAATAACTGTTGCATTTATTCATTGGGATCTTTAAACATAGATGGAGCATGTGTTATTTTTTAGCTTTTATAGGTAACTAGCGGGAGGTATCCGTTGAAATTCAACGGGTGTGAAAAACATCGAACTTATTTTATAAGAAAACCACAAAGCCTGAAGAAAAACTATCAGCGTGCTCATTTGAGGAGTTCGTAACCTATCTTGTATGTTGTGTTGGTTGTAGTAGACACGATGACTGTTTTCCAGGTGCACGGAGAGATGAGTGACTGTTGGTCCTCTTTCATGCACGGGAAAACCAAAATTGGGCCACTCAGACTCATTGCTACGTAAATTGCACCCAGTTTGATAGATGGTCACCTCGTCCCTCCGGTTCTCTTGAGGCATCTTCTGAGTGATTAACAGCTTCATCACTTCCCTTTTGTACATAAATATATTTGCATTCAATGGCTTAATTTAGTTGCGCAATTCAACGATGATATGTGCGTTGAGTGTCTTATCAGGATTGGAGGGTAGGGTACAATCCAGCGGTTGACAACTTCAAAAGGAGTATTTGCCGCAGCAGCCATGTTAATTTGACTTATGAATCCTCCACCACCCAGACTGCCCTTTCGGCATAAGGGTAGCCATAATCATTGGTTTCGGTTGCTAAATATAAAATTTATGGTGATTCTTAGTGCACTTGTCGATTTTCATGCACGGATGTCGTTCATTGCGCAGAATTTCCGTTCTTCTTTCGGGTAGGAAGCATGTAGTGAATTCATTATAATTTTCGCCATCTTAAAACAGTTGTAGTTTCGAAATAGATGGGTCTTTATTTGAACCAGATTTATAGCTGGTTACCCGTCCGTAGGTTGGGTTAGGATGAAATTGTGCGGTTCTTAGCGGAACCCAAGAAACACCACGGGGATATTCTCATTAGATCGCTGGTGGGGATGTCTTTGAGCATCCAAGTCTAACCTTTGTCGTTTTTATTGCAAGGGCTCATTTTCTCGCAAAGAAAACATTCCTCTTACTTTAGAAGATTGATTCGAAAGGTTACTCTTTTTTCTATTAGGATTGTTGATGGATATATTTTTAAGTCCAAGGAGGGGAAACACTGCGGCGAGTGTAAGTCTTGAATAGGGAACTCGATGATTCAGTGAATTTAAGTTTGCTGCACTTTAACAATTTTAAACATGTATAAATAACTCGTAACGTTTATGATATGGGAATTGGTTTAAAAAACAGTTTTCAATCGTAATGAGAGGCAGGCGGTTCCACTACGTGCAATATATATGAGTATTAAACGATAATAAACAACGCCGTGTTTGTTGTAGCAACAGAGGCATTATTACCATTACTATTTACTGCACGTAAATATTCCTCCACGTTTAATTCCTTTATGTGTATCGTTTACAACATAAGTGTTTTCTCATATGCAGTGCTCCTATCAGAGCTACTTTGAGAATAGACATTGAAGAGTATACTTGATGTAAATATACATTGAATTTATCAATTACGCCCCCGAAGCAATTTATCATGGGGCCCTTGGGACTCTGGGTCCTTCTTATACAGGTTTTCTTTCTACGTGCTATCATGGGCCTGCAGGAAAACTTACTAGAGGCGTGAATATCATTTGAAAATCAAATCTCTGGTTGTCAAGGAAATATGCTATTGTTGATTTCAGAGAAAAATGTGAGATTTTTCAGCAAAAAAACATGATTTTCAGACAATTTCTAAGGGTAAAAGAAAATCGATCGAAAGAATTAGAAACTTCATTTATTCAGCCATCCGATAAAAAAAATCCCAGCCCTCAATCTCTAGTGAAAATAATTTTAAAATGCAAAAAATGAAACCACTGCACCGAACCCAATGCTTAGCATGGACCACCAGGGATGGCGTTTGGGGGCTCTGAGGGCTTTTTAATATAGCCTATGTTGCATCCAGATACATTTTCTCTCTACATGCCAAATTTCAGCTCAATCGGTTGAGTAGTTTTTGCGTGTTTGAGCAACAGACAGACGCCATTTAATGTTTATATATTAGTACTAGCTGAAGGTACCCATTGAACTTCAACGGATGTGAAAAACATTGAACTTATTTCATAATAAAACCACAAAACCTGAAGAATACTGTCAGCGTGATCATTTGAGGTGTTCGTATCCTATCTTGTTTGTTGTGATCGTTGTAACTCGTTCATTTTCCATTTCGTGCACGGAGAGTTGAGTTATTGTTTGTCCTCTTTAATGCACGGGAAACCTAATAATGGACCACGAAGACTCATTACTACTTAACAAACAGCACCTAGGTTGATAGATGATGACCTCGTCCCTCAAGTTCTCTTGAGCCGTCTTCTGAGTGAATAACAGCTTGAGCACTTCCCTTGTGTACATAAATATATTTGCATTCAATGACTTAATTGAGTTCCGCCATTCATTGTTGATATGTGCGTTGAGTATCTTAATCAGGATAGGAGAGTAGAGTATAATACAGCGGTTGACAACGTCAAAAGGAGCATTTTCAATAGCAGCGATGTTTATTTGTCCTATGAATCCTTCAAGACCCGGACTATGCCTTTGGCATAAAGAGTGGCTATATTCATTGTTTCCTAAATCATAATCATTGGTTACAAAATTAAAAATCTATGGTGATCATTCTTAGTGCACTTGCCAATTTCCATGCACCGATGATGTCCATTGCGCAGAATATCCGTTCTTCTTATGGGTAAGAAGCATGTAGTGACGCAATTATAATTTCCGCCATCTTAAAACAGATTGAAGTTTCGAAACAAATGGCTCAATATTTGAACCAGATTTTTAGCTGGTTACCCGTCAGTAGGTTTGATTAGGATGAAATTTGTGCGGTTTTTAGCGTAATCCGAGAAACACCATGGGGAGAATATCATGAGATTGCTGGTAGGCATGTCTTTGAGCTTTCAAGGCTAACCTTTGTCGTTTTTCATGCAAGGACTCATTTTCTCGCAAAGAAGACATTTCTCATGTTTTAGAAGACTTTTTCAAAATGTTACCCTTTATTCTATCAGG
Source organism: Pyrrhosoma nymphula (assembly GCA_963573305.1). Taxonomy (NCBI): domain Eukaryota; kingdom Metazoa; phylum Arthropoda; class Insecta; order Odonata; family Coenagrionidae; genus Pyrrhosoma; species Pyrrhosoma nymphula. The sequence goes on along the minus strand of OY754330.1, from coordinate 109,371,827 downwards.
CATGTTTATGAATATATTTTTAAGTCCAAGGAGGGGAAACACAGAAGCAAGTGAGAGACTCGAATAGACAACTCGATGATTGAGTCAATGTGAGTAAACTGCATTTTAACACGTTTAAGTATATATAAATAACTCGTAAAGTTTATGTGGGAATTGGTCTAAAAAACAGTTCGCAATCGTAATAAGAGGCAGACGGTTCCACTACGTGTAATTCATCTGAGTATTAAACTATAATAAACGACACTGTATTTGTTGTAGCAACAGAGGCATTATTAACATTATTATTCGCTGCACGTAAATATTCTTCCGCGTTTAATTCCTTTATGTGTATCGTTTTATACATAAGTGTTCTCTCGTATGCAGTTCCCTTATGAGTGCTACTTTGAGAATAGACATTGAAGAGTATACCTGTAAATATGTATTGAATTCATCGATTACGCCCCGAAGCAATCTATCATGGTGCCCTTGGGACTCTGGGCCCTTCTTATACAAATTTTCTTTCTACGTGCTATCATGGGCCGGCAGGAAAACTTAAATGTCAGATGCGTGAATATCCTTTGAAATTCAAATCTCAGGTTGTCAAGGAAACATGCTATTGTTGATTAAAGAGAAAAATGTCAGATTTTTCAGCAAAAAATATGATATTCAGATAATTACGAAGCGTAAAAGAAAATCGTATGAAAGAATTAGAATCTACGTTTATTCAGCCATCCGATAAAAAAAATTCCAGCCCTCTATCTTGAGTGAAAGTAATTTATAAAAGCAAAAAATAAAACCACTGCACCAAACCCAATGCTTAGCATGGACCACAAGCGACCCCCAAGGGGGGCCTTTGGGGGCCCTGACAGATTTTTAATATAGCCTATGTTTCATCCCGGTACATTTTCTAACAACATACAAAATTTCAGTTCAATCGGTTCAGTAGTGTTTGCGTGATTGAGCAACAGACAGACAGACAGACAGACACCATTCAATTTTTATATATTAGTATGATGATGTCATGTATTCGTTTGTATTTAACTTGTGCCTTATCAATTGATTACATATGATATTAATAATTTTACAATAATGTAGTTAATATAAGAAGATACATCATTAAGGGTAAATGGAAAATTTTGTTATGAAAGCCCGACACCCATTACCATAATTATTTTCTGTCTACTATTTGTATCGTAGCATTTCACCTTGCATTGTTTTGCTTACGTTATGCATTTAACTAATTGAATTCACTTCTTAAACACTATGGCGGAGGTCTCTATTTTTTTCGTTACTAATGAGAAAATAGGGGTTTGCTTAGAAAGGAATGGAAGTGGGAAACATTTTCAATTTTCGCTGAATCCTCTTCAATTTGGGATTATGATACCATTTCAAATAACGTTTATAACGCTGAATGAGAAAACCTTAGATTTTATTCAGTATTTTTTCCATTTGCTTCATCCTAGTTACGAGACCAAATGATATTTGTCAGAAGTTTTTCATTATTTCTGGATTATTATTCAATGGACATTAGCCCAAATATCAAGAATGTAATTCGCTGCTTTGCTCACATTTAGAGGCGGAACGAAAAATCATACAGCTAGAGGAGCTCAATGTTTCCTCTTTTGTCTCTGCATTGCAGGCACAAAGAGAAAAGATTATTACCACCCTGCCTAGAGAGAAGGAAAAGCGGTTTGAATTTTGAGCAAAGAATCCGTTTGCATTATATCACTGTCAATGACTGCATAATTGAATTCCTTTTTTATTCCCCATTCCAGTAACATATACTATTTTTCGATGAATGTATTATTGTTAAACGACCAAATTAACATTTTATTAAATTGTTCTATTAAAAAAAATTATTTTTGTCATTTTGAAAACAATATTACCTTTATTGAACGGCACAGGTTTAACACTTTTTGAAATAAATTGAAACGCAACCATTCCATGACGTCGAATGGAAAACAGCAATTTTCCAATAACCATTGGAACCTGTCTTAAGTGGAACCTGAATTAATGAACGTTTAAATTTACCATTTAGCGTTGTCTTATCCGGAGGAAAGTTTGTTTCCCTGCTAGTATATTAGGGTTTCCATGCATGATTACCTCGCGTTAAGCAAAAACTGACGAACGTGGAAAAGTAACAAAAATGTAACAGCTGACACTGAGTGGAGAATAATTCCATTAACAATTTTCTTTGAACCCAATTTTTTTAAGCAATAACGTTAATCTTTTATTACTTTCATCTTCTTTTGTGATTTTTTTGCCTTGTTAATACATTTTTTCCATTTTTTATGAACCTGAAACCGGGAAAGACGGTTCATTTGGGAACGGTGTTGGGTGAAAATGAGAAAGAGATATTAGAGGTTGCGAAGTAATTGACGAATACGTCCACGTGGGTAATTACGACGTTACCTCGTGGGTTAAGCCATAAATCCCATTTTAGTCCAGGGAAGTCCAAATTCCATTTAAATTTCCTTATACGCACGGATATCAAAAATTGATCGAGAAACGATGGAGACTAAAATATTCGGCCGACTGTAGTCTCTGATATCTCATCTGCCTTGATGACGATGTCCGAGTCGGAGATCGAGACTTTGGCTGTGAACAACATATTGATAAATTTAATGGAGAAATGTTTTAGCCATTTATTAATTGAATGGTGGTTAAAGATGATTCGAGGAAATCTTAGCCTTGATTGCCATTTAAATATGTAAACGGGAGACTTTTAATGGAGGAATCCTTGACTACATTCTTTTATCATTTAATATTTAGATTTTATAAACTTCCAAATTTCTATTCAAGCGTTGGATCCGGATGAACTAAATTCCACCACATCAAGCCTGGTATTTCTCTTAAAAAATTGAATGTAACAATTCAAAACACTTTATCTACGCATATTTTTGGAAAATTTCCGAACATTCACAAAATATATTGTTTCTAAGAAAAATTTTGAAAGTATTTTAATAAAAACATTAAACTAGAAAAAATTATTCCCTTGATAAGTCTTCCTGGTTATGTGCCTGTCTGTATATCTGTCAAACGGTGTAATACAAAAACTGATCATACATCAATTTCGCGCAGGGGACGTCATTTATAATGGGTTATAGTAAGTGTATAAATCAAATCGGAAGTAAGCTTTACTGTTGTTAGCTTTTTTATGCAAAAAATTTGAGCGTTAGTGCGTATTCATAATTGAACAAAATACATTGTACTTTTCTAGAAAATATTGGCAAGTACTGAATTGGTAGTAATTGTCCAAACATGCTGCCAATAAAAATAATTATTATGATAAACGTTTAATCAAAGGCCTACCCTGAATTTTGCGGAAAACTTCTTAACGGGTAAAGTACTATGGCCCCAAGAGATTCGCTAAATACAGGTTTCAGTATAGTGTTGATTAATTTTCGCATCGTATAATTCAAATTATAAATTAATAGTGAGGATGGAATTAATTTTTATGGTTTGAAAATTATGTGAAGTGTAGGGTGTAAGGCAAAGTATATAGTAAATAGTAGAGACGTTTAATTATTATTTAAGTGGATAACTGCCATTCTTCAGCCATTGTTGTGGCTAAGAATGGTCATGTTCTTTCTCCATTCAAGTCATTACATTTATGACACGGAGGTATGTTCTTGAATAGCTAACTCTTTATGCAGTTGCAAATTACTGTCGAAAATACAACTCCAAATGCAGCGGAAAAAGGATTGCTTCGTAAGCCTAAATTATGCGTCTCCTCGAGTGCTCTCTCACTTCTGTCACCTCGCCCACTGCAAAGCTCTCGTCAGAATGAATACCACGTCACAGTCCCCAAATGAGTTCTATTGTCCAGATGCAATTTCGATACGTCACATGCTCTTATTAGGCCCATTGGCAACAGTCCCGACTCATCTCGTTTCCCTTTTGTTCCCCCATATCAATCGCGAGTCACGAAAAGTACTGCCGCGGAGTCATATTCGCTTGGAAATGCGCATTTTTTCAAACAAATGCAGAACTTCATTTTCATAGTGTATCATGGTGTTTTACGCCCAAAAGACGATGGCGGAGTCAGCCTTTGAAACTTTGGCATCTTAAAGGCGCACCCAGTGGGTAACCAAAGAAAACTTCAGCGGAATCGTTCGTCGGGAAAACACAGAATCCTACAGCTAGGGATCCATTTTTGGATCGATTGCTTAATAACTTTTCCCACTTTGCTGGTCTGGGTTGCCCTATGCTTCACAACCGTGTAGGAACCGACCCAGTTTAAGCTTCTATTCAGAAGTATTACTCCTAGCTAAAGTCAATATGCGTGTCCACCACTTAGTGCGAAAAAGGTGGCCTATATTGAGGCTAACAGAATTCTTGTGGACATTTGGGTGTTGACCTCTTATATTTTTACTAATTGTATTTTACCAAGGACTTGATATCTCAAAATGTAAGTACGTACTTAATTAAGTAATTTTAGACCTAACTTAGTCAATGTGAACCTTGGTGGAATTGTATAAATAGTTTTTTTTTAAACCATATGAAGCACTGTTATTTTTATAGTACAAATATTTGTTTTAAGCTACGCTAAACATTTTGAAATCTGTCCTTACCTGGCTTGATCTCCTCCACTTTGCACGTCGATTTTGAAACCATGTTTTCACCTGAAATATTTAAAAGTTTTGTTAGAGGCATGTACGTGATTAAGGTCTAGAAGCGATCACTATTTGCTATAAAGTATTCATCCTAACATATATACGGCATTCTCATGTCAATAATAGAGTATTCATCCTAACATATATACGGCATTCTCATGTCAATAATAGAGTATTCATCCTAACATATATACGGCATTCTCATGTCAATAATAGAGTATTTATCCTAACATATATACGGCATTCTCATGTCAATAATAGAGTATTCATCATAACATATATACGGCATTCGCATGTCAATAATAGAGTATTCATCATAACATATATACGGTATTCTCATGTCAATAAACTAGGGCATTGTTGAGCACTGATGCGAGTCTTTTAAACGTGAATATATTCAAGGTTTTTAAGTGTTAAGGCCTGGTTACACGGTACATTAGAATGTACAAGGAAATGTGTGAATGTCTGAATGTCAGAATGAACGAGAAAATTCACCGTGTAACCACACGAAAGTGTACGATAATGTATGAATGTCTGAACAGAAAATAGAACCGGTTCTAATTTAGTTCAGATAATCGTACAAGTTGACCTCATTACAGAGACACCTGGTGGCAGACGACGCAAATGACACATTCACATTTTCACAAGCCAATTGACAAGTAAATGTGTCGTATCCATGGAAAAAAATTGGTTTAAATACCCTTCCTGCGGTTTAAAATGAGGAAAAACAAACGAAAACGCATAATGCGCATCTAAAAATGTACGAAAATCTGTCCGAAAAAATGTACCGTGTAGCCACCTATTCATTGATCTTGTCCATGAGAATGTACAATAATCTGTACATGAAACCATTCACAAAAATGTACAGAAACTTGTACATTCTCATGTACCGTGTAACCAGGCCTTTACAGTCACTACTTGGAATTACAATGAATAAAAAAATATATTGTTCAATCATACAATTGTAATTTTTTTATTACAAATAATTTATGCTTAACCATTAAATAATAATTTATTTAAAAATTGCTATTTGATACATGAAAATAACATTGATAATTTGAAAAGCACGATGTTATAAAATAATGATAAACCAACAAAACGAATTATCGTTACGAATAAAATTTTGTCCCTCTCAATGATGAATAGTCTATTAGTATCTACCAGTGGTGGGAACTCGAGGATATACCCTCCTTATAGGTATTTATTCATTTGCTTGTAAACATTCATCGTCAGAGTTTTGACTTGGATGGCGAAATGGGGAGGGGAGACCGAAAAGGGATATTTCCCAGATGAATAAAATTTTCTTAAGGTAGTTTGGGCGAAATATCACTTCACCTAGAATTTTATGAATTTTACCTCATTTGAAAGAATAAAACTTCATTTTTCCAATGATATCAAAATATTAACCCCTTGTCGAACTCCTTTTCGAGTATTTGCCTAAAACTTCAAGCTGTTTTACATGGGATAGATTATGGCTGTGCGCTCCAGAGGAAGAATATTGAAAAAAATTGGCATTTATTACCCCTAAATTTTGTAACAAACCCTAGCAGTGTGCAGTTTGTATGTTTTCTCTACTATTTATAAAAAAAATATCAATTACTCACTGTAGGAAGTTTTGCAGAATCACAGAAAAACCTGTTGAGAAGGCGTTTCAGCCATACGGCGTGAAAAAATTAGTCAAACTAGGGACTATTGTAGATATATTTATTTAATTACTGAGAATTACTTTCTTTTGTAATTAAATTATTGCACCATTGATATTACAAAATTTACTTCACACTTCTTACAGACGCTGAAATTAAAATATAAAATTCGAATATGGTCTCCATTATGACTTGGGAAATATTTCACTCAAACTACCTTAAGCCACCCCCGAAACTAGTTTCAGTAGGACGTCTACCCCGGGAGTTATCATGTTCCGAATGACTCCCCATAGCAGACGTCGCCTGATTGGCCTGAAAGCCAACGCCCTTGACCAAAGTATTTATCAACCGCTCCTCATCGCTCGTATTTCAAATATATGTAGAGCCAACTGCAGCTCGACACGTGAGGCAGCACACCCTCCGCGCCCTTTCCGATGATCTGGGAAACGAAAACAGTGCGTGAATGCATGCGAGTGACGCCCTCCGGTGGATTAAGATTACTATACACCTTAGTTTACTTTCACGTCCATACGCCATCCACCCCTCTGGTTACGTGTTCCCCGTGCTCTAGAGTTACGTGAAGCAAAAGACGGGATTTCTTCAAAATTTAGTCCCTTTTCTTTCAAATTCCGCTTGCCTGCATCAGAATGGTCTTTGGGCACTATCCCGAAAAACAAAGCCAAGCGTTGAAAGGTTTTCCATGCTCTCTCTCTCTCTCTCTCTCTCTCTCTCTCTCTCTCTCATATTTTTAAGAAAAGAATAAGAAAAATGCGCGAGTGGTTACGACGAAAGAAAAAATTATAAAGTGTTAAAGTCCTCCAGTCACGACATCAGAGAGGCCGGAAAGGAGGATATCGATTCAACTCAGGGTCTCCGACGGCGAGGGAGAAGAAATATTAGAAGAAATTTAGTGATAATTCCGGGGGAGAAACTTTTTAAACTCGTCTCACGGTGATTTGTGACGTGGGAAAGAGCGTCAAAAGTCTCGCAGCTAAAATTCCCTTTTTTTATGTTCTCCGTGTATTGCGGATAACAATGGCACTGCTGCCGAGCGATTTCACGTCAACCGTCAAGGTCGCCCATTTCATTGCGCCTCCCTGCATCTGGTACCTTCTTCATGATCTCGGTTGCAGACTGGCATGGATATTCACGTGTGAGGCATATCCTCGACATTTCTGCGCGCACAGCGATCAGTGGCGTATATCAATTACTCAGTACTTTACAGTTATAAACCATACTAAGACTCGCTGCAAATGGCCATTAAAATTAAAAAGGATCTTCTCATAAATCAGAGTAAGCTTACGGTGTCGAATGGACAGGTAGCACTGTGACGTAACATTACACGTGACCGTAAGAGTAGTGGAGAAACATCAACAGTTTGCTTGTCCCTGAATGAACGAAAAGCGATCTCATTTGATCGTTCACGTTGATACGGTTAACCTAAATATCAAAGGTAATGCAACATTTTTTGTATCTATAAGATGGCTGTAGTGGAAATCGTGGATCATTGAGTGTACATTTTAATAATGTTTCAATAAGTTGGAAAAATACGTGGACCAAGTTTCCATCTAAGTACATCTGTTTTTGCGGTGGAAATCACCATACATGCAGCAATGAAAATTATATAAGGATTATAGTTCACATATTTCCCTTGATTATAGCATCTTATCACTTCAACGATTGATAATTTTAGGCGCGGTATTCGAAAATTTGGCGAAAAATATATTAATTACGTTTTTTCGAATCTTTGACTTGGCATGAAACCTTGATTTTTTTGCCAGACATATAAATAAAATGAAATGTATTTTTTTACGTTTAGAAGAAAATCTGTGCATATGAAATCGAATTTTTCCAAATGTAATTTATTTGCCATGAGGCCATGTTTTACATATCATTGAATTGCCGAAAAATTGTATAGGTAAAATGAATATTTTAAAACGTTTATTTATGCATATCATTAATAAGATCATGAATGCGAACTTCCACGCCAATGCGTACATAGACAAAAACCGCTCCAACCTCCTAAAAAGAATTCCGTGCCCTGTGATGTCATCAATAGTGTTTTCTTCACTTCGGCGGAATTTGTAAAGGGAATTGTTTCCCACAACCGAGCAGAGCAAACGCACGGTGATTGTTTGAGCAACGCTTGCTTTGTCACACGGTCCACTTGTCCATTTAGGGGCAGATTAATCTTTTCTTCGAGTAGAACGGGAACTTTATGGACCCTTGAGGCCGGCAGCTTTTACATCATACCGCATAACATGCCTTTTTTATGTCAAATTTTCTCTTTTGTTTCCGTATTATAATTCCCCGTAAGTTCGAAATATAACGCCAAAGAAGTCACAGTTTTGAGCTGAGAGCCGTAACATGGAGGGTAATTTCTTTGAGCTTTTGTTTTCCATTGAAAATTTCTTTGAAGTTGCAAGAAACTAGAAATAAAAAAGAAATTACTCCAAAATTGTCTTCCGCAGAAATAATATCGGCAAAAGTTCTCCGTGAGTGCAGAAAATTTTTCGAGTTCATTGCTTTAATTTTTATTGACTAGAGCATGACAAAAGCTTTACAGAGAGAATGTAAAGTCTGAAACTGAATGCATTACCAAGTCATTTTAATATTCTTCTTTGTAATTGAATTTTATCTATTTCGTTTTTCTTGATTGATAAACAAGTTACAAAATTATAAATTAATTAAATCCTTGAATAATGGCGAATTTTACCTCTTTCGAGGACACAATCTACGAAATGAAATACAGCTTCATTCGCTGTGGTCATAAAAAGTGTAGATACTATTGAACCAAATATTCCAGTAATGAAGGTGCGTATTAATTTATGGCTACAGCTAATTCCATTGTAACGTTTCCGCTGATATAACCAATACACTTAGAGCTTAACTCAGTTGTTGATTCATTGCTTAATGAAAATGTTTGCATAATTTATTAGTAATACAGTGGTATTTATAACTAAATTAAAAATCGGTACCTATATTAGGATATATACGAATTCCCTTGCATAATAAATTATTTCATTCAAGTAAACACGCTTTGTGCTACAGTGCTTGAAAAATACCAACCTAAAAGTAGCACTTTTGACTATCTTTCCTTATTAATCAGTCAGAAAACCTTTTTTTTTCATGTAAAACGTGGACAATGTAAAATCTAACTAAGATTACCTAGTAATGAAATGCGTTCGTTTAGAGCTAATGGATTTTCTGGTTTGAATTGTACTCTTTCATTGGAAAATCACATTATATCTCCAAAACCTTCCCCTCTTCAAATGTGAGAGCATATTTGGAAATTTTTTTCCTCCTTCATAATGCGCACGTACGAATCAAAATCATTCGCATTCGTTTCCTTCCCCTGTGTAGTCCAAATCGTATCGTTTTGAATAACGGGGACATGACATGCAAAACTTTGACATGAGTAAAGCGAAAGGAGTGGCCATAACGCACATTTACTGGGCAAAAATGTTCAGAAAGTAAGGACTCGCGATATAAATGGCAGGCAACTCCCAAATGCTTCATTCCCCACCCGCTCTTGAAGAATTACAACCCACCCCACCTTTCTAACAAAAAAACCTTACTGCTCCGGCGCTGATGTAGTATGTCACGGTGGCATTTTCCCATTTGCCTGACTAATAGCCGTACTGCATGAGTTGACCGATACAGCGTTCACTATGGTCGAAAAAATAATCTCAATCAGGCGGTCAATGAAAACATTTCTAGTTTTTAGTGCTCGATTCGAATCCTAGTGTTGAAGGAAGTTCGTGGACTGGTACCAACATGAAGCGCTGTACAATTATTTTGGCGCTTTTCGTGTATCATTCATGTTCTGTCCTCGGTGCTAAGGCATGTTCCATAACGGATGCGGCTTTAATCCGAATTAGGTATTTTATTCGCGTTGTTAATTCTCGCTATCAGTTCCGGGTGTTGAGAATACTTCCATCTGTTATGTTTTACGAAACGGTATTTAATGGATGCGTATTTTTTAGAAGTGATATTTGAATTTTGGACTATTATGGTCAAGCGATTTCTATTTTTTATTGAATATGATATTGATGAAAAAGGATTCGTAAAAGGAGGTTAATGGAGAGGTGGATCGTGGAAGCATTGAAATGGACGAGGATAGAGAATACCAGGTGTTACTGGATAGGAGAATAGGTGAAGAAAAGCAAGTGGGAACAATCGAGTAAAGATGAAGAGTGTAAAAATAGGCATAGTAAAAGTGGCGGAGAAAACAACAGAATCAATCGTAGCGAGAAGGATAAAGAAGAACTGGATCACAGAATTAATGACTAGGAAAATAAAGGAGAGAAGGAATTGGGAGAGAGGAATTTTTGACTAAACTTTTATGGTCAAGCGATTGTCCATACAAAGAAATCAATGGAATGTTTTCCGTGTTAGACTAAAACCTTTTAAGCGCAAATGCAAAAAATCAATTGATAAGCATTAATTGGTTTAAAATGTATATAACAGCCTCAAATAGTGGAAAAATCCCAGGTTGGAATGAAGGCGTAGTATTATTGTTGTTGGTCTTCCAATTAAAATAGGTTTGAAAGGATATTTATGGCTTAATTCTGTCCTATATTACTCCCCCGTTGTACCCTAATATCCGCTCCACCTTGATATTCATTCATTCATTACAGTAATCTACCGGTTAAAGGTAGGTTGTGATGAAAGTCAGAGAATATCCGACGAACTCTTACACGTGCCGTGCCCTTTCTACCTCTAGTATTTCTTTCTTCATCTCAGCATAAGTCCTACCTTTCTTCATCCCGTCCATAAAACCGATTCTCTTCCTTCCCCTTCCCCGCTTACCCAACATCCTACCCTCTATCACGGCCTTCAGCAAACCATCGTCCTTCATTACCCCTTCCAGCCACCTATCCTGTCTTCCCCTAATCTCATCTATAAGTTTCCTCTCCTCGCCCACTATGTCAAACACTTCCTCATTTGTCTTCCTTTCCGTCCAACGCACCTTCTCCATCCTCCTCCACACCCACATCTCGAAAGCCTTCAGCCTATTTTCGTCTTCCTTTCTCAAGGTCCACGTTTCCGCCCCATACAACGCCACACTCCATATTAAGCTCTTCACTAGCCTCTTTTTTACATCCTTACTTAAGGTCCCCGTCATCAGCTCCCTTCTATTATTGAACGCTTCCTTCGCTAGCGCTATTCTCCTCCTAATGTCTTTGCTACTATGTCCTGTTTCTTCCAGCGTACTACCCAAGTAATTAAATTGTTCTACTTGCTCCAGTTTGTGACTTCCTACTCTTATCACCAGCTTAGCTTTCTTTGTCCTACAGAATCTCATTACTTTTGATTTCCTATTATTTATCTTCATCCCGTATTTCTCACACTGTTTATCCAGAGCATCTACTAAAGTTTGCAATCCTTTCGATGACCGACTGACCAACGCCTGGTCGTCTGCGAATCTAACCGACTTTATCCACTGGCCTCCTACTTTCATTCCCACCTCTAGCTCATCCCATGCCTCTCTTACCATTTCCTCAGCATAGATGTTAAAAAGTAAAGGCGACAACGGGCACCCTTGACGTACCCCGCGACCTATAACTGCCCACCCTGATTCACCCTCAGCTACCCTTACCTGAGCCCTCTGCCCCATATATAAGTTTCGGATGAGTCTCCTGTCACGCCAATCTATTCCTATTTTCCCCAGTATCTGCATTAGTTTCTCCCAGTTTACTCTGTCAAACGCCTTTTTGAAATCTACAAAGCAAGCGAAAACATCCTGATTATGCTCTATGTTTCTATCTATAAGTGTCCTCATTACTGCAATCGCGTCTCTGGTAGCCCTCCCCTTCCTGAACCCAAATTGGTCATCGCCTAAATAGCATTTTGCTCTGCCCTCCAACCTTCTGTTTAGTACTCTAAGCAACACTTTTGCCGCGTGCGAAATTAAACTGATTGTTCTGTACTCCTCGCATTCTGAAGCTTTCTTCTTCTTCGGGATAGGTATTAATACTGTTTTCACGAAATCCTCTGGCCATACTCCTTCCTCGTAGATCCTGCGAATAAGTTCGAAAAACGATTTTCTCCCCTTACTACCTAGATTCTTCAGGAGCTCCGAAGGTAGGTTATCGGCTCCCACGGCTTTTCTACCCTTCATCTCTCTTATTGCCCTCTCTATTTCACTCTCAAGTAAATCTGGTCCGAGGTTATCCTTATCTATTGTTCCTTCGTCCTCTAGATCTAGGCTAAGGGGTCTATTCTCGCTGTCATATAGCTCCTCTACGTATTCTCTCCATCTTTCTTGAATATCTTCCTGTTCGATTAATATCTTCCCTGTTTTGTCCTTAACCTTTGGTATCGCTTGACCTCTCTTACCACCCGATAACGTTTTCACCTTGGCGTACAAAGCGCCCACTTCCCCCTCCTCCTGCATCTTTTCCATTTCCTCACATTGTCCCTTCCACCAGTTTTCTTTTGCCCGATTGGTCACTCGCCTGAGTTTATTATTCAATTCCTTGTACTTCCTCTTGCCTACGTCGGTGTTCACGTTTTTCCATATCCTTCTCTCCTCCATTTTCTTTATCATTTCTTCTGTAACCCACTGCTTCTTAATCCTCTTCTTTTCCACCGTTCCTATTGTTTTCTCTGCCGCTGCTGCGATGCCTGTTTTTATAACTTCCCATCTTTTCTCTATGGTTCCCATCCGCTTCTCTTCACCTATGTTCTTTACTACTAGCTCTTGGTATTCCCTCCTTTTCAACCCTTTCAATGCTTCAAGGTTCCACCTCTTTATCTTCCTACCTTTACAAAGCCCTTTGAATCTAACTTCACACTTCATCATCACCAAGTTATGATCCGAGTCCGCATCCGCCCCTGGATAGCTACGAGAGTTTTTTACACTGTTTCTAAATCTCTGCCTTACCATTATATAATCAATTTGGTATCTCCCAGTATCACCCGGCATTTTCCATGTGTACCTACGCCTGGGGTGATGTTTAAACCAAGTGTTTGTCACTACTAATTTATTTCTTCTACAAAATTCAACTGCCTTTTCACCGCGATCATTTCTTCTTCCTAGCCCAAACCCTCCTACTTCTAATCCGTCCCTTCCTTCCCCCACCACTGCATTCCAGTCACCCATCACTATCAGGTTTTTCTTTCCCGGAACTTCTCTAATTATTTCTTCTACTTGCTCGTACACCTCTTCCACCTCTTCCTCCCTATAGTTGCTCGTAGGCATGTATACCTGGACCAGTACGAAATTCGTCGGACGTGCTTTTATTTCTACCACTAGTATCCTGTCGCTCACCTGTTCAATGTTTTCCACCCTCAGTCCCAACTTTGTGTTTAGTACCATGCCTACCCCCCGTTGACTCTCATCTCCCCCACTATAGATTACCCTGTAGCTATCACTCCAATAGTCCCCGCTATCCTTCCATCTCACCTCGCACAATCCCAAAACATCTATTTTCCTTTTTCCATTTCTTGCTTAATATTTTCAAGCTTCCCGGCCTTCATCATGGTCCTTACGTTCCAAGTGCCTATTTTTATCACTGTTTTCCTCCTCCTCTTCCTCTTTTTCTTCTTCTTCTCCCTCCTATCTCTTGTATCCGCCGATGATGATGCTGCTGTGCAAGGATTTCGTATGTTGACGACCGCGGAGGCCTTGCCTCCCCCGCTGCCGGGCACGACACCCGCCCTAGTGGGCGGCGTCCCGTAGTTGCCAGGAATCAATTCTCTTTGAATGACTTTCATGTTCTGGGAGGAGATAGTTGAGAGGTACCACCTTGATATGAAAACCTTCTTTTGTTTTCCATATGTCCTAACGCCTTCAGCGTCATCCGAAAAGCTTATTTTCTTTCTTTCTCTTCCCGGCTACTCAACATATCTTTTTCATCTATCAAGGCTTTCAGCACCCCACATTCCCATTTACCTGCTCCATCCTTTAACTCTACATAATTCTTATCTTTCTTTGCATTTTTTATCCTAATCTAAGCTGAATGGCACTATTGAAGGAGACAGTTGCTGTGGAAAACGGGAAATGTCGCGACAAAGCTGTAAAAACTCGGTAGATCTTATTAAAATATAGGTTTCTGTAGAAGAAACAAAGGGTAAAGTCATTCCGAAAAATAATTGGAACCCCTGCATTATAGTGCAGATAATTAAAAAGATGGGATAGAAATATGGTAAAAAAATAACATGTATTTGGACGGATAAAAATTCATAGAAAATTTAGTGAAAATCTTGAAGAGCGAATGAAACTTTGTTGGGAGATCGATGGGATGATATGGATAAATTACAAGGGGAATACGGATGCTCCCTGAAAGAAGGTAAAATTATTTCTTTAATTAAGACTCAAATTGAGTGTTCAGGTTTTAAGTGGGTCCAAGTCCATCGAAGTGTTTTTTGAGCGAAAATGCGTTTCATATTCCATATATAATTCCTGTAAATCAGCTGCACTGAGGGCTCTCAAGAACTGCTGCCATTTAGAGGCAAATAATCGAAATTCGGTACTCTCTTGAACTAAAAATATGCGAATCGAGCCATCTTATACAATTTTTGGTAAAAAATGGAAGAAATAAACTTGGCCCACTTCAACACTGTGTTCTCCAAATTTATGTATTGCTTGCCTTGGTGGGTCGTGTCCATTGGTTTAGCAAACGAAGTGATATTCTAGGAGCTGGAGAGGGCAGGTAAGACAACACTGAGGGGGATTGCATTTATCAAGGGGTTACGATCGTATTGGGAATTTAGCTTGGATTAGGATAAACGGAGGCCAAGAACGCATACTAAATAAATGGAATAAACCCTTTCATTTTCCGTTTATCTTAAATATTAGGTACATATGAGTATGACAACTTTATTTGTTTTAGACACTTTTAAAATATTACAAATCAATAATTATTCAAACTCTGCTATATATCTCTGAAGTATGGGCATTTACATCAAGAAAAATCAGAGGGATATAAGCAGTTGAAATGAATTTACTGAGACCGTTGGCTGGCTGTAATTTCTAATACCATAAACTAAATGAAGTCATCCGCTCAGAGTTACACATCTCGGCCATCACCAAATATATTGGAAAAATCCGTAACAAGTGGTATGAGTATATATTTAGGATGCCGAACAACAGATTACCTCCTAGACTTCTCTACTACAGACCTACTGAAAATATGTAGTTTGCGGACAACCAAAGAAGCGATGGAGGGGCTATCTTCAGACGTGAACAGGCCAAATGGCCTAATTTTGGACAATTTTCCAATCTTTATATGAACAAATGATGTGGTACGCAATATTCCGCACGAGTGCAAAGTTATAGGTACACCAAGGGGATAAATTCGCCATGAAAAAATCATTAGACTCGGCCGAATTAGAACCCGGATCTCTCAATTGCCGCTCAGGTGTGCTAGCCAGTTACATCACCAATTCCTTTCAATTTAAGAAGAATTTCGGAGGGGGTTAATTCAAACTAGGTGTTTTCGTCTGAAGTTAACATAGTGGCAAAGGAGACGCGGTCGTGCTTACTAAGACTGTCGCGGAGGAAGTCAAGTCAAATGATATTTTCATGGCGAATTTCATCCCCTTGGTGAATATCTTTGCACCCGTGTGCGTGAATGCGTACCATATCATTTGCTCAGTGAAATGATTGGAAAATAGTAAAAGTTTGTGGTTCTAAAGTGGCAATGTTGGGTTTATACCTGACCGGAAATTGGGAGGTCCGGATTCGAATCTCAGAGCAGTCAAATGATTTTTTCATGGTGAACTTCATGTCCTTGGTGTGTAATTCTGGAGAATTATTGATGAGTCACCAATGGGTCTCCTAATTGTTTTCTGGGGGCTGGGTGCATCTTGAAACATGAGAGTCTGTTTTAAGTACGCGGGCAATTTTTATGGCGTGAACGAGATGGCAGCGCTGTACAGCGCGCAGGGTTCTTATAGCAGCCGCTAGATTGTAATGTGTTTTATACACTTAAATTGACGACGTTTAGTGTGCAAGAAGAGCGTGTAAGCATTCGTTTTCTACTCTTGCGTGGCGTGAAACCCATCGACATTCATCGACAATTGAGTGAGACATGCGGTAATGGATGTAAAAAATGTTCGTGCTTGGGATCGACAGTTCAAAGAAGGCCAAATTTTGCGTAATAATGAACCAAATCAGCCATGCCCACGAACTAGCCGAACCGACAACATGATGGCGCGAGTGGAGAAAATTTTTCTGGAGGATCACCGATGAGGTGTGTTAGGGATATCGCCTCCCTAACGGGATCCGTGCAGACCATCCTGCATGAAAACTTCAAAAAAAATTATTCGTGACAACAACTTTGAAGTGGTGTCTCATACTCCCTACTCACTTGACCTCACTGTCAGCGATTTCTGGCTTTTTCCTACGATGAAGGACACTCTCCGTGGCCGCTCATTTACCAGTCGGGTCGCTATTGCATCAGCTATTTCCAATGGTCAACGCATACCCTAAAGAAGCGTTCACAGAGGCCATGCATTCATGGTGACGACGTCGTGAAAAATGTGTGTACAAGGAGATTGTGTTGAAAAGTGACAGAAGTTTCAACTTTCTTAGATTAGTGGTTTGTCTGAAAAAAAAATGAGACCATAAAACTTAGCACTTATTTCGATTGTCTTTTTGCGCCTCCATTTCGCGTGTTATATTTTTCATTCATGTAGTTGGACATTCGTTTCAATTGTTTATATTTTCCCCTCCCCTAATTCCCCGGAAATCTTCCCCGGACATCACCCTCACCTGTCTGTCCGTGAGTTTTAGATCCTGCGCGAGAATCCTCCTCTCTTCGGGGCTCAAGTACTTGTGTCCGCTGAACCTCCTTTCGAGGGCCGTCGTCTGGTCGGGCGAGAATCGCACCTGTCCGCCCTTGCGCTTGCTGCTGCACAGGCCCAGCATCGCTCCGCCCATCGGCGACCCAGGGGACAGACCACGGCCGTGCCTCAGGGCGATCATGTGGCACTGCAGGGGCGTCCAACGCTCGCAGCTACCTGTAAGTGGGCGCATTCCACCTGATTAATAGGATAGAATGGAATCAAGTTTATTGTCCTTGGACGAGCTGTCCATTACGAATGCGACATGACCGTAGCTGTCGACGCACCCAATAAACTAAATCCTAATCCATTACGAACTTTCAAAAACGGAAACAGTAACATTTGAGCTCAAAACAAGCAAACAGGTGTACATAGCATAAAAGAGGCAGTTTTGGATAATTATCAACCAATAAAATGCATGGAAATTGTAAAGTTAAGAATGTAGTACTTATGCTGGATGCAATATAAACATATTCGGTGAAAAATAAAATATACATACAGTTTATTAGTCAAATTTTACAAAAGAAATTTATCATCGCGCATTTAAATTTACATGACAGGTCTTCCATCCAAATACCTGCAAAAAATATGTTCAGTTGCATGTAACAGTTCATTTTTATAATCAATCAACATCTCAATATCACAGCAAGTGACCCTGGTGAAGATGGCGATTTAGTTAATGTCTATCAAAGAATTATCTTAAATGTTTATTTTGAAATAGGATATTGCTGGTGAATCCTTTACCTGAGGGGAAATACGGTTCCAAGATTTTAGGATATTATGCAAAGCTGTAGAAATTTTGATCCCTCTCGATGAGAAGAAAGAGTCAAGCAACTTCGGTTCTGTTTCAGAAGCAGTTCTGATGATTCTTTTGATTTGAAACACCCTCCCATTAACACCCATTAACTTAATTTAGATTCATTTGAGCATAAGCGTATTAAACTTTATATGTATTTTTAAGGGTAATGGATTGTGGTAAAAGTTTCACTAAGGGTAACACATGCAATGCCAAAGTCTGCGGATGTAAATGTCTGAGGAAAATATATGATTGTTTCCACTGCTAGTGTTTTTTAAGAGCTGCACCAAAAATTTAGAAGGTTATATATATTAGTTATCATTTAACCCTTTCACGCAGCTTGAAAGGTAGTTTACCAAATAATAATCGCTGCTAACGATTAACTTCGTAACGGTATGGTAATACCAGTTAACTCCATCGAAATATAAACAAGCGTTATCGATTGATGCATGCCTTTTACTGCACTGTAAATTTATGTAAACTTTTACTCAAGTTTACAGCGGCTGTTTTTGTAAATTACAGAATTTTCTAGCTTATTTTTTGCACTGTATTTCTTCAATAAGTAGAAAGGTATGCGTGCTAGGATTAAAAGAGTAATGTTCATGCTTGTTTTAATAATGACCCAATAACCGCTTCTTAACAAATTGTGGAAGTAATGTTACGTCCTCTAATTTTTTTCGAGAAGGACGATGGACGTACTTGGACGTCCATGGATTATCATTAAGTGAACGGCAGCTGGACGTAAGGATACGGTCTCGGTAAGGACACGCTGCAGTCTTTATGGTAGACGTACTTATAGCCACGTAGTCCCTAAATAATCCGCTAGATGTCCAAAATTGAAGCGAGACTTTTTAAGCCTAGATTGAAGTGAGTCGTCTTTAAAAAAAATTCCGTAAGTGTTCAAAAATCGTCAAGTTTTTCTGGGAGTGCCTCCAATTTAAAGTCCAGCACTAAAAGTGGTCTTTAGAAAATTATCTTTTCCGATAATTTTAGACTCAGTTTGCAACTCAGTTTTAATAGAAGCGAAAATTTTTGGCCCTATTTTTATGTTTCATGCGTCATTTATTTAGAATTGTCACGCAATTTGTATTTTCATGGCTTTCTACAGTCATCAAAAGTTTCGAATCTCCAGGCACTTCTATAACACGATACATTTTCTTTAGCTTTCGTGATTTCATATACGGCATTGAGGGCCGGTGATATTATTTCTCTTGGAACCACTCACATTGCCTTCGATCTCAACATGAGTGCGCGAATAATGTCAAAGGAGATGGTGTAGAGATTTCAAAATAAATTGTTTCAAGATGTGGCAACGAGATCATGATTACCTGAGGTTCGAGCAGCCGTGACAAATTTACGGCTGTTGACTAACACTTGGAACACCGATGCGAAGATTACAATCGTTTGCATGACTTGGTGGATTTTCGAGGGATGATCATTTTAATTTTTTTACTGATGTGTACGAAATATAAAGCCTGAGTCAAAATTATTTATCTTTTTTTATATATAGATTCACGATTATTATTATGACATTCCCTTGAAAACTCGCGATCAACAATGGAATTTTATAACCCTTCGAATTTGACTGTTTATTTTTAATCGCCGTATAGTCCCTTCTGCTCAAGGAATTTCAACCACTTAGAGCCGCATATTTTTAGTATAAACTTTCAGAAATGCCGAGAGCGACTTGTAGATAAAATGTGACCTTTAAGAAAATTGCAACATTTGGTAGCATAATGTTAAAATCTTAACTTGAAGTTTACTTTTACCATCTTATAGTTGTGTACTGGTTAACTAAAGTCTCATTTATTATCTCAATAAAAACAGAAAACCAATCATAAATTAGTTATAAAGATTTAATTAATTCTTCATGCATGAGCCAATCTATTTCCCCGTGGCCCTTTTCGACAGAGAAGCTGAAACCGAAATATCCGTTCATAGCACTTGAGGCCTAAGTACCAGTCTAGACGTCCACCTAAGGAATAAGTCGTTTCCAGGTTTTAAATAATTTAAGACAAAGACACTATGGTTTTTATTATTGTTTAGTGTATTCTTCTGATATAAGAACATTCTATAGACAATTTCTTCCGTGCTCTCCCAACGAAGCATCTTTCTCATTAATATCTCAAATTTTCATCTCATAATATTTCTTAAATCTCTATTCTAACTCTAGATGGGGTCTAATTTCACGGCCTGAGATTTTGTCGCAGTGATCTTTTCGTCGCGGATCGGTGTTGTGACATGGTCCAGGAAATCACAGCTCCGGGAAAACATTTTTCCGTGTTTCTCCACTCCAAGCCGGTGAAGTTTTGTCACTCCTGCAGTTCCGGAGCTATGAGGCCTCGGAGCTGCGACGCTCCGAAGCTGTGACGCTTCGAACTGCAGACGCTCTGGACCTGTGACACGCTGAAGATGTGTGATTTTTCCCATTCCGGAGTTGTGCCGATATCGTAATCCTCATCATCGCTCCGGAACGATGAGTGAGTACTTTCAAGGATAATACAGTAAAATGGAAAATTTCAATGTCATTGTCGTCTGATGTTGAAAGCAGTATGAATGAAGCATGCAATGCCATAACATTTTTAATGCTACATATTGTGTTAATGATACATACATGAGCAACTATATTATACATGAAAAAACTGTACAAGGTTATTTAAAGATTGAGGGTTACTGAAAGGCTCCAATAAAACCCAGAAAGCATTGAAAAAAATAACAAAAGAAATTGCCTCCCAAACGTTTTTTTTGCATTTGCATGATGGAAAGCATTTTAATTTACATATATGATTCATTGGGTGCTTTCTCTCTAAATGGCGTATCAGATTTAGCGTCGACGTTTCAGAAGAAAGTGCTTGAAAATGCTGCCCTTGACTGATTAACTTACTCTAGCTTGAAAAGGATCCATAATGGGCTCTACTCATGGATAGGGTTATCATTTTCTAATGTCCCAAGACAGAGACATATCTAGTTTTGAATAGGCTAAAACCTTTACAAATCGGGAAATTTTTTTTAAAGGTAAGTTATTGGTGCGCAATTATTTTATTCTCTGATATGCTATTATAAAATAAAATTATTACTTGAAGCTGCCGTGGATTATTCTAGTACCAAACTCTGGAGTACCGAGTTCGAAT
Source organism: Pyrrhosoma nymphula (assembly GCA_963573305.1). Classification (NCBI taxonomy): domain Eukaryota; kingdom Metazoa; phylum Arthropoda; class Insecta; order Odonata; family Coenagrionidae; genus Pyrrhosoma; species Pyrrhosoma nymphula. The sequence continues at coordinate 109,350,868 of OY754330.1, read as the reverse complement.
CACATTATAGTGAGGTGGCTGAACCCTTCTTGACCCATGCCTAGTAATTCCTTTAGACACATTGGAAAAGCTTTCGAGGATGCATGTTACAAATTGATATAATGTTTTCGAATCACAAGTTTCTCGCCATCCATTTATTGCTGCGCATTTCTCCGTTCAATGGATAGCGGACTTAAACAGAAACTTTTTTGGAACATGTCTGTCGGCAAGGACAAATTTACTGACCGGGCAGGACAGACCCTTCATACCGTGTGGTAAGCCTACTCATGGTAGAATTCGTAGTAACTAAGCAATCCAGGAGAATTACTAAAACTGGCTTCAATTTAGCACCATAGGCCGCAGAATGTCCAATACACAACCATGAAAACGTAAGCTCTTGGCGCTTTCTAAATAGATGCCTCTGGTACAAATAAATGAAATCTATTTATGGAAATAGTTTTATCGCGCCTCTTATTTCATCAGGCATACATTGACTTTCATTTAATGTGTATGTCGCAGTCACTTAGCTATACTCATTACGGCAATTATTTCCCCGACGTTCGTGGTTCAATTTCAGAGAGGTTGCCGTCTATATGTTCGACTAAGAATGGCGCGCAGGCTGCTGTTGCGAAGATGTGGTCACGAGAGAAGACAGGAAGCACAATTCATAATAAAGTTGTTAAAGTGCTCGGTATTGACGTGATTTCGGATCTAATTTTCGCGACCTTACCGAATAAGACTGGAAATAGCTAATAATTTTGAATAAAAAAATAATGTTACAAAAATGAAGGTCATGAGTAAAAGAAGTTTAATTGGAAATTTAAAATTTTTTCAGCAATTTTCTTTTTTCAAAAATTTTTGTCTGTGTGGGTTCGCTTCGGGATCACTTTCGTGATCTACAACCTGATAGCTTAGATACTCTACTCTTGCGAAAGTTTTAAGCCAATAAAAGGATGGCTTAAAAAAAGCCACGCGATTACGTCATTGCTATTGTTTAATGCTGCAATGCATTACTAAAAAATCAGGCGACAGTAGGAGGATGAGCACTCCCTACGCTTGTGGTTAATCAATTATCGCGATTATTCCGTTAAAACACGAGCGGCACGTTTTTATGGTTTGGGAAATCACGATAAGAGCGTCACAAAGAGTCTGGTGGTACATAAAGACCGCATCCACGTGAGCAGCCCGACGAAAACGATAAATTTGCGGCGAACAAAAAATAAGGGAACAAGGTATGCCTACTACCTTAGCCGTCTTCGGAGTGCGTTGGCACGTCTTTCTCACGTAATTTCCGCATCGTTTTGATCGGGGGAGTAGACCTGTGTGAAGGGAGGGCAGGGTACAAGGGTTTTTGGGGGAGGGCTGTAGAATGGTTTAGTTGGAAACTCTAGAAGGAAAAAAAATGATAGAAATGAGAAATATCGTTTCTTCGAGGAGAGATGTAGATTGTTGTCACGCAACGCAACGGGGGAGTTGTGTGGGGCGGTGTGCTTTAGCGGTTGGGTTCACATTTCCGCAAAGCTTGGCGTTTGAAAGGGGGCTTGGGCGGATCCAGAGTGAAACCTAACAGTGTTGGAGTGGAGTGATGGGAGAATAACGTCATAATTCGGTACATTGCCAATTTTTTGGTAGGTTTTTTTTGGACATTAACTATCTTCAATTCCCTTATTTATGGTCATCGTTAAACTTGCATTGGCGATAATCTAATTTTATAATTTTCTGTCTCCCCAATGTCGCCCAAAAACCTCTATTATTATTTTATTTTCCACACTTACCAAGCTTTCTCTCTTCCATCGGCCTCTTCAGCATGCCGTACTATTAAAAAAAAAAAGTCCTTCATGCTATTTTTCTGCATGTTGCCAATCTCCACAGCTTTAATACCTTCCTATCCCACCATATAAATAAATATATTTAATTGCTTCCAAATTATCCAAAACTTCCTCGTTTTTCCGTCTCGCTATTCGTCTGTTTCTCTCCATTATCCATCTCCATATCCACGTCTCAAAACCTTCCAGCCTTTCCTCAATGACCAAGTTTCCAACCCATACAGAGCCCCGCTCCATATAAGATTTTTCACAAATCTTACATCTTTGTGCTTGCTAAGAGTATTCCTCATCAATTCTCCTCTCTTCCTAATTTCTTCGCTTATTATTATTCAAGGATTTTATTTCATCGTTAAGAAAAATGATCTTATCCAGAATAACGCACCTCTCTGTTATACCCCACCCTAATATTCAGTGAAGCAGCCACTCTATCTTTAGAAAATTTCATTACATTGATTTTCTTACGATTGATTCGTCTATCTTCTTTATTTTCAGTTTTGGCCTACTGCGGGCTAAGGAAAACAAGTCATTAGCTCGTTAGTCTTTCTCTTCTCCTACCAAAACTTCCTCATTCTTTCGCTATTGTTTCTTTTCCTTTCCTCTGACCAGGTGCTTTTGTCCTTTGCACTTTGTTTTTCCTGGAACCCCATAAATCCACCAGCCTGCTTCCGAAAAATCTCGTTTTCCAGATATCTTATAGATTGCTGCCACCTTCCTCCATTTCTTTTTTGTTTGCTCATTTCACATTGTTATTGTCTTTAACTTGGCAATGCAGCTGAAGATTTTTATTATCAATCTACAATCACTCAATCTTAAGATGCGATTATAAAACTTCAGTCTTCTCTCGCGCCTGGTGCCTGTTACATTCTCCACTTTTTTGTGAAGATACTCATTTTTCCTCTTACCTCGCGCTACATCATCTATTTTTTCCAGACCTAGAATCCTCCTTAAGATTTTTCTTTCTTTCTTCTCTGATTCCTATAACTTTTCAGTCATCGATTTGGCATTTTAAAACAAACACTGTAGCAGCCCGATAAAATGGAGTGCTTGTTAGCTTTGGGCCGTGGATCGTAAAGTCAAGTGAAAGCGAAACCACTAATGATGCATACGGTCTAGGCCATGTTATTGATTTTACGGATACATGGTCTACCTGAGTGGGGGGCACAGAGAATAAAACAGCCCTCTTTTCATCTTGACGTATTCCCTCAGCGTAGGACTTGGCACATGATGAGCTCGACCCTTCATCTGTCAAACCGACGCGATGTTCAGGTTGATGGCTAGCTCGTTTGTCTGATATGAAATCAGCTCCTATAGTATGAGGTAGGTAGGAATTTTTTTCTGGTGCCGTAGAGTCGGGGTGGTAATTACCTCCTTCGCCTCCTCACCTGAATTTTCTTATGGAAGGGAATATTGCGGATAGTTTGCGGCAAAGAAATCGCGGAGGGGAACTTGTCGAGACGAGAAATATATGATGTTTAGAGTAAAAGTACCAGAAGTTTGTTTTTAAGAGGAAATACGAGTGATTGTATAACAATAATACATTATCTTTATAATTCAAATAATGCCATTTGTTTGTGAACTGGGAGGGTCAAATGGACGCTGGTATATATTCGTACGACCTCTGATTAGTTCAAGAGCGTTTAACTTTAAAGAGTGGTACCCACTTTGCTTTTTTGTGATATTCACGGTGAAAATAGCATTCGTCAGGACTGGGACAACCCGCAATTTTACGTCGGTTACTTTAACCAATTAAGATAACAAGGAATCCTCTCCCGCTGTGCTTTTTGTATGGACTTCAATGGAACAATATGCTCTCACGAGTTACCGTGAAAATGATGCGACAAGTTCCGGTATTCGTTCACATGGCGCAACAGTCCACGAGGTCAAAACTCATTCTATACACACGGGTGTTTACCCTATATGAATTAAAAGCATTAAAATTTAACGGGCAATGCCCGCCTTGGAGGAATGTGCGTAATTCGCAGATAAAAAATTATTTGTCTTGACTGTGATTCAAACCCATATCACTGTTGAGGAATGCATCTTTCTTTTCTTTGTTATTTCAAGTGTAATGTTTTTTTCAATTATATCTGCTCGTAATATTTGAATAATTTCTAACATGCATAAAAGAAATTAAATTTTCCGTCATTTTAAAAACTATATATGTACATTCCAATGAAAATTATAAAGTTCATTTTTAAGTGTACCTAATGTAAAACTGTGTCGTAAAAATTGATTTCGCAGTAAGTATTTATTTGTTAACTGTCATTTTCATTTATATGGTGATGAACCTCCATAACACTCCTGAAAAAGCAGCATTATTTGCATACTACAGTATGATGGCATATTTTTTTATGTTAGTTCTAATGTAAATACAGTTCGAATATCATTCACGGCCTAATTTCTGGGAAGAGAAATCATTGACCTCAATTGATCATCAACACTATTGTTTTGTTTCTTACTGACTTGACGCTTGAAGATTAAAACATGAGGGCTTCTCGGGTTTCCATCCGGGTGAGATGGTCCATTGTCTTTCTAAATTAGTGGAGACAATGGACCACCTCAGCCCGCTGGAAACCCTAGAGCCCTAATCCAACAGATTCGCCGGAAAAACACCAGATCTTCCATTTAAAGATAAATTTAAAAGTTTATGCTATAATCATTATTTGATTGAATAATGAATACATTATAACATTTTTTGTATCATTTTTCCCAAAGAAGATAAATCTTGATCCAACTTTGAATCAATTATCCAGAATGTTTTGTGTTACTTTAATATGCTCCAGTTATTCTACTTGCTTCTCTTTCGAAATATACTCCATCAGTATGCTTCAGTTGTCAGGATTTCATGTTCTAAATGTCCTCTGAACAAATCTTAAATCTCCCTTAGAGTCCTTTCGAAGTACTTGGCCTTTCCTTCGCATTTGCCCTTCGCTTTTTATACATTGAGGGCATATCCAAGTAATAGAAATTAGCTTTATTTTAGGCGTGCAAGGATAAAGATTTTATTTGAGTGCACATGTCGAAATTATTGAATTAATCCTCTCTGCTGATGGAGATACTAGGCCAAAATTTTCCAGCTCAAGAGTTTTCGACTATTCAGCACAAGTCACCCGGAGAGAACTGAACACCTTTTCGCGTTTTCACCCATTTCCACACGAAGGAAGTATCAGCTGTACGTTTGGCTCTTGAGATGATTTCTTCGTGGTAGGAAAACATAATCCAGCTCAAACACCCGGAAAATAGTATTTAAAGTTGTTAATATTCTGTGCGAATTCTCTTGTACCAACGAGAATTGTTTGGTGCTCAAAAACCCTTATTTCACTAAAGCATTATCTCAATAACTTGTTACGTCAGTAATAATGTAACTGACGTAAGAATGTTGCTATTTGGAAATTTTATTGTTCAATCCATTCCATTTCATTCAATGAGATTTTGGGTAAATCACCGTTAAACTATTTTATTTAGAATCATAACTCTCATCGTCATGACAATTTTTTCTCTGCCATTCAACCTCTTCGATCGATATCGAATCGATATAGGAAAGTGATCCGAAGAAGAATCGAAAAAATGCAGTCATATTTTTTGGTGTCTAAATTTAATAATTAGTGTATCCTCCCATTTCAACATTTTTTCGTGTAATATATGAAAACATTTATGCTTCAACCATCTAAAATCCAACTTTTTACGTTTCTACCACTCCTTTTCACTCTGATAAAGGTGAACTTAACATAGATCGTTAGATCTGTCACAACGGCTCCATGATATGTCATAATTTATATGCAAACCTGTAGGCTTAGTGTAAGTACACTTAAATTGCAATCAAACTTGAATAAGTCGTAAAAACTTGTCTTTAACTATGGATTCTGTTTGTAGTAAGTCACATCCGATCTCAAGGTCAAGTTTTTAATTAGACGTTTGGGTTAAAAAATGGGGATACATTACAAACATATCGTGACAATGTTCCAGCGTTTTCTTTGTAGCCATCACCGTTTGGTACAACATTCTTCCAGCTGATTGGTAGATTTTTGAGCAGTCCGTACATAAACTTAACTTTTCAAGACCACCGGTTCACTTTCCTATGCCTAACTTTACCGCCATGAAGTCCCTCTTAAGTTCCTATGCTACGAATATATTTCATTGCCCTTTGTCGATGTAGGGGGGGGCCTTATGTCTCGTATTATTGAGCGTAGCATTGTATGGTGCAGAAACCTGGACTCCGAAAAAAAGTGGAGGAGAATAGACGGCAGACTTCTGAAATGAAAGTGTGGAGGAGAGTAGAAAAAGTGCGGTGGACGTAAAGGAAGACGAAAGAGGTAGTAGTTGATATGATAGGTGAGGAGAGGGAACTTCTGGAGAAAGTCAGAAGGGGGCAGAGTAGGAGGTTTGAAGAGGTGATCCGAAGGGATGCTGAGGGCCGTGATAGAGGGGATGATGTTGAGTAAGTGGGGAATGGGAAGAAAGAGCTGATCTTAGGCATAATGGACGGGACGAAGACAGGCAGAACTTTCGCTGAAATTAATAAAGATATCGTGGAAAGGGAATAGGGGACTGAGCCTGTAACAATCTTGAGGGTTCTTACTCTCTTCCATGCAAATATATCTTAACCGGTAGGGTACCTTAAAAGTAATGTCTCTTACTAGCACTTGAGCATTTCCTAATTGCCTCCTCTTCCATGCTGTACCCCTCCCTGAAAGATTCTCTGAGTCGATTCAATCGAAGCGAAAGTGCCACTGTGGGGGCCGGCCTTCTGGCGCCTCGGGTGAGACAGCTGAAGGATTGTTCCACGTTAAATTAGTGGTTCGCCGCGGGATAGTAATTGATTCGAGACTACACCCCGTTCGCCTCCGGGTCTATCGAATCTTCCCGGGAAACTTTTTTAAAGTCTCTGGATTGGGAGTGATAGTTCGATGGGAGTGGAGTTGGAAAGTGAGGGACAGTGGAGGGAAGAGTATTCTTTTAAGGATGAGTAGGGAAGGCGAGGGAAAAAAATGAGCTCGGAGCAAATTAGAGGAAGGCTGGCAGGGAGGTGGTGGCGTTCATTATAATGAATGAAGGTGATCAGTATACGGGTTTCGGTGGGGGGAAAGTCACCTCGGGGTGAGGGAGGTATGGAGAACCTTAAAAGATTGAAAGTATGAATAAGAGAGTGGGAAGTGTATGAAGAGCTTTATACGAAAAATTGACGGACTATCTACTATAATATAATAATATGACAGTAACTTTCACATAAGAAAATCACGTAAAGCTGAATCTTCACTTGGCTGCAGACCTTTTTTTATTTGCAACATTAAATTAGAAATAGTGGTTTTCTGTTACTGGGAAAGGTACCAATAGAAAGAAAATAAAATAAATATCCTAATTCCTACAATCGATTGTTTTATTCCGGTCGAAATTCCAAAATATTTGCTAAAACGTAACGATTTTTCGCAGTATTTTAGCGTTTTTGAGTCATCGTCCCGATAACGACCATACTCATTGTTTAAGTCGAGATTCCATGTATATCCATTAATTCACTGATTCTTTGCACTAAATAAGATATGAATGGTTTATTACAATCAATGTAAATTACAATATTCTTCCCGTTGATATTCAACGGTTACCTTCACTAGTCTATGATAATAGGGTAACGAGTTTTCGTCTCATCAATGAATAATGTGGTTGCAGTTTTTCACTCATCGTCATGATAGGTTACTCTAGCTGCACATTTGTGGGATTTGAGGCAATCAGGAACAATTTGCTTCCGCTTTATTTGACATTCATATTTTAACGAATGTTTTTGGGTCAGCTGTGTGTTACATTTTTTAAATAATATTCAACGTTTTGCCTCCTCTGATGGGAGCTTCGTCTGTAAATTCTTCTAGCCTGATATATCTACCTCTCCGATGTACTAAATATGATCTCCAAATATGATCTACCTCTATGCAAAATTTCAATTTTATATAAAAAACATTTTAATCTGTAATACTCTAATTTACCATATGTTTTCACGAAAAAAATCATTGTTCTTAGGGGAAAAATCGGAAAGAGAATGGTATTATCTAGCGGGATTGCGGCCCGTTTTTGGAATTATCTTTAACCTCTCTACTTATCAATCTACTTGCCCATTATCCTTAAGTTCCACTTGTCCTCTCCCTCTCCTAAAGTCGTCCAAAATTCTCATCATCTTCCTGCCCCTGCCGAGCGTGTCTAAAAATTCTCCCCTCTATCATTATAAGTACAGTGAGTATCTACTGAAGCAAGATGTCTTTAACGCCGTTCATTTGGTGTTCAAGAAGGCGTTGCTTCTTTGCCTTCCCAAATTAATCCTCCCTAATTCCATCCGCGGCCTGAATACCCACGCATTTTAAATCATGCAAATGTGCTTGGCATTCGCAGGCCTCTGATTACTATCTGCTACCACTTATGAAAAGAGGAAGATGTTGCGTTTTTTTAATCAGTATCGATTTCCATTTCCATACTAATGGCATTAATCATGCGATGCTGCCTAAATTTGGCTGACCGTTAGTTATTTTAAATATGCTTCCTCGGTGTAACAGCGCCAGTCGGTATATATTACCAGCTTCTTATATTCCAATTATTTATTCCAGTGAAAAGTTTTTCAGCTAGAGTGGTGCTAATTTCGCGTGCTTATATAAGATTAAAAAGTAATCTTTCTTATCGTATTTATCTTAGGTAATTAAAGTGTGACTGAATTTTTTATCTGAAGCATGCCGTTTATAACGTATAAATATCAAAATTACAATTGATGACTGTTAAACTGTAGAATTAAGCCTGAAATGCTTACATGTCCATACTGGGTAACTGGCGTAATCACCTCGCAAGGATAGGAGTCTTTCTAATTCACCAAAAACTCATTTAAACAGATGTTATTGATTTAATATTTCCTATCATTAGCCAAATTAATAAAATTCAAATAGATGTTTATTACATTAGTAAAAATATTTTCCTTTTTTTATATGAAGTAGTCAGAAACACAACGCCACCATGTTCATCGGGCTGAGATTTAATCCCCCATACTTATCTATTAGTTGTGCTACACTTTGGCTAGCAAAGATAGAGCGCACACATGTGAATAGTTTCCATCCGTTTTCCTGGGAGTTGTATCTTTTAACCCTCGAGCGGGTGCACTTTGATACAAAGTGCAACTTTTTTATTTTCTTATTCACATTATCAGTATTGGAAGGTTAATGGCATGTTTTACTCGTATTATTCCTTTTTTATTTCATTGAAAAGCTCACTGCTAGTGTTTCCGGCGCAAGGATAACTCTTTTCCAAAATAAAATGAAGTAGAAGTTGACAAGTCGTCTTTGTTGCACCCTGTGCAACCACTTAGTTCAACATTGCCTCTTTTCTCTATGACGTAATTAGTTGAGGGTAGATGAGAATTTTGAGATGGCACCATTCCTCCTTTGGATCTGGTTAAGCTGACAGATAAACTTATGGTGTATGGAACTAATGTATACCGAGAGAAAAAATGTAGGAAGTTGACAAGTTGCTCACTCTTCAACGCGCTCCCTGAGATGTTGGAAGGCGAAAATTAATTATTTTATTATTAGTATTGAATTTAATAGTTTGCATATTCATTTTCTTGTAAATAGATTCAACTTATAAAAATATTTTTCATGAAGACTTTCTTAAAAATTATTTTTGTGTTCAGTATTTTATATCAAAATTGAAATCTTTCATGTTTTTGCAATTATGGCGAAATATTTTTGTGAGAACGATGAAAGTTTAGAAAAATCTCTCTAGGTTGAAAAGTATTGCTTCAGAAGATAGTAAGTGCACACTTTGTCAATAGTTGTAGTTTACGAAAATAAAAAGTCGTATTTTCGAGATAGGCGTTATTACCCCAAATGAGGTGGTTATTGCCAAATTACTGGGGTAAAACACGCCTTAGATGTATTTAAAAAAATAATTATTTGCTGAAGTTAAATCCCATTTTGGGTAAAATGCTTTGAAGCGTATAATTATTTTTTTTATTTATAACAATAAATTAGCCTGAAACAATGTAATTCGTCTTAATATGGCGTTATTATACCCAGTGACCTTAAAAGATTTTAAGAATCGTGTTTTTTTTCAAGAAATAAACGATTTTTAAAATCTATATGAACGATAGTCTTCATGCATATGTGTCTTGCTATCTGTTTGACCTATCGTCATTGCTGATGAAGAGGCTTAAATTTGTAGACTTATTTGGTGAACTTAAAAGGCTAACTTACACCGGTGTAGTAGTTTTGGTTGTACATCGTTCCTGATGTAAGTAGCTTTATATACTTGCTTGATTATTCGCATATTGTATCATGATTTTTTGTACTAGCATGGTTATTATCATGGTACAGGCATGATTATTCTTTGTGTCCGTGTTGATAATGGACTAACTCTTCTTAGCTTTTGAAAGAGTGCGATAATCAGCTCCTGGAAGCTCAAAAAGACCTAGTTTGCTCAAGTGGGAAACATGATTTCAAAGGTAGGGCTAGTATCATCATCGCCCATGCTGCAAGCGTATTATTGATCCTGGACTCTTTGTAAAAGATATGATATGACTGAAACGCAATAAATAGAAATAATACTATCGTGGCCGTTATGAGGAGTCAAAGGCATATTACCCGCGATAATGTTTCGTGTTAACGATGTAAGTAAAGTTTTCGCTTAGTTGCAACGAAGGAGAATGGCTTCAATTGGCTACAATGACAAGATAAAGACCAAAAAAGAACCTCGCAAACATTACGTGCAGTGCGATACGATTGATTGAACCGCTTAAGAAGATAGGATAGAACTTGAAAGAAAAACCTGGATCTTCAACAGAGGATTGTGAAATGGAAGAGAGAAGACGAAAGCAAAAAATCAAAAGCAAAGGAAAAGGAAGCTTCTCTTGCCTGACTGACATAGTTTTTGTTCATACGCCACAAATGCTTATTTTTCAATCATTCTTTGTGACCACATCGATAACTAGTTTGTTTCTTTTGGATTTTGAACGCTTCAAAGAGTCACCTCATGCCAGCACGAGAAAATTTGTTTGTTTGAAGTTGTGCCAGGTAAGAAATGCGGTTTACATAGATAGCAATTTTCCACCAACTATCAACTTGGTAACAAATGTGGAAAAGTGATATCCACACATTCATAATTATCATGCTCCTTATTGCTTTTGAAAGCGTACTACAGTTAGCTCGTGCCCGCGCGAGAATATTTGAGTTTGGTCAAGCAAGAAAAACGATGTCCTCGGAGAGCGTTTATCCTCGCCCACATCTCCACCAAGGTGCATCTTGGTAACAACGGTGTAGAACAAATAAAATGTATGTTAAATAAAAGCAAGGCTTAAAACATTACACCTACCAAATATTACCTTCTGTGCGAGTCTATCGTTTCCACCCCTTGGGAAGATGGGATGGAAATGGGATTTTTTTAAACCGGCGCCATGACAGACGTTTTCGAAACAAAATAAAAATGCGGAAATAAAATGAATTGTGGCGATAGAGCTAGAGGGAGAATGAATGAGAACGTGATAGAGGAGGGGGAGAATCGCCACCCTAAGGCGATTACAATGAGGAGAGATATAAAAAGATCGAAATGAAATTAGGGTGAGGATACCAGTGAAGGGGATGGCTGAAGACTCGAGAGAGAAAAAATAGAGTGAGAATAAGTGGGAGGGGTAGGAAAATGGAAGGGTTGGTAGGGAGAAGGAGAGAGGGAGGATTTGGGGATCCGTGAATAAAATTCCCTTGAAGAAAAGAAAATTTTGTGGAGGGGAAAGTTCGACTTTGTTTGGGCGATTCAGGGTCAGGGGATGGAGGAAGCGATGGATAATTAGGAATATGTGGTGTGGGAACAGTGACGTAGCTTAAGTTTGAGGTCTGTCAGTTGCCACCCTTTCTTTAGGGATTGCGTATTACACATTAAACACATTTAGACGCAATTTGAGATTAATTTTTGGAAAATAATAATGTATTCGTTTATCAATTTTTATTTCCACTATACCGAAAACAGAACCATTGGTATTTTAAATCGAGCGTATGAACAACAACGGAAGAACACCAACACCCATTTCCTGATTATTGAAAATCCACTCAGGTGGGACTCGAACCGGCGACCCTCGGATAAGCAGGCGAGGACATAACTCCGTCGCCAACGATGCCAACTAATTAAAATATAAAATTGAAAAATCTATTTTACTGGTAGCAAAATCATTTACTAGCATAGTGGACGTTCTTTTTAGGTTTTGGTCAATTATTCTAATCACTTATGCACGTATTCATCAGGACTGGATATATAATGGAAAACGGGATACAGTCTATGATAATTCTAGCCCTGAAGAGTATTTACAAATAAACCGAAAAGTTTGAAATAGGCGTATAAGTGATTAGAATAATTGAGCTAGCCTTTGAAAAAAACTCCAAATACGATAACTAAAATTCCGATCTAATAAATGATGGGATAAAAATATCAATATTTTTTCTGTGAAAATATATTCCTTCAGTTAGTTAACGTTCTATAGATACTGTAGAAAGAATCCTTAATCATTTTTGTTATGATTTTTTTCAACTGAACTGTTAACTCTGAAGATGGTTGATAGTTTTACTATCCTTATTATATAAAGTGTTAGAAAAATTTTAATGCCAAAAATATTGCCCGCCCCCTCCTCCCCCCTCCACCAGCAACTATGTAACTGTGTGGGAAGGAAAGTGGGAATGGGCGAAGGGTGTGGGGACTGAGTGGTTTCGTGAAGCGAGGGCACTGAGGGGGAAAGGGTCAAAGAAGGGTAATGGTATGGGTCCGGAAGAAGTGAGAAAGAGAAAGGAAGCGGAAAAATCGACTTGAGCAGAAGAGAAAGGGTATCGGAGGATTTGGCGCCGTTCGTCCGATTGAAGCTTGCTGTTGCGGTCGGAACCCTCTATCCCCCATTTTGCGCCTCCCCCAGACCTACGTCTCTTCCCACGGACACCGCGGCCAACACTTCGAAGTTCAGAAACAGCAAGGGTTTCCCAACCTTCCCCACCCTCGAACCTTTTCCCTCCTTTCCCTACCAGAGTTCTGCATCGGGCGTGCTGATCCTTAAAGGCAGTTTTAGCGAGATACCTTAACACATAATATTCAATGTATTCGGTCTCATTAAAGAGGAAAATATCTCACCTTTCCGCTGATATCAGCCACTTATCGGACTAATTTTCAATATATTTTTCAAATATTTTTGTGGCATACGATGCGACGGTTAACTTCAGAAAGAATTTATTTTTAAAAAGAGTAAGTTCGAACGTCCGGATCGCGACAGAAACTTAACGGTGGGTAGTTCGAATTTTCTCTCAACTACTAAAAAAAACTTTTGCTTTGCTCAAGATCCCCTTCCGCTCCTTTCCATTTCTAAGCACTTCCTTATATTGCGATATAATTCTGTTAATGTCTTGCGGCCATGCCCATTTTCTTCTAACGTTCTACCCAAGCAATTAAATTTCTGTACTTGCTCTTGGTGCTGAATTTCTGAGCTCAGTTGTTGCCCTCCAACTTTTATGCCTTTGACCTAGAGAGTCTCATTACTTTTGTTATTTATGATTTATCCTTATTCCGTATTTCTCACCCTGCATTTACAATGCATCTACTATAGCTTTCAATTCCATCGATGATCGACTAACCAATGCATATTAACTACTCCCACGGATTTTCTTACCTTTATCTCTCGTAAAGCCCTCTGTTTCGCTGTCAAATAGCTCCGGTCCGAGGTTATCCTTATCTTTTGATCTATCATCCTCCACATCTAACTTCAAAGGTCTATTAGCGCTGTCATATAGCTCCTCCACAATCTCGCCGCATATTATAGATATCCTCATGTTTGATTTATATATTCCCTGTATTGTCGTTAACCTTTGGTATCGTTTCCCATCTCCTTTACCGCCTGATAAAATTTTCACTTTAGCATCTTTAATTAAGGAAATAAATGTCGAAATATAATTCTTGTATCATGTCCATTACTACGAATACGGTACGTTCCAACTAATATACAAATTCACTTAAAGGAAAAGTGGTCCAAGAAACTTTTCTTCGACTTATTTATTAAATTATAAACATGTGCACTGATGACCCACGATTTCCGATACAGTCGGGCTTAGTCACACGTGATGAAATACGGGATGGGATTCGGAGTTAACGCTTAGGTCTCCAGCCTCGTTATGCATGCACGATTCAGAACTCTGTTCTTAGCTTCTATCGTACGATCTCATTCACCACCACACTCTCGTTTACGTAGAAATTGCAACGAGAAGATAAAATTTCGCTTTTCGTTTATCAATTCGAAAAAGTTCCTTTTTTCTCGTGGCAATTTTTACGTTTTTCATCGCTGTATTTGCGGCAGGCATGAATAAATCCATAAATGGCCTAGCATGGCATAATTGCTTAAATAAGATGAAACCGCATGGGTTGTGACTTCTTTTAAGTCCTCTGCTCCCTTTCTTGCCATCTCTGATGGACCACAAGAGCTTAACATCTACTTCTCTTTGTATCCTCATAAATTGCCACGGGCATTAGGAAATCTGGGTAGCGTAGTGGCCTGTGGAAATTTCTACGTATTTCATCGCCGTATTTGAGGCATGAATAAATTCACTCTCCCATTTCCTCAGCCTTAAGGGAAGAGCGAGAAAAATGGTGTCCTTAATGATTAAAAAATTAATAATTAGTCCGTCACCACAATACCACCTATCTAACCAATAGGTATATCCACCTCATCAAGGAAAAACGCAAAATCAGTTCACTCAGTCTGGAAGTCCACGTGATGAATCGCCGGGAAAAGCTATCCATGGACGATTCAGTTGATCCTTGGTAGGAAACTGTGGTGTGTTCTGGGTTTTGTTATTTGCATTCACATAATAATTTAGAAATATTCCTTGCCATGGTGCCACAGGCACGTTTTATAACCACTGGAATCCCTGATGATGACAACCATTCGTCCCTACCACGTTGTTTTTTTTCGTAGGTCTTGATAACATCTCTGGTTGGGTTTTTTTCTGAATTGCCATTCGTAGAAACCATCGTGACGACTTCAGTACTCGTATCATTTGGTGGGATTATAAAGGATCGATGAAACCAGAAGAACTACAGTAAAACGTAGTGTCGTGAAAAGTAACTCATAAAAAATCAATTTTTCTTGTTAAACATTGCGATAAAAACTTTTAATGTATGATGACAATAACTAAAAGGCATAAACTTTTATTATTGCACTCGAATGAACGCGGGTGGAAATAACTTATGCATGCTGGCATTCTTAATCCAGAGTTCCCGCAGGCTCTGATCTTGATTTTGCTCCCATAGTGTGGAATCAGTGTCACTAAAGCTAAACCCTAATAAAATACCTATAAATCTTGGTTTCTCTTTCGCCTGGCCGATGTTTTAGGGAGGTATGTACCATTGGTCACCGCTTTACTGCATGATCTCCCATTATGTTTTCCGGAGCTGATTCTATCTGTAAAGGTGAAGTAATTGGTACCCGATTATGAAATAAAATCATTGAATAGAGGAAAGAGATGTCAAAGAGATAACCAAATGATCTTATAGGTACTGAATATACGAGCGTCAAATGGATTTCACGGTAAGCAAAGAATATCCATTACACATAATGTAATATTTGTTCCCCGAAAGCTCAAGATGAAATAGTCAAATAATTATTAAATACTTTGGACATCCACTGTGATTGTAATATTCCTGGAATACCTTGTAGTTTCCCAAGCATGTATTCCTCTGTTGAAATTTTTACAAGCAATATATTTTGGGTATGAATCCCTTTAGCTAAAGACAACTATAATGGATCTGTATTCCTGCTCTTATCTTTAATTTCCATGATGAAGAATTTAGTGTCCTAGGCTAATACTCTTCTTCCATTATCGCACTACTTTGAGTATGTAATTATATGGGAGTTAATGGTTCTAGCACCTGAGTTAGACGGCAAACGTCGGAGATTATACTTTTCAAATTTCTCGGATCGATTATTGAATGGTTTTATTTTTTCGGGCATTGGAACAGTTGAGACAATCTCCATTGTAGATATGTTGTATACGTTGCAAATCATAGATGAACGAATCAATGCTTGAACAGTGGCAGGTTATTTTTTCCATAAACTTCAGCTGAACATTGAAAGATTAGTATGATTTTCTGGCGCGAGAAATTAGAGCCTGGGTTTGTTTCTTTTTTTAGAAAAATGATCCCCAATGTGGCTACCGCGTGAAATTTGTCTGTTAACCCTTTCTGAACTTGAATTTTTTTACGAGCAACCAAGTATTTGTCATCTATTTACTTGGTCTTCAGGTGTATGTATGCTTCAACGCGGTGTTTTACAAGCCATTTCAAGGGTGTGTAGCAGGGAATGATTTCACCCCACGAATTCACTAACCGTCTAACACACTCAACTAAATTGAAAAGATTAAGTACTGTCCACACATGAAACCGAAATTTTGTATAGTTCTGCAGTTAGTGAATTCGTAGTGTGGAATCACCTCCTGTCACACCCCTTGAAATGGCTTGCAGGGTACCGTGTAGACGCAGACGTATATCTGAAGACAAAGTAGGAATCGTTGAGAATGCAGTTTCACCAAGTAACGTCTGAGACTGCCAAGTCAAACACACTGTCATAACTGTTATTAGATATTTTTGTGAATATACTTTTTAGTTAAATTAAGAAACTCACGTCAAAGGGACTTTGCATTCAGTACGGTAGCTGAACATCATAGGTATGAAGGAGAGACACTGCACTCATACGAAGTTTGATTTAAATAAATCAGGAAATTCTCGTTTTTTCTCAAAAATATTCATAAATAATCAATGTTAAATTGGAGTGTTGTATGAGGAAGAAACGTGGACTCTGAGAAAGGAGGACGAGGTTAGGCTGCTGGCTTTCGAGGTGAGGATGGAGAAGGTGTGATGGACGGCAAGGATAGCAAATGAGGAAGTGCTTGATATGGTTGGTGAGGAGATGAAACTTCTGTATGAGATTAGGGGGAGGGTAGGGTAGGCGATGGTTTACTGAAGGCTGTGATAGAGGGAAGGATGTTGGGCAAGCGGGGAAGGGGAAGAAAGAGTATAGATTTTATGGACGGGATGATTAAGGGTAGGACGTACTTAAGCTGAGATGAAGAAAAAAATACTAGAGGTGGATAGGACCCCGAACGTGTAAACATCTGGTGGATGTTTTCTTACTTCCATGAAAACCTACCTTAAACCGGTATTTTATTTTAATGAATGAATGAATATTAAATTTTTTTCCATGAAGGTCGTCTCCAACAAATATAATACAATTGTGCCCACTCTTCTACCACTCTTCTAAGAAGTTTTGGAACGCAAATTTTGGTACGGCGATTAACTCATTCAGCGATTCCGTCTTTCTCCCCTCAGTATTGGAAAAATTTCGTCCTTTCCTGTTCTTATTTCTATCGTCAAGATTAGGAAGAATAAGGGAGCCATTTCCGGCGAATACGAAGACTGAGACATCAGAATGGTGTAGTTTTTGGCGAAATGTTCACAAACAAGCAGTTAAGTGTTTGCAAGTGCATTATCGCGACGCCTTGAATTGTTTCGCCACACACCCGGTCGTAATCTGCGGATTTTTTCACGCAAACGGCATCAAGATTCCAGGTAGCAACTTCCTTATTGGTCATGAGACCTGATGGTATGCATTAATACTACGCTATGCCGTTGAAATAACAGAAATCAGTGAGCACAAATTCCGTGTATTTGCTATCTAACCTCGTACATCACGGGGGCCATTTGTTAGTTGTAAGTCACTCTATCATGCAAACATTATTTAATGAATTTCAGGAACAAAATAAAATTAATTAGCGTCCAATGCAGAAATTGAGATATGGAAAAAAATTAATTAAGCTTTAAGGCAATGCTACGTAAAGTGAAAAATCAACATGATTAGCAATTACTTGTAAAACAATGTATTTCGTCCTATGCTACGACACACAATGGCAATTGAAACCACTCGTATAGTACGTTGGGTAATGGAATCCAAGAATATTAATTAAATCGAGTGATATCATCCAGTCAGATAGGTTTACGGTCGCGTAAGTTGCCGTGTCTTCTAAAATCTTTCGGTTCACATGTGTCAAGGTAGATCGCCATGGCATTGCGACCATTCTTCCGCGAATCGTAATACCTGTTCAAATGATCCATACTCTTCAGCCGACTACACATTTTTACGACTTGATTATCATGTAATATCACCTATTATTTTATTTAACCAACGGTTGAGCCCATAGTAAAAATAATTTTCATCTTTCGCTATTCGTAGTGATTTATGCGATTTAGAAAATTTTCCTTTTCAGCGGTCTTTTAATTAGAGTCGTTTCAAGTTATGGAGAGTTTTTTTTAAGTTCCTTTTTAAGATATGCAATTTTGTTCGACGAAAATACCACAGAGTTTCTAAAATTAGTAGTTTTTTGAAATCACGAGGAAAAAGGAAACAAAAGCATTAGCGGCTAAATATTTGCCTGAGATTGCCTCTATTTAATTTTGTATTGACCACATCCTCTGAGCAATATCCTTCAAAACAGCTTTCACAACACTATCTCCGTTGCGTTGAGGCTTTTGTGATAAGTCTCAATCCTGTTCGGAAGAGTCACTCCGTTTTTCTAGAACCACCATTTCTTAAAACCTACCGGTTTCCTATCGGGCTGTTATATTTCACGTTTGTTCCCCTGCGAGGATAAGCAGGATTAGTAGCCACGATTGGCCGTGAGGTGAAAATAAATAAATTTCCCTTGAAAAAACAGTTGCACTTGCATTTCCCTTGAAAAAACAAAAACAGTCATCCTGTGGACGACATGAACTCAAGTAGTCTCTTCATCTTCCCTTTTTAACATGTTGTTGGCAACCACCGAGGAGGACCACATCCTGTCGCAATTAAGATAAAAACGAGCAGGAAGCTAGTTTTGCTCGCTCTCATCTCTTGGAGTTAATTCTAAGGAGTTTGAATCTTTCCTCAGAATTCTTGAACAGAAAGCGTTTGTTATACTCTACATATAGTCAAACCTCTTTTAACGGACACCTCCAAATAGCGGACACCTCCTAAAAACGGACAGTTTTTCAATCCCCGGCAGTAGAATATGGCAACTTATGGAAATAATACCTCCTAATAGCGGACACACTCAATAACGGACGCGGGAAACAGAAAAGAAACATTTTTCCTCCAATTACCTCCATTAACGGACACTCGCGACGAGATAGTCTGTAAAAAATTCTCCTCTCCTGAACAATAAACATCATTTCTTGAAGGAACTTGGGAACTTTCCCAGGACAAAGCTTATCTTAGCAATTCGGGTACAATCTATTGTCCGTTAACGAGTAAGTAATCCTACTTGTTCCTTTTCCCCTCGTGGCTAACCATGAAGCACCTTCTGTTTTTCTGTATTGTTCTACACTACCCAACGTATATAGATTTATGAATTCTTCTTATCTAGTCTCCCTTTGGTATTATTCATCGTTCCTGTTATGTTTGGAATCATTTGCATTATTTTATTTGGTCTTATTTATTGTTAATAATCACCAAGTGACGCCTCAAGTTACTTATTTTATTCATCAGGAATATGTTTCGGCAAAGATGTCAGCTATTAAGTTGGAGAAACTGAGTCGTTTAAATGAACTTTTCAATGGGTTGCTCATTAAATATTTATTATTTTATCAAATTGTCTTCGGTTTTTGAGCTCTGATATCCTCTCAGACCATCGAAAGCTGGATTTTTTCGGCTTTAATGCAAAAGACAGGTGCAGCTTTTAAGGGAAAAATACTTTAAATCCCTTCCCAGTCTAACCGATGCGGGAGCTAGCGATCAACGACTGCTGGCACCGAGATTACACATCCTGGAGAATTGAAGTCTCGTGTTCCAGCGGTCTTCTCCCTCATAGTTGATGCATCCATCGTTTTGCCTGACCCGCGGTCACCTCGGGTGCTCAAGAGCGACGCAAACTTTCCTCCACTGTGTCTCACCACCTGTGATTTGACCTCAAAGTCACATGAGCTTTATCCCTGGAGCCAGCCTCGGGATAAACTCGTGTTCGCCTACATAAACACAGTTCCATGTTAGCCTTCGCTGTTATTTTCATCTACATTAGCATAATGCCCTGCAAGTCACCTCAAGGGTGTGTGGCAGGTGGTGAGTTATCAACAGCATGCGCTAAAATATATCCTAATATAGTAAATGAAACTATGGCTAGTAATGCAATGGCAAACGCCTGCAACTACTTGTCAGGAGGTTGAATTTCACCAACATGCACTACACTATAGGTGTGCTACCAATGTTAGAGAAACTATTTGTATTAATTTTGCCGAATTTTTAGCTTGAATGACATGGCCGAATATTTGTAAAAGTTATGCAGTATTATAAGTGTAGTGTAACTCAACGTCCATAAAGTAATAGCGATATAAGTGGTGTTATCGATGGGTAACAATGCAAAAATGGAGATGCGTAAATAAACAATGATTTAGATGGCAAAAACTAGAAGACGAGAGAAATAAATATAGTAAAAAAGAGAATTGGAAGGTGAGAGAAGAAGCACGGAAGTAAGCGCGGAAAGACGGACAAAAAAAGCGAAACAAATAGAAAAATACGACGTAGAGGGAGAAAAAAAAAGTTAAAGATGTTCCGGAGAAGGAAAATCCGACGCATCGGGTTACAGAACAAAGATACAAGAGTTGCGCAGAAAAAATTCAAGACGTGCTGTGCTGTTAGTACCTTCTACGTATCAGACTTAAAAACAAGGATTTGGGAAAAATTCAACTAATTAGCTACCCTGCCTATCGACAAACTTCAATTTTCGTATCCTGACTCTCTTCTCTGTGACTTCTTTTTCACCTACGTAATTCGCTAATTGTAAGTAATTATCTCTACTCTCTAAACGCTTATTAATTATTCCAAGTTAAACTTTTGCAGCGTGTGAAATCCACCGTATTGTTCTCTACTCCTGCCATTCAAGAGCTTTATTCTTCTTTGGGATACGTGTCAAGACTGTTTTCACGTCCTGTGGCCATACTCCTTACCCGCAGATCTTACAAATACGTTTGAAAGAAGTTCTTCTTCATCAGTTTCTTTATTTTCAAGACCCAGTGTGTTGCTAGCGATTCACCTTTCCTAAGAGCTTATGTTTAGCGGTTGATTTCAGGAAAGCATAGGAGCCTATATTAATGTTATTTTTCACCTTGCATGGTCTAGCATGAAGTTCTGACGCATTACTTGCGAATATGCTCCCAGGAATAGTTAGGGTCTGAAGGGGTTAAGGAGGTTTCACTGCGACTGTGCGAACTTTTTGTTAAGCTGGTTTTAAAAACCCTGCTTTCACGGATGACATCTGTTAACTATTGAAAACCAGATTCGAGGTACAAAATATGCAGGTTATTCAAATAATGTATTTTTAATGAACACTTTTATATAGCCATAGAAGCCGACTGCAGCGCCATTTCTATGAAATTACCACATTTTGACTCAAATTAATTATCGCAGTAAGTGGCTGATAATTAATAAAAAAAGATGGTACGATTCTTATATTTTATTTTTAGCCAATTTCCTTGGGGTTTTCAATTCTCAATCACAGTTTCCGTAAAAATGGCATTTACATTAGATGGAAAAATACAAATTTCCCCCTTGCTTCTCCCATTTTCTCATTGAACACCATGTGATTTCAAGTACAATTAGAGAGTAAAAGCGCGAGGAAAGATAACATTTTGTTCCTCGTATCCGATGGAGAACAGATTTTTCTCTAAGTACCCATAATATGAATGTAATGACATTTAAGTCATTTTACGGTTGAACCACCATAAGACTGAGGAGTTTACCATCCTCCAAGTTTTGGCCTCATGTTCTTTTTCTCCCTCCGTACACTCGTGGGAAACGACCGGTGGCCGAAGGCAATAATAAAGGAGGATAAAATGAACGAGGATATGCCGACCAATGATAATAGGTGGCGTGTATGTAGGCGAAACTTGGAATGGGAAAACTTGACTCTATCCACTATGCAATCTCTTCGCTATAGACTCAGTGTCGTAACTTATCTTGCACTTGTTTGAGAGACGCAAGTAAAGACCTGAGCAGCGCTATTTTCACGTACGAATGGACGCCATATTTACGGACTGAATGGTGAAGACATAAAATTTATCTCTCATATTTAAAGAAGTGTACGTACTACACGAAAAAATGTCCCCAAGAAATTCAAATAAAAAAATATAACCCATTAATGTATGCGTCAACCGCAGATGTACTTGTATAATAATTGCATTTCAAAAGGTTCAAAAAAATTTGAAGAGGTCGCGTGACCCAAAACAGCATCTCGTTGGTTTCACGTCACCGCACGGTATCGCTTCTCAGCTCCACGTGTATCTCAACGGCAAGGATCAAACGGTACTAGTTCATGGTCTTCTCCCAAAGGAAACTAAGTCAATTATTCCTTCAAATTACGAAAAATAACCCGACCCTCACATAGAAAATACATCATATTTCTGTTATCGATGCCGTGTTATCACATTTCTGTTATCGTGCCGATGTGACGTCATCCCCCGGGATCCCAATTGTTTAGTTTTACCATGCCGCCAAGCGTGTGCAATTTTTAAGACGACATATTTCAATAATACAACATTTTATTCCGATAAAATCCATATCCTGCATATTTAAGAACACGTACTTCATATGCAAACATTTTTTAAACTAGTCGAGGACGCCCGTGAAATTTATGCGGAAAGAAGAAAAACTTTAAAACTGTTTCAAGAATTAAGGTGGTTTGAGCTAGATATTTCCCTAGTCATAATGGACACAATATTCGAATGTTATTTTTGAACTTCAGCGTCTGTGAGAAAGTATGAAGTATATATTGTAATATTGATGGCCCAAAAATATAGTTATATGTGTCAATAATTCTCAGTAATTAAATAAATAAGTTTCTCCACATAAGTTTCTAATTTGACTCATTCTTTCACGCCGTACGATGAAAACGCCTTCACAGAAGATGTTTTTTTTACGAGTGTGCTATAATTATGGCGGTGAGTAACTTATTATATTTTATAAATAGTTGAGAAAACATACAAAACTACTCACCATGTGTTTCTTGAAGAAATCTAGTTGTTAGAAATTCCTAATTTGAGCGAAGATTAGAACAATACCCACAGAAAAACCTCACATCAATTCTCATATTGATCACAGCCGAGCTAAGTGCGTGCAAGCGAGTGAGCTAAGTTATAAAGGCATGAATTCCCATTAGAGACCCATGCTGCGGTTGCCAAGGAAATTATAAAATTTATATTGTTTAAATGGTAAAAAATATAATATTTTGGAGCCAAAAACACAAATTGCAGACATAAGCGAAGCGTTAAGGAAAATCAAGTGCAAGAATATAAACTGCAGTCGTTTAGTCATCCGACAATGAAAATTTCAAACCTGTAGGAATCTGCTGTGCAAGTGCAAGTAATTAAAGAAATCAAAAATCAAACCTACACTGAGTTCAACTTTTCTAATAGGGCTAAAAGTTAACAAATTAGGGGTTAAATCAACTCCCCTTAATTGTTTTTTTTACAGTTTTTAGCATATTTTTGTTCTGTTTTGCATGCTTTAAGCTATCCCATAGTATAAATATTTAACCCTCTATCTTGAGTGCAAGTAATCTGCACAAGTAAAATAAGAAACCCCTACACCGATTAAATGCTTATCTTATGGGGCTAAAAACAACCCATTTAAATTGTTGCTCGGAGTTTTATCACTTTTAGCGTACGATTTAGGTCACTGCCTGTATTCCTTCCCGATATCAACTTCGTAGGTCTCCTGGAAGTCCTTCAAAAAGCCTACGATCGCAGAGGCCCTACCAGCGCTACAGACGGACACACCTAGGTAATTATGTAGTTTGTTAATGCATGTTCCCCATTGTCGTTGGTGGGAACGGGTTATAAATCAAGTCGCGAGGAAAAGTTGACGGTTTCTTTTCGGCTTAGTTATTGGTCAAAAAGCCTTCTTTACCCATTTGTCCACATGCATGCCAAAATATTCGCGCAATGCAAGGACAACCTTAATAACTGAAGTAATGGCTGGCTAAATCATCTAGTTTTAATCAAGATTTAAGAGTTGAAGTTTAACCTTTCTCCGCAGTAATTCCTCTAGACACACATTCCTCACGTCCTCGGCCATTTTTCCTTATTTATGTATGCTCATTCCATTGCTCTAAAGGCCACCTCTTGATGATGTTACCTGCTTTCTGACTCTTTTGAATTTCGCGAAATTACGTGGAAGTTTGTCTGTGACAAATGTGCTTCTTTTTTACTTCATTTTGCTTACTCATTCCGCAAGGATCTCATTTAATCATTGCTGCTTCTTTACACCCTTCTTTCGACTTTCATATTTCCAAATCTTCTCTGTCATTCCCTCTGGATGTTGCAATGGCGTTGAAAAAATTGAGTTTTGATTTGTATGTACTCCGTGTGCTTACGTGAATGAGGACGAATAAAGTCCGTAACTCAGGAAAAAACGTAAAATTGACACATGGCATTCGTTTTATCTCTGTGATCTAATAGAACTAATCTAAAGGAATTTTATTTAACAGAAATTGCCATTTTCACTATCTTTACATTGTGGGTCTGGAAGAGAATACAAAAGTGCCTTGGAAGGAAATAAATACGATCGAGGAAGCCCTTGGTATGATTGGCAAAGAGAGGAAACTTTAGGGGAATATTCGGAGGAGTAGGAACAGGAGTTGAGGGGCGAAGGGTTTCTCGAGTATTTGATAGAGGGTAGGATGTTGGCTAATCGGGGAAGCGGAAGATAAAATATAGGCTTCAAGGAAGGCATGAAGTTAGGACTTATGTTAAGAAGGTAGGACATATGTTAAGATGAAAAAAAATCTATTAAGGGGTAGGGGCCTCCAGCAGTAAAAATCTAGAGGATTATCTCTCTTCCTTTTAAACCTAACATAACCGGTAGATTACCCTAAAATTAATATCATCACATACGCCTCGTGGGCACCTCTCAATTGGTAATCATTGTAGGAGAAGATTTATTGAATTCATATTTTATCACCAGATCATTTCCATTGGCTTTGGTATTGTTACTCTGCAGTAGAACCTTGATTAATTATGTCCTTGAGACGAAATTCTCTGCAAAACAAAACCAATGAGATACTTAGAGCCATAGATGCATTCTTGAAGTAAATCACAATGCACTCTCGGAATGACACTGAGCTCAAAGCTGAAAAGCGTTCCACATCCACGGATTGCCAAATTTCTCTGTATCTCTTGTGGAGGAGATTAGAAGAAGGCAAACAAAGTGGTTGGAAGAGGTAATTATGGGGCGATGAATTGCTAAAAGCTTGGTAGAGGTGTTAATGTTGAGTAAGCTACGACGGGAAGCAAAGACAACGGGATGAAGAAAGTTAGGACGCATGCTGAGATGAAGAAAGAAATATTATTGACAGGGCCTATTACCCAAATAATAGTAATTCCTCCAGGGTCCCAGTGCGAAAAACCCAAGCTCCTAATGCATCGACTGGAATGTAGCACTCGTTATCAGGCCATGTATTTGTATTTTCTAGTTTAATGATACCATTTTTACCCTTCAGCAAAAAAGTGAAAAATAACCGATAAAACTGGACTTTAACACTGATGGTCGAAATGCGTGTTTGATGCTTTGCGGTGTAAGAGGGGGAAATTGGCTTTTTGAGCAGCTGTAAACAAAGAGCTTTGCAATCCAATGAGTATAAATAAAACAAAACGGTTGCCATGAGGAAAAAATACGCACCGCACGCAACCATACATCACCTCCGTTTTTATGTGCAGGGACGCAAGACCCCGATTTCTTTAGAGAGTATATTGCTAATGTCTTTTGATCATGAATTTGTGATTTTCTTTTGTCTCTAAAGCTGATCTTAGTTTTTTAAATTTTATTTGCAGAGCTAAATAAAAATTTAACAGATGGTTAAATGTTAGGAGGTGAGGAAAGTAGGAAATATCTTTGACAGGTTAGGCCATAGATTAAAGAAGAGTAGATGGCATCTTGACGCACACTTATGAATCTTGTTTTTTCCCAAACAAAATAACCACCCAACGTGGCTTCCGCGTGCAATTTGTAGGGAATAATAATAAATGTTATGTAGTATTTTTATTTCCAGTTTCCTTGTTAATGCATAAATCATTCAGTACCGCGACAATTCCGTGACAAATGTCTATTTTTTCAGCGTGCTAACTACGCTATTGTTCTATTCAATATGACCAATTGCGCAATTTTATTGCTTCAGTATTCCCTCGAGCCATCGAGTCGCGAGAACGACCAAAAGGAACAAGGGAATTGATAGCCTCCGAGTGTGATACCGGACCTTGAACCACGGAAAACATGCACCTGTTTACGAGACTTTAACTTTCCCTGTCGATGATCACGTGGATGACCGAAATGCATGCATAGGAGTCAAAATTCCTTTGCGTTTATTGACAATTTGGATTTATATTTAGTTAAAATTTACTTGTCAGTTGCTCTCTTCTTGAATTATATAGATATAATTCACAATGCGGAAATGCTGAGAATCCTCGGGGTAATATTTTTGAATATTTACAGTTCTCACGTGGGAAAGTATAAGATTGGAAGTTTTTTTATCCTTTTGCCGGCAGGATTAAACTCTCGAATCCCCTGTCGGCACTCATTTATGCTATTGATGAAGCCTGACCCAGAAACCGCTATTTGTTTTATTTTTCAGTACTATTTCTGGATATATACTTACTTAAAAACACGCCCAGTTTTCAGTGGTAAAAACTACGATTTTTCGCCCGACGATTGTTATCAAAGTGGTTCAATTACAAAGTTATCTCACGAGTAAATTAAATCTTACATAAATTACCACAAACCCCCACACTCCCCTAGATGAGACAATGTGAGACATGCCCAACTCCCCTACCAACTCCACCGTCTTACGTAAACGCCTTACGTACTACTTGAATGGCCCCTGAAGCAGCGTGAGATAGATGAGTAAAGAGAGCACATCACAATTCTCTTTTAATTAAAAAGCAAAATATTTTCTGTAACGTTGAAGTGAGGTTTTTCAACCCTCCAATTCCATGGCCTAAGAGCTTACTACTCCGAATCTCTCATCTATGCAGCCGTGTGTTAAATCATACACAATTTGACCTTTTACACAGGAATTTTTTTACTACGCGTTACAACTCGCAGAGTCATCTTCAGGTGCACGACCTGACCTGTCTGTACCTCAAGATGACTCTGTGAGTTAAAATGCGTGGTAATATTAAATTCTGGGGGAAATTGCTATTTTCGTTTGATTTAATATGGATTCCTTCCCCTATATAAAGCCTGAATCTGTTGAACTCAGTCATATGCTCTTTGTTTCATGTAAAACCCGCTGTTGTAGTTGTTTACATGTCATTCAGCGAGACAATTGACGAGCGGAGACGGCGTGGTGTAAAAGAAAGAGAGACGAAGGAAAAATAATGGAGAAATAAAAGAAACAAAAATGAAACAGAAACCGTCCCACATTTTTCAAGACGACACATTTCGTAGGTAATTTCGTGTCGCCCGGCAAAGAAGCTCATCATTTCGTTTTCCTCGTTTTCTTTTTTTTTTTGGTCCCTAGACGGCGACGGTAATTGAATCCGCGGTGGAAAGAGAGTGATTTTACGCGGTGCCTCGTCATAATTTCCTTTGCCATTTTATCCCCGCCGTGCTTTTCCTTTCTCGTCGCGAAAGACGCCCGTCTCTTCCCACGTTATCCCACAAAGATCATTCTCCTTTGGATGGGTTCTCTTTATCAGGTGAAACACCTGGCTTCAGGTTTTTCCCACTTCCATTTCAAATGCATTCAATCATTGAGGCAGATTTTGAGGGCATTACGTCATCAAAATGTAACATGACAACCGAAATTTTCACAGTTTTGCTTCCCACTGTTCTTTCCTTGTTTGCCTTTGGAAAGCACGCACGGGTGGACGTATTAGCGGATATAAAGCAAGAATATCTACCCTCTGTTGAATATTTAAGGTAAGTAACTTATGAAGCATGTGTAAGTTACTTGGAGTTTTGTCTTTTACTCGATTTTTGTATTATTTTAACTGAGAATACGCATTATTATCAATTTACATAAATAAAGGAATGTATATGAAGATTGCATATTCAAAAAGCGAGTGCATGCTGATTTCAAACGAGATATCGATGGAAAACATCGTAAAGTTGCGAAATGATTGCGTCATCCCGTAAGGAATAAGGGAAATGGGTGGGAAAAAGATGGCGGACCAGCCACGCGCACGTTACAGCTTTAAGCATTGGACACCATAGCAAGCGCCCTCTCCAACTACCTCAAAGCATTAAATAGTCGTTCAGTTCTGAGATTGGTCTACTGTAGCCCACCGCTCATCTACTGGGGGTGGCTTATAAGGATAGTTATTCGAGCAATTTAATTCTAGCTTGTAGACTCCCGAGCCTCTAGCAGCTCCCAATCCATTCCATCCATAATTTGTGTTGTTTGACCACTCGCAGAAATTTTTCATAAAGCGTGCGGCCTTCTGTTTTTTTTATTTCGCGAGTTGTATCTTTCTGTGCAGGGTTCCAAATGCTCTGGGATGATTCTAGAGTGGCATAACCGGAGCGATGTAGCATATGCCTTTCACTTTTTCAACTAAGGACTTACCATGCTATTCGCTAGATGAATCCTAGTGTCTTTGATGCATCGTCGCAAAAGTAGTAAGCGCTAGTTGTGATTCGTGACGCAGTTGGAATAGGGACCGGTGAATCTGAAATTTGTGGAGTTAGGTAGGAAGAGTCCTTAATTTCCACCAATGAATACTTACCAGCATTCACTGGTGGAATTTTTGTGTTGTTGTAGATGATTTTATTTAATTTTGGGAACTTTCCTTCCAAGGTGTTGAAGTTAGCGCAGATCGGAACACAACTGTGGACTTTCGCAGACGAAACGGTCGTTAACCTGCTGGTAGGTAGCATTCTATAAGCGGGTGCAAAACGGTCACGTCCGACTGTTTTATTAGTAAATTTCTAAGTTTCAAGTTATAATTAATCTTTAGCTAACCGACCTAGGTTTCGGAAAATATTTGCCATTTCAAGGTATTTGGCCTTCAAATGGCAAGTATTTGAGAGTGTTTGTCTAAACTAAGTTTTTAATTTACAAAGTCTATTCTGTGATAATGATTTGTTAATAGTTAACGAATCCGTTAAAAAAACATACGCAAAAGTTCTCTTTTTACCTCATAGTAATTAAAAACTCAATCCATGTACTAATGCCTTTACTGAATATCAACAAATACTCAATAATCGTGGATACGATTATCAACGTTCTTTTATTCTCTAGCGGAACCCTTGAACGCCCTATCTGTTTCAAAGTGCACCGCCTTGTGAGCAGGGTCTGAAACTAATCGAAAGCAAGTGCGCTGTCGTGTTGTGAAGTAAGCAGCGTTGTTTCGTAAAACTAGTTTAAATATCGTGACACATGTAGGTTGACACAGAAGTGCGTCTCATTGCCATTTTACTGGAAAAACACATCGGACCTACAGGCGGCTACGAACAGTCATGCCGTTGCTAAGCGAACTCAAGACGAGCCACATTCTCAGAGGTACGTTCCCCGAGCGAGAGGAAGTGTTCGAACGTGTGACCTACCCCCTATGCCCCCCAGGTGGCCGGTCTCTTCCCCATAAGAAACCGCCCTCCCCCCAGTACCATGGGACTGGGCTGGAACGGACGAACATTTTAAGTATCATTTTGTTTATTCATTTTTGTGAGAAGAATATTAAAAGTACCATATGGTCTATTCATTTCTTTTTATTGCTGCTTGTTATTGCTTCCTTTCCCTTGGACTACAACCTTGTCGTGGTGGAAGGGCTAGCATGCTCCGATGACCCCTAGAGCTGAACTGGCGGGAGTAATGCTCCTGGTAAGGTCACCCATGCTAGATGGTCGAAGGTTAGGAGAGAGACGAATGATAGTCCGCGCAGCGTCTGTACCGCAGTGAGGCGGCTGCAAAAGGCGTCTGACCCCAATGGGGCAGCCTCTGAAGTGATGGTGTCACGTAAAAAACACTATTGAGTAAGGCCACGGAATACCATCTCAATTAAAACAAAAACCTTGAACTTATGGACAGTTCTGAAATGAAAATGAATCCTGGCAACTACTGGACTCGGCCCAACCTCTAATCATAAAGAGAGTGGGTTGTCGTGCTCGGCAGCGGTGGGAGCAAGGCCCCTGCGGTCTGCATTGCACGAAATCCTTGCTCAGAAAATACAGCAGCAGAGGAAAAGAAGATAAAAAAAGGCACGAAACTATCATAATAGGCACATGGAATGTTAGGACTATGCTGAGGGCGGGCAAGCTAGAGAATATAAAGCAGGAAGTGGAGAGGGTGGGTGTAGACATAATGGGTCTGGGTGAAGTAAGATGGAAAGATAGCGGGAACTACTGGAGCGATGGCTATAGAGTAATATATAGTGAAGGGAATGAGAGTGAGCGCGGGGTTGCATTCGTAAGAAAAAGGAAACTTGGCAGAAACGTAGTGTATGCAGAACAAGTGAGTGATAGGATTATAGTCGTGGAACTAAAGGCGGATCCAATGAATTTAGTTATAATCCAGGTTTATATGCCTACCTCTAATCATAAAGAGGAGGAGGTAGATGGGGTATACGATCAGCTAAAGGAAATAATTTGTAGGAGACCTGGGAGTAAGAACATAGTAGTAATGAGGGATTGGAACGCGGTGGTGGATGAGGGCAGAGATGGGCGGGAGGTGGGCGATTACGGGCTAGGAAGGAGAAACGACCGCGGCGAGAAAGCTGTGGAGTTTTGCCGTAGAAATAACCTAGTGATTACAAACACATAGTTCAGATATCATCCTCGATGAAGGTACACTTGGAAGAAGCCGGGAGACACAGATAGGTTCCAGATAGATTATATAATGGTTCGTCACAGATACAGGAATAGTGTTAAAAACTCGTATATTTATCCGGTAGCTGATGCAGAACCTGACCACAAATTATTAGTCATGAAATGTCGGGTAAAACTGAAAAAGATAAGAATGGGACGGAGGGTACGAAAGTGGAATACGGAGGCATTAACTGGGACAATGAAGAAGAAGTATCGAGAGAAGGTTGATGAGATTGTGGGTGAGGATTATGGAGTTAGATCAGTGGAAGATGAATGGAGAAGTTTGAAATATGGAATTGTAGAAGCGGCGAAAGCAACAGTAGGCGTAGTGAGTGCAACTAAAATTAGAAAACCGTGGATCACGAAGGAGATGCTCAGGGAGATGCAGGAGAGAAGGAAATGGAAGAGCGTAAACTCAGAGCTAGGTAAAAGAAAATATCGAGAATTAAATAACAGGCTCAGAAGAGAAACAAAGAAAGCAAGAGGAGCGTGGTGGAGAAAAAAGATCGATTCGTTAGAGAAATACCAAAAAAGAGGGAAGAGCAGATGCATTATATAGGAAAGTTATGGAACTGACGGGTATTTATAAGGGAATTGAAATTACAACGATAGCAGACAAGACGGGACAGGTGATCGTAGAAGCGAAATAGATCCAGGAGAGGTGAAAGGAGTATGTTGAAGAGCTGTATGGTAAAGAAATAAGGCCCAATATGTTAGATATAGAAAGGGAACACGACATTGACAGAGATGACATCGGACCAGGTATTCTAGATAGCGAAATCGAAAAAGCCCTACGAGTCATGAAAAGGAATACGGCGGTGGGAATAGATGACATACCTGGAGAGTTTTTAAAGAGCATGGGGAAGAACGGAAAAGGAAAACTTTTTGCGCTTATTCGTAGGATTTATGAGGATGGAGTGTGGCCGGAATAATTCGCGAAGACTGCACTT
The DNA here is from genome assembly GCA_963573305.1 of Pyrrhosoma nymphula. NCBI lineage: Eukaryota > Metazoa > Arthropoda > Insecta > Odonata > Coenagrionidae > Pyrrhosoma > Pyrrhosoma nymphula. The sequence goes on along the minus strand of OY754330.1, from coordinate 109,319,255 downwards.
ATTTCTATACTGAAGAAGAGCAAGGAAAAAACGTGCGAAGACAATAGCACAATAAGCTTAATATCCCACGCGGAAAAGTAGTTCTGAATTACAAACAGAAGTCTAGAGAAGAAGGCAAATGAATACCTGGGTGACGACCAGTTCGGGTTTAGGAGAGGGACGGGAACACGAGATGCTATAGCGGTGATGAGGATGATAGTAGAAAGACACCTAGAGTATGGGCAGGAGGTTTTCGCATGCTTCGTAGATTTCGAGAAGGCGTTTGATCGGGTGGAATGGACGAAATTAATGGGAGTGTTGAAGAAATTAGAGGTCGATTGGAGGGACAGGCGTCTGATTCGGAATTTGTGTATGAACCAGACGGCGCAGGTTAGGGTAGCCGAAGGAGAATCGGGATGGGCCACGATAGGACGGGGAGTGCGGCAAGGGTGCCCACTACCGCCGTTGCTTTTTAACGTGTATTCAGAAGAAATGGTAAGGGAGGCATGGGGGGAGGAGGAGGTAGGAATAAAGGTAGGAGGTGAGCTGATAAAATCAGTGAGATTTGCAGATGATCAAGCATTGGTTATTCAGTCTGCCAAGGGGTTACAGTCAATGGTGAATGCGTTAGAGGTGCAGTGCGTAAAGTATGGAATGAAGATCAACCACAAAAAACGAAAGTGATGAGATTTTCTAGAAGTAAGAAGGCGGGGCTGAATATAAGGGTGGGAGGGCAGAAGAGAGAGTAGTTAACGTACCTGGGTAATATTTTAGAGGAGAATGGGTTTAGTGGTAGGGACATCAGATGCTGAATTGCCGTGACTAAAGAAGCATTTTCGAAGAGTAGGGAATTGATGAGGGGGGGGGGGGGAAGAAACTTAAAGAAAGGGCCGGTGAAAACTCTGATATGGAAACTCTGATAGCGTGGCGCTATATGGGTGGGAAACTTGGTCATTGGGAAGGGAGGTTTTGCGTAGACTTGAGGTGTATGAGATGTGGGTTTGGAGAAGGATGGAGAAGGTGAGCTGGGTGGCGAGGAAGACGAACAAGGAGGTATTGGATATGGTTGGAGACGAGAGGAAGCTTGTGGCAGAGGTGCGGAGAAGGCAGAAGAGATGGATGGAGGAGGTTTTGAGAGGAGAGGGCATGTTGAAGAGAGTGATAGAGGGGAGAAAACTGGGGAAGCGTGGAAGAGGAAGGAAGAGGGTAGGAATTCTGGACGAAATAAGAGGGCTAGAAGTTAAGAAGAATTGAAGAGGGATCTAATAGCGGGACATCCTTAGGCGGAAAAGCGAGACAATGTGTATGAAATTAGGATGCAGAATGGGGACTGTCCAAGAACCTACCAATCAGCTGGTAGAATACTTGAATGAATGTTATTGCTTATCAAACCTATGGCCACATGCTCGTGATTCTCATGGACCTTCGGAAATTGGTTTACTTTTATTGTATCCTACTAGCGTACTAGATCGGATGCAAAGCTTTCTATGCCTCAGATCCGTAAAACACAATATTCCGCAGCGCGGGGAGAAACTCGTGGAGCAAACGTTCCCTGTGAGGCCAGCTTTATGATCGCATCTGCGTTTTCTGTCTTCACTTACTTCCATCCCACGCACTCCGCCTTCCCTTCCCTTCTCTTTAGCGAGAAAATTTTTGACGATATCCACGACATTCGTCTCCGAGCCTCGTAATCATATTTGCCGCCACCCCCGCGTCCTCCACCTACGTCACACCAACGTCCCATCCCTTCCCTCTGCTTTGTCGCCGTCTCCATTTTTCTTTTCTTTATTTCCTCTCTCATATCTTTCCCTCTCTCTCTCAATCTGCTTTCACTGCCGACTCCTCCAAAAGCACTTCGGGCGTATCAACTTAACCAGTTTCGCCGTTGCATTGTCAAAGCGCGTTAATTGGTATTAGGGCTGAGCGCGCAAGCTGAATGACGCCCTCTGAAGCGCGCGAAAGTTGCTCGATTCGTTTCGTCTCGTTCTCAAGGGGTCTATTGTTCGAGGATTTGATGAAATTTCTCATTGGAGCGCTCTGTCGTGTTTGTTTTACTTCACTCCTCGGTTTGTTGTCCGTGTGTATCAATCGTGAAGCATTGGATACTGATTTTTTCTTGAATAAGTGATGCTAATATGCGATTATCATTTCTTCTCCTTTGTGTACTATTTAAAAAATAATAGTTTTAATATATTTCATTTGCCAAATTTTACGACATGACAGACTCGTAGCAAAATTTGAAGCCAATCGTTAAAAATAGCTGTAGAAGTCATAAAAAAATAATAATCGAAAAGTCTCGTGTATGAGAAATCAGTTTCCTAAATTTTATTGGGAAGTTATAATATTTGCAAGATGTCATTTTAGTGTCTTACGCCTTTAAAAATTTTATTTTGTGGAGTTATACACATATCGCTTAGTAACTTCATTATTTTAACGATCAAACTTTCCTCAGGGATAACGAAGTATTGCTCCCAAAATTGATATGCCCCCTTTAAAAAAGCCTGGTGAAGAATCTAATGTAAGGTGTAACGTTAAAATGGTGCAGAAAGTTAGGTTCTGTGAAAAGACGTTGTGAATAAGCTGCAGGCATTCGAGTTCTATGTGTGGAGGATGATAGAGAGTGCAATGGACAGAAAGGAAGACAAACGAGGAAGTACATGATATGGTGATTGAGGAGAGTAAACATATGGATAAGATTAGGAGGCCGAGTAGGTAGTTAAAGTAGGTGTTAGCAGAGTCATCTTTACTGGCCTCTCACCGAGTATAAAACGTATTTTTAACTGCGCCTACCCTGAAAAGGAATAGCGTGATGGGTGTGTTGGGCCCAGATAAGCTATCCGTTTGTCCCCAGAACTCCTAATAGCCTTCACTTGACAGTCTTGCACCAAGAATCGGTAATCTGCGGGAGGGTATGCATTTTTCCACTCAAACTTATGTTCCCCTCCCAGTGGTCCCCACCCGGAGATCCGATTGGGGAACAATTTTACTTCTGGAATATTTAACCGGGAGAAATGCCGTCACATCATATATCGATGAATGCAAGGCTGCATCGTCAAGGTAGACTAATTTGGAGGTTTCCCATTACCTTCCATATCGCAGTACTTCGGCCGATTCCGTGTATTTCACTCTCGCCCGAAGCTGTAGCAGTTGATACTGGACCGATCTTCATTATCTGCACCATCAGTGCCTTCTACTGAGACTGCTGCCTCTCAGCAGTGGGGTAGTCTGGGTAGCTTGTAGGTTGTGCAAAATTTACGTTGCCTCGTTCGAGGTTTTTCAGGGAGAGCTTCAGGAAAATATATGCCGTCACTTGGTCTCAAACTTACGACCCTCAGAGTGAGAGTCGAAATCACTAGACGGGAGAGTATATAAGGAATAAAAGGTTTGCAATGAGGCAGTCCAGATGGGAAAGGATCCAAAAGCTCTGCTCACAAACTAGGTAGATAGTTTTTGTTTCTTATTAATAAATCTATGTGATTTTTTTGCTAAGTTGAAGAAGAAATCGGGAGATAATTCCTCGCGAAATATTAGAGAATTGAGTGGATATTGGTGTACGTGTGTGTGTGTGCTTGCGCGTGCGTGTGTCATTGGATGACTAAACAAAGGTGGCCAAAATGGACATCGGTTGGAGACACATATTGAGTGACGATCCCGCATCGGAGCCCAACCCGGTAGTAGATACGAATTTTAGCAGAGACTGCCATCGAACAGTAGGTATGAATATTCACCAATATATGGTTAACGGAGAAGAAACATACATTCTCTGCTTCGCAGATGGCTTTGCCGTGATAGCAGGAAATCGGGATGATTTTCAAAGATCACTGAATACAATGGACCCATTTTCTCAAGTATGTAACATGTGAAAATAAATTAGAAAAACAAAATCCTTTTACGCGGAAGAGAAAAGTTGAATACAAAAATAACACTAAGAGGAGAGAAATTAGAGCCAGTGGATTCCTTCACCTACCTTGAAAGTACCATCACGTGCGACGGAAGATGTACAACGGACATCAGTATAGAATATCCCAAGCTAAGGAAGCGTTCATGATGAAAAGGCAGTTACTGTGTTCAAAGAAGATAGGACTACGAACAAGGAAATTACGTAAAAAATCGTGTGGAGCGTGGCACTCTGTGGACCGGAAACATGGTCCATTGGAAAAGCAGACCAGAGATGATTAGAAGGATTGGAATGCTGGTGTCCGAGGAGGATGCTGAAGATCAAATGTACGGTTAAGAAATGAAGAAGATCACAGAAGAGTAGAAGAAGGAAGGACCATGTGTGCCAATTTCCCCCCCTCGAAACCTCGAGACTCGAAAATCCTTGGAGACTCAGAAATCGCAGGGGATGTCACGTCTCGCATAGTGCCAGAGAGCGATGAGATAAGTGCTGCGATCTGCTCTGGTCAACGCGAACGCTCGGGTCATCGCGATTCCTGCAAATATCCCTCTTTTTATTCGGTCCGCGCTGGTGCTGACATCTTTTTCAACTTTCAAGCCGACCTGTGAACATTCCCACCTATCCAAAGTGTGATAGCACCTCCCCTCCTATCTCCACTCCTCCACTGCTCAGCTGATTCCCCTCCTGCGCTGACAAAGTGTACCGCGAGCCGACTAGCCCTCTTTGAACCGGACCGCGGGCGGAGAAGGACGTATCGGCTTGGTACCACTTGTGACTTGTGATCGTCTTGTATAGACAAAGTTAACGGTATTTAGCCTACGGGCTTGTTTCCTATTTTAATATTTGTGATTATATAAATGCTGTTATTTGGAAGTTAATCAATCTAGTTGAGGTTATTTTTCATTTCTCTCTCGTTTCCGCCCACCAATTCGCAGTCAATTCATTCACGACGTCAAGTTTCACTGGCTTGCGTTGCTCATGCAGAACACTTCAGAAAAGGAGAACCAGATGGATTGGGCACATTCTGAAGCACAATGGGTTTGTGAAGAATATAACTGAAGGAAGAATAGAGGGAAAAGTCCCAAGAGGAAGGTCAAGGGATAAATATACTTACCAAATAAAGAAGAAGAAAAACTACCAGGGAGTGAGGGATAAGATTATAAGCATTGGATAGGGAAGGATGGAGGGCTGCAGTCAACCAATCTCAGGATTGAACGACCAATGATGATGACAGATGTATGTGTAATAATGATCTAATGTCAAAGCAATCTCTCACCCTTGAGTTTGAGAGCACGGCTAACACAGCTGCCGATATGAGCGTCCTTCGCAACAGTCGGATTACCATCTTCGCAGAGCGTCGCGTTCGCTGTGTGACGAAAATTCTTCCTTCGCAACTTTCTTCTCCCTTTCTCCTTTTTGGAGGTGTATTTCCACTCTTATCCTTTCTCTCCTCTCTAATTCCCTCTTTCACTCTTCTATCCCCCCTCCCGTGCCTCACACAACCCTTCCTTCCTTTTCACCTCCCACTCCCACTCCACATGTGACGTAGCGTAGCTGTTTGACGGATCGAAATGGCAAGTTGCGCGGTTTTAAAGCCGCGTCACGCTCTCTCCCTTCCGTTAAGCGATAGAATTTTGGGCACCACCGAGTGTGTCGGAAGGTCATGAGTGATGGTGTGTGACGAAATCACTTGTTTTGGCATTTTATGGTTCAGAAAAAGTCTATTCCTGAATTGAAAACCTTAAAATCACCGAAGTCGTGATAAACCCTTACCCCTTCCCCTTAAACCCCCTAATGTTCGTTGTGCGAAATTCGGCACGTACCTCTGTGGTATTATCAGCTTTCTTACCTATGCCCAATGTGCCAAATTGGATCTAATTCAAAATAATAAACAATTTTCCAAAAAAAAAATACTTTCCAAAAGTACAGCTTTAAATTGGATTCTGTTACATTCATCATATAATGATAATGAGGGATTAAGCCTTCCACAATATTAAAAAGTTTGCTCGGTCAAGAGTTAAAGAATAGTTAGTGTGACTCCACACTTAGGCCCAGCTATATAATCTCCGGTTAAATATTTTCTCGGTATGGAAACCGAAATTAATACGTTCTCCCGTCGATGACGCTCGCGTCAACTATACGACAATCTGATGTTATATACAAAACCCGAACTGTCATTTAACTTTAGTCACTGAAAAGACTACGTCATCTAGCGGATAACTTTAACCATAATTTATAAAATCGAGGCTCTAAGTTAGAACATGGGAACTTCATAAGACTCTACGTTTCGAATATTGATGTAAGTCGTTGGTGGGGCGTCCTTTATGTAATTAGGTTTATGCCATTGTGAATAGTCCCCCACCTCCTTGTACAATTTTTTTCATCATCTCAGCATTAATCCTTCCTCTCTTCATCCCGTCCATAATGCATTTTCTTCTTATTCCCCTTCTCCACTTACCCAACATACTCCCCTCTGTCACAGTCCTCAGCATCTCTTTGTCCCTCATTACCTCTTCCAACCACCTTCTCTTCCTTCTCCTAATCTCCTCTAGAAGTTTCCTTTCCGTGCTCACCGTTCCAAGCACTTTATAAGAGGCAAAAATTGCATGTCTCCCTCTTTAGAAAGTAAGATTCCAATGGATTGGGTTAATCATGAGGCAAGTATCTCGAAATGATCTTCCTGGAATGTATATTTTGTGAGGAAGACACGTGGGAGAGGACGCTGGCCAGATATAGCGAGTGAAGTGGTGATGTGGGAATGAAGCGGTTAGCTTATAGGAGAGAGGAGTCGATAGTGGCACCAAACCCGTCTTCGTATTGATTAACTGCTGCTGATGTTGAGGTGAAACGGAACAAGGAACTGAAGAGCTTTGAAGTCATAAAGGAATAAGCAGGAGACAGTAAAGGGGTAGGTCTGAGTTCCGTGTTCACTTAAATATCATCGATCTCCGCTTCGTCGTCGATCGAAGGCCTCAGTGTATTTTATTTACAAATCTCCTCTCGCGTTTGTTTGTTGTTTGGTGACAACAGTTTTGCTGGAATTCCTGCCGGCACGGCGTATTTTGAGTAGACCTTTCCAGCGCATTGTCACTATTGATATCCAAAACGCGAACGTCCATTGTCGTGAACTGCTCGTAGTCACAGTTCTTGCAACTCGCTCTACAACTGAGAGAACAGTGATTTTTATAGAACGGTCATAGTTTGAAGAACATTCATCGCAGTGTTCGTATTTATTCGAGCTGTGACAAAATTACGATGACGCTAGTACACGCGCTATAATTATCCGTATCACGCCACAGGGTTGGGTTCACGGTTCCTTCTTTTGCGTTGTCATTATCGTTATCGAAAACGCAAACCAGTCTAGAAGGGAAATGCTTAAAGTTACTGTCCTAAGAAGGTACCCCACCAAATAAAACTAGCGCTTTAAAGCACCTGAAAAAATTTGGAGAATGACGATCACGTTTTTGTCTTATAGCCGCAATTGTAAATAAACGATAACGCGATCGCACGCGTTATGGAGAGCCGTGATCGCGCCACAGATTAGGTTACTGTTGTCACCAAAAAGACTCGGCGGAAGAACCGAAATATGAAGATTCCCGGCTTAATCTCCTTCGAACGTATTCAATCGGTTGCACTATTTTCGCGTTTATACTCGAAATATGAATTGTTGATTAATTGACTCAATCAACAGATAAAGGATGGAACTGATTATCATTAGCGAGATTCTTTGGTATTGGGTACTACATGCATGAAGCAAGCGATGAAATTTTTCTATTATTTACGAATTGTAGCGAATTCGGTGAGAGTTTTTAAGGTTGCATAAATATTTATCGAAAAATTAAAAGAAACTTCACCGAGTTAAATTCTTTGTCAAACGGACTGCAGTTAACCTTTCTTAGAGTTGAGTAATATCGATGATGATACTGTAAAGCCGTTCACGGAGCTACTCTTTAGACACTAATCGGTAAGGGTGGGTTTAAACTGGCAAGTTACTTCCGCAAGTTTTATCTGCAAGAGTCAGCAGGGAATTTTACTCTGACCAAATCCTTTTCACAGGTTATTGCAGAGAGAGATTGGTTGTTGTTTACATACGCTTCTACCAGTGACTAGCCGAAACTTTTAAAAGTTTTGCAAGTGGACTTGCAGACCCGTTTACACGTAGAACTTACATCAAAAGTCGCTTGCTGCAAGTAAATTGCGCAACAAACTTACCAGTGTAAACCAACCTTAACGCGAGTTTCTTGCTGATCACTTGGGAGTCATTTCTTAACCTGAGACATTAGAATACCGAACATGGCGCTACCAGTTGGTAACCCGTTAGTAATAAGTTAGTGATTATTTCCCAGATCGCTTGCCTCGCAAGTCACTTGTGAGTTAAGTTTCCCAGTTTACCTTCAGAGTGAACTAGAGGGAACGTAAAAATATCACAGCCATGTGCACTGTCATGTGCATACTCGTGAGCACGTGACTATGCCACTGTTTAGCGAAACACCCGTCGTACCAGTATAATAAAATTTTATGGAAACTATAATTTCTGTTCTTTCAATATGGATTTACTACCATGTTTTCTCCAACAACTATGGGGAAAATATTTAGGGGTATTACAAACAGTTGAAGTAAATGGTAAGCCACCCACGAAAATTATATGAACCTAGGTCAGGTTTCTCCAACCCAGGGCAGAGGATGATCACTTTCGCGGGTTTACACGGAAACTTTAAAGAAAAACGGCCCCCTCGGAGAAGCAGGCTTGGCGATGATTTCAACGCTTTTCATCCCTGCGTCTCCCTTTAATCCCCTCGCGAAACTCTCGCAGGAGGTCGATGTTGACTTTTTAAGTCTTGCCTCAAGGGGGAGGCTTTCTTCTCTTCCCTCTCTCTCCCACACCGTGGCGACACCCCTGCGATGAACTCAAAATTGTCTAGTGGTGTTTTTTTTTGTTCCCTCCCCCTCCCCCTCTGTATCCCGGAAGATTTCTTGTCGCGGGACAATATTAAGCGTCGCGTTGTCAATTAAGGTCGTGAAAAGACTATTATGCACTAGACAAAAGCTTTGGCGATCAATCTAGATTAAAGACGAGACCGTGCAGGACTTGGTACCAGAGCAGGTCTGGGGGGGAATTGGAGGAAGTCGGGGTTTATGGTAGGGTGGATTTGTGGATGGTATTATGGAGTGGGGATGAAGGCGGCTCTAGGTGGGTGGGTGGTTGGCGGTCGCATGAATAATTGATGGGAAGTAGATTGCATGCATTGAAGAGACGCTGCGTCGCGACGGCTGAGACAGGTAGTTTAGTTGTTATCGCTGTCGAAGTACATAGAGGGGAAGACATACGCTAAGGTCTCGGCTTCTTCCAGGTTGTCCTTATGTACTTCTGTGAGTAAGACTCGGGACTGTACTGGACGAAGTATTAGTCGTATAGTACTCGTCGTAAACTGGGAGTTTTACGTTTTCTCATCGATTAAAGAAAAGATTGGATGGACCCAGGGTCCCAAAAAAAAACGAAAGTTTGAAAGTTAAGGGGGCATTTCCATTTTCCTATGCGAATTTATGAAAAAACATCCCAAAAAAATTTCAGCTCAATCGGACAATATTTGACCCTGCCGAAACGTATTCAAAGTTCAGAAATTTCCATGTTCCGCATTTCATAAAATGTTGCCTTCCTCCCAGTGGTCCAGGTGGGTTTAAAATCAGAAAACTCTGAAAGAAAATTGTCTTTCGTTATCAAACAGTCACTTTACTCATACAAAAGCACTGGAAATACCAAACAATGTGAAAAAATAGAGTTTTTTTGCCACTTTTGTCATACATTTCCGTATTTCGTTTAACGACTAGCAACAGATGTTGCCTCTGGGCCTCATCATTTGTCAATTTGTTCTTGACCAGAAAATCCTTTATCAACTGAACACCTCTTTCTGCAGTGTCATTACATACTTTAAGATGTAGCACTACAGATAGGCCCTTCTGATAGTCTACGTCACTTTTCCATGTAGATGGATATTGCGACAAAAAAGACGGCAAAATACCAGTGATTTTGAAAAACTTCACAGAATTTGTCGGAGCGAAGTCAGCGAGGGTCAGCTCACTAATAGGCCGGTTAGGCGGAAGGATCGCCCGAGATGCGTTATCATCAGATCCCACATTGTCTATTATTGCCGCCACAATGTCTACTTTCTCGTCATCAGAAACCATCGAAGAGAGCCAAACAAATCAGGGTTTCGGAAAGATACCATAGATGGTTGCAAAACTTGGCCAAAGCTGCTGCGTAGTGGGGTTCTTTTTTACGAGCAAGGGGTTCAAGCAGATCAAGGTCCATTCCCGGAGCGATCAATGCCACGGGAAAGGTGTACCACTGTTTCACAAATGCACTTGCAATGAAACAGCTCAGTTTGAATTAATTGTCACTGTCCTGAGTTGACAAACTGCTTGCCAAGCATCCACGTTTTGAAAGCGATGAGCTCCTTATTCATCCACCGTGATTTGTCGGTTGGGCCTGGGGAGGCGAACCACATACTTCTTAAATAAATAATTAAAGATAAATTCAATAAAAAGAAATTATTAATACCTTTATTACTAGGAAGTAATTTCCCATCCCAGTGTACTTTCAGATGAACTTGAGGGTGAAATTCTTATTTGATAAGCTCAGCTGTCTCAGTCCTTTTCTCAGCTCTCATTCTATGAAGGTGTGATTTGGAAGACACTAAATGAATTTCTTCCCCTTTAAAACCCTATGCAGCTGCTGTTGCATTGGCGACAGCCTGGACTATCATAGACCCAGTGGCAGAGGACGTCTGAGTCGGATCTAGGGTAGCAGTCAGTAATTCTGTAAAAGTAACAATATGTTATTTTCCCATTTCTTTTCCCCCATGTCTCCGTACTATCTGCAGACATCTGGCGAACGAGGTCGACTTTCTTTTCCAATAATTCCTTTTCTTTCCCATGTCGTTTCTTCCTTAAAGAATTCTCTTCCTGAAGTCTCAGACGCTTTTTTTCTACACGTTAAAACCACTTCCTATCAATACTTTAATTGCAGTAATTAATACAATACAATACTTTATTAATAGTAATTAATACAATACTTTAATACAATAAAAACAACACGTTAATATCACTTCCCCGCAATGTATCATTTTCAATCAGTCTGCATTGAAATGAAAAACTTATTTTCCTCCACTGTAATTTTGGAAATGGCGTCCTTGCGGCCGATCTCAAACAGACAGTCAAGCACTTTGTTTATTCATCTCTTGCGGACACTGACTTCTCGCTAGTTTTTTGCCCTTCCCTAGGGCACGGTAGTGCTCGTAAGCTGTCAGAAGCTTCTTGATAGTTGCTTGGACCTCCTGCGTGGGAATATTAGCCTTTCCCCACACAGCAAGCAACTCTTTGATCGTGATCCTTGCTGCATCTGCCGCGGCCATCGGTCCAGAAGCACAGTGAAGATTGTAGAAGAAAAACTTGAGAACTTCCCGCTCTGTTGGAAGTTTACTATTGCTAGGCAAATGTTCGCACTTATTGCCCACCAACCACGCACTTGTCGCACTTCGCATAACCGGTGTACCCATCGACTTCTCACTCATTGTGACAATCGCCGAATTAGCCTCGACCTCGGCACACACGGCACGACCTCCTCAGTGGAGTGTGGTAGACTGACTGATTGAGCTGTGATACTTTGACCACAAGCAGCGCGATGCACCGAAAGCACGAAAGGGCAGAGCTCCAAGCTCGACGCTGCGGCGCCGTAACAGCAACGCATTCACCTGTCGGCTGCCGGCCGCAGCAGCGAGCGAGGCGTGTAAACACACCGAGTTACGTGGCTACGATAACCACCGTGGCTATAGTGCCGTCTTCAACGACTAGGGAGCTCGAGGTGATGGTTCAAACTGATAAGTGTTGCGAGTGTTTTACCAACCGGGCCCCTGGAGGGGAGGCAACATTGTATGATATGCGGAAAATGGAATTTTCTGAAGTTTGATTGCGTTTCGGCAGGGTCAAATATTGTCCGATTGAGCTGAAAATGTTTTTTGGGATGTTTTTTCATCCATTCGCAAAGGAAAATGAAATTCACCCTCGACTGTCAAACTTTCGGTTTTTTTGGGATACCGTAATGGACCCTATGATACATGGGGAATGGAAGCCAAGTTTTCTCGTCGAAAACATAAAGAGGGTGGAGATATTAAGGTAGTACTTGAGCGAAAGTTTTCCCTGGTCATAATAGAGATCATACTTAACTTTCATTTTTAAATTAAAGTAACTAAGAAACGTGAAGTAAATATCTTAGCAATAATGACGCAAAAACTTTGTCTTAAATTACTGACATTCTCAGTAATTAACTAAATATACATTTATCAAGTTTTAACTTGACTCATTTTTTAACACCGTATGCTGAAAACGCCTTCGCTACCGAAAACTTTTTTGTCATTCTGGAAGAATTACTGCGGTGGGTAAATGATTATCTTTATAAATAGTTGAGAAAACATACAAACTACACACTATTAAATTTCTGACGAGATCTATGAGTTAGAAATTTCTTTTAATTAATGAGCCTCTGGAGTGTATAACGGTACTATTTCCCATGTAAAATGGCTATTATTCCTTATCAAATGTCTCGAAAATTACAATGGTAAGTGGCTGATATTTTGTTATCATTGGAAATATGAGATATATACTTTATAATGAGGCAAAATTAATCGAATTTTATTTAAGTGAATTCTCGCTCATACTACCTTTATAGATGGAATATCATAAATGGAACCATGCTGTAAGATAGCGCATGGGAATATTTAAGTCATTAAAGTACACAATCAGCCATATTGAATCTATCAGATACACAGTTAATACGCCGAAATATATTGCTGTTTGTTGCGGAAATGTCGCGGTACCGTAATGATTTATCCAGAAAAATGAAAATTCGATATAATTTCGATTATTGTAGGTTGTGCTTAGTTCATTTAATGTATATTTTCTAGAAGTAAGAAGGCGGGGCTGTATATAAGGGTGGGAAGGCACAAAATAAGGCAGTTCGAGCAGTTTACGTATCTGGGTAGTATTTTGGAGGAGAATGGGTTCAGTGGTTTAGACGCAGAATTAATGGTGGGTTCTGAGAGGAGGTAAAGAAAAGGCTGGTGAAAACTCAAATATGAAGCGTAGAGCTGTGTGGGTCGGAAACTTGGTCATTGCGAAGGGAGAATGTACGTAGACTTGAGGCGTTTGAAGTGTGGGTTTGGATAATGATAGAGAGGGTGAGCTGGATGTTGAGGAAGACGAACGAGGAGATATTGGAGATAGTGGGATAGGAGAGGAAGCTGGTGGTGGAGGTTCAGAGAAGGCAGAAGACATGAATGGAGGAGGTTTTGAGAGGCAGGGGTTGTTTGTTGAAGGGTGTAATAGAGGGAAGAACACTGGGGAAGCGTGTAAAGGCCGTTTTACACGGTAAATTTGTTTGTACAAACTCTTCCGTGAACTCTTGCATGAGGCAAAATGTATCGTGTAAAGCGGTAAATTGTATGAACGCTTGTGCGAATGTCTCAGTGCCTGCACGGGAAATATAACCTGTTCTAATTTCTTTGAGGCAGACATACAATCTCACGCACATTCGTTTGTACAAAATCTTTCATCGCGTAAAACGGCCATATAAGGAAGGAAGAGGATAGAAATTCTGGACTTAAAAGGAGTTGGAAGATATGAGGGACTTTAGGGGGATCTAATCGCGGAACATTCTTAGGAGGGAAAACGAGACAATGTTTCAGAAATTGAGACGCAGGATTTGGACTGTACAAGAGCCTACCAATCAGCTGATAGAATATTCAAATGAATGTATGGACATATTGTGTACGATAATCATGTTTGGTGCATCGTTTTTTGGATAAAAAGCATGCCTCACTTACATGCGTCAAAATGCCATTTACTCTTATCTTTAATCTATGGGTGTTTCAAAAGCACAGGTTGTCTCAGACTGTTAAACCGAAGGCTTAAATCCTAAACCTTCGTGACATCTTTCTTCGAATCGGGATTCGTACCCACGACTACTGGGTTCCCAGTACGGCGCATTAATAAAATGGCTTTCGCGATCAGCATTTTATCGTATTTTTAAAATTTAATGATCTTTCTGATCTTTGATTTATAATTAGGAATCTTCCGATCCGGTTATATGTTTGGTGGAGCATTCTAACTCTGATATTTCATATTTAAAGATCTCTTTCTTCTCCATTATCCTCTCTTTTGCTCGGCATCACTTCATCTATATCATCTGTAAACTCTTTCCGGGCTTCCCACCTGGTGATGTTCTCCATGTCTGCCGACCTTTCTAAAGGACACTTTTCTTACGTCATCAAGGCTGTTGGATCAGCTGCTCACGTCATAAACAGCCCCGATGACGAAAGTAAATCCTCTTTTCGAACCATTGGCAGATTTGGAGGACATCACCCGGTGGAAAACCAGAGAAGAGCTAACATCCATGATGGGTAACGTTCATTACTTTAAAATAATTATATTTTAAGTACGTATTTTTTAACATACAAGGTATGATTTTACCGGAATAAAACGATCTATTATTTAAATATTTCTTCTTAAAAATTTCGCGCGATTGACGTCGTGGAAACTGTATATCATCGGGAACCCGGAGATGGCATCATGGAAGGATAGCGCTAACACCAATACAACATACTACCTTCTGAATTTCGTCTTTTACGTGATTTCGTGAAATTATCGTTTTGATTTCCTTTGCGCAAGGAAATAAACTGGAATAATTTGACCATTCACATTGTAATACATATAGATTAGAGAAGCGATACCGTGCGGTGGCTTCAAGCCACCGAGATACCGTTTTGAACACGTGACTTTTAAAATTTTATGCACTTTGAAAGGCTATTATAAATGAATGCGGGTGCACTCTGGAGTAATTGACGGTATATGGGGCGGCAGGAAGTTATAGGGGCTTGAAAGAGAATGAATAAAATGTAAATTGGCATTATTCCCAGGCTAGTTTAGAGATGATCCATGGATTGGGCTAAATGATTGCACAGGTGAAGATCCCAATCCCCTTATACAATTTCTTTCTTCATTTCAGCGTATGTCACATCTCTTTTTATCCCATCCTCAAATCCATTTCTTCCACTTTCCCGCTTACCCAACATCCTCCCCTCAGTCACGGCCTTCAGCATCCCTTCGCCCCTCATTACCTGCTCCAACCACGTACTCTGCCTCCTCATAATCTCCTCCAAAGTTTCCTCTCCTCACCCACCGTGTGAAGCACTTCCTCATTTGTCTTCCATTCCGTCCACATCGAAATCTAAAACTCCCGCACCCTATTCCCGTCCTATTTTCTCAAATACCCCTTTCTGCCCCAAGCAGCGCTACACCTCATATTATTCTCTTCACCAGACTTTTCTTTGTACCCCTACCCAAGGTCCCCGTCATCAGTTCCCTTTTATTTCTGAAAGCCTCTTTCCCTAGTGCAATTCTCTTTTTAATGTGTTTTCCACTCAGCCCATTTTCCTCCAACGTACATACAACTGAGGTGGTTTAATTGCTCTTCTTGCTATACTTCGTACCCTCCTGCTTTTATAGCTTTACCATGTGCATTTTCAGTTTGGCTTATTGGATCCTTGCGCTTTCTTATTTTCATCTATACGAAAACAAAATTAATGGTAGACCTTCATGGTCACAGATCCCATTCAATCCTGAGATTGGTTGATAGCAGCCCTGAATTCTTCCCTGTCCGTTGCCATATCTTCATTCCATCGAACCTCTGCTGTTTCACGTCCCGTCCAATCCAACTTTTTATCGTTTGCTGTTACACGCGGGACATTCCCTGCTACGTGGGCGGTTCGTAAAATCCGTTTGGCTATGCAAACGGAGTACATAAAAAGTACCTAATTATCTTCTTTCTGCGATTTTGTCCACCTATATACCACGTAAAATAGCGTTTTCGCGATCTCCGCTCTTTTTCCGTACTGTTCTTCCAGTACATTTTCTTTCTTTCTCTATGTTGCTCTTTTCTTTCTCCTGTCCATGTCTCTACTCTTTGCTTTCCTTATTCTCTCCTTGGAACCCTGTAAATTGTGTTTTTTCTTGAATTCATATCGTTTTTATACTTCTCCTCCTATTACATTTTTTTAGATCTTTCCTGACTTGTACTATTCACGTCATTTGAGTTTTAGGGTTTCCGTCATATAAGTCGAATCCTCATTTTACTCTGTCATTTCGTACCCCTCTCTTCATGTGTCCTTAGAGGGCTGTTCTTCTCTTCCTCATTGCGTCTAATGTTCTCTCTTTTTATGCATTAAGTTCCCTGTTGCTTCTCAAAATCCGTTTTCGTATTCAAATTTTGGTATTAGAATTTTTGTGTTATTTTTCCTTTCTTCCATTCTACTTCATCTATTTGTTTCGCTGCTTTTAATGCGATACATTCTGTTGGATACATGCTCTTGCTAGGTTGGCCATTTTTTCTAGTGCATTTGGCTGGATCATTCCTCCTAAATACGTGAATTTCGCGACTTAAAGAGAACTTGAATTATAGGCGATCTAAATTTACCACTCTCATATTTTTTCTATGGTAATTGTTTGGTCATCTTCCGTGCAACATTGATTTAAATCCTAGTGACTTAACCTGAAAAAAATTACAATAGTCACATCGGTTTACAGACAATGAGAAGTTTAAGAACAGTATCAATACTTGACATAACTACCTGACGGGTAAGTTTTACGACGAGGGTCCCAAACTCGTTCGCGCTTATGTCAAGTGCCTTAATCTTGATAATGTTGGAAAATAGTTAAGATCTGTATCTTCAACTCGCATATAACAAGAAACTGTATGTATTTATTGGTAAATTCATGGCGAAAAAAAGTTTTTGTTAAAAGGAAACTGGATTGCGAGTAAGGAAGAAGTACCTGTCTGAAAACATTCCTGTGGAGTCTTGCGCTACATAGCTCAGAGTCGTGGATCATTGGAAAGTTGGAGAGGAAGAGAATAAGTGACTTTCAAAACTTGGTTCTGAAAACGGATTCTGACGATCAAATGGACCGTTCAAATGAGAAACGAGGACTGATAAAGAGGAATAGAAGATGATAAAACCATATGGAGAACTATCAGGAAGAGAAGTGAAAGCCCCTCGAGAAGACCGAGGGACTAATGCATAGACCTAGTAAAACGGAATATGACACAAAGGAGCTACAAGGGTATAAAAGAGTTAAAAGGGGACGGGGTATAATAGAGGGCTGAAATCAACTAATCTTAAGATTGGATGATGATTGTTGATGATGTGGAGAGATATTTTTTTGACCAAGTGGAACTTACTTTCCAAACCACCTTCTCATATGGATAATAATCAAGATTCTTTAGCTCATAATAAACAATTATAACTTTGTACTATTTCCACACTATTCCCATTCTTATGATAAGTTACATTAGTCAAACCGGAAGAAAGTTTCTTCAAGAATTAAAGAACACAGAAATAGTTTTAGAAACAGGGATATTAGATCCGGCTTTGCCCAAAATCTATTAGAAGAAGGACAGTATAGTGACTTTGAGCCTGTCTTTACGTTTAATGGGAAAGGGTTAGAATTAGGTTTTTTATTAAATGTAAATTATGTATTAGGTTACTTATTTTAATTTTCATTCCCCTCTTTTAAGAACTTGACACTACGTATTTATCCAGTTTTTCTTATCTTTTACTGGGTGACGTAATTGATATGCCTTTCATGTATGACAATCCGCTTGGTGCTCCGCTGACGTATTGGGTGTTTTTTCTCTGTTTTATCATCATGACTCAAGTCGGTGATGTTGTTTTGTTGTGGTCTATTGTTTACTTGGTGACGCAAATCCTCCGTATGAGACATTTGATTCATGTTTCCCCTCCTTTCCTTCATCATTTTGACCTATCCGTAACACTATATTCACCCTCCACCGCTCCTTTGCAGACAACTCCCCCCACTCGTTCAAATATGTTCATAAGCGCACGCTGAATAAGATGTAGTATTTTGATAATGACACCACTGTGTTGAAAACTCGGTCGGAAAATGAAATAAGTGTGAAAATAGTTCATAGTTGTTAAAGTTCATCATGAACGGTTTATAATTTTACAAAGCGACGCATCAAGTTAACTCTATAGGAATTAAAGCAAATAATTTAGTATTTTTCCATATTCATTTTGAATTACGATGCGTTTCGATGTGTTACAAAATCATCATCAGGTGATTGTTATAACAGTACAAATTTTATTCAAACGAATTTCGTGAACTTTCGGTACAGCTGAATTAAGTTAATACCTCTTAGGGGTCGTGCATAAACTACGTTAACAAACTTATGGAGGGAGGGAGTCGCCTAAAAACCTACGGCGGGTAACGAGGGGGAGGGGGTGGGGTTCACTCAAAGTAACGTAGCTGTAGCAATGCGCCTGTTTACGTTTCTTACTCGTCAACATCGCGTCGATAATACTACAGAGTTTAACAGAGAAAGGGTGCGCGGGGTGTTTCTTACACCCCAAACTTCTACTTTAACTCAATGTAACTGAACCATTGCCTCTACAATGTTGCAAGTCTTCATACCATCAAATTGCTTAAATTTTAACCTTCTCGCGGGTTAAATAGTGACCTCGAGACAACAATTTTCAAGGCAACAGTTATAAATGTAGGGAGGGGAGAGAACAAAGTAGATGAGCACAGCACGTTGCGCCGTGATTCACGGTTAATTTTTAGAATTTAAAAATGAATATTACTTGTTCCAATTGAGATTAGATAGTATTATTATATCTAGTTCGGTTACTTTATTTGTCATATTTCAACGTATCCCCAAAAATAAACTCACTCAATAACTGAGAAAATATTTTTTAATTAAAAGTTTCATTTTTAGAGACACACTACTGTGTGAAGGGGGGGGGGGGTTGGGAAAAATACTACGGTTGTCAACGAAGGGGGGGAAGAAGGTAAAAAACTCTCCGAAAACGGTAACGTAGTTTATGCACGACCCCTTATGATTGCTAAGCTTTTCGGTGTGCATTCTCATTGAATTAGAGTTGGGACGTGACCTCACCCAAGGAGTAGAGTACGGATAGGTATGTGGGACCTAGGGTGGGGGAGGCGGTCGTGAGACGGATGGGGCAAGCCGCGTGTGTTTTATGGATGGCGTAGGAGGCGGTGGGGGCGGAGCGGGAAGAAGCGAGAGGGTTGAGTGAGTAAGTGAGTGGGTGGGTGGGTGGGCTGGGACGGGAGTTGAGGGGGAGGGGAGGGAGGCAGCACGGCTGGAGAGGGAGAGGTGAGGCGAGGAGAAACCTTCTGGAAGGACTGACTAAACTCTATGGCGTCAGACTGATCTCGCTTTAAAGTAGTTCAAACCGTGAAGAAGATAACGGAGGAATTGCCACAGGAAAAAAAGCGTTTTTCCTGTGACAATTTCTTTGTTATTTCATCGCCGTATTTGCGGCAGGCACCAATATCTCCATAAGAAGGACTTGAGGCAGTTTGAGCGAGGTATCATTTCAAATAAAATTCAATGAATTTGGCCTTGTTGTAAAGAAAGAGATCTCATCTTTCTAGTGAAAACAAAATATCAGCCAATTACCACTTTGCTTTTCGAAGTATTTGCCAATAAAATACCAGCAATTTTCCGTGGTAAATAATGCGTGTATGCACTCTAGAGCGGTTTTATGTTAAAAATGAGTAATTTCTAACACATAGGTTTCGTCAAATATATTATTTTTTTTATGTTTTCACAACTATATTTTAAAATAATTCAATAACTCACCGCCGTAATTTTTACAGAATTGCAAAAAAAATCTTCGGTTGATAAGGCGTTTTCAGCGTACGGCCTGAAAAAATTAATAAAATTAAACCTCTTATTGAGTGTATATTTAAATAATTACCTAGTTTTCAGTCATTTAAAACTAAGTTTTTGCGTCATTATTGTTACGATATTTACTTAACGCTTGCTACAGATACCTTAATTTAATAGGAATATGGTCTCTATTATGATTATGGAAAAATCGTGTTCGATCCACCTAAAATGTCATTCTATTCACATCCTGGCTACTTACAGAAAACGTGTCTTTTGTTTGATATGTACAATAAAACCCTACCTTTCCTCCCAATTTTTTTTCGTAAATCGAGCCTGACACTGCATGGCGTCAACTGAGAGAATCAGTTTAACATTCATTTTTATCTTAATAGCTTTCATACTAAAAGTTTAAATAGAATTAAAGGTGGCTGTAGAGGTAATTGCGGGTCATTGAGTGAACTTTATAATTTTTTTTTAAAGTTTAAAAAATACTAAGACTACATATCAATTAAGTATATCTGTCCATACGTTGGATCTCACTTACTCATTTTTTTCAGGCAATTGGCTTTTATTAAATATGACCCGCTGTTCTTTCATTTGTCGATGAGGCCAAAAGCAATCATTTGCGTGAACAAAGAGAAGTCTGAGAGCGTATATCTTCCAAATCTATTCTGGACATTATTTTTTTTTATTTGTTTTCATGATGAAATAGTTTCGTCGATTGCTATAGTTAAGGAAAATTATGAGAGGCTTAATGGTCGTAGACTTGTGATTAACTGTCACATAACCTATTTTTATATTAATTGGTTTCCCTGCGAACGTACACTGAAATATATTTTTCTTCTATGAATATTTGTATTTGCTGTGGTTAACTTCTAGCTTAAGGAACTTTCTAAATGTCGGATGCGTATAAATAGAAGCTGCACTTCTGCATGAACCATCGTCTCGAAACACTTTAAGAAGTAATTCAGAGAAGGAAAGGTATCTCTTTCATAAATAAAGCTCTCTGGGTCTTTCTCAGATTCAAATTACTCTTATGAATATTCACGGAGATATTTTTATCCTCCCGAAAGTCTGTTTCCTCAGCCTTGTCCCTTTGAGAAGTCTTGTCTGATTGACTGGATTGACTGACATGGAATGCTTTCTTTTAAGTCTAATTTTTAATCAGCTGACTCACAGTGGTCTAAGAAGCCTGGTTTTACGGTCAAAGGTCGATTTTTCGAACTTGTTCAAATGACTCCAAAATTGTTACTGAAGGGAAGATGTTAGATCGATTTGCAACTCGCGGAATTATTTTCCCTATAATTCTGTTTTTTCCTGAATACAAACCTGGATTCGAGGGAAATTTGTCGTGACATAATTTCTGACATTTTTGTTGCGTTTTTGCTCCATCCATAGAAAGATTAAAATTGTCTTTTAATACATTTTATAAGTTTCAATAGCACCTCTGCCGTATACTCACAGTTAAAAATAACCTAAAACCTATTTGGTGTTTTGAGGGGGTACTTACATGTCTTTCATTCATTCATTTAAGTAGTCTACCGGTTAAAGGTAAAGGCACGTCAAATTACTTTCCGAACAATATTTTTCTGGTTATATGGCATTGACTTTGCATGTATTTGGAAAAAGAATACCTTGGTAACCAACACTTCGTGGCGTCATACTTTACCATTCCATTTGTCAGTATTTTTGGCAATCATTTGCGTTTTGAGTTTAAAATCTGAAAACAAACAGCTACTTCGCAACCGTTTACAACTCTGTTTGCAAATGTTGTCAGCAGTTGGCGCTGATGCTCCCATCCATCATGATACACTCCTCCTTGACGGGAAGACGGCTTAAAACGAAACATTCCCGTCTGTTCCATGTTCATAATCCATCCCTAAAGTCTTGTGTACACGGGGACATTTTTTGGAGAAGGTTGTTCCATACTTTGGCCAGCCACATCGGATGGAATGTCGGAAACCGATGGTGAGCAACATTTCACCGCTGTATGTACAAAGCACAGACAGTGACAAAATCGTGGAAAAAATTAAACGCGGGTGACTGCTTTGAGTATGAAATGAACGTTCAGATTTTGTTGGCAATGATAAGCAATGATAGAAAACTATTAGGTAATTGTAATCCTAATAAATACTATGGGAAAAATATAAAGTAAGTTATTTAGTATGTGTACTAACTGTTTCTACAAAGTAAAGCTTGAAACCATACAGTGTATTAGGTAATGACTTATTTGACTAGAGACTATCATCATTCTTCTTAACATGCTTAGGGACGGGAAATATACTTGATGATTAATTGGATCTATCTGTACATTATCTCTCCTAAGAAGAAATGGCAATACATATGAAAAAACTTTAATTTTTATGCTCACTGATTAGTTGGATCAGTATTCAAAACTTGCATTTCAAAGTATTCCTCGTTATACAAATTCATTGCTACGTAGTGTAGGACTGGAAGACGTAATGAGGGAAAAAGGGGAGCTCAAGGCCGTAATAGAGGGAAGAATGTTGGGTAAGAGGAATATGACCAAGAAGGGTAGGAAGTACAGTGAGATGAAAAAGAAATACTAGAGTTTGATAGGGCCCTGTTAGTATAAGAATCTGTAGGATTTTTTCTGACTTTCAAGAAAACGTACATTTAACTGTTAGATTACTTAAATGAATTAATGAATATTCGAACCAATAAAGACGGAAATAAACTCAGCATTTATTCCAGATCGCTATAGTAATTGAAAGCGTTCTAATCCTTACCAAATCAAGGTAAAAAAGGGAAAAAAATTGGAATGTTATCAGATGCTAAGTCTGAGTTCCAGTCTATTCCTTTTTCTCGTCCGCCCCCATCCTGGAGGAGCAACTTCCTAAGTTGAGAGCTCCTACATGTTAACCCCTCTTTATTATATCTGAAATTACAATTTTAGTACTTTAATCTCTTAGATTACAATGGTTATGAACAAATTTATGATTATATGTCAAGTATAAATTCTTTTTTAAGCGTACGCTGGAGTTTATTTTACAATATATTTTTACACGACGACCAGATCAAGGCTGTCACAAGCGATTCAATCGCATGCCAGCAGATGGAACACAAATTGTTTGTTAACACTGATAAATATGCCGCTAGCCACTTCCCGCACCAGCTGTGGTGACAGACGTGTCGCCTCTTCCACTGGGTTTAAGTGACGGGGACGCAAGATCCTGAGCCGACGAAGTTCACCGTCGCTTGGCCTGTTGTGTCGGCCCGCAATTTAAAGGGGAGATGCCCCTGCAAAGGAGATCGCCGAATCCCTTTCGCGTCGCGGGGATCCCTTTCAAATATTTTCCCCTCTTGTACCCTCGGAACGATGCGCGAGAGAAAAGAGAAAGGGAGGTTTGTCCGTGTGTGTATGTGTGGAGAGGAAGATGAGGAAGGAGGGAGACTCGATTCATTAGAAATCGATGAGACCGAGAGAGAGCTATTAAAGGCCCACCGCGAGAAAGTTGGGCTTCGACGCGCGGGACTACCACTGAACCACCGCCCGCCGAGGAGACTCTGAACGCGGACGTCCGCCGCCACGAATATTTCCATCGCATTCTCAGTCACTGAGGAGTCCAAGAGCACTCCCTCCGATTGATTTGATTTCCACAAACTGAGGAAGTACCGGCCGGAAGTGTTGTAACCCGTCACTTCCAACCCCGCCCATGGGAGACAGAAATAAAGGTTTTTGATAAAGTAAAAGGAATGAGAGGAAGGAATAATTTTCAATGGGAAATGCCGCCGATCCACCTTCTTTTGTTTTTTACGAGACACTTGTTATTTCTTTTTTTTTTAATTTTATGTAATCGAGACAACCTGTACTCTACAGACCTTGCTCAAACCCCTGGGAGAAAGAAATAAATTTAAAAAGCGTTAAAAATGAGACGAAATATTTTATTTTCAGTGTGGTAAGTTGCGAATCGATCCTATTTTATCTGCGAGACGCAAATTGTTTAATATGTTTTATTATTTTTTTCATTTTCTGTGGATGTTTGTTTGTTCTATCTTTTTTTATTTTTTTCTCCTGCCCATGTAATGCGAAGTAAAATGAAGTGTGGTTAAGTGATTATTTTGTTAATCTTATTGATTTCATTTCCGTAGACTAAGGTAGTATCGGCTGGACGTTTTGGAACGCGTTTCATCCAACTCCGCCCTTCGGAGAAAAAAATAAAGGACAAGAATAAAAAAAAACAGACGAAAAATTAATTTTCTGTAGGTGACGCCGCTGAGCCGCCTTCTTTTGTTTTCTCTGAGACGTATATTATTTTTTTGTTTTATTTTTTTATTCTCCGTGGATTTTTGTTTTTTCTGTCTCTCATCCTACTTTTTTCTCAGGAACATAGTGGTGTTGCGGTGAGGAAGGGCTTAAATGTTTGTTTTTTTGTTTATTTTTGTGTATTCCTCCCCTTTAATTCTTTTCTTTTACCAAAAGAGGAAATGGTTGGAAAAGGGAGTTTTCTCAGCATCCACTCGTAGGGGAAAAAAAGAACGCGGTCGCAGCGCGGAGGTGTTCCCTTCGCTCGGAATCGAATCGCGATAATTACTTTGGTCGTACGGAATTTTCCTCCCGTCGAATCGATGATCGATAAACTCGAGCGGCCCTGTGTTGACGACTTGCAGTGCTGTGAAGTCGATAATTTCGGCTGTCTTCCCCACCGAACCGGGGTTATCACAGATAACATACTCCTTTCCGCTTTAGTTATTTACCCCAAATGATTGACAATAATCCGTTATCACTCGAAGACCGCTCATGACTAAATGAAAAGTTAGAGGTTATGGATGCGATAAAGAATCCTGGTGCTTTTTGTCTTAGCCGCTCTACGTCAGCAGTGGACGTTTCTCGATCCAAAAGGTATTGTCAAGGAAACTTGTCTGTGATAATTTATACTTCACGCTGATCGGTATTGAAAAACACGAAATGCTTGCTCCATCTGAGGAAAGTGGACGAAAATAGACTACAGGCTTTTGAGATGATGGTGCTGAGGAAAATGGAGAAAGTGCAATTTACGGAGAGGAATATGAGCGAAAAAATACTTGGTTTGGTGTGTGAGGAGAGGAAACTTCTGGAGGAGATTAGGGGGAGGTTGAGTAGGTGATTCGATCAGGTAATGAGAGGCTAAGGGATGTTGGAGACACTGATAGTGGGGAGGATGTTGGGTACGCGGGGTAGGGGAACTAAGATAATACGTTTCTCGACGGGACGAAGAGAGACAAGACGTAGACCGAGCAGATGAGTTGAATCTTGGATGGAGACGCGGCCCGACGACTGCAAAAGATTAGCATTGGTGTTCCTTTATCTACCTAAAAAAACCTTAATCGATAAATCACCTTTAATAACAGTAATGATGATACTTATGATAGCCTATGTATCTCTTGTTATTTCGTTGGTAAACCGGTGTCACTCCCTTTCACGCGTGTTCATTTAAATATCCCTCTGCGCTGGATAGCGCTGAATATTCTATTATATCAAATATACCCTTAGTTCATTTTTCCCGCATTAAAATTCCGCGATTTTATGGCATCATGTATCACACCAGTGTATTTAATAATTTATAAAGCTGTCTCTATCTTCCAAATATTCCTAGAAATCTTAAGCAGTTAATATTTATGATATTATGTTTCACAATTCTTTCAGCATATTGATATGGAGTATATAGCAATATATCGTACTCGTATCGTTTGACTCTGCCTGATTTCTGAAAAGCTCAAGTGATATGATAGCGTGGCCGTTACCGGCAGGATTGCTTTCCTCTCGGTGAAACGTCAAAGACATCGTCGGCATTTCTGTGGATAGTTATTATGCATTCATTCGGATGATGAGAGGAGAGGTGTGTTTTAGCTTTTTCCCCAAAATCTGTAGCCGTCATGGGCAGGCTTTGCCCAGAAACCAGTTATTTTGGGTCCAAAATCGGTGAGTGTGCGTTTACAGTTGGTTAAACTGCAGGAATCGCCGGTAGATGTTGTTTGAGTCCAACAGACAGTGAAATAATATATTTCGCCTCTGACGATGATTCCCCTCAAATCGTTTGTTTAACTACTTGGCTCTAAATTGCTTTGCCTGGTAAAGCCACGGGTTCTCATAGCTGGTAAAGCCTTGGGTTCTCATAGCTTAAATTCAAATTACCAAGGGGCAAAACTTGTTCTCAAATGCGATATGCTCTCATAAAGGTAAGTTAGTGCCATGGATTCACCGCTGGGTTGAACGATTTCCATTTGAATAGTTTTTCGGCGGTCAGTTAACTGTCTTGACTATGGCGATTTTTAACATTTATTAACATAATTTCCATCTTAAACTGTAGCCTGTGTGTCAATTTTCGCTCAAAACCGAGCACATAATAGTATTGGTATCTTTATTCTTTACTTTATTTTCAGTCTTTCATCATCCTGAGTGATTATACATTATCCTCAGGTCATAAATCAATGCTTGCCTTACTCTGTTACTGTATTTTCGCTGTTTCATGAGTATTTAACGATTTTTTATTGACCGGTCTAAACTTCAAAACCAAAGCACGTATTTAAAGTTAAATCGAGGGACGATTCAATTGTAATACTGAACCCAATTCCGATTATAAGACTCCTGCTTTTAAGTCGCAGTATTTTTAGAAACTATTCCACTCCAAGTATACACTAGGATACCCAGATTTCCCCTCTCAATTTAACTAGACTAGGCATTATGTAAACTACATCCCGCGCCTACGCAAACGTTAACAATAATTTGCAATTAGATTTAGTTGTCCCTTGCGGATGGGTTGTCTTTCTTGAAAGGTCGCATAACTTTCCGTTATCGTGGTATTATCACCTTCGTAATATGTAAGTACTCTCTTGAAGGGGCGTCTACAAATGAATGGTAGAACGATTCCGCTAGGCCGTTGAATAAGTTAATAAATCATTAGGACCATGCTCTTACGGGGCGCAAATGATCAACGGAAGAGGGAACGCAGACGTATTCACATAGGAAACTCAAGCACGACTTCGGAAAATATATAATGAAGAAAGTTACCACGACCTGAAAATGATTAATTAGAAAAGTTACCCCTGGTTTTTATCTTCAGAGGACACGGGGAAGTGAGAACAGTGGACTATCACACGGGTTCTTCAACTGTTTGCATCCCTAAAAAGAGCTGATGTCCTCGGGGATTATTCTTTTGTCACTTGCTTCGTCTATACGAACTGCACAGAAATGGCCGGGTGTAAAGTTAAATGAAGTATAACTTCAACTGATGTGGACTCTACTTGGTGGAATTGTGACACGTTGGGAGAAATAAATCATTTTGTAACTCGAAGACCCTTGATAATGACGCTGTAGCGTTGAAACCTACACTGTAGGGTTTACTATGAAAAATTCGTGGAATATTAAGAAGTGGTTTATTTCTCCCAACATAAAATAAACGAGTTCATTAGTAATAATGATGACTGCATATAAATGTTTTGGAATGATTCAAGCATAGACCAAATATGATGGTAAAATAATTATAATCAATCGAAAGAAAATATTTCGTAGTAAATATTTAGAACAAAACAATTCGTAAAATAATCAAATAACTTAAGAGCGGTCGTATACAAATATTAATTAGACTCAGCCTTAAACAAGCTTTAAACTTGAGATTCCATGGTAAGGTTAACATAACATTATCAAGCAAAAGACATCCTCAATGTAGCATTGGTAAGCGATGTAGAAAATGAAAGGAAATATGATTTTCCCGGTGTCATCAAATTCAATCCTTCACCATTCTTATCGTGAAAAATGTACAAAATATTCTACAGTTCTACAGAATGCGTGTGAATTTTATCTCTCGTATTTTAGGTTACGGTTAGCTAAGAAAATCACTCCGAAGTTGCTCCTGCAACATTATGTATGTGTCCAGGACGGCAAACTCAGTGTGCACACCTAAATATGTGGTACGGACTTATTAACCCTCCTTCGTGTTGACACATTTTTCGATAGGATGTAAAATAAAATATCTATTCTTTTTGCCAACTATATAAAATCGTTAAATACGTAAACTTAGAGAAATTTAAAATGTTTCTTTTGTTTAAAACAACCTGCCTCTTTTCCCACTGCATGCGATCTTGATTTCGACTCGTTAAGTCAGTCAAGTTTGTCAGTTTTCTTTGAAATTGACTCCAAATCATTCTCTGAGTTAATTTCATGTCCTTGAAAATGGCATGCGATTAAACAGCACCATTGATACAATTGTATACAGAGAATAACTAAAGCCTGGAGTTATTATATCTGGTTAGTAATTTTTTCATAATGAAAGCCAATGCTAAGACGCTTTCCCGAAGGTTACTCTCACTTCAAATAATTTGCCGTGTGATGTCATGCTCAAAGCCCGAGATTTCAGTTCACATCAAAATAACGTAAATACTACACTATCATGCGTTTTAACGTGTACCAGACATGATAGAAACCAGGCCTAAGAGTTTCGAATTTCAGTAAAAATGTTCAAATGAAAATTCTGAAAGGCCTCATACACGTGCTTAAATTGGGGATTAATGGGGTTCGTGGATGCGTTTAGTGGAACTGGTTGTTTCGAGAGTAGTTTACTCACAACTTCCTTCCCAAACCGCATGGCAAGTTGGTTAAACTCGGATTTCTGAGAAGCCTCCTTTTTACTTTTTCAACAAGAAAGAGGAAAGCTCTATGAGCAAGTTAGCGAGCGCTTTGCGGAATGAAACTCTCCGACGAAGTGGGACGCCTCGAGAAGTTTCGTGCTCGGTCAGCAAAGTGATTGTCGCTGCTCTTTTGGCGGTTTGGCTTTGCAACTGATACCAAGCGGATTCAGCCGCTGAGCGACTCGTGAATTATTCGTCCGCGGGAGACTTCTACTTCGGGGTGATGAACTTGTGGAACGCGAGAGCTACGAGATAAATAGAGAGGATTACGTGATGAATATTTTTTTACGGGACACCTCCGCATGAAGGTCATGAAATCACATTACCGCGACTTGAGTGCCGATTCCTTCAGATGGGAAAAAAGGACCTGTTAAGGAAAACTTGAATGGTTTTGACAGTTTACTTAGTGGAATATACTAGATATTCGTAAAGGAATAAACTTAGTTGTAGAAGTAAGTAGTAAAATCAAGAGGATTGCAATTATGAACTGCTGACCATGTTTTAGGAACTCCTTCACTCGAATAGGTGCGCCCTACTTTCGTTTTGAGAAAACTAAAAATTAAAATTATTTAATAAAATCAAATAAGGCAATCGATGGTGGTCCCTATTACATATGAAGGTAGATTATCCCTTTACAAGGGTAATAGCGCTTTCTCCGGGTTCAAGTGGGTTCTACAAAATAAGCAGCGGCAGAGAACCCTACCTGTGTCTCGAAGAGTTATTTTGTTGTTTATTTTTTGAGGTGAAAACCCGTCGACTTAATATCTAGGTATATACCGCTTATCTTATGCAAAATGTTTTTTTCTCTCTCACTGTCTTGGAGATTGGACAAAGTGTTGGTGTGAAATGAAAAAAAACTCATCATTTCACGTGTCACCCTCGTGTTTCAATTTGTAATTCAAATATATATGGGGTACCAAGTGAGTAGCAATAGAAATAATCAAGAACAATCAGGTTATCAGGCCCGACCATAAAACGTGTGCACGAAGGTTTGTTTTTGCTGGAGACTGAAAGAGATGAACTGAGTTGATATCAGGTGAACGATTAAAGGAGGTGGTTGGGGTTACTCTTTAGGAGGTTCACATACATTAGATATCCAAGATAAAAAAGGAGACAAACAATTGCTACGATTCGGCTACAAAATCATGGAGAAAAAAAAATTATTTTTTTCTCCAAAATACGCTCTCTCTTAGGTGAACAAAAAAATCAAATTTAAGGCCAAGGGAACCGATAAAACCTTAGTTTCAACATTAGTAAGTTTATAGGCATGGAATCAAGTCATCGTTAAAATTAAACACACTTCTCTTTGCCAATTCTCTGTCATGAAACATACTCTTAGTGGAAAAGGGAAATTTGACTTATCTGTTCAATTTTAAAGCGGAATAATTCTAGTTTGTCATCCCTAACACTATCAGTTCATGGTGAATTTTACTAACTAAGAATTCTGACAAGGATGATAGAAGAGTTATTAACTTAGATTTCATAAGTACAGAACATACCTATATGTTCATTATAGTCTATAAACACTTCTAAATTGGGTTATTTTGGAAGTATACTCAACGGAAATCTCGAGTACTACAAAGTAATTCAAGTCATAACTGCCCATCGGTAAATCACCGCTTCACGCTTCCACACGAAAATCAGTGACAGTAGAATGCATAACATTACCGTGAACCAGATCCAAATAATAATTCGTGGAGAGTGATTGCATCTTTAGAAAAGGTAATAAGAAAGATGGGAGAACATCTGGAAACGAATTTTCATCCGAGGAACAAACTTATAATCATCCATCCTAGTAACTTTCAACCGCATTATGTTCCCTTATATCCTTTATCGTGGAAGAAAAGGAACGTCGGCTAAGACATTATCTGACTATTCAGAAGAAATGCACTCACAGCCGAAATATTTATCACTCCATCCACCCACTCAAGGCACGGCAGCAGAAACCTTATTAACTCGGTAGGTCTGCGGTTTTTTTTGTTTCCAGAGGGCGAGATAATATCATAGGCGTTTCCCAAGTTTTTTCAGAGCTTCACACAATACGCTCGTATGCGTAAGGGACGTAGGAGACATAAAATATCCATGTTGTAACAAAGTCGTGCCACGTTTTATGCTTTTTTTGCAAAAAAAACTTATCATGCTACCTTTTTGAGACTTAGTCCAAGTGCATGACTCCCAGTAAAATATGGCACTTGAAGATTATGGATTACCTAAGGTTAAAACTTTTCAGGAATTCATGAATCCGGTTGTAGGTTGAAGATCAGATTCTTTTGGTGAGTTGGAAGATTTTATCGACCCTTGTTCGAAGCGTATATTTTACGTTATACTTCGGCTACGTTCAATCTGGAAATTACTGGTCTTCAATAGGGAATAATGGGAAGCTGTACAATTTACCTAAAAAAATGCGTAAAATCTGGAAGAAGATTTCATGACTATTATCAATATTATATTCTTCTAGCGCAATAGGTATAAATGTACATAAATATTTAAAGGATATACAGGTATCACAAAGGCATATTATTTTCAGGAGGTGGCATCTCTGATAAAATTACTGTTTCCAGCAGGTAATATGTATATTACTTAGATTCTAAGTGGTAATCGCCGTCTACACACAAAGAAAGGCTGCGGACTCACTTAATCGCCCTTGAGGTCTATAGCGAACGAGAAAAAATGCGCTGGTAATGATTTATTTGACTTCTTTTAACGGTTTAAGGATGGACGATTACTACGGAACGATTACCAAGGGACGAGTACTACGGAATATCAGGTTCAATTTTTGAGATATTTATGGGGTAATAGATATTCCTCCGAATGCCAACTAAAATCACGAGAAAGCGTTGTCGAATGGTTCCACAATGGTTTAGAAGAAGATAAAACGGTCTAGAAGTGGATAGAAAAGGAAAGTGATGAGATTTAATGTTTTTTAGGTGGAGGAGGCGGGAGGCTTGGGCGATCATCTTTCCGGAACATTAAGTGGTCAAATGGATTGGAATTGGATGAATATCAAATCGTGGATATAAAGCCTTTCATTCACTGAAAAATTCTAGTTTCACGGATTAAGGCTTAATAAATAAATTAATTGCATATTTCCAAGCATGTGCTTGTTCAAAACATTACCAGTATCATCTCAAAAAGATACTATAGTGAAGCTCTGGGGGTCTTTGGAAGGTGCAAGTCGTTCCAGTGCATTAAGGTTTTCGTCCAATGGAAGGGTATCTTCTCTTTTATGCTCTGTTACTTACTGAAAATAGGAGTATCTTATTCCAGTGTTTTTAACAATAGTGAGCACTTTCATTAGTCTTTTGACTGAGAAGAGATTGGATGGACTGTACTTGGGTGGAGATCAGGAGTACTAGTTTAGAACTGGCAATAAGGAGTAAAGACATGCGAAGAGAGGTGGATGTTAGGTAAGCGAGGAACGTAAAGAAGGAGAAAAGGCTTCAAGGAAGGGATGAAGAGAGGTAGGAAGTATACCGACCGGAAGAGTGACATCCTGTTAGGCGTTATGGGTCGGAGGCAGTAAAGATAAGTATAGGTTTTCCTTCTTTCATTTAACCCACCTTAACCGGTAGATCACCTTACAGTAGTAAAAATGAAAAAATAGCTTTTCCTGCCTACTAAACGCCCTTTCTCATCTGTTATTTTTCAGCAATCATGTGTCGAAAAAGCTAGTCAGAAGAGATAGATTTAATGAAATTGTGTCTATGAATGGGAAGAGAATAAAGTATGTTTTCTATTCACGATGATTGGGGTAATATGCCGGTTGACGTAAGTTAAAATGGAATAGCGTTAAAATCCTCTTAAGTCATGCTACAGACGAATCTCTTTACGCAATGTTCCGTCTTGTTCTCAGCATACGTCGTTCCTCTCTTCATCCCGTCCATAAAGCCTATTATTTTTCTTCCACTTCCCCCTCACCCAACATCCTCCCCTCTATCACACCCTTCAGCATCCCTTCGCCCTCCATTACCTCCTCCAACCACCTACTCTGCCTCCTTCTAACCCCCACCAGCAGTTTTCTTTCTTTATCCACTATACCAAAAACTTCCTCGTTTGTTCTCCTTTCTGTCCAACGCGCACCTTCTCCATTCTCATCGTCACCTACATATGGAATGCCTGCAGACTATTCACGTCTTCATTTCTCAGAGGGTCCACGTTTTTGTCCCATTGAACGCTACACTTCTTAACGGTTTCAGGCGTCACTTGGTGGAATTTATCCATCATGAAGATAGGAAAGGAAGGTACCTACTGCAATTCCACATAAAAAATTTAGTTTAAAAGTATGTACAATAAATTTAATTAATATATCGACAGACTAGTCCCAAGCGATGAGTCAAGGGCGATGCATGGCCAACGGTGTTTGGATGTGAAGACGAAACTGGACAAAGGAAAAGGTCAGTACCCTCTGGGAAACCTCCGAACCCCGTGGCCTTGCTTAAGGAAAGGGACGGTGAGGAAGGCAATGGTTGGGCATGGGCACAGGGGGGGAGGAATAGGGTGGTGAAAAAAGGACGAGAAGGTGGATGGTTGATGAGAGCACCCTCTTCCGGCCGGCATCAAAGGGATGAGTGGAGAGTCCGGCCTGCGCGAGACAAACAAGACGAGACGAAATGAGGAGCTGCCAGCGGTTTGGGGAAAGAGGAGAAAAAATGGAATTTTTCGTGGAGCGAGAGTGAGAGATAGGAGCGAAAGGAGTGTGTATATATAAGAGTGCGGAAAGGCATTGTATAGCGCGAGGTGCACTTTGCCCACATTTTTGCATGTTTTTACTCCTACATTTCGCCATCTAGCATTCCTTTTTATCTTTACAAGAGTCATCACGCTTCTCGTGACAAGGAGATCTACATCTACATAGTACTCTGTTAGCTATAATTCTGCATTGGGCGGAATCAACGAGGCTGTACTGACGAGCGGAAAGCCTAGCTTAAGTCTGAGTTCCATCCCGTATCTCCGCTGTGAATACGCCCTAGCCCGCCCGCTTGAAACCCGTCCCAGCATCGAAGAGGTGTGGTACTCACCAGTCGGACCAGCGAGGACTTACATCTGCGGTCACTAAGTCCATATTTTTCGGAAATCAGTTTACGATATGCTCTACCTTTCGAGAAACAGGCTTATCTGATTTTAACGTGCGCGATCCTACTCAATTCCGTCCACTCCGCGCAGGTGCGACTCCGAAGAAGGAGACTCCGATCCCTCCGCTGTAGCCTAGCGTGCGGAGTGCACCCTTGTAACTACTGTTTTGCTAACCAGCCTGCCCGGGAGCACTTGCTTGCAGTTTTGAGGTCTAAGTACGCCCGATGCAGAACTCAACTGTAAGCCACTTCAACGGTGTGCTGCTGGGTGTGAAATTTACCAGCATGTACACAATAATTTGCTACGAGTTATAGAAACTGTGATCAGGTTGTTCTGGTGACTTCTCATCCCGAGGGTCTGGGTTTAAATCCCGCCGGTGGTGGAAATATTTCAGTGGAATCCTTATTTGTACTTAGATGTTATGCATAGAGCGAATCAAGTGCATACATCCGACAGAGGAGACGTAAAACTGTGAATCCCTTGGCGCATATACTTGCATTTGAGAGTGGGCTGATGTTGACGCAGGGTTTTCTCTTTGCCCACCCTCTGTTCCCAAATTGATAATCTTACCCTTATCTTGCTTACCCACTTATCTCAATTGCCTCTGCTGTGGGTCACCTCCCCGAATACTTTACCAGCCAATGGCACCTCCCGGAAACCCCCCGATGTTTAGTACATGGATTTCGACTCAGTCTTCAAATCCAAACTACATATTCGAGTAGAATAGAGAAGTGGCATTAAGACCGGTTGAGAATGTTGTAATCCTCATCAAACATTATTCGTGAAATATAATAGCGTTCACGACTTCGGTTTAACCGTCAACTGGTTTACTCTTAAACAATCATCGGAAATATCATCCGTATGTTTACACTAGGGGTAGATCTGACTTACTACTTAATGTACCATACGTTTTCTATTCCATGAGAAATACCTATTGAATAACAAGGAAAATACTTGTCACTGCGTGTACCAGCCACACGACAGAAATCGAACTACATGCTTGGCTGACAATAAAAAAGACATTCGAGTCTGAGGTACTACGAATGTACTGGCTTCAATAGTGCACGTGAAGTTGGCATCAACCCTAAACCAGCACATTATGGTCTTAGCCCTAAGAATTGGCGAGTTGATAATCCTCACTTTTGAGGCAGTGATGTGCAAAGGCCCCTATACCCATTCCTTGAAGCTAATTATTTTTCCTTCCTACCTCAGTGACATTGGCTTTAAAAAATTATTTACCGCAATGGGAGATTGTTTACCATTATTATTATTTTTTATCACAATTAAGTAGGGACAAATCTAATCACGTTTGCGTACGCAACTATGGCACAACCAGCCACCTAAAATCTAAGGACTTCAACTGAATGCAGTGTTAACCAATTAAACCATATTTCTTCACTTCTATGAACACAGCCTGGCCATTACTTGCCACAAAAATTTGATGATTTCCATTAAAGCCATGTAAGCCATTACAGTGCAAAGGGTTTGATTTTAGAGTTAAACTTCCGATGTCAATAGGTAAGGTGATCGCAACGTCGGATAAATGACGGTTTTGTGTCAGTTCTAAGAAAGAGGATGGATAATATTTTTATAATAAGGACTCATGGGATACAAACGGTGTTCAACCTAACTTCTAGGTTTCAACCCCTTTAGAGGACGGAGTTGAGTCTACATGTATCTAATGCATTTGCTGCAGAATGCAAGCATATTTCAACTCTTTTACCGAAAAGTAAAAAAAAATGTTCTTACCCAAAATGTGCAATTTTGGCCTGAACCACGACAGCTATTCCGATAAGGCAAGCCCGTAATATTTGCTATCGATGTAATTTTGGATGATTCTGCCTCAGGCCAATTGAGATGCCGAAGTACGCAAGCTCTTCTGCATGCTGCAAAAGGGTTAAACTGGATTTCAAAATTGGTAGAAATCGAATTATCGTGCTGGAAATTTTTTCTGCACATTCAGCAGCTACGATGTGTAATTCCACCTCGGCTATGGTAATATGTGCTACGAAGGGTAAAATCTACATGACATACCAAAAGGTGATCTTAAATTAGAGGTGAAGCAATAGTTGGTGAAATGTTCTTAATATATTTTAGAATAAAATTCCTCGCATTTCAAGGATTTTTTAAAAATTTTGTAGGATCAAGAATCACGCCTTCAAGTGTAAGGATCAAATTTTGAAAAGGTTAGGTATAACATAAAATGTTAGGAAAAATACTTGTATGGTCGCGACACCGTTGTCGAGTAAGTTACATTAAACAGTGACCTGCACGTTGTAGGAACTGATTTTGAACAATCGAGCTAAAATAATAGAAATAACTTATTTTATTCACCAGAAGTCATACTATTCCTAAGAATATATGTAAATGATAATGGAGCCATACATACTGATTTAGGAGAACTTCAAGCGTTATAATGCGGCAACACCTCCAGTTTATCTGGAAAATTGTTACCAGTGGCAGGTAAAAAAAATGTTTTCAAAGGCGCTCGCTAATAGCAGTTGTATACACGTATGAGCATAAGGAGAAAACCATGGGAATAATTGGTGATATGAAAGAACGATATTTTGCATACATTTTGTTGGTTTATTCTTGATATTCAGTCTTTTAGTGAATAGTGATACTGATATTTGAAATCTAAAAGAGCAAAAGTTGATAATGCATTCCTCCCCTTAATTAGTAAAATACACTAACGTGTGGATGTTTAAAATATAATTAAGATTTAATTCTTACAATGGCTTTCGGGTAATATGGTTATATATAAAACTGAGATTTACTGGTAATATGGTGGTACAAAAGATGCAATTCCATTTTACAGAAGTAGCGAAAAGTAAGATCAACGGCAACTTAGAATAAATTAAAAACATTTCTAATTTGGGGTGCCGAAAGGTCCATGCGAGTGGTAGAGTCCCAGAAAATAGCGCGTGTAATTGAGGGTTTACGGACATGAATTCGGCACCACACAGTTGAAGATGTGCACACCAAATGGGCCTCAGTCCTGACCTTCATGAATGTCTCCACTCATGAAACAAATGCGGACTAAAAGTCGCGACGCGGGCTTACATTCCTTCTTGCTAATAACTCGAGCATAATGTTCTCAATTCTCGCCAACATGGAATTGGAGAACGTAAATCATGACAGATACCATCGCCACAGTAGGAAGAAAAAGAAAAATATGAAAATGAAAAAGAAGAAAAATAACGAGATGGAGATTACTATCTGCAAGCACGCTGTGGATTACGCCTATATTTCTCGCTTCGGGCGCAGCAGTTTATGAAAGGCAGTTTTTTGTAAGAAAGCGTAGATTTAGGCTGAAATCCGGATCCATTTTCAACCTTGTTGGCGTTCACGTTCCAATTTAACGTAAGCTTTACGAAAAAATTACCGCATGATTAGATCAAGTTTGGAAGTAGCTTGAAATTAGCGAATAGCATTCTTGAGGGTTTTCAATTAGAAATTTGTTTGATGCTTCTGTTGAAGGCTTGTGAGCAATATCTTCATGAAAATTATTTTGGGTGTAAGTGGATAGGATTTCCGCAGTTATCCACTCCATTATTTTCTCAACTAACCTCTCTATTCTTTCATCATTTCTCACTTCAGAATACCTCATAATCTGCTTCTAGTATTCCATCCTTGGTCTTCCTCGGAAGCTATCGCCTTCTTAATGCCTTCTATTTATTTTGGGAGGCTATGCATCTACCAATTTATCCAATTCGTTTGTCCCTTCTCTTTCGCAGAGTCCACATGAAACATCTCATCTCCCTCTTTTGACTGCCAGAAGTACGAAAGGGAGAAATATTTCGAAGCCTTGAGCCAAAAACTAAGGTACAAGGACTTTTGTGGTCAATAACTATTTATTTAAAGGTGAAGATAAATCCAACTTATATACCTAACGAGATAAAAATTGATAGCTTTGAGGGAGTAAGAACATTTAAATACAACGGTTCAATCGTCACTCAGAATAATGACTGTTTAATCTTTTGGGATTCATTCCGCGATGTTTAAAATTGCAAGAAACAATATTTCGCTGGTCCTCCTGCCCGCTTCATCAGGTTAACTGGTTAAGCTGGCAGGAGGAATTATTAACGAAATATGGTTTTTTGCAATTTTAAACATCGCGGAATGAATCCCGAAAGATTAAACAGTCAACACTACATCCGCGGAAGCCTACGAGCTAACTCAGAATTATGATTTGAAGAAATCATGAAAGAGTGGCAGCGAGAAATCCGTTTCCAGCGGTATGACTGTAAACAGCCGATGGCAACGAACATATTGCGTAGACTGTGCAAAATGAGAATATCAATCATTCATAAAGCCGACTTCGACTTATGGGTGTGAAACATGGTTTGTTACGTAGAAACTGGAAGATACACCCAAATTATTTGAAAGAAAGATCATAAAAACTTATGGCCCAGTACGCAATGATAACGGACTTTGGAGGATTGAAACGAATGAAGAAAAAAACTGATTCCAGAAGAAAAATTTGTTTGATTCTTTAAGACTCAAAAGATCAGGTGGCTTGTACATTTGTACCGTATGGAACCGTCAAAATCAGTAGAGAAAATTGATGATTGGAGGCACAAAAGGATAACAGGGAGAGGCCTCGGAAAGGGTGGAAAGGGTTTGTGGGACTGAAAAACGACTACTGTGGACAATAACTAAAAAATATGGGAGTTAAAAACTGTAAAACTTTTGCTGCTGATAGATGCGCCTGAAGAATAATCGTAAAAGAGTCCAAGGTCCACGGAGAACTGTAACGATCAAAGAAGAAGAATCTCTTTTCCCCATCACTTCGTAGGACTTCCTCATTGGTGATTTTGTCCGCCCAGTAGATCTTCCTCATTCTGCGATAAAACCTCATTTCAACTCATCGTCTTTGCTCTACTACTGTCATTGTACATGCTCTGTCGCCTCATAAGAGTCATATGGACATTTATTATGATTGCGCTTCATTACTTCCAAGCTTTGCTGGTGAAAGACTCTTCTGATGGAAACCTTCTTATTAATACCAATAATAATAATAATATTTCTGACACACGGTATTCATTATTCTACTCAGTTTTCGCTGTCAAATTCTTTCTTTGAATCCGTGTGAAGATAGTGTACTTATGATGATCTTTCTGCGTCTCATTTTCTATTAAAGTCTCAGTTCTACTGTTTATATCTTCATGCTTATGAGACAGGCTTCTAGTAGATTTTTTTTCAAACAGGAATCCTTCCTTTCTTGGATTACTCTGCTCACTAAATAATACAATGTACGATATCATGACATGCGGTATCATACCTTGCTACATAAAGTGACTAATTTGCGATTCCAAATGCATAATGCAATTAGGTAGAGTAGACCGGGGGGATTTCGGGTGAGTTTGTTGAAATATTCACAAATTTGTATTTATAAATCCTTTTTAACAAAATATTACGTAGGTTTTAGGTAAAACTTTGTGGGAATCCTAAATTAAATATATTTTTTAAATTATTATTATTTTAGAAAAATATAACTATGTCGAAACGTGTGTAACAACCCAATTTATTCCATAATCTTTGGGTAAAACGGATGAGTCCCGGAGGAAAGCGGGTCAGTCCCGGGGAAAGACTAGTATTTATAATTTCATTTTTCGTTTTTCTACAGAAATGTCACAAACAAACTTTTAACTCTTAAAGGTCTCTTAAAGGTTCTCAACTCTCATGATAACATTGACTTTGAATGGAATCCAATGATCAGAATTCTCACTTCTGCTCTGAGTGTAGTTCCATACATTAAATGCAGCTTACTCCTTTTTTCCCATCATTATTCCACCACATTTTCGTCGATTCTATTGAAATATAAATATCGCAGAGAGGATAAGATTGACACAGAGATGGAAGGGTAAGCGCGTGGGAAAATTTTTCTGAAAATAGGGCGAGGGGAGGCGTATGGATGACGAGAGGAGGCAAAGCGGGAGTGCACTTTTCATGAGTTGGGAATTTGGAAGGTTTTGGGGAGAAAATGTCTTCGCAAGTGTGAAGGACCGCTGTCGTCATGGGTCCAGCGCCCTCTCTCGTCCAGCGCCCGGAATAGCATCTCGACGCTTGGAATTGACCCAAACCCTTTTCGGCAGTCAGAATGCAAAACGATGTCCTGCGACGTTTTCGTCGCTTTTTTTACGTTTATGCTGTGACCATTGCGATAGAAAGTGTGCACGTCAAAATTTCATCTCTCCGGCCTGGTTTGAGACGCACACATATGATGGTCGGGGGAAGCCATTTTTTCATCTCTCATGGTGGTGGTAGCTGGAGCCTCCTGAGCGAGAGGGTGGTATTAACTCCAAATGTGTGTTCATGAAGATTTTTTCGCTTTGCCTATTTTAATGCTGCTCATAATAAATGATGTCAGTAAAACGAACATGACTGCATGAATTTCAAGGGTTGTTTCGTCAACCAGCATTTTTGAAAATTTGTGAATTCAAGTAGAACCAAATACAGTCACCAAGGAATTAATGAATTAAGGAATCAAAAGCATAAACCTATTCTACAGGCAATGGAAATCCAAATTACAGCGAAGGGTTGATATTTTAGGACGCAAAAACACTGTGATTGCTTTTTGTTACTATTTATAATATTTCAAGAAAGTAAGGCAAATAAATTATAGCTGTACTACTTGCAAAAGAAAGTATGTATTTATTTTGTATCATTCATATTACGTATGTTTTCCGAACTTGGGAAAAAATGGCTCTTATATATGATGGCTCATTATGTTAATAATGCTGAGGTTACCCATTTAGTACCTATGGCCTTTCTGAAAGCGTAATTTAGTTAATTTTTGTATTCTCATTATGTATGTGAAACAAAAATTGGCCCGTGGAAGATATTGGGAGTCCCACTATTTCCGGCTAATAACATCTTTGGTGTGATCACATGTTTTGTTTTCCTCTGCGGATCACTCATGCATGGGTGTGGCCAAAACCTCCTCCAACAGAAGAAAAGGTGATGTTTTTTGTCTTGACAATAGCCATTCCACGATCTCATATTGTACTGCTTGACCTCTATAAAGCGATGCAAGTTCCTTCTCGGTGCTCAGCCTTGTTTCTTTTTTAAAGAGTTTTCCTGCCCTAGATTCTACCCTTTATAGCTCAAACACTTTATGAACTCCATAAATTGAGACTATCTGAAATATTTCATTTCATCAGTAACATGCGAACGAGCGGGATTCCGTAACTTCTGCCGTAGCCCTCAGGAAAAAAATTCCGCTCTAGAAACTATGGATAATTTCAGTTTACTTTGGAATGCGTTCGAAAACGTTCGGAATTTCAAATATTCCTTAAACATATAAGCAGAGAGTCAACTTCTAAATAATTGGCAGATTCTTTCTCCCTACCTTCCTTTCTTTTGCTATCTGAAATTTAAATCACGAAAG
Organism: Pyrrhosoma nymphula; assembly: GCA_963573305.1. Taxonomy (NCBI): domain Eukaryota; kingdom Metazoa; phylum Arthropoda; class Insecta; order Odonata; family Coenagrionidae; genus Pyrrhosoma; species Pyrrhosoma nymphula. Next base: position 109,278,521 of record OY754330.1, on the reverse strand, counting down.
TGAAGATATGATATGGTTAGATAAATTTTAACATGTGGTTTGGTAGATTAGAGGACGAACAAATGAAGGAAGTCAACTTTTAATATTATTGCTGTCTGTAATTAATGGATTTTAGTTTCAGTATTTATTTCCAAACAATATATGTATTTGTTTATTACACATAGGAATTTGGTTTGCATGATTATTTGGAACATTTTATTTCATTATGACCATTTTATTTGTTTAATATACGAACAGACCAGCAGATTAATGGAAGTCAATATGATTAATCAGTAAAACCACTTTTTCTAGTGCTAAAGAACCCTTTACTCGAGGTACTTTCTTGAACGTTGATCATTTATGTTGGCACTTTGGAGTTCGTTTCTTTAAAAGAGCTTCTCGAAAGCACTTTCTCGATAAGAAAAGTTTCAGGGACATGAAAAAAGTTGCTCTAGACATTAAGGATATTTTCCGGTTGTATTGCATCGTTAAAACTTGTTTAACATTGACCGTTTTCCACCACGCGTGATTAAGTTAGCATCCTCTCTCCCATTAAAGAGACAAAACAATTGTAAACTCTGGAAACCCAAAGGCTGAAGAACTGAAGTGAGAGGGTAGTTAGAAATGCTAAAAGTCAATCGTGTAGCACAAATGGGGAAGCACTTGGATTAAATGAGCGATTTTATTGATTAATCAGATGACTGAATTTTCTAAAGAATGTTACCCTTCATTACGCCTGATTATCTTATGTACGGCACGATTCCAATGCATATTGAGGGAAGCATTTTTGGGTGTTACGAATGAATTTCTGTTTATTAATCATTATTAAAAGAAATGGAACACTAGGAAGTTCGAATTAGGCCAGACATCAAGGGTGACCTAAAACTTATTCTAGATAACTACCCCGATAGTGTAAGCGGCGTTCAATGTTTTAAAAAGACCGTGATCTATATAACTCAACATAGTTTCATATAAATCGGAACAGTTAAATTTTATTTTAAAATTGAAGCAGCTGTATGAAACATGCATTAAATATCGTGGTATTAATCACACAAAACAGTTTTTGTGACTAAATTTCTCAGTTATTAGGTAATTAACCGTATTTGAGTTGCGTGATTGATTTGTTCATACAGTTGAAAATACGTTCGCAATTGAATGCTTTTTTTGCGATTTATAATTCGCAATTTAGTAAGATGTCTATTTAAATTTAAAAATAATTGAGAAACGAACTGTTTTACATTTCTATTGCAATTACCTCAAAACATATCCATTTCTTTAACAAATTCTCGCACATCCGTAACATGTCCCATGAAAAATGGCTTCTAATGTTTTGGCAAATACCTCAAAATGTATTGCAATTTATTTATTTGAGTAATCTACCGGAAACGGTAGGTTTAAATGTTAGCAGAAAACCTCCAGATTTTTACATTTGCTGGGTCCTATCTACCAATTGGTAATATTCCTTTCTTCATTTCAGCATACGTCCCGCCCTTCTTCATCCCCTCCATAAAACCTATTCTCTTTCTTCCCCTTCCCCGTTTACGCAACGTCATCCCCTCTATCGAGGCCATAAGCAACCCACCCACCATTTGATCTTCCAACCACCTACTTTGCCTCCTCCCGATCTTATCCTTTCCTCACCAACTATTGCCGAGAACTTCCTCGTTTGTTTTCCTTTCTGTCCATCGCACCTTCCCCATTCTTCTCCAAGCACACATCTCGAACGCATGCAGCCTATTCTGGTCTTATTTTCCAAGGATCCACGTTTCTGCCCCATACAACGCTACACTCCATATCGAGCTCTTCACCAGCCTATTCTTTATATTCTTACCCTAGGTCTCCGTCATCAGCTCCCTTCTAGTACTAAACGCTTCTTTCGCCAACGCTATTCACGTCGTAACTTCTTTGCTATTATTATTTGTATTAATTCCGTGATTCCAACTCTGATTTTCTAATGCATCTACTCAAGGCCGATATATTTATATCATTAGAAAGATGAGATATTTTCCTTGGTAATGAAGCCATATTCAATTAACATTATGCGTGGCCATATCTTAATCAAACTGCCTTAAATGTAAGAAATGTTTGAACATTTTTTGGCTCTTTGTTTTGGTACTCTTGGTTGTTTGTCTACCGACTGATGCGATGGCATCACGAGGCGCCAATATGCGTTTGCCTGTGATAGATTCATTGAGCGCAATCCTGTGTGTGTGGAAACCCGGCGTCGGTATTATTTATTTGTTTAGTTTCCATAACCACCGAAAAAAGTCATTAGGCGGAAGAAGAACTCTTAAGTTTTCCACTGATGCGCAATGCGACCGATTTCGATGTTTTACATCTTTGTCATGCTATCAGTGGAAAGCTGCAAAGTTTATTTCTTTCGCCATGTACAAGTTCTACCACATCAACCGTGAGACAACATTATTAAGTCTTAAGGCCCTATATTTAATATCATCATTTTTTATATGCTGATTTATTGTTTCCGGGGGTGCTACTCAATGGGAGGGTCTGCCGAAGGGGCTGAGTACCACAACCTTGGACCGCTATCCCCCCGAGCATGTGGCACCCCCTTTCACAAATGCACTCACCCCTTTTTTTACGTCATATCATCGCCGTCGTCATCATCGTCTCCTTCCTCCTGGTCCATTTGGTCGAATTACATTGTTTGTTGACAGTTTACCATCTCCTTCCAAGCCGCACAGGTGTACTCCGGTGGTCCAGTAACCCTTGAAAGAGTCTGTAGAGTTCGTTTTTTCTCTGTAGGTGTACTCCCTCTTGATTCAATACGTTAGGGCCTTTGTAAAATAAATGCAGTAGTCTGCCATCCTCCTATCCTGTTTTTCCACAGCCGTGAAACATTAATATAGTGCTTTTACTTAAAGTTATTATGAAATTCGCTCGGGACAGTTCTCTTTTTATGTTGTGATTTCTAGAGGCGTAGCCGGTGTGTAAATCGTGCAGCGTTACCCTGTCCTTCCTCGTGATTTTTATTAAGGTAGATCTTGTAAGGCTCTAAAGTTTCTTCGCCTCCCCGCACTAGTAGGCAAGTGTGTCAAGCCGTGGCCTACGAGTCTAAATATCTACCGAAGGCGCATACAGTAGGTGAATGGCTGGCGCGGGGTTTTTAAGACCCCCTCAGGATCCGGGAAACGAGTCATCATTTTGCACATTGGTAGTGAGGATGGCTTCCTAGAGGGTGGCGAACTATGTTTTGTAGCAAAAAGGGGTGGTGATGACTACCATTCTGAGATGAATGCCAGACCCTTCGAGGAGTGGTTTCGAAAAGTGTTGTCGTTGCTTCCTCCGAGATCCGCTGTAGTTTTAGACCAGGCACCGTATTGCACGATGATGGATCCAGAGACAAAATTCCTTCGATGTCGTGGAAGAAAGCCGATATCATCGCGTGGCTTGTAAGGAAAACAATCCATTTACCAGAGGATGCACCTAATTTTGAGTGTTTAACAAAAGTGACTTTGATTAGTCACGGTAGACAATATTTTGTTCCGACAGAGGTGGAGCTGGAAAAGATTGTGAAAGAACTCAGGAGTGACGTAAGTTTAATTTGGACACCAGTGGCTCACTGCGAGCTGAATTCCATCGAACTAATTTGGGCTTACGTTAAAAATACAATAGCTAAGGTGAACCTTGCGACTGCCGCCGGAAAAGGGAACAGTGTCAACGTTACCCATCAATTGTGCCTGGAGGCTCTACAATCTGTGACGCCAAACTTATGAAGGAAATGTATACAACACGTCAAAAAGATAGAAGATTATTATAGGAAAAAATATCATCTCCTTGATGAATTAAGTGATGACCAGAGGGTCATAGTTAATTTAAACTCTGACTCTGATTCAGACTTGAGCGACGATGAATCACAGTCAGATGGCGATTCCGATTGAAAGAATGTGAGAGGATATTTCGGAACTGGCCAAAGTGTTTGCAAACGTATAAACACAATTTGTAAATGATGTGTGTTGTGTAAATGTGTGACATGTTGTAAATAGAGTTGTAATCAACTGGTGGTATTAACCACTAAAACAATTTTTAAAACAGCCTACGGTGGTCCAAAGCCCACATGAAAAATGCTGATGGAAAATAATTATACTTTATCATTTAACTGCCTTCCGAATTCTGATGAAAGAGAGTCATCAGAATTCATACTATCATTAAATTGTAGTACGAACTCCGAACAGACGCATACATCTGTTATGCTTTCAACTTCGCCCTTGCCGGCAAAGTAGTGCTACACGTAGCAAATGGCAACGTCGCTTGTCCCTTTCCCTCTTCTCCTCCTCCGACGAAGTCGTCCTCAACCGATCAACAACCACTGTTTGGCGCGTGAAAATAGATATGAATAAAAATCGTTGTTGAGAATACCAGTAATTTTTACTATTTGTCATGTACATATTTGCAATGTTGGCGTTATCGCGCGTCACAACAGTATACCCCAAATTTTAATCGCATCATTAGTTTCGGAGGTTTAAAACTTTTACACCAGCTCGTGTAAAACTCAACATATAAACAATGTATTTCCTTTATTACGTTAATAACATGTTTAGCTAACTTATATCAGAATTGCCCGTTTCTATGTCTGATGTTAAGAGAACAGTGATAACATAAATTTGGGAAATCGGATTTTGAGCGCCGAAAATAGTAACTTTTTTTTTCAAATAAAATATCGTAAAAGGGCATATAAGTAAAGGAAAATTTTTCAACACACATCGTTAAACGTAAGAATGATCATTCTATCACATGGTTTTTATTTCGTAAAAATCCGTTTACTCTACTTGAAGGTACAGCTTCCTAAACTCGAGGGACTCGACTTTTTTAATGGACAATAGAAGCTAAAATTGAAGACTGGAAATGGAAAACGCTGAAAGTGCCACAATTACGTATTTTCAGATTTTTCATGAAAACCAGTGAATGTGCCGAGGCCAACAACTTGGGGATGGTTGTAAGTGCCAAATATGCTTCCTTGTAGTTCAAAATGTCTCCTAATGATGTAGCAGTGTGTAAGTGCCTTCAGTAATGGCATGGAGAACGCTGAATGTGCCGAGCGTGCCGAGCTTGTCGAAGGCCGCATTGTTACCAGTTTCCCGCGTGCGTTCCCGTAGGTTGTAGTACATTTTAACACTCACCTTCGTCTCCTTCGTATTACCTTAGATAATATTTCATTTATTATAGAAATCACAAGCAGAGAACACTTATTAATATTTACAAATTATATTTTAATTCAGTAAAAGGTGATTGGGCCCAATTTACAAATGTTAAAACTTTTTAACTTATATTATTAATTACAAAATTTATTTGAATGATTTTTCTTTTTAATTTCCATGGCTTGAATTGTATCTGTCCTTTAGTTCCTCCTCTTGCTATTTTAATTATCACGATAATAAAAGTTTGATATGGCACTTATCGTTATCCTGTTTTCTCAACTTTCGCTGATCTCGCGGCGAGATCTCTCTCCAGCCCGCCGTGAGTCTCCCGTTCGAGCTCTCTTCCTGCCTCCACCATATATTAATCCTCCACCCTCCACCACTATCTCTCCGCGTCTGTAGTTACACCCTTTGTTGCTTTGTTTATCATCCCTACAATTGATTTATTTTGCGTCCTAACTCCGCATTGTTATCCTAGTTTTATCGTTGAATTTATTTATTTTATTCTATTTACATTGTCTTCCGGGAGTTAGGTTGTAGTACATTAACGTTGATTTGCTTATTTTAGACGTGTATCTTGTGTGTTCCGTGATTTGTGATGGAAACGAAAGGCAAGATGAAAAACCAAAAGAAAAATTCTGAGCTAAGGATTCATGGAAAGCCATATATAACGAACAAGGGGACTCGTGTAATTGCGAAAATACCTCCACCACCTGATGTAAGTTGGAATCCTTAGAATTTAACTATGTATTTTACAGTACAATTAAATAGAATACAACATGGTGGTAATTTTTCGTGGAAGGATTATTAGTATTATTATCGTCATTGTAATCACAGCTGTCTTTCCAGGCTACATGTAAATGCAGATATCAGTGCAAATCCCTGTCTTCCGAACATAAAGAACGCCTATTCATGCAGTTTTACCAACTATCTGAAGAAAAACAGAGTACGTACTTGATGGGCTGTATTGAAGTAACGCCTGTTGCAAGAAGACGCCATGGAAAGTATGATCAGCCATGTGAAAGTAGAAGACAAGCTACCATTCTTTACACTGTACCTGATGGTTCGGGAGGACGTGGTCAAGTATGCAGCAAGACATTCAGAGATATTTTTGCACTATCATCCCGTCGACTACAGACTCTGCAAGAGCATCTAAAGCGTGGAGAAACAATCTATAAGGACAGTAGAGGACACACTGCAAGTTCTCACACACACAAAACAAAGTTCAGTGATGAGGACATGAACTTGATAAAAGCACATATTGATTCCTTTCCAAGAGAAGAAAGTCACTATGGCAGAAGAAAGTCAAGGAAGGAATATTTCAGCCCTGACTTGAATGTAAGTCGCATGTATGCTTGTTTTAAAGAAAAGCATGTGAATTCCCCAGTAACTTATAAATACTTTTATACTATTTTTCAGAAGTTTTATAAAAATATGTCATTTAGTAAACCTAGGTCTGACACATGCCAGGTATGCGATAAGCTGCACATGAAAATTAAAGCAACAGGAGATGTCTCTGCAAAATCTGCATTGGAGACGCATCATAAAAAGGCAGAAAATGCTCAGGACTTAATGAAAAGTGACTTTTTAGTTTCTCAAATGCCCATAAGTGAAACATGCACAGTATCCCTTGACCTTCAACAAGTCATGTTCACTCCAAACCTCACACACAGTAGCATGTTTTATTCACGACAGCTCTCAAACTACAACTTGGGAATACATACTGCCTGTGGAAGATCATTCATGTGCATGTGGCATGAGGGTGTTGGTGGGAGAGGAGGAAATGAAGTGGCGTCGTGTTTGTTCAAAGTCATGACATCAGGATTCACTGACAAGAAAAATGTCATCGTATGGTGTGATAACTGTGTAGGACAGAACAAGAATCGTATGATGGTGATGGCATTAATGTTATTTGTTACCGAAGCCATATTTGAAAGTGTTGAAATGAAATTTTTGGTCTCTGGTCATAGTTACATGCCTTCCGATCGTGACTTTGGTATTATTGAGAAGAGGAAAAAGAATGTTAAATGCATGATACCTGAGGAACTACAAAGTATGGTCGCCACCGCTAGAGTTAAAAACCCTTTCAAGGTAGTGAAAATGGGTGAAGGTGATTTCCTTGATCTGGTTTCCTTAGCTAACATATATTTAAATACCACCAAACTACAGATAACAAAAGCTTCAGCAGTACGTTTCAGCGCAGAGAAGAAAGGCAAGCTTCTACTTAAAACGTCATTCAGGGACGAAGAATGGATTGAGTGTATTGTGTTGAAAAAGGGGTTTAAACTACATAATCTTCTCTCCATAGGAAATATTCCCCGCCTTCCACTGACCAACAAAATAAGTGCTGAAAAAAAGAAGGACTTACTTTCCATGATCGAATTTCTTGATGTAAAATACAGACACTTCTATGTCTCGTTGTGTCAGTGATATTGCCCTCTTGAATGTGACAGTCAATACTAATCGATGTACGAATTAGAATATTATATTGAAAGAAATGTACACTGACTTTATGTTCCCAATGTTTTAGGTGCAGTACTCTATTCATAAATAATTGAGTTGACGCAGTGTACATTCAGTGTTTTCTTGGAAGCGAAGCATGGCACTTACATTGTTCCAAAATATCCATTTTCATACTGATATGTATACTATACATAAAATACTTTTGAAGCATTGGTTATGTGAGATGTTATCAATTGTGTGGAACTACCAGAATTTCGATGTTATTGAGTAAAATTATTTGTAAAATCAATTTGTTATGGTTTTTTCCTGTTTCCTGAAATTTTGAAGTTTGGCACTTACAGCGTTTTCCATTTCCAGTCTTCAATTATTCCCGATCAAACACGCTGTGGTAGTACACGGGAAAACTAATTCCTTACCTGTGACCTAACCACAGGACATTCACTCAACCTAAAAACTGGGATACTTCCCGGGGTTGTTGTAGGGGGACGCAGTTTAAGATGCCGGGGTTATAATCACCTATTACAAGGAGAATGACGTTAGCGAAAGGAGTGTTCAGTGAGAGAGGGAAGTTGACATAGGGGTTTATTTGTAAGGGTACAACGAAGAGGTTTGGTGAAGAGCATGAAATGGAGTTCATGCTCTAGAGAGTGGCAAACGATTTTTTTACTAGCGGATATCTACGACGCCATGCGGGACTTTGTCTCCGCAAAAATATTTTCTCTTTGCTGTTCATCCATAAATTTCGATTTTCACGATAATCCAGACCACACTGTTTTACGGAAACCATTGCACTTGCCGTGGATCTGAGCAAGCGTTTGACTCCTCATATCACAATCATATCATACTCTACGTTGAATGGAGCAGAAACGTGGACTCCGAGAAAAGAAGACGAGAATAGGCTGCTCGCGTTCGAGAAGTGGGTGTGGAGGAGGATGGAGAAGGTGCGATGGATGGAAAGGAAGACAAACGAGGAAGTGCTTGGTATGGTGGGTGAGGAAATGAAACTTCTGGAGGAAGTTAGGAGAAAGGGTAGGTGGTTGAAAGACGTAGTGAGGGGCGATTGGTTGCTTAAGACGGTGATAGAGGGGAGGATGTTGGGCAAGCAGGGAAGGAGAAGTAGAGGAATAGACTTTATGGACGGGGTGAAGAAGAGATGAAGAAGAAATAGTATCGGTACACAGGGTCCTGCACAAGTAAAAATCAAGAGGATTTCTACTTACTTCCATTGAAACCTACAAGAATCGGTTGCTAACCTAATAATAACCCCGTCTGTGATTGGTTACAGGAATAATAATCCGTGACAGGTACATTCACAGATCACACTCAAACCAACTATGTATCAGTTGTATCTCATAGCAGTGTTTTCGATAAATTCGTAAAGGATACGTAAAGATAGGTCACGAAACACTCGGGTTTACGGAGGAATTAATCCCACTCCAGGAATCAATCTTTCCCCGCTGACCTCACAAACCTTATTCTATACTCTCCCATGATGAGGATATATGAATATTGCTTTTTTTAAATATGCGAAATATTATACTTAAGATACCACTGTCTAGTTTATTGTGTTTTGTTAAAAAATACAACGTAAATATGTTTTTATTAATGAATGGCTTTGCTAATTGCGACCATTTACACATTTTAACAGTTTTTAGGTATTGTAATCTCAGGTTATATAATAATATTATGAAAATTATGAGACAACTCAAAGGTAAATTCACGGTATCATTTTTGTATTCGTAGATGAGCGAGTAGGTATCACCGAAACGGAGATTCTTCGAAGGGGCTCCTATATTCCAGTTCTATTCTTGATTATCGTACATGTTACGTGTACAGAATGTTGAGGAATTTATTTTGATGTTTATCCTACTCAAGCTCACATACACGAACTTGATCGGGAACTTGTAAACGGTGCTTAGAAAAAAAAACCACATCAGAAAATCAAACACACGATAGAAAAAGTGACTCAAAAAGACCAAAGTCAATTATAAATTAAACTGAAATGTGGCATAAGGTAAGAACCGGAATCATACATTGTACCGCGGCCTCAATAAACGGTCCCCCAGTCCCTTTTCAACTTTTCTCATCGTTGCTGTCAAATTTGTCTTTGTTATTCGGAAATTCGGAAAAATTTCCCCACTCGCTAAACCGGATATTTGGCGGATGGACTTGATAACAGGATGAGGAAATTGGTAGGGTACGCAGCATATCGACTGTACCCTCTTGAGAAGCGTCGGATTAGAAGGTTGCAAATGTTAGGAGACGCGAATTGCGTAAGCCACGGATGTATCTCGGTAGGCGTGTTCCGTATCAAATTTCCGGCCATTTATTTAAGCAGCTTTGAATCGGACGAATCAATTACAATCATGGCGCCAGATTGATTTCAGACGCGTCCGTTGTTATGAGAAACGATTGAAAAATAACTCCGCTTCCGGACCAGCCGATAGGGATATATTGATTCTTCCGCCCCGAATAATAACAGCTCATATTTGATTTTGGTGAGTTTTTTTTGCGATTGGAAGTGATTGAAATTCCACCTTGGGCACAGTTGCAGGATTCTTTTACATCATTTTATTTATTCTATTTGAATACTGTTATCGCACCAGCTAACCTAGCGTTGCACGCGGAAAAAGCTGTTACATTTTAGCAGACGCCGCCCACTGATGAAATACAGGAATATGCGAAATTAGCAGTGAGAATAAATCACCCATTCCCGGCGAATCATTTCTTGGCTGTGTATTTTGCAAATTAGAATGGCCACTGAGATTATTCTTTGGGATCTTTCCATTCTATGTGTTGAAGTTATTCAGATTGGAGAACATCTGCGCACTTTTGACGCGCACGATGGATAATGACTGGAACGAATTGCGTCGGCGAAACGTTCGGTAACCTGCTGGTAGGTAGGTAACATTCTCTGTATGTTCACACTAGTCACGGCCGAATAGTTAATGTGTGTAAAGTTAATGAATTCGCCTTAAACATGTATTAAAAAACATAAGTTTTTAAAAACTTTTTTGCTTGAAAACTTTAAATTGTTCATTCGTGACGCGTTCACTGAAAATCAACATAAAAGTCGCGGATGCGACTATAGACGTTCTTTTGTTATTTATCGCACATGAACTCTGCTCCCGGACTGTTTTCAAGTGCGCTGCCTATTGTGATAGGTCTGAAACGAATGAAAAGCAAGTGGTGAGTTGTGAGTGAGTGAGCAGCGCACTAAAACAAATGGAAAGCATTATTTAATGGATATTTCATCAAAATGAACTTGAGGACTATTTTCTGTGAATTGTAACCTTTTAGCGCTTCAAATTCATATTGCAAATATATCGGCATTTACTGTCTACTAATTTGACCGACAGCTATTGTTCCGCCCATTAGTTCATACGTCCAGACGATCATGAGGTAGATATCAATTAATTCACAATAGAGGCTAAGGATTCTTTCTACCCGGAAAGAAGAAACTTGAAAGTAACAAGTGATAGCGTCGCCGCCACCGTGAGGCGACAGATAAAAATTGTTAGTTTGGTAGTTATATGGGTAGGTGACCGAAAACTAATGCGATTTGCGCCATTGAGTTTGGAGGATGGCATTTGGATGTACCCGGTGATGGTGTTAGCTTACTGCGAAAGGTGCCAAGGGTAGGACGTATAACATTTCATCCAGTTGACTGAAAACTACTTCCGAAGTTTTCTCCCAAAAGCACCCAAATGGAGGTTAGGATCCAAAGAAAAATCATTTGGCTCGGATTTGAGCCCGGAACATCTGGATCGGGCAACGGCCTACCGCGATGGAAACACCGGTTCCCGATCAGTCACCGAAGTTAAGCATCGTTGGGCTCGGCTCGAGTTTGGAGGGGTGATCCTCCGATTCGTCCGAGTGCTGTTGCCCCTGTCTGCACGTGGCAGACAGTATGTGCGAAATGACCTTAGCCGTCGAAGCACATTATACAAAAATACTATACTACTGCTACTACCATTTGGATGGGTAGCCGGGTCTTTAATCTTCACATCAACCTCTCTTCGATCCTCTACGCATTCATTCTCGTTCCTTCCAGTTATACCTCAGGCTAGGAATACCAATACCCGGAATCAGATTACTCTGGTACCTGCTCCATTAACTCGGGTTAATCCCGGATAGACGGATAAAGTTCAAAAACTCGGGTACCCGAGTAAAGATCGGATTCGCGTGTACCCGGATAGAGTTTGAAAACCCAGATACCGGGGTAAAGCTCGGAAGTCTGGCCGCCCGGAGAGAGCAAAACATCCAGAGTATTCAGTATTGGCTCGAAAGCTCATGTGAATAGGTTTCTAAGCTTAATAACTGTGGCTGATCTTTTGTTTAAAAAATGTATTTCTTTGAGTAAATATCACATATAAATATTCTGCTATTGACTTTTCAATCAAGTATTGAATGCCTTTGGAAACAGAGGAACACTCCCGGAATCGTATTTTTCTCTCTTGATTTCTTTTCTTTTTATTGTTAAAAACAGCATTATAAAATATGTGACCAAGGTAGTTTAGAATTGAAGTTAATATTCTCAATGCTTTATTACTTTAAAATATACATTTCAGCAGGGGAAAAGTTTTATGAGCAAACGTCACTTTGTGCACCTTATCGTTTTTTTCTAGAAATTGTATGCAATGTGGTGCAAGGTGGCTGGAGCGGTAATCGTGGGTCAATGAGAGCACATTTTAATAATTTTAGAAGTCGAATGAAAATTCTTGGACCGCATTTCCTTTAAGTGTATCTGTTTATGCGTTGGAACTCACCTTGCAGTCATTAACGGACGTGATACAAGAGTTTTGCTTAATTAAAGCAAATAAAATCAGAAGATTCCTGCGAAATTGAGTGGAATTTGCACATGATGAAGAAATAATCCGCGCAATTTTCCAAAAAAAAAAATACAATTTACTTTCGACGCGGGTTTCAATACTTACACATCATCTTCAGGTAGCTAGAGGTGCTAAGAGCTTACCATATATACATGTATGAGGGAGAGGGGGGGGAGGAAAGAGTAAGGGGGGAGAGGGGAGTGGAAAAACCACAGGAATAGGTGACAGAATACTGTTTTCTTCCACCCCTCCCATCCCCCATAGGTACATGTATATATTATCGATTATAACTCGCACAATTCCCAATGATTCCAGAAGATTATATTTTGGTAGATTTTAGGTCCACCACACGGTATCTTCACAAAACACTCGACTCGTCTGCTTGCCGGATATGGGTCATTGGAGCCAAGAATGAGATGGGAAATAAGTATCGTAGGGGAGACCGGGGCAGGTTTTCGTGTGGGGCACGTTTTCGAATCGGCCTTAACTCCTGAACAAGCCGCTAGGATTCATCAGCAATCACATTCGTATAAAGCTAGTGCGTTCGTGCAGCATTTGTGTGAGTTAGACGGTGGTGGTTGCCCGTATCGCGGAGCAGTGTCAGTTTTTGTTGTTTTTGCCCATGTGAGTAAGTTTTTAAGTCTTTCTTTAAACTAAAAACAAGCAAACTCTCTTTAATTTTAGTATTTTATTGATAAGGTTTTCGGATTATGCTTTTTCTCCTACGTCTAGTATTGTGTTACTTTTTAACTAAGTCATTGCTTTTACCGTGTTAGGTCGGTTCGAACATAAAAAATGGTGACGGGGCAGGTTTTCGAATACCGAGCGGGGCAAGTGTTCGCTCTCTATAACTTGCCCCATCCTTTTTAAGCTGTTCTAAGTATTGCAGCTAATGATTTATTAGCCATTAAAATTAATATACAAATAGCGAAACAAGTAATTATTTATTTAAATGCATATATTAGATATGAAATAACAGTTTAAATGACGGTGACATGGTATATGCACACAGCTTAGAGAAAAAGCAAAATCCAAATATCATATCAACAACTCGTAGGCTTACGTTATCATTTTTCCAACGATTGTGATTGCACAAATGATATGATGCGCAGTCACGGGTGCAAAGATATACACCAAAGAGAGTGAAATGTGCCATGAAAAAATCATTTGACTTGACCGGGATTCGGACCCGGATCTCCCAATTACCAGTCAGGTGTGTTAGCCAATTACACCCAAATTCTAGGCGAATTCTATCGAGGGTTTATACGAACTAGTTGTTCTCGTCCCCAGTGTACATTGTAGCACAGGAGACGTTGTCATGCATGATATGCCACAGTCGCGGAGAATAAACCCAACATTGTCGCATTAGAACGACTAACTTGACAATTTTCCAATCATTGCGATTGCATTAAGGCCCAACTTAAACTAGAGAAGAAAAAGGGAGGACAGAAAATACTTTCTTAAGGCAAAGGGATCACCAAGAATATTGGTAAAATGAGCAATACTGAAAAAAACTTTATTTCCAAAAGATGCTAAGAACATGGGAAAACCAATGAAATAACAACTCTACTAAGCATCAAAAGAAACGTAAAATGAACACAAATGACTCGAGTGACGATGATGACGCCGACTGCTTATGTATCTACTGTTACGTAAGTTATGTATGTTATGCTTGGAATTATTAAGCAACTCAAAATTAGATGAGACATGGGAAAAATGCACTCGTTGCACAAGATGGGCCCATGAGGCCTGTTTCAAAGGAGATTCCTTATTTTTTGTTTGTGCAAATTATGATAGCGACGATGTTGCTGAGTATTGTTAAGTGTTACCCAATGACTAAATAACGTATTTTCAATTTAATATATAAGCTTTTTATTAGAACACATTTGGTTTTATTGCTTATGATTTCCTGTTTTAGTGTATGCGAAAACTTGCCCCTGCCTAATGCAATCTTATGTGAAAACATGCCCCGTTCAAGGGGCACGTTTTCGCACGTGACTTACCTAGACTTAATTATATTTTTGTTGAAAATAATATATAGTTCACCAATCTAAGTGTTTTATAGTTGAAGCTGATATATTATTTAGTGTTATAGCAAAATTTGTGTAGTTTTATACAAGCAGGAAAAAAATAGAAAAAATAAAGAAAAAAAGGTGCGAAAACCTGCCCCGGTCTCCCCCACTCATTTCTGTTTTCAGTTCTGATTCCATAATTCGATTCTTTCACCGCATACGATAACTCCATTTACACGGTACGATTTTAACCATACTCAATTCAGTTCGATTTTCAGCTTGGGAGTGACGATCGTGTGAAAGTGCCTTGAGAATCGTATATAGTAATTATATCAGGGATGAAAATATAAGTGCCATTCAGGCGTAAAATGAAACCCGACAGCCATCAAAATGTTCAACATTGATTTTTTGTTAGTAAATTAGTAAACCGTCAGACCACATGTTGCCCGGGCGAAGCTTGAAAACCCGGAAAGTGCTTGGAAACTCAGGTTCAGATGAAGCTTGAGAGCCGAGGTGGAGCTCGAAAACCCGCGTAAACCCGGGTAGCAAATTCATTCCCGACAATGTCCCATAGGGTACCCTGGTACTCGTCGTCATGTCTACCTCAAGGTTGGTTTACACTGGCAAGTTTATTCCGCAAGTTGCTTGCAGCAAGCGGATTTCGACTGAATGGCTGATGTAAACTTCTCTGCAAGTCCGCTTACAGTACTTAAAATAGTTTCGGCAAGTCGCTGGCAGAAGCGTATTGTTGTCAGTGTAAACAGCAACCAATCTGGCTCTGCACTTACTCGTGGATAATTTTTTGCCAGAGTAAAATCCTCCGAAAGCTATTGCAGAAGGAACTTGCGGAAGTAACTTCCCAGTGTAAACCCACCCTCAGGCAGGGCCACGTCGAAAAGTGTTTCTCAGCGCAGTTTTCGGACGAGAGAGCACGTCGGCGACACTGTTTGCTTGGCGTGACCTTTGTCGTGCCTCTCTCACTCCAACCTTCTTCCAGCCACGGCCGAGAGGCGGGCACGAGATTAGGCGAAAAAATATAAACTTGATGTTTCTGATAATTCTAAATTACCTCGGGAATTGTCGTCGTTTTTGTGGACTATCGTTCCTCCAGCGGTCGTATCAAACTCGCCCACTGCCCAGCCGACAGCGTGGGAATCACGCAATGCACACTTTAATGTCCATGCATACGTTCGTACGTTATCTAGCCGTCTCTATCTCTAATCTCTCTTCCACTCAGGTTTCTATTTCTCCACTTCTTCTCCTGGAACAGCACGCCTCTGTTACAAATGAACAGTGTTGCCGTTTTTGCGCTTGGAACCAAGGAGACCATTTCTTTATCTAGCCTCCTAGCTTTGAACTTTATCTTTGAGGCTCGTGTCCTTATGATCTCGGATGTAAATAATACTTTAAAAATAGCCTCTTAGGTATTGAAAACGTATCGACTTCAGAATAATTACTTCAACCAAATAGGAAAGATAAATTTTTACTTGTTCACTTAAACGTTGCGATAGTTATGTAATTCAGATTTGAAGTGTGAGAGAGGGAGGAAGTACGTATGAAATATATTTTCCTGGATCGTTTTTATTACCTCATTCTTGAAATGCGGCTTAGTATTCGTATAAATGCTGATTTTTGTGATATCATCGCTTTTTTGTACTGTTGTTATTAGAATAAACTACCAGTTAAGCGCAGTCCTCTACCCCCCTACACGCTTTCATTCTTCATCTCAGCATACATCCTACCCTTCTTCATCTCTTCCGTAAAACTTATTCTCTTTCTTCCGCTTCCCCGAATCCCAAACATTCTTCCGCAACCATTCACCCCTCATTGCTTGCTTCAACCACCTACTTCAACCACCTACGTATTCTCCCGATTTCCTCAGGTTATTTCCACTTTTCAAACCAGCACTTCTTCGTTCGTCTTTGTTTTAGCTCAATAGGAATCCAAATAATCTCTTTGGCGGAATTTGAATGCCCATGCTAATAATAATATTTCGTTCAACAAGATACGCGACTAAAACTTCCATGTCCAAGAAAACATTACAGAGGATATACTCTTACGTACTCTAAGTTGATATGAGCAGTGAATGCGAATGAAGAATAATGATACTCATTCAAAATAATGATGTTAGATGCGCTTTTTAAGCTTAAAGTTCCTTTTCATTAGGGCAATAAAGAGTGTGCAAGTAATCTGCTTGGCTATTCATCCAGGAAAGGACTTCGTGGCTTTTTCTGTCCGGATTATCTTTTATAAAAATTCAAGAATCAAGGCTGGACCGCGATAGATAAAAATACAATCACCCAAGTCGTAATAAAATGAAGTCTGCATAAATTTCGCTTGCGCAAAGTAGAAAGCGATACTTTTTAAATGCCACATATTTTCTATAGTTTTTAGCTCTTATGTGAAGAGGCGATCCTATTTTTGTTTGCTGCTGTTCCTCAGAAATCTTTTGTTCTTTCTCCCGATCCAAGAGCAAAATAAAGCATTGTTGAGCCGAACAGGCGTTGTTGGCACGCTCTCATTAGGGATTATTTTGACGAAAGCCACTCAAAACCAGGAAGAGGGGTATTTGGGAGATTTTGAACTTTCCGAGAAGCCCACAATATTTCAAACACGAACCCAATGTAACAATTTTGCTGCAGGAGAGTATTTGTTTTCCTGGCCACACACTTTTAATCATGAAGACGCTGCTGGTCACATGTGTGGATAAAGTTGGAAACTCTTGAACCTGGGTCGTTTTCATTCCAATTCTCAGCAAGGAGGAAAACCATATGGTGATTCTCAGAATCCCATTCTTGATTTCCACAAGATTCTGTGGTTAAGGATGAAAGCTCGCGTGGAGGAAAAGTAGAGATTTTGCAATTGCTTCTCTCTTCCTATTGCTGCCGATCCAAAATATTGTCAACTTTGACAAAAGCTGTTGCTAAAGCCAGCATTTCTAAAGTAGACACAAATAAACAAATGCCACCGACGATTAGATATTAACAAATAACTACCGAACTGAATCGTGCTTCATATAACTACAACTGCTCTCAAGCATTTCAAATCAGTCGTAATTATAATTAAGTTACTAAGCAATTGAGCTGATGATGGGGACCTTGAGTAAGGATATGAAGAAGAGGCTGGTGAAGAGCTTGATATTGAGTGTGGCATTCTATGGGGTAGAAACGTTGACTCTGAGAAAGGAGGATGAAAATAGGCTGCAGGCGTTTGAGATGTGGGTGCGGAGGGGGATGGAGAAGGTGCAATAAACGGAAAGGAAGACAAATGAGGAAGTGCTAGACCTAGTTGGTTAGTAAAAGAAACTTCTAGATGAAATTAGCCAGGGTAGGTGGCTGGAAGCGGTAGTGAGGGGCAATGGTTTGCTGAAGGCCGTGATAGAGGGAAGGATGTTGGGCAAGCGGGGAAGGGGAAGAAAGAGAATAAGTTTTATGGAGGAGATGAAGAAAGGTAAGACTTACGCTGACAAGATGAAGAAAAAAATACTAGAGGTAGATGGGGCCCTGCACGTGTTGGATTTTCTCTGATTTTCATCATAACCTACCTTTAACCGGTAGATTACTCAGGTGATGATGACTAATCATTTAATTTTTATAAATTATTCCCGTGCCATTAAAACAACCTCCAGGAAAATTGAAGAGACATTCTGAAATTTTGCCGAGATCAAAAATAATTCTGGAATGTTTCGAGTATGTGGTGATTACCTAGAGTTTTTTCTGTTTTCAAGGAACTGACGAAGGGTTACCACACCGAAATGTTTAATTTAAGGCAGTTTCAGCGAATTCTTTTCTCTAGTCACAACATAGACCGCTTTCTAATGTTGTTTGAGAATCTAACCGAGTGTATGAAGCATGGAGTAAATATAGTCGCACTTCCATTTGCTCTAGTGCGCTAATCACTGCGCAACACACCTGCGCACTTGCTTTCCAGTCGTCTTCGATCCTGCGCACAAGGCAGCGCACTTAAAAGCAGATCGGGAGCAGAGTTTGAGATGTACAGTAAAAAATAAAAGAACGTCGATAGTCGTCCATTGTCTCAGGCGTAACTTGATGGAATTTGCTTAGCATCGTGAATGAGATGCAGTAACTTTGTAATTCCACATGTATTTATTGGAAACGACCTAGGTTTCAAAGTTGCACGTCATCGTCAGGTATGGTAAAAGACCTGATGATGACTTGCAACGTCGAAACCTAGGTCGTTTCCAATAAATACATGTGGAATTACAAAGTTACTGCTTCTCATTCACTAAGTCGATAGTCGTATCCGCGATGGCTGTTTTTGTGTTGATTTTCCGTACAGGCGTCAAATATGGATATTTTAAAGTTTTTAATTACTCAGTAGTATAAATATAACGTTTTTAAATACTTATATTGAGCGAATTCTGTAATTATACACAAAATATTCGGCTGTGACTGTTGTGCACTCACAGAATACCGGCAGGTCATCAAAAGTTTCGCCAGCGCACATCGTACCATTCAACCTACTTCGTGTGCGCTGAAGTGTTCTGATGTGAGCTGATGTGTTCTGATGTGAGATGACTTCAACACCTTGAATTTGAAGCTTCAAATTACACACAATTTTTTTTTTTTGTTTTAGAGATTCTGAGAATGATGACGTGCAACGTCGAAACCTAGGTCGTTTCCAATAAATACATGTGGAATTACAAAGTTACTGCTTCTCATTCACTAAGTCGATAGTCGTATCCGCGATGGCTGTTTTTGTGTTGATTTTCCGTACAGGCGTCAACTATGGATATTTTAAAGTTTTTAATTACTCAGTAGTATAAATATAACGTTTTTAAATACTTATATTGAGCGAATTCTGTAATTATACACAAAATATTCGGCTGTGACTGTTGTGCACTCACAGAATACCGGCAGGTCATCAAAAGTTTCGCCAGCGCACATCGTACCATTCAACCTACTTCGTGTGCGCTGAAGTGTTCTGATGTGAGCTGATGTGTTCTGATGTGAGAGGACTTCAACACCTTGAATTTGAAGCTTCAAACTACACAAAAATGTATTTTTTTTAGTTTTAGAGATTCTGAGAATTTGATTCCGTACACGTATTTGAGGATTTGACTTAACTTATTTATTTCACGCCTTACGCTTAAAACGTCTTCAAAACCAGTATTTTTTGCGATTTTATAGAAACTGTTACAGTGAGTAATGGATTTATTTTAAAAAATAAACAAAAAAAATACTAAAAACGAGCTTCACATCGTTTCAGACGCAATCAGTGCGTCAGAACTTCCTCAGTTTTTATAATATCGTTCTGGAGTGCACAGTCGTACCAAATACCATGGAAAGGCTTCCATTGTTATGGAAAATGACTCGAAAAGTAGTTCCACAATTGGCTGGTATTTCGTTATAATGAGAAATATGAGGTATTTTATTTCATAATGTGGTCAAATTCATTGAATATTTTGTCTTCTGGAACCTCGTTCAAACTAGCATAGTGGCTCTCCATAGTATATGGAAGTGAAGCGAATCCCATGAAAATTCAGAAATTCCATTTTGTTTCCTTCGGTGAGTTTAAGCGGTCTACTAGCTGTGTATCTGCCTTCTCTGCCATAATCGAGCTGAACTTCCTTTATGTAATTAAAAGTGGGGAGAAGCTCATTATAGAAAGCATATAATTTTTCTGAAGAAATTAGGTCCATCCGTCCTACGGAACTCCTTCATTGCTTTTACTCGGGAGGAAGTGCGTATGTCAGAGAAATAATAATCTAATCACTAATACAGCGAAATAAGTGGCGCTGGCATTATCCAAGGAAGTGTGGTTGCTTGGTATAAATTATACTGCAAACGTACACGAATCTCTGCGTTGTTTTTGCTATTGCTATGGATGGTGTGACGGTTGATTAGTATAAACAAAACAAAATAATGGCTGAAATTCAATCCATAGGATTTGTAAAAAAAAATTGATTCGACAGTTTTGGTAAACCATCGAGTCGAGTGAGAATGATCGAGTTGATTGAGTTACTCTAATGAATTAAATAGCAGTGAAAGAGGTTATCAATCGCTGTTCCATCCATTTTTTATAAATGTATAAGGCAAGGCCTATCATCACCTCCCTTCTTTTCAAATACGCATCCTCAGACAATGCAATTTTCACCTAATTTCTTTGCTGAATGAAACCCGTTTTCATTCCAAATACTCCCGATATATGCTACTAGTTCTCATTCTCTATTTTGTCCCTATCTTTGTGATTATATCAGAACTTATACTTCTGAGGAACCTCTTTATTGCTATGTTCTTGCTACATTCGCCCTCCTATGATTTTCACACTTTTCTTGGAGAATGGATGGAATATTTGGATGTTTCTTACCATTCTAACCTTGAATCCGATGAATTGTTACCTTTACAGGGAAAGCATGACCCGACTGTATCAGATAACTTGCAAGTGATGACGGACATGAAATAATTTTTTTTAAACGCGGCTTTAAAATCTCTCCGTTCATTGATTAGCAATCAACTACGAAGTGTTTTCTCACATTGTGTTTTCCAAAATGACAAACTGTTAAGTTTCCGTTTCCCATTTACTGAATATTAAAAGGGAAAATTTTAAAGAGAGATTTCTGAGGATAGAGGCGGGAAGGCAAAATGTAAATCCCACGATTCTTTTCATTAATCTCAACCGCTGGAAAATTTCATTTCCGAACTGTACATTCTTATCGCATTGCGAGAAAGCAAAATAATGCCTGCACTTAATGTGAAAAGGGGGCATTGCGAATCCGCGAGTGAGAATGCGGAAATTAAGGAGGCGGCCTACAATAAATTACTTGGACTCGCAGTTTCTGTCATTTCATCCGTTCTTGAGACCCAAATATATGGGCCGTTTCAATCCGTCCAAAACTTCATTTTGACGTCTCTGTTCTTCATACTATATGTTTTTGGGCATAATGAATCTTTCGCTTGAGGAGGACTGCGGTAGAGAAAGAAGCATTCAGCAATAGGGTGAAGCTGGTGACAGGGATCTTGGGCAAGGATTCAAAGAAGAGGCTGGTGAAGAGTATAATAAGGAGTGTATCGTTGTATGGGGCAGAAGCAGTGGACTCCTAGAAAAGAAGACGAGAATAGGCTGCAGGCATTTGAGATGTGGGTGTGGAGGAGAATGAAGAAGGAAGACAAACAATAAAGTGTTTGCGTAGAAATTTCCGCAAGAAAAAATCTTCCTGGACTGGGAATCCAACCACCACGGGCATTTGGCTTGCCGGGCCAGTGTGCAGACCACTACGCTACCCAGGCTCCCTAACTCCCGTGGCAATTTAGGAGGATACAAGGGAACTAGACTTTAAGCCCTTGTCCATCAAACATGGCAACGCAAGGGAGGAGAGGACTTCAAAGAAGACACAACCCATGCAGTTACATCCTATACCAGCACTAGTGCCGTGCTAGGCCACGTATGAATTTATAGCAAATACGTCGATGAAATGGGGGTTTATCACGATTTTTAAATTTATTTTTATTTATTTTTTATTTTATTTATTTGACTACCGCCACTCATTGGGCCTTTACATCGGGTGTATATTTATGCGAGAATTCATAACGGACAATCACAACCACCCATGCCCTGGATGGGAAAAACCTACCCAGGCGGGACTCGAACCCGCGACCTTCGGCTTGGCAGGCGAGGACTTAACCCCGCCGCCACCGAGGCCGGCATACTATGTTTTTACCTTACTTTGCTTTTACTTTGCAACATTTTTGCCATGACAAATGATCATTTGCAAATCATCTCTTAAATATTCCAAAAATTGCCAGAGATATAGGATAAACTCGATAGTTCCGGGCTTCACTTTGTGAAAATCCAATCTAATGAAATCAGAAAAGATTTGGTACTTTTTTCACAGTTTTTATTCCATGTCGATCGGATTCGCCTATGTGACAAAACCGGTCAACTTGGAATAAAAAACTGGAAAAAAATACCATATATTTTTTTAAACTCATTAGAGATATAAGAATCTAAAGTTGAATGGACGGGCAACCTTCCCATAACGGCCGTGACGTCATTTCATCCATCGCTTATTCCCTCTTCTTCCCGATCCATTCTAAAAGATGCCACAAATAGACTTTTGTGAAGATGTTCACTTCTGCCGGGAATACGACAGTATAAAGATTTAGAAAATGCTTTGAAGAAATATCAGTCTTCACCGAGAATCGAACCACTGGATGGATGAAATGACGTCAGAGGTAGTTTTGCGGAAGCAGAAAAAAAATGCAACTTTCTACAATTAGTTATTTCGTCATTAGGCCTTAATGTTTCGAATCAACTCTGTAAATATGTATAAAAAACTTTGTAAATTTGATTTCTACGGTAATATCGAAAAAGCATTCGAATGATAATAACCCATTGAAATAGAACGGCGATTAAAATAGCCACGAGAAATAACTTTTTCTCGTGGAAATTTCTACGTATTTCATCGACGTATTTGCGGAAGGCATGAATAAATTCATACAAGAAAGCGTCCGGTATGGTGGATGACGAGAGGAAACTTCTGTAAGAGATTAGGAGGAGGCAGAGTAGGTGGTTGGAAGAGGTAATGAAAGGGCGAAGGGTTGCTTAAGACCGTGATTGAGTGGAGGATGTTGAGTAAGCAAGGAAGGGAAGAAAGAGTTTATAGACGGAATGAACAAGAATAGGACGTGTGCTGCGATGAAGAAGGAAAAAGTGTGGATAGATGGGACCCTGCTCATGTAAAAATACAGAGGATTTAAGTTCACCTTCATTTGAACCTCCCTTAACCGGAGGATTGCCTTCTGTCACTAGCACGACCTTTCGGTACACGGATACCTGCGTGGAGTGCGAATGCACCCCATTTGTTTTTTTATACCTGTTTTTCAATGTTAGATTTAATGCTCTGATTTTTTTATTATTTTCACGTTTAAAATATTAAATAATAACGATAAAATTGAAAATGTAAGGTGTGTGACAATTTTTTTTTACCGAAACCATCTTGCTAATATCACACAATTAGGAGCAGCTAAGAACATCCTCGTCGTTAACCCTGTCCTGAAATGGCGCAGATAGCGAAATTGAGTGAAACCTAAGTAGTGATCCTGACAAAACAACAGATAATTATGCAAAGAATTATTTTCACGATAATTAGTTTTAAAAATAAATTTTAAAAGCATTATAGAATGCAACGATACTGGCGTAGAGTACGCTAACATAGAACGTTATGTGATTGTTGGCCTTGCTGACTCAAAACTTCATGTTTAGCAGAACACCTCTCAAGCTCCTCGTTTAGACGCGACCTTAAACTGCAGACTCTCAAGATCGCAACCCCACATCATTTTTCTAGCAACTCGCTGGAATTTTCAAAATCAAATGGAGTACAAATATACGCTACGTGTGTCACGGAGGATCGATTGGTTTGGATTTTTTTACAATTGCGCGGTACATTATGAATATCCATGGCTTATACATACCTCTATATTCGCGTCGATATTTAAAAAACTGAACGCTATAGAACCCTTGACAGAATCGAACAAAATTTGGCACACGTGTTCCTTGGGACTTTGACGGATTAATTGGCTATATTAAAAAGGTCCCATGGGCACCTGTGTGGGCCCTTTCTTAAATCAGCTTTTACTTTCAATAGACAAGCATTGGATTCAGTGCAGAGGTCTCTTCTTTTGGTTTTTAAAATTACTTGCACTCTTGTGAAATGTTTCGCATCCGATTACTGATTATGCATTCGAGTTTCGCATACGCTTAGTTTTTACCAAGTGTTTGAGTTTGTCGGCTCCGATATCGTCAATTCTTATAATATATCAACATCAAAAATGTTCTTTTTTTGGCAACTGCAGCATAGTTTTGAAATGGGAACTTTAGTCTGTATGTCTGTCTTTTATACAAATCTACAGTTTTGCTCCGATCCTTCAGAAATTTTGTAGACTAAGAGTTCAAGATAAGAGGAATATTTTTGGTTATTGTTGGCTATTGTTGGCTATAAAGATTTTGCAGAGAGCCCCAAAAGGTCCAAACAAAAGGGACCCTTAGGTGGCCTACATCTTTTCTTGGACTACAACCTTGTCGTGGTGGAAGGGCATGCGTGCTCCGATGACCCCTAAAGCTGCACTGGCGGGAGCATTGCTCCTGGTAGGGTCACCCATGCCAGATTGGTCGAAGGTTAGGAGACAGACGAATGGTAGTCCGCGCAGCGTCTGTACCTCAGTGAGGCGGCTGCAAAAGGCGTCTGACCCCAGTGGGGCGGCCTCTGAAATGATGGTGTCACGTAAAGAACACTATTGAGTAAGGCCACGGAATACTATCTCAATTAAAAAAAAGCCTTGAAATTATGGACAGTTCTCACTTGATAATGAATCCTGGCAACTACGGGACTCGGCCCAGAGGGCCGGGTGTCTTGCCCGGCAGCGGTGGGAGCAAGGCCCCTGCGGTCGTCATCACACGAAATCCATGCGCACACGTAGCAGCAACAGAGGAAAAGAAGATAAAGAAGAGGAGCGAAACTATCAGAAATGGCACGTGGAATGTTAGGACTACGCTGAGGGCGGGGAAGCTAGAGAATATAAAGCAAGAAATGGAGAGGGTGAGTGTAGACATCGTGGGTATGGGTGAAGTAAGATGGAAGGATGACGGGGATTACTGGAGCGACGATTATAGAGTAATTTATAGTGGAAGGAATGAAAGTCAGCGCGGGGTTGCATTCGTAATGCATAGGAAACTAGGTAGAAAAGTAGTGTATACAGAACAGGTGAGTGATAGGATTATAGTCGTGGAACTGAAGGCAGATCCAACGAATTTAGTTATAATCCAGGTTTATATGCCTACCTCTAATCATAAAGAGGAGGAGGTAGATGGGGTATACGATCAGCTAGAGGAAATAATTTGTAGGATACCTGGGAGTAAGAACATAATAGTAATGAGGGATTGGAACGCGGTGGTGGATGAGGGCAGAGATGGGCGGGAGGTGGGCGATTACGGTCTAGGAAGGAGAAACGACCGCGGCGAGAATGCTGTGGAGTTTTGCCGTAGAAATAACCTAGTTATTACAAACACATAGTTCAGACATCATCCTCGATGAAGGTACACTTGGAAGAAGCCGGGAGACACAGATAGGTTCCAGATAGATTATATAATGGTTCGTCACAGATACAGGAATAGTGTTAAAAACTCGCATAGTTAACCAGGCGCTGATGCATACACAGACCACAACTTATTAGTCATGAAATGTCGGGTAAAACTGAAAAAGATAAGAATGGGAAGGAGGGTACGTAAGTGGAATATGGAGGCATTAACTAGGGCAATGAAGAAGTATCGAGAGAAGGTTGATGAGATAATGGGTGAGGATCATGGAGTTAGATCAGTGGAAAATGAATGGGGAAGTTTGAAAAATGTAATTGTAGAAGCGGCGAAAGCAACGGTAGGCGTAGTGAGTGCAACTAAAATTAGAAAACCGTGGATCACGAATGAGATGATCAGGGAGATGGAGGAGAGAAGGAAATGGAAGAGCGGAAACTGAGAACTAGGTAAGAGAAATACCGAGAATTTAATAACAGGCTTATAAGAGAAACAAAGAAAGCAAGAGAGGTGTGGTGGAGAGAACAGATCGACGCGTTAGAGAAATACCAAAAAGAGGGAAGAGCAGATGCATTATATAGAAAAGTAAAGGAACTGACAGGAGGTAATAAGAGAAGGGGAATTACAACGATAACAGACGAGACGGGAAAGGTAATCGTAGATCCGAAAGAGATCCAGGAGAGGTGGAAGGAGTATGTTGAAGAGCTGTATGGTAAAGAAATAAGGCCCAATAGGTTAGGTATAGAAAGGGAAGACGATATTGACAGAGATGGCATCGGACCAAGTATCCTAGATAGCGAAATCGAAAGAGCTCTACGAGACATGAAAAGGGATAAGGCGGTGGGAATAGATGACATACCTGCAGAGTTTTTAAAAAGCATGGGGAAGAACGGAAGAGGAAAACTTTTTGCGCTTATTCGTAGGGTTTATGAGGATGGAGTGTGGCCGGAAGACTTCGCGAAGACTTTACTAATTCCTATACCAAAGAAGAGTAAGGCAAAAACGTGCGAAGACTATAGGACAATAAGCTTAATATCCCACGCGGCCAAAGTAGTTCTGAGAATTACAAACAGAAGGCTAGAGAAGAAGGCCAAGGAATTCCTGGGTGACAACCAGTTCGGGTTTAGGATAGGGACGGGAACGCGAGACGCTATAACGGTGATGAAGACGCTAGTAGAAAGAAACCTAGAGTTTGGGCAGGATGTTTTTGCATGCTTCGTAGACTTCGAGAAGGCGTTTGATCGGGTGGAATGGACGAAATTAATGGGAGTGTTGAAGAAATTAGGGGTCGTTTGGAGGGACAGGCGTCTGATTCGGAATTTGTATATGAACCAGACAGCGCAGGTTAGGGTAGCCGATGGAGAATCGGGATGGGCCACGATAGGACGGGGAGTGCGGCAGGGGTGCCCACCATTGCCGTTGCTTTTTAACGTGTATTCAGAAGAAATGGTAAGGGAGGCATGGGGGGTGGAAGAGGTAGGAATAAAGGTAGGAGGGGAGCTGATAAAATCAGTGAGATTTTCAGATGATCAAGCATTGGTTAGTCAGTCGGTCAAGGGGTTGCAGTCAAAGGTGAATGCATTAGAGGTGCAGTGCGAAAAACATAAATCAAAAGAAGACGAAATTGATGAGCTTTTCTAGAAGTAAGAAGGCGGGGCTGAATACAAGGGTGGGAGGGCATTGGTCATTGCGAAGGGAGGATGTGCGTAGACTTGAGGCGTTTGAGATGTGGGTTTGGAGAGGGATGGAGAAGGTTAGTTGAATGGCGAGAAAGACGAATGAGGAGGTATTGGATACGGTCGGAGAGGAGAGGAAGCTTGTGGCAGAGGTTCGGAGAAGGCAGAAGAGATGGATGGAGGGGGTTTCGAGAGGAGAGGGCATGTTGAAGAGAGTGATAGAGGAGAGAACACTGGGGAAGCGTGGAAGAGGAAGGAGGAGGATAGGAATTCTGGACGAAATAAGAGGAGATAGAAGATATGAAGAATTGAAGAGGGATCTATTGGTGGGACATCCTTTGGAGGGAAAGCGAGACAATTTCTATTAGGTTGGGATGCAGAATGGGGACTGTCCAAGAACCTACCAATCAGCTGGTAGAATACTTGAACGAAATGAGGTGGTCTACACTACGTATTGGATTTTGTGTAGTGGTTTCATTTTTTCCTTTTAAAATTAATTTCTCTCAAGATAAGAGGGTTGGAATTTTTTATCAAATTTCTGAAAAAATGAAGTTTATATCTTTTAATCAATTATCTTTTCCAATTCGCATTTGTCTGAAAATCGCGTTTTTAGCTGAAAAAATGCACATTTTCCTCTGAAATCAACAACAGCCTATTACCTTGACAACCAGATTTTGGTCGTTAGCGCATTTAAAATTCATTTTGCTTAGTTAAGCTGATTTGGAATGCTAAGAATTGGGTTTTGTGTTGTGGTTTATTTGTTTTTGCTTCTTAAAACTACTTTCACTCAAGATAAAGATTTGTAATTTGTATTTTATCAGATACCCGAATAAATGAAGTTTCTCATTTTTTCAATCGATTTTCTTTTACGCATCGTATTTGTCTAAAAACCGTACTTTCAGCCAATTTTGAAATACAAAAAAACCCTCTTCTCCTAAGGTATATGATGAGTTATGAAGTAAGTGTGATCCCGAGCAACGCCGGGTAATTCAGCCAGGGATCAATAAAACAGAATTACAGTGCTAATTTATTTGGGGTATTTATAACCCTAACCTTTTAATTTGTGGTTAACGACTGGTACATAAATTTCGTCCAAGATTATAGCGCAGTCGACAGTTATAAATGCAGCCAATCAATGCAGACGTCCAATGAATCCCGCCTGGGGAAGCAAATCGCTTGACTAAAGAATCCAAGATGATGGAGTTTTGTTTACATTATATGATCTTGAAAAAATTGTTTGATTTTCAATAATTTCTCAGGAAATTCAGTATATTTAATCGAATCGAAACTATTTTAAATATAGTTTAACGTTGTCTTAAGTAATTCGGTGTATTTTTGCCGCCATGATGACGCTGTTTTTTTCGTTTAAAATCTAATTCCAAGCAACGTCAATAAAATGTTGGAACTCCATCTCTTCATGCTTGAAACAAAGTTTGCCAGTTAACTCCTTTAAAACTAAGTTATTCGAATTTCTCATCAAATCACAGAACCTTTGAAGATTTGCATTTGCTCATGATACAAAAAATGTAATTTATTACCGTAAAATCATGCAAAAATGAGCATCTGATTTATATTTACTCGATTAATATATTTATGTTTGTTAAATGTAATTGGCTTATTTTGAATTGATATATTATTTAAAATGTACTTTCAATAAAACATGTGTACAAAATATCAACATATAAATCTTATGTATATATTGTTATTTTGTTTGAATACTTTATTTGATTTGTTAGGAAATTGTGAGCAGTTAGGTATTTTTTTAATCTTTGCCTGCTTTTGTATTAAACACAAGACTATTTTGCGCTCCTACTTTTTAGTTTACTCATAAAGTATTTATTTTTATAGTGTACCTGGTAAAAACTTATGTAAAAATCTGAGCATATATTTTCACTCATATACTTAGTACGCGTTCTTGTAGGGCTTGCCTTAGTGCAATACATTTTATAACCTGGTATTTTACCTCGACTCTGATAATTTCCGTTTGTTGTCGTAAGCTAGTTAAATAGTTTTTTATTGTTTGAACGTGAAATAATTGAAGTTTAACATGGAATAACTTGATGTATACCTAAATCATTCATTGGAAATCGCATCGGCAGCTACTCGTCCATGATAACGTCACGATTACGTCATGTCTGCCGCTCCGTTTAGGGCTTCGTACGCCGGTATCCTATTGGTCGTAGGTTTGATTTCTCAAATACGCTACAATCTTGAAAACTCGATACTAATCATTTTTAACGTCATATTTTAAGGATTCTTTTAATTCTGTGCAATAATTTAATTTTTTCCCCTTCCGGTTAATTCAAATGGTATTTATTCTCGACCTCTTTTTTTTATATGGTGCAAAATTTTAATGAGTATAGGTAAAATAATTTTTTATTTTTAAACTTTTGCCGACGTTTCGGATGTTTATTCATCCATATTCTGGGCTATAAACAATGATGTATGATGTTTAATGATTTACAGTTCTGTTTTGGTTACATAAGTGTAAATTTACAGACATTAAATATAAAAATACATAGACATTCAAGATTTTTACCTTTAAAGTTTGGTGCTGTTTTTATTTATTTACAATTTTAATTTGGTTGCTAGGATATATTTCTTTGTTGAAAAGTTATGTGTCATTTATTGAATTATGATAAATTTTGCTTAGATAAGTAATGTCTGTTCTTTTATTGCAACTTTTTTTGTTTCTGGATATATGGTACATTTCTTTGAATAATCTATTTGATAATTTTGGTTCTGAGTCTAAAATGTTTGCTTCTTCGAAATTAAATGAGTGACTATTTGAAATTGCATGATTTGCTAATGCACTAAGTTGAACTTTAGTCTTAATTGATGCTTTATTTTGCGAGATCCTATTTTTTAAATATTGAGATGTTTGGCCTATATAGCTACTGTCACAGTCGGTACATGGAATATAATAAATTATATTGCTTCTTAGTTGTATAGGGGTATCTGATTTAAGTTTTGAGTATACGAGTTTATGCTGCGTTTTATGGTTTTTATGTGCTATTTTATAAATTGTTTTTTGAATACCTTGGTAATTTGCTCTGATAATCCATTTATATAAATCATTCCCCGATATTGGTCTGCATTAGTGTTTGATACATTTGTTGTATGAATTGAATTGTGAGTATGTGAAGATGATTTTTTATTTGAGTAAACTATGGTATTGATTAATTTTTTTGGAAAGTGGTTTTTTTCTAACATATCCCCAATTATTTTCAAATTTTTATCGTGGAAAACCTTATCACTTAAACTAAATGCTCTAGATTTGAGTGCGATGGCCGTATTTATTTTATGTTTTAGAGGGTGGTGGGAATGAAAATCTAGATATCTATCTGCTCTATGAGGTTTCTTCCACCAATCTATTGTTATGGAGCCGTCAGAGTTTCTTTTAGTGATCATATACGGAAAAGGAAGTTCATTATTTTTTTCATGTTCTATTACAAATTGCAATTTAGGATGGAAATCATTAAAATGTTGTAAAATAGTGTTATCCTGAATTTGATTTGGTATTGCTAAGTATAAGTCATCAACAAATTTGTAGATGAAAGGTATCTTTGGGAGCACTGTATCTAATAGTTTGTTCCCTGTGAGATCTGCCAAAATGGTTGCCACCGGGGATCCCATAGGAACTCCATTTTTCATATGGTATTGACAATTTTTATATTGTAAATATCCCTGGTTTATACATTAATCAAAAAGTTCAAAAAAGTCTTCTTTGTTTAGAATTGTATTTTTGTTTAGTATTTCCCAATTATCCATTACAATTTGGTTTAACAAATAAAGGGGGATATTTGTGAATAGTGATTTAACGTCCAGTGAGCAAAGTTTATAATTTAAAGGAATATTTTGTTCTTTCATTTTATTAAAGAATTGAAAGGGATCTTTTATGTTGTATTTCTCTGAGGATAAATTATTAAAAATGTTGGAAATGAATTTCGCGCATTCATAAGTTGGGCTGTCCACGAAACTTACTACTGGTCTTAAAGGATTTTCCGGTTTATGGTCTTTAACTAATCCATAGAGTTTTGGTGGAGTACTATTGTGTTTAATTAATTTGAATTTTGTTAAACTTCCGGTTAATATTCAACGGGCACCATCTGCTGGTTGTTACTAAAATACTATTAGCATTGAAAATGGTTACAATCTTCAAACTAGGCAATGCGCAGATAGTATATGATGCTCTAGACATTGAAAATTAAACATGTGGAAGGGTATCAATGTATCAACTCAATTCCATGCGGGCATACGCTAAGAAATTTATGTTCAATACGGTTTCTTCGTCGGTTCTTTACTAAATAGTCTTATCAAGAATTAATTTTTGGCGTAATTGAGATCGAATTGCTTTCATCAACTGACAGTTTTTACGAAATCTGCGACAAAACTTTCATTAACAGAAGACGCCATCCGGTCTCGCCCATGCGCACTCAAGCGATGTAGATATGATTCCTTGAAATGAAAAGATAGAAGCTAATGAGTTAGAAATGGAGTTTTTTTGCTACGGCTTGTTATCTTATTAGCAAGTTTTCTTATTAGCAAGTTATATTCTCGTTTGACATTTCCGCTCGTTATCAAAGTATTAGTATAAAGCAAGGAGCTCTGAACTGCAGACCTCCATTAACTTGGAGACACAAATTTTTTAGAAGGAAAAATACATATGGTTTTATTAAATATAGATAAAATTAGTACGCTTAAATTCTTGGTTTAAAACAGAAAAAAATCTCGACCTTGTTAGACTTGATTTATTCGAGATTCTAGGTTATCTTCTACTTAGTACTGGTAGGTTTCAGGATCTTTTCTGCCTAGCTCTCTACCCTGATAATCATTGGTCCTTACTAATCCAATTCTATCACGTGTCCCCTAATTTATTTTACTTCATACCACTCCTGTATTCTATATATGTATATGTGTGTACGCTTAATATGTATTCTTCAAAGAACAACTATGTAAAAAAATGAAAAAAAAATCATAAATAATTAAATTTTGAAGGGAGAATGTTTGGGTAGGCGGGAACAGGGAAAGAAGATAATAGGTTTTTTGAACGGAATGCGGACAGGTAGGACGTATGCTGAGATGAAGATAAAAACGTGTAGGGAAGTAGGAAGGGAGGATGTTGAGTAACCGGGGAAGGGGAAGGAAGAGAATAGGCTTTTTTGACGGCATGAAGAGAGGTAGGACGTTTGCTGGGATGAAGAAAGAAATCTTACTTGGAGACAGGCGCCTGCGCCTGTGAAAATCTTACCGATTTTTACTGCCCCGTATTTAAACTTACCCCAACCAGTAGATTACCCAAATAATAAACATATTATTAAGCTCATTCTGAATAAAAATGTAATCCCCTTGAGAGTAACCCAAGAGCTTATTACTCATATACTTGACCGTGGCAGGCTTCACTTCGTAGAAGTTACTAATATCATTACTCATTTAAGATAGTTTAGTACTTTTCTACAATATTTTTAAATGTACGACGCGTTTCGCCACTTTACGGCATCGTCAGCTCAGGTACTCAAACAAAAATTTAGGAATACAAACTTCTGTATTGTCTGTCTTAATCATGAGTACTGAGCATATTACTCGGTCAAGGTTGCTGTGTGGAATGTGGAATATACAAGGACTATTTCATTGATAATGCCCTTAATTCCCTTGGCAATCGCAGTATTATCTTTAAATGAGAACTTAATAAATGAATATCAGAAGTTGATGAATATTCGAGCGACGATCAAACTTCACACGGTTGATTCCGGTAGCTCTTATTGACTATACTTCAATTGGTAGACCATTTCCAATATTAATACCGCTATAAATTTGCCGCACATCACCATAAGTACTCTTCGACGTCGGGCCATTCAGAGAATTGAGGCTTGACTTGGTCGGTTACTTATCATGTGAGGTGACGGGCAGGTGAGATCATTTGCGCCTTTAAAGATAGATGGGTAAGCATATAAGGGAAGGATTGGGTGAGCGATGGAGGAAGGTTGGAGAGAAACCCGACGTCGTCATTAGCCTGATCTTAACCAAAAGCGCCAAGGAGACCTCACGGTTTAACATCCCTTCCGACGGACGAAGTACCTACTGCTTTTGAAGTGCCCTCCACAAGACACCCGATTAGGGACTGGGATTTCATTGATAGATCTCTGGTTCTGCCGGGATTGATCCCTGGTCCTCCGAAGGTACAACTTGGTGCCACCCGGCGAAGAAAATCTCTTATTCGAAATCAGTTGAACGAAGAAAATAAAAGCATCTTTTCTTTGGTGATATTTCACAAATTGTAGCGGCAGTCGTACATCTGGTTAATATAGCCATATAGAAGATATGATAACCTCTAATATTTTAAACCAACTAGGAGAGGGTGCTCGTTAAAATTCAATGAAAGAAGAAAACATTTTGAAAAATCCATTAAATATGACGTGTTCAATGTAATTGCCATGCAGGAGTAATTAATCACCCATTGAGTTGTTGGGGTGAAAAATACCACTGCTAAAATCTCACGGTACTTTTCATATTGATCACTTATCCTAAGGGTGAGTTTACCCTGGCAAGTTATTTCCGCAAGTTTCTTCTGAAAGATTTTGCCAGTAATTTTACTCTGACGGAAATGTTTTCACAAGTTAGTGCAGAGGCAGATTGGTTGCTGTTTACATTGGCAACAATACCCTTCTGCAAGTGACTTGCCGAAACGTTTAAAAGTTCTGAAAGCGGAATTGCAGAATTATTTATCCGTGCAATTTACTTCAAATGTCGCTTGCTGCAGATACTTTACGCAATAAACTTGCCAGTGTAAACCCACATTAACCCTTAAAGGTTTCTGGCATAAATTCCCATTTAAAGCTCGTACTGCGATTGCCAAAGGAATAAAATTATTTTTGAGGTTGTTCTTGACCATGAAGGTATTAATCAGATGGGTTTTTTTTATGGAGATTTGGTCTATATTTGAATTCTTGGAATAATAGGCGATTCTCGAGTAAGAACAATAATTTTAGGCAAAAACGAAGCGTATGCGAAAATTAAATGCAATATTTACAGACTTCATTCTTTTAGGTATCTAATATTGAAAACTTCTACCCTATATCTCGAGTGAAAATTATTGAAAAGAGCAAGAATAAGAAACTGGTGCACCGATTTCAATCCTTTCTTTATGGGAGTAAAAGTTAATAAATGTGGGGAAAATACAACCCCACTTTGTTATTGTTAGAGGTTTTTACTACTTTCCCGGTCGAGTTCAGGTTAAGAACTGTATTCATACCAAATTTCAATTTTCTAAATGTCCTAGAAGTAATCTCAGTAGGCGTGACTGAAAGACGTGCAGATTTTAGTGAATTAATAATGTATGTTGATGATCAGTACCTCAGTATAAATTCGCTATGCATCACCATACCTTTTGCCATTGGGTCGTTCAAAGAATCCAGGTATGACTTGGTGCCACCCGTTGAAGTAAAATGCTGGATCCTCCCGCCGTGAGGTCTCCGCAAACAGTGTTGGCTCCCCTGGAGACCTGGGTGATGGAAGTGGGGGTGTTGTTGCTGATGGTGCAGGTGGTGATGTCCGTGACGGCACTCCCGGTGTGGACACTGTGGTCCGGGCGTCATCACGTTCTGGTGGAACAGTGTGAATGGCGGCGGTAGCAGTCGGTAGTCGGCCAAGACACCTCCGCCGTCGAGTGCCAGGGCGTCCGGGGTCACGGCAGATGGTAAACCAGGAGCCGGCCAGCCTCCTGATTGGTCCATTGGCGAAGAGGGGGGCGAAGGAATGGGGGAAGGGGTCGCGGAAGGGTACACGGGCAAGGGCCTGGATGGCCTTGCTGGCGGGGCCGCGAGGGATTTTTTCCCCAAGCGACCCTCGTCCCTTAGGATGTCGTCGATGAAGAATGAGGAGAAATGGGAGTTGGCGGGGAACCCTGCGAGTCCTTCGGGACCCCTGTAACCGGAGGGCCCGGCCGAAGGTGGAGGGGAGTAGTCGTCCGGCCGAGATGTCATCCTTGTTGGCAGTGAGAATATTCGCTGGCGGGTCAAGTGAGCTCGAGCAACCGAGGACTTCCGCCTTCTCTGAGGAATATCTCCTCTCCTCCCTTTCCCCCATCCCCGCGAATTCCGTCTCTCTCCTCGGGAAGTAATAAACCTCACCAACCTCTCCCTACCGGATGAGGGAATAGATATGGGAGGGATACGGTGCCCAGTGGTGGTTCCCCCGGAGGCAATGAGAACGCAATACCGGACGAGCTGAAAGCTTGTTCCTCACCGCAACGCCCAGCGATGCCTTGGGCAAACCTCATATATACTACAGGCTACGCATTTCATATAGTCCTTGTTAATGGGCTCGAATGGTCCCGCGGATTGTTATTTATTTTTATCCCACCGAGCTGTTCAAGATAAAATTGTGCGTATTTTTTTTACGGACAACGCCTTATAATTCGTTGTGGACGGGAGTATAGCTATGGCTGGAGGTGATCCTGCGAAATTAGGTAGGTATACTAAACATTTCTTCATAACATGGAAAGAATTTGAGTTATCCGAACTGGCGGAATAATATTCGAAAGAAGGCGGTTGTAAGAGCAAAATAATTTGCCATTAATAAAATTATGACGTCATCGTAAAGAAGAAAATGGCCGCCAAATATGGGTAGGTATAAAAAAGGTGTATAATACAGCGTAAAATTAGCGTAGCTCGACGTAAAACCGTGCTAGGGGTTCTCTAACGCTCTGTACACACGGGACCATTTATTGTACAGGAATTTGCTTGCAATTCTACGCTCGGTCATGTCGGATGGAACGGTGGCAACCGATGATGAGAAACATTTTACCGCTGTGTACACTCGAAGCCACAGGAAGTAACCAGGTGGTGGAAACAATATAGCACGGGTGACTGCTTTGCGTATGAAATCGACGTTCAAGTTGTATAGGCGATAATTAACGGAAATAGTGGAACGATGAATTATTTACTTGAATAGAGTTAATTGATCATCATCTTCGTTATTAACATGTTTTGTAACGGGAAATATTCTCGTTGAATATGTATCTGCGTTTAATTACTCAGGATAATAAATAGCAACACACATGAAAAATAAATAAATTGCTTTTAATAATCACTGATTATTTGAATCGATATTTAACTCTTTAACCATCTTAAAATCTTCCTCTACATGCAATTGTATCTCTATTCACAAACAAATGAAGACAGAAATACGCAAAACTTATCCACCAGATTATTAGAAAACTTGAACCTGCTCTAATTCTTACCAGGTGCCAACGATTAGATCGCATGCCAGCATATGATATGTGGTTTGATTGTTAACTTGGATAAATTTACCACTAGGCCCTTCCTGCACCAGCTCCGGAAGTAATGTCACCGTGTGCACCGGGCTTTTAGGGTGCGTTTGTAAGCATTAAGTTCGTTGTACGAAATCAAATCGCGTTACTAGCGTAATTTACAAATATTAAAAAATAATTGAGGTATGTAAGTTGTGGAATGTTGAAAAAGTATTGGATTTCAGGGAAATTTTCAAAATACCTACCTTCTTAGTAAGAAAATGGATGCCTGCAAAAACGATTACAGGTTTAAAGAGCATCGAATTCAGAATCTTAGAAGCCAAAGACTTTCGTCCAAGAACGTTCCAGAAAATTTGGAAAGCAACAGAATCTCAAAAGCCAATGCTGAGTCAGCGCATACTACAAGTATGCCAGCAATGGAAGATGACGACAGTGGTGGGGCTTTCAATCATTCATTTCAATTCGCGTGCATCCTGAAGAAACAATGGAACTTTAATAAAACAGTTGATGGATAGAAGAAAGATAGATAGAAGAGATGTATTCAATGCTCTGGGTACATACCCCTAAAAGCAGCAATTGAATAACGTACATGACATTTTGAATGGATATTAAATAAAAACAAAATGAAAGCGTAATGCAAAATTGACATAGAAACAAAAATATTAATTACATGCTCAAAAAAATAGCTGTAACATTAAAGTAAAAATAGATGGTTTGGTTACTGCTGTAACAGGTAACTATAACATTTCTACTTGAAGATTCCACAGTCTAATCCAGTTCCAAGAAGCAAAAGTATATTTACATGAAATTTTGAATTTATATTAAGTAAAAACAAAAATAAAAACGTAATATAACGTTGATGTGCATAGCAAGAAGACTTTTAGGCCATAACCTTCTGAGGTAGTGTCACGGACACAACCTGTTTGATGAGCTGCTCCGACGTTTCGAAGGCCTAGTCTGCCATCGTCCTCGGGGTGAATTGTCACCCCGAGGACGATGGCGGACTACGCCTTCGAAACATCGGTGCAACTCACCAACATCACCCGGCTGTAAAACCCGAGAGTTCTACATTCTAATTGTAAGCATTCGCCAGGAAAGCCTCAAATCTTACTCTATTGTTAGTTTTACCTTATTAATGATTCCTTTCTACAACAAGTAAAATGCTGGTAATCTGAGTCATGAAATCACAGTTGTCCTATTTTATGGTGTACATGTATACGATGCGCTTCAATTTTTTTTAAGAGTCGCATATGTTATGTTTTCATGACAAAGTCAGAGAAAATTGTGATAAAATTATATGGATAAACCACTATTTTATTCTAAGCGCATACTTATTATGGTCATTCGCCATATTTAAATTTCAGTACTTGAGGGTTCCAGGAAGGAAATAATTATCGTTAGGCACTTTAGTAGTAAGAAAATAATGAACATATAGCATGAGATCAGGCAGAACATAAGACGTGCATAAGAATTACATCAACGTAATCTACCGTTTAAAGGTAGCTTTTGTTGAAAGTCAGAGAAAACCCTCCAAGTTTTCACTCGTGCAGGCCCTATCTTCCTCCAGTATTTCTTTCTTCGCGTTCGTCCTAACATTCATGCCGTTCATAAAACCTATTCTCTGAAATGATATTTGTTGGAAAGTTAAAAAAAATAACATCCAAATAGGGGAATTGATGCAAGAATTCTCCCAATAGGGCCTTGAATTGGTGTGGTGGCTTAAGTACTGCCTCCCTATCCTGAAGGGCCTGGGTTCGATTTCCAGATGTGGCGGACATTTTTCAGTCGAATCCTGATCCCTACTTGATTGGCTTGTGGATGGAACTTCAAGTGCTGTATTCCGTCCATCAAATGGAACCGTAAAATGCAGTCTCCTTGTGGCCTTTCGTTAATGGTGGGCTAATGCCGACACAGGGTTTCTCTCCTCCCTTGCTCCAATCCTCAAGTAAACCTCCCCGTACCAATACTGTCTTGAAGGTAGTTCGAGCGAGGTATCACAATCCACGTAAAATTCGATGGATTTGGTCACATTGTAAAGAAAAATGATTTCGTATTTCCAATAAAAACAAATATCAGCCACTTACCATGATACTTTTCTAGATATTTGCCCAAAATACCAGCCGTTATCCATGAGAAATGGTACGTGCATGCACTCCGGAGACATTTTATTTTAAAATTGAGGAATTTCTAACGCATAGATATCGTCATTAATTTAACAGCGTGTAGCCTGTATGATTTGTCAGCTTTTTTAAAAATAAATCAATTAATCATCGCAGTAATTTTTACAGAGTCGCAAAGCATCACCGGTTGTGACGATGCTTTCATCGTACAGTGCGAAAAAATGAGTCAAGTTCAAACCTTTCATATGTACCTATATTTTGTTAATTACCTTCTTAGAATTTCAGTAATTCAAAACCAAGTTTTTGTGTCATTAATGTATCTATATTTATTTCATACTTCTTAAATTTGCTTACATTTTATAATAAAATTAGCCGCTGACGGCTCGCTTCGCTCACCGCAGCAGCTAGCCAGGGGGGCAAAGCCCCCCTGGACCCCGCTTTGCCGGCGGCTTCGCCCCCGGACCCCTACCAGGATAAAAAAAAACAGTTATGCGGTTCTGCCCGAGTCAGTTCTTAGTTGGGCAGGATATTATTTGCTCGCACTCGCTCAGTGCCTGCCCGTCCAGTGACGCCGCTCAGGTAGGCGTAGGTCTGCGTTTTCGTTATTTTCGCTTGAATGAAAATCTACCCAAACTGCACATGCCCTTTAAATACCCCACATGCATTGCATTGCCTCTTTTTCTTTCTAAATAGGCATGCATATACAAAGCATACACATTTAAATGTACAAAATAAATGAAAGACGATGATTTTTTGTGTATTAAATTAAATTTGAAAAATGTATTCTAGAGCTTTGCGATATACAATATTGTTGGTCTTACTGCCCTCTGCAAAAAGAAATACATTTTTCGGCTGTCCCACTCGTTTATGTATATTAAAGATTAAAGATTGGAATATGGAATTGATGAAGGCTTCCGCGGAGTGGTGTAGTAAGCGCAGATAGTTTACCGGGATAGCCTCCGCGTCGATCCATCTTCGTGACGGCAGTTTCGCCGACGTTTCAGCAGGCGTCTTCAGGTATGAAGCATCTTTATACCTGAAGACTCCTGCTGAACGCCGGCGAAACTGTCGTCAATAAGATGGATCGACGTGGAGGACATCCCGGAAAAATATCTGCGCCTATTGGAAAATAATCTTTATTATGACTAGGGAAAAATCTTGCTCAAACTACCTTAATGGTCCAAATGACCTCAGTTGTCGGTCAATCTATCCAAAAGACCAACCAACCAACTATTTTCCATAAACAACCAAACTTTTGCAAAACTTTGTGAATGGGTTACAACAGTTTTTTTGTGCCACACAGACAGTCATTGTCGGTAATCCAATAAAACACCTCTCAAACAACACCCTGCTCAAATCATGTTCCGTCTCACGGAGATGGGAAAAGGATCTTTTAAATATAAGTAAATATCAATCAGTTCTAAATTCCTGATATTACTGCATAAATACCCGACACGCAGTTCCCTTTTGGGATAGGCATTGCCAATAGATCTTAATTGACGGCGTTGTACCTAGAATACTGGTTTCGATGTTCATAATTTTCTTCAGGCAACCAATCTTTGCAAACCTCCTGTACTCCTGCCATATTCATGCTTAAATACACGCTCCCATTTACTTAAGACTCAAGAAGAAGAGAGCGAGTATGAGCGTACGGAAGCTGTATAATATGTACAGCAACTTTAGTAAAAGCGAAATCTTAGTATTATTTATTTCTGCCCCTAATAGCTATTTTTTAGAAAAAGATATATTAGAAAAAGGGGGGAGACATGATCGAATGTATGAGGGCACAGAATTAATGTTTAAGAAAAAAGGAGGAAGTAGTAGTAAATAAATAGAAACAGCTGATGGACTATTAGTAAGTGAGCCTGAAGAGGTGTTGGAAAGATGAAAAGAGTATATAGGGTGGCTATATGATTGGGCGGGTAAACCTAAAGAAAAAGAGCTAGAACTATAAGAGGAGAGTGGAGTAACAGAAGATGATAGAGGATATCATGTACTGAAGAGTGAGATAGAAAAATCAATAAAAGAAATGAAAAATGGAAAAGCTACTGGAATTGAGGAAATCCCAATTGAATTGATAAAGGAATGAATTTAAGGAAGAGATACTCAAATTTTACATTGAAATATATAAAGATGAAAAGTGGCCAAAAGAGTTAGGAGAAATAGTGATGATATCCTTGGAAAAGAGGAAAAACAGCAAGAAATGCGAAGAATATCGGACGTTAAGCTTAATATCTCTCACAGCAAAAGTACTACTAAGTACAATTAACAGAAGGCTATGAGGGAGGTTGAGTAGAGCAATTGAAGAGGAACAGTGTGGTTTTAGGAAAGGAGTAGGAACCAGAGATGCTATAGGCTTGATAACAGTAATTGGAGAGAGATATATGGAAAAAAGAGGAAAGTACATGTAGCTTTCATAGATCTGGAAAAGACATTCGACAGAGTAAGATGGGACAAATTAATGGCTATACGGAAAAAACGAGTGATTGATTGGAAAGAAAGAAGATTCATTAAACATCTCTATTTAGACCAAACTGCAAGAGTGAGGATAGCAGGTGAGATGAGTGCGTAAATTGGCCTGGCAAAAGGAGTAAGACAAGGGTGCTGCATGTTCCCAATATTTTTCAACAAATATTTGGAAGAAATAATTCAAGGGTGTTATGACGGTAGAAAATGGGTATTTTTGGGAGGGAAAAGAGTAGAATGTGTAATAGATGTATGGTGTGGCAGTATCAGCGGAAACCAAAAAGAAATAATTGGAATGCTGGAGGACCTTAACACCAAATGTCTAGATTACAGAATGAAGATGAACAAGAAGAAGACTAAGTGTATGGTCATCGGAGGAAAAGAGGAGAAAATTAAAATGAAACTAGAAGGGGAATGTATAGAGCAAGTGAAGAGCTTCAAGTATATGGGGAGTATTATAACAGAAGATATGTGTTGTACAGGTGAAATAAAACGACGGATAGCATTAGCAAAAGTAGGATTCCAAAGGAAAAGGAAGCTACTCTGTGGGCCTTTGAACAAAGAATTGAGAAAGAAAGTAGTAAAGAGGATATGGAGTATGGAACTATATGAGGCGGAAACTTGGACAGTTAAGAACAGAGATGAAAAAATACTAGAAGTCCTGGAGATGTGCATATGGAGGAAGATGGAAAAAGTGAGTAGGAAAGATATAGTAAGAAATGAGGAGGTACTGAGGAGAGTGGGCGAGGAAAGGGCTATGATGAAAACGATTAGAAGAAGAAAGAGAAATTGGAT
This sequence comes from Pyrrhosoma nymphula, assembly GCA_963573305.1. Taxonomy (NCBI): domain Eukaryota; kingdom Metazoa; phylum Arthropoda; class Insecta; order Odonata; family Coenagrionidae; genus Pyrrhosoma; species Pyrrhosoma nymphula. The sequence goes on along the minus strand of OY754330.1, from coordinate 109,236,702 downwards.
TGCACATTCCCTGCCAAAAGATTGTCTGCGGACGACGGGTATAGAAGCTACAATGAGGATGCTACAATGCTAAATGTCCCTAATATTATTCAACATATATTTGGAAGAAATAATTCAAGGATGTTATGACGGTAGTAGAGGGGTGTGCTTGGGAGGGAAAAGAGTAGAGTGTATAAGATTTGCAAATGACATGGCAGTATTAGCGGAAACCAAAAAAGAAATAAATTGAATGCTATAAGGCCTTTACACCAAATGTATAGAATATGGAATTAAGATGAACAAGGAGAACACCAAGTGTATGGTCATCGGAGGAAAATGGGAGAAAATTAAAATCAAACTAAAAGGGGAATGAATAGAGCAAGTGAAGAGCTCCAAATTTCTGGGGAATATTATAACAGAAGAGATGTCTCTTACAGCTGAGATAAAAAGACGATTAACGTTAGCAAAAGAAGGATTCCAAAGGAAAAGGAAACTACTCTTCAGACCTTTGAACAAAGAATTAAGGAATACACTAGTGAAATGCTATATATGGAGTGTGGAAATATATGGGGAGGAAACGTGTGCAGTTAAGAAGGTAGATGAAAAAAGACTGGAAGCCATGGAGATGTGGATATGGAGAAAGATGGAAAACGTTAGTTGGAAGGATGAAGTGAGAAACTAGGAGGTACTGAGGAGAGTGGGCGATGAGAGGACTGATGGTAACGATTAGAAGAAGAAAGAGGAATTGGATTAGACATTCCCTGCGAAGACATTGTCTGCTGACGACGGGTATAGAAGGAATGGTGGAAGTAAGCAGGGAAGGGGAAGGAAAAGGAAGCAAATGCTAGATAACATTAAAACTTGAAATGTATTGAACCCAATGTAAAGGCTTTAGTTGCTGTTTCTTGGAGTTTTGATAAGTAAATAAATAAATTAATATAAATGAAACATGCGGAAGGTATTCGGACACAAAGCGTCTGGCTGAGAGAAGAGTGGAGTGGAGGAAGAGCCCATGAGGAAACCTGCCATCTGGAGCATAAAAACGCTATTTTCATGTGAGGATAAGTACTAATTTTAAGCTGTTGTTTTTATTAAAATTACATGTTCCACAGAGTTAGGCCAGACTCGGTCTCTCGCATCTGTAATGTTATTACCTGGTAAATAAATTACCTAAATGCTATTACCTGCAATATACCTGAATCAGTCCCTTACATTATTAATGCTATTACAAATGTAAAGGACTGATTCAGGCTTATTATTTTTATAAAAATAATGTTATCTTTGTTTTAATACCAATGAATTCTTAGAAAGAAATAAATGTTTGCGTACATTCATTTCCTCTAGGTACAATCTAGTTCTTGGGACAAACAACACATTTTCCGAGTAAATAGTCTCCTTTTCCCTAAACTTTTATGGGTTGAACAGCACGCGATTTTGCCGATAAAACCCGAAGTGAGCATCAGCATGTCTTGCTTCTTAATTTTCTTATCGCCAGAATAGGCATTTGTTTTTTTATAACTGTCTAGCCACGCGACGTCAGTGGCTCGCATATCAATCCATTTCTACTTAATTATGAAATTATCATCGCCAGAGCGTAGACACTTTTAACCTCGGTCCTTTCATGACGGATACATTTAAGTTCTTCCGCTTTGGCGACAAAGTCTTGAAATTGACCCCTTTAAATACCCAGCTTAGTTCTCTTCACTCTGCTAAATATTTCAAATCGATGCTAACGATGAAAATGTTACGTAACCCAAACAGAGACTCAGGAAGAAAAGCCTTTTTTTGAACTCGGCTGATTTGCCCTGCCTGGCCATGACTGGTAAAGTGAGTGATAAGAACAATTTCCGATACCGCAATGAAGTGAAGCATTTCCTTTTCGGCTAGCTTTCCTTTGGTTTTGGTGATTTTGAACCATTTTTTCCTCTACCTTGGAGTCTCTCGCTGTTTGCACCGTAATGTTTCTACCAGGATAAAATAAAGAACAGTGATAAATTTGTACATTTCTATCCCTACGTAATAAATCTACTAAAAAATGGTTTTGGAGCAGTTCTGTGTAAAAACTATTCAGGATTTTGGTTCTGCGAATAATTATTTGATACTATACAATCACCGTGCTATGCTGCCGGCTTCGTCGGGCTTTTAAGAAAATAGTTTATGATTTTTTCATTAAAGTCCGACGAAGACGGTGGGTTAGCACGGCGAAACTGTTGCATAGTATTAAATAATTAATCGTAGAACCAAAAGCCTGAATAACATGTACAATCAACTGCGAAAATCTACAAAAAAAGGTTGTGTAAACTGTTGCTATTGCCATGCAATACATCTTTCTTTAATTCTATACATTCTTTACATTCTATACTGTATGCTATTATTAATGCTTGAACCGTATCGTTAGCAATACTAGAATTCAAATATCTTTGTGACTGAGCTTCGTGTGCCTTTGTGATAATTCGAGCGTCTTTGCTTGTTGGGTGAGGGGAGGTCCTTACGGGGGAGGGATGTAAAGTAGAAGTTTCCAAATGTACAGCTCAGATAGGAAGAGAGCAAGATACCCTATTATAGGATCCACATCCTAATAAAGTACCTCTTGAGAGGGTGAGAGCTAGGGAGTGACTTTTGGCAACACAGCACACAGGAGCATGAAGTGTTTACGACTGAGGCTTGAAGGATGCTGATATTTTCCGAGACTACGCTCCGCCCACTCACATCTCACTGGTCATTCTCTAGTTTTGGGCCATGGAGCTTCCTCCCCCCTTTTCCTCCTAGTTGCGAAGATATTTGAATTCTGGTATAACGCTCATCATCTTCGGGTGTTCAAACAGCTCATTGGTAGGATTATGTAAAGTCCTTTCCCTAACTTACCCATTTCTGGGACATCTTTTCACTTTCCTGCGCATTACTTGCTCATTTACAGGTCTCTCATAAGTTCCTCATATGCTCTGCCTCGTCTTATGTCTTCCAAAATTCCTATTCTTTTTCTTCCACTTTCGCGCTTGTCAAGGGTTCTTCCCTCTATTTTTTCAACTTGCCCTCGCCTCTGAAAACGTCCTCCATCCACATTTTCTGTGTTCTCCGAACACAAAAGTCTCCTTAAAAATTTTTTTGATACTCTTCAATACCTTGAACGCTATTTGCTTTCAACTGGAAAGCTAATTTTCGTGGCAAAAGATGACGAAAATTTGGGAGATAGATTTTATTTTGATAAACTGCGAAAAAAGGCTTATAGAGATAGAAGTAATTGGACGAACATTTTGTGAAAACTAATCCGTGCTTCTGCCAACAATGCCCTTTTTTATTCTTGTATTTGCCTTTGCAGTTTTTTTCTTTGTGACCTTACTCCTCTGGCAATTTCCTTGTGATAGAAATTTTTTCCGTGATTTTTATTAGGTTCTCGCCCTCAAGGCTAATCGTGTCCATCCTAACTACCCAGAATACCATTAATTTTTTTCTTTTATCATTTTCCATGACCTCATCTCTCTCACACACAGAACTGCAAATCCCACTGGTGCGAATGCCACCCCGTGAATCATTTTCTAATTTGAGTTTGAACGAGCAACCATACACCGACTTTTGATGCTACACTCCGCCCTTCTTTTCTTTTCGCCAATTCTTCGGCGTATCAGCCAACGGGGAACATGCATACAATGTGTTTCTCAAGTTTAAGTGGTGTACACGTCCAAACATTTTCTAATCAGCTCAAATATATAATCTGTATATGTATGCGTCAACCGTAAATGTTAATAATTGCCTATCAAAAGTGCGTAAAAATTTTAAAATTCAAGAGTCCGAAACGGAATCTCGGTGGCTTGACGTATTTCAGCATTCTTTCGTTAAGTTAATCTTTCAGTTAAAGCAGGTTTAAATGGAAGTAAGGGAAAATCCTCTAGATTTTTACATTTTCAGGACTCTAATTATCTATGATATTTCTCTCTTCATCTCAGCGTAAGTCCTATCTTTATTCATCCCGTCCATAAAACCTATTCTCTTTCTTCCCCTTCCCTCTTCCACGGCCTTGAGCAAGCCTTGGCCCCTCATTATCTCTTCCAACCACCTTCCCGTAATCTCATCCAGAAGTCTCCTTTCCTCACAAACCATCTCAAGCATTTCCTTGTGTGTCTTCCTTTCCGTCAAACTCAACTCCATCCTCCTTCAACACCCACATCTCGAACACCTGCAGCCTATTCTTGTGTTCCTTTCTGTGGCCCATGTTTCTGCTCCATACAACTCTACACTCCACATTTACCTCTTCACCAGCCTCTTCTGTATATCCTTACCCAAGGTCCCCGTAATCAGCTCCCTTCTATCATTAAATCCTTCCTTCGCTAGCGCAATTCTCCTCCTAATGCCATTGCTGCTGCGCCCATTTTCTCCCAGCGCACTACTCAAATAATGAAAATGCTCAACCTCCTCCAGTTTGTGCCCTCTTAATTTTATGACTAGCCTCGCTTTCTTTGTCCCGGAGAGTTTCATTATTTTTGTTTTCGTATTAAATATCTTCATTTCGTATTTCCCGCAGTGGATTTATAATGCATCTATTAAAGCTCGCAATCTCTTCGTATATCCCCATAAAGTATACTTACGACCTGGGTTTCGTTGTAGTACAACAATATGTCTTGATGGTCTTGCATCATTTTTGATGATGCTGAACTTCAGCGAATCCTAGGACTTAAATAAATCAATTAAAGTGGATCTACTTATTGTAAGTTATTAATTGTTGTTAACGTGAAACAGGGGTATGATTCGATAAATACGTGCGATCGCGTTATCATAATTTTTCAATTGCACTATTGAGAGTGAAAACGTAATCTTCATTCTTCAAAATTTTCCAGATACTTTAAATCACTGGTTCCAACGGACGGACTGCGCTCTTAGGTAATTTCTTATCAGTGTCCCTGTAGAGCGTTTTGAGTTTTGTATGGTGATGATGAAATAAGGAACCGTGATTTCACACAGTTACACAAAGTTACAGCATGAGAAACAATTAATGCTATTTTGTAATTCTGTGCCAGTTTCTTTTCCATTGCTTCCACCTAAATACTTCAGAATCCAAATCGTTAGGAATCGAAACTGTTTTCCGTTTCGTGTCCGAAGATTAAAATTACGCCTCCCCCTCTGGACCCTCAGGATCGCCTGGACCCTCAGGATGGGGATTAATGTAGTCACCACACCATCCCGATCCCCTTCTGCCTTCGTCCAAAGCGTTCGACTTATCTGATCTCGTTGTTGGTTACTTGAGGAGGCAACCGATAACTGAGGTAATTTGCGCCATTTAGGATATGTGGGTGGGCTAGTGAGGGTAATTAAGGGATTGAAGGGAGGGTGGAATGAAATCCGACGTCGGCATTATCCTGTTTTCAACGAAAGGCGCCAAGGGGACAACAGTTTTAACGTCTCATCCGACAGATTGATAGACGGAGTACTGTACACGAAGTGCCCTTCACGAGATGCCAAATTATGGATCGGGATTTCAATGAAAAACCTCCGCCACTGCCGTGTTTCAAACCTGGGCCCTCTGGCTGGGAAGTCAATATTCAAGTCTCCACACCAACCCCCGATCCCCGTAAGATCTCTTCGTGCCGGTCATGCCTCGCAGCAAACTATTTTCCTTCCCTCTTCCTTTCCTCGTTTTAATCATACTTTAATTCGCTTTCCACAATCACCCCAAGTGTTCTGTAACTAATCTCAGAACATATTTTTTCTTGGCACATAAATCCAATTCTTTTGCCATTCAAAATCCCCGCCATCTCCTCCTCAGCATTAGCTGGTCCTACAGCTCCAGTCCGCTCCCCGCCAAATCTATGGCGGTTGCGAAGTCTATGTGGCAATTGAGTAGAAGACACTTTTCAGTGGATAAGCCCATTGCCTAGTAAGTAGCTGCGTAGGGGCCAGTAATGTAGTCTCCGTGTTTTACTACCAAGGTCCCCAATGTCGCAAACCTTCGTGGCAAAACCGACTATGGTTTTGGTACATATATCCCATTGTAAAGGTTTTCAATGTGGTCGGTGAAATTATGTTTAGTTAATAGATTTGCGTGAAATTTTGCAAACGCGTTCTCATTAGTGATATCTATAGATAAAAGTGAAAAAATTGCATTATACCGATTTGGTTTTGTGAGAATTCAATGTTATTTTAGCTCGTAGTCTTATAGTACATAACATATGTTTCGCAATAATTCTATTACGTATGTACAGATTTTCTTCTAAACACGAAAAAAAACATTTATTATTTTTATAATTTGTAGCTACAAAATGTCAAGGTGTCGCGCGGAGTCCAATATACGAAAAACACATATTTTAATATAATTTCGCCTAAATTACGAATACCGCGCCGAGAACGCAAGTCATTATGTGCTTTAAATAAGGAGAAATGAAAATATATATCTCGTATCATTTCCATTACTGCCCGAATGGTGCGCTCCAACGCATAAACAGATTTAAATGAAACGTGGTCCAAGAATTATAGTTCAATTTTTTTAATTTTGAAAATGTACACTCATTGACCCATAATTACCACTCCAGTCACCTTAATTCATGCTTTAAACGAAGTTATTTCGAAAATGATGCCGGAGACATTATCTAACGCTCCATTTGTTCTTCACATAAAATTTATAATTTTCTATGGCTCTGAATCCAATTGCTTTGATGGGCTTCTACGATGGGTTGCGAACATCACCAGCGTATTGCGATTCTGCTTTGCTTTGTAAGTAAACTTCGTTGTGAAACGCCATACTGACACATTCCCGCCCTCTCTAGTATAATGCAGTTATGTTGGCAGCGTTTCGTACCATTTGCACTTCTCTTCCACGCACACCTTCCCCTCCCCATCGTCACCCTTCGTGGAGGTGACTGCCACAAAGTTTCGCCACAACTGTTCAAGGTAATAGCGACCGCTTCAATCCGCCCCGTCTCAAATCTCTGAGTCATCATCAACATAAGTAAGCAGCCCTGGGACAGTCACGAGGTAGAAGCACGTGTTTGACCCCTTCCTGGCCCGCCTTGTTCGGGTGTTTATTATTATTTAACGTCTTCAATGGATCGTCGAATGAGTGGAGTCCACGACCATGATGTTCAGAGCTCAAGCATCATCTTCAGTTTGGGAATACTCGGTCGCGCCTCAGTTATGTACGCGTCAGGCCAGAGAGTTGGGATGGGATTAGTGAATGGTGGGGTGAATTGGAACGGAAGGGTCAACACCTCGAGGATGAAAGGAAGATCAGGATGTTAATGTTCATACATAAGGGCGACTTCAGGATCACGAATTCTTTTTTAAGTTTCTAAGTGATGCTGGGAGTTTTTTTTAAGAACTCAAGACTGAATCTCCTCTTCTGATGGCTCGTTTGTGACGCGGTCGTTTCCCCGTCTTTAAAGCATTGATCATCCCTCTCCCCTGCGTTGAATTTGTTCTCAACTCTCCACTACACACTCCATCTTCCATCCTATCATAGTATTTACTAAACGGATTGTTTTTTTTTATTATAGGCTAAATTTCCAGGTACGCTAATATATCAATTAATTTTTGACTTTTTCCTTCCTCTTCCTTGGGCGCTCCACCACCCGTCCTTCATTCCTTGCAGCTGATTTTAATATATGGTATTATTTATGCCGCTGATTTATTTAACTTGTTATTCATTTATATTGCTTGAAATTTAATTAAAATACTTTTTGTAAATTGTGTCATTACTTGTATTCTTCTAGTTTTTTATTTCAACATGTAATTTAAAATGCCTTTTCTTATACGAGTGCATGCAGTCCTTTGGACTATAATTTTATTTCAATTCTCATTGATTTGATTATCACAGCGTAAAAAATATGTAAACCTTATAATTTGCTACCATGTATGTGGCCGCACAGAAGAAATGATTTGGAAAATTGAGGAGGTATATAAAAGTCAAAATGTAGCAACTGAACTAAGGAGGAAGTAAGGAATTAGGAGTTAAATAATTAACTTAGGCGAGTAACCAACCGTGCGAAGGAAAACTGGTGGAAAGGGCAATGCGAAGAAATGGAAAACCTTCTGGATGAGGGGAAGTCGGCACGCTAAACGCTATTTAGTGATAATTTTATCGGGAGGGAAGAGAGAGCAAACGATCCCAAAGGCTAAGGACATAGAGGATGAGAGAGCAATAGAGAAGGATAACCTCGGATCGGAGATACGTTGTATTTTTGTTTAACGTGCTTCGACGGCTAAGGTCATTTCGCACATACTGTCTGCCACGCGCAGACAGGGGCAACAGCACTCGGACGAATCGGAGGATCACCCCTCCAAACTCTATCCGAGCCCAACGATGCTTAACTTCGGTGACTGATCGGGAACCGGTGTTTCCATCGAGGCAGGCCGTTACCCGATCGATGCCAGATGGAGTCGACGGGAGATACTCGACAGCAGAATAGAGAAAGCATTACGAGAGATGAAGGCAAGATAAACTGTGACTGTAGGTAGCATTCCTCCGGAGTTACTGAAGAATTTAGGTCCTAAGGGAAGACGACCTTTTTTCGAACTTATTCGTAGGATCAACGAGGAAAAAGTATGGCTGAAGGATTTTTTTAACAATATTAATACCTATCCCGAGAAAGAAGAAAGTGTCAACATGCGTGGAGCATTAGTTTAATTACGCATGCGGAAAAAGTTTTGATTAGGATAGTAAATAAAATATTGCAGAGTAGAGCAAATTACTATTTGAACGGTCGCCAGTTTGGGTTCAGGAAGGGAAGGGCTACTCTTTAACAATTTCCGGGAATTAAACAACAGACTTATAAGAGAAACAAATAAAGCAAGATAGGCATGGTGGAGAGAACAGATCGACTCGTTAGAGAAGTGCCAAAGAGAGATAAGCAAGATACAGGAAAATAAGGGAACTGACGTGTGATAGTAAGGGAAAGGGAATTACAACAATTACAGACAAGGCAGGAAAGTTCTTCGTGGCCCATTCCGAATCTTCATTGGCTACCCGGACTTGTGCCGTCTGTTTCATGTAAAGACTTCTTGAGACACATCTGTCTTTTTAATCTACCTCTAATTTCTTCAGTATTTCCAATACTTCTAACACTATAGCCTCCGAGAGTTCTGTCAATTTTCACCACTTTTAATTTTTGTTTATTTTTTTTGTACTCCATTGGGTCCAAACGAAAGTTAATGAATTTGCATGGATTATGAGGGGGAACTTTTCCACAAAATGTCTTTTCTCTGTGTTGCATATATTTATTTTACCTATCGATTTCTCCTATAACTGTCGTCAGGTAAGTTTTGACCGCTTTCTTAATAACTCTTACAATAAATCCGTGTCGACTGAAAAATTATGAAACTATCTTTATCGCGAAGCTAGCTAGAAGCATAAAAGACAACTTCCCGAAGTCGGAGACATAATGGACGTGTCCATGGACATACCAGTTATTCGGTAAAACACCAATGATTACCAGTGTTATATTAATGCCGAGAGAGCCACGTTGTGATTTTCATCGCGGCGTGGTGATGATGGTCGTATATTCGGCCAAGTGTCCTCATCTCTTTGCACTTCCTCCTCCCCCTCCTCCTCCTTCCACTCTCCTCCCCCCCTCCCTCCTCCGACTTATCAACCCAACCCAACTCCCCCCTCCCACCTTCGCGCCGACCGCAAACCTTGCTCGCATCCTGCCCCGCTATCTCTAATGAGCTCTAGATTTTGTCGCTTTACAACTTCTCCTCTCTCTTCCTTTGATCAAAAATGTCGCACGCGGAAAACCTTATTTTTAACTCCGAAATCGTTTTATTACGGAAATGTGACCCTATCGAGCCATTAAATCACGCGAATGGGACCCGGGTGTGACTTCCTTCACTACCTTCACCTAAGTTTTCGACCTCGCTCGTGGTGGAGAGCGATATTCAGATTTCATCGTCGCATATCGATATGAATATTGTATCGCAAAAGGTGCGGTATATCGCATTGCACCTCATTCAGACGACTTTAAGGTTAGTTCAAACTGACAAGTTAAGCTAATTGTGAATAGCTATTTAATCTTTGATTGCAGTTACAAAAAAAACCGAGATCGTTGTTTTTAAATGTTAAGCTAATTAGGAGTAGCTATTTTATCTTTGATTGCAGTCACATAAAATTATTACTTGCAGCTTTGCCGGCTGGTTTTAGCATCAAACTCTTTGAGTACCAAGTTCAAAGCTCTTTATTAGTGGGGTTGCTGCGCCCTTCTTGAAACCCGCCAAGTAATTCCTGTGGGCCTCCAGGGAAAAGTTAAAAAATAACTTCGAGCACTACTGCTTCTATCACATGAGTACTTCCCTTCAACGAAGTGATAAACGCTCAATATTCAGTGTAGAGCGTTCGAGTAGAGGTGATATAATTTGATACAGTGTTTTCCATTTATAGATTGCTCGCCATTGATACGTCACTGCGAATTTATCCTTGCAGTGGACAGTGGGCCTAAACGGAGACATTCCGGGACATTTCCGAGTCAACTGAAACAAATTTTCCAACCGGGTGGTACATCGGCACTGACCCTTCAACCGGGAGTGTCCTGGTCAAACCGGGACGCATGATAAGCCTAATTATTAGCAAGGCAGGCTTCTCTCGTGACGCTCACCTTTCTTTACGCTTCCTTAACTTTCTATCTGAGGTAGTCAATGGATTTCAGGAATGGTAATCCTGAGATACACGTGTAAAGTCATTGCGAATGGGCGAGTTTCGTCTTTTTTCACCGATATGGACATTCATTTCTTTGAGTATTCTTCTAGCTGATTGGTAGGTTCTTGGACAGTCCCCATCCTGCATACCAATTTCTGAAGCATTGCCTCGTTTTCCCTCCTAAGGATGTCCCGCCATTAGATCCCTCTAAAATCCCTAAAACCTTCTACCACTTCTTATTTCGTCCAGAATTCCTATCCTCTTCCTTCCTCTTACACGCTTCCCCAGTGTCCTCCTCTCTATTACCCTCTTCAACATGCCCTCCCTTCTCAAAACCTCCTCCATCCATCTCTTATGCCTTCTCCGAACCTCCGTCACCAGCTTCCTCTCCTCTCCAACCACACCCAATACCTACTCGTTCATCTTCCTCTCCACCCACCTCACCCTCTCCATCCTTCTCCAAACCCACATCTCAAACGCCTCAAGTATATGTATGTACATACATTCTTCGCAATGACCAAGTTTCCGACCCATACAGTGCCACCCTCCATATTAGAGTTTTCACCAGCCTTTTCTTTACGTCCTTCTCCTTTAGAATGCTTCTTTAGCCAGGGAAATTCTACATTTGATGTCCTAGGTACCACTAAACTCATTCTCCTCCAAAATACTACCCAGATATCTCGACTGCTTATGATTTATCTTCATCTCATGGCTTTTACACTGTACCTCTAACGCAACTCAAATAAATGTGGAGATCATAAAGTTATTTCTCGCGGCGAATAACTTTATTTCAGGAGTAAGGAAAAATCCGTTTTTTTTGTTTTTGACTAGAGCATCTGTAACATATTTGAACAAAATCATTGTTTACAAACAAAGAATGCATGTGTTCGAAACAAATATAAATCAAATGTGAAGACTTGCTACAGCCGACCAAACGCTTTTTCGATGATTTATGTTGAGAATGGTAAATGGTAAAAAAATGGGCTAATGAATTCATGGTAAAAAAATGAGCTAATGATCTGTATTACATGGTTGGCCCATCCATTTTTCAGTGTTACCAGGGGAACCCAATTGCTTCGGGAACAATAAAAAACCGGAACTTTCACCATATAAATTTTATTCAATTCCCCGCTTAGTTACAATTGTCATAAATCCCTTGTGAGTCTAATCTCGAGCTTCAACTAATAAATATATGTTGTACAGCTGCATATCTTCATATTATGAAAAGCTTCATATATTTTCAAGTAAAAAATGTTTTTTTTAATGGATAATGCAATCATAATTGGATCATATGACATTGAATGAACCTTCAGTATAATGTTCAGCATGCTATGGAATTGAGTAGGATGCTCAGTAGGAGGTCAGTAGCATGTTAAGTAGGCTACTGGATTAAGTAGGAGTTCATTAGGATGTTTGTTTATTAGGCAACTGAATTTAGTAGGAGTTCAGTTGGATGTTTTTAGAAGCAGGTTGGCTACTGAACACAGTTGGAAAAATTTCCAGCTGGGTTGCTACCAGACTTAAATTGTTCTGGTACTTACTCCAGTATATGCCCTACTGCTTTTATGACCAGCCTCGCTTTATGTCCCAGAAATTTTTAGCCAAGTTCATGTTTCATTTATGTTTGTATTTTTAATAAAGCCATGTAACTTAAAAAGTTTTATTTTATATTTTTATTAACCCTCTCTTTTAGACAAGGGGATCTCAAGCAGTGGAGTATTCCCCCCTGGTGGGAATTTATGGGGGTTAAGGAGGATTTGGGGCCAGTGTGTAGTTGAATGTGATGTTATGGGGATTTTGTAAAATCTGTAAATCGTAATTTGTTTATATTTATTCTTTGGCGTTCAATAAAGTTTATTGAATGCCACAGATTAATTGATACTTTAACATGCGCATTTTATTTTAAATCCATATTTTAGTTAGACTATCTTTGGAAGGGGGAATGACTTTCTCAACTGTGGTGCCAGTAGGGAATAGAGCAAAAAAGGTTGCGAAAATTGTTTTAGGCCATCCATGACAAATGAAAGGTCCGCCAACCTGTCAAAACTTTGATTTCTTCTATGTAAATATCTTTGTATTTCTTATGCCTCTCTTCCTCCACAAGGTTTATATTTTCTTTATAAAAAACTTAACGTCTATGAAGACGCTCGCACCCCCTCCCATTTGCACATTTTCATTTTATGTATTTTAAAGATCTGGATTTTTCTGGTCTTAATCAAAAGCATTCCACTAGAAGTGATAACTATTTTATGGGTGAGGTTTAGGGTTACCACTAGATTAGAGGTTTATCTACCGGTTAAGGTAGGCTTAGATCGAAAAAGACTATATATATTTTGCAGGAGCATACCCTAGTTACTAACGTTTACTTTCTTCAGCTTGGTGACCTCTTCCTTGGTTACCTCTCTTCATCCCGTCCTTAAAGCCTGTTTTCTTTCCTCCACTTCACCGCTTCCGTTAAATAAACGCCGTTATAAATTTCAAGCATCAAAGAAATTATTTTAAAGGCTTGTAAATTCGCGTAACCATGTCAGTGCTTTCACCGGACGTAATAATATTTCTATTTCACTATCCCAAAACATCTTTTATATTTTCAAAATTCGCGCGATGGATTTTTCTTGCAAAATATATATTACTATATTAATATTTTAAAGCAAATATTGAGTCTCTCCAGGACCGTATTTTAATGCATTTTGTTTTGTTCGGACACACAATCCCTTAATATGTATTCCTAATATATTTCCATTCATTTACGTAGGTATAAGCGCTGCGTCGCAGGTTCATTTTACGAATTGCTTTTGTTTTCAAAGATTTCTCGTCCACCTAGATGGCACTGCTGGAAAGAAGACTTGTCGACAAGATGGTGGGTGAAGTTAAACGTCGAGGTTGTGGAATTGTTCGGGGAATTTCATATTTGGACGTGAGTACTGAGGCATTTATTCATACTTCTTTAATTAACTCAATTTATTCACGTAAGCGAAAGTGCCGGGCATAAAAGCTAACTTGTCTTCTTGAAATCTTTATTTGGCATGTCTTGGTATTCGGCACGCAGTGGTTTTGAGTGGGGTGAAAATTACTTCGGTGCGAGTAGAAAGTTGGTGTGATAAGGCCTGTATACACGATGCATGGACACAGGCAGGTTCGTGCATGTCCCTTCGACAATTCATCTTGTAGGCATAGCTTCCATGAATTCGTGTTCCGAAAATAGTCCGTTTTCTGAGAAGGTGTCCTTGATGGAATTCACTCATGAGCCTCCACGGTTTCATGCCTCGTGTGAAAAGGCCTTAAGAATTGGTATCCTCAAGTACATTTAGCGAGTATTTTTTTATTATGGCTGTGCATCTTACTTAAACGGCGAGTACGAACCATAATGGCATTTTCGGTGACGACTGCGAAAGTCGCTTGTATTGCCTCGCGCCATCTCGCACATGGAGTAGTCCTAAGATAATCGGAGGCGAGATTGGAAAATTTATCATATTGTTTCCTCCGACAGTCGCAATGATTAGTTAGGGAAGTGTGCGTGAAAGTTCTCGAAATCTTCCACTATTGGGAGAGTGCATTAATTATGGTGCGGAATGTGATAGCTTTGCGTACTCTTAGCGTACATAACGGGCAGCCGGTGTATGCTTATTTGAAAATTATGAACGGGGTTATCGGATAAATTGCTTTCAACACCGGTTTTCATTGGCTGTACCTACTTTCATGAAAGTAGATTAATTCATTGTAGTAATCTACCGGTTAAAATTAGGTTTTGTTGAAGGTCAAAGAAAATCATCCAGATTTTCATACGTGCAGGGCTTTACTTGCAAAATGTGGTGCGAGAGAACGCTTCCGAGATTCATGAACTTCGTTTAGGAATTTCTCCAGAAGAGTACTTAAAACAGGTGTCGAATGTCCGACGAGTTCTATCCCTATTTAAATTAACTTCTACATTCCGTATTTTTATTGCATCTTTCATGCAAAGCAATGATAAAATATTAAGTAGGTATCGTACTCTGTCGCAATCCTTAAGTTCAGACAATATTGATCACCATAACAGGGCTGTAGCAGTGATGAATTATATTGAAATTCCACCAAATTCCAGTCTTCACGCCCCTTTTCTCCACTTCATGCTTATGCATTTCACATTCAAACTCTACGCCTGATACTTCTTTTTTTATTGTGGTGCTTTCCCGTTGCCTTACACATCGAAACGCCGAGACAGATCCCGCAAACTTAGATTTCACCCACAGGCACGGGAGTTGATACCAGACGGATATCCTTGATTTATGCCATCAGTGCCCTCTGGTGAAACTGCGGCCTCTCGCGTACATGTCTGTTAATGTTCATGTATTTACTGTAATACTCTTGATTTCACTAATAGCCGTTTCGATGATATCCTTGTCGACGTCACTTTCATTTTCTTTAAGTCAGAAATAGGCTTATCCTTCATCGTATTCAGTCCACCTTTCCTGAACATCCTCAATTTCCGCGTGCAACTTCCACGTCTTTTTTTTTTGGCTGAAGCACATTTTCCCGTTTAATGTAGACCTCTCGGGCTTTCAACCGGGCGATGTTGATGAGTAGCATCGACGTTTATCCCTTAGGACGTTGGCAGACTACGCCATCGAAACGTTGGTGCCACCCACTAACATCCCCCGGTTGGAAACCCGAAGGCTCTACATGCTAAGCATTCGCCAAGGAAGCCTTAAATCTTACATCATTTGCATTAGCACCTCCCCTTAGTTCTTTCTCCTATCGATACAATGCGGCCTGCTCTTCCCTCTTTTTGACATTTCTTCAAGGAGTGTTATCCATTTTCTCCACAATGCCTCCATACTTTCTCTCCTGTTTGTTGCTAAATTCTCTTTTAATCCTTTTGCCTAGCTCCTTGTTTACTCTTCCATTTTCTTTCATCTCTTAAATAAATTCTGTCGTGATTCATGTCCAAGTTTCGTTGAATTTACTTATCCCAGCTCACTTTGTTCCCCTTCTTCATCCTCCGTGCTTACACCCTCATTACCCTGACGTTTTTGACTAGATCTTCACGCCCCTTTTCTCCACTTCATGCTTATGCATTTCACATTCAAACTCTTTGACCCATGACACTTAATAATTAATGAAACACTTAATCACGCAAAAGTTATGGCTGATGTCTGCATCTTCCCCTGGGAATCAATGAGTTGATAATCCTGTTCCTAAATGTATGGTGTACCATAATGTAATCCAAATATTTTATCATTGTTTTTGTAGCATTTTCTAATTGCAGCTGTGTCTATATGGTTTTTAAAAACTCGACTATTTTCTTTCCAGGGTCACTTCTCTTCCCGAGGTCGTATTACCATATAACTTTACTCAATCTCTTCCTGCACGCTTCATCACATTCCAATCCCGATTCCGGCTCATTCCTTTTAAGTATGCTACGAAAGACTTCCTACAGGCGTTAGGAATAACTATCTAGCTAACTCTCCCTCTCTATGAATAGAAGTTGGCATATTCACCTGGATTATGACTAATTCGTTAGGTCTCCGTTGACCTTAACTAGTGGTATTGATTCATTCACCACCTCTGGATTGACTGCGCATCTACTTAGTTTTATTTTAATAATTGAAACTGCCCCGCACTGGCTATTATTCTCTCAACTGTTGATTTAAAATGAGTTCTCAGTTAAGGCAGTATTCTGTGATCCTTCAGTGTGCAGTGGTATATCGCATTCTCTCATTTTTTGTTTAGTTAGTGTTCCAACTCGGGTTCAGTTTACATAATGTAAGCAACGCCCGCCAGCACGAATGCCTTCACAAAGGTCTGCCGATGATGTGAATCATTGCCGGCCCTGCGGTGGCAGCTGAAGCTTCACATCAGCTGTAGGTGTATTCTACAGTTCGAGAAACAAATGGTAAGATTAGGAGTCGTCGTAAACATTCCATTGTTGATATAAATATATTTTTATTCTTTTTCTTTAGTAATTGTTTACATAATATTAAGTAGTTGCCTATTGTGGTTTAGTAATCCCTGCTTACCACTAACGATTCTTTTCATCCACACTTTAACTTCCACATGCATACTTTGCGAATACATAGAGAGAATGCTTCCTGCATGGTAACTAACTTTAAGGGAAATTTACCGATATTAGCATCAGTAAGTTAATTATTTCTTCGATTGGTGGAATGGCTTGCGATCTGCTGATGCAGGGGGCTGTACCTAGGATGTCACCGCGTTAGCCTGGCTGAATCGAAAACCAACGTTTCCTCTCATTTTCAGAATACTTTTTTTCGGGGCTGAGCGATTGTGCAAACGCATCTTGTCCCTGTCTCTTTCGTTTGCCTCAGAATGAGGGAGTGGTTGAACGGCTCTCGGCTTACCGGGAAATAAATTCAGGGAGGTAGCTGTTGCTGCCTTATTTCATTCTATACCTTCACTTCTTCATATCTTCACTGTTCGCATTATTTCTTACGCCCTACGCTTCAGTTTTCCATAATTAAAAAAAATGTCTCTCTAGCGATGACTTTCCATCATTCTTTAAAGATTTTCCTCTCAATTGTAAAATACGCAAATCGAAAAAGTACGTACTGTGTGTTCATCTTTCGCTAGAATATTGATGACACATACATCATCATAATAAATTAGAGAAATTGAAAAATAATATATCTTATGACTTAAAGAAAATAAAGCTATAACTGCGATTTCCAATCTTTATAGTTATATCTTCCAATTTATATAATTTTTCATTTCTCACGCTGTTTCATTTGATTTCCAGATCCACCTCCAGACCATCTAAGTCTTCGGTACTTCATTGGTTTGGTTTTCCGATGTTCCACATTTCTAATCCCTTGAAATCCGTGTTGTAAAGGTAAGGGAATGACTTTTACAGTGTTGAATTTGTCTTCTAAATAATTTTAGTTTTAACTGTGTTGGAATTTAATTGGCAAAAACTCTTTCTGACAGTTGCCTGTTTTGGGAGACGCAACGGACTTGTTGATGAAAAGGGAAAGATTGGTCATTGGAAAATTGGTGATGCAAAGCCGTGTGGTGCCTTCGAAATGAAAGGTGAAAAGAGTGGACAGTTCAGGTTGAAGCGAATTCTGCAAGCATTGCCTATCATGAATCGTTTTTAATTTTCCTCCTGTGTGATTTCTGGAGGAGGTTCTGATAGTATTCTTATGCAGAGGACTAACCTTGGACATTCTAGTTTCAGTAGCACTAGATATCAAGTATAAAGATGGATAACTACTAATTCAAGGGTATGAGTTTCATTAGCGTAATAAGGATTTAGTTCTTGCAAATCTTTTGATTCCATGCAAAACCCGCACCTGAATGAAGGCTTAACTATATTCTATATTCACCAAAACCTATACCAACTCTCACTACCACCTCAATGTTTATATTCTTGAAAATATTTTGGTTATTTGTTTCTATTAATCTTTTAAACGGAATTTGGTCGTACTATTTATCTGCTAATTTAACATCACGCATTTCTTTCATAAAGCGATGTGCTCCATAACAGGCCCCTCACTTAGTCATTCTTAGCGACCTTCCCCAGGGTTCCCGTCACTAATTCTGTGTTATCAATGATCGTCTCTTATGATGTCGCTATTCACTTTCTTTTATCCTTTATAGTATGCCCATTTCCTCCAGAATGCCCCCTTAAGTAACAAAATATTTGTATAACCCTACCAATGCACAATTTCTCTTACGTTTTATATTGACTTATTACCCTGAAAAAATCCTTTCGGATTCCGATTCTGTTGATCCGAACTGATTCCGGAAGTTCTTCATTAAAGATAGCGGACTGGTTGTCGGAATAATCAGCGCATCATCATCCGCAAATCTATTTTGCCTATAAATATTGTATCATCAATCGTAATTTCAATGTAGCGATGATTTGAGCATTCCTTCTCTAGTCCTCTCCCTTTTGCTGTTCATTCTGATTCTCCACCCACTGTCATCAGTTGACCCTTGTATTTCATGCATAGATTCGTAATAAGACGTCTTTCTACAATCTACTCCTAATTTCTTCATCACCGTCCAATCCACTCTATTAAATGCCTCCTTGATGTCTACGAGACATCTCGACCACGCTCGAAGTTTCTTTCTATTATCATAATTATATCTTCAGTGTCTTGCTTTCCAGACCCTCTCATTAAACCATGTTTTTCATCTTCTTGGTTGTCGTTTGCCTTGCTCGATAAACCTCTACTGGCAATTCCAGGAACTTTCTTTTCTGTGTGCGTTGTTAAACTTAAGGTTCAGTAGTCATCACATGACTTTGCCATATTTTAAATTTTTATTTTAATAATTTTTCCCTTTATCATTACCATGTATTGCACTAACAGCTCGCCGTGCATGTTTTCAGTACAACTCTTGTCTCTCTGTCCATTTATGTAGTTGCAAAATACATTAATGCTAACAGTCTCTCTAACATTGGTAGCATTGGTACATACGGTGTAGTGCATAGCCATCGTTACATTAAATTTTATATGGTATAGTGTGCATGTTGGTAACTACTCACCCCCTGCCACACCTTTGAGGTGGCTTGTGGGGTAATTTGTAGATCTAAGTCACTGGTCATTCATTCCTGTTCTATCCTATTCAATCCTAAAGCCCTGCCATTCTACCCTGTCCCTTACGAATCTAATTATGTTTCTTACATATTTTGCTGTGACTCAAAGTGAAGTAAATCCATCTTAAACTTGTCTTCCTGATTGTGTTCCATTTGGTTTTCCCCACTTCCATTCCTCTGTACATACACTTCCTCGTATCTCAACCTGTCCGCCCATTTCATCTTCAGCATCAGCTCCTAGTTTTGAGTCTCTATTCTATTCAGTTCTAACTTTATACAGGCCCATGTCTCTGAGGCAAATAGCTGAACACTCCACAGGAAGGTATTTCTTTCTTACTGGTGATCCTATTTTTTTTATCGCCAGTTTTTTCATCTTGAAGCCTTTCAAGGCACGAGCCAGTCTTCACCTGATGTCCTTCTTCCATCCCGCACGGCTTCCAAGGTAGGTGAAGGATTCCACTTGTTCAAGTACATCTCCGTTTGATAAAAAGACTGTTGGCTTTCCAGGTGGTTGATTTGGATGAAGTCTTCTCGGGTGTAGCATCAGATAAGTCCGACGTTTCGGCGAGCCACGCACTCATATTCCTCAGGGCGGAACTCAATTTTACCGTTAGGAAGATGAGCGAGTGAACAGTGCTGCACCCGAGAAGTCTTCCTTCATACCCCTCCGTTTTCCCCATTTGGTTTTACTACCGAATATTCCACATGCAAGGGTGTCCTTAGCTAGTCCGCGTCATTTTCTCTTTCTGTAGGTGGCTGGCAGAGGTAGTGAAGGGCAAAGGGTTTATTTCAAGCCAAGATCGAGGGAAGGATGTTGGGTGAGCTGGGAAGGGAATAAAGAGAATAGTTTTTATGGACGAGATACAGAAGGGTAGGAAGTATGCTGAAACGAAGACAGAAGTATTGGTATATATGGCCCTGCCCATGTAAAAATCTAGAGGATTTACTGACTTCCATTTAAACCTATCCTAACCGGTAATTACCTATTTAAATTTAATATTAGGTCTTTGCTCTGCGACCACCCTCCCTTAATACCTTTCGGCTTAGCTCAGAGTTCTAATGTCTTATCTCTGCCCTAGATATATTTTAATGATATGGTGCATAATACTTCACTTGCCTAATTCTCATTAAACTAATACAAATCTACCTTTTGGATTTCTGTTAGAATTTCAGCTGAGAGCTCGGGGATACCAGTTGCCTTCTGTCAAAATTACTCGACAAGGCTGTTACTCAGAAGGGAGGGCATCAAGGGCATACCCAAGAACAAGGGAAGGGCAGCTTATGTTAGATGGAGGGGCGTGACGGGGGGCAGCTGCCACCCTTGCCCATGACTGGGTACGCCCGTGGAGGGCATAGCTATAATGTATAAATGCTTGAAATTATGATCGTGCACCATCATTGCTTGGGATTTCCAAATACTACTCGAGACTGCACTCATTTCATTCTCCATAAACAAGTAAATGTATTGATTTTATTTTCTTATCATTCATTAGATGCTTCCTCGTTGGAGAGTCAAATGCTACAGAATATTTGCATTCATGCCGCGATACTGGGTTTAAATACTTGTCTTGTCTTGCCTTGCCACTTGTTTTCAGGCGTTACCTATGGAAATCCCTTTCATACATGCTTGATTGCGGGCGTGTTTTGAAGGGCAATAAAGGTTATTTTCCAATTTTTACTCTAATATGTCTCTTATTTGGTGAAATATATTGATACCTACTTGTATTCTCCATCATTCATTCATCGTAATACTTCCAGATATGGTACGTGGCTATGGAGAATGTGGCAGAGTAATGGAAAGAAAGCACTTACTCTGCTTTTGGATATATCATAATCGATTCATATATTTATTTCCGCAGACGTTGAAAATTTAGGGTCATTTTTTATTTTGATCTCTTTCTACTTGATTTTCAATTTAACCAGGGAGATTTATTCCGGGGAAAATGTGTCATGACATCTGGGAAACACACTTTACGACCATATTCTGTTTCTTTCTGTGAGCTTTTTCGTGGCTCTTACACCATTTGACATTCCTTTTCCTCTACTAAACCCGAGCTGGTTGTCATCTACGTACTCGTTGGCCCAACTCTCCAGTGTCCTATCAACAAAATAAAGTACTACCTAGACTCGTTAATAGGAGACAGGAGAGTTGGGAATGCGAACATGCAGATGACAACCAGCTCGGGTTTAGTAGAACTACTTAAGTCGCTTACGTCTTAAGAGTAAAAATGATATCCCTGCTTGTTTTCCCCCTCTATGATCAGGATAAGAACTGGGTTCACAAAATCTGCATGCCACACTCCTTCCTTGTAGCTTTTGCGGAGAAGCTCCTCCAAATTAAAACTGCTCTTTTTTGCATAGTATATTCAACTTCCCTAGTTATTCTTTTTTTTAGGTATTTCCCAATCGCCTTCTTTACCCATTTCCTCATTTTCATTTCGGACTTAATCTGTTAACACCTGATGTTTTATTCTCTTTTTCCGTGTTTAAGATAAAAAATCCATTTTTGCACTCAATTGCAGTTGGGAAACTTGGGTTGTTTTTCTTGAACCGATTTTAATACTGCTGAACCTATCTAGGTTATCTCTGTATCCCTTGAATTTTTCAATGTACCATCATCAATCGTGGTGTTTCAACCATGTCTTTTGGGATACCAGATTGTTTTTCTCACAAAACTGGAGTACCTCTTTTCCCGTTACCATCTCTTTTACCGTTACCTCCCATTTTTCTATCCTCTCTCCCTTAACCCGCCACAGCATTCCATTCCTACAGAACTTTTCCCATTATAGTTTAGTCCAAGATGGATTATTTTTAGTGTTAATTTTTTAACTTCTGTTTCTTTGTATAACAGTATAAAGTAAGCGTATTTAGCTGAAGACTTTGGTTAGTATTATATTTTATTTGTCTTATCCTTATCCTTGCTTATCTTAAGCTTATCCTTGGCAATTAAGGTAACGGTATAGATGAAGGAATTAATTTGTAACAAATGCACGAATTATTGTTGCAGGTATTATGTTATGAAGTAAATCGTTATTACAATGGCCTTTGTATTAGGGTTGGTCCTCATTTCTCTCTATCGTGATCCTTTTTGATGACTTCGTCACAGAATTGGTAAAAAATAATCATGGCAGGATCAATCCAATAATTGCACACTACGTGCAGTGAAGTAAAAAATCAGAATGTTGTTCTTTTTTGTTGTTTTCTTCACCATTTTTTCTTTGCCAAATTGGTCACTCGCCGGAGTTTAATTATTTAATTTCTTGTACTTCCTTTTACCTAGGTCGGTGTTGACGTTTTTCCATATTCTTCTCTCCTCCATTTTCTTAATCATTTCTCCCGTAACCCACGGCTTCTTAATCCTTCTTTTCCACTGTTCCTATTATTTTCTCTGCCGCTCTGCCTGTTTGCATCTTCTCTCGATCGTTCCCATCCGATTTGCTTCACCTGTGTCCTTTTCCACCAGCTCTTGGTAATCACTCCTTTTCAACCCTTTCAATTGTGTGTTCCGCCTCTTTATTTTCCTACTTTTTAATCAAACCTTCTGAATCTAACTGCACAGATCATGATGACCAAGTTATGATCTGAGTCCGCATCCGCCCTGGATAGCTTAGGGAGTTTTTTTTACACTTCCCAATCTATGCCTTACCGTAGTGTTGGTAATCAATTTGGTATCTCCCAGTATCATCCGGCATGTTCTGTGTGTACCTACGCCTTGGGTGATGTTTTAACAAAGTGTTTGACACTGCTAATTTATTTCTTCAACAAAATTCAACTGCCTTCTCTCCGGGATCATACCCTCACACTTCAACTACCAACACCATCACTATCAGGTTTTTCTTTCCCGGCACTTCTCTAGTCACTTATTGTAATTGCTCGTCCACCTCTTCCTCCTTTTGGTTGCTTGTAGGCATGTATACCTGAACCAGTACGAAACTCGTCGGGCGTGCCTTTATTTCTACCACTAGTATCCTGTCGCTCACTTGTTCAATGTTAACTACCCTCAGCCTCAATTTTGTATTCAGTACCTATCTTTGCTACCCCACGATGACTCTCATCTCCCCCACTGTAAATTACCCTGTAGCTATCACTCCAATAGACCCCGCTATCCTTCCATCTCGACTCGCACAGCCCCAAAGCGTCTGATTTACCTTTCTCCATTTCCTGTGTAACATTCTCAAGCTTCCCGGCCCTCATCATTGTCCTAACGTACCAAGTTCCTATTTTTTACGATGCTTTCCTTGTTTTCTTCTTCTCCCTCTTATTCCTTATATCCTCTGATGACTACGTTGAGCAAGGATTTCATGTGATGACGACGACCGCGGAGGCCTTGGCTCCCCCGGTGCCAGGCATGACACCCGCCCTTGTGGGTGGTGTCCCGCAGTGCCAGGTTTCAATTTTCAGTGAGCAGGAGCAATATTAATTGCTCCTGCCAGTCCAGCTGTAGGGGTCATTGGAACGCGTAAGCCCTTCCACCACGTCAAGGTTGTAGCTCAAGGGAAGAGACTATGTATAGCATTAAATGTAAAATGTTTCTTAAACTTGGTTATTTTTGGTTTCAACTTAACCGTTGACTATGTATCATCCGTAAAATACGGTCAGATTTCATGTGTACTGAATGCTTAAATAAAAGAACTGAGAAAAAGTGTTATTTCTTCATTCATGGCTACATAAATGCCCACCTAAAATGATAATCAGCTGATGTTGGCTCTCCGCATCGTGGAGTAGGTAAGAGTAACGATCTAATTGCTCACACTTGCTCAATTTTGATGATTGTAAAAACTCGGGAACTGTGAAAACTAATATTATAATGATTAAAAGGGAATAACAAGTATGCTAGTACTTTGTAATTAGCGCGAATTCTAGAACGAATTTATCATTTATTTTTAGCTGGCAATTAGTTTAAGCGAAACAGTAATTGGGGTCGCTTCGTTCGAAATTCAATTCCTCGCATCTGTCATCAGAGGTGATAAACAAGGGACGTTCGATTTCTCGATCGATTCTTCGTTCAAGTGCATTTTTGTTTTTTCACTGCTAAATAGCTAATTAAACCGTCCATACAAGTCATCCTATTGTAAGTAAAATGGAGATAAGCGCAGGAATGGCGGATATCGCGGCCATGAGATGATCCGTATCGATGGAGTATTTAATCGAATATGTGGACCCAGTGTTTATATATATATATATATATATATATATATATATATATATATATATATATATATATATATATATAGAGCTATTCAGCGCTTTTGCAAAAGGTGAATGCACACGCCATCTGTTGGTTAAGTCTAAAAGTAGCGATGTCCGAGACATTTTCTCGTGAAACGTGCATGCGGACGCCATCTAGCGATCAAATATTGAACTAGAGTTTTCCTGTGGACCCCCCCCAAATTTATTTAATTATTGTATTCAGGTTTTTATATTGTATTCAGGACGACTTGGGACGTCCAGAAAACCTTTAATTGTTGACCATTTTTTTCAGAACTGCCGATTTTTTTCTGGCTGCCCGGCCGGCCCGCCGGGAAAAATTTCGGCAATTCTGATAAAAATGTTTAATAATTAAAGGTTTTCTGGGCGTTCTGAGTCCTCCTGAACACAATATATAAACCCTAGGAGAATTTTATTTCTATAAAATTGAATACCAAAAAAAAATTCAAAAATAAAAAAAAACGCTGGCCAAAGGATTCGTTGCAAGAACCGTTACACTCTCACCACCGGAGCCCGCCTCTTATCCCCCGGGCTACCCGGGTTCTTGTGAAAAGTAAGTGCAAAACTTATTCTTAAATATTAAAATCAGGGACTTAGTTGTTTTTCTGAAAATTTTGGTCAATCTGAGCCGGGACGCCGTCCGAGGTTGTTGAGGCAGGCCAACCCCTTGTATATCATTCTCTCTCAGTGAGGGAGGCTCTGGACTTAGAATAATTTTGTGCACTGGCGTGCGACCCAGGTGGAATGAATCGTATGTTGGGAAATGTCAGAATAGTCGCTCTCGTGGAGAGAGACCTATCTCTTGCCCCACCGCTTGGTTCGTTCAATGGCTGCCGAGGCGAGGCCACGCATGCTTGAGGGCTGGCAGCCAAGGAGAGGCATTTAACCACCAAACGTATGGGGCAGTGACAACAGAGGATAATTTGATATCATTCATTTACTGTGGGTACATCGTGACCGGAGTGGCAACAGAACTCCTCCATCCAAGGTACAGGAAAGTATTGTCCATCGCAAAACTTTGTGGCACTCGACAGCGGTCTTTAGTTTTTCCCCTCAGATATTTCTCTTAAAGGCTAGACTCAGGCGAGTGACACAAAGTTCTGCGATACCTATATTCATGCTAAGAGAACTGTCTTTTCTAGAATCCAGGGACAGCTTGTAAACGGCAATTGTCAACTTACGGCCATAGACGACGCAGAGCTTGCTGGCACTCGCCTTCAGAGAATTATAGGCCTTCTCACTACCCAAATTTTTGTTTTTCCCTCGTAAATGGCAATGCAAAGACACTGTTTCATGAACAATTTTCAATGAGAATAAAATATTTTAAATTACCTAGTTAAGAGTCCTTTGAAAATAACTGCTTTTAAAACTTCAGCATTCAGTCGTAACTATCACAATTGTCATCAAATTTAAAGTAATCATTTGATTATTTAAATCAATATGGATGAGTCTTGAGTTCACCCCAACTAATTACATACCATCCATTTCTACAATGAATCATAATTTAGGAACATGAGAAATGGGCAACAGCACTACACAGTTCTAAATTTTTATGACTCATTTCATGCATCAAGAAACATTAACTGACCTAGAAAAAATAATATACAGGCAATTTCTCTATAGTTATCTTTATTGGTTGAAAAGAACATTACATAGCAAATATGGGAGTCCTAATACCCCCGTCAGATCTTAATATTTGCTGGTGGAAGTGTCTACTTCATTTTTAATTCCACATCCAAGCTGTGGGCAAGTCAGTCATACACACGCACTGTCCTTCACCAAATAGTCACTGCACACAATTGTCCAGGAATAGCAGGAATCTCCACTGGTACCGATACATTTGCATTCCAGTCTTTAATTCACAGTCAACTTCCATCATTCTCCCTCTTTCCATAACCATCTTGAACGGGAATGAACCTGAGATGAGAATCAAACAATAAGGATAAGCGTAAGTTTAAAGAAATTATTGAGTCACATTATGCTCTTTAAGGGAACTTAGTGGGATGGAAACTAACGTTACATGCTTAATTCATAAATATACTAATATTAAAAAAATAAAATTGTTTCACAAAAATCTTCCTTCAAGAATTTTGAGGAATACACTGGTTCTATTATTAAAATCTTTTGGAGTTCAAAGTACCCACAAAAACTTCTAGTGCACAGACCAAATCTCCAGTAATCTTTGCTAAACCAAAACTGCAGCTATTAGTTCAATAGCTTGTGCCAAACTAGACAGAGAAGCCACCAAAGAGAAAATAGTATTATTGATGATATAATGATTGGGAAAAAAGAACTAATTTAAATCCAGGGAATAAGTTTTTCAATTATCACTACTTTATAGAGAATGAAATACGCAGATAAAAAATGTTTAAAAATAACTGGTAAGCAGCTAGACAAAATTTAAAACTCAAAAAATGTACCAGACTGTAACAAAGGTATAATTACAAAAATCCTCAAAGCCGATATTATGATAAAAGGTGGCAGTATTAAATATGGCTCTAAGTTTACATCCTTGAGAGATATTACTAATACAACTTTCTACACTTTTGGAAGCCATGAAGCCGTCTGCTTTTAACCTCACTTACACCAACTGGATTTAGTTTGATAAAAATTCAAATTCCTAATTACACATGCATAGGCCCCATGGGTACATAAGCTGTACCACATTTACTGGAACAATACAGATACTGCCTCATCCACCTTAAAATACAAATCTAATAATTCATAAAGACTGAAGAGTATGTAATTATAGTGAAGGATAAATATACCTTGTTGAACCTTAACGTGAAATCACATTATATACTCCTCGAATTCAGCAACCAATATGATACTCAAACCAGATTGGTCAAACTTTTGGCAGAAATTTTGACTGGTATATCAGATTAACTATTCCATACACTACTGCCACAGACAAGACATTCGGCCCATAAAGCGCATAGTACAGTTTTGGAAACAACTGCCAATCCAAGCACAGGGAAAAAAGAGGAACCCCTACTCAAATGTAGCCATGCATACCAAAGGTCTTTCCGACACACATATTCTATGCTGCTCTCAATGAAATCAATTGAACATACAAATACAAGCAAGGATGGGTCCTTACAACCCTGAATATGCCATTAAAATGAAAATGTTGAAAACACCTTTTCTATACCTTTTCAATGAGAGCCGGTTCTCTTTAGAATTGAAGTGGTCTCAGCAAAAATCCTTCCCCCCACCTAAATCAACATCCTCGGCAGTAATGGGTTGACCAGTATAGGCACAGCCCCCTGGTCCCTGAACTGGTGGCATTGCCCTCGTTCCCACCACAAGTTTACCTAAAATAAGAAGTATGTCTCAACAATACTGTAATAGACAAATTGTAAACCCAGTATTTCTGACAAGGTTATAATTACTTAAGCTAGTTTGCAAGCTAGCATACGTGTATTACAACTGCACAATGGATAAACAACAAACGGAAGAATGGTCGGGGCAAGAATAAATCCCATGCCAGTAGTAAGGTTTCTAAGGAAACAATATGAAGTAACACCATTGTGAAACAGTAATTTTCTCAGTGTTAGATAAGTACAGATCCTGATGATGTAAGATCAATGAGGGTTATTAGGTAACAATTTAGAAGAACTACTTGAGCTTACTTGACAGTGAAACAGAGGGCATTAAGGGAATTGGATAGTAGAAAAGCCGTGGGACCCGATAACAACCTTCAGAGCTAATGAAGAATCTACGTAGTTAGGAGAGACAATCCTTTGTCGAGCTTATTTGTAGGATCTACGAGAAAAGAGTATGGCCCGAGGATTTTGTGAAAAAAGAAGAAAGCATCAGAATGCGAGGAGTATAGAATAATTAGTTTAATTTCGCACGTGGCTTAAGTTTTGCTTACAATATTAAAAATAAGGTTGGGGAGTAGATGAAATTACTATTTAGGTGATGACCAGTTTGGGTTCAGGAAGAGGAAGGCAACTCTGGATGCGATTGCGGTAATGAGGACACTTATAGATAGAAACAGAGTATAATCAGAATTTTTTTGCTCGCTTTGTGTATTTCGAAAAGGTGTTTGACAGTGTAAGCTGGGAGAAACTAATGCAGATACTCAGGAAAAAAGGAATAGATTGGCGTGATAGGAGACTAATCCAAAACTTATACATGGGCCAGAGGGCTCAGGTGAGGGTAGCTGACAGTGAATCAGGGTTGGCAGTTATAGGTTGCGGGATAAGACAATGGTGCCCATTGCCTCCTTTGCTTTTTAACATTATGCTGATAAAATGGTAAGAGAGGCATGGGAAGAGTTAGATGTGGGAGTCAAAGTAGGAGGCCAGCTGATGAAGTTGATTCAGGGTCGACCAGGCATTGGTTAGTCGATCACCATTGGGATTGCAAGCTTTAGTAGATGAATTGGAAAAGCAGAGTGAGAAATATGGAATGAAGATTAAACATAAGAAAACAAAAGTAATGATATTCTATAGGACAAAGAAAGTGAGGCTGGCCACTGAAGTAGGAGGACAAAAACTGGAGCGAGTAGAACAATTAAATTACTTGGGTAGTACACTAGAAGAAAATAGGAATAGTAGCAAAGACATTAGGAAACTTCAAGAGATTAGAGGAATGCAGGGTAGGTGGCAGGAAGAGGTAATGATGATTTGCTGAAGGCCATGATAGAGGGAATGATGTTAGGTGAGGAAGGGGAAGGAAGAGAAAAGGTTTTATGGATGCTTTACACTGAGATGAAGACAGAAATATTAGAGGTAGAAAAGGCATTGCACATTTAAGAGTCTGTTGGATCTTCTCTTACTTTCATCATAACCTACCTTTAACAGATAGATTACTCAGATGATGATGACGAGCTCAGCTCACCGGGATCATGCCATTTTAGGTAGCACTTGACATATGTCATTAATACAAACACCCATATGGATACAAGGAAATACAGACTACATACATAATCTGCTCTATTACTTAAGAAAGATAAGAGCTTTTACAATGGCATTAACACTTTTCGTCTTTTCTTCATCACTTACACTGAAGGCATTGAAGTAGATTTTAAGTGAACAGAGTTCCAAGCTACCTTATCTCATTGGTATGTCATATCCCACATATGAAAGTATGATAAGCAATTTGGCATTGGTTACATTGCTACATAAAAACATGAGGCAATTACTTTTAGTAATGAAAAATAACTTATCTGGTGGAGAACTTTAAAGGGATAATACAAAAAAACAATATATTAGAATAAAAATTTAAAAAGCCACCACAAATTATAAAAGACTAGAATAATTTACAAAAAAAATACCTTGCAAAAAATAGTGTTTAGTCATTAAAATAATTAGGTTGGCAACATCATAATCCTTATTTTAAAATGATCAAAACCACTTGAACCACATCAAAGCAGATATGAGAGATCCTTGACATTCCCTTGGGTAGAATGAAATTAACCTATTGACTTAGGTAGGTACCCCCAAGGCAGCCTAAATGCTTCAGTCAACAGGTCTCTCAAATGCATGAGATTGAGAATAAACTACAGGGTCCATTATCACAATGAGTAATCACTTTTGTGAACCATTCTACATGTATTCTTATTTGTGCACAAATTGTGACAGGCTAGATTTAGTGTTTTCCAACTATAAGGCAGGACTTGGGCTTCATCTTTTTATTAATATCACTTAAAACCTCAATTTCTTACATTAGACATTTCTGACTTACACCTCTCCCACTCTCAACTTCACCTTTGATGCATGAAGTCCTCCACCATCTGATAGTGACAGAGTTAAAGACACCTTTTTCACAGTCACCACAAGATTTCATGGTAACATAATCATTGATTTCAACAGTCTTCAGAGAAAAGAGTATTTCAATGCATTCAAGGTTGCACGTTACCCTCAATTTTTTAAAGGTATTAGACTCATGAAATGAAAAAGGTGATGAAAAAGCAACATGGTTACTACCATTTAAAGCAAACTGCTAAAGGAAATTTTAAGCTTTAAAAACAAACAACAGAGGAAAATATTAAAATAGAGTTCTATTCCAATCTCAATTATTGACTTATACAGTGAATCATCAACGTGGTGGGCCAGTAGGTAAGATGGTGATGACTGGGGACACCAGGAAAATTGGACAAATAACTTACTATAGTAATGACATTTATTTTGACATATCACATAAAATTCGAACTTTAGTGGGGTTTTAGTAATAGAAGAAGCAAGATTGGACCTCAAATACAAGGCAGTGCTCCCATGTTAAGATCACTTATTAAAAAAAAAACTTCCAGTAGAAAACCTGACAAAATGAGCATAGCAGTAAAACATGACCATTTTCACAGGGAAGGTTGGATTTTAGCTACGATGAGAGAACTTTTCCTGAAGAGAGAAGGGTTAAAATTTAGTATCTGAATCATCATTCGTACAATAGGCAACTAGGGGTTCACAGTTTCACATCCCATTCGACAGACTGAACCAACACTGTCCATACAACAACCAGGCAGCAGCCCAAGTCCCACTGAATACTCTCTATCACTACCAGGATTTGAACCCATACTCTCCACTTGGTGCCAGTACAACTTAAGTAACGTGAAAATTTCCCTCCATCGTCCATTCTAACCTATTGCTTTACAATGTTTTAAAAAAATTTAATTTAGTGTTAAGCAATATTCTCCAACCTTAAAAAGTGGCAATGTACCAGAGCGAGAAATTATCAGTTAATAAATGAACAGCATTTCTGAAGCACATAGTATTTACAGCCCTTCATATTAACTTGGAAAGAAAGGCAAATCACTTAACTATCCGTTGATGGGAATTATAAAAAAACTAACACAGTTATTAGACGAAATGGTGAGGGAGGCAAAGCGGGATAAGGAGGTAGGAAAAAAGGTAGGAGGGGAGCTGATAAAATCAGGGAGATTTGCAGATAATCAAGCATTGGTTTGTCAGACTACCAAGGGGTTGCAATTAATGATGAATGCACTAGAGGTGCAGAGCGAAAGGTGTGGGATGAAGATAAATCACAAGACAATGAAAATGTTGAGATTATCTAGAAGGAAGCAGGCAGTGCTGAATATAAGGAAGGGAGGGCACAAGTATGAGCAGTTGCAGGACTACCCTTGGCAAATAAGTATTTTCAAAGAGAAAGGAATTGATGAGGGGGGGTCTGAGAGGAGACTTAAAGAAAAGGGTGATGGCTGTATGGGACGGAAACTTGGTCATTGTGGAGGGAGGATATGCGTCGACTTGAGGTGTTTGAGATGTCGGTTTGGAGAAGGATTGAGAGGGTGAGCTGGGTGCCTAGGGAGACGAACGAGGAGGTATTGGATATGGTTGATGAGGAAACAAAACTAGTGGTGGAGGTTCGGAGAAGGCAGAAGAGATGGCTGGAGATAGAGATTAAGAGGGTAGGGCATGCTGAAGAGGGTAATAGAGGGGAGAACACTGGTAAAGAGGAAGGAAGAACATAGGAATTCTAAACTAAATAAGAGGAGGTTAAAGAAATGTGGAATTAAGAGGGATCTAATGGCGGGACATCCTTAGGAGGGAAAATGAGGCAATGTTTCAGAAATTGGTACACAGGATGGGGTCTGTCCAAGAATATACCAATCAGCTGGTAGAATACATAAATGAAAAACCCTCTCTGCATCTCCTCATTTCATTCTATATTCCATCCTCTTCCACACTTGCCAAGTGTGGTTCCATATTATTACCCTCATCAACATGCCTTCACTTCCCAACATGTCCACCATCAGCCTTTTCTGCCTTTTCCGAATCTCTGTCACTAATGTCCTCACCTGCCACACAATATCTAGCTTTTCATTGTTCCTCACCTTTTCCATTCTTCTCCATACCTGCACAGCTTGCTCAGCAACAATTATGGATTAACATGGTTCTCACCTACCATTTTAGCTTTTCTCTCCAAGAAAACTTTTCCTACTGTTGATTTGGGATAAAATTTGGGGTATTTGTATCATAGCGTCCAGTCTGGGAGAAAATTAATTTCACCTGCTTCCCGGTCATTTTATACCACCTATTCCACTTATATTGCTACGCTACATCTGCGCATTGGTACTAACCTTTCATTTTCTTCATAAAACCTTTTTATTTCGTAAAGTATTCACTTAAACCTGTGATGTCCCTCTCTTCAATGACGCCATATTGGAAAAACTGCCCTTTTCCTCCTATTTCCTCCTGACGGCGCAGCGGTTGAGCAGTTTCTTCATTTTCTATACCCAACACCCATGAGTAATCCCGCCTTGAACTTAAACTAGCCGCGCTTTACGACGCGTTACAACTTATTGTTAGAAGAGACTACAACTACAACCCCCTCCAATCATCTACCCTCTCGGGGGATATTTTTCTTTAGAAAAATACGCTACAACTTTGAAGAGACTACAAATACACCCCCCTGCTATCAACTACACTCTCGGGGGATATTTTTCCTTAGAAAAATACGCTACAACTTTGAAGAGACTACAACTACACCCCCCTCCAATATTCTACCCTCTCGGGGGATATTTTTCTTTAGAAAAATACGCTACAACTTTGAAGATACCACAACTACACCCCCCTCCAATTATCAACCCTCTCGGGGGATATTTTTCGTGAATACCCATTTATCTTCACTTCCCTTACCTCTTTTTCTCACTTTCCCCATTTTCCACCACTGAAAAATCTATTCCTCCGTTTCCTAAAAATTGCATTTTTCAGCTAAAAATGTCTTTTTACCGTTCGAAAATCGCCATTTCCACCCCGCGTACCGTCCCACCCTTAGAGTATATGGTTCCACCCTAGCACCCCTGTTTCACTCCATACGCCCGCAACCTTGTTGGGGTGTAAAGGCCATATTGTAGACGTGAAATTACTCTATATCCCTCTAGCGGGACTTCCCAACATCACGGAATATGGCGTCGAAATATCACGAAAATTACACGATTTTCGTCATCTTCAAACTTTATATTCTCAAAAACTACGAATCTCACGCCTTTTTTCTTACATTTTATAACTGCGCAGTCCTTTCACTTTCCTTTCCCATTCATCAAATACCCCTTACTTTTCTGCGATTCTCACACAATTTCTCCCAGACTGGACCCTATGATACCTTTAACTGCAGAAGATACAAGGAATTTAAGTGGGATCTCATGGCGGGACATCCGTAGAAAGGAAAGCGAGACAATGTTTCAGAAATTAAAATGCAGGATGGGGACTGTCCAAGAAACTACCAATCAGCTGTTAGAATACTTGAATGAATGGACCCTAAATTGTCAATTTTGGGACAAATTTTCACTCCCCTGCATCTTCTTAGCATGCTATAACCCTCTGGCTCTATGTCGTGCGAAAGTCCAATCATCTTCCGCGCTAGTTAAGCGTTCTCCTCGCTATCACCTCTCCAACATGCCCTCGCCTATCAGCACACACGGGCGGATTAACGGGAGCCGCCCCCCCATAATTCCTGAGAAAATAGAAAAAATAAAAATTTTAAGTATTCCATACCCCCAAACCCCGATTAAACCCCCCCCCCCCCCTCCCCAAAACAACGGCCTAAATCCGCCCGTCAAGACGTAAGGGGGGAGTGAGGGGGGGTCACATTTGCCACTGGTTGAGACTGAAGCATACGTACGAAAAACACGATATTTATATGTATTTCCATGATCAACCCCTCGGAATAGATTCCCAATCCCACGTAACACTTAACCCCCTAGTAAGCTAAAGGGGTATCGAAGACCATACATTTCACATTGTTTTTCATTCCAACCCGTTTGAGAGAAGCTTCTAATAGAATCCCTAATCGGTTACACTAGCATGTGACTCACCTCGTATGATAATTAAGGGCTAATCACCCGAAGACGCGGCAAGAAATGATCCAATGAACTTCCGAAAGGATGCAACCATATTCCGTTGGGATATGGGCCAAGCAATGGGGCCAAGTTCCTGCATTCGACTAGCACTTCCACAATCAGCATTTTATTCTCTCGGCTACCACCACTGATAAAACAAAATGCCCAAGAGCAGTAAATCAATTAATGTTGATGAATGAATTACTACCACTACACAGTCGGCTATCAATACGTACCTGAAATACAGAGCATTCTGCCTACCGAAGAGGCATGGCCCAAAGTACATACAATTGGTGCTGCTCGCACTTGGGACTCCCACAATTAATAGCACTGCAAGCCACGGTAACTTCACTGGGAGAATAAAAGGAAGCAAAAATAATTGATTTTGACCTTTAATTACTTACCATCTCCTCATCAACTCTCTCACACAAGAAACCTGCGACACTGATACGTCGACTTGCGCGACCTAACGCATATGAACCACTCGCCTTCATTTGCAGTCAAACAATTGAAAAGCGCTCGACACGATTGATGAGATGAGCGGGATATGCGAAACGAAACCATACGAAAGGAACCAAATGCCCAAGTGCCTTTATTTTAAATCAATTTTGATGCCAATAATGATGATGGACGTAATTATGGAATTGGTAAAAAAATATTAATAAGTCCTGAAAGTGACTGGTAATCAATCGCGGGAGAAAAATCAAGATTAAAAGCTAAGTATCCTATAATAGTATTGTACATTATATAGGTAGACATTTTGGACAGAACGAGAAGAGTCAGTATTTATGCTGAGATAAAGAAATAAATCGTGTAATCAAAGGAAACCAATTGAGTCTCAGAAACATGACTGATTCTTTTGAAGGTTCTCACAATGGCATTGTTCCCAGGTATTTAAAGTTACGTATACCTTTAGGTTACAATACAATCCAATATTTAGAGGGATAACCCGGGAGTGAAATAATGAAATCCACCCAAGTTCCTTTCGACCTCTTTGGATAAAATGACACCCTGGTCGTTTGGTACCACTTGAGTTTAAATGGCTTAATTGGACAGTCACATGAAGTAAGTGGATAACTTTTCTACATTATTACGACTTCTAAGTTACTTCTCTTATAAAGTGGGCTTTAAAGCGTAATAGAGTAGACCTGGCAATAGTTGCACTATAATATACCCCATGAAAAACAGCTTTTATTTTTTGGCAAAAATCTCCAAAACTGTTTCAGGAAGTGGTGGATATTTTGGCATTTTTAAAAAGATGAGATCTTTTTCATCAAACTTTTTGAAAAGTTGTATCTTCCTCAAATTATGTTAACGCATTGCCACCGCTTCTAAGACTCGGGATAAAGAATTCAAAAACTCATTCAAACCGCAAACATATCCTCCAGGCCTAGGAATAGGTGGTGATTGAACTGCACTCACAAAGAAAAAAGCATCACTGTCCTCGTTGCTAGATGTGCAAAAATTGCTGTATTCATATAATTTATGTTCTTTAGCCTTTGGTACAATGCATCACTAATGTAAAGCAATCAGTATTCACTCACTCAGTGATTCAACCGGAAGGTTTGTTTGAATAGTTGAGAGTAGAGCTCACCCTGGACTAAGCCACAGGCGTGTGAATTCCACACATTCAGGGTAGGGGGGCCAGTTCCTTTCCCTGGGTCACCTCGCACTCCGAGGATTTTTTTCATTCGGGGGCATCCAAAGGCTTCACTCAAATTTGAACCAAGGACCCTTCGATCAGTAGCCAAGCGCTCTACCCACTAGGCCACCACGATCCCCACCAATCAGTATTGTGAAATCAAAAATAAGCAAAAATTTAATTCCAACTATAAAGAAATGTGAAAGAATTTCGGAGCTATTATTAGTATTAGGGTAATCTACCAGTTAGGGTAGGTCCAATGGAAGAGAGTAAAAAAACCTTTATTGTTACAGGCCTCTATCTACCAACACAATTTCTTTCTTCATCTCAGCACCCCTCCTCTCTTCTTCAAGTCCATATAGGCTTTATAAAGACCATTCTCTAACTTCCCACTTACTCAAAATCCTCTCATCTACAACAGCCTTCCGCAGCCATTGGCCTCTCTTCACCTCTTCCAATCATATACCCTGTCTCCCTCTAATCTCATCCAGAAGTTCCCTCTCCTCACCAACCATAACAAGCATTTCTTTGTTTGTCTTCCTTTCCATCCACCACACTTTCTCCATTCTCCATCACACCCTCTTCTCAAATGCCTACAGCCAATTCTTGTCTTTATTTCTCAGTCATCAGCTCCCTCCTATCAATAAACTTTCACTAGCTCACATTTTCACTAGCACTATTCTCCTTCTAATGTACCTGTTGGCCACACTATAAATTTTCTTCCAGCATACTACCCAAGTAATTGAATTGCTCTATTTACTCCAAATTTGGAGTAGCTTACTTTAAAAATTCAAGAAATTTGCATATTTAAAAAAAATTCAGTCAAGACAAGTTTTCGACCCGTGCAGTCCCAAGCTCCATATTAGAGTTTTCACCAGGCTTTTCTTTACGTCTTGTCTCAGACCCCCCTCACCAATTCCCTTCTCTTTGAAAATACCTCTTTAGTCAGGGCAATTCTAAATCTTATGTCCCAACCACTAAACTCATAATCCTACATAATACTACCCGGACATGAAAACTGCTTGACCTACTCTATTTTGTTCCCTCCCACCCTTATAATCAGCCTTGCCTTGTCACTCCTAGAAATGCTTCCCTTAGCATTTCTTCTGAATGTACGTTAAAAAAATCAACAGTGATAGAGGGCATCCCTGCCGTACTCCCTATTCTATCACGACCCATTCCGATTCTCCATGGGCTACCCTAACCTATACCATCTGGTTTATGTACCGAGTCCGAATGAGACATCTGTTCATCCAATCGAACCCTAATTTATTCAGTACTTTCACTAATTTTATCAAGTCCAGCCTATCTAAGGCCTCGGTGTCTTTCTACTAGTGCCCACATCGCTCCTATAGCATCCGGCATTCCCATCCCTGTCCTAAACCCAAACTGATCGTCACTCAGGCATTTGTAAGCCATTCTTCTTTAGCCATCTATTTCTGATTCTGAGAACTACTTTGGCTTTATGGGATGTGAATCTTATTGTCCTACAGTCATCGTACGTTTTTGTCTTGCTCTACTTCAGTATCAGAATTAGTATTGTTTTCGCAAAGTCCTCCAGTCACACTTAATCCTCATAAATCCTATGAAAAAGGGTAAAATGTTTTCCTCTTCCATTCTTTCCATACCCCTTAGAAACTCTGCAGGTATGTTATCTATTCCTACCACCTTATTCCTTTTCATGTCTCGTAGTACTTTTTCAATTTCACTATCTAGGATACCTGGTACAATGCTCTCTCTGTTAATGTCATCTTCCCTCTCTAAAGGTAATGTACTGAGCCTTTTTACCTTACCATAAAGTTTTTCAACATATTCCTTCTACTTCCCCTGAATTTCTTTTGGTTCTATGATTAACTTTCTTGTCTAGTCTGTTAGCATTGTAATTCCCCTTCTATTATAACCACCCATCAGTTCCTTTGTTTTCCTATATAATCCATCTGCTCTGTCCTCTCTTTGAAATGTATCTAAGGAGTCAATCTGCTCTCTCCACCATGCCTTCCTTGTTCTCTTTGGTTCTCTTCTAAGTCTGTTGTTAAATTCTCAGTAGTTTCTGTTTCCTAGCACTGAGTTAAAGCTCTCCCATTTCCTTCACTCCTGCATCTCCATTATCATCTACTTTGTGATCCCCAGTTTTCTAATTTTTGTTTCACTTCATACGCCTACCATTGCTTTCACCACCTCCACAAAACCTGGCAAAACTTCATAGCTTTATCACTACGGTCATTTCTCCTTCATAGCCTGTGATCACCTGCCTCCTACCCTAGGATTATAACTAATTTCGTTTGATCTACCTTTAGCCCAACGACTATTATCCTATCACTCACCTGTTCTGCATACACCACTTTTCCACCAAATTTCCTGTTTATTACAAATGCAACCCCATGCTGGCTTTTCCCTTCGCTCTCTTTCATTCCCTCCACTATAGGGTTACCATATTTTGAAACCTCAAAATGCGGACACCCTCAATGGAATTGATGAACATGCTCTTAGTATTGCCAAATGAAACATTATTTGTTCAATTATATACTGTCAAATAGCTATATTCCACGGCACACACTTCCCCCTCCCCCAGCCGCCATCACCCCAACCCCTGCCCCAACCCCAACCACCGCCATCTATCGCCAGCTATAGCCCTAAGTCAAAAGCACCCTCACAGATCGCTGACGGTGTAATTCCATAATCGATATAAAAATATATGTATAACTATTTGGTGATACGAGATGAAAACAAAAATCAAAAGATCTTATTTCCCAAAAATGAATGATGCGGACATTAGCAGAAGTCGTAAAAATGTACGCGGACGCTACATTAGAAGTCGAAAATAGGGACATGTCCGCATAAATGAGAATGTATGGTAGCCTTACTCCACTATATATCACTCTATAGCCATCGCTCCAGTAGTCCCCACTATCTTTCAATCTTACTTTGCCCTAACCTATGAAGTATACCCCCACCATCTCCATTTCTTGCTTTACATACTCTAACTGGCCCACCCTTAGCATAATCCTAACATTCCACGTGCCTATTCCTGTGATGAAAACCGCATGGGCTTTGCTCCCACCACTGCCAGGCATGGCACCTGGCCCAGAGGGCCTGGTCGGATCACAGTAGAAGCAAATATGCCAAGAGATGTAATTTTGGATGCTTTAGAATCATTTTCTCGACACTCATAGAAATTAACTGACACATTACATATTACTTTGAAAAAAGCTTCAATACATGTATTTGTAGATGTATTGATGCAAATTAATGACCAAACTTAATATTTCTCATCATGACAACAAGAATACAAAAATATGAGAAAATGTGAGAGCTTTGTTTACATGAAAACTTAATTAATTAAACTTTGCTTAATTTTCAATGCTAAAAAACTTCTAATCTTGTAGTCCATTGTTTCTTTATTATTGTGATGTAAAAATGAAAATTTTTTAAATTTGACTACTTCTGTCAAAAAATAAAATATTAATACTTAAAAAAATAAAACATTTCACTATGAATGTAACATGAAAATAAAATAATTTTCTCTTGTTGCAAAGAATAAATTATTTTGACATGAAATCTAACAACATGCTACAACATTGGTGTGAAAATTTTATTTATTGCATTTACATAATTAAATATTAAAGCTGGAGGAAAAAAATTATTCTTGGAGGAGGGAGATTTAAAAAATCATTGTCCCATTCTGGAAGTCTCTTGGAGTGTCTGGGAGAGTTTGCAGTCTAACTTCCCATGTAGCACACTAGCTGGAAAATGCGCC
This sequence comes from Pyrrhosoma nymphula, assembly GCA_963573305.1. Taxonomy (NCBI): domain Eukaryota; kingdom Metazoa; phylum Arthropoda; class Insecta; order Odonata; family Coenagrionidae; genus Pyrrhosoma; species Pyrrhosoma nymphula. Next base: position 109,197,157 of record OY754330.1, on the reverse strand, counting down.
TTAAAGGCGCCCACTATAGGCACCTACCCAAGTATAACCATGAATATTGGCCCAATATCGGCTTCAGATTGGCACATCAGCCCCTCATTGCCATCATTTTGCCGATGTTGGCCTGATATGGGCAGCCTACATTGGACCAATATCATCTGCTGATGTTATGAGGCGAATGTTGACGAAGTTCTGAAAGCATGCTGAAGCTAACGTGCGGGAATTGGAAAAATTTTGTTTATTCGCAGTAATATTGCATTTATATTCATACTATGTGGCAAAATAGGATAACAGTTATCTGGCATTAATTAAGTAATGGTGAAAAACTTTTATCAAGATTTTTTTGCATTTCCTCAAACTATCACGGAATAATCATTTAATGATTATAGTTCTCGCAGTCACATTTATCCACGGAAGTGACTACATATATACGTCTTTCTCAACACCTTTAATTCAATTGTGGGTGCAAGATTAGGTGCGTTGAGTCGAAGGTTAGATAAACAATCGATACAGGTAGGCATTAGGTAGATATGAGGTATAATAATATGACGTATTATATCATGCCATTGTACAATAGAACAGTGAAATTGATTAATGGCAATGTATCTTTTTTTTATATTGCGAGAGCAGCGAAGTCAGTGGAGAGATAATACGATATTCCGGCTCGTGAACGTTTTTGTAAGCTAGGTTTCAGGCTCACATTTTCTATTGAATATTTTAGGAGCCATGGGATTGGTAAGGATATATTAATACTTGTCACCCTTTTTTTTAGCTCCCATGTCACCCATGTTTTTAGCTCCGTGAAAAAGGCGCCTTCAATGTGCCTATTACAGGTGCCTTCTGTGCCTTTTTTATGTGCCTCGAGGCGCCTTCAAGGCACATTTTCGTGGAAGTGTGCTACGTGGGTTAGGACCTGGACCTGGGAACTCCACCTATGCTACCCATCTATCAACCTAAGAGTTACATAGCATTATATTTTTTATCTGTTTATTGGAGATGATTTACCAGGTTTAGATGGAAGTAGGATTATTTGTACGAATATTTTTACAGCAGGAGGTCCATGTCTCCATATGCATACTACATTCTTCCACATCTCTGCATACATTCTACCTCTCTTCATCCCATTCTTGAAGCCCATTCTCTTTCTTCCACTTTCCTGTCTACCCAACATCCTCACATCTATCATGGCCTTCAGGGTATCCTCACCTCTTGTGACCTGATATGACCACCTAATCTGCCTTCACGTAATTTCCTCAAGCATTTTCCTATTATCAACCATGATTCCAAGCACTTTCTCCTTCATCTTCATTCCTATCCAATATACTTTCTCCATTTTGTTCTGCACCCACATGTCCAAGGCCAGAACCCCTTTACATATTTAATTATGCACTCATCAAAGGTATTTCTGAGAGGTGTAATTGGATGGTAGAGATCAATGCTAACTAATACCATGCTGCAAACTAGTTTGGCTTGAGAAGAGAGACAGAAATGCTAGATGCTATATGAGTGACAAGAATGCTAGTAGAAAGAAACTTAGAATTTTGCCATGATGTTTTTGCTTACTTGGACAAAAGTAATGAAGTAATAGAGAGTGATATCTCATCAGGAATATGTACAGGAACAAGACAGCACAGCTGCGGGTAAACTGGTGGGGAATCAGAATGGGCCATGATAGGATTGGGAGTTAGGCAGGGGTGCCCTCAATCGCCATATATTTTTGATGTGCATTCAGAAGGCAGGGTGCAATTTCAATGGTGGATGGGCATTAGGTGGAACAGTTTATATAATTATTTAGGTATGGTTTTGAATGAAAATGAATTTATTCTGGTATCAACATTAGATTTAGAATTGCTCCAGCCAAGAAGGCATAAAAAAAAAGATTTAACTAGGGTGCCTCTGAAGAGAAATGTAAAAGAAAGGATAAGTGAAGGTATGAGGCATGGTACTGTACCTGTTAGAAACTTGGTCATAACAGAAAGAGGATGTGTTTAGACTTGAGGCTTTTGAGATGTGGGTTTCGAGAAGAATGGAGATGGTGAGCAGCAAAATTGGCGGGAGGACAATTAAGGAGTAACAACTTACTAAAATAGGGGAAGGAGGGACAAATACTGAGCAAACATGGGAGAGGGAAAAAAGTTTAGGAGTCATGGACAGAATGAACAGAGGCCGAAGATACAACAAGTGATGCAATATACAAAGAAATTGGAAGAAGGCAATAAAAATGGCTGGCGGATATATTGAGGGATACTAAAATTCTGAAGAAGGAAATAAAGAGGAAAATGTTTGGTAAGATGAGGGAGGAGGAGAACAGAAATCTTGGATTCAATGAAGGGAGACAAAAGAACTAATGAGCTTAAAGAGTAATATATCACAGACAATTGTACTTTTTCACAATATATCTATTAATACAACAATGAGTTTCAACTCTCTGATTCATCTTCGAAACAAATATTGGAGAGGAAGATATCACGTATATATGTATGCATATTAAGTATTAAAGAAATTTGTCCTGTACCTGAAGATGAATCTGTGAGTTGAAATGCATTGCAGTATTAACCTCTCAAGCCATTTCGACATACACGTGTATGGACCCTATTTTCTGTCCCAGTAGCGTTGTGATGTACGGTGTATGTCCACTTTCCTTATACATCAATTTAAAAACCCCTTGAGGAGTTAAATACTCAAATATTATATCCCTGCTTGAGGGGTTAAAATATCCTGTGGAAAAGTGCAATTGTGTGTGATAAAATTAATATAGATTCCTTCCATCATATAAAGCGTGAACATGTTGAGCTTAAAGGGATTTAATAAAAAAAAATATTTAGCTTGAGAAGGAAATAGTAGAGAAGAATCCCTAAGGTTGAGGAAATAATAGGTGCAACTGTTTATGGACTGAGCATTTATTTGACAGAATACATTTGATGATCACCATTGGGTACACTACCAGTAGATTTTTAAGTTTTTCGCCAGTCCTTACCCTAACTTCCTCATTTCTGGGACATATTTTCACCCTAATGCACTTAACTTGCTTGCCATTGGGTCTCTCTTAAGCTCTTCATACCCTCAACCTCTCCTTTTGGAAACCAAAATCCCATTCCTCTTCCACGCTTCCCCAGTGTTCCCCTATCAACCACCATGCTTAAAATGCCCTCACCTCTCAACACATCCTCCGTTCATCTTTTCTGCCTTCTCCAAATCTCTGCCACCAACTTCCTCTCCAATCCCACCATAACCATCACTTTCTCATTCATCTTCCAGCCTACTCAGCTCACCAATTTCCATTCTTCTCCAAACCCACTTCTCAAAAGCCTCAAGTCTAAGCACACCCTCTTTCTGTAATGACCAAGTTTCAAACAGGCACATGCACATACCATGCCCCATGCCTTAACTAATCCTTTATTTATCTATCCCTTCAGAGGCCACCACTTTATTAAATCTTTTCTTTTTTAAATGCCTCCTTGGCTAGAGCAATTCTACATCTAATGTCGATATCGGTAAAAATCTGTTTTCATTCAAAACACTACCTAGGTAAGTACTGTTCCACCCGATAATACTTCATACCATCCACTACTGAAATTGAGCCTAATTTCTGAGACCTAATTGATAACTAGTTGTGATCTGAGTCTGCATCAGCTCCTGGATAAGTATGCGAGTTATTAACACTATTCCTGTGTCTCTGACGAACCATGATATAATCTATCTTGAACCTATCAGTGTGTCTCTCAGTAGGGTACCTACATCGAGGATGTCTGAACCATGTATTTTTGATCACTAGTTCATTTCTCCGGCAAAACCCCTCAGCTTTCTCACTGTGGTCATTTCTCCTTCCTAGCCCATTATCTCCCACCTCCTGCCATCTCTTCCTTCACCAACCACTGCATTCCAATCCCCCATTACTACCACGCTCTTATTCCCAGATATACTACTAATTAAAATCCACAGCTTCAGGCTCTACTTTGTAGAAAATTTTAATATTCATTGCAATAAAGTTTGTACTTTTCTACACTTTTTATTTTTTAAACACTACGGGTTGCACCAATTTTATGGCATTGTCAGGTGTAGTAGTTTGTTTACATATGATATTGTTCTCGTTGTTAGATAAAGAACATTTAATTTGATTTTAAAGAAATGTTTACATTAAAAAAATTACAAAAAGGAAATGAAACAAAAATGAAAAGGAGGGGCAATGGCCTACCATGATGGAAACACCGGTTCCCGATCAGTCACCAAAGTTAACACGTTCACTGCCGCTGTGGTCATAATGACTGAAACGTGTACTTTATCATCACGCCGCTTCGGTCATTATGACCGAAGAATGAGTCAGTTATTTGTCCTCTTACAGCACGCCGTTGGTCACAGCTACTTCGGTGCCACTTATATGACGTGACCGACGCGGCGTGCATAGCCGAATGCATATGAAAACATTCGGATTTTTTCATTCATTTTTCAGCGAAAGGAAAAAAAATAACACTTTGGCGCAGTGGGTGAATTCGTCAAAAAATCGGTGGCAGGGAACATGTTAAGCATTGTTGGGCTCGGCTCGAGTTTGGAGGGGTGATCCTCCAATTCGTCCGAGTGCTGTTACTCCTGTCTGCACGTGGCAGACAGTATGTGCGAAATGACCTTAGCCATCGAAACACGTTAAACAGAAATACTACTAATACTATGAAAAGGAGGGTAAAAAAAGTATTGACATGAAAATGATAACACCAAAAATTTACATACAATGCTTGGCAAAAAAAATGAAAACAAGGGATGGTGGTATGAGAAAGGTCAACGTTTTTTAACGAAAATTTTCCAGAAAGTAGTGGGGAGGTATGTGTAAAAAGCTGCTCATTGCATAGATTTGGAGAATGCCTGATAATTTCAATTTGTTCTAATGAATCCATTTTTAAACATTTGGGAAGGAAATGTAAAAGTTCAGGGGTAAAGTCACTGACATGATTGCACTGTATAAGGTGTTTAGCAAAAAGAGGTGTTTAAAAAACGTTGACCTTTCTCATACCACCACCCCTTGATTTCATTGTTTTTGCCAAGCATTTGTGTAAATTTTGGTTGTTATCTTTTTCATGTTAATACTTTTTTTATCCTCCTTTTCATTTTTGTTTCATTTCTTTTTTGTAATTTTTTTAATGTAAACATTTCTTTAAAATCAAATTTAATGTTCTTTATCGAACAACGACAACAATATCATATGTAAACAAACTACTACCTACACCTGACGATGCCATAAAATTGGTGAAACACATAGTGTGTTTAAAAAATAAAAAGTTTAGAAAAGTACAAAACTTTACTGCAGGTAATGAATACTACCAATTATTTCCTTTAGCTTATCGTATATGCCATCTTCCTCCTCCTCTCTATGATTAGAGGTAGGCATATAAACCTGGATTATAACTAAATTCAATGGATCTGCCTCCAGCTCAATGAATATTATCCTATCGCTCACCTGTTCTGCTTACACTACTTTTTTACTAAGTTTCATTTTAATTACGAATGCAAACCCATGCTGGCTTTCATTCCCTCTGCTACACATCACTCTATAGCCATCGCTCTAGTAGTCCCTCCTATCTTTCCATTTGACTTCGCCCAGACCCATGAAGTCTACACCCATCCTCTCCATTTCTTGCCTTATATGTATTCTCTAACTGGCCTGCCCTCAGCAGTCTTAACATTCCACATGCTTATTCTGATACTTCCGAGCTATGATTTTGTGTGATGATGACCAAAGCATGCATTGCTCCTTCTGCTGCCAAGCACGACACCCAACCCACCGAGCTGAGTTCCATAGTTACCAGGATTTGTGTTCATATGAGAACTGTCAATAATTTCAATGGTTTTTCTTTTAAATGGGATGGTATTCCGTGGCCTTACTCAATAGTGTTTTTTATATGACACTATCACGTGAGAGGCCACCCCACTGGGGTCAGATGCCTTTTGCAGCTGCCTCACTGAGGTACAGAGACTAACATTAGTTTGTCTCTTAACCTTCAACTTATCTGGCATAGGGAGCCCTACCAGGAATATTGCTCCCACCAGTTCAGCTCTAGGAGTCATTAAAGCACGATAGCCCTTCCACCATGACAAGGTTATAGTCCAAGGGAAGAGAGGCAAAGGGTAGGAGGAAATTATGAGAGACTTGATTGTGGACAAGTAATGCATGGGAAATTGAAAAGTTCACTCCAAAAAGGAGAATTTTGAGAAGGGACATGATAATGTTAAACTTAATTTTATAGCATGAAAATATTATTATTAGTATTAAGGTAATCTACCAGGAAAAGGTAAGTTTTAAATGAAAGTCAAAGTATAAATCGTATGGATTAGTACACTTGCAGGGCCCTTTATGCCTCTGGTATTCCTTTCTTCATCTCAGCATAAGGCCTATATTTCTTCATCCCATCCATAAAACCTATTCTCTTTTTTCCCCTTCCCCCCTTGCCCAACATCTTTCCCTCTATCATGGCCTTTAGCAAACCATTACCGCTCATTATTGCTTCCAGTCACCTGCCCTGCCTTCCCCTAATCTCATCCAGAAGTTTCCTCTCCTGACCAACCATGTCCATCACCTCCTCATTTGTCTTCCTTTCCATCCACTGAACCTTCTCCATCCTCCTCCACACCCACATCTCGAACACCTGCTGCCTATTCTCATCCTCATTTCTCAGAGTCCACGTTTCTGCCCCATACAATGCCACACTCCATGAAGTTAATGGTTTCAGGCGTAACTTTATGGAACAGCTTCATAATTGAAAACAAAAATTTTGTGACTTCCAAGGACCTCATAATGTTGCTCAGCGACGAAACCTATGTCGTGATCAAAATCTATTTATGTGGGCCACACTCCATAGCAAGCTCTTCACCAGGGCTTCCTTCTATTATTGAACGCTTCCTTCGCTAGCATTATTCTCCACATAATGTCTTTGCTACTATGCCCATTTTCTTCCAGAGTAATACCCACGTAATGAAATTGTTCTACTTGCTCCAGTTTGCATCTTCCTACTTTTATGACCAACCTCATTTTCTTTTTCCTACAGGATCTCATTACTTTTGTTTTCGCATGATTAATCTTCATTCCATATATTTCTCGCATTGCCTTTCCAATGCATCTACTAAAGCTTGCAATCCCTTCGATGATTCGGGATAGGTATTTATACTATTTTCACGAAAAACTCTCGCCATGCTCCTTCCTCGTTGATCCTATGAATAAGTTCTAAAAAGGATTGTCTCCCCTTACTTCCTAGATTCTTCAGTTACCTACTCCCAATGTGTGTTATCTACTCCCACGGCTTTTCTTGCCTTCATCTCTCGTAATGCTCTTTATATTTCTCTGTAGAGTATCTCTGGTCCGAGGTCATCCTTATCTATTGTTCTTTCATCCTCTGTATCTACGTTCATAGGTCTATTATCGCTGTCATATAGCTCCTCCACATATTCTCTCCCCCTATCCTGGATATCTTCCTGTTCGATTAATACCTCCAAGAATATATTAGGAGCTGAATTCTAAACTATCCCTTTTTCTCCCAAATAGAGTATGAATGTCATAAGCTCTATAAAAACTAACTAACAGCCTGTAAAATTCTTTGATAAATTACCACTGTTTAGCCATTGCTTCCTTTGCAATGAAAATTTCATCATTTTTGGATTTGCCATTTTTTAATATGACCTGATGATTTTCAATTATACATTATCAGTGTAATCTTCAGAGCTTTTGAAGTGTATTGGAGAGGATTGTACATGCTATACTCAGAAGATATATTCTTTCATAACAGTCATGCTTACAACTTTTCTTCCCTCCTGATACTATTAAAGCCTCTATCCTTTCTTCTGGTATATCTTATTCTTTCCAAACCTTCTTTGTCCGCTTGTACATGTAGGTACCTCTCTGCCCTCATCATCTAGTATTTCTTGAAATTGCTAGTATTTGTAAACACTATTACAAGGGTGTAACCAGGGAAAGCTCTTGGGGAGGGGTATCGATTAATATTTGTGCCCTTTTACTCGGCGACTCTTACCAGTGATGATCGCCACAGTTGTTCCTTGGAAAGCATACCTTTAATTAGGACTTTACCTACAACACGTCAACATCGATTACCCGCGCTTGATTTGCATTTATCAAAATTTGAATGTAGGATATTAAAATTGAGCTTTTTCTCCATTGTTGGGGGCGATCACACCCCTGGTTACGCCCTTGCATTATGATGATCTGGTTAAGAAAAAACTTAGGCACTTCATGAGGCATGAGGCACTTCATGGAAGCCAGCAGACTTAAAAAAAGGACAAATAAATTTTTTCATTGTTTATATTTATATATATTTATATACAAATTAAAAGTAGCACTTCAGTAGAAATGGCATTTCCTCTAAATCTATTTCACATTCTTTAGAAAAATTACTTTTACATAATAAAAGACAACCATGAAATACCAGCATTTATTCATGTACGGATGAAAAATGAAATGGCAACATAGAACTCATTTTTCAAAACAATCATTATAAAAGGCATTACCATTTCCAAATTAACTTTCACATTAACATAGTTCATTCATTCGCAATTATATTTATCTAACTCCATTCTGTAATGTCTCTTGTGCATTATTTTACTCTAATCACCAGAAATGAGATCTTTCTTTGACTTCAGCAAACTCTGCCTGTCTTTTTTCATTCATTTTGTCATTACTTTTTTTTAATATTTCATTGGACCCTATATCATTATTTTATGAAGAGCTTAACGCGGCACACAAACATTACACTTCTTAATGCTTTGGAAATCAATAGGTAAAAAACAAAAAGCTATGCACAAAGCTCTGATGGTACCTTTCCATTGTACACTGATCCAAGTCCATAAATAAGAACTGAAAACAAGATAACTCAATACGTAACATCATTTAAGTATACTCTTTTAAATAATAGCGGCAGTGACAGTGATATGTAATGCCATATTTAAACTTAAAATACAACAATTCTCATGAAATACAACAGATTATTCATTGCAAAGTTATTCCAAATTAGTTTATCATTTACCCACAAAGTGAGTGTACACATACATGCATACAAAAACACACATGAATCACAAATCCACAAAACCACCTAAGTTCACATTAGAGCAGTATGATTGGAAAGAAAAGGCTTCGATTAGTATCCTTTTTCAGTCAATCAATTGTTTTAGTGTAAGACCATCAAATGAATTCCCATGACAGAGTCATGGGTTAAAATGAAAATAATTATAATGATAGATACATTTTTGTGTACCCACATGATGTTCAGACTACTTCAATCATATAATTTTTAGCACATTACTTTTGAAGACTGTTTTGGCTGCAATTACTAAACAATCACAGTAATTTTCAAATCAAGAGACAAGTCTAGTGCACCCTAAGATTTTCTGAGTATTCAAACATTTTCTTACAAAAATGAAAGATATGGCAGTACTTAATTGAGTCTAGTAGACTCTTGACATAGCAAAATTTTCACAAATCAGTCGTGGATAATACTGGCATCTCAGGAATGTCAAAAACCTTATCAAACAATATTGATTGCATCCTGTCATTGAAAAAGCATTTAAAAAAACATGACCTAAGAGGCACTGTTATGGTAGTCATTTAAAAAAATGCCTATGAGACAAAAACTTAAGGACCATCACTCGCATCAATGTTTCTCGGAAACTAAGCAAATAATGCAGAAAATCTGATTCCTCTAAAAAAATAAGCTAAACTTCAAAAAAAAGTCAATTTCACAGCATAAAAAATGCCTTGAATGATACACAATACATAGCAACAACGTTTGCTAGACAAATCAAATTGGTTTATCTGCAGTAACAAACCTTTTTGAAATTACACAGTCTCCAATTCCTACCTCAACCAACCACTAAGTCCACTTAAGTTTTACAGCAACATTGAAAAGATAGCACATTGAGAAAATATTCAACTCCAATGTATTCATTTTATAAAAGTGCCTCAACTTTCTTTGGCGTGAAAACCTAGCTGCTGTGAACGAGGAACAGGCTTGGAGAGGAGGTCAGAAAAAAGAGGCCGTCTTGAAAGAGTGGAAACTATAGGGCAGTTGAGAGTCCCAGCACAAAATACAACTCAAAACGTCACATTTCCAAATTAAGTACAACCTTTTCAAAACTCAACCCTGCTCCACTTCCACTCTTGCTTTGTCACAGTCTTTAGAAGAAAGAAGTCTTTTTATTTATTTTTTCATTAGTTTGTGTTGTAGCTCCTCACCTTTTCCAATATATATCACAGTATCCATGCCACAGGAGTCAATAATGCTTGGAGGTTGGGTACAAACAGAGAATCTGCCCATTCTACCAGAACAGTTAAATCCGTCTCAGTCGGCATACCCTTTATTTATGACTCCAAGCAAAAAAACCCTGTTACCTCAAGGTTTGTCTCAAAAACGAGACACTGAGGCTATTCCTTTGGAAGTAAAGCAGCGACAAGTGACTGGAGATGAGACAGGAGCATTAAACGCTCCTTTGTGCGACGTCACTCCAGTGAGCCAATCAACAGCAAACCGCACACATTTACACTTGGCAAATTTTTTTCTAAAAGGAGAGTATTGTCTTTTGATTGCTTCAAATTATTTCCCTCGCGCTATGAAGATGGAATGATTACTTTAACACCACGATTCAGAACCCATCTGATTGTACTGATCCTCTTCTTCATCACTGGAATGTTCACCATACATGTCAGCCAATTTTCGGAACCGAGGCCCAAAGCTGGATAGGTAGTCAAAATTCAGGTCTCCCTCATCTGTACCTAGGTAAAGGTTAAATTTTTTTGTCAGTTTATGCTTACATGATTTAATAACTCCAAATATCTAGCCACAAATGAACAAAACTGGGTTTCCACCAATAAAAAATTATATGGGTTCCTTTTCATTCCAAAAAGGAACATTATGTTATGTATTCCCTTGGAAAAATATTTATAGAATTCAGCGAAGTTAGATTACACAGCTCCAAAAGAGACCTTTTCCAGTCAGTTTGATATTTAAAAATAACAAATCACGGATTCTTCCCATCCCTCTGTGTGTATCATATGTGGTAAAGAGGATCTGAAGATAACCCATCTTCAGATCCTCTTTATCACATATGTATAAATATTACGTGTAGATATTTGAAATGAAATAAGAAAAAGAGACTTTGAGCAAATGTAAGCCAATATATGAGGAATAAATTAGCTCTCAGGTTGCTCAAATAAGTAGCCCCATGAGTTGGCTCATAGATAAAAATGGAGATAAGGATGGAAATCAAAATTATAACAGACTAATTGCAATTGAGATAAAATTGTAACAGGATGGATTATCATCAAGAAAGAAGGAAACATTCTATAACTTACCAGCAAACATACCACTTGAAAATATTAATTGACAAGAAAAAAATTTATAAGTCACCAGAGTGATCCATGCAGCTTAAGGAAATAGGACTTAAGGAGGAGATCAAGAGATATATACATAATATCATGAACTCAACAGTTGACTACCGTTTTTATCACATATCCTCTCTTTAAAAAAGCTAAAGGAGATGTAATTATTAGTGAAAGGAAAGGATGTTCTAATTAAAATGACCTACCAGAAGCCAGCGATGAGAGTGAGCCAGTAGAATTTCCATCACCCTCGTATGCATAATGGCGAACATCGTCAAAGGGATTGGTCTCCGGGTCTTTATCAACTGCAGCCTTTTTGTCCACCAAGAACCCACAAATATCAGGAACTTCATCAGGAGCTGAAAAATATTCAATTTGATACATTAAGTATGTCATACGGTTCTTGAAAGAGAATCTGATGCTTCACAAACATTAAAAAAACTAAAATTATGCACAATCATTATTTATAGCAATCAACATTGTCCATTGTAACTTGGCACAATTTTACAAACTTTTTTAGATTAAAATCTAAAACTACAATAAATATTACATCCCAGGAGCCTCCAGATATGTACATGATGACAGTAATACTTTCCAATGTGAAGACATTAAATTGGAAATCTTTGAAATATAAGGTCAATCATTACATTGCAACTGTTTTTAGCCATATCACTTAAAAGTGATAAATTCAAGCATGTGGCTAGGTATTCCCTGGAATTTTCATGGCCAGCTGATTCAATGATAACTTGATGTACATGATTATTTTCACTACATCAATTAACTGATGCAGTGAAATTACTTTGATTTGAAACTATTGATGTAGTGAAAAAACCTTACTAGTTCTGTTCACAACAAAGAACATTTAAAATAATACCATATTTATTTACATATGTACTACTGAAAATTCTGGCAGTGAAAGGGTATAAGCTAAGTATGGCAATAAAAATGTACCAAAAAAGCCAATTTGGCCTTACCAGGCTAGTAAACAAGTATGTGAATAATAATATTTTTACCTCTTCCCAGTGGCCTCGACTCCTTTCGTGGGTCATCGTCATCATCGTCGTAGTCATCGTCATCATCTCCCAATGGGCCCCGCTTGCCTTTCATCAATCCATTCATACCCTGGTTGGGCAGTCTTAAGACATTCAGATCGTACCCAGTCATATCACCTTCACCGCCACCCTCATCTTCATAATTGATGATTGTTTCGCGGATGTCGTCACTGTCTTTGAGCAGATCATCTCTCTTCTTACGGTTAACAACCACAGCCAAAACAAGGACTAAGAGACAACAAAATTACAGCCTGTTAAACAGTTATCAACGACAAGGAGGAGTTTATACAATTACAAAATGCTATTGTAAATTTACTTTAAGTGAAAGATATACTTCGCTGCAAAATATTTGAATGAAATCATTTCAGCCACTGACACATTATTTCAAAGGTGTCATAAAGCAGTTTAAAAAATACATGCAAATTTGAAACTTCCTTAAAAATCTATCAATGAACCTCTCTCCACAGTGAATTGAGCAACACAAGTGAAAAATATGACAATGATACTTACTTAACAAGATTGCAATGCACACCAAAATGGCGACTAAGAAGTTGGAATTGATACCAAACGAGACTGCCTTCGCTATTCCTCGGCTACACCCAGGGATTGCGTTTTTAGACAAAGAGGGGAAACCCAAATCATACACTCTTCCATTCATAGTCAGATTTCTCACACAGCCACTGTAGCTTCTCTTTGCAACTCCTGGTATATGGTTCCAACCCAGAGTTTTCCCCAGGGTCACTATATCAAATGTAACACCGCCAATCTGAGGGAGATAAAAAATGGGAGTTAAATATTTGATGCAGGGAGAAAACTGACATGCCTAGTGAATACTTTTAAACTGAAACATTACCTGGAGGGGTCCATTAACATTCAGGTACTCATTGGGTCCATTGGGGGTTGTAAGACTAAGACAGGAACTCATTTGACAGCTATCAACCTTAAGCTCAATGCTCTGAAAAATAATAAGAGTTGAAATTTAAAAAAACATAAATACAGAGTCTTTAAAGTGTGCTACATAAATTTACAATTAGATTCAACAATATCCAGAGGGTACTCATATAGTGAAAGAACTATTTAGCTATTTACCTTTCCTGCACCTATATGACCAAAGCAGGTAATAAATGTACCCATGAATGAAATGACCAATGAACATTTTCAACTATTTTTTTTAAATAAAGAGCTAAGAATGTTCTAGTTGGCAGGTTCTAGTGTGTACATGGTTCCAACCCAGAGGTTTCCCCACAGTCACTCTATCAAATGTAACACTTCTTCAAATGTATACAATCCCAAATTGGAGAACACAGACTGCCATGGAATACTGCTAGGCATGTATCACACACTACTTAGTTGGCCCAGGTGGTGATGGGGTAAAGTCCCCACCTGCTATACCAAGGGTCGTGGGTTCGAGCCCCACCTGAGTGTATTTTTCACCACTTGGAACATGGGTATTTGTGTTCTTCCATTGTTATTTGTTAAAATCCTTGATGTAAAAGGACGGAAGAGCTGTTTTCGAGAGTGTGATAATAACTAAATAAATCAAATTCCTTGGATATTATCTGTAGCAGGAATCATACAAGGCAGTTTCTAGCCCAGCTGGAGATTTAACTACTGCATACTGTAAGCTAATAACATTGCTAAACTATGCCTTATTTATGAGAAACCAAAAACAGGGAGTACCAACATGAATGGTAACAAAAGGCATAAGACTTTTACTTCAGTGGACATCACATATAGTCTTTCCCTTCCTTCATTTTCTGCCTTCAGTGGTGGATCACATATATAAATGAGTAGAGGTGAACTCACCATATTAGTCCATAGGATGTCAATCCGATGTGGTTTTCCATCCGCCAGCTTGATCTGCTTCTGCTCAACCTTCACAGTCCCTGACCCATAATCCATCAGCACACGTGGGTAACCATCAAACAATTCCAAGGACATGAAATCTTTCACACCCAAGGATGTTGCAGCTCCAGTAGCAGATAATGGTCCCACATAGAACACCAATCCACTGTCTTGAAGTGTGGAAAGCTCCAGGGATAGATGGGAATCAGCACATGCCTCTAACGTTGGGTAAAGCGCCCAGCCATCACCATTGAATCCAACATCTAGGGATTCACAGAAAGGGCCTTCGAAACCTTCAGGGCATTCACAGCTGCAAAAAAGGAGAGCCAAGATACATTTAAGAGTAGAATACTAAGTCTTCTTTGAGAGTAAAGATCCATGGAATTAAAAAAGTCAAAATAAGTATTTAAAAAAAGCCGTCACTGACCAAATAATGAACATTGGTACTGTAATCAAGTACTCAATCAACAAAGTAAGAATATATGTAGCTAGAGAAACAGTTGGGGGAGATTAGTTAAAAAAAAGCAAGAGGACGATTTCCACTCATCTCTCTCATTAGCCATTGGCTTTATTCCTTAACACTTTTGCTCCCACTGCCTCCTCACTCTCAGAAAGCTGGTGGCAAATTTTCAAAAACTTCCACTATTTATTTAGATATTTTTAGTAACTTAAACATCGGTATTGAAATTTTTTCAGATGCCCTTATCAAAATGCCATTTAGTTAAAAAAATAACACAGGATAAAGCAGTATTAATTTTTTAATAAAAAGTTTAAACAAAAGAACTTTTCATATGAGTTGATACATCTGCACCTTGAGCGCCTAAGGGCTGATAAGTGTTCATTTTATCCCTCCCTTCCCTCATAATTTATCTACTGAAAGGAAAGGAAGATGAATGAGGAAGTGCTTGACATGGTGGGTAAGGATAGGAAACTCCTGGATGAGATTAGAATGAGACAAAGTAGGTGGTTGGAACAGGTAGTGAGGGGTGAGGGGATGTCAAAGACCATGATACATGGGAGGGCATGCAGGTTAAATTGGGAAGAGAGATATATGTAAGTGGCTTTATGAATGGGATGGGATGAAGAGAGTCAGGACAAGTTCGAAACTGAAGAATGAAACTGTGTTATGAGGTACCGACCAGTGGCCATAAGGATTAGTAGAGGTACATAACATCCATTCATCTATACCTTCCTAAAATTGTGGATCGCCTCTAAATAAAAATGAAAAGAATGACAATTAATTTATTGGGAGAGATTGGGTGAAGAAAAACATTACTTTATGTCAATTTATTAGAAGAGGCTCCTGTTTAAACTTTCGAATAATGAATGAATGATCCAATTGGGCTAGTCCTTAAGGCCAGCACTTAACACAAGATCACTTACCCATGCCCAACTGGTGTTCCTCCATTTAAGCAAATTACTTCTGGGTGAGAAGGCAAGCAGGTACACAATGGATCCACAACTGCACTGACGCCAACAAAGGATGTCAGGTTGGTGAACACAACCCATGGTGTTGAACTCTTCTTGAGAATGTTCACACAGCTGGCTTCACAATATGCCTTCTCCACTATGCACTCATCTATGCTCACCATTTGAATCTCAACGCCTAAGGCTTTTTCCAGCTGAAAAGAAAACGGTAAACTTCTCAGAAATTTTCCCAAATACAAACAAAATATATGACTCAAGTCTTCTATTAAATTAGATGGACATGGCAGGCTAAATTTTGACAAATGTTGCAGTTTCAAATATGTACATCACAAAAGCCAAGCATTTAGTGTTATAATAAATTATATTGATTAGATTAAGCAAGAGGATATTAAGTACTTCATCCAATGTGACTCATAGAAAAAAATACAGATTCAATTCTTATAGAAATTGATCTCATGATAATCATTTGATCTTTACACCCCTGGCTGTCACTCTATCCATTAGCCTTAGGAACCTGTGTGCCAACCATTTACAGATATATCAGCAGGTATTTACATTTGTATAAATTTGTAAATTTTCACTACCTTCCAATCAGTCTAAATGCATAATGATTTTTACTTTCTAATGTACTTCTAATTTCAGAAAAATTAAAGAATTAAAATGGATAAACAAATTGATTTTTAAAATTTAAAAAACAACAATATTAAACACAAAACAAAAAAGGCCTGGGTGGTCTTAGCACACCCTATTAGGAATCTGCTGGAAGTAAAAGGGTTGAGAGATCATTTTCAGATGACACCCATGCAGGAAGTTTGTATTTTGAATAATAGAAAATTACAAGAATTGAAATCTATAGCATAAGATTTCATCTCATGAGGGGTATTCCACTGCACCAAAAAAAAATTGAAAAACCTACCTCTGGCAAGTGGTTCGATGCCATACTGTTGACCTTCTCAGCGTGATAATATGGAGACCCATGAGCGGAGAATCGAACGTCGAGCAGCACAGGAGGATCGTTCGGAGAGTGAAAGTATGGAGAAGGTGGAAGGGGGTGATGCGGTGAGTGGAGCACAGTGAACACATCAACATTATCACGGCTGACATTCAAGATGGTAGCAAGTCTGTCTCGAAGGATGTCCTTTTTGCTGATGCCCTAAAAATAAGGCAAGAGATGTCTGTTACACCAAACAAGTGAAATAATACATTTTTCTCCTCAAATTTAAAATAAGCTAAATTTACACCCAAAGAGCCCTTCCTATACTGGGGAAAATAACACTGAGAGAGATTAATAAGTAGTGAATGTATACTGCAGACAGAAAAGTTGGCTTACCTGAAATACTTAATCATTTAACATTTAGGAAAATTTTTTTGTCATAGAATTAAATTTAGGGTGCCTGCTCTCAATGAAGTGTAACTTTTAACTTGGCCACTTTCCATTGAGACATTGAGAATGATGCCACTTTTAAATAAAAAATAAAGACAATCCTCCATAACTACTTACTCTGATGGGAGCAACAAACTCCTCTTGAGTTATTCCTGACAGCCGAATAGAGCCTGATCGATCAACAGCTATTTCAGGGATTTCCTTTACTGTGACATTCACATTGGCATTCACAGAATGCGTGGGGAAGTACAAAGAATTCTCAGTTACCTGCAAAGTTAAGGATAAAACTTATGATTAAGGAAAGAACAAGATAAAAACTCTAATTATCTGGTAATAGATATAACTAAAGTATAGTATACTAAACAATAATACCTAGAGGTATGAAACTAAATTTTATAAATGATAGATACACAAATGTAATTCATGAAAATGATGCAGGGACACCACATTAGGGGGATCACAAAGATTGTGTTTTCACCAAACAAGTTCCCAGACAGCACAGCCGCTGGTATACAAATGGTAAATCTCTTGTACAGTTACGAATTGTATAATTTTTGGAAAAAAATTTGTAATACAAATGTATTCCAGCATCTTTCGAACAAATCATTGGTAATACTATTGTAATACGGCATCAAAATACCAGGAATATACAATTTGTAAACCCATTGTATTACAATTGTAAGGCCGAAAATAATACAAGGCTTCGTGCGCATTAGGTGTTTATGTACTTCTTTTGTCCAGCATAATGCGTACTGCGTATGATACGTATGTATTACCTTAATTGTTATGTGTAATCCAAGAATACTACTATAGGTATAATCTTTGCTGTGGACGCTTTATCACGAGCTACTATCGCCAAATCATGGTAAAATCAAGATATTTTGCCATTAATTGCCATTCAACTTCTAAACATTCATCGCATGCTAGCCTGTGGATCATCCTTCGACCGAAAATTTGGCATAAATGGGAAGCTTGCAAACAATTCGGAGATCGAGTAAACACTACATTGATAGCTTAGATATACCACGCAGGTAATACGAAAGAGATTCTGTTTTGTAAAACTATTGTAATTTGGCTCTGTATTACCACCATATTTCAGTTTGTAAAACGATTGTAATTAGGCTCTGTAATACAAAGTTATTACCGGAAATTTTACGATTGTAATACAATTGGATAACTTTCGTCTTCATTCAAATGTAAACAAACGTATGTTTTATGGAAATAATCTAGTTTGTTCTCATTAATATTGACTTTGTAGTCATCCTATGTGGCAACATAGGTTTCAAGTAATTAAAGCCTTGTAACGGTTATCGTATAATTGGATGGTATTTCCTCGAAATATAACGGCATTGACATTTAAAAATTAGTTCTCGAAGTCACTTTGACGCACGGAAATGGCCACATATATAAGACTTTCTGGGAATGTAATTTTCAATTGCGAGTAAACATCGATAGGCGTTATACATGTCGAGACATGCGAAGTTAGTTAGGTAGGCACTAGGTAGAAGTAATGCACATCGCATATTGTCAGTGAAATTCTGATAGTGCGGAAATATTAATTTAACTATATGATATTTTTATTTTGGTATCGAAAGAAAATTATTTCGATGGTTACAATTTTGCCTCCATAAATAAAAATTTCATTGCCAAAGACACAGGAATTTTCTAGATTGATGATCAACGTTTTGAAGTAGGGCCAAATTTTAACATACAGACCAGTTCCATTCCAGTTACAGAGCAAGAAATTTCCACGTGGGTAGTTACGAAAGAAATTCGTCATTTTGTAAAACTATTGTAATTTGGCTTTGTAATACCATCGTTATACAATTTGTAAAACAATTGTAATTTAGCTCTGTAATACTCCTAGTAATACAATTGTATTAGCGGACATTTGACACAGTATTACGATTGTAATACAATTGGAATACGAATACCCCATTTTTGTAATACGATTGTAAAATGACTGTAATACAGTAATATTTCCAAGTTTGTGCTGTCTGGGTTATAAGCTCTGTTCAAAGTTTTAAATTGTAAAAAGAAGTACATATTTACAAGAGCAAAAAAGGAAAATGTCAATGTTATTCCCACTTCTGAGAGTGAATCCTTCCAAACAACAGTAATTGCCAAAATATTATCAATTATTAAGATACATGCTGAGTTTCCATTTTGACATTTGTAAATTATTTTTAAAACTGAACAGCAAGCACCATTAAAGTAATGCAAGTTAGTATATACCAAGTGAT
The DNA here is from genome assembly GCA_963573305.1 of Pyrrhosoma nymphula. Classification (NCBI taxonomy): domain Eukaryota; kingdom Metazoa; phylum Arthropoda; class Insecta; order Odonata; family Coenagrionidae; genus Pyrrhosoma; species Pyrrhosoma nymphula. The sequence continues at coordinate 109,177,849 of OY754330.1, read as the reverse complement.
AAGATGAACTGGATTTGAAATACAATGAAGTTATTCAGATGATAAGCCTGTCGTCTACGTAGTTTACTGAGGCAGGAAGTGCCATACTCGGGGTATAATTTAAAAAGAATATAGGGAGCATTTCCCACAATTTCCCACCAATGAGTACACAATTTTGCAAGCTACATCCGTGAATAAAATAGTATAACTGAATAAGATAAGCAGGAAATGTGGGTACATCTTATGCAATAACAATATTCTTCTATGCTCACTAAAAAAATAAATGCGACCACCTTGGGGCAAAATAAACTGTTAGATATGCGTGTAGGATGATAATCCATTTAAGAGTAAAAACTGAAATGATACACTCCAGCCACATTCATATAATTAATTGACTCCATGATAAATTGAAAATCAAACACTCCATTGCATATGTATGTCTAAAGTATAACCTTTAACAGAGGCAGAATAAACCATCATGATTACCAGAAATTCCAGAGAATAGGTGCCATTTGGGGTTCCGGCTAGCATGGTGATGGTACCGGAATTGGAATCCAAATTGAAGTTGGGGTGCTTGCCCCTGCCAGACCAAACAAAGGACTTGTCAGGCAAATCCCAATCATCAGCATCTTCCACATAAATCCGACCGATATCTGTATCTGGTGCCTCACCCTGGAGGGAATGACAGGAAAATTGATTTATAGCCTACCAATGGTGAAAAGATAGAATAAAGTACAGAAATCCAAGAAAGCAGGGGGGATGTGGAATTTAAGAGAGATTGGATGGCTTTGAAAAATTGACCACTTTAAGGAGAATTTTATGCAGGGGTGGTTCAAAAACCTACTAATCAGCTGGTAAAATACCCAGTGATGACCAGAAAGAAAAAAACTTAAGACAATGACAGTAAATGAGGGCACAGAGAGATAAACAATGGGGACGATTCATGCAGTGGAATGCATAAATTTAATTCAGGGCACCTACCTTATAATTATAAACGAACACTGATGAAGATCCTGATTTCATTGCATTGTCATTTTCATCTCCAATGACTAAAGTGAGGGTACTAGTTCCAGTCATAGGGGGAACACCACTGTCCTTGATGGTAATTGGTATGAGGTAATACTTAGTCTCTTCCCGATCAAATCGAACTCTCGAAGAAAAAGAGGTTGTTCCATTTGATGATTCTGTACGGGCACAAGTCAATAATTGTAAAATTAAAATATGTACAAATAGGTGAAAATGAATTGAAACAGTGTAAAACAGTGACAAAAAATTATTTTCAGAATCAAATATGGCATAGCATGACAAAATTTAATACAATATAAATTATACACCAATTAATCTTGAATACCTGAATTAGAATTCATAAATACATAAGGCAACCTGCAAATTTCCCTAAAAACTTGATATAGGTACCTAATGATGGTTTTATTTCTAAATAAATAACTCATAGAAAAGAGAGCTTCAGATTTCAAGTATGAATAATTATAATTTCTTACCATTAATATATATTAATAGTCATATAGCTTATGGCTTTTGTACTTCCTAAATAGAACTAACTCCCAACAAATAGTAAATTTACTACCAACCAGGAAAATGTGCTTGTATTAACCCTTTGAGTGCCACCGACTTTTTGGTGGGTGGGAAGTGCTATGGGTATTTGGCTAATTTTGTAGGCTCTTATTTTAAAAAATCATTATTTGTTTATTTATTACTATTTTGACATGATTTTTACAATAAGATTATTAAGATTCCATTAATTTTCACAATGCCAATTGCATAAAATTCAGGGGAGATTATGAAAATGATTGGAGATGCGTAAGGTAAAACTTTTCCTAGACAAGGGAACAATACATGAGGAAATGTTATGACTTATGGAATCTGAACAATAATAACAAGAGTTTAACTCTCTTTTTACTTAGAAAATATTAACAATAAGGTACCTACATTACAAATTATTGACAATGAAAAATTGAAATGCATAGATAACTATGACAACATTACGAATTTTCTTTCAAATGAAATAACTAATAATCACATTATTCACAAATATGTTGGGACATGCAAATTCCATGTAGACCTTTTTCACATTTGACACAAACAGTTCTAGATCTATGGACAGGGCCACTGTCTTTCCTACTGCATACAACACAAACTTTTTCCCTCCACCCTGGCAGTTTCCTTATCCCGTATATTCCTGGGGATACTGTCCTGGGAGTTGACTGACTCGGATTATTCTTTCTATGTAACCATTCACCCTCAATGCTCTCTATTATTTCCGACATAAACTGTATTCTGGATATTTTTTTACTGGATTGTTTGATTTGTAAATGATGTAAGCATTTAGCACCATTCTAGAAACTACACTGAAGACCACTTACTTCCAGTATTTCAATGATCTTCTCTCATCTAAATACACATAACATCATATTCGAAGAATCATTTCCGCCCATGTAATGATTGTAGTGCTCAATGATTTGTGGCCTTTCCTTTGGAAATTCTTGACCCTTGCGAACAACTGAATTTCTTTTGGCTATCGAGTTCGTGAACAATAATAAAACTGGATTTTTTTGTGATTTCTTTTCTCGGTATTCAAGAATAAGAAGCTTGTCACTTCTAAAATACTTTTTCTCACCCACACTAAATTTTTCTTTGAGAGGTTGAGGTATTCCTTTCCTATTGCATCTCAACGTACTTGTTAAAAATTTACATTGTTTAAACAAATCATGAGCTAAATCTATACTGGTGAAAAAACTGTCCACGACTACATGATATCCTTTCATATAATAATTTCCAGCATTCAATAAGTTGTTCACTACCACATGCCCTAAACCATGTTGTTTTATTTTTTCGCTATCCACTTTGGTTTTTCCTCCTTGATAACAATAAAATGCCAGACAGTAATTCACCACAGAATCACACAGCATCCAGAATTTGATGCCTCATTTATGGTGGTGCTTGTTTGGCAAATATTGCAATAGCTGAGTATGATTTTTAGTACCTACTAATGACTCATCAATACTTAGGTACTGATGAGGAGTAAAGTGGTGGCGAAAGACACGGTTAGCATGTTCAACTATGGGAAGGAATTTAGCTGTGGGATCGTACTGCTTATGGCCTGGTGGAAAAAGTTTTGTCTTATCTGTCAAATGGAAAAATTTCAGAAGTAATTGAAACCTATTTCTTGAAAACATCTTTCCAAACCAAGGGAGGGAGCGAGAATTCGTGGACCAATAAGAAAAAAATGGATGATCTTCTGATGCACATTTCCATAAAAACCAAAATAAAAACCTTAATCTTTTCCACGGTGACTGGACACCATTTCTGCATTCTTGAATTGGGTGAGAATGTATTGTGTGATGCCAAAAACTGTTCAGCGTACCTGTTGGTCTCCTTCACAACCATGGCCCAGAATATGTCAGTAAAAAATAGGTTAAAGTACATGATTGGAGGATGGTTTGGTGGTGGTTGATGTTTGGGACCAGGAGTTTCCAAGAATTCAAATTTTGGAGCATGGGGTGAATCACAATTATCCTGAACTTCAATGAATTCTGGAGAATGATCACTGCTTCCACTTCCACTTTCACGTTCATCAGAACTGTCGCTATCATCACTATAGTCAATAATTGCCGGTCTCATCTTAGGAAGGATTATCACACTTACATCTGAGTCTGACAACACTTCCCCTTCCCTAGTGTCTCGACGAAAATGGGTGCTGTCTTCACTTTCTACAGAGCCGTCATCATCATTACTTAGCGAATTTATACATTCAACTAATCTGTCATCGTCAACACCAGGTGTAAATTCATTTCTAGAAGTTGACACCATTTATTAGGTCAAAGGGTTATTTCAATGTCAAAAAGCCACTTGGTCAAAATCCGACCACAAATCCACTCATCACTAAATGTTACTGGCTACAGGAACGAAATTCTGGGCTCTATATAGGAGGTGAAATTTCATTGTGTAAGCATCAGCAAGAGACGGCACACATCATTTTCTTTTATGCTCAACATCATCTTTCAATTACTACTGCTGTAAGCTACTATGATAATGCGGTTGACAATCGGAGTCACATTGTCGACTCAACACACCAGCTGACCCAACACACCAGCTGTGAGAGATAGCATGGTAGCAATTAAGTAGTATCTTTTATTCTGCCCTTCGTTGCTAAAAACCAATGACTTGATCATAGTGGAATAGTCAGCAACAAATTATCTATATAAAAGCAACAGAGCAGAGAAGATATTTATCAGCCTAGTGTCTTTTGCGATGATCATTTATCTTTCACGGAACGAACGAGAATGCGACATGCTTAGTAAATAGGAGAGCATTCTTGTGTTATGAACAATTTACAATGTTTGCAGAACGAGAAAAACATTGTTTAAAAAGGTCTCCACATAGACGACGATATATCGTCGTTGGCACTTCTGGCTCATTCTGAAAATGACGATATATTGTCGTGTGGCACTCAAAGGGTTAAGCAAGCAAATAAAATAATTAGAGAATTTCAAACTTGAATGATGGGTCCATAAGAAATTCTATGATTCAGCACTTGAATGTAAGTTGGGAAGTCCTAACAAAATGCATTCAAGGGTTTCTCCTAAAAAAGCCTCCCTAAAATGCAATAATAATAATGTCGTCTTTATTTCTGAGCAAATTTAGGTCTCTAAGGACCTTTCTTACAATTAACTCATTACATATCACACATTAACACCCATGCCCTGAGCAGAGAAAAACCCACTCCGGCGGGACTTGAACTCACGACCTTTGGATTAGCAGGCAAGGACGTTACCACGCCACCACCGAGGCTGACCATGTATTTGAATTATGTTATTTAACCCTTTCACTGCTTTGAACGTAGGAGCTACGTTCGCCCGGTGGACTGCTGTGAACGTAGCTCCTACCTTCCGCTGGCAAAGTCGTTCCTACCCACTGTTCACTTTTCCGCCGCACAGGGGCTGGGAAGTCTCCACAGGTTAACCGCAGCGAAAGGGTTAATGCAATGATCTCCACTAGTTAACCCATGAGAATTCAATTAATTAATTGATTGGTCATTTTTTCATTAAATCCCACACTAAAATGTTTATACTGGCAATGGTATCCAAAACAAAAACAGCTTGAAAGGGACAAAAATGACCAATCCTTAGACTTTTTGCATCTACAATAGGCTGATGGATCTAGAGCTTTGGAATAAGCAATGATCTGATACATACATACGTAATTATACGTGAGCATACGTAATTGGTTGCTACTTTCTGCTCCCTTACAGCTTCCAAGGTATTGTGGGCACTTCCAATTCCAATTGAAATATCACAATAAGAAACCCTTCTGCATTAATGTAATGCACTACACACTTGCATGACAAATTATAACAGATAAACAAAACTACTGAATTACCTATGATGGAGAATTTGTTCCGGATGTCTTCATTGGCTGCATCCAAAGAGAAATAGAAAGGTGCACCATTCTCCTCAGAGTCATTGTCACGGGCAATTAACTCGGTTATTTTGCCTGGTTCCACATTCTCATTCCACACAACTGGCATGTCCTGTATAGGAAAATGTCTTCATTAATCACAATATTCATAAATGAAAGGATGTAAGTGAAGGTTTTCAATTTTCAGGAGGAAAAAGTTCACATATATCTAAGAAATAAAAAGTAACTATTAATTTGGGCAGTTTTTTTTATGAATAGATGAGGACTACTGGCATAGCTGCCAGTTACAATAGTGGTTGTAAAGTAGTAAAAGTTGGAGCAAAAGTTACTTCTACCAATCTTTTACATCCCCAAGTATCTAACTCATGAAAGCAATAGACCTTCCAAAAAAATAATGAGTTTTGGGAATTAAAATGCACTTTGGCCATTATATTTCAAAATACTAACTCAAACACTAAAACTTCTACAAAGGAGAATGATGACTGTCCCTTAAACTATCAATGTTTGTCCAGAGTTTAAAAACTTATAGGCAAGAACATGAAATCAATAAGTCATAAGAAAATTTAAAAAATCAATGGTTAATGCAGCAGAAAACTAGGAATTCTCACCATGTTGAGATATGGAGCATTGTCATTGATGTCAATCAGACGGATCACTACTTCCGTACTTTCACCTTGACTTGTGGGACCACCATCCTCATCTTTGGCAGAAATTAAAACTTGCCAAATTGGATATCCTGGAGGATCTCGATCCAAGGGCTGAAAGTAAATATGTAATGTCATTTATAATACTCAACAAGAGAGGCATATCAATTGTATCAAAGAATTATAATTTAACTTAAGGGTTTTTGTTCAATTTCTCCTCGCATGAGAGCATGCAACTTGACAAGTCAGACAGCCAATCCTAAGGTTTCTGGCATAACTTTATGGAATTGGTACACCTCACTGAATGAATTTTTTCTTGGTGTATTTCTACACTTTTTTATTTCTGACCATTGTTTCAAAAATAATTGTCACTATCACAGTCATTATCAACCATTGTCATTGTCAAGATTACTATGAAAATGAATATGGTTGTCCAAAACCATGGCTTGAAATAAAAAAGCTTGGAATATACACAGTAAAAAGTCATTCAGTGATAGACAACCCTATTTCACAATACATATTCTCAACCTACAAAATTTGACTTTCACGACTCATTTGGTAAACTCATGAGCAAAATGTGATCCTCTTTAATAAGAAGAGTGATGTCCCACCCACATGATGCAACTTAATAACAAAACTGACCTTCTTCCACAACAAATATTATTTTTACAACTGGGGTTAAATAAGATTCCAACACAAATACCCACGCCTAGGATGGTGAAAAAAAATCACCTAGGAGGGACTGAACCGAGATCCCCAGAATAAGCTGGAGAGAAGTGAGAACTTCACTCTGCTGACTCATGAGGCACAAAATGTCTCATGACGAAACCTTCAAAGCATTTTCACAAATGAACATTAGAAACACCATAGATGGTTTAGAAATGAATGCAGGGCTGTAAATGTATAGTGAAAAAAGTTGATGACCACTATCAATACTAAAATTACAAACTAGCCACAAATTCATTCAAAGTCAGCTTGTTGGATATCCATTAAGGAGAGAGGCTGTCAATGAAATGTCACCGAAAGGACATTACCTTGATAAGAGAGAGACATCCTTCATTGTTGATGGTCAAGAGTTTCTGCTGATCCTCTTTCACAACAAAGTACACAATATGTTGTGATGCCTTTCTGTCCTGTATGTCTGGGTCATAAGCTTGGAGCTGTTGGCACAATAGGTTAAGTTATCAGAAAAACAACTAGCACATAAATAACCAAAAACAAGCAGTTTGTACTCTGTCAAATCACTTACATTTGCTATGCAACCATTAACTAATTTCTCCTCTTCAATGGTTACATTTTTCTCATAAGGAAGGAACACAGGCCGGTTGTCATTGACATTTTCAATGCGGATGTCAACTTTTGCTTCGTCCGAAAAAAGGCCATCGAATGCCCTCACAGTCAAGATATACTACAAAATAGAAAGAATTTCAAGTTGAGTCAACAGCATGCATAAAATGTATGTATATATCAGGTATATTAGAAATAAAAAATTATTCTTACACTTGTTGTGTTTTCATAATCCAGGGGCTTATTCACTCTAATTTTTCCAGTCATCTTCTCAATTGCAAAGGCATCAAAAGTGTTTCCATCAATAATGCTGTACATGACAATGGATGCTAGAAATGAAAAGGATTAGGTAAAAGTCATGATCTCCTACTTCAATTTGGTAATCTTACAAATTTATTGATAAAGTTGTTTAAAATGAAGTAATTGAGCTCGAAGGTCTTTTAAGTTAGAAGTATGTAAAATGGTGGGCAAACGGCCTGCCACGATGGAAACACCAGTTCCCGATCAGTCACCAAAGTTAAGCATCGTTGGGCTCGGCAAAAATTTGGAGGGGTGATCCTCCTATTCATCTTAGTACTGTTTCCCCTGTCTGCAATTGGCAGACAGTATGTGAAAAATGACCTTAGTCGTCAAACCACGTTAAAACAAAATACTACTACTAGTATGAAAAATGGGAGTTGGAGTAAAAATAAAAATCCATTTCTATGTTATTTCAAAGTTTCATGAATGCAGATTGTTTCACTCACCTGTGTCATTGTCATTAGCCTTAACCTCCGTGACAACTGAATTCACATTTGAATCTTCAGGAATAGCTTCAGCGATGTAATTTTTGCTAGTGAAACGAGGAGGATTATCATTTTTATCGGCAATGTCTATTTTAAAAGTTTGCTGTCCTTGATTATGCTTCCCATTGGTGAGAAGTGCCGATGGAGAATTGTCAAATGCTATCACTTTCACATTGTAAAAGTCAGTCTTTTCTCTGTCAAACTCAACCTTTGTGGTGATGTTTCCAGTTATGGGATCAATCTCAAACAAGTTCTCATGATCACCCAGCTGATATTTCACCTGCAAAGAACATATACAATGGTTATTATGCACATACATTTTGAAATACTAGTAGGAAAGCTAAAAAGGGTAAGTTAACCCTTAAAAAGTAAAGTTAACCCTTTACAGCACGGATGTTTTAAGAGACTGACCAAGTTTCTTTTGAAACAAATTAATAATAATAATAATATTTTATTAACACCGTAGGGATACAGTTGTCCATGGGTTTCGTCAATTAAACAGCTGGTTACAGAGACATAAAAGAAGTACAGTAAGAATACAGATTACAAAATATCATTAAAAAAGTCCTTAACAGTATAATAACATTTGCTATATAGTAAGTTTTTCAAACTATTTTTAAAAACCATTGGTGAGGTAAGGGATTTTAAATCAGAGGGTAGCTTATTGAAAATTGCAGCTATAGTGTGATAGGGGCCATTCTGGCATAGGCTGAATGAATAAAAATTACTATGAATGTTATTTTTAGATCGAGTATCATGACTGTGAAAGTCAGAGTTGACCTGAAAGTAATGGGGATAACACTTCGCAAACATGGCATATGTGAGGATATGCATGGAAGTGTGAGGATCCTGAGGGAGATAAACAGTGGCCTACCACTCGTTTGGATTGGAACTCTACAGATGGCCTTAATGGCCTGTTTCTGTAGGGAGAAGGCCTTAGCTGCAGTAGGGGAGTTACCCCAAAACATAATACCATAGGACACAAATGAGTGGACTTTGGCAAAATACACAGCTTTTAGAACATTGAGAGAAACAAGAGGAGAAAGTTTCCTTATCATATAAATACCAACTGAGAGTTTCTTATTCATTTCAAAAATATGAGTTGACCAGTCAAGAGTGTCAGCAAGCTGTAGACCTAAGAATTTCACAGATGAGGTGGTGGAGAAATCAGAATGAGGAGGCAGAGTAGGAATCTCATGAGAGTACTTGTTATGAAAAAGAATACAAGTAGTTTTAGCCTCATTCAAAACAACTCTGTTAAGGTGGCACCACAGTAACATCTCATCTTTTGTAGATTGTGGCGATACTTGGTGGAAATTATAGATAGAATTCATGATGAGAAAATAATTATGCTTTGGATATCGAAACCAGTCTACAGAAATAAAAAAATAGAAGAAGTTTCTTTTGATTTATTTTGTCTTTAGGGTCTAAAGAAACAAAAAAATTAAACATTGACAGAAATATCAATTTCTAGCAATGCTACAACATGCTTCATTATGTCAACATATATATGTTTCAAACTGTAATTATATATGCTTTTGATGAAAGTTTTAACACTTGTCATGGATTATAGTCTATGACAGCCAAGAAAGTTACAGATTCCAATAGGAATCAACAGGACTGAAGAAAAAAGAAGTTACTACATATGACAATGGATTTCATCACATTCATTACATTTAAGTAACCTACCACTTAAAGGTAGGTTAGGGAGTGTCGCTCATTTCAGTCAATATCGATGGTAAACCTATTCCACAAAATAATAGTTCTTCCTTCTTGGGTGTCACTTTAGACAGTCAAGTCTCTTGGGAGGGTCATATTTACAAACTCCACAGTAAACTGAGTTGTCTGTTTTTTGATTCGGTCTATTAAAGGAACTGTAAATAATGATGTACTAAAGTCAATTTCTCTTTCTTGAACTACGACCTTGATGTGGTGGAAGGGCTTGTGCGTTCCAATGACCCCTAGAGCTGGACCCATGCCAGATAGGTCGAAGGGTAGGAGCCAGACGAAAGGTAGTTCCGTGATGGTGTCACGTTAAAAATACCATTGAGTGGTGTGGGAATACCTCACAACTATCACTTCCCAGAATTTGAAAGTCATTCACAGAGAATTGATTCCTGGCAACCACGGGATGCCGCCCACTAGGGCAGGTGTTGTGCCCGGCAGTGGGGGAGGCAAGGCCTCTGCGGTCGTCATCACACAAAAATCCTTGCACAGCTACATCATCGGCAGATACAAGGGATAGGAGGGAGAAGAAGAAGAAAAAGAGTAAGAGGAGGAGGAAAACAGGTAAAAATAGGAACTTGGAACGTAAGGACCATGATGAGGGCCGGGAAGCTTGAAAATATTAAGCAGGAAATGGAAAAAGGAAAAATAGATGCTTTGGGATTGTGCGAGGTGAGATGGAAGGATAGCGGGGACTACCGGAGTGATAGCTACAGGGTAATCTATAGTGGGGGAGATGAGAGTCAACGGGGGTAGGCATGGTACTGAACACAAAGTTGGGACTAAGGGTGGTAAACATTGAACAGGTGAGCGACAGGATACTAGTGGTAGAAATAAAAGCACGTCCGACAAATGTCGTACTGGTCCAGGTATACATGCCTATAAGCAACCATAGGGAAGAAGAGGTGGAAGAGGTGTACGAGCAAGTAGAAGAAATAATTAGAGAAGTGCCCGGAAAGAAAAATCTGATAGTGATGGGTGACTGGAATGCAGTTGTGTGGGAATGGAGGGACAGATTAGAAGTGGGAGGGTTTGGGCTAGGAAGAAGAAATGATCGCTGTGAAAAGGCAGTTGCATTTTGTAGAAGAAATAAATTAGTAGTGACAAACACTTGGTTTAAACATCACCCTAGGCATATGTACACATGGAAAATGCCGGGTGATACTGGGAGATATCAAATTGATTATATAATGGTAAGGCAGAGATTTAGGAACAGTGTAAAATACTCGCGTAGCTATCCAGGGGCGGATGCGGACTCAGATCATAACTTGGTGATGACGTCCGTTGGATATTCTCTGACTTTCATCACAACCTACCTCTAACCAGTAGATTACTGTAATGAATGAAAGTCAATTTACTATGGCGAGTTCTATTCCCAGGTCATGTACAGTATCCACTTCTGGGGCCATAAACCCAATTCTAAAATAATATTCAAAATTCAAAAGAGGATTATGCAACTGATAGGTAAAGCATCTCTTTTTGCCCCATGTCGCCCTCTCTTTCAAAAATTCTGTATTTTACCTCTTCCCTGTGTGTACATGCTTGCTGCAATTGTTTGTACAAAAAAAAATCTTTCAAATTATGCCACTAATTATAGCTATCATTGTTATTATACAAGGAGCTCTACAGACCTCCAACAAACACATGTAAGGACTAAAAACTCTGGTTATGCCCCCTGGCATATGGGCTTTTTGCTTTACAATAAGCTTCCTCACGAAATTAAAAGTGCAAAGGCTATGTTCCTCTTCAAATGTAAGCTCCGAGAATTCCTATTGAGTAATTTATTTTACTCTAATGATGAATTTCTTCATTTTTGACTTTTTGCAATTGTATTGTATTATGTGTATTATGTAGTGTATTACCTTGACATGTCCTATATTTGTGACAACAAATCGACGGACAAATAAAATATATTATTATTATTATTATTACTGAAATTCAGACAAAATCCTCCAGATTTTTAATCCTGCAGAACCCTATCCACCTCTAGTATTTCTTTCTTCATCACCACATATGTCCTACCCTTCTTGATCCCATCCATAAATCTACTCTCTTTCTTCCTCTTCCCCGCTTGCCTAACACCCTTTCCTCTATCATGGACTAGCAACCCATCACCCCTCATTTCCTTCTCCAGCCACCTAACCTCCCTACTCCATATCTCATCCAGAAGTTTCCTCTCCTCACCAAAATTTTAGCTAAAAATAGATAAGCTCAAAAAGATGTCATCATCTCAAAGCAGGGTTGGACTGGCCAGGGTGGGCGGGCGAGAATATTAGCCAGGGCCCCTAGCCCTCCGGGGCCTTGGACAGCCTCAGGTAGCCCTTGGGCCCTTCTGTTTTCCAGGGAAAAGACTGATGTTGTAAATTTTAAATTGAACTGTTTTGTTCAGATCAATACACATGCTAACCTATATTTGTTCTCTCATTCTTTTTTTTGGGGGGGTGTTGTTTGCCTGCTGGGGCCCTTTAACGACGTCCCTTGGTGGGTATGGGGCCCTTGGGTACCCAGTCCCCCACTGTCTCAAAGGTCAATGAATCATATACATTCTTAATATTTCTTAACACTCATAGCTTACGCAGCCTTATGAATGCTTCAAGATCATATAAGATGTTGGGATATCTGAGTTGCTAGGTTTCAAGGTGGGAAAGAATTCTGTTTGGCTCCCCACTTCCTAGAGAAGCCATGGGCATGAAATCAACATAGGACCTTAAAAGCCACTTGCTTTCATTCTGGAGCATGAAAATCGCCTATTGCACAATGAATAATGAAAATACCCCACCTGGTTGTTGGCTGATGTGCCGTCCGCATCAAATGCACGGACTTGCATAACAGGAGTACCAGGAGGCTCGTGCTCAAATACGCTCCCAGATATCACTTCAGTAAAAGCCGGTATATTGTCATTCACATCCTCTATTTTTATCCTTATCACCTCTTCCGCTGCCAAGCTATACTTATTCTGAAATGAAATATACATGTAAAATAGAATGTCATTACTATTATAGAACTCAATTTGTCAGAGAGATTTATCTAATCACAAATAAAACCACCAGAGAAAGATTAAATCAATGATCTAACATGCCAAAGAATCAAAAGGCATTACTAAAATAAACTCAGAAAAGTTTGGTATTTCCAGCAAGACACATTTATCCTTAGTTCAAAATAAGACAAGGAATATGGTACCCAATTAAGTCCTTGAAAAGAAAGAAACCTCAGACTCCACTTTCTGGAGCATTTGATGATTGCGATAACACCCACAAAACTCAGCAGCAAACACATTCTGAAACCTACCTGAACACGTATGGTGAGTGTATAGTCATTAATGGACTCATAATCCAGACGGCGACCAAGTTTTATATGTGCCTTCTGAGCCTCAGTTTCTAAAATAAATGTATTTAGTTTATTTGTCTGTTCTGTCCTTCCAGTAACAAGCTCAAAAATCAGTTCAGGATACTCGGGTATATTAGACCTAGTGAAAAATGAAGCATAAGTATTATTAACTTATCACTTTAGGTACATTCCATAAGTAAGTGACACTATTATATTCAAAAGAAGAAATTTCAAAGAACAGTTTTGAATAAAAATTATTTTTAACTTGAAATTCATTTTTTTTAATTTAAAATAAGTGCGAGATGCACATAAAACTGGTTATGAGATACATATTTCAACATTTTGGCTGATGCATTCTCATAATATGTATACACTCATATTGACGTTATACGTACTCGGCATCAAGGGTGACAATCGGAGTGGAGAAATCACTGTGGTTTTCCTTGAGGTAAATGGGGCCATAGGGAACATTGGTAAATGTGGGTGCTTTCTTATGTGACTCCACCACAATTATCTCCAAGTCGATGGAAACCTCGTTGGGCTCTTCCCCTTTGTCGGTGGCCGTTGCTCTCATCCGAAACTTGTAAGATGGTTCTTTCTGGAATGGTAATTAACACATTTCCATTTCATAAGGAGTAACACAAGGTGACAATGAATCATCGTTAGAAAAAAAATCCTACCACCAGCATCACTTGGAATAACTTTTTACTCACATCAATTGTTCTGTTCAGGATTATGACACCAGTGTTTCGATCAATTTTAAAGTATTCCCTGTCTTCGAATGCTTTGGGCTCCAACCCGTACACAACTACGCCATTGTCTCCATCATCAATATCGGTGGCAGATATCCTCATGACTTCTCTCCCAGGTATTAGATCTTGAGGCACTGACTCCAAGTAATTCTGTGAGCAGGGAGAAAAAGGCATGACAAGAAAGTTAGTACATTCAATAGGAGCTCAATTGTTTTTTCGACTTTCCAACACCTACTACACTTTTGACATTTCACTAAATTTCAAGAGCAAAAAACAATAATATGTTGCTCATATACTGATGAATTTTGTCGTTACTATGGATGCAACTTATGGAGTGAGAGAGAAACTAATGTACCTATTTGCAATTTGTATTGGAAGTTATTTATAACTTCCATACGACACCAACAGTACATAACAGCTGTAATGAGGAAAAAAGGAAATTTACATCCCAGATTAAGACAGTCACTTGACAATTTCAGTGGCAAATACCCAAATTACTGCTTCCAACAAATATTGAGACTGCTCTTATAAAGTTTTTTCTCTATCATTTTTAATTACTTCCTTGAGTTGATGTCTATACTAATGTTGTGCAGATCATTGTACATGTGAATCTAAACTACATCATGAGAGGGCCATGATTTTAAAACTAAACATTATGTAAATAAAAATGCCAAATTCAACAACTCCAGCGATCTATTCCATTAAGGCAGCTGAAAAAGCTCTATGAAAAAGCTCTAGTTTGATATTTAAAAAGTGACTCATTTTGTGAGAAAAAACAGTGCTTGATTACATAGAGTTCATATGATATCATAAAAAAATTTAAGTATATGAAAACAGGTGAGTAATAATTCAGTACAAACATGCCACACTTAAATTATATGATATTCCAAAAAAACTGTAAATAACACCTAAGGAAACGAATTCTCAACACAAGCAAACACATATCACATCAATATCAGGCTATTTGGACCAGTGATGGAGAATAAATGGATTTGTGAGAGGTAGAAATTAAGAATTTAGGCCATAATGCATTTTCAATACATATTAATTTTGACAACCATCACAAAATAAATGTAAAAGGTATTAAAGGGATATTTTCTAGAAGCCAACGGTACAGTAATTTTAAAAAAATCAGTAGTGGTTTCCCTTTGGCCTCCTCTCCTAGTCCACACCATAGTCTGACAGAGAACATTAATCATTTGCAAATGTTTAATTCATGAGGAGGAATACAAACACTCAACCAAATAAAAGATTTCCTCATCTCATACAAACTCAACTCTTTACAAAAAGAAACTCAAACTAATCACAACAAAAAAATGTACTGCATTAAACACTGCTCTACTTCAACTGCACTATTTTAAAGATAAAATAAAAAGCAAATTAGGAGAATACAGTAAAAGAGATTAGAATGCTCTGCAACGACTAAAACTTTCATGCACCAATGACAGCTTAAAATGCTTGACAAACCTTCCAGACGTATCCACGGAAGACCTGATCCGGTTGAATGATGGTGCAGAAAAAATTCAGTCATTAATATAACTGGCATGAATAATCCATACAAATGTTCTCTTAAACAACTAATGGAAGGAATAATGTGTACTAAAAAATGGATATTTCTCATTACTCTTTTAGGCATATAACATTTATGCCAACGAAACACAACTCCAAGATTGTGAAAGAAAATGGTTCCTGCATTAAGATTCTTACAAATAAGCCAAAACTAACCACTTTGTCAAAAACTGGAGAGTTATCATTGGTGTCCTGTATCGTCACTTTTATGGTGCAGACATCGTCCAGCTGTGGGCGACCATTATCAGATGCACGTACAGTGACGTACATAGCTTTTTCTCGGCTGGGTTCATCCCGATCGAATATCTGTCAAAAGAGTGAATCATGCTCGATGAGAAATTTGAACAAAACAATGAATATCAAGATAAAAATACATATTTTGGCAAATGGTGGCTCATTGGTGAAGGAGGTAACTCACATGCTTGGTGGTTATTAGACCACTCCTGGGATTGATGCTGAATTTGAGACGCTCCCCAATAGCGGAGACAAATGAATATGTGATGTTTCCACCAGAGTCAAATGGGTCGTTATCTATGGCATGCACCTGGAGAAAGATAAGCATTATTTTACTACTTATTCATGGGATGTTTGTTTCTTACATCCATATAGTTTATGAATTTTATTTTCTATGGACATTCCACAGAACGTTTTCCAGTGCAAATCACTCAATACATATTTGCTACCTAGATTTTGACCAATTCTATCTCTATGATCATCAGGCAGTGATTCTAGCAGTTAGGGCAGGTTTGAGATGAATTGTTTTTCAATGAATGATGGAAAATAAAATTAAATAGACACATTAGAGTGAAGAGAGAGGCATGGCAAACACATAGTGAAAAATATAAATTTTGTCAATGCCTTTATTTGAATGGAAGACTAAAAGGCAAAAGTTGACAACAATACAAGTTAAGGATAGCATGATAAGACAAAATGTTTCTTAATTTATCATTAAATTTACTGACTTATTTCATCGTGCTTTGAATTTATTTAAAACTGCCAAAAGTGTTTGGGAAAAGATCATGAACAATAACAAAAAATGCACGACATAATTCAGTTGAATAATCTGATGAACAAGTAGTCACATACACATTTAAGAATAGCTTAATTATTGATAATACTGGTACATAAATTTATTTAAAGACATCACTCCATATATTCTACATTTCTGGAGAAAGACATTGTTCAACTATTAACCCTCACGGGGAAAAGATAGCTATAGCTGTCATTAAAATGTTTTCTCCCTGGGACATGACATATAACACTGTCAAAATTTGGCAGCCTGAATGATGCATGACCTGCCATCCATGAGGATTTGCAACCAAAGGAATTTTATCTCACATTATAAAATAGTCACCTTACATTTCTATATAAAATCGCTATGAAGACATGCCATTCAGTCACACTGCAAGTCAGTGAGCAGCCGATTTGGGTAAATTTCTTTTGAATACCAGAGAAAAGTATGTTAGCATTCGAACAATATCTGAATTTTAACAGCAAAGATAGCAAGAAGATCTTAATCATTACTACCCTCTGCACCCTCTCCATTTCAAAGCTCCACTTTTTTTAAATAGATGAGAAAATCCAAAGGAGATTGTAACAGCAAAGCTAAAATGGGGAGAGCATAAATGGAAAAGGAGAGGTTCTGATCATGTGCCATTGTGGAAAGATGCTAGGTATGTATTATTTATTATGACAGGATTCCACCCAAAAATAGTAGATGTACAGAACAGATATGGGAAAATGCATCTTAAACCTGATGATATTGAATTGTACAATCAAAACATTGGTAAAATCGAAAAAAATGTTAAATGCTAAGCTACTACTCTTCTCCATGTAAAAAAAAGTTAGTAGGTACAAAAAAGTAATATTCCATCTTTTAGATGCATCACTTTGGAATGTGCTGTTCCTTTATAAAAAGATTACAAAAAAGGATATTCCATACATAAACTTTAGAGATTCAATTATAAAGGAATATTTGAGTGTAACAGAAAATCGTGATGTAGAAAAATAGTCAGGCAAGGCTTGATGCATGGAGGATGGCAAGAAACAAAATCTGACACAAAATTACCTCATACATAGATGTAAACTATAAGGAACTAATCCCATTTCCCACAGATCACACAAGAAGCTCAATTATTTAAGGTGTAGGAAATGCACTAAAATTCGCAAAAGGAAAGAAACCTGAGAAAGGGAACAAGAGAAGTGGAAGACCTGCCCTGAGAAGTCACCACTCTGTCCAGAAAGTTTTTGAAGATTTCAATAGTAATAAATAGGATGCGATACAAACATTTTTCTTAAACTTAAAATGTAATACATATGTGAAGAGTGGCATCAAAATTAATGTAAAAATATTTTTTTAAAGGGAACAAGGCTTCAATGGTCTGTGTTTATTGTGAGGTAAAATATTGACGGTAAAAGCTGTCATGTCCGATTAAAACTAAAAATTATTGCCAAGGACATGACTCCTATATCAATCATTGATATATATCCATACTTAACTCATGTATGCATACTTAAGTGGAAATAAAAAAAGATAATTCGAAAAAACAAAGAATAACGGATGTAATCAGGTGAGTTTCTGAGTGCATTTTCTCAATAGGCACAGTCACAAATGGGTTAAAGGAAGCTAAGGCATCAATTAGCAAAAAAAATAGCATGATATAATTAAAAGTGTGCACTATAAGTAACAATATCTACCTGCATCACTTCAGTGCCAACAGGTTGCTCCTCAAGAACGACAGGGGAATATCGAGAACAATTTGTAAACACAGGTTTGTGATTGTCTTGCACAGTCAGCTTTGGTGAAGTCCCATCCACGAGAGCGGAAGAAACAACCTGTGGAATAAAAATATTGAATTATTAAAAAAATTCTCAACAGAACGAAGATAGACATGTGATCACTAGATGTGATAACCATCTGGTTATGGTTATCACATCTAGTTCATCATAAGAGTTATCAAGTCAACCATGAGCAGGTGATCAGTATTCTTACAGGGTAAAAGCCGTCCAAATCTTTTTCAGTATAATTACACTAAACTAAATTCCAGGTAAATATGCTAAATATTTTTCAATTTTTAAACATTTTGCAGGAGGATAATTTTTAACTTGGGAGAATAATGAAGAATTACTTAGTTGGTAATGAAATCAATCATTCATTCCGTACACAATATTTTACAAATTTGGAATCAAATCGTTCAACCAAAATACTTCGACCAAAGAAATGATTTATAAATTTACTCTGAAATTATGATGCTATAACTAAGTTTTATGGCAAGTCTAAACAACCAGGTCACTGCCTAGAATGTTTATATTTTAGGAAAAAATAGCTAATAGCACCTCATACTTTCAATTAGCAAGATCACTGATTTTACTTTATTATGAATATACATGCTAGAGAGATAGCTTTTCCTGAGGTAATTCAAAAAACGAAAACTACTAATTTCATACAAGGCTGTTTTCAAAGTAGAGTCAACATTGCAACTGGCAGTGCCCACATATTTAATCAGAAATAGCACATGCACTTCAATGAAAATCTTAAGTTGAATAACCAATCCTGTAATCCATTGTAAACATAATCACGTCTCCTCATTGCCCTTCAGTGATTAACCATTCCAAATATCATCTTTATGCTGACGATCTCCAAGTATACCTAAATTCAAATGTTAAAAGCCTATGCAATGGAATATGTAATTTAAATAATGACCTAGAAAACATCAACAATTGGAGTAAATCCAATTTTCTAAGCATAAACCCTAGTAAGTCGCAGGCTATTATAATTGGATATCCGAAAATACTCAAGTCAATCGACAGGGATCAATTACCGCAACTACGCATTTCTGATTCTCCTATAAAGTACTGCGACGAAGTTATTAATCTAGGACTGGTCATTGATGAAAGTCTGTCTTGGTCATCTCATGTAACTAAGGTATGTAAAGCAGTGAATAAGTCATTATTTCCTCTAATTCGTTTCAAACACTTTATTCCTCTCTCCTTAAAGAAGCAATTAGTTTCAACCTTAATATTTCCCCATTTTGACTATGCCGATGTTGCCTTTCAAGACATATCTCAGGCCCTGTCAACTAAACTTCAACGCTCCTTCAACGCCTGCATTAGGTTCATATTTAATTTACATATATCAGATCATACTACCAATTATATTAACAATCTCAATTGGTTAAAACCTAGTTCACGACGCCGGCTGCATATCCTTGGTCTTCTCTATCAAATTTTACAAACAAATACACCAGCGTACCTAAGAGACGAGTTTCAAACACTTAGTAGAGTACACGACTCAAATACGAGGGGAAATGATAAACTCGTTATTCCTCACCACCGGACAGTCAGATTCAATAAATCATTCATTGTGACCGCATGTCGCGAGTGGAACAACATTGACTTACCGCTACGTAAATCATCATCACTCGCATCCTTCAAAAGGGCACTATACGAAAAACTTCTCCGAGAACAACAACGAGACACATAAAACACCATGGGAACAGTAGGAAAGATTCAACACTAATCTCCTCCTGCCTCATCTAATATTCTTTTTCTTTCCAGGTACTGGGTGATATTTTCTTGTATTTGTATACATCCATGTTTACATTAGCTCTTTCTCAGTAGGTTTTCGCAGGTTTTTCACGCCCCCCTTCTTGTGTGGGCGTTTTCCTGCAGTGGGTTTTTTTCCAATAAGGACGACAGTCAATATCCTTAGGTTTTTCCCACGTTTGCTCACATCTTTTTACACTTTGCTAACTTATAATTTTGATTGTTGAATGAATTCCAAGAGCAACTTGACAATGTATTTAACTGCAATAATTTTATGTTTGACGAGGGGTTAGATGGAAGATGGGACTTTCTAGTCCCAATCTCGCCCAATAAAGACGTTTTATTATTATTATTATTATTATTATTTAGGAAAAAGTTTCCTCTCTTGAAGAAAATTCTCCAAAAGAGGAAATGTTTTCCTCCAACAATTTTAATTCTACTCTTTCACATTTGGCACAGGCTTTCAGGTGCATGCTATCTGGTGTAATTCCTGATGACTACATCTCAGAAAAAAACACTGCAGGCACCTTAAACTCAATTGGCTGCCTGTCAGAGAAGGTTCTCACCGAATTGTATATTCTGTCTGGTCTGAGATCCTCGGCATGCAGTGCTTCATAGCTGGGAAGAGGGCGGCTGTTGGGCACAGCCACTGGTCTTCCCCCGAGGTGTCGTGAGTGTCGCATTCTTCCCTGCTTGAAGTGGTGCACTCCAGACTGGACGGCTCTGTAATTGCCCCTGTGGACTCCATGGTGAACTCCATGCTCTGGAAACAAAAAAAGAGTAAAACGATATTTCAATTCCTTTACAAATATCCCACTTCAAGATTTTTATCTACAACCAATTAGACGCACAAAAATGACAAAATTGGGTAGAGGTGGGTTTTATTTTTGACACTGTCTCTGACATGCCTCAAATAGAACACAATATGCAGTCTCAATCCTGCTACACAGTTCTCCACACAGAGAAATCATGCAGTTTTGGTATAATAGTTATAATTAGAAGTGATCTACAGGTTAAGGTAGGCTTTGGTGGAAAAGTTAAATTCCTTCATAAGTCTTCATTTTACCACCCTTCATTTTTTCACTGATGCAACCCACTCCTTGGCCTTTCTCCTAAATTCTTCCCATTCCTTTCTCCTTCAATGATTATTGTTTTCAAGAGGCTGCTGTTTCACAAAACATTCATTTAAGTAATCTACCAGTTAAAGGAAGGTTTCAATGGAAGATGGTAAAAATCCTCTAGACATTTACACGTGCAGGGCCCTATCTTCCTCTAGTACTTCTTCCTTCATCTCAGCGTGTCTTATAAATATGCATTTTCTCCTCAGAGTTTTCTTAGAACATATTTCCTACCCCTGCCAACGAAGGCCTTTTTCATCGACGATTTTCTACGTCTATTTGATCTTAATTATTCTTCTATCACACTAAATTTCCACTGCTTCCAAACCTTCAAGGTTTTTCCAAGGTGAATGAAAACAGGGAGAGAAAGGAAAACTCGATTCCATTCCTACGTGGTGAAGGGACGACTCAATGCGACGAAAGTGGCTATGTAGGCAAAGAAGAGTCACCATTCAACGATTTCCCTCGCGAAGAGTCGATGCTCCCTCGGGCGACACCCTCCAAAGTGCGTGCGAGAGAATTGAAAAAAAACAAACGAAGAACGACAGAAATACATGAAACACTGGAAAGCGGTGGCTGACGGTGACGGCGGGCGTTGAAAGAGAAGGCGAGAGAGAAAGCGAGACAGAAGCTGAAAAGGTATAATAGTACTGTGTGATATTGCGATACAACGACTGCGATATGCGATGCGTCGGGTATGTCGGATTAAGCCACCGATCGACAGGCGATAAATCGCATTGCGATATTTTCGATATACGATGCAATGCGACATTGGAAATCTGAATTTGGGACTGTAAAGGCCGTTTTACACGATGAAAGATTTTGTACAAACGAATGTAAGTGAGATTGTACCTACGTTTGTCTCAACGAAATTATAACAGGTTCTATTTCCCGTGCAGGCATTGAGACATTCGCACAAGCGTTCATACAATTTGCCGCTTTACACGATACATTTTTCCTCATGCAAGAGTTCACGGAAGAGTTTGTACAAACAAATGTAACGTGTAAAACGGCCTTAAGAAGAAAGAAAAATGATCTGAAGAATTGATAGGGGATTATAACGAGGGGAAAATAGTTTTCTGAACGAAATGTGACAGAAGACACCTTTTACAGGCGCGAAACTAAATATTATTTGGGAGAAAACCTATCATGATCGCATCATATCACCTGATATCGTGAGACGATGTGCCACATTGGTCGATGTGCGATGCAATGCGAAAGCATATGGCATACGAACAATTTCGTGTTTGGTGAGACAAAATTCATTCCACGTTACGATATTTAAATTTGAATATCGCACTGCCCTAACTGAAAGAAACAAGAGGGCGGACGAGAGGAAATGGAAGGCGAGAGAGTATATTAGGGCGGAGAGAAATAAATCCCTCGTCAATAATGCGAGCAGAGAGAGAAGGGTTTCAAAAAAGCACTTTCTCCTTCACCACCGACGTTCTTCTATTTTTCCTCCCATGATTCCCCGCGCGCCCATTTCCCGGGAAACCTCCCAACCACCCCACACGCATATATACACACTCCGAGACTGAACACGCTCCCCGAATCCTTCCCTCCATTGCCATTCGATTCTCGAAGGAAAAGCACCCTGTCACTCAGTCAGTCGGCAAGACGCCAGCCGAGTGCAACGCGATTGGAGGAAAAAGAAATATATATGTAACATCGCTCGAAACAAAAACAGATATGTATACGTCAGCATATATATAAACCGTTTGGATTCGCGTTCGTGTACCTGTGTTAGCGCGTTGGTCTCTGCCTTCGATACATATGACGCCGCCATACGCGCTGCAGAACATGCTCGATATGAGTGTATGTTATACGGGAAATAAATGAGACAATACACTTCCATAAAAGAATTATTACTTTTTATATTCTACCGGTCGAAGGCAGGTTTGGAAAAAAATATAAATAAACAGTACTTTGCCCTGAAAACACCTATTCCCTCAACACTGCGTCATCTTTTTTTACAGCATTCTTGCAAGCTCTCTTCATTCCATCAAACGTTTATCCTTAGAGTACTTCTTCACTGCCTACCCCTTCTATAACGGCCTTCAGAATACCATCATTCCGACATCGGACCAATTCCATTCATTGGCTCTGCCTCATTCGTTTACTTGAGCAACCTTATTGCCACATCTACGATCCTTAGTAATTATTTTACGTTCTTCAGTTCAATGAGAGTAAAATCTTATATATTCTACACTTCTCATTAGTAATTAACATTACAATGTACTCGTTGCAATCAAATAGGTGTTCCTACTAAAAAAAAATAGTCCTCCGTTCTGAAACTTAAAGAGTACCTCGGGCTCTCGGCTCAAATCCACAATGCACGGTGCTAGCTTACTTATTCTTATTTTGTTGCGTTCGTTTCAATGAGGTGCCGGGACCGTATGAGGACTATTAGCGGCCAAATCCTCACGTTTTCTAATACCAAGGCAATCACACAAAGCCATTCCTAACCCCTCCATTACCATTAGTACCTGAATTATTTACGACAGCATGCGGTACCTACAAATGCGCGCAACTCACGAATTCGAGCGCAATAGAATCTGATAATGTTCTATTCGAATGAAGACAGAACGAATCGTTAATATTTAAAAATACCGAATCGCAGTGACTCGTATTTCGAATAACGGAAACACAAATATATCTACTAGTAGGGCCCGAATCGCGAATTTTGTAACGCGTACGATGCTCTCTCATTCTTGTCGTTCGTTATCTGTGACACAGCGAGACCATAACGAGTAAAAAAAATTACGAGACATTTTTATTCTAACGCAGCCGATATGATTTTGCTCGAAATAAAAAAAGAAATTTATAATCAGAAATTCGAAAATATTCGAATTCGAAAAATAATTCATATATTCGATTTGGAGGAAAACACCACATGCACGAGTATCGTATGGTGCGATTGTTTCAAGACGCGAACACATTAAAGGCTAAAGAGACTACAAAAGGAATTGAAGCAGTAAAACCACGCAGAAATTTCTTTCAGGAAGCGATCCGAAATCTGTCGATAACGAACGATCGAACACTGGATTTTCCAAGTCTTATTCACATGCTCGGAACAGAGTTCAAGCGACATTCATGATTAGACTACTTAAAGAGTCTTTGGGATTGTTTTTTACAAGATTGCCGGAGAAGAAATTCCAAACCAACCGATGATTCTCGGAAGCCAATTTAACGCTGCTAGAGAACTGAGGCTGCAGTACGTCGACGAAAATAAATCTTCGTTCAGCAGTCTTCCCACGAGGGACTAATCCCACCATCCCAGGAATCGAGCGAAAAAGACGGGAGGCAGAAAGATCCGGGCCTCCGAATATTTGATTGCGACCAGACCGACCGTGGTTTCGTCAAACCGTGCGTTCACAAAAATGAAGAAGATCGGCGGGGAGCATGCAGAAGGCGCCTAGACAGGAATCCCCGACTTCGGCATCCACGGCAAGGCCGTTCGGTGATGTGAAACCTCAGGACGATACTCGAATACTACTTTCTCGAGAGCGGAGGAAACCTACAGCTGATTCCACATCTTTACGTTTCCAATACCGTAAATTCTGCCCCACTAAGGAATAGAAGCAGCAGTACTAGGTGTTTTTAAACGCGAAATTTACTCAAAATGACTTCAGAGTCTAGCCTGCAATTTAGGAGCATTATATAAAGAATATTAAACCAGACGCTACTGAAGATTTACTTGAAGTGAGCAACTTATATTTTTCTTCCAAAACGTTGACTCTTGAGAAAGGAAGATAGGCTGCAGGCATTCGAGATGTGGGTGTAGGAGAGGATGGATAAGGTGCCGTGGACGGAACGGAAGACTAACGAAGAAGTATGTGATATGTTGATGAGGAAAGGAAACTTCTAGATGAGGTTAGGGGAGGAAAAGTAGGTGGTTGGGGGAGATAATGAGGGGCGAAGGGGTGCTTAAGGCTGTGATAGAGGGGAGGATGTTGGTTAAGCCAACGCCACCTAAAGTAACGCCACCTTTACTTTAGGTGGCGTTGATTAAGCGGGGAAGAGGAAAGAGAATAGATTTGATGGACGGGATGAAGAAGGGTAGGACATAGGCTGAGATGAAGAAAGAAGTATTATCACTTAGAGAACTACATGGTGACGGTAATCGTTAAAGGGATCTCTTAATAAAGAAGTAGAGAAAAAAAATCACTTAAAACTTAATTAATGAAGCGTAGTGTCGTGTGGTTTGTAGACTTTCACGGCGTAGGCTGGAGACCTTTGAGACAGCAGTAAGGAGGAGAATGGAAAGGAAAACCTAAGTTGCGAGGAAGACAAACAAAGAAGTGTTAGAGATAGTAGACGAAGAAATAAAATTAGTGGTGGAAATTTGGATAAGACCATAAAGTTGATGTAAAACGTATTGAGAGCTAACGGCGATTCTAAGAGGGCGACAGAGA
Source organism: Pyrrhosoma nymphula (assembly GCA_963573305.1). Taxonomy (NCBI): domain Eukaryota; kingdom Metazoa; phylum Arthropoda; class Insecta; order Odonata; family Coenagrionidae; genus Pyrrhosoma; species Pyrrhosoma nymphula. The sequence goes on along the minus strand of OY754330.1, from coordinate 109,152,264 downwards.
GGAGAGTACGCAAGGAATCCTGGGCAAGCATTGAAGGGAGAGAAAGTTAATAAGAATCTTGGGCGAGATGAAGGGAGGCGGTCAGTGTTAAGAGTGGGAAAATAGAGGAGACCTTACAAAAACCTTTCAAACAAATTGTAGAATATCAAGTGAACGTATGAGAAAATGCGCCGAAGGCGAACCACAGCATGAACTCACAATTCGGCTTTGTGGTTTTGGCCGAAAAAAAATCCGAACGAAATTGCCACTGAACCTCTAACCACCGCTCCACCAAATTTCGTGCGGCCAGCACTTATAGGGACGGTAGCACGTTGAGCAGGAGAGAGATGAAGAGAGATGCACAGAAATTCGGTTTTTCAGAGAATTCCCAAGCGAGCAATGAGCAAAACGGGAGCCATACGAGCAGCGCAGTTGAAACGGGGAGACGCACCACAAAGGATGCTCGCAGACACAATGGGTAGCGCGATGAACCGGCAGGCCACTCGTCGAGACGGCCCGAGAGCCACCTGGCGGCGGAGGACGGATTTGCGGCGGCGGCCGAGAGATGAAAGGTGATGATGGCGAACTAATGCGAGGTATTTTAATTCCCCGGGCCCCGTGGCCATTGCAATCCATATACGCCCCCCGGGAGACGAGACATCCTCAGCACTCGACTAACACGTGCGCGGGGGCGGGAAAACGTGAGCGGAAAAAATATGAAGGAAAAAAAGAAAAGAAACACGAAAACTAAAATGCGTGAAAAATGAAAAGAAAAAACAGGGACGAACAATAAAAAAATGAGAACCAAAAAATCAACTAAGGTTAAAGGAAGAACTAGACGAAAAAATTGGGGGTGGAGAACGATAAAGAATTAAACAGCCCAGCTGCAAATAAAAAAATACTCTCAGCAGGAAATCAAAAAGACACGCGAAAGGGACAGATCGCACGAGTACTCACCATTTAAACGCAAGCGGAAGTGGATTTTGAGGGGAAGGAAGCGAGACGAGACTTGTTCATTTTTTTCCATTCGGAAAAAAGGATGAAATAAAATACGACCGTGAAATCAGGGACAGGTGCTCTGAAGCTCTTCCAGCAGCCCAACAGGAGCCCTTTGAGATTTAAAAATTCAATTACTGGTAATAAAATAGAACTGCTTAAGGCTTGCTAATTCGAACAAATCAGATGGGTAAATGAAATGCCAGAATTCGATCAAATATCACGGCCTATTCACGTACACAAACCGAAATGCATGGAATGATCTTTCTTAGACCAATTCAAGCGATCACTTTTCTTTCGAGATCATCTCCGACAATTTTCCTACCAGCTTCACTATCAGAAGATCACACAGAAGATCACGTACACAAACCGAAATGCAGTGAATGATCTTTCTTAGACTAATTCCAGCGATCGCTTTTATTTCGAGATCATCTCCGACAATTTTCCTACCAGCTTCACTATCAGAAAATCAACGGGGCCCTATTAACATGCTATAAATCAATGAACAATACCTATTAAAGGCCTTGAGCGTAACGTAAAACTTCTGGATTCCATCATGACAAATTAAGACATCATCGACAACAGAGGTATTCTGCTAAATAAGTGGCAGATACATAGACAGTACCTATGTTTCTCCCGACAGGGCGAGTTCATTCTGACGTTTCTTTCTTAAAATTACCCACATTAATACAAAATCACTTTTTTATATTCTTCAACTTCCTTACCTCAAAGGTAGGTTTAAATGAAACATAGAAAATATTCTCTTTCTTCCCTTACCCGCCAACCCAACATCCTCCCCTCCATCAAGGCCTTCGGAAACCCTTCGCCTATCATTAACTCCTCGAACCACCTACTCTACCTCCTCCTAATTTCCTCCAGAGGTTTCCTCTCCTCACCCACTATAGCATTCACTTTATCGTCAATCTCCATTTCTGTCCATTGCACTTTCTCCATTCTCCTCCACAGTCACATCTCAAATGCCTGCAGCCTATTCTTGTCTGTGTGGGGGGGGGGAGGTGGAATAAAATTATGTCCAACGGAAAATCTGTGCCGGCTCTTCCTTCTCGACGCACGTGGGTACGTGAGGGGACAAAGAGGTCGTTCGCCGACCGCGAACCGCGCCATCGTGTCCGGAAAGGGAACCAGGGCGGACCGCTGCGAGCGCAACAAGTGCAAAAAAGGAGCACCACGTCGGCTAGGGTAAAGGATTGCAGGAGAGGGGAGTCGGAGGAGGGGAAAGAAGGGGAAAATGCTCGCAAATCCCTCCCCCTTTCCCTTCCTCCCGTTTCCCAACCCTTTCCCCTTCCTCCCCACTCCCTCCATCTCCAGCTCCCCCAATGCTTCTCGTACTTCCCCGGAGACGTCGGAGGACACGGACGAATACACGAAACGGTCAGATCTCCACGGCTGCGTGTTCCGATTGAAATGCACATCCCAGGGTGGTTGTGGACTGCAGAGTAGTGGAGGGGGCTCTAGGATGGAGTATGGAAGGAGGGATGGGAGACTCTAACGTTTCCTCCGGCTTGAAAACCCTCATTATATCAAGGGCTACTCTCGACCAACAGACCAGAGAAATGGTTTCTCGGTTGGAAGTTTCTGTGAGAGTCTAAACATCATTGTAGTATTCTACTAGCTGATTGGTAGATTCTACACTTAGCAGATAAAAAAATACACAATTATCATTATTGATTGAAAAAATAATGTATTATACTTGGTAAATGCGGATCTTGGAATTGAGTAAATATGGAGAAGGCATACGGGGAAGAAGGAGAAAGAGAATATGACTTATGTTACGGGATGAGGAGAAGTAGAACACGTAACACTGAGATGAAGAGAGAAATCGTGAAAGGAGATGGGGGCTGAGTCCGAAAAGAAACTAGAGGATTTTTACACTCACCTTAGCCGGGAGATTGCCCTAATAAGTAAATAATATGGCGTTTATATCTTTCCGTGACTTGGTCTTGGCGTAAAGAGAACGTGCAAAGAGTGGAGGCTTTTGCGATGAGCGAGTAGAGAAAGATGGAGATGACTAGCTAGTTCGCGATGAAAACAAGCAAGTAAATACGGAGGGGAAGATAAGTGGTGGAGGAGATTCGGAGGGAATGCAAAAATAGATGGAAGACGTATTGAAATAGTGCGGTATATGGAAGAGAGTGACAGAGGGGAGAATGTGGTGTAAGCGCAGACTGGAGAGGAGGAGGATGGGGGTTTTGAACGACATATATTGATCCAAAAATTGCAATTACCTTTCTCTACGTAACGGAAATAGATTTTATTTTAGGATATCTTGGAGAATGCCCTTTAAATTAAAGTACCAGGCAGGAATTTTCATCATTTTAATACATTTTGCAGTAGAAATAATAATTTAATTAATATGGATAAATTAAAGCCAGCGAAGAAACAAAAAAGCAATGCAATTTCTCATAAACACATCACATAATGGTATTAAAATCAGTAAATTTCTGCAAAAGATTATGAAACAATTTTATAAAATGATCTATTATGTTCTCTTGGACATATTACTGAAATTTGGTAATACTTTAGTCAAAAACTAGATATCAAGCTGCGAGGTCAGAGCATGCATTATACTCTAAGACGATTTTAAAGAGTAACGACGCGTCGTTATGGGATGACAGGCTTAAAGGAGTTTCTCTAGAGACCAAGATTCACAATCCTCCTCCATCTCCCACACGCCCGTAAACCTCGCTCAGCAAGTTTCCAAGGATTTTTGCATGCAGGACAAAGAATATATGTCGTCGTCCCAGAGTTTGACAGGATATGTCCAGCGTTACAAGGAAATTCGATACCGCAATCCCCATAGGGGAGCCTCTGTTTGACGGCGTTCAAGGGAAGAGGGAGGAGTAAGGAAGAGGATTACCGGAGGGACATTCCCAAAGGCGTCTCATGAAAAGAGCATTAACCACGGAAACAGGACATTTCGCCTTGAAACGCGGCAAGGATCTTGTCCAATTTTCAGGGAGCACCGAGAATCTAGCCGGGGCAGCCGCCAGTCGGATTTCTTGACGTTTGGCTTAGAATTACAGCGAGACGCGATGCGACTATACGATACCCACAAGGCCGTTGATGCATGGCAATGATATCTTGAAAACCGCATGCTCGGATGGGATGACGTTACAAGTCGGAGCTGACGAGTGGCGAATGTGAACCCACTCAGATTGTAATTGTTACAGCACAAAGGCTTGCGCATTGACTTACATGGAGTGGGGAAAGGAAACAGCGCCGAGAGAATATGTATCACTTGAAAGACATCAAGTTCTGTTAACATTGCGCCGCTACTTTATACACGAAAAAAGTACAGAATAGACAAGGCTACAAGTTTGACTAAGTACCTTCCTTACAAAGCTCCCCTTTCATTTCCTGCGACCATAGAAAAATAACGCCTTCTTCAGATAAAATCAGTATTCTTAATGCAAGGTTTTCGATGGTATGTATGACGGAAAATAAAAAAAGATACATGTACCTATAAATTTCCATCCGCAGCCATGACGACAGTGAACTTAAAATTATTAGGTACCCTTACAAAGATAGAATAATAAATAACTAAAATGTGTACTTTTGAGAACTTTGAAGAGGGAATTGTAACTTGATTTCGATAAATGGCTAGTGACACTAATAGAATGAATACGTAACATGCTCACATTAGTCTAATCCAAATCACACTCGATCATTATGATCTACCTTATTAAATATATGCACAAACACTAACGCAGACCCAAGATCACCCAGCCGGCCCATGACTACGGATTAATTTAACTCCGACCAGCATTCAATAGCCAAAGACAATTTCCTCTGCGCCACGTAATTAGACATGAAACAGTAACGCACTTTAGAACAGATAATATGCACGTTTCAGCGACCGACCGCCACAAACCCATCAAATGCGAAGCCTTGAGCAAATACAAGCGCAGTTTCGGGACAGTCGAATGCGTCAACGGTGGCTGACTCAACCGCTCGGATTTTTACGGCACGAGGAAGCACTAAGTATGCTCTATAAGCACTAGAGCGTGCCCGAGCGAGTTTCGCTGAGACACATCTGCAACGAGAGGTAACTTTTTAAGCAGTAATTGAGCCCACGATTAATTAAACGCGCCGCGTTGCCGATTTTACGGAGCGCTTCAATGATCTTCCGAGGGTGATTCAATTTCCCAGACGACCCGGCACTATTTCACGAGCAGGGCCACGAGCGAGGGCAGAGGACTAGCTCCGGTAATTGCAGGGAACGAGAATACCATCTACTAGTTTCTCTCGCGAGATCCGCTAATTCCCGCCGAAATGAATGCCTCCAATAATTAGCTCCGTTTCAAGAAGATTCCACTGCTTTGGTCCTCATTGTCTCTAAGGCCAAGAGTTTTATTTTTTTTTTTCAAAAAGGGTGAATATCGACCTCTTCCCTACCGGGCTATTCCCCTCAGAATTTCCCCGACCACACCATTCGTAACGATGTAATTCTTTCGAGCGGAACAACACGCTTCGAAGACAAGTGTCGCTTTCCTAATAATTATGCAGATAAAACCTACCCGCGACGAGGAAAATGCGACGTCAAAGAGTCTAGAACGAAAAATGTGACACCGATTAAAAAAGCTGGTTCTTGGGTGCTTTCAAATACTAGAAAATGAAAACGTAACGTTAACGGACTGCACGGATTAGTCACAGGAAGCATGTTTTTTTTTATTTTTCAACAGACAAGCGAAATATTAAGGTTTTCATGTAAGGGGAGACTCATTTCCTCGAGAGAGCTATGAAAGATTTCTCAGTGCTCCAAGAGAGGGTAACCCGAAACCCCAGGGCAGAGGACGTGTACGTAACTTTCGCTTTCGTACTATGGAGACGAGAGTAAAGGAGGAGGGAAACCGGCGTCGGTCTAAGACTACTTTGAAGGAAGGCGCCAAAACACCCATGAATCTCCCATTCGACGGATTTAACAGTGAACTTTAACATGCAATTAACAAGGCGCTTATGTAGGGATCAGGATTATACAAACTACTATTAATATACGTAAATCCCAAGATTTAAACTCAAACCTTCGTGATGGGAAACCAATTTTCTAACCTCCAAACCAACATAACCCCACAAGTTTAATCTCGGGCACATAATAACTGACAGAAGATTAGTAAAAGGATAAATTACTTTGCACTTATTCCACTGAAGAGTATTATTTATTGAGCCAACATGTTTCACTGCACTGCAGCATCATCAGGACTCTATCCTGATGCCACCAATAACTTCATCAGAAGATTAGTAATGGCAGGTATAGCTATTAAATTTTACTGATTTCCGGTACTGTATTCTTCCATCAGGGCCTGTAAAAAATCTAAAGGATTTTTACCCTCTTCCATTTGAACCAACTTTAACGGGCATATTACCCAAATAGTAATAATAACAATCGACTATCAGTGATCAAGAACAATTTTTTCGCTTGCAGTGCGTAGCTAAGACTATGCGGGGAGGAGCGGTTCACTGAATCTCCCGAAGAAATTCGTCTCGAATGACGATGGTTTGATGGAGAAACAGGTCAGCACACTCGATAGACGATAGAGAAATGCGGTCGGCAATCCAGTTCAAACCGAACGATTTTTCAAGATCAATATCTGCACTTGAGAGCATGGTGACAAAACGTTTTCCCCTAAATTAGTAAAAAATATAAACACAAAATAGTGAAAAGAAGTACATTGTACCTTGGTTCGCGGACTAAGATAAACTCTCACACTGACCCTGACTAAAATTGCCTTCCTAAATCTTGGGGCACTCATATTAACGAGGAAGTCTAATTACACATACATTAACAGATAAAGAATCAATGATTAACTGAGAGAAGAAAAAAATGGTGGAAGCAGTTATTTGGCCAGACGCCTAACATCTGAAGTCATTAACATAATTCAGAATTGGAGTTAGTTTGATGCGGGAGAAAATCATAGTAAGTTGAATTATTAATATAAATGATCTACCGGACAAAGTAGGTTTACGTGGAAGACGGAATGTCTATCCTATCTTTCACAGCCGTAGGCACTTGCCTCATGGTGTGATTTCTTTCATTTATGCTTATCTCTACTCATCTTTCAAATAGCCTCAATAGGTACCCTACCTCCTTACACGATTTCCTACTTCAACATTCGTCCTACCTCCTCTCATCATCCCTTCATCATATTTTCTCATCCCTTCTCTTTCCTGCCTACTTAACATCCTCCTCTCCATCAGAGGGCAGATAAGGGAAATAGAGGGACGAAGGAACATGGATTTTTATGACATCCATTCATGCGATTTCTTCTCTCCTTCTACCAACCCCGAAAATCGATCCTCGCATGGTAATCGCGGCAGGTAAGAACCCTCCGGAGATCTTCAACGCTGCGTGAAAAGCAAATGCACGCACACGATCTTGGAGCGAATTAACATAATCAGCGGGAAATGGAAAAAAATAATAACAATAGGGATGGTCCCAGAACACGTCCCTGGGGGACTCCCTCTTTTTTTCTACCGCTCGGCCCGGGAGACGTAGAGAGGGAATATCCGCAGAGGGGCCGTCCTCTCATCCATCCCCAGAACCGAAGAGTGTATAGAGAGATATATAGAACGGAAAGAAATGAAAAACCAGCGAGACAAAAAGGAGAAGAAGAAACACGTAACATTTGCGCCATCAATCGATTAACTTCCAATTCCACGGAACGGGAAAATTTATTCCCGGCACGGAAAAAACAAAGAGAGGCGGAATTGGTCGTATGGAAAATTCGTCTGCGCCATCGTTATTTGTTTCGAGTTTTCCCGCGGCATCCCTCACGAGAGAGGAAATAAAAAAGAGAAGACGAAAAGGAAAACAAAACACGGCGGTGGGGCGCAGGGATGCTGATAAGGGAGAAGGAAAACCTACAATAGTGTGTGTCTGTGTCTATTGGACGATGAACGAGTCACGTAGGGGCGACGGGAAAGAGGATGTGGTCCCGTCAATGCAGAAAGCGGTAGAGAAAAAGGAGCACTCCATGACGAACACGGGGAGAGTAAGTTTTTTTTATCGGGAGAGAGAGGATTCTATGAAGTTAGGGTTAGGATAGGAGTGGGAGGAAAAGAGGTTAGCATGAGTGGCGAGGTGGATGTGGGTGGAAAGGAAAGATAGAGAAGATATGGGCCAGGAATCTTTTATCGTTACGCGAGACCCACTTTTCACCAGATTGATTTCTGCGAACGTCGATCAAATCAACTTACATCTTACAAGCCTATCACATACTCAAAAAAATATACAACGCTTGAAAAAATTAAAATCAATTGAAAAAGTTCATTCCGCGATAAATTTTAAATTACCAAAATGTCTAAATTACACAGTATTACTGCTTACAATCAAATAAACCCGTCACGTTCGCTGAAAAAATCCATATCCCTATTCCAGGGCAGTATTTACGTACAATTTTGTCTTGTCCGAAGCACGCCATTTCTCTATAAAGCATATGTAATTATCTACCGGTTTTGATAGCTCATTAAGAAACCTGTTTTTAACCCTCAATTTTTACTCACAATGTTTTCTCTTCAACTAAGCAAGCCTTTCATCCCTTTTAACAATTCCATTCTTTGCTTCCCTCCTTCATCACCTTCCTAGCATCCATCCTTCAAAAACCACCTTCATCAGTCCCTCCCGTACAATTACATGCTTCATCCACCTCTCCCTTTCAAGCCTATCGCCAACTTTCTTTCCTTCTCTACCACGCCATGAAATCTTTCGTTTATCGTCGATTCGGCCATAGAACCTCCTCTATCCTTAGATACACCCACATCTCAAACGTCTTCAAATTCTTCTCATCCTCTTCCTCCAGAGTTCACGTCTCGCTTCCGTAAAACATCGCGATCCACAACAACCTCTTCACTAATCTTGTCATAACATCTTCGCTAACGGTTCTTGACATCAGCCCATCGCGCTAGTGAACGCTTCTTTTGCTAACGCACTTCTCACTCAACATCCTACGGCCATTTTCGTTCACAATTCGGCTCAAGCAACTAAGTTGCTTCACCTGCTCTAATTTATGCCCTGCCACAACCATTTCTTGTTTTTTTTCTTAGCTTCTACATTCTAGGGATTTCAGCAAAGTAAAATACGCCTCACTTAAATAAACACACCGAGAGTGGAACAATTCCACGCTCTGAATTGGTGTGTGTAAATTAACAAGGGCGGACTATGTCACGGGCTGTTCACCCAGAGCGTCGATTACGACCATAACTTATGTCACACCCTTTGGGAGAAGGGGTCATCTAGGGCGGGCCATGGGGTGGGGTGGTTCGGATCTAGGGGAACGTCACGTGGTAATGGTAAAAAATTTATCCCTCTTCGCAAGAATTATACAAAAGGAATGCCTGGAGGGTCCCAAGAGACGTGTCTGTTAATGGATATGGGCAGCAGGAGTAGTGGAAGTGTGACTTATGAAGGGTACGCGAAACTAATGAATGTAATAAAAAATACTATAAAGAAATTTAGGAACGACCCCGAGCCCACACACTGAGAATGGATCACCTGAACGGCCGTCGTTTAACCGCCATTTGGCAATAATGCATCACCATTTCCACCAACTTCTCGAGACGATTTCTTGGTCGATGAAGAATCTAAATTAACTTTAAAAATCAATAGATATTCACACACCATATGAGTCTACTCTAAACTTAGGTACATTCTATATTATATTATGTCTGATACTTATGCATACAAACTTGCACCTTTCCACAAAAACTTATTTATTCAACGTACGACGCGTTTCAGTTTTATTTATTTATTATCTACCTGAATACAGCCTCAAGGGCTTTTTACATCAGGCATTTTAACTTAACAAAAATAGACAAGTTGGGGAGGTGAAAAATCCTCCCCAAGCGGGACTCGAACCCGCAACCTAGAGAAAAACATAAGGAGAGAAATTAACGCAAGTTTAATCGCAATTTCCGCTGGCATAACCAAACCATTCGGAATACAAGCATGGCAAAACTTCACAATCGAGGGTTGATTTGGAAGGTGAATTTATACGTAGCTTTTCTCGGTCGCACTGCCTCACCAACACTCTTCTATTCTTCACCCCACGCATGTATACTACATTACAATACGCACCACGTTTTTGAGCCAAGTCGATGCGTTATTGTTCCGGTGAAGTAATATCAGCCGACGGGTGGTCCAAAATTGTGCATAAACCTCGCTTTTTGCGAATGCTACCGTGCCCATCTCGCCGTTAGCATTCCCAGGCGAGCCGCTCGATCAACCACGATGAGCAGTCCCCTGCGGACATGCCGAGCAACGAGCGGAGATAAAACCGGAAACGATTCTCCGCGAAATTAAAAACCACCGGGGCCCTGTTATCGCAAGTCTGGGACACCTGGGGAGAAAGGGGAAGGGAAAAGGGGTAACGGAACCCTAGGCCGTCGCTCAGCGCACGATTTGACGCGGATCCGGAATTGGCCCCGCGACGGCGTTTCCAAGCACAATATCATCTTCCGCCGGTATCATTACGGCAACCCGGGAGGGGAGATGGCAAGGGGGAGGGCGATCAGGGCGGAGACCCACCCCACTTCCTCTCTCATGGGGCCCGGCCTCGACGACCGGACGGCGGTCACGAATCAAACACCCCCCTCCACACACCCCCAACATCCCTTCTAGTAGGATCGCGTAAGCGGGCAGACAAGGGTTGCACGGCACTCAATACACAATACAATCAACATTGGTTATTGTAATAAAAATCACATTATAATCAAATCTACCAACTGGATGGTAGTTCTTAGGAAAGTCCAACCAAATATAATCCTGACCGTGGGGACTATTCTCATATTTTTCCTTCAAAAAAATACCAATTCTTCCAAAATTAAGGTGGTTGGAAGAGGTAATGAGGGCCGATGGGTTTTTGAAGGCTGTGATGGAGGGAATAAGTTTTATGGACGGGATGAAGAAGGGTATAACGTACGTGGAGATGAAGGAAGAAATACTAGATGTAGATATAACCCTGCACATGTAAAAATCTATAGTATCTTTCCTGACTTTCATTTAAACCTATATTAATCGGTAGATTACTTCAATTAAAGAAATGAATTGAATCACTAACTACCTCTACGTTTTGGGAAGTAGATATTGGAAGTAAGAGGACGAACGAAGACATGCTTGGTATGGAGGGTGAGGGGAGGGAACTTCTGGAGGAGATTAAGAGGAAGCAGAGTAGGTGGTTGGACCAGGTAATGAAAGGAGAAGAGATGCTGCAGGGGAAGATTTTGGAAGAGTGGGAAAGTGGGAGAAGACGAATAGGCAAGGTGGAATGAATGATGAGGGGTAAGACTTATATTTAGAAGAAGAATGAAAACGAGAGTAAAAAGCATCGCATGCAAATGACCACGAAACGGAGAAGATAATATAAATAAATTGGCAGAATACCAATTGATGGTGATTTTCATCGAATACATCGTTCGCTTCGCTGATTGTTGCTGAACTCATCGCAGCATCTTCATATCGACGGTAAGTATTGACTCTCGATCTATCACAATTTCTCAAGTGGACCGTGTGAATAAGTAACAATTTCGAAGACCGTCAATATATCGCCACGTTGCAAGGTACAAGGATAGAAGCAGAACGAATCCGGCCGTTCAAAATTCTAGTTCTGTGGACGTCTCCCTTTAAGTTATCGCACTAGATCGAAATCGACTCGGAATTGGCCAATCGAAACGAAAAGCTCTCCTCAAGCCTCTCCCTTTACTACCCTACCTATAAATAGGTATCAATTAATTCCCTCTAGAGTATCGCAACGTGCCATTTTGTCCTAAGGGGAATTCCATGCAATTAATCCGAATGGATTAGCGCTTGCCTTTCCCTACCGGCACGGAGGGCCCACACCATCTGGGGGCGCAAAAGCCGGATCACTACACAGGAATAAAGTCTGTGTTACCATCGGAGACTGATGAACAGTGAGTTAGCTTCCTGAGCAATGGGTCGACGCGACGGATAGACTGCAAAATCACATTCCCAGCAAAACCCATGCTGCGTGACTTCCAGTAGAGATTTACAACTCTTAAAATGCCCTTCGTCTAATTTTAATTGCTCTGCCGAATGTCTTTTCCCAAAAAAGGAGTCTTTCAAAGATAGGAGAGATTTAAAAACGGGGAACTAGTGTGAGAATGAAATTAAAAGACAAGCGAAGAGTTAAATATAGAGAGTAGCGTTCTATATACCAGAAACGTCGATTATGGTATAAGGGGACAGAAAAAGTCTGCAGGCGTTTGAAATGTGGGTGCGGAAGAGAATGGAGAAAGTGCGGTGGACGTAAATGAAGACAAACAAGGAAGTGTTTGGGATAGTTGGCGAGGATAGGAAACTTCTCTATGAGATTAGGAGGCGACAGATATGGTGGTTGGAACGGGTAATGAGGGTTGAAGAGCAGCTAAAGGCCGAGATAGAGAAGAGGATGTTGGGTAAACGGGGAAGGGGAAGAAAGAGAATTGAGAAAAGGGATGAAAGAACGGGATTAAGAGAGGTAAGGCGTTAGCCTAGCGGAAGAATGAAATTACGTAAATAGATAGAGGCCAGCGCCAATTAAAGCCTAGGAGATGTATACACTCTTCCATATAAACCTACTTAACTCTTTTACTCTCACCTCATCGTCTACTTTCTCACCAATTTTTTCTCTTCAACTCAACATACTTACAACCTCTCGTCATCGGTTACAAAATGCCCATCCCTCTCTCTTATACTCCCCCAACATTCAACATGAAAAATGATCTTCAACATCCCCTTGCCTTTCATCACTTTCTCTATCCACCTGCTCTTCCTCTTCCTAATATCCTCCGGGAACTTCCTTTCTCCTAACACAAAACCAAGTACTTTTTTTCCATCCACCGAACCTCCTCCAAACCCATACCTTAGACCCATGCGATTTATTATTATCCTCCAGAAACGCACATTTCGCTTGATTATTACGAATCGGCAGTTAATTTCCATATTTCCTCTCTCCTACTAACATACGAATCCAGCAACAACGATCCAAACACCAACCACTTTCACTCGCAAATAAGCGTCCCCTCGGATGCGGACCAAGCTCGCCCGAGGTGAAAGGTTGAGAGAGCATTACACTATCCTGTCTCAGGCCCGATTGAATCATTTAGGAAGCGTTTATGAGTGGGCGGCGAATAATTGCGTGCCCACCAACGCGAAGTGGGCGCGGGAGGGAGGAAGGCAAACTTCCACTCACTCAAGGATGAGCTCGTCTTGTGCGCCCAAAAAATCCTCCGGCCCGTGCCCACGCACTCGCTCAGGAGGAGAGAGGAGTGAAGGGAACGAGAGAGAAGAGAGAAGAAAAATCGGAAAAGTTTTATTGAATCCGGAGGGAAAGATTACCCTTGTGAAGCCATCAGGGCAACCTTCCATCCCTCCCCCCTGCTCCACCACCCCCGCTACAACCTTCGCGCACAGCCGCTCTTAGCGATGCAGTCGTCTTTCTCGAAGAACAAGGAGAGAGGAATATTGGAAAATAAAAACTTTCCGCGAAAGAAAGAGAGAGCGAGTGAGAGAGACAGAGAGAGAGAGGAAACAAGCATTTCCTTTCATGATCCCACCGTTTCGGAGAAATTTTCGCCGAAGCGAAGGATGCGGGGCAAAGGGATCGGATCCACTCAGACAACGCGAGCGAGCGAAACGAAACGGTTACAGCCGCTGACTAGCAGGGATGACCGCGTTCTAGGTGCGCTCCCTTGAGGGAGGATTATTACCAGAGACGGGACGTTTACGACTTTTATTTTTCCATTTCATGACATTTATTCTATGACTTTCATGACTTTTATTTTCCTGTTTCATGGCGTCTATTTTTTTTAAATTCGGTCATTTCGTGACGCTTTAGCTAAAAGTATGACATTTATTTTACTGTAAAATTAAAAAAAATATTATGATCCGTACAGTTACTATATATACAGTTACTATAGGCTAAGTGGTTCAAAACAAAGAATCCCCCTCGCTTCCCCTCTTACCCCTTAGCACCAGGATTTCTGTATATACACGGATGTAAAAATGATCAACGTATCTGAAGATGTCACTACGTTATGAAACCGGGGTCGTTAGAAGTAAATCAATTTACTGGATCATTACAAAGTGCAATTTTCATTTTCCGGTATAGAAAGGGGTATTTGTATCGAAGTGTCCAATCTGCGAATTCCTCCAATTCATCTGCTTTCCGCTCACCTTCAACCATCTACTTCACATATTTTGCTATGCTACATATGCACATTTATACTAACCTTTTATTTTCTTCATTAAATCTTTTCCTTTCCAATACCATTCACTTAAACCTGTCTGTGAAGTGCATTTCTTTCTCGACGCCATGTTCGAAAATCTGAACTTTTCCTCATATTTCCCCGAGATGGCGCAGCGATCGAGCAGTTAATCCTCTTCGCTGTGAACACCTCACCCATGACTTTTCCCGCCTTCAACTTAAACTATACTTAACGACACGTTTTACACAACCTCTTCCCCTACCATTTCAGCTACACCATTGACCACACTACAACCACACCCCCTCCAACCACCAACCTACTCGGGGGATTTTTTTCTTAAAAAAAATCGTTACAACATTGACGACACTACAACTACACCCCCCTCTAATCACCAAACCACTGGAGGGATTTTTTCGGAAATAAAAAATGCTACAAATTTCACCACACTACAACTACACCTCTCCAATCACCAACCCACTCAGGGGATTTTTTTCTTTAAAAAAATACGCTACAATTTTCACCACACTACAACTACACCCCCCTCCAATCACCAACCCACTCAGGTGATTTTTTCTTTAAAAACATTCGCTACAGCATTGACGACACTACAACTGCACCCCCCTCCAATCACGAATTCACTCGTAGGATTTTTTTCTTTAAAGAAAATACGCTACAACGTTGACCACACTACAACTACACCCCCATCCAACCACAAACCCACTCCGGGGGATTTTTTTCTTTAAAAAAATAAGCTACAGCATTTACGACACCTCAAATACACCATACTCCAATCACCAACCCACTCGGGGAACTTTTTTAATACATGGTCATTTCCATTAACCTCCTTATGCCCATTACCTCACTTTTCCCCATTTTTCACCACTGAAAAATGTCAATTTCCGTCTTCACGTTTTTTCAAAACTGCATTTTGCCTTTCCTCATCACCCAGAAATTCCTTTTCCGCATTTGAAAATAGCCATTTCTAGGCCGCGCACCGTCCCGCCCTAGCACCCCTGTTTCACTCCATACGCCCGCAACCTTGTTGGGGGGTGGGGTATGCCCATATATTATACGTGCATTTAGTCCGTATCTCTCTACCGGCATTTCTAAAAACATCGCAATATGGCATCAAAATATGACGAAAATATCTCAATTTTCGTCATTCTCAATCTTTCATCACTCCAAAACTAAGTATCCCACGCCTTTCATTCTTCCATTTCCTAAATGCTCATTCATTTCACTATTCTATCCATTTCTTTCTTTTCGCTGATTTTCCTACATTTCTGACAGAAAATTTTCTTCCTCAATGGACACTTCGATACCTGTACCTGGAGAGGTTCCACATACTTAAGCCTGAAGTGATTACTACCATTTTATGATGTTTAATCTGCAAAGTCGCATTTCATGACTTTCTGGCAGAAACCGGCTATTTCAAGATAAAAACCTATGACTATGACGTTTATGACTATTTCCTGTCTCTGATTATTATGTACTGGCAGCCACGTAAATTGCAAGGCTTTCGAAGGGCATTAGACCATACTCACATATTTTACTCGAGAGGACTGACGACAAAATCGATGAGCAAAGATAAAACACAAATGTGATGACATTAATTAATATTAAGGTACTCTACCACATATTATTAGGGTAATCTACCGGTTAAAGGTAGGTTATAATAAAAGTCAGAGAATATCCTACGAATTAGTACACTTACATCTCTACCACTTAACTCTTTGAGGCCGGAATTAACATTTTCACATTTTAGCCACACTTTTTGCAGTATTTGCAAGGGAAAGATATGCTCCTCTGGAAGACCAGGAGAGGCATCAAAAAACTCCCGCACCCTAGTGGTAACTAAACACACTACATAGACCGGGATATAGCATAACCTCGTGGCTCAATGAAAAAAAAGTTAAAATAGGAACAAAAAAACTTTTTGTTACGTGGGACTTATGAGTCCTGACAGGCTAGGTTAGGTTAAAAATGGAAGAAAGTAAAAATGCTCTAGATTTCTACATGTGCATGGCCCTAGCTAACTACAATAGTATTTCTTTCTTCATCTCAGCGTACGTCCTAACCTTCTTCATCTTGTCCATAATACCTAATGTTAATTCTTCCCCAACCACGCTTACCCAACAATCGTCTCTATCACGGTCTCAACCTCATTACCTCTTCCAACCACCTACTTTGCCTCTTCTTATTCCCATCCAGAAGTTTCCTTTCCTCACCAACCGTACCAAAACTTCACCGTGAAGACATTCACTTGAACCGACCGGGATTAGAGCTTGGATATCGCAGTCATCGGTCAGATGTATTATCTAATTACACCATCAACTGGATAACGAGACTGGGCGGTAACTAGGAGATATAAATTCGAATCCCGGTAAATACAAATGAAATTTTCACAGTGAATATCCACACATTGGAAAAGACGTAAGTATAAATTCACGGCTTAGGGGCGACTCCTTTTAAGGAAAAAGCGATGAAAATTAAATGTCACGACATGAGAAAAGGTAGAGAGTATGATACGAACTAAATACATGGCGAATAGGTTTATGGCTAGAGAGTCTTACGTGGTAGTAGGCTAAGATGGGATCCATCGAAGAACCTACAAATGGACTGGTGCATGACAAACGAATGGACAATGTTTACTGGGCTTTAAGCGTAGTGCAAGGAAATAGCTTAACAACCACCGACAATCAATAAAAATTGTCAAAACTCCAAAAATTGTACATGCCACAAGAAGTACAACCGATTTCGCCAATCACGGCTCCTTCGGGCACACCTAAAGGAAAACCATTAAGAGGAGACCGCCTAGCGAAGCCGAGCAGGATACGATGAAAGGATGATCGCAGCAGCGGCGGTAAAACGAATTCCTCCTCTCCCATTTTTCGAGATCAAGGCACTTAAGCGACGATCAAAAGACTCGTGGAACCAGCACACCTCTTCCCATCCTCACTTTCTCGCACGATGCTCTTGAGAATGGAGCACCAAGCCGAACTACTAGCCGAACCACGCACGACCTTGGCTGTGCGAATCAATATGAAGGACAAGCGTTAGCACTGATGAAAGAGACAGCGCGTCTCCGATGCCGGATAACGGGGAAAGCTCACACGCAAGGTGGCAGGGAAAGCCGCGGAATAAATGCATGGTGGAGTGAGAAAAGTGATGAGGGAGGATTGCGTCGAGGAAAATGGTAGATTTTGGTGAAAGGGTGCAAAATGAAGAAGTGGGGAAACGATGGGAGGGTCGGAACTTACTTTTTCTAGACCCTTCCTTTTTATGGCTGATGTCCTGAAACTCGCGGCCAAATGTCCTCACAGCGGCTCGCAGAGATAGTATGAAGACCTAGATGAAACTTTTAGGTGGTGAAGCTCATTTTAAATAACAACGAGGCACGGAAGTAGTTCTGGAATCGATCTCCCAGATTTGCCATTCTCAAACTTTTTAACTTTCGTAAAAAGTGAAATAAGTAGGAGGGCGGCTGACTGAGTCGGTTAGATTCGCGGACGACTAGGCATCGGTTACTCGATCATCAAAGGCCTTTCAAGCTTTAAAATTAGAAATTATAAACCATAAAAAATTCAGTATGGGATATACGGAATGAAGATAAACCATTATAAAAGTGATTAGCAAAAAGAAAACGAGGCTCGTATTAAAGGTAGAGGACACAAATTGGAGAAAGTAGAGAAATTAAATTACTTGGGGAGTACGATAGAAGAAAATTGTCACAATAGCAAAGAAATAAAGATGAGGATAAGCTTATTAATAAACGAAGTAAGCAATAAGTAATGAAGGAAACTATGTCATGGACCTAAGTAAGCATGTAAAGAAGAGGCTAGTGAGGAGCTTGATATTGAATGTGGCGTTGTGTGTGGAAGAAATGTGGACTTTTGATTAATGGTAATTCAGATGTATTTTATAGCCGTAATTTTCGGCAGGAGTAAACATATTCATACACCAAAAGAAAAAACAAAGCCAGTCAAACCTAATCCCTTCGCTGGAAGTTTTAACTTCAATCCCACTTCACATATGAAGTGGAGAACTTAATGACAGACGGAAAAATAACGATTGATTCGCTTTTCCGGGATATAGGTACTCTACCAAAACAGGATACGGTCTCGAAAATATCAACTCGGAGAACATCTTTCTAGAAAAAGATAAATAAATTGTTTCCTTAGTTTTTTCTTAAACGATCAACGCGCTGTTTTCCTCCAATGAGTGATAGGAAATCAACCGTTTTCAATTGATTAAATAGGCTCCACGTACCAACAGCATAATATCTGCCCTCCACACAAGTTTTTGATGTAGTTTTGTCCACATAAGCTACGGATGGTCTCGTGATTATTTTCTAATCGGCAGTACCATGGTGCAATTCGAATGCTAGCGACATCGTCATCTCTTTGAAAGAATTGTAAGCGAATATTTATATTGTTCCACAGTTAATATATACCGGATTTCGTCGGTACAATCGTCGACAGGCGCAGACGTCTATCTACCAACATAATTTATTTATCCATATCAGCGTTCGTCCTACATCGCTTGAAATGTAGGGCGAAGGAATGCTAAAGGTTGTGATGGAGGGGATGGTGTTGGATAAGCGGGGAAAGAAGTAAGAGAATAGCCTAAATGGACGGGATAGTCATTCTGTATCTATTTTGTTTATTTCTATCTCTCTCTCTCTTAAGTTTTGAGCCAGAGAAATGAGGTTTGGTCATCAAATGTGGATTCTCTGTCTGTATGATTTGGTAGTAGTTTTGGATTTTTAGCAGTTGGTGGTGCAATGAAACATGCAAAAAACCATGATGAATTTATTTTAGTTAGCAATGGTGAAGTAAACAAACGGTACTCATTAAATTACAATCAGTTACAAACCGTATGGGCATATAAACTCTGTTAATTTGTCTTTTTCAGGTAAATGTTGATTGCACTACGATGTATGTAATAATTTCTTTTAATT
This sequence comes from Pyrrhosoma nymphula, assembly GCA_963573305.1. Lineage (NCBI taxonomy): Eukaryota > Metazoa > Arthropoda > Insecta > Odonata > Coenagrionidae > Pyrrhosoma > Pyrrhosoma nymphula. Next base: position 109,133,111 of record OY754330.1, on the reverse strand, counting down.
TCTTTTATTTCCCTTGATATATAGCTACTTTTACGCGAATGAAGTTATTTAGTGAAGATATTTAGAAGTTATACGGGTGAATGTTTAAATGTGTGCCACTCCAAAACAATAAGGTTCGTGTCAACCTTCTGTAAACTCAACGTTAATATAATCTATTAAGTGTTTTGATATTGCCGTTCCCTTGATTTGGTTTTGTTGCATAAGACATACGATTAGTTAGCGTAAGTGAAATGAATCTCAAGAGTTTTCCATGAATTTAAGTGACTGGATAAATACCAATGTTTCTAAACGTTTCAATACATTTGCATGTGCCGCTGTCTCAATATTGGTACAAACTTCACGTCGAATGTTTAGAAGTATAACTTATACCATTAAGAATGCTATATGAATGTGCGAGAAACTGACCTCGGAGATAATTCATTACCAGTTTTTGTTAATGTATGTAAAATATTGCTCCCGAGCTTTTTGTTTTGGGGAAGTAAAATTGCCATTGGGGCACCGAAAACAATGCAATGTGCAAAAAATGCCTTACTATTTTTCTAATAACTCCAGCTTTGATGAAACCATGCCTGCCCACGATGACCAACCAATAAAAATGTTTGCAGTTTTTCGGGACTCCCGGGTTTACTTTTTCCTAGCTAGTCTATCTTTCTCAGACAGAGACTGCCTGCAAAGCAGGCAGCAGGTCTGCTAGTATTAATTATAATAATAGTTCGAATTGAAACTTTGCTATAGCTAATGTAACGATCGCTTATCGTCAAGCCATTGCACGAGAATGGCGTTGTTGGTAGGAGAGATATCCCCTACATGCGAGGATTTTTGTTACAAATGTGCCAACGACGAGTTCTTAACGGTTTGGAAAAGAACACTACAGCTCTCTTACAACTCGAACACTGAATCCCCCCGCGAAGTTCATTAGCGAAAGCCACAATCTAAGCACTGGTGCTTGACAAAGAAACTCTCCAGCAGTCCCAGGCGCTCGTTTTTTCCTCCTCAGGTAATATCATTTACTTTCATTGGAATGGTTTCCAGTCCTTGGGTTTTAATCTCCCGAGATCATTTTGCTTTTATCTCGGAGAGGACAATTTTCGTTAGACGGTCCAATCCAACTCTTGGGGATTATTCGCCCGACATAAGGACTCGTTTACGGGAATAATCAAAGGGGCATGGATGGAAGACCGGAAGCAGAATAAGTGGACCAAGAGAAAAGATTTATGCAAACTGTACAAATTTATGCAAGTGTACGCGAGTAAAATGGACGTAATGCTTCACATAATTAATGCTTACCGCAACGAAAAAACGCGAAAAAAATCTCGAACGAGAAATGAAATAGCCTTAATTTTGTTTTCATTTCCTTATGGTAATCTGACGATTTAAGGAGGTTCAAATGGAAGTCAGAAAATCATCCAGATTTTTACATGTGCAGGACCCTGTGCAGGACGTACAATATTTCTACGTTCTATGAGCGGCGATGGTTTGCTGAAGGTAAACATAGAGGGAAGGATGTTGGGCAAGCGGGGTAAGGGAAGAAAGAGAATAGGTTTTATGGACGGGATGAAGAAAGGTTGGACTAAACGCTGAGATGAAGAAATAAATACTAGAGGCAGATAAGGCACTGCACGTGTAAGAGTCTGTTGGATATTCAGGGAAAAAGCTGAAATCAATACATTAAAAGCTACGAAGTACATCCTAATGAAAAAAACACCGAGGAGGGTCCATTCATACCCCCAAGTGCTCTGGCAAGGCGAAGGACACTACTATCTCACCCCCACCCACTACCCCAAAGATGCAGACATTTTTTGAAGATTTTTTCAGAATAATCTTAAGGAGTCTCCAATTACAACTCTGTATAAAAAGTTCAAATATTCGTGAAACCAATTAAAATGACTACTTCATGCGCAATTTTGCCTGAAAAAAACGTCCGCCATTTAGTGACGTAATAGCACCCAAATACCGACCATAATCTCTTAAACTTGGGCATAGGAGAGGGAAAGTACTATTATCACAAATGGTATTGTTTTTCATTTCATTAAAATCCTTCCACAACTATACTATTTGCTTAACTTTTAAGATTGTCGAAGAAAAATGAAAACGGGTATTTTTTTGGAATGTTGGTCATGTTTGAGCCTCTATATACATGTAATGGGTAGGACCTAAGAAAAATGACTTACTACTTCATAAGAAGTATCATTTGTGAGTATAAATGCCATGTTTCAAGTATTTATCTAAAAAAAGCAAATTTGGATTTTGTCCGGCTTTTTTCGATTTCCGACCACTGTGCGCCGTCGCAGCGCCCGTTATATCGTCTACAAAATTGCAACATTTCCCTACACACAAGGTTTTCCTACAGCAGGTTATTGAATTACGCATACAGCAGTTTTGCATTATGGTGAGTCCCCTGAACCATTGCGAGCGTTGGGGCGATCCAGGCGAGCGAGCTATATACCTTCCGCGGCCGCGTATCAGCGGCAGTGTATCGTATTTCCGTGGCCGTGTATGTTTCCATAAGTCAAAATAAAAATTGACACTGTCTAATTCTTCAAGAAAGAGGTAGCGCGTCGTAGTAGTTCTGGGAAGTTGAGGATTATTGAAAAGGCATCGATGGGAAATTTAATGGCCAATTTACTGGCGGACTCCGGCACAGGTATCACTAAGGTGCGCGAAAAATACAAACCAAAGCAAAGTTGTTGGACTGGATCAAAATCGGATGGCGCGAGTGACCTTCAGAAGCGAATAAAAATATGATCAACGTGAATCAGGGAACAAAAATATATAAATATATTTGGTTAAAACACGTAAGCGCGCCACTGAGAGCGAGGACAACAGGAGACAATTAGCAACGGCAGCATCATGTTCAGGAATATCATAATTGAGGTGGTTTGTGACCTGACTAAATTGCTTCGAGAGGGAACTTAATGGGGCCATTCAATAATAACGCAGAGCGTAAAAGGTGAGGATGGGAGGAGGGCTCATCTTACTGTCTCACGAAGGAGGGGTATAAGAAACGAAGATGATCTTGCGTAAGACTTCGTTTACACGTGAGATCGTACTTGTGTAACCATTTTAATAATCATCGTCTCGTAATGCCCCACGAATTGATGGGGATTATTCCATGCACGTCAGCGACAGACATTAGTTTTAGTTGGTGGAATGTTTTGGTGAAAAAATGGCGGGAATGACTGGCCGATAAACGTAATGGTAGAAAAATAACGAGAATATACTATCCCAGTTTCTCCCTGACTATTACGAGAATTCCCCGACTTTTCCATAAATTCAAATTCCCTGACAATTCCAGGTTTTCCCGGTTTTCACTGACGATCGCCACCCTAATATTCTGACTTTCACCTTAACCTACCTTTAACCGGCAGATTACTCAGATGGTGATGATGACCCTTCTTCATCCCGTCCATAAAACGTATTCTCTTTCTTCCCCTTCCACGCTTACCCAACATTCATCCCTCTATCACGGCCTTAAGCAACCCTTCGCCTCTCATTACCACTTCCTACCGCCTACCTGGCCTCCCCCTAGTCTCATCCAGAAGCTTTCTTTTGTTCCACATCATGCCAAGCGCTTCCTCGTTTGTCATTCTTTTAGTCCACCGCAAATGAAATGGTTTTAGGAAAGGCATCCGAAGGGAATACAGCATCGTAAACATGGGCTATGAACACGTATTACTCACAATTAAAAATACTATCAATTATAACCATAAATGCTACCCTACTAACAGGCCCGTTCTTAAACTATCCTTCCTGTCATTTCCTCGAGCTTATGAATTCTTCTTTAAAGTTTCCATCACATAAATATACATTTTTCCAATATAAATCCGTTTCATATTCTTCTCATATTACACATTCCTTCATAGCATCCCAATTTCCGTCTTCTCCTTCATTCCCCGCGCTAACCAAGAATTCTTCCCAATGTCACCCTCTTCAACATGCCCTTACCCTTCAACACGTTATCCAAGCGCATACGCTGCATCCTCCAATTAGTCGAAAATCTTTTAACACGTCAAGTTAACACGAGGAAGTCGAATCTTGGAACAAGCATGCAAACGAACGGTATTACGTTTTGGTGAAATCGCTAGACAATAAAGGGAAACACGGCAATCATTCCCTTGGTTTGCCAATTTATTCCACGCCAGATAGTAAAATACTATCGGACAAGCGTAATGTTGAAATGTGAGTACGTGGAATAATAATCGCAATAACGCATTCAAAAACAACCATGTCAATTTTCGTGAGCCGGGCCGTTTCACATACACTTCGTACGCGAGTCATAAAATAGATAACCCTTTCTAAAAAAGCGTTGCAGAGGAAGGGCGAATTAATCTGAACATTTTATTCCGCGGCGCGGTGGAGAAGAGCACCTCTGTCGGTGCAGAAACAAAAACACAGGTAGACTTTCATTTCACGCTATGATGTACCAATAACATAGAGAGTATCAATCCGTTCAACATAATTCGTCCCCTCTATTTTTCTTCTGCACGCGTTCTCCTCGACACTTCAATTTGGGATTAACCAAATACAAAACATCAACTTCCTGGGACCAAGAAAACATGACATTAATGCGGGGAGATGGGGCAGACAGAATGAACGAGGAATATCTAGTGCGGAACAAATAGCATACCATGCACCGCCATACTCGGCGACACAATAAACACTGGGTATTTTAAAATTATCATTGGAATAAATACCTTTACTGACACGCTTACTTCTTCGGTGAGTCTGAGAACTAATTTATTCTGACAGCGATTCAATACGCAAAAGTGTTTTCATACACATAACTCAGTGTCAAATTTCTTCTCTCCAAATCACGAAATTTAGAATTACGAATATAACAAATTTTTTTGTCACCCTCGTTAATTGACATGAAACCCTCTCAACGCCAGCTTAGACAAACATGCTAAAATAGAGGCAAGTTTAATTTTACAAGGTGTAAAGCAAACCGTCATATCATCAAGCAAATAACGTGAAACACCATGCATGACCTTTATGACAGCAAAGCGCATTTGTTCTTCATCATCTTCACTGTTTACGTTTATTTCCAATTTCTATACATATCACTGTTGACGCGTTATTTCCAAAATATGTGAGCGACCACGCTACAAACGAATTTTCGCATTTATAATTTTTCTCTTTCATCTTGAATTTGAGGAACATCCAAATATTAATATTAATAATTGGATTTATTCCACATAAATTTGATAATTTCCTTTAGAAATTATTAATAATATTTTTTAAATACATGCAGGAAAATTTACTCCAAAATGCGACAGAAACAACCCCAACATAATATTACCACAGAAAAACAAGCCAATTTTACATTTTGGAAGGTGCAAAAACATTTTTAAAATAGGGTCTTTTAAAGTTGCTTTTCCAATGAAAAACAGGGAGAATGGTTATATGAAAGCACTATTAATTTAAATTTCCGGAGTGTACTTCCAAAGTAATTAAGCGTTAAGAACTAATTAATTATGCAAAGAAACAGTGAAAATAATATTTTTCGTTTTAATTAAAAACAAAAAATACCCTTTTATGGGAAGAATGAGAGTGATGTGGGAACAAACGATATAAATGGTTTGAACGTTGCAGCAATTTGTAAATTCCAACCTTTTTTATTCCAACCGAACATTATCTCGACATACAATGCCATTATCAAGGCCTCAATAATGTCATAATAATCAAGGCCACAATTACCTTGATAATGACATCATCTGCCCGAACCATTCCCGGTGAGTATAAAAAAAGTTTGGAATTAACAAAGCGATAAATAATTTAATTTGATTCACTTACACAAAGTAAAGCCTGATACATTAACTTGTATGATGTCAAGTGGTATGTGACGTGCACTACACCTAGTTTGACGGATGATTAGTGTGACGATAGTTCCACTCAATAATTAGTGCACAATTACCAGGAAGATAGGTATCCGCGAGGTTATTGGCAAAAGGTTAACCACCGTTTAAAGGTCGAGAAGCAATTTCGAAAATCTAAACTCTCGAAAGGGAAGGATCATAAGATTGTGGTTGTGACTCGAGTTTAAGGTACACAAACTGCAATGGTTGCATTGCACCGTCCTACCTAAGGCCATAATTCTGAGTCAAACACAAAACATGCCCCGGCCAGAATTCCAAGCCGCGACTTAACGTCATCCGGCCGTTACCAACCTTGCCACTACGGTCAGCAGGTTCACACAATTAAAGATATTAGTAAGGAATGTTTCAAGAGGTTGGCATTCGCGGAGGATGAAAAAATACAATGCAAAACAATACTGAGAAAATGTTAGATTCCTGATAACTCCAATTTCATTGCATTGGAGGGCGGCCGTTTCCTACTTTTTTATCCTTATTTGAATACTGTATAATAAAGTTAAAATCGGAGAAAAAATTTCGGAGTACGCATCGTATATAATACTTGGATGGGAAGAATCTCGAGGGATGATGTGGGTGCGCATTACTCTCCCCGGTCAAACGGGTTACACCAAGGAGTTTCAAGAAGAATTCAAATCTTCCCCGCTCCCCCAACATCTTCCCCTCTATCACGGACTCCGAAATCCCCTTGCCTCTCCTTAGCTGTTCCAAATACCGACTCTGCCTTCTCCTTATTTCCTCCAGCAGGTTCCTCGACTCACCCAACCACTTCGTCATCCATCTTCCTCTCCATCCATCGCACTTTCTCTTTTCTACTCCTCATCCACATCTCAAACGCCGGCAGAATATTCACATCCTCCTTCATCAGAGTACACGATTCTGCGTCATATATCGCCACGGTCCATGTTAAACTGTTCATCAGCCACTTCTTTACGATCCAACACAAGGTCCTTGTCATCAGTTCCCTCCAAGTCATTTACAACTAACTTTCGAAAGTAATTCTCTTCCTCACGTCCTTTCCCCTCCACCTATTTTCCATCAACGAACTACCCAGGGGATTTAAGTATTCTATCTGCTCCAGCTTGTGCCCTGGTCATCACCGCTTTCTTTGTCCCAAAAACCATTTCATTTAAGCGTTCTTATGATTGATCTTCATTCCGTACTTTACTCTTTCCCGTACCATTTTTGTGATCTTATAACATAATCAATGATTGATATTTAGGGTGATTAAAATAAGAGGCGATTTCCGGAAGCATATACAAAATTCATGCTTTAAAAAATAACAATTCGCATCCATTTATTTTTACCCCACCGACACAGGGTAGGCAGAACTTCCTCGCCCAGCGTGAGACTTAACTGAACGATCCTTCGATGCGGAATACAACGAGAGAGAGACAAATTTGGCATCACGTGACCGAGGGGAGAAATCGAATGAGTACAATAAAAAGGGAATGGGGGAGGAAAGGGTAAACAGGCGAATGGGGGAGAAGAGGGTGAAAGGGATTAGAGAAAGAGGTATAAGGCAAAAGAGATGAAAGAAAAAGGGCGAACATAAAAGAGACCGGCCGAGAGGGTGGTTGAGTGGGTGGCTGCGAATTGGTCCAAACCCCCTCCTACCACACATCCCCCTGCCACACACCCCACGGTTATTGGGCGGTGGGGTGCAGATTGGAAGAAGAAAGAAAGCGTGGGGGGGATGGAGTGAATAAGGAGTGCGTGATCCCCATTGCAAAATACGGTCCGGGGGCACCCTTTACCCTTCCGTAGAAAGGAAAGGAACTTGTGGAGGATTAGCGTGGGGGGAATAAGGTGGTGGGGGGAATAAGGTGGTGGGGGGTGGAGGAGTAGGTTACGATAGGGAGGGACGGAAAGGGATAAGAAATATGTGAGAGAAGACACGTTTTGTCTAACAAACTATAAACCGAGATCTGAGTCACCAAGCCCCCCCCCCCCCCCCACAAGAACTCTCCCGCGTGTCTGGGACGTCCGCCAGTCGAAGCGGAAAGAGAATACATTTTCCCTCCCATGGTTTCGACGGCGAATCAAAAAGAAGTGGGAGTTTGGGACGGAGAGAGGGAGTTGATCATCTACAAATTCAAGCCATTCCCGCACGATTCGGCATCGCAGAGGGAAAACCCGGAGGATAGGAGTGGAATCTATGGTAGAATGGAGGAGAGAAGCCCAGCAAGTCTGCTTTGAACGAAAGACGAACCACGGTTTTAGTCTCACTCGAAGACAAAGCACTGGACTGCTCTCCTTATTCTAACCGAGTAGGGGAGTCATCTATTAGGAAAATGGGTATAGTAGAAGAGGTATCAGGAAAGAGGAGACAAAAAATAGAATTGAACAGGTAAGTATATAAAGAAAAAGCCTGACCAAGAGTCGGTTGCAGGTTTTTCAGATATAGATGTTAAGAAGAGTGGAAAATGTGCCATGAATTGCAATGAAAACAAACGAAGAAGTGCTCGGTTGGGTTGCTGAGGAGAGGAAACACCTGCAAGAGAACAGGAGGAGGCAGAGCAGTTGGTTGCAATGGTAAAAGAGGGACGAGGCTGAAGGTCATGATAGAGGAGAGGAGTTTTGGTAATAGGAAAAAAAAGAAAATATACTTAAAAAATAGGACGATGAGCGATGGAATGCATGCCCATACTGAACCGAAGAAGAAATCGTGTGAGGAGGTATGTGCCCTCAATTGTAAAAGTGTTACAGTAAACTTTTTCCATAAAAAAACGCAACGAAAAAATAATAAGACGTAAGACGGCAATGGGGATATCGCTTTGACGTCCCTGTCTCACGGATAAATGCTGGCTGATATTTGAAGCTAGAAACTCCAAGTGAGAATACAATACTATAGCCACCGCGCTAATCCGATCGTTTCGACGTTTCCCCCACGCAGCTTGAGACTCCATCAGGAGTTACTTTCACATACCTCCGCATTCCGTCCAAATTCGCGCTCCAAACGACCTTGAGTGAGAGGGGGCCGAGTATGAGAGGCAGGAGAGGGGAACTGGGCAGAGAGGTTACGAGCAATGCGATTGACGACGGAAGCCGGTGCTCTTCCTCCGAACTAGTTCGAGCGCAACCGAGGGAAGACAATGAGAGTTGGAAAGATCTCATTGGCGATCGATGGGCCGTTCGAGGCAGTCGAGGATACCAGATGAATAACCATGACCGTACTCGCGAATCTTCAATGCTTTACGACGCTTTCACCGCGAGGTCCGAGACTGCATCAGGCTTTACTATCCCATCTCTCCGGATTCTGATTCGCTCTCTCAAATGAACTTCGGACAGAGGAGAGGGACTATATGTTCGAACTACAGAGGAAGTAGCACCTACCAGCGATCGATCGGTTTGGGTCGACTACAAGCCTCTCAAGAGCTCACAGACCCGGGCTTGAATCCTGGCTGGAGAAAAGATGGACACACGAAGGAATGGGTAATTTCGGTCCTAGTCAGGTTTAAAGCATATGTATTTGCACAACATTTAAAATCTCTGCTTAATCTCCCTAGGATGACTTCACAAAAATACGGAAAATGGAACCATTCAATTCCTTTTGTTGCGATGTACACACATTGGTACTCAGCCTGTTGAAAGACATTCCATTTGGCATTTGGGTTTGTACTTTCCCCTATTCGCGAAAAAAAAATTTGTAACCAGATCATATTTTCCAAATAATGAATTCACTCGATAAAATCTCTAGTGTTTATTTATGCTCACGCTTTAATAGGATATTCTACTTTCTTGCGAAACCTTTTTCAAAAGCCCTATTTTCCAGAGTAGTATCAAATATGCGGGCGTGTATGCAACAACAGATGAGCAAATTAAACACTTTACAATATCACGAAATAGAGAGTGTTTAGAATTTTCAATACCTAGTGCAGTGGTTTCCTCATGCGGCAGTAAGCAGGCCGCTTCATATCAAGCAGTCGGTAAAATAAAACTAGTGCCTATAATTTATAAATGCGCAGATAGATAAATTAATAAAAAGTTCAGGGACGCGGATTAATTATTCCCGCCTCGAGGCCTGTTGGTATCATTATGAATGCCCAATATTTTATTAACATTTTCATTCAATCACTTATTACAATTTTTATTTTGCGCTGTCAAAAAAATGAGCGTTTTACCGGCCACCTGAACGGCCAGATTTTTCTGCCGTACCGCACCACCCGGTAATTTTTTATTGGATACGTGTCGCAACGCTACCTCTGATTTGCGCAGCTATTCTAAAAAAAATAAAAATTTACTAATGTTTCGCTTCAGGAAACACCAAAATCGAAATATATACACATGCACAAACGAAAAAAAATAGAGGCGCGGACATAGGGAAGCGCTCGGTGCCAAAAGTAATTCTCACGATAAATTAATTGCATGCATCCATACGCATATCAATTAAAATGCCAAATGCATTCATAATTTCATTTCAAATTCCAATTACTAACTGGTTCGCCGGAGGAGGTTATGGCGTTTGGGAGAGGAGAAGTAGAATACGGAGAAGGATAAGGGGTATGGGAGGGTTAGAATTGGTAATTCCGCGAAATGGCTGTTTATTAATGGGTACCCATCTGTGATGAACTAAGGGCATACATACGAATGCGATTCGCGGTGGAACCATCCGTTAAATTTCGGGGCTAATGTATATTCGCGGAAGTCAAAATCCGCAGAGAATAGTACATACATTCACGCTAGCATGGCTCGCAGGCATAGCTCACCGGCGTGGGTCGGAAACATAGCTCGCGAGCAGGGAATTACTTGCCCATTGACTCGAGGGGAGTCAGAAGGCCGAAAAGAATAAAAAGAATGACGGCGATACAAATTCTTAGCTATGGTTCTGAACTAACAGGGGGGGGGGAAACTAACAGGGGGGAGGGAAAGCTATGGGAAGGAGAAATTGTTTTCGACTTGAACGACCTGAATCACTTTTTAGCCCGAGCAAGGACCCTTCGGGGGCCTAAGATATAACACTTATAGGAAGTCTTTAATGGATAAATTCCACGATACGCTATAGCATGGGAATGATTATTTTGGCGATATGGATCTGCAGGGATCAGGTGAGAATGAAACCTTTAAAAGGGTAAGACCGCTACTTAAGTTTTTCATAAGAAACTGAATTACAGCGCTAAGCCGTTTTCATCCGTCCCAGAAACCTGATGACAAAACAATGCATATACTAAATTTTATTCCCAGTTTTATGTAGGTCTGCGTTCTAAGGAAATTATTCACCGGTAAAGACTATGATGAGGATGAGATGTACAGTCAGCTTGCATAAAAAAATAATATCAATAGACGTGTAGATGATTAGAATGAAAGAATATTGATACTAATGTCTCCGGACTTCGAAATCACCATTCTACATTATAATATGACACCAAACGGAAATAAAATCTGCGTTATGAACACCTTTTTACCACGACCTCAATTACCTTACAATAAATTTAGACACTTGTATTTCATTATAGTCGGTACGAGATATCGCGCTAAATGCATCGGATTTCCGTCGGAACCGTCGTTTGAATATGCTTGAAAAGGAGGCAAAATAATTCTCACCGGCATTTGATCTCATTTTTCTTACCAGGTCATAAACTGCCCCACTGAGAGAACACCGGTTCAGCTTAACCCCTTCAAAATATCCAGATCACAATCGAAACTTCTGGAGCATGAATACACGTGGTCAAGAAAAGTGAGGTTTCTCTTGATACATCATGATGTTATGTAATTGCAAGTCTCATGAGGTTTGGTTAGATTTGAGGTAATCTATCGGTTAACATAACCTATCCGTCCAGAGAATTTCAACGGCCACGTTCACGGCTTAAATTTATCCCGCGAGTTACCCAAGAGTTACCCACGATTACCATTAATTCATCCTACTTAAATGAGCATTCATACTTGAATTGAAACTACCTGAAACACCATGAAAAAAGTATTTTCTTCTACAGTTCATGCAACAGAGAGTTTTACAAAAAGTTAATATTTTCAGAATATGAAATTTTAAGTAAAGAACACATAATTTCAGTAAGCAAAGTAAATATTCTTGCATATTTCACACCTTGTAGAATAGCATGTTAACGGATGAGCGAGGGAGTGCTTGGTAAGATGGGTGAGAAGAGGAAGCTGCTGGAGGAGATTAGGAAGAGGCAGAGTAGGTGGTTGGAACAGGTAGTGAGAGGCGAAGGTATACACTAGACCGTGATAGAGGAGAGGATGTTGGGTAAGCGCGAAAGGGAAAGAATGAGCATAGGTCTTATGGATGGGTTGAAGAGAGACAGGACGTATGCAGAGCTGAAGAAATAATCGTGTAAGATAGCCAGCCCGATCCTGTAAAAGGCTAATCGATATAGCCTTTTACCATTTAAACCTATATCTTAACCTATATATATATATATATATATATATATATATATGATATTTACACTAGTAACTGCATTTTAATAATTAACTAAGAGCAAAAAAAATTCACATTCCACCGTACAAAACATACAGAACCCCGGTTTCGATCAATAATTATCATCATAAGGTAATACAGGTGGGACAGAAAAATATACAATGAAAATTCATTGTTAGGAGGCAAGGAATGAGAAAGGAGCGATTTAGGATTCAGGAGGCTCGTTAGGGGTGAAGGATAGGAGAGAAAATAACTTTCATGGACGGGATGAAGAGAGAGGGATACGGGAACAGGAAGTATGCCGAACTGAAAAAGGAAATCATGCAGGGAGAAAAGGGATGCAGCAGTAAAAGATTAGTATAGGTATTCCATCTTCCATTAAAACCTAGCTCAACCGGCAGATCATCTCCGTTAAAAAAAATTACTCCTTACTTTAATCCCCAGTTTTCCAGAAAGGAGAGGCGGGACGGATGGACCTCAAGGGGCCTCAAGGGGCCAAGGGCGGGCGACGGTGGAAGGAGAGCGGGCGAGCCCGGGAGCGACAAAAATCGCCCCCGGGATTCCCGGGGAAATCCCCAAATTGCGTGATGATCCATCCAACCCTAACGCCCCCTCCCCCAGCACATCCAACCACTACCCTCGCATCTCGAAGGGTCCTTTAGGAATAAATTCCCAGCTACGCCCCCGCAATGTATCACATTCGCAGCGCCAGGGTCATTTGGGTTTCGGGAGACGGGGGGAGGCGAAGAATAAAGGGTTCCAGGGATAGAGAGAAAAGGGGATCCAGATTTTCCTTACCCCTTCCATCCCCCCTCCCCACCTCCAGGCGATATTCCCCCAGGATCCCACTCTAACACCTTTCTCTTGGGAGGGTTTGGACCTGACGCGTAAAAATAGTGACACATTTTATTGATGAGCGAACATAAATAAATACAATTTTTTGACACTCGTGATATCTTAGTCGGCAAGCACACTGGGAATAAACGTAGGAGGTACGTTTTTATGCACCACCCTCGGGTTTAATTTTTAAATTCCTTCAAGTTCCAACTTTCGCCGCTAACTCTTTACAAAAAATACAACATTCCCCAGAGACTATTAAACCACTTCAAGAGAACGTGTCCATTAAGAGGTATAAGTAAAACGTATTTGCATTCTTGAGTTAACTAATGTTGGTTCAACCATTGGAATTAAGCTTTAGGTACATCGCTTCAATTCGCTTTCAAAACAAATGTTTCCACAGTAAAAAGTACTCGCACATCGAGGGATTCGAGCGCTTCAAGATAGGTTTGGATACATACATCAGTAGGTGTTTCTAAAGGATCCGTTTATCACAAATACAATGGCATACATCACATAAGCATACTTCCTATTACTCTTCATCCCAACCGAAATGCCAGTTTATTTCCTCACTTTTCTCTGCTTACATAGCAGCACCTACTTCAACGGCATATTATTCCTGACTGCCAACTTAGTGCCCAACTCCATCCACCGATATAATACTTCTCAATTTCTTCGATCAACGTCCTTTCCAATGTCGTAGTAAAAGCTAACACCGGACCAGATCTTTCTGGGAAAACTACAAACGGTCAAGTGATAGGAAACACTCTCAACAAGGTCTGAATTTCACCCGCCTCTGAGAGCAGGGTACTTGATGAACTCTCCCTCACCAGCTGAACCGACCTTGAATTAAAAGATAGTGGTTTTTTCTTACTTGTGAAGGCAAAAAAACCGTTGATTAGACCCTCCACCTTTTCTTTCCAATAAGTTATCACCTACACGCGCACCAGGTGAATGCTTAAGACTCCACACATTACTCACCTTTAAGAGTCTCCTCCAGCACATTCACCCATGACTTTCTCGGTTTACCCTTCCTCTCACACCATTCACTTCATTATAAAAAAGGAATATAAATGAAGGAAAAATAGAGGGAAAAGCCACAAGAGGAAGGCCAAGGTATGAATACATCGACATAATAAAGAGGCAAGTACACAAGAGGAACTACCAGGGAGTAAGGGAACTAGCATTATATAGGGAATGATGGAGGGCTGCAGTAAACCAATCTTAGGATTGAACGACCAATGACTCAATTACGTGTATCAGAATGTGTTGTAGCACACGGGAGGATCACTCGAAGGAGGGGAAGAGTCAGGAAGGGGGATAAAGGGGTTAGTCAGAGTGGTAGATAAAATAAGGGAACAAGAGGGGAGGCAGAGGGACGAGGGTCCACGGAGGAGGGCAGGGATGCGTCTGGACCCAAGAGGCGGAGGACGCTGAGGTTGGGAGGAGAAGATGAGGTGACTGGCGGGGGTCGGGACGCAGCGTCCGGCCCTGGAGAGTGGGAAGATGAGGGACAGATGCTAGCCATGTGTATGTATCTACCTTCAGTCGGCCCAGGGCAGCTACGGGGATAGGCAGGAGAGGAATTTCTGGGTCCGTTGTAGCTGCCAGGGGTGGGGGGATGGATGGATAATCACTGTTGCCAATTCGCCACACAATTCCAGAGAACGGATTGATTACGCTCCGAGGGCAATGCAGATACACCACAAAAACACGCTCAGAAATATCAATAAATAAATTAAGTAAAAAACGTAGTACTCTCCACGGTACTTATTTTAATGTACAACGCGTTTCAATGCTGCAGCTTAACTGGAACTGTTTAGGTGCAAAATATGAACTAATGAGAAAAAATGCAGAGGATCAGGAGCAGCGGTTTGATACGTGGGGGAGGAGGAGAATGGAGAAGGTGTATTGGACGAAAAGGAAGACGAACTAGGAAGACTTTGGCATAGCGGGTAAGAAGATGAAAATGCTTGCGAAAATTAGAAGGATGTAGAGTAGGAGGTTGGAACAGGCAATGAGAGAAGGGGTGCTAAAGGGTGCCGTGATAGAGGGGAGTATGCTGGGTGATTGAGGAACAAAGAGATGAAAGAGTCTTTCTGGATGGGATAGAGTGAGGTAGGACGTATACCGTGCTGAAAAATGAATTATTGCATGGAGACAGGTACCGTCCGCTTTAAAACATTAGTATAGGTATTCCCACTTCCATATAAACATTTTCACCTGTAGATCACCCCTAATAACAATTAACGCATTTCAACGTCTCGGCATCATCATCAGGGCACTCAATGTACTATATTATGACACTGAACTGTTGAAACGTGTCGTACTAATATTGCAGTTCAATAGTTTCAGCGGATGGTAACAAGTTTTTACTTCATTTCTTCATCAACATACTGTTCCACCACATCTCGCTCGGCGAAGTTGAATCCAGTTGTATCGCGTTCAAAATCCGTGAAAGGAATTCCAAGAGGCTTACGTAAATTCTTTCACGAAACTCGATACAAGATATATGAAGAGGGTGACGGAGTGAAAACGTAAGTAGGACGTTCGTGAACTGGAAGCTTCTGGTGATACGGGTGTTAGGGTACATCGGAGGTTGACCCAGGAAGGTAGACAAACGAGAAAGGAACAGATATAAATGAGGCAACAGTAGCGTAGCCCTGGGAGGGATGGGGGGGGCAGGGGGGGGAGGGGGCAGGGGGGGGGACGAATCCCCCCCGCCCTGTGTTCTAGCGCCCCTAATTATGCGTATTTTTCCACTCTTAAGTCCCAAATACGTATAAATAAATATGTATGATACGTTGTCAATTGTCATATTTTGTACGAACCCATCCACCCATTGCATCACCAAAATTTGTATGGTTTAGTAAACTGGTTAATTTATGAGTCGGCGTCACCTAAAAAATGTCTCCCCCCCTTACACCCAAAACCTGTCTACGCCACTGTGAGGCAATGATATCAGTGGCGAACATTAGTAGGACGTAAGATAAATAAATGAAGGACGTGCTGAGAGGATAGAGCGAGTTGAAGAGGATAATGTGGAGGAGAATGTGAGCGTGGAAGTGCAAGGAAGAGAATAGGAATTGGGGACGATTTAAGGAGATGCAGAGGGTATGAGGAATCTAAAGAGAGATTTAACGGCAGGTGAATAGATTTTGTTATGAGATAAAGTTTATAGAAGATCCTGATGTGAGATAAAGTGTATCGAAAATCCTGAAATGGGGTAAATTTAAGTATTACCAATCCAATGACCGACTGATGAATTATTTTTAACACCAAAATTATGAGAATTAACCAAAAATATTACATTTAAAACCAAGAGAGAGAAGGCCAGTTGTTACATTAGAGGAGAATTCCAGTTAATCGTTGTGGAGCCCGAGAAACTTAGAGAAAAATCTCAATGCATCATGGAGGTCAACTCGAGAAACTAAAAATAGCTCCGAGGAAACCGTGCCGCATATAAAAACTACATAAAACGGCTACCTACCTACGGTAGTCTAGAGCTCCCTGCGTCCGGTTGGGCTTTCGAGGTTATTTTTTCAATAAAAAAGACAAGGAATCTTGCCAATACGTGCAAACTTCTACCTTAGCCGTCAGCCTTGTGCAATCCACTTCAACTTAGTTTCCCGTATTTATTTTTTCAACATTCCAAAACTTGCGAAATTTCCTCTCACCTCGTGTGCATTATTTTCGTACTTCACACACTCGCAATGCCTCGCGTGACGTGGAGGTCAGGCAGATGAGGTCATGCCGACCTCTATCAGGCGTTTACGTGAGTGGGTCATGAATTATGAACGGCAACAAATAAATGCGCGGCGAAAAGAGCTGTAATAGAGGAAATAATTTCGGTGCCCTCGACGGTGCGACATTGAGTTTGCAGCCTGGAACTGCCGAGATACATGCCTGCAACATATTCGACATAATAAGTACCCATGACGATGAATGCGAAAATAATGACCACTGGGGACCTTACGTAACGAGAATAGGATGGAAGCTGCTGAGAGTTTGGAGGATTGTGACGACGATAAAGTTAAGTAGAGAGTTATACAAGTAAAAGTGCTTGAAATGGCGATGAAAGAAAGTAAATTGACGAGGATGATACGAAAGAATGCAGGAAAAGCGGATAGAGGACTTGATAAGAGCCAATGGTATGATGGATGTGGTGATGGAGGAGAAAATCTTTCATTTGGTGGTCTATATATTGACTCTTAGGTTTTCCGACAGGTCCCACAATTCGATTTCGGGGAAATCTTTAAACTCTACCACACACAAACATTTATTTACCCAGAATTTAATCCCTCATATTCCTTCAACCCATTTATTAGACCCTTTAAAATTCTTATTCTTTTGCTTTCTAATCATCGTTTTTATATCACTATCTACCAATCTCTTCAACAATATCCCACATCTAAGTACAAGTTCCATCCACCGTCTCCTCTAAATCTAGGGAAGAGGAGCGAATGATAAGAAAAAGGCAACCGAAGAAATAAATATGTACTAACATGGGTACGATAGGTATGTACTGATATAGGATTTAGGGCGTGGGAAAACATGAATAGTTGAAGAGGAAAGCGATGTCGGGCGAAAGAACGGTAGCGTAGGAGGTCGTCCAGGACAATAATGATTACGAAGACATTTACGCTTGCTCCAGATGACCCCTGGGCATCGAGAGAAACGCCGCAAAAGGTCTCTATCTACAGGAGCACAAAAAGCAGACGCAACGGGATTGAGAAAGAGAGAGCGACAGAGTGGAAAACGGAGCAAAATATAGCGCCGAAAGCGCCAAATCGGCAACTCAGGACCGAGGATGTGGAGATGAATGCACGGACCAGGAGGAGAAGGAGAGGGGATAGGGTGGGGAGGGGAAGGGTTTACAGGGAGCGCAGTGGGAGGAGGAGATAGGGGATGTAGATGAGCTCATTGTTGAGCCGGGAAGAAAGAAAAGCACTGCGGATTGCAAGATAAGGACGGCAGCGACCACGCCCCCCCCCCCCACCACCACCACCCGCCCTCCGAGCGAAACAACAACAAGCCTTGTGATGCGGGGAGTGAACGGGAGGTAGAGGGTAGGGTAAGGGTAAAGGAGTAGAGGGATGGGGACGAGGGGATCTTTGTCCCCTCCGCACACCCTCCCCCTATACCCTTCCATACGTGTCCTCTAAATCCCTCACTTTACCTCGCCCCCCATCCAAAAATCCTCTGTGGTACACTAAGAGGAAAATTTGGGATTCAAAGAGACTTCGGTGCTGGAGAATGAGGGGGAGGGGGGTAGAGATAATTTCCCGGGGTTTCCTGGGGGAGGGTGGGGGGGGGGGACGGCGGAACAAGAGGCAGGGTTAGCGAGAAACGGTTAAGTATTCTTGCCCGACA
Organism: Pyrrhosoma nymphula; assembly: GCA_963573305.1. NCBI lineage: Eukaryota > Metazoa > Arthropoda > Insecta > Odonata > Coenagrionidae > Pyrrhosoma > Pyrrhosoma nymphula. The sequence continues at coordinate 109,114,652 of OY754330.1, read as the reverse complement.
AAGATCACCTCCTTTAATATCCTGAAGGTACTTATCCCGCACAAACTCCCTCCCGAGAGGAGATATGGGCACAAAGGAATCAGTCAAAGGAGTAATCCACATGGGGCGGAAATCACTTCAGAAAGGCCGGGAACATCGGGATTGACAACTATAATGATATTTTTTTGAAGAAAGTTTAAAACCCTCAAGGATGTCTTCGCGGTAGACGGAGGTTGCGAGATGCAAGCGGAAAGTATCGCGCCTGATATTTCTCTCTCGAAACAAGTTGCCTCCGAATGTGTGATGAATGGGAAAGAAAGTTTCCGACAAGAAATGTTTGCGGGTATTACTCGGGCAGACATCACCTACCCTTCACGCGATGGAAAAGAAGGATGACCGGCAAAGCACATCATGGTGTGCCTCGAGTTAAATTACCGTTCATAAAACTTGTGGTTGCATAAGTCGGAAGTTGGAAATGACTTTTGCAAAGAATTTGGGGAGATGGCCGAAAAGGATGACAAAAAGATTGAAACTGCAAAACTTCTTGAAACAATCCAAAAATCGTTTTGCTTTACCGGTCATGCATATGTAAATTGTTTACACGCGTAACGTAACACTGTTTAGAGTATTCTAACTTAAAATTTATAAAAAACGCATCTAATGCAGGGAAATCCCTTTCATAATCAGCACATTTTCGCGAGGGAGAGGGATTTGTGGACTAAAACAGGAATGCTTTTTTTTTAGATTTATATGTAAAAATGCTGAGGGTTTTTTTCTCACTTCCATGTAAGCCAAACTTAGCAGGTAGACTACCTAAATAATAATAATTTTTCGACGAATGGAGGACAATTTTATTGACCTGTTGTCTTGGGATGGCCGATTTAGCCACATACACAAAAATTCACGTTTAATCCTCAATCAATTTTCTCGATGAGCGAAAATACCCTCGGTTTGGCATGTGTTAATGGTTCTAATGGTCTAAGCAAGCAAGCACTAGTACAATACACGTAATAACAATCTGCGCGGAGGAGAGGACTAATATTTGATGTTACAAGCGTTCGCCAAAACGAAACACCACGACTATTTCCCACAGTATGATGAAGTCGATTGGCAACTATTTAATGGCCTTCGTTCGACTTTTTGACTAATTTCCACGAGCCGCTATGATGAGTTTTTATCTGAACTTCGTACGCATTGGAAGTTTGCATACGGACGGAAGGAAAACAATGTGAGGGGCAGAAAGAAATAAAGCAATGTAAAGGCAGACAATTATTTCATTAAAATCATTTAGAACCAACATGAAAATATTGGACAGTTACAGCTGCAAATTGAAAGCGGCTGCTAGCAACGGAGATATGGTGTTATTGAAGAATGATGAAGATGAAATGGTCGGAGAGAATTACCAGAGAAGAAGTTCTGCGAAGAGTTGGAAATAAAAGAAACTTGATGAAAATTTTGAGAAAAAGAAGAATGAAACTTATTAGGCAACATTTGGGACACAACAGACTTTTGGATACAATATTGGAGGGAGAAATGAATGGGAAGAATTCAAGAGGAATACCAAAAAGAGAAGATCTCAAGAAAATGATGGATGTCAAATTAAAGAAATATGTAGGAATGAAGCGGTAGGCTGGTAGGAGAGCAAAGAGGAGACCAGCTGCAAACCAATCTTCGGAATTATAACTACTAATGATGGCAATAGAAAATCATGTGGAAGACATTTAATTTTTAATCCAATTACTTATATGTGAAAATTTTGAATGAACTTTACGTTAATACCACAATCCAAATTAAACATGATGCATGTTGCAACGAAGACAACTCAAGACTTATCTAATTCGTGATAATTTATGAGAAGGTAAATTGTATCGTCACAGTCTCGACATAAAAACTAGACAATTACAGTTCGCACGGCGGGACTCCATTGCTAATTAAAAGCTACAATCTTAAACAAAATATAGAACAACTTGGATATTAATTTGATCCCACATTTAAATCCATTTAACCGTGAAATTTTCCCCGTGGGTCATTTCTCCATTTCACCCGGGCCTAAAGGAATGAAATTAATGAAATAAAAGGGATACCAACTAGGAAGGGCTTATTTCAGACGAACGCTTCAAACTTCGCCCGAAGATAAGACGGGAAGTGGGAGGAAATTAGACGTGTATTCCTTTGAGCACAACCTTCCCTACTTTGGACGTCATACCCGGAAGCAATTTCGAGGGGAGGGGGTCCCCAGGTCAGGGAAGTGCTCCCCTCGTGTCGAGTACCTTCTTGCTTTAAAGCCAGAGAGACGGACGGAGCAAGAGAGAGAAAGAGGGCTGTGAGTGCGAGCACCCAGAGGTTTATTGCTCTCATTAAAATCGCTCCTCGAGAAACTCAACCTCGACACGGAGTAGGGGGACGCGAAGCAGATAGGGGGAGGGGCGGAAGGAGTTCGAGACAAAATATCGGGGTGTGCAGTATTGCAGTGTATCAAAAGCGATATGCCCGGAGATTTCGCATTAAGATTCTGATCTTCCGAGATACGCGATGCACCACATTGCGATGTAATCCGATGAAATTCGATACACCGAATTGCCATTTGATTATTTGAAGACATACGATATGCTGCTACTATCCGATGCAGTACGAAGCCTATCTACACGCAACGCAATGCGATATGTGATGTAACGTGACGCAATGCGATGGATCTACACTGCGCCCTGAAAAGCATTTGAAGGGGCCATGGAACTAGAATCACATGGATCTTCATGCATGCATGCATATTAAATACATACATGCCCATCACGCCATTCCCTTTTGGGGTACGTAAAGTAAAAGAACTTAACTATTGCTGTTAAGCCTATAAAATTGGCTCCCTTTTAATAACTTCCTCCATAATGCCCTATCTTTGTATGCCTCTTTCGCTTATCTAACACTCACGCATAACTTCATACACGCTCTCCTATTCTCAAAGCTCCGAATATCCCTCCTCTTAATAGTCTCTTCCACCAATCACCCATCACTTTCGCCGTCTGCCCCTTCCTCTCACACCATTCACTCCATTCCTTATGCGATACAAAAATTCTTAATGAGATAACCTAGATTGTGCATCACACGGCCCCAAGAAACTGAGCTGGGGGAAAAGGAAGGGTATAAAAGCGATGAATGGATGTGAGGAAGGGCGCGACCACGATAATGTCGAAGATTATTATACCCCTTTTCCGAACTGATGGCGACTGACCTTGAGTGCGCTGGTGTGCATTTCACTTTTCCAGCCAATCTCAGTAGGGCAGTAGGGACTATCTATTTCACCCGAGACACAACCTCTAGACCCTCCCAACAATTAAAATTTCAATTAACACTATAACCAAAATCCTGTTTCGCCGCCCATTATTCTTTACTCCCTCCTTTCCAAAGTCGCGCCCAAACATAAGGGTAGTAAGAGGACATGGATAGATTCAATAAGACTAAAATTACTCCCCCCCCTAGATTTATTCAATTTCAAATATGGGTATCTCACAGAAGGGCTTCGAAGGGAACAAAACTTTTCTTAACCCACCGTTTTATCTCAGACACTTATTTCCTAGAACGATATAATTATTCACTAATCCAGATTTATTAACACAACAAAATACCCTTCTCCAAGTCGAGCGTCGACTGAATTAAACCATAAATATTCCATTGATGCTTCCAATTTGATAGGTTATCGAATCTCAATTATGACAATACCATGCATGAAAGAGCGAAGAAGTAATACTACAAATGAAGTAAAACTAAAATAGATACTTGTACCACCATACGGTTATGTACACAGATTTTGGATATGTTTTCTTCCTAATTGCCATTCATTTACCCGAGACACCAAAAGAAAATTAAAAAAGAACGAACTTAGGCGCGACAATGTTGGGAGGGGGAGGAAAAGTACGGACTTTTGAATTAGGATGAGGAAGGGTAGGAAATAACGAATTCTCTTTTGAAATCTGCAGCTGTTTTTGCTCACGATAAAGTCATGCTTCATAATTTTTTAATCGAACGTTGTCCTACCGTCACGGCTGCAGGGAGGACCAAGTTGCATAGCCTCGGATATGGAACCAGACATACCTGCAACAGAAAAATAAAGATTAGGACATACTTAGAGTGAATTGAATTATGAAATGGACTAAATACTAAAGCATTACAAATAATGTTTTTCAATATTTCATATTTTCTCTTTTATACACTTCGCATCTTCTGCCTCCGTTCATACTGAGCAAGGTTCTCATTCTTATCATTCATCTCTTATGGTTACTCAACATCCTCTCCTTTATCACCCTCTTCACCATGTTGCTAACCCTCAACACGTCTTCCAACCACGTTAATGGGAGTTTGAGCTAGATTTACCCCAAGTCACAATAGAGACAAAATTCAAATTTTATTTAAAAATTAAGGCAACTGTAACACGGATGAAATAAATATAGAAACATTGATGACGCTAAACCCTTGTTATAAATTACTGAAATTCTCAGTAATTATTTTTTTTGCTCTCTCGGACGATTCGAGTCCGTATGCCCCTGCGATCCCAATAAGCCATTGGTTTGTCGTCAGGTTTCTCAGAGGCCGTACCACCAGAACTTGACAGAAACACCCATGCCCTGGGCAAGCGAAAACCGACCCAGGCGGGACTCAAACCCGCGACCCTCGGATTAGCAGGCGAGGACTTTACCTCGCCGCCATGGGGGCCGGCTAACTAAACATAAATGTACAAGTTCATATGCATTTTTTTCACGCTGTACGATGAAAACGCCTTCACAACAAAATATGTTTTTGCGATTCTGTAAAAATTACTGTGAAAGAGACATTGATTTATTTTTTTAAGTTGAGAAAACACAAATTAAACACTTAAATTTCAAACGATTTCAGACTGTGCCATGTGAAATCGAACCACCAAGGAGGGAAATGAGCACCAACTATGTACATTCCACCAAATAACATAATTATTAATGTAACACACCGGTTTCAGGCAGTTTTTAATGGGAGATAGTAAAAATTCTCTACATTTTTACAAGTATTCCTTACATGAATTTTATCTTCATCTCAGCATACGTCCTACCTCTCTTCATCCAGTCTATACCCTATCTTCCCCTTCCCGTCTTAATACTCCCCTCTATCACACCCCTACTATCCCTTCCCAGCCTCCAACCACCTTCTCTTCCTCCTCCATCACCTCTAGAAATTTACTCCTCACGCACCATACCAAACACTTCCTTGTTTGCTTTCCTTTCCATCAAAAAGTCCTCTCTTCTTTCTCCACCATATCCAAATCTCAAGACTTGAGGCAATCATCGTCTTCTTTTCCTCATAAGCCAGATTTCTACGCCATACAGTTTCTACGCTCCAAATTTAAAATCATCGCCAACCTTTTCTTTATATTCTTACGCAAGGTTCCCTTCATCTCCTTGAGGCTCCTCATAATTCTTTCCGGGAAAAAACAATTCTTTCCTCCTCCTCCATCGAAGAAAATAAAGAGCTCCGCGGATGCCTATGCAAACGAATAATTTCAACCGCTATCGCACACGAGCCTCGGCACCCTTATTAAACGTTTAATCTCCCTCCAAACAGCCGTCATGCATACATTTCCCCACTCCATAGTCAGGCGTGAAGGGGTGGAGTGAAGGCGATTCGAAAATAAAACGAACGAAAAACCCGGAGAGGGCGAGGTGTGCAGGGGTAGAAACGTCGATTTTAATCCGCCGCCACGTTTTTGTGCCATTTTTTTTGTCCCCGCACACCCCATGTGCCAACCAAAACCACACCCCGACTCCCCCCCCCCCCCTCACCCTCAAACTGAGATCCGAGCCAACACGCCGAGAAAACTTGTTGATTAAACCATCCCGCGGAGCCTACCCTTTCCCCACCCACCGACTTCATTAATATCGCTTCTCTTTTTTTGCTCGCCAAAATGGCGTCGCTTTTGCTTTTTTTACCACGTTTTCGATTCGGTATCACTCGAATCTCCTCCCGTTCACGCATCCGTCCACATGTGTAAAAAAAGCTCCATTATAATGCCGACGAGAGCCGAATGCGCATACAGAATGGGATTGAGGGGAAAGATTTAGTGACAAGAATGGAAGGACCGAACCAGACCACTTCGTATTCCAAAAATTGATTGGTAGATTTTAATTTTCAATATCCGGGGTCATCCGTAGACTTAATAAAACTATATTTGTGCCCAGCATTTTGGTTTCTTCATTTTGAAATTAACTAACTTTCCAAGCAGCACTAAAAACCAGGTTTCAGCACAAATGTCATTCTCAAGGTACCTACATTCAAATGTAGGTACTCTGTGCTCAAATCTGGGTCGGTGAATAAAAACAACTGTGGAAATTGTAGAGTCAATTGATTTCAACATGGATATTTATCGTTTTCACAAAGTTACGCCTGACTGAGTTTTATATTTTAGTTTTTGTAATTTAATTCCTTTCTCTGTGTCGTCCGAATTCCGTTTCTTCTTCCTCCCACTTCTGCGCTTTTGGATAATTTCACCCTTTAGTCCTAATTTTATTTTTCTGGAATTTGAATAAAAAGTAATGACGAGTGGTTTTTATTCGGGGTTTTCCCGCGTGTTTCATGTATTTGGACAACTGTTTCACTTGCGTTACAGCTAGCGTCGTCAGTTCCTGAATGAGCTGCAGAGATTCTTAATCCGATATATATACCTAACGCTTGAGCTAGTCAGGCGCGCGCTGATTGGCCGGATTGATCACTGAATTTTTATTGTTGAAAAATACGTTTGAGCGTTGAGGAGAGAGGATAGTCGTCTTCCCTGTTTAAATTTTCTGATTTTTTGGCTATTTCAATCGCCTCTCGTATCAACCGAAGAAACCCGAAAAAAAAACAACTCATCAAATAACCGCGGAAACCTACGTACCAAGACGTAATGACGTTCTTTCGGACAAAGAAAGCGATTGCTGGTCTTAAAAGTTGGCGGGTACAAACTACAGAAAGCAGGACAATTCAATTGCTTGGGTAGAACCTTGGAGGAAAATGGGCATGTTAGGAAAGTCATTACAAGGAGGATAGCGAAACCGAAGCAACAATGGGTGGTAGTTGATGACCAGGACTTACTTATTTGTTTTAACGTAAGGATTTAAGGAAAAGGATAACAAAGAGTTTATAATATGAAGTGTAGCTATGTACAGGGCAGAAACTTGGAGAGAAGAGGACGAGAATAGGCTGCATGCGTTTGAGATGTGGGTGTGGAGCATTTTCCTCTCCTCCATCACCCTGCCAGGCCCTTCGTCGTTCGTCTTCCTTTCCGTCCACCGTACTATCTCCTCCACAAATATCATCAAATTCCTGCAACCTATTCCCATCGTCTTTCCTCAAGAGTCCACGTTTCTGCACCATAACACGCTAGAAAGGAGAAAATAGAAGGAAAGCAATGAGAGGCGGAGAGGAATGTAGTAGGTTGGTAACGCAAAGTGTAAACTTAATCCTCGTGCTGGGCGTCACCGTCCACCATGAGCCCAATCGAAATTGAAGGGAAGGTAGGGACCTCACGGGTCAATCAAATAGAAATAAAATTTTAAAAATGTTGTACGCGAGGGAATTAAAAGGTGTGTGAGGTTGTCAGTTAGAAAGGTTTTGTCGGTCGCGTTGTTCGCACCCCCATGACACCGCACAAGCTGCATCCCACCCCTTTCTCCCCAAGAGAAAAAAAATTCCCATCCCCAAAATAAAAAGCTGACGCTGGTATTTTGGTGTGGGTGGAGAGATTAAGACCGGGAAATATTTCAATATTAATATCACGTTGCGATATAAACTTTTCATCACAAAATACTAGACAGTTTAAGTATCGCATGATATCGCATCACATCCCACGATATTGTATCATTTACATCCACGTGATACCCTGAAAGCCACCTCAAGGATGCGTGGCAGGGGATAATTCCTCGCCAGTCATGTATAAACTGCTCAACACACTATCATAATATATTATTCGTAGTTTTAATAAATACTCTGTTACGCAACGTATGTGAAAGGATATTTCACATGCAATATTGTTTCAAACTATCATATAGACTCCGTGAAGTCAAGGAAATCATTGGCAGAGCTGTGCAAGGACCAATCATTCTTCTCATACAATACCTACGATGATCGCATCACACCTTGATACGTAGTGGCGATATATCACACTGCCAGATGGTTTATTATCGCAGTGCGATATTTGATTGTTGTCTACGTTTATGCTTCATAATATCGCTCATCCCGCTTGTGGATGGGGAAAATAATCGCCCGGACTGTTATTTCTTACTAGATTATTTAGTTTTTTATTATGAGAAACTACGGAAGCTCTAAGGTCAATTGCGCCATTTAGGACAGGTGGAGACATCGGTGAGGGAAGGATTACGCGAAAAAGAAGGAAGGGTGGAAAGAAACCTGGCGTAGGCATTCGCCTACACTTCATGAAAGGCGCAAGGAGACCACAGTTTAACGTCCCATTCGACAGGAGTGCAGCACTTGGAAGTGCTTTCCACCAAGTACTCAAAATAGCACTGGATTGTCTGCCGAAAAATATATCCACCACTTCCGGGAAACGAACCCGGACCCTCGGTAGAGGATGATGGAGTACTTAAGATGGTCGTATTATATCGTACATCGCCCGATACCGCAAGGCAAAATATCGTATCGCTTTGTGGATTATCATTACTTGAATATCGAAACATACTCATCGCAGTGTCCAGTTGGGGACGGGGGCCCGTAAAAAAACAAGAGGGATAGTGGAAGGGAGTCAGGCTTGTCTCCCGACTCGGGGATGGGCGAGTCAGTCGATTAACGCCTCTCGCGAGCAAATGCCATTCTCTCCGGCAAGCACCCGCTTAATCCCCCGCACTTTCACGCCCGTAATCCCTCCCATCCTGCCATTCCTCCTCTACCTTTTTTTTTGGTATACGCCGCCCTATCGCAAAACGCCATCGAAATTTCCAACAACAGCCCAAAAGAACCATAAACACCAATCTATTTTAATTTCCGGTCGTTTCCTCTCCCCCCTCCATCGTATTTTAATATTTATTGTAATTTTTTCACATTCATCCCCTGACAGCGGAAAGTGCGGTTCACTCTGCCACGACGAGCGACGCTCACAAAATTACGAAAATAAAAACAAAGTACGGTCGAAAATATATCGCCGGAACCCCTATCTTAAATATATATTAACGCGAGGCTCTTCAAAGGGCGGAACACGCTTTTGAAATCTCCTTCTTGAAGGCTCCATCGGGAGACTTTCTTATTCGTGATAACTTTCGAGACGAAAATAAAGGATGCCTCGGCTATTTTTCTTCAGTGAAACAAATGAATCTAGCGACTTACCCCTATATCACGAACCTGAGCGATAGAACGTCTTCCATTGGCGAAAATGCAGGGAACTCATGGAAGGTAGTGAATTAAATGTGCCGACCCTTGACACATGGAAATGTATCACGTAGGCGGTGAAAATGCATCAGAACATAAAGTTGAGATATGCGATTTTCTGTTCTTCACGTCGACTAAAAATAAATATAGGTAGAATAAACAGCAGTAATTGATAGTGCCTGATACAAGGATGGCAATTTAATGTAACAGATCCATACTGTTGAAACATAAACTATCTTGATTTTTCAACAGTTTTTAATGATGTTCCACCCGGCATTCGTTGCACCGAAACATTGTGTCACCTGATGATGTTGTGACGCAACAAAACCCGGGTCATAATACATTTAAAGTCATAGGAAAACAAATATAGTTTTATTAAATTCATAAAGCAAAGAATATACCATTTACTCCATGGTTTCATCAGATAATGTAAGAAGAATACGAAATTACATAAATTGATTAGACATCTGACAATGAGAAAACAGGACGAGAATAGGCCACAGTCTTTTGAGATGTGGGTGAGGAGGAGGATGGAGAGGTGGTCGTAAGTGGTCATGGTGGACGGAAAAAAAGACAAACGAGGAGGTGCTTGGAATGGTTGGAGAGGAAAGGAAACTTCTGTAGAAGATTAGAAGGAGGCAGAGTAGGTGGTTGGAAAAGGCGATGAGGGGCAAATGAATGCAATGGGGCCGCGATGGAGGGGAGGATTCTGGGTAACCATGGAAGGGGAAGGAAGAGAATAGGCTTTATGGACGGAATGAAGAGAGGAAGGACTTAAGCTGACAAGATTGTGAGATGAATCAAATTGACGAAAACTACTTCTTAAGAGGTCTTCATTAAGGTTGGGAAGGAAATTGAGACTTTCTCAGGGCGACCGTCGCTGAGAGACATAAAAACCTACAGAGATTGAATCAGGATTCATCGCCCTGATTCACATATATCGAAAAGTGACACACAAAAGCCTGACCAATGCTCACATCATCCTTTCCGCCGCACCCGCTCCCCATCACCATTCAAAACATGCAGCGTTAATTTTCCAAAGCGTAGCTCCAAATAATTGCTCCACACCGAACCCCTCCTCCAATATCATTCCATGGCGATAGATTTTTTAAATTTATTTTTCTGCGTGTCCAAATTTCGCGGTCGGGCGCCTGCGGGTGACCGTGCGCCTGGACATACATACGGGTCTCCCTCCCCCCCTCCTCGGGGACGGGAAAGGTGTCCTGGCGGTCGGGAAAATGAGACGAGAGGGTTGGACGAGGAGGTGGCGGGGGGAAGGACCATTTCAATGAAAAGGGTGGAAGGTCATTTCAACGGGCGTCAAATTTTGCGAATTCCAAGCGGGGGAGAAAATTTAATTAATGTATCACGGCACGGTGTAGGCGAGGTGCGGAAACTCCACCCGCACGAGGATTCAGCGGGCGCGCGCGATGGGGATTAGAGGACTGTTTAAAGCTGCGGTTAAAGGCAATGGTTAAATAAATCACGACAAACCATAATTAAGGCTAGCTGGGGAGCCTCAATCAATCAAGTCTCCTCTGTGTCCTTCACGGGTGTGTTTTCTGCCCAAAATGTTGAACCCATCCGGAGCCAATACGCTAGTGGCACGTGTTACGGAGGGTAGTGTATAAGACGGTAGTGTGTAGTGTAAATTTACAGCAATTAGTTTCTAAATCTTCTTTATCAGCCATGTCTAATTGGGGATTTCGTTCGCCGAGAACAAGGTGTCAGTGCATCAAGGGCCGTTGAAGTAAGATTGATGAAGCTTTAAATTTAAAATTGAAGAAGTTTTAAAATGGTTTACGGAAATCCGTAATATCAGAGAAAAAAATTGGAGGAAACTTGCAGAGATATCTTCAGGAGTAGGTACTTTCTCAAATTTCCTATTAGCCACTACGTTTTGGCGCAAATCACTACATAGATACGCTTCTGCAAGCCAGTGTGCTAGACTTATACTTGCAGCTTCTAAAAAATCTTAGTTTCCTGCGTCAACGGATTACGTTCGAAGTCGTGGCTAATACATAATGACCTTTTCCCGAAAAATGACACAATATGCGTAAATGAGTACGGGATATTAATAGGACAATTTGACGATGAAATTTTGACAAGCATGATACGAAAAGTACATTTAATAGAATATTGACGGACATTTCTCTTTATTTCTCTCCCAATGTCGTCGCAATTTACGAATTCGTGGCAATCACATGAATCCGAAGCGAAAAAATATCAATCGCGTTCTAGATAGTCTTTCATAAAGCACGTCCTTTGGCGCCTAGACTTGGGCAATTGTGGAGACACTACATACTATCTATCAGAGAAAACTTTGAGGGCAACAGCGCTCTCGATTACATGTTTATCTAACGTCTCTACCTATCTTCCGGAGGAGAAGATCTAATATTTTCTCTGTCAGAAGTGATACAGTGACTTTTTTCTCAACCGATTCCCGTGATAGCTAACTCAGAAGAAGGACGCTCAGATATGCTGAAAAAATTTGACGATAAAAGCTCAGTATTAAATAACGAGGTGGTACCAATTGTTATGAGTACTTTAAGGTAGTTCTACCGTATAATGACTAAATTATAATTTTATTGATTGGCTACTTTTTAAAAACGTTACTCAGTATGATAAGAACAGCAAAATTATATATTTCCACGCTACTTTTCCAGTGATCAACAATCTGGGAGCAGTTGCTCAGGCTTTTACCGCAAAAATAAAACCCAGTAGCATAGATTATCTTCATCTATATACCAACCTGAGAGCCGATGCAAGGTGTAGGGCAGGGGGAGTGAGTATACCAGCCATAAGAAGTGAGGGAAAAAGGAAAAGAAATTCGTAAGGAAGGGAAGAGATAGTTGCTTGCTTAGTTTTAAGTCTCGTTATGTTTTTGCAACAGCCAATTAATGTGCCGCTGAAGATCAAATGAACCGATAGGATAAGAAACGAGGAATTTTATACAAGAATGAATGATTAGAGAACCACATACAGCACTCTCAGGAGAATAAGGTCCAGATAGGTAAGCCACACTTTGAGATACAAAGAACTTGTAAGGAACACAATGATAGGGAAAATAGAAGGGAAGATTTCTCGAAGAAGGCCGAGGGACTTATACATTTTTTTCATTTGAGTATTCCACCAGCTTATTGGTAGGTTTTTGAAGTTCTTATATGTACTACAACCCAGATTCTGGTACATCAACTCGCTTTCCCTCCTATAGATGGATCACCAACAGATTCCTCTAAATTCCTCATATCGTCTTCCTCTTCGAATTTCCGACTTGGTATTATGATAACTATATGTACGCTTGATATGTCCGACATTATTTTATTCTGTTCTCTGCATGAAGTAGTACATCGTAGCATTCATAAATTAATAGAATTAGTAATATTAATTACTAGATGTGTCTTAAGCATTGTACTGTATGTTTGCATGTTCATTTACGCTGCACTCTCCTAGTTTCTAGTTTGATTGCGCACTGTTCTCTTGACTGCTTTTTGGTCCGCGCCTAGCGGCCAGGGGAACATGCGAGGTCCCGATTTGTGCTGGGAAGAGTGTTGCATACCTGGTGTGGAATTACCCCGTGCCACACACCCTAGTGGTAGCTTGCACGGTACTTCGTAGATGCAGATGCTATGTCGTCCAGAACTCATATCTTCTTCCTTCCTCTTCCACACTTCCCCAATGTTCTCCCCTCTATCACCCTCTTCAACATGCCCTCCCCTCTCGAAACCTCATCCATCACCTCTTCTGCCTTCTCCGAACCTCCGCCACCAGCGTCTTCTCCTCTCCAACCGTATCTAATGCCTCCTCGTTCGTCTTCCTCGCAACCCAGCTCACCCTATCCATCCTTCTCCAAACCCACATCTCAGGCGCCTCAAGTCTACGTATATCCTCCCTTCGTAATGACCAAGTTTCCGACCCATACAGCGCAACGAGAAGGGAAAATAGAAGGATAGGGGGGAATACCCCTCGAGGAAGGCCAACTAAGGGTGTCTTCCATTCGCTTTAGTGTGCTAATCACTTAGTAGCACAACAAAGCACTTGCCTTCCATTCGTTACAGACCCTGTGCACCAGGTAGCGCACTTTAAAAAGGAACAGAAGCAAAGTTGATGTGCGCTACATAACAAAAGAACGTCAATAATGGCATCCGTTTTTGTTGTCAAGTTTGTTGATTTTCAGTGAAGGCGGAAAACATGCATATCGTAAAGTTTTTAATTGCTCTGCGATAAAAGCCTACGTTTTTAAATACTTATTTTGAACGAATTTAACAAATTTGCATAAAATATTCGTCCGTGACTGCTGTTCACCCACAGAATGCTAACTTCCGGCAGGTTACAAAGCATTTAACCAGCGAACATCGTTCAACGTCGTTCGTTAGCACTCAAGTGCGCTGATGTGTTCCGATGTGCGCTAATTTCAACACCTTGAATGGATAGCTCCCAAAAATGGAACATGGATCAGAATAGCTACAAGGGCATTAAGGTGTAAACAATGGAAAAGAGTAAGCAAAGGCTGCAGTCGAACAATCTTAGTATTGAATTTCTAATGATTATGAATCATTGCGCGTGGGAAGATGGAATTTTGGAACCTTTCAGTTCGACATGATATCAATTCAGCGGCCATTTGGCATGGCGCACGTCTAATTCCCACAGGCTCGACGCTAGAGAATACGCCGAAGGCATTAGGGATAATGTCCAGACTAGGGAACGATGTTGGCTCGAAAGCTTTATCGACCGGACAAGCCGCAATCGCATCTGTAGAATCAAGTGACTTCCCGACCTGCAATTGCAGTAACTTGATTCGAAAACTGTGTCGCTGTGCTGATACTCCCCCACTAGATATAGCCTGTAACTTCCTAATCGACCGTAACACGCTCTCAATTCAATCGACTTCCCAGCAGTTTATTTCAGTAATTAGCACTTCATCTGCGCTAACATCTTTCAGCGACAGGCACAACGAGAGCGCGCGGCTCGGTGCGTTAGGATGTCACCGATCGGCAGAGATTGTGGGGCGATTTTCGTTTGTCCGGAGGAACGTTTGAAAATTCGAGTCAACGGATTCCCGTACAGTTAAATACCAGGTTCCCTAAGTGCCTGTGATCGGCATGTTTAAACAAGAGGACTGAGGGCGGATTACACAAATTCGTAGCATTGGAATAGAGAGATGAGTTTGATTTGGATTATTGTTATTAGAGTTATCTACCGGTTAAGCTAGGTTTTAATGGATGAAAATCCTCTGATTGTTTCCAGGCGCAGTCCCTTATCTCCATACACGGATTCTTTATTGATTTCAGATTACGTCTTACCCCTCTTCATCCCATACCTACAGCTTATTTTCTTTCCACCCACGCCGTCTTCCCATAATTTCCTCAAGTACTTCCTCTCCTCACCCAACATACCAAGCAATTTCTCTTTTGCCTTCAATTCTGTCCACCGCACTTTCTCCATCCTCCTCCGTACCTCTCAAACATCATCTCTCAAACGCCAGTATCCTATTCTCATCCTCTTTTCTTCGAGTCCAGTTATCTTCAACATACAACGCCATACTACAAATTAAACTCTTCTCCAACCTTTTCTTTTCTTTGAGATTGTGCTGCGTAGAACCAGCTTATCAAAATCCTACTTAATTGGCCATAATTGCGAAGACAGAGATGTGGGAAAGGCTTTAAACATGTGATAAGGAGGCAAGGCGTAGGTATACCAAGCTAAAGGAGGAAATCTCAGGAAGAGACACGAGCCAGCTTAGAGGTAGCCTATATCCCATCTAAACCTTCTTAAATCGGCAGATCAATTCTGATAACAATCATCATCTTCTGTGTTCTCTACAAATTGGTAGGTAGGGTTTTGGGGAGTCCCTATCCTGGCTTCCCCATTTCGGAGTCAATTTTCTTACTAGTGAACGATGGATCCTCAACGAAGATTTCCGGGACCTAAACCCATGATTTATCGAATGGCATATGGGTATGCAATTAATCAAACTGCCAATGTCCACATCAAACTTTTCGTCGCCAGTTATGAAATATGTGATCCGGAATTCAATGATACATTTCACTTTTTCCTTTTAATAAAATTTTCGCAAACAAAAATTGGACTAGACAAGTATATTATCACAAAATTTTAAATAAAATTAAATACGTCACCTACGGAGTTATGATTTGACTAGAGACCAATGCAAAGACTCAACAGGAGCAAAGATAAATAAACCATTTTATCGAGAAAATATTGGTGTTCGTGTTAACGTGTTCTACCGAAAATTATATTTCTAACCTTTCTCAGCGAAAAGTCCTTTCCTACAATGAGCGGTTCGGTGCAAAGTTTCCGCGCGTAATCAGACAAAACACCGGATGAACTACAGCCAATTTGGTGGATCAATTTTTCGCTGAAATTATTACAGTTGAAGTATGGGGTGAAAGTAATCCCTCACTCCCATCGTTGAAGGTTTACGACGCGCCATGAAGAGTCTCATGAGTCACGCACAACACACACGCCGAAGTAAACACCTTAATCTCTGTTTGTGGATTCTTATCTTATCTCTAGGGCGGACTTCGGATACAATATTACTCCGAAAAAAATTATCACTTCGTTCGACATTTGGTGTTGCACGGCAAGTTCCATCAGTCAACAACACGAGGTAAAAAAGCAGCCTTCAAGGATAAGCAAAAGTTATGACTTTAAGCTCAAGAAATTCCTAGGCGAAATAATTCAATGAGCAGCCTTTTCTTTCTCTATTACGTTGCCTTGAAATCACTAACTCTTGCAGCATTGATGAAATACTTATTAATTTAACCAATTTCACGAAAGTTAAAGTTTATAGAAACGTAACGAGTAATCACCCAAAACAAACCATAGAAAACTCAACAATCACCGAAATAAAATTCTAACTACGAAAAATACCCAAAAAACTTTCTCTGACGGTGATTGCTATTCCCTCTACTGACAGCCTCTACCTTATAAGTAAAGTCTGGCTTGTCGAGGCAGCACTATTGACGGAATGGCGCCGAACTTACAAATGAGCAGCGTTTCAGCAGTGCACACATCAAGATACCACTCTCGACGCCGTGTGCCGGACTAATGAATACGGTGACGCAAGAAGTTTCAATTTGCATTGCTTCAATAAGAAACTTCACATAGTCCCCATTCTTTGCGAATATGCGTACGTCCAGCTACACCAGAGTTAAACCACCTTTCCTCCACGAAGTCAATTTTAATTTAACGAGCTTTTTGAGCTTTTCGCTGTTTAAAAGAAGAAATGGAGGGAAAAAACAAGGCATGCTTCTCATAGAAACCCTAAAATCATATATAATTCCTATAATATCTAGTTCATCGGCACTAGCGAATAGGCACAAATCATTTAAGAAGAGAAAGGAAAAGAACGAGAATTCCCGATGGCACGAAGAAAGTTTGAAACGGTCCGGTGAAAGAGGTGAAAATAGTAAGGCGATGGGGATTAACGGGTTAAACCGCTTTTTAGACAAATGCGCGTAATTCACAGCGAAAAAAACGCCCTCTTGATTGGGGTCCGAACTCTGAACACGAACACATTAAGTTCCTCATAAACACGAGAGCATCGAGTTCCTTTGAAGCCTATAAGGCATTCACAGTAGACGAGGATTCCCTAGTACATTATTTGGTAAATGGGGATCTGCATTCGAATCCCAGCACATGCAAATTATTTCTTTTCACACATGATTGCGCACATGTATCTCCATAGAAGGTGACTTCCACTAAAGTTACTGTAGCGGATACTCCGGCGGTGGTTTAATTACGTCGTTTACCAGCAGTTCATTTAGTCTTACTTAATCTTATCTCTGAAGATAGAATTTCAGTAATAATAATGTGTTATTTACGCAAAGAAATGATTTACCGGGAATGGAAATATGACATGATATAACGAATCAAAGTACGACTCGTCGTCGGCAAGTAACTAAAAAAAATTTCGGCACCGAATTGGTAATTTTTTGGAGCATGACAGAACAATGCTCAACGATTAAGTTGAGAAACTTGGTCGCAGGGGAATGAAGATAAGATAGACTTTTGAGACAAAAGTGCAGAAAATAATGGAATGAGTAGGTAAGCTAGGTGAAGCGGACAACAAATGACGGGTGTTAGAAATGGCAAGCGAGGGAGAAAGAGAAGAATCGGAATTGGCGGCGGAATAAAGGAAGGCAATACACACATAGAGTTAAAAACGGATTAAGCATTCGAAAAATTACTTTTTACGAAAGAAACGTTATGGGCAGACTACCAGAGGTCGCGGAAATCACAGGCGACACAGGACGTAGCACTTATTTGCCATAAAGCCTTCGATGATGATAACGGTCAGTTAACCTGCGTATGGAGGCATGCGATAAAAATTAATGGGCCGAAATTTTTCCTGGTGGAACGAAACACGGTAAAAGTAATCGCATCACACTGCAACCTTAGGCTTTTCCCCTAATCAGACCGCCGCACCGCGATTCCTGAAATCATTCGTCATGCCGGGCCAGGAAACATTTTGGCCGCATGCGAGAGCGCGAGTAAACCCGAGAGCCATAATAAGCGCGGTACAATCACCGTCGCCGGTCAAGAATCCGCGACACCGCACGCGAAATATGTCGGGATAATCGGAATAAACAGAGAAGCACAGTGCACGAGTTTCGCGAAGCATAATCAAACTTCACCCTGGCGGAACGTGCGAAAAAAAGAAACAAAAATACTCCATTTGGAGGCTGACGCAAAAAAAAAGATTAGAAGTAATAACAAGGAATCGCCTCCAAGCGAGCACAATTAGGTCGCTATTTCATTTTTTACACGTGCAAGCATAGACGAAAAAAGCATGATATAGCAGCGTCCTTTTTTTTATTTTGAAACATCGGCTTTTAACCTGAGATCGGCACTCCTTCCTACGCATAAGAGTAAGCGGAGAAGGTGAGGGATTTCTGGATTTTTTTCCGAACATTTTTCTTTCGTATCTCAACGGTGAAAAAAGAAGAATTCCGGGTGATATCAAGCATTCGAGTGTGCCCTCCGGCGCATGAACGAAAACATCTGAATCGGCCAATCAGCGTTCGCGGGATCTAAGAGGTGGGGATTATGGGGCAGGGTTTGGAGGGGGGTGAGTAGATGGAGCGAATTACTATTGAGATTGTACGTAAGCTCAAACATATCACCGAGAGAAGGCAAAAACTAAACTGCACAAAAATCCTTTTGCCATGATGTGAAGCCGAACGGCAAGCTTAAAACGAAATTACGATAGAAACTTCCATTTTAGCGTTGCTAAAAACCACAATTTTCGCTGAATTGGAATAGGATTTCGTATAAAATATTTACAAAAAATCTTCGCGAAGTAGAATAAGTATTTAAGTGCATGAATTGTATACTTTAACGAATGTATTGACGGTTTTTCAAGTAATCATTACAATAATTCTAATTCATTTAAATGATCTACCACTACGAGTTTTACTAAACTCTCTGAAACGTTACGAAGAATAATTTTCAAATCGTGATACTGATTTCTTTCCAGCAACATCGGCATCAAAGAAATTCACCAAATACTTTTCTTGATTTTGAAGAATATCGACACCTCATCAAATTTCTCTTACACATTCCGCAATCGGTCTCGGACGTTTTCCTAATAAAATACAATAACAATCAACTTGTGAGGATACCTTCCGCTGTTTGCTAGAATTATTGACTTTGTCGTTTTTATCTAGCACGAGATACCACGAAAAGCAAGAGTCGACGGCAAGCTTGAATGCGATATCACACTTTTAAGGACTATGGACGAGGAAGCTTCGACAGGCAAATATCATTGGCCGAGTATTCCTACTGCAGGTAATCTCCTTTGTGGCCCAGGGCAGGTCGCCTCGCATCGCTGGACTAGTTCAATACAAATGTGATTTCTTGTATTAACCTGGTTTCCGTAGCTTTCTTCTGGTCGTCCTGGCATTGGGGAACCCCCTGGTTATCCAAATGTGGTATTATCGTGGTATTAACCGCCAATAGCAATCAGGGATGGTCAACGGGAGTGTCCACTGTCATGAACCTCACTCACGACATTAGCGTCACGTCCAGTTGCCGATAACGCGTCTAAACATTCAACGCGGTGGCGTGAAGAGGATGCATAGTAACCAGAAGCGATGCCTCCTATTCCTGTCCCACATAGACCTCTAGGAAATAGATTTGTCCGACAAAGGCATTCTCCCACGGATTACAGATTAAAAATAATCCATGTCTACAACGTCACCCTGCGAGTTTCCGCAGAGACAGGGGGTGTTAAGGTATGAGCCATGAGATAGGGTGGAACGGGAAAAGAAATTGGAAAAAGCATAAGGACGAATTTGAACAGCATGCTGATGAAATGTATTTTTTCTCACTCTGTTTCTGCCACAGTGGGGTATATATACTAATGGTGCGTGGAAAGACAGAATATTTGCACATACCTATCAGTTCGGCAATGTATCTCTCTCAGTTTGTCTCTTCTGCTATCAGTTCTAGAGGTATAGTGCGGGGTTGAAATGATATCCTTAGAGTCACCCAGAACCTCGTGTCATTTGAAATTTTCAAGTAATCTTAGCCTATCATAGCTCTAAATAAGAGATATTAAAATAAGGACTTGCATAAATTAAATTTCACGTAGCACTCTCCTCATCATGGTACCTACAATATAATAAAAAATACTTCCCCGAAATTTTCCTACCATTTTAACTCAACTCTTGAGGATTTTTTACTTATTTTCAAGAAGACGAATACAGGAAGGAGTCATGTTATGGATAACATTTCACTCAATAGCGTTGACAGATTGACATGAAATCACGAGGTTTGCAATCAATTATTGATAATATACTTAACTTTTTTGATTTGCAGATAAAACGCACATCTTCCTGAAATACATTATTACAAATTCGGTTGAATTAAATTCAGGCTTTACGTTGGCAAGCAGCTCTTCTCAGCGCTGCATGCCATTAATGACCATTTGCGCGGAGTTTGAATAACTTTTGAGGAAATGAAAAAGGATATATTGCCACTGAAAGGTTACCTTGAAATACCACTGATGATTAAAGTTAACGAGGGACAAGGAAAACCATGAGCAGACTGCAGGGCTATTTTAGGAAATACGAACTTCTTGTTTACTTGTCCAGGCAGCGTCACCGAATGAATTCGAACGACCTCTCCGTCGTAAACAACAGACTTACTAGGACTACCCAACTCTTGTGTGCATGCAAATCACCGCGTACACGCAGCCGTGAACCATAACGGGAAATCGTGAGCGGTCCACCGTTAAAATTGAACAAGGGTCGACGAAATGGACGTAAGATTTAAATTGGATACGGAGCGAAGCCTCGTTCTAGGCCCGCCCTTTTACTGTAACGCATGGCATGAAGTCACGCTCGTTCATATCAAAAGTATAATGTGGCAAACATTGCTGCTATGGTCGGCTTGGGATACTTTATAGGAGATTACAGGGTTGTTACAAACGACGAATAAGTTCGAAAAATCTACTCCTTCCATATTTTCCAAAATTATTCAATGGCTATGAAGGCATTGTTATCTACTGCCACTATTCTTATTGCCTTTACCCTCCCATAACACCTTCTCTATTTCGCTGTTAAGTGCCTCCGATTCGAAGATATCTTTTACTAATCGGCTATATTTAAGTTCAAAGATTTATTTTTTCTGTCATATAATTGTTCAAAGTATTCCTTCTACCTTTTATGAATCTCTTCCCGTTCGGTAAGTAGTGTACTCAAATACTACAAGGTCAGCAGTCATTTAAGAAGATATTCAGCATTAACTCTGTTATTCACTATTACCGAAGAAAACAACCAGTCTTCCTAAAAAATTACTTAACCTTAAGTTGGTTGTTTAATACGTATGGCCTTTATAACTAAAATTATTTCCGCAAACAACTCGTGCATTTATCGTTACGCTTGCACCTTACAGGGCAAGACGCATAATTATCATAAAATTGCACGGTTAATTCCACTACATTGATCCTAAATCCACAGATCCCATAATATCATAAAACCGAAGTAAAAAGCAATGGGATGACACCACCTCAGCATGAAAAGGAAGTCTCGGAAAAAGGTTTTCAGTTTGAAAACAAGAAGGCGCTAAATTTATTCACTTGATGGGGAATGAAATATTCCGACTTTTTGAGGCACTACAAACATGAGTTCAACTTCACAGCCGTTCAGAGTAGATGGGTGAGTGCTAATGCAATTCCACGCACAGCGGATCTGAATAAAAGTCGGGATATAGAAATTCAAGACACGGGGATTCGGATTTTTTCCTCACATCTCCGGCGGAGAAACGGCGAATAAAATAAAAGCATGTAGAGTGCCGTCAAATAATTACACTTCCCTCCTATTCTAACTCCTCTTCGCTCCCACCGACTTGAGATTCTTTCCTCAATACTCCACGGGCGCCGCCGATTCTCAAGAGTCTACTCGACGAATCAATAACCTGTTTCGCGAGTATGGCTTTTCAAACGGCAGGGAGTTAAGATTGCAACGGGGCGGCACCATGTTGACAGGAATTCCTTCACCATCCGAGAATGATAAGATGGAAACATGATTTTGTATCTACTACGTGGTCTAATGGCGGGAAAACCCTAGGAGGGAAAATATACTATGTTCAGAATTTGGGATGCAGGATGGGGACTGTCCAAGAACCTACCAATCAGCTGGCAGAATACTTAAAAAAAACGTGGTCAGCAGGTGTTTTAGATCTTTACAGCAATAGGTAATGAATTATGCTATAAAAAAATGAGTCGATGGGATTCTGAAAGGGTTTATCTCGTTCCGCGGTACAGTAGAATTATTTACTATTATTAGGTGGTCTACCTGTTAAGTTAGGTTTTAAATGGAAGTTGGTAAAAATCCTCTAGACTTTCACATATGCAGGGCCCTGTTCTCCAGTGAATTTTCTTTCTTCATCTCAGCATACGTCCTACCTTTTACAATAGAATAATCGATAGAAAAAAGGAACTGCGGGGTTCCGCTTAGTAAAATTCATTGCACGATTAGTTACAACGCTTTAAATCATTATCAAGCAATGAGGGTACAAATAACATGACTTGAGCTTGACAACACATTAACCATCGAAGATATTAGTAAAATAAATCTTCTTTAGCCGAAAACTGCAATACCTTATTTATTCAATATGGAGCAGTTGTACCATCCCAGTAGAAGAACAATAACGAATGTGGTAGATAGCATGGATTGCATGGACATGCAAACACATCCCTATTAAGGTAGTTAAAGGGGTCACTTTATCTTTTCCTCATTATCTTATCATTTCCTCGTATGCTCAGTAACATTTCATCATTTAAAAAATCCATTTCAGGATTTCACCGAAATTACACATTCTGGTGTTTAATTTCACTGTAGGGCTTAGAGTGCAAGTACACGAGACTGCAGTCAAGCTTTATTTGCAATTATTCAACATATCAATAGAAATTTTAACATTTTCCTTCTTCTGACAGAAAGAAAAAATGTGCACAGACACTGCAGAGAACTCGCCCATCATACAACAATGAGACGCTAGTAATACTAGAGAATACATCACATGCTGAATGAAAGAGAGATATGTTCTCATTTATTGCCAGCAAATGCTAGTTAGGAAGTGGGAAGAGAGCCAGTTTAGTAGGGCTTTTTATCATTCATGTCATTAAATTTATGAACATTATTATATGTACATGTACATTTTCAGAATTTTCGTGGTTGCAAGATTATATACACAGTTGACCGTTAAGTGGTGAAAAATAATCGTTTTAGATTGCATTTTAAAGGAAATTATAGTAAATAAATTAATACTTACTTCATTAATCTCCCGGTTATAGTTAGGTTTTAATTGAAGTCAGTAAAAATCATCTAGAGTTTTCCATGTGCAGGGTTCTATCTAACTCTAGTATTTTTCTTCCTTCATCTCAACGTAGGCCGCGCCGTACCTGCCCTTCTGCATCTCGTCCATAAAACCTATTCTCTTTCTTCCCCTTCCCCGCTTGCCCAACATCCTTCCCTCAGTCACGGCTTGAAGCAAACCATCGTCCCTCATCAAATTAACATAAATTCGCATGAAAATGCCAGCTGATAAATCGACCTTCGATGATTCCCGCACATACACCCAAGGCTGATAGATCAGCCCTGTGGAAGTAAAAGAATTAAGTGAGGAAGTATAGCCACCCTATAGAAATAGAAAACGTAATGGAATGGTAGCAACGGTCCATCAAGAACCACCCCTGAGCGGTGGGACACCAAATATGTGCTGTGTATAATACGAATATCTATAGAGTTTATCTCTCACCGGAGGAAAGGAACGACGCCATCACGAAAATCCCCGACATCACTCTCGACTCGGGGCGAACGCACAGCGCAAAGTGTATCGAGGCATTCCCACCCGCGATTACGTCACCCGACGCCTCGGCCCTTCCACCCCACTTGCTATCGCGACGCCGCCCTGTTATCGCCGCGGGGCGGTTAGGGCGATGACGGTAAATGCAGCCATTTTCATAGCGCACTGCACGCGGGGAATGGAGGGGGATATGCCCGTGCAGCACAACAATAGACGCCGTGCAGGCAGGCCCCCGAGGCATCGCCTCTTAACGGCCGCCGCTCATCCTACTACTCCCGGGGTTATAACTACGAGAACCCCTCCTCTCCCACAAGGACTCAACACAGCACACGGTCCCGTGGGGGAGGGGGGGGGGGGCAAGACGGGACGCGTAGTGAGTCTCACATAAGAAAGTGTTAAAATTATTTTTACTCCACCTTTCCACACATTTTCCACGAACTGTATTTTTTTATTTCAAGGAGTTCAAGAGAATAGGCTTTATTGATGGGATGAAGAGGGGTAGGACATCTGTCTAGCAGAAGAATGAATTCATTTAATGAGACAAGGGCCTTCGGCTTTGAAAGTTGGTACAAAAATCGACCGGAATATCACCTCTGATAATAAAAAAGGAGAAGAAAGGTCGAACAAGATGAAAAAAGTTATTTCTGCCGCACCCAAGATTTTTCCGCGATAATGTGACACATACATATGTGATTTAGGATGATAAATAGTACAAAACCCGTGTTAGATTTTGTGTTGTTAAAAAACTGCTGCGATTACAATGGACAGAATACTTCGGTAACTGAGAAGTGGCACACCTGGCCGATCCTCAGGATTGAACGAAGTATTTATTACAAAATGAAGTCTTTGATAATTCAGTATTCGGAGTAGGTATCCAACTTACAGAGTTCAAGAGATTGAGAGAGAGATGTTTCCAGTGGAATTAGTTTATTAACATCATACTGGAAGACGCGAGGCTGGACGTATGCTGTAGAGACTCAAGAAATTGTGTTAAGGAGATAGGGCCTGTAAAAATCTAGAGGATTTTTACTCTACATTGAAACTTTTTCTACATTTTTATATTGAAACCATCTTTAACCAGTATATTTCTCTAATAATAATGAATGACATGTTTCGACGACCATGTCATGCACAACGCCACCATGTGAGTGACACCAATTGGTAAAATTTTGAAATTCAAGTAAACTACAAAGGGTGAGAACATGCGGGCGTGTTTGGGTAAAGATCGTCGAGTTGCAATAAGTTTTTTTTTTAGAAGTCGATAATGCAATCGTGTAAATTCACATTTGTCACTATCTTTCGATTTTGTCAAGTTTTTGATTTCCCTAAATTAGGAACACGTAACAAGCCTGATGAATGATCGAAGATGTGAGATTTTCAGGTGATGATAAAAAAATACAGGTAATAAATATTGAGCAGATGAAAACAATCATACTTTCCTCGTCAATAATCTGCTTTTCTTAAAACGGTTGGCGTGTTAAAGTTCCTTGTAAAGCACTCCTGAGGACACTATCTGAGAATAATGCAATGCAAATGATTCTGCAGGCGAATCCTGCAATCCAGTTAGCAAAGAAAGATTCCAAACATCGATGAACCGCAACTGAAATCCATTCCGAACGGAAATTAAGAAAACCGGTGGAGGAGCATATACAACAGTTTCTCGACAAGCCGAGTTGAAGTAGTTCAAGCGGGTCTCCAAAATTACGCTCTCGATATCACGAATCCGGAAACCACGCCATATTCAAACTTCATTCGATCTACCGCATTACCAAGCCCGCTTTCAACGGCCTTCGGCAGGAGAGGAAACGTTATCTGATAACTACTTGTGCTTAGGGAGTTCCCCGTGCAAAACTTGCATGATATATAACTGCGTAAAACTGTTATTTATGATCAATTGAGTCTTCTGACAGCCTTAAACACAAGTTTGGTAGTACGGAAACTCTTCATCAAAACACATCTCTGAAGTACGCTCTCAAACTGGAGCAAATAGAACAATTTAATTACCTGGGTAGTACTTCGGTGGGAAATGAGCACAGCAGCAGATACATAACAACCGACCAACAATAGGAGGGAGCTGATTACAAGGTTGTTGATGAAAAAGATGTCCAATGATAACTCTAAGAATGACATGAGACAAGGTTATTGGAGACAATTAATTACCCATTAATAGCAGGAGAAATGAATGGGAAGAATTACCGGAGAAGACGAAGTATATAATGCATCGGACAAATCATGAAGGACGTCAAAGTGGAAACTTAAGTAGGATTGGAGCTGTTAGCTGATTGTAGAGTGGAGAGAAGATTTTGAGTACACTGATATTAGGATTACACTGCACACGACGATGATTAAATGCACCGATCGAGTCTTCTTGGACAAAACAGTGTGCCTGAGTACTACTAAAAGTATCCTTCCGATTCAGGGTAGGTTTGGAAGAAGATACAATTACGTTTACACAACGGAGGACGTAATCTCGTCATAAAATTCCTACTAAAACTCTGAATTAGCCCTCCCTCTTTCCATCCCATACACAAAGCATATTCTACTTTTTTAAAAGGAGATTTCATGACCCGCCAAACAAAATGGAGACAATGCAGGAATTCATTTAATAACCCCGTATCCTTCCAATCTCACCTCATCATCATGAGCTACACAGAAAAAACTAACGCTTGAGAAACGTATCGATACCATAAATAATCAGAGCACATGTCATATACCAAGTGAAGAATGCCAAACCATGTTTTCAAAATATTTCGAAAAATCCGAAACAGCAATATAATTAAGTTTCATTATATTCCAGGAGTTGGATACAATGTACTGAACATATCAACACAGAGAAAAGAAAAAAAAACACATAGGTATAATTTAAAAAATAAAAACTATTAAATGGGTCTCTGGCCGCTGATGAAAAAATTAAGCTGATCTTTCAACCATTCAACTGCGCTCTTATTTCTGACTATTAGAAAAATTGCCTTGCCAAAGTTCTCCAGTCTACACCAAAGATAAAAGAATAGGTCGGTCCAAGCTAATGGCGACGTAATACATGCGGTATGCCATCATAAAATCAACTGCAGAATATTCCAACGCCCCACATAATGCCATTCATTCTGATGCATAAAAATTTCAGCCGGTCCTCATCAAATTATGCCTCGAAATAATGAAACTTAAAACTCAACCTCTGACATTATTCTCGCATAATGAAAACGCTCAAGTTAATCGGTACTCAAAATAATACCTACTGTAAACACAATGGAACAAAATGGTATTTGTTTAATGTGCGTCCCAACACGCGGTAGAAAAATCTAACGGTAATTTGGCATTAATTATTCAGACTTGCGAAAACATTTATACAACCTTTAAAGAATAATGTTTGGAATAATGAGACCAGAATCTTTCATTTTTGAGTAGGCAACGACACAATGACTGGTAAATGGAATTCAGAATAGATGCCGCGGGAAATAAAGAGAAGAAAATCGATTATACGAGGTGGGATACAGGAAAGGCCAATTAGGAGCACTAATACGCCACCGAAAGAGCAGAGGTGAATTCGATGCTTATATTCCAGCATACCGTAGACAATACTCCATTCGTTTTTGCTGAGTTTATATGGTTTAGATGAATTTTTCTCGGGATTCTAGCCAGGTAAGAGTTGGCTCCATGCCGACGTTTCGACAGCTGACTCCGCTGTCGTCCTCAGGGTGATGAGTGCCTTGACAAAATCCGGTCGACTTATATACATCAGGTTGGTAGAGGAGGTGTCACCTGAGTGGCTCCATTCTCCCGCGTTTTTCTTATGCCGTGGATGACGGATTTCCAAGTGTTGCTGAGGTGAAACCCAGCGTCCCGGTTCATCTCTCTTTTCTCTAGCCTGATTTCAATCGCCTCCTTGACTATTCGGTCCCAATACCCAGTGGAACGGTAAAGTATTCTTGTCTTTTCAAGCTCGATTTTGTAGCCATGAAGGAGGCTATGCTCGGCCACTGCTGACTCCCGGTTAGAATCCCGAGAAAATTTCATCTACGCTGCTCACCGGGAAAGCCTGAAGTAATTTATTTATACGGTTTACCTATACCCGACGCGATCTTTTTGCAAGTGCCAAGTTAGTCACAAGAGCTCCGGTTTGGGGTGTAATTATGTAACTTTTCGATTCCGAATTGAAAAAATCGACAAGGTTGCTGGCAAAGGATATCAAAATTTCGGCCGTAAACAAATAAAAATAATTCGTAAAAAATTCCACAAAGGTACGGGTCGGAAAATGCGTCCAACTGTGTCGCGTATCCTGACCAGTAATCTAGAAACGATCGGTAAGAAAGTTAAACTCTCCCAAGGTACCGAAAATTAAGATAATTTCTACTTGTCCCAGTTTTTGCCACCCATGGGCAAGAGTTTTGATATTTGGGAGTGGGATATTGTGACGGAGGAAAGAAGAAAAATATAGTGAGCAGAATATCAAAACCAAAGAAGGCAGGCTGCCATAAGAATAGTCTTCCAACAGATATCAGGACATGGAAATGTGGAGCATACTCTTACGAGACAGTGAAGCTAAGACGATGACTGCTGCAGAAGAAAGAATATTGGGAGCAATATATACGAGTATGTGGTGTTATCAAAGAGTGATGAAGATCAAATGGGCGGAGAGATTCATCAATGAAGAAGTCCTACAAGATTTGGGAAGAAATGATGTTTCATGAAAACTCTAGAGAAGAAGAGGCTACCTAATGGGACTCCTTTTTACGAAACAACAGACTCTTGAATACAGTATAGGACCGTGACGCGAATTGGTAAAACCACAGAGGTAAACTCAAGGATGGAAAACATCAATCACATTAAGAAGGACATTAAAGTGAAGACTCACGAAGGAATAAAACAGTTAGTTTAGAGGAGAGCGGAGCCTCGAGCTGTTCGGATTCATAACGGCTGTCGCTTGACGCTGGGAGGCAAAGGTAATTGGGGACAAGCTCAATCGCCCCAGTCCGAACAGCTTACGGAAACGAATCACAATAACAACATCGCTCGTCTATTGTGTTATTCAGAGGGTCATGCACGACGGGAACAAATACTGAATGCGGAAATTAAGGCAGCAACAAGCGAATTTCCATGTCCCCACGAGTGAAGAAAACGGGAGAGTAAGAAGAGGGGAAATAGTTGGATGTAATTAAATGAGACGTGGGGAAGTTGGATGTGTACGCCATACGTTCGCGTCCGGGCGAAGCGGGGGCAAACGCAAAGGTCAAAACACGAAAGGGTCGGAGGGCTAAGAAGATCACCGCGGAGCATGTAAGGGCGAGGAGTGGGATGAGGTGCACCCCGAGGGGCAGGCGGGGCCGCTCGGCCTTCGCCTTCCAAACGGAGCACAGACTTATTTAAATTTCAACATGGCTGTTAACTGCGTAATTAGGTTGAACATTCAAACGATTCCTTGTAGGCTTGGATCGATAAAAGAAATAAAAACCTAAAGGAGATTTGAGAGAGAGCGTTCCCATAGAAACCATTCATTTTGGTAACCTACCCACTGATTGGTAGGTTTATGGAGCCCTTATCCTAACATCCCCATTTCTTCTTCATTTTTCATCCCCATCTTAGCACACATCCCCATCTTAGAACATGTCATAAGTTACAGAAGTACGGATTCCACCTCACCTTTTGCTAAACACCTACTTGATAACAATCTCACGATCAATTTTATACCAGAAATTTTACACGTTCTTCCCAAAGGTCTGAAAATGGACGCACTTGAACAGATAGAAATCATCAGACAATCCAATAATCTAAATAACGAATTATTATTTCCGCATCCCTCCCCACACCTTTCCGATAAAATTAACCTTTCCCGCCTCACCAGCCCTTAATCAACGTGTTTTTTTTCCTTCCTCAACCCTGCCCGAATATTTGTTTTTCACCATCCTCCCCCGTAACTACAACAACAATCAACACAAATAACAAACTTCTGTACCTGACGATGTCGTAAAGCGGTGAAACCGTCGTACATTAAAAATTTTGTAGAAAAGTACTAAGTTGTCTTTAATCCTGAGTACTAATATAATTAACTTCTACGAAGTGAAGCCAGCCACGGTCAAGTTTACTTTTATACCAAGCTTCATATCGCGTTCCATGCTTCAAAAACTATTCTCTTCGCATCCACGCTAACTTTGTATCCCCCCTTTCGCAAAGGTCATCAACATCCCATTACCAATCTATTAATATCGCACCCATCCATCATTCTGCTATCAGAGCATTTATCCATCATATAATTCTTTCCATCTTCAACCATGACTAAGACGTTTGCCCTTATACATTCTCCATATCCGAGACTCAAGATCTTCCTCCGATTTGGGGAGGCAAAGGGAAAGGAGCCGTTCTCCTCCGACTCCTGAGTAGAGTGAGTGAATTTCACACGCAGCTGGCCTTGCAAGTAGTATCAAGCAAAGTCTGCGTTGTACTACCAAGAACCGACCTTCGCGTTTACGACTGTGGTGTGGAAGAATACCACGAAAACTTGGGTGGTTCCCACACCACGAAATTACAATTCTTCTACATCCATTTTTCGATGTTTTCAACGCCAAAATATTACGACAGTTTTACACATCTCTTTTTCGATTTTTTAAGAGCACAAAATTACGATTCTTTTACATTACTCTTCTATTGAAGTTTCCACTCAGGTTTCTGCGGCGCTCCGATGTGGCTGATGGATTTTCCTGTTTTATTTTCCCTCCAAGTAACCTAGGGCTCAGTCGAAGAGGTTTTATGAAGGTACATGAAGAACTGAAGACGACTGTAAAATTACTGGAGGAACTGTCTTCATCCATATCCCAGAATACGTGGAGGAAAACTCGGAAATGTATCAACAACATCTCTTCTCGTATCTTTCAACGGCACAACATTATGATTCATCTAAATCCCTATTCAACACAACAGAATTACGATTATTTTATTCATCCCTTTCCGATGTTTTTAAAACCACTAAATTAACAGTATTTCTAATCTGTTTTCATTATTTTCAGAACCAAAATAAATTACGGTTCTTTTACATGCTTTTCCCGAAGCCAATCGAAATTACCAATTTCGGATTACCGAGAAACCCTCGCTCCGAATCAGTCGAGAGTAGTGTATGACACGACGATGAAACGGACGATGTTTGTTCGCGCACAAAAAAAATTGAGCTACGAAACAAGCAAGTGTCGGGGAATTCCTTGTGTGGCGTCGAGAAAAAAATAATACAGCACGATTACGAGGCCCGAGGGTGTTTTTTTATTCGTTTGGAGGATTTTTTGTATTTATTTTCCCCGGCTGTAAAATAAAAGTAAAATCGACAGCATCGCCACACCATCGGAACTTTTCGGGAATATGCACATACAAGGAGAGTGAGTGAGGGAACGAAAATAATAATAAAACAACAGAAGAGCAGCACAGAAGAGAGAGCCAATCCTGTAAGAGTGAGTTAGGGAACGAAAATAATAATAAAACAACTGAAGAGTAAAAAATTACGAGAAAATTACGAGAGAGGCGTAATCCTGTCGCTGTGGGCCAGGATTCTGGAGAAGCCCCCACAAGAGCTTTTCTTGAGTCCTCTCCTTTCATTTTTTTTTCAATCCCCCAGAAGCCTCCATTATTTTCCCTCACCATACTTCCACACAAACATACACGCAAAACATATCCCCTCTCCCCTCCATCGATTCCGGCTGAATATAAATTTGTGCTCAAAAGCCTGCAAGGAAACGAATATCAAAACGCTAATTTGTTTCCCTCCACACTACCCCGAAACAAGTTCGCGGAAGTCAATTTGAGCCTTTCAGATTGCGGGAGATAGAAGGTAGAAGGGGGTTTAAAGCTACTACAGGAGAGAGGATGGATCCGGCAACATTCATTAAATTGGCTTGAGGGGGGAAACTTCGGTTTAATGCGTTGAGATGGATGAGGAGGGAGAGCAAGGGCATAAAGAGTGGAACGAGGAGTTGGGTTAGGCGGAGTGGATTATGGGAAGTGAGAGCAGGGAGGGGGATGACGAAAGCATGGAAGAGAGAGGAGAATATGATGATGGGAAAGCAAAAGTGGGGAAGGCTGAGAAGAGAGTGTAGGGTGCAGAGTGTAATGAATTACGGGGAGATGATGAGAAGGATGAAACGTCGAAGGAGAGGCAGGCACCATGTGGAGGCCATTACCGACAAGAAAGCCCGGAGCAGAACCGCGGATACACCGGCGAGTGATCGCTTCGGTGGCCGCGAACACTGGAGCCTCTCCCTCCGAGGAGGGGAGTGCGCTAAAATAAGACCCCGGGATACTCATCCTCTTACCTTTTTACCCAGAAAGAAAACGCAAAACCCTCCTCGCCGTTTCTGAACCCCAAGCCACTCCCTCATAGTCAGTTTCGTGGGCGAAACGATAGCAACTTTTACACGTGGGTGAAACGATAGCTCTTTTCACGGTGAGATAGAGAGGATTTTCGCCCTCCCAACCAATTCGGTAGATAGAGCCCATGGGAAAACTACTCAAATGCGCATGAATTAAGAGCTCCCGTGATGATTACAAAAAACTCCTTACAACGCATTACAAGTTTCAACATCAGCAACACACATCGAAGCAAACCGCGAAACACGACCACTTTGGAAAATTCCCTCCCGCAAAAGGATTGCAATCTTGATTGTTCAATCACGAAGATTTGTTCGCGTTTTTAACAATATTGATAAGTATCACTCAAGTAAATAAAGCAAAAAAATGAATTGTGAAAATCTGGGGCAAATTGAAATGTTATGCTATACACAAGCAATTGCGAGATACTCTATAACATATGCGATACAGATAATATAGAGTGAAAAATACTATAGAATAAAGATAAGACTAATTTATTAAAAGCAATATATCTCCAAATTAATTGGAACTCATCGAAAAAATTCACTCTCCAGAGAACATTTTCCTGGGCATATGTGAATCGAATTACTTTCAATAGCATGATTACTAACCCTCATTAGAGTAATCCACCGGTTAGGATACGTTAAATAGTTAAACGTAACTATTTTCTAGATTTTTACAGGAGCAGCCCGGTATCCCCTCACACGATTTCTTTCTCCATCTCAGCATACATCCTACCTCTCTTCTTCCCGTTCATAAAGCCAAATCTCATTCCTTTCCTTTCCCGCTTATCCAACATTGTCTATCAGGGACTTCAGCATTGCCATTTGAAAAAAAATAAACCGAGTTCAGGAACAGAAAATACGGATTGTTAGGTGAGAGTAAAATACACCACGCGTTGAGCTTAACATTGAGATAAATTTCATTTTATTGATAAGGTGGATAGTTTTTTTCCATGAGTCATCCGTAACGTCCAGAAAAACCATACTCTTAGAAAATTGGATTGCACAGCTTGAGTAGGAGGAAGGAGCATTCTGAGGCAATCCGCGGATGTAAAATCTGGATCCTCCAATCCGTAACCCAACATTCAACCCACTAACTAAAACTACGCTTTGACCGAACACAAAACACGCTTCAATTCGTAGACAGGAAGAGACGTTAAAACGCACGTAGAAGTTGAATGCCCACGAGTTTTCCGCAGATTGTAATGGCTGAATTGATAGGTCCGGGAGCAATACGTGGAAATCCCAATGCGGTCTCCGAATCAATTCCTTCCAATCGCGAACGAAAACGTACGCACTCCCCTCCCAAGCCGTCAATGCATCCGCGCAAAGAAAGAAACCTCCGCTTGCGGACATAATTGCATCATTATTCATCGGTAACATCATTATTCGGCGCTCGAGAACACAATGAAGGGCCACAATAAACCGCTGGCAGGATCACAAAAGAGAAAGGCCACTTAAACGATCGATTCTTTCCCTCGAGTCTTCCCGGTGTTCCTTTAAATGAATATTCGCCAGCTGTCGAGGTCTTTGTTTGGAGCGGCCGACGACCATTACACGGCGGTTGGAATGGAAGCAGTTCCAGCGTTCCCATGGGAGGGAAGTGGAGTGGCCGAGGCGGGGAGCAGTGTTTACCCGAGAGAGCGGAAATTCCGTCTCCGCGGCATGGTCAGCGGAGGTCATTCCTCTCGATGGTCGCACGAACTGTTCAGAAGTCCGGAGAGCGACGGTGTCCGCACGAGAGCCGCTTCGCGAAAAATTATCATTCGCAGACACGAGGAACCTCGGCGAAACATTCACCCAGAATGAATATACATAGAAGCTTACTCACAGGATGGAGAGCAGCTTTGTGCGATGCAGACGATAAGAATAGGTTTGAGACGGGCGTGGAGAAGAAAGGAGAAAGTGCTATTGGCGCAAAGTAAGACGAACGAGGAAGAGCTCGGCATGCTGGGTGAGGAAAGGAAAATGCTTGAGGAAATTAGGGGAAGGCAGAGGAGAAAGTTGGAAAAGGTAATGGGGGAAAAGGGATGCTAAAGACGGCGATAGAGGGGAGAATGTTGAGTAATCTGAGGAGAGGAAGAAAGGAAATAGACTTCATGAATAGAATGGAGAGATTTAGGACGCATGCGGAGCTGATGAATGAAGTCTTGCAAGTAGATGGGTGTCAATAACTACAAAAATTAGTTAAGGTAACATTTTCCCATCTAAACAGACCTTAACTGGTAGTTCACCAGCAAAATCTTCAGGTGAAGACAGGAAGCAGGATATTTCTACTATTAGTTGCCGGCCTCGGTGGCGGCAGGGAAACATCCTCGTCTGCATACCCGAAGGTCGTGGGTTCGAATCCAATCTGGGTGGTTTTCACCATCCAGAGCATGGTTGAGTGTGTTTTTCTAAATATACATAATAAATTGGTTGTAATTGACGAAAGCTCTTATCTATACAGTAAGCACTATTAAAACTATTAGGGCTAATTAAGAAAATTACATTTCAAGACGGCATTAATTATGAGGGCAAGACGTGTTGAATAACACATGATTTACAATATTACAAATGTCCCATCATAAAGTGGGCACTCTACTGCCAATGAGTACGGTTTTACCACATACTCTAAAATTTATAATTTCCTCAGGACGGAACTTAGTTGGTATCAGTGGACACATGAGAATGTTTCGCAAATATTTCAGACCCGTTAGCGACGCGGTATCCCTTCGCAATTGCGCTTGAAGAGGATGGGGGGCGTACAATCAGGGATGGACCACGCGCTCTTTCACACCGTAAAAATGCAAAATTGCCTCAACCAATCGGATTTCTGCACGATGAGACCGATTCCAAAGACGGATAATTACCCGCAGGATTAGTGGAAAAAAAGAGGACGAGATCAACTCCAAAACTACACGGAGGTCTATCAGCGAATTCGTCGACAGGACGAGTTGATGCGGAGGTAGGATTACGAGGTGTGTGGCAGAGGATCGG
Organism: Pyrrhosoma nymphula; assembly: GCA_963573305.1. Lineage (NCBI taxonomy): Eukaryota > Metazoa > Arthropoda > Insecta > Odonata > Coenagrionidae > Pyrrhosoma > Pyrrhosoma nymphula. The sequence continues at coordinate 109,079,643 of OY754330.1, read as the reverse complement.
GAAAGGGCACATTCCGAGAGGTCGGCCTCGTCCCTTCCCAGGGCCTCATCACACAATTCCGGTAATCGGCGTTCACACGTGCGCGGAACAAATTTTTAATTTCTGGAAGAATCATCATCAATGGCATTCCCCCGGACGAATGGTAGGTCCATGGACATTACAGCCTGTAATTTTCCCAATCGCGGGGGATATTTTATAACGTTTCCTTCATAAAACTGTCCCCTTACTTCGTATTAGCAGTTCCTCAAAGTTAAATTCCTTCCTTTTTCCAGGCTACGTTCTTTGCCTTTTTCCATTAAAAAATTTTTTACTCAATGAATTTGTAAGGATCTCGATAAAGGGGAGAGAACCTCGAGGATGACTTTAGGTGGTTCCACCATAAAATGACTTAAATGTCATTTTATTCATATTCGGTCTACTTGTAGAAAAAGATGTCCTCTATCTAATATGAAAAACAAAATAATACCTTTCCACGCTATTTTATTCTATAATGAAGTTGAAATTACATTGTGATCAATGGGGGAATGAGAGAAACACTGGGAAAAATAGTATTTTTCCATAAAATATAAATGTCATTTTCACGAAAAACTATTTATAAGAAGGAAATAATCCAGAGAAATTAAATAAAAATATAATATAGGCATTTTACCACCTTATTATTTTAGTTATTACGGAATTGCTGCCGTAATTGAAGTCAAAATGCGGTAATTCGTAGGAAATGGCGCTGCAGTTGGCTGGAAAAAAGTGCTCATTTAAAATACATTTGTGGAATAATCTGCATTTTTTCTACCTTACTTTTGGGTTTCTAATGGTAACACATTTCATCAGCGAAAACAAGATTTTTTGGACAAAATATAAAAAATGTGGAATTTAGTATTTGTTTTGACTCACACAGTCACGGCGGAACCTCCTTAAGGGTATATTCGCCGGCCTGATAAAAAAGGACACGAAACAGAACAGGCGAAAAGGCATTAAGGGCAGAAGGGAATGAGCAGGGACATGTGAGGTTGGAAGACTACATTCAAACAGCATTAGATATGAATGTATTATAATGATGAAATTCCTTTTAATCCATAGTAATGTTTTTCCTCCCCTCGAAAGCAGGAATTGATTATGTTATTTGTTCAGTTTTAATGCAATTAGCTGGATCGAAGATTCCGAAGAGACTGCCAGTAATTTTTCCAGCATGCAAAACACAGGGAGTAAGCACTTGAAACAATAATGGATTCGTGGAATGAATGTTAAAAATCAGGGTAAGGATCGTGCATAGGGGGTGCTGATGCCATATGGCATTACTAGGCCTTCGAGGTTTAATGCCATAGTAATTCCCTGCCCTCCTTCCGAACGTACCCAACATACTGCCCTCTTCCACCCTCTTCTCATCGCAAATGCCTTTCAGAACGTTCATCGCTCGATTTTTCTTCCTCCATATATCTCCCACCACCCCCCTTTCCCACCCAATCACACCTAGCACTTTCTCGTTTGTTTCCTCACCATCCAGCTTACTCCAACCACTTTTTCAAAATTTTTAATTTTACCTCCCGTCTCTCGCGTTACTGGAATGAAAGCATTAAAATACATAAAATAAGCTTTCCACGCACCCAGCCTCCTCCCAGCTGGCCGAAGCGCGGGGCGCGATGTCGAAATACGTCCGGAGAGGAGTGGGAGGAAATAAAGCCCGATCAAACAAAACCTCCTCGCCAAACTACGATGCCATCAACGGGGACGATTCCGCGAAAGAGAGAAAAAGAGAAAAAATTCGTTTCCAATTTCATACCGTCACACAGATAACGCACGCTGGAGTTTTTGCTTCGTGATCATCAATGTCATCTTCTTTACACTGCATTCAGATCAAGCTGTCAGTTTTTCCCGGGAAAATCTTCGACAGTGAGAATGGTTTTACCACGGCCAATACAGCACGTTTTAGGGAGGGTACAAATTATATTCACATTTACTTCAATAAACCGGTTACAGACGGCCTTTGCTGGATCATTTATTGCCACCCTTCCTAGTATTGAACTGATTAGTCACAATCAGGGACCTATGATTCAAAAATACCTTATTAAACATTGATTACACCACATTCCAATCAGGCGGAACATATCTGGAAACCATATGGTAAAAGGTGAATTCATTAATTACATGAAGAGCAATGAAAGTTTATTATACCTTTATGGGTTAAGGGGAATTCTGAGGCTAAGACACCCTGATTAAATAATAAGACACAAAATACAATCAAGAAAGACACGATCGATTCCAATAACATCCCAGAAACGCATAATTGCAGTAGATTGATTTCAATACTTGTTCAACTTTCATTCAATTCTGGTAGTGAGGCTGAAAAATCAGTAATAATCAGGCTTTTATTTCAGATCCTCGGCTCTGGAGCAGAGTATGAATTACTTCACATGTTGAAAAGGTGCAATATTGGGAATGAAGCCCGAATACTATGCGATCTAATTAAAAAAACTAAGCGCGATTCCTAGCAAGTGATTGTCACCAGGAGGAAATGGGTAGAATAGAAACTAAGCACGATATGACAGGCATGAACTGTCCCCCGCTGTGTGTGTGATCAGGATGCACCGACTGTCGACTGAATCCCATCCTGGCAACCTCCGGCAACATGGATAAATTCATTCTAAGTATCTCAATGATACGAAAGTATTACTTCATTCAGAGCTTGCCATCACTTTATTCATCCCACTAAAAGTTGACGGAATTTGCTAAGCACCACTGCCTACAGTACTTTGACGCTCTTCTTCGCTCGGAACACCGACAGTAGGAAACGTTTCCAACGCCTCCCTCTCCCTGCATCCTAAGTTTCCAGGAATCACTGACGCTACGTCAAATGAAAAATATGACAAGCCTGTCCGATACTCATTCAACGGGATTAACGCGCATGGTCGAACGAAATTCGTGTTGTCATTGTTTCCAAAATTCGATGATTCATTTCACTTGTATTCAAATTTGCGACATGGAGACTATATAGTGAAAAAGATAACTCAACGGTTTACAAAAACATAGGTCTGGGTTGATAAGTATGTAAAAAGGCATTTTTTTAAAGTATCATTACATTCACACACGAAGCAAAAGGAAAATTAAGACAAATTTGCGATGGGACACGAACCTTTAAAAATTAGCACACGTAGAAACGCTCCCTAGTTATCAATCTGGAGTCGAAAAATAACTTTTCTTAAACCAATATATGACATACGGGGTATTAAAACCGCATCTGAATAACAACATGTAAAAAATAATTCCATTTCCATCGGACTTAATTTTCCTAGTGAGAGTGTATCTTCAGTAACATCAGAGAGAAATTGCAGTTCAAAATAAGTTTGATGCGGAACCATAACATCACTTGATATACTTATGATAGCGTACGTCATGAAAGTATCACGTTCCCTGTTCCCCTATATATTATCGTATTCCAACATAATATAGATATGAAGCAGTGAGCCATATTTTGCTTACATGTATCGAAAAATACAAAGAATGAACGCACAAGCCTTATCTCGTGAAGAGTAATGGATTAACTCATCATAAGTGATAGAAAACGGATGCAATGAACCATCAAATACGATGTGTGAATCAGGTGTTGTAAGGCACAATACATACATTAAATGATAAACCCCCGTTAGAGGTAGGTTTAAATAACAAAGAAATAAAATGACATGAAAATGCTAACAGAAATTAAAGGCGTTCGCGCTGGGTAGCTCCTAACCAATCCTAAGAATCCTTGATTCTGATAATGACAAAAATGTGTAGCCTCGGCACATAGGAGCCAAAGGATTTGATACTTGCAATCTCAAGTGACCTTAGCATCTTGCACGAAAACACGTTTTCCGATTCAACTTGAGGGGATTTCTCAATAAATTTCTTAATTTGACACCCAAAAGTCAATATTTGCGAGTGTTAGGCATCAGTGAGCCATTTGTTTTCGTAATACTGTAGGAGGGTGGAGTTACTTGAGTTCTTGGGCCTTGATGACATAAACAAAAGTCAAACGAGCACAGCGAGAAAATTATATACTTCAATGCATTCACGGAGACTTTATCCTTATGATGTGGGAGTACGTCATCAAATAAAAGCGATATTTTAATGGGGAGGAGAATAATTACCAGCATAATGCAACTTGTCCACCACCATCCAATCTTTTCCCAACACCAGGGAATAGCCGGAGAGCATGTGAGCTTCGAGCGACTTACCTGAAAAAAAAGGGTCATAATTAATTTTTTAAACGAAAGAAACAAACGCAAAAATCGTTACATTTCAAGCAAAGAACCCAAGACAAAAGCGACACCGTCTATCAAATACAAGTCAGGAAAACAAAAGGGGGCATCATTTGGTAAAGATATGGGAAAACCCACTGATCTACCGACACTACTGCTAGGTTTGACAACCACTGACACTGGTTATCAAGCTCGCGAGTTTAAATGCATGCTCGCACGAAGAAACACATTTCGGGAACGCTAAAAAAAAACGACAATCCCCGTCAATCCATCTCTTGATTGGATTGCAGTTTTATTGAGCGGTAACTCCACTCGGGACTATTTTCAATCGTCCCTGGAAAGAGACATTAGTCCTCCTAGGATCCGAAGGCTAAAAAAAAGAGAGACCGTAAAATCAGTTCCCCCTTCTCACCCTCCCAACTTTGGGGCCTGCACGCAGTGAAAACGGGGCAACCGTTCATCGCTGGACGGACGCGAAGGGAGGAAATAAACGTGATGACCCGGCTGCCAATCCCGGAGTTTGCGCAACGATAGCAGACATCGGAACGAAGGAAAAAAGAACTTAAAAAAGGAAAAAGAAAACACAAAATAAAACACAATTCCAAATACTGTCGAATCAAAAACAAATCTGCTAAGACCGTCACTTGTAGCAAAAAAACATGCATTTAAGTCCCTTTCTTTCTTTAAAATATTCCATTTGTCTGTTTAATTATCAACACTGTAACAACAAACAACCTGAGTAAGATGCTTGAACAACCGGATGATAATGGGCACGCATTAAAATTCGGAATGATGTTTTTTTGTGTTTTTTACGACTTGCAACACATCGTACATTTGATACTCTAGTTGGTTTTCACCTAGCTTAAACAATATGCTGGTAGGTTTTCGGACAGGTCTTATTTTACTCCCCTGCGGAGTCATCTCAAATTCTTCTTAAAAAAAAAAAGTTTTTTTCGCAAGACATTTTCAGTGAATTGATTAATAATTTTGCGAGAGAATTAAAAAAAGAGATAATTTCAGAAAAACTGATACCATATCGCGGTCAGTACGGTGATAACGTTTCCCAACGATGAAGAAAATTAATCATTTATCTACTTCAATTATAAATACTGAATTTCATGACAAGTTCTGAAGCTGCTCATAATTTACGATTTTTATTGAAATTAAACAGTACTCTTTAATTATCGTCCACTCGTAAAAACTCGTCATTAAAGCTATTTGCGATGTTCTTCAAACGAAGAAAATTAAACTAAGAATATACGAACATAAACCGAGAGAGGGAAAAACCCGGGTTGGCCAGAGAACTGCAGTTTAACAACAAAGTAGTAACGTAGGGGGCCGTCCAGTGAGTGGGGCGGTTGGAGGGGGGTGGGCGGAGGGTGAGGATCGGGTGGCGGCTGCCTGTGGATTCAATTTCCTCCAATGACGACGGAGGGAGACGAATCCGGAATCCTTACGACCCTGCGAGCGTAGTTAGGCTTCAAAAAAAGGAAAAAAAAACATGAAAAATAACGAGAGAGGAAAAAATTCCGAAGGACGCGCTCCAATCGCATACTCACCCTTTCCCACAGCACCCCCATCCAACCACCACGGACACGTTAGAGCCACTCCACGGGATTGAAGTAGGTGTGGAAAAGAGCAGCAGCCGTGGGAAAGGGGTTGTGGAGGAGTGAGAGAGGGTAAAGGGGGAAATGGAGAAAGAAGAGGAAGAACTACGAGAAAATCTGGGTGGAACGAGAGGCTAGAAAGGCTTTGGGTTTGCATTTGCTGCGGCTGTAGGAGAACCGCATTCCCATCGAGACGGACCTGGGTTCGAATATTGGCGGTGGTGGAGATTTTTCAGCTGACACGCACTCTCAGCATTTGTGCTACATTCATTTATTAAAGTAATTAACAACCGGTTAGGGTAGGTTTACATTGAAATCAGTAAAAATCCCTCAACATTTATAAGTGTGAAGGGCCCTATCTACCCATAATATTTCTTTATTCATCTCAGCTACGTCCTACCCTTCTTCATACCGTCCATAAAACGTATTATCTTTCTTCCCCTCCCCCGCATGCCCAACATCTTTCCCTCTGTCACGGCCTTAAGCAACCCTCCTCTCTTATCTCTTCCAACCATCTACTTTGCCTCCCCAAATCTCATATAGAAGTTTCCTTGCCTCACCAACTATACCAAAACCTCCTCATTAGTCTTCCTTTCCATCAACCGCATCTTCTCCATAAGAGAAGTTTAAAAAAAAGCTTTGCGAGTCCAATTAATATATTTTTGCTCCAACTAGTTTTGCTATAACCTCGGGGAATTCAAGGCGTGACTTTCTGGATATTCATACAATACAATACAATAATAACATAATTTGCTCGGGGACAGATCTGCCCCTTGGAGCAGAAGAAACTTGTACAATCAGTGAGTACATTAGTCACAGTGTTCAATTCATATTCAATGATGAAAAAAAGACTAGGTATATATACACAGAATTTAAAAAAATGTAGGTACAATTAGTTTCAACGCATAGGCGTCATCTTCAGGTACAACCTTTCTGAGGTAAAAAGGGTGGTAGATATAACCAATGGAAGGGCCCCCTTCCCCTAGCCCCTTTCAATCGGGTAAATATACCTCGCATTCTACCTTAACATTTTGTACCAGAAGATGGCACCTATGCGTTGAAACTAGTCGTACCTAAATGTTTAAAGATTCTGTGGAAAAATAACTAACGTTCTTTTCATAATTAGTTTTGTTATACTTATAGTGTAGTGGGTTGTTTCCTGAAGATGATACAGTTTAGCGAAACAAGTTGAAATAATAAGCTAAGATATTCAGAATAAACACAAAGTTTTAATTTAAACTTCTTTTAATGTTGCAATGGAATTCCACTAAGGTTCGGCCACAACCACCTCTCAACATGAGGGGAGCAATTCAAGCACCGTACTCCGTCCGTCGGATGGAACGTTAAACTAAGGCTCCCTTGTCGCATTTCACTGATTTTGAGAGTAGGTCAATGCCGACGCGACGCTGCGCCGGGTTTTCCTCCACCATTCCTCCATTACCCGCGTAATGCTTTCCCTAAACCCCCAATCACTTATCCTCTATGGCGGAAAAGATCTCAGCACCCAGTCGCCGACTAAAATGACCAAAAACGAACGAAAATAAAAACGAAAGGCAAGTAAAAATGGGAATATGGATAGTAATGAAGTGATAAAGGGTAAAAAGAAATAGAAATTAGAAGAGAGAGGAGAAAGAAAATAAGCTACGAAATGGGTAGGGCGAAACGAGAAATATAACAATACAAAAACTTATTCCAAATTTTGGAGAGAGATTAAGAATTCAGAAAATGAGAAAAAGATATTTGAAATATCTCACTCCTTATCTTATATCTCCTCACCCGATTCTGACACTTGGAAATTACGGTGAAAAGGCAAGACGTTAAAATCTTATTTCTCATTGGGCCCGTAATTCCCCAAAGTCAATTCGCCCACCATTAATTTTAATTAAATTCAAGCAATTCTTCTCCTCCGTAAATCCCGAAGGGAGAGGAGAAAGATAAAATAATTAGCGAAAAAGAGAGAGAGGGAGGAGGAGGAGAAAAAAATAAGGTAAAGACAAAATACGGAATAATTAAAGTAGTAGAGGAAGAGAAATTGAAAGAGGGGAGAAAAGAGAAATCCAAAGCAGCTAAATGCCGTTTTACACGGTACATGTATTTGTACAATCTATCGTGCGAACGCATGTACAGTCAAGTGTGCAAGAAAATATTGTACGAACGATTGAATCAGACTGAATGTCGCTTTACACGATGAGTGCAAACGCACGATTTTCCGTGCATTTTAGCGGTAGAAATCGATCGGATTTGCGAGTGTTTTGTTTATCATGTTTATGTATCACTCAAGAACACTGTATATATACAGTGTTCTTGGTTTCACCCATGGACATAAGTTTCACTCACGTATTTGGCACCTTGAAAAGCTGATCGCCTGAAATTCGGAACCTCGACTCGACCATCTGCCTACTGATTACTCTCCCGGTTTAGACAAAGCTTTCTTGGACTATTCTCTCTGGCTTTATATTCGACCTTTGCATCGTTTCGTTTTTTCTCTTCTGGATTTTAGTGCGACAAGTCATTGAAGTTTCTCGCTGGATCTCCACTCTTGATAGACTCATTTCGTAGGTTTATTTTGTGTGTGTGACAGTGCTATTATCAAGTGGTATAGCGGATCACGGCACACGTTACTTTAGTCCCTCCAAATTTCCCTCCCTTGTATTTGTACCAGTGTTTTAATGTCTTTTTTTGACGGTTTCTCCATGTTTTTCGGGCAAAGCTGCGTCGGTGTATCTTTACGATGACGTTTCGTAGCCAATGCAGGCCACATCTTCAGATCAAGTCCGGTGACGAAACGTCATCGTAAAGATACACCGACGCAGCTTTGCCCGAAAAACATGGAGAAACCAGCACAACAGCGCTGCGAAAGCCTCAAACAGAAATCTTTTTTTGACGATTTCTATGTTCCTTGCTAACCCACAGAAATAAAACTATTATTATTAAATCACGCGGGATATCAAGAACTCTACTTGAGGGCGCGACCGCATTCATAATTTTGGGGGAAAAGGACACAAACGCAAAGATCGCGATTACACTGAAAAACCAAATAACACGACGAAATGGCGATGTAAACATTTGAACAACTTTGAGTTAACTCTTCTCGGGTTCTCCACTGGTTCAAACTATTCATAATTCCCGATGTAATTAATTCTTGCCTTGAGAATGAGTGACGAGTCGTCTTGTGAAACGTCGACAATTATTAATGGTTTACACCGGTGGAGATCCCGAGAAGAGTTTACTCATTAAATATTATATACACAGGATAATAGTTACTCATTTTATTCGACAGGAAAGCGTTAATCCTTTTTATAAACAACTTTATTTTCAATCGTAACACAGGCACCATATCTGCGCCATATCTGCGCCATCTGTTGAATAAAACCGGATCAAAATTGTATGATTGTGCGAATGGAATTAGAACAGGTTCTATTTTCCGTTCAGTCATTCATACATTCGCACAAGCGTTCGCACAAAATGCCGTTTCACACGGTGCAATTTCCTGATACATGCGTTCGCACGCTAGATTGTACAAAAAATGTACCATGTAAAACGGCCTTAAAAGAAGGAAGAGAACACACACAAACGAAAAGATACCGAAGTGAAGAGAGAACGTCCGAATGGGGAGACAATGCTCGCATGAGAATAGAGAGGAAGAAAAGGTTGGATGAGAGAATAAATGAAAGAGAGGAGACAAGAGAAAACTAAAGCGGTGACAGAGGGGGGTAAGAAAAGAGAGAAAACCGAGAGGGATACAGAAGAGAGTGGACGAAAGAGAAAGATAAAGCACTGAGGAGCATAAAGGTGAAGAAGAGAGAAGAGGATTGAGGAAGAATGAATAAAGACAGGAAAATGGAGAACACCAAAGCGGTTACTGAAGAGAAGGGAAGAGGAGAAAAATTAAATGAGGGGACTCTAGAAGTGAAGTGAGAGAAAGAGAGAGAAAGAGTAAAAAAGGTGATGGAAATATGAAAAACGGGATAAAAGGGGGAGAGAAAAAACAAAAAAGAAAGGGGGAATGAGGAAGAAAGAAAGAGACGAAGCAAGAGCACCCTAAAGCAATCGCATTTACATTTTACCCTGCGAGCCACTAGGTTGGAAGAGGTAATGGGGGGATAGGGGATGTTGAAAGCCGTGATATGTTAGCGGGGAAGAAAGAGAATAGGCATTATTAATGGAACGATGAGGGTGGTACGTATGCCAAGCTGAAGATAGAAATAGTTTACGGAGATAAGGACCTTCGGTTGCAAAGGATCAGTATGTATCCCTACTTCCATTTAAACCTATCTTTACCGGTTTATCTTCATTTAAGGCGATAATGGAAGTCAGTGAATATCATCTAAATATGCAGGGCCCTATAAACCTAAAACATACCTTTCTTCATCGCAGCGTCCGTCCTACTCTTCTTCATCACGTCCATAAAACCTATTCTCTTTCTTCTCCTTCCACTTTTAACCCACATCCTCCCCTCTATCACGGACTAAAGTAACCCTTCGCTTCTCACTATCTCTTCCAATTACCTACTCTGCATCTTCCTAATCTAATTCCGAAGATTTCTTTCCTCACCAAACATACCAAGCACCTCCACGTTTGTCTTCCTTTCCGTCCAACGTACCTTCTCCATCCTCCTCCACATCCACATCCCGAACGTCTGCAGCCTTTTCTCGTCTTACTTTCACACAGTCCATGTTTATGCCCCACACAACGTTACAACTCCATATCAAGCTCTTCACCAGCCTCTTATTCAAATCCTTCCCTATGTCCTTGTTATCAGCTTCTTTCTATTACTAAAAGCTTCATTCGCTAATGCTATTCTCCTCCTAATTTCTTTACTACTATGCCCATTTTCTACTGGCGTCCAACTACTAAATTGGCCAACTTGATTCAGTTTGTGCCATCCCACTTTTATGACCAGCCTCACTTTCGACCCAGATCTCGAACGCTCGCAGCCTATTCTCGTCTTACTTTCTCAGAGTCCGAGTTTCTGCACCATATGACGCTACACTACATCTCTAACAAAAAGAGAAATGGAAGGTGGAGAGAATTTGGACAAGCGGGTAGGGAGAGGTCTTCGAGGGGGATCAAGTCTATGCGAATGTAAGGGAAAAATCGCCGGGGTCAGTCTGCCAATGGGGAGGTAAGGCCGAAAAGGATGTCTTTGAACGTGAGGGAAAGAGGGGAGGGGAGAAGATGGGGGGGGGGCAAAGCGAAAGGGAAAAGGGGACAGGTGGTGCGGTGCTGAGGCGAGGGTAAGGTGTGGGGGAGACGACGAGAACGGGATAAAAAGGGTGCACGCTTAGGGGTTGATGCGGGAAGGGGAAAGAGGGGGGAAGAGAGTGGAAGAGTGAGGAAGCACAAATCGAATCGGTTTCCTGGCGAGCACAAAAGGTTATGCGCGCGCGGAGGATTTGTTTGACGAAAACGACCGTCCCAACTCCCACCCGCCCCTTCCCCTCCACTCAAGTGAGTGCGTTTGTCAGCTCGGTCCCAGGGTGTGAGGGGACAGCAGCGTCCCCTGAATAGCACTCCGTACATTGAGCGTATAGGATGATGAGTGGGGGAGGAAGAAAGAACACGAAAAAAAACACACTGGAGGGGGAAAGGAGGAATATATGTGCATGTACATACATACTACCCCGCGAGCGTCTTAAAGGTTTTTTTTTGGCACAGGAGTGTTAGGACGCCACCTACGAAGGACGCAGGAAAGAGGAAAAGTGTATTGCTTTCCACTGCGCTGCATTCCAAAAAGGAGACAACAATCATTTTTAACGTCATGAAACCTTAGTCGGGGTCTTTTTTTAAATGGGTAGGAAAATAATACGGTTCTTTCTTGATTAGCACATCGTGTTACTGGTGGATTAGAGTCTTGATTATGAACAGGGGAGCCAGGGTCTACAAACTACTCCGCAAGGGCATGTGGCAGGGGTTGCTAGCACACCAACCTCGAAGACGGAAGGAAATAAGGAAAAAGAACTGGAAGAGAAAATCGATGAAAAGTTAAATGTGTTTTGCCGAAGAATCTCAAGTCTCTCCCTCTTTATTTTTTTATGATCAATAATGGTGTGTGGAAAGAAGGAATTTTTGTACCTGTCAGTTCAGCAGTGTATCTCTCTTAATTTGTCGCTATCAGTTCTAGAGATATAGCGAAGAGTCAATATAATATTCCCCGTGCCATACTGATATTCAACATATCTGAGTTTTTCATGTGATCTAAGTCTAGCGTGTAGTCTTAGAGCCTTTAGCGGTACCCAACCATTGGCATGATGCACGAATATTAATTCCACAATACCAAACCATGCAACTTGGCGAATATTCCAGGTCCATACCATTTTGACGGCGACATCAGTCCTACCATCACCTGTGTAAAATTGAGGGAGCGGAGAGAAGGGGGTGCGAAACAAATAAAAAAGAACCCGGGAAAGAAATGAAAAATTAATCGCACTTTTAAAACGAGTTCGATTCGGAGAGGGTTATAATAAAGAGGGAGGAGAAAAGTGAAGATCTGTGAATATTTAGGGTCTTCTAGAGGGGTGAAAGATCGAAAACGAAGAAAAAATATTTGAAAAAAAACTGACTACGCAAGAAACGAGCGGGACCGAATTCCGCGAAATTCCAGCGCGAAAGGAGGAAAAATTGATGGTCAAAAAAATATATAAATAAATAAACACGCGGGAAAACGAACGAGAGAAAATAAAATCTAACCGTAGGCGAGAGAGAAAGAGAGGAAAATCGCGTGAAAGATGCAAATCGGAGAAGGAAAACTCGGTCGTGGATTCTGGGCGGGAGGAACCGATTGGGGGTATTTTTTTGAGAATTCGAGTCACAAAATTAGAGAAAATGCTGGGAAGGAAGGGATTGGGGGTCGCGCTGCAGGGTAACGGAGTTGTGGAAGGGAGAAATGTATACGGACAGACATTACTGCCATTCTCCCCTGGCCGGATTCCAACTGCAATGCCATTCGGCGAACGATTGGTGTTATTTGCCGCTCATCGCTATTGCATTGCCCATGATGGGAGACACACTCGACCTATCACGGGTGTGGAGGGTGCATAGGGGGTGGTAGGGTGGAGGGCGGTTCCTTATCGCTATTGCATCGTCGATGCATACGACGACGGTAATAAATGCTTAAACACGCAAATCTACGCCATTTCGCCACGTCTGATTGTTTAGAGCCAGTGACGAACTCGACCGTTTCAGATTATGACGCCGCTCCACGCTCCGAAAGGGCGAGGAGTGATTTGGTGGCTCTTTGGTGCCGAAAAGTCAAACAACCATTATCTTTGTTTTTCCGGCAAAATAATCTTGAAAAGAGATGCAATGTTTTTCTTTTGGCGATAAAATAATGAGTGTGTGAGGACTATATAAATCAATAAAAGTAATATACCGGTTTTAGGTAGGTTTTACGAAAGTCAGAGAAATTCTTCCAGATTTTTACCTCTGCAGGGTCCCATCTACCTTTGGGACTAAAACTGAAGGGAGAAAAGAGGAGAAAGTCCCAAGAGGAGGTCCAAGGGATAAATGCATAGACTAAATAAAGAGAAAAATACATAAGGATAACTACCAGGGAGAAAGAGGGAACAAGCAATTTATAGGGAAGGACGGAGGGCTGCAGTCAACCAATCTTGAAAGTGAACGGCCAATGATGATAAAATAATTAGAGGTCAACCAATTGAAACACGATATTTGAATCATTGGTTCGGGGACTTTCAATAAAGCACAAAATAAAAAAAAGCAAGTTTTGTTTCTCTGATCGAAGAATCATTCTTGCTCAATTCTGCGACCTGGACGACGATAGAAGAGGCGTTGAAAATAGTGGAGGAGGAGAGGAGGTAGGCAGGGAAAATGTAAGAATGTTTTGGAGAGTATAAAGAAGGGTAACAGGCTGTTGAAGAGAATGGTGAAGGGAAGAACGCTTGGCAAGAAGGGGAGACGCAGAAGAAGATTGAGGACATCGAACGCCGAGAAGGAGAGCAGAAGTTATGAAGAGTTAAAGATGGGCATGGAGTGGGTCATGCGCAGCGATTACTGACGCAACTGGATTTAAATGAACCCAGGAATCTGAAAGTTGTGGGTGAAATAAAGACGCCTATACAGCCTACAACAGTGGCAAAGAGCACCCCGAATGACTTTAAAAAACATCATGAAGCCACCACAGAATTTTTTCACTGCATCATAATTATTTACACGCGGACCACAGCCTCAGCTTGCACTGCCATTGGGATGTGAATTGACACAAAAGCCGCGGGCCTCAAAAACATCACAAGATACTCTGCCATCGCAATGACGTTTTCAGTTGAGGGAATGCAAGACTGTTTCGGACACCAATCGTGTCAATTAAGGTGAGTGGGGTCTGAATTGGTGGGTCAATACGAGGGCCGGGCCGTTAGCCGCTCCAGAGAAGCTTTCCCTAAACACGAGGCAGGGCCCTCACTCCCCTTCCGATCTGTTTAGTGGATACGGTGCCGGTGGCGATCTTGTGGGCGTTGTAATTGGGCGAATTTGGAGGCGACATGTGCTCAACCAAACGGAGGGAGTAAAATCCAAATATCAGTATCACACTCAGCTTCGGTGCACGATATCAAGCTTGGGGCGGGATTCGGAACTGGCCTTTTGCGATGCTCCGCACACAGTTTGATGAGCTAGGGGAACGACGAATTCGTCAAATGACCTCGATCCTCGATGCTGTGGCCACATCTGCGGAGTAAAATCTCTTGGCCAGTTCTTACGCCAAGCTAAATCAAATGAATTATCCCGTCATAATGGAAAATGGACGAATAGAAATTTCAATTAGCCTGCCTAATACTATCCCCAGCTTCCTGATTTTCTAATGCGCCTAGGAGAGGAAGCTTCTGGTGGAGATTATGATGAGGCAGAGTATGTAGTTGGAAGAGGTGATGAGGGGCGAAAGGCTGCTGAAGGAGGTGAAATAACAATGTGGATTGACATTTGCGCATCGTGCAGTAGGTTGTGAGCCGCTAAAGCTAAAAGAAAGAAATTATGTAGATAGACAGAAGCCTGTAGATTACTTAGATAAATGGTAAATAGAAGTGACTTCGACATCAGTCATTTCTGGAAACAAATGCATTGCAGGGAAAGGCATCGGTCGTCGTAACATGCAAATTCATGCAGGAAATAATACTTCCACTCCTGAATGCATTTGTTACCTTTTACATAAACTCTTCCGACAAATTCGATCACACTTCCCATAAAAAATCACGCACAAACAAAAACTCTTCTGGACTACGAAAGCCGTAAAGGCGGACTCAAAAATGATTTGCCTCACCCAGAGGCACCAGAATCCTTTATTCATCAAAACAAGCAGGGGATGGCCCTTATGCCCCCTTCAACACGTCCACTCTCCCACACCTACGACCATGTCAAGTTCAAAGAGAAATTTGTAAAGAGTAACGGGCGGTGAATTGATTTCAAAACATGCCGTTCCTCGAAAATGTCCTCCGCTCCACTCGTCAACACCTTTCTCTACACACCCGGTTTTCTTTGCGGGGATAACTACTAAATGACACAATTACTTAAATCCACATGTTTCTGAACAGTTTTGCTCATTCAAACTCATATTCAACCTGTACAATACCTTTTGTCATATAATAGCAGTTAACACCGCATCGAAAATATCAACGCCTTTTCACTTGGGACCGAAAAAATCCTCAAGTCCTCGACATAGAAACAAACATATTTGAACGAAATATTTCCACAACCGCCTGGGAATTTCAAGCTAAATCTGAGTAAACAAATATCCGAGATTCGAAAATACATGGTGTGCTCACACTAATCAGCGGCACAGCATTTGTTCCTAGTCTAAATTCCAATCCACCGAAATTTATAAGTTCAACGAAGAGTTAGAGAGAAAATAAGTATAATGAAAATTCTGCGAAGGAGAGACAAACTTTTTGGACACAATTTCCCACACAATAGCCAAATGAAAACAATATTGAAAGCAGAAATGAACGGGAAGAATTACAGAGGAAGATCAAAAATGGAAGATATCATGCAAATCATGAAGGAAGCTAGAATAGTTATGCAGAAAAGAAGCGGTTGGCAGAGAGGAGAGTGGAGGGGAATGCTGCAGCAAACCAATCTGCGGATTGATGATTACCAACGATGAGAATTTAATAAGTTTCCCGATGCACACATAATTAAATTAGGAGTGCTTGTTGAATTGCAGAACTGTGAAACCTACCCCACGATAACTTCACCTAATCGCGTACAACGGCGATCGCGACTCGCGACCATTAGCGAAGATGTAACATAACCCCGACAGGAAAACCCTCCGAACGGATTTCCATGAAATGGGGAAAGTCTAACAGGAAGAGTTGATATAACTCGCCGTTGATTTCGGAAGGAAAGAGCGAAGAAATGGACTAAAATCGCGGACTGGCGATAGAAATCCTCGACCGATCGGCGTGCGGGATCGTTTATCGACCCCCGGGACCTCGCGTCACTCATGAAACGACCTCCGGATGAGTCGCCGCAGGGAAGGGAAAGGAAAGAAAGAAAGATTCGTACCCTCGATCTCGAGGACATGAAATGAGAGAAGAAGAGAAATAAAGAATAAAAACAGAAAGAAATAAAACGCAAGGGAAATAATAAAACCGCGCGCTTATGACCCTCCCACCACCACTCCTCCTCCCTCGTCATCCGAACCAAAAACCTCCAACTCATACACACTAACACCGACACCGCCCTCCCACACAATCAGTCAGACACTTCGAAGGGAAAAGCCATAACCCTCCCACTTCTCCCGGGAAGAGAAGATGGGATCGGAAGTGGAGGAGGAGGAAAAACAAGAGAAGGCATAAAATGCGGGACTTCTTTAATGGATTAGTCGGGACGATGGGCAGGCTGTGATGGGAGGGGGGTGAGCAGGCTAAGACGTTCAAGAAGGGTTGGAAGCAATGGGGAGGAGAGCGCGAAAAGGACGGGGGAGGGAAAGGTTGGTTTAGTTTGTTGGCTGGTTAGTTTGTTATTTGGAGAGGCGATCGACGTCTGAGGTCATTCACGCCATTACGGATCGGTGGGCAGTTTGCTAACGGAAGGTTTTTGTTTTCATAGTTCAATGTTCCGGTGGTTTTTGGAGTTCACCACTACAGGGTATTCTACCAGTTGATGTGTAGGTTTTTGGAAGATAATTCCTAACTTAACTTCCCTTTACCGGAGTAATCGATAACTTTCCCATGCATAGCTGCATAGCTTGAGCATTACGTTTTGCTTATTCCGGTTGGTTCCTCCGTTCGTTTCCTAAAACTATTTTGATTTTGATAAGTGGGTGCTGCTCTCAAGGCAATCTTAAGTACTACGAGTTCAATGGTAAATTGAAGATAATATATAGGATGAAACGTTTATCATGCTTTATTATCCCTATTTCGGTGGATTTTGAGTTCTCCATTGTTTATTTCGGTGGATTTTGAGTTCTCCATTGTTTATCTCGATGGGTTACTTATTTACTTTCCTAAAAGTTTAATTTTAGTGAAATAGGTTCCATTCATGAGTCACTTGTCAATACTACGAGTGCATACCATGATGAATTGAAGATAAGCAATATATTGGCAAATGAATAAGACTGCTCGTCCAATGATTTCATCTAATTGTTAGATGAGAAGGTTTGTAAGGAAATTTTCGATAAAACAGATACTTAGTGACTTATAAAAATTTAGTGACTCATGAACGGTTTCGGATCCTCAGGAACATATATATAGATAAACGACTATCTTCACAGTGCATATGCATAATCAATTATTTCGTCTAAAAATTGACAGAATATACTAGCTCTAAAGATAGTCTTTTACCATTGTACCTGAGAATAACTTAAAAGCCGAAACCGGTCGTGAATCAATAAATGGATAAGGAAAGGTTCTTCCATAGTTCTCAGATTCATTACGACGTCATTTTCGCCATTAAGGATTGGTTGATAAGAGAAGGATTCAGGGAATGGAGCAATGGTGGAAATCAACTCGGCACCAGCGCTAGCTCTAAACGAAACGAAACAAGGAGTCCACATTTCTACGATCCACCCAAGTAGCAATTACGAAAATGTTGACGAAAGGTATTGAGTATTCACGCCCATATAACGCATCATCCGATGCAGCCTCATATATGCAGTAACTAATACGGTATTCCGTGGAACGGGTTATTTGGGACGGTATTCCGTGGAACTAGTTAGGCCACATCTTTTGCATGACGCGAGCATTTGGGACTCAGCAGGGGAAGATTTCACACTCAAAATAAACAATACAAATACAAAAGAAAGTCGCACGCTTTGTTAAAAACGGTTAAGGGAAAACAAAGAATTTAACACAGATGGTGGAAGGACAAGGATGGGAGCCGCTAGAGACTCGAAGACCGCATTATGGCCACATAAAACAGAGACAGAGAGTAAGACACTCCGTCAACGTTACTGTTCACTTTCGTTCTTTTCCTCCTCAAATTCCTTGTTCATTTTCCCTCCCTTCTTAAGGTGGATGAAGCGATTTTTGTTATATAATACACCAGTGTCACTAGCTGTGACGCACTTAATAAAGTAAAACACTTAGAAAGAACACTCACACGAGAAAAGTTTTTTTCCGGAGCTTTCGAAGGCAAAGGCTTCTTTCTCAACGAGGAGATGTCGACTGACTGGGTCAGAATGCCGCAGGAATATATATATATATATATTGATAAAGGAGAAAAAATGTTTCACTGATTTCACTTTTTGGCAATCCAAAGCTGTTTTTACACATAGCCTTATGGTACATGAGATATATTTAGTTGTAGTTTAATTATATATGTACTGATTTTCTTCTAAACGCGAAATAATGCATTCATTATTGCTACTAACAAATATCAAGGTGTCACGCCGAATACAGTATTTGAAAAACAATATATTTCAATATAATTTCGTCTAAATTTCGAATACCGCGCCGAAAACCCGCCATCACATGCCTCATTAAGGAAAAACATTTAAAATATATTCCTTGTATTATTTCCACTACTGGCAATATGATGAGTTCCAAAGCATGAACAGATGCACTTAAATGAAATGAGGTCCTAGTATTTTTTCGAATAACTTAAAAAATTATAATAATGTGCATTCAATGACCCACGATTACCGCTCCAGCCCCCTTAATGACTGGCGTTC
The DNA here is from genome assembly GCA_963573305.1 of Pyrrhosoma nymphula. Taxonomy (NCBI): domain Eukaryota; kingdom Metazoa; phylum Arthropoda; class Insecta; order Odonata; family Coenagrionidae; genus Pyrrhosoma; species Pyrrhosoma nymphula. The sequence goes on along the minus strand of OY754330.1, from coordinate 109,060,684 downwards.
CAACACACCACGTGGTGGCTCGCAAGGTTATACGCAGACGTAGAAAACTCTCCAAAACCACTGGGATTTGAACCCGAGGCCTCGGAAAGAGAAGCCAGCACTTTATCCACCATATCAACCCAATCCTCCAGGGGGGAAAAAGCATACACCTATCGATCAAGAGTGGAAAGAGGGTGCGAGGGATAAGTGAAAAGGGAAGGGGAGGATTGGAAGAGGGAAAAGAGAGGGAGTAGAGTACGGGAACAAGAGATGGGGGAGGAGTGTTTGGGGGGGGGACGTAGATGGTGGTAGGGGGGGGGTAGGAGGGGTAGGGTCTCGCGGCGAACGTGACAAGAACAGAGAAGACAGGTCGAGCGAGGAGTGAAAGAAGTGGTGGAGGGTGATAGGGAGGGGAAGAGGGATAGTGTAAGGGCGAGGAGAGGACAATGAAGAGGAAAAAGTCTTGCGGGAGGTGAACCAGAGAGAGAAAGGAGAGAAGAACAAAAGAAATAAAGAAGAGGAGGCAAAGAGAAGGACATCGAGCGGGAAGAAAAAGGGTGGTTGAGGACAGACGGGGAGAGAGAGAGAGAGAGAGAGAGACAAGGGAGAGGAAGGAGACGATGTTGGGAGGACAGACGACGCGTAGCGTAGAAGTTAAGGGTTTAGGGGGTTCAGGAGAAGAAGGGCAGGATAAAAGAAGAGAGGGATTGCAGCATGGTGGAGAGAGGAAGTGTTAAGTAAAATTTCCGGACTCTCCCGTTTCACTGATCGCCCTTTTTCTTACAAATCCCAGAAAGTTTTGCCATCATCCTTATTGCTTGTATTACAGTTTTCCTTTCCCTATGCACTGAGAACGAATGTATTGTCAAAGAGACGTTACCATATAGAAAAAGAGAAACTTAAGTAAAATCTCCGGAAATATCTGCCTCGCTGATGGCTCTTTTTACACAAACCTATTTAAGTTTTGCCAGCATTCTCACTGCTTGTACTATAATTTTCCTTTTCCTTCGAACAAAGCACCATTTTAATATTCAAGAACGCGCATTCACAAAGGGAGAAAAGGGGATTGGTAGGAGATAGGATGGCTGGGCTTAAAATTTAAGGGTAAGGAACTTTAGAGGAGAATGATAGAAACATGAAGTAAAAATGAAGTAAGTGGGGGATAGAGAGGAGAATTGTGCAGTAAAACGTTTGGAATTTGCTATTAGTCAATTATTTTTTAAGTACCCTTTGGTTCTGTAAACATACTTACTGGTGGAGATACGATTACCTTTAAAGAAAAAAATTCACTCGATATTTTGAAGGTACTCACAAGCAGAAGAGGAAGGCTGTTAGGAGCTTTAAGCCCAATAGTTGCGAAAATATTTATAAAAGTTTTACACGGAGCGCGGAGTAATACTGAAGCGATACGCGACCGTGAGACAAAAAAACTGAATACATTGAAGCCATTTGTGACGTGGACTCAGAGAACGACGACGAAGATTCGATGAACGGAAAGGGAGACAACCGAAGAGAAATTACAGGCAAGAGGACGTTGAATACGTTAACCGTGATTTTAGAGGGCAATTGAGCCCATGGAAATCCAAGATTTCAAGTCAGACCATAAATGTCTACGGCACATTCCGAAATTCTTATTCCCTGAAATATCACTGACGTTCCAGTTTCGGCGCCACCTTGAGAAAAATGAGGAGATAAAATAACAGGAGAAAAGGGCGATGAAATTTAGCAGGGTGGGGACACAAGACGCAAGTACGAAGCTGCGAGTAAGGGGAATCGTAGAGGGAGGAGAAATATGAAAAGAAATAACAAAATAATGGTGAGAGAAGGATGATAAAGGAAAATAAGAGAATGAAGAATGGTGTTGGTGGGCGAGCGATGATAGCAGGGACTCTGATAGCGTGGCAAGGAAGTTACGAGTTTTGGGACATCACGAGAGGAAAGAGAACCGGGAGAAGAAAGAATAAAATACACAAAACGGGATATAGATCGTGAGATAAAAATTTAGGAGGGGGAGAAAAGGTGGAGGAAGTGGCGGGAAAGAAACAATGGTGGGGAGACGAACGAATCGGCAAGGAATAAGTTGAGAATCGGGGGTGGGGGTTTAGGGTATCCGGTGGAAGTTTCCTTTATGGACGGGATGAAACGCCTTGAGAGAGTCGGAATAAGGGGGTGGGAGGGAACGGACTGGGGGCGGAAGGTTGGGGAAGATAGAGAGGAAGGGGAAGGGAAGTTAACTCGGAGACGGTGGAAAGATTTTCGATGTTGTATTGTTTAGAGGCGCGTCAACAGTTAAGAGACAGCGTCTGCGAGGTGAGGAGTTGGCACTGGGAAGATTGGGAAGTCGGAGAGACTTGGGAGGTTAGAGTAAACAAGAGATACGAAAGAATCGGAGACGGGGAGTTGTTTTTTTTATTGTTTGGGGGACGCGACGGGGGTTCAATGCATAGAGGGTGAGGATGGAAGCGAAAAAGAAAAAGGAGAACCAACAGCGAGAACTGCAGATCGAGGAAAATGTGGAGTGGTTAAAACCCCGCTCTGGTAAAAGAAAACCTTGCAACCATTCGTTCATTCATGTTTACTACCAACTATTCGGTACGTTTTTGGATCGATCCTCAAAACATTTATTCCAACTCAGAATCAACTATAAACTTGGATTAAATGCTTCCAACTTACTTGTGTATTGAAGTCACTTACGACCTAAAGATGATGAAAAGCATGATGGTTAGTGGAAGTATTTTCGCCAATCGAAGTCTTGACGCGGAGGAACGCCCGAACATCGTTAAACCTCCACCAATATACTATTCGAACAAAATTATCGATCAGCCGGAGCAATTAGTTTTTCTTAAGTGTCTAATACTTTTATTGCTATACCCTTTCGATGTACACAATTTCTGTTTTCCTCTTTCCTCCCCTGTGCTTTTAAGAATAGAACTTTGGGAAGGTAAGATGGAAGGCATATATTATGAGGACCTCAAGAGACCTGGCGGTCAAGTAAGTAGACATGAGTAAACATTGGGTATTCTAGCAGCTGATAGGTAAGCTTTTTTGAAAACTTATTTCTTTAACTTCACCATATCTGGGTAATCTTATCACTTTCAACCACTGAGTGATCCTCGTCACTTGCGATCAGGTCTCTTAAAGTCAGTAATCAGGTTAAATTACTTAAGTTCCTCATACCCTCTGCATCTCCTTTAGTCGTCCTAAATTCCTATCCTCTTCTGCGTTTTCTCACTGTTATCCTCTCTATCACCCTCTTTAGCAAGTCCTCACCGCTCATAATTTCCTCCACCCATCTTTTCTGCCTTCTTCGAATCACTTTCTTTTCGAATCCTTTTCTACTCCACTACCCACAACTCTTCATCGTTTGTCCTCCGCACAATAAATTTACCCCCCTCAAATATTCTCTCCACCTAATTCACTAAAGCCTACTGTTTGCGCAAACAATCTCTCCGGAAAGATCGGATTTCTGAGCAATCAACCCTTATATCCAGACACAAGGTTCGACTTCTATTATTTTAACATCTGGTTAAATCTTATCTTTATTGTCAAAGAAAATAGCTCTTCATTTCGATCTTTTTATCTCCACAGTCATTTAAAAGGGAATGGTTCGGATCCGACACGATGACCCTTCCGGAGAGGAATGATGAGCGACCCTCTGATGACCGGTAGGGGAAGGGGCGCGGAAGGACACGATGGGGCGAGGTTCGAAAGGTGGCAGAGCAGTGGTAGCCTCTGGGCGGCCGCGGTCGAACGCAGGACCCGCCCCCGGGGCAGTTTTCGCGGTGGTAATGACTGGGCGTCGGGGAAAATTACTCGATCACGGACAGTGCAGCGACCTACTTACGGAGTTAACTTTTCCACGGCAACGAGACGTGGACGACAGCGGAGGCAGGCGGAAAGGGATCGGGAGCCATGGAAATGCGGGGCCAGCGTGGAATAATGGAGGTGTAATGGATGGACACTGGCGACTGATGTAGAAGTTCACGATGTAGAAGGCAAAGTCAGAAGAAATAGGAAGAAGCACACAAGAAAATGGCGCCATGCGACCAGAAAATAAACATCTCAGACAACATAAATGTTTTAAGCTATGTGAATTTCATTTCAGAAGCCGTACAATAACTATTCTTTCACCCCACTACTCATCAATACACTATCTAGGAAGCACAACCCTCGCAAAAGCTCGCGGTACAAGCTCAGTGGACCATTTTGGGACTGGAAGGAACTATTCCCTAAAAACCAGTCGCTGCGTATGAAAGTTGAGTTGTGTGACGTAAATGTCTACGAGGGATTTTTTGCTTCTTCGTCTCACATTAATTTATTCTTGACTAAGATTCATTAATTACAGTATCTGTATGTCTTTGTTTTTATTTTGACTACTCTGCACACAATACGCCCACCATTCTATGTATACGGCGTCAGACTATCAGCGGTAGAGACAACTTCATCACTTCAACCCCTCACCACCTCCGTCCCTTCTCAATACCAACTCCACAAGACTATCGGACATCCATATAGCTATCATCACTCCGTAGATGGCGTAGCTTTATGCGTTATGTCAACCTAACATCGTAACTAAGAACAAAGATAATTCAGCAACGATGTTTTTCCATCCGGAAAAAGCGAAGGAAACTTTTAGCCCGCATTCTGGGGAGTAATATATCACCGGAGACCAGAGCTGAAGGCACGGAAAAAGAAAGAATTAGAAGGAAGGCAAAGTATGAATCTAGAGAGAAGATGTGAGCCGGAGACACCAGAAGATGTGAAGGAATGAGGCAAAGACGTATGCTTAAGAATAGCATTAAAAGTCATTACATAAGTTTCGTGCGGGAGATACTTAATTGTAGCCAAATATCACTTTTGCTAGGAAATGAGTAAAGCTTAAGCTTTCTATTTCATTGCTTGCTATACTTCTTCATCACGGCTTCAAATGGTATCATTTGAAATAAGAAAAATTTGAAACCTACGTTTTACACATATTTGCCAATGAAGAGAACCATGACACTTAGCAGAAATTACAATAAACTAATTCATGCTTGGATGTTCGTACTTTCATTCAATTATTTAAGGCCATCACGGTAGATTATACACAATTAAATACAGAGTGTAAACAGCTAACATGGATTCTATTTCAAGGGTACCTGCACTCTAACTTGGGCAATATTGAAAGTAACTTTCTGATTCTACTATCACATACATTAAATAGAATATGCATGATTTGCACAAAGGTAAATATTCCACAGAAGATGAATCTGCTTTACGTGCAGGCATGTGACTACTGAAAAATTTTCACTCACAATTTCCTCACGTATTTATTCAGGTAATGTAAACATCAGTAAGAAAGCACGTTAAATATTCATTCGATCCAAGAGCTAACAATAAAAAGATAATGGAAGGCGACAAAGCTTTGCATGGATTGGAAAGAGCAATCTTCGAATTCCGAGAAAGCTCTTTGAAAATTAAATGTGAAATTCGAAATAGAGAATCGACAATTGCAACAAATAGCGAAAATTTCCTCTACTTCAAAAGTAAGTAGTCTATCTGGAATATAGCGTATGTGCTGCCCTTCACAATGACACGACCTTAATGCTTGATTTTCTCCGACACGCAATCTTTGGCATTCATAAGACGCCACATAATAGAAGTATATATTTTTCGAAACATACATGACGAGAGTCGGCAACGAAAAAGAAGAAATGGAAATAAAAATATTGTTTTTTCACCGAGGCGTTAACTCCGTAGAACGAAGTAATAGTATGTACAGTCACGAAATGTTGCCAGGTCGGGACGCCTAGAAAGCCTTGAGAAGGAAGCTACATTCAAAGCCAGAGGATGTGACTTTATATCGATATGACGTCGGTACGTGGTTCTCATTGTCCTAGTTCATTGGTAAGTTTTGATTGGTCAGATATGATGTGTCTTCGATGCATAATAGGGAGATATTTTCGTCAAACAGTACACACGACATATTTTTATGAAACATTGTAAGCGTTTGGCCGATCAAAGAAGTTATCAATTCATGGATTTATTCGGGAAGAATTATAAAACACAAAATTGTCGACTCAGGGCAATGACGAAATTTTCTATCTGTTAATTAATCCTCTATAGTCTCAGCCCACTATCTCCCAAGACGATTTCTGTCTTCAGCTCGGCATGCGTCCTGCCTCTCTTCATCCCACCCTTAAAATCTATTCTCTTTCTTCCCCTCCCTCACCCAACATACCCCTGTATCATGGCCTTCGGCATACCCTGGCCTCTCATTACCTGTTCCAAATACCTACTCTACCTTCCTCAAATTTCCTCCGGCAGTTTCCTGTCCTCAACCACCATACGCAGCACTTCCTCGCTTACCTTACCTTCCGTCCATCTGCCATTAATGAAATCCTCTTTCGCCAACACAATTTACTTTGTAATTATCATAAATGGTGTATTCTTACAATTTACTAAATAGAAATGTACTCAGAGCGATAATATATATTTTTCTTTCCCTACGATTATACCCATTTTCTCCAAGACACTAAAGAAGTATTTAAATCATTCTAACTGCTTTGGTTTCTGACCTCAAGAGTCATCAATACCGCACAGCACCTCCAAAAGCCTCAACCTTCCACTTCTTCTTCCTACGCGATATTTCCGAAATAGCATACTCCATTTTTTCTCTCCAGCCAATTTTTCTGTGTCACATCGAATTTCCCAATTATCCTTCCCCACCATATCCAACGCAGCAAAATTCCGTACATGCCTGGAATTTCGTTTCCTTAATTCCGGGTGGATTAAAAAAAGTTCAATACGCTACGATCCCGGAAGATCTGCCGAACTGGTGTTACATCAATGGCCCATCCCACGGAGCACCACTTGTAAATGTCAGCCGGAAGGAACGACGATATCGAGAGGGGAAGAAAAGTTCCGAAACACGGATTAAGTGAGAGAATGGATGGCCTCCCTTGCGGAATAAAAGCCTTCCACCCTCGTGAGAGACCGCGACCATGACTACCGCCCAGGGGAACAATATACGACATTCTATCATCCTGAAACTTTACTAATGAGCATATGGAGAAGGCGCTAGCGAAAGAAGAATTCAGCAATAGAAGGGAGCTGATAAAGTGGACCTTAGGTAAGGGTAGAAAGAAGAGGCTGGAGAAGAGCTTGATATGGAGTGTAGCGTTGTATGGGCAGAAACGTGGACTATGAGAAAGGAGGACGAGAACAGGCTGCAGACATTCGAGATGTGGGTGTGGAGGAGAATGAAGGTGTGCTGCATGGGAAGGAAGACAAACGAGGAAGTGATTGTGTGGTGGGTGAGGAGAGGAAACTTCTGGGTGAGATTCGGGGGAGGCAAAGATGGTGGTTGGAAGAGGTAATGAGGGACGAAGGATTTCTTTACACCGTGATAGAGGGAAGAGGGATGTGTAGTAAAAGTGGAGAAGACGAAGAAAAATAATAGGTTTGATGGACGGAATGAATAATTGTACGACGTACGCTGAGATGAAGAAGAATTATCATTATTATATAGAGCCCTGGGCATGTAAAACTGAAGGGAATATTTTCTTACTTCCATTGAAAGCTATTGCAATCTCATTATTAAACATCAACGGCGGAGCTCCATATAATCAGTACATTAGAAAAATATTCTAAATCATAGAATCGCGACAAGGAAACATTGCTCAGCGCGTCTTCTCTAAATATCTAGACAGGTTCGTTAAAGAGAAATTCGCTCAGCAACGTCAAAATCCACTTTTGTATCAGCTCCATGGTACACCGACTGCTTAGGCATCCTGCCCGACCAGCACGGCCGACTGGTCATTCGTGGACGCTCCAATACTTTTGCCCTATCACACCACCACGACCAGCCTTTCACCGCCATCGCCAATTATTCTATGTTCCAATAGGATGAACTGACCTACCTACCTCGCACGCGTGAACGCTCGCCGACGAGAACGATGCCTAAATAAAAAAAACGAGAGTATACCCTAACGGCATTCGAGATACCGGCGCAGTGCCGAGGAGGACTGCAAAGGTGCGATGGACGGAAGAAAGGGGAAAGAAGAATACCTTGTAATCTACATCTACAAAGTGCCCTCCAAATCACCTCAAGGGTGAGTGGCATAGGGGGTTCATTTTTAGCAAAATGAACTATATTAACTATTGGCTACAGATGTTATATAAACAACGAATTTCTTTAGAACCTGTTTTGACCGTGGCGAGACACTTTTACTACCAGCTTGCTCTGGCTGTCTGTCTGTTCATCGTCGTAGTTCCTAGATCAGTGCAGTAGTCAGTAGCCTTAGTTGTTTTACTTGCATATTTTTTCCGTGTTTTAGTCAAGTGAGTGATATAATTAACTCTGTTAAAGTGCCTAAATATTCAACGGACGTGATTTAGTTGAATCACCGATTAATCTATTTCCTTGTAGTTCTGATTCTAGTCTGATACTTTAATTTCGATTGTAGTTACCAATACTTACTCAGTATTAAGCTTTAATCTAGACTGTTAATACCACAGTTTTTTATTATTACATTAAGCAGAATTATTAATAAAATTATTATATCCATAGATGACAGTTTCACTAGCTTTCAAGCTAGCTTATTCAGGTGGGAAAAGACTACCTTTTACTTGATAAAGACCTGAAAAACTGATCTTCATACCTGAAGAAGCTAGTACGAATACTAGTGAAACTTTCGCCGAAGGATCAACTCGGAATAAACCCTAGAAGCCTTCATAACCTATAACGACTTCGCGAAAGCCTTCGCTCTCCAACAAATGGTAATAGGCCAAAAATGACAAAGTAGAGAAAGACCAGCTCTCTTTTCCCTCTTATTCCTTCATTTTTTCCTCTCTTAAAGCGGTCGAATTTCATTGAATTAGCCGCCTCGCACGATTGACCGTCGGCATTCCACGTGAATTCCCGTTCCGATCCGTTGGTCGGCCGAGCGGCGGCCTGACTCAGGTTCCTCCCTTCCTTCCGCTGGGGGAGTGGCCATAGATCAAACCTCACACGAGGTGGGAGGGAGAGATCGAACTGCTCGACTTGCGTGGCCAAGCGTCTTCTCCTTCGACCTGCGGGAAGTAAGAAGAAAGGCGGAGGAGCGAGAGAAAAAGGGACGGCCCTCGAGGAAAAAAAATAGGGCTTGGAGACGTTTGGAAGGAAGTGTAAGGGGAAGGGTGCAGCGGGATGATAGATGGACGCTCCCAATCCGAACGGCGAAATTAGGCGTTTGTCTCGGGTCCGAAATAGGCTAAGAGTGTTATAATAATTAGCATGGGTATTCTATTAAGTTTCATTACAGTGCCAGAAATCCAATTAAGCTGAAACTGCACTGCAACTGTGCTGTACCACAGTACTGGAAGTTTACTGTGGCACCAACTATACCGTATTATAACACCTATACAGGGCCGTAATTGCATTGTAGATCAAATTAAGTTCCCCTATTCCCTGTAATTCACGGATTCCGGCGAAAATTTGAGGAAGTTCATACTGGAATGAAAGTAAGAATTTAGTTGTACTTTTCCACATATTTTATTTGAATTACGACGCGTTGCGATGTGTCACAACATCATCATCATCATCATCAGGTAATTGGTATCACAGTACCCCTTCCAGAGATTCAATGCTTTCCCCATTTCTCACTGTTCACATTCCCTTACCTTTCCTTATGCACCTGTCCACTTGCTCTTGGTATACCCTCCTTTTTGTCCCTTTCACTGCCATCACGTTCCACTTCTTCGCCTACTTAGCATTTTTAATCTACGATCACATTTCATCATGACTAGAATATAACGTATACGCTTGAGGTAGCCTTGAATTCAATTAAGGCAAACTACGATGAATAGCACTTGCCCAACCTTAACTTGAGGCACAAAATAATCAATGATGTATTCCACTTTCCCGTCATCTTTGGTGATCGGATTAGCATGGAAGGAAGGAATGAAAAGATACAAAAAGTTGGAAAGGGATTAAAAATAAGAAAAATAGGTTGTTTTTACGAACGAAACTTCAGGAAAATCCTAGCAGCCGGGGACTGTCAATGTACACCTACCACTTATTTCATTGAATAGTTACGATGACCAATGATTACGGTGATACGATTGGTATGATGGTGAATGATATCCATCATTAAGGACCGGGTTTCAATCCTGGCAGAGGCTAAGACTTTTCATTAAAATCCTGATTACTACTCATCCCTTTATCACCCTCACCATAAAACCTGATCGCCTTTATCAGTTCTCCTCTTCACCTTAACCGGTAGGCCAGCACCAATGACATAACAAAAATATCAAATAGCCTGTAGTTATCTTATCCATCAACCTACTCTTTCTCATGCTTCTAACATGAGCCTTTCAAGCCTTTTACCTCAACCAACTCTTCTTCATCCTTCTAAGATTCACACAGTATAGGCCTACAAACATGCAAGTAAAGCAGCATGACATGAAATCTCTCCACTCATGTCGACTGAAAGTAGAAGAGGTGGGAGGTCAGTCTGAGTAGCGGAGGGGTCAGCAAGAGAGGGAGGCGAGGAGACCGAGGACAGAATAAGTAGAAAAGAGGCGGCGTGAGATGGACCAATTGATTGATTACGGCCTTTATTGGTAAGAGAGGGGTGACCATCAAGTCTCATCCCCCTGCCATCTCTTCCCTAGCACCCCCTGCCATCGCCCCCGCGGCTACGTCAAAGGACATAGTGAGGGAGAGAGAGAGAGAGGGAGAGAGCGAGAGAGGTAGTCAGTCGGTGGGGCGTTGGCGGAAGAAAAGAACGGCACAAAATTAAATCCGAATTTCGAAATCCCCAAAGAGGAGGAAAAGGGACGAAAGGGAGGCAGGCTGAGAGAGATGGATAAAAAGGGGCGGATCAAAGGGAAAATAAGAAGAGGAGAAAGGAAACCCAGAGTGGGCACTAACCGTTCCCTTGTGGCAGGGGTACTACTGATGGCTTTACAGTATACCCCCTCCGCGACACCCCACCCCCGGAACTACGTGCCCAAACTCGTGAGGCATCGCAAAGGAAAGAGCATCTCCGATCTTTCACAAGTCCGGCAAAAAGGATACCTGGGTCACCGAGAGTACTCCTGGGAGTCCAACAACAACTGGGGCCGGACCCGCGTTGAAAGAAGGGTGTGAAGTGCGCGTGCCCACTTTCGGACAATCTGGATACTGGCTTGCCTCGGAGCGGTGCTGCACGCGAGGGGAAAGAGGAAAATCAGGTGACTGCAAAGATGCTCCTCGATCCACCTAGATTCGTCACTGATGTTCAAACCTATTTCGCAATAACCGGCGCTTCAGACTCAGGAGATAACGTTTTGGATTGGTTGCATAGTTATTCGGGCAAGACGACCGCCAACTGAGGGCATTTGCGCCATTGATGATAGGTGGACGGTTTGCTTGAGAAGGAAATGATTACCTGGGGAATGGACGAAGTTAGGAGAGAAACCCAGTGACGCCATTAGCCTTCTCTCAAAGATAGGCACCGATTAGTTTACTAATAAACATCCAATCCGACGAATGGAGTGCTGAACTTGAAAGTACTCTCCACGTAATACATTAGTTTTGTTGTTATTATTATTACTAGGGTAATCCACCGGCTAAGGTAGGTTTAAATGGAAGAGAGTAATAATTGTCTTGATTATTACAGCAGGGATGATCTACCGGTAGTGGTAAGTTAAGCTGGATTGGAATACTACAATGATATTTTACAGGTGGAGGTCCTTGGCTCCATACACTATTTTGCAATGAAGAGTCTTAAGATTAACGCCGAGCTCAAGGAATAGGAATTCCACCAAAATGACAATCCTATGTCACTTTCGGAATTCGAACTCGGGCCCTCTTGATGGGAATCCAACACTATAGCCAACCCTATCCCCGAAAGAATAAGAATAGGAGAAGGAGATTAGGATAGATGGGAAAAGAAAAGCTCGAAGCCGGTATTAGCCAGTTCTCAACTTAACACAGCACAGGGGCCAAAGGCATAACGTCTCATCCGACGGACCGAGTACTGCACTTGAGTGTTCTCCTCAATGCCTTCACATAGGGACCACATTACCATAGAAATATTTCCCCCACCTCCGGGAATCGAACCCGGGCGGCCCATACACTACGTCACTACGCTTACAAAGCCCCTCTTTCTACATAGGGCGTTCTCATTGACACATTTATAGTTGGAACGATTGGGCATTACCCCATCACACAAGTTGGTGACAATTCCATCGAAGTTGGGCCAAACCCTATTAGGCAACTTGCAACTTCCCTTAAGTATCTCATGAAAAGATTCTGAAGAATTTGAACACTTCAAAGAGCGCAGATTGAATTTAACTTCCAGTAGCCTGATCCACTCATCCTAACACTAATCCAGCTATCGCAGGTCATCAATCTGAAATTAGATTTTCTGCAACTCTCCAATTCGATCTCTTACTCCAAAGACACCCTTTCAATCTTCGCAACTTACTGTAATAATATCTTTCATTTTCATCTTGATTAACTCAACTTTCGGTTCTCCTTCTGCCTGTCAATTCTTTTTCCTACAACACTCCTAAGGAGTAGTCATGCCTGCTCATATGGCCCATGAATAATTATCTTTCAGTACGCAACACTTGCAATCAAATAACATGTCTCATATTGCTATTTTATCATGAGTTTTATCAGAAGACTTGGGCCGCTCGTATTCATTCATATCTACGTAAGGAACTCCACATTTCATTATTATTTCTAATTTCCTCTTCCCCGCTGTTATATTTGTTCACGCGTACAACGATCGAATGTTTCACAATCATACGGCTGCAGGTAGAGTTCTTCAATAAAGCGCCTTCTTTCGCCAGCAGTCTGATGCTCGCACCCTCTTTCTTACTTCTTCTATTACTAGTAATCCAGATTTCTCAGTTGTAAAACCGTATTCTGCAATTTATTTGATACCAGTCCATATTTTAGCGGAATTTGCGGAAATTTTTCTAAACACTAGGAGGACAGGAGTTTCGCACTATCTAGAAGGACGGGCAGTGGTCATTTTGACCCATAATGTTTTTCAGCATTAATAGCTACTTTTACCTACAGTATGTACTTTATTTTTTTCCACAAATGATATAAAGAAGGCCTTATCTACACATTATTAGCAATGAAAATTATTTTACTTGATCCTATTCAATAGTGCTCATCTTAGGCTATTCTCAAGCATAACAGTTTGAAAATGAAGACACCTGCATTAATATTGTGCATATTTAGATGAATATCCTTTTATTTGAAAAATATTAATTTTAAGAAACCTTTTTCAAGTAAAATATATATGTATAAAAATCACATCCATACACATACATACACATGTGCATATATTTGGAAAGATGAAATATCACTTTTTGGTACAACTTACACATATAGTTATTTTTTCAGTACAGTTTTCACAAACACTTCTATTGCATCGAGGATATACACTGGCAGTTTTCTTTGTGCAATTTTTCAAAATTTGACAATGTTTTTTTTCTGACCCTTTGGGGTAGTAGCGTGCGTTTCCCGGGAAGATGAGGGTTTCCTTCCAATCGACATCCCCACCACTTCGACCAGTGTTTGAATATACTTCTTTCTACTTATTTTGCTATTTGTCACTTCTATCTTGCTATTTTTTATTTGCTAGCCATCACTTCTGCTATCTTCCTGGTAGCCAATTCCTTTCGGGGGAAACCCCCCCGGTCCTAAGAGTACGTGAATGACGCTCGCCGCCAGCCACTACGGTAGGGATCTAGTACACGGCCACCTGCGATAAAAGGAGCCGACGACAAAAAGAAAGGTTTGGCGAGTTTTTCGGCGTAGAAAATGTACCCACTAATCCTGGGAGGGACAAAATCAATAGGCTTTTCTGCTCTCATAAGAGCCAAAACTCTTTCCTCCTCTCTTTTGCATCCGACGGAGTGAGTTGCCTTAGCAGCTAAAGATTAGGGGATTCGGAAATGATTTTACAGCTTGAGCACGGCTCATATTCTAGACGGCTTTGAAAAGTAGTGTGTAGACACTTCAGCGACAAAAAAGGCCTGGGCCTACGTGCGTATCTCTAGTGAGAAGTCAAAACAATTTGACAAGCGATGGTCAGGACTATCCTTTTCTTTGTCGCACCACTGGCCGCAATAATTTCTCCTTCTGGGAATGTAAACAATGCTGATCATATTCCTATCATCTAGTTATCATATTTTACGCTAAATATTTTAATAATGAATCCGATAATAATGCATTCAACGACAGAATAAAAGTGATATATTTTCAATAATATTCCTCTAGCGATTTCAAATGTAAGTGAAGTTAAAATACGATTTGATAGTATAACATTTTCGTAATTTTGGTAAGCCGCAACCAGAAGAGCTCCACTATTGACGAATGGCATTAAAATTAAATAAAAAGGCTTCAAGTACTGATCCAAATGTGTGCTGATATATTTTAGTTGATGTAAATAAATATCAGTGATCTATAGGAGAAGAAAATGGTGAATAAACTTGAATCCAATACAAAAACCAGTAATAGGTCAAAACGACCCATAGCCGTCCTTCTAGGTATAACATCAATTAAAAACTTAAGCTACAACAATTACGAAATGTTCTTTCCATAATAGTAAAATATAAGTAAAAATGCACAAAGTTACAACATTTAAAAAGAATCTAATCACAAATAAGTAGTTAATTTTGATTTTGAACACGTGTTATGGGTCAAAATGACCCATCCTGTCCTTCTAGTGTTAAAGAAAACAATAACAATATAATCCCGAGCAGGTAATACATTTGTAACATTCCTTATTCCTGTACCTCAAATCGTAAGTAATATTGAGCAAACGCGATAATGGAAGCACGATTTTTAGCAACTGCGGTCAGATTTTATTTTTATTTCTTCTTTCTAATTAAATCAACATTCAATGGCTTATATTCTAACATTTCATGGAGCCCATCGCTGGTGCGTTTGATATGCAGTTATTTCAGTGAAAATACTGATGAATTTTCAGGTAAACGAAATAAGAAAAACATTTTGGCGAATTACGCGACCATAATTTTTCTCCCTAAGGTTGAAAAAAATGTAAATAAAGTTTTATCGACGCACGGTATTTTTCCCACAAACCGGGCTGAAGAACTGAGGCATTAAACAAATTCTGCACCGTCTCTCGTTACTACCTCGGCTGTATCACTCACACACAAGACCACCGAGACTGACAAAAATAACGAGAGAACACCGCAAAACCTCTGAAAGACTCCAAAAATCCCGTCCTTCCGTAACGAAACAGTCAATCTTGCACACGACTACCGAGCTCCAACCCTATACCATCATCTCTCGCCCACGGGGGACTTCTTTTAAAAAGGAGCAAAAAAGAAGGATAATGGGTTGTGACGGGCGAGGGGATGGTTTTCCTTCATGGGGAAAGGAAGGGTTGATATGGGGATGAAGGGAGGAAGGGAGGCATCGAAGGGGAGAGGACATCACGAGAGAGGAGGGTTATTGGAAGGAAAATGTCAAACGAAAAAAAAAGTATGACACCAAAATCAAGACGGGGAAAAAGGGAGGAGAAAAGAAGGCACGCGACGTTATACGGCTCAGTCAGACACGCACACATGTGCGCACATGTACGTGCCCATGCATATTTTATGTGGAACATCCGCGGAGGCCGCAGGGGAATCGAGCCCTCGCCATTACGCACGCGAAACATCCTCCTGCTACGAAGAAATCCCTTCGCCCTCTGGGGGTGGGTGGCAGGAGAAGTATGGAGAGGGAAAGAAAAGGACAGGAGGAAAAGAGCAGCGGTGAGGGGAGGTTTAAGTCTGAGGAGTAGAGGGGAACAGTAGAGGCGGGGGGTTGCGGAGTCGCTAGAACTACGAGGGGGTGAAAGAGGAGGGAAAAAATTCGAGGGAGCAAGTATCCCTAAGCACAGAGAACATACAGAGAGGCCAAAACCGGCAATGGCTGTAATAATATTTTGCGTTTCTCACAATGGACTACTTAGCCAGTTCCATCCCGGCCAGCCGATAGAATAAGTACATCTACATCTACATACTACCCCGCAAGCCGCCTCAATAGGCGTGTGGCGGGGGGTGTTAGGACACCAGCCGTTTAAAGTAGTGGCTAATAGCGAAAGAAAATAGTTTTTTTTTAAAGAGAAAAGAATTCTCATCAGTGATCTTCAACGTAGAGACGTAAAGAAGAGGATGGTGAAAACTTTGATATGGAGTGTGGCGTGATATGGATCGGAAACTTGGTCATTCTGAAGGGAGGATGTGCGTGAACTTGAGGCGTTTGAGATGTGGGTCTGGAGAAGGATGGATAGGGTGAGCTGGGTGACAAGGTAGACGAACGAGGAGGAATTGGATATGGTTGGAGAGGAGAGAAAGCTTGTGGCAGAGGTTCGGAGAAGGCAGAAGAGAAGGATAGAGGAGGTTTTGAGAGGGGAGGGCATGTTGAAAGGAGTGAAAGAGGGGAGAACACAGGGGAAGCGTGGAAGAAGAAGGAAGAGGATAGGCATTCTGGACGAAATAAGAGGAGGTAGAATATATGAAGAATTGTAGAGGGATCTAATGGTGGGACATCCTTAGGAGGGAAAGCGAGACAATGTCTATGAAATTGGGATGCAGAATGGGGACTGTCCAAGAACCTACCAATCAGCTGGTAGAATACTTGAAAAAAAAAATCTTCAACGTGTGCATCGTGACTAATTTTTATTTTATTAGACTACTTCCAAAAACTTTGGACTCCGACGCCAGTTTAACGAACGAGAAAGCGATACGCTTGATGGTTGACTGGGTTCCTTGGTATGAACGGATTAAATTGCTTAGCAATATTTCCTTCACACTTTCCTCACGTGAAAAATTCAAACAATAAAGTCACAATAATGCCAAACAAACAAGCATTAACAAACAACCAATAACGTCACCTTCAAAAAGTGTAGAATTTGCAGATTTTCTAATATTCTCTTAAAATCAGTATTACCTCCTTTCGCTGCCCAAAGATCATTGATTTTAGTGAGATCCGAATGAATAATAGACACCATTTTATTTTCGTACCACTTCCAAACATGTAATTAGTCAAAATTCTCTGAGCACACGGCAATGATATTATATGCACCTCAGGATCTGGCAAAGAATATGGTGGACGTGCGCCACAATCATCGCATAAAATAGCTTACGGAGCAATCAATTTGGCCATTCTGTGCTCATAGTAGTAAACTCACAGTACCTGCATTTCGTACACTTATCAGCACTTCATCCTCCACCCACCTCCCCTAAAACACGCCATATAAAGCAGAACTGCCCTAAAAACTTCTAAGCATAAGAACATCATCTTGGGTATTCTAACGGCTGATTGGAAGGTCCATCACATCTATTCTACATAATATGTGGTAGGTTCACAGAAAGTTCTGTCATTAATTTCCCCTGCATAAAGGTGTTAGCTCTGTGACATTTTCTCCAATAAAAACTATGGTTTTCAAACATTACAGTCTTCCACATGCCCTTGATTCTCAACGTGCTCTCTTTCTATAATTTTCAATTTTTCCAACTCTCCGCCGCCAACTTCCTGTCCCCTCTCCCACCACACCCAACACTTCCTCGTTCGCCTTCCAAGACACTAAAGCCAACCTTATCAATTCTTCTCCATTCATACAGCCACTTTTTAAACGCCTACAGACTACACACAAAGGATCGTCCAATTGAAAAAAAAATTAATTATTGTTTTCAACTTGGACGGAAGAAGATATTCATCAAAAATCTTCCCCACACTAATTTTAATAATACTTGATGTCTTTTATAAACAGAACTTATGAAAATTCTTGCCCAAGAGAGCCATATTGACATTAAAGTTTCAAAAACCCCTGACATGGGGATTAACGTGATGGTAGGCGAAGTTATTTTGTGGAACCGTGACAAGTTAAAGAATGAAACACTTTGCGAAATTCCACACTTTTTTTGATACATCTGACCGGTTTCCATGTTAAATCAGCGTGGAATATTATAATGTGATTCACTGTTTACCGAAATAGGGAAGTTAACGTAGGGAAAGTAGAAAAACCTACCATTTAAGGTATCTTGAGCGAAAAATCACTTCCCCTAGAATTTGATGAATTTGACCTCATTTTAAAGAAAAACTCTCATATTTCCAATGATATAAAAATACTAACCCTATGCCGAACTACGTTTTGGGCAATTTGCCTGAAAATACAAGCTTTTTTACATGGAATAGATAACAGCCGTGAGCTCCAGAGGGAGAATTTTGAAAAAATTAGGAATTTCTAACACCTAGATTTCGTCAAAAAACCAATTGTTTGTAGTTTGTATGTTTTCTTAACTGTTTATAAAAATTAATCTATTACTTGCCGCAGTAAGTTTTACAGAATCACAAAAAACCTGCCGTTTTTAAGGCTTTTTAGCCACACGGTGTGAAAAAAATGAGTCAAGCTAGAGACTTATGTAGATATATTTATTAAATTACTGATAATGTTTGTAATATCTATCCATATCATTAATGTTACTATAATTATTTCTCACTTCTTACAGACACTGATTTTAAAATACATATAAAATTCGAATATGGTCTTCAAAATGACTAGATAAATATCTCACTCAAACAATCTGAACTGGAGGAATAACAAATGCTGATGATAACAGATATCAGTATTGATTAATACTTTTAATTTGCGCCGACGTTACATTCCGGAAGCAATAGAGCGGAAACTATGAATCTCAACTGTAAGCTCAAGTCTCAGAATTATAGAGCTAAGATTTCCGCACATGCACTCCCGCCTCACCGTCTACTACGCCCCCCCCCCCCCCCCCCCATAGCTTCGAGCTCTCCCACACACGCTGGAAAAACCACTCCTTCACCGGAAGAGACGCAAGGCGAAGACCCGAGACGAACGGGAATAAAGGAAAGACAAGTGAAGGAAGAAGAAGAAGAAAAGAAAGAAACGTAGAGAAAAATTAATATAAGGAAGGAGGAAAAACGACCAAGGAAGCGGCAGCAGTCGACACGGAGAGAGAAAAGAAAGCGAGCGAAGAAGCAGCAAGAGAAAAAAAACAAGAATGAATAAGGAGGAAATAATATGAAAAAAAAGGCAAGGAGGAGGAAAATGCGACTGTCAGGAGAGGAAGGGAGAGTTGTAGAGGGGGAAGAGAAGTAGGGAGTGGGAAAGAGAGGTGGGGGGAGACAGAGAAGTGGGGGGAGACAGAGAGGGGTGGGAGTTAGGGGGGGGGGGAGAAGCAAGGAAGAAGAGCACGGGAGTGAAGACGTCTTTATTGGATGAGAGTGAGGTATTATCGATTCTCAAATCTCAACAGAAACAAGAGAGGGCGAAGGGGGAGAAATGGAGAGACAATGTCAGCCCACCCGCCCCCACGCCATCGGAAGAGAAAAGGGAACAAAAAAATCCACCGAATCAACATTGCTGCGGCCTCACCTCCCTTTAGATGATTTATTCTGCTTATTTTTTCTCTCTCTTTCTCTCTCTTCGAACAAATATAAACAAGCAAAATTTCTGAATTTACACTCAAAAGTACGAGTTATTTAACAAACAAATTGCTCGTCATTTAAGGCCGCGAAATGGGATGCTCATCTTCGGGGAGTGCTGAACTGCGCAGAAAAGGCAATATCACGACGAAGAATTGCACACGAAAAGAATATTAAAACGAAACAAAGTACTTAGTAATGTACCACACGCTTTGTATTCCCTCGAGGAGGTCAGCCCACGTCGGAGATTAAAAATTCACCGTACCAACAATGCGGCCTCGCTTCTTTCCAGAAGATTAATGCTACTCGTTTATTCCGAGAAACAAGCATAAAATTCTGAATTTACATTGAAAGTATATGCAGGTGCTCGTCAGTTGAGGCCCCTATAATATAGAATGCATTTCCTATAAGAATGCTGTCTCGCACATAAAATGAGCATTAAAATGATGAACTGCATAAAGAAGAGAAAATAGTAACAGGAATAAAAAATACGGCCTTCCTAATTCTATTTTACTCGTTTATTTGAACAAATGGAAACAAATATTTCTGATTTTACACGTAAAATCTGAGTGACGTACCAAATGATCATGAGGCCGCAAAATAAAATCTGCAGAGCATTTATAACTGTATAAATTTAACTTTCGGTAGCATACTATGTGTGTCATGGATGAAAGAACACATGGGAAGGAAAATATCCTCAGATTTAAAAATGTGGTCTTTCCCCTTTTTATAAGAATTTCATCGGTTTTTCTGCAAATATCAACAAGTAAAATTTATTATTTTCCTTTCAATTTATGAGGTATTTAACTTCAAAGTGCTCATTATTAAGGCTGCTGGGTAAAAACCTCTTCCTCCCAGGACGCTTAACTCTGTAGACATAATAATATAATGACTGCATTCCGAAGTCGTAATTCAATTCTTAGCAATGTTCCGCATACTTTATTTCTCCACATGGATTTCGATGGCAAAGAGTCCATTATGAAAGTATATCACCTAATCGATTCCCGAGAACGATGAGTATGGATCTTTGCCAAGTATTGAACTGCTACCAATGGATGGCTCAGCATTTCACTAAGTTATGCCCGAGGGGATCAATTATATTTTACCCACTGGCGTCGTCAGAAAGGGACTGATGTTGGGGTTATAGGGTGATTCAGGCTAAAATGCATTACCTACATGCCGCTCAATTTGCGTGCAGCAAATTTATTAGATAAATATTTATGTAAACCATGCGCTAATATAAGTGGTATCAATACCCTAATTGATCATGATATTTTCATTAATCTGTTTTTGATGACAGTTATGAGCCAGTCGATCCATAACTGTGTTGTTTCCAAAACAATAGCATAACCATGATAGGGGCTGAGGTTTTTGTCCTCCAGAGAAGCAATATATTTTCCCATATCTTAGGCGGAGATAATAACGACAAATAAAGAGGAATTGTGTAAACTGGGTAAGTTATTTTTGGCAAACGTTTTGGTTATTGCAAGCCAAAATTATTTTTAAATTAATCTACAGGTAAGAAGCTCTATTCGGGAAGTTCACAGGGTGAGGAACTCCTTAGGTGCCGCCGTTTCGATGGCCGAATTGTACATCGTCTTCAGAGCAGAAGAAGATGGACGACTCAGACATCGAAACGTCGACACCCATGGAGTCTCTCACCTGGTGGACTTAACGAATAGAGATTCTTAACATCACACTCCGGGAATGCCTCTGGTAATCTACAGACCATCTACAGAAATGGCGAATGACGCTGATAATTCATAAAAACCCATAATTGAAGGTTCAGTATGAGCTTACCGAGGAAGGTATGCTAACGACGAGTGATATACACGTGAAACATCTTTACCCAGTGGAATTTCATCCGGTCATATAATTACTGATGCTAAATAATTAGTTTCCCTCGAGCCGTTTTTCAAGGAAAACAAAAAATAAGTCCTGAGCTATTCCACAGAATTTTATTGATTCGCCAAGAACATGTTTCAGCTTACATAGCTACCACCAGGCGTAAGAAATACGTCATGATGTTAAAAATTGTTACACACCAGTTGAAGATGGATCTGTGAGCTGAAACAAGCATAGTGCTTTGACAACTCCATGGAAACGTGTAAAATCATAGTCTAGCACTCCATAACGGATAACTTCCACCGCATAATTCTTTGAAATGTACCTTCACCTCAACCCATCATTCATGACATGATTGATTGATTAAGACAATCTAGCGGTCAATGTAAGTTTAATTGGGAGTAAATAATTCTCTAGATTTTTATAGCCGCAGGCCCCTATCTCCTTACAAGATTTCTTTCTTCATCTCAGCATACGTTCTTTCTCTTTTCATCCCGTCCGTAAGCCTATTCTCTTCCTTCCCGTTCCCCATCATCCCGCCCTTCATCAGTTTATGAACTAGAACTCGTAAAAAATATTAATTTCTCTAGCAAACCTGATCTTCGTCAAGAAAAATAAGACGCATTTTAATCCACAAGCGCTAACTTCCGTCGGGTGTTACGAGAAAAAAATTCACCAGCTGCGTGATTCCACCGATTGCGTAGGATTTTTACAAGACAATTTTTTGCATTTTCCCAATGCACCCGTGATTCGAGGCGTCGAGCGTAAGTTCATACTAGAGAAGACAACTGGAGGGCAGAAAAATAAATCGTGGGGAAAAAGAGAAGAGAGGCAGGAATGAAAACAAGGAGGGAAGGAGAGATGTAAGGGAGAGGGAGTGGGAGGGGATGAGGGGCGACGGCAGAGGCGTTAGGTCGGTCAGGTTGGGAAGGGAGGGACAAACACGAGCGCTCCGACGACGGGGCGCCTTACATATGCATGCCCCTCGAACGGGTGCGCTCTTTCCCTCGGTCACACTCCGACCGACTCCTGCTCATCCTCCGCACTCCACACCCGCGAATGCAAATCCACGGGCCCGCGGGTGATCCGGCGCCACACCCGCGGAAGAGAGGAGGAAGAAAAGCGAAGAGAAAATACCGAGCGAATTGAGGAGTTGACCGAGTTTGGGCTGCGCGATATTTTAAGTTCAACATCGGACTTCGAATTGAATTTTGCACCGTAAAACACGCAACACGACGTACAGTACATGATATGACAACAAATATCGAATACAGTGCGATATCGAACGTAGGATTATATCGCATGATACAACATATCGAAAGAAATCACCGATGGCTAGCCAATGATTGAAGTATAGTACCTAATATCGAATGATAACGCTTGGTATCGATTATCATCCGTGTAATTTACCAACCAATGCCGCTTTTCCTGGCATAATTTCGCTTGGAGCGTGGTTCATTTGGGCATTCAAGCAACTGATTGCTAGGTTTTTTGCACAGCTATTATCCTAAAAATATCTATCCCCTTTATCTATCGCATATAAAATCTAGCGATATCGCATAAAATTATATCGAATATACGTCTACAAACCACTACTCAAGCTACCTCATGGGTTGGTTGCGGGAAGGGAGGGGGGGATGACATGCAATCTCCAACTTGGTTGAACCCTAATAGATAAGATATACCCTGCGTTAACGTTAGAGAAAAATTCTTAACTTCAATCGCATATCACACTAATTCGCAATGCCAAATAACGCGTGGCCGGAACACTCAATACCGCTGAGCGCTCCATCATATCGCGGTGGTAAGGGAAGGAGTCTATGGGGGAATAGCGGAAGGATGGAGAGAGACACAACGAATTTCTCATTGGTTCAGGTGTACATGCTTACAAGTAACCACAGAGAAGAAGAGGTGGACGGGGTGTACGAGCAGCTAGAAGAGAATATAACAGAGGTCCCGGGAAAGAAAAACCTGATAGTGATGGGCGAATGGAACGCAGTGGTGGGGGAAGGGAGGGATGGATATTAATTGGGACAGTATGGGCTAGGGACAAGAAATACCGCGGAGAGAAGGCCGTTGAATTTTGTAGGAGAAATAAATTAGTAGTATCAAACTCTTGGTTTAAATATCACCCCAGGCGTAGGCAGCTACACATGGAAAATGCCGGGGGGTGACGGGGAGATATTATCAGGTCTGCGTTTTTAATAAGCTAGAGGATTTTTACTCTATTCCATTTAAACCTAATTAAACCGGAAGATTACCCAGGCGATAATTATAATCTCCCTTTTCCCCGAGTCTCAGGGATGCACTGGAGTAGGGTGAAATCGGCGGAAACGTACGAGGTCGCTCTCCGTTGACGTCTCTAGCCTGCTACTCCCTCGTGGAGTGCGAGCCAATAACCTCTCCTTCTCCGCCGCGGAGAGACAAGAGAGCGAGAGGGTTTATTGGGTCCTGGGCAGATGGAGGACACTCGGAGAAGTTTTGGACCAACTTTGTGCGGAGGGAGGGAATTTGAGTGGGGGCGGAGAGGAGCGACGGGGGCACACTCTCAAGCGGCCGGCCTCGAGAGGGCGTTCGCGCTTCATCGGCCACCATTAAGGCCCTCCCCCTCGGATCTCTACACCCACTCCACAATATATTTCCGCAGTGGACTGGATCGACGAAGTAAATGGGGTGCTCATTCGAAAAAATCATCAATTTGCAAAAAGTCTACGCCGCTCTTGATGGCAACCAAGTTCACCTCGAAAAATAAGTGAGCTCTTACGGCTTGTAAATAAATAAAGTAAATAACTAGTAGCAACGGTACCGTTGTGACCGTTGCATTTTCTCCCTTCCTTAAGAAAGGTACATTTTTTACGGCATTTGGAGTTATTTACATTATTCAAGTACAACTCGTTTTCTTTATCTCCCAGAACATTTCGAATACATTTTATGACTATTATTATTACTATTAGGTGATCTACCTGTTGGGGCAAGTTTAAATAGAACTAAGACAGCGAAGATCCTGAAGATTTTTACATGTCAAGGGGCTGAATATAATGGTGGTAGGGCACTAGATGAAGCATGTCGAGAAGTGTACGTATCTGGGTAGTATTTTGTAGGAGAATGGGTTTAGTGGTAGGAGGATCAGATGCAGCATTGCCCTGGCTAAAGAAGCACTTTCGATGAGAAGGCTATTGATGAGGGGGGGGGGGGTCTGAGAAGAGACGTAAAGAAAAGACTGGTGAAAACTCTATGATGGAGCGTGGTGTGGTCGGAAACTTCGTCATTGCGAATGGAGGATGTGTGAAGACTTGAGGCGTTTGAGATGTGGGTTTGGATATGGTCGGAGAGGCGAGGAAACTGGTGGCGGAGGTTCGGAGAAGGCAGAAGAGATGGGACGGAGGACGTTTTGAGAGGAGAGTGCATGCTGCAGAGGGCAATAGAGGGGAAAACACTGGGGAAGCGTGGAAGAGGATAGGAATTCTGGACGAAATAAGAGGAGGTAAAAGATGTGAGTATTTTAAGTGGGATCTAATGGCGGTACATCCTTAGTATGGAAAACGATACAATGTTTAAGAAAATGGGATGCAGGATGGGGATTGTCCACGAACTTACTATTTAGCTGGCAGAGTATTGGAATGAATGAATAGGGCCCTGTCTAACAAAATTTCTTCTTTCATCTCAGCATACTCCCTGCCCTTCTTCATCCCGTCCATAAAACCTATCCTCTTTCTTCCCCTTCCCCGCTTACCCAACATCCTTCCCTCCATCACAGCCTTGAGCAACCCATCATTACCCCCCACAACCACATACCTTGCATATTCCTAATCTCATCCAGAAGATTCCTTTCCTCACCCACCATACCATGAATTCTGTCTGTACCTCGTCTGTCCTCTTTGCCTCGTACTCAAGAGCTAGGCTTTTTTCTTCTATCTGTAGAAAATTATTAATTTATTCACCTGATTTAGATTTACCCCCTTTTTATAAAAGAGCATATTTCATTGTACTACGTATAAAAGCGTATGAGGCTTAAATTTGTGGAAATACTTTATATCCATTTCAAATAAAGCATTATTGGTAAATTTCCACAGAGTATATTTTAAAAACACAGTTAAAATACACCACCGACCAAGGTTTTGGCACGTAATGCCATTATCAAGGCATTACGTGCCATTATCAAGGCATTGATAATGGCATTACGTGCCGAAACCTTGGTCGGTGGTGTATTTTAACTGTGTTTTTATAATATACTGTGTGGAAATTTACCAATATTGTTTTATTTTGAAATGCTCACTGTACTAATTACAACGAATTAATACTTCGCCGAAAGGAGGAAATTCCTTCTAAAAGTCCTTTAAAATTTAGTAAATTATTATTCTTTCATTTCGCTCAGAAATTACGCCGGGGATAGTTTAGAATAAAATAAATAGAACATGAGAATCCTCCTCCTCATCATCGCATTAGGACAATGAATGAGAGTACTTACATAAAAACTAAAACGACATAAAAACAGCAGAATAAGTAATTCAAGAAGAGAGCAACTGACAAGTACATTTAAATTAATGATTAATCCACAGTGTCAATTAAATCAGAGGACTCCTATACTCGACTCCTATGCGTGCATTATGGTCACCTGAATGACCGAAATGCACGCATAGGAGTCTACATTTCTCTGCTGTTATTGACATTTTGGATTAATATTTAATTTAAACATAAAGAGTAGCTAAGCAAAAAATGTTTCACGCTAATTAACGCAAATCCCTCTAACAAAAAAGTAACTCGCAGGCCAGACTTCATGCATTTCACTCATCGTAGAAGAGGAGACAAATTGAAACGAGATTTTGAACTCTCGTCAAGCGCAAAAATAAGGATTGAGCCGTCAAGAACTAGCGAAAACGCTCCCCACCTGAAAGCATACTAAGGGTGCGAGGTTTTAATCGCCTTACGAGTGTGAAATTGACACGGGGAGAGTCTGCGTCACCCCCTCCTCCCCCAGTAGACCGTCTCTCCCCCCAATCTTCCTTCCGGTAAGGCGAAGACTTACTCTCTTGGGCTCCCGAAGACGAAGAGAAATAAACCGACCGATTTCCATAATCAGCTAATTCAAGGATGGCGCCTGACGAAGCCGATCGAGGGGAGGACCACCGACCCGTGTTTCCCTGGCATCCAGCAATTCTCTTCTGGGACTCAAAGAGCTAAGGAGTGTACAACACGTTTAATGCAAACGTGCGGTGACATTACGGAAAAAAATGTAACCATACCTAGACCTAGAACAGAAACGTTTAAGTACAGTCACGTATTCCTAGGATCTAAAATATTCTGTGCATTATCAGAATTTATCGCTAGTATAAAAAATGAATGTAAATTTTTTAGGAGTGTGAAAAAATTGTTATTTTCTATTTAAAAATTCTGTGAAATGGTAGATCTCATAGCAATGGTAAATATTTTTTTTTAAGTGTCCCAAAAATTGTATCTTTTACCTGATGATGACGTTAACCGTCGAAACCATGGACGTCAAAATTAAAACCTAATGAGGAAAAAACAAAGTTGTTACCTTTTTATTCAAAATGAATAGCAAATTCCACAAAGTTACGCCGGAAACCACCAACTTTGTTCGGTATGTAACTATACCAGCGTAAGTACAAATTTATTATTATTACTTATGTTGCAACACATTCAAATATTTTTTTGTTAAGTAAGAACTAATCAGTAACCCCAAAACGGAGTTTGTCAATAGGGGTACCTATATTCCCTTTGTTAAGGATAAATGTTAATGTATAATGCATATGATGTGGTGGAATAAACTTATTATTATTAAATCAGCGAACATATAAGATTGGAAACAGAAATTTATTAAGGGAAGCACGAGTACCTACTTTAAGCAAGGTACTACCAGCGGTGCAGTTCCAGTTTGCCGGTATAATCATTTCCTGATAAGGAAGTGTACAAAAAAAAGGAGGAAGAGCACGCTATAGGGGGTCTGTAAAAAAGAGCACGCTCTCAGGTCAGGCCAACGAGCTTATTATTATTATCCACAACCACGCCTCAGAAGCTTCAAAGCCTCGCACATTCTCCTTCGGCAGTGACCAACTCTCAGAACCATATTATTAATGGAGGTACCGGTTAGTGTAGGTTAAAACGGAAGAGAGTAAACATTCTGTATATTTGTACAGGCCCACAACCCTATCTCCTTAAACAATTGTCAGCATACGTCCAACCTCTCTTAATCTCGTTCATAGAGCCTCTTTCCTCCCCTTCCCCGCTTACCCAACCCAACCTGCCTTCTATAACGACTTTCTGCACCCCTTTGTCCTTTATCTCCTTTTCCAACCACCTACTCTGCCACCTCTAGATCTCTCCAAGAAGTTCTCTCTCCTCACGCATAATACCAAACACTTCCTCGTTTTTCCTTCTTCCCGTCCACCGCACCTTTTCCATTCTCCTCCACACCCAAGTCTCAAACGCTTGTATCACATTCTCACCCTCCTTTCTCCACGTTTCTGCCCACACAACGCTACACTTCATATTTAACTCTTCTGATAACCAATAAACTAAAATAAAATCTAAAATGTCTTCACGACCGTTCCCGCTAAACCGTCGGCTTTGACAAAACGACTCTCAGAAAAAATTGAATCTTGATAAGGCATCGCGACTGGGACAGCTTTTCCCGAGAAAAAGAAATTGTCAACTCATGCGGTAAACAGAGCGAAGAGTAGCAACGGAGAAATCAATTCTTCGGAAGGTTTTTCTTCTCGCGGGGTTGGCGAAAATAAATAAGCGAGGTCGACCCCTTTAACTCTTTGATTACGGTCCGTACCCCTTGAGGGGGTAACGAAGACGTAGAGTGCATCTCTCACCGCGAAAGATATCGAAACTCTTCGCTTATTACCCTCATCAGATATCTTCATCTCGTCACAATTCTCAGGGCTGAAGGGAACATTGGGGACATTTTTCGGCCCAGAGGAATCTTTCCGAAGGAAGAGCAATATCCTCACAAGTTTCTCACCGCACAAGTTCTCCAGATACGAAAAAAATAGAGGACGCAAAAAAATTGGCGTTACAAAACCCCCCCTTAAAGTGAATCCGTAGCAACATCTGGGTCAAGACGAGACCTGAGATTGGAAGGGGGAGAAACTTCTGTCATATTGAATGCCTTATTTTGTCCCTCTTCTATTTTTTCCTCCCATTTTTTCTCGAACGAACCGAATGCCTTATTGTGTCCATTTTTTATATATATTCCAAAAAAATCTTTTTTCCATCGACGGCTTAACGATTCTAGTAAAAGAGCGAAAAAATAGTATTCCTTCGTCACAGTTTCGCGCACAGGGCTTCAACGGGCAAAGAACGTCCAACTCCACGACGCGGAAGGGACATTAAATAAAAAATGAAATATAAAGTTCAACCGCTATCCTTCAACTTGAGAGCGCATTCGGATGAGATCGGTGCATTTATACGGCATGTCTTACTGCCAAAGGACATATATTTGTTGCCCATAGGGACACAAGAATGGATTGACGCGTGGAACGCATGGAGATACGGCACACCGAAGCGATACTTTTTAGAGAAATACATTTTCTATGAAATTCTTTTAGATCTGGGGTCTCCCTGCCTTTGAAAGAAAAAAGGACTACGACTATACAGAGCAACAACGCGAAAAACACTTATCTTGTGTTCATTTCTTTCAACAGCATTCACTTCAAAAGGATATGGCTCTAGGACAGTACGTTCAATCACAATTTTATCTATCGACAATCGGACGGTGTACGCCAATATAGGCAGTGATATGGTCAGTCACAGCCTAGTTCGTTACTACTTCAGTAGGAACGTCCAATGACCAGCACTGAGGGAATAGCCGGGAGCAAGGATCTACTAACAAGTTATTTTCTGAATCTTTTGTAGATGACATAGTAGCTCTGAGTTGTACGAGAGTATCAAAACAATTATGAGGTTGTCCATCTCGCCTGACGTAAAATATACTAGCATTAAATTTTGAAGACCAAGTTTATTTCATTTTTTATGTATCTAGCAACAATTACTAGAAAAGTGAATAATTTGCACTTCTACTTCTATAAAATACCGAGAGGTAACTATAATGCAATAACCATGTTTTTTTGTGGACCTTTATTCCATATTCCTTTACTCGACTGTCGAACTTTGATGATTTAGGTATTTGTCATCAGACGTTAATTACAAAAATCATTTGACCACATACAACATGACGGTTTCATTAAATAACGGTCAAAATCAATTAGCATCACGAGCAACAAATTAAACATGCAAATCAGGAATTTGATTACGTGAAACAAAAACAAAATAGGGACGGTTCACATTCAGTAATGCAAGGTATTGCAATTTGAAAATGGGCAGTGAAAATTTTCAAATTGCTGTCTCCCTCTCCACACACGTGCCTGCTGCCTTTGATATTCGAAGAAGCGCTTGTGCTCAACTCCCCTATATATATCAAACGCTTTCAAAATATTTAATAAGTGAAAAATTCCCGAGAATATATAGCATGCGAGAGAAAAAAAGAAGGTAGGGATCGAAGAAAATTACACGTATTTGTCCACACGAGTCGGCGAAAAACCAAAGAGAAGCATGGAAGACGTACGGCATTGTCAGAGGTTTATGCAGCGTCTTAGGAAAACACCGCGATTTCATGCACACACCCCAATCCCACCATTCCCTAACGGGGTGAATCATGAAAACTGGCTTTCTTTTAAGGCCACGAAAAGAGAGGAATCAGGCGAGATGTTGTGGAATATGAACATAATAAGAACTTAGAAGATGCAATTTTCCACAGATAAAAATTGTATCTTCTAAGTTCTTATTATATTCTTTTAAGGTACTTTGAGCGAAAAATCACTTCACCTGGAATATGATGAATTTGACCTCATTTTAAAGAAAAAACTCTCATATTTCCAATGATATCAAAATATTAACCCTTTGCCGAACTTCTTTTCGAGCAATTTACCTGAAAATACAAGCTGTATTACATGGGATAGATTACTGCTCTGCGAACCAGATGGAGAAAATTGAAAAAATAGGAATCATTGTCACAAAAACAAGGTATAAAATTCCACTAATCATTTTATTGCTGTCAACCGGTTTCGACGACTAAAGCGTCATTTACAAGACAAAGTATATATCTGTTTTGTCTTGTAAATGACGCTTTAGTCGTCGGAACCGGTCGACAGCAATAAAATAATTACTGGAATTTTGTACCGTCTTTTTGTGACAATGATTTCTATCTTCAATTTCTACAAAGTATCGCCAAAATCGATTAATTTGAAATATTAGGAATTTATAACACCTAGATTTCGTCAAAAAACTAACGGTGTGTAGTTTGTACGTTTTCTCAACTATTTATAAAAATTAATCCATTACTCATCGCAGTAATGTTTACAGAATCACATCAAAGCCTGCCGTTTTGAAGGCTTTTTAGCCGTATGGCGTGAAAAAAATGAGTCAAGTTAGAGACTTAAGTAGATATATTTGTTTAGTTACCAAGAATTTTTGTCATATATAACTATATTTTTGCGCCATTAATTTTAAAATATTTATTTCTCACTTCTTACAGATGTTAAAATAAAAATATAAAATTCGAATATGGTCTCCATTATGACTAGGGAAACATCTCGCTCAAACTACTTTAATAGTTTCCTCCATCATGTCCAATCCTTGCAGACCTCCTTCGCCTCTCTAACACTCATACATTGATTCATACACGCTGCCCTGTTCTTAAGACTCTATACATTCCCCCTCTTTAGAGTCTCTTCCGCCATATTTACCCATGAATTTCGCGGTCTACTTCTTCATCTCACACCATTCACTCTTCAATCATATATATGTGTCATTGTTCGACTATCATCCATTCTCTCGACACGGCCAAATCAAGTAGGCAAGCTCCTTTCATTTATATATCCATGGCGATTACATAGCAAGAGCTATCTCCTCATTAAAAAGGACATTTCTAATCAGAATGTCACAATATGTGCCATATTATTTGTCACTGAACGTTTTTATGCAATCAGTTATTTTATCATTTTGTTCTTACCACACACTTATTCCCTTATTTCATTGGTAACGGTGCGAATGGCCATAGCTATCGAGGTGCTCTGGCACCCAATTTCATCTACCTTGAATATACTGTATAGGTGTAGGAGAGAGGGCTGCCGGACAGAAAATTACTCTGCTTTACCCCGTGACGCCCTCGGGAGACGAGAGAAAGAGTTTTGGGGAGGAGAGAGAGAGAGAGAGTAAAAGGGACGAAAGAAGTGGGAGGTGGGACATCGACCCACGCTGGCCCCGTGTCCGTAGTGGTGGGTACCTTAATCGAAACCCTCAATCTCATTGCCCCGTCGATCGCCACCGCGAGATATACCTGTTTCGTTAAAAAGTCGTATCGCGCCAAACTAATGACCACATGCGTTAATGCGCTGATGATTAAGCTCCCGGAATTATCGAGATAAGACTCCCACGGCCTTCCCCTTCGACCACCACCACCAGCTCTTCCCAGTGAGAGCGCGTAAGTAATGCCCGGCTCGGAAGGATCACCTTTCGCCCAATGCCCACGAGGACCTGATCGACGGGCCAAGATTAAACCGCCCTCCATTTATTTTTTTATTGCAAAGGGACCTCCTCCTCCGGGTTATGGCCACTCTGGCTCTCTCTCTCTGTATAAAAGGGCTACGAGAGCATGCTTCGACCGTCCACTCCTATGGCGGAGGTGGGGAATGGATGTGATATTTACGAGCGTCAAAATAAACAGGCGGGACTTGGTCGGCCGACACGACGGCGTCGCTTTCGATGCGCGAGAGATTGATCTTTTGATTCGGGTGTGGGCGAAGGTGCACGCAGAAAGTAGGGGTGTAACATCGCTCTGCCTAAGAGAGGGGACCAGAAAACGAATTTCGTAAAAATAAGTCATTATACTAGGTACACTACCAATGAAATTGTTAATCCTAGGACAATTCTTACAATTATTACCCCGGCAAAGAAATATTCTATAATGTCCCCTTCACGCAAATATCTCCTTCTACAGCATACATCATCATGGGTTCATTTATTTAAGTAATCTACCATTAATAGAAGTGAAAAAAATCCTCCAAATTTATAAGTGCAGGACCCTATCTACCTATAGTATTTCTTTCACCATCTCCGCGCACATGCGTCATGCCCTTCTTCATTCCGTTCATATAACCTCTCTTTCTGCCCCTTCTCCGCTTGCCCAACACCCTTCCCTCTATCACGGCCTTGAGCAAACCATCGCCCCTCATGACCTCTTCCAGTCACCTACCCATCCTTCCCCGTAATCTCATCCAGAAGTTTCCTCTCCTCACCAACCATGTCCATCACCTCCTCATTTGTCTTTCTTTCCATCAACCGCACCTTCTCCATCCTCCTCCACTGGTCAGACTCCAAAGCAGAAATCATGGAATATACAAACGATAGTTTTCGTATGACATTGTCGTTACCACATTAGTTTCGTAGTCTATGACAAGCTCCTCGTTGCCGAGGACGGTGCGGTTTGAAATGTGACAGCAATGGATCTCGTATCACTCGATACCAAGCAATCAAAGAGTTCCGTAGAAGACACATTGATGATGTCGGTCGTGCCTAAAACGGTTAGGGGAAAACGGTTGTGCTTAAAATTACTATAGCGAATAGACACAGAGTTAATTTTATTTAGAAAGCGTGATTTCTACAAACCTGAGCCCGTATCAAAAGAGTCCATCACACAATTAGTCTATGGGCACTCCAGCCGATCATTACCTCGGTAGGGAATTTTCTATTTGGTTTTCTTCATAACACAATTTAATTCCCAGCATTTTAAGTGCTGGCGATGATAGGTGAAGAGAGAAAGCCGCTGGTGGAAATTAGGAGAAGGCCGAGTAAGTGGTTGGAACAGGCAAGAAGACGCGAAGGGATGCTAAGGGCCGTAATAGAAGACAGGATGCTATCTAAGCGGGTAAGAGGAAGAAAGAGAACAAGCGTTATAGATGTGGACCGGTAGATCACACCAGTAATAATGAAAATTCCTTTCAGCCTCTTCGCACCTCTGGCATCCCTTCGTGCCGTCTACGAGGGCATTAAGTGCCAATTTTGAAATAGAAAGGTGTCCTACCATAAGAGCAGCAGGGAGGACCAAGGAACATCACCTCGAATATGAAACCCGACATACCTGCAAAAGAGAAAAATAGACAAATTAGTAGTAAGTACCTACTTTTAGTAAATTGCAATCTAACGTAAACTAAAAACTAAACACACCTAATAGGGATTACCATAACAGTATTCAGTCGTTATCAAGATATCACAATAACTTACCGATCTAAAAAATCAGAAACAATTTCTGTTTTCAAATGAAGGTTAAAAAAATATTAACTTAAAAAACAAACTACTTCTTAAAAGATGTATATTCCATCAGTTTTTTAAAAGAGTGAATTACAATTTTGTAAATATTTTTATTTCCACGCACACTTTCAATTACCATAGCATAATAGCTGAAAACAATTTTATTATGAAAAACCTCGAGCTTCTCATCAGATATGATTCTAAGCGACCATATGCATCATGAGAATAATGACTTATGAGTGACAAAAAAAGTTTCACTAATATATATTTCTATATATCCACCGACGAAGAGCATTAGTTCGCTTTATTCTCTTAGACCGTTATGGTGTATAAAAATGGGAAATACTTTTAGAAATATCGTAATCATAATTTATGCAATGCTGTGATTTAAAAATATATTTATGAGTCCTGGGTTGGGAAAGAGGAGACAGTAATGTGCCCCAACTGGCCCAAGTAAAAGAAACAAATAAATCAAATCACGTGATGGAGAGAAAGCTAACTTCGCTTCATTGCTTCAAGAACTACGTGCAAATAAGGTTTACTTTACAATCGTCCACGCATAGAGGCACACTTTTCTTTCAGGTACCCGAGCTGCGAATGTTACATTGCACCGTTAACACTAAGACCTTAATCCCAAGAATCTGTCCCTCAGTGGACCTGTCCCCGAGACGGGATCCGAATCCGCGTCCTTCGGGGTATCGTGCCGCCGCGTAAAAGCTAATCGAAAAGAAACCAGCTCTTAACAATAGCATTACTTAATCAGGTTTTAAGAAAAGGATCAATCGTGGCCCGACTAATTATAATAAATCATCAGTTTTAACCACTGTTTTTATAAAATATTTAACGGAAAACTTTGTCACAGGCAAAAATCATTTGACATAAAAAGTCGTGGCGATGGATAAATTTTGAAAACATTGAATAAGGCTCCATTACATCCTCTGCAGCCCAAGGGTAAGAGTAATTTTTGCATCGCATACACT
The DNA here is from genome assembly GCA_963573305.1 of Pyrrhosoma nymphula. NCBI lineage: Eukaryota > Metazoa > Arthropoda > Insecta > Odonata > Coenagrionidae > Pyrrhosoma > Pyrrhosoma nymphula. Next base: position 109,026,106 of record OY754330.1, on the reverse strand, counting down.
GTTTGCATGCACAACAGCAATAGCAAGAGACCTCAAATAATATCGATTCCTGAAAGATTACGTTTCAAGTTTTGCTATTGATTTTATTTGCCCCTCTCGCAGCATATAAAACTCCGAGGAGAGACATATATGCGAGGCCCGAGGGCATAAAACCAGTACGGGCGATGGTAAACAAACTGGCGCAAACCAATAACAATTTTACGAACACAGAGAGAGGGAGCATGGGAGTTACATAGAGACCGAACTAAAGAAATTACATCCGCCAGCATGAGAATTACGGCCGGGTGCGGTAATTTGCTTCCGGGAAACGGTTTTAAGTTTCTCTGGCGTCAACATTTGCCGACGGTAACAAGTTTCGGGAAACAAGCCCCAGTAAATGAATTAAACATTTCTCCGCACTGACATCACCTTTACGTTCCCTGCCTGAAATTATGAAGCCGCTCGCTCTCTTGGTCGGTCAAATTCTTGTGTCCGGAACAAACATCGAAAGTTAACACAAAACTAGATGGCACGCCACCATTTAACCGGTAGTCCCAAGTAAATATAAAATAAGAACTGCCGCGCATCAACCACCCGAAACGGTCCATCAAAATCGAAACTTTCCAAGACTTAAGAGTCAATTAAACTCTATAACGCGAAAGCACCCCGCTTCGGATAACGCACCAATTATTCCTCCCGCCATCTAGTTTTGTCAACGCGAACCATTTCCTCGCGCACCATTCCGTGACGTCGTCGCCCCGTATTGCGCGACCGCCGCGTTAAAAATGAAGTTACGGCGAAGAAGAACATCTAAACACGAACGGGAGGCGCCATTAAGTGTTATGAGTGCGCCATTGGACGAAGGAGAAATGAAAGATGCAGATGCACATGAATAAAAAAAGGCGAACTCGTTAAGTACGGTAATTGGATACTGAGGGCAGCGATATAAGAGAAAATTGTTGGGTTAGAGGGGATGAGGATGTAGACATTCCGGATGTCACAAATGGCGACAGTACATATTACGTGGTGAAAAGGGGGGAACTAAACAAGGAGCAAAAGGAACACACTTGACAGTAAATTCTAAAAATTATAACAAGGGTTTACTTCAACTACTTTTGAGTAGGTTTTGATGAATCATCTTCAAAAGAGGAAAATTGAGAAAAACACTGCTATACTTCCACACTTCTATTGATCAATTGATCATAGTTTCGGCACGTGATGCCATCATCAGGGTGCCGATACTTGCCGAAACCATGGTCGGTTGATCAATAAAAGCGTGGAAGTGTACCGGTGTTTCTCATTTTTTCACTTTTGAAGATTTACATAAAGGTCTTCCAAAAAGTTAGTTTATATGAACCATTTCTACTCTTCTTTTTTATGTGCAAAACTTTCTTCCTCCCATTTTTTCTTCAATTCTGCATACTTCATGCCTCTCTTCACTCGTTTTCTCCTCCAGACCCGCGTTATAAGTATTTCAACGTCCCCTTTTTTCTTCACCCTTGCTCGAACCACCTTCCTACTGTGCATCATTGTAATCTCCTACAACCCACTCCATCATGCTTTTACATTTGCTATTCTTTCCGTCCATCTCACTTTCTCCGGTCACCTTCAAACCCAGATCTCAAAAGTCAGTAGCCTATTAGTATCTAAATATCCACGATTTCCTTCAACTGATTCCGATTCAATTGACACCTTGGAAAATGTTTAGTATTTTTTCACGCAGGGGCTTCCCAAAGACCAGACTACATTTGACGAAATGCCAGAGACGATTGAAGAATTTGCATAGCTAAAGAAGGATGCCTCATATCATCAACACCTTTTCTAAACACTTTAGCATAAGCGTTTTGAGAATTTTCATCAAACGAATACGAAGTGCAGGACCCTTCGAAGAAAGAAAAGCAGCACGGTATTTTTCAACAAAATGAATACTGACATTAAAATTGTGAAAAAAATATAAATGCTGCTATTCAATATTATGTGTCATAAGACAAGACATCGAGTATGAAGCAATGCATGAATGTGGAAAAAGGAATGTGTAAGTTTTGGGGACAATATGGGAGAATTTACTGTAACTGAGCCAGTTTTCTGGATCTCAAGCCGAGAAAAAAACCCTCTTTTGAATGTTCCCACCATGTAACGGAACGCCGTGATGGGTATGCATGTTTGTCAGCAGTTTGTATGCATAAGGCCGATATTCTATTTTGTGGACATGAATTTCTTTTTAGTATTCTACCAGCCGATTGTTAGGTTCTTGGACAGTCCCCATCCCGCATCCCAATTTATGAAACATTGTCTCGTTTTCCCTTCTAAAGATGTCCTGCCATTACATCCCTCTTCTATTCCTCATATCTTTTGCCTCTTCATATTTCGTCCAGAATTCCTACCTTCTTCCTTCCTCTTTCACGCTTCTCCAGTGTTCCCCCCTCTATCACCATCTTAAACATGCCCTCCCTTCTCAAAACCTCCTCCATCCACCTCTTCAACCTACCCCGAACCTCCGCCACCAGCTTCCTCTCCTCTCCGACCATATTCAATACCTCGTTGATCGTCTTCCTCGCCACCCAGTTCACCCTATCCATTCTTCTCCAAACCCACATCTCAAACGCTTTAAGTCTACGCACATCCTCCCTTCGCAATGACCAAGTTTTTCTGACCCATGCTTCATATTAAAATTTTCACCAGCCTATTCTTTAACTTCTTCGTCAATTCCTTTCTCTTTGAAAATGCTTCTTTAGCCAGGGCAATTCTGCATCTAATGTCCCTACCACTACACCCATTCGCCTCCAAAATACTACCCTGATACGTAAACTACACGACCTGCTCGATCTTGTACCCTCCCACCCTAATATATAGCACCGCCTTTTTACTTTTAGAAAATATCCACACTTTTGTTTTTTCGTGATTTATCTTCATCTCATACCTTTCGCACTGCACCTCTAACGCATTCATCATTGATTGTAACCCCTCGGGAGACTGACAAACGAATGCTTGATCATCTGCAAATCTCACTGATTTTATCAGCATCCCTCCTACCTACATTCCTACCTCCTTATCCCCCATGCCTCCCTTACAATTTCTTCTTATGACAGTGGACACGAATAGCGAAATAAAAAGATTTTTTTCATGCATGCAGGTTGATTTTTTTTAAATGAGCAGCAACATTCACCGGTAACCGGTGAGACACACCGAGCAATGGGCGGAGAAGAGGGAAACCACACCGCAACGACGAGAAAACTCGAGACGGAGACGAAGCACGGGAGGCGCAGAGGCGAAAACACGAGAGAGCGGAACGAAACGGGAAGAAAAGAAAAGAACACTTTAAAAGATTAGAAGATTAATATACACTCTCTCTCTTTCTCCTCCTTAAAGAGCGAAAGGGTGGCACACGCAAGGTTGGAAAAATTCGCCAACCGGAAATTCGTAGACGAAAAGCAAGAGGAGGAGATGAGAGGCAGGCGATAGAAGGGTGCTCATACCTCACGCACTTTCCCCGACGACACCATACCTTTTGCCTCCGCGTCTTCTTGAAATAAGCTTTTCCTCCCTCGCCCTGGGACTGGGGGCATCCGAGCATCGACTCGGAAGGACGAATCATGCCGTTCACTGCCTGCCTGCCGGCTTGCGTGAGATTCTGAGCTCCTCAACCTCCCCCAAAGGTAGAGAGAGAGAGCGGAGGAGGCCGCGGAGGGTATGAGAGAGGAGAGAGAGAGTGAGAGAGAGAAAAGAGATTCTTGAGCATCCCTTTCGGCTCACCTAACTTTGAGCCCTTGTCACCTCCAACTTTTGTCACTACCGAACGAGCAAAGCGAGAGAGAGTGAGAGAGAGGAGTAGCAGCAATGCCTTCAATCCTCTCTCCCACTCCAATCCGCTCCCGTATCAACACCTGCTTGCAAATGAGATCAAACGTGGCGAGAGGAGAGGTCGGCGGGGAAGAGGCTCGTGGGAAGGATGCAGAGTGAGAGAGGCGTTGTTCGACGGGGGGGCTTGAGGAAGGTACCTACCTACAGGCGGGCGTTGAGGAGCGGATTTTCTACGTCTGTATACATCTGCATCTACATAATGTCCTTGCCAGACGCCCACTGAAGCGTGCTGAGTGATGCGGCGGTATCGGAACGTCGCCGTAGATATAGCACGAAGTGTTTCGTTTATTTTTACTTGCTTAAAGTTTCTTCGGATGCCTCTACGTTTCACGTAGCCTTATTCATGCACACAAAAGAGTGTGAAATTCGCCATGAAAAAAAGAAGGATTTGACTTGACCGGGATTCGAATTCACCAATTTCGGGTCAAGTGTATTAGCCTGTTACATCACTAGGCCATCATAATTCAAGCCGAATTTCAGTGGAGGTGCATACAAATAATTCCGTTACTTTCATTCACCTTACTTGAAAATGGATTCTAACTCGGACCGTAAGGGTTAAATTAGGTCGGTGGTGCAGCTATCTGGGCAGTTTCGTAGCTTTCGGCCCAAGACAACAACAATTTTTAGAAACTCAACGGCATCAGACTGCACGTTGTAGAAGTTTTTAGTACGTACTCGTGATTAAAATACTTGTACTTTTCTAAAAAATTGAAGAGATTTACAAGTCTCTTCAATTCAATCATAAACAGTTTTTAAAAAATACTACACAAGAAAACTAGAGGGAAGTTTGAAAAAGTTCTAAATAGGTGACCCACGGATGGAACACAACGTGCGGTAATTTTACACTGGCACGGAGTTCATATTCAAATTCTAAGGCTACGAACCGCATTGACTATCATTTAAAGGTCGTCATTTAATATGCTCTATCGTGGTTAATAAAACTCATAGTTAACACTATTTTTCCAGGTAGGGCGGGAATTCTTTCATAAATTTATCTCTCTTTCTAATACAGGGCGTAAAGTCCAGCTGTAACGCTAACGACGATTATGTGAAGTCAAGTAATGCGGTGCCACGCCGGTGAACGATTCCGTAGCTGCCCGTTTAACGTAGGATATTTACGATACGCCATTTATGAATTGGTCGACAGTGATGTGGTGTGATAGCAGATGTACGACAATAAATTAATACACAACGACAAAAATGATGCAATTTACTGAGAAAAAAATAACCTTAAAAAAACAGAATTATTTTTAAAGGAAAGAAAATTTTGACCTACCACTTTGATCAAATACGCTGATAGTCGTCAAAATATTTTATAAATGGTATCAATACCTAAATTTTCTAGCAAAAAATTTAAATTAGGGCAAAATATCAATGAAATGAGTAACGTTTTCATTTTCTACCATAGTGACTCAGTGTTGTGATCGACATGGCATAATAATAATGTACCTTATGCTTCAAGTAACCCATCTTCTAATGACTTCGGACACGATCAGAAAATTGAAGGGCCCTGTGCTCTCCTACCGACTATATTCATCAGGGGAACCGTGGGGAGGGCACACGGAATCGTGCGGGTCTCTACACCGCAAAATGTGATTCTCACACGCCGGTGAGCTCAATGAGAGCAGGCGAGCTGTTAGCGTACCACCAACCTCCGGTAGCTGATGACGAACGATGCTGAGGGCTCCGCACGGGCGACCAAAATGGCGCCCACATCCGCATTCAACTCATCCGTGAACTTCCATCGCCGCGGAGAGCGGGCGAAGTACAATGAACACCCCCATAGTGCCGTAACTAAGGGGCCTACAAAATCACCCCTTATAGCCACAATATGTCCCCGAGATTTACGAGCAATCTACAACTCGTCACTTATCGCTCTGACTAACACGGGAGGAAAATAACGCCACACTTCCAAGGAAAGGAAGAAATACGCATTGATAATAACGTTTATATCATACAACTATTTCATCCACTTAGCGCAATTACATCTAATCAAGAAGCATAGCTCAAAAACCCACTTCATGATCATTTTACAAGTGAAATATAGTTTGTTTTTACTACTGAATCTATGAATAAATTTTAATCACGGCAATAAATGACAATAACAGCGTTTAAATTTCCGTCAGCCTGAGCTATGGAAAAAAAAGTTTCTCTAAGTACACGGATGGAGCAATAAAAATGGGAGAACGGATATTGAAGGTTGTTTTGGACGGTAGATTCCTCAGAAATAAGTGAGGATTATTATTATTTGGGGTAATCTTCTAGTAAAGGTATGCTTAAATGGTAAAAGTAATACCAATACCATCTTTTACAGCCGCATACCCTTGTTTCAAAGCATTATTTCACTCTTCAGCGACATATGTTCAACTTTTTTTTAGATTTTCTGCCGATTAAGGCAGGATGAGGGCTGTCCAAGAACCTACCAATCAGCTGGTAGAATACTTAAACGAAAAATGCAGGCTTAGGTTGATACTAGATTACTATTATGGTCAACTTACCTGTTGAAGTAGGTTTACATGGGAGCGAGCAAAAATTCTCAAGGTAGATATAATAATAATATTTCCCCAAGGACCTCGCAATCAAAGTGACAACTTCCCCTCCAGCTACACAATCCATTCAAGAAGTTCCTCGCACGGAAACCCGCAGGCTCAGGGCACGAAGACGAATACGCGGATATCCTCTACTGCGCCGAGCCTTAACTTACGCTCAATCTAGAGTCGAGGGGAAGACATAAGGTTCGATCGGGTTGTGCAGTGAATGCACCGGCTGGAAAATCGCGCGAAATTCCTCGTCCGTCGACCCCTAAAAAGACTTCCATTCCACAAGCCACTGTCCACTTTCATCGGGGACTTCATTGTTCTTCACTTCCGCGCGCTAAAGTGGACATAGCGTCGACAATTTATTTCTCGGGTCCCTCCGCCATCGTCTCGCCCTGTGGTGCACCGTCCTTAATGCGAGGCCAATGCCCTCTTGCGAGCGCGAGGCGTTGATTCTTCTTTTTTTCACGACCCCGTGTCGGCACAGCCATTCGGATGTCCGCCGCGATGGTTAGGGAGGGAGCAGGTGATAAAATTCGCACATGCCCCCCGGAGGGTACGACACCAGATTGGGAGGCTGGACTGCACGGAGGTCGAAATTTTAGGCAACGGAAAAACACCTTTTCCGCGCTTGAGGATGACACGTGATGAAAATAAGGTGTCGGGAACACGTCGTGGACACGAACGCGTCCCCTTCTCGATTTTAATTGCCACGTATTTCACGATTCTATCCAGCAGTCACAGTGAATACTACGGATCTAATATGGATAGTTGGGAAAGAACGTTATCTACGAATTTGAATCCTAGAGAAGAGACTGTTCGGTCAAGGCCGAAGAATTAAAGGACATGATTTTAGTGCCACCAATACGGAACGTAAAAAGAGGATACTGATTCTTCTAAAGGTCATGATAAATTTTGACGAGGAAAGAGTAAACGGCCGAGAATAAGCCATTAACATTTAAAAGGGAGTGGAAAGCATTCCCTCGTTTCGCGCAGGAAGGATTTTCCTAGATTTGAAAAGGCCCGAGGCAGAAAGGAAGATTGAAAAACTGGAAGCCCGTCCCTAAATAATCTCTGGAAAAGAAAGATAGGTCATATAAAAATCTTCACCAGTTTTAATGTCACCTCCGTCACTTCCCCGAATACTCCCCATAATTGCTTTAAGAGATATGTCGGATTTTAAGCACCCTGAATCATTTTACGAAATTAACCGAATGGCTAGAAAAAAAGTTAATAACTATGTATTCCCAGCAGAGTAGCGTATTCATTCAACGGCGATTAACACCCTTAACCGCACAATATGCGCCCACGCTTCGCAAGTTTTCACTCCGTTGTCACCGGGTCCTTTCAAGTTTACCTCTCTCCTATCTCCCGTGTCCCACCACGCTGCTGGCTGCAGCAGCAGTGCCACACAAGTGCTTTTGCACCTTCAATTCCACCCCGTAAGCCGAGCGCCACTCCGCTATCACAAAAGGGCCTCATTCATGAAATTCTGCGCGAGCATCGCCGCTAACTACGGCAACCACCCGCGTGTTCCCGCTATATAACCTTTCAGAGGGAGCAGTGTGGTGTTATGCATTGTTTACGCGACAGCCAAGGTCATTTGCACCTTCGGGATACGGAGATCGAGGTGCTAGCTGCTGCGGACATGGGATGGGGGTAGGCGATGCATCGGGGCGTACCTATAGTTCAGAAGAGAGAATAGGGGTGGCTGGATAGGTAAACGACCACACGTGTCGTGGCTGAACCACCCTTTTCTAATAATAGTATACGTTTTGTCGGGGGCTACAGCCCTCAAACAACTGCCAAAGTTCCTATCGGTCAAGGTGAAAAGTTTGTGTAAGAATGTAAAGAAAAGACTGAGTCTAATTAGGAGTGTAGCATTGTATGGTGCAAAAACTAGGACCTTGAGGATAGAGGATGAGAATAGGCTACAAGTGTTTGAAACGTGGGTGTGGAGGCGAATGAAGGTTAAATTAACGGAAAGGAAGACTAATGAGGAAGTACTCGGCATGGCGAATGACGACAGGAAACTGCTGGAGGGTATAGGATGGAGGCAGAGATGGTGGTTGGAATATGCAAAGATGGACGAAGGTGATGCTGAAGAGGGGTAGGGTGTATGCCGACCTAAAGGTTGAAATCAAGCAAGATGACCTCTCTCATTCACGCTTTGAAATTGAAATTTGAATAATTAATAATTTAAAAAATACTCCGTATTAAATTATTCAAAACATAAAAGGTTAGTATTACTTTTGGCGATGTCTCTTCAAGTCGACCTATATTTACTTGACATTTCGAAAGAGCATCTCAGTCCAAACCATCTGTTTACATAACGTGCAGGTACTTCTCCCGCCAGGTTCATAACAACTAGCCTACATAACGTTAGCGACACAGCAAACATTAAAACACCACGGTCGTACGACGATCTACGCTATACAGAAAGGCATTTCCGAATCCTGAAGGAAAGAAGTAAAAACAAAGGAAAGACCGTTCTCGCAGCTGGATAATCAAGGCCGCGGGTGAAATTACCGTCGGTGCACAAGTATCCAGAGAGAGGCCTCTTACCCCGAGGGGGGAGGGAAGGGGGGCAGAGGCGAAGAACTCATATCAGGACACTATTGAGGGAGAGAACCTTCCCAGAGAGGAAGGAGGTGGCCCCCGTAAAAGCCAATGCACAATGAACATAAAAACTTGTCTTAGGAACGGATCTTAAGACGGTTTGAACTCGAGCATATTTGGAAAAAAGAGCGATACGATACACGCCTTGAGAACACATCGCAGAAAACGACTCTTCATCATCTCCTAAAGTTGAGTCGTTAAGCTATCCCATGAGAAAAAGAGTAATTTCTTAAGTTGAACAATCACGGCCTATCTGAACGGATAGGCTAAAAAATTGCCTTCTTCTTATGCACCATTAATCAACGAAAACAGTAAGAAAGTGAGAAAGTACGTTAACACTATCGCCCTTACCCTTTTCAAATACCTTCACCACATTCCCGCCCATTAACACACCGGTGTCCTAACGTCTTCCACACCCCCAGGCGGCTAATGTATCTTGGCGGAAAAAAAAATGCGTCACAGGCGACGAAAAAGTGATAATAAATGCAGAAAAAAACACAAGATCTCACTGAATTGGTTCGCCATCGTCCACGTACACCCATGAAAATCAATCGAAATTTTCCAATGAAATACGAAGCCATGGGATTGGAACCACTCCAGGACATAGTTTGGCATGATACCAGCAGAGACTGCCCATTACCAGATGTAATGGGCAGTCTCTACTTCAAGTACTCAATTTTCAGAAATGTTTAAACGCTCCTACCCCTGATTACATAGTTGCCCGCCATTTTAATTTCTCAGAGCTCCTTATTCGTTCTGTCTCCCGACATTACTTTCACAAAGCAGAAAAAAACCCGCATAGATAATAAAACAAAAGGAATGATATAAGTATTCTCACTGGTTGATTAGAAGAACAGCTGAAGACCAGGGAGATTGCAACCTGACTTAAAGTTACGTTAGATTCATTATGGCCATTAAGAAGCATTCAGCAAAGGGAATGGGATTCTACGCGTGGCCACTACGTCGCGCGTCACTTCGGCGCGGGCCTCCTTGACGCAAGCCACTTGCGAGCCATTTCGACACCGGACATACCATTGCTCAAATAGTGTGGCTATCAGGGCTATCGGGCAAAACCCCTTTTTGGAAAAAAAGATGTAAAACAATTGGATGGAATTTCGTCTGAAATAGTGGATTGGATTCAAGATATCGAAATAGAACGTATTTACATATTACTCTGCAAGCCACCACAGAGAGTATGGCAGGGTGTGTTGCGCACATGTAAGCGGGGACGAGGACGAACAGGTTGGGAATTCGTCCCGGTGAAATGGAGATGGAGAGACGCTAGGGAGGAGAAGAACGCAGTTCTGCTGACTTTTAAACACTTCCAATGTTAAATAAATTCCAACAGCACTTTTAAGAAGGAAAAAATTAAAATGTGATTACCGTAGTTCTATTGAGGTTAAATTTCAGGCAGAAATTAATTCTACCCCTTTTTGGAAAAAAAGATGTAAAACAATTGGATGGAATTTCGTCTGAAATAGTGGATTGGATTCAAGATATCGAAATAGAACGTATTTACATATTACTCTGCAAGCCACCACAGAGAGTATGGCAGGGTGTGTTGCGCACATGTAAGCGGGGACGAGGACGAACAGGTTGGGAATTCGTCCCGGTGAAATGGAGATGGAGAGACGCTAGGGAGGAGAAGAACGCAGTTCTGCTTACTTTTAAACACTTCCAATGTTAAATAAATTCCAACAGCACTTTTAAGTAAGAATACATTAAAATGTGATTACCGTAATTCTATTGAGGTTAAATTTCAGGCAGAAATTAATTCTAGATTTGAAACTAAAATATGTCTTAAAACGATAAATGTTATAGCTTTATCTTCAGAATTTTGATCCAAACAATTTCGTTACACCTCCATTTACACATTAGTTTCTCAAGTGAAGTACATTTAAGATACAAATGAATATTTTAAGGTTAAAAAAGAGCCACGATCTCAAATGAGTTAGGAGACGGCGCGGCGGATATCGACTGCTGCCCTGTTAACATTCTGTGTCCCATTGCCGTGTTATCACAAAATAATGAAAATAACGCTGAAGTGGCTCGCGTCGAGATTACCTAGACCCTTCAGCAAATAGTAAGGTGCTGATGACGGGGACTTTTACAAGAAAATAAAGAAAAGGCTGGCGTAGAGTTAATTACGGAATGTAGCTATGCATGGTACAGAGACGTGGACTTTGAGAAGGAACGACGAGAATAGGCTGCGGACGTTTAAGATGTGGGTGTGGAGAGGGGAGAGAGAACAGTGGATGGAAAAGAAATCAAACGAAGAAGTGCTTGGTATGGTTGATAAGGAGAAAAAACTTAAGGATGAGATAAGGAGGCAAAGTAGGTGGTTTTAGGAGGTAATGAGGGCAAAAAGTTGCTAAAGGCCGCCATAAAGGGAAGGATGTTGGGCTAGCGGGGAAGGGGAAGAAAGAGAATAATGTTTATTGTCGGGATGAAGATGAGCATGGCGTATGCTGGGATAAAGGAAGTAAATCCTGCAAGGATATAATAAATAATAAATAATGATGTTTATTACTCCAAAAATGTTTACAAACAAATACATATACAACATGCAGGAGCTTTAGGTAACCTAAAAGGCGGACCTGTGTTAAGGTTACCATCATTATATAATAATCTTCCATGCATTGGTTTATAAATAGTGGAAAAAAGGACATGTACCAACATTAATACAAAATAATATCTTAACTAAGGAGCTGGCACAAGTAAGTCTAGAGGATATTTACACTCCTCCATTTGAAACTTCCATAACCGGTAGATCACCGTAAATAATTTGAATGATACAACTATTGTAAATCGGCCTTTAGACGCAGAGACGTATTTGGCAGGGAGGAATCTGCTGCAGAGGATCTCGTATACTTAAAACAGGCGCACTCACGACAAAGGCTCACAAAACAGCATCCCAATTCCAGGCACTCACTCCCACACCAAACAGGCAACACACGTCATACGGAGAACGATCGCGGTCGCACAGGAAAAAATTGGCGCCACACGAGGAGCCATATCCGAATACAGGCTTCCACGAATGCGTCCGTTTTATTCAAAAACACTGGAAGAGAGCTCTCTCACGAAGATGGAGCGAAAGGAGAGGTAAATGTATCGCGCGGCGAAAATTGACGGCTGGCGGGAGGCGGGGGACGGATGGATTGATGCCTCCCAGAGGGGAAAGAGATTTGGGAACACTGTGCAGCATCCCTCGCCGATACACTCCTGTGCGCAATGGAATGAAAAGGGTGGGAATAGGATAATATATGGGGAGAAGATTGGGTAGAAAGAAAGAGGCGTGATAGCGGTAGAGAAACGTTCATTCTTTTCCGCAACCGTGCTCATTTCTAGGTTCCGGTCCAGAAAATGTGAAAGGTACCTCTTTGCTCGAAAACTTGCTAGACAAAATGTTCAATATGCTGATGTGTTTTTTTTACATGGTAGAAGGGGTCGCGCGTTCCAAGGACCCCTTGGGACGAACTAGTGGAAGAATTGATTTTATTAGTGCACCTGGTAGATCCACCCATCCCAGATATGTCAAGGTTTACGAGACAGACGAATGGTAGTCCACAATATGGCGTCAAGTAAGCATTACTGCACAAAAGGCAGCAGGATACCAAACCAACTGTCCATCCCACAAGATAAGATTGGAGGCATTGGTTTAAGGAGCTAGAATCCATTGGTTATTGAACGATTTAGAGACAGGTTTGAAGTGCATATAAAGGGGTTGGTATGATGGTTTAGATAATAAACATGTAGGTCACCCTGACACAAAAACAATCTCGTCTCTATCTTAACCGGGATTTGTCGAGGATCGATAACATCAGGGTGACGATGATGATGCCGATCCTCGCCTAAACCCAGATTGTACAATAAATCTATTTACTTGAAAATGTTTAAATTGTTTTATTTAAAAATGTTTATGTATGAAAATTTTCGAACGTCCTAAAAAAAAGACGAAAATAAAATAAGGATGATTATTTGGGCCGACACGATGGAACTAAATCATTGACCTCGCAACGGGAATCAAAATATACTCTCGTTGTCGGATGTTGGAGGGCGAAGATTTATCTCGAAATCCCGTCAGATCGCGATTTTATCACCACCACCACCACCCACCGTGAAAGAGCGTGTCTCACACGCACGTCACATAAGACACGTCCCACCTTCGGCGTAGACACCGCATTGAATAAAGCCCAAACGACACCTTCGGCAAAACCTCCCAGCAGAACTAAAGAAAAAAAAATCCCTGCTGATTTGGATCGAGAGATAGGCTACTTACGGGTAGGGGAAGAATCCCCAAAAATATATTTTTTCCCCTTTCACCCACCTTTTCACTCGCTTTTCGAGCTAAGCGACATCTATAGAGAGAGGAAAAAAATGACTTCGATGCTAAGGTGGGAATGGTATCGAATGGGGAATGGGAGGGTATGGGCAAAAGGTATACTGAATGGAGCGGGCGGGAGGGAAGGGGGTGGGGGGATGGGAAGGGAGTATATGGCAGGGGCTGTCAGGAAATGGAGGTGGGGATGAAGAGATGAGAGGGTTTGAGAGTGCCTTGTATTCTCACGCATTGCCAAGGAGGGAAGATGAGGAGCACATAGAGAGAAAAAGAGAGAAAAAACTTCTTCTTTGGGGAGGGGTTAGATGCGGCGAGAAGGAGAGAGGGAGAGAGGGTGGGCTGAATGGAACCGCCCTTGAGAAATCGAATGGCAACGAGATTAGAGCGAATATACATGCGCCCGTCGCGACGCCCTTCAGTGTGGTCGCTTGCGTATTTGTGCGAGAGCTCCCCCTCCCCTCGTATACAACGCGTCCGTGAGGGAAGAGAACGAGGAGGTTTTTAGCAACGGCAGCAGCACCTCAACCTCCGCCGCTAAGAGACCGTTTCATAGTTAAAACGCGAGGGCGAGACGGCGAGCAAAGAAAGAGAGAAAACCCGAAAAGGAGAGAGGAAGTGGGAGACGGGGAGGATGAGAGAATAGAGTCGTTAGCATTGGGAGGACACTCGGCGGTATCCCATGTTTTCACGCAAGTCAATGAAACAATGCCTTTCCAGTTCCCACGCACGTTCTGAACGTACGCTTAGTTGAAGAAATAAATACTATCTAGTATTTCTATCTTCATCTTTTTTATTGAGGTACATAGGGTCTGTCCCTGCACTTGCAAAAATCTACATGATTTTTACGGATTTCCATTTGAACCAACGTTGACTGGAGGACTACCTTAATGAATGAATGAATCTACCGGTTAAGGTAAGTTTAAATGGAAGTTAGTTTAAAGTGGCTGTATGCCTCGGCAGTAAACGCCCATTTAGTTCTGGCTTCTGCCGCGGCCTAAGATAGCTCTTAGTCTTTCGCCAGCACCTATATTTCTACATATGTAGTGAAGGAGGATTTAACGTTGCCGTGCATTTCCACGGGAAACCTTTGAGAAATGCAACACATATTACAATAACGAGTAATCTATCCCAAATTAGTACGGTAAACATATTCGAAGTACTGCGGGGGGCTGGGTATTTTTATCCGCTGGAGCACTCGGCAAGAATTTATCGGATTTCCGTTCGAATCTCGGTCCAGGCTAATGATTATTAAAGTTAAATACGATAATTTCAATAATGTATCGCTTAGGGGAGGTATCGATGCATCGATTCTTCTAAACTCACTTTATTGAAGTGTCTATTTCCTCACAATCTTTGTTACTTCAACTAAGCATATCTACATATTATCTCTGTACTAAATGTCTAAAGATTTAACTAATTCTCAAAAGTTCTGTTTCTTACTCCTCTACCACTTACGAAATTCTAACTAAACTCACACTCATCCCTTTACAGTGCCCATAAGCCTGTTCATGTGCCTTATAACCTGCTTCGTTTGCCTACACCATTTTTTGATCTCCAACTAATTCTTTTCTTTCAATACGTTGCATAGTACTTGTATTCTCATCTGCATTTTTTTCCAACTGACCTTTCTTCATCCTTCTCCACACCCACATTTCCATTTAACTCATTTTGCTTTAGCGTCTATAGTTGAGTATTTAGCATCGCTTTCCCTAAGTTCGCCCGATGCGTACTCAACCACTGCGTTCGAAGTATCATCAAAACGTCGGCTGCCCCCATGCTTAATTAGACAAATTCTTTAAATTAAAGATAAATTCAAATTGACAATTACTCTCTTTTTAAATTAGACAAATTCCTTTCCGGAAATCAAAACAAAATCAGCCCAATGCCAAGAGAAAGCATATTATTCTATTTTTATTACACACATTTACATGGAGCTCCGTGGGATTGTTGAATCATTACATATTGAACCCTCCTGATGCGACCTGAGAACAATTCCGAGACACAAAGTTGTCTGTTGATTATCACGTTAGGGGAAGTTCGTTGGGGAGGCGTGAATGTGGGAGAATGAGAAAGGGTGAATGCTCAAGAGGGGGAGAAGGGGGGCAATGAGTGGGCATAAGGGGTGCGATTATTGCTCGGTCGGCACCCCAACCCAGGAGTGACTAGTACGCGATAAGCCGATCGGGGCGGGAGGAATGGTCTCTGGGAGAAAGGATACGTAGGTGAGAATCGGGAAGGGAGTCCGCTTCAAGGCAGGGTCCTCTTGCCACACAGATAAACCCATCCTCCCGCCTCGAGGATTTTCGAGAGTTCACACCGCTCCCCCACCACCCGACTTATCTCACCCTTCGGATAAAAGCACCCAACAAACTTTTATTTGGACTCGAAATATGTGTTCCTTGAGCTCAAGTACGGAGATGGCACGGTGCAGTACTCTCGAGAACAAAGGTCTACTGCACAACGTTCACAAAATTACACAAATTGGAAACTTTTCACTCTACAAGTTAGAATGCAGGTTGGTTGGACGGTAAAAAACAACAAACAATTGCGACAGCATTGCATGGAGGGGAAAAAAGTATTAAAAAATAAATAAATCGCTTCAGGGATTACGGGGGGAGCAATTTTCACTTATAAATGCCAAAAGATATCCTTCATGTAATAGAAAGGATGAGTAACATACATGTTCATAAAACAAGGAACTTCTTGTGTAAATTAAGGAATTTAATATCCATCTACGATAAATGTAATATTTCCTTATGTAGGCTCTAAGAATATATTGCAGTAATTTGAGAGGCGGGTGTGGAGGAGAAAGGAGAAATTTTGGTGGACGGAAAGGAAGACAAACGAGGAAGTGCTTGACATGGTTGGTGAGGAGAGAAAACGTCTGCATGAGATTAGCAGGAGGCAGGGTAGGTGGCTGGAAGTGGCAATGAGAGGGGAGACGATGCCGAAGGCCGTGATAGAGGGGAGGACGTTGGGGAAAGGGGAAGAAAAATAATGGGATGAAGAGAAATAGGATGTTAGGTTGATAGGGAATGACGAGTTAGATAGGAAAAAATACGCTGACAAGAAAGAAATCGTGTACGGTAATGGAGGCCTGCGCCTGTAAAAACCTGGAGGAGTTTTTTTACTCTATTCAACTTTATAAAAACATACCTTCACGTCTGATGAGCAAATAATAACTTAGCCTCTTTCACCAGCTCAACCCTTCCAATGCGCACAACTCTTTTTGTACCAACCGTAATCGGCTAACAATATTTCTCTCATTTTGTGACTAAGTTTACCCTCACTTGTCAAAGTGATGCCGTCCTTGGATAGCATCCTCGAGCAAAATCACGCAAAGCGCTCACAAGAAGTTTAACCTATCATCCGAGCCGCCTCACAATTTCACGAAGTACCGTGGAACAAAACTGTTCGTTCGCCGCTGCCGGAGGGAGGTCAATTTCTCTCCGGTCTCCGATACGGCGAAAAGTCAATAATAATTACAACGACGCCCACATCGCACGCTAATTTCGTCAAGTTACTATGCAGGCGTGCGGTGGAGCAGCGCGGAAGGTTTGTCACATTGTGCGGCAGGTGGCACTCTCTCTCGCCGAGCATTTAAACGAGGCTGGTGATCGCGCCCAGGGGTGGAAAGCCTTTGCCATTGAAAGGCGGCGAGGGCAAACCTTCATCCACAAAAGAGGGGGGGCTGAAAAGAATGTATACGGGGCACTGCGGTGACCGCAGGCACGGGTCAGAGCGCCTCTTACACCGCATTACTGCTCTCGACGCGTGCAAGCGACAGCGAAATTGCAACTGGAAGCCAGGCCCAAGCGAGGCCAACGTCAAAAGCCTATTCAACGCGAACTTCACCGAAAAGATTCGCTTTATTGGGCGCCGTAAGAGCTCAAGTACTGTCATCACGCGATCATGGGCTGATACCAAAAATAAACTTATCAGCACGGCATCATGGCAGCTATAAAAGACCGCACTACTGGGGCAAGAGGTCAAAAGTCATACTGTAATCTTTTCATTAGTAACGCTTTCAATACCGAGTAACTAGTTTAGATATTACGTTTCAGTAATAGCTAGTGTCTCAATAGTAATTCAAAAGGTTAGCATAGGGACTCAGGGACGATAACATTAATGTAGCAGAATTTTAATTTTTGAATCACTATAGCATTCACTTAATGGAGGGTATTGATGAGGGGACATTGGAAATGCAATGCACCTTACCAATGACCGGCCACACTCCCCAAAAACAAGGACACAACGAGATGATTTTGGGCCACACCACAGCGACTTACCTGCAAAGAATCAAGAAAATGATAAAATTAGCACACAAGATAAGACAATCAAAAACGGTATCAAGGAAAATATTAAATTACAGCGTCATAGCGACAACATTAAAGAGAAGATTAAATGCAAGAAAATTAAATTTACAAGCAGAGAAGCTGGTGATTCTCTGGCAAACCAAATAGCTGGGGGTGGATGGAAATTTCTTTTCGGCAGCATGACTGCCTTAAATGACTTTACAGTTCGAGGATTTTCCATAAAAAAGACAAAAATAATGAGATCCTCCTAAATAAGGAAGTACGGAGTAAATGTTACGGTCAAAGGGCAACAATTAGAGCTGGTGGAAATTTATCGCACTTGGGGAGTATTCTGAAAGAGAATGGGTGGCGTAAAATGGACGTAATGCGAAGGATTGCGTTTGCTAATGAGGAATCTGCGAAACGGAGGGATAATTGTGGGGAAATTTGAGAGAGGACATTAAAAATAGATAAGTTGTAACCCCAAAATGAAGCGTAGCTCTGCATCGTATAGAAAACTGGGAGCTACACAAGTTTGAGTAAGCGATGTAGAGGTACGAATAAGGCTTTTGGACGGTACGAAAGAAGGAAAAAGATACGATGAGCTCAAAATAGATAAAATATTGGACAAAGGTTTCAATGGGAGAAAAATTCATAGAAAACTCTCCTCGGCCGGAGAAAGTATAGACAGGTTTGACGATTGCAATACCACATTCATAGTGTACCACCAGATTTAGTAGCATTCGTGTGGTGACGAACTACAAGTCAGTCTTCAGGCAGCTTCACGTCGATCACTTTTATTTTCCTTCCAAGAGCGCAATAGACCGGTCGTATGGAAATTCTCCCAACAGGGCCTCTAAATTAATCAACCACCGTGAACACCCAAAATTGAATGAGCGAAGAAAATGGGCAAACGGCTAGCGGACAGGCTATTTAGACACCATAATGCGCGCATAGTCATTCAGTCGCTGATCGAAAGTTATTATTTTCACGAACCTGGAACTCACTGCGAGCACTTCAGGTCCACGAAACCAATTTGATGCGAAAATGGCGGTCAATTAATAAAAATTGCACTTCCCGGATGATAAATTAACTCTGAGTACATTAACCTTACAGCATGACGAGACCATCATGGGTTTTCAAACCCAGGACTGGTTTTTGGCAGTCCTCCACGGTTTACTATTATCTAAAAAAAGTTAAAATTGAGGAGGCGGGTTGAGCTGCATGGAACAGGGTATCCCGTTGTCCTTTCAAATTGCAGCACAACATCCATAAGAGCAATTTTAGTCACGCCATCTTCACCAATATTCAAATGGGCCATTGTCCACTCCACCCGACTATACACTGTCTCCTGGGTGGTGGTAGCCAATAACCAAGTCACCGTGCCATCAAAGGACTGAGCATTATACTTAGGCCAATTATACCCAAGGACGTATTACTGTTCCTAATGCTAATGGTCTACGACACGAAGACTACTCCAGCTAATCGCCCACAACTGTTCCAGCGCTACGTACACATCCTAATTCAGCAAGTAATAACGATAAATCTAGGGCAAGTTCCCAAAAACAACCCTGTAAACGTAATTATTATGTTCTTGCTCAGCCAGAAAGGGAGCATAGCCAAATTGAAAGAAGTCAACGGAAAACGAAATAATATTTAAAATACAATCATATAATGAATCCATGCGTGATGAGATCAAGAATAACATAATTCAGAAGTGTCATTCCATGATCTCGATGGCAAATACTTTTTTTGCATTAACGCGTAAATCTTGAAAAAAAGTATTAATATTAGGCTAAGGTAGAGATGTTAACATTTCCCTTTGTTCATTTCACCAAATACATTAATTCACAAGGTCGCTATTGCATTCCCGCTTTCTCATAAAAATGACAAACATTTGAATGCCCAGACACCGACAGATATTAAACATATCTACCCTATTTCTGTACGCATTCATGAACACCGTACGTTGTGCGACAGCTTCTAGCACAAAGAATTGTGGTTATTGGATATTTCTTCTAGTAGCTAAATTACTCAACTGGGGCGAGATGGGATAATAATCTCCCACATTCCACCTTACGGCTATCACACCTGTACATAGATATTATGGAACTCTGCTAATTACGTAAACAACGTCCATTATGATATGCCTGGGACTGTGATGTAATATAGCTGGAAAATCGCGTTCGTAAAAGAAAATCTGCAACTGATGGAGGACAACAAATAGATGAGATTACTTATCAATCAGTAATCAACATCTACACATATTCGTCAATAGTGATGCAACGATAATGCAATAGTGATAAAACAACGTATCGTCAACAAATAGGCAATCAAACATTCCACGAAAAAACAGGGTCCATTTTTTTTAAACATAAGATTCTAAGGGAAAATGCTTTCTGGAGCATCGAAGTAGTTATAGTTTTTAACAAGAAATTGAGGTTTTATAAAGAAAATAATTATCAGCTTTATCTGCAAAAATGAACAAATATACCTAGCTTATATTTTGTGGATTAAGAAAGATGGTGATATTATTGCTGGCTCGTATGAAGGATGGTAGGGAGGTCATTTTCTAAACGAGCACGCTTACGACGAGGGAATTCTAATGAATAGCAAAAACATGAGGTACAGAGATTTGGTTTCGATGGATTATAACAGAAAAAAAAGCGGAAACTTTGGTAAATATGAAATGAAAAGTGAGATATTAAGAGGCATGCAAAGATTCTGACGAACGTGCAGAGCAAAAACAAACATCCAAGCCTCACCAAGGCCAATTCTGTCACCTCCTGAAAACAATTACCACTTTGGTTTGAAAACGAAATTTTCCTGGAGTTACTCAATCATCGTAAAGGCTGGAGTGCTTTCTAGAGATAAGCGCGTTTTTTTTAAAGCAGTACTTACGAAGCCCAACCAAAATTGCTTTTTCCATTCTGAAGAGTCAACGTCACCTGCCGTTAATTTAGAGGACCATTAAAGCGGCATCGATCGTGGATCCGTAGGTATAAATTTTATCTTTCTTCCGGACGTAACGCGGTAACGAGGGTTTAAAAATTAAAAAAATAAATAAATTGATTCCGGGCGAAAGGAAATGTCGCTATACCGCAATATACAGCACAGACACAACCTGGTGACAGGCACCCTTCGAAAGCACCTTGCGCTTGGGATAAAATAGTAGGCATTAATACAAAACAATGGAATATTCACAACGCTTCGACGCATGCGGGCCCCGCTGAAAAGCGAAAGCCTCGCAAAGAGCGACCCCTTTTTATTTAATTTTTTAATCGAGACAAAACGGGAGAACGTTCGTCATACACAACCCAGCGTTCTGATGACAAAAGGCCCGACTTCAATACGCGCAAAAAAATGAAAAACTGGTGAAAACCACGAGTGCAAGCCCCGAATATTCTCCAGCGTGATATTTTGACATTCTCAGGGCGACAAAATTTCATTCCGAACGGTTAGTTAGTAACGCCCACCGCGGAGGCCTGCCTTAATTTTTACATTTCCGTCTGGCCGCGGAGGTTAATTGAATTCGGCCCAGTTGACAGTGTAGCACGTCGACATTTTTCGTTCAAAAATACTCGGGAGAATAACATCATCACGCACACCGATCTCTCTTATGGTTATTCGCAAAAGAAGAGCATGGAATTGGGAAGGTGGAATCATTCAAACAACTTGGGAATATGTTTACAGAAAATGGTTTTATCAGCAAGGCGAAGTTATGTCCTAGCAGTCGAGACATTAGCACAATGGAAAGAAATGACCAGGGTAAACATTACGAAAAGATCGATGAAAACTCTTTTTTCCGTTTATTATTTTTATTCACGACAAGTTTAGACATTTTGTATCAGAATAAAGTCAGTTGACATACCATGTCGAGCACGCAACAGTGTCACATACAGATATCTACCCAAAACTTGAATTTAATGCTGAATGGTCCAACGGAAGAAAGATGAGCGTCCAAGCAACAAGATAGGGAGATCCAGATAGGTTAGGGAAGGAGTGGAAACTCAGAAAAAACTCTCACTGTAGGATGCATTGAGGAGCACAGAGGCGTCACGGAGGTGAAAGAGAGCAAGAGTATTAATTTAGCGAGAGAGAGAGAGAGAATAATAGGAATGTCGTTTATTATTATTATTTTTTGTGTAATACGGTAATTTACCGATGAAGGTAGGTTTAAATGGAAGAGAGGAAAAAAACCTCTAGATTTTTACGGACACAGAACTCAATCTAGCCATAAAATTTATATTTAAATCTCAGCATACGTCCTACCTCCCTTCATCCCAACCATAAAACCTATTTTCTTCCTTCCCCTTCCTCGCTCACCCAACATCCTCCCATCTATCACGTCCTTCAGCAAAACTTAGCTCCTCATTACCTCCTACAGCCACCTACTTTACCTCCTCCTAGTCTCAAGCAGATTCCTCACCTACTCAACATACCAAGCACTTCCTCGTTTGTCCTCGTTTCCGTGAACCGCACAACCTCCAAGGTTCTCAATATCCATATCTCTGGCACCTGCAGCCTGTTTTCATCTTCCATTCTAAGAGTCTACGTTTCAGCCCCATACAACACTACAATCCATATTGAATTCATCACTAGTCTCTTTTTTATACCTTACCTAAAGTCCCCATCATCAGCTCTCTGCTAATGCTGAACGTACCTTTCGCTAGCGCTATTCTCCTTCAAATGTCGGACTGTTTAAAGAGACTATGAGTGTAAGGGGAATTTAATACCGGAAAACATTACAGGCAGGGCTGTCCCAGGACACACAATTCATTCGGTAGGATACCAATGATAATGATTAATGTACACTGATTCGATTTTGCCTCGCTAAAGGCCCGGGGACGACGCCATTCGGTCGGAGCAGTGCATAGTTCAGACACCAACGCAAACGGCGAGCACGAAAGGCTATCGGCTCCACCGCGATTGCAAACGAAGCGATATTTCTCACGGTTGTTGGTACGAGAAACGGTGCAGAGAGGGACAGAAATATAGAGAAGGGTTGAGTCTAGGTTTTGCCAACTTCTGAAGAGTAGATCTCGTTAGTCCGTTTCAAGGGTAAGAAATCCAAGAAGGTTTAGTAGAAAGCATGAAAATAGCTACCGTAGAATGAGCTCCATTTTAAAGCAGCATAGATTCTAAAATGATGATAGATCAAGCATGATGAGCCAATAATTCAAATAACGAAATGTTTAAATGCATTCATATGTGTACAAACTATTCTTCATTTGAGTATTCTACCAGCTGATTGGTAGGTTCTTGGACAGTCCCCATCCTGAATCCCAATTTCTGAAACACTGTAGCGATTATTAATTTATTTTTCAGCCGATTATACCCTAGATATTGCGTTATAGAACGTATAACAAAGACCGAGCACACGCAACCATAAGTAGGTAGTGAAAAACCCACCTAGGCTGGACTTGAAATCGCGACCCTAAGGTAGGAGCCTAGGATTTAACTCTGCCCCCATAATTAACTTTATAACTACGAGCAAATATTATAGATCGAGGAAAAATAATAATGGGAGGAATATTTCATTTTTTTCAAATTCGAATTAGATGGAATATCGCATGTCCAGGAGGTGGGAGATTAAAAAAAAAATATTGCCCAATTGATCTAAGTTCGTCTCCCGGAAAATACGGAGGAGTTTGCATCCCTGGGTGAGACCCCCAGCGGCCCAGGGTAGCATTCGCAGGGCACGGGACGCCGAGAGTGGGT
This sequence comes from Pyrrhosoma nymphula, assembly GCA_963573305.1. Taxonomy (NCBI): domain Eukaryota; kingdom Metazoa; phylum Arthropoda; class Insecta; order Odonata; family Coenagrionidae; genus Pyrrhosoma; species Pyrrhosoma nymphula. The sequence continues at coordinate 109,002,755 of OY754330.1, read as the reverse complement.
GACACCTGTCCACGGCTCTGCCGTCCCGTGATTCCACATAACCCGAGGATAAGGGGATGGGGGAGATATATTACGGGGTTAATGCCCATACGTCGTGTTTCCACGAAACGTGGACGGTTTAATGCATAAACGGCACCCAGGGCTAGGGGGTCGTAGGGGTGAGCGCATTAATTATCATTTCCACGTGGTCTTGGTGTAAGAAACTCTCACCGTGGATGGCAAAGGAATACTCAGCAGTTTTCGAAACTTATCATGAACGATCAATCAATTTCAACGATTCTAACGCTTCGCCTGACAAGAAACGACCGTTACAAAAATTAGCTTCATCCTAGACGTATTAGAATTATAGTTATAAGCATCAACATACGAAAAGATTATTTAAAAGAAAATGCAAAAAATCAAAAAAGAGTAGTTACAGGAGGACAAGACATTGGCTTATAGTCTCTGCTCTATTGCTTCAAATTAGGTGCAGAAGATAGTAGCCATTCCATTGGATTACAGATCAGCTATTGGATGTTTTTCCTCGTATAAGATTCGCAAAAATTATTCGCAAAAATTAATTCCCTCGCATGATTGCGGACCACCATCAAAAGAGGATAATCTCTTTTGGACGGGATAAAAACAGGAAGTATATACGCCGAGATGTAGGAAGAAATCGTGAAAGGCAATAGAAGCCTGCGCCTGTAAAAACCTAGGGATTTGTACTCTGCTTTCATTCAAACCTACCTCATCCGGTAGATTAGACAAATAATAATTATAAGCCATTCTAACTCTTTTTATTATGTCATGAAGTTTGTTCTTGCAGAAGAAACTTTGAAGGCAGTGAACTAAAAGCATTATAAAAAAGATAAAAGGTCATTCACATCGGCAAATGTCAGGATAGTGCCACTAACAGCGCGATTAATACCTCATAAATAGCTGACTTCATTTAGTTTACTATATCTAGCAAGATCTAAAAAAAAATATTTAGGATATCCTATTCCTTAACATCTGTTCGCCCATCAGAAATGACAAATTCTAATTCACGAAATTAGCTACAGAAAAACGATACTGTAAAGTGATATTTACATCAGGGAAAACTATTAAAGATGAACTTAAGTTTATACCGATGTGGCCAAGTAATATTAGGAGAAAATAAATTCGGAGAACAAATTATGGATCTATAACAAAAGAGGAAAGCACAAAGGAGAAATATATTGGGTTTTATACAAATGTGGGTCAGTCACCGTCTCCCACGCTTCCAGCGACACAGAGAACGGCACAAGGAGACAGAAACATCAGAAATAAAACGGCGAAGCCATATGGTATTCGCGGGGAACTTTGAGATGGCGATAGGCGGCGATTGATAAAGAGAATGAGAAAGATTTCCCGCGGGCCCCCTTATTCCCTCCCTCCCTCAAAAGTAACAACCTCGCCTTTCGTATCAGAAACCAGATAAGACCCCACGGCGAATTTAATGCACCTCCGCCGTCAATGGCGCCACCGCCGCTGCCGACGCCACACCCACGAACTAGTCTCCCCCTCAGTCCCCTCCTCTCCTCAAGCCATTGGGGCGACACCTGCCTCGCCGCTTAAACCCCCTAGTGGCCGACACGCGGAAACTAATAAAGCGACACCGCGTATTTCTTAAGCCATAATTTTGGTTAGTCAGTCAAACTAGGGACTACAGACGTTAGCGAGCGCCCTCAAGAATCAGTGAGACGGATGCGGTATGAAGATGAACCATAAAAAGACCACATTCACAAAATTCTCCGGGAAAAACAAGCCATGATACTAAATGGAAGGCAAATGTTAGAACAAGTACTGCTATTTTATTTCCGGGGGTGTATTCTACGCGACCCCTTGAAATAAAACATTGACGTGGTGGAATGGGCTTGCGCATTCCAATGACCCCTAGAGCTGGACTGGCAGGAGAATTTATTATTGCTCCTGGTAGGGCCACCCATGCCAGATAGGTCGAAGGGTGGGAGCCATACGAAAGGTAGTTCGTTGATGGAGTCACGTAAAAAATACCGTTTAGAAGTAGGGGTGGGAGTACCTCTCAACAATCAATCACTAAGCATATGAAAGTCATTCACAGATAATTGATTCCTAGCAACTACTGGACGCCGCCCACTAGGGCGGGTGTCGTGTCCGGCAGCGGGGGAGGCGAGGCCTCCGCGGTCGTCATCATACGAAATCCTTGCACAACATCATCATCAGGAGATACAAGGTATAGGAGGGAGAAGAATAAGAAAACGAGGAAGTGGAGGAAAGCAGCGGTAAAAATAGGAACTTCGAACGTAAGGACTATTATGTGGGCCGGGAAGCTAGAGAATACTAAACAGGAAATGAAGAAAGGGAAAATAGATGCTATGGGGCTGTGCGAGGTGAGATTGAAGGATAGCGGGGACTATTGGAGTGATAGGTACAGGGTGATCTACAGTGGGGGAGATGAGAGTCATCGTAGGGTAGCAAAGATACTGAATTCAAAATTGATGATGAGGTAAGTAAAAATTGAATAGGTAAGCGACAGGATACAAGTGGTAGAAATAAAATCCCGTCGAATTTCGTACTGGCCCAGGTGTACATGCCTACTAGTAACCATAGGGAGAAAAAGGTGGACGGGGTATACGAAAAAACTAGAAGGTATAATGAAAATACTGAGAGAAGTCCAGGGCAAGAAAAACCTGATAGTGATGGGCGATTGGAATGTAGTGGCGGGGGAAGGAAGGGATGGATTGGAAGTTGTAGGGTATGGGCCAAGGACAAGAAATTATCGCGGTGAGAAGGCAGTTGAATTTTGTAGAAGAAATAAATTAGTAGTAACAAACACTAAGTTTAAACATCACCCCTGGCGTAGGTACACATGGAAAATTCCGGGTGATACCGGAAGATATCAAATTGATTACATCTTGATAAGGCACAGATTCAGAAAGAGAAAAAAAGTCACGAAGCTATGCAGCCTTGGATGCGGACTCAAAAATAAACTTAGTTATGATGAACCGGGACACGAGACTAGGGACTATGTTAATAAATTCATATATTCGGCCAAATGACTTTTAGGCTCATACAGCTGTTAGAAGACCCAAATGAACGATTGAATCTTTGATCGCTTCGGACACGGTAAATTTTCTCAAACGCTTCCTTCGTTCAAGTTCAACAAGTATAGCATGCCAAAAAAAGGATTCATCATGGAAAAACTGCTGTGTCGGGGGACAGAGTAGAATGGAGGACTGTAGTCAACCATCTCAGTTGTTTCTCGTGGGACAGAGTATAATGGAGAGTTGCAGTCAACCATCTACGGATTGCAGGACCAATGATGAAGACTACGCCCATTTTCATCCATATAACTCCCAGAGTACGTAAAATGTCCCACTAGTACTACTTCGTTTCTTCCCTCCGATCATCATATTGTCTTACTTCGGAAGAATCTCCTTATATGAGTCCTCCTATTTATTCTAATCTTCCTCCTAATCCTCAAACCAAACCTTTGGCTTCGCGTCTCCAATTCTGACTCTTCATTAAAATGGATGTATGTACTAGGAAGTCTTAGGCTAACACTGACGTCGGTGCCCTATTGTGTATAAGGAGAGGAGAGGGTTTTGAGGATTTATGACAGGGGTGCGGAACATTAGCGATTGTCGGGTCCTTCCCCGATCCCAGCATGTACTCCCATTCCTGCCGCAGGAGCAGTGAATCTTTTCGACCGGTTTAAGTGCCGCCTTCCATTACGGCGCACCATTCCGCGTCAGGGCGCGTGCATCCCGACCATCAGTCTCGGCCGACCCGACGAGTCAAAAAGAAGAACGCCCACTCAAAACGTTCGAAACAATTGCAGTCGGCAACAATCAATTACGCCAGGATTTCGGTCGCAAAAAAAGGAGTTAGGATTCCAGCGACGTATTTATTAGCACCCTCACAATGAGCCGCGACCACTGTGGTTTCGATGAAAGCCCCCGACCCAAACGAGAAAATTGAATATTTTTTTCACCGAGGACAATAACAAGAGGAAAGTTACGACGATAAACGCAAGGAAGAACGCACCATTTCCTCAACCTGCCTCTAAAATTGCATTCATAATTGATCGAGTTTGGGTTGAACGGGATGCGGGTTGACTTAGATACCCCAAAATGATAAGCCTTTCCGAAATAATAGGCTGAAAACGTCCGATCTACTACGCTTATTCTCACATTTCAATTGTCATGATTACGGCAGAGATTTATTTCTTTGAAGAATGTTTAAAAATGACCCCGAAATTGTTAAGTTAAAGTGGCGACAGTCCGAATCCCGTTAATCAGTAGAATATAAAATGAAGGTGAACGTATCAGAAGAAAATTTGTGCCAAATATAGTTGTGTCTTCAACTGAAGAATGGTAGCAACTGGGCTGGCGCTCCACCCTGACCTTGATGATGCGATTCTAACCATGCAGTTCCCTAAAGGTAAGTCAATGTTTACGAAATCCACCATATCCACATAAAAATTAATATTGTTCCACCAACATAGTAGATATGTTTATTTCCCATTGTTTCCAGGTGTATGATTGTGTGAACACACTTTAAAATGCAATTTCTTACGTAACATGCTGGCTCTACTGCAAAATGAATCGTAATATTTTTATGTTGTGGCCTAGCACCAGCCAGTTATTTTTGGTAAATTTAAATGGTGACAACCACAACCCAGGTTTTCTTTTACCCCAGGGGTGTCTGTTGTTTCACTAATAAATTGTAAACTTGTATTTTTTGTATGTATAAATGGTGGAATAAATACCAATATCAATATCAAAAATATCAATCCCCAAACTTTTCCAATGTTTCAAAATCTTAAATTAATTCCCTCACTTACTGGTTTCGTCGCCACCTGGGAGTGATGGTCGGATTAGAGATATTGATACTGGAATGCAAGAAAAAAACATGCAGAAAGGATCGTGTACCAGTCTCTAGAAAGACTTCTCTTTAACAGGCAAGTCTTTCTCAAAACAGGCCTTTTTTTGAGAAAGGAAACCACGAAGAATACAGATATAACCTCGAAGAATTTCTGCATAGGTGCAAAAGAATCGAAGGTATATAATCACGTGTCAAGGATCGAGTTTACGTGCAAAAGGTTGCTGCAACAGGCAAGCGTTGGGGCAAGTAAAATACGGATGTAAAAGAACGAACTAACTGGATGAATTTCGTCGGTGGCACGAAGTCCATAACATGATAACATCATGAAGATTCGTCTGCGAACGTCTCCACCAACCAAGCACGTACATTGGAATGGTTACAGGACTAAGGAGGAGTTGGAAAGGAAAAGCAGAAAAACCAACCTCGTGGCGATTACGAGAGTGACTTCTCTCGCCAACAAAAAAACAAAAATCGAGGCTGAAACATAAACCTGCCGCACGTGTTCTTCCCTGAAGTGCTTCATATATACAAGAGGTGGAGTGTCGACGGGCGTTCGGTGCAGATGCTCGCCTTGTTCCAGTTACGGCCGAGGAAGAAGAAACCTACCGGGCCGCGCACAAAACTTCTTCTTCCTACCGATTCCTCTTTGCACCTCATTCTTCTCCCACAACATCCCTCACTGTCTCTCCCTCACTACCCACACTCCCCTCACGTCCTTGAGTGCGCCAGCCAATTACTCCCACTTCCAAAACGGAAGGATCTCGAGGGCCAAGTCACTATTTATCATCCGAAGTGATGTTTAATAACTCGCCCCTCGTGAAGTTCCCCGGGATGCACATTCGGAATGAGCACGGAGAGGGCGTGCTACTGCACGTACGTACAACGCCCTATACCGTCTCGGAATTAATAAAGGAATGCCTTCTCTCACCAGCAGAGAAGTCTCCTCCCAAAGAGGTGTTTGCCAACAGCACACACGAAGACGTTCGAACTTGGAAACTCTATGAAGGATCGCCAGGCATGTTTTTGATACGTGTTATAACTTTGACGGGGGGTCAACGGCATAAGAGATACACGTTTATGCGGTAGTCAGGAAGAAAAAAAATTATTTTTACAAGATTCTTACACGTGCAGGGCTCAATCTCTATTATTATTTCTTCACCTCCACGTACGTCCTCTTCTTTATCCCGTCCATAAAACCTATTCTTTTTCTTCCCCTTCCCCGCTTGCCGAACACCCTCTATCACGGCCTATGCAAATTATTTACCCAGGCTGGGTAACTTGATATTTTTTAAATCAGTGTGAAGGCATGAATTTGGGAGATCTAAGTCCAGGTGAATGACTTTTTCTTTAATGAATAATTCGCATATTTTGCCATCTTTTTGTAATAAAATGTTCGATATCATATATGCTGATACATACCACCTGAAATAGAAGCACCAATATCAGGCAAGTTTAAATATGGTCCCAAAAGAAGAAAACGCAGGTATGACCAATACAAGACCTACCAGTTGATTGTAATAATAAAAAATAGAAGATGAATCGATAAAATACATGATAAAATCCTGACGCGTCAATAACGACATGTCAAGGTATCGCGCACTATTTGACACAGAATATATATCGCAGTGAAATCCTAAAATTCGCATGTCTCACGGCCAAATTCACGGTATAACGCTCTGGTTTGTGAAGAAAGAAATGAATCAAATCGGACGATATGAGATAGCACGAATTGCTATGCTTAACTTTTTAAGTCCGATTTCCGATGCGGGCAAACGACTCAGCCGCCGAAGGACCCCGGGATAAAAAGCGAAACCTGCCAAGAAAAACACTGTACTTGCATCTTGGGAATGGGATAACGGATAGGAGCTCCAGTTTCCCAAACTTTGGCCGGGGGAGAAAAAAACATTTTCGCAGGAAACTTCCACGATGAGATCAGTGGCAACGGGAAAACACGCGGCCTGAAATACAACTTGGGAACTAGGAAGAATAAAAAAAAATTAAAATATTTGTGAATTTAAAGATGGATCAAAGCTTGTACATTTTTTAAAGGGTTCGCGAATTTTCTTCCACTTTTCCGAACGGCGCTGACTAATTCAATTATGCTTCAGGAAGATTCACATAGAATTATTTCTGAATCTCGCGAGAGTCAACCGAATCGATATCGTCGATAAACTGTTAAGTGAGCCTCCGTTGGGAAGATGCTGTGGTGGTACAGGTGTACCACTAGGTTAATTTTAACGCGATCACGTTGGCAAGAGGGGAAGGACATGGTCAGGGTGGTGTCGTGATAAACCATGAACCTCTCGTGATCATATTATTAGGAGGAGGAGAGGCCGGCAACAAACGAAAGTGACGTGAGAAGGGAGTTTTTCGTTGGTTGAGGCGTCATTGGATACGAGTATTGAGTTTTGAACAGCCATTAGTGAGGAGTGAACAGAGGCGGAAGTGAACAGAAAGGAGTGACAAGAGGCATTGAGGAGACGGCACCCTATATATGATACGCCTATAGATATATACGATAGCCTATGCAAAGAAGTCTGCTAACAGCTAGTGACACAAGCCTGGAAGTAAGGAATCATTTTATTGAAACATATATTTGGAGCATGTTCTTCTATGTCAGTAAAGTGGACAATAGCAGCTGCAGGTCAAATGGGCGTAGATAATAACCAATCAAGACATCTTACATAGAGTCCGAGAGAAGAGAGATATGATCAAAAATTTTGTGAAGAAGAATAGGCAAACGTATTGAACTCATTTTTCTACACAATAACCAGATGAAATCAATAATAAAAGGAGAAATGAATGGGAAAAATTACAGGGGAAGACCAATAATCGAATACATCAGCCAAATAATGAAGGACGTCAAAGCGAAGAATTGTGTCTAAATTTATTTCATGAAAGGAATACGAAGAAACTGAAAGAATGAAAGAGTCCACGAATCACTTTTCGGAAAGGGCACAAATAGCACAGACATATCCCCCGAGAAACATTCGCCCTAGACCCGCTTTAGCCCGCTCATCCTCAGAAGTACTAATTCGCACTATGCGCACGTCTGACTATTTTTTATAAAGAGAATCAATACAAAATGACGACTTAAAATCATTCAATATAGCTGGGAGCAGTTTCCATGGTGCGCAGGGGAGATACCATTGAAGCATATCAAACTAGCGATCGCAACTCGTGAGCAAGCTAGCAGTCACCGCGAAGTAACCAAAACTCTGTACACGGTCTCGGAGCATTTGGCGTGAATTACAAGCATGAATTGGCGCCTTAAACCTCAAAAATTATAAATCCGTACGTCCTTGGGGAATATTCTCCACGGCGGGGGATCGCAATAAAACTCCCTGTCAGCTCAAGGAGAGAGAAAGAGGAAAACCCTCATGCGACGCTGCACGCGATGCACTTGCCCAGCTGCACGGAAGGACACTTCACAACGGGGGACAAAAGCGTCCTTTATTCAATCACGGGGCTGACTTTTAAGTGTGAGATGAAAAGAAAGATACGGAGGAAAATAGTGAATTGGTGTAATTTGAGCGAGATATTACTACGGATAAAATTCAAAGAATTTAGCCTCTTGACAAAGAAAAAGATCCCTTCTTTCTAATGAGACTACTAAATCAGCCACTAATAGTTGTATGTACTTCCCGAAAATTTGCAGTTGGATATTCTACCAACTGATTGGTAGGTTCTTGGACAGTCCCCATCCTGCATCCCAATTTTTTAAACATCTCTTCTCGTTTTCCCACCTAAGGATGTCCCGCCATTACATTTCTCTTGAATTCCTCATACCTTCTACCTCCTCTTATTTCCTTCAGAATTCCTATCTTCTTCCTTCCTCTTTCACGCTTCCCCAGTGTTCTCCCCTTTATTACCCTCTGTAGCACGCCCTCTCCTCTTCAAAACTTCCTCCATCCATTTATTCATCCTTTTTCGAACCTCCGCCACTTCCTCTTTCCTCTCCTTCCTCTCCAACCACATCCAATACAGGGTTGTTCCAAGATTCTGGAAATGAAATTCCCTAACAATTCCCTGACCATTCCCTGACAAAAATTGACATTTTCCCTGACAATTTACTCAAGCGTTTCCTTGACGTTCAGAGAGCAGTGAAAATTTAAGTGCAAATGAAAGTTAAGATAACACACCAATGTTAGTTTTACTCATCAAATTTAATGACAAATTTATGAAACTAAGACAAAGTCAGAAGGTAGACCATTGACTCCAGCAACAACAAACGAAGATATAGTAGGGGTGCGTCGGCCATCGAACTTCACCCTTATCCAATTTTTCCCTGACAGCTCGACGATTTTCCCTGACCTTTCCCTGATTTCCCTGACTTGTAACATCCCTGCGATACCTCCTCGTTCGTCTTCCTCGTCACCCAGCTCACCTTCTCCATCATTCTCTAAATCCACATCTCAAAAGCCCCTTAGGCTACTCCTATTATCCCTTCGCAATAACCAAGTTATCCGACCTATACAGCGCCACGCTCCATATTAGATTTTTCACCAGCCTTTTCTTTACGTCTCTTCTCATATCCACCTTCATCAATTCCCTTCTCTTCGAAAATGCTTCTTCAGCGAGGGAAATTCTGCATATGCTGTCCTCACAACAGAAAAAAAAGACGCCGGTTACCATTGGAGCAGGTACCACCTTGCCTAACGGAGAGACATTAAAAAAAATGAGGAGTTTCTGAAGCACAAATTGGGTCGGACGATTGTGTCGTTGATAAATCAAATATCGAAAATCAGAGGGATTTGCAAGCGTAAGCGGAGAACCCTACACACACTGTAAATGAATGCTAAACTGCTACTCCTAAAACAACAGGGGAAGGCAACAATGAACAAGAATTCTCGAAAAAAAAAGAGCAATCGAACGCTTCGCGACTCATCGTTCAATTTCGACGTCCTTCATGCTAACGACAAAATTCACGCGCCAGGCAAAGAATCCTAGTGCCTCTAAAGGGCAAGTAAGATTACAATAAGACCCTAGCGTCACAAATAAATGGATCGCAGGTGGACAGCCCGGGAAAGAAAAGTAGAGCCCGGACGTGATGGGCCGAGCAAAATAAAATCGGACCAAATCTCATTTTTAAACAGCCCAGAGAAATGAAGGGGAGGTATCACTCAAGGTAGCCGTCTCCGAAGGAACAGGAGAAGGGCGCCACGGGGGCTAGGGACGGGATCGGCGGATTAGGAGAAGGGGCCTTCGCCTATTCGAGGTGGACGATGCACGGGGCAATTGGAATCGATCACGGAAACGGAAAAATAAACGAGTGGACAGTAAAAAAATAATGAATAGAAGGGGACACATTGGAACAGGATCTGGCGCACAGAAAAGAAGCAGCCGTTGAGAAGAGAAGACTATATATATATAGGCGAACAGGAACGCTGCTGCTGCTAAGGGGGAGAAAAAGGAGAGAAAAACAAAAGGCGAAGTATTGGAGCCTCTCCCGAGTGGCAAGGCAGAGACGGCCTGGAGACAAATATAAGGTAAAAAAAATCGTAAAGTGCGACGGCGACATAGAATGAGATAGACACAAAGAGGCAATCGAGTCCTTAAAACAGGTCATGCCTGAAATAGTAATGAAGAGTCCCTTCATGTAACAGCAGTCGACTGAGAAAGAAAGAAGATTCGATAAACAATCACACGGTGGGGGGAAGGAGGGGGGGGGGGCGAGAAAACGTTTTTCCGGAGAATCTCGGGAAAAGGAGAGTAAGAGACGCGAAGTTGTGTGACAGCAGGAAGGAAATGCATCTATTAGGAGTGCCTTAGAATAGGTGCCTACAGGGGGAGGGGCGCAAGAAGGTTTGGAATGGGGTCGTAGGAGGGGAAGAGGAGTACATCACACGCCCGAGTTCACATGCAGCCATTACGCGCGAGCGAGGCATTTTGAGTTCCGCTGACAGTCAATCGGATGCTGGGAGAAAAAACGCTTCGATCAAGCGCAGACAAGTTTATGCGAAGTCTCGATTTTAGACGCATAAAACGTATGGAGTCACAAACATTCATGGGAACGGAATTTTGGAGGACATGATAGAGGGAGGCATGATTAGTAAGCGCGGGAGAGGAAGTAGAATGACTTCTGGAAGGCAAACCAAAAAGAATCTCATGAAGTACGAAAAGAGAGGTCACGGCATGTTGAAAATGGGGACGAAACAAGGCAAGTGATACGAAGATTTGAAAGAGGTTTTTATTTAATACTTATTTTGTGAAAAAGGACAAGGACTGTCCAAAATCCTACCAATCATCTGGTAGAAAACTCAGAAAAAAGAGTAATCTATCGGAAAGGTGTGTTTAAATAGCAGTAATATCCTATAGATTTTTTAAATCAATCATCATTCATTCCCGAACTGGTGTCACACGTGCGGGCGAGTCATGAATAACGATGTAGCCATCTATTTGATAGGTATGTACCCTAAAGCGCGGTAACTACGCCAACTACACTCTCATTAGCCCTAATATGGCAGCGTGTGAATCCAGCTTCAGGCTATCCAGCGGCGAAGGTTACCCCTCACGCGCGGTAAAATCTGTGACGAAATCTTAAGAATTTGTCGTCATAAGAATACTTGCTTAAATAAAACTGCAGTAGTTGTGCTGTCCACTTATATTTTAATGTAAAATATTACACAACACGTGTTTCGACGCTTAGGGCGTCATCATCAGTTTTATTTAAGTACTAAAATGCTGTTCCACCAGATAACGCCAGAGACTGTCGAATTTAATACTTGCTCCCGAGTTCACTCTTGTCACCTGATATTTCTCTCCCAAGACGCCACCTCTCTCGTACACACTGTAATAATATTTATAAGATGGTACATTTAATCAATACCTTGCCCTTCACTTATCCTCTGTCTTCTTGGCTCATTTAAAAAGGCCATAGCACACTTGAGCCATCACTTTTCACACATTTATAATGCACTCACTTATTTTCACTGTTCACTTTTTATACAGAGAAACATAAAATATGTCCAAACATTAGGCCACTCCTATGACGCACAGGTATGAAAGGTGATTCCCTGCCACGCTCCTCCTTGGTCACTCTTTTCTCCTCTCACAAAAAGAAACAACGCAGGATGGTTTCTCTGATGCGCGATCCTCCTCCGTATTTCACTCTGCTCCCAACTTAATCAGCATAGGTGGTGATCTTCATTACTATATCTCACTCCCCATACTTTGGTTTTTACTTCCCCCCGGAGTCCATCTTGACCGCGTGCGTTATTCCCAAATGATCTTTCTTACCTCCCTGTTTAAAACTCTCCCCGTTACTAGGTGTTGGTGCTTCGCTATTATTGCTCTGCTTGCCCTATTGGCTGTTGTTTCTCCACTTCCCATTATTGTGTATTCGCCACGAGTTCGTGCTATACACGCCCAATATGGCGTACCTTTTCGTATCCCCCGATTTAGACAACATTGGCCCAAGCTGTTATGTGACAACACCTTGATGCGAAAAAACAAGCGACAAAAGCGGAAGGCATCGGTTTCAAGTCGGTGGAAAATCCATCCGAATTAGAGCGATGCGAGTGAATGCGTTTTCCCAAGACGGAAGGCAGAAATCGAGGAAAAAATGTCTTCGGGAAGGTATTTTCTCTCGTTCTTCTCCCGCACCCAGGGATGCACTGCCTGAATTTAAATCGTGTACACAACGGAAGTCTTGCCCTGGATGGGAAAAGACGGGAGGGTAGGAACGCCCTGGGACTGTCCTTAACCCATTGGAAAGGTTTCCGTTCGGAGAAAGGAATCCGTTGGCCGAGACAATGACTAAGAAAAACACATCTAATGAACTGGGACGCAAAGGACTGCGGATCCGAGGACGAATGTAAGTTTTTTATTCCCAAAAATGTTGTTCTCTCGTACTTATCAATTACGCTCGCAAGGATTCACTTCTCGATAGTTCCGAGCGCTGCCGCTGCATTTGTAAAACGAATTTAGCTTTCAACAGAAAGACAATAGAAATGGGACAAGAGCCAATCTCCCAAGAATAGGTATTCAGCACTGTTTTTCAGTAACGATGCATTTTTAGGAGGAAATAATGAAAAACTATAAATTTTAAAATAAAGTTTAGCAACAGGGTAAATGAGTATGTATACATTCATTTCATGAGATAAAATTCGAACTTTAAACATCGGAATATAAATATGAAGCAAACAGGGAGTTCTCAAAAGAATGATATAAGGAAGAGCGACACAATTAAAAAAATATTATTTTCATTTCACTATGAAAAGTATAGGTCTATCCCGAAAATTCTTAACAATCAATGTGAAATTATGCACTAAATTTTTTTTCCGAGTTTACAAAGGGTTGAAATCTTTACTTCTCTCCTTAAATGATAGAAGAGACCAAATGTCACAATTAGCACACGAGAGTAACGATGATTTATTTTTTGAAAAATGATTCACCAAATAAGGATAACGGGTATCAACTGCCCAGTAACGTAAAATAATGCGCAGCATTTTGTTTCAATTTTCTACGATTTACGCGTTCCTTTGAATTATCATGGAAAAGTCTCTATGTATAAAAAATAATGCTTTTTACTTGTTAATTGCAGAACTGATAAATTCAAATTTTAATCGCAAATTTTAACGACATTAATGCTCTCCTGCTTTCTGAAGCCAAGTGGTTCAATGCCCGTAAAAGTTCAACCTATTTTTCTCCTCAATCTAAGAGTTCAGCACATAATGATGTCAGGAGAAGCGATAAAAAACTTTCTTTTAGTAAAAATATTCACAGAAATCTTCAGCGAATGTCTCTTCAAAACGTTCACCGCAGACCGTAAAATTATTCTAGGGATGCAGACTTCAGAAACTTCGAAGAAATTGCATGCACGATCGGAGAGGGAGTTACAAGAGGTGAAAACAATCGGAGAAATTAATGCTCGGAGCGCGTAAAAGTTCTGGAAGAGCCCAAAAAAATAACGAAGTGGGACGAACGATGATGAAGGATGAAAAACTTAGAATTTTCTTTCTCGGATCAACATCAAAAGTCACCAAATACGAGGTCACGTGACTGCTGGAGACTACTGGCGAGAAAACAATCTGAAGGAGATGAAAAAGAGGTCGTCCTCATCGTTATACACAAGTTACCAACGCTGAAATGTCTCCAGCAAAGTTTTTAGCTTTAAACGCCCCGTATCAAATCTATCTTCATTTCTACTCAAAACGGCTTCCCAAAATATCTTTCTCTCCATCTCTTCTCAACCATCCCGTTACTGATTGATAAGGCCTTCATTCACTTCTTATACTTCATCCGAATTACTTGAAACAATTTTCTTTCCTGCCCTACCACTAATATCCCTCCTGCGTTCTCGTTCCTTTTCAAGTGGCTCACATTCTCCATTGTATTCGAACCCGAATATCGGAAGCCTCCAATTTATGCTCATCCTCGTTCCCCGATTTTCACCTTTTCGAACCTTAAACACGAAGTTTTACGTTATAATTTGTTAAAATGTTTCTATCACCACTCGTTTCACCTTTCTTTACAAAAGATACAGAAATATCATTCCCCCAACCCTCCGAATGATTTCATCGCCAACCAAAAACCAATTTCATCGCTCACCACATGAACTTCAGCTTTTGGAAGATCTCTGGTTCTTGCCACTCCACCTAAATAGCTATTCGCACAACCTACTTATAGATATTTATCAACCACTCAGTCTTATCATTTCGGCCACCACAAACCGTTTAATCTCCAATTGACCAGATAGCAACTCTTGAAACGCAAATTTCGCTTCATCATCTTGACACCGCAGGCACGAGCCGGAATAAAATTACGACACCAACGCCTAAAAGGAATGGAGGAAGAAAAGAGCAGATGCGAGGAAAAATAAAAAAAACGACAAAAAGAAAACGAAGAGAATTTACTAAGCGTCCGACACTCCTTCGAAAACGCTGATTCCCGACAAACCGCCTCGACCTCACACACACTGGCTCGCTCGCTTACCTCACTACACCCACTGGGACCGAAATCGGATGATTTACGGGGAGGCTGAAACGCTGCCACGCGCCTACATGTCCTCCAAGCATGGACATGGCCTCCCAACGCCTCCCTCCCCCTCTGCCCCTCTCTCCCGTCCGGAGTTGGGCTCCCTCTACCCTCGCCACGATGGCAGAGGCTACAACACCCCTCCTCCACCTCCTCTCGGTCATCGACTTAAATTACATCCAAACTCTCACACTCCTCCATCAGTTTCACACCCCTAAACCCTTCCTTATTCTCCTCCTCTCCACAAAAGAGAGCTATTATGTAGCTTTTGCACCACTCATTTCTAGTTCATGAATAGCAACCTACGTTACAATGAAATAGACTTTGAAAGAGTACCGCTAAATACCTTTCTACAGATTATTTTCCTTTATTTCCGGAACGAGGAAGCGCTTGGTATTGTAGTTGAAGAAAGGAAAATTAAACTAAAGGGAATTACGAGAAGACACAATAGGTAGTTTGAACAGGTAACAAGAAGCCAGGGGCCGTGATAGAGGGGAGGATGTTGGGTAAGCGGGGCAGGGGAAGAAATAGAAAAATATTTACGATAGGGATGAAGAGAGGAAGAACGTATGCCAAGCTGAGGAACGAAAGCGTTTATGGAGACAAGGGCTTTCAACTGTAAAATATTAGTAAAGGTCTTCCCATTTCCATGTAAACCAACCTAAACCAACGCTGACACTCGCCTACATATCTAGAAGTGTGCCTAGATGTAGGAACCTAACCTCCTAATGCCTCCCTGCCCCCCTAACCTGCTTTCCCACCCACAAAAGGGCTTTCTTTACCCCCGCCACGACGTTATGGGCTACATCCCTCCTCTCTCGTTAATCAACTTTAATTACCTCCAAACCCTCCCACTCCCTCCTCTGTAGTTGCACACCCTGGTCTCTTCTTCAAACCCTTCCTTCTGCTCCTACTCACCCTCTCAGGGCCTCTAAGCTTCTTATTAACCTTTCATCCGCCACCCCTTCCAAGCGCCAAGGACGGTAAATATTGATTCAATAGTGCCACACTCAACCTCGCACACTCAACTTCACCGACTCGTGGCACGCTGCTTCCTAACTCCCGCCGGGGAATCAAAACGTCAGAAATGGGAGGAAAATGTGAACTAAACCCATCCGGTACTTTTGAGGGCCACACGAGAGAGAAACGCGACGCGCGACCCGAAAGTTTACCACCGAACACGTCGAAACAATAATTTGATATTAATTACATGGAGCTTAAGAGATGCATGGCTCAGAAAATTGGTCGCTGTGGATGAGAGGGAGGCTTTTGAGATATGGCCGCGGAGAAGAAATGAAAGACTGAGCCGGGAGCAGACGAAAACAAATGAGTGAGTAAGGAAGATGTGGTCGTATAAAAATGTGGGTGATTGAGGAAACTATGAGGAAAAAAAAGTGGCTGGAGGACGTATTAGTGGGTTGACGGCATGTTGAAGAGGCCGATGAGAGGAGATAATAATGGATTAACGAGGGTGACGAAAGAGAAAAATATGGATATTGGCCTGTATGAAGGGTGGCTAATTATAGTAAAATTTAGAATTCCATTAAGTGTCAAAAAAATAATTAATTTTACTAATGAAACTTCAGGAAATACTCAACACGGTCAAGGAAATGACAGGTAAGACCTAATTACATTATATTACAGTAATATACCGGATAAGATAGGTTTTATTGAAATTTAGAGAAAATCCTCCTGATTGTTACATGGGCAGAGGCCTATCTACCTCTTGTATTTATTTCTTTAACTCCTCGTAAGCCCTACCCTTCTTCATCCTGTCCATAAAACCTTTTCTCTTTCCTCCCTTCCCCGCTTGCCCAACATCCTCCGTTGTATCACGGCCTTAAGCAACCCAAACCCAGGGGCCCAGCAAGCCCCTTATTACAGTTTCAAGCCACCTATCCTGCATCCCCCTAATCACATCCAGGAGTATTCTCTCCTCACCAACCATGCCAAGCACTTCCTCGTTTGTCTTCATTCCCACCCACCGCCCTTCTCCTTCCTCCTCCACGTCTCGAACGATTGCAACCTATTTTCGTCCTCCCCAGGGTCTACGTTTCTGCTCCATACAACGATAAAGAAAGGATTTTACGTTGTAAAAATAATTAATTTTAAGACAAAAACGGTATGAAATACACAGCACGTCCGAGGAAATGATTTGGGCAGGACTAAATAGCAGCATTTAGAAGACTATACCATCCGTCTCATTAGGGAGAATCCCGACCGGTTTGGTTGAGTTTAGATTTGAGGGAGGCGACCGATAACTGAGGACAAATGCACCGTTGAGGACAGGTGGGTAGGTTGGTGAGGGATAATTTAGGGATAGGGAAAGTGGTGGATATAAATCAGGCGTTGGCGTTAGCCTTCTCTAAATGAACGGTACCATGAGTACCAGAGTTGTAAGCCATATCCGACGGACGGGGTACAGAGCGCTCCAAGCAGAACCCCCAAGTAGAGATCAGGATTCCACTGAAAACTTTCCGTCACAGTCAGGATTCATACCCGGGCCCTTTAAGTGAGAATTTAGAACTCTAGCCATCAAAGCATACCGATCCCAGCCATCTTTAGGGTCGGCATAAAAACATTTGGGACGACGCATCGCGACACTTCAAAACGGCACGCGTTCTAGTCAAGGAATGGACCTCAATTGCTCTTTTTTCCCCAAAGGATTCTTCGAACTCACCCGATACACAGTTGCATGTTTTCTACATAAGTCTTGAGTCTCTGTCCATTTGTGTAGTTGTAAAATACATATATATTAACGGTCCCTCTCCATTGTGATAATATTTGTAGTGTAGTGCATGCTTGTGAGGCTTCGCCTCGTGACAAGCATTAGCGATTTATGATAATGCATAATTAGTCGTTGTTATACTAACTTTAGGGTATAGTGTAATGCATGTTAGTGAATACACACCCCCTCCCACACACCCCTGAGGTGGTTTGCAGGGTATTTTGTTGCTGTAGATACACGCGTATAAATGCATTTTACTTTGCCGGGAAAAACAAACATCAATCCACCGATAATTCATTGGAAGGGTGCCCGAGATAAAGCGACTGTAGAACGGGCAGCTCTGGGTTTTTCTCGGTACGGAGCGGCAGTTTTCTTAACAAACGCTTCTGAAGAAAGGAGGAGAAACAAATACAGGCAATGTTCACCGACCAACACGTACGCTATCGGGTCAATATTTTTGGGGAAAAAACTAAGGAAGCACCGCACACAGCGGTGTGCCCTAAAAAAATACCAAAATAATTACCTTCGAGACAATGAAAATTACAGCCTCAACGATAAAGCATCTCAAAAAGTATGGAAATTACATTTTACATTTTTACAACAATTTTGAAACAATTGAGTGACTTGTTTTACCGGTAACTCTGGAAGTTACTTATTCAGCTTCTCGATATTATACATAAATAAATATGATTTAAAGTCTCAAATCACTTTCAAAATACTTCTCTCGATGCATTGACAATAAATATATAACTGAAATGCGACAAGTATATGAAAAGCGATAGAAATTTTATTTGTTAGAGGTTTATTACATGTTGGAGCATTAAAGAAGTGTATTTATACGTTTTCATCGCATGGAAAAGAATTATATCCCCTCATAACAACCCAGACATGCTGGTGAACGCGGAGGAACCTACAAAAACATTGACGTCAGCTCTCTGGATTAGACAATGATTTCCTACAAGTGTAGGTATGCATCACGGGAAAAGTTATTTGCTTATAAAGTGATGCTGGGATAAAGATTTTACTAGAGAAGGATTCATAAAGTAATCGTTCAAAGGTAGGTTTTAACGCAAGTCAGGAAGAATTTTTCAGATTATCGCAGTAGTAATTACCCAACAATAATATAGAGAGATAACCTATAGTTGTTATGCAGCTTTATTAACAGCTACATATCATTTAAGCTGTACTCAACTCCTCTGTACATACTGTCTCTTGATGCATATTTGACTTTTTAACGAGAAGTGAAAATTTGACAAAAAAAATCCCATACCCCTCAGTTGCATGGAGCGATGCATGATACCCGACGCCTCTTTGATTGCATCAATGAATAATAACTACGGAAGTCTCTCTTGTCACCAGAGCCGTGCCGGAGTCATGCTCAACTAACAAGAAGGGCATTGTGACGCGCCATGGCGCAGTGTCAAAGAAGTCCAAAGGGCTGGCTGCCTTCAATTACTATTCATGAAAATAATGGACCATGCGTCCTAGCAACAAAACTCGCGTCACGAATTTTGTTTCCAATGCCTGACGGGCCGTGTCATGCCTCGCTAAGCTTTTATTTCACTGCGGTTAGCGTTTGAATAAATATTAACTCGAAATTCAACAGTCTATTGGACACATATTGTTTAGTTTTATGCATCATTCGTCAAACATCGCGACGTTAATGCCGGCGAAAATACAAAATAAACATGCAACTTTCCATAAAAGAACTGCATCCGTCACAGTTGCTTACGATACGGGAATACATTTATTTAGCACACGTAACTGATTGAACTAATTGATAAAGAAAAATATTGCCTGAGTCGTTGGATTAAAATCACAAAAAGTTAAATAAATTTGTTGCTATTGATGTTATCCAAATAAAAATAAGACAACTACCGTAAATATTAGGCAACGAGATATGCGGAAAGATGGAAGAAAAAAAACAATATGTGGACAGCATTTTACCATCGGCAATGATTTTACATCTTATTTAGCGTAGAAAATGATTTTTTAGCCACACTATGAGTAAGCTTTACGTCACGTCACCTGCAAGTATAAAAATATGAAAACATGCTTTTAACGCCTCTATCATCATAACCATCCTATCAGCCGACTGGTTAGTTTTGAGAAGGCCTCTAAGTTAACATCCCCATTTCGGTTTGGCCCATTCACCTTCCTACACATAAGGTACAGTCGCCGCATAAAGTCTGGCGACATCGGCAACTTTATCCCCTTAATTCACTAGCCCCCAAGACGAGGTTCCGATTCACGACTACTCTGGCCACTTTCTCACCTCCTGCCCACCCCCCTCCTCTCTATATCCCCTCGCCACCCCTCACTTTTGAATCAGTAGAGCCACACAAAATCGTAGTTTTGCATGTTCGGCGCTTTTGTCGATGTCGCCAGACTTTATGCGGCGACTGTACATACTTGCCCGCCATCAACTCTCTCTTAAGCTGTTCGTACCCTGTCTTTCCGTAAGTCACCCAGGATTCCTAAACCTCATTTCCTCATCCACGCTTGCCAAGCGTTCTCTCCTTCGATAACACTCTTCCATATGACCTCGCCTCTCTTCCATCCACCTCTAATACCTTTCCCAAAACAATCTGCCTTTCCAGAATGCATGATTGGATATTGTACCAGCTGATTAGCACGTTTTTCAAAATCTGCAAAGTTTTTTTTCCCCTTTTTCGGGGACATCTTTCCTTTCCCTTATGGGATAACAGTCTCTGCCAGGTTTTTGATATCTCTGCCTCTCCCGATGTCCAAAATTCCAAACCCCTACCCCTTCCGCGCTTCCCTAGCTTTCTCCCCTCCATCACCCTTTTCAACAAGCCATCACCTCTCAACACATCCCCCAGCCACCTTTATCTGCCTTCCCCGAATATCCGCCACCAACTTCCTTTTCTCTTCCACCGTATCAAACATTTCCTCTCTGAATCTCCACCTCTTGCCCCTTCCAAGAACTTTTCAGACAGGGACGGTCCAGAGAGCTGCCTATAGGTACCTACCCTGGTGGAATTCCAGCGATGAACATCCAAGGAGGAGGGCTTCTGCATGGGCGAAACTCCAAAAACACACGGCACCAGGGTCTGCCTAAAAGCATCGAGGAACAAATGCACGCAAGAGCACGCCGAAACTGAAACTCGTCGCCTCCCTGGGGGCACGCATTTCCACCCTGGCACACGGACAGCCGCGCATTATCACGCCCTAAACGCTTCCACGTCCCCGTCGGGCATGTAGCGAGCCTTGCACGCACGTCTGCACAATTACATCTTCCACGCCCATCCCGCGAACGAAGAACACCATGTTGGTTCCGCCCCTTGGACCACCAGGGCAATAAGGGGTGGCAAGGTCTCGACTTGTTTGGCCGGGAATATTTGGGGGAGGGGCACGGCAGGGCAGGGGAGTGGGGACGCATTGTATCAACCACTTCTGTACACAACGACCAGCAAGCCTCACTAAATATTCCACCAAGGGTAACAAACACAAATGACGATATTCATCCACCGAACATTTCCAAATTAATTTTTCTTCATTCATTAATTGAAGAGGGTGATGCATGCAGGAATGTTTGGCAAGCGCACGATTTCATGCTTCAGCTCGGCATACATCTTGCCTCACTTCAACCTATCCATTAAAGCTTATTCTCTTTCTTCCCTTCCCCCGACTATCCAACATCCTCCCCTCTACCATAGCCTTTAGAACCCCTTCGCTTATCATCAACTACTACGAACACCTAATATGCCTTCCAAATTCCTTTATTAGTAAGTATTTTTATATCCTCACCAATACGTTGACAAGCACTTCCTCGTTCGTCTTCCTCTCCATCCAATGTGGTACTTTATTCTCCTTTATACCAGTATTTCAAATGCATGAAACCTTTACTCATCCTCATTCCTGAGTCCATGTGTCTGCACCATGCAACGCTTAAATATCTACAAGACTCAACGCCAATATTTTCTTTGCATTTTTACAATTGTTCCCTCATTAATTATCTCCAATTATTGAACGTTTCCTTTGCTAACGCTATTTTCCACCAATTATCTCTACTACTATGCCCATTTTCCTCCAGCAAACTACTAAGTTAATTAAATTGATTTGCCTGTTCCATTGTTTGGCCGCCTTTTTATTTTAATTGTTTGTCCTTGAATGCCTCATTACTTCGACACCTCATTGTACTCGTGGCGATGAACATTCCAAAACAGTAAAGGCATAGGCCGTCACCACCTTAATTCGAGACAAGAGAGCCGCAGGCAAGAGGTGAGGACGCTGATCCGTGGAACTGATTCGATCACGTTCATCGAATGATCGTGCTTACCCTTACGTAAACGTGATCACGGGAGCGACGGGTGAAATATATTTAAGAGACGGACTAAACGAAATGGTATCTGCCAGCCTATAACTCCAATGCCTATCGAAAGGGGAACCAGTGGCGGAAGGGGGAACCTTGGTGTGGCCATTTCATGAGTGTTCCGCCTATTATAGATTTCTTTATCTTATTGAGTCTTAATTATGTCACTTACCCTTTCAAAAATCACTATCTACCGCATTATCATTCAGTTTCCCAACAACTCCTTAGTGCATTTCCGAAATTATCTCACCTCTTCTTAGCAATATATTTCACTTTTGATAAACAATTTTATGCTTCGTCATAGAATTGTTTCTCTGTATCCAATAATTCCATTCCAAAAGTTTTATCTTTTCCCTCTTCCTTTCAGGAGGCATTCCCAGAAGTTCCCTCAAGTTTTCGGTATCTCAGAAACCGTATCTATTTATGCATGAAAAACCAAATTTAGCAATTACGCAGTCATTCTTACCAGAGGTGGAGGCATTGGTTTTACTTTGCACGTCTTCGCTACATGAAAGGAGGGAAAAGGTATGAAGAGTTTAAGAGATTGATATTGGAAAACGATGGAGTGAAGCCGGAAACGTAAGAGAAAAATCTTCTGAGATAGGAGATATGAAAGACGGAACATTTCATGGGCCAATCTTTTAGGGACCATCTTTACGAAAAGACTTCTTAATCAGCAGAAATTGATAATGAAATTTGAACTGTCTAAAACTAGGTCGGATAAAATTGTGCAATTTTGGCATGCTACTCAAGTGTTTTCCGGAACCTATATTCTTCTCAGGTAACACACCGAGTTAGGCCCCTCTGCCAACGTGTGCAACTCGATCATCGTCTTCACGGCTTCTGATGCCTTGCCGCGGAAATGGACCGACTGTTTCCTCTGAGGTCTGGTGCCTACTGACCGGAACCCATTGACAGGAGTAAATCAGTTCGTACACGTCTTTTGAAGATAACCTCTATCAATCAGTTCTACTATGCGACGGCTAATACCTTAAATTCTGACAACCATTTATTAGGAAGAATACCCACGGTGATGATTATGTTGCTTTGCTATTCGCAATTCAGTTACCTATGTACATCGACGGCCTGGACGCGCAATGAAGTCCGCCACATTAAGGAGCCGCGACGACGAGAAGAATGAGCACCGAGGGGGAGGTTGCAGGAGGAGAGCGGGGAAATGGAAAGGGGGCAGAGGCATAACACTGTCGGGTCAACGGCTCCCCCGGGGATGCTGCGAGAGAGTGAGGGAGAGAGGGAGAGAGAAACCATTTTAGAGAGGAACTGGGATTCTAGGAGCGGGAGCGAGAGAATGGCCGCACGTCCGCTGGGGGCAAAACTGGGGAGGGGGTGTCTCCCCCCCCACGTGATGCAGGATGGATCGGAAGGGAAGAGAATAGGCCTGCGTGACGTTGCGATACATCGACTGCGATTTGCGATACGCTTGAGAAATTTATCATTTTATTTATCAAGGTAATCTACCAGTAATGGTAGGTTAAAATAGAGGAGAGTAAACATCGTCAGAATAATTACGGGCATAGACAATTTCTTCTGCATCTCAGTTCATATTCTTCGAACACGATAATATCTTTCTACATCTCAGCATGCGTCCTACCTTTCTTCATCCTGTCCATAAACCCTATTCTTTTTCTTCCCCTTCCCCGCATACCCAACATCCTCCCATCTATTAGTGACCATTAAAGTATTGCGTAAGACGTTTTGGGGAGGGAGGGGGGTTGGGCTTTTCTTACATTGTCTTACTTCGGGGGGGTGAGGGGGTCTGAGACAGTCTTACGTAAGATATAAGTCACTTCTGAATTCGTATTGTTACCACTATTTAAAATTATTAGTAGGAAAAATCTTACTTTTTAGAATCACCGCCGCGGCGGAACGCGTGATTGTATATGAGAAATTGTTTCCGGCGTAACTTGGTGGAAATGTTTAATATGCATATTGAAAAGTCACTTAGTAAATGCGTGATTGTATGCTAAACTACAGAAAAACGTACAAGCAATTCGTTGCGTTCATTAGTTAGGAGGGTTGCATTTTCAAAGATCACACGTTTTGCGAGTCGTGCTTACAGCGAATCGCGCAATATCAAAAACCGTTATCGATATCCGAGATGAGGTCAGCTTTTGCGCATTTTGACATAGAATCCCCTATAGTTTACTATCTATGTCCATGGTTTAAAAAATGTCTGATGAAGTACGTAAGATTGGGAGGGGAGGGTTCGTGAAATCTTACGTTGTCTTACACGGGGGGAGGAGCGTTAAAAAGTGGTAAAATTCGCCTTACGTAATACTTGAATAGACCCTCACGAATTAAGCACTCCCTCGCCCCTCGTTACCTCTCCCAAACACCTACTTTGCCTCCTTCAAATCTCCTCCTGCAGTTTCCTCTCCTCACTCATCACAACAAGCTCTTCTTCCTTCGTCTCCTTTTCCGTCAACTGCACCTCCTCCATTCTCCTCTACACCCACATCTCAACCCCCTGTAGCACATTCTTCCTTCCTGTCTAACATCCCACGTTACTGCACCACACAACACTAAACTGTCGGAGACGTTGCATCGCGATATTCATCGTTCGGGCTATGTGATATATCGCATGATTACATAGCGATGGGGAGTCAGGGTAGAGGAAGGAAGAGTAAAGAAGTTTTGGATTACATTAGGAGAGGAAAACGGTTTCAGAAGACTCGTTGACGGAAACAGAAATTTGTAGGTACACAGGTATTGTTCAGTAAGTATAAAGACGTCCCCGAAATGGGTAAATTAGGGTAAGGGATGTCCAACGACCGCCAATTAGCTAGCAGAATGCACATGCGAATTAATGCGATACAATGAGATGAGATTCACCACGTCTTTTGCGAAGAAAGTTTACATAGAAATGAGACACTGAAAAATAAAATCGTTCTCCTACAAGAGTCAGAGGGTTGCGTAGCCATCTCTTGAAGAGGGAAGCGCCTATAGCCTGGGGACTGGGCAGAGAGGTCCGCCGTGATTGACTCCCATTGACTTCCCTTCACCCAATCCTCCCTCGGGCGCTTAGCCAGCCGGGAGAAAAATTGCGTCACCCAAGGGGGTTGGGGGGTGGAAGGGGAGTTGTCATCATGACGTCATTTACGCATCGGCCTTGTGATATATGGTCGGTAAACGAGGGCATCCAACAGGAGTAGGGTTTAAGAATGAACCGGGAGGATTGGAGGGAGAATGAGGTAAAGCATTTTGGGTGACGTCGAAGGGGGGGGGGGGGGAGAAGGATTATTAGGGCTATTTACAGTTTAAGTTCGTTTAAATAGAAGAGGGTAAAAAATAATTTTATAGATACATTTTTACTGGGGCTAAACGAAACAAGAGGAGGTAGAAGATATGAGGAATTTAAGAGGGATGTAATGGCGGGGCATACTTCGGAGGGAAAACGTGACAAGGTCTCAAAAATTGGGATGAAGGATGGGGACTGTCCAAGAATCTACCAATCAGCTGGTAGAATACTCAAATGAAATGAAACCTCCTAACACGATTTCTTTCTTCGTTTCAGCATACGTCCTACAACATTCATACCGCCTATACAACCTATTCTCTTTCATCCCCTTCCTCGCTTTCCCTACATCCTTCCCTCTACCAGGGACTTGAACAACCCATCGCCCATCATTACCTCTTCCAGCCACTTACCCTACCTCCCCCTGATCTCTTCAAAAAGTTTCCTTTCCCACCATACCCAGCACTTCCTCGTTTGTCTTTCTTTCCGTCAACCGCACTTTCTCCGTTCTCCTTCCCACCCACATCTCAAACGCCCGCAGCCTGTTCTCATTTCCCCTTCTTACTTACAAGAGTTCTACCTTGTTAGAGTTTACCACAAAGCGATTCACTCCATATTTAACCCTCCACCAACCTTATATTTGCATGCATGCATGCATGTAATTCTCCAGTCTGTACAAATTCTATTTCCGAAAGGACAACATTTCCGACTCATAAAACGCAGACTCGTTTTGTCTCTTCTTTTATCCACTCAGAGCCTTGCCTACACCCTCCCACGAAACTGCTTCCTTGTTTCGTGCAACTGCAAATCTGATGTCCCTTCCTCTAATTCCATTCTCCATCAAGCATGAAATGCATAAGTAAATAACTAAGAGTCCATAAAATGAGGTTAAGTTATAATAAAATCCTATATACAATGCGAACGGCATAAAAACTACGCAACACAAAAGAGCGGGTCACGATCAAATTAAACGATGTCGTAAGAGACGTTACGATCCGCGTCAGTCACCTTAATTTCACGCAACAAATCGCCATGATAGCAAAACATAGTCCACTGCAACGTCACGTTTACAATGATACGAAACTGAGACGGGAGGTCGGAGGGCGACAGCTTAAGATCTCGAATTAGGGAGAAGATTTCACGATTCTAATTTCTCCGTCTGCGGGAAAGGGTAAAACAAAAGGTCCAAGCGGGAATTGCGGCCCCAGGAGACCCTCTTGCCTACGACAAAAACATTGCTTAAGAAAACAAGAAAACCAAAGCCAAACAAAGAAAACCATAGCTGCGACGAAAACTTGGTTGAAGCGTACACACCAAAATCAAAAACTAATAACACCACTATCGGTATTCAACCCGCGGGCCTCCGTATCTACCTTCATGCTTGACAGAAGCAAGCCTCTCATAGTCATACAAATAGAAAAACTTATGTTTTAAATCCTTAATATACGATAACTCATCCTAAATAAGATGTCTAAAAGTGAATCGATTTTCTGAGAGAATAACCATTGATGATGAGTTTTTCATATACTACGGGTTTATGACTCATTTCCTACACTGATGCATCTCTCACTGTAGAGGTAATTTACGAAAGGGACTCTAATTTGAAGTACTGCTGCGATGTGTAACCAGCGGTGAGAAGTGCGTTCTCCCAATTTTCCGTAACAACCAGAGCTCAATCACGGTTGGTGTTTCTGGACAGCTCTAGATTAGTAACAACGGGAGTCAAAACTATATTCGGAAGTAAATTTGAGGGGGAAAATACTAAAGGGAGAATTATTTTCAAGCAGAGTTCGTTTCCAAAAGGTCAAGTTTAAAAATCTTAGTCCCAGATAGCTGGTGTATTCATAAAATAGAAGACGTTTTTACTTATAATGTAATAATAAATCGATTACGAAAAAATGTACTAACTATAGAGCTTAGCCAGCCGACAAGCAACTATCACTAGCATCCTAGCACTTGGAACTTGGAAAATGTTCCATCCAAGCATCCTTGGCTAGCTTAAATGTTGACGAGGTAAATTCAAAGAAGAATACCGTATGAGATGAGTTTTTGCGTCCGGCTGCGAGAGGAGCATGTTATTTTCAAATGGCCATACTGCACGATGTTATGGCTCAACGTTTTCCTCGCACGGCAACAAGTACTTTCAAGAGTGAGTTTAATTGTTGCCACCACTTCAGCCGTGTTGTGTACATGGTTACTTTTCGGGCCTTTCACTTTGCGAACTTCGAGCTAAACGGCCGTCGATGCTGCAGTTTTTGTGAATACCCTTGTTATTGTTTTCATCAACCTCAAAATTCTGCCCCGGGCGAAAATCTAATCGCCCTTTCACCTTTCTCTCCCCCGAAGAAGAAAGCGTTTTATCCCGTGGAGAATAGGAAAACAATCAATCATCTTTGAAAAAGGTTTTCCTGCATCTCCATTCACAATGACCCGCGAGTTTTACGCGGAATATATAATTCTTTCTTCGACTACATTTTCATATTTTCCACGTCTTTTGTAAACCCAGACTGGGATATCATGCGCAGCCCAATAGCTGATGCCAAAATGGATTATTCCAACCTAATTTTTCCGTGCCCCGAGATTCCCTATTCGTCTAAACGGTCTCCTTCGGACACCGAACACAATCCAATTCTGGATTTCAGGTTTTATTAGGTTGACTCATATGCTTTGCCTCCTTTTACTCAAATTGCATCCTTCTCCAAAGTTGATTATTAAGCGTTTCCAAAAAAATATTTTCCCAGAATTATATTTCTCTGTTAAGCTCATACACCCTTCTGCCTCCACTCACGACATCCAAAACTCATATTTTTCTCTTGATCTTTCTTGCGCACCTGTCGTTTATCAAAACCAAGTTCTCAGAAATGGGACAAAACACTTTAATCATCATTAATATTACCGCGGGTTACCTACGAAATGCAGTAGGTCTATTTTATAAATAAAAACCATTGCACTCGGATTCAACATGTGGAAAAGTAAAGATGGCCGTAGGTATGTAAAATGATTCTCCTCACATTCAGTGGGGCCTATACGGTTACGCAATCGGCAGCTTTTGATGGACAGGATTAACGTCGTAAATGCGGAATGCATTGCAAACAGAAGCAGAACTGGAGCGGCAACAACGAGAGAATTTTTTTCGCTTGCAGTAAACTAATAGGATTCACAAAATCAGAGGGATGTGTATCCCACAAGAGCAGACAATTCGTACACATTTTGATCAAGCATCAAACACGACTTGAGTGAAAAACAAAGGTCGGTGCATCCACACGATCCATGTCGCTATCAGTTCCCTTGTTTTAATCAATGCGATTGATGGATGCACGGATAGAAACACGTCAATCACAAACCCAAATTTTCATTGCAATACACTCGCTAGCGAATCTAACCACGGCCGTGTGTGATTCATTAGGAATGAGACTTGAATTCCTTTAAAACTAGGATTTTCGGATTCCCGACATTGCGACCTTCGGGAATTGAGGCCAGGAAAGATCATTTCCCTAAAAATCCCAAAATTGTCTCTCTTCATTTAAATTGCATGGATCATTTGTGTAAATTCAGAGTGCAACCGAAATGAGGGCTGAGCAACCGGTCAACGAGGCTAAGTCACCTAACGAGGTCATTGTTGCAAGGTGGTGGAGGCGTTCCCTTAATAATAAACATTTATTAGAAGTGATCTTTTAGTTCAGGTAAGTTTAATTACAAGAAGAAATACCTAAAATTATATTTTACAGCTGCAGACCCTAATCTCTTAACACGATATCATTCTTCAGCTAGACATAAGACCTACCTTTTTACATTCCGTCCATTAAGACTACTCTTTCTTACCCTTCTCCGCTTACCCATTATCCTCCCTCTATCACGGTCTTCAGCACCCCTTCTCCCCTCACCGCGTCTTCCGACCACTTGATCTGCCTCCTCCGAATCTACTTATTAAGTTTCCTCTCCTCATCTATCATGCAGTGCATATCACTTCCTAGCTCGTCTTCATTTCCATTCATCGCACCTCCTACATTTCCCTTCACATCTACATAAAAAACGCCTTCATCCTATTCTCATTTTATTTCCTTACAGTAAACTTAGGTATCCACACCATACAGCGCCACACTCCTTATTACACGCTTCGCCAGTCATTTATTTACATAATTCCTCAAGATCTCCGTCATTTATTCTCTCCGATTAATTTCGACGC
Source organism: Pyrrhosoma nymphula (assembly GCA_963573305.1). Lineage (NCBI taxonomy): Eukaryota > Metazoa > Arthropoda > Insecta > Odonata > Coenagrionidae > Pyrrhosoma > Pyrrhosoma nymphula. The sequence goes on along the minus strand of OY754330.1, from coordinate 108,973,405 downwards.
TAAGCGAAACATGACAACTCAGAAGTTCTTACATAATGGTCGACCAGAATTTCATGACTACTGCTCCTCTTGTCCAGATCGCGATACAAGGTCATTATGGCCCTGATTAACACTATCATTTTTGCTTGGTTTCTGTAAGATATGAAGTTTTCTTAAACTATTAACAGAATCATCATCACTGGGTTAAAGGGGCACCTTCCCCGATTTCTCGACCCACTCTTCTCGGGTATCGCGAACGATAAACCGCGAAAATTTCCGAAAACACGCGGGAAGGAATTCCCGCCCGGGAACACTGCTCTTTCATCAGCAAATGTGCTGGCATTTCCGATCGATGAAACGAAAAATACCACGACGATGAAACGTAATTTCGGGCTCCGAACAACATCGGTTACCCGGAAGCGAGTGAAAAGTTTTAAGGAAAATAAATTTACCAATTAAGTAAGGACCCCAATAAAAAAATGGGATTTCAACAAACAGGCGATAGATATATGGAACGGCCCCGCTTCATCACCCATCCTCCGGACAGCTGGATCCCGTAGCTTACTGATTAATTAATATCCCCGACCCCTCCACCACCAATTTGATAGGTGCATAATTTCCAAATGGCCGTTCAAAAGTTATACGAAAATAAAAACTTGGCCGATTCCGACTGTTGGCTCATCTCCCACCGGATTCCCAGGGACATAAGTGGATTCCTAGGGATTATTCCTCGGCGCCCTCGTCACAAGGTACCCTATTCCACCGCGGTCAATCCATTAAGTACCCCAACCCCCCTCTTCAAAACTGACCGGTCATCAATCCCTTATTATGTGACAAAAATCACAATAAGAGAGCCAAAGGCATGATCGCAATTTATTTGACACCACGCACATCACCTTTAAGTATTCTACAGAATAAAATGGCAATTCCTACCCGTAACTTCCCCGACTTAAGGAGTTTTCTCTACCATTTACCAATTCTCCGAGTGATTAGAAAAAACAAACTGATTTCGGAATAATTTGGTGGAACGTTTCCACGGTAAATTACGAATAAAACATTACCTAGTAGTTTTATTTTGATAATGTTCAGTATTCATCGCGTTCGGTTGTTTGTTTTACAAAAAATATTATATTATTTTTTTTAATGAGCTACCAAACGCGATGGATACCGAAAACAATCAAAAGCACATTATTAAAAATCGCGTTAACCTGAAGAATTATTTTACTACCAAGTAGTACTGATCCTCTCTATCAACCTACCGTAGTCCCGTAAGGAAAACAGTCCATTTCACCTCACAAATAACGATTATTCAATGGAATCCACGATCAGTTAATAATATTTACCTACGCATTGGTCAATGCTGATATTGACTTTTTCATTTATTACATTTTAAAATAACTACATGTTTTTTTTAAAATCCATCTAAAAAAAGTTTGGAACTTCAAGCAATAACAATCTCTTTGTCTCCGACCGTCAGTATGTCCGAAATAATTTCGCTCATTATTATTACATGCACTTGTCACATCTGTATACACCAACGTTCATCCATCCGAGGCAGCCACCATGTTCCGACTTCATGAAGCGGCGGAGAGCGCAATCCGCGAATGAGGACGACTGCACAAACACGACAATATTTACGCCAGAGGACGGCAAAATGCCGGACAATGTGAGCAGTGCCGTCATTCCTTCCTGGCTTTCCCCTCACTCATTTTTCCGCGCCGACTTATCGCAGGCTCGCATCGCGCCTACGCAGGAGCATTATCGGTGTTATTGCAGCCACAGGTTCCTGCGTGAGTGTGGGAGCGCGGTTGGAGGGGAATTGGAAAGTGACGCACCGGGAAAGTCAGTCACACGCGCTGCGTTCGAGGACCAACCGTGCGACTGAACTCGAAACGAAAAAAAACAACCGCATACAACGAGAGGATGTTTCACGCAACTGACCTCCTTTTCACGCAACTCTCTTCGATCAGCGATGATGGTCTTTCCAGCCACGAATATATAATCAATAGACTGTAGAGCAATCCCGTTCAATGCCTCTTTATGATCATATAGTATAAAAAAGGCTACGCGCATGTACGTATGAATCAGTTGCAATGTGTAGTGATTCCTATGTGCGTCAATAGATAGCGAGCCAACTCCCATATACGTTCTACATCAGCTAACACATGGCGCGGGCGTATGCATTTTTCAAAATAGCAAGAGGGAAACTGCTTAGTAACAGCTCCGACTGCTTCTCCCAAACTGTTGTCTACAAATATTTCTCTGACATTAAGACATATATCGTTAACCATAGTTACATATATTGTTTTCATTAAAAATAATCATCACTGTCACTCCATCACTGTCAGTCAATCTATCACTGTCAGCATTTATTTTATTTAGAATAGAATATGATAAAAATTACTCTCTATCTTTCTTTTTCAAACCGATTTCCAACACAAAAAACAACAATTACCCATCTCCAACTGACCGGAGTTTTCATATGGCTAGTTCTATACGCACGCCACAAAAACATCAAATATGTATAATAACGAGCATGGTATTAACTAATACTGATAACGTATTCGTTACAGTAAAACATAATCCGAAAGTATTCTGAGTAATAAATACCTGGAGATACAACACTTTCAGTCACCTTACGTAATGAACTTTCATTCCGAAAAGTCGACTAATCAAGTCATCGGCTTAGTTTTGCCCGTGAATGGACAGATCCAGATACATTAAAGATGGTATCGATTGGCAAGCGTGAAAAAGTAATCAGCTCATTGCAACTAGCGGCTAATTTTTATTAAGAGTAAACACAGATCTAAGAAGCTTAATTCAAGGTTTTAGAGTCAAGAAAACTTGCTCTTCTTTAATAGCATCATTTTCAATGCCTTTAAAAATGCAAACAGGGCATATTGCGGAGAATAAGATGATTAAGGAGGGTGAGTACAGAACGTTGCGCAGGCGCGGAAAATGATGAGAGAGATCAGGAAAACTGAACGACTTAAGAAGTGACAGAAAGCATGCAGAACTTTTGGGAGTCAAAGAAAAATAACAGTACCTAAACTAAGTAAAAATATAGCTCAACAATGGAATATTTTGAGGGGGCCAGTCTAAAAACCTACCAATCGATTGGTTGAGTAAGAAATAAATATTTTTTCTCAAAAGACGTGTATCATGTCTTTCCTATTCATAACAACTCATATTTTCCCTAGTTCTCACCATCCCTCCCGCTTTTATCACTATCGCCATCCTTGGGCATTGAAATATTGACAAAAATGATCGATTGTGATGGAGAACATTTACGTTAGACGTGCAGCAATGGGAGCGATCTGGACTTGTAAAGCACTCACGGCGTACAAGCTACCTTCCGCCACCTGCCGTTTAGCTTCATGACTACATAACTAGACGCGGGTTGTGCTGACATCGTGCCTCATACATCGAAGCCCGGGCCAAGGCCAAGGTGGGTTTATCAGGGGTTGTTCCGCCGGCAACTACCACCCCGACAACATTCTCCTCCAGCCACAACTTACGGCAGGGGCGAAATGTACAATGGATGGGTGACTCTATAAGGGTCATGAAAGGGATGAGGAAAGTGCAAAAGGGGTGAAACAATATTGCTCAGACTCTTCCAGGCTTTATCGTGAGGCCAGCGGCAACTAAAATCGTCGTATGCAACGGATCTACCATACCAAAAAAAGCCATCATGTATCAAGGCTTAACGCAACATTTTTACAATTAAACGTAATGATATGCAAAGCTTTACGTCAAATGGTTGGCAGTCTAACGCTACATTGCAAAAGTTGGCTCCCCATCAACGGCGTCAAATATTATTTTAAGCACTCCGCAGGAAGCCAACGATTTTCCACCTTTCAGAAAAAGCATCAGCCAAACGGTATGGAAAACGATGCAATGCACATTTACTGGCAGCTAACCTCGAGATGGCTCAATGAAAGTTTTTCAGTACTTCATCATCATCAAAAAGCGCGGCATCAAAAAAGTCTTGCTTCCAAGAAAAATTTCAATAAGGTAGTTTCTACTCAGCCACAATTTTACCAAAGAGAATCGTTAAATATGGCTAACAGAATAGTCAATTAGGCTAACAGTGGTGCAATATTCTTACGCGTTAAAACATGGTTGCGCCATCTATCGGTTCAATTTCTGAATTTTCAACGAAAATTTCTATTCTGTAGGCCATATTCAAACCACACGCATCTGTGAGATCTAAAGAAGGAGGTGATAGCCTTCGATCACCGTTGTTTAATGGCTAGAAATATAGCTACGCTTCTTTCCGCTTGGATTTAGTTGCATATCAGATTGGTGGACAACGACAGCTTACATGCAAAGTGACACATACTTCGCAGTGACACGTGATTGTGCTTTATCGCTCAAAACCGACATTAAGCTTCGGCAAACGTAACGATAACCTTTCGTGAAGCCGTGTATTGAGTCGCCGGTATGTGAATTTTTTTTTCATGCAAGCATTTTCGTAACCGGTATGCTAGCGGCGATTTCTTAACGAGAACAGCACAACAGGTTGTTATTAAATAATTACAATGAACCGTCAGAAGTAACTAGTGCATCTTAAAAGATACAGGAGAGCGCTACCGCGGTGAAACCAACCATAATAGCACACGGCTCGGTAATATCACGCTGACCTTCACTTCGACATTTTCGGGAGATCGTCCATATTTCGAAAAACGATGGTTTTCACCGTTCTTTTTATATTTTTGTTACTCTGTAAGCGAAAAAATTAAAGAGTCACAAAAAAATACATAAGCCGGCGAAGCGAAAAACGCAAAAGATGCAATCAAAGCTTTAGCGCATTAACTATATGATTAATGGCGGCCCATCACTCCGGGTCTAAATATTTAATCACCCCTTCGAAAAGGACGGGGAGCGACATTTTTGATTGGCTTTCCGCGGACGATGGATGGGCCTTTTCATTCTTTTCCACTTCGATTCCAATTTAGGGCTAAGCTCGTACGCGACCGCGCCGCTGGACATATTGAGCTCATATGTCTCATTAATTGCCGGTTTATTTTTTTGTCGTTAGTCCCCACCCCACTCTCTCACCCCCTGCCTTCCTCCCTCCTGAGTAAAAACCCGCATTCCCCCGTCCCCACTTCGTCGAAAAGCAATACCGGCAAGTGAGAAAGCATCCTGGAAAAATTCCCAACGAAAATCCACCGGGGCTGCGGAATGAGCAGAACGACGCTCCGCAGACAGAGGGCCGTCTAACTTATTGCATCTCACCGCGCCTGAAGGGCAATGAAAAATGCTTCCCAAGTTCTCTGTCTAGGTCATTCTCATCTTCCGTCGAAGATGACCACGTTCGGAACAATGAGAGAGAGAGAGAATGGAGACGCTGTGAGAGAGATACATAAAATGAAGAAAGATGAGGAAACTAAATTTAGACTCTGCTCCTCGGGCAGAAAAATAATGGAAACCAACTTTCAGAACTGTTTGCGCGCCCTCCGTATCAATCTAGGGCTCATTAACTTCCTATTCGAGTAGTTACATGTATACTCATCTCGCCAATCCCTTTTGGAATACGCAATGTTAAAGAGCTCAGTTGTTGCTGTTGAGCCTGATGAAAACTGGTTCCTTTTTAATAATTTCCTCTATCATGCCCAATCCCCACATACCTCTTTTGCTTCTCTTATACTAATGCACTGATTCATGAACGCTCTTCTACCTTTAAGACTCATAATTTTTCTTGTAATCACAGTCTCTTCGACCACATTCACCTATGACTTTCGCGGTCTATCCCTTCCTCACAATACTCCACAATCATATATATTTTTCTCAGTTCTACTCTCATCAACATTCGAGTATTTAATTTCAGAAATGGTCCGAACATAGACGTATTGGTTCGCTCGATTTGCAGGTCTTAATTGCAAAACTCACCAGACCAAATCAAAGAATAATTAACCAACTGAAGGTGTTGAGGAAGTGAGTTGGGAGAATAGAGAAGAAAAAAGGGCTTGAGGAATAACTCACGGATTCAGGCGTTAAGTTGTGGAAGTTCATACTCGAAATGAGGGGAGAACTTCATAATTTTCCACAGGTTTATTCTAAACAACGACGCGTTCCGATGTCTTATAAAAACATAATCAGGTAATACTTTTTACAATACAAGCTCTTTATTGAAATTTTTTGTGAAAAGCATTACCTGATGATGATTTTATCAGACATCGAAATGCGTCGTTGTTTAAATAAGCCTGTGGAAAAGTACGAAATTCTCACTTCATTTTAAGGAATAATACGAACAAAATTATATTCCCACTGTGAATAAAAAGGAAGCTGAATTAAGAAAACCGAGAGGTCACGTTGGTACGTTGGTGTGGTCCACCCTCCCTCTATTCTCAAATAATCATTTCCTTATCAAATTCACCACCTATGCTCGATGACAGAAATCACCTCAGTTGTCGGTCATATCCTCATATAACCCCGTCAGCCAGGAAAATCGTCGTAATCAATGGAAAAATGTCGGTCATATGTACGTCAAATGCATATCAAATAGGGAACCCTCCAGCAAGAGGTTTTCAAACCCATTCAATCCCGTCCCTATTAGGTTGAACGCTAAAAACAATAAAATGCAAACATTTGCACGTTCGAATCAAAGATAAACGACGTCTGGAATAGAATGAACAGAAAGACGTTTCGGGACTGATTTAAATAACGAAACCAATATAAAAATATAGAATAGAATAGAATGTTTATTGTTCGGGGAAAATAATATCAGCAATATAGGTAGCATTACGTGTAAATAAATAGTAGCAGAAATATTGTTACCATTCGATTTACTTTAATGAAAAAAGTACCTGAATTGGCAGAATGTATCTAGTAATGATAACTAAAAAGCACTAGACCTACATCTCCCAAGACTATTTCGCTCACGAATGCCCAAAACCAAGGATTTTCATGAATTTCCATCCATATAATTCCTCGACCATCGCAAAAAAAAACTTATTTTATTCTATGTACTCCAGACACAGAATTCGCTGTTTTCTTAGGCGGCCTCTGGTAATAAACTCTTGAAAATACTCTTAAAGCAGTGAGTCCAGTAAAGATCCAAAGGCAGCCAGCGGAATTAATTTCCCCAGTGACCATTTTTACTTTTTTTCCACACCCATAGCGTAGGAAATGATCAATCTAAACCAATTGGCTGACGAAATCAATACCACCATTAATTCATGGCAAGTTGGATGAATAACGGTCTTCTTCTCCACTACTTCAAAACTTCCACATCACTTCCCTGCAGCTTCCATTATGAATAGAGCATTGTATACCCTCAATTCCCACATAGTTTTATTAATATATCAAACTGCAGTGTATTATTTACTCTTACTATGAAAAAAGCCTTGGTAGAATGAACATGTTACGGATTAATCAATAAAAGTGGCTGAGGGACGGATTACGAGAAAACGGAATGTTGAAGGGGGTGGTTGCGGGGGGATTGCTTGTAAAACTCAGGAAATTAAAGAAGAAAAATAGAACTCTTTGGGGGAATAGCAGGAGGCAGAAAGTAGAAGAACAAGAGTTATTAAAACGGTGGGCAAACAAATTCAGAGTGTTTTTAAACAAAACTCGAAAATGGGAATTTGATGTAGATACTTTCCACTAAAAAAACCTAACTAGCAATTCACAGAACACCAAAATGATACCGGTGAATTACACCGACGCAAGCAATAACACGAAACGACGTAACGATCACACGCAAACAAAAACATGGAAATGCCCACAATCAATAGGAAACGCGTAACATGAACCGCCCACTCAAGCAAGCAAGGCACTCGGGCCTCCACGCAAAATCCATTTGAGAGCAAGAGGAAGCAGTAATGCACAAGCTACCGAAAAACGACACAAGAGGGGGCGGCAGGAGCTGAATGGAGACGGAAAATACGGGGTGAACGAAATCGTAAAAAAATATATGGATGAGGAAAGAAAAACCCGAAATATTGAAAAAAAAACTACTAACGTACATTGAATACAAATCGGGAATAGGAAACTCAAGCCGAGAAAAAAATCCGATCTCCCGAAACGATGGAAAAAACCTCCGCACAAGCATGCGTGTTCAGTTATCCTTTTTATCTCCCCAAGTGGTACGAGAAAATGTAGCATGGGGTGGGGAGATGTGCGACGAGCGGGCAACAAGGAGGCGGATTCTGTCAAGTGGCCGGTCGCCGAATGCACCGAGCAGCTGCGGCACAGAGGGTGCACTCCGAACCCCTCATCATCGTTCGCCGCGCCCTCCTCCCCACACAGACAAGACTGGGAGGAAATTGGTGGATGAGTATGGAGTTGGATGGCAAATGGATGATGAGGAAAGGGCAGGGCGGATATTCAAAAGGGGAGACATGGGCGGGGAGAAAGAAAAAGTTTTTCCAGCGATCCCCCACCCAACTGCCAACCAACTTGGCTCTCACCCTACTACTCTCTTCTTACCCTTCCATACCCTCAGTAATGAATTTGATTACTGATTCGGTTCGTTTTCCGAATGAACTCTCGGGAGCGATGACAGATAGAAAGGACGTTGCGTAGGGGAAGGGAGCGGAGCCAATTGGCAGGGTGAAATGAAAGGGAAGGGATGCAAAATAGTATGAATCGACGGGGTGTACTTCACTTGGGGTTGGCTGGGATTGAGGGGGGGACTGCGGGAGGTCTTGAGGTCACAGGAGGGTCTACACGGGGGGTGGGGGGGGGGGGAGAGGCTCGGCAAGTTGAGAGGGTAGCGGGGGAAATGCAGAAAATTGAAAATAAAACTTTTACCCCACTGGAGGACCCGGAAGAAGACTCGTCTCCGGGACCGTAAATTGATTCCGGGATGAAAACGCCCATCTATACGCAATGTGCCCTCAGTCATTTTCGATATCCACATGTATTATGCTTAGCGGATGAACTCATATACCGTATGGTTACCATAACTTCGAACGTATATTGGGGAAAACATAATTGCAACCTTAATGAAACTGCAATAAAACACGGGAATTCATCATCGACTTGAGAGGTCCTTAGAACGCCCAATTCTGACTCATCAAATGGCCCTTAAATTGTTTACAATACTTTAAAAGTGCTTTGAGCTGATAAAATATGGATGTCATTGCAGCATAAAAAGTTCGCGGGGCAATGCATTTTCAAGATGACAGAAACTGGTACTATTATTTCAAAATAAAAATTTGTTATTTCAAAGCAATCAGTAACAGAAGACGTGATACACTAATCCCACTGAAACAGTGAGTTCGATAGTCGCCTCAGCCAACTCCAGCGCATCCTAAACCGGGATACGCCTATCCTGAAGTAGATTCTAGGCAGTTAAGGGGCACGCGAAACAAAGCTAAATAATTGTGACAGTAAGTTTTAAATAGGAGAAAGATAACGAACATTTTTCAACAGACGGGGCCAAATTTTGGAAAAAGGGTTATCATGGACTACGCAAATCGAAAGTGAATAGGAAACAATAGTCTACTCCATTAATTGGCACAAAAATAATTGACGATACATAAACTCTTCCAAATGCTCCATTTTGTGGAGTGATTGCTATCATTTAGAGTTTTCTCACCAAAAATGTTAATTTTTTTCCTCAATTCCCTTTTTATTTTGTCAATGGCACCCATTTTTATAATTATTAAATATTAAACATCAGTGGCAAAAAAACATTCTACTCTTACCGCAGTTCGTAAGGAAGACCAGAATTTATATGAACATTTTTCTTCACTGAAATAATACGTCAGCGCTAACGGCTGGGTATAAATACGTAACAACGCTGTAGTTTTGTTTAAACCATTTATTTTTGAAATTCGAACCACCTAGGTGGTTTGAACAGGTGATGAGGGGCGAGGGGATGCCGAAGGCTATGATAAACAGAAAGATGTACAGTAAGCGGGGAAGGGAAAGAAAGACAAACATGTTCTATGGACGAGAATGATGAATATAGATAGATAGATAAATAAGCGTCTTTATTGGGGGAGAATAATATTTTGAAAATCTCTTCTACCATCTAACCCCTAATACATAATCATATAGGTAGGACGCAGACTGAGATTCGAAGAAAGAAATCGTGTAAGGAGTCGAGGGTCGGCGCCTGTAAAAACCTGGATTATTTTCACTCACTTTCACCAAAACCCACCTTATCTGGTAGAGAACCTTGATATTAATCATTTTTTGGATTGTCCATGAAGATAAAAGTTACCAATGAAACGTCGAGAAGGAAAAATGGAAATTGACCAAAACTCCATAGGCAGAAAGATGCTAATAAAACTCTCCTTTCCATCGAATCCTTCACCACTCCACCATGTCGTGGTATCTCCTTCATCCTCCGCGAATCCATCAAAACAATGCATCGTCGTCGCACAGAGAGAGAGAATTTTAATCCCCTTGAATTGTAAAAAAAAACACACAGCATGGCGTGCGTGCTGCGTGTCATCCACAAGACATCCGAGCCGTGCGCCACGCCGAAACTGCGCGACCGCTTGAAACACGAGAGCGCAAAAATCACAGAGACGGTGGTGTTCCGACAATGGCGATCACCAGATCCACTGCAAATTTGGGCTGAGGGGACTCGACAAAGAGTCAAAGTTTCCGGGAACCCGCGCGTCGATCACTTTGATGTAGTGATTCGCGGGGCGCATCCCATGAAGAGAGGAGAGAGAGATATAGCAGGATCATATGGACGGATTGTCATTGGACAGGAAAAAAATGAAGAAAGCCAAAAGAAGAGCATCCCGTGAATTCGACCGAAGTGGAGGGAGCTCAAATCAGCGAAATACGACCGCCGGCAGAAAAAAGAAACGATAACACCGGGGCGACGCTTTGTGATTTTACGATGGGAAAGAGGGATATAACGCAAATGAGGACCTTCACACAGAGTTAACCTATTTTATTACACCGAATAAAAACATAACCTTTAGAATATGCAGACAAAAATTCAACTTGGAATAAAAAGTTCAAGGTACCACTTGTTCTTTTTTTTAAGAGACCTTGTTAGGAACTAGAATAATGTATGGAGCCATATCGCGATTGGAGGGGGATATTTTAGCAACGACTTAAAACTGTGCGTCTGCCAGACTAACATGCCCGCTCAACTTGAAAAAAAGAACGAACTTTCAACGCTGAAATGTTACCGATAAAATGACAAAAGAGTAGTTTCGCGACGCAAAAAAATAATAAAGTTTTTCCCGCGTAGTTACAAAAGGGGATTCCCGGCTTACTCTATTCCCTAATAATGTTAAGAAGGCTTGTTTCGGCAAGAGATCGTGATACCCTCAAAGAGAAAAAGTTGACCTTTCCCGCGACTGCAAAAGAGAGGCACGGAGCAAACTGCAAGACCTGTCAAAACAAATCATTACCCCACGAACTCTTTGAAAAAGTGCGACATTTACGCTCACGACGAGGAAACTCCATTCACACAAAAGGTCGCGCGAGATAAAAGAACAACAGCAGCAGCTTAAAGGTGGAAATACTTCCTTGCCGTTGTTTCCTTGGCGATTTGACTCGAGTGGCTCCCCCCCCCTTTCCAACATAATTAATTTCATTACAATATGTAGAAGTGGAGGGCACGAGGTATTTTTTGCCAAGGGCGCAGACCCAAACGAGGAGGAGATTCCTTTGAACCGCACAAGGAGCTGCTTGTAAAGAGTTCTCAGGGCATCTTGCTAAAAAGCAGATCTTGAGAAAGGAGTAAGGGGGGAGGGAGGGAGGAGGAGAAAGACAGATGGCACGCTTTGTAGCGTGGAAAATATAATTTATAGCTTTAAAAGGAAACGCGATGGGAGAACAACGGTGGAGGAAACAGAGCAGGCGGGGGCGAAATGAAATGCTGAAAACAAACAATTTCGGGGGAAAAAAAACATGAGGTATGGAGCGGAAAGAGAGGAGTCATGATCAGGCTTGAGGGAAGGGAGGGAGGAGCAAATAATAACGCGAATGAGAGACGAGCAAGACTGACGGATTCTCTTCCCCCGCCTTATATTCCAGCCTTAACCTCCCCCCGACCCTCTTCGCAAATAAAGAAACTCCGTAATTGACCGTTTTCCTTCAGAGAGGGGCGTAGGGAGGGAAACATTTTTAAAAAAATTAAATGAAACAGGAGCAACAAATAAACACGACGTGCAAAAAAAAGAGAACAGAGTGTGCGTTGTGGGGGTGGAAATATAAATAAAAAACACCCTCTCCTCGCCGGGAGAAAATTAATATTCACTCATAATTAATGTGCCAAAAACCGAGAAAGGGTTCATTAAGGCGGACAAAATTAACTGATGTAATCAGCTTTATTGCTTTCGGGCTAATGAGTGAGCAATTACAAAATAAACAAAATTCTTCACTCCGCGTTCGGCAAAATACGTTCTTTGGATGAGTTTTCGCTCATTTCGCCCTCCCTTCCCCCCTCCCCCAGACCCTTCGAAAAAAGATCGGTAAAAATACATTTTCCGAAGAGCGAACGAATTCAGGGAAAAAAAGGCCGGGATCCCGCGTTCATTAGCCTTCCTTCACTCTTTTGAAATTGATTATTTTCCGGTCGATTTGATTCCATGGGCGAAAAGAGAGAGAAGAGGGAGAGGTTTTAATCCGATTTTACGAGACGGACACCGAAGGAAATTTTAGCTCAACGGATCGACAAAAGAGAAGAACACGGAGAAAATTAAAAACATAAAGAACGTATGCTCGCGGAGAGAGGGAAGCACACTCTCCAATTATTCGTCTTGTTATTCATTCTTCCACTCATAGTCGACCCCGACCGACCTCCAGCTCGTCAAACGAGGAGGGAACCGCCCCTTGAATTTTGCGAAGAGCGCTACCATCTTACGGCATATGGCCACTCTCTTCTTCTCGGCGAAGGGCTGGGATCGCACGGTCGACCGCAGGGAAAAAGAGCGGGGAACATGAAACGATATAAACGATATATATAAACGATATGATTGACCTTCCGTGTTCACAAAATTTAGCTAAACGCGTGCACATTCCAAGCTAGAGTTTCCTCATCATTTCCCACGTGTCTTAACGCTACCCATCCTTTCTTTCAACAGTGAATATAGGTAAGTTGATGCTGACATCGCAATTTCAATAAAGTTCCCAACATTACAATGCGACATTCTAATTTTTTTACTTTTACTCATATTTGAGGAAATAAATTACAGGCACCTGCAGACATTATGTCAAGGGTAAGTATTCTTCTGCAAAAATAGAACTAAATTCACCCAGGACAACAGAGAAAAAAAAATATTTATGTCTAAAAACATTCTTCCTATTACATAAATTTTTCATACATGTATGCAGCATTAAAAGTGACCAGCAAGCAAAGAAAATAGTTATGATTTTCCGTAGAATGAAAGCATAATCAGTTCTCGGTAGCTAAGCCACAAACCATAAGGGCCAGAACCATTCGCAGAAAGACGTATGTAGCTTTTAATTTTCGTCACCCCACTGGTCCTATCCTAGATTTTGATGGATTTGACTTACGGGGAGGCAGAAGGTGCTAGGATCTTAAGAGAGGGTCAATGGGAAGAAAAATTGCACTTACGCGCAAGAAAGATTTAAGATGATTCCAGTATGCTGGTTGATAGGTTATTTGGGGAGGCGATCGGCACTTGAGGTCATTTGCGCCATTTATAACACGTGGGAAGGAAGGTAAGGAGATAATTATTTGGGAATCGGGGATGGATGGAGAGACACCATATGTCTGCACACGCCTATTCTTGATGAAAGGCGCCACGGGGACCACAATTTAACGCCGACGGACGGAGCACTACACTTGAAATTCTTTCGAAACAGCCCCCAAGTAGAGACCGGGATTTCACTGAAAAATATCCACTCCTCTTGGGATTCGAGTATGGGCTATTGGGATGGGAAGCCATTACTCTAACCTCCACAGCAACCTGATTCCCCAATGATTCCGGAATGGGAAAGACAATTTTTTTGTAACCTACCGGTTAAGGTAGGTTTAAATGGAAGTGAGTAAAAATCCTCGAGATTAAAAAAATAGCATGGCCCAATGTAACAATTATATTTCTTCTTCTTCCCAGCATTCGTCCTTCCCTTCTTCATCCCATACATAAAACCTATTTTCTTTCTTCCCCTTCCCTGCTTGCCCAAAATCCTCCCGTCACAGCCTTAAGCAACCTTTCGCCCCTCATTACTTCCTTCAACCACCTACTTAGGCTCTTCCTAATTTCAATCAGAAGTTTTCTTTCCCCACCAACCATACCAAAGCACTGCCACGTTCATCTTACTTTCCGCCCACCGGACCTTCTCCATCCTCCTCCAGATCCACATCTCGAACGGCTGCAGCCTATTCTCGTCTTCCTTACGGGAACCTAGGTAAGGTTGCTAAGCTAAACCTTGTGCCTTGGATAAGGCACGACACGTGATTGACTGGTTTCCTTCATTATATATCCAGGAAGCAGCAGTTGCTTGTAATGCAAAGGTAAATATGGATGGGGGTGGAGAAAGGTAAGGAGGGTCGTGGCACGGATGTAAGAATGGAGGTATGGGGTCGCGTCAAAGCGCAAGAGCGAATGAGTATATTCAACAAGCCGGAAGGGAAGGGGCTCCTTTCGGTGCGCCGCGAGGAAAAGTTTCGAGCGGGGCAGTGAAGAAGAAAAATAAACATCGAATCCAGCATGAAACGGCGATCGCACATTTTTGCCATAAAAATGAACACACATTACATGCCGAACAGATCAAGAGTACACATTCGTCTCGTCAGAGATTGGTCGAAAAACATAAGGAGGGGGATATCAACACAACATGAAATTCAAAGCCTGGAAACAAATGAGACGGAAAACATTCACAACACCAAAAATAAAGAGAGGACTACCAAATGAATGACCTCAGGCCAACGACCAACAACCTAATTTCTCCATCTGATATTTTCAAAATGAAAAGTCCAAGGCGCAGCTGCCTCCACAACTCGTTATGCTCTTGTTAACATGTTTCTGTTTGGTTATATATTTTTACCCTATCCAGCCCATGTCAGTGATGAAAAACTATGTATACATATTCACCAGCACACGGTGCTTCCACCGTGAATCACTTATGTAAATGAATGAGAGATTAATGCAATTTAAAAGCTGGCTAAATAATCCTTCTGGTTGATTTGGCAGTAGTAAATCCTTTTTCCGATAAATACTCCCACTTCCTAATTCATTACAAAAAATAATCCATTTCATCAACAATCAAAAATAATTTTAACGTTGAAAAATGCAAAGAAATGCTTTATAGCGTCGAAAAAGCACAATAAAATATGCCATTCACCTTCATGAAAAGTTTTCCAACGGGTGTAAAGTAATGATTAAGCTACAAGATGGAATGAAGTTCATGAAAAAATCGTGTTTTTCTAGATCTCTTGAAAAACTAGGACTGAAACGGAGGCATACAAATCACTGAAATAATAAAATGTAGAGCGGTATTTTTCTGCCTAACCTCTAACACTTCATGTGAACCCGCCAATTTTTCGAAGCATTGCAACTGTCCAACTATACTATAATGTTACAAGTACTTCAACTGACCACGAGTCGTGTGCGATATCTAATGATTTGAAGCGGAGTTAATTTTCGCGCGGAATTTACGAAAAGGAATATGATGGATTCGAAGGAAACGTCTACCTTCCGCAGAGCAAGATAAGAACCATCGAGGTGACCTCACATCTACTTACTTTTTCCACTCACTTCGGCAATAACAAATTTTTAAAATGTGGTTTTGGAGAAGATTGGAGAAGCTAAGCTGGGTGAAATGGAAGACAAACGAGAAATGTCATATATGATAAGAGAGAAAACGAAAACGGCGGTGGAGATTCGGAGAATGCAGGAAAACTGTATTGAGAGGAGCAATGTTCTGAATAGGGTTAGAAAGGGGAGCATCATTAGTCGGCGTGGAAGAGAAAGACAACTAGGAATTTAAATACAACAAAGAGATGAAATTCGCCATTCAAAAATCAATTTATTTGACCGGGTCTCGAAGCCAGATCTCCCAATTACCGGTCAGGTGTTAGCCAAGCCATCTCAGTGTTAGGCGAATTTTAGCGAGGTGGAAATTCGCTTTACACAAAGACGGCTTGGTGACGTAAATCATTAACACCTGATCGGCGATTGAGAGAATCGGGTTCGAATCCTGGTCAAGTAAAACGATTTTCCTACGGCGTATTTCACGTCCTAGGATTATGTCTTTGCACCCGTTCACGTGACTATGTCACGAATATTTTGTGAATTTTTCGCACTGGTCTAGGAATTTTTGACAATATGAAGGAAGTGAGAATGTAAGAGGAGCTAAAGAGAGAACTAAGGTAGTTTGAGCGAGATGTTACTTCAGATAAAATTCGATGAATTTGACCTCATTATAAATAAAAAGATCTCATATTTCCATTGAGAGCAAATTATCAACAACTTACCAAGAGATAACAGCCATTAGCCATGGGAAATGATACGGGTATGTACTCCAGGGAGACTTATTTTAAAAATTGAGTAACTTTTAATGCATAGATTTCGTCAGAAATTTAACAGTGTGAAGTAGGTATTTTTTCTCAGCTATTTTTAAAGTCAATAAATCAATTACTCACCCCACTAATTTATACAGAATCGCAAAAAATCTTCCGTGGTTAAGACGTTTTCAGCGTAAGGCGTGAAAAAATTAGTCAAGGGAACAACGTATTGAAATACCTATATTCAGTTAATTACTGAGAATTCAAGTAATTTAAAACAAGGTTTTTGTGTCATCGATGTTACAATAGTTACTGCATTCTTCTGATAAAAATTAAAAATTAAATTTTAATATATTCTCTATTATGATTAGGGAAAAATCTCACTCCAACAACCTTAAAGACTACCTTTAATGGATATCCACGTGTATTTACCCTCAAGGATAACTCCCGAATTGGGAGGATACGGCTAAGGACACTCCGAAAAACCGACAAAACAATCAATAAAGAACCAAATGATGATGATGAGAGGCCACCCAAGAAAACCTATCCGCCTCGGACCTAAACTTCGAGCCACAATAAACCACAGGTCGATGACTGTTCGAGAAACAACCAAAACTTATCCCATTCCCTCGTCCATAGGGCACACCTCTCCCCCATAATCTCTTTCGATTTTTGCAAGCTGTCCACGAAAACCCCGAGCGAACTCCTCGTAACCTCAAGAGCTTCGACCACGCACCATGATGGTCGAGCAAATGACACGGCAAAACGGAGGAGACATCACAAGACAGCGGAGCTCAAAAAGACGCGACAGTTGGCCACTAGAGGGCGGGGCGGGACCGAACTTTTTCTTTCGGCGGTTAGCCTTTAGGAAAAGTTGGCCGAGGGGACGGATGTCGGAGTGGGTTGTTTGCTGCTCGGGGGGAAGGTTCGCGTGAGCGACGGAACAGGAGATATGACAAAAGGAGCCAACCAAGAGGAAGAAAGGGGACGGAGAAAATATGTGAGAGGAATGATGGCTTTGAGTGGAGACCTCTGACCTCAGCAATCCTAGCCATTTGTCATTATTAGTGGAAGTCGGCTGATTTAGGTAGATTCAGGAGGAGATCTAAGTGCTCTTAACTAGAACCTCGAGCACCTTTTCTCCACAAAATCCTCTCCTATAGCTCGCACCTATCTTTATTCCGTTTATAAAAGCGCGTATATAAGTCTACATATTACCTTGAGAGGCACCACTGAGGCGTGTGGCAGGGAAGGTGTTAGTACACCAGCCATGAAAGGGGAGGGAATAGTGAAAACGGAGTGTCTTAATGCCTCGCTCTGCTTTTACCATAATCACTATTAGTGCATAGAAAGAATAAATGTCCGTAACTATTCCTTCAGCAGTGTACCTATCTTTTATTTTGTCACTTCCATCAGTTTTTTTTAGATTTAGCGCCGGATTTAGATTTAATAATATCCTTCTTGTCATACGGAAACTCACCTGATCTGAATTATTCAAGTAATCTAAGCCTAGCAAGATGCCTCCGAATCTCTAACGGTTCCCAATCTAGTCCTTCCATCAGCTGTGTAATACTTCCGCGTGATAATAACTTTCCGTGTTTCTCTAATATAACGGAAAACCTAAACGCGGTTTTGCGCAGGGGGCTGACTACGTTATGCATTTTCAAGCGTCTTATTCTAAACCATTTCCCTACTCAGTTAAACATCCTTCCTTTCTCTCATTAAAATGTTTATTTTTAATATTTCAATAAGCAAACAAAGTACCGTATCGGGTTGTCGTTTCGCAACCTGAGAGGGAAAATACTGCACCGGGCATTGAACCACAATCCGTACTACTTCACTGGAGAAAAATCTTATCGCGTTCGCCACGCAAGAAGTAACAAGCGGTTGATACAAATGTAAATATTTTGAGAAACTACAAATATTGAGAGAACAGAGATGAAAGGGCTGAAGGGTATGAAGAGGAGAACTAACTTAAACAATTTGGGCATGAAAGGTAATCTCTCGGTAAAATTGGAGAAAGTATGTACCACTCTTCAAATATCATTTACTTCGCTTCCGGTCTTTCATTGAGCAAAACTGGTTCTTTTCGTTCTCTTGCATCCCCATATCCCACCTATCTTCTCCCCCAATCAATCGCCTTATCTTCTCGTACCCTCTTCTCTTTTAAGATCTGGCATTGAAACTAAACGACGTGACCCTCCGTATCACTGTCACTACCAGATTTTTTCTGTGATTATTAACTCACGATTCTCCTAGTGAGATCCCTCCTCTTCGAACACTCTTGCACAAGCACTTGAAAAACGACCATGTTAAAAGGGCATTCAATAAAATTGACGGAGACGGCGTAATTCGGGCGGTACCCATATTACATGGACACCAGTAAAGATAGTCTCACTGGCTGAGATACGTACCGCAAGTGACGGAAGAATAGATGAGGGGAATGAGAGTAATTACCAGAAGAATACACCTCACTCACGACTGGCCATTTTCCCAACACGAGGGCAGAAGCATAGGTTGTTCACGAATCCGGTTTCTTACCTGGAAAAATCAAGAGAAAGAAATACATTAGCATACGCAACAAGACCAGCAAGAGCAAGAAAGAAGGAAATATGAAACCAGAGAGTCTTGGCGATATAACCAAAAAGATTATTAAATTAAATCATTTTCATTAAATCATCATACAATTTCGTTTTCATCACCTCTTCCTCATCCTTTTCCACAGTTTAGCTCAGAATACTTCCAATTTCTCATCATCAGCTCCCAAAGGCCTATCCTTTTTCCTCCTCTTCCTAGCTTTCCCAGCATTTACCATTTATTTCGATCTTCAACATCCTTTTGCTTCTAAACAACTTGCTCCACCCACCTGCTCTGTTGTATTTCGTTAACTCCTCGAACACAACTCTTTTCCACATATCTTCGTGAATTTCGCGCGATCGTGTATCTCCTCAGAGGGTGGCATTTGTAAAAATTACTAGGCTTTGAATCCAAGCATCCTTTCTTTCAAACAATCTTCTTTCTCACATACTACCAAACATTTCGCCTATCTTCCATCCAGTCACTCAGACTTTCTCCTTCCTTACACAACACTCTCATCTCAAAACACCTCAAATAAGACTATTAAAATTCGCGGGACGAGAATGCATTGACAACGGAAAAAAGGGGCATTGGAGATTAATTCGTGATGATTGATGGCAAAGATATTACTGTTGTAGACGGAGAGAACTTAATAACCTAGAGAAACGCTACGGATAAAAAATAAAAGGCGGAAAAAACAGATAGGTATAATGCAAGAACTGGCGAGTATACTCACCAATTATTGCATTCTCGTAACTCTCAGCGTATACGCTGAGCGTTAGCGTGTACGCAGAGAGTTACGGGGAAGGTGACGTGAGTGATCACCTCGGTGTGACACTTGAAAGAGAGAAAATCAAAACTTCGCGGCTGAGAAATTAAAATGGGGATGTGGGCCACGAAAGGGAATAAAACAAACTAGCGCACTTATCCAAATAGATCGAAAAAGAAAAACAGCTGAAGGGGAGGTCAAGAAGCAGCGCACACGAATTAAATATTTCAAAGCGCGCGCACACGCAAGCAAATCAATTTCCGGAAATATACTTAAAACATTCAACTAGATATTAATTACAACAAATTCACACCAGAACAAGGAATACAAAAAAAAGACCGAGCCAAATCACTAACCACGGAA
This sequence comes from Pyrrhosoma nymphula, assembly GCA_963573305.1. Taxonomy (NCBI): domain Eukaryota; kingdom Metazoa; phylum Arthropoda; class Insecta; order Odonata; family Coenagrionidae; genus Pyrrhosoma; species Pyrrhosoma nymphula. The sequence goes on along the minus strand of OY754330.1, from coordinate 108,953,315 downwards.
TGTACGCAATAATGAGGCTGGGAACAGCAAATAGATTAACAGCTCTGGTCGATTTAACGCTTCATCAAGGCCTAGAACAAGTCTCCTTCCTGGCACGTGCAGCAAAATCATTGCAAGTTCCCGCCAAAATACCGATCGCTCACCGGGAGATTACAGAGAAAATACACCTCTTGATTAAAAATCTTTTGGTCGTTAAAAGCAATCGATTATAAAAAAATGTAAATGCGGTACACGAGTGAGATAATCAGAAAGAGGGGATAACGGAATGGGCATTAGTCACTCGCGAATTGCCATTTAAAGCACTCCCACGACTAAAACCTTTTAATCCATCTTCTCGCACGTTAAGAGTATTAGATTGGAGATTGCCTATCTAAGTGCACTCAGTGAGTAGGCCATGCTACTTATTAACTCTTTAAATGGTCAAAGAGAAAAACGTTCACGAATGAAACAATTCCTCTCTTCTATAGGATATAGATGTTTAGAATATATACCCACGAAAGAAACGCAAAGCATATTACGCACACAAATACATATTGATACAATCTATATTTTCCAATAGGGATACAAAAAATCGTGCGGTGATCGCTTTGTTAAAGCCGGAAAAACATTAACTGCGCGATAATGTGTAATGCTGAAGCTTCAGCTCTCTGCTTGCTTATCTGTTTCCTACGCAAGACCTGCACATTACGCCTTAGAGTGTAGCTTGCCTTATCAACAAAGTTCATTCATAAAATCCTCTTCTACTAATTACAATGGCACATTTAATCGTTATCGAGTAATTGATCCTACGGGTGTACACAGATATACACAAGTGTAATAAGATATAGGAGTTTCATACCATTTCAGTGAGGTGCTTAGGGCGCAGCATTTTTGCGGCAAACAAGTAGCAGAGCCTTCGACCAAATAAACTAAGTGAAATAAACGAAAACATTCTAAAAGGACACATTAATCACAGTATTTACGCATCCCAAAATCCAGCACAAACTTTAAACTTTACAATACAAACCAAAGAGCATGATTTTTTTCCACACTTCAAAGAATACTGAAAGGAGTTTCAAACCAGTTACTGTTTAGTTTTCACTTTACCAGTTACTAAGTCTACGAGCAGCCCAAATCCCAGCGGGATGTTTAATCACCGCCATCACCTCAAAGAGACTTCATCTCCACCAGTCGCGAGACTGGCAGGACGTGAACCCTGGCAGCTTGCAAACCAACTGCCAAGTTCGCAATGAGACGTAAACGCACATCAAGGCCTGGTGGGAAGAGGCATGAAGCGACGAACGCCAGGCAGGCGAATGATGGACGGTGTGGGAGAATGGGGAGGGGGTTGGCGGTGTGTGGCGGGAATGAGTGGGAGATGGAAAAAAGAGGGGATCGGGTTGGTACTGCGAATGCAGTATACTGGCTTCCCATCCCCAGGTCCCAAGTTCGGATCCCAGCTGCGGCGGAAATATTTTGTAGCGAAATTCCGACTCACGGTGGGTTGGTTATAAAGGTGAGACGAATGTCATTTTTGCCATTTAGGATAGGCATGTTATAGAAGGATAATTCATGTAACGGAGGAACAGTGGATGAAAGAATTAATTAATAGCTTTATTAATGCTCTGGGATAACCCATTAGAGCAAGTAATCAACAAAGAATTGCACTCTCTCCTCAAATATTCATAAGAAACACATTTAGTCAGAAAATATCAAACATTTACACCAATTAAATCTCGAATTTTTAAATAAATATATTATTTATAATTGAATGATTGGAGGGAAGAGGTAGATTTAACAAGAGATGGCAGGGAGTTCCAAAACATAGAAGCAATAATAGGGAATTAATTAAATCAAAGGTTGGTACGGGCTTCGGGGATGTGAAGGAAACTAGAACCTGAGCGGGTTATAGTCTATGAAACACTTCTTCTGGGAGTAAATATTTCATAAAGGTGAGAGTGGAATGAACTCCAACGTCGGCGTTAGCATGCTCTTAACGAAAGGCACCAAGGAGACGACGGTTTAAGGCCCCATCCGACGGATGGAGTACTGAACTTGAACTTCCCTCAAGTAGGGAACTAAATTCCCCAGAAAAATCCCTACAACCGGCACCGCCGAGAATCTAACTCAGAACCTGGGGATAAGAAGGCAGTACTCTAGCCACTTCACCAACCACATATCCAGCCGATTCACATTTCGGTACTAACTGGACAGCACTTCAAAGTTTAGTACTATTTGTACATCGCATGAGACGTTAAACTTATGAGCCGATGGCTACCCTGGATTCAGCCGCAGGCAAATGCCGACACCTGATTTCTCTCCACCCTTCCTCCAATCCCGGGCAATATTTCCCCGACCAACCAAGACTGTGAATGGAGGGGAAGATGCTGAGTAAGCGCGGAGGAGGAAGAAATAGAATAGGTTTATGGAAGGGATGAAGAAGGGTAGGACGTACGGTGAGAAGAAGAAAGAAATATTCTAGATAGAGCCCTGCAAGTGGAAAATTCCAGAGAATTTTTACTAACCTTAATCGGTATATAATTCTTATTCAAGTATTCTACACGCTGATTGGAAGGTTCTTGGACAGTCCCCATCCTACATTCCAATGACTGAAAGATTGTCTTGTTTTCTCTCCCAAGGATGACCCGTTATTAGATCCCTCTTCAATTCTTCATATCTTCTACCTCCTCTTATTTCGTCCAGAATTCCTACCCTCTTCCTTCCTCTTCCACGCCTCACCAGTGTTCCCCCCTCTATCACCCTCTTCAACATGCCCTCCCCTCTCAAAACCTCCTCCATCCATCTCTTCTGCCTTCTCCGCACCTCTGCCAAAAGCCTCTCCAACCATATCCAATACCTCCTCGTTCGTCTTCCTCGCCACCCAGCTCACCCTATCCATCCATCTCCAAACCCACATCTCAAACGCCACACGTCTACGCACATCCTCCTTTCGCAATGACCAAGTTTCCGACCCATACAGCGCCACGCTCCATATTAAAGTTTTCACCAGCCTATTATTTACGTCTCTTCTCATACCCCCCCCCCCTCATCAATTCCCTTCTCTTTGAAAATAATTTTATGGCGAGGGAAATTCTGCATCCGATGCCCTCACCACCAAAGCCATTCCCCTCCAAAATACTACCCAGATACGTAAACTGCTCGACCTGCTCTATCTTCTGTCCTCCCACCCTCATATCCAGCCCCGGCTACTTACTTCCCGAAAATCTCATCACTTTCGTTTTCTTGTGGTTTATCTTCATCCCATGCCTTTCGCACTGCACCTCTAACGCATTCATCATTGACTGTAACCCCTTGACAGACGGACAAAGCAACGCTTGATCATCTGCAAATCTCACTGATTTTATCAGCTCCCCACCTACCTTTATTCTTACCTCCTTATCCCCCCATTCTTCCCTTACCATTTCTTCTGAATCAACGTTATTTAGCAACAGATTAACTTAGTAATAATAACCGAATCACCTCAATGACTCAGATGACCTCAGTTGCAGGTCGCCTCCCAGAAAATCAAGCAGCCAAAATAGTAGAGGAGCGGACTGAATGCGTGGACGATGAGGAAGAAGAAGAGGGAGGAAAATTGAGCGTGGAGCGGGGGGTGAGATGGAGAATAGATGCGGTGGTGGAAAGGCGGAAAATTGGCGATCGAGAGAGGTTTGTTGGGAGGCGCGGAGGCGTCACATAGTGGGGGAGGGGGGCGTTGTGAAGGAGGAGGAGAAAAGGGAATTGGGTAGGAAAGGAGAACGGTGAGAGGGGGGGACTAGGGCGTGGAGGAGGCAGAGTAATATCCGCAGGCATGACGCGGAATGCATGCGTGAATTACGAGTGAGACGAGAGGATGTGGGTGTGGTTGGCGGCGAGGAATAGGAGGGGGTTGGGGTGGCGGAGGGAGGGAAAAGGGGGGAAAGAGAGGAGGGGGGAGGCCCGGAGAGTGACGCTATATTTGTCAGCGTCAACCTCAATCAAGGATCGGAGAAAAACCGGGGCGGGCGGGGATGGAGTGGAGTGGGAGGAGAATTGGAGTGGGAGCGGAGAAGGGGTTATGTTTTTGGGCTAGATATACGGCACACAGAGGGGAGACGGGACAAACATCGAAGAAAAATCATGGGCAGCTGACAACGGAAAAAAATCACATTCATTCTTTCATTTGGTGATATAAACGGGCGGGGTAGGTTTTCGTCGTGGATGACTGCTACTCCACTATAATATTTTTCTAGGATAGCATTACTTCGTTTCACGTAGGGGTCGGAGGTCTTGACTTTCTCAGTATTGAAAATTTTGCTACAAGGGTATATGAAATTCAAGTGTCTTTATGTAAAATTCGGGAAGAGAACAACGTTGAATACACAACTAACGACAGCATGCACATCATCGACTTACAATGAGCGGTAAACATACTGACAATTGGCACTTCCCTCCTTAGGAAATTGTCCACGTAAAGCAGAAGTGCCAAGTTAAAAAAGCACATGCAGTAGAATATGAAGTAAAAGATGTGATTACAAGCTTTAGAAATAAAAGTAAAAATATTACAAGGTTTTGGGACGTGAATGTGGAGAAGGCTGGAAAGCTGGGTGGAGGAATATCAGAAAAGGAAGTGATAAATATGCTATAAAAAGTGAATCTGGCATTTATTAAGTAGAGCTAGCGCTAAAGACACGGTCTGTGATTGAAAAAGGCGTAGAATAGTAAGAGATATGGTAAGGGGGCAGTTGAAGCGCACTGCTAAATTTATGGCACACAGCAAACATTGAATGATCAATGTAAACATTGAGAAAATACAAATTAACCTACCACCTAGAAAATAAATCAAGAAAATCAAAGGTACTCTCAAGGACGCTCAATATTTACCCCGATATTATTTCCCGGACGGTCATATTTTATTATAAGTTCTCAGAATGATGACAAACACTCTTATTCGGGTCACGTAATTATCCTTCTGATTTATTCCTCTGAGGACCTTTTAGCTGTAGCAATTGGAGCAAAGAAATAACTGGTGGAAATTATAAAAAAGCAGGGAAGCGGACTGAGTAGTTAAGAAGAAGCACTGGGATAGGTTAATTCCTTCATAAGATGCCACAGGCTACTCTGCTTCATATGATCCACCCGTAAGGGCCAAACGGAATTCGCGAAGGAGGAGGAGAAGTGAGATGAGGCAAAAAAAGAGGTACGGAACAGACTGCCGAAGAGAGACACCCCCCGCATCCAGGACATGCACGCTTTCGCGAAACGAATCAATTCGTGACCTTTCACCCTTGCACCAGCGAGCAATCCCTGCTACCCTCCGGAATCTGAGGAACCGCGAGAATTTGAGCGTACGCGTCTGAATTCCAATTCCGCGACAGGTTTTAAAGCGATCAGAGGCGAGAGGGAGAGAGTGAGAAATGGGGACAGGAGTGCCTGATCAATTGAGAGCAATCCATCGTTCACACTTGCGTCCGTGCCTGAAGCTCGTTCGTCTCCGTACCACGAACCGTCGTTGCGGTGCGAATGCTGCTCAACCAATCCTGGGTGTGATTCGCACCGCGCTGTGGACGCTTACAACGGAATCCCCTCGCCTGATTGGCTGAACGACCTCTGCCCCGACCGAAGGCGCGTGTATATTGCTTACAATGTTGCGGGACTATGGAGATAGATCACTTGACGGTTCACGCTGGACCCGTGGAACGGCCGAAAATTCAAAACTTTAGAAATAATCAGAATTTAAACAGGGTACGGTACGAGGAAAGAGTTTTGTATTGGTACGTTTTAAGACAGTCCTTATGATTACTTCTCACTCCAGGCAGATGGGTTGAGAACCTGGTGACCATGGTCGGTGTGATTAAACTTTTTCAATGCGTCCATCCTGAGAGTGATTTTAGTTTCTGAGAATCAGCGGCCGGGAAGAGAGAAGAATAATCAGTCAATGAGCCAAAATTACTCGCATCAAATTACCAAGGGCAGTAATTACAAGGAAGGATATTAAAAATACATCGGAGACATGATGATGAGGGCTCACAAAGGATAGGGTCGGTATTATCGAAATGAGGAAGCCTTTCCTTGCCTAAGAGCTCTTGGAATGAGCCAATTTACAATTAGTGTACGACTAATTTACCACGGCTTCTCAAAAGACCATTTATAACGCCCTGTCAACTTCGCTCCCGATTACGCTCGGTGATGAATACGAAGGCTCCAAGTTTCTTACACGCTCCAATCTACTCACTCACAAAATCTGGGGCATAATGCTCCAACCCTAACATTTCCCTTGTCCGAACACGCGTTCAATCGGTTACTTTAAAAGTATAAATCAGAAACGTAGAGATAATTGATGGCAAAGGCACAGAGTGGAAATGAGATGCTGTAAGCGACGAAGGAAGCAAACGGGTCGCAGTGATAACGTGAAGAAAAATATTAAGCTTTATAGAGGGTATGAGAGGAGGTATAAAGCTATCTATCTGAGGTAGATAATGAGTTATTCATTACTGAACCGCGATGCCAATACCAGCCATACGATATATTTAGCATAGCCCTGTGATTGGATGGACAAGAATACCTAATGATAGAGCCAAACAATTTCAGGCACAGCTAACATTTATTTCACACAGATAGAAATGGTGAATTTAATTATTCAGACTGATTGATGTTCTACTCTTCACGGTAGATACCATTTTATAGATCACTACTACTCTCCGATTCCCCTTTCAATGATAGTAATGTTTCCTAACGTGATGTCTCGATTCATTTTTGCCTACTTTCTACCTCCCATCATTGCATAAATATTAGCTATCCTTTTCCTTCTTCCCCTCTTTCTCGACATTCTACCTTCCAAAACGGCGTTTAGTATTCCCTCCCCTTCACTTACTCCTACATCAACCTAATTCACGTATCCTCAAGAATTTTCATTGCTTTGACAAGTTCTTCTTCTGTGAAGTACAAAAAAATTTTATCCTGTTTTCCAATATAAATGGGATGAAGAGAAGTAAAAAATCTGAGGAAGTGAAGAAAAAACAGGAATTAATAACTATGTGACGGTGACACAATGCGTTTCTTAAATATTTTAGTGCCAATGCCAATTCAACCTACTTAACGGTGGAATACTCTGATGCATGAGATGCCTTTTAGTTGAGACAATCCATAATGCATTGATATTACTTTCTCAGTAGTCTATGAGAGAGAGTAATCGAATAAAATCATAATAACGATTTATCTACCTGCAGACTATCACAATACTAATTTATAAACGTTCGCTGCACAAAGTTAAAGTAGTCACCGGAACAAAACCAAGAGATAAAAAATGTACAAATGATTGAGTAAAAATTTTCTGGGAGTTTAAACAAACGTTTTGTGAATTCCGTCCACGAAGAACGGCTCCATGAGGTGGAAATCCACTTGACAAGCCAGAAGGAATGAGCAAACTCCGCGCTTTATTTCCACAAATATTTACATTGGAGGACGGTTTCGACATTTGGAAAAAAAACCTGGGGCAGACGGTGACCAGTTTACGTGGAGACCCTTTCACCACGACAAGCATTTAAAGTAACAATTATGAAGGCAGGCATTCCGCGTCATTTTTCATTACAACGAAGTGCTTTCAAACAGTCATTTCGTGAACGCCGTATGAGGGGCATTTTTGATCGTTAACATGACTTCCCATGACTTCCAAAAATGAGCTATTATAAAGAAGGGGCCCTAAAGAGGAATTAATAGGTTCACGGTATGAGTTTTTCTGTTACTGAATGGATGAATAGCTTAACTCATTTGGCAGCGAGAGAAGGAAAAATTTCGGCGAAATAATGTTTTACAATGGAATGCTTCTTCCCCAGGGCATCGAGCCGACATACGAATGTCGCGGAGTCTCACGAGTACTGCTTAATCAAGGCAATCCGAAATATATCTATAAAAAAACATATCGTCTTATTCACGCCTATTTTAAATAAAGAGATCTGAATCTGAAATTATTATTCCAAAGCATTGAGAGTTCAGTAACTTCATGCCAAAGACAAAATCAGAAAACAAAAATGCAAAACCATCGCAATAACTAGCTAATGAGCTAGGATTCTGTATCTACAAAAATGAGCGGAAAACTGGTGGATTAACATCGCGCTACCCATTTAAAAGTTATCTACTCACAACCAAAAATATGCATGCGATTGACCGCCTTCACCCTACCATTGCAACTAAATGAATACCATGTATGAAGTTGACTCATTGCAGCGATAACTTTTCTAACTTTGCACGACGCTCAGATATTTGTTGGGATCACCTAAAAAAAAGGATACACAGCGCCTAGCCTAACATCAACATATGAAGTAAACAGAGAATTTTGAACACATAATTAGTTTTTTTTGAATAATGAAATAATAAGATTAATGCTTTACTCTGCGAAACACCCACCACCAAATTCGCAAACTTGTGGGTCCTGTTTACAGCAGAAGCGCAATGTGGGAGAAAGTTACCAATTCAAAGAGAAAATATTCAGAATTCCTTCCGAATAGTAGGTGGCGCGGGCTCACTTAGTGGGAAAGCAAATTTTGTATTCCACCCAACATCCGGGATGAACATTTTGGAAGGCTCAGACTACTTTTCTGCATCACCCGTCAGACAGACACGTTCACTCGGCTATTTCAATGGTTCGCCGAAAACCGCAGGCATTGCTATCCGATAAACGCGGCGCTGGGGCGGACACAGAAGCAGGGAATGTGCGCCGGCTGGCCCCTGTCAATTGAAAACCGCCACTCCCAGTCATTAAGCGCTCTCCAATCTGCCAGATTGAAGTCTCGATAAAAAGTTCCGCGTCGCTTCCCCCGTTGTGCAAACAACATTCCATTCTGGCACAACGAAGCTTCCCCCAATCACCCGATCCGCCAAAAATTAATTAAAGCGAATTAGATTGGCTTCCATTGACGCCGTTGGCGGTCAGAGTGATTTGGGACCACAAAGCGAGCTGCTCAACAGTCGACAAATGAGTTACGAGCCGCGAAAGCTAGCACTGGACGGGTAACGGGACGCGAACCCGCGAACTCCGGATAACATGCCGCGGACGAGGGTACTTCCGAAAGATTGACGGGCGCTGTCTTCAGCGGTAAGTTAAGCGCTTGCCTACCAACCAGAAGCGGGTTCGAATCACCCCGGGAGTGTTTCTTATCACGCAGGGCATGACTTTCTTTCTACGGCGCAGAAACGTGGACTGTGAAGAAATATGAAGAGAAAATGCAGCAGGTTTGAGATGTGGGTGCGGAGGAGATTGGAGAAGGTGCGATAGTAGGAAAGTAAGCCGAGCGAGGAAGTATTTGACATAATAGAGAGAGAAATGCTTGAGGAAATTAGGAGAATGCACTGAAGGCTGTTGGGACAAGTAAATAGAGGCCAGGGCATGCTGAGAGGTAGGACCGAACCGAAAAACGAAATAGTTTTCGGAGACAAGGAGATCCAGCTGTAAAAAATAAGTAGGTAGGGGTATTCTTACTAACATCTAAATCTAATTTTACTAGTACATTGCCCCTAATAATCATAATAAAATAACGTGGCCTAAGCTGCGGTTACCGAGGAAATGAAATTTTCAACTGCTAAAATTTATAAAAAGTGAAGAAATATTTACTTCAATTCTTTCAGCCGAATAGGCCTTCCCAAATTCGTCGTTTCCCAGGGTTTACTCCAACCGTCTGGATATTTTTTCCCGTGCGTTATCTTCTATATTTCCGTACAATAATACTTGCCCTATTTCTGGTACATGTCCGCTGGGCCCTAGGAAGCCGCCTCCAGCAATCAATATTCAAAGGCTTCCTAGGCCCCTTTTTCTAACGGCCCGCGTCTCTGAAGCGAATTCAGCCAATCAACCCACCGATGACTTCAGGGCACTGTTTCCTTGTCTATGCCAACATCCCTTTTGAGCGCATAAGATTTTTTTTTCGCGTTTATTCTTCACGTGTTTGGGATATATCGCTTCGTTGGACCCGTCAGCCGTTGAGTTGACGAGAGATGCGGTGGTTAACGCTAATGACAGTTTAACCGCCTCGGGATTCAATCACTTCACGCCGTGCACCGCCTGACGTAACAAGCCCGGCGGCTCGGAGCTTTAAGGGCTGCAAATTAAGACTCGTCCCGGCCGTGATTTTAACGTCACCCTTCACCCGACCGAAACGCATCGCTGAGCTTCTTTGTGATAGTGGTCAAAGGCAAAGACAATATGGCTAAAGCGTGTCAATTCATTTTTCCGAACAGCCCGTTTAACAGGGTCACCGAAGGTGGCGGCGCGGAATGAAAATCCAGTTCCAACGGAAGCTCGGAGCGACATCAGGCGGCAGACAAGAGACCGAGTACTTCACTAGCACGGTTTACATCGCTCATGCGCATGATTTCTACAAACAACGCCTTCGTTTGAACGAAGCGTCAACGTAGCTTTTGCCGGAACTTACCAAGTGATACGGTATTAGCTCTTTGATATATAATCGACATGAGTTATTCATGTACATTTTCTTTGTGTGGTAGAGCCGCTAGCTTTCTGTATGATTGACTATGTATGCATGCTCATCACAATAGTGCAGGGAAAACACGGAAATAGAGAGTAGGTTATTGGAGTACATAAACATCAGGTTTTATGATGTCTGGTTAAGGTTTTGTAATTTCAAACGTACACCCAACCCTACCTTAGGGTGGAATACTCTTCTTAAGAATCCCTATCGAAACACAATATCTTCCCCCACTTACCCAACAACACAGCGTGGTGGAGGCTGTCAATGGCAATTGAATTCATATCCCACAAAAAATGAAGCAACGATAGGTAGAGAAATATTAGCATAATATCCATTAAACTTAATTGAGCTAAATGGGAGGCATATAAAATTGAATACATCCTCGATCCTTGAAGGTATAGGCGTGGCAAGAAAAGCAAGAACGGAGACCTTCAAGGATGCAGGAGGTTGGAAATGGCAAAATTCAATTACATGCCAAATGTATGATAAATGAACCACGGATATCCGAATTAGTTCCGTCACATTAAACTTGAAGTACTTACTCCACCCTTTCTTCACTTCTCCTTACGAACAAATGCTTCAAGCTGAGATAATAACAACTAATCAAACCATGGCTCATTAATTGTGTTGAAAACCGTTTAAGCCTTTTTTAACGCAAAATTCGGGTTCTGCACAGTGAAAGAGCGTATAGTAAAAAAGTATGGAAATAAACCTTAAATGAGAGAAGTATCGACATGGAAGGACATCATTTTACACTCGCAACACACACTATGTATGGGCGTATAGGGAGTGGATGACTAGACTTTGAATGCATCGAGAAATATCTACGAGAAATATCGGAAAAGACATGGGGGGAGAGGGGGGCGTCAAGATCGTAGAAACATTACTTCGAGCGAGGTCGGGTTTCCTCGTCTTCTCAGCACCGTCATCCTATTAGATGAAGATGATGTCAAACGACAATGAAGTTTTACTCCATTTATTACTTTTTTAGACATCAATTAAGGCTCTCACGCAACGAATATGCCGTGCGGACTCGTGCAGGTCGAATTTCTTCACCCGAAATTCGGTTCAACTTCCAGATGGAAAACTCTATTATATTTTGGGACTGTCGCGTCGCAAAACGCTCAAAATGAAATGCGACGTTTTCTGTAGACCGTTTCTTTGAATATTATTTCCGGAAAAAAAACCTTTTGAATCCAGCCACTAAGAACGTCTCCCCAACACGTGACCTATTATGAGTCGTAACTGGTCTCAATTTTTGATTCACAATATTTATTCTTCCAATGAAAAGGTAGACAAACACAATGAATTCCTTCTTAAACTGTTTCTTCCCTTCATACAGTCCAAAATTTGTATAATTCTTTTTTACACCTGGCCATTAATCTCCCTAATAATCCCACTTCAGTATAATATCACCTCCTACTTTTCCCCCAACTGCATTCTCTGCTTCCGAATTTCTCTGATCAGTCACAGTTCCTCTTCTATCGCATTCAACACTCCCTCACTTGTTTTCCTCCCACACAAAACCACCCGCTTCAACACTCCGTCGTTCTCCACAAACGCCCACACACATCGCAAAATCCTCTAATATATTCTTGATCCAAACAGAGCAGAGGGGTATCACAATCAATCTAAAGTAGGAAAATTAAAGTGATTTCCTCGTAGGAAACGCATTTGTTTCATGGATTATTATTACTAGGGTGATCTACTGGTTAAGGTAAGTTTAAATGGGAAACAGAAAAAATACTCGATACATTTTTACTGGTGTACGCACGATCTACTAACACAATTTCTTTCTTCACCTAAAGAAACGTCCTACCTCTTTTATCCAATACAGAAAGCCTATTCAAATTATTCTCCTTCCCCGCTTACCCAACATGCTCCCACCTCTATTACTTCCGTTAGCAATTAGCATTCCTTCGCCTCTCACTACCTCTTCCAACCACCAATTCTGCCGTATCCTAATTTCCTCAAGTAATCTCCTCTTTTTATCCACTACGCCAAGCTTGTTTGTCTCGCTTCAGTACGAGCCCTTTCTGAAGTCGAGCCATATACGCCGACGAAATAACAGACGCAGGAACTTTTACACGACAAATGTAATTACGATAACAGTACGAGCTGGAAAAGAGAACAACGTTCCTCGCAATACCATTTTCTTTCACGCTCAGGTCGGGTAAAATAGCCACTGTCGCTTTCGCAGAAGTTAGCGCTCCCCGCAGATTACCGCGGGAGCAAATAAGGGAACGATTCCGCATCATAATGAGACAGCCCCCGTCCGAGATCCAATCTCTCCGGGCCGAAAAATGTATCAGCCGAACGCCACTGTGGCAAACTTTTTCGTCCATCTCCCTCCGGGGCACCCTAAAGTGAAACAAACACATACCTCGGATTCTGCCATGGAACTCAGGTATCTGACTGTAGAGAAATTGGGCGCGACAACGGTAGATCCCCTTGGACCAAGGAAGTGAAAATAAAACTCTGAGACGCTTATACTTTCGGAAAGAGCCGGTCGATGGTAAGAGAACAATAAAAAATTATAATATTAATAATAGTAATAACCGTCAAAAATACAGAGTTTAGTGGCGACGCACTCGCCTGCCACAGTTTAATTATCAGTTTGTCTAAAGGCTAAGTCTTAGACAGAAAAGTGCTACTCTCCGGTAGCTCTCCCCTATCTCTTGGTAAGGTATCATTATTTTTTACATGACCTCTCCCTTCAGTTCAGCCTGTTACCTAGCCTTCCCAATTAAAATACTAAATCCCTATCCCTTTCATCCTTCTTCCCGACAATTCTACCTTTCAAAGTGGCATTTGTTAACCCATCCCGGCTTATTATAGGTTTAAATGGAAGCGAGTAAAAATCCTCCAGATCTTTACAGGAGCAGAATTCTATTTACCTTAACAATGCTTTTCCTGATCTCAGCACCTATCTTCATAGCATCCATAAAACCGATTCTCACCCCATCTCTTACCCGATTATTCAAATCCTCCCCTCTATCACGGCCTTCAGCAACCCTTCGCCTCTCATCACCTTTGCCAACCACCGAACTACATGCAGAAGTTTTTTCTCGTCACCCATCATACCAAGCGTTTCCTCGTTTGACTTACTTTCCGTTCACCGCACTTTCTCCATTCTCCTCCACACCCACATCTCAAATGCCTGCAGCCTATTCTTGCCCTCTTTCCTCAGTGTCTATGGTGTCTACCCACCTACTCTGCTTCGTCGTTCCCTGAAGCTACTCCAGACACTCCCCCAACAACCCTCGCGATGAATTCTTATTTTTCATCGCTCCTGCGTACATTTTCCATCCTTCACGTCCAAATCTCGAACCCTTCAGGTCCCTAATCATCTTCCCTCCCAAGAGTCCAATTTTCTCAACCAAATCTCTCAGGATACCTGGGTTCTATTCATTAGTTCTCTCCAGTTATTGAACACCACTTTCAGCAACCCCATTATCCTTCTAATATCCATATAACTTCGCCTATGTTAGTCCATAAGGATCCCAGAGTAAAAAAAACCGCGGCATCTGCTCCATTTTATGCCCAACTACTCTCACAAGATATGGGGAGAATTGTGAAAATAAATTAGACGACATTTCTAAACTTTAGTATTCCACTCATGTTCTATTTCCAAGACGTGGGCTGCCTTTTTTTTAAATACCCTTGGGAAGGGAGCTTACGCGTCTCGTGACCTGCCCACGCGTATCTGGCCCACACTCCCGACTGGTAACTTTAACCCACCAGGCCCCTGGACATTTCACGTCGAGTGAAAAAACCAAAGTTGTATTCAAAGCCGAAATGCTGAAACCGCCGAAACTTTTGTTTCCTCGATGCCGCCCCCTTGGGGAAGTCGGGCTCGAAAAAAATCGGCCCGGACCCTCGTCCGACCCTCCTCCTTAGGCGCAGGAGTTTTAGACGGGAGTGAGAGAGTGAGACGAAACACACACGCCCCTCATTGACCTCAAAATCCGGCCTACGCGACCTTGCGGCAGGCAGGACGAAAGTGTGAGACACTCCGAAGGAACAGAGAGAAAGGTTTTTCGCGGTCAAGGAGGCAAAATGGACTGCAGAAGAGAGCGGGGACAGAAAGTTTAATGGTGGGGGACCCGGCCACGACCCGGCTGGGTGGCATGAGTCGGCCGGTTTGTTATTAGGGGAGGCAACCGATGACTTAGGACTTCTGCGCTATTTCATTCATTACAGTAATCTACCGGTTAGAGGTAGGTTGTGATGAAAGTCAGAGAATATCCAACGAACTCTTACACGTGCTGTGCCCTTTCTATTAAGGTTGGTTAGTATTTCAATAAATAAAGGGTTATTTATGAACTGGAGTAATAGTGGAGAAACATTAAGCGTCATCGCGCTACTCTTATCAAAATACGCCAGGATGACACAAATTGTGACATCATTGACTTATTCACCGGATTGGATGATATTATTCATTCATTAAAGCAATCCACCAGTTAATGGTAGGTTAAAATTAAATCAAGAGAAAAATCCTTCAAATTTTTACACGCGCCAATCTACCTCTAGTATTTCTTTCTTATCTCAACGAAAGTCCTACCATTCTTCATCCCGCTCATAAAAACCTATTTTCTTTCTTCGCTTTCCCCGATTGCCCAATATTCTTCCCACTAATGTAAATTGCTCTCGGGCTTCAAACCGGGTCAGGTTTTCCATGGCGGCCAACGTTTCGGTGGGAGACTTTTCAATCGTCTTGAGGACAGATGAATGGCCTTCCTTCCCTCTATCACGGCCTTGAGCAGCCCATCGCTCCTCATTACCTCATCCAGCCACCTACCCTTCCTCCCCCTAATCGCATGGCATCAGTCGGTGGATTGGTGGATTATTTAGGGGTAGGTGACCGAAAACAGTGGTCATTTCGCCACTACGGATCGGTGGGGAGAATTCTATGAGAAGGATTGCTTGGGGAGATGAAGATAAGCGGAGAGAAACCCGGAGTCGGCATTGTCCTACTCTTAATAACGAAAGTAACTGAGAGGCTGCGTGACATTGAGAGTCTCAGGTGATATGAAGCGGAAAGCTTCCCTATAATAAAAATGGAATGTCAATTTTCCACGAAAAAAACTTTATTTTCACGACGAGTTTCAGCTTACTTAGTCATCGTCACGTGACAGTCATTGAAAAGTCTCCACCACTTCCCCGGGACTCGGACCCTGGTCCTCAGAACGAGATGCCAAAACCCTATGAAGAACCACACTCTCCCGATCCCCGGGTGGCATGAGTCGTGGGAGTCAATTTCCCCAAACTCTCATCCCACACCAATTATCTCAACTCCCCCTTTGACATTTGCAGCTAATTTGATTCCGATTTTCGTTTTAATTCTTCTAATCCATGATAATTTGATCCTGTCACGCCGTTGCCGCGCTGGGAGATATTTTAAACCCCAACCTCTACATAACCCACCCGCGTCACTCATCGACCCAAAAATCCTCCAATCACGGCCATCCACTCGCCCCGCACAGGAATCGTGAGCCGCCCCACGCTGAACCCTTGCCTACCCACTCCACAAGCCACGAGCGAGACCACATCAAAAATATTTGACGGGAAATCCGAAATTAAGCCGTCGAAAATGGGTTTGTAGATGCGACCCCCCAACCCAGTGACTAAATTTCTTGGTACGCCGTGCCACGTGGCATGCGAGGAAAGAAACCTCGACGATCAAGCAATACGTGGAGCAACACACCTCTTCACGGAATCCTAAAATTTTAATTACAGCCGGGGCGTAAATACAATCGGTTAGGTACGGTGGCCGGGAGTACTGGCGAAGATTTCTCAGAGGAGATCCAACCCCTACTTGTGTACCCACTTCAAGTGCAGTAAACCGTCCGTCGGAAGTGAAGTTAAAATATGGACCCTTAGGTGTCTTTTGTCGTGAGCAGGCTAATGTTGATGCCACGTTATTCAAAGATGCCAATCGTTTTGGAAACTCACCCATCTTTTGCAGTGGAAATGACCTCAGTTGTCTATCGCCTCTCCGAATTTCCAACCAACCAATAAGGGTAAAATCCGACGGATGATGGTAAATTACGCGTCCGCCAGCCAACGAAGTGAGCAAGAATGCAAAGCGGTGACAGAGATTTTCGATCCCAGTTGACTCCATTATGAAGGCTATTTCGCTCCTGCGTAGCTTTTTGTCGTCAACATATTCTAAACCACACAACGTTCCAAGCGATAATTCAACCTTCCATCAATTTTGAAAAAAATGGAGGAAACAAATTAAGTTTAATAACATGAGAGGATGTTGGGTAAGTGGGGACGAAGATGAGGATACTCTTTATGAACGCGATAAAAATAGTAGGACGTATGAGATGAGGAAAGAAATATTATAGGTAGATAGGTCCTGCACCTGTCAAAAACCTAGAGGATGTTCACTCACTTCCAGTTAACCCAACCTTAGCCAGTAGATTAATTTAAAGATGATTATAATTAAAAGGGGAAGGCATCGAAAGGGAACAGTGTGTTTAGGATGTAACAGAGGCGAGAGTGACGCGGACACGCAGTAGAAAGAAAAAAAAGGATATGAATGTTGGATGATATATTTAAAGAAATTCCATATATCAGCTGTAGTTGCTGCTCAAGGATATTGTGAAATGACAACCAGTCTGACGAAAGATCTAAAATGGAGTGTAGCGTTTTATGGAGCAGAAACATGGGCCCAGAGAAAATTGGATAAAAATAGGTTGCCGGATTTTGAAATACGGGTGTGGAGGAAAATGAAAAAGCTGCGATGGATGAGGAGGAAGACGAACGAGAAAGTGAGAGGCCGTGATAGGAAGAAATAAAATTGGGCTTTATGCGTGGGATGGGGAGTGGTAGGACGTATGCCGAGAAGACCAAAGAAATCATATACGGAGAAACCCGGAATTTCACCTATAAAATACTAGTACCTATATGTAATCATACTTGCATTAACACTTGCCTTTACCGGCATATCACCTCCAAGAATGTTAAACGTGAGGTAGAAAGTATAAGCGGCTTGAGAGAGACATAATATATAGCAAATATATACTCATAGGTGGGATTTGTAATAAAATTAGGTAACCCGGAAATGGGTTGTTGGGGCATGGAATATCCATGACCTACCAATCATGGTAGGATACCTAACGAAGCTTATGATGAATCAATTCCGCTTATATTATCTTTGGGCGTAGGACTGATGGCAGAGGAGTGCGTCGGTAAAATAACTCATCCAATTAAACCTGAGATCTTATGACAGGCAGAATGACAAAAGACGTCAAGAAAAAATGAATTATAAAAGTATAAAAGGAGCATCTAATTATATTGTCCGAAATCCCAAGTTCGGAGAAAAAGGACGGGGGTGGAATGTGGAGGAGTCTGAAATGTTGATTTCAAGAAATATGGAGAAAAATTCCCTGGATATTAAATTACTACAAACGAAACAGCGCACGGTATAGGATGAAAGAAAGCCAATTGGGTAATTGGTAATGAGCGGATGATATACGTGGAATTACGTGGATGACGCACATAACTTGAGACGACGGAATTGTTGTGGGCTGCAATAAACGGCAGAGTCTTGTAGAAAGAAGGATAACTTTATTCACAGAAGAAATACGCAATATGACGTTTTGTGAGATGAGGATTGAAACATTGGAATTCAAAAAGTGCTAACAAAAAAAACTGCAAGTAGAATGATTTTCTTCAAGTTCATATGAAACTAACTTACATTAAATTAGTTGAGTAGGTACCGATAGTAAAATGAACAGTTGTCAACGATAAATTCGAGATATTTATCATCTCTCGGATTGCAAAGAACGAATCTAACGCATTTTTCTTCCCCGCTCGCTTTTTTCCGCACCTGGTAGAAATATACGATATATCAACAAAGGGTTTTTCCTCAAGGAACTTTTCCAAGGACTTGCAATCCAGAATAATAAACGACATCAATCACTTCGTTCAATGCTGGGTTTACAGTTTGTCTTCCCTTTTACAGCACGTCTTCCCGGGGATTCGGGGAGCCAAGGCTTATGCTTTTGCTGCACCCTAATATGATACTGCACAGCGAAGACGACGGGCGAGGAGATGGAGTGCTCCAGTTTTGAAAAAAGAAAAATAAATAAATACCATGCCCGCAAATTTCATCTTTTCTGATCTCCTCTAAGAAGTACGGATGAGGACAGAACGGCATTAAGAACTTGAGTGCCACGCAGCGCTCTACGGGATTTGAATGCGACCTTTTTCCTCGCGACGCCATCGCGGAATTTTTCATTCCGACGCATAATTTGGCCTTTCAAGCCATCCGATCGCATTCCTTGTTCCGAGTTGCATATAACATACTATGCACACCGTGACGTGATTCCAGAGTCTTTATGAAACTGTTTCCTTTGAAAGTATCACTGATGCTTCAGAAAAAAAGACAAGTGAAATTGTAAACTGTTTGAACAAGTTCCTACCAAATAATTGTAACGAGAAAACCAGTTAGGGGAACATGCCAACAGCTCGCACATGCAAAGTAAAACCTAGAAGACGGGCTTGTAAGATACGCATAGAAGTGTTGAATACAGCAGCATTTAGCAGGTAACGTACAAAACTATAATTCCTAAACGATACATTTTCCAATAAATCAGCAACAAACCAATGAAATATTAAAGCTTTATTTACGTGTCCAATAGGTTAGCAATCAATAGGTAATTCAAAAGAGTTTGAATATCTTACCATAAAATAAATCTTTTGCATCGATTCGCTTGACTATCTTTTCATCTCAACTACAAACACCGTGGACTCTTGAAAAATACTTTTAAACAGCCGAACAGAAGTCGAAGTACCTGCTTTGGTTCCGTGGGCTCTGCAAAATACAGAATAAAAAAATAGAGAAAACTACCGAAGAACGTCCGAGAATTGATTTAACGTTCTCAACAGGAATGACCTCCGGCGAATCACACACAAAGAAAAACGCAAGCGGCAAACTGAGAGGAAGATGACAATCGTTATCATTTTCCCCGGGCGTAATTTTGTTACAGAATTGGAAGAGATCGTGGACGCGTAATTTACGGCTTTGGACGGGAAGGAAAAAAGCAGCGACCTCCCGTAACCGGGAATGGATTAGGGGCGGGGCACTTCGCGTTGAAGCTCACCGGTTCGGAACAAGTTATCCCGTCGACTTCGTATGTCCGGCCGCAGCACAACGTCCACAGAGGGAGGACGGTCGGTCGGTGGAAATCTCGCAGACTTCCCCTCTATCTTTCCCCTTCCTCTGCAAGACGGTTTATCCCTTCTTAAGGGATCACGCGTGACCACTGACGGAGAGCGTATGGGTTTTGCTTAACAACCCTTGGGACTGCCACGAAACGAGCACGCATATAAGTTCCACGCGGGTGACTTCGAAATGATAAATTCCGGACACACTTCCCTATGGCTTATTTTCTCGTGCCTACTTTTACTCAACTACGAAACATGATTTTACTCGTTTTTTCCTTTCATTTCTCTAAACATTTCTCACGTTATCTGAAGATTTCTAGTCCTTTTTAGCGTATGTGATACCCATTGATTTCTCAGCCGCTGGAACTATCCAAGTTTTCACATTTTTCTAACCTTTCTCAGTAATTTCCATTTCCTAATCTCCGATTAGGAAATGGAAATTCTGTCATCTAAATCTTCGCTTTCAATTCCCTATTAAATCTTCCAAGCCTTCTGATTCTTTAATCTCATTTTGTAAGTCTTAAATTATGATCGTAGTTCTGTGTCATCGCGGAGGAAGCTGGCTGGATTTTTGACTCTGTTTCCAAATCTCGGCCCAACCACGAAGTGATCCAATTCATACTTCTCTCCAGTGTCACCCGTTCTTTTTCATATGTACCAATGGCTGTGATGGTATTTGACTCGAGTGTTAGTCATCAATAATTTATTCCCCGGGCAGAACTGAACTGCCGTCTCGCCATTATTGCTTCTTATCCCGAAAAAGTATTCTCCAATTTCATTTCCAACCTCTTCCTTCCCGTGCACCCGAATTCCATTCGCGGTCATTGAGGAGAATGAAGAAAATGGGAGGAGAGAGGGAGGGTTCTGGCCGAGGAAAAGAATACATTCCGAGGAAATGCAACCACATTAGATGCTGGAAATGCATTCACCCCATACAAAAAATAGTTTACCGAAAGGAAAAAAAACACCCAGAAAGTGACAGGGCATGGAAACGCATAAAATACGTAGGGCACGAATAAAATAGGAGACGAATTCGTAGGGGGGCAGGTCCAGAAAAATAGCCGGCCGAGCGGACTAGAAGAAAGAAAAACATCGAATTGTATCGCGCGGGGACGCAGAAGATGAAAAAAGGAAAGAAAGGCACTTACCATCGGTAGCCTAACAACACGAGAGCACTCGCCGACGAACACATAAATATCCCTTCCGCATTCACAAACGAAACCCAGGATCAAACACAAAACGGCCGAGGGGGAGGAAAGTAGGACGCCGGGCGACACTTTCACATTAGGGGGGAGAAATAAAAAGGGAACCACACAAAAAGTCACGGCCAACCTCAGTGTGACAAGGGTAACTCCATACAGAGAAAGGCAACACAGCATACGGACCCACATATTTTTCTTACATAATTTGAACCCGCCGAAAGAAAAATATGCTCCACGTATCCTGATGTTTTCTGGGGCCGCTCGCCCTTCTCCTACCAACCCCCCCATCATTTCCACTCGAATAGACGAACATTTTATGAATAAGCTTCTCCTCCACAAGACTCGCAATCTCATTGGATGTTCAGTTGGATATTTGTGAAGGTGACCGACTACCGAAGTCACATGCACCACTGAGGACGCGTGATTAGGTCGGTATGTCTAGAGTTACTTTGCAGGGGGTGGAAAAATAGAAGTACACCTAACGTCCGCACTGTCTTATTCTCGTCCTGAAGGGTCCACAGTTTAACATCCCATATGATGGACGGAGTAAATATAATAAAAAGGCTCCCCTTCCAGCTAACGATTTGGTATTTCCATTGAGAGTATAGTCATAGCCAGCACCATTCATTTCATTTGGGTATTCTACCAGCTGATAGGTAGGTTTTTGGAGTCCTTATCCTAACATCAGAAATACTAGATGTAGATAGGGCACTGTATTTGTAAGAGTCGGTTGGATTTTCTCTGACTTCCATCATAACCTGCCTCTAACCGGTAGATTACTCAGATGATGATGACCCTAACATCCT
This sequence comes from Pyrrhosoma nymphula, assembly GCA_963573305.1. NCBI lineage: Eukaryota > Metazoa > Arthropoda > Insecta > Odonata > Coenagrionidae > Pyrrhosoma > Pyrrhosoma nymphula. The sequence goes on along the minus strand of OY754330.1, from coordinate 108,931,685 downwards.
AATTTCTGGTATATCGTCTCGCTTTCTCTCCCATATATGTCTTGCAAAAAGATCTCTCTTAAAAGCCTATTATCCTCTACCTCTTCTTATTTCATCCAGAATTTCTATTCCAGGGTGTCCGGTGAATCTCAATTTATTTTTTCCCTGAGTTTTCCAGGTTTTCCAGGCAAATTTTTGCATTTTCCAGGGTCTTTCTGCACTTTGTTTCTAACATATTTTTAACGAATTTCTAATAAAATCGGCATAATTTTGCCAACATGAAAATACGAGAAATTTCGGTCCCTACTTTGAGTTAAATAAGTAAGAGTATACAAGGGATGTGGAGTATTACGGGTTTTATTCCAACCAATAAATAAACTAAAACGGTTAACTGACAACAAAAATTTGAGTCAGGTGAAATATGAACACTAAAACTTGATTCAGACTATTTTGATAAAGAACATGCAAATATAAGAAACTGGTGTGACATTTTTCAAGGAGTGCATTTCCGATTCAACTTCAGCAACAAATTTCTCGGCTTTTTAAGATTATTACTTTATTTTGGGTTGTAGCTCTTGAACCTTTTGCAGTAAGTACCTCTTTCTTATTCTTTTTCTTTTGAGGCGTTGGTACCTTTCTTTTTTTCCCCAAAGGCTTCACTGTACTTTACATGAGCATTTCGGAAACTGTGAATTAATTGCTTTGTGATAGGTACAGATCTGACACCCAAAAACATTCAATTATGTAGAACAAAATTGTATTTGTTGGACAATACACGAATCTTAATTAGTTTGGATTTACCTGTACCGTGGCCCTGTCGACTGCGGACCCGAGGGCCGTGATTTCCATACGCAGTGACCGTAAATTGTATTTCCGCTACTTCAAAAACAATTGTGCAAACATTATAATGAGGAGGGTGGAGATTATTGGGAGAGGATTATCAATTATATCACAATGCACCAATTACCCATTTAGGTTGCCAGCCAAATGGTTTTCGTATAATTATGGGAAATGTCACTGCGCATTCTCAGACTTTTAGATTTCTCGTAAATTTGGCAACACTAAGAATTCCATTTGTACGGCTCTTCGAACGGAATCAAGATTTTCGAGTGGAATTCTGTTTCCGCTGACGGAGATATACAATCGCATTTCGGCATCATTTCCGATTTCATTCATAGCAGCCATTTTACATGGGAATTATTCCGTGTGGAATTTGCCTTGTTATAAAATCAGCCCCCTTGACTACGCGAAGGGAGAGGCAGTTGTGAGTACAACCATCACAAGTTTGTGGTGGGGTGACAGAGCAAAAGCTGCGAGCGGGCGCATAGCAATGAGAAGAGTATGAAATGAACAGGGAGCGCAAGGCTACGCTGAGCCAAGAGCCTAATGCAAAGCAAAGGCGCAGGTTAATCCTCTCTCTCTGCCTCAGTGGAAATCGGCTGCCGTGTTTTCCAGGGTTTTTTTGGACAAATACAAAAATTCCCTGAGTTTTCCAGGAAAAAATATTTCCCTGAGTTTTCCCGGTTTTCAAGGTTTTCCAGGTCGCCGGACACCCTGTATTCTCTTCCTTCCTCTTCCAAGTTTCCCCAGTGTTCTACCCTACATTACTCTCTTCAAAATGCTCTCTCCTTTAAAAAGGAATCAAAATAAAATTAACATCAATTCAGGAGGCAACCGATACATGAGGTCATTTGCGCCACTAAAGGTAAGCGAGTAAGTTCGTAAGGGAAGGATTACCCGGGGCACGGAAATAGATTTGAGAGAAAACCGGCGTGGTCATTAGCCACCAAGGGGTTAATAGTAAAACTTAGTAGTCCGATGAGCATGCTTGATTTGCTATCTGCATGACACCCAATTGGGGATCGGGATTCCGCTGAAGAATCACACCACCGAGAATCGAACCCGGGCACTCCGGATGGGAAGCCAGTGCCCTTGCCGCAACATCAACCAAAACCCAAAGTCTCCCTGGCACAACAAAGGGACCAAGGTGGGTCCCTTTGTTGTGCCAGGGTGGACCAAGGCGGAGGAGAGGAGAGGGACGGCGAAGCAAGAGAAGGGCATTCACACGGCGGCAGGACGTAACTGACCTCTCCCGTCTCTCTCTTCCAACTCGCAACAACGACGTCGTCGGGGTTCGCTGGACTTACCGCGTTTGAAAAAAAATACGAGACCGCAGCAGCATGGCTCACCGCAAGACACGCTCCCCCCACCCCCCACCTCCCTCTGCACAATTGCGAGCGGTACAAGGGAGGAGAAGATGATGAATGGTGAGGCGGAGGGTACGCGAGGCAGCATCAGCTACAAAAAGGTCGTCGGGAAGGGACGAAGGCTTCTCGAGAGGGCAACGCCGGATGGCCAACGTCGTTCACCGCAGTTAGGATGGAGAAAGAGAGGGAGAGAGAAATATAGAGCGGTTGACACTGACCGGAGACGCGTAATTCATGCATCGATTTGCGAGAGCAAGCCGCAGTCGTACGTTTTTCCGCGATGGCATTGCCCTACGGCCTCACTAAAAAATTAGTATATTGTCAAGGATAAAGTCAGAGCTGATATTGGCAACATAGAATAGGATGGGAGAGAATAGGCTTCATGGAAGGGATGAAGGGAAGTAGGACGTATGCTGAACTGAATAAATAAATTGTGAAGGTAGAAAAGGGGTCTGCGCCTGTAAAATTGTAGAGAATTTATATTCCCTTCCATTTAAACACCTATTGAAAACCTACCTTAACTGGTAGATTACCCATATTATAATAAAGTAGTGATGAGTGAAAATATATTCAAAGGTTCATCGTAGTTGCAGTAGTACTCAGGGGACGATTAGTCTCAGACGACCAATTAGTTCGGAACCATAGAAACATTTATTATTGGAAATTCTATCCTACCGGCCCTATTCTTAACGAAAGGGCCCCCCAAGGAGTAAAGAGATTCACATCCCATCCGACAGACGAAATGCTACATTTCAAGTGCGTTCCATACTGCACAGGAAAACCTCCACTAACAGGATTCAAAACCAGGGTCCCCAGGAATAGGAAGGTTTTATTCACCTTCTGTTGCATGTCACGATCCAGAGTACACTTGCAGCAATTGCCGTGGAAAGACAGAAGGAATAGTTATTCTACCAAATGTAGGGAAGTTCCACCCTGTCCTTCTTATCCAATAAAAGCATATTTATTTGCCTATTTCTTCATATTTCCCAAGCCCTTGGTTCCGCCTAAATACCGTTTCTTTTCTTCCTTCTCTCCAGCATTCTTAGAATTCTCTTTCCTGGCATAAGCTCCAACATTCCGCAAACTCTCAATATCTCTTCCATCCCCTCTGCTCTCTTGGCTTTTTCCGGATTCTTCACCAATTTCCTTGCTTGCTCTACCGTAGCAGAATATTTTCCTTCGCCGATTTTACCGTTCACCAGTATTATTCTCCCCACTTCTCTTCATTATTACATCTGAAAAGTCTCCTTTATCCGAACTCAATTCTCATTAACTTTATTCAAAACCTATGGAAAATACTTTTTAAAAATCAAAAGAGAGGTAACCAAGGCGTTGAATAAATATAAGAAAGAAGGACTCTTCATAAACGTGGGAGGGAACAAACTGGAACAAGTAGAACAATTTAATTACCAGGGTAGTACGTTGGAGGAAAATGGGCGTTGGGGGTAAATACATTTAAAGGAGAGTTGGCGACACAAACGTTTTGCAATACGGAGGGACTTGATGACGGGAGAAATGATTAAGGATGTAAAGAAAAGGTTATCGAAGACTTTAATAAGAAGTGTGGCGTTGTATGGGGCAGAAACGTGGATTTAAAAAGGGACTACGACAAGAGGCTGCAGGCGTTCGAGAAACGGTTTCATGCAAATTCCCGTCACGTTTATTTCTTCTTTGTACATACATAATGTGTAAATGCGTCACATTAAAGTGTGTAACAGCAACAAGAGAGGTAAAAAAAAGTTAAAATTACGCGTTGAAAAACACAAATGTACCTCCATTCTCAAAATGAAAAATTCGTCCCCACCTCATTACTCATAAATCCCTCAATTGTCAAAGAATAAACACCCGTAAAACTAGATATCTTGGAATCATTTAGCTAATTAAAAAAATGGCAATATTAATAAACCAGTGACTTCAGCAATACTTCTTATCACGCTTCTGCACACTCAAATAGGTTTTACTAATTACTCTCCTCTTCAACAGTTTTACGTGCCTTTAAGAGACAATATAATTCCAAATGCTGACTGAATTTCCAGTTTTTAATGAGGAAATTGTTTCGTGACATCTAGGAAAAATGATTAACACCATTGCACTAAGAAGTTTACTAAGTACTGAGACTAAGAACGAGGTGGCATCACCATAAAAAAAATCACCATATTAAAGTTTAGGGGCCAACCCTTCAACGTAGCAGCTGAATTTTCTTCAGAGAGAAACAAAATTAAATGATAGGACACGAAATCCGTCAATGAAGTTTTGACGCTTCAATCAACGCAATTCAACGCGTCGTAACTAGTGTAGTCATCACCAGGAAACAGTAGTTGTATCTCATTTTGAATACGACAAAGTACCCGGGACCCTTGCGGAGAGAAAGTGTAAATTAATTATGCTAAGGAACAAGATGAAGTTCAGAGAATATCCGCTAGAATTGGCTAAAATTGTTTCGAGAAGAAAGTTCTTGTTCCAAGGTTATTACGTGAGATAGAGATGGGACCCCCTTCAGTCACAAAGAAAGCGTAAACGAATTAACACTTTTGGAAATGCAAAAGGGGCACTTGTGTTCACTCCCGACACCCTGAAAATAATTAACACACCACAGGATTCACGTGAAAGAGAATCCTACACTAATAATTTAGATACTGCTTTCCTTCACTAAGTTCCCCATTATAACAAATGCAAGAACGAATTCCCTATCAAATTTCCCGAAAACAGACCTTGGTAGCGGCTTTTTCCTTTTACCTCCATTAAAAAAAGGCAAACAAATTCAAGTCTTCTAAGGAATATAAGTATATATTCCCACGATAACTTCCTCGCAACATCTAAGACCTTTATCCTTAAAGTAGCACTCTCTTTTGTAAAACCACTACGTCTTTCCTTATTTCCTTGGTCCTCTCTATCTCACTTAGGGTCATTCGCGACTTAGAAAAAAATTGCGAACAATGTCACTTATTCATTCACTGTTCCACCACTTAATTGCTATGTTTTTGGAGAGGAGTTGATAAATTTTACGGCGATTTGTAAACGTCACCGTAAGCAAATTATCAACGGCAAATTTCCGCCACTAAATGTGTCGTCCGAAATTCCTGTTCACTTCCTCCCTTAACTGCGTTGGCCCAACATTCCCCCTTCCATCTTCTTCTTCTACACGTTGTTCCCTCTCAAATCATCTCATCTAAAAAAATGAAGCGCATCAATATTTGCCGTCTCCTCCAGATGTATCTCTCCGCTACCGACTTTCTTTCCTCTCCAATTTTTCGTTTTCTCCCTTACCTCTGAGCTCACTATTCTCATTCCACTCCAAACCAAACTCACAACTCCTTAAAAATGACATCACCATCACCATGCACCTTGTAGCCACACGTCCGTGGTTTACAGGTCGTAAAGTAAACGTCCTTGGTAATGGGCATGGAAATACCAATGTAACGACCACGGCACATGGAAAATTTGACACTTCGATCGGGACGATTGACGCATCATTGACGGATCAGAATTTATACGTCGAATGGGCATGGAAATACCAATGTAACGACCACGGCACATGGAAAATTTGACACTTCGATCGGGACGATTGACGCATCATTGACGGATCAGAATTTATACGTCGAGCTTTCCTTAATATCGCCCATCCTAGCGTGGAAGTAAAGTGGACGGGGGGTCAGGGAGGGGGCAGGTTAAGATGGGAAGAATAAAGAGTCAAAGACGGGAGAGGGAGGTAATGCAAGGCCACCATCCCCGCGTCAACTTGTCCAAGGAGGACGCGCCCGTCACAATGCCCCCTCTTTCTCTATCACTGATGGTTCGGTCACCCCCACAGCACAATTCCAAAAAGCCTTCACAGTTTCCTACACCACCTTGTCCCATGGGGTGCATTCAACTACCGCCTGACTTGAGAGAGATATAAAGAAAAAGCGCAAGCCTCTAAGATGATCGATTTTGAGTCGTATCTCTTAGAATCAACCTCGATACTATGCGAATTACCGATAATTTGAAAGCATTCCAATTTGCACATGATTGTTGGGGAACGAAATATTGACAGGAAAGAGTGAATGAAAATACCGTCGTCTACAGTTACATAAAATCAAATGAAAATAGGGAAAATTCTCAAGAGATGCTAATAAAACAAATGAGTTGTCCAGCTAATCCGCAAAACACTTGCTTCAAGACGCACAATAATTTCAACAATTTACAGAAATTAATTCACAATTTATCAGTAATCATAAGAAATGCTTTTCAGCTGAGTATAGTTTCCATCTCCCTTCATCTCTTCTAAAATACATATGCCCTTTCTCAGCGGTCTTAAAATGCAACACATAAAACATAGATTTACACTTTGGGCAATCCATGCATTGTCATGATAATAAATTTTAAATATAATCATGTATTTCCCAGAATTTTAGGTTAATTACACACACACAAATAGTGACGTATTAACCTCACAGCTATGATACAATCATTACGTTTGCTCATTTGGAAAGGATAACAAATTAAAATGCAAATGTGATGGGTATCACTCATGTAATGCCATGAAACATTCCATACACGATTGCGGAGAACATCCCGTATTACGTTTTACACCTAGGGCCGAGATTGGAAAACGAGTAGCTCAGGAGTCCATATTTTTTAAACTCAGCATGATGATTACATCGCATACCACGGAGGGATGGTATCGTGACACGATATTGTCTTTACATCGTACACGGGGGATGTAGGTACACTTCACCGTGCATGGGCATACTCGCATGTCACGCCGGACGGAATATTGGGGGGCGGGGGGGGGGGATGAGGACAAGGCTCGCACGGGCAGACGACGGAGGTCAAAACAAGCAATGTCAAAAACGGGGCCATGTCAAGGACGCCACCTCATATTTCACGTCCCCGATCACGACGCAGAAAAAGAACATTATCACGGCGGAGGGGTGCGCAGTGTGTATCGGCCGTGTTCCGACAGCGCCGAGCACTCGGGACGGCCGGAGTGACAACGAGAAACACGCAAAGGGGAGCCAGCTTTCTTCGGAAAGTTCTCTTTTTTCCTCCTCCGCTGCCAAAGGTGAAATGATTCAGAAAAAGGCTCTGGAGTATGAAAACCGTACTTCCGCATGTTTCTCGATTGCTCTCAGTACGGCATGAGTGTTAAGAACACCATTTCCATAGCAAACGGTACGATCCAGCGACATGTGACGTGGAAACAGACGGGCAAAAGCACGACCTAAAATGTCATTTTTTTTGGGAATATCGTAAAATTCAAAAGCAATATCAGGAGGCGTGAGCCGACTGTGCCCGAAATGTTTTTGCAAACTCAAGGTATTTTGGCGCTTATTTTTCATTTCAATTTGGTGGAGCGAGAACGAGCACACTACGCCACGGGACATCTGTGAATATACGAGAATGCCAGATTTATTGCCCAAGGCTGTCTTATGTGGAAGCACAAGGATGATTGCATCGGTCACTTAACATTATGGTCGCTTCATTTTCAAGAATCTATGATTTCCACCAAAACACTTCGAAACACACCAGCTTATCCGTGCGTTTCATTATACCTCCCTCATACATACTATTACTTTATTACTTTACGTTGTTTGTAAATCTTATGAGCAGCTTAAAATATATATAAATGTAAATGCAATGTACTAGTGCTCCATGGGATTATATAGTCCCAGAGTAAATAAACTTTATCTTATCTTATCTCATTACTGAATAGGTTATCTATGCTTGAATTCTCAATGATGCTAGACAGTTCATAACGCCATGAAGGTTAACACCGTACCTACTCGTAACATGGGAAATTATAGGAACATTTGGGGTTTAAATTCGATGGAGTAAAACAGAGCGTTTCCTTAGCATTAAATTATCCTCGCTAGCTGTGCTCGTATCGAAGTAAAACATGGTGGTATTAGTTATCAAAGGTTTCTTTTTATAACATTTTGATTCATAACCTCGACTTATTAACTCAATCAGGCTCACCCAGTAGACTTAGATCCTTCGGTTGACCTATTTCCAGTAGCCCGCGTAAGGGTGAATAAATAAACAGTGAGCAATTAGCAGTCATCTGCTTTTATTATTTTTATTAGATATGATCAACCGGTTAGGGTAGGTTTAAATTGAATAAGGAATACGGAAACTATCTTTCACAGCCACAGAATCTGGTCTCCTGGCATGATTTAATTCTTCTCAATCACGACTAGTTTGGACGATTTTTCATAATTTATTCCTGAAAAAACGATGCATATATGCCTTAAAGCAAGTCTCTCCTTAGCTCCACATACTTTAAGGCTTCCCCTAATGCCAGAAATTCCCATTTCCTTTCCCTAATACTAGCCTTTTCCTGATGCCGCTGACGCTCTATTCCCCATGTACATATTCGAAGCAAATCTCTCTCGAACAGGACGGAAAGTAATTTGGCAAGCAAGCAGTGACGTCACGGCCCGTCACTGCCAAATTTAAAAGTTCGACGGGTAAAATACAACAAGGGGAGGCGCGGCCAAATGAGGAAATCTGCACGGTTGGTAACCTTGCCCGCCAATTCCCGTCATCATCCCTCAACATTTCATCCCCCCACCCCCCACAATCATTCCGCCCACCCTCCCAATCCCCCTCCCTCCTGCCCTTCCCAGCCACCCACCAAACCGGAGGGAGAGTGAGGCCCCATCCCGAATATAACGCCACCGCAATCTCCTCCCATAGCCACCCACTTTCTCAACCCCGTCGCTGCCCCCCCGACGGTATAATCCCTTACCTGATAATCCCCTCTTCCCCCTAAACTCACTCCCCACCCACGAAATACTACATCCCTAATACACCGTTCACTCCCGGGAAAGCCTGCCCTTACTCCCATCTACCTACCGGCTGTTATTATTTATTCAATCTATCGCCCGATTCGGCACGCAAGTGCTGACCTTTCGGAGATGAACGGCTATTAGCGAATACACCCACACCTACATACAACCTACAAGCTACTGCTAGGGCTTGCGACATGGGACGTTAGCACCAGCCATACAAAACGGAGAGGATAAGAAAAATGAATCGGAAGATGGAAGAGACAAAACTTAATGCGTGTTTTAGGTGGATAACTTTCTCGCTTCCTTTACTAAGAGGTCGTGAATGAAGCGAGGAAAGAGAGAATTCTCACACCAGTTCGAAATTGGATCACTAGAAGTAATCAATCCAAAGATTACTGTGCAGCAGCTCTCCACTCATATTTCTAATGAGCTAACTGCTTAATTCCACCATTACTTTTCATGTTAAATCCCTTCATAATTTTCCCATTGGACTAAAATGAATATGAACGAGGAAGTGCTCGGTTATGTTGCTGGAGAAGATTAGGAGGAGACTGAGTAGGTGACTGAAAGTGGTGAAGATGGGTGAAGGTATGATAAATAACGTGATAGAGGGGATGGAGAAGTTGGAGAATAAGCGAGAATAATATGAACGGGTTGAGGAGATGTAGGATTCACGCTTAGTTGAACAAATAAATCATAATGAGAAAGACCTCCAGCTGTAAAAGATATAATGTATAAAGGTATTCCTACTTCTGCGTAACCACTTCCACCTACCTTAACCGGTAGACTACCTATAATAAAAAACATTCGACGCATTCCATCCTTGGTTTTCCTATCTGATTCTTTCAATCTGTTTCTCCTCCAATTCCAGTTTCAAGATATTTTCAAGTTTCAGAATGCATCCAATAAAATGCTCCTTGTTAAGGCTTCCGCTTTCATTAGAAAAATCTAGTCTTTCAGTTATTCTTGGGTCAACAGTTTCGCCGACTGTATCACCGACGAAACTGTAGTCCCAAAAATATGGACGTTCGCGGTAGAATACCAGATCTTTCTCAAATTCTATCTTCTACTGCGTGGATTTTTCAGTAAACGCCTTTACTCTTCCACTCTTCACATGACTAGTGCGTTGGTGATTCTATCTGTTATTATTAGATCTCTGTCATTCTTCATTTCCATTGCCTCCATTAGTCTAAATAATGCATTACATGCATCAATGAATATAAGAGAATCTCCCTTATTTAAATTCTTTCGTTTCGCTGATGATCTAGAGAAATAGCGTGAGTGTAAAATAGTATATTCCGTGACGCACTGCAGCGAAACCCTTGTTAAGGATCAAATGCAGTGAAACAAGGAATAGATTCATGTTGGCGTAATCTTTTCACTTCCGCACGTGTTAAGTGAACGCTGCTACGCTCAGCTGAACTTTGATCTGCGCACAATTGTTATATTTCATAAATTTTGCAACATAATTTCTTCATTGTGGTCTCAGGTGCCCGGAAGGTGGGTTATCAGTACTGGAGTCGCCACAAAGGTTCCGGAGGCATTCCTTCGTCACAGTGGGAAGCGAACCCCTTCATTATTATTGAATAGTTCATTCATTGGCGGCAGGTTTGGATGGAGCTCGAGAACTACAACACAATAGCATCATTTACCTGACAATACCTGTTGATTAAGTCGCTGAAAGAAGTGGGCTTTGGGAAAAGGGAATGGAAATAGTGGCGTTTGCTGTGAAGATAAGAAGAAAGAAAGAAAGAATTTGATATGAAATGAGAAGAAAATTTCATCAAATGCCGAAGTATTATACCATCGTAGATATTCCACCAAGCTATTGCTAGATCCACAAGTAGTCCTGTCCATAATCTCTCCGATCTCGCTGCGTTTTCTATTACTTTTAACTTTCATCGTATATTTTATCTAATCATCATCATCATTGGTAATTATTGTTAGATAATCCACCGGTTAGGGTACATTTACATGGAAGTGAGTGAAAATATTCTAGACTGTTACATGTGCAGGGTCCTATTTACAAATTACGAATTCTCCTACATTTATTTCTTTATCTCAGCATACGTCCTACCCTCGACATCCCGACCGTAAAACATATTCTCTTTCTTCCCCGCTTACCTCCTACCCGCTTGTCGGCCTCGGTGGCGGCGGGGAAACGTCCTCGCCTGCCAACCCAAAGGTCGCGGGTTCGAATCCCGCCAGGGGAGGATTTTTCTCCTCCCAGGACATGGATGTTTGTGATTGTTCAAGTTTATTGTAAGAGAGGACCCATTGGTCCTAAATACACTTGATTAAATAAAGACGCAATTATTATTATTATTATTATTATTACCCAACATCCTTCCCCTCCCCGTCAACAACCCTGTCCTGTGCCCTCTGGAACATATTGGTATTAAAATATAAACACAGTAAAGGTTCGACTAGACATATACGGCAGATAAATGAATTCAACCCCCGCCAGATATCCGCGAGAATAAAGTTGATGAATCACCGCACACTTGAAAATCCCCAGTCTCAGGACAGGTATCATTCAAGTAAGTATTTCAAAAGCAGAGTGGATCTCGCTAATTGCTGATTAGAGAGCGGGGGACGCCACGTGCTTGCAAAAGCTCAATACCGATGGGGGCATTGGAAATGCATTGCACGCAACAAAATCCCCCTCAGGAAGTAACGACGGGTTCCCCAATGGACTTCCGCAGAGGGTGGACTGCAGGGGGGTTGAAATGCGCACAGAGGATTTTCCCCCTCTTTTCCGGGAGCCTGCGCCGAATATCTTAGTCTCCTCCCACCCTGTCCCCCGTCATTCCACCTCCCCCAGTCTAATTGCCCTCCAACCTATCATACTGCCAATGATTTCGGGTTGTCGGGCGACGCCCAACTACGAACCATACCCTTCTCAGGGTAAGCTGGCATCTGGCGTCCCCATTATAGTTTACAACGGCAGGTGATGCATTAAGCAGAATAGAATTTGATTGATGCTTCATGACGAGGAAAAGCTGAGTCGCCGCCATAGGAGAATCCATCCCTCCATTCATGGATCGATCGCCAAAAATATTACCACACGTGACATCTTTCCTGTTTCGACCTAAGACGCAACTTGGAGTGAGTGGATTCAAGACGATAAGAGCAAATATGACAGTAGATTCGGCATATCTACAAGACTGAAAAGAGGAAAGTAACATATATTTCCGTTCATTTTTTCACTCAAGTAAAGTTCAAGTCCTCTCGCATCGACTGAGGTAGTAACACACATTGCAGAGATCTTAAAAGGCAAGAACAGATGTATAATTTGAGAAATCAATAACATATTCAAGAAACGATATTGGGTCTGAGAAGGCATATTTAAAAGACTTTCAAATTCCAAGGACACGGATAATATGACTACAACCTTCCACTGGTTTGAGTACCTTTTTACGATGTTCTTCGATAGTTATATCAGATAATATTTTTAGCGTGCGAAAAATTCCATACCTGGATCGAAATTACCTAACATCAAAGTGCCAAAAAATTTACAGTAAACCTATCCACTTCAATTGAAGAATGACTCATTTGAAGAGCCAATCAGAATGCCAAGAATAAAAAAAGGTAAGCCGTTCCAACATTTGCATGCGTAGTTTCAACTTTCTTGAAAAGAGATAAGTACAAAAGAACTGCAATGCAAAAATCAAATCAAATCGACGGATATCTATTAATGTACGGAGAGCGCCTTTTTCTTACAACAGCCCAAGTTTGAGTCACCGACCCAGGGTTGAGTCACCGACCCTTAAGCAAGAGAAGATTACCGGTGTAACTAGGAGCAACGACCACATAAAACGGGTTCACTGCTTCTTAGACGATTGCGATACATCGCAATCAAACGCAAACCGTGCAAGAAAACATAATAAAGGAGAACCATGACGTGAGCGGCGTATCTCCATTCATTCCCCTAGTTAGAAACCTCATATTCGAGCCGCTCCACCTTATGCTTCGCTTCTCCAGCCAAGAGAGATGATTGGGAGTGAACACTTAAATGATTTTGACGGCACCGCATGCATCGGAACGAATCTCGCACGGGGTTCGAGGATCCAGGGTGATGCCGTCCTCCTCCCTGAACCCCTGACATCACCACCCACACACATCCACCCCCTTCCTCGTCCGTGCTGCTCCAATTAGGCCGAAACGCCCGCCGAATGAACCCCCATCCCTCCCACGCCACCCCACTTAACCATTCAACCCGCTCCCTGAAAACTCACGCACTCAATCCCTGAGCCAATCTTCTCCCTCACCCCCTGCGACCTTGCGCAACCCCGACCGCTTCCCTTAGCGAAAAGGTCCTTATCCAATCTCTGCCCACCCACCTCTCACGCACTTCATATCCTCCTCCACGCCCCGTCCCACGACTCTCTCTCCCATGGCCCTTTTCCGTCGTCCTGCCAGTCAGGGGGCCCTTCCACACCAACTGCCAAGTCTTCCCTTAACATTCGAGATGCCTCCCTCCCTCACTCATCGTGAGAGGGACCGGGGTCTCGCTTTAACCAACGCCGCCCAAAACTCAATCCCTTCCCACACCCCCGTCTCCTCCTCATCTTCAACATCCAACTCACACTCACCCGCCTCCCCCGTCACCCTCGCTCTAAAATGAATCGCGCACGCCACCAACAGGGAGGGGTGGAAGAAAAAAAGAAACGTGGACGCGGGGGTTGAGGAGGAGAGGGGCTGGGTCGGGTTGGTTCAACACTCCCCCACTACCACCTCCTTCTTGTTAGTGGGCCCGTGTCCTACTGTCAGACGCGACTTCATCCTAGTAGGGTGGTGATTTGCGAGCGAAATAAGCATTCGGCACATCGCCATTCATGTTTTAATCAGGAGGAAGGAAGGTGGAAATCAATAGAAAAAATAGCCCGCTGCGTGCATCAAGCGCGGGCTAATGGCAATAAGAAGAGGAAGCGTTTTCAGTACGGGGCACTGTTTTAGTACAGAAATACATTTTTATGGACAAATAATAACCAAAACTTTTCATTCTAGAACACTTGATACATGATCTCAAATGAAAAAAATATGCCGGGCTCCTAATTAGTCTATGCTCGTGAATTTTAAGACACGCTTGGTGTTCCACTAAATAAGAGGTAGAATTTTCGATAGCAATAACCACCCTTTTTTACGGGTCATCTTTAACTTTTCTCGCTTATTACAATCGACCAACATATGTTCAATCTTCTCTTACGTCGACAATGATTCCTTATAGTTCCTTCCTTCCCCGGGCTCTCTGCTTAATCCTCACTTCATACTCTGAGGAAAAATCATACCAATTAAATATAACTCGAGAGCCTCAATAAGGGATGGAGGCTGATGCAGAAGGATGCAACTAGCATTAAAGACAACAAGATGTTGAAGGCCATGGAAGAGGAAAAATTTAGGTAAGCGTGGAAAGTGGAAGCAAAAAATTAACAGGCGTTTTCGTTTAGATAAAGAGAGGTAAGAAACGAAGAGAGATTATAGAGGTATGGTCAGAGGTAGAAGAGGTCTTAACGAATGCACTGGAGCATGAAGAAAAAAAGTTACCGCTCATCCACGCCTACCTCCCTTGGAACGAAAGAATGCCTGTAATAATAGAGTAAACTTTGCTCGCTCCACAAGAAGTATGCACGCTATTTTCTAGAGATCGGAATTCTTGAGGATTAGGGGGCGATTACCCCTTTCATCCCCACTTGAATCCGCCAATGTGGTCGGGTCGTTGACGGAGTGCAATGGGGGAGGAGGGGCATCCAGTACGTTCTTTGAACGTCGTGGCGAGGGGAGGGAATTGACTCCGGGACGTCCGTCACGAGTGCCAACCCCAGCGGAATGGGAATGCGAGACACCGCGGTGGGAGGAGAATTGTCGTGCACGGGGTTCGTGGCTGGGGACAGTAGCGGAGGTTAAGCACGGGAGAGACTAACCTCTCACGCACATCCTCATCAGTTAAACCATCCCCGAGATCGGCTTGACGTTCATCCACTAGCTCATCCATCCACTAGGATTGCCACCCGCGAAACCTTGTCACGTCCACTACTACTCCATCGCTCCCAATATCTCCTATTTCATTTTTCCGAGCGGCTAATCGCGGATACCTCTGCAATGTTTTCTTCATTCGTTTTCGCCAAGTTTATCTACTCCAATCACTGCAAAAGGAAGTTTCCGTCCCTTGCCTGCCAACGGGTAAAGGCAGTGGTTAGCAAGCACGTGACCAGAAGCTCGTGCGGATATCCGCAATTAAATTAGCACCGCCCTTTCGGAGGGGGTGAATTTAGTGAAGAAATTCCATGATTGAGTGAAAAATATTCGACGAAGAAAAACGCTCACAGAATAACAAAAAAGTTAATTACAATAAACACAGTTTCGCACAAATTGTACTGGAACAAAACTAGCGTTAAAATGCCTCAATAAAAATAGAAATTTTAAAATATTGATCTATATTAAAACCACGAATTTTTGCTTTGGCCCATGACTAGATTTTTTTGGGATAAAAGGAAAAACAAAAATACATTGAGCATAGTATATGGTAATGGGACCTCCATTTTCGAGTCCATTCATGCCACTACTTGATCATAATTTGACACCTATTCCATCAAATCTTAAGAACGTTATAGATTAACACGGCATGAATAGCACATGGGATGGTTCAATGCACAGCAATAACGACGCATGACTAATTTTTAATCTGCTTTGTGTGGCAAGCTATTTTATCACGTCAATGATAATGTAATGATTTTACAACAGCTAAATTCATTCGCCCTTTCTATTTATAACGTCGAAAGACTGCAATGAATAAATCTTATAAAGGTAGTGAAAAAAGAAATATATTTAATCATGTCTCCACTTCAAGGAACGTCCAGGAGAATATAAATACAGTTTCGCCTTTATCCAAGGGTTGTTATTCTTCTTTGAAAGTAACCAAAAGTTCCTGTTATAGAATGTTTGCCCACGCAGCGCCAGACACCTTGAGAAGGTCACCGAAGTAAACAGTTCTCTTAAGCTACTCCGGTGAATTGAAGAGAAAGTGTTTCCTTGAACACTTAGTCCAGTTAGTCGGGTCCATAGTCCACGCTATTTCAAAACGCGCCGTCATTCCATGGTTTGCTTTGGAGATTCGAAATACATACAGGAGCCCCTTGGGGCAAAGCAGAGTCAGTGATCATTTACAGGAATGACAAAAGTCGAATCGATTAAGTCGATTAATCGCAAGAGCGCACAATAAGGCGGGACTCGACTCATAAAAGGCGCGCGTACGCAAGCTGAAGATCACCGAGCTTAACTCGAAATGTAGTACATCGAAATCTTCAAAACTTGGAATCGACAAAGTGGTATCAATAAACAATGTAACAAGTCGGGATGAAATATTAGATGCAAGAGACAGTAAACTAGAGAAGATTTATAACGCTTTCATCAAAATAGACCAAGAGAAAATTTAGCTAGCTACTGGCAGATTTTGCAGCATCCCAGTATAAAACCCTTCTCACAATAACCAGTACAGAAAGTATTTCTCACAAGAAAGGAATACTTAGTAGCTTCATGTGTTAATAATTGTATTCATGTAGTTCATATAATGTTTGGTAATTGCAATTGACCTAAGCCTAACACTTAACGTTCCTGCACGACGTAATTCGCTCCCGACTCAGGCAGTAAATCAAGATGTAGAGGGCACCATGAAAGTTACCGCAAGGGTTGTGAGGCAGGGGAAGGATCTAAAATAGAAAAATACCACTTTATGGGCAGCGAGAGGACAATTAACTATGCAGTAATTAAAATCAAATTATTTGTGATAAAATGAAATATCAACGGGCTTACACGCAAATGTGTAGGCAACGATTCTGTCTGGATTTTGAAAAGTTAACCAGTGCAAAAGACTGGCGGGAAGTGGTACTATTAGCACACGCAGGAGAGCACGCAGATACAAGCGCTAAACCGAAAATGCGAAAGAAGATCGTCCAGTCTAATTCAATACACGCCAAGCTCATTCGCTGAAGATCTCTCATATTTATGAAAATAAAAATCAAGGCTCAGTTCGCGGAGGGAACTGACAGCTGAAAGCTCCATGACCGGAGCACCTCGTGAGTCACGCAATCCATTCCTACGTGGAGTGCATGCTGGATGCGGCCGCAGGACTTGAAGAACCGTGAGTTGACATTCACGTGCTCGCCCGTCTCGAAAGCCTCGGGCGAGGGCGCAGCCGCTGAAAAATTAATCGACGCTACGCGGGAATCGTGAGAAGGCGCACGACGCACCCACTGATTTACGACGACCTGCGCAAAGAAAAAAATAATTAAAAAAAAAACGCGAGGCGAGCATAAAAACAGACGCGGGATTGAAGGCGACAAACGTCTCAAGCTACGTATTCATGCATCGGATTTTTGTGTTACGCTACCAAAGTAGCTTGCGTCGCTAGTCGACCCTATTTTCGCGAATGTGAGAGCGCTAGATGAAAACAAAAGACAGTCCGTAAACTCGAGTTACAGATCGTGATGAAAAGAAGAATGATAGATAGCGTTCCTCTGCCTTATGACCATTTACACCACCCAAGGTGTACAGACAGAGGTCTACACACTTTGCACACCCACCAACCCATAGACCATCCCTACGCACCACCATAGGCGCAAAACAATTGGCGAACGCGTGTTCGTACCATCGTATCTTTCAGTCACCAATACTGCCATCTTACCGCGGTAAGCGCTAGAATTGCGGGGGGAGGGGGGAGTATGCCGGAAAAAAAACACGAATATCAACTGAGATAAACAAAATGTAACACATTGCAAAATTATAAGTTGAGAGAATTGCCCTTGGATTTAAAAACAAGTCCTCACACTTGTAAAAGAGTAAGTAGTGTGATTTACATAACAAAAAATACTCAAAATTCCGAAACATAAACGGGGTGCAGGATTTCTTCTTTGAATTTAAATTAGCTGCTAGCCTCTCACGTTAACCAAAACGTAGGCCGAGTGTGCGTCTATTAGTTACTCTGGTACGCTCGATAGTGGATCGGAATGCACGTGCACATCCATTATACAATGCAGCCTGCGATGAAACTAGAGCAACTCCAAAGCAACGTAATCTTCGTTGAAAATCTCGATATGGTTTGCCTACGCTGTCTACGGTGATGCAATATCGAAGGAAAGTAAAAATGTCACTTTTGGTACATAAGAGTTGAAGGAAAATTGATAAAAATTAAACCCTAAATGCTGGTTTCTAGTGAAAAAAAACATAGGAACTAGCCTTACGCCACTCTAAAGAAAACAGGTGGAAAAACTTTTCTGCGAAACTAGCTAAAATATGACAAAAAACTGACATCACTTATTATCTCAACGGGCCATCTCATATATGACAAATTGTAGCACTGATGATGATGTGTTAACGTCTATACCGGTCAGTGAAAATTAAATATTGTGTGAAATATTATCAAGAGTTCTTTTTGGAATCGTAAGTCGATATTCCACAAAGATACGTCGCACACCATCACGTTATCAATGTAAGCCATTTCTTTGCCCTTGGACGACTACATACACTTTAACAGATTATGCGTAAAAACTTGATCAGAGCAGTGAAACTGTTCCACGCGTTTTCATAAATACAGGAGCGGGTTTGGTTGTAGCAAGCTAGCGAGTAGAATCCGCACGCCAATTCCACGGTCGTGAATTTTAATCGCGACGCGAATGTTGCAGTGCACGTTCTTCGCTGGTAAAATTTTCCGAGTGTGCACATCTCACTAGGGGCCTTTTATCAGCTGTTTTTACGGATGGCATTGGTGCAGTGGTCGCGTTCCTAGGTCTCCACGCTAAAGTCAAGGGCTTTAGCCAGCGGAAGTGGCAAGGAGGACAGCTGTAGTCTCCTACTGCTATACCCCTATGATCATTTTGATAGTGAAACTGGCTGAAGCACTCGACACAATACCAAGGGATGTGAGTTAAAAACCTTTTTTCAAGGAATATCCGTATATTTCACGCATTAGCACTCTCCTCAGAGAGGTATTCCGTCTAGTTGCAGTCTTCGGATGTCCAACAGCATCTTTAAAGTTACCCAATATTTTACGGAGAATAATTGACGAATCAGCGACGATAATTCCAGCATGACTCATTCGAACTGACAGGGATGACTTGCTCCTGCCACCAAATTAAGAATGGAACAGCAGTTGAGAAAGATTGACAAAACTACCGTGAGAGTTATATAGAAAGATGCGAACAAAGCAAAAGCCATTTCAAAGCATTTACTTACGCGAAAGAATACGTCCACGTACAAAGGGAGGTATGGCTTGGACACTTATCTAAATGGACTAGTAATGGAAGGAAAGTAAAAAAAGAAACGTTGAAGCAAGTGATTCGTACAAAATAAAGATGAGAGAAACCATTCAAGGGTCCCCGGCACATAGGCGCAAAGATATGACGAGATCTATAGTAAGAAACATGACGCTGTAGCCTCACAGAACCTAAAAGACAATGAAAGAGGAAATACTTAGAATGCTTTTAAAATATGGTTAAAGATGACGGCGTACAAAATAAGAAAAATGTAATTCTTAGGAAAAAAGTGAAAGAAGGCAGAACGACTGGGGATGTGAGAATGGTAAAAAGTACATATTACTGCTAAAGGAGGCGACACGACGGAAGAGATTATGATACGTACAAACACATAATAATAAACACCAACATGAAAGGATAATGGACATTTATGGCGACTTGAAGAAAGCATTCCAATATGAAGAATTATATGCAATAAAGCCGCACATATTGATTAATGGGTAAACCCACGACGTTAAGATCCGTATGAAAATATACCTTGAAATCGGTAGAGAGCCAGTAATAATCTTGTCAACATCGGAAACGCGGTTGATCATTGCCATAAAACCCTATTGACATTTCTCAGGTTCACACGCAAATAACACATGAATGAAACAACCCCACAAACTATTCAATTTCGAGGAGGCTAGTGAAACTTTTCCTTTTCTCTCCGAGGAGTCTTTGCAAATGGACGCAATAAACTAAAGGTGTTAGGGGAGCAAAGAAGAAAGATGTCCCGCAGATAAAACTGCCACCTCCGACGCTCGATACGGCTACCACAAGAAACTTCAGTGACCGAATTGACGGCGCCGGAACAACATCAGTTTTCCTTCCGTTCGAATCGCAACACGCAGTTTCGAAGCATACTTTCGGCGCCCCAGTCACCGGGGAAGCTCGGGAAAGGGGCGAGTAATTGAGAAGCTGAAGAAATCAGAGCGGGTCCATTACGCCCATCCCCGGCGACCATCTCGGGCCGCACGCGGAGGTCCGTAAACGTCCGATTCATTAAATAAGTGCCGAGGCGACCGTAACCCTGGGCCGGCTATCCCTCAATCGCATTCCCACCACCACCACTGACTCAGCCGACCTCTTCCTTGGCTCCGGAGAGGTCTCCAATTACTTCTCGTAGGATCGCCCGCCGAAATCCCCGCTCGCTCGTCGTTATTCAACCCGAGAAGAATTACTCCCCGTCCACTCCATCTTTTGAAACTGCGTCGCGTCGAAGCATTAGTTTGCTCAATTCGGCGGCCCCACCGTGTTATTTTTTCTCCTTAAAAAATTCCCACGAAGAATGTTCCTTTGGGTTCACGGAACGGCTTTCGCAAGTGGAGAGGGGTCAAACAACTAGCCTCGCTCAGAGAAGACTCCGTCCTTCTTCCCTTATTTACTATCTTCAAATACCTCTACGTCCCTTTGAAATCAATCTAATGAAGTATCAAGAAGATGAACAAGAAGAGGAAGAACAAATAAGTCTTGGTTAAACTGAGTCATATATGAAACGGTCAAGTGGGGATTAAATGTGGAGGGTATGTTAAATAGAGGCAGGTGCAGAACAGTAATCAAGTGAGAACAATTGTGATGCTTGCCTGAGGGAGACTGCAGATAAGTGGAATAACCAAAAGATATCACTGAAGAATCATTACAAAATATTATTACTAGGATTTGACGAGATGGGTACTAGTAAATGGGGGGAGGGGGGAGGATTGAGGAGAGACTTGAAGAAAAGATGGATGAAAACTCTTCCATGGAGCGCTGCACTGTACAGGTCGGAAACTGGGACATTGTTGCGAGAGATTGTGAATAGATTTGAGTCATTTGAGACGTGGGCTAGGAGAACAATGGATAAAGTGACCTGAGCGGCAAGGAAGTGTTGGACATGGTGGGAGGAGAAAAGAAATTGGTGACGGAGTTTCGGAGAAGGCAAAAAAGGTGGATGGGGAACGTTTTGCGAAACCAGGGACGCAAGCACGGTCCTCCGTAACGCGAACGCTCGCGTTATGAGGTTACTGTGTTGCCCTTCTAGAGCGAATTGCGTTTTGGTTAACGATAACGACAAGGCGAAAAAAGGAACTGTGATACCATCTCGGGGGAGAGGATGATAGACGAGAGAATTCTGAACAAGCGTGGAAGAGGATAGGAATTTTGGACGAACTGTGGAGACGCTGAGGGTCTGAAGAGCTCAAGAGGCCGAGCATGCAAATTGAGGAGAAGTGAAAATATAGCCCAGAAATGAGTAAGTTTGAAACCTACCAATCAGCAGGTAGAGATCCCAATGACGATGATGAAGTATTTGATGAAGGTTTACCGCACTAATTCCACTCTTTGAACATCCATTTCCTTCCAGACTCTTTCCTCATCTAGTTTGGCATATATTAATAGTAATTCCTAAACAAGTGTCCCAAATTTTCCTCTCTCCTCACTCTTAACTAAACTCATTAAAAACACTCTTACATAACTCGGTCTTCAACATCCCTATGCCTAAAGGATTAATGGAGGTTAAGTCTGGGGCCATTACCTCCAGCAGCCAGCATTGGATCACTATCTTTTATTAAAAATCTATCCCACCCGCAACTGTGATAATAAAGAAAAATGTCAACACAGATATTTTAACAACTCCACATTAACGCACTCGGTAATCCATGCTCCACATATAGTAATACACCTCCACCTATAGCTAAAACAGATATGACACCTGACCTGCTCAGTCCACCGATTCAGCTTCCATATAGCATGCTACTGAAACCAAATAATCATTTCTTCCTCCACCTTTGACCTGCCGACCTTTGCGTCAATCAAAGCTCTCCCTTCATTATACTCAATTCCTCACACCGGTCATCCATTCTTATCCTTTCAACATTAAAGACATACAACGCCACGCTCCCGGTCGTGGAATTTCTTATGACAATAATCTATGGGATCATAAAACTGTTTCTACAAATGGTCATCCTGAGATTCCCACTTAGAAAAGTCTCCCTCAATTCTTCCTGGAACTCTCCCTTCCTTTTTCTGCCCTCCGCCCCTTCGACAAACTTAATCTACTCGATAAATTCAAATCTCACGAGTTTGAGGTGGACACGGAGGATATAATTCAGCTATGCGCTACATCTTCAGGTCAGGCTAAAGCGGGAATGTAACAGAGATAAATTGTCGAACAAATACGGTAAATGAATCCTTTTTCTAACTCACATCACACGACCACAACACAAGTGGAGCGAAACTTTTACACATCCAAACACGAATGCCTCATTATCCACCTCTTTCCTCGCTTTACTTATTTAATCCTCTTCTCGTCCCTTCTTTCATGGCTTGTGACTTTAACACCTCCTGCCACCCGTCCTTGCGGTTTGCAGGGTGATATGTAGACACGGATGTAGGACCCTTATACGCATGCTACCCCACGCACTGAAATCCCAAACCCCCTCAAAAATATATAGCAATAAATACAAAAAAATGCCCCTCCACCCGAAACCCCATGGCCCCTCCATTACCAGAAAAGGGACCCTTATTTTATCGCCCGCTCCAAAAACCTTCAACTCCCTGGTACCTCTTCTTCCCGAAGACCATATTTCTTGCGTTCTCTCGTGTCTCCTACTACCCCGCCATCTACCGCCGCTCCTCCGCGGCCTCAATTAAACGGATGCCCCCTTAAATCTTGTCTCCTCCATTGCGTGGGCCCTCTCGCATGCGCCTGTGCGCGCACGTGTGAGAGCATATTTTTTCGCGCATTTTCTCGCACATATTTTTTTACGCATATTTTTTCGCACGCCTTCCCCCTTTTCCACCAAAACTCCGCTCTCCTTATTCCTCGCGAGTTATTACGATTCCTTTTTTCTCTCGCCCTCGTGGCTGTAAATATATCTATCCACTCGCGTCAAAGTGTTGTGGTTCACTTTCATCATTTCTTTTATTCAAGGAGAGAACGACGCATCCGTTTTGCCCCCGCGAATATAAATTTCCGAGTATTTTCTCTCTCTCTCTCGCAGAGGAGGCGAGTGATTGATGTCGTCAATTTTTCCCCCGTCAAGTGACAGCCAGCCAACCCAGACTATCCATCCTTCCTTGAATTTTAAATTTTATGGCCCTTTGCAAGCAAGGGAACGGGCTACAATAACTTTTTCCACACTTGGGATATTTCCGCTGCATCAATTAAACGAGATATATAACGCCTGTGGGTGGCGTATCATATCCGGGGGAAACTAACGCGGTGCGCAGGTATCACGGAAGAAAAAAGTGCTGCTTCATATCTCAGATGTGTACTGGCTAGGAAGAAGCTTCGTACGGCTATCAGTCCTATTCTTCCGATTCCTAAAACCGAATTTTTCCTTCAGATTCAATAAAATTAGATCAAGACATAAACATCAGAAGCTAATGAATCAATGGATATGAATCATGAATGTGTTTCAGTGTGCCCGCCTCCCACCCAAGATGGTGGAATATAGAAAAAGATAGATAAAAGCCAATTAGCAAAATCTACGTGAACATGTTATCACAACATTTGCCCACAAACCAAAAGGCATTGACCTTTTTGGTTTGGTATGGGCTGGTGCGGTAATTCAAGGAGATGGAAACATCTCGCCGATAACTGGTGCTAGAGCATTGCTTACACCATGGACGTGTACATTGCACAATCATAAAATTTGTAGATTTATACAAATATGCGTTACATATAATATACATTTTCAAGGGGAACGACAGGTATTGAAAGACTACGGATCCGATAGAAGCCCAATATGGATTGATGATGACATTATATACACCGCATACATCGGAAATGATTTTCTATACTTGTTTTTCAATGAAAAGAGCCCCTTAAAGCGCTATTGCATTGCTATGCGCATAGGAATCTTGATAAATCGTTTGGATTTGGCACTACTAAATTTGTTACGCAATATTATATCCAGAATTTATCCAATCTTGCCAAACACGCTTCAGGTTTGGAATTCAGAACAGTTAATCAATAGTTTTCGCATTGAACACAGATTGGACTCACACGGAAGGCTATATCTTAAGGCTCTTGCCAATGGCAATTCTTAATATGAAACCATGCCACTCCGAAGCATGAAATTTTGCCAATGCCATCGCCTATTCCTCTTTTCCAGTTGTCATGGCACCACATTTATTAGAAGCGAAATGTCTCTCTGGAAAGTATGTTTGGATTTCATTGAATTAATAATTCTTATTCCTCTTGGGAGTCAGTCCCAAAATATGACAAGAATTGCAATTAATAAGAATCATGATATAAATGATACATGAAGCAAGGAGGAACGAGGAGAAGTACTGAGCACGCATATTAAAACTGAAAACTAATTAACTTTTCATCAGCAGCTGGTTCCATTGGAAGGGGGAACTGAATTTACCTCGTTTGGGTCCTTGAACTACCCGAAAACTTGCGTCTATATCAGTAAATGGCACTTGGAGGGCAAATAGTAACTTTCATTTAGGAAGATGAAGTTCTCACATGTGAACAGGAAACAATGTACACATTTCTCAGTCTTAAATAATTCTACGCATAAGTACATAAAACGCTTCAGCGAATCCGATGGGCATTTTAGCTTTATGGTAGGAATGCTATCCTATAAAGATGAAACACAGCCCTCTTTAATACCAGTGCTTTTTTAATGAGTACGCACATTAAATAACGCAACGTACAATGAATGAATAGAAAGAAAGCAAAGCAATTAAGATACAGGAGGTCAAAAAATACGCCATATCTACAGTAGTACATTCATACACTGTCGTGGCTGATATTTATGTAAAACTTCGATATGTTGCATGCCGAGTGCTAAGGTGAACGGTGAATTGGTACGGAAACGACTGCCGCACATTACACGAAGCGCAAGAGTCATTACTACAGCTCGTGAGAGCAGAGCTAAGAGCCTATTGTAGGTATTTCCATCTTAATGGGATGATTCTCGAGACCAGGATAGCTTACTGTATAAAAAAAGTCATTGCGCCCCCAACTATATCGTCGTAGAGTGACTTCCACTCCAGCGTCCAATGCTGTGCCCGAGAACATAACGTGTAAAATGGTCTATTGCCAACGTCTATTTACTTCTGCCTCTCATCTTTCACTCCCGCTCTACTCTCGTCGACACATATGATTCTCAGCAGTATTGTTTCACGACGTCTCAACTACCAGAGTGCAAAGATAACAGCAGAAAAAAGGATGGGTGCCAACAGAACAAACATTCTCTACTATCCCGAAGGTCGTGGGTTTCAGTCCCACCTGGGTAGTTTATCCCCATCTACGACATGGTTCTGTGTGTTGTACATATTTAAAAAATAGGTAGTGTTTGGCGGAAGCTGTTACCGAGAGAAACTATTATTATTTTATTAAATACTCGCTGATATCGATAAAACGGAGTGCATACACAGGAACGAGGTTATGCAAAATACAACCGATGCTGTAATGGATGAAGTTAGTATTGGATTAAAATTGCTTAGCTATTGAAAGAGGTTTGGGCAATAATCAATAGAAGCTATTAACAAAACGCCGCAATTCACGAAGACATGCCTACTTTCATACACATCTTCGGCTTTGCATACTTACTATATCTTTACATCACAAACAATATGTCCCTCCTCGCCCCACGCGAAACTTCAATCTCCTACACATCCCGAAATTCCGGATTTCCATATCACAGCGTTCCCTGTTTTACCGAATCCCCTCCAAATTTAACATATTGTCCTCAGCGCATCCGTCCCTTGATCTTTTCTCCTCGCCCAACATATTCAAATCATTTATCAAACAGCACTTGGGTTACGGAACCCCAAAGTTTGATTTAATTTTGTTTTTGTGTTCATGTTTTTATTTTTTATTTCATTCTTAGTGTTTTTCGTTATTGTTGTTCTATGTTTATTTATTTTGTTGCATCAACCAATGTAATTAGCCATTGTGCCGTTTTTGTTTTTGTGAGATAAAAATAAATAAATATGCCAATATTTTACTCTGTCTTTACCCTAAACCACAAAATTCTATTTAACAGCCTTCAACATTTGATTACATTCATTGCCTTTCCCTCAACTGTATATGCCTCATCATTTGGTATTCTTCCAATAGCTCCGTATATTTAGGACTGCCAACATAAATATCAACCATTATTGATCATTTTTAACTCTGCAAAACACAAAAAACTATTGATCAACAACTATGTCTGTCTGTATCTCTTCAGACTTGGTAGTATTTCCTCCGACCTCCCTTCTCAATCAGACGTGTGTTCTCAATCCTTTCGCTCCCATCTTACTTTCTCCTCAATCCCTCTCCAGAACCCACATCTTCAAGGTCTCTAGAGTATCGGATAAGTCAGCGCAAGTGAGTCAGGCGCTAGCCGACGTTTCTTAGTCCGCAAAACGCCGACATCGGCATCCCCCTCTGGCAGTAAGGGAAGAAGTGGTGACGGGACCGAATCGAGGCCACGCCCATTGTAATCTACGAGAAACACCACGACACCGCAAGATACGCACACCAAACACTCTCGACAAATGACTCGCGTCCGTATGAACCCTTTTCCCTTTCGGATTTCTAAGGTGGGGAGGCACATGCGAGGGGGAAGCAACACTCAGGCAGAGCAAAACCCTTTCGAGGAGAGCAAGGGATTGAAATGACTGAGAAAAAGGGGGTGGGACACTAGGCATGAGCAATGGTGTGATGTATCGCGATATATCGTACAGTGAACTACCTTCGACCGGTAGATTACCTCAAACAAGAATAATACGATTTATTGCAATCTGCGACATCGGGTACAAGCAATAGGATATAACGTACGATATCATGGCATTTATCACGTATTTTTTATACGACATCAACATCAAAATGCAATATTGACATTCGAATATCGCGCAACCAAAGAGGGAGGCACAATGCCACAATAAACACCCGATCAGTTAGTGTGATATCATGCGATGCATCGCCTTTTTCGCGATACGAAATAAATATCGAAAGGCGATACTGGAATTCGAATACCGCACAGAGCCCTGGGAGGCAACCCAATCCCGAAGGAAGAGTCGCTCGACAAAACAAAAGACGTACGGACGTGTCACGGAAGAGAAACGGCGGGAAGTACGAAGACAAAGAGAGCAAGTTCTCCTTCCAAACTACACACGGACACACATACACATATAGCCATGCGTACACACACACTACCAACCGCCACTCCTCATCGAGTCCGTAGCAGCAGCAGACGACGCCGCGAAACCCCTTTCCTATTATTCCGTCCCCCCTCACACTCACTACCCAGTCATTGTTCCCTCCACTGCTGCTCGGACCCCTCGACCTTGAAGGCGAAAGTGCCCCCGAGGTCGTCCGGTTCACGAGGAGTGACTTTCATCGCAAGCTCACTCGCAATCACGCACACACAAAACCATTTCCTCTCACATCACACACCACACACATGAAACTCCTCCCCCGCCCCCCTTCAACCCGCCCAGTCAACTTATCGTCGCCAAATAGACGCAGTAGTGTTTCCAATATAGGAGAGAAGGCAGGGGGAAGAGGGGAGAGTCGGGAGAGGATATAAAGCCGTGGGAAGTGCAGCGAAACAAATCGAGTGGAACAGGTGCCGAGGGAGCCGGCGGGCGCGCAGACCGTCTCAGACCGGATGATGTCACGCCGACGACTCCCGCCTTCGAATTTTACTCTCGCGACAAAAAAAACAAACGGAAGAGAAAGCGATCGAGAGACGAGACACAAATAACGACAAACCAGTGCAGTGGTATGAAATCGATGCGACATCTTGATGTCGGCCGTATTATGACCGCAATTCGCAAAGCTGTGTTTGACGTGTGAAAATGTTATGCTTCACTGACACTCAACCATGAAGAGAGCGAAGTTCGTATAACTGGTTACACTAAGCCTTTACAATGGTTTTTTTATTAAATTAAAAATCCCGTGGTTTTCAACATTCTAATGCCGATTCATCAATTTGGCACCATGATTTTGAAACGAAGGTCGGTTTTTAAAATTGCATGGAAAAGGACTACATCTTCAGTAAATAAACAACATATTCCCCGAGCAGTCTTAGCTACTTCAGGCAGATAAGACACCAAAACCGTGAATATAGTTTGGGTGATTTAACAAAGTGAGGATTCCATAAGTAATTCCATCGCTTCAGATTAACGTGCATCGATGACTGAGGTCATTTCTTCTTTAACTAGTGTAGAGAGGTCTTAACTAGCAGACAAGAGGCAACAGCAAACGGAACGAATTGGATAACCCCGCTGAATGCTAACAGAGCCCAACAATACTTAACTTCGGGGATCTAGAGGGGCCCGGTGTTTCTATGGTGTAAAGCCGTTGCTCGAAGGCTCCATCACCTAGGAGTTCAAACAAATAATGGTAGGTCCATGCACATTGCACAGTCCTGCCTAACATTTTCCTGACCATGGGTGTCATTTCTAATGTGCATTTCGCATTACCAAATCCCTTTTGAAATCTGTCTGACATGCATCCGAATTGATGTCTGACATGCATA
The DNA here is from genome assembly GCA_963573305.1 of Pyrrhosoma nymphula. Classification (NCBI taxonomy): domain Eukaryota; kingdom Metazoa; phylum Arthropoda; class Insecta; order Odonata; family Coenagrionidae; genus Pyrrhosoma; species Pyrrhosoma nymphula. The sequence goes on along the minus strand of OY754330.1, from coordinate 108,902,967 downwards.
GTCACATAATCACAGAGACATAAAGAAGGACGAAATAATGCGGAAACCATTTTTGCGGGTAAAGGCGAGGATAACTCGAGAAGTTTAAATGAGAGAGGAAGAATAAAAGGTGGATGCACGTACTCCACCAGAAAAAAATTAGCTTCTCTGTTCTACAAGAAATCCGTGTCGATCGATTAGCATCTATGAACTGTTTTCGGGACTCGGGAGGTTATTGACGGACGCCCAGCCACAAAATGCAATTCCTTTGGAGCTGGGTCCCAGATTACCCCAGCCGTATGACTAAGGTTCACGCAGGAGCCAGTAGGGACGTCCACGGGGGTGCTGAGTTACATTTTGACGGCGCTGTACGTACGTAAAGGAGCGGAGATTGAGGAACACTAGAGGGTGAGAGGTTAGGGTCGTTTCTGAGGCCCTGAAATCGGCGAGGACGACTATTTCACCGCTCTCCTTGCCTCCATCCCCTCAGCCACGTACATACCTCCCCCTTTTCACCCCCCTTTAGTATTTCCCATTTCCTCCATCCCATTGCTCTCTCTCTCTCTCTCACTTACCCTCCGTCGCCTCCGAATCTTCCGGGAACCGGAAATTTCCCTGGAATTGGCTGATCAAGGGTAATGACTGTTTTTCGGGCGCGATAAAGACGAGGCATTGCAACGGCAAACGAAATGTCGTTCACCCCTACCCCACCGGACTGATTCCCTTTGGGCCACAGCCAAACGTCCCTTCCCCGTATCTCTGATAGGGCGATCCGTGGATTAGATTAGGTCAGGTGGGGAGGGGGGTGAGAGGGGGAGGGACAGATGGGGAAGCGTCTCCTTAAACCGAAGAAAAGACTTGGCTCACAATGCACATGCTCGACGTAAAGCGGAGAGAGCTCAGTTACAGCGTGTTCCACAGCAATCCGCAAGGAAATCCCAGTCCCCATGGGCTCACCCGAAATGGTCGCTAAATGAGATAAGCTTTCAATTTAGCACCGAATGCAAGACACGTACAGGATATGTGTTGCATATTTATCAGTCGGCAAGAGAAACGCCTATGAAGTCCCACAAATGGATGGGAGAAAAATGAGAAATGAAAATTCTTCTCTTTAAATTAGAAGAGCCAACCGGCAAGAGATAAAGAGACTATTCCAGCGCATCTTATCACGGAAAATAGTATTTTAGACTCATGCTACCTCTCATTTCATTTGAGTATTTTTACCAGCTGATTTGAAGGTTTTTGGACAGTCCTTATCCTAGCATCCCAAATTTTATTTCCACTACTTACATACTCCTTTGCTCTACTTCTGTTATCTACATCTGCATATTAATATTTTCTTTTCTAGAGATATAGGCATATTATGAATAATCATTTTTTAAAGATCTTATGCTATCAAACTTTATCAACAATAATATGTAAACCTGGAATATTGTTAAGAAATATCTAAGGCATCTACTGTTAAGAAAAATCTGGAATATTGTTGACTGTTGTATAAAATGTATAATTAATTCGAATTCAGTCCTGAGGAATTATAATAAATATACGAAACGTTGGTAAAAAGGTAAAAAATGTATTAACAGGTCATTTAAAATAGACCAATATCCCCAGAAAAGAAAATATTAATAAATTGAGAGGTCAAGAAAAGAAATCTAAATTGGAAGGTATGACGTGGTGGAAGGACTCCATAGTAGCAATGAAGAAACTTTGTGACTTCCACTGTTATTTTTAAAAAGAACGACCGGTTTCGGCTGTCAAGCTATCTTCAGGTACATTCTTATGTACCTGAAGATGGCTTTTGATGGATGGAAGAGAACAAATATTTTTCGTACAGGCTTCACCGTCATGTAAGAGCGTGTTGTATACATGCAGTGAATGTATTAAGGAATGAAAGAGTATCTCCTTGATAGAGTTGCTTTTTTGTTATAAAGAGGTATCAGAAAAGCAACTATATCAAGGAGATGCTCTTACATTCATCAATACATGAGCTGCATGTAGAGAGCATGCTCTTATATGACGGTGAAGACTGGACGAAAAATACGCAGACATTGATAACAGAAGCAGAGCAAATATAAATGTAGTAATGGAAATGAAGGCTGATGAAAATCAAATGGTCGGGCAGAATCGTCAATTAAGAAGTCCAGCAATCGGATGGAGAGAAAAATCTTGAATGAAAACTCCCCGCAGCGGAAGAGGCAACAAAATTATTGGAAGGATGCTGAGGCATAACGATATTGGAAGAAAAAAACAAATGCGAAAATTATCATAGGAAGAGGAAAGGTGGAATTCATGAAGCACATTATAGGGCGTGTCAAAATAAGGACTTTTAGGAATAAAACCAAAGTAGTCCTGAGAATTATAAATAGAAAGGGACTGTTTGGAGAAGGTAGAAGAGATCTGTAGCGGGTCAATCTTTGGATTGATGAATGCGCACGAATATAAAAAAAGACTATTTTTATATAAACAATACTCTAAATGATTCAGTAAACACAAAATCAGCAATTTGACCTCTTACATAAAAAATCCGACATAACAATAAGATTAATGTACCTACTTATTTTCAGCCTTCCTCTAAAATAAATACAATGACGAATGTCACAATATTCACCAAAGCATTTAATTCTCTAAATTACTGACTAGACTAATGGAACCAGTCCACCTATTACGTCGATCTCATAAGATTAATCATTTCAGGAGAATTGAACATGTTATTAAGCGCTAATTTATTGATGATTCAAATTCCAAAATGGCTGTACTATTCTACGCCATGAAAAAAGACGGACCTACGGGCTATGAATGTTTAGTTTACATCTCATATCAGTCTGACAAATATACTACCTAAAACAAGCAAACACAAACCAATTGTCCTTAGGCAATGGAAATAATTTCATTATGTGTAGTTGTTTGCTCAATAGAACAAGAATCGAAATGTACTATAAATATAAGCGAAGCTTGATACTGAATAATTTGGTGGCTTACACAGCCTAGTTCGTAGATATATTTGAAAAATCACTAACACTATTCCGGCATCTACAAACAGGTAGGTTTTGATGAACTTATTCCAATGTTATTCCAAGTTCAAAGTTCAAGTACTCACATTATTCCTTCTCCAACTAAGGATACTTCCAGTCATTCATCAACCCGTCTAATACGCCCACAAGCTGCTAAACTCTTCCTTTCTCTCCCCTGTTATCATAAGAAAATTATTTTATTGGAAACTCTTAATTTTTATTTTTAACTATTCATTAGAAATTTCTTGAAATCAGTGAACAACGCCGTTAAGTTCCTCACAATACTTCGGGCCCGACCTTCAAGGACGTGATCGTGCAAGGCCTTCAGAACTGGGTAACTTAAGAGGCACCATAGAACTACATACCAACGCTTACCCCTCAAATGAATAGGATCCCCCGAGAAATATTGATTCCGGGCGTAAAATCTAAGACGGTGGAAAAATTTAGGAATCGAAAAAATGAAAATAAAAAAATGGCTAAGCACTTCACATGAAAGGGCGCAAAATTTCATTAAGCGATAGGGGGTGAGGAAGACGGGGCTTAGAAGAGGGCTAAGGACGTAACCTCCGGAATCCGCTAGTTAATTTGCCACCTCGCCGATCAACGCCGATACCGATCGGAACCCAAAAACGCAAACTGATGGCAAATTACACTCCCACCACACACCGTCCCGTGGACGAATGACTTTGCGTGGTTTCCGTCACTTTAGCTTGGAAAATTCAACCCCGTCAAATGGGACCGTTAAAAGTACACGGCAGACTTTAAAGGGTTACCCCTTTGCGGAGAGCAGCCGACGTGAGAGAGATTGAGAGGCTATGAGACGGATAATACTTCTCCCGACCACCACCTCATCACACGGTTCTCCCCATCTCGAAACTTCCACAAAGCGGCGAAGCGCGGATAGAGGCGCCGCCGGGCGCTAAAAAAAAGGAGTCTCGAATGGCGCCTTACACACTCGACAGCTAGGCGTTCGAAAGTTATCAAGGGCTGAGCAGGGAGTCCACGAGAGGTGCAACACGTGCACTGTGTAACTGATACAACGGGGCCACACATGGCGAGTAAAATGGGCCACTCGGTTGGCACTCCCTCTGGTGGGAGTAGATGTGGAATACGACGACCGGCGGGAAAAAATTGACTCGTGGAAATGGGAGTCTGCGCGCTCTCTCCTCTTCACTCAGTACTACTACACACACATTACGCGATCATCATCATAGGTATTCTGCCAAACAAGCCGTAGTATTTCCATGGACACTCCTATTCTTTTCCCGACTTGGGCGAGTTTATTTTACACGTTTCCAACGTAAAACTATTTATTTTACAGCATTAAAACCCCTTTTAATTATTTTATGTATATCGCGGCTCTCTTCACATCATTCAAGATTCATGTTCTCCAAATCCCACACTCACTCTTCCACCACATCGAGCTCAAGCTAATTATTTTCATTGTATTTTCTTCCCATCACATACGAGTTTTGCGAGCACCAATTACTAACCCCATTCGGTAATAATGGCAATTGATAGTCAAGATGATCAAATGGTTGATCAATGAAGAGTCGTAACCACTATTTTCCTGACTTCGGGGACTTCTCTCTAACGAATTTGTCATCAAACCATCCATATCCCAGCATTATATCGCTCTTGCACTAGAATTAAGTTTTCCCTTCTTTCATAGCGCTAAATGCGTCCATCTTTTCCCTCACTCTTACAATATTACGCAACATATTCCCTTTATTGCCACAATTTAAATTAACCATTCCATGTTACCATACGAATGATTTGGAACTCAATTCCTGAAACTATAATAAACGAATCGTTGACAAAACATTTTAAATCCAATACTTTAGAACTTTTGATAAAAATATGACGTTTCTTAGTTTATCTATGTTATTCTTATTATTTCATTTTTTTAAATTATTATGATCGCTTCATGACTGGAGTAAATAATGTTGTCATTGATGAGATCATGAAAAATTTTCCATTGCTAACATTGAATATTTTATAAACGTAATTTTTCGGTCCGTTATGGTTATATTCTGGTAACAGATGATGAATATGATGTGCTAACATTTTTTTTTCAATTTTATCTGCGAAAAAAAATTCTTCGCAGTTTATAATTTTTTAATAAAAAAAAGAGGAAAAATAAAATTAATTCTTTCTTTCACTATGAATAAGTTCCACCTCTTCTGTCTTCAGACAACATCATTCAATTTTACCTGCTTTGTTCTAAAGGTTGTGTGTCCAAACAAATAGTTTTACTCAATTCTTCTCTCTATCACCCTTAATAGCACATCGCTTCCACCACACCTCCTCTATAAACTTGTGCTACCTCCTCCTAGTTTCTTCCATCACCTTCCTTCCCACCCTACAATATACATAGGTACCACTTTTTCATTTCTTTTCCTCTCTACACAGCGGCCTCTAGGATAGATATATATGTCGATAACCTCCCCGAGCTCAATAGAAGAAGCGAATTTTTTCCCTCGATTTTTCCACTCGCCTCTTGCACCCCGAGCAAAGCGGCTTAGTAAACTGTAGGGCGGGTAATTTCTGCACCACCGGGACGTTTGGGAAAGTTTTCGAGGGTGTTAGATAGAGGTTGTGTGGATGTGAAGGGAAGAGAAGGCGGTGGAGGTCGGAGAGGCGTGAGGGTAGGGGAGGGGACTCGCAGCCGCGGACGCCTGCACTAACAACTTCATGGGACGGGGCATAAAGTTTTGAGAAGGGGTTTTGCAATAATCCGATCCCTCCTCCCCCATCCCTATTTCCTCACATGCGAGCATCTCTAACACACATCTGCATACACACACGAAACCACCCCCCGATTACGCCTCGCGAGGATTAATTTACTTACAAAGCGGTCCTTCGTCTGCCTTCGAGAGAGGGATGATACAGTCTCCGTTGCACTTTGTCTGATATGCATTGGAAAAGTAAGGATGGTAAGAGGGGGGAGGACTAAACTACCGAATGCGGTAATGAACATTAATACGGTGGTTGGGACGTTACCTCGGGCTGGAAGGAAAATTTATTCGTCTGTCGCCCAGAATCCTCATCGTAATATATGAAAGAAACACCCGGCAGCCGGAAATACAGAGATGAGAGAGGAAATTTAGGAATTTAAACTTGCTAAAAAGAGTAAAAGAGGTCATCATTTATTCCAACTATTTTAGGTGATTACCTAAACTAATACTAGCCGATAATATACGGAAATTATATTTTTTAAACATCAATATCATAGTCCATGTCCAGCTACCTATATCACCAGTGAATTCCACATCCTGAATATTAGAAAATCAATACGAGTTCGTGACCTTAAGTAACGCACCGTTAATGAGGATAGCGAACACAAGTTTTTAATTACTTCCTCTACAAAACTTGGTAGCATGGAGACAGCTGTTTACGTGAAAAAATCTTTCTAGTTTATTTAATTTAAAGTCGAAACTAAATGCATTTTTTCTATTTCATATGGCTGTTGGGTCATTTATGTACTTTAACTGAAGACAAAAACTTTGTCATCGGCAAAATTTGAAACAAGAAAGAAAAATTTGCTTACGAGAATATTAATTATTACGAAATTTAACATAACTGAAAGTACTCTTGACTCATAACTACAGAGGCTAAAGATTGAACGTAAGGCTTGCGCAACTAGTCCGACTTCAATACTGAAAATGCTCAGCGTCATAAAGGGACATCTTTCAACGATTCGTCCCACTTGTTTCCTCCACAGCTTACTCATCTGTGGCCTCATTGGACCAAAAAAACAAGAAACAAAGACGACACAGACCTGGAATACCAATTTTTGCTAGAAATTGCCACGCGACCGTAAAACTTTCCCCTCCGCGGTGGCAGTGGAGAGTGGACATTCGGCGACTCACCGACACTAGTCTATTTTTTGCCTTCGTTGGGCTGACTCGGCCGTGATTGCATATTGATTCGAATACGTCGATGAATGAAATGCTGTGCGGATCCCTTTCATTTCCATAACGGGGAAGGGAGAGCGAGCGTGTCTAGGCACGCGGCGACCGGAGAATGATAACGCGCAGAACCTCCCTGCCGCGATGCCTCCAAACTTTCGACCCACGCACGTAATACACACGCAGGATTGCATTTCAATATGCAAGGGATTGTTCAGAGCCAGTTAAGTCGAAACGGCGCGGGTCGAAATAATGCAACGGGCGTCCCGAAATCGTTCACGGCCACGTCGGTTTTATTTTTTCATATGTCGATGAGTGTATTCGGGGGGGGGGGGGGGGGGGAGTGGGGGGGGTGTGTGGAAGGTGAAACTGCGCCCCTACCCCCACCACCAATCTACACCCCACCCCCCCCAAACACAGGGAGTTAGGGGGCGAGGTTAGAGGCACTACTGAAACGGCCCACGTTTTCGTGAAATTTACATGCCCGCCCCGCCTCGTCCCTCCTGCACTATCATGGGTAAATCAGGAGGGAGGATCGAGTCGAACGAAACGGAAGGCTTTGGACTTCCGGTGACCTTGCAACACTTTTCAAAATTTGATCACACGAACCCAGAGGAAAGGACCACTTTTGGTCAGTTTTCGGAAACAAAGGTAGTATCACTGAAAACGAAGACGGAAAGCGCGTGAGAAATTCAGATCTGGCAACTAAATTTGAAACTCTCGGCAACAACTACCCGACGGAACGAGATGGTTTCATAACACTCGCCGTTTCCATGTTTAAATAAATTACTTGAAGGTGTTCAGACACTCATTTCTCACTAATTAATCGCTCTCATTGTTGGTGTGATTGGTAAGGGTAGAAGTCACTGTGTGTACAGGCACCATTACTTCGCGGAGTTCCCAAACTTGAGGTTTCAAGTTCACACCCATACTCGAACTACCTGCAGATACCGGCGAAGTTCTAGTAACCATAAAATCGGTCCATGAGGATCATAGGTAGTGGTTTCTTAAGATGCTTCACCGATTTTAAGTTCTCTGGGGCGTAAAGATGAACCCACTTCGGCAGATCACCACTGCACAATAATTTTAGTTCCGAAAACTGACGCCGCGGCCAATCAAGTACCATGTACCACACGCCTACACGAAACAGAGGAATCATGCGCCAAAACCACGCTAGGAGGACTAAACCCATGAGTCGGACTAAGGGAAATGGGTCTAAAACCTAAGTCCTAAATTATGATCATGCAAAGGAGATGGCAATAGTGAAAAGGAATCAACTTTTAGGGTAACTAAATCTTAACACAATAATAGCGACCGGGCAAAGTAAAAGCACGCTTAAACGAAAGTATGGAATGCATATCGCACTCCAATTACTATCACCCAAGAGGACAAACAATCTAAGGTAAAATTTAGAAAATTTACAAATCATTACAATGATATCGTTATTACACGGGGCGGGATTATCTTTTATCTCCACATGGATACGAGTGATGATGGAAATCCTGGCGTGACCCTGTTTTCCCCAACTGAAAAAGGGAACCTTGACGTGATTAGCTTTCCAGAGAGCGCTTAAATTAAGGCCATAATTAAGCATCATTTTCAAGCCGTCAAAAAACGAGTCGCCGGAACCACTCACTCACCACGGGCTTCGCCCTCGAGAGATAGAGAGTGTCAAAAAAGATACAACGGTGACAGATTTTAAAATGTGGAGATGGACAAATGATGGGACCAGGGAGGAAGAAATCGATAAAAGAGTTAATTTTTCGCATCTATAACGAGCTTTTTACGAGGGTATAATATATTACGAGGGCTCAAAAGGTCAATGAAGAGTGGAGGCAAGATAGGTGGGGAAAAACTAATGTTGAGTTATGGTCGGTTCGATATCAGAATGAATTGACCGCGACGATGGGTCACGTTCCGGCGCAGATAAAAGGATCGAAATAAAATTGCTAGAGTGAATAGCACAAAGTTATATCTCAATAATTCCGAGGAATATTGATAAAATCCATCCTCACAGACCTCAACGAGGTGGAAGGGCTTCTCGATGACCTTAAAACCTGAACCGGCGCGGCGAGTGCAATAATAATTATCTTGGTAGGGAAACCCATTCCTAATGGTCGAACGGTAGCGGACAGACGAAAGATAGTCTCCGCAGCGTCTGCAAGGAAAGGAGAAGTTGATGTATGGTTTAGGTGAGAATAGAGGAGGGGATACTGAAACTCACGATAAAATGGAGAATATTGGGCGAGCGGGGAAGGGAAAGAAAGAAAACATTATACGTGGAATGAAAGAAGGTAGAAACAATGCAGAGTTGAAAAAAATACCTTAAGGTTGTAGGTTTCAGCGGTTATTGAAATATTAGAGGAGATATTCTTACCTCTATCAGCATACTTATAGGCATTAATAATTTTTAAGATTGATAAAAGGGAACGTTGAAGTAAGAGGTAACATTAGGCTTATAAAGCGATGAAAAGAGTTAAGGCTTTCCGCGACGTGCCCGAGATTGATAAAGGTTACTGAATACAAAAGAGCTTCCCCCAAATGCAAGGCCCAACAATTTCTATAAAAAATCTACATTGCATACGTAAAAAAATTACTAAAAAACCATTTTGACAATCTACTTAGAAGAATTTCCACCAACAAATATAGAAATACTGGAATTCTTAGACCATCGCGTGATGCGATGTTGCTTCACAGAGCACAGAAAAATAGGCTGCGCAGGGAATAATAATTCAAAATACTATATAAACCCCAGAACATGAACCACCTAATTATTATGGGCCTTGTAGGCCTACTTCTATAGGCAAAGGATACAGTATCATCGTACAGGTTAGCAAAAATTATGAAACGTATTCCTGATAAAGAAAATAAAATAAGGGCTAAACTACGAGCAGCAAGCTGAAAGAACACGAAAGAGCGAATAGGACTACTATGCCGCAGGCGAGCAGACGTGTTCCGAAAAAAGGCGCGACATGGGCATTAATTATGCGAAAGTAGGCAAGCAACTACGTTCTTCCTATGAATCATAGAGGAGGCCATTGAAATAGACAAATACACCGAATATAATCAACTGGGATGGCGGATAAAAAACCTCCACGTACCGCGTGAATGAGGCTTCCGAAAACAACGCAATAAAAGTTCAAATAAAAGTTTCAAACATCATATTGTGACCGTCCGGATGAATTGAAAGACCAACGCGGTGTTAGAATAGCTCATAACCATTCAATTTGCGGCAAAAGAGAATGCAAAACACCGCACTTTAATTTAAATTTAAAAAACTCGGCGGGTTTCGACGTAATCCGTCAACATATAAAAGCCAACCACCCGAGGATGACGCGCAAACATGGAATTGGAAATCGACATAGGTATTAAAGCAAGGAATATTTGAATAGGTATCTTTTATTCACCAGTGCACAAAATACGAACAACGCTACCGCACCAACGTAAATGTAATAAACCATTACCGCCTACGCAACCACGAAGAACTAAAAAAAACGAGACTAGTGATTTCAACAGTCATTAATTTGGTAATGTGTTGGTTTTAACTGAAAGTTACTACCTCTATTTCTCATCTTAGGGTAATTTTCCATGGTTTTCAGGGAAAACGAATTTATTACGTAACAAAATCCACCCTTTTAAGTTAGATGGAAGAGGGGACCCAAGAAATGTAACTTCGCCCCACGTAATACCGTCAATTTATTTACTTACCTAGATGCCTAACTCCTTCCAACGTGCAGAACAAACGACTGAAATTCTTAGTTAATGTTAAGGTTTTAAATCACTTATTTGAGTAATTTATCGGTAAGTGGTAGGTTTTACTTTTAGTCATAAAATCCTTTGAATTTCATACGTGAATCCTCCTCAAATACTTCTTTCTCCATCTTGCGTACATTACAGCCTTCTCTATCCCGTCCATAAAACCTATTTTCTTTGAGTTTTTAATTACTTTGCAGTACAAAGCTAACCTATTTATGCATGTAGATTGAAATGATTTGTTAACTATTAACATAACATTCGGCCGTGACTATTACCTAAATGCCTACATGCAGAATGCCATCAGTCGGAAAGTCACCGAACAATTCACCAACGCACATGGTTCCATTCATCTTCGTTCGTGTGTGCTTAAGTGTCCGATGTGCGCTCACGTCAACCTGATCTGATCTCAACGACCTGATAAAAGTATGAAAATTATACAAAGAGAGATATTTAATGCTAGAAGATGGACAATATCCTGTGGCAAGCATTCGAGAAAACTCTCTGCGGTTTATTTGGCAGAGCACCTACGACAATGATTATCCGAGGATCTTTGGACATCCTCCATCCAAAAAATGACCCTCTTTTTAAGAAAACATGCACAAAATCATGCTCGCCAGCGTACGCGGCCTCGTGTGAGGTTCGCATAGTGTACGAAATACAAAAGGTCCCCTGAATGGAACCTCGAGGGCCGAGGCACTTACAGCAAAACGATCGGTGAGGGGAAGAAAGGGAGGAGAATAATTACCGGAACAATTCACCACTTCCGCCACCACTTTCTCCCCAACACGAGGACACAAGCAGAGGTCATGCACACCACCATTGCGACTTACCTGAAAAAATAAACAAGAGAGAGAAGTACGTTAGAACGTTGAGTGGGACTGACAAGGGGAGTAACGAGGCCAATTTAAAGCTACAGTGCCTTTGCGCCAACATTAAAGCCCGCGGAGAGTGCACGTGGAACCAGATTATCCGTCGTTCCAGACAAATATTGGGTTTGTTTTACGAGGAACATAGGCACCACATCGTACAGAGATTTCCGAAATGAGAGTGCTGAACGTTACTTCGGACCCGCGTTTCAAGAAGTTAATACCGATGAAGAATGAAATTAGTCCATAAGCCATTTGTTGGCCCAAAGTGCCTGATATTGCAACAAAATGAAAACCAAAGTCATAGATCCTCCGTGTCTACCTCGGAGAAACTAGAATGTTGAACGAAACGAACTATTTTAGGCTCTACTCAGTGGAATCTATTCACCAAAGAATGTATGAATAACTATGTAAACGCCACAGAAGATAAAATTATAATAAAAACGACTATGGTTTCGGCATTTTATGTCACCACAAGGGGATAAATAATTTCCGGAGAGTATAAATACAAAACTTATACATGGGGCAGAGGGCGGAGGTGAGGGTAGCGGAGGGTGAAACTGGGTGGGCAGTTAAAGGTCGCGGGGTGCGGCAAGGGTGCCCGTTGTCGCCTTTACTTTTTAACATCTATGCTGAGGAAATGTTAAGAGAGGCATGGGATGAGCTAGATGTGGGAATCAAAGTAGGAGGCCAGCGGATTAAGTAGGCTAGTTTCGCGAGTGAAAGTAAGAGGCCAGCGGATAAAGTCGGTTAGATTCACGGACGACCAGGCGTTGGTCAGTAGGTCATCGAAAGGAATGAAAATCCTAGTAGATGCATTGGAAAAGCAGTGCAAGAAATGCGGGATGAAGATTAATCATAAGAAAACAAAAGTAATGAGATTCTCTAGGACAAAGAAAGCGAGGTGATAAGAGTAGGAAGTCACAAACTGGAGCAAGTAGAACAATTTTATTACTTGGGTAGTACACTAGAAGGAACAGGACATAGTAGCAAACATATTAGGAGGAGAATAGCGCTAGCGAAGGAAGCGTTCAATAATAGAAGGGAGCTGATGACGGGAACATTAAGTAAGGATGTAAAAAAGAGGCTGGTGAAGAGCTTGATGTGGAGTGTGGCGTTGTATGGGGCAGAAACGTGGACCTTGAGAAAGGAAGACGAAAATCGGCTGAAGGCGTTCGAGATGTGGGTGTGGAGGAGTATGGAGAAGGTGCGTTGGACGGAAAGGAAGACAAATGAAGAAGTGCTTAACATGGTGGGCGAGGAGAGGCAACTTGTGGATGAGATTAGGGGAAGGTAGGGTAGGCGGCTGGAAACGGTAATGAGGGGCAACGGTTTGCTGAAGGCAGTGATAGAGGGAAGGATGTTCGGTAAGCGGGGAAGGGGAAGAAAAAGAATAGGTTTTATGGACGGGATGAATAAAGGTAGGTGTTATGTTGAGATAAAGAAAGAAATACTAGGGGTAGATAGGGCACGACACGTGTAAGAGTCTGGTGGATATTCTCTGACTTTGATCATAACCTACCTCTAACCGGTAGAATACTAATAATAATAATACATACAAAACAGATTCCGGAAAACCAAGGCAAGTAGTTTAAGTATTGTAAATGAACTAGTTCTTCTGAGGCAATGGACAACAAAAATACTCTTCCCTCACAATTCTAAAGTTCATTCTTCTTCACTATTCCAGCCATATTTCAAATACTTATCTCCTATTTCCTTTCCAATGAATAATAAATATTTCATTATTCACTCATTTACGCCTAAGAAACTTTACAACTTACAACACGTCCTTCAATATCTGTCTCTTCGTGCATTTCTTCGTACGCATACTCCAATGACAGCACTGTATCCCACAAATTTCGTCATTAAAAATACAAAAAATACAAAATTTACACTATTCCCAACCAAGAATTCTTCCTTTCGTGTTTCACTATTCTAACCTACTAAGGGGAATTGCAATTCTTTCGTTTTACTTTAACGTCAACATAATAAACAGAGATACCAGGATGGGAAGATGCCTAGCAAAGAATTTTGAAGCAGAGTCCTCGAGAACTCTGGAAACCAAAGATGAAAAGGAGTGTTCTAAGCCCCACAGGACAGTCAAAGGACGAAGCCTTTAACACTCGATCCACTTTAAAAAGGCAAACCCATTTCCCCACGTGATGCCAGCTCTTATTTCCACAAACGTCCCCTGGAAGACGCCAGCCGCGGCCAAGATTGCGCGGGGCCGCGACTACTCTCCCACTCCGCCAGCATCACACCCGCATCCAACCCCTCCTTTACTCTCCGCCTCGTGACACGGAGAGAATGCGCGATAAGATCGAGGATTGCCGATTGGACCGGGCGACAGCCAAAGGCACATGGGTAGAACGAAAAGACGCATGCAAGGCAACCGCCCGAGTCTAAAAAGCTAGGCGCGTGCTAAGGTGGTCTTCCATCAATTGATATTATTACCCAATCTTTAATAGAATATAGGACAATGATATCGGTGTTTCAAGCTGAGCCAAAAGCTCTAGAATAGAAAAACGTTTTATGATGAAAAAAATAGTCATTATTAGAGGTGATCTCCCAGTATAGGTAGGTTTAGATGCAAGAGAGAGAAATAACTCCATGAACAGCGGTTGCCTACCTATGATACGCAAACCCCCGTACGCGAATGGTGATTCAAGGGTATGCGAGAAGAGCCTAAGTGATGACAGAAGTGTTTAGCACACTCCCTTGCTACGAGGGGTCGAACTGATTGGAATACAATGCGGTAAGTAACCAGAAACGGGATAGCAACGAGGTACGTAAGTTGGAAAGGATGCTAACTGCTGTCCTAGCCTTCAAAATGCCCAAGTCACTCTCTCCTTACAAGATTTCATTCTTCAGCTTAGAATACCTCATACCTCTTCCCCTTACCCAACATCCTACCTGTATTTAACATCCCTCTGCCCCTCATTACCCATTCCAACCACCTTGGACACCTAAGCGGAAAAGGACATCTCCCAAAAATCATCCGCTAATCCATATTATGAATTATAGTGTCGTAGGAAAGGTCTTTACGGATCGCTTCTCATCCACTATCTCACATTAAAATGTCTCAATCACAACAATAGCTCTCGCTCAGTTCTCAATTCAGCATACATCCTACCTCTCTTTATCCCTTTTTAGTTAAAATGAAAACTTGGTTATATTCTACACAATTTTATTAAGAACACGACCGGTTTCGACCTTTTCAGGTCATTCTCAAGGTAACACTTGAGAATGACCTGAAAAGGTCGAAACCGGTCGTGTTCTTAATAAAATTGTGTAGAATATAACCAAGTTTTCATTTTAACTAAAATGCATTCATTCTACGAAGTAAACTCGCAGACCATTGATTTTATCTCTTTATCCCGTTTTGCAAGTTTATTTCTTTTGCTCCCTCTTCCTCGCTGTGCTACCGTTCTCCCTACAAAATCGGACTTCCCCATTGCCTCGCCTTCAAGTGTTGTTCCAACCACTTTCTCAACTCCCTTCTGATCTCTATCAGCACTCTTCTTTTCTACCCAAGAACTCTTTCTGTCGTCTTCTTTCCCGTTAATCCAAATGTTTCTACTTTTTTTCTAACCACAAAATGCTTAAAATCGCAATAACGTTTTTATTACATTCACAAGAAAAGGGCAAGCGTTAATTTAAACGTTATTATACCAAATACAACATTCTTTAACATAAAAATTCTCGAAAGATCCCTATCAGAGCCGGAATAATTATCATAAATGAGTCGTGATGCGAAAAGAATTAATAATACATCGGGAATGAAGAAGAGTAAGACCCACGCAGAGATAAAGAAAGAAATACTAGAGGCGGATAGGGCCTTGCACGTATAAAAATCTGGGAGGATTTTCTCTGACTTTCATTATAACCTACGTTTAATCAGTAGTAGTAACGAATACTCTAATGAATGAAACCACTTATCTGAATATTGTAACTTAGCGCAGAGACGATAATAACCACTAACTTCGCGTTGATTATTGTACATGGGTATCTAAGTCTTCCTTTAAGTAGTACAGAATTTTCGAAACAAGAATAATGCAGCGGAGCATACATGCATCAAATAATGCAACATCACGGATGACGTTAATAAAGCAACCCCTTGATTTATTAACCATCACACGTAATGATAATTTATACACACAAAACCATGATTAAGCGCTAATTACATGGTTGAATAATTGAGATTTATGGCTCGAGGAAAACTGCATAATTGTATAGTTAAAATTCATAGTTAATGGGTAAGACTCATGATTTATAATTAACGTTGGAATCACCTCATTGGAGTTACATTGTTCTTTAGCAAAGTTTTATTTCTTTTTCTTCTTTTAAGTATTCTACCAGCCGATTGGTAGGTTATTGGACAGTCCTTATCCTGCATAGGTTGCCACAAAGGGCAATTAAACAAAACTTAAAGGACCTCGAATGAAATTCTAGGGAATCTTATTGTAAAAAAGAAGTGTACTTCAGAAGCAATCTTAAAAATTCTCTCACAACAAATACATTCATTTCTAACGCTTAATAAAAGCAGTTTCATTAGTTTTTGTCGTGCTAACACAAGAAAATTCGCAGGTTAAGGATTCGTAATTTTTGGGACTCTGAAGGCCGCTTTTAATATAAGACGCGGGGAAAGGGGGCAGGGAGGAAAACGATATTATTTTTTTATATTAAGAAGGGTGGAAAATAAATATGATAAACTGATGAGAGTGATTGAGTGAAAATCTAGTGTTTATAGTATGTATGGTTTATAGGAGTCATAGGTCCATCAAAACCCCAACTTGTTACCAGTAATTCACGATATGATAATAATAATAGACGTATTAAGATGGCTAATAGAATATTTTGTTTTAATTTGGAAGGCGAAGGGCTGCCGTGATAGAGGGAAGGATGTTGGGTACTATAAGGAATTTAAATCGCTTCCATTTGAACCTATCTGAACAGGTGGACTACCATAATAATAATATCGGGCCCATTATTCCTATGTTGGGGCACAATCAAACATAGATGAGCATTTTTCTCTCACAGAAAAAAATCTCTATAACTCATTTCACAAGGAATGAGAGCAAAAGATTTCAAGGCAGTGTTGCCTCGCCATGAATCCTCGCCACCATTTCTTTCGTCTTGCGGGATACCATCGCGTACACCGGACACACCCAGACGTAATACGTGAAGCATATGAAACTCAAAACGAGCGCTGCTTTGAAATGGACCAAGAAAACCCGGACCCCATTTTAAGGGGTCAGTTTGCATAGAAACGTAATTGCGGTCCGGATATCTGACACGCACAAAGCTCCAAGGGTAATGGCATACGGCTGCTTTCTTCCCGTCTCCCTTTAATTCGCGATCGTAAACCGGAATATTCACAGCCAATGACACTTGATACATTAAAAATCATCCCGAGAGAGGGAAGGACTATGTAATAGGTAGGGTAACGGAGATTTTACGGTGAGTGAGTGACTCTGCATTTATTTAAATCCGGGAAAAGAAGCGATAAAAATAAAAAAGATCGTACAACCGAAGTTTCCGATATCGGATGCTCTTTTCATCCCTCTCAAGTCGTTGTGCGTCAGAAATGCGGAAAAAATATAAGCGCCGAGAGGAACTCCTGAGAGAAAACCGAGTAAGTCACAGTTTTCTTACAGCTCAGTAGAGATTAGTGATTTGCTCAGATCTTTTTACGCTTTCCGATGCCGAGATTTCACTTATTCAAGAAGGATTTTAGTGACGTAGCAAGTCAAAGTTAAGAGGATGTTAATTAAATATTGCAACAAATAAAAAACTACCATATGAAACAGTAAACGAATGCCAGTATTTATGTAGTGAAAGGAAGTTATTCATATTCAATCAAGCTAATAGCATTTTTCCTCCGGATTTCCAATGGTATTATGTCGCCGGTCTTGTTCTTGAAGATGGCTTGGAGAAGTATGAAGTGAAGATGGTGAGTTGAAACGAGTAATAACATTAAAAATACTGTGGAAAGTCCAAATTGTGTTTGATTTGAGTATTTTAAGTTGTAATAATACTAAGCTTTCATTTAACTGTAAAATAGCAACTGGGAAACTCCATTGAGGCAACAACAAAATACTTTACATCAATTGCTCAATTCAATCAATGCTCACAGAATTCGCCTCCAATTCTTAAATTTTCAAAAGCATTTTAATGAATTGACTCACATTTCCGAGGACTGATGTAAAATTCCCATAAATTTTCTGAGCTCTCTCCTATATTTCCAAAGGAATAGGATGAAATCACGAAACGGAGCGGAACTTAACGAATCCGCTCTAGAAAAACATGGCGAACGTAATGCGACTCGGATAACGGAAGTATAAAATAAAGAACATAAAACAGGAAAGACGACTGAGCTAAAATTAAATTAAAAACGACGAGGACAATTAATAATGCATGTAATATTAGCCGAGAGAGAGACATGTGTATAAAAAGACAAACAAAAATGGTAAAATATAAACTTCGCAAAACGGGGAAAAAATTGCACGAGATTTTCAAATAAAAAAAAGAGATACGTAAATAAAAATGAACCTCGCAGGCCGTGTGGGATGACAATTCGGAAACCAATTTGGCGGGATGATGGCAGGGGGTGAGGAGGGAGTAAAATAATGGGACCGAAACGAAAAACAAAACGCATTCGTTCAAGTTTACTGGGAAGAAGAATCGAGAACTGAAGCGGATGGCGGAGGCATTATCAACACGATATGAAAGAACGGGAGGTGTGACGCGGCGGTCGTTTTTTTTTTACAAATTACGGATCAAAAGAGGCACAGTGCGGGAAAAATAAAACAGTGGAATGGGCGGACGGCGAATGGGGGATCGATGAATGAATGAAGGCACACTGGAGACGACCAAAGTCCCGCGGATTCCTTTTCCGCACTTTTATTTTCAGTTCTCTACACCAGATCTTTTATATTTGTACCGTTCTAAAACGAGAATGGAAGCTATGCAGCGTGAGAGAAATTGGCATCGCCGAACTTCATCTTGTACCACGGTCCTCCAACCCGTTCCGTTACCGCATCCACACGTCCCCCGACCACCACCACCTTTGTCACGACACTTCAAAAAAGCCGGCACGTCTCTCGAAAGTCAGCAAACAGAGGAGTGAGACGAGAGAGCAAGGCGGGGGCCGAGAAAGAATCCTGGACAGGGTTGTTACAGACGAGAGATTATGAAATTGTAGAACTTTTCCAAGTTTTTTATGCCAAAATTTTCATTTCTCCAGGTGAAATAATGCCATCTATAAAAAGTGTGTACTCTAAAGAAGGCAAAAGAACAGGAACACCACACTTAAACGCACATTCTGTGGGAGAGTAATGTTTCCCAACAAACAAAGCACCGCCACTATCCCTCTGGGTGAAAATCGGCTTCCTTTCTAATGGCATCTCGCCCACAATGAGGGCTACGAATGACTTGTATTAAATCTGAGAAGTAATACTCCACCTTCATCAGCATGAATTTGAATAATAGTACCTGAAAGTTTATTTGAGAGGCACAATTAATGGATAAACACCAATAATAGCTCCAATGCCTCATTCAGGCAATGTACTAGCATTCCTAAGACAGTTCCTAAAATAGTAGGTACTCCTGACGTCACGAAAACAATCAGACTTTGACTTGGAAAAGCTAATTTCCAGGCTAGAATATCATTTACCGTGACTTTTCCAGGTTTTCCAGGCCCATTTCCATGTCCATGACTTTTACAGGTATTCCAGGTTTTCCATACCTGTAGAAACCCTGCTGCAGCAAAGCACGATGGATGCATTGGTCGTATGACTACATTCTGTCGATGTATTATTTTTAATTTTGCTTATTTCGTTTATTTCGAAAAAATAAGGCAGATATTCATGAAAATAGGAGTAGATTGGCGAGATTATGCTCACCCGAAACGTACACATGGCGCACACTGCACGTGAGGGTGGGCACAGAGACTCGGGGTGAGCAGTAATAGGTCGCGGGGTAAGGTGTCCGTTGTTACCTTCGCTTTTCAACAATTATGCTGAAGAAATGGTAAGAGAGGCATGGGAAGAGCTAGATGTAGGAATCAATGTAGGAGGCCAGCTGATAAAATCGGTTAGATTCACGGACAACCAGGCGTTGGCCAGTCGATCATTGACGGGGTTGTAAACTTTAGTATATGCATTAAAATTTCAGTGCAGGAAATGCGGAAATAAGATCATAAGAAAAGAAATAAGATTTCTTATGTCAAACAAAATGACACTGGTCATAAAAGGAGGAATGCCCAAACAGGAGAAAATAGAACGGTTTATTTCCTCAACTGTACTTTATAGAGGAAAATGAGCCTATTAGCAATGACAGGAGAAGAATTTTGGTAAATAAAGTAGCACTCAGCAATTGGAGGGAGCTAATGACGAGGATCTTGCGTAAGAATGTAAAGAAAAGGTTGGCCAACGTGTTCATATGGAGCGTAGCGTTTCACGGTACAGAAACGAAGAACCTGAGAAAAGTGTGAGAAAAATATGTGAGAGGGGAAACAAATGAGGAAGAGAGGAAAGAAAGATAGTTTCAGAAAATATTAGGTAGATAGAAAATTGAATGAAATAATACTATTTGGCATTCTAAATGTCAAGTCTATTCATAAATCTATAGCGCCTGATATTAAGTCTTCCACTACTATAGATAATCTGCCGATTAGGATAGGTTTAGATGGAGCTAAAAATATGTCTGCAACAATCATTACAATGACACCTATATAAAAGCTACATTTTCTTCTTCAGCACGGAATACCTCAGTGAGGCCACCCACACCACCCGTGGGTGTGACACGCAGAAAAACACTATTTGGTCAGAAAAAGAGAAAGGCCTTCAATTATCAGTTCCACATGAATAAAATACGGAGACAAATCAAAAAGAGGAGACAGAAACATAGAAAGATAAAGGGTGCAGCCAAAACTTTTGAAAACTTCTGTTTTTTTGTTGTCACCTTAAACGAAAACATGACTTCGCAAGAGTGAGTTACGGGGGGAGAGAAGAAATGAAAAATCTTCCTCACCGCCATTCACCTTGCCCGCCTCCCCTCGCATAATCTGAAGTCTACGAAGCTGAAATATTCACCGATTTCCAAAACTTTTCCCCTTTACTGACGAAGGTTAAAACGTCTTACTTGGACAGGGAAAAGAAAAGACACAAGAGGTTGAAAAGAAGGGAAAGCCTGTCCCCGGGAAGAGTTGATGCTGAATATTTTAACCGGCAACAATCGAGTGATTTTAGAGGCAATTCAAAGTTTCCAGAGAATCGAAAATAAGAAAAGACGGGAGAGACAGGAAGGATCACACGCCCCGTGTGGAAGGAAGGGCGGATGCCTAAATTACTGGATAAGACGACGACGCAGGAAGATCGACCAAGAGAAGGTGATGGAAGTGAACTTTTCCAGGAGTAGAAAGGTTAGAATAAATAAAAGCGGGAGGACACGGAACATGTGGAAAAAAGCTCAAGTGTCAACGTAGTATTCCGAACGAGAATAGGTTTCTCAGCGGGGACATTAGGAGAAGAATTTCCCTGGCTAATGGAACCTTGACGAAGAGAAGGGAATTGATGAGAGGGAATTCGAGTGAAGACACAAAGAAAAAAAACTGGAGAAAGTTCAAATCTGGAGTGTAGAATTGACGGAAATTCGGCCAGTGCGGAACTCAGTTTTGCTTCAACTGGGAGGCTTTCGAGATGTGAATGTGGAGAAAAATGGCAAATAGAAGCCTTGATGGGTGATGAAGAAAACAAACGAGGAATTAATGCAGATGGTGGGAGAAGAGGCAAGGTTGGTAGAAAAGATTCGGTGGAGGCAGCAAAAAAGAGCCTCGAGATAATATCAAGAAAATGAAAGGCCACTAAAAGATGATGTTAGAGGGATAGAAGGAAGAGTATTGGGCAAGCGCGACAAAAGATGGAAGGCAATATAAATTTTGGACGACATAATCATGGGATAAGAGGTATGGGAAAATTAAAAAAGGTTAAATGAGAGCAAATATTTAGTATTATGATTTCAAGAACAAAGAAAGTTAAGCTGACCGTAAAAGTAATAGGGCTCACACTGGAGTAGGCGGAGAATTTTAATTACTTAGGTAGTACGTAGGAGGAAAATTAGCAAATCAGTAAAAACAATAGACGGAAAATAGCGTTAGGAAAGGAGGCGTCCATCAAGGGAAGGAAATTAACGACGGGAACCTTGGGTAAGAATGTAAATAAAAGACTGGTGATGAGTTTTATACAGAGTGTAGCGCTGTATGGTGGTGGAAAGGTTTACCCAGAGGAAAGAGGAGGAGAATAGGCTGCCAGCGTTTGACATGTGGTTATGGAGGAGAATGAGAAGGTCCAATGTACTGAATGGAAGACAACGGAGTAGTGCGCGGCATGGTAGGTGAGAAAAGGAAACTAATGGAAGAAATGGAGGAAAAAAAGGAGGAGAGAAGAGTATGGGTTTGGAACAGGTAATTAGGGGCGAATGTATGCTCAATACCATGATAGAGGGGGGATGGTGGGTAAGCGAGGAAGGGGAAGAAAGTAAAGAGACATAATGAATGGAATAAAGAGCGATTACGGTCGGCGGTCGGTCAATTACGTATAATAACAATCAGGACAATCTAAACCAAATACACATAAGGAATAAATTATGGTAGTGCCTTCACAAAAGCCTACCTACCATTTCGGACACAACAACTGAATTAAATGCAGATGGATTAGAAAAAAAACCGCCAGAAGAAATTATCGACATAGGAGTGTAAAGAAGTCAAGAAAACGGGGTTGATGGGAGGTAGGACCAGAAAGGGTTTAAAAAGGGGTGAAACTGCACCCCAGGACCGGGGGAATTCCGACGGCGTCTTTCCCTCATCGGTCGCCCCCACGGCCTTCCGACGATTAGCGGGAGCTCTCGATCGCTGAGAAGGCCATTTGTCCCGGAGGCAGGGTAATGCGAAGTTAACGATCAGAAAACTGGGGAAGTGGAGGAAGGGCGTCAAAGGAGGAGGAAATTCTTCATGGGGATCCTTGGTCGATGATTTTTTTTTCACAGAAATCCATTACCGGAACCTTTTTTTTAAGATGACACGATCACCAAGAGGGATGAAGTGGGACACGCTGACAAATAACCCTCGTTGCGACCCGAAACCAGATTTCATCTCATCCCCGAGCTCTTGATGGAGACCACTCTGCGAAGGTGATAAACGAAACGCAAGACGGAAGAGAAATCAGGAATTTTTGGCACGAGGATAACAAAATACCAGCCTTTAGCTTAGTCACACATAAAGAAAAGGCTGGTGAAAACTCTAATACGGAGTGTGGCGCTGTATTGGTCAAAAATTTGGTCATTGCGATGTTAGGATGTGCGTAGACTAGAGGCGTTTGAGATGTGGGTTTGGAGAAGGATGGAGAGGGTGAGCTGGGTGTCGAGGAAGACAAACGAGAAGGTATTGGATATGGTTGGAGAGGAGAGGAAACTAGTGGCAGAGGTTGGGAGAAGCCAAAGGAGATGGATGGAGGCGGTTTTGAGAGGGGAGGGCATGTTGAGGAGGGTGATAGAGGGGAAAACACTGGGGAAGCGTGGAAGAGGATCGAATAAGATAGGAATTCTGGACGAAATAAGAGGAGGTAGAAGATATGAGGGGTTTAAAAGAGGGATATAATTGCGGGACATCCTTAGAAGGGAAAGCGAGACAATATTACAAAAATTGGGATGCAGGATGGGGACTGTCCAAGAACCTACCAATCAGGTGGTAGAATACTCAAATGAAATGAAGTTAAGTCACAGTGTGATCCTTTTCCAAAATTGGAGCGCAGGAGAGATCGTGCTGTTGTGGTTGCTACAGCAACTGGATGGCAAACCGTTAAACCCTCGACGCTGTTAGTTAAAAAGAGTACGCCCACGACGACATTGGTTTTCTATCATACCAACCTTTCCATTTCATGATCTCGGCGCGGCGGTGAGTTACCTCACCAAATTATACCCAGCATTCCTACTACTACTACTGAGAATTCTAGGTTGAAGGAATAAGGGTTCATAGTGAGACACTAAAGAGTGAAACGCATTGCAGGGGACGAAATGAAACTTTTCGGGCACATTCGTACGAGGCTTAGTAGGTGAATGGAGGGGGAGATGGAAAAGTGTTAAACGTTAGGCAAACAGAAAGGAGAGAGGCAAAGACATTTTCTAAGATATGAAAGAAAGACAGAAGGCCTAGAGATACCTATTAAATCTAAATAAATGGGAGAACGTAAATATGTTTTAAGAGTCATACTAGTCTTACAATGAGTAGAGGTTCCAAACCTAAGTTGTACGCACCCCTAAGGTTTACGCGTGAAAAGATGAATGACGGCGGAAGCGGGCTGGTATATTCCTTTGCGGCGAGGCCTCCAACCGATTGGGGTACCAAGGGGTACATAAACGCGAAATGGTCAACCAATAGGCACCGAAGTCGAAAATGTATGGGAATCGCAGATGTAGATAAATCATTCGGAGGAAAATAATAATATTTTTCATCCAGATACATGGGTTTCCTTTCGTAGTGAAACTTTGGAGACGTAAAACTGAAATTCTAACTCAGCAACCTAGGATGTTTCACTTTCGCTGCGACAATTTCACGAGTGGAGAACATCAATATTAAAATTTCACAATAATAAAATTAATACTCCGTTGAGAAAAACCAACATTGTAATTTCCACGAACTTTATTCGGCTGACACGACGCGCGTTTCACCACACTGTGGCATAATCATGTGCCTAACACTGATTATACGCACTGAGCATATGATTACGCCACAGTGTGGTGAAACGCGCGTCGTGCCAGCGGAATAAAGTTTGTGGAAATTTGGAAGTTGGTTTTTTTCAACATGGATATCCATAATTTCCACGATGTCAGGCCTGCTATCATCAGTTTTATGCATTATTACTTGTTTTATTAGACAATAAAATAAACTTTGATTACACATAGCTGTCATTTGCAATGAGAAAGGAATGGAGAGTTAACGAATTTCCGGATTGATGACAGTAGACGATGAACATAATATTCACCACATATTCAAGACATACAGATGGGAATTAATGAAATGTAACGTTGACAACAGAATATACTGCTTTATTGTGAAACATTTCCCATGATGGTGACACTTAAATTTTACTATACCAATGGTAAATTGGTAAAACTTATCATCCAATGAATATAACGGCTTCTTTAATGAAAATTCCAACGTTCATTTATATACCTGTCCTCTTACACATTTTGATCGAAGAGCTTTCTTTAATCACCACAGATTGTGTATTTACTTCTCAAGTCAAGTATGCGATGGACGTTACGCGAGAGTACCCAGTGGACGTGGGTTTTTCACCCGACTTTTAGCGAGTGAAGTACTCAACCATAAAAAATATGCACGCAGAACAGGGCGATAAAATTCCATGACGATGGGTGCCACATTACTCAGAGTAAACGCAATCCAGGATTACGTTCGATTAACTTTTCTGACTATATCTAGAGTTCACGGTCTTTATGGCACGCCTTTCAACTGCGTATCAGGCACATGGTTCATTTTATATGACGCAGTTAATCGGTAAGTATTTCAGCTCACAAACTGCAAACAGTTAAAACAGAAATATAGCGAGAAAAATACAATACACTAGACGGATTATTTTTCTATTCTTTTATATATATCATATTCTAATTCGACGCAAAATTCTCTATGGAACACAAACATCGAGTTGATTTACATGATTGGAATTGCTGCGCATTTAGATAATGCGAATGAGTATTCATCGAAGTAAGTAATTTAGAGCCATCATTAAAACAATAATTCCTGCTCTAGTTTTGATGCTAGGGGCAAAGTGTCCCGAGCAGTCAGACGACTGACTCTTTCGGTATGTCCTCCGCGAGCATACGAAAGATGATTCCCAGAGCGACCACGACTTCCCGCGCGGGCCCCGGTATACAGATTCAGCATCACAGAGGTTATATTTCTCGAGAGCGGCCAATTAAACATGACAAGGTGACATCTTCAAGAAAAAATATCTTCGTGAAGAAAGTTGAAGACCAAAATCCGAACCCACGAGAGGTTTAAGAGCCTCGGAGTCAAATAGACATCCGATGGACATGAATGTGACAGAGAAGTGAATCGTCTGAATTTATTACGCTACAGGCAGCCACAGAGAATTGGTGACATCGACAACAATGACTAGCATGTACTGTTTGAAGATTATAGCATCGCAAATTACGAAGAAGGAAATTAATTCTTTGCGCAATTTCCTCTTTAATTGAAGGTTCAACAGATACTTTTACCTGATTCCTCTAGGTCATCTCCGATACCAATAAAATACTGAGATAGAAATTATGTACTAACATCAGCACTAGATGGATTTAGCTGTTTTAGAAATTCAATGCTTGAGGATAGTTATGTTAAAAGAGACTCCTAACATGGATTTCCCAAATGTTTTTAAAAGTATTTTGTTAATTCTTATTAAAATTTAATGGCTCGCACTGCCAGTGAATACTGTTCAATTCATTTTTTCACACATTTTTTCATGCCGAGACGTACATTTCCGCGGGGCAAAAGACCTCTAACTATAGCAGCCTAACACCCCAAAACGTATTCCCCAAAATATTTTCATACAGCCCGTTATAAATCAGGTTTATTTGATTAGACACGTAGATTCTGGCTCTTGTCTCCATTCTAACGCTGACCTTACCACAGAGTAACAAGTTGATGTTTTACTCCACCTAATACAGTGGTATCTACGTTTAGCCTGGTAGATTTTCATTTATGGTTTTTCCAGAGTAAAGTTACTGTACTAATATTTTCCTGAAAATATTTCCACAGGAAACACCGCAAAACATTGCTAATATCGGGTCAGTTTCTCTCCTTAAGTTTATTAGGGGGGCATGTCTAGATAAATGACCGAGCCTTCAACGTAATACCGTGTGCCCATCATGCAATATGTTGGCCGAGGATGGATGGATAGGAGGCGCTGACGCAGTTGGCCACCCCATTCCTCTTTCCCTGGGGCATCCCGTAACGAGTGGGCTGGCGCGCCTGATGGGACGGACGGAAGGGTCTATGGGCATCCATCCACGGCTAGACACAAACAACGTCGACGCCTTAACACCTCGAGAAAGCCAACTATATATATACACGCACACATTCACAGAGAGGAGTGTCTGAGCACACCACACACAGAGAGCCAGTTCATCTCGGCCTAATAGTCCCCCATCACTCCCTCCCGCCCACCTTTTCCACTTCGATGTCCTCTTTAATCTCTTCTCCTCCACCGTCTTCCATTCTATCTACTCCTCCTCTTCCCACGGTACCCAATCTCTCCTTCTCTTTGGCTACAATCATTCCCACTTACCCTAATCTCTAATCCTTACTCCTTCACAAGCCTTCCCAGCCATACGCTGCTGCCACCTCCTCTCGGCTTTCTACTTTCATGGACTCACCCCCATAGGGCTCTCTCTCCCACTTTCTTCCCTTGTCCGATCAATTTCCTTACCTCTTGCCGTCTTTTCCCTTAAATCCGACCGACCTGCAGCTTCCTCCCCTTCCCAAGTCCCTCCACATAATTACATTTCGCCCCGTCCTTCCTCCTCCGCACCCAGACTCCTTTAATTCGCCCCACCGCTCTCTCCCTCCCGCTCTCCCGGCACGATAGACGTCTTCTCCCGGGTCCACACAGCGTCCTCTCCTTCCATCCACCCCGTCCTCTCCTTGAAGAAGTGCCCCCGAACGAGGAGTGAAGTTCACGCTTGCGGTGCGGTGCAAATTAAGCGCGTTCCGCCCCATTGGCTCGATGTGTGCGCGCTCTCTGGCGGGAGGTTTTCCGGGCTGAGGTATAGATACTCAAACCTCACGGCCCACTGAACGCTCTGGGCCGCTGTGGGAAAGTGGGCGAACGAACTTCGCGGCGAAATACGAGTGATACAAAGCATACAGCTCGATTGAAAAAAATTAGTCTTAAGACTCTTTTGAGTCCACGAGGAAAATGTTGTGACTCGTCACTAGAAAGGGTTATAAAGCAGTAAAACAAACCCTGACAGGCACATCATCATATTATAATAATCAGTCGATAGCATGGATGCGTGGATATGCGTGGGAGGGTCAAAACGTACTGAGAGCTCAGTCTAAAATCGTTTAAAAAGACTTTCAACCAGCAAGTGACCGACTGATATCAGACGAGTGAAAAACAAAGTAGTAAAAAAAACAAACAAAATCGCATTCTTGATTAAATCGATATTTTCAGGCGTAACTTAGAGAAAGTTGGTATATTGGTGTTTCAGTAAAATCATATTTCTCCGATACCAAAAACTATACGGTTATGGTCACGCATATATCAGGTTGGTCGACACTGAATAATAATAAATAATGAATATTGATAAGCATTATAGAGACCGTAAACATTTTTACGCACATGAGATTACACAAAAATGATTTTTCTGAATTCCGGTTACGTACCACATTAGGTGTAATTGGGTGTCACAAAGTCTTCGTCAGAAAACGTCTTCCCAATTCTTTAATCGGTTCGGGACAAATGATAATTTTTTGGTAAAGTTAAGATTTTCTAGACGAAGTTTTATATATATCGCTGTACTCACCTTCAGGCCTGAAGATTTATCCGTTCACTTCAGACCTGAAGATACAGGAATTTATCCGAAACATCGTCTGACGCAACGCAGTGGAAATTCTCGGAAAACTTTTCACTCTCCTCTGGAAAACGATGAGAAAGCCTGCCTGTGAAATATTATCTAAGCTTTCCTAACAAAAACTATCAATCAACTATTTTTTCCATATCTGTCTTTTCAAACGTTTCAACCTTTTTATTTTCCAACTACGTGTTCCTTCAAACAGCACCCGTATATACGAAACTGGTGTCCCTTGTCTTTGCGATCTATATAATGTTTCCCTGTGAGCCCCAGGATCGCCACAATGTTCACCTGCGCCACTTATTTTGAAGTGGGGAAGAGCGGAGGGAGATTCCCGCTGCCACGAACCCCACAACCCCACCGCGAGAGACGACGAGGCTGAGAATGATGATGATGGTTACACGGCGAAGATGTGGGGCGTCGCGGCGGTGCTCGCCGACGAAGCGATGGTGGCAAGGCGACGCCGAGGGCGGGGGATAGGGTGTTATTGGAAGCGTTAAGGGGGTTCGCGACCCCCTTCATTTCCCCCACAGTCGAGAAGTGGATGAAGTGCCTCCCAGGAGCATCTCAAGTTTTAGTGCCCGATCAGGATGAGGATCCTCAAGGAGGAAAAATAATGAGTTTTAAGGGCGATGAGAAATACGTGAGAAATATTTTTTCTTCAACCCTCCTCATCCGTATATAATATCCCCGGCCCTAAGTACTTGCAGCGATGTCGGCGGCAGCGACGGTATAGCTATGAAGGGAGTTCATCATCACTGGTTATTCCATCAGCTGAGCTTTTTGGTCGGTCCCTTGAAAGTTCTTGACTATATAGTTGGACGAGTAGTTGTCAAGGCTGTGTAGTGTAAAGAATGATCAGGTTGTTTGAGGACTTGTATATGTAAAAGCTTACACTTTGTTCATCATCATCAAAGACAAGACAATTATACAAGCTGAATTGTAAGTTTTTGAAAGGTCCTTAACAATACCTTACCTTTCTTTGTCTTATCCATTACTTCTCATCAGCAAACTCTATTTTTACACCATCAAATCTGTCAGACGTTTATCATTCCCTCTGATATTCTTTACGCCCTCCAAAGTTTCTATCATCTTTCTTCCTCCTCCGTAATTTCTCAACATTCTCTCCTCAATCACGATCATGCACTCACCAATAAATATGTCCACCATACACTTTGCTACCTTCCCTCAATATCCGAATCTAATTTACTTTCCCTCTCCACCATACTTCTAGCATATATTACTAACACGTCCACGTTATCTAGCAAAATATAAATCAAAATATTTCTTTGATAAACTTCCCCTAATTCAATAAAAAAATAACACAATTTTCAAAGAGGATAAACGTGAGGTTACTCCGGAAGGTGTTACGCCGATGAAGAGGTCGACCAATGGATTCAAGGGTTTCGAGGTGAAAAGTTTGATTAAAGACCGTTTCAGAGGAAATGCGGCATATTGAATATTTTAAGGCACCCTTTCCCTTCAGTGGCGGTAGTTACGGCTCGAGACTCCTGGCAGCTGCGGAGGGACCTTTGATGTCACTGAGCAAAAGCGGATTGGTTCAGGGAGGAAGAAAAATCAGCAAAGGGGAAGAACATTGAGAGAAACCTCTACTTCCTTGTATTCACTTGATGATCCGAAAAGGTGTGAACACAGTTGAATACAGCTCTCTTAGGCGCATCATTCTTAAAAAGAGCTTCGTAGAGTGCGATTAGTACGAGGACAGAGAAAAAGAGGATGTATCCGGAGGCAATTACTTTTACAAAATGTAAAAACTTAAATTTAGAACTCTCATGACGGAAGAGACGGGATGGGCGAGACACCAAAAGTCAGTACTGCCTACTTTTGTAGCATTTCAAAATCTCACCTGGCTTGGAGGCAGACATCTTACGAACGACGCTACTGACTCTTTGTTTTCAACCCACGGAACACTATGAGTCCACTTTCAAGAGCATTATCTGCCTTGTTAATAACATAAGCACGATTTTAAAGGCGAAAATCCTGATTTCCATCAATTCAACATTACTATTGGTACTGTTAAAGGTTTATCCCTAACATGTTACTCGAAAATACGAGAATAACAACGTTTGACTAATGTAAGGGAAGACGAACAAGAAAGTACTCGCCATATTGGTAGAGGAGATGAAGTTTCTGGAGGAGATTAGGAGGAGGCTCAGTAGGTGGTTGCAGAAGGTAATGAGTGGCGAAGGGATACTGACGGCCATGATGGATGGTAGGATGTTGGGTAAACGGGGAATGGAAAAGAAGAGAATAGGTTTTATGGATGGGATAAAAAAGGTAGAAAGTATGACGAGCTGAAAAAATATCGTGTCAGAAGACAAGGGCCTGCGGCTGAAAAATAGCCCTATAATTGTTTTTTCTTCTTTCTAAATCAACCTTAATCGGTTAATCATGCCTAATAATAATAATAATAAACTGAAACGGTGCAATTTAGATGTTCATGAGAAGGGGTAACGTCGCAGCAGGTTGGAGTTTTTCGTCGCAGGATAAGGGAAGATGAAACGATGGGATGCATACATTCCGGGCGGCAAGTGTAATTTGGGCCGCATATCTTGCAGGATATAAGCGGATAGCAACGATCCGCTGAATCACTTCTCGAGCGAATACTGCAGACGACCTTCTGCATCCCAAAATTGAAAAGGCGTTGCCATTCATTTCCCGCGGACTGGTCGGGTATTCCATCACAAAGTGTGAATCAATTATATTTCCTCACCAGAGATTCACTTCGATGCGCAACGACCGATACAAATAATTAACGATCCGGCGGATAAACCTATCGTCATTTTAAAATCCAAATTGAGAAGAGAAAATGAGGAGGCACACGCCAACGGATATCTAAACCCACCCCTCGAAACTCCTCTTTAGACTATGATACTATGATTGGCTAACACGCTTGACCAACAGTTGGGAGATCCGATTTCGAATTCCGATCTAGTCAAATTATTTTTTCATGGAGAATTTCATCACTTGGGGTATACCATAATATTTTACCAATTCTAATCAGCAGTTTTACAAACATAACCTTGGGGATATTACCGAAATCTCATGAGGAAGGAAGAAGCATTGAGTAATTAAGTAACTGTAGTCCACCCACGAAGAGGTAGATGAAATAATATTTTTGTTTCCCCGCGCCCATGGCATGACACTAAATTTTAAACTAAACCTGATGCTCAAAACCGCGTGTTTTACAAGTTGTCTATGGTCGATTAAAAAATGCAAGAGAACATTTCTCACACGACGCACTAAGAATCTAAATGGGCTCTAATATATAAAAAAATGTGTAGTTGAAAGGAAATTTTAAAATTTTTCCCAATCTGAAATAAATCAAATATTCGCAGTACCATTAAATCTAAAAGGTCGGGAAAGGTGAAACATTATAATAAACTAGGGGAAAAATTCGGCCGTCCTTGTGAATGGCTCGGACCAACTGGAGCATGAATCTTAAACATTTTCCGAAACATGCTTGACCTCGCAAGATAGGTTGTATCCACGTTCTCTCATTCAAAAGGTAAAAACGCCCGGTACGTCATTTCCGGTCTAGTGTGCATTGCTGCCGCTCAAGTTGGCAAGTCGAACGTGAAATTTTTATCCGGCATTTGGGAGCGTGAGGAGGTTTTAGGGGAGGGGTTTTAGAAGTTGGTTGATCCCCCTGCAGCTGGAAAATGGAAATGGGGGTGCATTTCATCATATATCCATCGCCATACTTATGTAATCACAAGAAACGCAGTCATCCCCGGAAAACGGCGGCGACCGGCGCGGCGTTACTCTTAAAGAAGAAGCCCTTTCCCCAAATGTTAAGTGCACCGTATGACACTTAATTCCTTAAAGACGCATAATACAAAGCTTTTGAATCATAACATGACCAACGAAATCAATATTTGCGTATGGGATTAATGAGCACAACGCAATATATATTGAAGCATGTAGTTTAAAAAGTTAAATTGAAAACATATGACCCAGGGATTGTAGGAGAGAAAAACAAAAACTCTGCAAAAATTTGACCTGGTAATACCGCTAAAATTGTTGGCGAAACTGTTTTCTTAGAAGGGCACATGGACGAATGCGTATGAAGAGGGGTTCGGGTTAGTGTGCTGGCAAGAATTCTGGCGTCCCATTCCGAGGGCCCGGGTTCAAAACTCGGCACTTTACCGCGGAATTTAACTGTTTAAACCCAATCCTTTCTTGGATGACATGCGGAGAGCACTTTAATTTTCTTAATCCGTCCGTCATATAAGACGTTAAATGGTGCCCTCGGCCCCTTTCGTCAAGAGCAGGTTAATGCTGACACCGAGCTCTCAACCCTTCCTACGTTTCCCAATCAATCCTTGCTTTTCCAATCCACCCACCAGTCCTTCGTCGCGCAAATAACAGTAGCAGGTTGCCTAACAAAATAACCAACCACGGGCGTAAGAAGAACGAACAGTTCATGAAGTCTCCTCACAAGCAATCAAGAAAACTTCCCGAGGCTATGCTTCAGCGGGAGAGCAATCAATGATACACAACATATAATGTTCTGATTTGATCGCTGATCTAAGGCCATACGTGAACATAAACAGCATAATCAGTCCCAATTTAGACGATCAATGAAATGTGCATCGTTATTTAGAAGCTTTCTACCGATTAAGATTTCTTGTTTAATCCGTAGCCAAAATCAGTTAAACTACAAGAAGTGATTGCCCATTTTATAAGTAGAGATCTGAGGAACAACGAAGGGTAGGTGCAGCCGGGCCACTGGCATCTCTTTCATCTGGTAGGAAAACAATGCACTAAAAATATTACACTAATAAACAAATGGCTAAATTCTCTATACATCTTACGGTTTCGGATAGGTTCGTCGATTTTCACGAGTCACCTCGCATTACTTTCGGCAAGCGTCGCGGATAAAAATAACCATTCGCCGCTATTGTGAGAAATTCGAAATTTAGAATTAGGGATGAAGAAAAAAAACACACGGTGGCAATGCGGAGCACTGGTGCTTCCCGGGGCAAATGTTGGGAAACATTGCGGCCGTAGTTGACCTCCATTCCGGACCTCTAACCGAACCCGGCTGGGCCGAATGCTTCCACGGGCCGTGAAAGAGAGAGAGGGTGGAAGGGAGAGAGGAAGAGAGGCCGTAAATTTCATCGCAAAATGGGAGATAGGGAGTCCGCGACGGCGACAAAGAGGGGTTGCGGCCGCCGTCCATGTTCCCTTCCCATAATTCACCTCGCGGAGTGCGGGATCGCGTGGCAAGCAATTTAACGCGGGGGGAGCGATTGAATAGGGAAATTCATTCGTGGTGAGCAGAGAGGAGGGATTCCCGCGTGGCGGCCTGAGGGCCACTTGAAGATCCGCGGAGGTGATCAAGCAGTTTAAATGACGAGGAGGTCAAGGAACGTGGAAGTATGAGCGCTTTTTTAATCAGCACGGCTATGGATGCTCACGAGAGAAATTCACGAGATGGGTGGGGATCAAGCGACGGGTTGCGAGTGAAAATGAAAACAGTAAATATCATCATTTCTGAAATAACACATTTTCTGAGAGTTTCACTGAGACTATGATAAATAGCAGACATCGAATTGAGATGACGATTCCCGCAGTAAGTCATTAACACGCGATTAAAATGAGACGATACTCCTTATTTGTGATATTCTATTGTTTTCATTGATTATGACGAAGTTTTGGAGTTTTCTGCGTGTTGAGCATTTTTATTGGATAGACGTCTTCCTCACGTTGCAGTGAGCGTCTTGAAGAGTTAGGAAAGACAATAAGAGGATAACGCCTGATTGCAGAGTAATAATACAAATTCTACATGCGATCCGAAGAGGACGATACTTGAGCAACTCGCTTATGATTGGTAAGCCACGATGAATATCAAAGCAAATTGCCTCCAATACACAAACATTTCTACACCAAGATGACCACTTCATAGCTGGCTTTGAAAGGGTACACCACAGGAGTACCCGATAAATTGGTGAGATAGAGAAGGGTTGGAGAGTTAAAGTACAGAAGCGGCATATGATTAATGAGACCAAAAAATGATAAATTACTTTCATGAGAGCAATTCAGGTACCGAGGAGAAGTAATAAAAATCAAGTACCCCTCTCGAGCTGCTCTCATGATCAGTAGTGGCCCGTTTCTTCAAATTGAGGAGAAATTCCATTGAATTATCGGTCGTAAAATAATTTTATTCGGTGGACATGAAAGCGCGCCCTCATAACCCGAAGCTAATCATTTTACGACGACGTGAATGGTATTCCCAGGACTTCCACGAATAGGCATTCTCAGAATAAACACATTCGCGGGATATTCAATGATTGTGAAAAAAGATATAACTTTTGAATGAATACATTATAACTAGATTGGAAACAAAAGCTATAAATCTTTGGGATCGAAATCTGATAATAGTTCCACTTTATCGGCATCGAATAGCGACTCCAGAGAATAATCTCGCATTCAACCTATTGAAGCGTTAGCAAAAACATCAATCTAGGCTGACAAGGCAACCGCTGTTAAAAATGAGGCCACAAATTTCGCGAGACAAATAATTACATCTATCAGTTACGAATCGATTTTGAGGAAACGGTATTACGTCACTAGCTAGGTATCATCATGTATGTTGCCTTTATGCGCATGATCTAATCTTTTGATACTTATAGCGGTTCCAATAGCTCCTTTACACAATATGTAAACTGCTATGTTAAACGTCGCACTAAAAGGCAAGATTTCGATGGATAAAACGATTGACATATTTTACACCCTAGTAGTTCCTCCGAGCAGGAATCATTGGTTGCTATGATATGTACTAATATACTCATACCCACCAACTTTAGCTGGTTACCAGCTGAAAATCTTCTCCAATGATTGCCAATACCTGAAAACTCAAACTCCTGGTATAACCGTTTCTAAGGACGACGATAGAAGACTTGTAATCGATATTAGACCAGACATTAAATTATGTTTAAAATAACTGCATTTTTGGCAAAAATACCGTGAAAAATAAATATTTGACAATGAACTAACACAATTGCTGGACTATAATCGATATTCACTCGCAGTACTTCCAGTGTAGTGATATCACTGACTTATCACCAAAAGTCTAAAGCACAAAGAGTGCCTCAACACATATATTGGGAGATGTATATTATTTTATAACAAAAACTGGCATAAAAAGAATAAATTTTCCACCAGGCTAAACAACATTCAAAACAAATTAATGTACATGTTGCTATTCGTTACATAAAAACGTGTCTTGCAAAAATACAAAGAAAAATGCAACGAGCACTGAGAAAGCAGAAAAAAGGGCAAATTAGTTAATGTGCACGTATATAGTTAGGAAGAATTCAGAGCTTAAGAGAAAAATAATGCCCATTAAAGCTAAGCAACGGAGACATTCCGAATAGAGGTGTAAAAGTGCTCCATAAAAATGTTATCTATACCTACGCCAAAGAAAAGAGTACATTTTTTCATTTGAAATATGTTCATCGACATCAACATAATACCCTGAAAGCCACCTCAAGGGTACTCGGCAGGGAAAATTTTGAGTGTGGAGAAATCTTTTATACGCTTTTCCCCCGGAATCCGCATCTCATAACCACACAACACTGCGCTGACTCGCGTCGTGTCCACGACCGAATGACGAAAGCATAAATCCGGTAAGGACCCGGAGAACAGCCAGAATCATACCACGGGCGGTGGTTCGACCGCGGAGCATTCGGCTCCATCCCGACGGCCTCAGTCCGATTAACAGACAGACACACACCCACAGGCGCGCGTGTTTCGGGCCGGGAGGTTAAAAAGTAAGTCGGTAACGAACTACTGCGGCAAGGAGGGACCGCGGGAGACGTGGAAAACGAGACGACAGTTTCGGACCGACCAACCGACGGACAGTTCCCACGGAAACACCCGAGCATGCAAATCAAACCGAAAGATCCCCTCGCGAGATACATATGCAGTTCCAACGATAACTCTCCACCCTTGCACCACATCCTTGTTTTCCTCCGCGTCCGACCGCTCTCCTGTGAGCCGCGCTGGAAATGTATATCCTCCCCTACTAGACTCATTTGCATCGCCCCGTGGCGAGGGTGCACCAAGGAATAAGCGTGCACCACCCGTGACAAATGGAGAAAGAAACACTCGTGAGAGGGAAATATGTTTCAATACGTTGACGTTTTCGCGATTTACTGAGTTAAGGGAGAAATTTAATGCATCAAATGCATTTGCACAATACGAGCCGCCGAACGGGCTCGCAGCAGGGGGTGCTGGTACAAAGCACTTTTTATTAATACCATTATGGGGAAATGTGAACTGCTCTTGAAAGAAATCACGTGATACTGAAAGGTTTCTCACCGTCAACACCACAGAGCTTTCGAACACCCATTCAGGTACGACTATTAATGATAACTGCGGTGTACTACTGTTACATAATTATTTATTTTATATTAACAGGTACAAAACCAATTACGAACTTTTTGATGAGTTATAATCCCGTATAATAATTCATAAAATCACAAACACTCATGTCCTGTGTAGCGTTAAACCACCCAGGTGCGACTCGTATCCGAGACCAACGGGCTAGCAAGGAAGCACTTCAACCCATCGCCATCTAGGTCAACAAATTAACCTTTATTTTCACAAATTTCTAGTTCGTGATATATTGGGAGAAAGTTTACAAAGGCTATAGGAGTGCAATTGATTTCTGACGCCTCAAATTCACCTACAAATGCGAGGGAAAAACAAATGCAACCTTACTCTGACACCATGCATTTCGCCACCTAAGAATGCGGCAGCCACTTAAGAATGTAAGTGTGAAGGGCCATTCAATTACGCCGTCGCAAGTAAATACAAACTGACCCTGAAAGGAATGGCAGCTGACGCTTAAATGGAAACGCCCACAATTATAAGGGGCCCATGAAAAAACCAGATAAGATGAACTTCGACAACAATTGTGGCAAGTTGGACCACCGCATGACTTAGAGAAACTTTTTTATTGTGATAAATACGGGGAGTAATAAATGTATTGCACACAGATTTGGTTAATTGCCTACTACTCCGCTTTTCTCCGAAAAATATGTTGGACGTAATCGTTTCCACAAATTTAAAAATCATGTATTGGCCAAGTAACCTTGATTTTCATGAAAAAAACTGGTTATGATTATTTCTAAAAATTATGCACAATAGCTAAAGAGTTCTCAGTCATAACTGTGCTTCTTTGTAAAGAAACGGAATGCAATCCATATATTATTTGAAACGTCTTGAATCTTCTTTGATTGGAATGGGAGGCCTTTTGGACGACTTACGGAGAGGCTTAGGGTATGCAGAAGTTATAAGACAATTGATTCATTCATTCATTAATTAAAGTAATGAATGGATTCAGTGCCTTGTAAGTTCTGTATACCCTCAATCTCGAACACTTGATTTGATGGCGGGCGAGTAATACTGAGGAAAACGAAATATTACCAAAAAATAGGGAACTTGAGGACAGGACTGCTAAAACACCTACCGATCAGCTGTTAAAATATACTCAATGATTGTTAGGGTGGTAAAAGTGCCAGATGTCAGTTCTGCCGTGATGAACGGTAGGAAAGGCGTTGATAAGTGCCAGAGGAATCCGGGTTTCCTGCACCGTAGTCCCCTCCAAATCCATGGTCAGTGATTCGACTCCCGTTCCATAATGCTAGACGTCTACACCGTCAGGCTGGTTCGCAAAAATTCATCCTAAAGCTTTATGTAAATGGCCTAATTTTAACAAAGTAAGAGAATAAGTGGTATTTTAGCACATAAAGTGAAGCCAGGTAATCCGTATGTGTACTATTTTCCTTTAAGATTTAAAATTCCAAGCGCTCTCCGCAACTGAAAGGACGTCAACAATTATTTTAATACCGAAATCGCAGGGTTAGAGAATCAAAACTATTAAAGGACCTTGCAGCAGAAATGTTTCTTCAAGGTGTCTATCCTAGACCAGTCTCCCACTTAACTTGACCTTTAGCCCGCTCCTTTTGTTTTTGTTAAGTATAATTTATAGCCTTTTCCCCTGCTACATATGCAAACATATATATCCTCTTCTTTTACCACCCGACTACCTTCCAATTTTTCCCTTCACAAATAGAGTAAAACTATTACTATCAGGGTAGTCTACAGGATCGGGTTGGTCTATATGAAGAATATTAAAAATCCTAGAGCAAAGTATATGTAGGTATAGCGAAACTTGGTGGCACTCAACAGCGGAGGATTAGAGGACACTAACCATAAACCAAGCTTTGATGAGTGGGCAAAGTTATCGACGGACTCCCGCTGGGTCCCATGGAAAAAGGCTCGGCCGCTTCATCCCACATCTCATGTATGCTTTCCTCACCTTTGCGTCTTGATCTTCACAAGCGAGTTGCACCAAGTTTCGCTACACCTATACTCACCAGTATAAAAGTAGTATTGTCCTAATGAGAAAGACACAAGGCATTTCAAACTAAGCCTATAATCTAAAACTTTGTTTATTTTTGTAGAATTAATATTCCAAATGCCAAATCGCATTAAATTCAATTTATCTTCACATAATTTTCCCATCACATTAATCTACCTATCCGTTCGGTAATCGCTCACTCCAATCACATATTCTTTTTTCAATTAATTTCCTCCCAACCGATGCAACGCGGGACGGGGGAGTGGATTACTCCCACGGCGCTTCCAAGTGAACTCGCACGATATTGATACCTCCTGAGCGACACGTTTAATCTGGCAAATCGAGTCGCATCGTCTCCAGAGGCTCTCTACCTCTGTCTTACATCCCGGATTTGCTGATGCGAGGAGGCTTTCCGTCATTTCACGGCGTTCTATTTTTTTCACCTAACCACACGCACCCACACAAGACCCACGCGACCTTTCTCCGTAAATCGCTCGTTCACTAGCGAGTCACCATTGCAGCAGCCCCTAGCTCACAGGGGGCGTATAAAACCGATGCGTGGTCTCTTAGTGAGGAGAAACAACGCGTAGGGTACCCACCATCATCATCACGTATTCATCGCCACTATTTCCGACTAAAGCGCTTGACGAATGGCACTGAGGAGAAGAGAACGCAGGCCTCTCTCCGCGGTCCCTCAAGCGATTAGCAATGCAATGGGAAGGGTGAAAAAATCAAGAGTGTGCCTCAACCTTGATGAAAAAAAAATTTTTTGAGGTAAAAAAATAACTCACGTTTACTCACACGCTACCCCATTTCACCGGCCTACGCTAATTCACTCCATTCGACCGTGTTGCCTCCATCATCGTCAAATGGCGCTTGTTCATATCGCCGCTTTAAATGGCGTAGAGGGAAAGGAGTTTTAAAGGAGAAACGAAAAAAAAAGAAAAGTCAAATAAAGGCGGCGGATACTACTACGCCTGGGATCTCATCTGCATAGATTGCTACTCCCTTCTCTTTATTCGACGAGAATGACTGCGTACTATTTTCCGCGGCGGCGAACGACACGACATTTGAATATTAGCGAAGTGGATTGGCGACGGGTGAAGAGATGCTATCGAGCTCATTGGACGGTGAAACGTGAGGGGGAAGATTGGGAGGGAAGGGAGGACGAAATTAGCAAATAAAGCATAATATTTTAATCTTTTCACTCCGGAGCAAAGCAGCTGTTTATATTAACTTCTAGCCGTACCTTTTCACTGTCCAATTCATTGCATTTTTTTGAGTTGCAAGTGCCACCCTTCTTCTCTCCGCGACTCCAAACACCTCGTCACACTCATTATTTTTCCTTTGCCCGGGCACCCCGCAGCCGCCCGTGAGTTTTCACACTTTCGGCAATCGCGTCATGCGTGCAGCCTTTGATCACATTATGAACAAAAAATGCACGGTTGACGTCTCTACAAAGCACGCACGCAGATATTCGGCGCTTGCGCGTCTAAAAATAAACGAGGGACCGATGAATCCTATATATGCTACTCACAGGAATACGAAGAAGAAAAGAGGGTCAACGTGTCTCCGTTGTTTCCTTTGTGGACCTGCGTAGTTTTAGTGAACTATAACTACACCTAAGCTGTTCGACGCCGAAATGAACTTTTGAAAGCAGGAAAGAACGTTAAGGGAGTGGAAGTCAGATGATCACAGAGCGAGGAACTGCCGCTGCTCCTGAATGTGTGTCAACACGAATGGTTTCTGTATTTCATCATACGGAAAAACTGAGCTTGCACCTTTGCACCAAAAATTAAGAATAAGGAGCCTTTTAATAAACTTAATTGAGTTGCTTTTCGTTCTGTGGAAACCTACTGCTGGGCAACCATCTCCAATTGATATTCTACCAATTGATTTGTAGCGGTTAAAAATATTGCTAGAAAACATAAAACGTTTTAACTACCAAATATGACAATTTAGAACATTAACATACGTGTCTACCAAGAATAAAAACGCAGAGGATATCGCCATGCAGGCACGGATTTATTTACTACCTCTCTTCCTCATTTGTTTCCCCTCACACATCTTTCTCACATTTTTCTCAGGATCCACGTTTCTGTACCGTACAACGCAAAACTTCGTACTAAAACATTCTCCAACCATTTCTATACATTCTTACACATGATTCTCGTCACCAGCTCTCTCCTTTTGCTGAATGCTTCTTTTGTTAGCGCAATTCTCCTTTTAAGTCTTTGCTAATACGCTCATTTTCCTCTATAAATTATTATCGAGGTAATAAACCCTTCTATTTTCTCCAGTTTTTCCCCTCCTACCTTTATAACCAATCTCATTTTGTTTGTCATAGAAAATCTCATTACTTTTGTCTCCCTATGATTGATCTTCATTCCGATTTCACGCACAGAAATTCAAACGCATCTACCCAATCTTGCAATCCCTTCGAATCGACTAACCAACCTAAACCTATAACAGGTACACATTTTAAAAGTAATTAATTCGAATCAAAATAAATACAGAGGTTATCTGGAATACAGGCTTTAAATAATATGTACGTAGGTACGTCACACTCAATTCAAGGTCTTAATATATGCCAATCTAATTTTTTTTTAAACATTTGACCGTCGGTATTGGAGAAAGCAGCTGCAGATCTTTAGTACATAACTCTTTGATAAAGAAACATAAGGAAATTTCCTGCAAGAAGTCAGTTATTCACGACATGTGCAAGTCTCCTAACATTGGCTTACTGACAGTAATGTTTCGAAACCAACGCCCATTATTCAAGCAGAAAGGTGTTTTGACAGGCAAAGGTAGAGCTTACTTGGTAATACGCCCTCTGGCGCATGAAATTTACGCATTCAGGGCGAAGGGGCCAGTTGCATTCTCCGTGCCACCTGCAGCTTCTCAGTGCCTGTTATCAACGAGAAAAACTTGGAATTTGGGTTTAGAACGCCGGTGTCCGGAGGCATCACCCGAATTCGGCTGCACGGCGACGAGGTCAACGCACCACGCACCTGACCACCGTCTCGTCTCATTACGCATAACCATGCCAAAAGCAATGCTCCGCCATCATATGATTCATCCTAGAGAACATTTCCCATCTAGAAAACGAACTCATGTTCCTAAAGCAAATATGAAAAAAATATTCCTCCCATTATGCGACTAGTTACACTCATGCGCATTCCGAAATTCTTTAAATAGGGTAACCCTAAAAAAATCTTCAAAGCGAGATACCCTAAGAAAAGTACCCAGTTCACTATTATAGCTTAGCACATGGTTCCTTACGTATACTACATCGTTAATTCAAAGAACAAGACGCCACGAAATAACCGTGAGTGTGCACTGGAGAATTTTGAGATGTAAGTGGAGAAGAATAGAAGAATTAAGCTGCGAGGATATGAAAAAATGAGGTGAATATGAAATATTTGTTGAAGAAATTTAAATGATGCGATAAACTAGAAGGATGCATGAGCATGGCAGGAAACATTTTTAGCAATAATGAGATCCTAAGGAGGGTGATAGAGAGGAGTATCCTAGGAAACCTATAGATGGATTATTATGATAGGAATTTTGGACAGTATGAAACGAAATAGATACGATCAGTTTCAATGGGAATTAATATAGGAAACAAGAGAAAACTCCTCAGGGTCACGGACACAATATGGAGGACTATACGTGTACCTACCACTTATTTCGTAATTTTCCAAGGATAGTGACTGACATTGCTATATTAATTTTCACCATATCTCTACCCTGTTGATCTTATCCTTAGAAGCATAGGCACAGGTCGTTGACTTTCGTCCCTGATGAATAATTATTTCCAAGGAGACCACACCTGCGATTTAAAACAAGGGAAGCACTTAGACTCCCACCGAATCCGTAAAGAAGATGAAAATAGCTCATAATGATCTATCAACCCCCTGTGGCTTAAATCGCGACAGAAAAATGCGCATGAAGGCATTCCTCAAGGTAGCTTAAGACAGGCTTAGTTACCAGGGCAGGGTATACAAAAAATATCGTAATTCCCCTAATATTTCACCGATGCTCTTAAAAATAAGGCTTTCTTTAATGCAGGTAATCCACGTTCTTTTCTCCCTTTCTGAAAGTCTCTATAGTTAAGGTGAAAATCTCTCTTATTGGCCCAAAAGACTTGGTGCCTCGAGGAACCCTTGACACACTCCTTGCTGTCGTATTTATAAATTTAGATCAAGTTGGTATCTGTCCCGAATTGCTATTTCCTGATATTTTTTATAGATTTTCCCAAACTACTTTCCCGCGACATTTTCTTATATCAAAGCAGACTACTCGACGATAAACGAGATAAAGGTTAACGGTTGGAGATTAAAAAATAAATTCCGGACAAAATAAAAATAATCATTCATGGACTGATAAATTCGTCATCTCAGACACCATAGCATGCAATATTACATATTTGGAGTTTAAATAGTATATGAAACGGTATTTGCTAAAATACTGGCTCAATGGTGGGAAGCTTTTAAGGAAAGAAGATCTCCACTGAGACACGCGAATTAAAATTCACGGGACGGATGGCGATGGCCCACAATCACGATTGACTATAAAACAAGCACAAAAGGCCGATATCTTTAAAAGATGGCACAAACAATAAACAAAGCACAATCAAACAAACAATAAATAAAAGAAGACAAGCAATCATGAATGAAGCGCTATGTTATTAGAAAAAATTAATCTAACACTTCTTCAGGAGTTATTAAGGCAGGTAATTGACGAATAAGGTCAATACTACAGGTGACTAGAGCGGAGCGGATCAGATTATTTTGAGGAATGGATCGAAAGAAAGAATGTTTGTCGACATCAGATTACTCTTCAAGACAGACGCCAAAATATTCTTAGTTTTGTGTCTCTTTTGATGGACGGAGTGCTGCACTTCATGTGCCAACCAAAGGACAATCATTGGAATTATTATTTATTTTCCATAATCACTAAAAACACACAACCATGACTTGAGTGGCGGAAAATCCACCGAGGCGGAACTTGAACCCGCTAACCTAGGGTTAGCAGGAGAGGAATTCACTCCGCCGCCACCATGGCCAAGTTCTGAAATATCAGAGTATCAGCGCCATTGAGATCAAGAATGATTTAAGTCATTAATGTTACTTCTCGGAGAATGAGGCATAAAGTAACATTGAGATTATTAATCCCTAAGT
Organism: Pyrrhosoma nymphula; assembly: GCA_963573305.1. Lineage (NCBI taxonomy): Eukaryota > Metazoa > Arthropoda > Insecta > Odonata > Coenagrionidae > Pyrrhosoma > Pyrrhosoma nymphula. Next base: position 108,859,215 of record OY754330.1, on the reverse strand, counting down.
GCTGCTCTATTGTGGATAAACACTCAACCTAGACTCGCATTACTCAAGCAGATAACAGAAAGCTACTAGAGGAATACTTCTCTGAACCTAACGAAAATATGGAAGTAAACAACTTCTGCTCTCAAAGTCTCATGTATACAACATTCTGAAAAATCTCACAAATCTTACTAAAAACATGAAAAACGCCGGAATTCGAAAAACAGTCAAGAATTGGGATGCCAACATTGTAGACAACCAACCAAACCAATCCCTAGAAGACCTTTCTACAGAAAAGTACGGAGAGTTATAATGCATAGTTCGGAACACCAACGTACTTTCTTCACGTATTTACTCGACGCCCGTTCCTAGCATTTATTTCAACGCCCAGTCGTGGAGCAATGAGCTAGGTTAATTGATCCAGATTTCTCACTATTAATGAACTCGATTAAAATTGAATGCCCCGATTTTCCGGTTTTTCGCGTCTGCCAGAGCAGGGAACAGAGAGGCAGGCATCCCGGAGAGTGGAACGGATGCAAGTCTCCCACACTTTCGCCCGAATAATGTATTACGCGAAAGGTTCTTTGGAGAGCTCTTCAGGTCTTGAGCCGAGAACAGATTTCCCCGGCTCGTATAGAATCATGAGCGCGCGGGTTTAAGACTGGTGGCGTGAATAAACTTCCCAGGGTACGCCCCAGTTACCTTCCGTTCGCCCTCTTCAACACGGGTCCTTATACACGCCTTTCGCCCCCTCCGAACTTCCTCATCCTTCCCCCTCCCCACCGCGCCCCTTCCTCTTCATTAACTACCCCCACCCCCAAAACCCCCCCTCCCATCTCGCCGCCGTAATTTTCCTGCCCTTCCACCTCAAATCCCTCTCTTCCTTTTCCTTTACCTTTTTGAGTACAATCCAACTCCTTCACACACACAAATCTCCTTCCTTTTTTTCCCTTTACATCTCCCGGACCCCCGTTACCTATACCATTGTCATTCCTTTCCCTTCACATTCCGCGTCGTGCTTCCTATCATTATAGGTTTTCTCACCGACGGAAGTTAGGTTTGTTAAGGAACTATTTTTCTAAGCTTCTTTCCCCATGATTTCCCCTCTTTCCTAGAATCGTTTCTGTCTTCATTCAATTCCGAAGATTTCCCACTTTCTCCATTCCACCTTAAATATTTATATTTTCCTCCCTTTCACGCCTGCCCTGCTTTTTACTCATTTCCATCGCGGCCTTTGACATCTAATTAGGTGCTCTAATTAGGTACTTCTTCCAACCTCCTATTGATTTCCTCAAGCAACATTCTTTACTCCTCTACCCTGCACGGTAATGTATTCTCCCAAAACATGTTTGCAATGCATTTTGCACATGCATAAATTTTGCCCATTTTGAAGACATTTTGTTGGTGAAATTTGAGAAAATCGGACAATAATCAAAGATCGTACAAGTTACTCATAATATTTATTTTTCACGTTTGCGAAGTTTTCTACTAAAACATAATACTAAAACAATAAATGAGTGAAATTTATAGTAAAATTGAACTCATTAATGACGCTGTAATTAATTACCTATCATTAATTATTTTAGATACTGTTGAATTGTATATCACTGCTCCGATTTTATTCTTTTTGGCCTTAGGAACATGTACATTCCTCACTCTCATGCAAACCCTCATCACAAAATTGGAATTTTTTTAAAAATTACCTCCACTGAAAGTCAAAGTCACCATAACATAAAACCGTGATTGGAACACAAAGACTTTGACTTTTTCTTAAAGGAATTTCAGGGCTGATTTCAAATTTTCAAATTAAACAGCAATTTACAAATTTTTAACAAAAGTTAAACTAATTTGCAATACATTAACTTAATAATAAGGGCAACAGGTAATTCAGTCAAGCGTTCAAGCAAACTAAGCACTTCTCCCGATAGACAGACAATGCAATACGAAATAGAAACTGGAAAATTAGTCAAAAAAATAAAATTATAAATTTTCCCCAAGTTGCATAACTCCTCTAAACCACTAGATATCTTTAATGCAGTTTCTCACTACTAAAATTCCATCTTCACAACAATTGCGACACATTTTAATTTGAGCACTTACCAAAGGCGTTTCTAACCCCTTTCTGAGCTTAAAAGATTTCTTCAAAAAAAGAATGAATGGCGAAAACTTAAAAACTCCTGCATGATAACCTAAATTCTTGTTTAAAATCCGGCTTTCAAGGTGCAAAGTCTTTTTTCCGGTTCCCCAGATTTTCAAGGTACACTTTTTTTTAAAAGGTACAAGGTTTTACACACCCCGTTCACTAATCTTTTATCAACATCTTTACTCAGCTGCCCTTCTCATACCGTCGGGCATTACCCCTCTCGCTTCCAACTCCTCATCCCCAATCTACCGCCGCGCACACCGACTACTCAGAAGTCCCCTTTGCCCTCAATTGCCTCTCCTTACCATTCCCACATCCTCCTTATCCCGCCCCTACTCGAAGAACGCACTCTTCTGTCCTTTCGGTCCTTGTAAGGACCCAAAACGGTTTCTCCTTTCCGCTTACACTCGACGCCAGACCGCCGTATTCCTTCTCCCCGACCCCCCACCCCCTTCTGGTTTCTTTGACCCCCCTCCCCCCAACCACCCCCAACCTTTCTCCCCACCCACACCTCCAAACTTCCCCTCCTCCAAATCCCCGTCGCCTTGAAAACTCGCCCCCTCACCAACCCCTCCCCACCTACCTGCCACACTCATTCCTACACTACATCTTGAACGCGGGGACCCCCCCCCCCGCCCCACGATCAAATAATCCTCTTTCTCCTACATCACCCACCCACCCACCCACCCACCCTTCCACCATTCCCCCGACGCCCTATTTATATCGGATATCTGTTCATTCATTACGTAAGCTTTTCCTTCCAAAGAAAAAAAACCCCACCCTTTCCATTCCTCGTCTCTCTTCCCCCGTGCCAGAGAGAAAAAAACATAACCGCCATTTTTCTGCCCATTTGTCTCGGGTCCCCTCGTATCTTCTACTCTCTCCCTTCCCCTTCTCGGGACTTCCTTTTTTCAGTATTATTATCGTTATTATTTCCTTCTCCAAAATGAAAAAAGATACACGGCAGCGAAGAAGGGAGTGGACGGGAAAGAGTATAAAAGGGAAGGAAAATATAATTGAGAGGAAGAGAAGTTTAATGGGAGCACTTCATTTTTATTCACATGGATCAGGTGAGACTGGCAACTCACATTTTTCAATTGACCATAATTCAATAAACATGGTATTCTGCATATTTTTATAAGGTATTTAATGTGGCGGAGTAAGTAAAATAATTGATCCGTAAGTTAAAAGAAAGCTATGGCGGTGGCACAAAAGTGGATAAAGCAAGTTGATCGATAAAGAGATAAGTGGAAACGTTAGGGGTATAAAAGATTATTCTGTTACTTTTATCCCTGATAAGGTATAACGAGATCGGTTTCCACGCATATAGGTACATCATTAAAAGTAACACTGACGCGTGTGATTGATGCAGAGTTAAGGAAAAAGGTTAAATAAAACCTTTAACTAGCAGATAACTTCAAGCATCTACTTAGGAACCAATAAGAAATGGTTACATCAGCTGGTAATTTTGGTTAATGCATATCACGGATTAAATTTGTAAGAACAAGGTAGCCATAGCAGAGCATAGATGAAAATGATATAGAAATACAATCGCAGTAATGGCTGGGAAAACAGGCAATGGATTTTTAAGGGGGATCTTACGGCCAATGCTCTCTTAGAACACTCTGCAGGCATATCCATGAACACAGTTTATTGATTGCCCATTTAGCTATCGGGAGCCATTTCCTGTCGCCCGGACAGTTTTAAGCTGGATACAATATTATAAATAATTCGTCGAGAGAAACGCGACAAAAAATGTCGTTAGGGTCCCATCAAGTTGCTAAAAATACAATGTCATAAACGATGATGACAAAAACATATCAGCCCTTTCAATTGTCTTTTCGGATTATGGTAATATTAAATAATTGGCCATCAACATGTGTTAATTATGCTCGGAATGAAATATGTAAACTACTCAAGCGACTAAATGAGGATTAATTGCTAATAATTGATCAACGACCTTGAACACGTGCTGTAACAGCATGTGAAACGATCGGTAATCCATTTATCATCTACAGGATCAATGAAGCTTGTGTCAACTTGTGAAAACGAAGGATGCTCAAACCCTTCCACTATTTCTCCGTTGAAGTCAGATTTGAAGGATAAACGATGCTCACAAAGAAATATGCAAACTAAATACAGGGCTAATGGAATACCTCACTTTTATAAACACACCTTGGACAAGGTTTAGCGACAATCAAAATTAACTGAAACAGATATACAGAAGACAAATAAAGGATAATTATTTCATGTCTGATCAAGAACCTTGACCAAGTGTTGTAAGGGCTCATGCTACGGAGGATAAATTCATTTAACAGAGACCGGAAACAGTGGAATATCAACTTGTGTAAAAGAAGTAAAGAATTTCTTTTTCCACGATAATCACGATAAATATGCAAATTATTGAAATGGCTTCTTAAAAGGATTACTTTTATGTTAAAAAACATGGCTTTGAAAGCGTATTTAATCACAATGAATCGGGTAAACAACTAAAATGACTAATTGAGGATTATCCGTTTATATTTGATCAACGACCTTGAGCAAAGCGTAACAACGAGAAAATGCTGCCACGGCGGGGAAAGCCTGCTATTATGATTTTCCTCGATAAACAAAATAATGCGGGCTGGAGGAAGGTAAAGGGTTCGAGGGGAAGAAGTGAGATAAAGGAAGGGTGAAAGAAAAGATAGGGAATGGATGGGGAAGGGGTAACGACAGAACCCTCCCCCACATATCCCTTCTCTAAGAGAAGCGGGAGGTGGAGCGAAAAAGGGACGAAGAAGGGTAAAAGGGAATGGGGGGAAGATTGGAGGGACCAAGGGTCCTTACCCATGCCTTGTAGCACGCCCCCACGCCGAAGAAACACCACCCAAACCCCCTCCAAACTCTTCCTTCATCGAATGATACATTTGTTACGCAACGGTTGCATTTTATTATATTTCATCCCCATTTCTTATTGCCTATCACGGTGTCTACTAATATATGAAAAAGAAATTAAAGGCTTTTTCAAGACTTTTCAATACAAAAATTTTAAAATTCCAGACCAAAAAGGCTATTTTTTTAATGCGTTACCATGAAGGTCGATAGCTCGATTCGCAGTCCTGCCTAATTTTTCACTTGGGATTGGTCATCTTAATATCTCCACACCACCGTTGCAATCGTCCAGTACTATGAGATGCTTTTCTTTAATCTTCTTTGTATACGAAATATTATATAATTATGTCTTTATTTTTTTACATGTCCAATGTTAGTCCCATTGCTTAACAACATTAAATATCAACTTAAAAATTTTTCCACTGTTTGTTTTGACATAGGCTAGTAAACAAACTAAATAACATTCAATCAAAATTATTTTACTATGATAAAAACTGATTTAATACAATGGCTTAAAATATATTTTTATTAATTCATAAGGTTACAGCAAACTGCCTATGTTGTTAAAAAACAATTGCCTCACTTCAAAACCATCACTTATAAAAATGATTCACCCACAAAAAAACATAAATTAAGCATACCAACAAAACCAACCTCTTCCCACCCGGCGTGGTGGCGGCACATACGGCATCATCGGTGACGACGTTATATTATGTCTTTACTTTCCATGAGTGGATTAATTTTCTTTCATGAACGCAATGCTTAGGTTATGTCGTAATGAAGCAACAGCATTCAATGACAAATGCAAATAACTAAATGGCAAACGGTAGGTTTTACAGAATGGAATTCCTTCATGATGAAGGTGAAAGAAAACACTGTAATTCCACAGTAAGTTAAATTTATTCCACCCGATGCCGATGCGCAGCATAGAAACTTTAGAAGCGATGGTTTAAATATAATATATCTAGTGGAATTCAACATAGTTGCACCTTCAGAGGCATGGCAAAATGGAAAATGTCACTATCGTACGATCTATAGATCGCTTGAATTTTCGGTGGCTTAGCAGTAACCGCGGTCAAGATAATTGTTTCGAAATAATCATACATGGGTGGGAAGGAAGAATACCATCTTCAGCCTAAAACCTACCGAGCCGATTTGTCGCGCGGCGGCATGCAGGAAACGGTGCCCACGTCAAATACAATCGAACGACGAAAGTCGCAAACTCACAAATACTGACCAGACAGGTTTGAAAGAACACCTCCATGATACTGACAGATAAAAGGGGAAACAGAAGATCTCATTTCGTAATTTTGTCTACTATTCCAATTTTTATCGTGACGACTTGAAAGCAACCATCACTTATCCTTTTCCCGAATTTTGGTTATTTTTATGCGAATTCCCGACTTTTTCCAGATGTTTCCCGACATTACTGAACTCCCCACTTTTTCCCGGATTCCCGACTTTTCCCGACTGGTAGACACCCTGTATATTACTCCCCGCCACTTAGCCTCACCAGCACATCTTAAAGCAAGTTCACAATGAACGTCCACAGGACACGGTTATGGGCTAGTTTAGTTACAAAATGACTCTTGAAGAAAAAACTTGATTCATTCGCACGGATTAAGTCACGACATATGTATGATATTCACCTCAGGACAAAATATGACAATAGCAGAATATAACGAGCTAAAACAATCAGGGAAATAAATAAAAAAACGTGGTACGCATATACTTCACTTTAAAACTTATGGCGATGACAAAGCATTTAGAAATAAGGTATTACATCTACATTTACATACTATCCTCCTAGCCGCTTCCGGGGCGTGTGGCAGGGTGCGCTAGAACACCAGCCATGAAAGGGGAGGGAGTAGGGAAAAGGAGCGGGGAGAGGACAGAGGTGAATATAATGTTAACGGTGTACCTACTGTTAATGTCACGCAGTTTTTTCTCGTAACCAGTACGATAAAAACACTGATACGTCCAATAAAATAATAAAGGCAAATATCATTATGAAAACGGAGACCATTAGTAAATAGAGGCTGGCAATACTAAATCAAGGGAAACAAAAGAAGACCCATAGAACTTAAGCCTAAATCAGGCGACGTCTGACAAATCACTGATGACAGTGGTATTTACGGCAGTTTATGATTCATTCATTCAAGTATTCTACCAGCTGATTGGTAGGTTCATGGACAAACCCCATTTTGTATCCCAAACTAATAGAAATTGTCTCGCTTTCCCTCCTAAGGATGGCCCGTTATTAGATCCCTCTTCAATTCTTCATATCTTCTACCTCCTCTTATTTCGTCCAGAATTCCTATCCTCTTCCTTCCTCTCCCACGTTTCCCCAGTGTTCTCCCCTCTATCACTCTCTTCAACATGCCCTCTCCTCTCAAAACCTCCTCCATCCATCTCTTCTGCCTTCTCCGAACCTCTGCCACAAGCTTCCTCTCCTCTCCGACCATATCCAATACCTCCTCGTTCGTTTTTCTCGCCATCCAGCTAACCTTCTCCATCCTTCTCCAAACCCACATCTCAAACGCCTCTAGTCTACGCACATCCTTCCTTCGCAAAGACCAAGTTTCCGACCCATATAGCGCCACGCTCCATATTAAAGTTTTCACCAGCCTCTTCTTTACGTCTCTTCTCAGACCCCCCCTCATCAATTCCCTTCTCTTCAAAAATGCTTCTTTGGCTAGCGCAATTCTGCATCTGATGTCCTTACCACTAAACCCATTCGCCTCCAAAATACTACCTAGATACGTAAACTGTTTATGATAAGGTCTTTAAAATCACTCGCCTTCAAAGTTAACCAATGAAAAGGTTCCTCTCCTTTTTGAAGGTGACCAAAGCTATTTTTCTTCTACGATATCCTTCATCCAAGAATACTTTTGACTTCCCGACAGAAAAATCGGCTTGGAAGAACTCTTAAAAATTGAGATTCATTTTTCTGCACGTGCGTGGGCACTCGCAAAACATCTTAATGAGGAAAACACTCTCCATATTCTATGAAGCGGGTTATCCTTTCTCCATTTCACGCTCTCATCACTGGCGGCGTGTAGGCAGTTTCCGATTGGCCAACTTGGGAATGCTCTCAATCGCATCGACGGGCTAAAGTTCTGTCGTCTTAAGTTATATTCTGTAAGTTATGTTTTTGTGTACAATTTGACCAACCTTTGCATCATTACTTCATGGAAGAATGGAAACAAAGCAAGCTATGACGGGGGATGCGGAGAGTTTAATGAAATTAATAGGTAGAGCACAGGAAAGGATATTGCAGGCTAAGGCAGTCGGGAGCAGAGAAGATGAGGACAAAAAAGGTAAAATCCATACAATTCGCGCAAATAAAATAACTTATAAAACCTTTTTCTGGGATTCGAGGAAAAGAAAACGTTGACATCGCTTTTGCAAATACGTTTGGGTCGAGAGATAAAGGGAAGGATTTTTTTTGTGTTCCCACGAAAAAACAATACTTTTGCGATACCTGCCCCAAGAATCTGATAATATCAAGATTATCCCGTTGGATGCGAATTTCAATATTTTTTATCATCTCTCTTTTTACGCCAGCAGCCGGGCGCGTTTATGCATAAAACTTTTCCCGGGAATTTTTACCGATATCTACTTGGAGGCGTGGGACCGACGATGTTTTTTTTACCCCTCCAGTTTCGGTGGTGTAGCTACCCGCTTTTTTATCTCGAGGTAATCAAAAACGACCGCTGCGTCAAATATTTTGCAACTCCCCAGAGGGTAAATTGGATAAAAAACCAATCTTGAATCCAACCCTTTCTGTTTCCATACAAATGCTACAAAAAGCAGATAATAAACACCATCATAGGGTTTCCACCAAATTAATGGTTTGCCGATGGCATAAGATGGCTTAAGGGACATGCGACCACAAAGGGTGCCGCCAATCGAGAAGGAGCTCCAATAATAGGACTAACCGTAAAATAATTGGTTTAAAATATTCATTCTTTCATTCATGTGGGTGTTCAACAAGCTGATCGGTAGGTAGGTTTTTTTTGGACTCCTTATCCTAACATCCCAAGTTCTTGGGTTTAATCTCACTTTCTCTCCAATAGATGGCTCGCCATCATATATCTCTTTAAATCCTCATGATGTCCTCCTTTTCTTATTTAGTCCAGATATCCTCAATGAAACATAATTATTAATGTTGGTAATTTGATTAAAATCAAATCGCGGAAGGAACACGGAGTGAAGCGTCGTATGGTGCAGATACGTGGACTTTGAGGAAAGAGGACGAGAATAGATTCCATGCGTTTGAGATGTAAATGATGAGAAGAACGAGGATTGTACGATGAACGTAAAGGAGGAATAAAGAGGAAGTGATTGGTTTGATGGTTGAAAATACTTCTAGAGTAGATTAGGAGGAGGCAGAGTAGGTGTTTGGAATAATTAATTAGGAGCGATGTGATGCTTAAGGATGTAATAACGGGGAGGACGTTGTGTAACCGGGGGAGGGGACGAAAGAGAATAAACTTAATAGAATGGATGATACGTAAGCCAAGCGAAAAAATAAAATCGTGGAAGGAGACAAGGGCATGCAGCAGTAAAAGATAGTACCAGTATTCCGTCTTCCATTTAAACCTACCTTAACCGGCAGAATTCCTCTAATAATAATAGAAATAATGATTTATAATGAACTATTACTAACAAATGTGTTAACAAAAATGCCTCATAAAAAATTGTGACTAGAATGAGATTGGGGTGGGGCAACGAAAAACGAATTTTCCAGAGAGGAAACATTTTTTTGAGACACCTATGGGTCTTGGACTTCCCCGAGTGCGGAAATATTCTCTAACGCTGCTTTCATAGTAAAATTTTATTAACTTAGTGGGCTATCGATTGATTGGTAGGTCTTAGGAAATGACCAACCGAAATTCACTACGCAGCATGGGATTCACGTAACTTCCCTGACAGCTCTATTTGCTTTGCACTAACAATAAGTGTCTTTGCAGCTTCTCATTCTGCCCCTTTAACGCAGCCCAAAAATTCAATCCTCTTCTTCCTCTCCTGAACTTTCCTTGAATTCTCCCTTCTGTCATCCTATTTGAGTTGCAAATATAGGGAAAAAGAAGGAAGAATGTATGACAAGAAAAGAAGGACAATAATGATAATATTGATCCAATATTAAATTTATTTATTATTTCAGGAATAACGAAAAATTAAATAATAATTCAAAGCGTCAAAAATTCCTTACCTTCACCTCTCTATTCCGCGCTTATGAAATATCCTCTCCTACAACACACAAAATAAACTAGATAACCGCCATCGGCGTAAACATATTTCCTAGAAGTACACACAAAGTTCAAAGATGCAGAGAGGAATTATTTTACTGATCATCAACAGAAAATTATTACGACAAGGAAATCAGGCTTGGGCTTGATATTTAAACGAGCAAACGTTTTAAATTAACTCATGTGCAAAAAGACTTGCGAGAAACGCGCGAATAACAGGAAACGAGAATATACGTATACATGCAGCGACATGCAATATTTTACTCTCATGTCCATCTGTACTCAACTGCTTTCGATAACTCACGACTTTCCTTTCCCAGGTCAAAGCTACTCTAACGCCTTCAACTAGCAACTACACTAAGGTGAAACTAATGTCATTAATTTGGCCGGTACAAGCGAGACAGAAGGCACTAACATTCACTCAACCGAAAGGTACCACTGTTGAAAGAAATGACCGACCCTGAGACGTGAACCAGTCGTTCTTTCGCCGGAGGCATATATTCTCAACCAAGGAAAACAAATGACGGTCATGGCTAAAGCAACTGTTACCCGCCCGTGTTTTTCCAATAATTCAAGAAAATAAATAGAAAGAGGGAGACGAATATGTGCGTGAACCATCAATAACGCTCCTAGAGTTCCCAAGGCGAGACTATTCACAAACTAGATAACGTTTACGCGCTCTATCCACTACTTGAGTCCATAGAAATAAACTTTTAGATTTGGATTTCAGAGACTCAGCACGGATTGATGGGAGCATTCAGATAATGGGAAAGTCCCCAATGACAAACTTTACAAAAGGCGACAAAATTGATTAAGGTAAGTAAACGTAATAAATCTAAAATACGAACTGCAATAGCCCCTTTCGAATAGCTAACTATTCAAAAGGAATTTAGCCTTGACCACATTCATCCAACCTCGAAATTTGGAATGATTTAGGCAGAATGAAAGGGAGAGACTTAGGAATTAATAAATGAAAGGAAAATGCAAGGATAATGGCAATGGATTACATTGTAATTTGTCCCAACATCTATTAATAAAACGAAAAAACACCAAGGCCCGGTTTCATGAGTATGTTTAACGCTAACCGCAAGATTTTGTAGCCTTTCGGTCAACTGGAAGATAACAGCGAGTTTGGGATTTGTGTTACATCCGACTCCCGGTTAGTTGAAGTGAGCGTTATCGATAGGAGAACGTCGAAGAATTGTTTTCAGCACGGAGAAACTATTTAACGAAATACTATAAAACCGAGCCTCAGTAAATGAAGGCAAAGCAAAATTCTCCATTCGTTAATGTATGCAAGTTAAAAATAAAATTTCGAGGTATGATTTAAACTACCGCTATGTTAAGCAAAAGTATCTCCCACGACTCCACTTTCTGTGCAACCAAACCAGAACCGTGCCATCAATCATCAAATTCAATGATGGGGAACGAATGGAGTTCATCACTTAGTTATACGATACGGCTATCCAAAATCTTAACCGTATTAATGCACGCGAGGCCACTTTCACTCGCAGCATAAAAAGCTAACGGGTCGAATCCCGAATGCAGATGGAATTCAAGAGTCCAATATTACGGTATGAATGCACAGGCGTCAATACTGTCTTTACCATAAGGGTACACGGGTCCCGAGCCCAGGGCCCCCGACCTCACGGGGGCCCCAAAATGTCGATATATATGCTTAGACAAAAAAAAGCTCAATTGTTTTTCGGTTTTCAAGGAGATACCTACTAAAATTACCGTCAGATTTCATTTTTTTCCAGAGTGAACAGTGAACATATTAATAATAATAAATACGTATAATTTGCTATTTGGTGAAACTCATTCCCTGCGCAAAATATTTTTTTATGCCATTCACTTTTTTTACTTTCCAACGGGGCCCTAAATTTTTGTGTGCCCAGGGGCCCCGGCATGTGCTAAGACGGCCCTGACAGGCGTGCTTTATAAGCGGGAAATTCAGTCCACGTTAACGAACACAGAGACGGGAGAAATAGAAAAGCAGCACAGTCGGGGTGATTTTTTTTCTAATTGAATAGCCGAAGCACGCGTCCCTTTAGCGAGGCGTCGCCGTCTGTGACCTCCCGAGCTGGTACGTTAAGTAGGCAAGCCGTGTTGACCCCCAAAGAGCTCACGGAAGAAGACCTTTCCCATTCAATTCCGAGCTCAGCCAGGCGACCCACATAATGAAAAAAAAAAAACAAGAGTAAAAAGATGAAAACTAGAGGTAGAACCCAGAAAAAAACAAACTTGAGGAGAAGCACTTCCTTAGTTCTCCGCAGTCGCGCCTTTCCTCAGCAGCGAAAAAAGTCGCGAGTAATCCGTAAAGAAGGACGAAATCCAGCCCCTCATTCATTCAATAAGGTAATCTACGTATTAAAGGTAGGTTTTAATGGAAGTCAGTAAAAATATCTAGATTTTTACATGTGCAGGGCCCAATATAACTATAATATTTCTTTCTTCATCTCAGCATACGCCCTACCCTTCTTCATCCTGTCCATAAAACTCATCCTCCTTCTTCCGCTTCGTCGTTTTCCCAACATCCTCCCCTATATCACAGTCTTCATAAACCCATCGCCTCTCATTACCTCTACCATCCACCTACCCTTCCTCCTCCTAATCTCATCCAGAAGTTTCCTTTCCTCACCAACCATACCGAGCCCTTCCACGATTGTGTTCCTTTTCGTCCACCGCACATTCTCCATCCTCCTCCACACCCACATCTCGAACGCCAACCCCACAAACCGAACTTCTTTACACAGCAAGGCGTACCGCCGACAATAACCGAGTTCTTTTTAAATGTGGAAGAAGCAAGCGGGATCGATCCACAGGGTCTCGTACCGGTCGAATTCGCAAACGCACAGGTGCAGCGCTCGTAACTTCCGCGTAATAAAATCTTTTGGGAGCTAACGAGTATCGTCTTCGCCGTCGTCGTTGACGCCTATACGGCTCCGGAGACTGTAGCGGAGTAACAGGACTTAACAGCACATGCACTGGGCGACGTAATAATACTACCTCCAAAGTGGACTGAAGGGAGGCGTTGGCCGAAATAGGAGGCCACGCGATGCTGGCTGAATAAAGACAAAAGGCGCATATAAATGCCGTAGGGGCGGAATTTTGGTGACATCAAAGTGACAAGCCATCATTATCATTCCTTTTCTTGATTTTAGGTAGATTTTGGTGGACCTTCTCTATTTTTGCATTTCAAAACGTCCCACACACTAGTGACGGGTTATTCGCAAGTTAAAATATCATGAACGAGTATGAATACGTCAAATGTCACATCAAAGTGGTAGATCATTTTTATCACTCAGCCTTCTATTAGGATGATTTGATGGAACTATAGGTAATTATTCTGATTTTCAATCTGAAAGCGCCTCTTCCTCATACGTTTTTCTGATCATTATAAATTTAAGCATGGTGGCTAACACTGGTATATTACGCTAATGAAAGAATGAATGGTGGCTAAAGTCAAATGTTAATTCCAATGAGGAGGGAAGCTTCATTGTTACACAAAATGCCGGTCCTATTCTTATTCTAATTTCTTTGCTACCATGGCCTTAAACTCCTTACCCCCTTCAATCAGCAGCTGAATCAACTTCATTCTTTCGCATAAAACCTGGTTTCCCTCTCTTCCATGCGTACCTACTACTGCTACTACTAGTGGTACTTCGTACATTTTCCTTTCGATTTTCAGCTTCTCTTTACAAAGGCCTCCATTCTATCTTTATTCCACAGTTCCACAGTTAAGACTCAGGGTCCCCGTTGAGTTCTTCCACTTACAGGAAATAGCTCATTCTCATAAGCGATTCTTCAATTCGTGTACCAACTAGTATCCTTTTTCATCCAGCTCATTCCGATGGTTTGAATTCGTCCACTTTTCATGCCATGTTAATTTTCTCCCGACATGGTTCTTCCTTCCTTGCCCAATCCTCTCTTTTCTCAACTTTCATATGCGGAATAATAAGGATAATTTGAACCTGAGAGCCAGACAAGTGCCTCCTTACGGATGTGGACTGTGGTGAAATCATCCACGGCTATAATCTGGCTATAATAATATATCATCTGGCTTTGGAATGATTTTATAAACCTGTATTTACTCAGACGCAACGAGGAAAATGAACTGTGCTTTATCCATCACAAGCACTAGTCTCTCTGACTTCTCTCACAGCTCTCTCCCTGACCTTTTCATTTGAATTTTCGTTAAGGTGGTCGTAAATGGAGATTCAATTACACTATTGTGGGTACTTTGCAATTAGTAGCTTTAGTTGGCCCGTCCTCGCACCGTGATGCTTTAATGGAAGTGCGGGAAGTACTTTTTTTAAAGAGTAGAACAGTAAATGATCCAACAGAGAGCTGAATTGACTAAGATGCGAAGTCAGGAAGCCTGCAGCGAATTTAAATCTTTTTTCACGATTTTAGTTTGATTTTACGCGTGAAATTCCACCACGTCTCGTCACCAGCTGGATGCATGATATTTTTTTTACTTAAGCAAAAGTGACATAAACGATTAAACTACTTTTGTCCTCTTACAAATAAATATCAGGTGGCGAAATGCTTTTAAAATGTTACTATTATTAATTTACTTCGTTTTAAAACCTTGGTTACTCATCAGCATAATTAGACATTTGCAGATAGTCGGGCCTATTTACTTTAATTTCAACATAATTTATTACACCCAATAATTTATAAGGTAGATAGCATAATTATATAACAATTGGACCTAAGTCAAATATTGTGAAGCTACTGTGATCCACCGATACATTAACCAATTTCTCCTGGAGATAAAATGAAAAAACGGCTGTGAACGCGAATACCAACTGCGGTCACATAAGTATTTGATTTTAAATAATAAATACACGCAAAGTTATTACAACGAAATTTTCAACAGCCATCTTCTCTCCTATGGAGGAAGAAAAAATGCACTAGTCCGTTTAAATTAGGTAATTTCATTCAGTTCAATCATTTTCAGGTGAACCGCCTCAATTTCGCAAATTTTCCAAGAAATTTCCTCGGTCTACAGTTGCCAGAATTATAAAACACTAATCATAATCAATGCACATCAATCTCAGATATTACCTATTTTGAAATCAGAACGCTAAGGGAAGATATCGGCCTAGCTCGGAATACATCTCACCAGCAAAGGAGTATGCAGCTACAATATAAATGTTGTTGGAAAAAATAGCTATAGAATCGCTAAGGCTTTCTTTGACGACTCAAATATCATTCACCTACCAAGAGTTTTATTTTTCTTTTTGCTCACTCCTAAGCTGAAAAATTTCTCCCACCACAGAGGAGCATACGGAAGCTTTCCTCTCAAGCTGTGACTTAGGATTGCGTGCAACGAAACACTTAAACTTCCCGACATGCTACAAATTGCGCTACAAATGGGAGGAAAGAAACTGCACCTTGAGTCGCTGCACTTTTACGCACCCGCTCTCACGGACAGGCATCCTCACACCAAATGAAAGCACTGTCCCATCATCGAAATTTCAAATAAGATCCTGTTTCAAACATTTGTTTCGGAGGCGGTAATAGGGAGGATAGCATGAGGGTCCCGCACACTCGTGGGTAAACATTCTATTTTACAGACTAGAAGACGTGTATTAAATGGAGATGAGGGTAAAAAAGGGAAAGGTGATGTATCTAAATAATTAATTGATTGCCATCGGGTTCGAGCGGGATTATGATACGGCAGACTGATAGTGCCACGCTCCATATCACGCTCATCACGAGACTTCTCCCAACTCTTTACAACTCATGAGAGTTACTTACTAAAACTCCCTCCAACTCATAGCCGTTTCTTTTGATAAAGCAACTCTCTATCCAATATATATTTTATCAACGTCCATAGCCGTCCATCACGCTCCTCAGTGAATGAAACTGCTACACCTATTTTAACTTAAGCCCTTCCACCCGTTTGCTTAATTTGTCTCGTTTTTCTTGAAAACATCTCATGAATGTGTCCTGCTCATGGTTCACATTCATATTATATACGTCGCACTACTTATGAAGGGCGTAAACTAACGACACTAATTAAAATAAGACGAATTTATGCACATAAGCTAGGTTAGAGTAAAAAGACGTTTCCAATGCCCTGTTCAACTGTAATAATAAGAACAAATTATGACCTCATATGAGGAAACTGCTTTCCGGCAAATGAAGGCAATACTATTGCTTCAATTACGCTTCCTTCTACAATAATACTAATTATTTTAGTCTTTTTTTAGATAACCTTTTTGTGATCTTCCCACGACAACCTTCCTGTTCAACAGTTTGCACAGCTCGACCTTTGACGAAGAACACGTCAAATTACATCCGACAACCCTCCCCCAAACTCAACCCGCTTAAAAAAAACAGGCATCCCGAACGACTGCGCATCATGCCACGGCCAGACAAACTACCCTTATAACCCTCCCCCTCCAAACAACAATTTTTCGACAATCGACGCTGTTTACATCGAGACTGAACGAGTTATCTTCCTACCCCCCCCCCCTTCCCCTCGTATGCCACGAAGAAACATGACCGCGTCCGCGGATAGCGCACTAAACTGAACGCCTTTAACCACTTCACTGTTTATAGATCCACGGGATCGTGTGTCGCGACGTTTTAAATTATACGTTATTGCTCCCTGGCATGAAAAAGGTTTGAGAAGAGACACTGCTCCTCGGCACGCGAGGGTGGTTCTTATGAGGGGCGAGGAAAGGGGGCGACTCCTGGCTCTCTTATCCCTCCCACGAGCAGAATGAGCAAAAGAGGGGAGAGGGGGTAAGGAGTGAGCCCCGGAGACCACTAGACACAATGGCTCAGAGAGATTATTCCGATATGAACGCGCACACACCACACACATTGACTAGCGTACTCAAGAGCATCGCGACCTCTCTAGGATCCACACACCACCTCGAAGCTTTCACTGTACCAGCGAGGAGGAAATGGAACTACCCAGGAGATTTGACGGCTCTCCAAGAGGTAAAAACCCAACGATTAGGGAGAGTGCTCGGCTGAAGTCGAGTTTGAATATCGCCAAAGGCATAGTGCAATGCGTATCGAAACTGGTTCACCATGCAACTCCCGCGATGTGAATGTGAATGAGCCATTGCATTTCGCATCCCAATAGCGCAATCACGAGACAAATCTATTGTCGCATCTCAACCGTACACAACTATCTTTTGCATCTCGCGGTTAAATTTTAACAGGCAAGACACGCGTAAAATGCCATACAAAACAGCGTCAGTCAACAAATGGCACACTTGTTAAATTTCGCAGTACAACGCGTATGGCATTATATCGCGTTGATATCGTTCACCGCATTTTCTGATAAATCTTCATTTGAGGTGAGGGCAGGTTGAAAATGACGACAGAGGGAAGGTTGTGGGGCAAGCACAGACGAGGAAAGATGAGAACAGGAATTTTGCAGGAAATAAGAGGCAGTATTCAAGAGCTCAAACTATCTCTTATGAGAGACTTTTTTCAAAGGAAGTGAGCAATTTTGCGAGAAAAGATATGATCCTGTTAAAATTAAAAAGGTCAGTCCAAAAATAAACCGCGGTTAAATTTTAACAGGCAAGACACGCGTAAAATGCCATACAAAACAGCGTCAGTCAACAAATGGCACACTTGTTAAATTTCGCAGTACAACGCGTATGGCATTATATCGCATTGATATCGTTCACCGCATTTTCTGATAAATCTTCATTTGAGGTGAGGGCAGGTTGAAAATGACGACAGAGGGAAGGTTGTGGGGCAAGCACAGACGAGGAAAGATGAGAACAGGAATTTTGCAGGAAATAAGAGGCAGTATTCAAGAGCTCAAACTATCTCTTATGAGAGACTTTTTTCAAAGGAAGTGAGCAATTTTGCGAGAAAAGATATGATCCAGTTAAAATTAAAAAGGTCAGTCCAAAAATAAACCAAGCCCCAAATAAATTAATAATCTTCATATAACCTTGGAAGTCACAAGATTGGCTTTTGGCTTGGGGACATTACGCATTTAGTATTGCAAATTGTATCAATTCTCTCTCACGTAAAATCTCTAAAGTGGAAGAGTACTTATGCTAAGGAAGAGCACTTCTGCTGCTTTATTAGTCATGGCTAACGACAACTTCTACCATGTGAAGCCTGAATCAGCTATGTTTACTCTGTTTGTTTATATAGCGGCTTAGGTCGGCCAATCCTAGATCATCGCTACTTTCCGATTGTCATTGTTAGGGCCGAACAACTTCCAAATACGGTGTCTCTCTTCAGTTCAACATATATACCAGCTATATAGAAGTAAATCATTGTTATAAGAGGTAATCTACAAGTCGGTTCTACACGGTCTTAGCAACAATGGACCTGAGACTTAAGACCCGAGTCCTTGGACGAAATTTCGGATTGCCCTCCGCCGAGTGGGGCACCGCCACCAGCTCTTGACCTTTCCGTGCTTCTCGCACTTACACTACCCCTCTCCGAGGGTGATGCAGTTTTATCTGGGCGGAATTAACGTCACTCCATCAAGAGCTTTTGGCGGCCCATGGTGACGCGTCCCACCCGGAGAGAGGCCCCACCCGCCACCGTTCGCAGTCCTCGCATCAAAATGAATCAATCAAATTACGTCTTGCGGAAAAAAATGTTATCATTTAATTACCACCCGAGATGGAAGGGGGTCCGAAGAGAATTCTACTCAAGCAGCCCCGGAGACAGGAATATTACACGGCGCTAGCTAAAAAATGCAGCTTTGAAGAGAGGGTATTAATCTGGTTGATAATAGAGGGGAGAACACTGGGGAATGGTGGGAGAGGAAGGAAGAGGATAGGAATTCTGGATAAAATAAGAAGAGGTAGAAATTATGATGAATTTAAGAGGGATCTAATGGCGGGACATCCTTAGGAGGGAAAACAAGACATAGTTCCAGAAATTGGGATGCAGGAAGGGGACTGTCCAAGTACCTACCAATCAGCAAGTAGAGTACTCAAATGAAAAAAATAGGAGCTAATCATACGCTGACTACAAACACCGATGTGTACATGCGCTGAAGGCCCTAAATATCACTCCAACAAGTTGCTTGCCTTCACGAAAAAAAATTATTGCGATGGGGTCGTTTTCTACCATCACAAAGAATTTATATAGGCTTACTGAGATCCCATACAATACAACAATACCATTTCGTATTCTACACATATTGTTAGGTTTCCGGAATTTCTTAACCTAAAACTACTCCGAAAGTAGGGTGACCTGCATGCTTTACTCACGGAACTGCCCTACTTACCCAGCGTTAAGTCTCCATTTGGATTCTAATCCTTTCTACATCCTCTCATATTGGCTAAATTTTTTATCCTCTTTCTTTCTCTACCACGCTTGTCTAACACACTCCCTCCTTTCACTCTTTTCAACATGCCCTCACCGCTCAATGCGCCCTACATTCACTTTTGCTGCTTTATCAGAATTTATACTAAAATTTTCTTTCCTCACACTTTATATCTTATACTTCATCTTTTGTCTTCCTCCGGAAATCCGTGGTACCTTCTCGGTACCTTCTCACCCAAACATTAAAAGCCACCAGCCTACGCTTATCCTCCTTCAGAAATGATCAAGTTTTCTCTTCCTATAACTATTCCCTACTCCCTTCTCTTATCATGGCTGGTGTTCTAGCACCTACTACCGTACGAACCCGCGGTAACTTAAATAGCATAATGAATACGTAGAAGTCTCCGCATGATAAAAAAATTAAAATTGCATCGCGTGCAATGACCATAAATTGAAATTAACACAGTTTTTCAGATAGTAAGTTGAGAGAAACTTCCATCTCCAATTTAATAGCCAACACATGAGTACAAAAATATTACGAGATGGCAGGGCCAGACCTGGTTTGAGGGCACTACTTTGGTTTCTAGCACTGCGATGAATTAAATATCAATGTCAGAAAACGAACGAAAACAGGGAGGGCGGATAAATTCTTTCCTAGTACGGAGCTTTGCATATTTATACCCGGAATCTTCCCTCTCTTGCTTCATCAACCATCCCAATTGCCCAGCCATGTAAACTTGCGCTCGAGAGGTGCGACACGTTCCTCGTAGATATGCACATCACATTAACATTTGCACGTGAAAGATGTCTTCATTCGCTCAGGTTTACCTTTAATCTGATACATGATTCTATTAAGTCTTTGAATTGCGGCTATATCGTTCGGCTTACATTTCACATTATTCTCCGGGTTCTTCGGCAAAAAAAACATTACCGTTACTGGGAGAGAAAATGACAAGAAAAACATATTTTATAGCTCTACTAACACATATCCAATTTTGAGTTTCATTTATACCTTAAAGCCTAGCAGTAATATCCCTAAAGCCGTCCAATAATCGCTCAATTATTACAGAAAGGGAAAAAGTTCTTATCCCGAAACCGAGAACATGCCAAATTTTATATTTGTCCAATATTTTTCAAAAAGTAGGTTTCTAAGTGAATCGCTAAGTTTTATCGATGATGCGTAAATGCCAAACTCTGTAATGTTATCACATTTATACAATAACACGCAATTGTAGCGTGGGGTCACTGGCTTTAATTGCCACAGAAACCTAGCGTTGACACTACAAAACAAAATACACTAAGGCCAGTGATAGTCTTGAGGTCAGCACGATAGACAATACACAAACAGTGGCGTTACAACGGGACACATTCCCCCCCTAAAGTGCAGCCGAGGACGCCGAAGGCGTGTACTTAAAATGTCAGTGAGTTTATCTCAAAATACGCAGCATAAGGTTTCTCGTGATAGCTGAAAACTTCAATTTCGAGTTTGAAATAAACATATTTGAGGATTTTAGGAGTATTTTTTTAAAGTTTGAGAAAATTCTTTTGCAGAGGGGGGTGCCAAAAACGATTACCCCTCTCCTAAATCTTCAACATTGTTTCGCCACTGTTGACAACCATACACTCAACGAAGACTGAGGGTGTTGGACTTGACTAGGAGGAACATCTCTTCATGTAAATGGGCATAAAAACATCATATTGCTCTTATAACTCCACCTTGAAATTTACTTTACAAATTTATCCTGCCCGCCACAGATTTACCTGAAGACGACATGAGCTCTAATAACTTGTATATGGGACGAAAAGAATTAATTTTAAAGTAAAGTTCACAATGTTATACGTGCTTTTCTCTTTCCCCCTACACCGTTAAAGGCTTGCGCTCTAATACCTACAGCTAAGCGCCCTTGCAGCAGTCCTCAGGGGAAAGATAAATACGTCAATGGGCATGTATTACTTATAAGCAAAACCCTAACAATAAAATCATGATTGCAACCAACGTTTGAACGTAGAACGAAGGCGATTATCCCACTTCAGGATGAGGGTACACAACCAATTGAGGAAATAACCAAGGAAGGGTCGAGCACCGGTAAATTCGCCTTTTCACGCTGGCCACATCAAACCTCCCTCCCTCCTCCCACAATCCCTCGACCTGAATGGCCAACACCTTTTCGACAACCGCACACCGACGGAAGCCGCCGAATCAACTCGCCCAGATTAAGCCGACACCTTCCCGACGGACAAGGGAGAGCGGTTCCACGCCATTAAACACCTCCCACCATGAACACCCCCAGCCTTCAATTAGAGGAAAAAGAAGTACTTTTGCGCCGTGAAGGGAGTCAAAATCCGAGCGAATATGATACGGCAAAGCGTCCCCTCTCTGCCTTTGAGAGAGGGAGCGGAAACCGGGGAACCGAGGAGAGGCGCCTGGCCCGGACAGTTGCTCTGTGATGCCGGAGACGCCGTGACGCGCCGCCCGCAGGGATGAAAGAGCCGCCCGGAGACTGGGAGAGACAAGAAGGGAGGGAGAGGGGCAGGGAGTGGATAAGGAGATGAACCGAACCCCTTGTATGTGGACCAAAGGGGATGAAGACTGACCGTGGACAGGAGGCGAATGCGGGGGATGGAGGTATTTTCGGCGGAACGCCGATTCAACATCCCGCTATCACTAATCCAGCTTCGCGTTAAATCGAGCTAATCATCAATGACGCACTGATTACCATTATAACTGGAGAGTTTAAGAGAGAATACATGAATGCGTGAATAGATAATTTTCGGGAAAGCTTAGACCTGTAATTGGTAGAGCAAAAAACTTTAAATAGCTTCTGGAGTTACTACGTATTTCCATTTTTAACAATAAATCTTTGTATTTTGCCACAATCATTAAAAATTAGCCTTTGAATACTAGGAAATTACGTTTCTATGGACATTAAGAATCTCTCCGCTCAGCTCCGCTTCAACTCCAAATACAGCTCATTTCCTTCAGCGTCTACATTTCCTTGATCAAAGGTATTTAACTGGTTAATAATAGCATAAGAGGACATGTCAACTATTTACAAATTTTGTTTAATCAAAAAACAGTTACCATAGTTTTAATCTTCATCCCGGCTTGCTTAATTACCTCTTTGCATTCCACTTTATCATCCAACGCTTTCTATCCTCACGCGCACATCATACATTCTCTCGTATACCACGAACTTAAATCACCTCTTTATCTTTTCCCCTCACGTCTATCCCTCAATTTTGTCTTTTTGAATTCAAGACCCAGATATTTGCGATTGGCAAAGAAATGATGACTCAAATAAAACCAAAAAAAGAAAAGGATTATATATATATATATATATATATATATATATATATATATATATATATATATATATATATATACACTAAATAATACACGATCAAATATCGTCATGATATACAGGAATAAAAATGTCTACGTTAATAAGATTTTGAGTTAACGATAGATGTTGACCAACAGCTGCTGAAATATGGACACTGGGAAGATAAAAGACAATAAACGCTAAGAAAGAGAAGTACACAAAAAGTCACGCATACCTCAAAAAAGGGGTTATTTTTGTATCATTTGCAAATAATTAAGTTGAAAAGATGAGACGAGGAAGGTACTGAGAGACAATGGAAAAATAAAAGCGTAAATAGAAAGGCGGAGGCCAAAGGAACCCGGAGAAATTTTTTTAAAGCGGAATAACAACTATAAACAATAATTAAAACAATATTGCGTGCACAAACAACAGGTGGCATACCGAAAATATTTACGAAGCGGAGAACAGTAACGAAGATGAAAAATCCCGCAGTATTAAAAAACACTGTCTGCAATCAATTTTAATCGGTCGATTTAGGATTGAAAATTGAGTTCATTTTAGCAATGAAAAAGTATATATATCATATGAACACACACATTGCAGAAGAAATTTAAAAAATATGAATGTGGCTTAAAAAAAGGGGAAATTCTTTTCTGACGCTCAAGATAAAGACAGTAGTAGAAAATATTCATTCTCATCAACGGATTGAACTTGAAGCCGTAAAGACAACACCTCTTCAAGGTTGTCTACCTTTAGGCTGGCAGGTCCAACCATACATCCCAACTCCGGCTAAGACGGCATAGATGTACTTATATGAACCTCTTAACACGGCCGACAAGCCAACGTAAGGAAAGAAAAAGAACCAGAGACTAAATAAATGCGCACGACAGAAAGGGAAGAGCGAAGGACCTTGCGCGAGCGGGCCAGTGTTCATCTTTGAAAAAATAATAGTAAAAATCCTTTTGCATACTGATTTTTTTCCATCACGACATGCGAATACGCGTCTTCCTCTACCTCCTCCCTTCTGTAAATCCCTCATCCTCCCCCTAACTGGACGGAGAGCGAAAGAGGAGCGAAAACTGGGACAACGCTACCAGCTAACAACCACCCACAGTTCCAGGCCACATCTCAAGCAGCTGAAGCAAGGTGGATGTTTCTGAGTCCATTAGAGCACCATACGTAAGCACATCAGGAATAAGGCAACATTTATCAGCAAAGCAAAATTTACATTTCTGTTAAAAACCCATTGAATTCATACTTGCAAATATGCTAATTTTATGCTACAAATTTTAGGCTCCACCTTGTGGAATATCAGCATTAAAAAAAAATAATACTTTGCATTTCCACAAGCTAGTTTATCTTAGTGGTCTAGGACATTACGCTATAGCGTCAAAACCACGGTCTACCAAACCCTGTGTAAATAGGTACAAAGTATTCATTTTTTCAAAAGCGCTGATTTTATTTGAAAATTGTTTTTAATCACATTTAAACAGATTCCGCATCGGTTCACTTCTGTGTGTATACTAACGTCTGAGTTGTAGGTTTTCGGAGAAATCCTAATCCTCACTTCCTCATTCATGGATCATATTTTCACTTTCCTGCACTTCAATTGCCCTCCATGAAGCTTCCCTCAAATTCCTTCAGTCCTATGCTTCTCTTCATGCCACCCAAAATGATAAATTATGGGCAAATCTGATCCCTAAGCGGTTAGCTAACAAATTATTATATCAGGATTTCGTGTCGCCACTGTTCGAGCCCTCTAAGTTTAAATATACTTCCCAAACTGATGTGCAAAGTACGAAAAAAAACCCTTACCCTTATGCTCATATTAGAGGTAGATGTTGAGCGTGAATATAGTAGTGGTTAATTTTGCTATTCCTAGCTCACCTTTGCGAAAATTCATAGCCACTAAATAAATTAACTATGAACAATTTCACTGAGTAATCTGATCACCTGGTGATGTCACCTTATTTGAATTATACGGACGTACATTAAATTACTCAGTGAAAATAAACATAGTTTAATTATTTAGCAGAGCAGTGGATCCCCAATTTATTTACATGGCTTTATTTAACTTGACATGTCTATTTGTTGAGGTCAAATCCTGTAATCCATTTTCCACCCACTTCCACCAAATCGATCTTCTTACAACTGTTCCCCAAAGTGTATTTTGGATGAAAATGCAATATTACTGTTTTTTTTTTAATTTAAACAAAATTTAAACATTAATTGAACGCAAAAAACTCCTACCGATCTTTTCAATCAAAAATTTCACTTTAAAATTTTCAATCATTTATTCATATAATAACGACAATAATTAAATGAAAATTATTAAAAACTAAAAAATAAAATAAATGAAAAACTTTTCACCGGAAACGCCCAAGTCCTAATCACAACTTGTAGACTTTTTACCCCATTACCTATGTAGTAATAGTAAAGTCTTTTGTTCAACAGATGCTGTTTGCGCCTCCATGATTTTATTTTTAGTCGCAAATAATCAGGTTTTGCCTGTTGTAGGCCAGTTGTGACAGCTCAAAAAATATTTTCTACTTTTTTAATAAAACCATGTTTTTTAAAGTTTTATTTATTTATTTTGTGGAGGCTTACACTTGACAAGGAAATTTTTCCGAAGGCCCCTATACGGTTTAGGGTCTGTCCGGAATGGAACGACACTTGATTTTTTTCCCGTAGCGCAGAAAAGCCACATAGCGGTGCTGTAGGGCGGGACGGATGGAGGGGAGTCTTCGCTACACATTCCCGTCGGCCACCATTGCATATGAGCTGTTATTGAGTACAGTCCAAGTTATAAACAAAGCGTTCATTTATTCCTCGGTCGCGGTTCGAGAGGGAGTGTACCATGGAGCAACGATATACGCTTAATGTTTGTCTTAAACTCAGGAAATCAGGTACCGAAACGAAGACCATGATTCAAAAAACCTTTGACGAGGAATTCCCGTCCAAGGCTTTACCCCTAGTTTAATTGTTTGGGGAGGGCAAAGACGACATTGAGGGCAAATCACGCTCTGAAAGACCATAAACGAGTCAAAATCAGGAAATTTTGGAGAAAGTGAATGCTGTATTTTTAACACTAACCGTCGTTTGAGTGCCTGAATGATAGCAGAAATGTTGGACTTACGAAAAACTATCGTGCAAGAGATTGAGAGTGTAAGACAAAAGGTTCACCGGCATCCACAAGGAGATCACCAAGATCTGGGATTCACCACCACCATTTATTTTCACTTTCTGGACAGACCCTGCAGATGCTAACTATTTGCCTTCCAGTCTCTTTTCACACCAACGAAATGAAAAAAATCGAAGAACGCTACGCCGAAGTTACATCTTCGAAAATCTATTTCCAGAGTCCTAGTTTTTAATTCCAACCATATTGAGTGATTCTTCGGTTAAGGCACATTGTTATACGATCCTAGTAAGGGAGCTCTCAATCAGATGTGAGTTCTCCCAGCAGTGCTATTCTGGTCCTCATGGAGGCATTCCGTCGGAATTGGTCGAAAAGACTATCGAACGAAAATAGCAGCTATTTTGCATGTTGCATTTTATGATTTTAGTCGGTTAATCGACGCAAAAAAGCCACTTCTTTCTCTAATACCACTTGTAAGCAAGGCAATTAGATACAGTGGAGGTGACATATAGCATTTGAGATACCGACGTTCTCTCGATAAGGTCCTGGCGAGAAGAGCACTACTGGGGGAGGGGGGAAACTGAGACTACTAATCAGATAAGTTTTGACTGTACTGCGCTCAGAATTGTCTTGGAAAAGGGGGAATAATATTCTGAACTACGGTGAAAGAGGGAAATGGAGCAAAAGGAGGTTAGAGAACTACTGGTCTAGCATGAGTACGCAGCAGAGGGATGTGCACCGGCTGGAAAACCGACTCAAGACTACCTAAACAAACCCACCGAGTATATATTACGTGGGGAAACGACCCCCCAACAATCTTTTCCCTAGCAAATCGAACGAGAGAGGGAGACGAGATTGACTCACCTTAAAGAAAACGGCTCGATGGAGGCGGTGGCTTAAAGGGCTCGTGTCCTGGCCCGAGACTTGCTTCTTGCAGGGCACCAAATGAAACACGACTTCGTAAATCCCACCGAATCTAGTCCCGACTGTTGGACCTTTTCTCCGGCCGTGGGAAAAAATCTCTAGGCCGAGAGAGAACGAGAGCGGCCTTGGAAATACGGGAAATGTACCTGCTTTCCGTCTTCCATCCCCCTCCCCAACTCATTCTTCTCCACTGCTCTACCTTCTCTCCACTCCAACCCCCCCCCACAGACGCCCCCTCCCTCTCGCCCGCATCCAATTCCCTCCAGTGTCCCCATCGGAGCAATCCCTCAAGATCCCTTGCTCACCGCCGCAGCAGACCCCACGGTGTTTGTTTACCTCCTCCTCGACCCACTACTCTCACTATTCTAGCCAGGGAAACCTTTCTCCCTTCCGCCCGCAAGAGTATTCCGTTGCCCGCCGTACGAAAATAGGATCGGAAAAGTTATATTGGCCCAATCTTCAGGAGCCCACAACAGCTGAAGTCGCATATCTGCAGCTAACAATCAACCGGTGAGCGGCCACCAAATAAATATTATTTTACGCACCTGTAAGAAGAGTTGATGATTTCATTTATACGGTTTTTGGTTAATCAAATACTTACGAAAGTCAAAGAAAAGATTGAGAAATAAGCTCTGACAATAACACAGACTTAGAGAAAAGAAAACTGGATCAGATGGGTGCGTTTAATGTGATACAGACAATACTGCTATACGCCGTCCTACAGTTATTGGCCACCTGGTATTTTAATAAGAATAGTAAGAGTACAGTTGGAAAAAAATTAAAATAATGATTGCAAAATTTACAATAGTGATTACTCTAAATTTTGTCCAACTGTACTCTTACTATGCTTTTCAAAATACCATGTGGCCAATAACTGTACGGTGGTCAATAACTGTACGGTTCACCCTACTCAGAAATAGAAAGAGGGGGACAGAGAGGGAGGGGGATATTACCAGAGGTGGTGTATCAAACTTTCAAGATGCAAGGGGCATTTATGCTTTCCACAATGCAATGAACAAGATCCTAGCTATTCTACCCAATGTATAAAAAGGCCAACGGAGAGTCCTTCCTATGACCTCCCAATCTGTGGGGAGTCTTTCCTATTTAACCTCACTAACACTATTTACCCAATATTAAATTCATTTTTAACAATCCTATCTTTTGCCACACTTCATAGCGTCTAAATGTGATGAAAAGAAAAAGAGTAACAATGAATCATTTGGCTGGGGAGGGAAAGTTAAGAGATAATCATAGGAAATCCAACTTAGGAAGAATAGATTGACGGAGTCAATTCTAGGGAATCATCACTGAAGACTGTGATGGATGGACAAGTAATAAGTATGATAATTGAATAGACATTAGAGAAAACAAAAGATAAGCATTGTAAACTGGATGAAAACAGATTTAACGCTTGACGAGCCAAATGATGCAATATTGTATTGAAAGAAGAATTTTAAGGAGACAGTGGCGAAGAAAACAAACCGTTAATACCAACATATTATCAAAAGATCACAAGCGATTTCAATAAGATGATACTTTATACTTCACTGGCTTAATTACAGGCGACCGCTATTTTTTTACCGTTGAGATCCAATTAAGTTTCCTGGAAAGAGTTCCTTACTTTGAAATACACGGGAGAATAATTGCTTCCACTTCTATTGAGGTATCGCGCATCATATTGTGAAATTAGAATTATTTTCCCGTTGTCAGCATTCAGGTCGAATGAATTGTGTTTTTCCATTAAGCCAAGTCTGGCGAGCAATCTTAATGCCTCAAGCGGCTCTCTTATCCGAGGTTTTCCAATGGTCGTGTGACGTTTCCTCTTTGTACATAGCAAGTAAAACAAATCGGGCGGCACCCCTTTGTACTTCGTTGAATTTCAAGATTTAATATCTCCACGTCGGGACCTAAATACTAAAGATGAGATTTTTTACTGATACGAAACGAAAGGCATGGGTGCCACAGGGGAGAGAGGGGAGCAAAGAACTGAAAATTTTCAAATATGGGCTCCTTAGAATGAAATTTTAATTAAAAAACATAAAAAGCAGGGCTAAAATGTCACACTGAGAATTGTCACACATGGATTTTTCCACTATCACATTATTTCCACTATTTGATTTTCTTAAAAACTCGGACAGAGCAGTGATCTCTGTAGACTAGTCCAAAATTTAATTTTCGAAAGAGTAGCACATGATTCGCGCAGAGTGAGAAATGGATGAACTACGCTCGTCAGAGGGATAAACAACCATCATCAAAAAACAAGGTTCATAGTGTTCTCAATTACGTTAATTGCAACCTGAAAACTAAAATATATAATCACAAATAACAATCTACAAGTACTTCAATAATAATTAACTAAGCATTAAAATGAAACTGTTCCAAAAAACGGAAACGTATCCCTCGTTACAAGTAACCCACTGATTATCGTATATTTAGACGAAGAAAACATTATTTCATGTATTACTAGTAAGGTAAATTTTCACATTAATACAGGCGACTGTAAGTATAAATTTACCTTCTGATGTAGTACTTATTCGCTTAATTTTCCTAAATACCTCTTCCTCTGATTTCTTCCATTCTTTACCTGACAGGGACAGTAAGAATCACCAGAATATGCCGGTCACTCTTCCGAACAACGGACGTCAGGCGCCCCAACAGCTTACCTGGAAAAAATAATTAAAATGGCATTTAATCACAGGTCATTTTTTTCTTGATGCACAAATAGCAATAAATACTAAAAGTAATAATTTTCTGTACTGAGCATTCGTTTGGAAATAATCGCGGTATAATTACAAATTATGTTCATAAGAAGCAATGCAATATTTTTATTATTGATTCAAGTAGATTGGTTTATCTTGGATAGATTACAACAACCATTACATAGTCAAGCACGATAACTAAAAGGAAACCGTTGCCGAAAATCATTTAATTTTTCATTAGGCCACAATTACTTCCATAAAAATTGTATTTTGAGCGCTACAACAGATTTTCAAGCATGGAATCTCGCAATGATTTGGGATAGTACTTCAGGGATGAAAAATTCTAATTTAAAAACGTAGTCATAAAGCAATGAAATAGGCATCGAAGTTTCACAACGATAATCTATTTACAAAGAACTAGAAATTAATATGATCAAAAATGAATATTACCACCAAAAAAACTATATACACTCATAGTTGGCGCCAAAAAACACGCATCAAATATAAGAGTAACATGTTGCCCTAGCGGGTTGCGACAATTTTAGAATGCTTTGGAAATATATTTAAATCACATCGCACATGAAAAAAATACGTCCAAAAAAACATTTTTTTAAATTTCTTGAACCTACATTAGTTATGCGTCATCATTGCAAGAGCGGCAAGAATAAGGTACTAATCTCTAAACTAATCACTCACATTTACTCGCATTTTATTTTCGAATGGCATCCAAACCTAAATTTTGCTTTACTGTCACAGTTGCAAAAAGGTCGTAACAATCGTTTTCCAGGTAGTGCGAGAAATTCTATCGAAACCATCGGCTGTCTGATTTTCCACGCCGAGCAGACACGGAAATCACCACGAGAGAAGATCTTGGGCGCAGGTACATTTAAGGGTGGCGTAAGGGGTCAGGAGTGAATGACTCCGCCACATCCCAAAGCCGCAAAAGGTCCTGGTCTGGCCTGGTCCCCTCCGGAGGTGAGGGAAAGAGGAACCCCTCACCCCCCCCGTACCCTTGCCCGCCCAGCACCACATTTCAGATTAAAAGCTCGAAATTTGTAACAGGATATTTAACAAAAAAAAAAGTGGCTTCATTATAACTTCCTCTTGGCGGAGAGGCCAGCGGAGGAAAGAGGGAAAGTATACGGCCCTCGACGTTGCCGCAAAAGATTTCCTTCACTGCTCCTTTTCACGCTCCCCTAAATCCCACCGCGCCACACCGCCCCTTCATTGTCTTTCTACTTAACCCTTACTTTCACATCTACCCCCACCCACCCGGTACACGACAAACCCTTAAACTCACACCCCTCAACGAGTACCCCCCCCCCACAATTCTCATCGTATCACATTACCTTCCCCCACCGCCTTCAAGTTCCTCTCCTCCCCTTCTCCCTCATAAGTCCTCTCCCCCTATCCCCGACTCGGCCACGAAAACACATCTTCCAGCCTCCACCATGCCTCCCGCGCCCCCAATCTCAGGGTCGCCACCCTACCCTGACCCCTTCCCAGCGAATATATACCCTTACCCCTTAAACACGCTTCCCCGTCTACAACCTCACCTCCACGTACACAATCCAACTCTACATTAAACCGTCCGCCATCCCGCAGGGAATGGGCGAAACGATGTATCTACTGCGACGGGCGATCTTATATAAATTAACGTAATGCGATATCAAGACGACGGGAAAATCCTATCGCATCCATGCAATCCCGAGATACATAGAGATCCAGTCGTTCATTCATTATATCCTTCACTAAATAATAAGGTAACTTAAATTAACTGAATATAAACCAAAATCAAGAATCCAAAACTAATACGACAAAATATAAAAACGTTCTGAGACATTTGATGTACATATCGACACGAGGAATAAAACGCACACAGGTCATTCAACAGTCGATGTGTCGAAGTCGATGTGTCGATAATGATGCGAAATATTGGTAGTTTATCAAAAGGAGATTAAGCTTCATGTATGGGATGAAGAGAGGTATAAATTATGTCGCACTGAAGACGGAAATCGTGTCAAGAACATAGGAGCCAACGTCTGTAAGTCTCATACATTTTTTAAAATCTTCTATTTAAATCTTCCTTAGCCAGATGATCACCCAAATAAAACACTGCCATAGAATACGTGTAAGCAGCGCGGAAGAAGAGGGAAGAGAATAGAAATTAAGAACAGGGGAGGCAGAATGTATAATAAGTTTAAGAGAGACTGAATCACGAGGTAATATGTAGTTATACCAACAAAAATCAGAGATGGCCACGCAATAGAGTGAACTAGGGTGGAGCTGGCCATAAAGAATACCAAGTAATTGGCAAAACACCAAATGATAAAGCGCCATTCCATTGTGATTCCACGGAAATACCGAAGTATTGATGCTATTTCGCGACACAATATATATATACATGGAAATTAGAAATTCACATTCAAAAATAAAAAAACAAGGGGATCCTCCAATTGATTCTGATAGGTTCAAGGGCTTCATTTCAAACACCCACCATCAATTCCATTAGTTCATCCAAATATTACGCTGCAATGGAATGCGTGGTAGTCCACTTGGATAAAAAAGTGATGTAGTGCTCTAAAATAAGTATCAGTCCCCATTTTAGACAGCTTCCCATTCTGAAGGGCCCGGATTCAAGTCCCGGCATTGGTTCAGATTTTTCGGTGGATTACCTGATTCCTATTTTGGTGCTCTACGGACGCACTTCATCCGTCAGATGGCCCGTTAAACTGACGACCGACGACCTGGCACCTTTCGTTAGCAATGATCGACATCGGGTCTCTCTCCTCCCTTCTTCAAATCATGAAGTAATCCTTCCCTCACCTACCTGCCCACCCATTCTTAAATGTGCAAATGACCTCACCTGTCGGTCACCTCCCCTAATAAACAGCCAACTTCGAAGCATCGATACTTTCCCGAGACGAAAATTACACTGAAGTGCGATACACAAAATCCGAATATCGTAAGGCCTCTTACTCCACCCTAAACCCACCTCCGTTCTCTTTTCCTTTCTTCTTCCGTCCGCATCCAGTCCTCTCTCCCTCTTTTCCCCCTTTGATCCCACACCCGCGACCAAAACCTCTCCCGTCTTCCCTAGCGTCTCCTCCTCCTTCTGAGCTGCACCCACTGCCCCACACCCTTCGTCTCTTTCCCGCCCCCACCGTCTAAAGCCCCTTCCCCTCCGTCCCCACGGCCTCGCCCTTCCCCACCCACCGCCTCCCGTGGCTCCCTCATCTATCACTCGAGACTGTTTCTCTCTCCTTCGCTCTACATCTCTCTCCTTGGCCGCCAAGGGGACTCCCTCTCTCCCCTATCCTAAGCCACCTATCCTCTTCTTCCCAGACACTCTCTCTCGTCCAGTCCCTTATCTTGTCTTCCTTCCCATTCCACACTTCCCTACTCCTTTCCCACGGACATCCCTTCCCATCTTCCATTACGCGTCTCTTGTTCTTAGCGTCCTCCCACAGCGCGAAAATCCCATTCATCCTTCATCTATGAAGCGATTGCGTATACATATTTTTTTAAATAAAGTACCACTTAACTGCCCGTTTCCCGTCTTGTCCTTTATTTAGATTGGTAATACTGTAGTTTATTCTCATTCAATATATTTTATTTTGCATTAACTTATTTACACTTTTCATCTTAAATATTTCATAGTTGATGTCAACGCTGGCTATCAAATTTTTTTCCTTTGTCTATATTGTTAATTCTGTAGTTTTAAGTTCATCTATTACAGTTTATATCGTGTACATTTTCAGAAAATGTATAACGAAAATAATCCAACGTAAATGCCAACGCTGGCTATTTTAGAATACGCGAAAAATCGATCAAACGCCTCAATTTGAATTCTACTAAAAATTAAAAGTTTTTTTAGTGAAGAGGAAAGGTGGAAGAAGAGCGAGGATATTGGACGTCGTTGAAAAAGGTAGGATGTTCAAGATTTCAGCATAGTGATACTGGACGACACACGCAGTGGCTCTTGGTGATATTGGAATAGGATGGACAAAGGATGGTGAATCGGGAAATATGAGATTCTCTCCTCACTCCACAGGGAGCCTGAATATTTTACGACCTTGATCACGGATAAAATGACAGGAATAGCCAAAATAACGAAAACCTTACTCCTCGGAGCATCATGAAAAGTGATGTATCATTTTCTTAAAGCTGGGGATAACTTAGCGACGACAGCTTTGAACACAGAATGTCCCTTTGATGCACGCGGATGTGTAAGCTGGAATCAAACCCGATAGGCAAACATACCGCTTTGAATTGAAGTGGCTCTTTGTATTTACTAGTTACTGCAGCAAACGATGATACGCACAAGACCAAACATACACAAAAAGACGAAAACATCACAGACGATATAAATAGGATTCGCAAGAATCGATTGTAAGGCCGCTCCGAAAGCCTCGCCCACTCCACCATTAGGGCAATACCCTGAGGCTGTCCTTTGTATGTGCCCCTAGCAGCCCATATAAGTTTGGACGACTGTTTCCGAATCCATTCTCCAAATCCGTTGAGAGACGCTTCAATTATTTTTCAGGAGGCTGCCCTATTACGACGGTTCCTTTTTCCTCCATACTCCCAACAAATATTTCTGCTTCACCTCAAAAACACGCGGCAACAGACATAATGACCTAAATTTTTCCATTACCCCCTTCCTTGCATTCAGTGCAGCTGTTGCTTATCAAACTGTAAATGTGTCAAGCATTGTAATGTTGTTCCACCCACCACGCATGTGAGATAACTCAGTTGGATCCATGAACCCCAGTTCAAAGGTACATACATGCTTGTAAATAAATAAATAATTATATATATTCTGGAAAGATACTTAAACTAAACAGCAGAGGAAGTCCGGCCGTTAAGAATCAAATTTCCCCCTTTTCCGAATATCTCAATGCTTGTCTTGCAGTGCTATTTCTCCTCATAATGATTGGAATTTTTTCCAATTTTCTCCTAATTTTTCGACTAACTTCTCAGAGAGACAAAGAAAAAAAATAAGGAAGGAAAGTTGCTTAAGGGTATCATGAAGAGGCCAAATGTACAGATTGAGCAGGCAATAACGCAGAATGGCTATCCGAAAGCCGTTTTGGAATGCAAAAAGCTGGGAAATAGGGGAAGAAGGGGAAAACCATAGGCAACTCGGATATCACCACGGCCCGGTTATATAATTTCTGGTAAACGTTAACCGAATAATAACATAGCCTTTACACTAACTTGAAGTTACTGAGAGTTTGGTTTTTGTATATTATATAAGACGGTCGGTTAGTTGACCTAGGCGTTATCAATGTTGTCATGTTTGGTTTTCGTGGTGAGAAAATATTTAACCAGAGAATATAGAACCGAGCCCATGTGAAGTAATGAGTATGCTGAACTGAAGAAAGAGATCATGAGGGAAAGTAATGCTATCTTAGCGAGTGTAATCGAAGAGTACCTTTATCCATCGAAAAAATCCTCTAACCGGTAGATACCCAGTTAATGTTAACTTGTGAATGGTACCTATTGGCGATAGGTCTACCTGACATGGCTTATGCATGGAAGCTCACCAGCCTCAACAGAATGAATGCACGGAGGCTCACCCAAGTCAAAAGAAATGTAAAAATTGACTTCGTTTTGTGAATATACCAAGTCCGGTTAAATAAAGTGTACGCAATACTATAACGTTAAAAACGTAAGATATAAACATCAAGAAGATGGCATTTTATCAGTGGCCTACGAATCGGAAATCCTCAAAGTGCAGCGAACGCAAATCTCTTTCCAGCACCACCTCCCTCTCCCGTCCATCCACAATATAGAACAGTAACTTCGCCGGAACTTAAAAACAACAATAACTCTCCGTTTCCGAGCGCCACGAAAACTTCTCCGAAAGTCCGAAATAATCTTATTAATTTTTTTTATTCCAACCGTAGCCATTTTACTGCGGGATGATCAAGTAATTTTTTGCCGAATCTTTTTTTTTAAAGGCATTTGGATTATGGGTATCAGATTATATGAGGGGCTCAGCGATCATTATTGCGTAGCGCGGCATGTTGCCAGTAAAATAACGATTCCAATTTCCTTCCCACGCCTTTTCCTATAATCACTCAAAGCGAAATCGACACGAAACTGTTGGACGTGAAGAGAATCGGAATTTAAAAAAAAAAAAATCCAATTGGCACATTCGCCACGATGAGGATTGAGTGGCAGTAAAAATACCTATAAACCGATTTGTTCTTCCGTAGCATTAGTCTATACTCTTCTCGGTCATAACTACGGAGAAATAAATATATGCGGATTATAAACTCCGTCACTATCATTAGGTCCTGTGTCGGTTGCAGCAATGTGATATCCAGTTATTGATACATCACAGCGTCCTCAATTTCTTCTTAAAGTCTTACACCTCAAAGGAGAGGCCATTTTGTTTGATTTATAAGTTCGATAAGTTCATCTCTCCTTATTCTGTATTAATAAAAAATATAATTCACGGGAAAGTAGGTAATTCCGCACATAAAAGTAAGAAGGCAAAATTTTATTTCTTAACGTTATAAAAATATAAACGTCGGATTGGATATTCTTCTTCAGAGAGAACAGTTAAAATGTAACTGAACCGACAGAATGTACTGAGAACTTATTTCGTGAAGACCCATTCATTACAAAGAAAGCTAATGGACGGGATGATTCAAAATGATGACAATAAAGCTAATTGCTTATAAACCAGAGCAGGAAATGATGCACCGCATACACTACAGCCAATTGAGAAGATCATTGTTTTCAGTGAGACACAATGCTTGCGCAAAACCAAACCGAAAACTCAGCAAAAGCGTCAATTAATTCATCTCACTTTGGGCATTATCTTTGAATAATAAACCCCTCATTTACTCAAATCAATAACAGAGGCGAAAACTAAAATCACAGACTATTCCACGACTTGATGGTTCCAATTGGTATGCTGGGGCCTGAATCAAAACATGACTTTTCAAAGTGATGCTCACAAGCATATCTGAATACGCAACGCAGAACAAGCCAATTTTAAAAAAATCGTTGAATACTCAATTCAATCTCAAGGAAAAGAAATAAAAATCTTCAGAGAAAATGCCGCCACTCACAAGCAAAAATCTATCAGAGATTTCCTCGTTGTTCTAAAGACTTGAGAGATGCGAGGACAGAAGACGACGTATAATTTAGCCAAAACACAAAGAAAAACGAAAAAACAACAAATTGAGAACGCAAGGATACGAGAACAGTAATCTGCGATATAGGGCAAACAATTAAGAGGGTAACGTAATACTTTAGATCTTTTGAATGAGAGCACAATTTGCCAAAACAAAGAACTCACGCGATTAATGTGCAAAACACGGAAAAGAGGAGTGATTTTTTAAAATTAGGAAGTAGGATAACTGCCATGTCACCATTTAACGTGAAAACATTCCATCAGATCAAGCACATAACAGTGGTCACTTATGAAACGCTGAGGTCACGGTATATTGCCTACATTTTCACGCGTTTTAGATCAACTGGTCACAGTAATTACATCACAATAAACTAGTCTTAGAATAAGAGGATTGGCTCACACAGCGACTAAATGCTTTATGCTGGAAAACTTCTAGCTCGTCAACATTCTTGAAAATTTTCTTTTTAACAAACCCATTTATGCTCCATCTTGTCTCAGGCTCTCGCCTCTTGTGTGTGATATTCTCTTCTGTATTCAAATTCATTGCCCTTTCATGGAATCTACTATATCTCAGCACAAACCCAATCCATTCCATCAACATTTTGACGACGCACAGAGTGCGCAGCAGCCGCTGCTTCACGGAGACATCAAGCCCTT
Source organism: Pyrrhosoma nymphula (assembly GCA_963573305.1). NCBI lineage: Eukaryota > Metazoa > Arthropoda > Insecta > Odonata > Coenagrionidae > Pyrrhosoma > Pyrrhosoma nymphula. The sequence goes on along the minus strand of OY754330.1, from coordinate 108,821,796 downwards.
TACCGCTGATCGAATGCTTTCTCGGGGCTTCGATGATGCTGAGGTGGCTCACAAGGTTTGCTGCGTGTGGAGCGTTTTGTGGCTCCATGAGCCATGAATAGCTCTACCTCTCTTCATGGAAATCATGATGTAAAACACGATACTCCTTAGGCTTCCACGCTCAGACGCGGAAACATGAAAGTCAGCCCTTGCTTGCATTCCGAGTGTCTCGATGTCACAAGGCTATAACCGCTTCGATAAAATCATTGCCAGGCTGCGACACACGATCCCCAAGCTAATGGTTCATCGACTATGTCTTTAGCACACTGGCAACGACGCAGAGGGAAAAAAATTCCAGGAGTAGGCGCTTCAGGTTATGGGCCGACAACCTATGACAATTTGAATTTTACAGCTTAAGCAATCCCTGTAGCCAGCCTAAAGAAGATCTCAAAGGAAAACTATGGATTCTTAACTCACCCAAATAAGAACATTGCCTTCAGAATAAAGTAAAAATCAAGAGATAAGATTCTATATGCACACATATTCAGAATTATGAATTATAATTTTAAAACCCAATCAAGTTACACCAAATATATAAATCCAGCTATAAAATCATCTTAATTAAAGTCGTCTCACCTAAAAGACCGGTACGGACAAGGTCTAGGGATTACTATTATTAAATTTTAAAAGAAGCCGATAACTGTATTAGGTATAAAAATGGTCAATTATTTAATATCAATTATTTACGTTGTTAACAACCTACTATTTATTCTAGCTTTCCAATGATCATTTATATAATGATTTATTTACTTCAGGCAAGAACTAATGATGGAAATCTGATTACATTTGAGGCCATGGCCAGAAATGCTCTCACAATATTCTCCGTAAAATTCTACAACCAATCCTGAAAGGCGAAATCTGAAAAATTAAAACGATGTCAAATACCTCACTAACTCCTTTGCAACATAAAGTTACGACTTAACCGACCAATGTTATGAAATCATAAAAAATAGTGTTTCTGAGAAATCCATGAAGCACATGAGAAACATGATTCAGTTTACGCTCGTCCATAGGCACTCCTCAAGGCGTGACTTTTGATGGCTGTATACATATCGTGCGCTTTTTATGACATTTCAGTGCAAAAGAGCGGATCCTGCGACTTGCCATTCCGCGGTGGAACGTGATTGACATTTACAAGCATCTGTCACAAAATGGCCATAACCTTCTCCTTGCCTTGCGAACGGAATAATAAAAATTACGGTCGAGTAAATTGAAGGTTTATATAACACTGACTGGCACCATTTTTCTCAGCAGCCGATGACTCACGCAAAAAACAAAAGGAAATCGCTGGCGGTGGTAGTAGAGGGCTTCCCTTTCCGCGGGCAGGGGTTCGAATCCAGATAGAGAAGAATTTTTTCACTAGAATCCCGTTCCCTGTGTGGATGAGAATGGAGAGGACGCGGAGGAAGTAAAGGAAGACAAAAGAGGAATCTTTGTATGGTTGGTCGGGAAAGGAAACTTCTGGATGAGATTAGGAGGCAAAGCAGGTTGGAGGGGCTATGAGTAGCGAAAGTTGGATAAGCGGGAAGGGGAAGAAAGAGAATAGGTTTTATGGACGGGATGAAGAACGGTAGGATGTGCGCTGAGATGAAGAAAGATATATAATAGGTAAATAGAGCCCAGCCGATGTAAAAATCTAGAGCATTTTTACTGAATTCTATTTAAACCAACCTTATCCAGTAGATTACCATAATAAAAGTAAGAGGTGATCAAACGATCAAGATGGGCCTGAATCGAAGCAGCAATACTTATACAAATATGTATACTATGCAGTGTACATGTAAAAATCAGGAGGATTTTCTCTGACTTTCATTATTACCTGCCTTTAACCAGTAGGTTATTAAAATAAAAAAATGGGCGCATTGTGGAGAAAACTTCAAGTTTAGTAATCCGCCCGTCCGATAGGTAGCTAAACTGAGGATCCCTTTTCGCTTTTCGCCGGGATTCTCTCCAGCCGACCTCCGTCCTCATAGTGATCCTTCCCTTACCATCCTACCCGCCGATCCTTAATGGTGCTAGCTACGAAAGTATATCAACATCCGCATTAGCCAAGAGCAAGGAGAAATGAATTCAAATGTATAAAATAAAACCCATGATCCCCTCAGTGCCCTTGTCTGCCACTCTCCATTTCCGGACCCTTAGCCTTCTCCTGTCCCTTAGACATCGCCTCACACAAACACTAACCACAGCCGCTGCCCTACACAACCCTCACAGTCCCAAGTCTTCCCAACTAGCTGGACCCCCTTTTTACCTTCCATTTCCTCCCTCCCAACCCTACTCTCCCTTCCACCCTCCCTCCCTCTCTCACAGACTTCCCTTTTAACGCACTAACACGCCCTTCTGTCCAACCTTCTTCCCTTCCAAACCATTTCCCACACTCCGAATCCCAAAAAGGGACCGCCATCTTAGCTCTACTCACTCCATCATAGTTCTTCCAACCCTCCATGAGATCCCTACCAAGTACATACCATGTACACTGAATCAGCTGAAATGCAACTAAGGTCAGCGAGGTTTTTGAAAGGATTTATTGTTGACCTCACCAGCGTTTGGAGAAATTGCATGAGAATCTCTATCTGATAGCGGATGAATTTTATGACTAAATTTTTTAAAGATAAATTCAAAGTGAATCAATTTTCTGATGACGTAATAAACGTTTTGCGAACCACGTCAATCTATGGTTAATAATGTCATTAGTATTACTTTTTAGAGACAAGTTTAAAATGTCTAGGATTTTTCTCTCACGACAAAAAAAAAGTTGTTTTAAATATTAAATAGATTGAAAGTTTAGGACATCTCTCTATAAATCCACAATCAATGAGTTACGCCAAACCCTACAAACAAAATATGCATATATGCTGTACTTTGCAAAGCATTACTATCATAGCAATGTACGATTATTAGTAAGCCATTGATTACATTTTCCCGGCACTTAAATATCATATCCAGTACATCACGTCTGGTGAATATATATCCCTAGCTATACAACCTTTCGACGGCAAGCAGAGTACTATGTATTAATGAGCAAACGACAGAGTTTTCTACTATGCAGGTGATTCTGAAAAGAAGAGCTTTTGCAACAATACATTGTTACTGCCAATGCTCCAAGTATAAGAAGCTCCCCCCGCAAAAGTAGGTAGTCTTCAATCTCACATATTCGAGGCAATAATAGATGACATCGCCCAGCAATAATCGTAGAAGGGTTAAGGCAAACATAATTTTTGAGACAGAGTAGATGGACAAAAAAGATCATTGGAGGTAATGGGAAATTTAAGACCGAAAAGCGGTAAGTATTGCAAGTGGAGAGTTGTAAAGATTTGCTCTTTAGATAGGATGAAGGGTATTCGGAAGCATGATGAACTGTAAACGGCTTTAGAAGAAATAGGTGATTGCAGGGAAAAAGGAACGCTTCCAAACATATAAATGCCCATCGATAGCCACCATCAATCAGTAGAATAGCCATAATAATGATAAACTGCCAAGCAAGTCGCCATTACAGCTCTTGTCACTCCATTACCACGCCCACCACCTACTGTGAACACGCATACACCACTCCACACTAGCTCCTACGATCTATCCTAGAGACATGCACAAGAGGGTATACGTCGCCCAGCCCTCTTGCCCCCGAATTTTCTTCACCCAACCACACTCTCTCTTCCATCCCTTCCATGCTGCGGACACTCTAACCCCTCCTTGCTAACTAACTGCGAACACTCCCTTATCCACGATCTGCTCCTCGGCGAGAGCGTTCCGCTAACACTGCTGACGACGGGTTTTTTATTTATTTTACAGCACGGCGGATTATAAAAAAAGGTTGATGCATCGAGTTTTCTCGTTTTTTTTCATCCCCCTTCTGATTGACTCTGGCTACTTGTCCGCCAAAAAAGAGCAACCAAGAGTGAGTGTGGAAGAGGAGGAGATTGAGCAAGGGGCGTGTGTTTGGCGAGAGGTGACGTCCGGTCAAGTTCGGCCGACTAAGGGGCGTGGAGATAACTTTTTAACCCGCCTCCCCTTCGAGACAGGGAGGAAAAAATGTGTCTCCACGAGCGATAAAATTATTTCCCCGAGTGACACTTCTAAGAGTAAAAGGGAGCGCTCGTATTTTTTATGGACAGTTAGCGATCAAATTTAGGTGGATAAGCAATTGCTTTTTGGGCGCAACCTGCGTTAACGACGAAAATATATTTTATGGAAAAGTCGGACAGTAGGTAAGAATTTATTTTAGAAATGCACAGCAAGTCAGTGACAAGGCTGTTCTTTGTAACAAGGTCTTGGTTTCCCGGGAGGATAAGAACCAGTGCTTACTGCAGGGAAAATAGATATCATTATTATTTGGCGATCTAACGGTTAAGGTAGGTTTTAAATGGAAGTAAAATATATCCTCTAGATTTTTACATGTGCAGGGCCCTATCTACCTGTAGTATTTCTTTTTTCATCTCAGCGTACGACCTACCCTTCTTCATCCCGTCCATGAAACCCATCCCCTCATTACCTCATCCAACCACCTACCTTACCTCTTCCAGAACTCACCCTGACATTTCCTCTACTCACCCAACATACTAAGCACTTTCTCGTTCGTCTTCCTTTACGTCCTCGGCACTTCCTCCATTCTCCTTCACACGCACACTCAAAAGACAGCTTTCTATTGTCGTCCTCTTTTATGATGAAAATAAAACTACTCCAGATTTTTTTACAAAAGAAGCAAGTATGAACACTAACGAAGTTTATTTTTTTACCAGGAACGCCTTCCTACCCACCATACCTCTATCCTCCTCCACACCCACATATGTAACTCCTGCATCCCATTCTCATCCTCCTTTCTCAGTGTCCACGTTTCTGCCCCATACAACGCAACACTCCATATCAAGCTGTTCACCAGCCTCTTTTTTACATCCTTACTCAAGGTCCCCGTCATCAGCTCCCTTCTATTATTAAATGCTTCCTTCGCTAGCACTATGCTCCTAATGCCTTTGCTACTATGCCCATTTTCATCTGCCATACTACCCAAGTATTAAATTGTTCTACTTGCTCCAGTTTGTGCCCTCCTACGTTTTTGACAAGCCTCGCTTTCTTTGTCCTGGAGAATCTCATTAGTTTTGTTTTCTTATGATACATCTTCATTCCATATTTCCCGAACTGGTTTTTCATGTAAGTTTGTAGGTTGACCTGCAATAAGGTAACGTAAGATACCGACTCTAGTAAAGCCTAAATATAAATTGATGGAACATAAAATGAATGAGTTAAGAGGACACCAATCATCAACATACTTAACGGCTGATGACTGAGGTGGATTTCAAAATCATTACCGGTAAACGGTAGATTTATATCCCTGAGAGCTTATTTACTGCAAATGAAATGCACTTTCACCAGAATCACGTAATCAGGCAGCCTTGGAATCATGCAGCGGATATAATAATTTTCTATACATATTAATGCAAAACATAAGAAGCGCATAAGAACTACTAGATTAGATACTTTATCTTAATCAAGGGAATACTGCTAATAATTTACCTTAAGTCCTCTAATCTCGTACACTCGAAAAGAAAGAAGCGCGATAAACTACATGAATACGGGAGGCACTGATTTCAACCGTTCCCGATACGAGCTGTCTGCTCCACTCCCATGAATCATCAATAACATTTCATTCCACCAAATGCACGGACCACTGATTCGTTATGAGAACAGTAATTGAGGAAAGCTATTAACGTAAGAATTTATAACGCGCTAAATCGCCGTAAAAGCCAACGTGGGAACCTTGCATTTTAACCAAAATTACACCCGGTAACGATTGCGGATTCCGCGCTTCATATTTGTCAGAGACGATCACACACGTTAGACTGATACCATCAGAATAGGTAGATTCTTTCACAGTCCTGTTTCCACTCTTCCTAATCACAAGGACAGTTTTTTCTTGCATTCACCAGCTTAAGTTATAAATTATTCCAATCGTAAATCCATCTGAAATTTTACAATAAACATCATTTATCTCCCTACATAGCGTTCGAAGTTCTTATTATTCCTAATCCTCAATCCCTACTTCTACCTTTTGTTGTCTCACAGTACGTCCTCCGTCACCCTGTCCTATCTCCCACAAATTTCTACCATCCTTTCCTACAATATCCAAATTTAACGTATTCACATGTTTAAGGTTCCAAGTTTTACTGATTGGAAGTTAGTTACCATAAGTTATGCATTGCTTCGAATGTTGCAAACCTTTTTGGAATTTATGATGAGTCTCAGCGACCATGTTTTCTCACCGACTTTGGTAGTGAAATTATGACGAAACCATGGTCGTTGAGAAAAAATAGTGAGGAATATACAAAGTGATATATGATTTAATTAATTTGCGCAAGATTCACAATGAAAAAATAACATTCGTCGGCACTGGGACTCGAACGAAGATCTACTGAATGAACTACGAGCTACAATTGACGCTAAAATAGCCACCTAGACTAGAGTCCGTCCAAGACAACAGCGCAGTTGAAATACAGTGATTTGGCTTACAAAGAAATGAAAATTAAGGTAGTTTGAGGGAGATATTTCCCTGGCTATAATGGAGACTATATATATAATATAATATTCGAATTTTATATTTTAATTACAGCGTCTGTAAGAAGTGTGAAACAAACATTGCAATATTAATGGTGAAAAAATATAGTTATATATGACCAAAATTCTTAGTAATTAAATAAATATATCTACATAAGTCTCTAACATGACTCATTTTTTCACGCCATACAGATAAAAAGCCTTTAAAGCAGCAGGTTTTTTTTGCAAATAAGTAAAAATTACTGCGGTGAGTAATAGATAAATGTTTGTAAATAGTTGTTAAAAGACAAACTACACACCGTTAGTTTTTTGACGAAATCTAGGCGTTAGAAGTTCCTAATTTTTCCAATATTCTCCTTCTGGAGCAGACAGCCGTAATCTATCACATTTAAAACAGCTTGTATTTTCAGACAAATTACTGGAAAAGTAGTTCGGAAATGGGTAAATATTTTATACTATTCGAAAGATGAGTTTTTCTCTTTAAAATGAGGTTAAATTCATCAAATTCTAGGTGAAGTGATTTTCCACTCAAACTTCCTTAAACCATGTTCTCACGATCGTATGATTTAAACAAAGTCTATCGTCATGGATTCTTGGTCACGTGATTTTCTTCCCCAAACGTCACTGGACGTGTTTACAAATTGCATTTCTGTCAACTGCGCTATTATCTCGGGCGCACTATAGTTGCAATTAGTGCTTCAAAGCTTTTGACTTCCCACTGAGCAACCTTATTCACCCCATTTACCCACACGGTAAAGTGAAATTGACGGCCAGACTTCATGAAATTCTGGACTGTTGGCAACCGTGATTCAGACATCAACCCGCTTCTCTCCGCACCACCTGACCCTTCTCCTCACCCTTAGCGTGCATCTCTCGTCATCCACCCCTCCCCAGCTCTTTCATGGCACAAACCCCCACCTCTCCCCCGGCTCATCCGTCCAGGCGCGTCAGCCCTATGTCATGACCTGGCCAGCGACGGAAAGCATTTTTCTGGTTTCCTTTGACGTTAAATGCGGGGGAGGATATGAGGGCGGGGCGGAAGATTAAGGGGGATGGGCGAGAGAAGCCGGGAAAGGGGAGAGAGAGAGGGAAGGGTGTCGGGAGAACGATGACCGTAGACCTTGTGAAAGGGTTTCGGGAAAGACAGTAAAACAAAAACAAAGTTCGAGAGAACTTGGTTTTTGTTTTACTGTGTAAGGGATACTGTAGTGAATCAAGCATAAGTAGCAGTAGTATTATTTTATCAAAGGGTGCATAGAACGTCATCTATGGTCATAGAACACCCCTTATTCTTAACTATAGAAAGCTATAATTTTTTAGAAATTTGTTTATTTACTTTTCTATTCAAAACAACTCCGTTCTTATGCAAACCCACAATACAAATTCCCCCAGTCACTGTATTTCTTCTGTCTGCAATGACCGACTTTCTGATCTATTCAGCAATTCGGTCAATGTAAAAATTTTACCGGTCTCTTCTTTACGTCTTTTCATCCAGGATTAAATGCAGCACTGCCATACAAAGTGTTCAGACCTACTACCTCTTCTGCCTTCTCCGAAACTCTGTCACCAACTTCATTCCACCTCCCACCATGTCCAACACTTTCTAGCTACCCAGCTCACCCTCTCCGTTCTTCTCCCAACCAACATCTCAAATGAAACCAGTCTTCGTATGTTATGTGCATCCTAACTTCACAATGTACAATTTTCCCACCCGTAGAGCGCTCCACACTCCACATTAGAGTTTTCACCAATCTTTCCTTTACGTCTGAGGAGTGACATTACATACGAGTGGCTTCCGTTTCACCACACATGATCATTTCTTGTCCACCCATTTAGGGATAAACTGATAAGTAGCACAAATAAAAGATAACAAGGACCAAAGGTTGGAAGTGATGAAGAAACACGGTAGAGTACAAAGCACAGTCTTTCTGCTAAGAAAGTGAGAGGAAAGATTTGACGGGGAAAGAAAAAAGAGGGATCGAGTTGGTGTGGTACCTAGAGTACTGACTTCCTATCCCGAGGGCGTCGGTTCAAATCCCGGCAGCGGCGGAGATTTTTCAGTGGAGTTACGTTCCCTCCATTGGTGCTTCGTAGAAAGCACTTCAAATGCAGCGCTACGTCCGTCGGCTGGAACATTAAACTATCGTGACCTCTTACGTCAGGAGCAGCCGAATTCCCCACCCTTCCTCGGTTCCCCGTAAAATCTTTCCCCTCACCAATCTACCCACCTATCTTTAAAGTCTTTCCCCAACTAACTAACCAACCAAGGAAATAAGGAGAGTAAGGAGAAGGATAGAGAGAGAGAACTAGTGATAATCCTTTAATCATTGAAGGACATTGCATATCTCGAACAACATATAGGCAGAGAGGGTGGAAGAGAAGGAAAGAAGAGAAGAAACACTGTCGGATACACAAGCAATGAGGAAGCGTTTGGTAGGGAGAGTGAGTAGAGAAAACCCCGAGAGGAGATTAGGAGGGGGCAGAGTGGGCGGCTGGAGTGGGTAATAAGGAGCTAAGAGTAGCTGAAGGCAGTGACAGAAGGGAGGATGTTGGGTAAGCAGGGAAGGGTTCGGAAGAGAATAATTTTTATGGAAGTGACGAAGAGAGATAGAACTTAAGCTGAAATGAAGACAGGAATTGTGTAGGAAGACAGAGGTATGAGCGTGTAAAATCTATAGAATTTTACTCTCTAGCATTTAATCCTACCTTATCCAGTAGATTACCCTCATATTAATGATACAAAATTGCCCACCAATCTTCAATGGAGCATCCCCAAATAAATAGCCAACCGAAAGGAGAGTAAGAATTGGGAAGTAAGAAAAAACAAAGGATAAGCCTTTAATCAAGGACGGAAATAGCATACCCCGACAATACCTAGGCAGAGAGGGTGAAAGACAAGGATAAACATGGCAGGATACACAAGCAACAAGAAAATTTCCTCTCGCAAATATAAGGAAAGGAGAGGAGGTGAGTAAGGAGTGGAAAGGGAGAGAGAACTAAGAATAAGCTGAAGAGGAGAAAGAAAACTGAGAAGGAGAGAGCTGACGCCTGGCGAGTACTGGAGAGGTCTGGATGGAGAGGAGAGGATGTAAAGAGTGGGTGGGGTAGGACGAGGGTGGTGATGGGGCGCAGAAAGGCTTTCCCGCTGGGAGTCGTGGGGTGGGTAGTGTGTTGTGTGAGCCGGAGTTGTCGCCTCCGATCGGAACTGCGATGGCTGCGAACTCTTGGCCGCCGGATAAGTGGAGGAGAAAATGGCCATCCCGCTGGCTTTTCGAAAGACGGGAAGTGTGAGCTGGGGTGGGGGCGATGGAGGGCGGGGGGTCCGAGATCCCCCCTCCTTTCCCAACATCCCATCCGCTGCCTCTCTAGATGAGAGAACGAAAGACAACGTTTAAGGGGAGGGTGCAGGAGGTTGCGACGTGGGAGCCGTATAGAATTGCATCGAAACACCCCCAAAAAGGACGTTACCGCCGAAAGAAGGGTGCACAAACACCTCCTCTTTCTGACGCATGAAGGCTCCGTTCGATCTCCATCCTTCTCACGTATGAACCTATTCGTCCACCCTCTCTCTCACTTTCGAATACCCTATTTGACCTTCGTCCATACAGACACGCCGAAGCCATTTTCCTCTCAAGGGCGCGAAAAAATAAAATACACAAGAGCCTTAGAAAGTCTCCTTACTGTACGTAGCAAATCCCCCCTCTCTCTAAAAAAAATCCCTCCGGTTATTACACTATCTCATAAATGCCTTTTTAATTTCTTGAAGACGCCAAGTCGCCCTATCGAATAATAGCCGTGGGCTGGGGGGCGTCTTCAGGGTGTCCAGTGAACCTCAATTTATTTTCTCCCTGAGTTTTCCAGGTCTTCCAGGAAAATATTTGCATATTCCAGGGTCTTGTTACACTTCGATTCCAACATATTTTAAAAGAATTTCTAATAAAATCGGCATTATTTGCCAGCAGGAAAAATACTAGAAATTTCGGTACTTACTCTGAGTTAATTAATCGAGTTTGCAAAGAATGTGGAGTAGTAGAGGTTTTAATTCAACCAATAAATACAAAAAAAAACGGTTAACTAACAACAAAATATTGAGCCAGGTGCAATATGAACACAATAAACTAGAAATAAGACTAGTTTGATAAAGAACTTGCAACTTAAAGAAAAGACTGATGTGATTTTTTTCAATGAGTGCAGTTATAATTCAACTTGAGCAACAATTATTTCTCGGATTTTCAAGAAATTACGACTTCGAGCCCGAGGGCAGTGATTTCAACACAAAGTGACGGCAACATGTATCTCCACTCCTTCAAAGACATTTCTGCAAACATTAAAACGAAGAGGGTTGAGATTATTGGGAGAGGATTATTAATTATATAACAATGCCCAATTATATATTTAGGTTGCCGGCCAAATGGTTTTCATATAATTGCAGGAAATGCCACTGCGCATGCACAGACATTTAGATTTCTCGTAAATTAGGCAACACCAAGAATTCCAAATTCCTCTTCGAGCGGAATCAAGATTTCCGTGTTCTCAAGAATTCTGTTTTCGCTGACGGAGATATACAATCACATTTCGGCATTAATTCCGATTCCGTTCATAGTGGCCATTTTACATGGGAATTATTCCGTGTGGGCTTTGCCTTGTAATGCAATCGGCCCCCTAGATAGCGCGAAGGGAGGGTGGGGAACAAGCTGCCAGCAGGAGCACAGCTACGAAAAGAGTATGGAATGAACAGGACTATGCTGATTGTGAGCCGAGCATTATGCAATCAAAGGCGCAGGTTGAACCTCTCTCTGCCTTAATGGAAATCGGCTGCCGTGCATGTTCCAGGATTTTTTGGAAAAAAAAACAAAAATTCCCTGAGTTTTCCAGAGCAAAATATTTCCCTGAGTTTTCCAGGTTTTCAAGGTTTTCCAGGTCGCCGGACACCCTGATCTTGTTTTTTTTCAGCAGAAATTTTTTTTATAAATATTATATTATGTTATATTTTTTACACCTCTCGTAAAAGTTCCGGAGGAATGGACGGAGAAATCTTTTTAAATCAACCCGGAGTAAACCTCACAAGCCGTAAAAAATAAATGTCGTCCTTACTGACTCAGCGAATCCCGTAAGACGCTTTGCTTCCTCGCTAAATCGTATGCTTCGGAGAAAAAATCCACAGAAAACGCACGTATGGGCGCCAATCCAGTCACACGCCTCGTCAGAAAGTCGAGACGTCGCAACACAAGGCAGTTAAGATGAAAATGCTCCAATATTTTGCACAAATCGAGCTTATTTGATTGCTAATTTTCACCAGTATTACTGTCCATGTCTAATATTTGGTTTCGCAACAGGTACTTGTTTCCTGGAAATCACCACGCCAACGTCTTCTAAGTTGTACTGACTGGGCTTTATAAAGGATGCAAAGATCAAATCGCTATTTAATCTCGAACAGGAAAATATTCGCTATAATTTAAGTTCATAAATGATACAGGCAGATCTAAGAGCCGTTCAAGAACAAAAAAAGAAATACTGACAGCTTCGTCGCTATGTACCGAAATGAATTCCTCAGAAAAATCATTGCTTTCACAAAGCAAAGGGATTATATCTAAAACTACAGTTTAAGACAACTTATTTCCTTAGTTAGAGAAGCATGCACTGACGCTAACATATTCAAAATGCGCAAATAAATTTAAAGGAAGAGACAATCAGGAAGTAAAGCTGATTGATCCTCAGTCCAGGTCAGAAAAGGAACAAGCCTTCATAGTATTATGATATCGTATGCCAATGGTACTCGCAGAATAGAAAGATCTAATGGTGATAATGATATCACTCTTACAATTAGTAGAGAAAGAATAGAAAAAAATACAATACCAAACAACGATTCAGGTATGAACATCGCCCATGACCAAATGAGGACAGCATACGAAAGAATATGAAAGTAATAATGAGCCTCGGGAGGGAATCCCTAAAAGACAAAAATTCTGTCACGCAAGCATGATCTCCGTTCACCAATGGGACAGAAGCCATAAAACGCCAATCATGGCATCAGAAACCGGGTAGCCGTTAAATATTTTCATACATGGGTGGCTAAAAACATTGCATCCGCAGACAAAATTAGGTCAAAACTAGAGACGATTTACTTCACAGAAAAATATGAAATACCCTAAGTAAACAGTGAAAAAATCCTCCTGGAAGAAATCGCAGAAACACATCCCGAAATATAGAAAAGCGGAGAATAGGCAAAATGTTTGGACCCGATTCGACGAAAGAAACCAATTTTGAATCATCATCCAAGTAACTGATAAAAAGAAGCTAGATGGAAAAGGAGGTTAGATCGTTGCATTTTATAGTCTCCCAAAAAAATAAAATCATCTTTATCGAGCATATATTTTTTCTTGAACACACATTCCGCGAGACATTAGCGAATGCAAAGTGAAATAAAAAGAAACCAATGCTAAGAACAGTAACGAATGAGATTTAACTTCCCGCACCCACTCTGTAAGTGTTAATACACTGCAGATGCTGCAAGATTATGCAGCATAATCTGCAAACTGCAGATTATGTTACACAAGTAATATTCCAAGGATAGTTTTCAACCAACGATTTGACATAGCTCAAGTGCCACGGAAACGGTTTCCGAAGCTTTAAAGAGGCCTCCAATTCCTTGCCGTAGTACAATCCATTCCACTGAACGTTCCTTCGATTGATTAACCGTAGCTGCGAGAATACGAGGAGTAAAAGTTTGAGCGCTTCACGCGTCATTAGGCATCACATTCAACAGCTAACGTTGGCAGATTTTTTTTCCGATCTCCCCCGTCCACCATAACACCCCCACTGCAATGGGAAAATTAAGACCGTTTCCCAATAAGTTTTTTTTCCAGCCATCAGGACTCTCTTAACCTTAAAACGGGGAAGCCTAAATTGTTGCATATCCTGTCAAGTGGGATCAAATTTGACCCCAAATTTTTTTATTATTATTTATAGATGACTCGTTGGAAAATTACTTTATATGGTAATTATTTCTACATTAAGTTTATTTTAATATTATACTGATGTTTAAATCAATATATTACATCAAATTCGCCACACCTCCTCTCATAATATTTTTATTTGAGATTTATGGTGTGATTCTAAAAGACGATACATATTGAATAATTTATACTTATTTATTGTTGCACATTTCAATAGAGATATATTGTGATTAATTTATATGTATATTATACTATAGCAGATTCAGCTTCGTTGATTCAAATTACAGGTTTTACATGTAGTTACAGGAGTGTTCATCTTTACATTCATGGCAAATTCTAACTGCATCACAATAGTTAGCTATGAAATGAAAACACTTAGGCATCCGTGTTGAACATTTTAGTCGTTCTGCCTTTTACACATATTACATCGCCCTTACTTGCTTTGTAACATGTCATCTCCATTATCATCAGCAATCCTTTTATTTATAACTCCGCACATAGCCATGGCTCCTTGTATCGATAAACACAGATTCGGTACGGCTTCTGCTCTTCGCCATATCTAGGGAATAACTAACTCTTTTGCTAACGCCTGCCTGAGATTTCTTTGTTTTCCTACCCATTGTAAAACATAATTATTTTTCATAGTTTAATTGGAAGATACTAAACTGTTGTATATAGCTAAGTCAACCGAGTACATAAACAATCACAGAGACCATATTTGTTTTCTGTCACCACATGAGTACTCAAGGATAAAATGGCCAAGGGTGTCCACATCTTATTTCGTTGCATTATAATGGGAAATTATGAATAGTTTCCTTACATTTGCGAAATCCAATTCTACCTCATGATGCTGACTTGATTAAAACTGCATAATTCTTCATTTTTTGGGCATGCACTCAACAAGTATCAATAAATTGAATAATAAACTTTGTCCACTGGGGTTCAGCCTTCATCACGGATAAAATCATATCTCTGGTAACGTCTTGGTTAATTTTCGAGCAGTCTCACCTAATGTCAGATTCTTTTAAGTTTTTCTTCTGCTAATTCTACACTGGTGAAGTAGCTAACTGTTGTGATGCCCCTGCCAGATCCCTCAATTGGCTTGGCAAGATCTAATACAACCTTTTTCCTCTGATTTTTTCAGGAAAGTTTCCTATTTTACCCTGATATACCTGGAGGTTACAGCGATAGACTGTTTTACATAGCAACAAACTCAAAATTTCAATCCACACTTATCGGGCTTTGACTTCATGAATACGTGGAACTTTCACCTTCTCCAGAATGAAACAAACATTTCATCTACAGTAACATATTCACATGGAAAAAAGGGCAATAAAACTCTTTAGTTAGCTCATTCGTAACGTACCGAAGAGGTTAAATCAAACTTAATGAAATATTACGAGCGAAATGAATCGAAAGAATTGGTTTCCAAAAAAATAGGCCTCCTAAGACACACGTCTGAACTCCAAAGAGGCTCTAAATTTTCTATTCGTAATCGAAATGATCCATCAAGTAGCAATAACCTAAAAAGCATACATTTCCTTTATAGAAGTTGAACGCCACAATTTAGGATATTTTTCTGAGCATCATACCAAGAATCCTCTTTCTTATTGCACATGTTTACCAACTTTCACTATTTCACCCGAAATAAAAAGTTTTAAGAACTTTTCAGCGGATTTTGAGAGTTGAGCTAATGACATCGGGCCTGATCTTCCTTCCACAATATTGTTTATCACCCTTATCCTTTTGCAAGGATTATGAGACCGATTCCTACCAGACTTCACGGTCAGTCCTGGGGATACATTATTCTCACCGCCTGATGAAAGGCTTTCTTCTTCGCTGACATCGTCTTCTTCTTCTAAATTGTCTGCCTCTTTTTCACTATTAGATGAGAAATTTCTCCCAAGTTATCTTCCGCTAATTCTTCCAATATCGATATAATCTGCCCTGGAGTTGCCATGTATATTTCTTTGGAAGCAAATCGTTCAATATAATTCATATTATGGGTACGGAAAACCATCTTCTACAACTTATAGCAAATAAACTATGACATGGCAACTATGGCCACATATTGGCATAACTCATCTCTAACTTGAAATTACAGGTATAAGGAATTCAGATTCAACGAGCAAATTTCTAGCGAATGGCGTTGAGTATTGTGTATACTCTGGTACATAAGACAAACAAAACACGACATGCAAAAAACAAAGGTACACACAAATTCTTTTACTCAATGAAATAAGTATTCACTTACAACTGAGTGTGTGATATGCAATCTGTATCACTTTTGTTTGTAATCCTGCACCTGTTTTCACGAAGAAGGTGATGTTCTGGAGAGAAAGCAAAGCAAAATGACCAACTGTCATGATAAGCAGCAAAGTGTTTAGGGTACTCCAATTACGTATTATTTTCTATGACTTTTCAGATACCATATTCAAGACAGAGTTCCACATTGTCTGTGATAATATATTTTTAAAGGTTCAATGTTGCTCGCATATCAATACTACAGGCAGATATGCATTGTGCATACCCCTTAGTGCTATTTCGCAACTAAAGTATTTGACAATCGAAAAGGAGGGGTAGTAAACAGGGAAATGAAGGGTTGTTTTTTGTTAGACGCCACGATACTACAATATATGCGATCAAAAACGTTTGAGTTGTCCGATTCGGGACAAGGCTTCACATTTTCTGCATTTGAAATCAATGCTTCCATTTCAAGATGCATACGCAAATTATACGTTGTAAACGTTATAAAAATTGTTGTTACTCAAAATATTTTCATGAAAATATGTAAAAAATAGTGTGATATAAATACAAGATGCTATCACCACTGATTAAAATTGACTGATTAAAATGCATTAAACTTAAATGCAAATTAAAAAAATTAAATGCAAAATGCATAAAATGCATTAAAAAAAACTGATTAAAATGCATTAAAAATATTTTATTGATAAAGGTATTATTGCCGGTAAAGTGGGGTCAAAAATTACTCCATACAAGTAAATGATCATTTTTTAGGGTTAAAGTGAAAATAAAAAGATAATTTCTGGAGAGTAGGATAAATAAGGGTGAATAATGCAAATACAAACAAATATGAAAGCAATAGGTAAATGTTAACGAACAAAAACGATAAAAAAGGGTTTTGTGGGGTCAAATATGACCCCACTTGCCCGTTTAAAGGTTAAGTTCCTCATACCCTCTGCCTCCTCATAAGTCGTCCAAAATTCCTATCCCCTTCCTTCTCTTCCACGCAACAAGTCATACATCTACCTTATCTGCCTTCTTCTGATCTCCGCCACTAACTTCTTTTCCTCTACCGCCATATTCTACACTTACCCGGCGCTCTTCTTGGTATTCAGATCAACTACTCTATTTTATCCATCTCGAGGGCCTCCAGGCAACGCACATCCTCTTTCCAAAATGATGAAGGTTCCAACTCATACTGCACCAAAATTCGAATAAGTGTTTTCTCCATTCTCTTCCTTATGTCTCTCCTCAGAGCACCCCCTCATTAATTCCCTTCTCTTCGAAAATGCTTCCTTGGCTTGAGCAATTCTACACGTGATGTCCCAACCTCTTAAGCCATTTTCATCCAAGATACTAACTCGGCACGCTAACTTTTCTACCCACTCTATTTTACATCATCACACGGTATAACATAGGAAATGTATTTTTGCCGAAAAGTTTTTGGAAAAGACGCCCTCCGCCAAAGAGAACCACAGGAAGCACAATCCGGGGCCCTAATATTAATTTGTAAGAATAGTTTTACAAAAATTGACGATTCCACTCGGAATTCAAGAGCTAAAATTAGCTTTGCATAAAACCTCGAATCTATCTTGAAAACATTCGAAAAACATCAGTTCGAATCTCAGACGAGCATACTCTTGGGCTTTAAAACACCGAAATGAGGCGGGGGGAACAGAGATCAAGAGAGGAAAGCTGAGGATGGCGGAGGACGACTGAGTCCCTCGGCTTTGAAATTCAAAGATTCTTAAACGCAAAGGGGGGGGAGGAACACGGCGACACAGATCCCGAGATTTCCGCCAAGCATAATTACCATAACGCCACGAAATGTTCGCCGTTTCCCCCCCCTCCTCCACACACAACCAACCCCTGAGGATTTTACTCAAACTGAGCATTCTCCCGCACCACCAAACCCCCACAGTGTGTGTAGGGACGGCGGTAGAAGGTGCTGAGGAGGCTTCAGAGCGAGGTCGCGAGCGAGATAGCTCGCATTAAAATGTCACGTGTTTTAAATGCACAATCTCGCGATAACTCGAGAAGTAATTTGTATACGTGTGGGCGGGGGGGGGTGATGGGGGGTTCGTTGGTGGAAGGGGGAAAGCCTTTATCAAAAGGAATAACGCCTGAATAACGACACACGACCTTCTTTCTCCTCCTGCCCAAACTACCGCTCTCATAGTCATCTCACACAAGAGCCTCCGTCTCCAGCGCGCCGACCTTATAAGGGCAATCCGCCCCGCGGGACTCGTGCGCGCACTTGAGGACTTAAGGACAAAGCTTAACTGGCGTGATGTAAATAAATCTCTCCACTCTCGCAGCGAGAGAGAGCTGACTTGGTCGGCGGGAGTCGAGGCAGGGGATGAGGAAGGGAGCTGGCGGTTGAGGGTGGAGATAAAACCAGGCGGGAAGGAGGAGGAGCAGAGGGGGAGAGCCACCCCCGCTGATACCGCGGCGGGAAAGACCAACGAACCTCTTCCTCCCTGCACCATCCCTCTCCTCACTCACAAAACGGCCCATAAGAGCGGACGTGGGTGGTTGGGTCTCATCCTACCTCTTGCAGCACCCTGAATTTGGGAGGGAGAGATTGCTTCTTCACCAGAGATGCACAACTTAAAATGCCACAAAAGATTCTATATTAGTGCTCTAACAGCTCAGATTCTGCCGGATATGGTCCTTTTTACACTGTCACTCTGCTTTTAGACCATTGAACATTTACCCTAAAATTAGTAATCTCTTCGGCTCCCAACCCACTTCGACCAATTCTGCCTAATATATATAAGGAACTAGCGATGGAGAAATACAAATATTCCTAAGTCCTAAATGCATGTCATCCGTAAATCATATCGTCCAGGATACTAAATATGGAATGCGTTTAAAGGCAACAAAATGACAATGCTAAGTAGATATCAACAAGGGCTGAATGCCCTGAGAATTAAAATCAATCATCCTAAGCGACAAGTACTAAGACCAACTTAATCAGGATATTAAAAAGAAGAGCTACAAAGACAGAGAGAAGTTAGCAGACGACAGGGTAAAATGAAGGGCTACAGCCGAACAGTCGAATTCGATCACGATAATTGAATCTAGATAGTGCGGCCACAAGAAGTGCCTTTCATTCCACCTCTTCATACATATAAATATTTGCAACAAGACACAAATCGGGCAATAGGTATGAGATTTCAAAACTTTCGACCGATGACTATATTAACACTTATACGCCAGAGGGCAACAAGCATCATTCTACTATCGTTCACGTGGCGTCATGTGACAAATATTTCAGAAAAACCAAGCAAAAACGTCAATAGGAGAGTACTAGGGATTCAAACAGTCGAACTCCATGTTTGATTCGTGCCATTCATGACCTTGCGTTGGAGTTCTCCTCATTCAAAATACCGAACGAGCGGCGCCACAACGGTAAAATGGGCGAGTGACTCTCCATATTCCGATGGCGATGACGATAGCGCGATATACCACTCTGATATTATTAATAGGAAAACGCTCTATCAAGCAGAAAACGCGGCTCGAAAAGCTACGGCAAAATGTCATGAGAAGCCACTCCGGGAAATAATAACTGCATTTAAATAAATTTGAATGGCATTCAATAGGACGAGTTCTGACGAAAATTCGCACGTCACGTCATGAACCCAGCGGAGTTATATGCCACGATGACGTCACAACCCCTCATGCAGTGAACACGGAAGGGGGGTAGGGAGGGTGAGGAGGAGAAGGTCGGTGCGGGGGAAATCGCAATGAAGCTGGGGGAGGCGGGATGCTGTGCGCGTGTATCAGTAGACGGGATTGCCGCCTGGGATTAATCCCCGCACGTTAAACTTGACGTCCCAATTTTTGACAGCTCTTTATTAGCCCCGCGATAAATTTAATTAAAATAGTAATAATGAAGCAGAATTTTAAAACCGCCGCACGTCGCTTGCAAGCGTGACCGAGGCGGCCGCTTGTTTTCCCCTTGCTTTTATTTCCTACAACGTGCGGGTGAAGTTTCCACCAAAAGGTTTAGTTCCACTCCATTCTCAACTAAAATTCCACGAGTTGTGATATCCCCGGGTCCTCGCGACAAAAACCTTTTTTTCTCTCTCTCTCAGCCCTGATATCAATTTTCGCCCTACATTTGAACTAGCAAGAATGAATTATTATAAGAGGTATTCAACCGGCTTCCGTAGGTTTTGACGGATATGAAATGACTTTTAGCACTTATTGCATGTGCCAGCAAAAACACCTATTTCCTAACACGAATTCTCTCTCCAGCTTGCCATACGTCCTACCCCTCATCTCTCCATTCAAAAGGCCATTTTCTTTCTTTTCCTCGCTTAACCAACATTATTTCCTAAGCTCACCATACCATCGCTCCTTAATATTTGCTCCACCCACCGACTCTCCCTCCACCTTACCTATTCCCGCAACTCCCTTTCTTCAACTTACAGTCCCAGAGCGTCGGGGCTGGTCCCCTGAAAAATCAGCTTCAACATAGCGTTCAAGAGTACTGTCCTTCAGTTGGCTTTGCCCATCATTTAAGGTATTCCAGTATAACGTTGGACAACTTAATAAATCACTTATGTCCAATAACTATACTAACTTTCAAAGCTGACTTTTATTTATTTCTTACATGGATGGCTCTGCATCCATAAAGCCTATTCTCTTTCTTCCCCTTCTCCGCTTACCCAGCATCTTCTCCTCTATCACTGATTTCAACATATTTTCACCACTTATATGTATTCCTTCTTCAATTAAACCCTAACAACCGATCACCTCTAATAATAATATCCAATGAGCGTAAAATTGCTTATCTTCAAATTCAGTTTTACAGACAGTAGTCCTTAGTCTCTTTCCTAAAATATCTAAACAATACCCTCTTCTTTAATAACCCTTCAGAACCAATAAATAACAAATTGATAAAATTAACAGCCTCTACAAACCCGAATTTTGTTTTAACATAACATAAAAGTATAAATAAATATTTAAAAAGTTTTTGCAGAAATCATAAGTTACACCATATCACAATCTTGGATGAACGAGACGAGCTACTACCCGATCTTCTCCGGCTAAGGCCTCATACTTAATGACAAATTTTCTTTGACATATTTTCTAAGTATTCGGCGAAGCGCCCCACATAGAGAGAAACGTAGCGATCCTTATGTTCTTTCAAAATTAAGGACACCGCTTTTTTTAAAGCACTTCTCCTCCTGATATCGTCACTAGTAGAAAAATGTTTGCCCGTGATATATGAAACGGAATCGTTCTGCCAACTCCAGTATATGCATTCCTCCCCGTGTATGACTAACAATCTAGGTATAGGTTTTAAAAAAAATATAGGTTTTCGCAAATTTTCCTCTTTTTTTTAGAGATTATTAATTTCCCGCGACATTCCAAGATTCTTCAATCCATCGCAGCCATTCCAATATTACAACTGCTGTAAAGAGCTTCGGGATGAACAAAAAATAATTTGAAGAATTCAGAGGAAATAAGCTCCAACCCGATGGCTATGATGTTTTAGTGTGTACCCCTCCATTTCCGCCTGATTTCCTCTCTCCTGCGAGATTTACCGTCGCGAGGGAAAGGCATAAGTGCGAACTGGTACAGTTAGTTAATCCACCACAAGATCCCCATTTTAGCAGAAAGGGGAATGAATCCGCGAGCACATTTTCGACGAAAATAGCCGGCGGGACACTCAAAACGAGCAATGAGAACGCACACACACACACAGACTATACAGGTCGCCGCCGGGGGGTACGATCAAAAGAGGCTCTCCCTCCACCACCACGCACATATTCCCCGGCTCCGGCATATTGGGTCTCCATGGAAACCGAGCATAATTAGCTTTTAGCGGCGGATATAATGAACTTCATTAGAAGCAAGTTCTCCGCCAGATTCGCCCAGGCCTTTAAACCGAGGCTCGGGGAAACTCTCAGCAAAACGGCCCCTAACGAGCGATTAAGCACGAAATTGACCTTCGTCGCCGCGGCGGTACCGGGGTAGAAATTTAGGCAGGGTAGGTTGTGCCCACCCTCTCGCCGAGAGATCACACCCTTGGGGCAGAAGCGAGAGATGAAGCAGAGGAGAAATCTCTCCTCAGCGGGTTACTAAAAAGAGTGCAGGCGAATCCCCGGTTCTGTATGAGACAGTGGTCGCAAATGTACCGCCTTTCTGTAGAAAGCGATAGTGACCATCATATCTCGTTTACCAACCAGGCATGAAGAATGGTTTACGTGGCAGCTTTACTGACTGGCGTTCACACAACTGAAGACTTACCGTTGCAAAGAAGCTAGTGACCACTCTGCTGCCAGCTTAACAGATTCATTCATTCATTAAGAGTAATCTACCGGTTACAGGTAGGTATCAAAAGTCAGAAACAAATACTCCAGATTTTTCATAAGTGCAGGACCCTATCTACCTCTAGCATTTCCTTCTTCATTTGATCCCTAAAAAGATTATTTGGAATGTTACTCTATAAAGAGAGAACCTATAAGAAGAAGGAAATTGCTGTGGGTAATATAAGAGCAAATATAATAAGGATAAACTCTCACTCGGTAACTACGGAGAGAGGATGTATTAGGAATGTAGACTTTTTAAATGTGAGTGTTGAGGAGGAAGGAAAGAGTGACCTGGGTGCAGAGGAAACAGTGAGAGAGCTAGGCATAGGCTAGGTAGAGCAAGGAAGGAGAAAATAGGAGTAGGTAGGAGAAATTAGAAAAGACCAACGAGTTTGACTAGAGGACGTATTAAACTACAAGACGATCTACCAGTTAAGGTAGTTTTATATGGAGGGAATTTTTTCCTACCCTATCTTTTTCAACCGCAGGCTCTTGTCTCATAGGATCCTTTCATTTTGCTGCTGAACATACGCCCTATACCTCACATTCCATTCATAAGGCCTATAATTCTATTCCTTACCCTCCCATGCTTACCCAATATCCACCCTTACCGTGGTGATGATCTAATGAAAACATACTCCAACCAGAAGAATATCAAATAAGTACAATTAGGGAGGCAAAATTTAGGTATAGTTTAAAAGGAATATCCAATATATCCAAATAGTTTTACGGAGGAAGCAAAGGGAAAGTTCCCTTAACTGGGGAAAGGCTTAGGCTGTAAATGAACCTAATATTGCCGGCCTCGGTGGTGGCCTGCTAACCCAAAGGTCGCGGGTTTGAGTCCCGCCTGGGCAGTATTTTTCACCACCCAGGGCATGGCTGTGTGCGCTTGTCCATTGCTAATTGTTAATACCCCGACATAAAGGCCAATGAGAGCTGTTTTCGGTGGTTCTTGAAAATAAATAAATATTGCTAAAAGGGGATTTTCTTGACCACATACATGTAAAAACATGATTTTTTGAGTGTTAGTCAAAAAATGAAACTCAAATTGCCAACGTTTCGCAAATTTATTGGCTTCATCAGGGATATTTAATACAATACCCAATGAACAAATGTTGACATTGCGTACGTGTAGAATTTCTTCTAACCGCGAAATAATAAATCTCTTGTTTAGTGCTTTTTATTATTGCTGACAAATATCTAGGTGCCAGTCGGGTCCAATATTAGAAAAAAACATATTTCAATATTATTTCGTCTAAAGTACGAATACAGCGCCGAAAACTCTGCAAAACATGCTTTAATTAAAGAATAAATGAAAATATTTCTCTCGTATCATTTCAATTACTGCCTGTATGGTGCGTTCGAACGCATAAAAAACGCATTTCAATGAAATGCGATCTACGATGTTTTTTTCCGACTTATCAAATTATGAAAATGTGCACTCATTGACCCACGATTACCGCCCCAACCACCTTAATCATTTTTCAACCCTAGAAGCTTGAACGGGGGCATAACGGGGGTCACCAAGTCGGCTGCGGCGGCACAGGAAAGTATCGCCGAAACGTTTCAATTCAACACGCCCAGATCCTATTTGGGGAAAGAAGAGACGGGGGAAAAAGAAACCCGCGAGGAGGACGGGAACGGCGATGAGATATGCGTTATACGGCGGAGGCTACCGTCGAAATAAATGCGCAACCGGGCGACGGGGGAGGAGGATAAGGGGATCGCCCGCGGCTTAAGGGCGACCTCTTGCGTCGCCCAGTATAAGAGCCCCCACAACCCGCGGGAGCGTCGCACTTGATTGGCTTTCGAGCGAAATAAACGCGCGCTTCCGGCCGCGTTTTTCGCGCTGCGCTGCCCCGGGCGGACGGGTTATCAACGCCGCGACTAGACGGAAAGAAGCAAAAATAAAATAAAAAACAAAAGCACATCGTGCGAGCGTCATCTCCTTTCTACGAAACGCGTCGCGGACTGCTCACACACAAACACATGCAAGTGTGCGTGTATCTATTCTCCTCTTCGCACATCGCACAGCGCCTTCTCTTTTTCAAGAGCGTCGGATGGAAACCTAAAACTGCGGGAAGCGATCCACTTGTGCTCTTACGGCCTCGCGGAGGGGAAACCGATGCAAATGCTCAACGCTGAACCGGATTCGAGGGAAGAACCGAAACAATTGAAACGGATAGGCCGGGATAGAGCAATGCAAGGTATTAAGAGGGTGGGTGTAGGTTTCGCTCCGGCCTGGAAACCTAAAGGTCGCGAGTTGGGAGATTAAGTAGAGTTGTGCCCACTTTTTGTCATTTACTTGAAGACACATTGAGTATTGCCTTCTGTATCGCTGACTTCCACACCAACAAGGCACTAATTGAGTAATTAAAGACATCTTGCGTGAACACGAGAATAACTTCTCCTGGTTAAACTGATGTAGATTAAAAAAGGACATTATCATCGAAATGAAATCTTATGCTACAAGGACGAAAAACAACTACCAGTAGGAAGTAGGCATAAATATTATTTCCTAAAAGTCTCATTCATTTGAGTATTCTACCAGTTGATTGGCAGGTTCTTGGACAGTCCCCATCCTGCATCCAGATTTTTGAAACTTTGTCTCACTTTCCCTCCTAAGGATGTCCCGCCATGAGATCCCTCTTAAATCCCTCATATCTTCTACCTCTTCTTATTTCATCCAGAATTCCTATCCTCTTCCACCCTTCCCCAGTGATCTTCCCTCTATTATCCACCAGATTAGTACCTACCCTCTCTTCAAAGCTACGTTTTTTAGCTGGTGCCGTGTAATCTTCCTGACTCCGGGGCTGCTTGAATAGATTCGTTGTCGGACCCCCTTCCATCTCGGCCATTTACAAATAAATAGTAATGTCTAAGTATCTTGCAAACTGAGATCATTAGGCCAACGAATGAACATTGATGAACTATGCCGGCCTCAGTGCCAATTCCTCGTCTGCGATGGTCGCGGATATGACTCCCTCTTGGGTGGGTTTTTTTAGAACTAGGGTAGGGTCGTATGTGTTCCTCCAATGATGCTTGTTGATGGTACCCCAGGTCTTCGGTGATGTTTGAGGGGTAATAAAAATAAATAATTAACGTAGATTTCCAATCCAATGAACAATTGTTGGGGTTTACAATGTATTGAATATCCATACAAATTATCGCCAACCTTTACAAATTTCCTTTTCCTATCCACGAATCCTATATCAAAAGATATGTTTACGCCATTGACGGCATCAATGCGGAAGATATACGTCAGCATACTCAAACTTCGGTATTTTTTACGCTTAGTCCATTATTTTATCCTAATTTGCTATATTCTTTTTGCTGCTCCTGCAGCATTTCGTCTTACAGGGAGATTCCAGGAGACAAGAACTTTCCCTGGTATAATTCCCATCCGAAAGAGTAAATGAGCTTTTGCTTAATTTGAGCAACTGAGGGGGCTGGGGAAGGAGTGAATATTCGAATTTTTAATTACACCTCTTTCCCATGCTCTCATCAATGATGTATTTATAAAGAAAACACTTCCAACTCATGTTCATGAGACTAATTTCAAGCGAATGAAAAAACAACTTCAACCAATCCCAACATCCAAATGTTCGATGTAAATGACAATGGCACTCATTAAGGTTTTTCTTTATTACATTCCCTTTCCCAAAACTTACAGCTTGGTTCGTCATTACGGGAGCAATGCAAATTTTGCCGATGGGATTTTAAATTCCCCAAAACATCGGACACGGCATTCTTTGTTTTTTATAACCGGAGGGCACATGAACGAAACGTTGTCGACGGCCAGAAAAAACACACGTGACGAGTTATAGCCGCAAATATTGTCTGTCTGTCGCATTACAAGTCGAGAGTAGAAAACAGCGCACATTCCTTTCGATCACCCGGCCGCAAGAGCTTTAACGAAGCCTCATAACACCGTTCATGAGCGGAGTAAATATGTTCAAAGCAGTTTTTAATTTCGAAAAATTGGCTTTGACCTTGACGCGAAGGGAATATCCAGGAGAGCGCAACCATGCGCCGCCACGTGGAAAATGAAGCCAGACGAATAACGGTGCCGTTTAGCAAATCAGCTGATGTCATTATAATCAACAGTATTCTAACGGTTAAGTCGATTATGTTCTACATTGAGTAAATTACCGAACCGTCACAATCCAGACCACAATATTCCCAAATGTTTAATTACTGGGGAAATGATAATTTCTTGATCTGATGGGACCATGAAACATGAAACTGATGGGGAACTTGGTCCGGAGAGACTGGAGCTGGGTGGAGAGGAAGATGAACGAGGAGGAATTGGATATGGTTGGAGAGGAGAGCAAGGTGGTGGCAGGGACCCAGAAAATGCAAAAAAACATGAAAGGAGGAAGTGTTGAGGGGTGAAGGCATATTGACGAGGGGGATATAGGGCAGAATGATGGGGAAGCGTGGAAGAGAAAGAAAAGGATAGGAATTTTGGACGACATAAGAATATGTATGGGTTAGAGGAACTTCAAGTACACCTGGTGGCGAGCAAGTAGTATGAGGTGAAGTGAAAAGATTTCCCATAAATTGGGTAGTCAAGGGCTGTCAAAAAACTTTCAGAACGTATTTCCCGAGTACGCTCATGTCATTCTCATTAACGTTCATTACCTTATGTCACACAAGGAGACTCCAACACCTCAGGAACTTACCTGCAAAGAGAAAAAAATAAAAACACGTTAGTTGGCCACAGGTTAAGTGTCTGTAAACAGGTTTTAGCACCGTATAATTTCCATATTATTTTACACTCATGCTACATCCGAACAGACAAAGCGGTAAAATAGGTGAGACTATTTAAGGAAAAGATTTGTTCATGATTTCTTTTTCTCGCGCATCATTCAAAATTGCAGCAAAAGCAGACCCTCTTCAACATTTCATCCACCCTCAGCACGTCTTTCAGTCACTTTTGATGCCTCCTCCTGATTACTAATTCCTCCTTTCCTCATCAATCATATCTAACTAATTTTCCCCCCATTATCCAGTTCACCCTATCTATATTAGGTTGTGAACTAAGCTTCACGTTACACCTCAGGCCTTTCCAATTCAATTTTCTCTACTTTTTAAATGATACCGAAGCCAACACAATCCTTGGCCTTGAATCGTTACTGACAAACCCATTCATAATACACCCCAAACATGTGAACTGATCCTCCTACTCTAGTTTCTATTCTACTGGTTGAGGCAGTTTTTTTCAATTGATCATTCCCACTCAGCTATTCCATCTTGAAAACATCTCTTTCTGCACGACGTTACCCTCTCTTCAGCTCAGCAAACTGTCAGTCTCTCCTCATCCCGTCCAACACGCCAATCTTTCTCCTTCCGTTCCCTTCTCTCCGGCTTTCCCAACGTTATATCTTCATTAGCGGTCCTCAACATCCACTCATCTCTAATTACTCGATACATCCAACTACTTTGCCACCTCTTGATTTACACGAGCAACTTAGCTTCCTCCTCTATCATAGCAAACACCTCTAAGCTTACCTTCCTCTCTGTCCACCGAACTTTCTCCATCCTTTATAGACTACCGCTTAAGGTGGGTTCAAATGTAAGTCAGAAAAAAACATCTATATTTTTACATATGCAGGGCCAAATCTAACACCTAATAAACGATTGCTATGTTTTCTTGACCTGTATCCCAAATATAACAGCTTCGATTCCCAATGACGCCAATTTATTTTTAATTTAAAATTTAACTGAACGTAAAATCATTATAAATAGTAAACTGCAGGCTATTTTAAAGATTGCAGGACCGTTTTTATAACTGATTGATTGAAAATAAAACTAAACCCGCGAAAAATGAAACCTTGAGACTAGTAAAATGCATTATATTCATAGTATCCATTACGTAGAGTGAGGTTAAATCAAGCTAATTCATTACTTTGATAGTTTTGTTTTCCAGAATTCCAATCAATATGTTATCACATCGGAAAAATAAATTAGTGTAATTCAAAGTTAATGAAATGAGAAATGAATCACTGCCTCAAGCTGTTTCAATGACCTTCTTTATGGACACATTCCTTTTTAAAATATTAAATCCTGAGGATAACGAGAAGGCGGTGAGTCTTTCAAAAACCCTTAAGGCAAGTTGTGAAACTTTACCACAATTCGAAATATTAATTTTTTTGAACCAATTACTTTTCAGATCAATTGAAATATAAGGAACCCGAAGCCATTAGACTCTATATTCTGATGAGAAAAACATTTCATGTTCAGAGCGTGAAGGTTTAGCGCGTTAACACCCGACGAATGCGGAAATTTTCCGCCAAAAGTGCTTTTAATGGAAGGGTGCGAACGGGTGCCAACCCCAAACACGAAAACCTTTTGACGAAAGTGAGCTTTGAACGAAAATTTTCTGTGATACAGGTCTAAGATAAACTCGAGCAATAAATTAATGAGAGCGCGTGTGGAAAAAAATGCGTTTAAAAAAACGAACCAACACGCCACTTTTCATGAAAGGAAAAAATAATTCGTCCAATACCCAACGAGAAAAACCAGCGGAAAAGACACTCACTTGGTCAGTGAGCGAATTTTTCGGCAAACGCTCTTTGTGGTAGCGTCGTTCAGGGTCTCTTTACTAAGTGATAATTTCACACTCTACAATGGAAAGGTAATGGTGACCATGCGTAACGTATCGGCTAGAATAACTTTACTGATACAGCGCAGATTAGATTTGAATAAACAAAAAAGATAAAACAACACGAAGGAGAAGAGATTGATTAATATAAAGTAAGTCATGAAACATGAACACGGTTAATTTATAGCCCCACGGCAGAGCTGGGGAAGCTCAGTTTGAAAATGAGCTCAACTCAACTCAAATTCATTCATCAAAATATGAGCTCGGCTCAGCTCAAACTCGCATTTCAAAAAGTGAGCAGAGCGCAACTCAAAGATCAAAACTAGCTCAATTCACAACAAAGTAAAATTAATACAAATGCTATAAATTCTTTTATTACGTTATTGTAGGAGTATATGTATGAGGAAGTTATGGAAAACGTAGATATTTAATTATATTTAAGAGTAGAATGCTTAAGAGGAGAAATAATATTAAGGTTTGTAATTGAAATTTTCTTTTTGTTCAATAACACACAAAGATGTTTGGTTAACTTGAAATGTCAGTACCACTAAAATTATAGAAATTATACAATCAACAAATTCATATTTAAATAATTTTATAAACTTTAAAAAGTAATTGCTTTTGAAAATTAGTTTCTGCCATTTTAATCCTTTTTGTAATTAATACATCTTTTACCACTCTCGGGGTCAGAGCAGAGGGACTTGGAAAACCCAAAACTGGGAATAAGCATTTTTACCTGCATTAACCGCACAAAGTTAGTAAGCTTAATACTATAATTCTGAAAAATTCTGGGACTTCTGGAAGTGAGCGGAAAAATTAGGGCCATTTTTAACTCCAACTGAAGAAAATTTGGAGCGCGCTCAAGCTAAAACTCAATTTCTTAAAAGTGAGCGTTCTTAAGTGCAAAACTCATAAAAATTGAGCGTGCTCATGAGCGTGCGCTCAAATGAGCACGCTCGGCCCCAACTCTCCCCTACGGTCAATCTATAAACTACTCACTAAACCTTCTATAACCACCTTAGTAGCTACACGCCATTAATTAAAAGTGCGATTTACATTCTAGCTCTTCTAATAACGCCTTACGCTTCCTGCTTATGATGATGCTGCGATGATGTAGCGAAAAGAAGAATCTCCTTTTTACACATATTCATTGGTGCAGACCTAAGTTTCAGATGCTCAGAGCCATTTTCAAGGTCAAAAATCTGGTTGAATAACCCTTCTTCTCTAACATTCTTTTAATTACCACTAAACCCCAAAAGATACTTTCCTACCTCGCTCCAGCGTTAGGATAGCCAGGAAATCAAAAAAAAACTTCATTTCATTTAAGTATTCTACCAGTTGATTCGTAGGTTCATAGACAGTCACCATTCTGCATCCCAACCTCATAGACATTGTCTCGTTTTCCCTCCTAAGGATGTCCCGCTATTAGATCCCTCTTCAATTCTTTATATCTTCTACCTCCTCTTATTTAGTCCAGAATTCCTATCCCATTCCTTCCTCTTCCACGTTTCCCCAGTGATCTCCCCTCGATCACTCTCTTCAACATGCCCTCTCCTCTCAAAACCTCCTCCATCCGTCTCTTCTGCCTTCTCCGAACCTCCGCCACCAGCTTCCTCTCCTCTCCGACCATATCCAATACCTCCTCGTTTGTCTTCCTCGCCATCCAGCTCACCTTCTCCATCCTTGCATAAAAATTTTAGTTTGGAGGCTTACCGCAAGTGCAAGCGTTACATTAGTTCGGGACCTTAGTGTTTCACAGTAAAACAGGCCATCGTTGCCCCGTAGAACTCTTTTTCTTTTACGATCTCCCTAAAATTCTGTCGGTGTGAACACTCACTCACGAAAGTAGTTCCAACATTGCCAAACATACAATGATTCGGCCCAACTGGAGTCCCAGAAGCTGTCATTGCTCGAGTGAATCGCGTGCCTACCTTCCGTGATCCCTAAACAAACATTTAGTGCCGGCAGAGCAAGTGAAATTGGAATAATTTTGGTAAGCCCCGTTTCACGTTTGGATGAAGTTACCCGCGAACTAATGCCACCATTCCCCATAGGACAAGAGTCAGTCATCAGAACTTAGGGAACCAGAATGATGTAAGTAAACAAGAGCCATAACATCGGTTCACCGGACACTCATGCCATGTACATTCAGGATTAATGGAAAAAGAAATTCAGGCAAAAATAATCGTAGTATGCCAATATATTTATTATTTAATGTTACAAAATCGACCCAGAATAATGAAATTGCTTAGAAGTCAATATTTTTAATCCGTAGCTGTACGGATGAATTGACTCGATTGTCAATTTTTTCAAGTGTCAATTGCTGTTAAATTGTCAATTGTTGTTCAACTCACAATTATTGTCCGGTAATCGATTATTTGACGATTATTGATTCGCTATGGATTGAATATTGTACGTTTAACTTGTTCGCTTTTGCTTGACGCTGGCCGATGGCCGACGCTGCTGATGCTGCTCGCACACACGCCAGTATCTGTCGGATGAACACGCCGAGGTTCTCATCTGCCTGTCTTCAAATAGCGATCTATTCCTTTAATTATTTAATAAAAGCTAACTGATTAAATTATTTTGTTGTTTTTCAAATTAGTTCTTTCATTCTTCTAATTGACAAAGGAATGCCTTTGAAAAGCACGATCCAATTGAGTCCTGTCAATTAATTAATACCATTTCGATGTCAATAAATTGGCCTTCGTCAATTAATTGAATTACTTCAATTTATTGTAATTTCTTCAATTCCCGACAATTGAATCGACCACATTTCCAATTATTTTTATGATTGATCGATATCGATTTTTTCGATAATCCCACAGGCCTAGATATTTATGTGTATTAATGGCTGAGGTCACAACCACGATGCTCATAAAAAATTATTGAGATAAATCTCACGAAAGTCCTTGAATTTTGAGGGGTATATATTTTTATATTTCTATCAGTTAGAGCTTCACAGTTATTTTTATGCGCATGGAATCATTAGAGAAAAAAACAAAATTTGTCAAGTTTGTTGCTTACGCGGATGATCAACACTTCAATTCCCCTTAAAAAGAGGAGATATCATACAAACTAATTTCTTCATTTGAGTTTTCTACCAGCTGGTTCTTGGACAGCCCCCCTCCTGCACCCCAATTTCTGAAACGAGCTCGATTAATTACTTTTAGAACCAATGTCATGAAAATTAATTTACTAATTCCAAAATTATTTTTTTTTCTCTCTCCCGTATTCGAAAAATTAAACTAATTCCCAGGTCGAGATTTTCGCTTCCATGAAATTTCGATTCCTTTCTCGGTCCCAGTAAGTTTCAGGACGAGTCAACAGTTTTCATGCATCGCTGACTACCCATAGGAGCACACCGACCTCATCTAGAGGAAGATCCAAATCAGTATAACAGCGGAGTATACATGTTCGAGGCAGGGAAAATACTCAATCCCTCTCCCCAGGAAAATGCAATAGACGTCAAAAATGTCGAACCATTACTGCAATCCTTCGGGGTAACTTCATTCTCTTTCCTCCACGGATGCTTTCGCTGTCCGAAAAAAATGAAGCCTATTTATCAGCTGCCTAGGAAGTTCCCGCCCGCGGATTATACTCGAATATTCCGACGACCTAGAGTACAACTCCTAATTAAAACTGAAATTGAAAACAGAAAAGATTGAACTCCTAAGATTGAAAAAAAAGATAATCAAACGAAAAGACAGGGCAGTGGTGTACATAATCGCCATTACTTTTAAATGCTTACTCCGGAGAAGTGATGAGAAGCATGGACAGCGATGGAGGAGTAAATATGGGTAGGACGAGAGCAGATAAAGATATATATATATATATATATATTTATTTATTTATTTATATATATATCCTTCTGTGTTTGAGAAAGGTTACTATGGTAACCGAAATATCAGATATTATTGTGTGAGTGTTCCTTCTTTTGTGTCAATGTTTAATTCCGCCCTAATTGTGGCAAAGTTATATATATATATATATATATATATATATATATATATATATATATATATATATATATATATATATATATATATATATATATATATATATATATATATATATATACTCAATCATACGAAAATGACGCTCAAAGGCGCGAATAAATTCATACATTCATAGGAAAATGGAAATGGATAGGTACACATAAAAGGACGAACACAGGGTTTGGTGGGGAAGATGAAAATGAGTCAAATCCAGACAGAAAAAATTTCACCTTAGCCGGGATCCGGGATGTACCTATCCATTTCCATTTTCCTATGAATGTATGAATATATATATATATATATATATATATATATATATTCAATCGACGAAGTTCACACGTGGTGAAAATATACCCAATATGGAGTCACAGGCGTGACAAGTAAAAACATAGTGACACAAACAAAAGAAACTCACACGAATGGTTGTTTAATTTTCGACAGCAATCAACTGTCTTCTTCCGAACTGGAGAGAGTACTCGATATATATATATAAACTTTGCCACAGGGGAAGATGAAAATGAGTCAAATCCAGACAGAAAAAATTTCACCTTAACCGGGATATACATATATATATATTCGAAATGTATCGAGCGTTAATTCACCATTCGGCCAACGTGAAGCATACAATGATCAGCGGTACATAATCAATTATAAAACTGAAGATAAATCATAATATGACGAAGGTAATCACATTTTCTAAAAGTCGGAAAGTGGGGTGGAAAATAAGGAAGGAAGAGCATAGAGTAGAGCCGGTTGAACATCCTACATATCGAGAGAGTACTTTGGAGAAAGTTTTCACCGATCATTTTTTTCCCTCCTGTCCAGATATTATCCCTAAACCCCCTTACATATTATCTTCTGCTCGGATATTTAGGAAACCCAATATCTCTACCACCTACTCCACTTTACACCAAAAAGTTCATGGACACGTAAACGATTCCTCCAGCTCTACTTTTCCATCCCCTCAACTTTATATTCCATTCCACCTTCCTCATTCTGGGAAAATCTCATGCCGGTATAACTACGGATTACGAAATAACATAAGAGAGAAAGTCCGCCAGGGGATGGTTCTTGGACCAGTGCTATTATTCCCGGGCGCAAAAAAGGTCGGACTCACGAAAAATAAATTTTCATCTCCTTCCCCGCGCTGCTCGCTACCTTAATCATTGATTTTCGGAAGTTTCGTCCCGCTGAGGGGGAGATTGCGGGAGGAGGGGTCACAGCAATTGTGGGAGGGTAAAGTGGGAGGGAGGAAAATTGGTGAGGAGGGAGATATAAGGGGGTGGGAATGAGGGAGGGAAGGTGGGGGACAGATGGATTTGTGAGATGTGGAAGGAGAGGGGATGGCGCACCTACTTTCAATTATCATTCCATCGGAGTTCCGCACTATAATTGCCACAGCGGATCGATCGGGTCTTGGGCTTATCGGCGCGACCAAGTCGTAGTTAGGACGAATTCCCGATAGCGGAATCTACGGGTGAGCGAATGGGAGGGAGGGAGCAAAGTAGGGAGGGGAGAGGAATTAGGGGAGAAAGGGCAGGGAAAGAGGGGGTTGTAACAAGGGATGAAAAGAGAGATAGAGACAGAGAGAAAAAGGGCCACCAATTGTCAGGGTGCAGGAGGAAAAGGGGGGGTTCTTTCCCCTTCTTTTTTTTAATTCCCGTGCTACACAGTCCACCTAACCTGGACGCAGGGAAAAGACGGCGGAGAGTAGATTGGAGGCGTTTGAGACGTGGGAGAGTAGGAGAATGGAGAAGGTGCGACGGCCGCAGTGGAGGGTAAATGAGGAAGTTCTCTTGCATGGTGTGCGAGGAGTGGAAGCTGCTCGAGAAAATTAGGAGGAGGTAGGTGATAAAGATGCGATGGGATGCTGAAAGCTTTGGATAGAGGGGAGAATGAGGGGTAAGTGGGGGATGTGGGGAAAGAGAAAAAGGGCTCTGTGGATGGGATGAAGAGAGGTAGGTTGTGTCGAGCTAAAGAGGGAAACTGTGAAGAGGTGGGAGACTGAGTTTGTCAAATATTAGTACTCTAATAACTAGGTAAACCTACCTTGCCAATAGATCATTTCTAACAGAAACGAAGACAAAAAACTCAATTAAATGTTAATAATGAACGCATCATCTTCAAGACTAATGCAGCAAAGCTTCTGATGCTGCTTATATCATCATACGAATTTAAATAAATGGTATCTTTATGGGCCGTACTGTCTATTGTTTCTTAGATCGCGGGGATTTTCTCAAAACTTTGGTACATGAGACCAACGACAGGAGAGAAAAGTGAATACTCAATAGCTTTGAAAAATCCAATAAGTTTTATGACTAGTGCAAAATGTTTCTTAAGTTTCCACTTTCTTTCATAATTTATGGAGATACTCCACTACGTCAACCTCAACACTGTGAGCTACAATAAAGCTGCTCTATGCAGTCAATTTATTAATTATTTTTACTTTTGAAACATATCCCACGGAGTACCTATCTGGCAAGCATCAAGTTTCGTAGCCGTCATAATGGCTGGAGACTCGGAAGGGGGTTTTTAGATTTCGAAGCTAAGTTCGACTCCCGTCGGATGGGTAGGCATTCGGAATTTATATCTCGCGTCCATAGTAGACGAGAGTGACTCTGACGGCCTCTGGGATGCACGCTTCAAGTGCATCCGTCTTGAGCTCTAAATAAAATAATTACAAACATTTGTCCTCGACCGATGCCAAAAACCGTTATACAAAACATCACAATTGATGACATCACATGGCTCAAACTCTCTAAAATGCTTGGAAATAATTTTATTCTCGTATAAACATGTATATTCACTATTTTCCACATGTACTGGATGGGTCTGTTTTGGTTTTGTTGTCCAAACTTTCCCAATCTAGAGCTTCGATCCGCCTTTTCCACGCAAGCCGTGATGCACTTGATACCACTCAGTAGCGAATCTTAACTACACAGGTACATCTACGATGACTACTACTGCTAGTAGTTTTACTGTGTCTGGGTTACATTTGCCGAAGTTTAAAGGGCATGCCTTGATATTTGGTCCGTTTTTCATCACCCTCGCATCCATGTTCGTTTTAGCTAGAGCTGAAAACACGCGCGAAACTAATATGGCGCGTAAGAGGTGGACGAGGAGAACGTAATCACGCTCCGTCGCCTTCAACAAGAATAATTCCACAATAATAATTCCACCACATTTTACACCTATCGTTCTCCAAGACGCACTCGGTATCTCCAGGGCTACATAATTAAATTCATTGAAAGGTTGGAGGAGGCGATGAGGGGAGATTGTTAAGTAAGCGGAGAAGAGGAAGAAAGAGAATAGATTTTATGGAAGGAATGAAGAATGCCAGGACGTATGCTGAGAGTTAGAAAGAAATATTATTGGCCGACAGGGCCCTGCATTTGTAAAAAAAAAAGGATTTTTAGTCACTTCCACTTGAATCTGCTATAATAGGCAGATTACAAAATAATAATTATTCTACTTTCACAAAGTATTGGCAGTGTTCTAACTTCAAGAAGGTGATTGAAAGCGGTTTGTAGAAGATTGGTTGGGATACCTACCATAACCGGTGGATCATCTCCCGTACAAAACATTTCCATCCCCTACCGTAACACTCCATCCGTAAAAAACTTTCCATCCCCGACGACTCATCCAACCCCTCGCTCACTCTTCACCCTCCGGCCAACAAACCATCAAAACCTTGACTCCCCTGAATCCGAAATTACATTAACCGCACTGATCGAATCATAGAGCCCCGAAACGCCACCCGGGTGCCCCGCGAAGGGAGAGGGCAAATTGTTTTCCATGTTGCGCTGGATATAACTACATTCTCCCACGCCCAAAGTTTTGATGACTTACGGGGGACGAACACCCGGGAGTGATTCTGCCTCGTCTTTTTTTCTCCCTCCCGCGTCGATTCTTAATGAAATTGAAACTCCCCCAGCATTAAGACGTGACCCGCAAACCGAAGGCAGGCCGCACGGTACTTCATCGGTCGTCCGTGGCGAAGATTTTCCTCCTCCAGTATCTTTTCCCATACCACCATATCCGCCTCTTCGATGAGATTTTTACCATCAGGGGTCTACCCACGCGGAGGTGGAACAGAGCTGAGAGAAATCCGACTCGTAATATATATTTTCTACCGAACAAAGGCAGATTATGACAAACTATTTCTAAGCTGAGAGAATAAATGCAGGGAAAGGCAGATTATGACAAACTATTTCTAAGCTGAGAGAATAAATGCAGGGAAAATAGCTTTTGTTCAAAAAGTTAAGAGATCACTCAGCAATGCAGCAAACTAAAGTCGGGCCTGTTCAAAGATACACCCATAAACTAGTAGAATGTCCAAAGAACAAGTATTTCCCAGAGTAACTCCCTTCACTCTTCTGCTTTTGCGAACCTACTTCTTCTTAGCATACGTCCTATCGCACATCCTCAAAATATGATGACGATACCTTTTTCCCTCTTCCCATCTCACAAATACTTCCTGTCAATCATGGCCTTCAGTATCCCGCTTCCTCTTAATAATTGCTACATCTACTCATTTCGCAACTCAATTTCATAGGACCGGTACCATCGCCATCAAAACTTAATTCTTTTCGTTTCCTGAATGTTTAACTTCTCCGAACCCAAACCTCAATTGCCTCCATAGTTTCTCATTGTCTTGCAAAAAAGTATGGACTCACATTCCATAATTCGATATTCTACTGATTGACTGATATGTTATTTCTAGTGAATGGAAAGTTGAGGAGGGTATTAGAAAGGGAAGCAAGGAAGAAAAGGAAGAGTACAATATTAACATAATAAACTGTCATCCGTTTCATTCATTTATTAACGGCCATAGTCCTCTTCTAGAAAGGATAAAACTGTAGCAAAGCAACACATAAAAGCCTTATCCATTTAGAGGAAAACTCGAAAAACAAGATACTAAATTTTGCTTTTTAATTAGTTTCACGCAACCAAAGCATTGTCAAAAATAGCACACCCTAGACGATTCATAAACCCGGAATAATGAATCGCACTCCATTTTCCTCTTAGGAATGCCAGCATGCTTCGCGACCTTATTCATACACTTTTCGCTCCGAGAGGAATAAAAAATAAACGAGAAAAACGAGGAAGGCTTGCAGACCTGCTGAATGCCTCATTTTCGTTCAACTTACCAATAGTTAACGGACGCGATGTTATACGCTGATATCCAACGTGGGCGATAGGAAGAGAAATATAATGTCCTTTGCATACGCCAGGGCAAACTTTTGTCCCCACTTTCCTCCTTTTCCTTCGTTTTCCCCCAACGTATTTTTTTACAATCGTGTTTGGACAATCAAGCCGAAGCTTATTTTGAGCCCTTCCATAAAAGGTTTTTCGGCTCAAACTTTCGCCATCGGTCGAACGAATTCCGAGTCGACGGGAGATCACGCAACCTTCCCCTGATGGCGGCCACCCTCCCTCCCACCTCCGTCACCCCCTCCACCCCCCCACACCCAATTTAGCCCCATTCACTCTGAAAACAAAAACATAACTTTAAAAACCATAACACAACTGAAATTCGTGCTGCATTCACCAATGGCTTTAAGCCAACCAATGAGAAAAGTTCCCACTTTACTTAATGGTATTTCTCTTCCCAAGAGAAGGCTGAAAAGGTGGAAGGAGGACGTGTTGAGAGGTGAGGGAATGTTTAAGTGGGTAATGTTGATAAAAACCCAGGACAGGCAAGATGACTGGAATTGTTGACGACTTTAGGAAGTATTTAAGTTAGACGGGCTCGAATAGTTACGTTGCGGGATTAATGATGACCATAATAAAGGTAAGTTTAAGCAGAAGCTGTTCCAAAACTTACCAATCCGTCGGTATAAAACCCAATGACAATCGTCCAGTGTCCAAGAATGGTTCCACTAGACTTATTTTACCTTATATTTTGTTTTTAGTGAATTAAAATACGATTACGCAGTATTTATTTCAAATTTTTTTAACATGATTGCTTCCAAAAATCATCGTGCATCAGGCCTGGGGCTTACATCAACATTATGTGAACGTGAACAAACTAACACTAACCACAAGTTAGAAACTGCCTCAAAGTATAACATAAATGGTAGACTAACATTACTCCTTCGGTAGCGCTATTTAGAATAGGAAAACTCTTATAAAGTGCTACTCTAGATTATAACTTATTTTATAATATTATTTATTATTATATATTATACATTTATTATATATTATATTTATTAAGAAGATTTTATATATTATAAGATTATATTCAGGTTAAGGGAAGTTTAGATGGAAGTAGATAAGAAGGAATACCTATGCTAATCTTTCACAGCTGGAGATCATTGTCCCCATACACTACCAAATGCAAACGAGAGTGATGGAGAAATTCGCGACAGTATCACATTCGAATTCGTTCACAAGCTCTTTTCTTATGCTTAATTTGAGCCAGCCTTTCCTCTCAAAACCGGCAACCTAATACCATCCCCCCCGTTCACCCTCCTTCACTCCCCACCAAAAAATACTTCTACCGGCCTTCGATCCCTCCTAGCCCTCGAAGCGGATCTTTGTCCCCCACCCCCCCCACTTCTCCCACCCTCTCCCCCATTTATTCTCTCGCCGGCGCCACACTGGCCACAGGTGCCAAGTGTTGCCCGACTTGCCCCAGCGACCCACACACACACAGAAACGGACCGGCCAATGTCATGGGGTCGGCGGGCGGGAGGTCGCGGAGTGGGGGCGGGACTCGTATCGATCTCATTGTTTACACTCGCGCAGAATCCGTGTCCCACAGAATTTGTCGTGCGTGCCGTGGGAAGTAGCGGACACGTCTGAAAACGGTGTCACGCGGGTGCTCGGGATGGAGTGGACACGAGGGACAAAAAGGGGTAGACAAACGAAGTGCGACACAAGACAGCGGAGGGAAGGAATCGAGGATGGAGTAGGTTTTCGGAGGAAATCGAATGCCTAATGTCATTAATAGAATCAAAACCGCTTGGGGTAGTTCTGTATGGAAGGTTTCTATTCTCTTACCCGTTCTGCTACAGTACTATCCTCGACAACGATGTTCAGAATTTCATTGCCTATGAAGAAGTGTAGGACGAAAGCGGAGATGAAGAAAGAAAAACTAGAGTTAGATAGGGCACTGCACGTGAAAATATGTGAACGATTTTTTCCGACTTCCATTTAAACCTAACTTTAGCCGATAGATTACTTTAACGAAATAAATGAAAGTGATTACTTGTTCTATCCATCAGTTCAGTCACCTCCTATTCTCCGCCAGGATATTCCTTTCTTCGCCCACGATAAACCAGTTGCCCGTGAAAATAAAGGACAAGAAACAACCGTGGAATATCGATGAAAAGAAAAGGATTTTTTTCAGGTGAGTGAAGATGCATGGTAACTAAGCCAGCCAAAGCATGTGATTGAGCGAGAAAACTAGTTATTGTGACTGAGGCGGAGAGTTTAGAAAAGCACCTACCCTGAGCAGAAAGAATATCTAATTAACATGAAAAAGTAGAGACAAACAAAACAATTGCAGTTTTCCATTAATTAAAGATTTGATTTCGACTAGATTCAATGCTACTACATCACCATCAAGTGAAGAGTTCACGCTTAAATTCTAAGTGTGAAACTTCACTTGAAGATGATGTATTAACATTGAAACTAGTCGACATTAAATCTTAAATTAGTTGAAAACTGCAAGTGTTTTGTTTCTGTCATTATTGAACTGTTCCACCACATCAGGCCTGAATCTGAATTTTATATACTTAATCATATTCATATCACCAATGATGAAGGAATCATTGCAAATGATATTCTCCTTCCAACGAGCATGCAGTGGACACTGGTACTAAAAATAATCGGTTGATTTTGCAAGGATACCGAAAACTACATCATCCATCGTTTTTCAATTGACTCTTTAAAAAATAATCCTGAGTCTCTGAGAGCAATCCCATGTCCGTTCCACGACAAAAAAACAACTTTTATCTTCCATCTAACATCCGTTCTCTCTTCTCTTCTAGTCACATTTCCTCATGTTCTCATTTAGTGTTACATCCTTCAACTTCGCACGGCCTGCTAACACATTCAATGCGGGTCGCGAATTTAAGGGAGACACTAGAAACGGAACCCATTTTTTTAAAGGGCCTAAAGTTAAAGGACCACGTCTATTGACGTAGTCCCGTAGATCGGCATAGACGGGACCACGTTAATAGACGTGCTCCGCGCTGAATGTGTGCCCTCCGAACCTTTTTTCTGGGTCTCTGCGAATTTTCGGCGCCATCTTCCTCCCGTCTCCAACGATATCCACCATTATTCTGTTATATCTTCCTCTCAACCAAGCTAGGCATTTTCATTCCAATCCTTTCCTACGCCTAAAAATTCTTCAATCAGACGCTCATGTATTTTTGCAAAAAGCAAATGCAACGAAACAAAACTACATCAACAGAGTAGTAGGAGGAAAACATAGTTAAAATCTACACGCGTCCGCATGCATCGACAATATTAAAACTAGCCTCAGTTTTAAAGTCTTTTGACAGTACAAAATTCTTATCGAAGGGAAGATAGATCTTTGGATGGATGATTTTGGAAGATGGGTTTTAGAGTTGAAGTGAGTATTAATGACATCACCATTCCATTAAAAAATAAGTTTTGATTTGAACAAATATTTTCTCAGCGCTGTAATTTATCTGTAAATACCCCCCATGTCTAAAACTTTTTCATTCTCACTAACTCTCTAAGCGCATATTACGTATAAATACTCAACATATATTTCAATTATCACCATTCACCAGACACTTTATTATCAGACAATCTAAACAATCCCACTACCTCCAATTGCTTCTCCTTTCTGAAAGTTGTGTCTCTCTTGAATACAAATCAAGAGCATGGGTGGGGGGGAAAACATCTTTCACCTGGAAATAGCACTCGTATCCGATGGTTTATACGGTGCTGTAGATTCTGCAGCTGTCGTTTGAATCACGACACGGAGTCAGAGCGTTTTTATTTTCGGATTTCGACTGAAAAGAGAGACACGAGGGCATCTTCGCGTTTCTCTGCTAAGAGGACGCCAGGGTAAGGATTAAAAAAAAATAAGAATTGCCCCGGGAAACACAGTCAAATCTATCTCACATCCACGAAGATTTTGCAGACACGTCGTCACTGAATGCTCAAATGAAAGTGTCACTTGAACGCTTGAACGACATTAACATTTAGCAATGTGAGTGACGTAGGCTTACCGCCAAACGCCCTACCGGATAAATAGTATGCGAACCGTGACGGGTCCAGAAGGAAAAAAGAAAATCTGCACATTAAATGCAAATCTGTGCAAATTATTTCACCAGACAAGGCGCGTTGTGACCTAAAGGACACAGTACATATTGCTAGATCACCTCGTTAAGCACACGAACTACAACTACCAGAAATATAGTAATCATGAGAAACTGATATCAGCGGTATGTCACTTGATACAGGGAGCCAAGATGTTTAAGCTAAATAAAGTTGGACTTAATTAACTCGTCCTATGTCAAACATGCGAGGAAAGTTAATTTACTTAGATTGTCATAACTTATAATCGTGGATTTTTGTAAATGTACTCGAAGTATTCTTTACACGCCCAACTGATCCAACTGATCCAATCCAACTGATTTAATCCAACTGATCGAAATTCAACTACACGTTAATGACTGAATTGATTTAAATATAGACACATAATTCCTTATAACGGATGCGAGAACAAAAATGCTTACTCAGATACATTATCAAGTATTTCTTGAAGTCGCTATACTTAATTTATTTCCATTATTTCTCCATTTAGCCCCATATAGCTTCAATCTAACCTCCACATCACTGCTCAATTCCTCTTCCCTCTCCCCTTACCTCCAAATTCTACGTCTTTCGCAGCCCGCAGCGTCCCGCTCCCTGCTAATCAGAAACCTCTACACTGCACATACATTGATTGGTTCCTGCTACTCAGACGTAATAGGACAAGTGTGGGTAAATTGACGGAGGATAACAAAAACAATGCGCCATTTAAATAAATGCACTCCTAGGTCAAATACGGAAGGATTGGTTTAATAAGCGAGGAGAATTGAAATCCACAAATCACAGTCGCAAACAGACATTTCAAATAGATAACTGAAAAGCCACTTAGCGGTTGAAAAGCGAGCAAACCAACATGCGAGCTAAAATCCCGCCACTCATTTCCAGTGCTCGTCGAACGTTGATTTTCGAGAGCAAATCCAAAGGGATATTGACAAAATTTCCTAAGTACAATCCAGAGCCGCGAAACGGCTGCAAACAAAGACAAAACTGGCCTTCGCAACTCTAAAAGCTAGGATGGTTTTGAAGGGCTACAGGACTATTTTTTTTCTTTCTATTCCTTCTACACGCCACCCCATTCCATAATTCTCATTCTCTCCCCGCCTGTCTCACTCTTTCACGAAATCAGTTGTTGATTCAGAAACAAAAGAACGCCATTTTCAACCGGACAGAGCAGTTGTATGGGGCCATTTCGAATGGGGCAGCAAACGCCAACAGTGAGTGGCCCAGTCACACATCGCGACGTGAAGCGGTAAAGCAGAGCACTTAAAATACGATGGCCGCCGCCACTCGTGATGATAATGGACACTCCTGTATGTGCCCGCCATATTACGCACGTCAAGAGCACGGACGCTGTACCCATGCTTTCCCTCCGCGTTATATCTACACATTAGTATTATGTTCCCTCTTTTTTTATTTCCACCGACTGCTCGAAAGGCAAACACTCGACGAACACGTAAAATAACCCGGACTCGAGTCTCGGATAGGCAGGTACGTACGTGACTTTCATCGCTGCATTCCATACGATTGCCGTGCACATTGTCGATGGAACGAGGCAAGGTTCCCGTCATCATTAGGTACTTGGCCCGAAACTCGCGGCCGCCACGTCCGACCCTGCCCCGAGGGCCAACAGGGGTTGGGAGGGGACATAGCGGGGCAACGCCGATCGGAGCGAAACTGAAAGGACAATATTTGAAGATAGCCCACGGGAAAGAAGGAAACGGTTTGCCGGGCCCTTGACCCCTCTATCCGCGAAGTGGGGATTTACAAGGTTGACGAACGGAGAAAGGCAGCCAAATAAAATTA
The DNA here is from genome assembly GCA_963573305.1 of Pyrrhosoma nymphula. NCBI lineage: Eukaryota > Metazoa > Arthropoda > Insecta > Odonata > Coenagrionidae > Pyrrhosoma > Pyrrhosoma nymphula. Next base: position 108,777,980 of record OY754330.1, on the reverse strand, counting down.
AACCTCCATTGTGGAGGCACCGCATGTCGCTCTATTATCTCAAGCTCCAAATTTCGCAGTCGACGAATATTAATGACCATTTGGTTCTCTGCCAATTGTTTTGGAAGGCTTGAGGAAGAGCTCCACATTCATGCAACAAATCGCATTTAGACAAATATTATCTATTTTCCAAACATTTATTCCCGTTTAAGCAACTAATAGTTTCTGCCAATATATATTCAGAAATTTCGATTCTCTTTCGCACAGATTGTCTTCAATCAAATTCCTAAACACACCGTCTCCTCTTAATTTGTCCTCCAACCGTTGGTGCTGCCGCCACTAAATCTCCGCCATTGATTTCCTTCCCCTCTTCCAAAATCTCAACTTCTTTTTCCTTAATATTAATCACATAACATCCACATTTCCCTCTCCATTCTTCTCTATCCTCAGATACTCCATTCCCATTCTGATACCGCAAGAACCAAATCTCCGAATAATGAAACGATACGGTACATCGTGAAGCATCAACTTATTTTCAGTATTTCAACACCACAAGCCGTTTATCGGGATAATCAACCGTTATTAATCAATTGTGACTCATTGTGAGTAAGAATAGTGCAAAAATATTAACTAACTTTTACATTGCAGAAAAAGTGGGATGGAAAAGGGTAATGCATGAATGGGCCATTAAATAATGTGAAATGGATGCTCCGGTAACAGACATATATGAAAGGAACGTGCTTCGTTGGTTTGGCCATGTTGAGAGAATGAATGAAAGTCGAATAACAAAGCAGATTTATGATGGAGGAGTGAATGAGAAGAGGGAGTGGGGTAGGCCGAGAAAGCCATGGTTTAATGGAAAACTCTTAATATAAGGAATATTAAGAGTCTTAAGCACAAGTTGCGTGCATGAAGCAAATATTAAAACAAAGTCAGCTCTACAGGCCAAACACTGAGATATTAACACTAGAAGGACGGGATGGGTCATTTTGACCCATAACATGTGCTCAAAATCAAATTTAACTTCTCATTTGTGATTAGATTCTATTTAAATTTTGTGAATTGGTGCATTTTTCTTATATTTTAATATCATGGAAAGAAAATTTCGTAATTGTTGTTGCTTCATTTTTTAATTGATGTTATAACTAGAAGGACGGCCATGGGTTATTTTGACCCATTACTTCTCTCGATATTGGAGTCAAGTTTTCTCACCATTTTCTTCTCCTATACATTACCGATATTTATTTATAACAACTAAAATATATTAGCGCACATTTGGATCAGTAGTTGAAGCCTTTATATTTCATTTGAATGCCATTCGTCGATATCGGCGCTCTCCTGGTTGCGGGATTACCAAAATTACGGAAAATATTTACTTTCAAATCGTCTTTGAATTTGACTTCCAATTGAAATCGTCCGAGGAATAGGATAAAAATATGTCACTTCCTGTCTGTTGTTGTAAATATTATTATCCTATTCATTATTTAAGTATGTAGCGTAACGTTTGACAGCTAGATGAGACGAATGTGAGAGACATAGCTTCCATTCCCAGAACGAGAGGTTATTGCGGCCAGTGGTGCGACCGAGGAAAAGGATAGTCCTGACCATCACTCGCCAAATAGTTTTTACCTCTCACTAGAAATACGCACGCTCGCCCAGATCTTTTTTGCTTCCGAAGCGTCGGCACACTACTTCTCAAAGCCGTCTAGAAGATTCGTAGTGCTCAAGTTGTAAAATCATTTCCGAATCCCTATTCTTTCGTTGCATAGAAAAATCACTCCGTGGGATGCAAAAGAGAGGAGAAAAGAGTTTTGGCTCATATGAGAGTAGAAGAGCCTATTGCTTTTGTCCCGTCAAGGTATTAAATTAGTGGGAACATTTCCCGACGCCGAAAAACTAGAAAAACCTTCCGTATGCTTTCTTCGTGTCGTCGGCTCCTTTTACCGCAGGTGGTAGGACAGTATGCGTGGAAAATACTCCACTCGCTTAGCGACAAGAAGATGGTCAGTCGCATGTTTTTTTTTCAATATACCTGGCTTGCATGAACAGTTGGGTGGTGCACAAAGGAGTGACGAGTAGCAAAATAAGTAGAATGACTAAAATTTAAAGAAACAGAACAGAAAAACAAAAGAAGATATTCAAAGACTCGTAGAAGAAGTGGTGGGGATGCCAATTGAAACAAAACCCTCATCTTCCCGGGAAACGTACGCTACTACCCCAAGAGACCAGGAAAGAAAACATTGTCAAATTTTGAAAAAATTCACCAGCAAAATGTCAATGTATGTTCTCAATGGAATAGAATAGTTTGTGGACACTGTGCTGAAAAAATAACTATATGCGTAAGTTGTGCAGATAAGTGATCTTACATATTTCCAAATATATGTACATATACATTGTACATGTCTATGTATGGATGTGATTGTTATGTACCTTTATTTTTTTTAAGTTTTTAAAAATTAATATTTATCAAATAAAAGGATATTTATCTAAATATGCACAAATTTCAGCCAAGTGTCTTTGTTTCCAAACTATTATGTGCACTGCAAAAGAGGATCAGCTGAAATAATTTTAATTACAAACAATTTATTGCTAAAAAATAATTTTTATTGTTAATAATATACAGATAAAGCCTTTTTAAAGTCATTTGTGGAAAACAATGAAGAACAGGGAGAAAAAAGTAGCTATTCGATGCTGCAAAACTTTATGGGTCAATATGACCCCTGCCCGTCCTTCTAGGTAGTGCGAAACTCCCGTCCTCCTAGTGCCTACCCCGAAAGGGAACGGCGTGATGGGTACGTGTGTACTACGTATGTTTCCCATAAAAGCCATTTATACAGCTTTATAAAGGTATTTATACCTGCCGAAAGTACGGTAATGAAGTATATATAATTTTCTAAAAGTGCAAATTTATGCCATTAACTTGAGAATTATGCGGTTATGTTATTACATATACATACCATTGTTTGTGTCTATCAAATCGTCACTCGGAACCAGGAAGCTGTTGGCAGTTGACATTTCCACCGGTTCCATAGTCAGCCTACCGCATCGGCACTTTTGAAAGGCTTTACACCGCTAAAAAGATTACCGTATGAACGACTCATTTTCAATTTCTACGGTCGTTTCGAGAGGGACATGAAGTTTGAAACTAATTAATTGCTTCCCAACGTGGTGATTCGATAGCGGAAGAAGATTAGATTTTACGCCGGCATCCCTGACACAAAATGAATCCCTCATGGAAAGTGCATCGTATCATGTGCCAAGTCAGCGTCCGTGGTATACAAAGATTAACTCCCAACCCACTGAAGACTACTTCTAGTTTCTCAGGAGCTACTGTGCTGCTATTGCTTTCTCGAAAAATATAGTGTTAGAAATTTTGTTCACAACAGAAATGTCTTTCTATTCCAAAACATTTCACCTTCTTCAGAGTTGTTTCATTTCAGCACTTGAAATTACAAGGCCAGTGAGGATATTGGGTAAGCGGGGAAGGAAAAGAAAGACACCGACATGATGAAAAGGAGTAGGACGTATACTGAGATGAAGAAAACTATTGCGTAGGGAGATAAGGCTCTTCCCATGAGAAAATCTAGAGGATTTTTACTTTCTTCCGTTTGGACCTACCTTAACCAGTAGATTACTCGTAAAAACCGGAACTTAAGACATGATACCGGAACCAAAATTTAAATTTTCTATGAAAAAAGGACATCAGTCGATTATGAGCGTGTTAGAGACAGAAAAAAGTTTGGTACGTAGATAAGTCGTAAAAAGATTATGGTAAAAATATATAAGAAGAGAAGAATACAAGGAGGACATGAACTACAGCTGGTGCAACAGCTCATATACCTGCGACATATTTTATTCTAGACTAGGATAATTGTAGCAATATCACCCAAGTCAATGTCCGGATAGATTTTACGGAAAAATCAATACGCTGAAAACCGAAATGTTTTTCCTGAAATGCTGACCCATTATCATAGCATTTTAAAGCATTCAGAAGAATTTACAATACTACATGGAGTTAACAGCTGTTCAATTTCTCTTCTTTAACGTGACATTAAGTTGAATTTAATAATATGACCAGAACATTTGACAATAAGACAAACATTTTCAGACTTTGAACGTAAAACGCGACTTATACTAAAACCTCAGTAATATTCTCGGAAGAGTTGAAATTTCAAAGTGACATGCGTTTAAATTAACTGCTAGTCATTTAAACTTCGAAGAAATACCAAAGATGCAGGAACAATGTCAACGCATTAGTAAGTTCAGACGATTAGGTGCGCATCTTCAATTCAATTTACGTTATTCACTCGTAGACGAGAGCTTTGCGCACACTTCACAGGATTCCTCGAGATTTACGGGCTAATTGCCCTAAAATACCCGCCCACGTTGAGATATGTAGGCCGACATCCACATCAACTCAAGTCGCCGAGGCTTACGCCTTAGAACAAACTGCAAATACTTATGTGCCCTTGGGATCGCAAGATGTCAGGGCAAAATCCCTGCACACAAACTGTGCGGAATCAACCTAGTTTGCAACACCTCACCGAGGATAATTAAACGTTCAGTATCACTAAAATCTCGCGGTGACTTCTACCAAGGCTAAGTTTTGTTGCCTCGCGCATAGAAGGTAGTAACGTCAACAAAAATGATATTCAGAACGAAGCTCAAGACTTGAACAATCACATATCTCCCATTAACATGAAACAGCGCCATAACTTAGAAGAATTGTCACAATTTAAAAAATCCAAAAATTTCAGGAGATCAAAATGATCATAAATCCTTTGCACAAAAACGATCAAGTATTCCTATTGTTGCATTTCAATGTTAGATTGCGAAACTATCGAAATTAAAATTCATATGAAAAGGGAGTTACTTCAGTAAAACTATGGCTGTGTACGTATTACTTAAGCCGTACGATTTTCTGTTAGTCTTCATTCATGTAAGTGCACTTACGTGAATACTCCCTCTATCATCTCCTCATTTCGTATAAAATACATTAGGCACTTTCTTTATCCCCCAAAATTACCCGATTTCCAACAGAAATTACTCAACATTGAACTCAGTTTTTTAAATAAAGAGAGAGAAATCTTTGTCGATGAAATTTACATTTTCTAGGTAGACAATTTTAATTCAGGCTGTTGATTGGCATTGTCCGTTAATTATCATGTCATGAGAATGAAACTGCTTATGCCTTAAAAAATCCCCGGTTGTGTCCAGCCTCTGCGTCTTCAGCCAAGAATGCTCGATTCGATAGTAGAATAAAAGAGCGTATTATATGATTATAATAGATCAGTCAAGTTCGACGCTGTCCAAAAAAATCCGACATCAGGAAATCCTAAAACACCTTCCGTGAGAGTTATAGCTGTATTTCCCATTGGTTGATACAACCTGACAGGATACGCCACCACAGCTCTCTCATCGTAACGCGGGAAGCACACACACACACAAGCATCAAAATTACAAAATATGAATTTGCATTTATATAAACATCCGCCGAATATAAAATATCCGGATTTCGCGGAAAACAAAATTAACAACGACGCATTTCCCCCCGAGTCGAACTTTCACTCCCGACTATTCTGCGGCTTGAAAAAAATAATAAAATCCGCAACACCAGCTCCCATCTCTACGATTTCAAAACGGAATGAAAATCGAAAACAAAATATAAATCCCATTCAAGAGGCACACCTCCCCCAGTTTCTATCTACAAACTCCAAACCTCGCCCATGCGAATGGAAAAGTAATGAAAGACCTGCGCGACAGGGGCACGATTTTTCTCAATGAGTCGACCCTTACGGCGGGTAATGAACGAAATGAAAAGGATAAACAAGAAAGAAGGGAGAGAGAACGAAGGAAATGGAATGAAAGAAGGAGAGGAGAGCTAAATCTCGAATTTATACGTCGGCTGAGCCGCGAAAATGAGAAGGAATCCTTTTCATTTACTCCTCAAATTGAGTGATAGTCTCCACTACCACTCCTCCCTTTAATCCTCAAAATTGAGTGATAGTCTCCACTACCACTCCAGCCTTCCTCCATCTCCACACTTCTCACTCCGTATCTCCTTCCCACGGCAAATGTCTCACTCCTCCTCCTCTCTAACTCACCCATCCCCTCACACTCCCATGGCCCTCACAGCCAAGGGCACACGTGCCCCACATAGCTCTCTCCGCCGCATCCCTACTCCGCCTTGGGCCAATTCCAGCGTTAAATTCGCCAGGCCCCCAAAGGGTCGCGCGCGAGTGGGGAAGGAGAGAAATGGGGAGAAAGGGCGGGAGAGAGAGAGAGGAAGATATATGGAGAGAGATAGAGAGAGCAAACAGAGTCGCGAATTGATCGGAATCCCGAAAGCGCAGGGAATAGCGACGCCCAGTCCGTTTTCGGCTCCGTCCCCTTTAACGTATACTCGCCGCCACTCTGAGCCTTTTCCCCACTCTCCATTCCTCGCTGCTCTCAAAAACCACACGAGCTGCGCGTCTCAACACAGACACTCATAGCTGGGAAGGATACAAAAGGATTGGGATTGGGGAGTGGGAAGGTAGAGAGGAAAGCCACGTGAGGGAGGGCTGGGGGTCGCAGGGAAACAATAACCCACTCATTAGCAACCCCGGATAAAATTTATCATTGATGCTTTCAAATGGAAAAAGAAAACCACCAATGAATAAGTGAATCCATTTATCCAAAGTAATCTCCTACAATGAGTGGGGCGGAAAAAATGTCAGATAAAATTTCTCATGCGTAGAAAAGACAAACTTATTGGACACATTCTGGGGACACAACAGTCTCCTGAAAATAGTACTGCAAGGAGAAATGAATGGGAAAAAATGACGAGGAAAATCGAGGATGGAATGACGTATATCTTGGGGAATATTCCAGCTAAGGTAGGTTTTTCATTAGTAAGGTAATCTACCGGTTCATTTGTTTTCAATAGGGGAGTCTATTAACTTATTAGTATGAAGTTAATGGTGGCGGCCGATACTTTGTGGAATTCCATTGTAGGAAAAAGATTAAAAACTTTGCACAATTCCACTAGAGAAATTTGTTTATTGAGTCAGCATGTTTCACTGCACTGCAGCATCATCAGGACTGGAGTTGTGTGGAATTGTGCAAAGTATTTAATCTTTTTCCTAGCTTATTAGTGGGTTTTTGGACAGTCCTTATCCTAACATTTAACATTCTGCGACAATCTTACTTTCCCTCCCGTTGATGACACGTCATCAGGTCTCTCTTTAATTTAAGGTTTAAATGGGAGTAAAAATCCAGTGGAATTTACCACGTGCAGGGCCCTATCCACCCATATTATTTCTTTCTTATACTATGTATCCCATCCTTTAAGCCCATTATTTCTCCTCTACTTCCCCGCTTGCCCGGAATCCTCCCGTCTATCAAGGCAGTCAACAACCCTTTGCCCTTCATTGTCTCTTCCAACCACCTTCTCTGGCTTCTTCTTATCTCCTCCAGAAGTTTCCTCTCCTTACCCTACATACAAACACTTCTTCGTTTGTATTCCTTTCCATCCAACGCGCCTTTTTCTATTCTCCTTGACACTCAGGGATACCGGTATTCATTGGTACTTCTATGAGTATTCTACCATGGATTTGTGCAGCCAAATATTAACATCGTCACCAAAACACTGTTTTCCTTGCCCTCAAAGTGGCACTTTCAGGTCATCTTATCCACCTTTCATGCCATTTGAAACTCATCCATATCACATTAATTAATTACCTGAACCGAACACCCACTCTGCCTCCTGATTTCATCCAGCAACTGAATTTTCTTTTTCAATCATTTCTGATATAGAATAATTTTATCCACTTTCAATCTATAGGACAGTTTCTCGGAATACGGAAAATATTGTGCGGCTTGGCGACTTGATATTTTCCGGCATTTTTCCCAGTATTTGGCTTTTCGATGTTTTCTCCAACTACAGGATTCAAAGGTTCTCCTTCAAGGAAAAAGTTATCCACTTAAAGCAACTGTAGCATGATCCCAGTTTGGTCGTAACATTCATTCATTGAGGTATTCTACCGGTTTAGGTAGGTTCAAATAGAAGTCACTAAAGTAATCTAGATTTTTACATGTGCTACTATCTACATCTAGTATTTTTTTTTCACCTCCGCGTATGTCCTACCCGTCTTCATCCCTTCCATAATACCTATTCCCTTTCTTCCCCTTCCCCGCTTGCCCAATATCCTCCCCTTTATCATGTTCCTACACATCTCTTCGCTCCTCATTACCTCTCCAAGTTCTCTCTCTACCTTAACCTCCCTAATTTCACCCAGAATTTTTTTTTCTCTGCAGCCATACCAAGCACTCCCACGATTATCTCCCTTTCCGTCCACCGCACCTTCTCCATCATCCTATACACCCACATCTCGAACGCCTGCAGCCTATTTTCGTCTTCTTTTCTAAGAGTCCACGTTTTTGCCACATACAACACTTCACTGCATATTCCACTCTTCACCAGCCTCTTCTATATTCTTACTCAATGAATTATTACCCATATGCCGAAAGGAGCTACTCCCAACCAACCCGATGGCCCACGTTTGAATCCCGGCAGTAGCGAAGATTTTTCAGAGGCAGAGAACCGTTCTCTAATCGGTTGCTATTTAGGAACGCACTTCATGTATAGTACTCTGTCCGTTAGATGGGACGTTAAAACTGTAGATGCTAAAACCCTTAGCGCGTTTCGCTGAGAGCAGGTTCATGCCAACTCCGGATTTTTCTCCACCATTCTTCCATTTCGCCAATAATTCTCCCCTTAAAACAACCTACCCTGCAATCCTTAATGGCGTAAATGATCTCAGGGGTCGGTTATCATAGGGTATTCTACCTACTGAACGGTAGGCTTTGGGACATTCCCCAAAAAGAAATCTTGTAGGCAGATAGGAACCTGCGCCTGTAAGCATCTGGTAGATTTTTACTCTCTTCCATTTCAACCTAACTCTTATTCCGCAGATTACCCTAATGATAACAATGTCCTAACCTCTGAATACCAGAGGCACCCTCTCACTTTCTCTCATATAAACTGCTCGCTATCAGGTAACAGGTGAGTTGTCGGTCGCCTCCCCCAAATAAACAAACACCAAAATAAGTCATATGACCAAAAGAACAGCAAACGGGTTTCAACGCATTGGAAATCAATCCCGGGAATGAAACGTCAATTTTGTCGTTTTGGAATAGTGTAACAGAGCCCAGATTAGAATTTACATACCCCGCAAAAACCCAGGTCTTACGACGTGGGGATGACGTGACTAATCGAGATACCAGTCGAGAGAAGGAGAGAAGAATAAAAGAGATTCAAAGAAACACGTGACGAGTAAAGACTGCGGAAGGACCGGAAAAGGGAAACGACGAGGGAGAAAGAGGGCAAGAGAAAGAGGGAGGAAGAGGGCAAGAGAGAGAGAGAGAGGGATCAAGAGAGGCAAATGGGGAGAGAGAGGTAGGCAGAGAGAGAATAGGTTAGCGGGAGGGTTTTACGCGGAGTGTTGTCCTCGCGAATCTTCGGTCAGGTTGATAAATTGCACTGTCACCCGCATCGCCGCGATATAAACAGTGCGCTTTGGAAAGGGTGGGTGGTTGGGGGTGAGGGAGGCATGGGGGAGGGGGAGGAAGGGAAGAGAGGTGGGCCTGGGAGAGTGGGGGGTGTGCAGGGTAGGAATGAAGAGCAAATGGGGGAGTGGGACTGAGTACAGGAGTAGGGGAAGGCCGTCAGGGAAATGGTTTGGGGGCTCAAGCGTTTAAAATGCTTCCGCGATAAAGCGTCCCGCAGATCCACCTTCTGCGGCGAAAAAGAAAGAAGATGGAACACACCCAGCAAAGAGAGCGAGAAAGAGAGAACTGGATAAACACATCGGATAAAATGTCTACCAGGATGGCAGAACAAGAAGTTGGACAAGTAGTACCAATGTTATATAAATATCGCTTCTAGAGGGCAATGCATATTTTTAGGTTACTCACTTTTTACCAAAATATCCTTGAAGCGTTCGTTTTTTTTTTCTTGAAATGAGAAAAATAACCTTCGATACTACATTTTAATCAAAACTATATAAAAATACGAAATAACCTCTGACAATTTATTGCAAATTCGCAAAAACTATCTTACAATAAATGTTATCGCAAAATGTTTTATCACAGCGGAGCAATGTTAACCAGCAATGTGTTTAACTCCTTCATGACTAAGAAAAATTTTACCAGGCTTAAACATATCATTATGCACGCTACTAATGGACTCTTTTTGTCGTACTTTTAAAAATGAACGGCAGGTTAAATTAATCTATGAATCGTACAGATTAACGACAGCTGGGAACAAGTCAATCATAAAAAATTACTCAACAAATTTACAAACCCATGCTAGATAATCATTAGCTATTATAATTACCGGTGATCTACCGGTAATGGTGGGTTCAGGTGTACCTATGCTCATATTTTACCACTGGAGGCCCTAGTCTCCTTATAGAAAATGTAATTTTTAGTTCAGCATACGTCCAAACTCTCTTCGTCCCATTCATGAAGAATATTTTCTCTCTTCCGCATATCTCACATAAGAATAGTATAGAATAAACCACTGATTGCACGATTTTTGCAGAGATAGAACAAGAGGAACGATGCAGAAACTGGGACGGAAGAATAATCACGCAAAAGGAGAATGGTGATCCATGCGCTCCCTTCTTCGTTTGTTTAACGAACTCCTCGCCGGGAGTGACGTCACTGGCGACTTGAACGCGCGAGTTTTTGACCGTGACAAGGCCCGAATGGAGATGTAGACGGGGAGGAGTCGGGGAGAGAGAAAGGAGAGGGCTAGGCAGTTGGTGAACCTGAATAAAAAACACTATAAAAAAATAATAAAAGAAGAGTTAAGCTTAATGGGAGGGACGGCCTATCTCGCCCAACCGGCAGATCGGGAGATAATGGAGTAATAAATTCGTTTTTCATGAGCAGAGGCCACCAGGAGGGAGTGAATGCCTTTGTTGGGTGGGGCCCCGGAGTGGACGCTCGAGGCCAGAAAGTGGAGTACGAAATGAGATTGATCACATAATGAGGACCGAATAAGACGCTGGGGAAGTCCAAGCGCAAACACACACACTTATAAAACTACATCAACAGAATCACCTTCCAGCCGCTGCCAGCGCCTGTGGCAGAGGGTTGTGGTACGCCACAGGTCACGACGAAAAAACGGAAGGTGACTCAAGAATGGGGTAAGAAAAGAGATAATAAGTGACGCTTATTTCTGATGGATTAGTGCTTCGATTTGTTTTTTATTGTAAGCTTGAATAATAATAATATTTGAAGGCGTAACTTAGTTGAACATCGTTACAGACACGACGAAAATATTACTTAATATATTCAACACTAAAACGTTTATTTCCGACCTAGGTTTTGACTGCTCAGCAGCCATACTGTAGTCTTGAGTGTTGCGAGGAAAGAAAGAGTTATCTTAGCTACCTAAAATATAGTAGAAGAGTAGTAGAAGTAAATATAGTAGGAAGAGTAGGATACGCACTTTGGCGTTGAACAATCCAGATACCTGGACACCTGAGTAAAGAGAACGAGAGTTGGTTGGAGTTAGGAGCGACGGACAATAAGGAAGACGAACGAGTAAATGATAGGGATGGTGATTGATGAGACAAAACTGCAGGAACAGGCCAGAAGTAGACAGAGGGAGCAGATTAAATGGGCGATGGGATGCTGAAGACTGTGATATTATTATTATAATGTAACTACCGGTTATGGTAAGTTTAAATGGACGTGAGTAGAAATCCTCAGGATTTTTACATGCGCAGGGTCGTATCTGCCTATAACATTCCTCTCTTCATCTCCGCGATGGGGGGATATTGGGAATGAGGGAAAGGGGAAGAAAGATAATAAACATTATCGACGGGATGGATATGGATAGGGATAGGATTTTCGCCGAGAGGAAAAGAGAAATCGTGTTAGGAAGTGAGGTATAGGGGCATATAAAAAATAAGAGGGGGAATTTTTCTCTTCGTCAAAACCTACCTTAATCGGTAAACATCGAGTAGCAATAAATTAAATCTGGTCGACAGTATACATTTTATTTCGTCGCGAATGCCCGTTCTACAGATGAATCGTGGTGGTATAATGATATAGACATACACAATAGGAAAGAGACAGCCGAAACCAACGCCGTCTGCCTGTCTTACTGCTGGTTCTAGCCATATCAACAGCCGATCTCCAACATCCCCACCGCAAATGGTCCCTTCCTCTCAAACTCAGGCGGCGACCCCTTCAGTTCCAGCCAGAAACTTTTCCGGCTCCTCCCACCGTCCCTTTCTATCTCCCCGAAACAAAGGAGACTTTGTTTGTTCTCCCAAAACCACCCTCTCCCACCCCCAATTCAGCTGCAGACCGCCCGATCCTCCTCACAATCAGCCGTCGCAACATAACACACTCACCACATGCTGCATGCGTACGACCGAATACGCCCATGTTAACAAAGCGACCCATTTCGCGTTTGCGTAACCCGGGCGCGCTCTTGAAGGTTGGAGTAGGCATTTATGAAAGAGGGTCCTTCGATCGGAGGGACGACGAACATGACGGAAACTGTTACGCTTTCCTCCAGCTGTACGATTCCTCTCACTGCTGTCCCCCCAAAGCCTTCCGTTTGCATGCAGAATTTAGTTTGATCAGTTCTAAGGGTGTTTATCCGCACGAATGTGCACAAGACCCAAACCCTAGGTAGCGTCATATGCTTGTAACATGAGAAAAAGAGCACGTTATGATTTTTCAGCAAGTGCGTCCAGCGCTTCTTTTAAGGTAGTACACACTTGAGTGCTTTTCACTGGTGTTAGTCACTGCAGCTTCAGTCTGGAGATAATTCCACCAATACCCACCATGTCGAGCACTTCCTCGTTCGTCTTCCTCTCCATCCATTGCACCTACTCCAATCCCCTCCACACCCCAAACGTCCTCAGCCTATTCCACGCTTGCGCACAGCGCTGCTCTCCTTATTGGACTCTTCGCCAGTCTTTTCTTTGCATGAATGTGATGAATGAAGGCTAATATTGTGATGCCACTTTATTGAGCCAACATTGTACAACACGTGTTTTGGCTGTCACGCAGCCATTATCAGGTAGTACAATAATTGAACCTGACGATGGCTGCATGACAGCCGAAACGTGGGTGGTATAAAGTTGGTTCAATTAAGCGGGCAGTGCAATATCAGTCTTTATTCATCATAAGATGCTGTTCCACTATATCTCGCCTGACACTTTTGAATTTTTTCTTTGCATTCTTATATAATGTTCCCGTCATTAATATCTCTCCTATGTGCGAACGCCTTCTTTGCTAATGACGCTATTCTCCTTTTAATATTTTTACTATTATGCCCATTTTCCTTCAACGTACTAACCAAGTAATTGAACGGTTCCACTTGCTCCAGTTTGCGCCTTTCTACCTATAAGGTTGGCCTCGGTGGCGCAGGCTAAAGACCTCGCTTGCTATCACCTTAGATTGCGGGTTCAAGTCCCGCCTGGGCGGTTTTTCACTAGCCAAGACAAGCATGTTTGTAAATTGTTTTTTCTTAAAGAGTTCACTGTCGGAAAGGAGCAGCAACTCCTAAATGTACTTTCCAAATAAATACATTAATTTACTCATTGCGAGACTCAGCGTCTTTCGTCGATAAAACCTCGTTACTTTACCTCTCTTAAGCCTTGTATAAACGGCAACATTTATTGCGACAGAATTTGCGTGAAATGCTTTGCCTGGTCTCGTGGGGTGGGCTGGCAGTAGACGATGGCGAGTAGCCCACCACCGCTGTGTAAACACGAAGCCACAGGCAGTGCCAGTCGTGGGAACAGTTGAGCGCGAGTGGCCGTATATCTGGGGCCTGTTTCTCAAAGCTACAAGTTACAAGTCTATTCACTTGTTACTTGTGAAATTCTGTTTCTCAAACGTACAAGTCTACTTATTACATGTCCGCATGTTACAAGTCCATTTCATAAGTTACAAGTGTTTACTCACAAGTATTTTCATGGTCACGACACATTCCGTTTCTCAAACAGACTTGTAAATTAAAAGTAACTGTAACTTGTAAGGAAATTTCTACTAGTCCTCCGAGGTGAGTAAATCGAAGTAAATCGTAAAGAATGACTGGAAAAACAAATGAAAATGACTTGCGATCTCCATATCTCAACTGATACATAGGCGAAGAAACGTAGGTAAAATAAGCAGCTGGTGTTGTTGGGCGTTAGATTGGAGATTTTAAACAGGATTGACAGACCATAAAATAAGCGATCTATCACCTTTCAAGTGAAGCTATCTCCCGTCCAGTTATCCAAACTTAAGAACGGCACGGAGGCAAGTGAAATGAAAAAAATTGTGCTTAAGTCCCAGTACGAAGTTACATAATTTGGTGGTAAAATTCTCTCCACACCCCATAAAAATGAAAAAGAATAAAAATCTATTACCTGAGGATATCGAACTCACAACCTTCAGCTTCGTAATATTGCACGTTAGCATTAGTCCAACCCTACTTACGAGGATTATGTTCCCCATGGGTATTAATACTCAGCATTCAAAATGGCTGGTCCACGTAGGTACGTGGTCTTCGCTTGTCTGACAATAAAACGCTATTGTTTCGTATCTATGAAAGATCAACACTGCACAAGATGATGTCTTGACATGCAAGAATAGCGAGTGACGTTCATTTCGAGTACATATTTCACTAAATACGACGGAAAAAACAACTTTTCCTTATGATGTTCACGTTTTGCTGAGGATTCGTCCTCGCTTGGGATATTTTAAGTTAGACTGTGAACCAAAAATACCGTTTACCTTGTATTTACGCATTTATAGACACCGAGCAACATAGCACTGACTCTTGGTTATAGAAGATGGCTAGAGAAACTCGCGAAATATATTGAAAGCTTCAAATAATCGCTAAATATGGACTGAACTTCTGCCATTTTCACTTGTCAAATATTTGTGTACTTGCGGAGATTTTACAAGTCCTCGTCTTCGTTTGAGAAACGCTTAGTGGGATCAAAATTTATCACTTCCACTTCAAAATACTCTCCTTCATACAGTTTTCCAGAGAGTGGATGCAAATCTTATTTCTCGCATTTCTCGCTTCACGAAAAAAATGAAGAAGGATATACGCACAATATCATTGCCAGATCGCTTAAAAAATTGAACGTATTCTAATCCTTACCAGAGCAAGGCAATCAGAAGCGAGTCTGTCGCATGCGATCGAATCGCATGCGATTACATTATACACATGGAGAAATTTACGCTGAGCAACTACCTGCGCCAACTTTGGCGCAAAAAATGTCGCCGTGTGTACAAGGCTTTATGATTAAAAATGATGATATCAGGCCTGACATCGTGGAAATAATGAGTATCAATGTTGAGAAAAACCAACTTCGTAATTTCCACACACTTTATTTCAACGCGCGTTTCGCCTCACTGTGGCATAGCCATGTGTCTCTTATTATTGATCTTCATTCCGCATTTCCCGCACTGAATTTAACCGATAGACTATGAATAACCAATTTCTAAAAAAATAAAAAAATTACTCGGTAGAGCACAACACGAAAGAATCTCCTGCATGACCCGGGGACGAGCATCAGGAGAGCCTAAATGGGTCGCCACATCCTGAACCCGACGCCTGACCCTCCACGTGACTGCACGCCCTCGACCCCCGATACGTATACCGCGCACGCAATTGACGAGGCGGAAAAGATAGGTCTGCCCTCTTCCTCCCTCCCTAGCTCCACCTCTCTCTCACTTGTTAGGAATTCATGTGGCGCGAGGCTTCCCACAACTCACTCACTCGCCCATGCCTCGATCCAAAGCGAATGACGCGCGCGTATCCCGAAAGCGATCGACAAAAAGGAGGGGGGCGTCAGTGGAGACGCGGCAGAGAAAAAGAGTGGGGTAAAAACAGGCAGGGGACACCCCGTCAGGAGCCAACGCTGCCGACGCCAGCAGGATATCCCGTCCCGCAAAAGGGTGCGAAACGCACGAAGCGTTCTTTTTACCCTTTTCGCTCCACGATGCCCCTCTTTCTCTCTCTCTCGTTAACGACTCCGATACTAATTTTATCATTCCGACTCTCGGAACTCCTGACGCGTGCCACCAAACATCCTGTCGAGGGGCGTGTGCGTGAGAGGAGAGGAGGGGGATGAGGAATGAGAGGGCGGATGTGACGTTTAAGGATCGCATGACAGCGGCCGAATGGAATTCATTCGCTCGTCCGAATGTCACGTGACCTAAGCTCGGGTGCAATGCGATGAATTACCGTGACGGAAAAGTGATTTTTTTCTCAAGAAGCAAGAAATAGGAGAGAGAAGAAAGGAAACCTATTGTAAAATATATCAACGCAAAAGAGATCCGAATAGCTTAATCTTTGTGCGAAAATGTATGAGATTAATGAGTATTTTATAGAAGAATTGATTAGGAGAGGTAGAAGATAGACACGTTTAAAAAGGTTGTTCACCCAGTAGGTACCTATCGTCACGGAATAAATAGAATTTGGAAATTTCTACGCAGAAAGAATTTGCCAACAAAAAACGGCGCAACTAACAAACATGCAGCAATCACACAGTTCCGTTTCCGAGGTGGGTGGGTGGGTTTAAAAAAAGGTCAATTAATCATTGTAGACTGAAAATTCCACCAAAAAAAGAATTAATGCGATGGAAAAATCCCATGGATAAGGAGCTAAAGATGTAAGATTGCAACCCTCCGCGTAATATCCTATTTATATCCTATAACGTATTTAAATGACAATTTCAAACATCCATAAAAATTAAGCTACATATACAACTTAAGTACATGATATGCATACGAAAAGCACCAACTCATGCCATGCATGCAAACCAAGTCATGCATCACCTTGCAATTCCTGGTATGAAGGGTTAGATAGAGGAGGCGAGGGAAGACTGTTACCTCCTGCGTAGTATTATCATTTTTTCACGTATCATAATGACGAAAATTTTAATACATAAAAATGAACTTGCGTGCATGACTGAACTAAACGAAATGCATACAAGTAATGCGCATGGAAGTATCACACCACACCCACATATGACCTTTCATTCAACCACGTCACATATTTATTTTTTTATTACCCGGACGACGACGAGGAAAAAAATCCAATGAATTTCGACGACAATGACGACGCGATTTTAAAAATTCAACGAGCATCACCACTTCAACCGCAAAAAATCATCCCAGGATGCACTACGCGCTTGGAGCCCAACGATTTCGAGCGCACCGCACACGGTGACAAAAACACGCGAAACGCTTCCAGCACAGAGCGCCCTCGCGGTTCCCACGACAACCAGCCCCCCTCCGCCTCTTCCTCCCCTCCCACTGCATATATTGTCTTCCCCTTTAGTTTCGATCAACTCTCCAACACATTGGCCCCCCCGAACCCCCAAAACACATCCTTACACCCGAACTCCATACGACATTTCCTTCCCACAATTTCCCTAACCTTACCGTTCCGACCTTACGCCCGCCGCCTGTTCATCGCTTACACAACGCCTAGAGAGCGGGCGCGCTAACGAGTTAAAAATCGTTCAGTGAGAGAGGCCCCGAGCGCCGGAGAATAAGCGACTCAAATAAATCTATAATGAACGGGGTAAACACGGGACGACTCGGAGCGCAAGTTACGCTCGTCTCCGAGATGCCACAGCTTTCCCCCTTCCTCACTCTCACACCCAAGAACTCCGTGATATTCTCCGTTTTCCTCCGCTATAAAGGAGAGCGTGTTTCCCGCCGTGAGGATATTAACAATGTAACGGTGGCAATTTCGGGGGATTTGACAAGCGGAGAAGAGTTTAAAAAAAACCTCTTCCCGTAAAGTAAAAGTAAGGAGGAAGGAGGGCTCTTTCCAAACAAAATAATGCAACCTTGGAACACACACCTCATGTTGGAGAAGACCACGCCCCCCCAAAGAGGCGTAAGATGGATAACAGCCAGCATAATTTCTGAAGAGCGCCAGCACACAGCTGCGATGGGAGTTTTACTCGCCGCCGCTGGCGTTCAATTATAGTAACTAGCAGTGATTAGGAGAAAGTGGTAGAGAGAGATAAAGGAATGGTACGCGTAGGAGAGGAGAACTTCCTCATACTTGCGTTAGAGCCACGTAGGTTGCGATGAAACCTTTTTCTTACCTTTTCCATCTTCAAGTCTCTCCTCCTTCACACAACTTCGGTCCTCACAACTCAGTATACTCCCTATCTCTCTTCAATACGTCAAAAATACCCATCCTTTGCCTCCCTCTCCCTCCATAACTAGTATTATGTTTAGTATTCTACCAGCTGATTGGTATGTTTTTGGACAGTCCTTATTCTACATCCCAATTTCTGAAACACTGTCTCGTTTTCCCTCCCATAGATGTCCCGCCATTACATCCCTCTTAAATTCCTCACATTTTCTACCTCCTCTTATTTCGTCCAGATTTCCTATCCTCTTCCTTCCTCTTCCACGCTCCCCCAGTGTCCTTCCCTCCTCTATTACCCTCTACAGCATGCCCTCTCCTTTCAAAACTTCCTCCCTCTGCCTTCTTCTGACCTCCGCCACCAGCTTCCTCTCCTCTCCAATCAATTCCAATTCCTCCTCGTTCGTCTACCTTGTCACCCAGCTCATCCACTCCATCTTTCTCTAAACCCACATCTCAAACGCCTCAAGTCTACACACATCCTCCTTTCGCAATGACCACGTTTCCGAGTCTTCAACAATATTTTTAACCTCGAAGCTAAGTTCACCGTCTCAAAGCTCATTGAAAGATGATTTTCACTAACTTACATTTGAATTTTACCTTAATGAATGAATTATCACGGCACGCTCGAGTTTGATTAAACGTCGAAAGTTTTCTCCTCCTCGTCAGCTCCAAAGCGACCTCTTCCAACGGCGGTTAGTAAAGAATTGTAGTGGAACAGGCGGTACCCATTGCACACAAGCACTAATGACTGTAATCACGCTGGCCAAGTTACTCACCAAACAGCATGCGACCGGCGAAAGGGGATGAGGGAGGGGAATTATTACCCGAATTATGCACCTCACCCCGCCAATTTTCCAACATAGGGAGGTAGTACATAGGTCATGCGCATCACGGCGACTTACCTGGAAAAAAATCAAGAAAATATATTATGCTAAGAAGACTATATCTGGCTTGCAGGGTATTTTGTAGATATAGATATCAATTAATAGCAACATTGATTCATCGTAAACATACAAGCTAACAGAGAGGGCAAGTTAAATCAGATTAAATACTACACCAAGCAAATTGGTCGGGAGGATTGTTTTTAGAGAAGCAATGGCTACGATAAGTTGCTACGTAAAGACATGTGAAATGAAAAGGACTCACCAATATAACGTGTGTCCCTGACACAAATTGTATATTATCAATATTTTTATTACTAGAGGGGACCTACTGGTTACAGTAGGTTTATAAGGAAGAAATTTAAAAAAAATTACATTTAATAGAGACCGAAGATATTTAATAACACAGATTTCTTTCTTGAGGGTTTCAGATACCTCCCGATACCAAAAGTAGCATGCTATTAAACCATTCCAGGAAATAACAGAAAAAATATATTCAAAGAAATCTATTATTAAGGAAATTTGATATAAATATCTATGTTCAACCGATTCAATGACTCTCGGATTTAATTAACATAGCGTTTGAGCTTGTCCCTATGCCTATCCCTACCATTATTTCCTTATTTACGATATTTCACTTTCAGGTTAGCTTTACTTACTTAATTCTATGCCAAATTCGCTTATTTTCTTTCCAAATTAACCGCTTATCTCATGCTTATCCTTCAATCACGGTCTTCTCATCCTTACTTTGCATCGCCCATCTACAAATACACTTTGAATTTACTCAATCCACTTCTCTCCTGCCTCTACGATGTCCTACACTTCCCCCTCACAACTCATTCTGCAGCGCTGTCTTTTGCCTTTCTCCTCCACCCCCATGCCTCCAGAATCTTCTCATCTACTCCCATTCCCTTTCATTTAGTAAGTCCAGGTTTCTGACCCATAAAACGCTACAATCCATACAAATATCTTCGCCAATCTTTTCTCAACGTCTTCACTTAAAGGGTCCCCACCATAAGTTCTTCATTCCGTCTTTAAATTCCACACACGCTAGCAATGAAAAGTAACTGTCTCTAATTGCGATTCATGGCAATCGTAGAGAGTAGCGACGTCGTCGGGGAATAAAACTTGCGACCGTCATAACTGCCGCGTGCTCGCGGAGGAGACAAGACGAAAGAATTAATGCAGAGCAGTCAGGTGGGACGATGGGTAAAGATGAGACAGTGGGAGAGAAAGAAGAAACGCCTTATTAATATTTTACTGCACATATAAATCCAGGCCTACCCTCCCTTAACACACACAAGGAAAGGGAGCGAATGTAAAGCCCCAAGAGACGTTATCTTCGCCCTTGTTAACTCCCTTCCTCCAAGACTACTCCTTCCATTCCCCTAAAACCATCTTCTCTTTCCTCTTCCTCATACGCCATTCCATTTCACTTTCCGGCCATAACCTTCCCCCACATAATCCACCACCCCAAGAACTCCTCCACCTCCTCCTACCCTTCCCCACTTTATGTCCCCTGCTGCACATTCTATACGACACACGCTCTCTCTCTGCTTCTCTCTGGAACCACGTTTTCTCTTACCCTAAACCCCTCCAAAAATCCGCCGACCCTACTCCCCACTCCCGCGCCACAATGCCTCTTCACGCTCCCCTTGCCTTGCTGGATACCCTGAGAGTCCGAATTTCACTTGCTTGCTAGAGAGAAGAGGGGATAGGAAGAAATGCGCTTACTTCCGTCTGCTGACGACGAAAAGGGGCCTACCCCTGGCCTCCAGGGTCCCGAAACGTCCTTGTAATTTTTTTTTAATCTTTCAAGATTCTCCCCAACAATCTGTACCGATCTGTGTCTCAGTGGTTGTCGTGGGCAGTGTTTTTACATCGCGCGTTTACGATAGCTTGCGCAGGATCGGGCGTTTTTCTGCGTGTACGAAAAAAATAAAGCGTTTTAACAATCACATTTGGTAGGTTCTTCCTGTGAGAATATGCGCACAAATTAACAAACGTGCGAAGAAATGATAAAATAATGTTTCAGGAAAATTTGCACGGAAATATGTAACACTGACGTAAGTCTTCACCCTTTTAATCCTAAAAACGTAATATTTACCCAGTCAATCACCTCTCTAGAAAGATAGCAATTCCAAAATTTGAGCAAAAGTCCACCGGAATGGCAATACAAAAAAGCCGAGAATTTAAAAACGAACATTCAGGATTTGCCCAAAAACTCGCCTTAGATGCCGACGACAATCATTATATACATGTAGCCTAAGTAACAAAAATCCACAATTCGAAGTTCTTTCCAGTAATGGATAACTCGAATACGGACACAACTAAAAAACAAATAGCCTCAGTATTAACTTTGAGGAATGATCCCATCGTGCGAAAGAAACACTTATCAATAGTATTTATCCATATACAAATTTTATTTTCACCGGCAATGGTTTCAACGGATAACCGTTGACCTTCAAAATTACTGTTATCCGTTGAAACCACGGCCGGTAAACAAAAGTTAAGTGTAGAGAGATATTTTATAGGAGTGTTTCTTCTGCACGTACTCGACTCACGTTGGCGTTCCTCGAATTTTGCGCGACGGTGTATTGACTTTCTCCATCTCGTCGCCCAAAAGCATTTTTCACCCTTCCACTTCGTCAATGTTCGACCGTTTATGCTACGTGACATCTCGCCGTACATTTCCCGGTCGATTCGAGGATACGGATGATCCACGACTGTGGAATGGGGAAGAGAAGGGGGACAAGGACGGAAAGACGGAGGGAGAAGGGAGGAGAGCAGACAGGACAAAAAGTACGTCACACACTCCCACACAGTGCTAAACGTCTTTGAAATATTCACAACCAAGGGGGGGGGGTGCTCAACATTCACCCTCTCCGACACACTGGATCCTCCTCCGTTTCAACCACTCACTCACCAACACACACTCCTCCCATTTATTTAACATTCCAACCGCCACTTCTCATCCACGAACCTTCCCTCCCGGTTACCCCTCCACCCCCCCCCTCCAAACCAACCCTGTCTCCCACTTTCCTTTTCACATTTCCATTCTCCCTTCTCGCCTCCTCCTTCCTCACCCTAAACCCCTTCCCTCGCCACTCGCATCCACCCACCTTCGTTTTTGCATTACTTGCTACCGTAACGCACGTGATTCGTAACGCTCGTGAAAGTTGATGAAGTTTGCTCCGGTAACCGATGACGAACGCGGTAATTTCTCCCGCTGAGTTATGGTAGTCTGAGCGAGATACTTCTCTAGTCATATTGGACACCATATTCGAATTTTATTATTTTAATTTCTAGCGTCTGTAAGAAGTATGAAGTAAATATTGTAACATTAATGGCGCAAAAATATTTTTATATATGACAAAACTCCTCAGTAATCACTTACATATATCGACTTAAGTCTCTAACTGGGCTCATTTTTTCTCGCCGTAAGGCTAAAAAGCCTTCAAATCAGCAGGTTTGTTTTTGCGATTCTTTAAAAGTTACTTCGGTGAGTAACAGACTAATTTTTATAATTTGTTGATATAACACACAAACTACACAGTTTTTTGCCGAAATCTAGGTGTTATAAATTTCTAATTTTTTTCAATATTCTCCATCTGGAGCGCACAGCCGTAATATATCCCATGTAAAACAGCTTATATTTTCAGGCAAATTACTCGAAAAGTAGATCGGCAAGGGGTTTATATTTTGACATCATTGGAAAGATTGGAGTTCTTTTTCTTTAAAATGAGGTCAAATTCATCAATTTCTAGGTGAAGTGATTTTACACTCTAACTACCTTAAGTTATAAGTTGGTCCCGTTCGCAAACTCACGTCCGCTCCCGAACGCTTCTCGAGAACCACTCAGGTCTAAGAAACGAGAACTTAAAAAGATAAATTTCGTCTAGAATATTACTTCCTATAATAGCGCAAGACAGCGATAGCCAGGGAGTCTGAGCATCGAAACTCCGTGATGATTACTGCATGCAAAAATACTAATTCTATCGTATGGTTTCTTTGATTTAGCACTTTCGAGTCGTCACATATTGTCAGAATTCAATAACTATTTAATGGCAAGTAACGAGTGGTTGCATCGTTCGCGATACTTCTACGAAATCAGACGATAATTGGCTACCTACACGTTCGGTAATTACAACTGAATGTCGAGGATCGACATCAGGTGGGGATTATTGTGCACCCAACTTTTCGGATACGAACCGAAGAATAGATTCGGTTACTTAAGGATGGGATATCGAAAATTCTGGCAAAAACTATGGAACATTTATTGGAAGAAATCTACAAAATGGCACCGATAGGAAAACCCGCTCAGCTATGATGCAGATCTCTATCTATAACCTAGAAACAATCAGTACGAAAGTAAGATAACAACTCTTCATGTCGCTATCACGTCGGCATGTCGGCTCAAAGGTTTGATTCTTGCCCAGGTAATGGATGCTGAGCGTGACTCAGGATTATAGCCTATGGATGGACGGTGTGATATTATTTAGCAGTTCAAGCACCAAAAACTCCAAGTTTACTACAGCAAAATGATACACGAGCTATCAGTAAATAGTATAGGATGTGTTCATGTTGAACTAAGTACGGCAAGGATAAATGGCTGAGCGAAGCAGGCGCTGGATTATGAAGGTATTTCTGGCGCAATCATGGATGAGCATTGCGGTAATTATTAACAACCAATTCCAGGGTAGAGCAAATACAACTATAAATAAAAACTTTGGAGCGCTACATTTAAGCTTTATAAAATTTATAATTTTTATAAGCATAAATTTAAAGGCTGACGTTCAATAATTGATATGCTAAAACAGGATCGTAAGATCTGTAGCTTTAATTTTTGACAGCAACATTTTGTCAATGGTATTTGTTGAGGATGAGTCGTACATATTATATATATGCATGCTTTAAAGTTAATAGATACATTTATTATGTGATTCAACATATTATAGGGAGTTTATTAAAATTATAATGAACTTAATCGAAGTTTTGCATAGTATCATAATGAGAAAAATACATTTAATTAAATATACATGTAGACGACCATTGGAGAATTTTTTATCTGAGTAATGTAGACGTCTTGTTAAGTATTATAATAAATTTATCATCATCACCATTAATGTATAGGCACCTATGATTAACATCTCACCACTCATAGCTATGTAAATTATTAATTATTTTAATTGCACAGTATTAATTTCATGTATTAATTGCCAAATGTTTATTGTTAGTTTCACGCAGAACAGGGTGGTAGCTGAAAAAGTATTATTTTAAAATTTATTTTGCAATATTTTTTTTCAGGAGATATAGGTTCTGAAAGAAGAAAAAATATTGCAGTATTAAAAAGAGACCATGAAGAATAATCATCTCAAAACTTATTTTATTAAGTACATATACGGTGTTTGTAAAGCATTCGATCCCGATGCCCTCTCTTCTAGTGCGTAGCAGTTTCATTTTGTTGTCCATTCCTATTATCCTTATTCGTTTAAGCATTAATGAATTAATATTATCCTTATTCGTTTAAGCATTAAAGGTAGCCGATGCTTCAGTCCGGTTGGTTATATTTTATCGATTTTTTTACTTTGATTCCCACGAGCACTCGATCTTTCTCAATTCTTGACATTTTGCATCACATTAGAAATTGTTTATTTGTTTGCGGGAATACTAGCAACGCCTTAGTTTGAGCGAATGAGCGGATCTGTGAACAGATCAGTCCGTGTGCGAGAGTAACAATCGAGGAGAAATACTCCTCTGGGGAGGAGAAAAACGCCGTCCTTGAAGATTCCTCTCTTGAATGTAAACGTGTAGTTAATTAATTAGTGCCGGTATTAATTGATTACCAGCTGCCTTCGGAAATGGGTCTATGGGCAAAATGACAGAGCTCTAAGTCAGCAACAAGTAGGTTAAATTTCTAATACAATATTTGACCCAGACAAACAGATGATAGGTAATCAATAGAGCATTTTAGTAAATAAGGTACCTACGGTGCACAGAAGAACTGACTAGTAATTCTATCAAAACCCCCATAAACTTCGAGTTTCCTTTATAATGCTACAGATCTTTCATCACAATCGCATAACGCATGTAAACAGAATTACGCATTGAAACGCATAAAGCATACGCAGGGGGTCTTTTCACGTGATTAGAAAATTAAATACTAGCAAATGCACCCGCCAAATTGAATTAATCCCACCGCCTTACTTTACATATGTGCACTTGAAAATAAAATCCCCGAAAGCAAATTTCACGTTCCAGCTTTCACGAAATTTAGCATGGCACATATTTCAGCAGAGTTAAAAATATTTCAGCTCGCAAGCGCGCCTTAGTTATAGGCACGCATTAGTATTCACGGGTGCAAAACGACCTTAGGAGCAGCGGAATATCGTATCACGCCTTAAGCTCGAGTAAAGTTGGAGAGGCGGAGACCCAAATTTTTCTTTCAGAAACTCTCCTCAACGCTTTAGCATCATTCCTCACCGCCGCCGTGGGAAAGGAGAGCATCATCAACCAACCAACACTCTTCCCCTCTTCTCCCTTTGGCCACATCCTTTCACTTTTACACCCTCTTGCCCATTCAACCTTCCTGTACCGCTCAACGAAGACAAACCCCCACACTATTACCTACATCCCCACTCTCGCTCACTTGTAAAATCCGCCCCGCACGTCTACGTCTAACGTAGGTAGTCTTCAGCGGACCGTGATAAGGACGTGTGGCAGGGGTGCTAAGACAAGCTATTTAAACTCTCGAAAGCCGTAATTATTGTTATTTTTTCAGTTTGAATTTGATAAGTGAACACTTGGACTGCAGCATTGACGTAGTGGAAGGGCTTGCACGTTCAAATACCCCTAGAACTGGACTGGCAGGAGTAATTACTATTGCTCCTGGTAGGGCCACCCATAGTCGAATGGCAGGAGCCAGATGAAAGGGAGTTCACGTAATATGGTGTCACGTAAAAAACACCGTTGGGAAGTGGGGGAGGGAGTCCCTCCCAAAAATCAATTTCCCAGAATATGAAAGTCATTCATAGATAATTAAATTCTGGCAACTACGGGACACCGCTAGCTCGAAGAGCAATAAGGGAATAGCTATATTTTATCTAGCTTTCAAAGCAAGGGTAGGAAGCAATTGTAACGATAACGGATTCGTGGAATAAATAGCATAAATCACCAAAAGGATAGTGTGCAAGTGGGTGCTAGACGTTCGAGAGCTAAGAATACAGGAATATGGCCGTATAAAGTTTTTATCACCACAAGCCGCATACCACCCGAAAACCAATACAGACACACCAGAATGTAGTGTTAGTCACAATCAATCACTATGCGGTGGTCAATGGGAAAACAAATTCCACGCTAGTGACCAAACCACAGGACACATTCGCTCAACCCAAAAAATTGTATCCTTCACGGGGCTGTTAAAGAGGAACACAGTAAAGGACGACTTTTTGGGCTGAGTGAATGTGTCACGTGGTTGGCCACAGCCGAGGAATTAGTTTTCCCGTAAATTACTGGAATACCTAATTTCACTTTCGGCGAGCGCCAGTATTGCATTTCTGGTGATATCTGGCGTGCGGTGTTCAAAAATGTACACGAGCATTGGAGTATATATTGTTTGGAAATTTTCATCTACATTCTACCCTGCTAGCCGTCGCAAGAGCGTGAGGCAGGGAGTGGCAGAACACCAGCCATGAAAATAAAAAGGGAAAAGTAACAAGGAACTGTACGTGGGATATAATGAGTGAACTGAATGCTAACGGAATTTCTCGCTCTTTTATTGTTAAGATCACAAAATGTGCATCAAAAGGAGGAACTTTCCAAACTGCATCGTATTTCTTTCGATAGCTAAGTAACAAATTGCATTTCCAATCCAATATTCTAAAAGTTTAACTCTTTCTCTCTTCATTGCCAAGTACTTTCATTACTAAGCTGCACAATCCAAGAGCGGTCTTGCTGTTGACAATTGCAGCCAATTATGACATTAACATCTTCCTTTGACTTTTCATTATATTTACCCCGCAGCCCAAGCATGTTCTAGGCTGAACAGCAAATTCTTCAAATGTACGCGGCCAAGGAGAGGTTTGTGGTTAGAGTGACTCCTGAGTAATTTGATCCTTCTTTAAGAATATTCCGCCTATTTCTGACTCCTGCGTTATGTTTTCCCTCTACTTTAATGAAGAAGATCATGAGTAAGCATACATTACGAGTATATTCAAAGCCCCAATCTTCACACCATTTTGAAATGCTAGGATCCAAATTGCTAGGATCATCCCACTTATCCCTCCATTTTTTGTCCTCCCATCCCTTTTGTCTCCTCACTTTTTCGTCCTATCCCCTTTCACGTCTCTTTCTGGAGCGACCCTTCTTATGCGCGTCGACCGCAAGGCCCCTTCTCCCCGACTCCCATCGTTCGTTAAGACTGCGTCGGAAGAAGGGACGGGAGCTGTGGAGGGAGGAGAGGGGATGGATAAGAAGGAGTTTTAGGGAGAGACCGTGGGAAGAAGTAGTAGAGGAGAAGGAATAGAGGAGGCCAGAAAGTGAGAGGCCAGGGGTCGCATGGGAAGTTCGTCGTTTTCGCCAGGCGGAACACGTTGATGGCGGAGGTATATAAGCTTTAGAACCACGCACGAAGCGCCCTTGGGTGCGTGAAAGCCGCTCGAGGGACAGAGTAAGACGGGGGCAAGAGAGGAAAAACAAAGAAATAGAGAAAAACGATCGAAAAGGGTAAAAAAAAGGAGTCAACACTCCAAAGATTGCTTGGCAGCAGCTCTCCACTTCACTCTGCTATTAAATATTGGTCTGATTTTCACCTCACAAGGATGTCCATGATTTGCCCGATGTATTCCACCCTTGACCTTCCCCAATAACTCTTCCCATACATTTCTCCTTCGGTTTTTACTTTAACGAGGCCATTGTACCGCAAAGTGTGTCAAGTTTGCCCTGCGCGATCAATTCTCCTCAACGTTTTCGTTATGATCTTATCTCTCCATGCCTTCGTAAAAACTCTTCCACGGTGATTATCTCCGTCCATTTGACCTCCTTTATTCCTTAATAACAACAAATCCATTTCTTTAAATCCTCTGTCCTCTACAGTTGCTCTTGCCCAGGTTTTACTGTCACGTAAGAGCATGATCCAAATAAACGTTTTAATTAAGTGCATACTTACTATCAATCTAGCGTTTCTAGTTGTTAGAGGAACGTAGTGACGAAGACGAAGCAGAACGTGGAAAGTTAAATAAGAACATGAAAATGCCTATCATTACAATACATCACCATGTGAATGGCAGGCCATTTGACAGACCTACCCGTAATTCCTTTTTTCCCATCACTATAGAGGGTCCTTTCCAACGTTTGCTTTAGCTTATCCAATATTATATACCTTTGTAACTCTTTGCATACTTTATATATACTCATAGAAGTCATGGCATGGTGTAAGGAAGTGGAACTCTGGACCTCCAGCAATCCTTACACTTTCCCTAATGTCTGCTTCACATGGAATTCATAAACTAATTTAGGGACTGAGGTGTAATAGGTATTTTATCAAATTATTGCTGGGCCCAGGGACAGTTCTGACAATTACTTCCCTCGATCAGGGATCTACTCTAAAGTTTCATTTTTAGCAAACCATACAATGTATCAACATTTAAAACCTATTTAACTCTTAGAATCATTGGCATTTCTTCAAACCTATCCTAAATACTCATGCTCTTCCATGTCCAGCGTTTACAAAGCATCTCCCCTCCATCACCCTCTTCAACTTATCGTCACCTCTCTGTACGTCCTTTATCCACATCGTAATACGCAAGAAAATAAAAAATAAGGATATAAAATGAAAAAATTGGGGACGGGAAAAATAGAAATAAAAACAGGAATAACAAAAAAAAGACAAAAAAAATAAACGGCAGGCGAAGGGTTTCGCATTCGACGTCTCCCGTTCGTGCGCGACGGAATTATTTTTCTTTTTGGAGAGACACCATTGGGCGGCGGGAGGTGGGTGGGCTCAGGCGGATTTAATTACGCCGGAAACCACTTAAGGCGAAAACGGTTAACGAGAAACATCGGCTGGGGCGAAGGGAGCAGCAGTTCATGCCTGATCCGCAGAGAGAGGCAGCGAGAGATCCTTGGTCCGCATCCATAAAATTCTCGGCCCTCCCCCCGAGTTGGCACGGCCAGCTCTCTGGCGTGATTCACAGCGACGCGTGTTGTTCACTTTGGATCGAATGAGGTTTGGCTGTCGCAAAAACTTGCGACGGTTCCTGGGGTGGGGGAAAGGGGGGGGGGGAGAGAATAAACCCACAGCGCTTGTCGAAAATCTTGTTCTTTCCGATATTACGCATCGGGCATAAAACTACCATTTAAAGGGATGACGCATGTACCTGAAGCTGGATCGATTTTAACTTTTTCTTCGAATTTCCAAACGCCACCGGGCGAAAAATTTGCGTTTGGGGTGGTAGTTATTCATGTCAAATTTAAACAAAATAAATCGCATTACATGTACCACAAGCCATTCTTGGAGAGGACAAATTAAAAAAAAAACTCAGGAATGGTTTGTGAAACTTAAATTTACTGTAAAAAATTATCACGATGAAAAAATACCGCCCGGACCGGTCATTGGACCACGGAAATCATCTTGACCTTCCTAATTTTTTAGGCTAATTTGGAGGACTCAAGGGAATTTACATATGTCAGATGGCCTGCTGTTTTTTTTTAACTTCGTTTAAACCTTGTCAAGAGAACATTGGCATCTGAAATGTATCCGACACCACCACCACATCTAATTACCTCGCTCTCAAGTGACGGTAACGAAAGTACTAGCTTTCTACCGACCAATTTACCGACAAAATAGCTATTTACTACACGCAGATTAGTTATAATCGTTCAATAGTCTACAAATAT
Source organism: Pyrrhosoma nymphula (assembly GCA_963573305.1). Classification (NCBI taxonomy): domain Eukaryota; kingdom Metazoa; phylum Arthropoda; class Insecta; order Odonata; family Coenagrionidae; genus Pyrrhosoma; species Pyrrhosoma nymphula. The sequence continues at coordinate 108,748,037 of OY754330.1, read as the reverse complement.
ATCGCTACCGTGTCTCAATGAGTTTATGGATTTATGGATATGGAGATAAGAACTACTGGGGCCTTATTTGGAAATGGCTTAACATCGATATTTCAAAATCGAAAAGGGCACGATATCTAGTTCCCTAGCATTCTCCAAAATTGTAACGAGAACTAGGGCGCCTGGGTAGCGTTCAAGGTATTCGCATTGTCCCGTCATACCAAAGATCCGTATTCGATTCTCGGTCTCGGTGGGTTTTTCTCGTGGCAGTGTCAACCTATTTCATCACCGTTTTTTTTGGAAGGATCGAAACCATCATATCATTTTCTTTGCTGTTTGCGGTGAAATAGTCCGCGGAACTTTTCATGACATTATTAATTTGATGCTACGTTGGTAAGGATAAAAATAAAGAGACTGGTCAATAGTTTAGTAAGGAGTGTAGCGTTGCATTGGGAAGATACGTGGATTATGAGAACAAAGACGCGAATAGGCTGCAGGCGTTCGAGATGTGGGTGTAGAGAAGAAGAGAAAAGGACGTTGGACGGAAAGAAAGAAAAACGAGGAAGTGCTCGCTTTTGTTTGTCGAGGAAAGGATAATTCTGGATGAGATTAAAGGGAGGCAAAGTAGGTGGTGGGAAGAGGTAATGAAGAGCGAAAGAATGCTTAAGGCCGTGATAGAGGGGAACATGTTGGGTAATCGGGGAGGGGGAAGAAAGAGAACAAGTTTTACGGACAATATGAAGAAAGGTAGGGCGTACGCTGCGATGAAGAAAGAAATAAGATAGGGCCCCACACATTTTAAAATCTAGATAAGTTTCACTCATTTCCATTTAAACCTACCTTAACCAGTAACTTACCTTAATACTACAATGCATTTTGTCCCTCAACCATCTACGTTTTAAACCGCAGTCACATTTACACACTGATTCACACGATCAAATTGGTTTCCAAAACATTCGTATCCTAGGTTTTCGTAGCACCTTCGACCTTATTCGCCAAAGATACATGGCTACCCTTCCAAACCATTAACTATTCTCTCATACTTCTTCTGCTTTATGACTTACAAGATCTTTATCTTTCAGGCCGTCACTAAAGTTTCAAGGCAATGAATTTATTTTCCGAGTGAGTAGATATGCTCACTCACCTATCATCAACGATTTAAAGGTAACTTTTAGGTAATTAGGGATATCATAGAACGCACAAACGTTCTTCCAACAATCTGGAAGGGAAATCCTTTAAAGGAGCTGACGTTTCAGCGCTATTGTAATCACATAAGATGATCATTCTTCAAATAACACGGAGGCAAATTTTCAAGGAGAGCTTCCCCAACCTTGCTGGATGGTTAAAGGGACTGAAATTCCGCAGGGACCAGCATTTAAAAGATGATAAAGCAGATATATCGAGAACGGTCGGAGTAACCCATTTACGCGTTCAATTTCCCGAGATGGTATCTTACATGTCGATAAAGTATGACCACAGCTCCTAAAAGGTCATTCCTAGCGATTATCAGCAGTCATTAAACGTATTGTCTTAATGATTAAGGAGAGAATACGTTAGTCGAATATAAAGAGGATTGTGCTTACACGTGATGCCGTAGATAAGGAATGAGAGGCATTTAGCGGCATAGTAGTCAGTAGTTTAATTTGATAACCGAGTGAAGAGTGCGAAATTGAGTATCGTGTATTTACATGCAATGAGATGAACGAAATAGGAGGGAATAATAAAACAAAAAGAGGGAAAGACAAGAGAACGAACGATTGCACACTCAGTGTTTCAACGCGAAGGTTAGTTTTTTTGGGCAAGAACGATAGCGAAATCAAAATGGTGGAGAACTAGGGGAAGAAGAAGAGGAGTACAGAGCAAGAAATTTGAATCAATAACTTACTAAGGCAGGGAGTTACGGGAAAAAGGTGGATAAAAAAGAAATAAAAAAGGTACTTTAAATGTAACGAAGGGAGAAAGAACTGTATGTACGAATAAAAATAGCTAGGGCATGTAATTTGGAGTGAATTCATGGACCACAGTGTTTAGAATGATTCGACACATATACGTTCCTGTTTCGGGCAGATCCGCATCCTAACAGAAGACTTCTAAACTTTTCATTCCTCCCTACGCATATATTCTCATGAATTGCACCATGAGGGTTCGTTAATAAAATATTCCCACCTTCTCCCAACGACCTTTCAAATATTTCAAAATTAGGTGCATCTAAGATACAAAAACCAATTACTATACTCTTATACGCTAAAAACTTACGTAGAAGAAACTTCCTTTGAGATTATTTTTACTATGTCCCAACTGCACAGCGACTATCGTCTTTAGGCCACGACGATAACCACCATCGACTGTCAGCGCATTTAATTAGCCTCGCAGCGAGAGCTAGACAGAAAAAAGAAGAAACTTTGGAGAGAAGCTAGAGTAAAAAGGTAATCCCATTCCAGAATTCAAGAGGATTTTGAATCCTACATATTTGAGAGCACTTTCAAGAATCCTAAAATACTTTTTTCACTAATCAGCCACAAAGAGTACATCAGACTAATCGGATAAAAAGACATACGGGCGAAGCTAAGTTCGGTGAGGTGAAAGAAGAAACGACTGTAGCTGAAGGAGAACAATTGGAGGCAGATAAAGTGGATGGAGGACTGATCAAAGGGCAATATTATAACACGAGCTTTGTAAACAGAAGAATATCACACTAAAGAAGATAAAGAAACCATTCTTTAAAGGCAAATGAAAGAAGATGTGTAGGGTACGGTAGGACAAGAAAAGCAGCTTCTGGAGGCAATTTGAAGAGTGTACATGGAGCAAATGCCAAGGGGTAACGGAATGTCCAAGGTGGTAATTCATGGGAAAATATTGGATAACCGAGAATACCATACGTTAAAAGAAAAAAATATCATACGTTTTTTGATAGGATCTTGAGTTATAGGAAATAAAAAGTACGAAAGAATCAAGTCGCATAAAAAAGTAGGTATTCGCAATAGTAGAAGATCAGGTAGAGAAAATCAATGTCACCCTTACCTGAATTGACTGACTACCCCAAGTATTAACAAAATGGAAAGCTTCGATGATGGTTAAAGAATCTCCTAGCAAAGAGCACCGTCAGAAATTGTAGCTAAGTGCATACACGCCTAGCTGTCAATCATAACTATAATGATAATCAGCCTCGTTGGCCGGAAGCAAATGCCTTGTCTACATACCAAGTTGACAGTGTCGAAACAACTTCGTTCGCCAGAGGATATTTCAGAGCAGCCCAATTACATCGGAAGACATCGCAAGCGGTTTAACTGAAAAAGCGTGCTCGGAAAAAATATCCAAACTTACACGCAGGTCCTCTTCAGACCTCCCCATGGGGCTAAGGACAGAAAGGAAACAGGGCTTCCTTCGAGTCTCATTCCATAACAGCCGCCACTCGAGACGTGTATAGGACACGACGCCGGTGATTTGGAGAAGCTAAGCGTCCCGACGGATGAAAGTGTCGAGGAAGGAGATAGGGGAGGAAGAATAAGTGAAGGAGACGCGGTGGATGATGAGAAGAGGGAAGGAGCGAAAAAAGGTGAAGAGAAGGGTTATCCGTATGGGCGCAAGAAGGAAAGCCAAACACTCTCCGCCTCAGCCGTGAAGACGACAGGGAACCAGGGCTTGATGGGACCCCAAAGAGACGGAGAAATTAATTGGAACCGTCCAAATTTAGAATGACCTATTGCCCGGGACACCAGGAAGGATCCCAGAGATATGACTTTGAGACCAAGAATGGGAGTTTCGTGCTATACCTCGACAGGGCCTCCTATGCTACGCTTTTACATTGACAGTTATTCCGAATATTCATTCCAGGATCATTCGTCGTTACTTTTGACCATTGGACGACTGTAGCTCATTTTCGAATAGAGTTTCGAAATAATAGCACCACGGAAAGGAAGACTAATGAGAAAATGCTTGATAGGGTTGGTGAGGAAAGAAAACTTCTGGACGAGACTATGAGGAGGCAAAGTAGGTGTTTGGAAGAGGTAATGAGGTGCGACGGGTTGCATAAGACCATGATAGAAGGGAGGATGTTGTGTAACCGGTGAAGGGGAAGAAAGAGAATAGGTTTTAATAGATGTTATAAAGATGGGTTGGACATAAGCTGTGATGAAGAAATAATGTTATTGGCAGATTCGTCTTCCTCTTTTGCTTTGCTTTAATCATCGGCAGCGTAAACTTGGTCCAAATTAATCATAATTTTTTCCATTTTCTCAGCCTCTTTTGTCTTTGCTTTGTGACAACATCACTAAGGAATCGCATACCTGTATAAGGATATGGCACCATATGCGTTGGCCAGGTTGGTAACGCGCAGGTCTGGCAGCCTAAGGTCACAAGTTCGAATGCTACTCCGGGAACGAATAAGTTTTTTTTAAATAACGATTAAGGTCTCAGGGTACGCAGCGCGATAGAAAATTAGCAGATGGAAAACTTAATGACGACACTCTAACACAACCAAAAATATGCCAGGATTCTACGTAGTAAAGGAGTTCAATAAATCTTCCGTGAGTGTATGCAACCCACATTCCTCCTAAGAATAACCTTAGATATACGTAGCCCCTTGTATTTAGACCAAGATCATCGAAATTTCTCGTCTACATCTTGGCTAACAAAAAATGGAACAAGCCATCACTGAGTCAGCAGAATGACGAATTGATAGATATTAATTCCATTGCTCCCACGTGAGAAAATGCCCTGAACACAGAAGCATCTTTGACGGACGTATGTACATACAAATGGACAAGCCAAGTAACAGTTTCAAATAGAATATTTCAACTAATTTAATGATTTCGTGATCGAGCTATTTGATGCACGACGGTACTGTGAAACCGAGAACAAACCCATTTTTAAAAGCCGTTATTCAAATAGGTAGTTGCCATATTTAGGTAAAATGAAAATAGCTATCAAAATAACTTTTTGGCTGAATATTTTTCAGCTTAAGCACACAATCGCAAACAGGAAAGAAGTTTCAAGCGATAAACAGCAGAAACTTGAAAATTCGATTAAAAACTTATCCTCCCCTCCGTTTATTTGACCAATGGAAATGAGACTCCCGACATTCGGGAAAATTGATTCGCATTTAGAAAATGAATCCGCCATTTCCATATAACTCGGCTCACTTTCCTCTGTTTTCAAGGGCTGATCTCAGTTGCACACTTATACATAAGCTTAAATTAGCTATCGACTCGTTTACTAAAAAAATATAGGTCCCACCTTGAGGCATTCGTCAATCAATTTCTACTGCCAATTCTCTTGCATACGAATGTATTGGGCGATTGTTTTGACAATAACTTCCCTAGATTTAGTATTGATATTAAGAAGTCTTCTATAAAATGAGAAAATCACTCGGGTCTAATTTACGCTAGCAATCATTAGATATTCCAGGAAATTATTGGAAGGTTTTTGGTACAACTCCTACCCTGATTACCCCCGCTTATGAGTCATTCCTTAACATCCCTGTCGCATAACTCAACTTGACTGCCAGTAAGTATATATTTAGTTAACGCATACACTCATTCATTTGAGTGTTCTAACAGCTGATTGGTAGGTTTTGAACAGTCCTTGCCCAACATTCCAATTTCTGAAACATTGTCTCGTTTTCCATCATAAAGGTATGCCATTAGATCCCTCAGATTTCTCATTTTTTCTATCTCTTCTTACTTCGTCCAGAATTCCTATCCTCTTCCTTCCTATTCTACGCTTCCCCAGTGTTCTCCCCTCCTCTATTACCCTCTTCAGCATACCCTCTCCTCTCAAACCTTGCTCCCTCCATCACGTCTGCCTTCTCCGAGCCTATGCCACCAGATTCCTCTCCTCTCATATACCATATTCAATACCTCCTCGTTCGTCTTCCTCGCCACCCTGCTCACTCTCTCCATCCTTCTCCAAACCCACAGCTCAAACGCCTCAAGTCTACGTACATCCTCCCTTCGCAATGACCAAGTTTTCGACCCTGGCAGCACCGTTCAAGTCGTTCAAAATACTTATCCTCTCCTTCCTATTCTGCGTTTGCCAAGCGTTCTCTCCTCTTCAACATGCCATCGTCTCTTAATACGTAACCTCCAATCACCTTTTCTGCCTCCTTCGAGTCACCACCACCACTTCAGAGTCACCTCCTTCGAGTCACTTCGAGTTACTGACATACATATATATATATATATATATTATAAACTTTGTCACTAGGGTGACTAAAAGGAAAAAAACACTTAAAAAAGGAACTCACACGGGTTTTGAATATTTCGGTGGTCGCCGCCACCTTCTTCAGCGAGAGGTAAAGGAAGAGAGGTAAAGAATTTCTTCCTTTACCTCTCGCTGAAGAAGGTGGCGGCGACCACCGAAATATTCAAAACCCGTGTGAATTCCTTTTTTAAGTGTCTTTTTCCTTTTAGTCACCCAAGTGACAAAGTTTTTATATATTGTTGTGTTCACGCTCGTGTAAGCTACCAATTATATATATATATATATATATATATATATATATATATGTCAGTAACTTTCACACAAGAAATACACGTGAAGCTGAACCTTCATTTGGCTGCAGACATAATTTTTATTTGCAACATTAGATAAGAAATAGTGGTTTCTGTTATTGGAAAATATACCATTAGATAGGAAATAAAATAAAGATTCTTATTCCTTCAATAAAGTGTTGAATTCCGGTCAAAATTCCGAAATATTTGCTAAAACGTAACGACTTTCTCAATATTTTAGCGTTTTTGAGTCATCGTCCCCATAGCGACTATACACATTGTTCAAGTCGAGATTCCATGTTGGTATTTACATGTATTAACTCACTGATTCTTGGCACCAAATATGATATGAAAGGTTTATTACAATCAATGTAAATGATAATATTCTTCCCGTTGATATTCAAAAGGCACCTTCTCTAGAATTTAAATAAATGATGAAAAACGGATTTTATAATTGTTGTTGTCGAGAGGTTAGCAATAATATTATGTTATATAACTGAAAACTATTCCTACTACGAGTAAAACTTATTCCCACCATTCCACTTCCAACACAATCTCACCAGGATAATACCTTTCTTTCGTGAAAAGCTCGTTCGATTCATTGAATATTTCAAGCGATACCTTAGCTGTAGCATGAATATGCTTGCTGTACAATTGTTGCGAAATTGCAGCAGGAAAAAAAAACTCCCGCATCTAGTCTCCTTGCCTAGTCCAGAGCGAGCGTCCGGATAGACTACGGCTCAGTCCAGTTGAAGCTATCCACTCATGTGTCAATCTACACACACACACACACACACACACCACACTGGATTACCCCATTTTTTTACCCCAAATAATCTCTTTTTTGTGGGTAGTGGGATTCTGCATTCAGATTCTTTCGAGAACGCGCACCCTGAACGCGGAATCGCGCTCACAAAAACGCTTTATATTTAAATGTTATTCATCGCGGGAACATGCACGGCGCGACGGCACAATAATGCGAAAATGGAGTTCCTGCTCAATATCCCTTCACGCGATACAATCAGCGCGCGCATGGCAGCCTTGATTGGAAACGGATACCCACAATCAGAAAAAATACAAAACTTTATAAAAGCAAAGCTTACAGGACGCGCTGAAAACGGAAGATAAACGGATCATGTGGACCTGACCAATATCATCTAATCACCACAGCCAAAATCTAGGATACGGCATAGCACAGTAAAATCTAATAATTTAGTGACAACATTCATGGAACAATCCTAATATAAATACCCACACCACCTGGGACTGGCGGCTTGAAGAACCAAATACGTCTTCACGCGGTTGATGATCATTTTCAGAGGAGCTCACTGAAGGGTATTGTGCCAACTTTGAACTACAAAGAACGAAAGTGAACGAAATAGCTAGAGGTTATGGACGAGAGTACGAATTTTACCACTTTAGGTTACTTAAGGATGTTCAACTTTGCAAAATAATTCATCACTCACATTCTAATCAACTAGTTCACTTAAACACGTTCGGAATATTTGTCAGTAAGGCTGGGTACCGTACGCAGAGAACAAAGCAGACAGGCAAGTTGAAAACCTTGGTTAGAATACCAATCGAGCCAAATACCTTTCCATCACGAATTTCCACAGAATTGCATAATTTATACTCCTAAATCTGCACGAGTAAAATTTCAAGTAAGCTGATCCATCTCCTCCCAAACTTTCTCTCCTATCTGTCTCCTGGCAGCCCCCATCTCTCTCACCACATCCTCCAGATCATCCGCCCGCCGCCTTGCTCTGTACCGGCTCCGCACGTCCCCTTGCCAATAATTCCCCCGAAAATTCGCCATCTCAAGGCACACATATTATTCAGTCTTTTTTTGCCTCTCATTTTTTTCTCCTAATATCTCCCTCTTTGTGGATGCCGTCCCCAAAATCCATATGCTGGCACTCCTCCGTTGTGACAGTGGAGAATGGGAAGGACAGGGGCCAAGGATACCTTCTATCTTCTATCGCCTTATTCACTTTATAATAATTAGGGATATTCATATGAGAGTATCAATACCACCTACGCTCAACTTCGTATTTTCTCATGTTTATATCTATATAATTTGTTCACGTTAATTGGTCGTTGAGAAATCATTATTACGTAACCCATCATCATCACCTCATTATTATGTAACGCAATGCTTTTGTCTTTGCTAAAATGGGTTGAATGTAAGATGGGACCCTATGATCACCATTTCGCCCAAAAAAGTCGCATATCCATCTAACTACCCAGCAATTAATTAATCTAGTTGCCTATCGATGACCTTTCAAAACTCCATAATTCTTCGAAGAGTCGGTTCTTTAAGCAGTCAGTTTGCTTCGTCTTTTTGCCGATTAAATCACGTATAAAGTGAAGAATGGTCTGCAAGGACCGATCTTGCCTTTAAAATCCTTTCGTCTACAGTATCTCAACCCTACTTCTGCCTCCGTTCCCAATTCCCCCCGCTATCAACCGAGATGATGCCTCCCCCAGCTTCTCGATCCAACTCCCCTCCTCACCCGCCTAAGAAAGCTGCCATCCATCGATTTTTGTTTCAAATTCAAACTTAATTTGAGTTTCCTCCACCACCGACAACTTTGAGTGCACATGTGGCTCTTAATTGAAGGAATCCGTACAGCATGACACTTACGAAATTAATGGAAGGAATTGAGTTCAAATACACGAATAAATTGGGAAGGCATTTTCTGAGCGCATTGATCGAGCTTCTAAATATGAGGCCAGGGAAAATTGATAATGGACAAAAAAATACATTAAACATTATTGACCTAGAGCCATATTTATTGCGACCAATTTTGAATTTAAAAAATGAATTAAGAATATTATAATTAGATCCCAAAATATTGCATTCTATGAGAAACTTTGGTATAAAAGCACTTGTTGATTTTTCTCAAGTTTCCTTTTCTAAAGGACATAGGTAAATTTTTATCCAGCCTTAAATATTGTTATTTGTTAGCATTTGAAACGAAACAATATTAACAATATACGCAGCAGCTTAATTAACAAATTCGAGACCCAAAGAGTGAAAACGAGAGAGAAATCCTTCCGCGAGAAATTTTGCGGGAGGTTTTAATTTTGTCTGGAATTGTTTTACCGTTGTATGCGTTCCATTAACCAAAGCTGGGACGTCTAAAACAAGAGTTACCGCAGTCCTCCGATAATTCAAAAGCATTACACCGGGTGAGCTAACGGAAATTTGAACTAAGCGAAAATTCCACGAATGCTCTCCATCCGGCCTAGGCTACTAAACTTCCCGAGTCGAGCAAATTCAGTCCAAATAAATATACAAAGAGCTTCCGCTGCCTAAGAAGGAAGTTGTGAACTCAATGGATCGTATATAACGCCCTTCACTTTTTCCAGAGTGTCCCGTCCACCACATTTTTACAGCGAGAAGTCTCTCTTGTTTTTTTCAGCGGCACATATTTGCTGGCCCATGAAGCCCATGAATCACCAATTTCCGAGCCGGAAAACATTCACGCAATCTATGGGTACAAGGTAAATGACCAAGAACATCCTAATAGAGGGCGAGTACATATTTTTCCTTTGACAAATCCTTTAAATGTAAACATTCTTCAGATTTCCCGAGGTGCCATACTCGTTCTACATCCTAATTAATGAGTAAATGAAAGCATAGATTAAATTAAAGAACTAACGAAACTAAAAATCGCGATGGATGAGCAATGCTTGATAACATAAGTTTTGAGCGATAACCACTTAAAAAACTTAAAACATTTTCAGATTTACATAATATATTCTTTTAAACTACCCTCAGACATTAAAATATCGAAATTTGGTTTCCAATTCAAAAATTTAGTAATTTCCAGAGTATCACTTTAGACTTACCTCAGAAAATAACCGCAAACCGAAATAATCTTATTAAATGTAAAAAGTCTCGATTTTCTTGAGCGAATAGCATCATTCTTAAATTTAAAATATGAAGGATTTAAAAAAGAGATATTATTTATAAGCATTCCTGTGCGTCGATATTGATTCATAGTGACTTGGGTGGATCCCAAAACGTTGATATAACCTTAACCGATCCTGATTCCAGCAATCCCAATTATCCCCACCATCTAAAGAAATGCACGGCATGAAGCTACCTCCTTTAACCAGGGTGAGACAATAAATTTGCGCCGTCATAATGAATTTCGAGGTTGGCTGTCGAAGATTTCATCGCATAACACAGCGCCTTATTACGCAGGGTCATCAATTATTCTTACGTTGGATGGATGAGGAGAAGAGAGCTCCCTGGGGAAGTCGAAGGCACTAGCTGATCCGAAGGATTTTGTGATTACTGTTGTCTCCAGTGATTACGCTCTTGCGATGCGCGAGCCTCAGCATCGTAGCGCCATGTAAACTTCGAAACGCTTAACTGTTGGTAGTTTAATCTAAATTAATGGCATCGTATTTCACATCGCATTCATTTTAAATATGAGGTGTTACCTCGATAAAAGGATATGGCATTATATATGCACTTCTCGTGCACGATTTGAGTGTAATCCAACAGGAAAGTAATAATGTAACACATCAACGTAATCGATTTTCTCAGCCAAGTTTGATATATATATTTAAGAGCAAGGACAGGTGTTATATATATTTAACAGGATTGATAAAATTTCCCTCACAATGATGAAAACCAACAACTGAATTTCACGAACCGGCATCTTGTAGCTCAAATTATTCTGAAATATTCAGGACTGTTGAAATCAGTGCAATGTCATACTTTGACTAAAAAAATTTTAAATGCTTCGAAAAAAAAAATGGATTTCAAAATATTCACACAAGGACCTTCCCCAGAGATTTATTATATCTTTTCCGCGTAATCAGATAAAACACAATGGAATTTTAATGACAGATAATTAGGAATCTCGGCTTCTATGAGAAAAGAACTATCATTTTAGGAAAGAACACCGACTGGGGGCAGGTTTTCTGCATCCCCTGAAAACTATTACGTATCGCATGAATATAGTCAACCGAATAGGGTTTTATAAATCGATATTCGTTCATATGAAGTACGGCATAGGGTCTTCTACCACCAGTTCGATCCATAACCGTAAGGTTTTTTATACTTCACCATGAATTAAATATCTCAACAGACGTCTCCTGCACAAATCTCCCAATCCCATGGACGTTTTCTCTTCAGCTTTAGATGCCTTCTATCCGCGCCAATCCCATCCTCCTCTTCTCCCTCCTTTTCCTCCTTCACTCCCAAATACATTCCTCCTTCTATCAAGTCTTCCCAACATTCTACTGTCGCTAAATATCTACCTCCTCCATCTAATTTCTCCGCGTTCACCGAATTTCTCCAGGCAACAAACAGGCTCAGGAAACACATCTGGATCGCCGGTCTCCTAGTATTCATGGAGAAAGGATTGCAAGATATATTGGGGAGGAGTCAACCTGTTTTACTCCCGGATCAAGATGCCATTCTCCAACTCATTCTCTCATTGGTCTCTTGCTCCACTCAGTAGGTCCTCCCCACTCCCTCGGGCACTCACAACCATTCAATCTCCGTCTCAAATCTCTTCCTCGTTCTTCGATTCCTCAGCCATCGCTCCCTTAAACACTTATTCCTCTCGGTCCCCATCGTAATTCCCAAAATCCGATTCTTTCCAACTAATTTACCTATCGCCCCTACCCGATCTCTTCCTTAGCCAATATGAATGCCCCTTCGCGTAATGGTCGAGAAACAAACACGGTCAAATCAAGAGCGATTATGCTGTTACTATCGATGCGGTTGCTATAGAAAATTGAATAGGCCCCATAACCCGTGACCGACATAATATCGCCGTTGCATATATGGAGCGTAGCGCTGTATGGGTCAGAAATTTGGTCATTGCGAAGGGACGATGTACGTAGTATTCAGGCATTTGAGATTTGGATTTGGAGAAGAATTAAGAGGCTAAGCCGGGTGGCGAGGAAGACGAACAAGGAGGTATTGGATACAGCTGGAGAGGAGATGAAGCTGGTGGCGGAGGTTCAGAGAAGGCAGAAGGATGGATGGAGATCGTTTTGAGAGAAGACGGCACGCAGAAGAGAGTAATATAGAGGGCAACGCTGCGTCGAAGCGTGGAAGGAGAAGGAAGAGGATAGGAATTTTGGAAGTAATAAGAAGAGGTATAACGTATGAGTAATTTAGGAGAGATCTGATGGCGAGCCATCTAGAGGAAGTAAAGTGAGATGATGTCCCAGAATTTCGGATGTTAGGATAAGGACTGTCCAAAAACCTACCAATCACCTGGTGGAGTACCCAAATGTGTGCACAGCATTAGGACAAGAGGTTTCAATGAGAGAAGACCCCATTGAAGGTAAGCACACAAGACCGCATCGTGCAAAACCGAAAAAGGATTTTTTAAATCAGGGTGTTCACTCCATGAGAACACACAAAAGATCTGCACCGAAAAAATAAAAATAAATTCACGATTCATCCCAAACTTTAACACGAAATACCAATGCCTCTGTCACTTTAGGACGTATAGCCATCTAATGAGTATTTCTCTTCTACAATCCTGTTTTTCATTCCATGGAGAACGCACATAAGAATCATGTTTAAAAAAGAAAAACATTTTTTCTTGAATCACCCCAGTTTGTGATATAAAATATCGATTGACACATAGGATGAACAATTGTGTCTTTGTGTACATTGCCTGACTTGAGTGTCAGTTTCTTCTATCACTTAACTTCATTAGATTAAATTGACCCGTTAAAATTTTAGAATTTACAATTTTTGCCTCTTGCTTCAAAGTTGAAACCCGTGAATTTTCTCCGTTGTCTCAGGCGTAACTTGATGGAATTTGCTTAGCATATTGAATGAGAAGTAGTAACTTTGTAATTCCACATGTATTTATTGGAAACGACCAAGGTTTCGATGTAGCACGTCATCATCAGGTAGTCCTAGGTGTCGACGTAGCACGTCATCACCTGATGATGACGTGCTACGTCGAAACCTAGGTCGTCTCCAATAAACACATGTGGAATTACAAAGTTACTGCTTCTCATTCAACACGTGAATTTTATCGAAACCCCATCCATTTCACCCTTCTTTCTTTAAATTTGGCTTTACTTGCTTTTCCCGCGGAATGTACTTTGCCTTGGAGCAAGAAAATTCTTCCATGGTAAAGGGGACGTCAGTCAAACATGTTTCCAAACTTCGTGGATGCTCACTTGAGGGATACTCCTTGGAAATATCGGACAAGCGATAAGAAGATGGAATAACATCTTTACATGAGCACTCACGGTATTAAAAACATCGGAGATACATGGACAATCAGCAGATTTAGGCGTTCACCTTCGACTTTTATCGAAAAATATGCCTCAAATACTTCAGGTGCTACAAAAATTTTGAATTGAGATGGCATGGATTTTTAAGATTTTTTAATAGTTAAATCTGATTAAACCAGAGTTTATTTTATGATTCTATGACATTTTTCACTAGTATTTGTCGCGGCAGAAGAATTTCTGGAGATACAGCCCCACCGTCTATATTTTTAGGTACAGGCAGTTTCTACGTGTTTTTTCCTACTTCAAAACAGTGAAACATATATTAAAACACTTCTAAAAAGATACAATATACAAAGGCTCATAAACGAAGTTATGACGCAGAACAGAACTGCTTTGCTGCACTGAGGCTATTTTATTTCCATTTATTTATCCCCAACCAGAGCAGAAGTGCACTGCACTAAAATCTAGCCAATTTCAGGAAGAATGAAATGTTAAGAGAGATTCTAGCCTTGGGACTTCTGGGCACCTTTTTTTAATCATATCGATTCGCAGTTCCGAGGAAAAAGGTATAAAAGCGAACAAACATGTATGGGACTTTTAATTTTCTGAATTGTCACGGGACTAGTCTCAAAAGATTCACTGCGAAATGCTGTGCAGGATCATATTCAATTATTCGCAAATATCCCAGAAAATATTCCACAGGGCCTTCCTAATTCATCAGAGAGTTCACAAACCAACAAGTGTGCAAACAAACACCCACGCCCAGCAGAGTGAGAAATATAGATTCATTATAATGACAATCTATCTAGGGGAAAAAAGGATCGCAGATCACCACACCCCGCCAAGGAGTATCTCACTTCATCATCTCTTCACGTGCGTTCCAAAACGCCTCATCCTTTCTTCCAAGGATTCTTTTGTCATCAAGACCGGCTTGGGAAGGGACGAATAGTGAGAGAAGGATTTTTTGGCAAATTTCTCGGCAGACCCTCGCACATCCCTCCCGCCCTCACCCTGTAGCTTTTGTGCGAGCGTATCCCAGCGTGGGGCGGGCTTTTTATTATAGTCGTCGTATTATTCGTCTCCTCACCTCTCCGTGCAGTCCCTCCCACAATCCCTTTCCTTGGGCGATAAAAATATAATAATATTTAATAGAAATATTCGATCCCCTCCTCTCTTTTTCCTCTCGTTCTCTCTCCAAGATGGGGCTGCTTCCAGGGAGGGAGAAGGCCGCATTGCAATCATCAAATTCGTCTGCACTTTCGCCACCTACCTCACCAGCAGTTCCATCCTTTTTTCTTCTGATCGAGACATTATACCACCATCCGAGATAGGACGTATCGGAGCTATTCAAATTTGATTTTCGCTTTCGCAGTCAACCAATTTCACAGAACTTTTCACGCATATTTCAAGCCTAATTCTCCCAGATTTGTACATCATATCAGTCCTCGGTAAACGACATGATAGAGAGCAGATGTGAAGGAATCTGGAGCTGGCAGGCTACTCGGACAAAAGAATTAGGTAAGCCGTAGAAAAGGTGTGGCGTTCATTTTAAATCCATCTTTTTCTACGCTAAGAATTCAGGAAACTTCGATGAATAGTGGAAAAAAAAATCTGCATAAAAAGGGAGAAATGAAAATGCCGGTGGAGTTTGCGAAAAGGCAGGGAAAGAAGATTAAAAAATTGAATTTGCTATTGAATAGTAGCAAGAGTGAGCTGAAGACAAACGAGTTGATTGTAATGACAGGAAAGCGGAGGAGGGAAAAGGTAGGTAGGTTTGTTGGATGAAAAAAATCGAACAAGAGAGATTCATCAACACCAATCCGAAGCTTTATTCCACTAGTGATAAAATCGTTTGACCCACACACGCATAATGTCGTTTAGCACTTACACGCAGACATTCAAAAATTAAATCCTTCCTAAGAGTACAAGCTTAGTCCAGAGTTGATTTGTTGTTTAGGGATAAGAATGACAACAGAGGTCATTAGCGCCATTTCCTATAGGTGGGCAGATTAGTAAAGGAAGAATTTTATGGGGAGTGGAGAAAGAGTAGAGAGAAACCCGGCGTCATCATAAGATCAGTCTAAACGACAGACAACAAATTAAAACTCTTCTGTTAAGACCAAGTGAACAAAAGGCTATATTATCTTGGGGTTAACTTTAACGAGACATTATGAAACCGGTTCATTAAGTGCTCTCCATATAGCACCCAAATACGGTTCGGGGCTTCCACGAAAAAATTACCACTGTCGGGATTCAAACCCAGACCATCGAGATGAGATGCCAATACTATAGCCATCACAAAAACCCAATTCCCTGAGTATAAGAGCACTTCGGAGGCAGAAGCTCTTCGAAAGAGAATGAGAGTCTGGGAAAACAAAGATTTGGTCCGCATCTGTGGCCACAATATGCTTTGACGTGCTCATATTCAATATGTCCAAACGGGACTCGTCATCCAAAGAAATCCGCGCGACGGGGAACTTGATCCAACCATGACAGAACTGAATCCACGCTCAACTGGTACTAAGAGAAAATTATACTTGGAACGGAGAAAAATATTTTAAGAAAATAACATACCAAAGAGTACAATTTAACGTAAAAACATGCAAAGGATCGTTGAAGGTTATCGTTCACGCTTACCGTTCGCGGGAATTATCCACGTTGGGAAATCTAACTCGAGAAGCCTGCCTTCGGAGAAACTTTGAGACGGCTACACAATTCGAAAATACAGTCAGAAAAAGAAATCAAGAGTTCGCTTGTCATCCCAATAATCGTTACTGATACTTACATACGCAGGTAAGAATGAGAGATACGCAAAAACTGCCTTTACTTTAAAACTTATCCCTCTTACGATTATATCATTAAGTAAAACACAATTTTGCTGCTATAACAACATTGTCCATCAAAATTAAGAGAGTACGATGGGAGCCATATATGCATGAGAACCTCTTTTCATAAAGCATGCTTTCATCATAAGAGTAACATACCGGTTAATGGTAGATTTTCATGAATTTCATAAAATAACCTCCAGGATTTTTACGTGCAGGCCCCTATCTACCTCTAGTATTTCTTTTTTCGCTAAACAACAAATTACTAACAAAATGTTAGCATGAAAAAATCGTTAAATTTGCAAAATAATAAAAATGCTGACTGATCCATATAAGAAGCATCTGAATGAAGCATGCAGTAATTTTCTGTTCTTTTGAATTTAATTGCCTTACCCGAATTGCTACACATAATATACACCAGAATAAATAATATAAGGAGTGAGTCAGCTCAACTTTACTGCGTACAGAGAATAAGAGAATAAAGAAGGTTCTACAATATGTATACGGATCTAAAAGCACCATCCAGTCACAGGAAAAACAAGTAGTAGATACCTCACAGCCTATTTTCTCTCCTTTTCGCTCCAAAATTTAATACCCGAGTACTTTCCATGACGGCCCATTAGTCATAGAACGTAGAGCACGACAGTTATCTAGGCGGACGGGGCAATTTCCGCCGGCGGGCATCCCACCAACACCACAGCACAACGAAATTTATGCCCGGGGAGAAACTCAAACCCGCGACCCTTCTAGCTATCTGGCGAGCGGAACACACCCAAGAGGCCAACCTTGCCCGAAAGGCCCAGAGTCAAGCCCATTTCATTCCGCCACCTTTCTGACGGATTAACAACGCAACGGATCCAATCAATGCCCCTTTTGCGATCTCAATTTCGCCCGGATGTGGCCGTTTAGCCGACCCACACACTCACTCCATCCTTTCCCTTCACTCCTCCTCAGTAAAACCCTTTCCCCGTGTCTCTTCCCAGAGCGCCCTTTAAAGCATACTACACTGCCGCTACCAGAGATAGTTCCCTTACTTCCCGATACCTGCCCTCCTCTTCATCAGCCCTTTCCTGTGGAGGGATGGGAAGATATCCTTTCCCAGTGTACTCCCATGCCGAAACTTCCCCTCCCCCCCATGCCCTCATCTCAGACCGCCAGTGCTTACGAGTCATCTTCCAAACCCTGCAATTAATTCTATCCCTTTGCCAATCCCCTACATCTTCCTCCTCGGTCTGGGGGATCTCCCATGGCAACTCTTTCGCTCTCGACCCCACTCTCCCATCCCTTACTCTCTCCTGCTCCCTGCTCCACCACCCCGTATCGCAGCTTCCATCCCAGTTATATACCCTTTCTCCAGACCCTTTCCCATCACCCTTTCTCCCATCCCTATTCCAAGAGCAAAGTCCCTCACTCCCTAACTACCACTCCCCACCCACCTCTCTCCCTCCCCTCCCCCCCGCAATGGCCGCCCTCACTCCACACCCTCGGTACCAAATCACGCAGGCAGAGGGTAATTACAGGGTTTCGAAGAGCACACCAAGCACGTGATTAACTTGTTTTCATCCTTTTGAAGCGGAGAGCGAGCAGTCCGGCGGTCCACGCGAATTTGACGCCCGGGTTCCCCGCTTAATGGCGCTCGTTTTCGACTGGCATGAATCCCGACGAACGGAGTATCAGGAGGAGGAAAGGTAGAATAAAGAGCAGAAGATAGGAGCGAACCATTGGTATTCCACCAAATGAGCGACGTATCCATGGATGTCCTTGGGTATAATTTCCCCGACCGTGGGGAGTTTTCTCTATCATTTCCTCCATGACATTGATACTTCTTTTATTATTGGAAAAATGGACTTCATGGTCCTTCCAATAATTTATCATACTACCACCTGATTGGTAGATTTAAGGACATTTCTAACCCATTTCTCGAAAATCTTGTCATTTTCCCTCACATAAATAGCTCGTCATCAAGGAAAATCTTGAATTGCTCATACCCTCTACCTCCCCTAATGTCGCCCAAAATCCCTTTCCTATTTTCTTCACTTCCACATATCCCAAGCGTTCTCACCTCTATCACCGTCTTCAACATGTCCTCACCTCTCAATACGCCCTTCATCCATCTTTTCTATCTTCAACGAATCCCCGCCACCTACTTCACTTTTATTTCCCAACACCGAGCTTCCTCGTTAAGTATTTCTCGCTACCCAGCTCAGCCTCTCGATTAAATTGCAATGTTTCGTAACTATCATAACCTCGTTTCATGCTGTCTAAATATCATACTCTTTAGCATTCCGAGATTATCCAAATTCTACCTTCTTATCATCCTCTTATGTCGTCATCCCTCCCGTCGTCTTCTTGTCACTTCACTACATTATTTCTCCCATCAGCTTCCTTTAATCCTCTACCACATTTAGCACTCCTCATTTTTCTTCCTCTCAACTCAGGTAACTCATTCCATCCTCCTCCATGCTGAACTCTTAAAAGCCTACAATCTACGCTGATCCTCTATCCACGACGACCAAATTTCTGAGCCAAATGACGCTATGAACTATTTTAGGGTTAATACTAATAGTTTTTTCACGCCTTTTCTTATAATTTCTCTTATCGATTCCCCCCTTAATACAAACCAATGCCATTATTAGTAACTTTCTACATTTTCTAATCTAACTACTCTAAGAATAATATTTTCCGCGTGCGATATTGAACTTGGTCCAATAGTCCTATCATGTTTTTGTTCTCGGAGAAAATTAAAAATAGATAAGTGAAATCCAGTTTAAGATTTTTATTGAAACAACCCTGGTTTTGACACTTTATGCCATATTCAGGTCTTGACGGACCTGATATTTCATTTCCTCCGCGACAAATAACTTCCACAAAATGAAGCCTGAAGCCTTTTCTTCTGCCTTTGTTCCGTTCTTCTTCGGAAAAGGAATCAAAATTGACATCCTGATATTTGAAGGCCAAAATACTTCCCCGAGGATCCTATGGATAAGCGTGTGCAGTTTATACCTTACGATTTCTTTCAGATGAGATAATGTCAAATTCATTTTACTTCCCGCTGTGCACTTTCTACCTCACTGTCCCTTACTTCTGGGTCCGTAATCTCCGTTTCAAATGGGGAAAGGACGGGAGGAGGGGAAACCCCAATAAAGGAAAAGAATTAAAAATGTCGGCGAGGCGAAAGAGGAACTAGGGGGAAACGCTTGTGTCTATCGCATTCTCATCCTCGGCACTTTTGTTCTCTTGCTCCCTCCATCCTGAACTCCTTAATTAACTCGTGGCGGAGGAGGAAAAAAATCCAAAGGGGGCGTTTCAGGATCTCAGGGTCCTCTCCACTTCAAAAATACTGAACGCGGCACAAATCCTCTATCGTTGGGGAAGCGGAGCTTTATTGCACAATGCTGCGAACTTACCGACCCACAAGCGAAGACTGCGCGTTGAAAATAATTAAGGTAGAGTCGCGGGAGGAAAACATCCCGAAAGGACAGTGGTGGTGGAGAGAGAGGAAGAGGATATTCTTCGGGAGGAACAAAACGGCCACAGAGAAAAGAATTCAGGGGCAAAAAGCTTGTAAGAAGCCGTCTAACTACAAGTACCCGACGTGTTCGCCTGATTAACGGCAGGTCTCGAATAATAGGTGACCCACATTTCTCGAATGCACGCAAGAACGGAAAGAATAACGACCGACTGCACGTTATAATCAAATTAGACAACCCGTTCCTCAGACAGTACATTAAAGTCGATGTCAAATGATCCAATAGTTAAGGTTGTCGTTTTACTATCAAGGAAATACTAGGCTGCCATTCAATTAAAAGAATAGAAAATCAAATTAAAGTCTACTGCATAACTCACACACCACAGAGGAGAGAAGGAGTAGGACGAAAAATTATCTGTTGCCACAAAATACATTTCCACTGAAGTAACTCCTTATTGAAGGTACTGCGCTCATTTTTGCAGATGAAAAATACTGGGGTATGCACTGATCAGCTGCACCTACATCTCCACAGCCTTGAACATCACTTCATCATCATCATTTCAGATCACTAGCATCAACAGAGCACCAATCGCTAAAATCACCTAAAAAGTGGTTCATGCTTTGTGTTCCGGTCTTCGAAAAACGCAAAACCCGTTTCTGGTATGTTAGCCAGTACTATTGATTGAATACGGAATTAGAATGACATGTGCCGTCCAAAAAGGTTTTACACGCCCACAGAACTTCTGATGGCTTGGAAGCGATACTCTCATTCATACTATATAGCATGTAAACCTTAATTTTAAATATACCATTCTATGGCAGATAATTTTCTGAATATTTTCTTCTATTGATGATTTCACGGCCAAGAAACTACCGATAGAAGCGATGAGGTAGAGTTGACACTGATTTAAAATAAGAATATCGCACTGTAAAAGTTAACGTGATTGATCGACAGCTGACAAATTCTGCAGGAGGGCGAGTAACAAACTAGTACCAGATCTATTACTAAATCAAGTAGCTCAGAGAGTATTATAGCTATCATGCTTGTCAGGCAGCATGCTAGTTCAGTATCACACGATACCGTAAACCTATCATACCAGCATGCATCCTCTAACTTGTACTGAATCAAGTAATGTATGAAACGGGCTTTAACATGATTTTGGCGGTAATACTCAATTTAAGATTATAAACAAAATTTTAGCCAATTCAGCACTGAGATTCCATTAAAAAAAATTTTTAAAAACTTCTTTAGGAAAGTTACAAAAAAAAACTTCTTCCGGTTGACTTCCTTGTCCACATTATAGAAAGCGAAAATAGAAATTTCCCCCTCACCTGAGTCCCATAATTGCGTTCATAAGATGACCTAGCATCGGCGTGTTTAGAGGAGTTATCCGACACACTTCCTCTTAAACTTCGTATAATTATTCTCCTTCCCTACATGCCACAACAAAATCAAATACAAGGAAAATACCAGAACGGACTCGACGTATAGCGGCTGAATTATTAGCTATCCGAATGCACAAACGAGAGAAGAAAAATAAACGTACTAGAAACTGAAATGATAACAATGGAAGACACGGATAGCGTTCGGTCGAACAGAATTCACGGGCTAAAAGAAAAGTATATTCCAGAGAGCGTCACTTGAATAAACCTCGAACGCGGACTCACGCCGCTCGGATTTCCACGGAAATGACACGAGGAAAACGTGTGTTCCTCGGAACCTAGTCAAAGGTAAATTTCCGGGGCAGCAAAGATCAGAAGGAAAAGGGACACAAGGCAGGATTCACCGTCCGCCTCCCTTAATCACCACTGTTACCACCAGGAAGCAGTACTAATGCTGTGCAAAAGTAAAAAAAACGGACGCAGAGGAATGGTCTCCGGCTACAAACGAACGCGCTGACTCGTAAAAAATGGCTCAATTCGATTCCAAGCTTTGGAGTAATCAATGAAATTATAACACTTTTAACCTCATTCCCCTATTTCGTTGCACATACTAACCAGTTCTCATTTTCAACGCAACCCGAAGGTTTTTTTTACTGACAAAAGTTCAATTTTAAAAGGACTTACTCCGGAGGTGTCACGGAATTAACAATGGGGAAAGTATTCAATCAATCTTTCAAGTTGGTAAAAAACATTCTATGAATATTCCAAAAAAACGAATACCAAGAAACTTTCACTTGCAAATAAATATAAGAGCTAGCCAGACCTATACCTTTGAATGCTTTCTTCGTTTTTCATCATAAAAAATTGTTTTCTCGGCTCATCACATGTTTACTATCACTCATATTCTACAAGGAGTTACCACGTGACGCATGAGAACATAGAAGTTCGAAAAGACTTTGACATGTTAAAAGATCCGGAGCTGTGACGCAAAGTTCATTTGGAATATTTAAGTCACTTGGCAGAATTATTTTCTGATTGTATCCACACCCTTATCAACCTCATGTTGGTAGTACACCCACAATACATATTAAATAACTCAGGTAAAATCAGTTATTTGCCTTAAAATCCCTTTTTGGAACTTCATGCAAGATTTCTTTCAAATTAAAAAAAAATAAAAATCTGGTGACAGCTTGAACAGTGATGAAGGGAAACAATTATTTACAACAGTAACATAGCGACATCCAGTACTTTTTTATAACATGCATTTGGGAATGCAGCTCGTAAAACACTAATGCATCACCAGACACGAAATAAATTCTCGACATCCGTTATATTACTGTGATATTACTATGGGTATACATTAAAAAAGGAGAAGTCGGAGGAACATCCATATTAAAAGAGAGAACAAACAATGATATTAGTATTTTTTAATAATGTGAGTCTTCCCACTCAGCTACACGTGATAGTCAATGCTGGGGGATTCTTGTTTATTTATACCCATATTCCTAGTTCCCTATTTTATTGATTAACACTTTATTTGCACACTAAAGAATTTTATCGACGATTGTTTGGCCTCCTTTTCTACCTTAATCGCAATGCGGTATCCCAAGGCGACGTTCCTAGGTGACACACATTTATAGGCAACATATGGAAATGAAGAGTGAAGATAAGGATGGAGGAAGTGCGATGGAAGGCGATGGAGACGAACTAAGAGGTACTAGACGTGTTCGGGAAGGAAGAAAGCTGCTTTAGTAAACGACGAGAAGGCAATACAGGTGGATAGAGCAAATGTAAAAGGGTATGGGTTGCATAAGACCGATATGGAAGGTTCGCGCTCTCTTTTTGTTAAAGTCACTAATGGTGCGGGGGAAGATATAATATTTTGCTCCAATCAGTTCGGCTTACTCTTACTTTATCGCTTCTATCAGCCCAAGAAATATATCGTGGGGTCAAACTAATATTATTCGTGTCAAACTGAAACTCATTTGATCTTACGTTTTTAATAGATCGCGTCGCTAATAGTAGCACGCCTTGCGTGAAGCCTCTGAGTCTCCAGCGGTTCCAAGCCTAGTCTTTTCATCTACTGTGTGACACTCTCCGTTCGCTGTAGCAATTTTAACGAAGCGTGCGCCTAGACGCGTATTTCCTCTGTGTTTCAAGGACCTTCCTACTTTTTGCTTAATAAAATCTAGTTTCTTTCCACGCTTGGCCAACACACCAAGTACAGGACACCAAGTTATAACCTATCCCTACGAAGAGTTGAAAAGGATTTACTAAAAAATTAAGTAAAAGTACAACTAGTAGTACTTTAAAAACATCACCGGGGAAGTCACGTTAGATATCACTAATGATGACGAAGTCGGGGAAATAATAGGCAGGACACATGGATCTGGCACTTATTAGGTAGAATAACTAAGGGGATAATGATGAACCATCCCCAACCTTTCCGTCTCCGCTTACTCCTCGACACCACGCAGATAACGGCCCTCAGGTGGGGCACCCTTGTGTCCCCTTACCCAATTCCCACACACTCCTGTTGCGCTATTACGGGCGGGAAACAAGAGAGATCGCGAGCGCGCGTAACGAGAAAGACTCACAAGCAGAGAGCACAGAATGATACAAAGAGAGACGTGGGGACACACACACACATATAATAGGGCCGGGCACAGTCTCTTTCAAACGCCCAAGAGGAAAGCCGAGCCGGGTGTGTGTAGGCGTCCATGGAGGGAAGGGTACGATCCTTAACGGTTAATCCTCACGGCGAAAACAGTGTGTTCTAGCCTATTATGCTCATTAACACCTTCGCCCAGCCCCGCTTGCGAGGAGAGATGGAGAGAGAAAAACTCGCCCACTCACATGCTAGACTCCCTCACAGCGATCCCTTTCCAAACGAGAACCATACCCGATTCCCCATCTCATCTTCCGTGCGCCTCTCTAGGTACCCTAGCTACTCTCTGCGGCTTCCCTTCCCTCTCCCACCCTGTCACCGACCACACCCTTATCCCTTTCCTCAATGATGTATCTACCTGTAGGGCTGTGCGAGAGTAACATTTTAACATCGCCCTGCGATACGAATTTTGCATTGCAAGATAAGCAATTTTCCGCATATTGAGTATCGTACAACGATGAATCACTATTTTGTTTAAGGGGTGATCTCCCGGTAAAGGTAGGTTTGATAGGTAGGTAGGTAGGTAGGTTAGGTAGGCAGGTAAAGATAGTAGGAACATCTATAATTATCTTTCATAGCTGAAAGTCATAGTCTCCATACACTATTTCGTTCTAAAGCTCTTCGTACGTCCAACATCTTCCATCCACTCTGCCTTATCCTGATTTACTCATGCGTTTACTAGCTCTCAGCGAACAAGCAAACACTTCCTCGTTCGCCTTCCTTTCCGTCTATCATACCTCCTCCAAATTATAGTAAATTTTATCGAATTTTAATTAAATAGACTCCTATTTTAAAAGAAGTAGATGTTAAGACGGCAGTACCTACATCCATACGAACTATCCCCTATTCCCAGACAAGCCCACATAGCTACCATCGCACATGTCATCGCGAGCCGGCTAAAAGATTCAAAAAGGAGAAGAAACCCTCCCAAAATCCACCACTCGCCCTCCTTCAAGTCCTCATTTCACCGCACTATTTCCCGACCCTTTTGAAGTCCACTGAACGGCTCATGCCGTAGGGTGGCACGCTTTTGATCTTTGCAGAATCCTGAAAACGCATTCGTAAGCATTTTAAGCCATTATCATTTTAGCGCGCATGAGACCGGTCTCCCCTTGCATTTGAAATAATTATTTTTATAGCGTAAAATCTGTTTTTGAAGATGTAAAATTATAAATGGTAATTTGAAGGACTTTGCACGGATTATTTCAACTGAACTCCTTCCGTCTTCACTGCAAATTTTTCTCACCCAAAGGGAAGTTTATACATGTATCCCCGCAGTGAATTATCAACAAACGCAGCAACCTCTATCTTTTTCCGATGGACTTCAAAGCACCACATCGCAATCATTATCACTGCTGGTATTCCCATTCACCAATGGATGGCTTGGTGTAAAAAATACAAATTTGTCCTAAAAGCAGCTTCCGAACATACTTCCTTTCATTACTTCAGCCTTCTGATCAGCATAATTCCTTTCTCCCATCGTCTCAGCGCGATTTCCAACATTGCCTTTTCGCACATAACCTGAAATTAACCATTCCATCATTCTCCTCATCGACTCCTATGACCACCTCCATCTATATTCCATGTATACTCTGCCTACTGCGCATTTTCATCGCCGACTTCCGCTCCATCACTACTATTTTAATCAATAATAATGTAGAAATAAAATTGAGATAAATAAATCTTGTAATCAAGGATAACCATGATCCTTTGGGTGACGAGTAATAAAAGAGGCAATAGTGCTCTTCAGCCGGATAAAAACATCTACTCATATTCCCTTGATTGGCACACGTGCTTCCTTGTAATATATCTCATCCCACTGAAAGACGTTTTGCAGTTTGAATTTGCGACCTTTGAAACCTCTGGAGAGTGGTTCCTCTTGGAAACTCCAAGTAATCATTAATCCAACAAAATTCTGTTCCTTACCTACCCAGACTGTAAAGCTCGACACTAAGAAAATAGTTCCGCGAGCCAGTATCAACCGCGACTTTATTCGCTCATATTATTAACAATTTCTGATTAAGATATGTATACGTTTCTCTAAGGAAAAGAAGATTCATATCTTTTGGCCGAGCTCTAAGACACAATGAACTGGTAAGCAGAAAAGCAGAAGTGATAATAGAGGAGAGAGTCCGAGAGGAGGATCAACGGATAAATACCTCAGACTGATAAGACGGGGCATGAAACGAAAGAGCTCTGAAGACATAAAACTTCATTTGAATACTCTACCAGCTGATTGGTTGGTTTTTGGACGGTTCTTATCCAATATCCCAAATTCTGATACATCATATCGCTTTCCGTCCCATGGATGGCTCAAATTCAAATCTCTCTTAACTTTCCTCTCTTGTATGTTATCGTTGCAATTGCCCTTCCCTTACTACCGCCCGTCAGTTCCTTTACTTTCCTATAAAATAAATCTGATCTGACCTCTATTTGCAAATTCTCCAACGATAAAGACATTACTAGGGGACAGGAAAGAGTGGAGGGATGCTATCAATCTATCTCAAGATTTAATGACTTATGATGGATGAAGGTACATGCAATTGAGGTGGTTTAAGCGAGATATCACTTCACCTAGAATTTGATGAATTTGGTCTCATTTCATTTTTTAAAAACCTCTCATCTTTCCAATTATATCAAAATTTTAACCCTTTACCGAACTACTTTTCGAGCAATTTGACTAAAAATATAAGCTGTTTTAAATGTGATAGATTACGGTAGCTGAGCACTCCGGAGGAGAATATTAAACAAATGAGGAATTTTTAACGCCGAGAATTCCTAAAAGAACTAGCAGTGTGTAATTTGTATATTTTCTCAACAAAGGAAACTGTCTCAGGCTTTACTCGGTGGAATCTTTTCAATTTGAAAAGAGAAGGAGTAAAAACTAAGCTATTCCATGTAAAGTATTTTATTACACGACCCAGGTTTCGCTGCTGTGCAGCATCTTCATGTACTTTGTTATGTCACCTGAAGATTATGCCCGTAGCAGCGAAGCCAGAGTCGTGTAATAAAATATTTTAGGTGGAATAGCAGATTCCTCCCTCTCTATTCAATACTTTCTCAACTAATTAAAAAAATAATTAACCACAGTATTAATTTTTACGGAATCGCATGAAAAACCTTTTGTGAAGTCGTTTTCACCGTACGGCGTGAAAAAATGAGTGAAGTTAGAGACTTATGTAGATATATTCATTTAATTAGCGAGAGTTTGTCTAATACAGCTATATTTTTGTGACATTATTATTGCAATATTTACACTATACTACTTACAGATGCTGACATTTAAAAAATTAAATTCGAATATAGCCTCCATTATGAATAAGGAAAAATCTCGCTCAAATTATCAAAATACAAATTTGTGGTAAAATTAACTTCCTAAGGCTTTGTAGGTATCACATGAACAAATCACGACTAAAGATGATGAATACTCTCTCAAAAATAGGAGTTAATACCTACCCTCGCTTCACTGATTGTTGGGACACAGGATATAATATCTAAATACAAATTTGTGGTAAAATTAACTTCCTAAGGCTTTTTAGGTATCACATGAACAAATCACGACTAACGATGATGAATCCTCTCTCTCTCTCTCTCTCTATAAGAGGAGGTAATACCTACTCCCGCTTCACTGATTGTTGGGACACAGGACATAAAATAGCCAGAACACATGCGACTTTACCTCATTTACAGGATAAGTGGGTGATCTCATTCAACTAAGGCCATGCGGAAAAAAGAGCCCTGGTAGCTTACCTGAAATGAAAGAAGAAATAAATCAATTAATATAATTATGCATGGTGCATTGGTAGATAATTCACTTTTAAGTTTAAGAAAAATGCATCAGTAACTCAAAAAATAAGACTTCAAACACAAGCATATTGCACAATATTTTTTAGTGAATTAACCGGTTAAAGTAAATTTTAATGGAAATCTGTAAAAGTCCTATGGATGCCATACATTAAACAACCTCGTCCAATCGAGCGCTGCATTACGGCATTAACTCGGAAACTAGGGAATTCTTACAAGCTAAACTAGCAAACATATATATCGTTAGCTCGTAGGCTCCCGCGGATTTAGTGTTGTTTGTTTCTTTTTTCGGGATTCATTCCGCGATGTTAAAATTGTGAAAAGAAATTAAAAATTTTAAATTTTACAATTTTAACATCGCGGAATGAATCCCGAAATAAGAAACAGCAAACATATATCTCGTTTTGAATGTATAAATAAGGAAATGCAGATGCCAGAATATCTCGGAAATCCATTTCGCGATGCATCACCATCACCCATGTGCGAGTTGTTATGCCACTGCTGCATTCACTCAAGCGTTTCACAGTTAACTAACAGGGTTTTTCAGTAGAGAACAACCTCCATACTAGGACCGTACCACTCTGGACGGTTTGCGATTCTGAGGAAAAACGTCCAGAATGATTTGTTTTAGGACCACGAAAGAAATAGGATGGAGAATTGTCCATATTTTTGGTTCGCCAAGTCCCCAGTGGAAACCATAAGTAAAAGACAAAAAAATAACATGGATCTTCCCCCAAAACCATCTTCATAAACGTCATACTCTGAGATGGGAATGTACAGATGGGTGGCTGGCTGAAATGGGATGGTACAAAGGGAAATTGTACTCCCAATAAAAATAGCGCAGTTTAGGTGAATGCTAACACCCGAACAACGATCCATTTCACCACCGGATAGTGAGACCAAGACGATGAAAACCCTCTAATAAGACGTAACCGTGCAAGCTACATACTCATTTACCTTTGCAAGCTTCAGCTGCTATATCACAATGGATAGGGGTTCGTGTGTACTTATAGGGAGCTTTGAAGCAATTGAAAAAGACAAGAAAGGCAGCGACATGTATGATTTCAAAACCAGACTTGACTCTGAATAAAATATCCAAGACCTTGAGCCTGCGTCGCGCAACCTCATCTAGGTGGTATTTTATGCCATAATTCCAAGTCTTCTCAATAATACCCTTTTTTGGCCAAAATTAAACAATTATATTTCGACGTGGTAGCCAGTTTCAGTTGAATAATTCTCCGAGGCGTAATCTGCCAACACAAAGTGATGCCTTAACAATTCCTTCTACGGTGCCGTAAGTAAACCCAGTGACCCTACAACTCCGCGTTAAGTATCGGTATGCTTAATAATTTCCTCCTCCTTTCCCGCAAAGCAAATATTCGCCTTTCCTCCACAACTTCTGACAACCTCCCAGCTTCCCCTCCAACCGCTGTTGCTTGTCGTCTCTCAATTTTCTTCACAATCTTTCTCTCTTTCACAAACATAAATTTCAAACACTTTCCTGCTTGACTACCCCGCCATCCTCAACCATACTCGCATCTAAGGAGCACTCAAGCCAAAACCAACCCATTTCTACGAAATCAGGATCGTTTGAAACATTACAACGTTCAGGACCGTTTTAGAGTTTGACCTATCCTTAGCATTTCAGAAAATTTAACGGCATCGCACAACACTTGAATTCTTATTCCCACGGCAAAACTCCACTCTCCGATCTCGAAGTCCATTTCAAGGAACTTCAAGGTTGTCAAGTGCGATTTGTATCACCTGCTTCCACGCTCGTCTGAATTCCCAACGCTAGATGAAAGGATGTTGGGTAAGCGGGGAAGGGAAAATGAGACTAGGTTTCTGGGCAGGATGAAGAAGGGTAGTACCTACGCTGAGGTAAAGAAAGAAATATTATAGTTAAATATGGTCCTCCATATGAAAAACAATTAATGATTTTATTGACTTTAATGAATGAATATCTTCATGTGTGTGTTGTATTTATGAGTTAATTTGTAAGAAAGGACTAAGTCGACAGAATTCGCTCGCAAAAAAGACGCCATTATTATTATTACCTTGAAATCCTAATGAATTCGAAGATATACGCAATGTTTTCGAAGGAAAGTACGTGGAATAAGAGATTTAAATACCGACGCTTTGACAGACAGTTGGCTTATAACAATAAAAGTGATTTTAGATTTAAATTTTACGTTAACTGATAAGGTAGCCCTGCTTAGAAGTTACTTTTAAGGTCGAGCTTGCCAATGACGATAATGTTATAGGCTAATTCTGTTGTATTTGCAGACTATTCTGAATTCATGTCTAAAAAATACCCAAACGTTGATAAAACCTTTGCCAAACCACTAAATAGACGAATTCTGTATGCTGGCTACATAAACATTTCCGGATATAGTCCAACATGATGGGGACAAATGGAGCAACAACAAATATTCATCTGAATTTGAGAGGTGCATTTCCCATTTGGAGCGCCTCAGGAATGATAACCCGTATCTTGATTCCCATAAGCGCTGAGATACGTATATTACGTACTATACGTACGTACTTGCCAAGGTATTGGAAAACTGCTTGCATATTCCTAACGCCCCTTAGATCTGAAAACTTGCTCGCATGGAAAAGCAATGATAGAGCCGTGCAATCTCCATTCAACTCCGGACTTGGTGCTCAACTCCGGAAATTAAAGGCCCTACTTTCCATTTCCAGGGGGCGTTATTTAGCTCGGGCAAAACGAGACCTTTTGATTCCCTTAAAGGCAAGACAACATGTTTACGCTCCATGAGGCAAAGATTGAAAAGAGATACAACATTACCTATTGCGCTTGGGACTTCGTTACATTCGAACATCCGCATACGGGGTATGTGATGCCTAGGCGAATGTTTGTAATGAGAATCCGTTACCCCTAGTACTCTCTTTTGGATTATATTTCATTAGCTGGCTACAAAGAGATCAAACTAATTACGCGCAAAAAACAAGTGATATAAAGAAAATGCCCCTATACCGTGATATCAGTGGGTACAATACAGTTTCCTCAGAAAAATACGCATTGAAAACGGTGGGATATAACCAAATGGCGACCAGTAAGTACGCATAATTTCTACTCTCTGCAGTTTTAGACGATAACATAAGCATTGGGCTTTTTCTAAGGATCCAATAAAACAATTAATAGATTACTTGATGTGCGATGAGAATAAAAACAATTTCCTACCAAGGTGAAAACCTTTAACAGAGCGGATTGATGTTATTCGCAAGAGGCTTAAAAGAACTTTACCCTACAACAGAATTCATCACGTAAATGGAAGTACCTATATGGAAAGTCTTCGGAATAAAAAATAAACGACTTTCGGTAAATTTGAGACGCAAATCTCCGTAATTGAATATTCGTATACTTACTTAGATCAAACGAAGAAGTAATGACTAGCGGATTATCGCTGCAATCGCAACTTCGACTTACGCTCAACGTTATAAACTTTGGCAGAGATGGATGTTTCATTTATTTTTTTAAAAGCTACATCAATATCAAAGCGCGTTCTTTAGAAAGGCAACTCCTTTTTTCTTTGTATACGTTCATTAATGATAGATAAACAATTTTTAACACTGGTAATGAACGAACGCTAAGGTTAATGTATTCTACCTAATCAAGGTAGGGCGTTTGATAGCCTCCAACCGGTTAGTTACTGAAAACTTTCCTGGGTATCCCTCGCAATTCTTTATACTGCACTCTCTTATGCCCTGCATCATTCGCTTACTTGGCTATCCTCTTTCCCATCCCCCTATTATACCCATTTATTTTCTCTCTTTTCCCTCCTAACAACATGCTTAATTAAAGCGGGATTTCATTAACTCATTCATTTGAGTATTCTACCAGCTGATTGGTAGGTTCTTGGACAATCAACATAATGCATCCAGATTTCTAAACATCTCCTTTTTCCTCCTCCGGATGTCCCGCCATAAGACCCCTTAAATTTCTCATATCTTCCAACTCCTCTTATTTCTTAAGACAGGCTTACAACAGAATTCATATTCTCTTCCTCCCTCTTCCACACTTCTCCAGTGCTCTCCCATCCATTGCCCTCTTCAACATTAATATACGCCCTTCACCCACTTCGTCTAACACCTTCAAAGTCCTCAGTTTTACCTCATATGAAATTGCTCGATTTTCTCCATGTTGAGCTTGTTAAATTTTTGAAGAACCCCATTGCAAAACCTGATATAAAACAAATCACTCATGATGCGTGATATAATAATGCCAATTTTTCTCATCTGGCTCTGTAATAATTGCGTAATTTCATTCAGAATGTTAAAAGCATACAGATTAAGAGCTTCCATTAATAATTATTCCATCATCCGCAATTAAAGTTTCAGGAAAGCATAATTAACGGGGTAATTGATTGAAGCTTTAATCCATGACAGCGTAAAGAAACAAAATTAACATATTATAGCCATAAACAATCATATCATCAAATACCCTTTATTTATCATCAACAAATTTCCATGTAAAAATCATAAAGAGGACTAACAATTTAACTGTATTGATGTCACTTCATGTGGAGAGAAGAATGGCTATGGCAAAGGGAATGGTAATAGTAAACAGAAAATTTGGAATAAAGTATGTATAGCCATTGCAGATTTGATAAGAACAAGTAGGAATGGTAAGTAGTTGAAGAGGAATATGATAGCAGAGAAAAATGGAGCTAGGTAGTGAAGCGCGGCGTTTAGTACGGATTTCCGTTTAAAAAAGTGTGCCCTAAATCTTCCAAAACACCCGAGCACTGAATAAATGACATCAGTCTACAAAACTCATTTCGACAAAGAATAAAAATTACGCCAAGAGAGAATAAACTAGAGACTTAGTAATATTACTTTGATCAACTAACATGGTTGCATCAACATTAGACGAATCGCATACGAGATATTCACAAAGGGCGACGGAAATATTACTTGGAGGGTGAAAAACACAGAGAAACATCTTTCGACACGCGTCACCTTTTCAAAAATATATATCCACCGGCATAAGTTCGGCTCTTCGCAAATAAGACGCTTATAAATCCTCGACTTCGGAGTTACAGTGGGTGGATGTCGTACGTGACACAAAACCTGGTTGTGTTTGCAAAGTCGGACAGGGAATAGAGTCTTTTCAGAGAGTCTCGACCAGAAGGGCCAGACGAAGACAGGCACCGCGATACACCAGCGCTCTCGCCGAGGACGAGCGAGAAGCACACGAAATGACGATTCGTTCGGAGTCGTCATTCAATTTTCCATCGTCTTCCGTGCACCACGGCGCTCCGAGCACCCTCGAACGTGAGAGGACAACGGAAGGCGATCGCACACCTCGCCGAATCATCTCCCACTTTCGAGAAATGCCTTCTCGGATTGTGCTTTGGGGGCGTCCATTAATTACGTGAGGCGTTTAGGGGGGGGAGGGAGGGGATCGAGCCGAACCTCACCCAATCTCAGGTACGGGAGAGGGGGGGATCTCTGCAAATATCACGTAATTTTTTTCCCGCAAGAAAGTGTAAAATTGCGAGAAAACTGGGTTAAATTAAGTAAAACATGTGGAAACAAATAACATGGACATGTTGGTTCCAGTAGCCACTCTTGAGACCACACATGAGTCCCCGTGGGCTGAATTAAAATGAGTATTCTTTTACGAATTTTAGTACTTCCTATTTAAGTATTTTATTGTTCGATTTTCTCACTGTGATTCTAGATTACGTTCTTAGTAGTCTTAAGTACTACTCTTAACTAGTCTTAAATTAAAATAATTAAGCAAATTATGTTTTTTTTTAATAAATCTAACGCAATCAAGCACATATTCACGTGTTTACACTAAAAATACGCCTTTTTAAAAGCTGACGTGATATTTGGGCCAGACGTAAATCGAGCCAAATCTCACGACAAATCTCGGGTCGAGCCAAATCTCACGACATCTCACCAAGGGGGGAAGGGGGGTCGAAAAATCGCCTCACGTAATTAATGGACGCCCACTTTCGGAGCTCTGAAACTGCGCGCAGCTTCTCTAGTGAACGTGCCTATGAACCGTAGCGATGGATTGACCGAAAGACGATGAAACCACACATTAATATTTCCAATTCTACAGGTTGGGGTAGGTTTTCGATGGACCATCCTTAAACCATCATCGAAACCATTCCTCCTTTTCCTGTTTGTCTCTTCAGCTCCGCACACTCCTACATCTCTTGATCCCATAAAACATTTCCATTTTGAAAACCACGAAACATTGTGAAAACCCTATTCTGAAGAATTTCAATCAATTCTTTAAAGCAACCAATGATTTAAAATTAAACAATCAATGTGACAAGGTTAAAAATCTATATTTCTACGCATGACATGAAACCAATATATAATTCCCGAAGTGGCACAGCGGCAACACATGTAATGAATAGGTATGTTTTGTAACCATTAAAGATAGATGTGAATAACATAAAAAAGCTAAATACGATCACAATATTGACAACACCACCATGCGAATTTGATATTAGCTAGTACCTACCTCAAAATATTTAAAAGTTGTTAATCGCTTTACGTATGAAAATAAGTGAAAGAAAATATCATGCTATATTTGTACCCATTCATAGACTTACTTCGTGAATGACTCTAAAACTTAGCTAGTCAATAAAAATTGCTTTTCCTGCAATCTGTTCAAAGGTGGATTGACAACTGCCTTGATCAACGACAAAAACAAGGAATTTCTTTGTGCCAAGTATAAAGAACAAATACACTTTACGTCCAAGCCCACGCTTGCCACCAGATTCAACGACTGCCTTTCGCAATTAGGGCTTGGCAAAAGTTTATAAAAGAATAAACACAAGGGTAATTCCAAACTTGGGACTTAATATGGTAAAAAAAGAACGCCATGAAAGTGACTCTGCGGTTCAAGAAATCCAGCTCGCGCAGAACTGATGACAAAGCGTTGAGTAAGAACAGGAAATTAGTCTGTGCGATGAGATCGACGATGGAAAAGCACCGACATGGAATAACGTGACCTTATCATTACCCACACACAACGTCCAGAAGGCATAATGCCCCACGGCAGCGGCTTGAAAACTAATTCTCCTTCACGTCTCGCGGGAGACAAACAAGAGCATCCGTTTGTAACATTTAAAGCGTTCATGAAAGTTGACATGCGTTTTCATCCACAGTTTGCGAAATGATATGTACCAAGAGTTATCATTTAAACTCTCAGCCACGAAAGAAAAATCCCTGCGATGAGAACGACACAATATTTACACGGGGAGAAAAATGCGGGCAAACTTTTGACTTTCGGGCGCCCTACGTAATTTGGTAAGTTCAAGACTTGCGCCGGCGGCTGGAGCTAGCGAATTTCGGGGAAGTTCAAATGAAGTGGCTCACCCGAGGCGCACGATCATCTCAAACACTGCCGCCCTCCAGGGCGGCGTAGAGGAAGCGCGGGGGTTCGAGTGTGCCTTTTTCATTACCGAGCCTTCAAAGCAGTGGCGTTCATTCCTAGACGAAGGTTTTTACAATTTCGCAAGCCAGTAAACTGGATCCCGAGGCAATTATATAGAGACTCGGCTCGGCAAGTATTACTGAGAGAGATCCTCGTTTCACCCCGAAATCTCTGGAGTGGAGAGAGAGAGATAGACGGGGATATTCAGGGACCGGCGGCGGGTGTAATCGCGAAAAAAGTCATCTTTTAATGCAAGCACAAAATTCGCGACCGAGAGAAGAATGGAGAGAGTGAGCTGTGAAGCGAGAAAGACGAACGAAGAAGTGCAAGGTAATATGGTGGTGGAAGAAAGGAAATTGGTCGTTGAGATTTTGAGAAGACGAAAAAGAGAGCATGTAAGGTGTGCTTGAGAGGTGAGGATACTGTTGACGAGGGTCAGAGAAAGAGCAGGAAGCTTGTCAAGCGCGGAAGAAGATAGGAATTTTGGACGATTTAAGGAGTATCAGAGTGCATGAGAAGTTTCGGAGACTTGACAGCGCGCAAGTAATGAATGGGAATGCATGACCTCGAAAAGGGGAAATAAAGTAGGAACTTCCAAAAAAACTACCAATAAACTCTTAAGATACCCAACGATAAGAATGGAGCCACCATTTTAAAACCTTGTCACTCCAAACAACAAAATGGCTAATCCTCAGATCTCAACAATTTAAATTTGCGATCGGAGGAGAAGAGAAATCTAGTAAGAGGGAGACGTTTGGTTTACCATTCTGGTTATTTTCTCCATTTCATGTTTCGATTTCGATTACCGCTCTCAGATTAAACTCATCATGGCTAACAAGATAATTAAAGAGACATTTTCACTTCGAAATTTCAGTGTAAAAGCTCATGCCCATGTTCCGTTTCATCTACTCTTGCAGTAAGCGGCAAACACAGCTGCGGACGAGGGCTGCGGCGTTGTCTTGCGGAATATTAATTTCCCCTACATTTCCAGATTTGCCTGTTTATTATTTCATATAGCCTATCAATGATAAATGTACCTAAACGTAAAGTTAGATTCTGAGCATTGTTCGAACCCGATCAATAACTGAGAGTGGTAACGCTATATAATGAAGCACTTTCAGCGAATGTATAATAGTTTCCTGAGTCAAGTTTGAAACAGAAGCTCTCTCTATAGAGGTAACAGATATCCAATGATATATATGTGGCTAAATAAACAATGGCATAAAGTCCATATGCGTGTATTTGTACGCGTATTCCAATTCTGAATGGTAAGTCAAAAAGTGAAGGTGTGCGTATTCCACGTATTCCCATAATTGCACTCGAGATATTGGATGGAAATTAGCATCATAGAACGTATAAAAGAATCTAGTATTTAATTCTTTCATTCAATTTTCTTATACGCTTCGTTTTTGTCCAGGTACTGCGTTTTTATCTCGAAATTCATCAATTTTTCTTCCTTTTCAACAATGGATATTTCCTTCGCAACCGGGCTTGAATACAAATTTAATAGCGATTTTATGAATGGCTATTCACTCCTGCACCCTTTAAAGGCCAGGTTCTGAGACTAATATGATATTTGTAGTCAAACTACTACAGTTCCCCGTTCGCCTTGCCTTCTCAATGACATGAACAAGGGTCGATCGCTTCAAGTGCATGATTTAAATCCAGAAAATCCATATTTTTCGCGTGGTCAATTACATGTTGCATGCTCACGAGTGGGACAGATCAGTAATGCCAAATTCAACACCAGCTGATGAACACAACGCTCAAAGCGTCACATCTTTGGAGACATGTACAGAAACTCACGTTAACGATCAATATGCGCGTAAATCAGCGCAATGTGTTAACCATATTTTCTAAACAGCTGTTGGACATCGGTAATGGAAAAGTACCAGTTGATGCCGACACAAAAAATATTTCAATTCCATTGAACTTTTATATCATTGTTCCACCGATCGAACAATCATTTCAGAAAGTGTTTCCACAAGTTGTCACCAATTACAAAAATCACCGATGGCTTTGCGAACGCGCTATTTTGGTAGCTAAAACACACTGACGTCAATGCGATCAACTACGCCATCCACGAATGAATTTCAAGCGAATCTGTCACCTACAAATCGTTTAATAGCGTCATGAATGCGGACGAGATTTTTAACTATGCAATTGAGTTTTTAAATTCGTTGGATCTTTTTGGTGTACCACCGCACAAATTGTCACTCAAATTCGGCGCACCAATAATTCTTTTGCGCAACATTAATGCACCACGAATGTGCAATGGAACCAGGCTCAGTGTCAAACCACTGATACCAAGCATCATCGAAGTGACAATTCTGAATGGCAATTCAAAAGTAGAAGATGAGCTTATTCCACGTATTCCCATCATTCCCACCGACATGCCATTTGATTTCAACCGACTACAGTTCCCCGTTCGTCTTGCATTCTCAATAACTATCAACAGTGCACAAGGTAAATCGCTTTAAGTGTGTGGATTAAATCTGGAAAATCCATGTTTTTCACACGGTCAATTATATGTTGCATGCTCATGAGTGGACCAGTCGAAAAAGTAATTTTATTTTGCAGAGGGTGGTAGGACCCAACATGTTGTACATCCGAAAGCACTCGAATAAATTTTTCAACTATATATTATTACACAAAATATCATTTTCATTCATTAACTTTGAACATGTAAATACAAGCAGACACTGCTTTGTATATGTGTGCCTACTTAAAAAGAAAAATAGGCATTGCAACACATGCCGGGCCCCGCCGGCGATCGCGCCTCAAGTTCGCGCCACCTTATTTTTCTCTCAAGTTTGCATGGGATGGGAAGGCTTAAAACAATGCAATTGCTGTTTTAGGAAATAAAAGTTATTCAGAATGTTTTTTTTTCATTTTTGGGAAACATATGCAATCATTTAACCACATTTCCCACTACTTCCACTTGAGTAGTGCAAAAAAAAAAGAAAATACACTAAGTTCACTTCAAGAGCAAACCAGACAGAGACTGCCTGCAAAGCAGGCAGCAGGTCTGCTAGTATATATTTATATAAATATACCATGGCCCTAGGTAACGACTACAATCTTCGAAATCTACCTAAAAGACCTTAACAATGCCGAACTGATAGGGAAAAAAGTTTCTCGCAATAAAATCAGGGCGAGACAATAAAACATAGGCATACAACTCACTCTTACCTTTTCTCACTTCCAATTCTAACAAGTTCTACTTACAAAATTGGCGCTACCGCTGTATGTGAGCAATGTTCTAAATAAATAAAAAATCAATAAATAAAATTACTTTTTCCTATTCCCTTTGTCACTTTGTCATCCTATTTCCCTCCCTTTAAAATTTTTGGTGTACTACCACCCCTATCACACGCCCCTGAGGTGGCTCATAGGATGGTACATACATGTACACCTTAAACCTGAGGCGTACACAACATCCATGCTCAATGCGGGATCCAAACCCACGAACTTCGGGCTGCCTGACTGGCGGTAGGGACTGCTGCATAAATGAAAATAAAGTACGAAGCGAGCCACGTCACTCCTGATGATGGATGAACTGTCTTTCAGCGAAAATGGTGTGATTATTAAGAGACAATACCGCCAAGAAAGCTGGAAACACACCCCGGACTCACTACAGAGCGTGGATTGAACGCGGAGCGCGTTATCGGGTTCCACTTCGGCGCCATTCAGTACACCAATAGTATTTTTCGGGAGATAAGGGGACAGGATGTTAGTGTATACGATCCTGGGAGCGTCATCACATGGACAAGGGAAGACTACGCCCAGAAAGGAGGTCAAACTAGATACGGGAGAGGTGATAATGAGGGTAAATAAAGAGATAAGTAAGGAATGCCCGAGTTGAAAGGTTTCCGACGAAGAGCGAAGAGATTCAGCGGCGGGCGGAAGGAAACCTAGATCATGTATTTCCAGCTAAAGCAACGAAGAGAGAGGATGATTGATGACTCGCTATGAGACAGGTAATCCCGATGCGCGCACCTACTTTACTGCATTTATTTTTTAACCTCACTGCTTCGCTTCGTTTTCTCGGGCATTTAGGAAATCAATTCCGATCACCGTTTAACACGTTTTTTTCGCATGGAATCAATATCCGGTGGCGGAATCATGCTTCCCCGATGCCCTGAAAAAAATCGGCATATTTATGAAATTCGAGCGGAATAACTTTTTTCCACCGTGCCGGAAATCTGAATTCGCCTTGTGAACGGGGGCTTATGAAACGAGTCATCAGCTCATCCCCCCTTACTGCCTCATCTCAACGGGTTGGAATTACTTTTTCAAAGTCTCACTTCACGTCCAAACAATGACTCTGATTCGGAATGAGGGATGAAGCGGTGGAAAATGGAATACGCTTAGTTCCCTTACAAGGGATGCGCTCTTAAATAAAACGGCAGTGAATGAAGGATCACCTTCGCGCATGATGTCAGGCGAAATAACAATAAGTAAGATAATAGAGCTCCTACGGATTCAATAAGTAATAGGTACATTGCTGTATTCAAAACGAGATAGAGACACTTTGATTGCAAGGGTCTTGTCCACATAATATAAAACCTTTTTCATAATATAACCACAAAATCTACGCAAGGGACGGTATACGAACGAGAGACCTACGAATTTCAACTGCATCGCGGCACCGATATGGCTACAGTGACCGGCTTGCCATCGTTTATCAATGTAGAATATGCGAGCCGGTCATTCAACTTGAGCAACTGCGAGCATTAATAGTTGCCGAAGAATACAATTTGTGTAGAATATACTGAAACCATGCACTTAATACGATAGCCAACGCTTAGATTAAATTCTAACTTTACCGCAGTAAAGCGTCTCAGAATTTTTTTTCAGAAAATACATGCGTTCGTTTAGCATGGACAGTTATTAAATCTCTGACTATTCGGTGCTCATTATTAACGCACGCAGCTGTAACTAATCACCTCTCATTACATCACGCAAATAATAGCTTAGCAAGTAAAGAAACGAGGCCGCTAGTTAGAATACAGTATAACTACGTCTCGCTATATAACTTCAGTTGGAGAGGTCGTTAAATTGCCAAATGAAAAACTTATAACTGCTCGATTCAGGGCACGAATCAGTACATAATTTCACGCGATCAAGGCTAATCACGGAGCAAAATGAGGCAGGGCATCTTCACCAGGAGAGGCCTATCACTACAGGGAAAACTTTACCTCGAACTTTGAGAGAAACCAAAACATGGTCTAGCTAAGGAGGAAACTTCCGAGGAAACGCCGTGGATTTTGACGGGCAAAATGAATCCACTCGGATACACGGAAAGTTTTGAGGGATATGCTCTTTCTCTCGACTTTGGCTCGGGGTTGAATGAGCACAGAAATAACTGCTTAGGGAGACTTAGGGAGTCTGTCGATTGCTTCGGCACTTCCATTTCATTTCGCCATTCCCCCAGGGAATGTGTTGGCGTTACACGAAGTGACTCGCGGCATCGATCTGTGGTTAAAACACTAACATTCCTTTTCCTCACATTACGTTCAAGATATTACGCTGCTGAGTGCAATCTAAAAGCGTACGATAAAAGGGAAGGTTCAAGTCGCAAAGGATTGATCGATGGATTCAAGTGGACGGGATGAGGGTAGAAATCAAGCAGCTAATTTCACTAATAGCTAGCCGATAAAAGGAGTTCATAGGACCGTTTCTTAAAAATACACTTCCCACATCGTTGTCACTTTATTAATATAACAATTTACTATGTGACTTCACTGCCATCCACCACATGAAATCTGGAAACCTTCCATCGGTGTCTGTGAAACATTAAGCATGACCCCGAAATGGAAAGTTAATATAGGTATCGTACAAAAACCTATCAATCTACTGGCATAACACCAAACCTATGAAAGATTTCAGCTGATCAGATCGTCATTAGATGAACATTATCGACAGAACGGCAATGAAGCTTTCCTTTGCAGGATGCCTTGATACACTAACCCACTCCGGGCATGTTCTTGATGGACTCCTGATGGGAGTAAATCACTAACGCTCCTCTGACCTCCAGATCGCGTCCGACAAAAATCCAATTTTTCGCGGAAACGTACCTAATTTGTTCTCAGCGAGAGGAGGGGGCCAAAACTTGGGGACGGAAGAGCGTAGGCCACCGAAGTAGGGTGGGAAACAACGCGGAACCGAAGCGGAAAACTTTCGAACTCAAAGTGGTTGCGGGGTGTAACATACCTGTACACGTCGGCGTGGAAGAGTTGATGCGATATTTATACGCAAACTGCTACGCACCCGGTAGAGCAGCGTAACCACGTCGACCGAAGAAGGGTTAACCGAGCCATTAAGATTACCCGGTGCCCGTGGGAAGTGAAGGGGATTGGATGGATCGAAATTGTGAAAAAAAAGAGCTTCAGGGAGAAAAAAAGAGGAGCAACCCGACTTGATTCGACGGCGTCAAAGGGCAATTTTGAGGAGGTCTTAAACGAAGTGGGGTCGAGGCGATCTGTGGACGAGGTGAGCCCAGCGAAGCAGGAGAACTGGATTTAGGCTGTGGGGTCCCGGAAATGAAGCAACTGGCCCCCACTGGGAGGACAGAGAACTGAGGGAGGGTTTGGGATCAATGAGGTTGTTGAAACTTGAAATACACTGGAGAGGGCGAGACTGAACACAGGCACGGAAAGGGAGACATGGAAGGAATATGGGTGCAATCACGGTAGATTTGGTGACTTAAACGACTCAATTACGGGTGCATTGATGATCTTTACGTAGATTTGATTGGTTTAAAAAAAGTGAAATATGCGTATCCACTCCATAAGATGAAGAGACAAACTACTGGAAAGACAAGCTTGAAACAGAAAAAATTAGAAAGGATTCATTCGATAATATGAATGCACAGCAATTTTCCCACGAATTTAAGCGACTACGCATGGCACTCTAAAGGGTCAGTCAAAACGTGTGCATGGAGTATGCATTAATACAGAAGTTACGTTTTGGCGGCAAAAGTAGCAAAAAAATCAGGTTGAAAGCCATGCCAATTCAATGCCATAGAGATTAATGTAGACATAATGGGCCTCAGACAGAATAAATATACCTTCTTCCACTAAAAACATACCTTAACTGGTAGATCACATTTAATAATAATAATCATCATAAACGGAGATAATCAGTACTGCAGAAGTACATCGAAGAGGTGAGGGAAAAACGCTTACAGGAAACTCCACGAAGTAGAATTGACACACTACCAGATATTAAAGCACCCTGAAGATAATTACGGAAGGAGGAAAGACTTGAGTAGTCTGCAACGCAATCTTCGGGTATATCACAGATGAAGATGGTGATATTTACTATACTGATGCTTGAACAATTAATTTACTCCAACAGATGTGAAGTTCTGGTGCAAAATCTTGAGGAAAACGTTTGCCGTTCAAGGGGCTCAAATATTTCCAAAAGGGGCTCAAAGGGTATTTTCAGCGTGACAAAGAGACATTAATATACGCAGGGCATTATTATTTATGGAATTCCCGCCCAAAAAAAGATTACACGGTAATAATTGCAAAATATCTCATGCTTGTAAAAAACGCTCGAAGTAATTATGGATATTTCATAATGATAAAAAGTTAACAAACCAAAACGGCCAATTTCTGACCATACAAAAATCTCAAAGGCAGCATGCCGGCTGTGAATTTCAACCTCCTTTGCTTCGGGAATGGGATACTGGAGTGCCGGGGGAGGTGGGGTCGGTATTTCCTTATAAATTTCGTCTTAAACACCGCATTGGAAGGGGAGGAGGAAGAGTGGAGAGGGAGGGAGGATGAGGAGAGCACCGGGAGGAATTTTACTCTCCCTTCCCACCCACTCCTCCTCCCCCTTGGGAAGAAAGGTTAATCCGTTGCCCGCAGCGAAACATACGCCCTCTCTAGAGATTCATACTCGGCCGACTGGAGTTAGCGCAGGGAGAGAGAACGAGGTAGGGGGAGAGAGAAATAAAAAGGTTGGGCACAGGCAGAGGAAAGACTATATAAACGGAATGTATGGCGGGTGAATCAAGGA
Source organism: Pyrrhosoma nymphula (assembly GCA_963573305.1). Classification (NCBI taxonomy): domain Eukaryota; kingdom Metazoa; phylum Arthropoda; class Insecta; order Odonata; family Coenagrionidae; genus Pyrrhosoma; species Pyrrhosoma nymphula. The sequence continues at coordinate 108,704,728 of OY754330.1, read as the reverse complement.
GGTAACCGGGGGTAGGGGGCAATTCGTGGAGCGAATGCGTTAAATACAGAAAATGACGGGTTCATACGGAGATATGGCATTGAAGAGGATTAAATACGCCATTTGCCACGTTGGGTGGTTCAGTTACTGCAAGTAACACGTCTAAAACAGAGATATCACGCGAAAAACCGTCACCATACCCCGATGAATTCTCACAGAATAAGGGGAGACCGAGAATTTGATTAGCCTAAGTGACATTGAGTGCTAAGAAAATACACATTCATTGATTCATTAAAGTAATCTACCAGTTAAATGTAGGTTTTAACGAAATTCAGAAAAAGAATTCTCCAGCAGCTCGGCTAAAAATGATGAGAGATCATTTTTTTGAGATGCTATTATGCAAAAATATAAGTAGAGCCTGGGCAAAAACCTACCAATCAAACGGTAGAAGACCAAACGAAGGAATGAACGTCCGTCGGCTAAAATAATTCACTTGACACCGCATTACAGTACAATACAGGTCAATATAAGCGCAGTACACATCGCGGTTGTATCGTAATTAAAACAGCATGTTCTATAGAGCATTCTCAATTTAGTTGGCAAGGACATGAGATCTAACGAAGATGCGTTTTCTGAGCAAATCTCAATTAGGGCGGAGGCGCAATGTCCTCAATAGCGGCAAGAAATTTAACATTTTGCTCTACAGTATACTTAATCCACATATAGTCATATATGAGAGTCTTCCAATACGTACAAATATTCATTAAAGTAACTTCCTTGAATTTATCGCGGTGTTGGAAATGTTTGCGTGCGTGGCATAGGGGGAGCACACGGAGCGTAAGTTAGGCAACATCGCTATCCATGAGGCTCATACTGTCAACTGAATGTGTAACGCTCTACACCAATGAAATTGGTAGGTTCGAAGACTCTTCCCAATGAAATCCCAGGCTTAGATTCTTATTTCCAGATTCAATCGGCATGAGTCATGGTTCACAAGATGTCTTTCATGTTTAGCAAAAAAGAAAAATTCACTACCTTTAGCAAAAAGCAAACATTCACCCCTTGCTTTATCCATGGTAAACTAGAACACACGTGCATACCTTTCCTTAATTTTCATCCTTTTTGCGGGAAAAGTAATACAATATTCTCAACGAAAAATCACATGCTGGTACTTCAGTTCATATTCAATTTAAAAAAAATTGAAACTTAGTAAAATACAGGAGAAAATGAACTCACACTATTAGTTCAAAAGGGTTTCATAAGTTCGACCCAGGTTCCGACAATTTACATTATTCAGATGCACCAAAGTTTTCCTTTGCAAAACCTTTCGTTGCAGACAGTCGATGTCGAAACAGATGCCGTAATATTGTGATCTATCGTGCAAGATCAAAATTGTGAAAAAAAACAAATGATCGAAAAACCTTCCATCCAATAGGAAATAAATAGTTTAAGTGCTCAAAGACGTCGTAATTTTTTTCCCAAAATCGTTTTTAAGTTATTCAATGAGCTGGTAGAATATTAAAAAAATTAATCAAATTCAAAAGGGTGAGTGACCCTGTGTTGGCGGCTACGCAGGGTCACTCACCTTTTCAATTTGACTACTCACATATACAATGAACATGACGTCAACCTTTTCCTGAACTAAAATTCAGTTTCTTAGGAATAGACGCCTAGGCATTGTTTTGAAAAAGTTAATTCAGCAAACAAACCAGGACTGAAAACGAATGAAAAAGAAATACATTTACATTTTCTACCTTGAACATCTTGGATTAGCAATTTCAATATTATCCTGGAAAGTTTTCTTCCACTCCAAGGGCAAAAAACGGCAACGAAGTGAAGGGAAATTTCATTCACACACTCTTTCCCGCGAGCATCCAATAACATAAGCCGTTTCCACTTTTTGACTCGATAATTTTTATTACGCACTTAACTTGTAAATAAAAGAGATTGAACTAAGGGAACATTTCATTCAAATTTTCCATCATTACTGGTTATCGCCACCTACCATTACCCACCCGTAAATGTTGACCCTTGCCCGTTGAAAAGGCCGAATAGTATGCCCGTAGTAAAATTTCCTTCGTCTTAAACCAACGCACCTACCTCTATGACCTAGACAGCCCCAGAACCCCTATCCCCGGAGCCTTACTTTTCCGCCGGCGCGAGGGACTTTTGACCCTTGCGTTTCAATCCGCGTTCCACATCCACGAGAAAGAAACACTCCCGAAAAAGTGAATAATAATAAAATCATTCTATAAATAAATTAAAATTATAAAAATAAAATAATTTTATATTTTAAAATAAAACAATTTATGATTTGCTGCCCGAAACCCCCTATTTTTTCCACCCCTCGAGCTAATGGCTGGTGTTATCGAAAAATCTTTCAAACAAAAGTTTTGGAAGTAGTCTTTGAAAGTATAATAAATTTAAACGAATGCTATATATTTCATACTAAGGGAGTTATAATAAATTTTTCAGTTTTTCAAAAACCTTCCCCATTCTCCAGGTCCGATTTTGCCCATAATGAACTTGACCGAGATATATATAGAAAACTATGATATCTAACTGTGTTTCTAGGCCGGGCCTAAAGGAATTTTTTTAATAGACTTGGCTCATTTAGCTCAACTTCTGAAGTAACGGTTAGTCGTATCAAAAATTGTTTAAACAAAAGTATTAGATAATATTTAAAAGATCTACAATAACGCTGAACGAATCTTTTGTGCCTACTGATGAAGTTATGATTTATTAGCTCAAAAACATCAAAGTTTTCCACCCCTAGAGCTAATAGTTCGTGTTACCAAAAATTATTCATACAAACGTTTTTGGTAGTAGTCTTAGGAAGCATAATACATTTGAATGAATGAAAAATCCAAAGAACCCTTCGTCCGATTTGGTCCATTAACGAAGTTGACCGAGATTTTCCACCGTCATGTTTTATGTATCAGTCTGGAAGTAATTTGTTGATAGCTACAAAAAAGAGCCGATATTATACGTTTAGTTGTAGGAGCAAGTGTTCGCTGGAGCCTACGCATCAAAGCTATTCTTCAATTTGTAAGTACTTGTAGTCAGCCCAACACTAACAAAACCTTTGCATGTAACAAATCACACCAACTCATGGTACATACCATAGCTTGATTACAATCAATCTTTACATTTGCTGAAGCAAAATTTCATGACTTCGCGACGAAGGACAGCGCTGTAGAAGCACCTCTCAGAGGAGCTTGAAACAAATATTGGGTTACTAAGAGGCTATGATTTTCCACCAATTTATTCAAACTAAAATAAATTGGAATGAAGCGAAACAGTACTTCACCCTTTCAAGCGTCAGTCTATCGAAGGTTGTCCTTCAGGCGGCTTCACCCTTGGATGTCCTTAAATAAGACAAAGAATAGCGATTTTTGCTAGCGAGTCTTAGAGGAAGAACCGATAGGAGTCATTGTCATGTCTTAACGAGATACAGAATAGAGCACTAAAGGAACGGAAATCATCGCGCATAATCGTCAAAGGAATAGAGCAGGAAAAAATCGTCACGTGTCATGAAGGCTTTAGATCAGAAGGGACAATCCAGCACGAACAGCCACGCCTTGCCTTAGAGCCGTATGGGAAATGTAACGTCATTGTTTCGGTTGCCCTAATACTCCTCGGGGTGTGGCTTGAATACACACGGAAGACAATTTAGCACCTCTCCCGCGGAGAGAACATAGATTAATGAGCCCACCGCCCCCGGGCGTAGAAGAATGACAACTCTCCCGCCCCTCATGACTGATCCTGCTCCCTTTTTCTAAAAAAAAATGAGACGGCTTAATTAGGGGGATAGAATGAAGAAAAAAGGGACGGCTAACCGCTTTGAGATCCGAGGCATGCATTACCATCCTCGGCATTTCCTTTCCAGCCTCACTAGTGAAGACGAAGCACCAGGGGATCGGGTTGGTGTGGTGGCTCTTGCACCGGATTCCAATTCGGATGGGCCGGGATCCAGTCCCGGCAGTGACGGAGTTATTCCCGCGGAACCAAGATTCCCATTTTGGGTGATACGTGAAAGTATTTCCAGGGAACCACTACGTCCGAAGTATTCGGATTCAAAGAGCCGGGAGAGGGTTGATTCGGTGACAGGAGTATTGGCTCCCCACCCCGAGGGCCCTGTTTCAAGTGAGAGAGATGCTGTAATGGAATCCTGATCACTGCTTAAGGTAGTTTAAGCAGTGATCACTGTTTAGCTTAGCACTGAAGTTTATCACTTCACCTAGAATTTGATGAATTTGACCTCATTTTAAAGAAAAAACTCCCATCTTTCCAATGATATCAAAATATTAACCCCTTGCCCAAATACCTTTCGAGAAATTTGAATAAAAATATAGGTTGTGTTACATGGGATAGATTGCGGCTGTGAGCTCCAGAGGGAGAATATTGGCAAAGTTAGGAACTTCGAACACCTAGATTTCGTCAAAAAACTAAAGGTGCGTAATTTGTAAGTCTTTTCAACTGTTCTAAAAATTAATCAATTACGCACCACTTACAGAATCTCAAAAAACCTATTGTGAAGGAGATTTCATCCATCGTACGTCGTGAAAAAAATGAGACTTATGTGGTTATAATAATTTAATTACAGAGTTTTTCTAAAACATAACTATATTTTTGTGCCATTAATATTTAAATATTTACTTCACACAGACACCGAACTTAAAAAATAGAATTCGAATACGGTCTCCATTATGACTAGGGTACTATCTCGCTCAAACTACCTAAAATCCAATGCAGATAGAATGTCAAGAGCTGTTTCGTTCATTCGGTAGGACGCTAAACCGTGGATCCTCAGATTTCTCTCGTCCATCGCCATTAGGTACAACCGGTAATTGTTGGAATTTTGGACAGTGCCAACGTTCATTTTCCCTTTTCGGGGTTGTATTTCACTTTTCTACATATAACTCTATTTTCTCTCCCACAAGTTCTTTTCAAGTTCCACAACATTCCACCTTGTCGCCCATAATTCTTGTCCCCATTCTTCCTCCACCGCGTCTGCAATGAGTTCTCAACTCGTCTTCACTTTGTTCAGCCTCACTTTTGAACACCTATCAGTACGCCCGCCATCAACTTCTTCTTCCTTCTCTAAATGTTTGCAATTATTTTCCTTTCCTCTCTTTCCATAGTCAACACATTCACCTTCGTCTCACCCGCTAACCAGCTCACCCTCTCCATTCTTCGCTCACAGCTCAAAAAGGTGGAAACGCGCCGAGTTTCTCTCCATCCTTCTTTTAATCCCAAGTAATCTTTTCCTAACATTCCTACCCACCCACCATCGGGGCTCAAAAGACCTCAGCTGTCGGCCGTCTCCCCAATTAACCGATTAACCAGGAAGCGCTTACAACCAACGGCTTCTCACGATTTCACCCAACCACAATTATTAAAATCAGATTTTCTTAGCTGAGATAAAGCTGTAACATGAAAAATACGGCAAAGGGTTGGAGTTCAATTTCACACAGTTTGAACGAGGGAGCATCAGAGATTGTTTTTTTTCATCGAATATTCTGCCGGTGGAGAATTTAAGCCAGCTATTACGATGTAGGTACGTACATACCTCACGTCAATTTCAGCGTTATACTCACTCCTCACGAGCCTCATTTCAACCTTCATGAATTTTATCCTGCATTACAAGAGCAGTGCGTTATGGGCCACATTTGCATCCGCCACTCGAGGAGGCAAGTATCCAGGAGACTTTATGACGCTGTTTCACTACCTTGCCTATCCTAAGTGTAATCTCACTACGCTGTCGACGTGGTTTCGGGCGATCAAATCCGGATGATCATCAAAATTAAAGCCCTACTTTGGCAGGATTCCACCGTTTTCTCACCGCGATTCCATTCCCCTCGGCCCACTCTTCTTATCTCCGGCGCCAAACGCCCTAATCTACCTCCCTGCTACCCAGACCTGATACTACATTCTCCTCCGATAAGTTCCTTCAACCGCTGCAGCGCGCTGCCGCGTTCATATTCGGCCCATTTCATCAAACGTTACCTTTGGCTCTAATTTCACAACCGTGGCCTCTTCATCCACCTAATGTATTCATTATCCACATATCCCTCCCCATAAGTCCTTGACAGCAATGATGGGCAGGCTGGAACGGAACATGATGGACATCAGCGATGTAACATAATAAGACGATGGTTCTAAGACCTCAGACCAATGGCAAGTAATGCAAGACTAGGATCAAATCTTGAAACAGTCATTCGTCGAGACAAACGATTTTATCTTTGCTAATCCCCGCACATAAGTGTAATAGGTGGAACCCACGCGCTTGTTCAAGAGTAAGGCTCATTTCTGCAATCGCTAAATAATTCATGTCCTCATTTGTCCCTTAAAATTACCTCCAAGCTTAATGATCCTTCAAACATTGCGTTTTTTGCAACTTTGTTGGGAAAGCGCGGAAGAGATAGAAAAATAGATATATTAGACGATCTAAAAAAAATGTATAAGATATCGGCTGCAAATCATGCGAGAAAAATGCCTGATGTCCTGAGAGGAAGGTTATTGACGAACCGTGGCGGGAAAAATCATCGGCAGGGTCTGTCTAAAACCTTACCAATCCGTTACCATCATTGGGTATGTTACCAGGTGACTGGAAGTTTTCAGGTAAGTCCATACCCTGTTTTCCCCGATCACTTCAAGGCTCATTACTTGCCCGCCTTCACATCTCTCTTAATTTCCTCAAAATTTAACAAATGAACGTGTTATAACGCGAAGGAAACATACAAATGGACGACGAATGAACCTTAAATAAATGAAGCACAAGGTAATAAGCCGTGAACCCTGGAACTGCCTGCTAACCAGCTACACTGTACAGTTGAATTCAGCCTCGTGGATCCCATTTTCCTGCATCCCGAAATCCAGACATCCTCGCGACAAAGGATCCTGCGTTACATTCACAGAAGAGCCACGGGATGAGGACCACGCTCTCGGCATTCCGAGATCACACTACAGGTACAAGGTTAGGCCTGTGCTATTATCGAAAATAATTGATATCGATCAATTATAAGAATAATTGAAAATTTGGTCGATTATTTGACATCGAAATGGGTGTCAATTAATTGTCATTGCTCAATTAATTGGCATCAACCAAATAATTGACAGGACTCAATTGGATCATGCTTTCCAAAGGCTTTCCCATGCCAATGAGAAGAATGAAAGAATTAATTTGAAAAACAGCAAAATAATTCAATCAGTTAGCTTTTATTCATTAATTAAAGGAATAGATCGCTATTTGAAGACAGGCAGATGAGATCCTCAGCGTGTTCATCCGACAGACACTGGCGTGTGTCGATGACAATGTTCTCGCCGAGACCGAACCTCTCGGACGCAGTGCTAGTTGATGGGACAGCTAGCTAACTTATGGAGGGAGGGGTACATGAGTGCCGTCTCCACCGTCAATAATCGTCAATTAGGCGATTACCGGACAATAATTATGAATTGAATAACAATTGAACAATAATTGACACTTGAAAATAATTGACAATCGAGTCGATTACCGTAATAGACATCAATGTGCTGAAATAATCGATCAATAGTAAAAATAATTGAATCGACGATTCAATTTATCGAATAATCGCCCAGACCTATACGTGGTCGACCTTCACTCTCGTGAGACGAAAACACAGAGAGAGAGAGAGGGAGACCATCCATTCCATGGGGAGCTATTAATGCCGCCGAGAGCGAGAATGAACGCCTGCGGTGACTCGCGCGACACATAACCACGGATTACTTTTGCCCGGGCGGAAGGATTTCGCCGCCTTCAACTATCCCACAACTCAAATCCCGAATTATAAATTCCACGCGCCATGAGCTTCGTTCGTGGATTTCATTCGACCGCAAGTCCCCGCGGTGGGATACTAAGGTGAGGGGATGAGGAAGGGGTTGCGAAAAGCGCTGGGGCAGCAGGAACGGGCGTAAGGGAACGTGGCCGAGAAGCGTTCCAGCTCACTGAGTCATCATAACCGCCACTGGGACGAGAACAGTGGAACGGGTGGGCTGCGATATTGCCCTTAACTACTCAGAAGGTCCCCGTGATGGATATATCATCCGGCGGTTCAACTCAAATGCTAGTCAAAGAGGCGACCAATCCATCCACTACTATTCTCGATGATTATTCAAAATCGAGTGGTGGACAAAACAGTTAATATTGTTGCCACAGAAATTATGTTGTGGAACTTATGCACGGCAAAAGAAGAACTCGAAGCAATTTTCTACAGAAAAATGATTAATCCGACCAGTCAAGCCAATGGAAAGCCAACAGTTCAGGTTACATCACCTCGAATAACATTGACTAACTATAATAGGCGATTCTGAGCGAAGACCCAAAAGAGTGAAAAGTTAAAACTAACAGGGACTGTAACGTTAAATTATTCGATAACTTTGTCCTTCCGGAAGAGGACGTGCGCAGACCAGAGGTTTTTGCGGCGAGGTGTGAATAGGAAAGGATAGGTGATATGGGTAGCGAGGAAGTCAAACGAGGTAGTATTTGAGACCGTAGGACAGGAAAGGATGTTTGAAAAAAGTCATCATACGTAGACGGAGGATGTGATGACAGCGAATGGAATTTTAAAGGAGTTGATCGCAGGGAGAATGATTAGTAATCGCGGAAGAGAAAGGGAAGGATTACTGAACGGCACAAGAAGACACAGAAGGTACGAGGTCCTATTAACTCACGGCAAGGCAAATAGTTTCATCAGGAAAGTGCGGATGCGGCGAAGGAAAAGAGATAATTAACATAGGACCTGACCGAGAACCTACCAATTAATTGGTAGAAAGCCAAATTATGAGTAAAGAATTTCGCGTGGAAGGTTTTAATATCGACTTAAGTTTGAAAAAATGCCAACACGCACCAACTGCATTAAAACACACTATTAAGACTTTGTTAAACGGACAGACAGAAAAAAATGCAGCCTATTTCAATTGCGACATCGATACATCAGCAAATTATCAATTCGAAAATTAGGACGGGGAGCAATTTTTTTTTCGCTCAGAGTCCAAATTCAACTCCTTGGGAACAAAGGAATTATTTATTAGATAGGGACCGATAGCACACACGCACAAAGCATATCTCATTTCTCAGAAAAATACCCATTTTACCTCCACCGAGTAATTCTTACTTATTCCCACGCGATGAGTAATTACGGGGATTATTCCTTGGGCGACGCCAAAATTGCACCTGCGAGTATCGCCGACCTCGGCTCTTCAAATATTCACTTGACGCCCCCGGGATAAATCACTCCGGTTGGTAACTATTGCCAACAATCGTGGAGTCATCCTTTTAATATTGCGAAGAGTCACGGAGAGGAATTGGTGCGTAATTGTTACTTTCCGCTGGCTGACTGCATGGTGTGGAAAAGCAGGCGGTTTCCCACCGCAGCCGTCAGTTATGAGATGAGGACCACTAAAAACTGGAGAGGAAACTATAAAATTCAACGGGGATGTTCTGAAAAGCTCTTAATTCTCACGCACTGGGTGGCTATTCAAATAGTCGGTTTTTGAGAAATTACACTTTAACTTTCCAGAGACAACATGATTATCAATGACACTCTTCCACCACGATTCCATTCACAAACACAATACCCACTTCCGTATTATTACGGGCAAATTGTTTAATTGGTAGAAACAAGAGGAAAGATCTGATAGATAACTACATTTTTTCCAGCGAATGGAATTCTTTTTCACGAATGGTAATAGCCACGTAATTACGCTTGAGCATTCTGCACGAACTATTTTCGCAATTTAACAGTTCCTGGTGCTAAAATTTAACTACCAATTTATAAGGTAATCAAGATTCATTTGCACAATTTTACAACGTGTTTTTTATTTTCACGAATGGAAGATTAAGCATGCCACGCCATGAAGAGTAGCTCAAAATTCAGAGTAACTGGTATTTTACTTCCCAAGGCAAACGTTCTAGCTTTAATCCAACAAGATAAGGCAGGGTCCGCCCATTATGCCACTATAACGAATCAAAACATCAAACATTATTGGGTGGCTATTGCGAGAGTATCGCATGATAATCAGCAACTGTACCAATAAAATGCCAATTAGAAACCAGCGATTCCAACTGATCGACTTAGAATAAGAAACACAGTGGGATGCATTGAGGGCAAATTAGGGGTTCAAAGCACACCAATGCTGGATCATTAAGGGATTATTCCACAAATATTCGAATGGAAACGGTTAGAGATTGGGGTCATTTCCACCACTCAATGACTTCGGACACAGAGACCTAATAATACAGATTCCATCATTGCCCTCCTGACCGCACGGCTCATGAAAAAGTTACAACCTTCAAAGAAGATTAATGTGAGCTAGCTCAAAACCATAGAAGGGGAGACTGAGACTGAGAAATGCACTTTCAAGTAAGGGTGGTTAGGGGAGGTAGTGAAAGGTCCTTGCAACAGGGTGTTGGGCCATGTGATATATGTATGATGCATACAACGATGAATGCTCTTTAGCTGGGACCAAATCTCTCCTAGGAATATACAATTGAAGAGCCTCTAGGCCTAACTCTTCCAGCAATAGAATATTCCTGACTTTCCAAGACCTTAAATACATATATTGAGCTTCGCTTTGAAAGATGGATTACAATTCAAGTTGAGAAATACGGAAACAGCAATGAATTTATAATACGTATACCAAAGGAATTAGTGAAAGGGCAAAGTGAATACTCTGCGTATATAAATTACGAGGCGAAGAGAAAAAAGTAAGCTCACGAAAGAGCGAGTTGCATGCAAGGAGATTGGGTGGTCATATTTTTTATTATTTAAGGAATATGACAAAGGGGAAATGGAGTATTTTTTATAATAACACCCAAGAACTAATAGAAAAAACATAATACCAATAATGTTCTTTAAAGCGTAGTTAACGCTTGAGTAACCAATAAATAATTTTTAAAAATTTCCATTCTTTTTTTTAATTGGCGTTTACCGAACATTCTATCCTCTATTACCTCCAGCCACTTTCGTCATCTTCATATTTCGTAAAATCTCCCATCAGAACGAGAGCAGTTTATAACAACACCACACGTAAAACTTTTAAAATGTCTCTTGATTGCAGAAAAAGCACCAAAATATCTTACCCCGCCAAAAAGCTATGGAAAAAAGGCTCTGGCAGATTAGCGAACGCTTCCAAAGAGGATGAACAAGCAGGACGCGGCGTGAATTCTTCACTCCCAAGCGGGTAAGAAAAAATTAAGGAGATATTCCGCTTGATTCTAGAAGCCAATTTCGCTATTACAACCGGAACAATGTACGACTTAATCTGGCTTTCGTTTCCAATGGCCGCGTTTGATTTGCACTAAATATAAGTTAAAATACGCAGATAATGTGATGTTGTGTTACTGCTAGGCCACCCCTGCTCGGCATAAAATCCTTGAAATGCACTCCTGCTCTGGCTTCACCTTCGCCCGTAAGCGATCACGGCCATGCCTCATCTATTTCATTTTAAACTCCCTGCGCACTCCTGCCGGGAGGTTCTCTGGTCAGACGTCCGCCATTCGTGCTGCAACGAAGAGTAGAGGGGGCGATAGAGAGTGGGAGGGGAGTTAGGGAAGACAAGGGAACCGTCAGCGTCTTGGCCTTCCCCGCCACTCTCTTGCACTTGGGCGTGGCTCGGAATTGCACAAGTGCGGTCAAACACTTCAGTGCACCTCCTCGCCCCCGCCCCCCTCCCCCCAGGCCGGGGGACGTGAGTGAAGAAAATAGCAGCGGCGGTCGGGGGCTCGGATCGTGCTGGAAGCGTGTCCGTGATCTAAGAGCCAGAGAGGTGAGTTCTCCCATTGGAGAGGAGGGCGCGGGTACGACTGAAAATTTTCAAACCGCAAACGGCGATATCACGATCGGGTCGTGGCGGTCGAGGCGAGGATAATGGAGGGCGTGGAGCAGGCACTCTGCCGCCCCCGCAGCACATCCACGCCGCGCCGCCCCATCCACGCCAATCGGGAGGCGATGAATAACCAACGGGCCACTTCGCCTCCACGCGTTTGGAAAAATAACCACGCCCGCCATCACCCATCCCTTCCTTCGGCCACGTATCGCACGCAAGGATACACATCTACATAACTACCCCGCGAGAACGGCCGCGAGGGCGTGCGGCAGGGGGTGTTAGAACACCAGCCACACCAAGGAAGGGTACAGAAAAACGACTTATTCATTTTTTTCTCAGCGTATTTGCTCAGAGGTTGTCATCAGTTCTCCTTATATTGGTGAACATCATTGGTGAACACCTTTTATGTCAATTCCTCATTCCTAAGCAATACGCAAACTTGATCCGAAGGTTTCCGCGTTGTTCGGCTTGATGGGTAACACCTATCGAGCGCTCCCCGCGTGGTGTCCATCGCTGACGACACATGGCGTCTTCAGGTCTGAAGAAGGTTACTTCCCTAGGCCCTAGACCTCAATACGTCTATAGGACTGCAGAAAAAAATGTCGCCAGCGAATAAAACCACGCGGAGGAACGCCCAGAAGCTGTTACTCACTAATAGGAAAACTATCGTAAAAATTCAGATATTCTGAAGGTATAGTGCTCCTCAACCCAATTATATTACAACTGTATCAATGCCAGAGTCTTTTCAACCAGAGGAAGCGATTAGGAACGCTGGTATGGGAGTAATCACCTGCTACACATGTCATTAAACTTTTCGTAAAAGTAATGCGTAGGTGTAGATGACATAGGGATCGGCATTCCCGGCATCGGAGAGAATGAAAACTCTTCCCAAGGCCGAGAACACTTTCAGGTGCCCAACTACCCGCCGACAGCTGTTCCGGACTTGGGGAGACGAGAGACACTGCATCTTAACAACTTGCATATTCTGCATAGCGTCAAATGACTTCTCGGGAAGTGCGGCGGGCATTCACTCGAGTCCGAGTGAAGTGGATAAGAGCGTGCGGAAGGATGAGGCAACGGACGGGAGGAGGTAAGAGCACAGGCCGGCAGTCGACAAGGCGGAGGTCTATGCCCTCTCGGTGCACGGCGTGGCGGCGAGGGCCGTGCTGGTCCCACACCGATAACGGTGCGACCGGGGGAGTCGGACTGACTTGAGATATACCTCCTACGTATTCCGTGAGCGAACAATATCCCGACGCTGCTCACCGCGAACTTCGATCTGACGCGATATCGAAATGCATCGACTTAGATTTGGTGGAGATGGTGCGCTGCCATGGCAGTTCGATTCCATAGGTATATTTTGCTGTATCGATATTATAATCGAAGGAGTAAGACGATCGAGATATTGAACGACCTTGACGCGCTTAAGCGGCGATTACACACAGGAGTTGACTCCTATCTGATCGATTTATATCGAGTAGACTCCACTTGGAACCACAACTAGGATGGCGGCTACTCCATCCAAGTATCAAATTCCGCCACTATCGATGGCGAACTCCTATAGGAGTAGGTGTGATACACGTCCAAGTTCACCTTCCTAGTGACTCGTTATAGGAGTCAACTCCTGTGTGTAATCGCCGCTTTAGAATAGAGATCTCCCGGGCTAAGCGATACGCTATGAGAAACGATATCCTGCGATTATTATTATTATATTTTATTTAGCGATTATGACAGTTTTAGATGGAGATGAGTCCTCTACTAATCTTTAATCGCTGGTGACAACTAAGTTCAGTTTACGCTCGATGAAAACGAGAATCAAAATTCAAAACTGATGCGCATACCGGCCAATAGGTACACTTGAGAGGAGTCTAGTCACATGCTCATAAAATTGAACATAAAATAGATACAATATAGAAATTTAGATTTTAAAATGTTAGAAAACACTTCAAGTGCTCGTGAAAATAATAGGCAGGGCTGTCCATGGACCTAACATTTTTTCAGTAAAACTCCGTCATTGGTACGATGCAAATGAATAATAAATTATGCAACGATGCAATACGAAAATAATAATATCTATAAATATCGCACAGCGAATGTTGGAGCTTTACATCGGAATTATTCCAGATTCCTTCACCGCCCAGAGGCAAGCTATGTTCATTATTCTCAGCCGACCGGACACAAGCCGGAACCAGCCGGGCGATGAAATCACCGCCGGCTGGCGAGAAAAACTTTCGCTTTCCGGGGACCGCGCCACACCACGAAAGAAAAAAAAGGTCGCTTTCCTCTGACGTACGGATTAAGAAAGGGCAGAGGGTAAGAATAAATTAATTCCCGTCCGAATTTGTGAAAAATCGTGCCCGTTACAGACCTGGAGACCATACGCTTTGTGGGCGATAAAAGGTCATAAATCACCGTAATCAATTCCACAAATCGGTCGCAGGTCAGGACGAAATGGAGTCCATGTTAACTTGAGCATCGTGTGACGGAAGCGATTGCCCTGATGCTCTTTTCTTGAGGCCATCACTGCTTCGAGTACCTCGGTGCTAGTTCGTTCAGTACCTAACTCATTAAAGGCACCATTAAGCCGAGGCATCAACTGCGAAAATAGAAACTTGGGCGAAGTTATAGATTATAACACCAAACGTCCAAAGCCAGCTTAGTGCCTCGATGGTAGTGCCTCGTACTTTGGCTTTTTTATTATTCAGGGCGCCAGGTAATTTTGGAAAAATTACCACCAAAGTCCACAGGACACTAAGGATGATAAAATAAAACAATTAAACTCAATCAATTTAAAGATCACACAATAACCTTCTAATTCTTCGAAATTCTCTCAGAATCAAAACATGTATCAACGGAACAAGGACGACAATCCAACCACACCACTAAAGTCCACAGGACACTAAGGATGATAAAATAAAACAATTAAACTCAATCAATTTAAAGATCACACAATAACCTTCTAATTCTTCGAAATTCTCTCAGAATCAAAACATGTATCAACGGAACAAGGACGACAATCCAACCACACCACTAATTTATCAACACCTGTTACTAAGTGATAAAACCCAGCCAAAACCTTCACAAATGTTATTTGTGAAATTAAATGTAAAATTAAAATGCAACATTAATCGTTACAAGATGGAAAACTCATTCGCTTGGGCTGAGATCCAAGCCCACACTCCATAATTCTCGCTGAGATTATTAAGCAATTAACCGGGGTTGAACATTTGAGTAAGCACTTGGCACTGATTCGAAGGATCGGAGTTAAGAATCCTAGTCAGGGGAATGATTTCTTTCATTGTAGATATCGCAAATTAGATCATTTCGTGTACTACCAACTGACTGGAGAGTTATTCGTCGTGCCCTACCTTGATCTGGCCCACCATTATTTCCCTATGATATACAGGTATAATTTAGCTGGTTTCCTGTAGACTTCTCCAAAAGAGTTGTCTTACGAGACACCGTCACTATAAAGACCGTCCCACTGGAGTCAGACGCCTTTAGTAGGCACCTCACTAATTGTAAGTTCAGAAGTTGCTCGGACCAATATTCTTCCGTTTCTTATCCTTCGATCTATTTAGCATGGACGGCTACGTGGCAACGCAGGAGATTTTTTCATCGCAAGTAACAGTTATCATAGGAGGCGACCGACAGCCGAGGTCATTTGTACCCTCGAGGATAGGTCGGTAGGTTGGCAAAGGGAAGAGAAACCCGGCGTCAGTATCAGAACAATAATCAGGAGATGCGCCAAGGGGTTCATGGTTTTACATCACAACCGAAGGACGGAGATTTTCACTTGAATTGCTCTACACATGGCACCCAAGTATAAATCGGGTTTCCAACACACATTCTCCGCCACTGTCG
Source organism: Pyrrhosoma nymphula (assembly GCA_963573305.1). NCBI lineage: Eukaryota > Metazoa > Arthropoda > Insecta > Odonata > Coenagrionidae > Pyrrhosoma > Pyrrhosoma nymphula. The sequence goes on along the minus strand of OY754330.1, from coordinate 108,689,035 downwards.
GGAATCGATCCTTTCTATCCGTCACACAAGTTCGACCCCTGATTGGACGTTACAGAGACACAGGTGACCACGGCTATTTACTAAACGGATGAAGTCAACAATTAATTAGAAAAGGTTGCAGCTTTCAAAAAATTCGACGGTGGCTGCACTTTGCAGATACATTACGGCTGTAACTAATGTTTGGCATATAATAGAATACGATTTTTCAAGATCATTGCACTAAACATCACTGATCCGCGATGGTGCTTCGTCATGTACGGTAATGAGCCATCCAATTATTATTAACCCCATCTTATTAAGGGTCAATGGAGCGCGCAAACCATACCATCACGTCAAGGCTGTACTCCAAAGGGAGCTGGCGTCTAAAAAAAAAGCGAGACAAAAATAAACCAGCAAGAACGAACAACAAAGGCCGGAGCAGTGCTATCTGGTCGAATCCGTCGTGGGAGAGCGACACGGATATTCTCGGTAATAAACGACGGAAGAGGAATATTAAAGCAATAATCGCGCCATAATTAAATACGCTCTCGGTCCCCGCGTCGCGTGACACCTGCGACGCAGAGGCGAAGATGAAGATTACGACGAAGCAAAGTCGACGGAACGCTGGTTCGCCGCTTCCGGGAGGCCAAAAGGCTTGCGCGACAAAGCGGCTGAAGGCGGGAGAGAGAGAGATTCGCGCAACAATGCTGTTTTTTCCTCACACCCTCTCTCCTGTCAACGCCGACAAAGTCAACGGCATGCCAGCACGGACGACTGTGAAGCGTTCTTGGCAATGGGGGAAGGGGGTGGGTGGGGTGTAAGAGAGGGGGGAGGGCACAGGTTGTCTAACGGAATGCGAATACGAGAAACGTAAGCGTCCAGTGGTCAACAGGGCGGGGTAGGAACTTTCAGCAAGCAGGGCTGTGTATTAACGTTTTCATCATTACAATAGAAAGTTCACGTCGCAAAATAAACCTATAGTCATAAAAAATATGGATAACAATAAACACCTCAGACATAACACAAAATCCCCGCAGCAAACGAGCCTAACTTAGGAAACCTTCGAAGGGAATTGGTACATTTAGCCCAAGCCTAACATGACATTGTTTAGGCGAAGTTTCATAATTGTTGGGGCAAAAGTGTTTAGTAATCTACCCGGCTGCCTGCAAAAAGCATTAAGCCTCTTTCTATCAGAAAAAGTGTGTAAAATTGGCTCCTTTACCATATGTAATTGGAAGACATACTTTGCTAACATGTACCTAATCAAATTTTTGAAATATTTTGTTTGTTTTGTCTCAATGCATGGGTAAATTATCATATGGTAACCTCACTATTGGAATTTCCTTTGAAGTTACCACAAGTTTCCCATTCTGTTGCATTTTTCTTCTTTTCTATCAGTCTATCATTGGGGACTGCATATCTATATTTATACTATTAATATACATGCAGAGCACACGCCACCGTAGCGTTGTTTGGAAAGGTGCTCGTCATGTAACGCCTGTATCATTATCCTCGGAGCTAACTCGTCTAAAACGGGAAGGTTCACTTTAAGGTTTCGCAACGTAGGTGCCCGCTCGAGTAATTTTTATAACCGTGAACTTCATTGCATGCTAAAACATGCTATAAATAACTCTTAAAAGGCGGCGGCCTTCAACGACCCTATTAAGCGGAAGTTGGGGAATGCGCACTCGCACAATGACACTGTAGAAAGCACGTGGCAGGCTAAAATGATGGGGATTAAGGATCAGTCAATTATTATTTTTTAAACTGTTTAAATATAACATTATTTCGATGAAAAATGCAGACATAACTCAATATAGAAGAGAGTCGTGCGAGGATGATTAATATGCATATCCCTTAAAAATAACATTTTAAACCAAAATATGTAATTTCATTTTTATAAATTTCACCTTCGTTTGTAGCATTTTTCGTCGAAAAGAGACGAAAGTGCCATGTTTTCCGATATAAAAACTTGTATGGTGAAAAGATTTAAATTTAGTTATTATTTAACTCTAACTTCTTCCGATTAACGAACTTTCGACAATATTTCCCTGAATACAGGAAAGAAGTTCAAGTTAGACGTAAGATAATAAACATGGGATGTCAAGAAAGGAAGGCTGCATCCAACTTATCTTAGGACTGACGGAGAAATATGCATACACAACGACACCTGTATTTACATCGCTATCCTTATCTATAAGCCCTAGATGATGAAAGGGCAAATTCCAGGTGGTGATGAGTGAAAGGGGAGATGAGACGAAGACGAAACCAAAGAAGGAGGAACCATGGAAGTTTAACTTTAATTCATATCGCTTACTACCAGAGTACATTGCCGTCTTTCAAAAAAGGAATCGTTCATTCATTTTAACAAGGATAGAAAACTTAAAAATACATAATTTACACTTGATTATTCTATCAGCTGATTGGTAGGGTTTTGGACAGTCCTTATCTTAGCATCTCATATTCTGATACATCTTAACGCTTTCCCTCCTACCAATATTTCGCCATCATATCCCTATTCAATTCTTCTTATTGTCTACCTCTTTCTTAGAGAACACAAATTGCTAAATACGGTTCAGAGACTTCACCCTTGCACAAGTGGTAGAGAGTAAAATAAATAGTGAGAAAGAAAAACGGAGAAGTGTTGGGGACGATGAGGAGTAACAATATGGCAGAGGGTACTAAGACCTTATGAGTGTCACAACGAGCGGTAAAATAGATAGTTTCAGAGTCGAAACAATTACAGTTGACCCGGGAATGGAGAGGTAAAGGTAAGTACTGTTTAGAAACCCATAAACCAATCGGTAGAATGAAAAACGAACTCATTTTGAGAGTACGGACGAGGTAAAGACGATAGTCATAATGAATAAACGATCTATTTAACGAGAATCGGGTTAATAAGACGAGGGATGCGGGGAAATGCCACAAGAGTGCACACAAGTATGCCTAAACGGAACGGAAAGGAGACGAGGGAATAAAGGAGAACACGCGAAAGAGTAAGGGCGCTAAACAAAAGACGACAAAAGTTAGAGGGAGACTCCATTCCAGGGGAAGGATAGTTTAGTCACAAAAGTTTACGGGTGATTGAGCAATGGAAGAAACTAAGAGGAGGATCAGGTTGGTGTTTTGGCTGGAGAACTGGATTCCTATCCAGAGGGCGCTAGTATGAATCCCGGAAACTGGATGAGATTTTTCAGAAGTATCCCGATTTCATAAAAATAGGTGCTTTGTGGAGATCTCTTCAAGGTTTAGTACAACGTCGGATGGGACGTTAAACTGTGGTTACCTTGGAGCCTCTCACAAAGGGCAAGCTAACGCATGGTTTTTCTACCCTTAGGATAAATAATGAAAATTTTCCGCCAATGCCGAGATCCGAGATAGGGTTTGCGTGGAGCCCAGAGTACTGAATTCCCATTCCAGTACTCTGGTTCGAATTCAGAAATTGCCACAAATTTTTCATTGTATTCTAGATCCGTACTTGGGAACATTGAGGAGAGGCTGTGCGTCGGATGAGACTGTGGACCCCTTTCGTTAAGACAGGTTAACGCCGACGCTGGGTTCTCTCCACAAATAAAAAATGGGGTAAATGACCGAATGCCGACTGGAACCGGAAAGTTGTCGGTAGACCCTAAGAAAAAGGAAACCAAGGAAAAGAAAGTATGATGTCTCAAAAAATCTACCTATCAATTGGTGGAGATCAACAAAATGAACCCATTTAAAGATAGCAGGATGGAGAACGGACGCTCGTTATAGCTTCAGGAGCAAGCTAGTTAACGAGGAGCAGGTTAACGAGGGATGCGTGAACCTGTCACAAAAGGGCAGACAAGAATGAATAAACGGAACGGGAGGGAGATGAAGAAAGCAAACGAAGATGCGCATGAGGCTAGGGGCACACGACAGCAGGGGTGATGGGTTGGTGGAGCAAGGGAGCCAGCCACCGCACTTCCATGGGGGGTGGCCGCACAATGATCTCCCGCACAGGGGCGGCCCGCATTTTCCAATCCGGAGGGAAGCCATGGAGGCGACGGCCCCCGCCCCTGTCTCCGGCACACCGGCGCGCGAAAACGGTCCCTCCTGTCCACCCCACCCGCCTCCTCGCTCCATAAACAGCGCCCTGCCCACTCCTTCCAGCACTTCACGGAGGAGAGAGTCGTGTGAGGGGATGGGGGTGGGAAAGCGGGGCTGCCTCGACTACTCACACTGTCCACCCACACCTATTACGGTTGACTCATGCCTCCTCCCACACCACCGCCGTCTCTTTCCCTCCCTCCCCCAAGCTATCTGCAGGCCTCCCCATCCGAGGTGGGCGTAGGAGGAGGAAGGAGGGAGAGGCAGGACGAGCACTACGCAGAGAGAGGAAGGAAGAACAGTACGAGAGAGAATGTGGAAGACGAAGGCATTGTTGTGCTATTTTTATTCAAGTTGATTGGCCATTCAGGATGTTGGCCTTAACAATTACAACCACTTCATGCCAACGAGGGCTTGTTTAACTGGCATGTCGGATCAAAGTGATTTTAAATTCTAGACCGGGATCCTCGAGTATTTGGACAGCTAGTATGTTTAGACCTAATATAGTAGATTAGCTACCACCTGAGATGATAGAAATCACCTCTTATCGTCAATAGCTGAAGTGTTAAGGGATTTCGTTTTTGGGACTTGGGGGAGAGACTATGGAAAAAAAATAATCTGTAGCGTGGCGCTTAAATGGGTCGGGAATTAGGTAGTTACAGAAGAAGGATGTGCAGAGACTAAAGGCGTTTAAGAGGTGCTTGAGAGGAGGAGAGGAGAGGTGAGTGGGAGGAATAACCCAGACGGCGAGCTGAGTAGCGAGAAAGGACTGGGATCTGGGAAAGGAGAGGGAAAGAATAAGGGAAAATATGAGGAAGGCAGGGAGGACAGAATTCTAAAATTTTTTATCAAATTTAATTGGCTATTCAGGATGTAGGTCCTAAAATTACTAAACACTTCATTCCAACAGGGCTTAATAATTGCCATGAAAAGTCTTTTTTTTATATCAATGATTGTCAATAACCAATCAACTAGGGTAACTGGACCATTCAGACCAAAATATTACTATTAACAATCAACTTGAATTAGCTCTGTATCAGACACCCTTCTCCGCTTCGTTTGAATTTCTTTAACTAACTTCTTTCCTCTACTATCAATCCCAGTACTTCTTTGTAAGCCTCTCGGTCTGCCGAACACATTTTCGCCATCGTGCTCAAAATTTACATCTCAAACACCTCCGATTTATTCTTTTCTCATTTTCTCACAATCATTGTTTCTTTCCTAATTTTATAAGCCAAACACGGGAGAAAAAAAATGAAAAATGAGGACATCGTGCCCACCATGTAAGGGGGTGGGATAGCTAATTGGATTTTGTTTTGGAGAATAATACTGTTACCAGCAACATTTTTCTGATTAGTGTGAAAAATAATTTATAAAGGAGGCGAAAATATCAAAATATTGTCTCACTGCCACTCTTTAGCCCCTACTCAAGCCATCACAAGTATCCACATTCGCGAGATATTAGAAATCGAACTTCCATATAACCTGGTAACTTACGAATTCGTTTTACGGAATTTTGGCAAAGTAAAATATAATAGCGACAACTTTTGTCTTCCCACAGAAAATGTAAAGGAGTTCACAATTTTTTTTCGTAACACAGCCCGCCGAAAGGAATAAGAATTTAAATGAATGTGGACTGAGACCCTATTACATCAATTTATCCAAGTGGACTGCTGGTGTTTCGTGTGGCGGCCTCCTGAATAATACCTCCAGGGCTGAAAGTTAGCTCCAGAGATCGCGGTGCCTTTTCCCCGAGTCTGCTCTTCGTCTGGCTTGTTCCCTCCGTGACTGGAGAGGCTACTGTCCCAGGATACCCAATAACCCCAAAGGCTTACTTTCCTCTCGCAACAACTTTTCACAAACCCCACGAATCTTTGCCGAACTCGGTCCAATTCTTTTATTAACACTTTCTCCCAGGTCTCTCAATTACTTGTCTCCGGTGACCGAGAGACGAAGGGGGTTCAAGATTCACGAAGAACGAGACACGAAATGAGATGGTTAAGGGCTTCACTGGAAATTGGACTGGAATTAAAAAAACAATATTGGCAGGACCTTGACTGACTGACAATGAAGGAAGATACGATCAATACCGGAAGAAGGGATAGGCACATCTCAGACGTTGAGTGTGAAACCGACACTGCCGTGAGGGACGGATATCCATCTCCGATATCGCAAGACTTTTTTCAAAACCATCATTTATGCTTGTCAGAGGTAACGAAGCCATTCCGGTTATTTTCAAGAAAGAGAAAATGTAACTCAAGGTACCAAGGGAGCGATTACCGTCCCAAATTACACTGGCAGACGAGTTAGGGCGAGCAAGAAAAATAGACCGTGTACATTACTGTTGAAAAGTACATTTTCCCCACGCACCAGGGGTTATCAAAAAACGAGAAAACACCATACAACCAGCAAAAATCATCCGTAAAAGCGAAAACCAGACTATCTAGTCGATTGCATGCTCAATAAAACTTTTCTCTGTTCACCGCTCATGTCAACGCGGAAAAGAATGAACGTAGAAGATAGTAATGCATTGCCATGTCTTTAAATGCATAATTACACCATTCCATGAACTTAAAGTAAGCTCCACTCTCACTTACTTTCCTCATTTTCAATATACCTACCACGTTCCATTGGAATATTTTATTAGTAACAAAAATGAAAGTTCAGGCTCCCACGACAGAAAAATCTACAGAAGTAACAGCTTATCATTTTATTAGGTGGCTTGGAACCACATTATTACACCAGTGATTCCCTAAATAGGGTTAAACCATACGTGTCTATCATGGGAAAGCTTTATTCATAAAAAAAACTGCATGCTTTCCGCTGAAATGATCTTCATATCACAATTAACACGGGCTGAAAAACAAGAAAAGATTAAACAAAAAAATAAAATGACAGTAGGTTATGAAATAAGACATGGGGGACAGATATGAAATTCATAAAAGGAGACAAATAGTAGAGAATAAGAATTTTCCCGGTCATTAAGTCTCTCCTGAGAAACAACAATTCCGAAAAAATTAGCACACACCGCTTTCTTCGTCAAAAAAGCTAAACGGGTCATTTTCTGGTGCCGTACACAAGGCACAGTGAAAAACGAAGGTAGATGAAAACACGAGCTTAAAATGGCAAAAGCGATGATTTAATCAGACGCGCAGCGAGCAAGAATACAAAAATAAGAAGGACGTCCTGACATGATTCATTTAGAACAAGCTCCCCTCCCCACTAGCATTAAATTCCGACGTAAATAATACTCATAATAATAATTAAAATGGGGAAAATTCTAGACCACAATGAGAGCGCGGCTTGTGCGGCCGACTTTGATTGTTGGCGTCTCATACACGAAGGATGAGTTAAAGCCAAAGACAGAGGTAAGGGGATAAGCTCACGAGGAAAACTTGGAAGGCGGAGAAGCTGCCTCCAGCACACCGCACAGTGCTGCCTCCTTTAGTTTTCTCGAGTCTCATCCCACGGCATTTGTCGAGCTGGACGCGGCATAAAAGGCATCCGTTCTCCTCTCTCCTCACCGCCCCACCTGCTTCTCTCCTCACCCCAACCTTTCCCCCCCCCTCTCTCCCTCTTCAATCTTTCTCACTTCCTCCCTCCACCTCATCCCAAGTTCTCCTCCTCCACGAGACAAGGTCCACCCCTCCTTCCCCTCACATCCCCTGCCATTTCCCACACCGCACCGGAGTCGTCGGGAGAGACGAGAGTGGATCTGGCAACGTCGTCTTACCTACGCTGCACTTCCTCCTAACTCCCACCCACCCTTCCCTCCCTCCGTGCACCTCATCTTTATCCACCTCCTCATCCCACCCACCCTCACACTCCTCCGCGCCGTGAAGTAAAGCGGGTAGCCATCTTTCACTAATGCAAGACGAGCCAGTCTCTTCTCAACTTCTCACGAACACATCTTGAGAGAGAGGGGAGAGTCGAGAGCAGCACGGAGGCTGCTGCACGGCCTCCTCACAGACCTTCCACCCACCACACACACACACACTTGTGCACGGGTTTCGCGCCCAACACCATAAACAAACACAACATCGCTATGGCAAACTACATTGCAACTTAGGCAAAAAGTTCTAATGTAAATGCTTCACCTTAAAATGCAAAGGTGAAAGAGAGAGGGCCAAATATTTTTGAGTATTTCCAGAGCTCTTTAGGAAAAATAATTGTACGTGAGCTGGCATACCACAAGGCGATGAACCAGGAACAAATGCTTGCTCGTTATTGGGCAACTCAGGGCATTTTGTGTGAGCTAAAAGACGAACTAAGCATGAAGGGTGACAATTGGTGAAGGTGAGACAGTTGTAAGCCTGGCCAGGGAGTGGGGCGGTACATGTGCGGTGGGACTAGGGAGCCAAGATTGTGGTAACCAGCGCCTTTGGCGGCCCCTCCTAACGCACGCTGCTCCACAACCCGGGGTAAAAAATGATGAACAAAAAATAAAAATAAAACTATGACCATTTCTTTTTAATAAGGTGAAGACGAGAGCATTACTATCTTATTGCCGCATCTAGTAATATTAATAATAATGTGAGATGCATCCGGAACACCACCATCTATCGCAGTTCAGAGGAACACCACCGGCCAGACCACCCTCTCCGACACAGGCAGCCTCTCCACCGCCTGAGGCGAGAATGGCATTCGTGTCAGAGTCTCTGCCAAATGGGGAGGAAGGTGGACAGGCCGTCTCTGAACTAAGATCGCGGTTGTTGGGCACTTTAAACTATGATGTAGGACAAACTAGGCAGAGAGACATCCACCAGAAGATCTCTCTGCGGGGTAACCACCTGCCCCAGTTGAATGGCCTTATCGGTGTCAGACGTGGCTGCGATTACTGCACAGCCCCTCTTGAGTCCCCGGCCATTATGACGGCAATGAAACCTGATGCTTGCCGGGGACTCGGAGGGGTGATACAACTGTAATAAACATATAATAAAAAAATCTTCCTCTTGGGAACTCTTGTAGGAAAATGCAGCAAAGAGGCTGGAGCAGTTGGAGGCCTAGATCACGCAGGCGTCACTATAGGCGTCGAGAATCTAGTGGGTGATGGAATACATCGTATCTGGGTGAACCTTCACTTCCTAAGTTCGGCGCATAGCGCGCAGCCTCAGATACAACCATCACACACTGAATAAAAGTCAATAGAGTACGAGGACTCACCACTGCCCGGAAAAAACTGCTCAAGAGGAGTAGGGCCGTGAGGGAAAATTCCACCTTTCTCCTTCACCCATCCCGTCTCTTTCGTCCACCTCCGCGTGTTGTCGAATCTCCGCCACCCGTCCAACAGGTTGATCGTTTCTGGAAGGAGATCTACGAAACGTCGAAGCCATTCAACGGAGACACTCCAGCCATAGGCCTCTTTAAAGAGGTATGTGACCACCACCTACAATATGTGGATGGACCTCTTTCAGTCACCGAAAGTGACGTGAAGAAGGCCTTCTCTGGCAAGAAGAATTTCTCGGCTCCAGAAATGGATGCCGTGAATAACTTCTGGTGGAAGACGTTTACTTCCACCCACCAACACCTCGCCAGAATCTTCACGTCCTTTCTAAATGGTAGAGCACCAATTCCACCTTGGCTGACTGAGGGAAGCACGGTTATGATACCTAAGAAGGGAGGCATGTCCAACCCAAAGAACTACCGCCCCATAACCTGCCTGAACATTGTATATAAGGCGTTCGCCTCGATCTTAAGCGACGTTATCCTCCAACATGTTTGCCTTCCTACGCTCCGCCGGGCTGAAGTGCGAGACCAAGGGTTTTGTCCTCGCGTGCCAGGATGGTGTTATAAACACACTCGTGTACCGCCGCATTATATTCAAGGCGGAGGTCGCGGACACGAGATGCAGGGCGTGCCGAGCCCAGCCGGAGACTTTGAGTGAACTTCTCTCTGGCTGTAGTTATTACGCCAGGTCAGCGTATCTAGCTCGGCACAGCGCGGCCCTGCGGATGTTATACTATCACCTTCGACACCATTATGGCATCGACGAAACACCTGTGCTACTCTATGCCCCTGGAGATATTGAGTCCGTCGTGGAGAACGATAAATGCACAATCTGGTGGAATTACTCCTTCTCCACCACCAGGCAGTTGGGAGGCGACCAAGCCTGATATCGATCTCCTCGACCACCTCACACGCTCCATGTTCGTGATCGAGGTTTCGGCTCCGGCTGAAACTAACATGGATGCGAAGGAGGTGGAAAAACGGACGAACTATCAAGACTTACTTTTCGAACTTCGACAAATGTACGCCGGACACTCTGTGAAACTAGTGGTCCTCATCATAGGTGTGCTCGGTGGAGTCAAGGGCTCGCTGATAAATAACATCAAGTGCATTCCGTCCTGCGTGGCACAGGCGGAATCACTAGTTGCACGCATATAGAAGGCTGTCATCCTGGGGTCACCCCGTCTACTGCGTACGCATGACCCGACAGAAGCGTAGCCACTCATCCAATAGGCGTCGGACGTGGCTGCTATCACTGCCCAACCCCTCTCGAGTCTACGGCCATTATGACGGCAATGAAACCTGAGGCTTGCCGGGGACTCGGAGGGGAGTGTTACAACTGTAACAAATGACCAATAATAATAATAATAATAATAAGGGTACGAAATCCGGACCACCAGCCTCCACGTGGCGTACCTGGCAACGGCTCTTGCCGGCTAATGGTGGACGTCTGCGTGTGGGGCTAACCACCCTACACGCAGTAAAACTGGTTCCCAATAGGAATACAGAGAAAGCCACCCACAACCGGCCCCTCTCGGATGGGGGCCCTAGTACAGTTGGGTGTGGCAATACAAATACCACCGTAACGGGAGCCCGGATGCAGTGGACGGAAGCCCTAAGGGGCGACCTCCTCGCATGCCATGCTGCCAGCGAGCCCGAACGCAGGGGTTATATGGCAAGGATGCACTCTTTGTGGTGTGAGATGCATCCAGAACACGACCACCTATCGCAGCAGAATCTGCGCGATTATGCCAACCACCTGCGAAAAAAGGAAACTCTCCACCAACCGCCAGTTCAGAGGAACACACCACCGGCCAGACCACTCTCCCCGACACAGGCAGCCTCTGCACCACCTGAGGCTAGAACGGCACTCATGCCGCTGTCTATGTCAAATGGAGAAGAAGCTGGTCAGGCCGTCGCTGAACTACGAACGCGGTTGTTAAGCACAATATCTTATGATGATGGACAACCTAGGCCGAGAGACATCCACCGGAAGATCTCTCTGCGGGGTAACCACCTGCCCCAGTTGAATGGTCTTATCGACGAAATCCTAACGGAAACGTCGGACCTTTGGACGGTAAATTGCGTGGTCTATGCTGCTGCCAAAATTATGGCTCACTCCCAAAAGAACACCTCTTGGGAGGACAAAGCAGCAAAGAGGCTTGAACAGTTGGAGGCCAAGATCACGCAGGCGAGACAACAGGCGTCGAGAATTCAGTGTGTGATGGAATACATCTTATCTGGGCGAACTTTCACTCCTGAAGTTCGGCGCATAGCGCGCAGTCTCAGGTACAACCATCACACGCTGAATAAAAGCGTGCTGCTTACCATTAAGCAGCACGCGGTCGATAGAGTTCGGGCACTCACCACGGCCCGGAAAAAACTCCTGAAGAAGAGTAGGGGCGTGAGAGAAAATGCCACCTTTCTCCTTCAGCCGTCCCGTCTCTTTCGACCACCTCCGCCTGTTGTTGAATCTCCGCCACCCGTCCAAGAGGTTGAACGTTTCTGGAAGGAAATATACGAAACGTCGAAGCCATTCAACGGAGACACTCCGGCCATAGGCCTCTTTAAAGAGGTTTGTGACCGCCACCTACAAGATGTGGATGGACCTCTTTCAGTCACCGAAAGTGACGTGAAGAAGGCCTTCTCTGGCAAGAAGAATTTCTCGGCTCCAGGAATGGATGCCGTGAATAACTTCTGGTGGAAGAAATTTACTTCCACCCACCAACACCTCGCCAGAATCTTCACGTCCTTTCTAAATGGTGGAAAACCAATTCCACCTTGGCTGACTGAGGGACGCACGGTTTTAATACCTAAGAAGGGAGACTTGTCCAATCCAAAGAACTACCGCCCTATAACCTGCCTCAACACTGTATATAAGGCGTTCACCTCGATCTTGAGCGACCTTATCCTACACCAAGTCCAGCCGGTTTGGGAGGAGGTGTACGAGCAGAGGGGCTCAAAGCGAGGAATCGCGGGATGCAAGGACAACCTGCTCATTGATAGGTGCATATGCCAGGATGCCATCCGGCATAAGCGAAACCTATCAATGGCCTGGGTGGACTACAAGAAGGCTTTTGACACCACTTCGCATGAGCTATTGATCGCCATGCTGAAGTTGATGAAAGTCCACCCTGAGGTTGTGTCCTGCATCCAACGCCTGTTACCACTGTGGAAAACTGGCTTCGTTCTGACCTCAGGCAAGCGGTCAGTTTCCACAGAGTTGGTAACATACCACCGTGGCGTTTTTCAAGGCGACAGCTTGAGCCCCCTACTGTTCTGTATTTCCCTCCTACCCCTGTCCCTTAGGCTGCGACGAGGTAAAGGATACATGTGTGGTGTTCCAGGTGACAGGAAGCATAAGTTCACCCATTTGTTTTATATGGATGACCTGAAGCTGTACGCTTCTAATGCGAAAGACCTTCGCACTGCCCTGGACACCGTACTGGAATACAGTGAGGCTATAGGAATGGAGTTCGGATTGGACAAGTGTGCATCCATCCACTTGGCGAGAGGAAGATTTTCGGAGATCAAGGAAGACGTGCAACTTGTTGACGGGAGCGTCATTCGTCACCTCGAGGACGATGACAGCTATGAATATCTCGGCATCCCCCAGCGCCGAATGCAGGAGGTTACAGCAGTGAAGGAAAGGCTCACCGCCAAATACAGACAGACTCTCAGGAACATCTGGAGTTCTGAGCTGTCAGGCAAGAACAAGGTTCTTGCCACGAACATGTTCGCGGTTCCTACACTGCTGTATACCTTCGGATGCATGAAGTGGAACGTCAACGAGTTGCAGAACCTCGATAGGGGAACGAGGAAGATGATGACCATCTATAGAAGTCTTCATCCGAAATCTTCCGTCGCCAGATTGTATCTCCCTCGCAATGTAGGTGGTAGAGGACTATTGAGTCTGGAATGTCTCCACAACAGAGTTGTCCTGGGTACAGCTTGCCGAGTTTTGAAAAGCAGGGACCCCCTGCTCAATCTCGTGAGTGATCACGAGAGTGCGGGAGCAGGGGCGTTTCTCTTCCAGGCGGCAAAGAGGGCAGCGGACGAAACCGGTCTCGACTTCGACCCGTCATCCGACGGAAGCGACAATGACACGACCATCTTGTCATTGAAGGCAGACGTCCTCAAGCTCGAAATAAAAAAAGCCGAGCAGAAGGCCTTGCTCAAGGAGCATACCGATAAGCCCATACATGGAGGTTTTTATCGAAACATCGAAAAGCATGGGCTATCGAAGGAGCTAACGTTTGCCTTCCTACGCTCCGCCGGTCTGAAGTCCGAGACCGAGGGTTTTGTCCTCGCGTGCCAGGATGGTGTCATAAACACACTCGTGTACCGCCGCATTATATTCAAGGCGGAGGTTGCGGACACGAAATGTAGGGCGTGCCGAGCCCAGCCGGAGACTTTGAGTCACCTTCTCTCCGGCTGTAGTTATTACGCTAAATCAGCATATTTAGCTCGGCACAACGCGGCCCTACGAGTGTTATACTTTCATTTTCGACATCATTATGGCATCGACGAAACACCTGTGCTGCCCTATGCCCCTGGAGATATTGAGTCCGTCGTGGAGAACGATAAATGTACGATCTGGTGGAATTACTCCTTTTCCACCACCAGGCAGTTGGAGGCGACCAAGCCTGATATCGTTCTCCTCGACCACCTCACACGCTCCATGTTCGTGATCGAGTTTTCGGCTCCGGCTGAAACTAACATGGATGCGAAGGAGGTGGAAAAACGGACGAAATATCAAGACCTGCTTTTCGAACTTCGACAGATGTACCCCGGACACTCTGTGAAACTGGTGGTCCTCATCATAGGTGTGCTCGGTGGAGTTAAGGGCTCGCTGCTAAATAACATCAAGTGTATTCCGTCCTGCGTGGCACAGGCGGAATTACTAGTTGCACGCATGCAGAAGGCCGTCATCCTGGGGTCACTCCGTTTACTGCGGACGCATGACCCTACCGCAGCGTAGCCACACATCTGATGGGCGTCGGACGTGGCTGCGATTACTGCCTAACCCCTCTCGAGTCTTCGGCCATTATGACGGCAATGAAACCTGATGCTTGCCGGGGACTCGGAGGGTCATGTTACAACTGTAACAATTAAAATAATAATAAACACAGACCAATCCACATTCAGCCTCTTCTCTTTCCCCTACTCTCAAGACGGACCAAGTACGGAGGACGGGTATAGAGAGGGAAAGAGGCCTCGAAATTAGCAACGGTTACGAAAATTTGATCGACCCAAGTGCAAGACACACGATTCCGCCGTCTTTTGATATCCCATGCCGGCCACCGACTTCGCAAGGAGTTCCTTCCTGTCCGCTTTTCTTCCCCACAGAGGTGGTGGCTTGCACATAGCATGAAAGGATTTAGCGGGCCGCCGCAGCTACTCCCGCAATTGGGGATTGTTCCGCCATTACCGTGGGTCGCCTTGATGCATTTCTCAAGTCCGCCCGGATCGCGGTCTCATTGCTGGCGGTCTTACGATTAAAGATAAGGTTCGAATAGGTCTTGAAAACTAGCGCAAAATGTCAAGGTTTACGAATAAAGAACAGTATTACGTTTTCCAACCCAGCATGCTTTTAACTCTCTTCCGCTCTGCTCAAGGACCGATTTCCCCCCTCCCTCTGCGTAAATGATCTCATTCTCTTTCCTCGCCTACAACGACCCTTTGACTCTTCATTACGCACACCACCAACTTTAAGTGCTCTCTTAAATTTCCTCCTCAATCAACCTTCCACTATCCTTCCAAAATTTCCTACGTTTTCTTCTCTTTCCGAACAAGTCAGGTTCCCTGTCATTTATATTTTCCGCATCATCCATCTTTTCTGATTTTGCCCTTGAAATTTATTCTCAGATAAGAAGAGGGGAGCAGGACTAGATTCAAGCATTCGTGTGTGTGGCTCACTAACATTAAATTGGGGTGGCTCACGTATTAGCTCTCCTTAGCTATCGCATTCATTTGAAAGGTGAGCATTAAATATCTGCTAGGGAATGCAGGCCGCGTAATACTTTAAAAATCAACAAATAAAGGCAATACACCAACGCAGATATAATTCTTGAAAACCTTCGCCAAACATCCTTCATTCGTAAGGTCTTATACGGCATGCCTTATCCCACCACACCTTCTAGATTCCCAGGAGCCGAAAATTAACATTTGAGAATCGAATCCGAATTGGAGAAATAATTCCAAGTCGATAAAATTACTGAGTGGGCGGTGAAATGAGAAGCCGTTAAGCTTTTACGGCGAAAATTATACGACTCAAATGGCTTCATCAAACTTCGCGCCCCTCTGCGTGAGAAAACGCGTCGTAACACTGCTTGGGGTGGAAACGATCAGAGTCCCCCTTCCTTGAATAGTCTGACCCTGGAGACCTTAGGGTCCCCCCATTCCATCATTTCCCAACCCTAAGCATTGCGTCCCCCGTCGTACCCCTGCTCCCATGGGAAAAATAATCCGAAATCGCCCCTCACTCCAGCAATACCTCCCCCTTAAGGGAAGTAGGTAGCGCCTCTGACCCCCCTGCGCCATGACATAGCTTGGATTATATATCTAAAAAAAATGAGCGCTTATGTTTTCCATTTTTCTTACTATTTACGTTCTCCTTGCTCCCTGGGTCTCCTCTTTCATAATCCCAGTTGTCACTTACCCATCTAGCGTCCCTTTCCAACTGCGTCTAGCTTCCAGCGGGAGAGTCGCAGAAATTCAGAATACCCCGTCGCTCGTTCTTTTTATCCCCCGTTCCGAGAGTGGAAATTATGACGGTTTTTATTTTTCAAGACGTCCCCCACCTCCCCCCCCCGTGCTCCAACGCTACCACCACTCCATTCATGTCTCATCCCGCCCTTTCCTCCAAGTCACGTGACCTTTCTCTCGAAGTAGCGAAACTCCCCTTCCCCCTTGAGCTGAGAGGCGACTCTGCCCACACCGTTACAATTCTTCCTCCCGCTGCGTGTTGACTCCTTATTAAAACTACTCCCGACCAACCAAACGTCCCCAATACGTCGTTCTCTCTGCCGAACGCCTCCCAGAGTGGTCGTTAAATATAGCGTTCATCTACTCCCTCTATAACTTCTTCCATCACTCCAAACCCTGAGCACTATAAACAAATTAAATGCTAGGCTGCTCTGAAGGTAATCTAAATCCATCCCACCCCCCATATTTCCAAAAGGGCGGCACTTAATTTTTCCGAGATTAAAAAAAAATGCATGTTTCGTATTATTACGTGAACTAAGGAGTGCATCTTGTCGCTTCATTCATATTTTCTTCTTTCTCATTCTTTCTCGAAGCGATGTCTGGGAGATTAAAATCGGAAAGGTTACGCTTGTTCCAGACCAGCTGGCGTCGGGACGCGATTTCGTATGCCTTGCAAGGCATGAGTGCAGTGCTAGAGTATCACCTAAAACAGTGTTCGACCTTCACAAAGATCACGGAGGTTGGCAAAAGGTATGGTGAGAGTTATTGACATTCCTCTCCGCAAGAAAAGAGTAACTCAAGTGTTGAGCCTGCATGATTGAAAACAAGAGACATTGCATTAAATAAAATATTCTGAGCGCTCAATAAAATAGGACTCATTTACGCAGGGGAATAAACTCTCAGGGATACAGATTGCTCTTTACGGAGATCTTGAAGGCTGGCGAAAGGTTAAAGTGAGAGAGGTTTACATACTTCTCCACCCAAACGGAACTAAAAGGAAAGCCTAAATGACGGAAAACAACGAACGTTGCACCAAGTAAGAAATTTAAGTTTATTCTTCGCGATAATCTGAAAGACAGTCCTTAGAAGGATAGTTGGTAATACAAAACGCAACGAATTATTACACAAAATCCAAGAAATAAAAGCACTATGATTGATGCTTATCCTTTGATGCTGACGCTTATTCCATCGCATTAGAAAACAAACACAATTGGTAATAAAAGTTGAAAAACAGAAGGCTCCTGGTAAATGGCATAAAAAAGCATGACCACGTGCAACTAAGTATATACTACCTGGCACGGCTGACGACGGTTGCACGCCCACTCTGGGGATTAATGCGACTTTTAATTGTGAGAGGAGACGTAGAAATAAGTTCTGTATCCCCTTTAGTTCAAAATAATCTACCACCTAGAGGTGATGACTGAAGAAAATTCGGAAAATAGGCTGAATAGGGGTTACACTGGATCATAAACGTCTTATGTTCGAGGAGGAAGCGTTTAGTAATAGAAGGTAGCTGATGCTAGGTAAGGATAACTTGGGTAAGAATATGAAGAAGAGGCTGGTATATGGAGTGTAGCGTTGTATGGGACAGAAACGTAGACCTTGAGAAAGGAAGACGAACATAGACTGAAGGCGTTCGAGATGCGGGTATGGAGGAGGATGGAGAAGGTGAGATGGACAGAAAGGGAGACAAACGAGGAAGTGTTTGGTATTGTTGGTGAGAAGAGGAAACTTCTGGATGAGATCAGGGGAAGGAAGGGTAGGTGGCAGGAAGCTTTAAGGATGTCGTGGCGATGGTTTACTAACGGCCGTAACAGAGGGAAGGATGTTGGGCAAGCGGGGTAGGGGAAGAGAGAGAGAATAGGTTTTATGGACGGGATGAAGAAGAGTAGAATGTACGCGGATATGAAGAAAGAAATGCTAGAGGTAAATAGGTCCTTTCAGGTGTAAAAATCTGGAGGATTTTTCCCGACTTTCATTAAAACCCATCTTTAACCGGTAGATTACTTAAATGAATGATGTAGTCATCTCAGAGAAAGAAAAAGCGAAGAATATATTTAAAAATACTTACCAAAACTGATGATTGATAAAACGCATTTGATCTTTGGCAAATATAAAAGGGAAACTGAGGAACAATCCTTGTCCACATCCGACGTTCAAGACACCAGAAAAGGGAAGCGGACACCAATGCCGGCGAAAAACTTACGCATCGAAGAAAGAGGAGTAAAATAATAAAAGAATGCAAATACAGGAATTCTCTCATCACTGATAGCTAGCGATTGTGAAGACAGACAATGAATAAGAAAACACACCAGGAGAGGAACTCACAGAGTCCCGCATAATTTTTACCCCTGGACAAAGACATTGAATGCGTGAATACAAGGAGGATTCAGGCAAAAGCCCTTCAAGAGAGAAAGGGGTGCGGACGCATCTCGGGAAAGCAAGCTTCAATCCGTTTTTGAACTTAAACCGACCTCGCACCACACAAAAGGAGAGAGAGACCCCCGAAATCGAGCATCGAAAGGTCACGCGGAACCAGAAAGGTTTCCGTCTGAACGTTTGATGTCGTCGAATCTGGAAGACGCAGCCGTTAGACTCTTCCGACCCGGACGACGGCACAAGAATGGAATGGATGGATATACATACGTACGTAACCAACCCCGTTTTCTTTCTTCCTCCCTTCCTTCAAGCAGAGACATCAATAATTGCGAGAGACAGAGAGGGACCTCTCTCGTCTTTGTCCCCGGCGTCCGCGGTACCCTCTCATACCTCCTTCCTCCGAGGCAGTTTCCGCGTTCTTGGCCCGATGAGGCAACGTCGTGAACCGAAGGGACGAGGAATGTCCTTCCCCACCACTTCCCAACGTCGAGCTTGCTGCTATATAACCCCTTTGTTTTCTCGGAATGCCGCGCCGATATGACTCGATCGTTTTATTCCCATTCCGCTGATGATATATCGAAGGAATTCAAAAGGGGGTGTGACGTCATCCCCCACGCGAAAGAGATTTATCTCCAGTCTGGAACGTCCATTAAGGAGCCGGTAGGCCCGACGCGTTCCGAAACCCGATATCGGTATCGCGCTGTCCTCTCTCTCTCTCTCCCCCCCCTTCCTCTCTCTATTCACGAGAGAGCAATGGCTCTCTCTAACAGTTTTAAAAATACTGCACGCAAGAATAAAATAAAGAAGTAGGCACAAGAGTGTCAAAATGGGTAATTTATGGGATATCGCGGCCTCGTCGGCACACTATTTTGAAGTCCCGCGATAGGAGAACCGAGTACAAGGGCGACAGGAAAGGTCATCACAGTGAGAACTAAATATGAAAATAGATGTGGTCATCCATCAAGAGTTGGAATTCATGGCCAGGTTTGAAGCAACAGAGCCTTTTTTATTACCAGTATTCCACGGTTTTTAGAATAGGTTTTCGATGGACAGTTTATACTATCCTTTGCCACCTTCCCTTTTTCCTTTTCCTCGCAATTAAAAATTAATGCGTCATTATTCAATTAAATGAAGGAAAGAAGAACATTTTTCACTTTTCCACTCAGAAATTTTTAAGGTGACCGGTTTTGATGTCCTCATTTCTCAGTGAAAAACTGCTAAGAGTGTAACTTCGTGTGTAATTCCACCAATTACTTTCTCAAAATTTATAATTGAATAACAATTGAACTTGTTAGCATGAACATATAAATTCCATGATGAATAAAACACTCGGTAATCTTCCACAGATTCATTGATTGGCACGACGCGTTGCACAACTCTGTAGCATAATCACGTCATTATCATGTAATCATAATCATGGGGCACATGATTATGCCACAAAGTGGTGAAACGCGTCCTGCCAATCAATGAATCTGTGGAAGATTACTAAGAGTTTCATTCCTCATGAATATTGACAGCTTCCACCAGGTCCAGCCTCAGACTGTTATCTTCTCATATATAAAAAAGAATGTTATTCTGTTCGTTTTTTATGCACTCCTATACCATTCATCCGATTGCCATGAAACTTTGGTGAGTTGTTGTGCGCGTGTCCATAAAGATTTCTGAATTATATAAAAGGCAGATTTTGGGGTTGTTTTTTACCCCAATATTGTTAACATTACTCCCATAAGAAAAGCATTGAATTCGGTGCAGGTGTTTCTTTATTTGCTTTTTTAATAAAATCATACCTGAGATATTGGATGGAAATTTGTATCATAGATCGCACAAAAGAATGCAGTATGTAATTATTTCATTCAATTTTCTTACACGTTTCGTTTTGATTCAATTATTGCGTATTCATCTCGAAATTCATCAATTTTTCTTCCTTTTCAACAATAGAAATTTCCTTGGCAACCAGGCGTGGATATCCATTTAACAGCGATTAAATGAATGGTTATTCACGCCTGCCGCATTTAAAGCCCAGGTTCTGATACTAATTTGATAGTTGTAGTCAAAAGACTATAGTTCCTCGGTCGCATTGCCTTCCCAATAACTATCAACAAGGTAAAAGGTCAATCGCTTCTAGGGTGTGGATTAAATCGGGAAAATCCATGCTTTTCATAATATGCTCACGAGTGGGACAACCGAAAAATTTGTTTTTGCAGAGGGCGGTAAGAACAAAAAAAAACGTATATCCCAAAGCACTGGAATACATTTTTTTAAACTTTAATTTAATACACAAAAAATCATTGTCTTTAATTTATTTTGTACGTGTAAATGTGTCCGCTTCGCATATATGTGCCTACTTAGAAAGACAAAGAGGCATTGTAACGCACGCCGGGGAAACTTAGGTGAGTTGTTGTGCGCGCGCCTTCGAAGTTTTCTGAAATATTAAATCAATTGTTTCAACAAATGAGTGTTGGCATGCGAGCTTCTTAAACAAGCGAGGAACAACAAGTAAGCCACGAATCAAATAATTTACGAGTTGCTCAATCACGTGCATCAGATTCGTATCAGTGAGACATAATTTGTGCTAAAAGTAACGCAATTTATTTGTACGTAGAGTAAGAATTGGTGCAGTGGTTTCTTTGTTTGCTTTTTGATTTTTTATGCTTATCATAAGATCACTTACAGAACAAGGTTTTGAATTCTTGCATTCAATTTTTCGTATATGCTTCGCTTTTCCCTAAATTTGGATTTTTAAGGTCGAAAATCTAAAATGTTTGCACTACTTCAACATTAAATATTTTATTTACTTATAAACCTCAGCATAGGCATGGAATAGAAACTCATGCCATCATTTGTGCGTTATGAATTCCTGTGTAGGTACGAGGAATTCACTGAACTAGGTTTTCAATTTGTTTAGGGACCGATTTTGAACCCTGAAAAGATTTGTGGGCCAAGCCATGAAAAGTATGGAAATGAATGGGGACTTCAATACAGAGTATTTAATTTTGAAATTATACAAAAAATCATTGTCCATTATTTATTTTGTACATGTCTGCTTTGTATATAGGTGCCAACTTAGAAAGAAAAAGTGGCATTGCAACGCATGCCGGGCACAGCTAGTGTTTATATAAATTGCAGTTTATGGGAGTTTGAGGGATAGGACTAAAGAGACTAAAAAAAGTTTGGAGTTGCAACACAACAGGATCATTTTTTCAAGGACTTCCGCTGAAAAACGGAGGACACACTACAGTGACCATTGCTCTCAACTGCAAACAATATTGACTAATAAAATCATACGATAATATAGTAAACACTTTCGCGACGCACCCCTAACTAGGCCAAAGGGATGCATGAAAAAGAGTAGCCGAGCCATGAGTATAAGTACATTTAAGGGTACGCTTTCCTGATAAGCCGGGAATTGGGATCGGCATTAATCACCGACAATCGCATTACCATTACCTCGGCAACGTCCACACAATTACGCACGCAACTGAAATGGATGCAAAAAATGAAGCCATTATACCCATCCGTGCTGCAAAAATAGTTAAGTCAATAACGAGGAGCATGCGGGATGCAAAAAATACTCATTTCACCACGGCAAACTAAATTCAAACGCATTCACGGGAACTCCGGGATCAAATATTGGGAGGATGAGGTAGGGTACAGCGGGAGAGAAGAGGAAAACCAACTAAAGAGGTCTTAAACGAATCCTCTATCAAATAAGGGTTTCAGTTCCGGTTTCCGCTTATGAAGCAAGTGTAATTAGGTTTTCTGGTCCCGGTAACGAGATTGAAGGGTCTTCTAACCCGATATATATATATATCTCTCTGTCTCTCTCTTAAGGGTTCTCTCCACGCTGGTGGAGAGAGGTACCTTCAAACCTTTCCTTTGAGTGGGTCCCCCTGGAGACCACTGGGCGCCGAATACATGCACAGATACTCAAACAACGCTCCGTGTAATACGTCCTCTCTTCAAAAGAGCGGCCACAAGGTTTGCACCATAACACCAAACGCACGAAAATCAATCGTGAAACTACAATCCTGATTCAATAACATTATCGGATCAACTTTATTCGGTAGAAAACAAAATGGTACCTATACATTTTTAAAATTTTCTACATGTTGATATAGATTTTTCTACATGAGTATACGAATGTAGGCATCTTATAACTTTGGATATATAGTTATGCAATAGCATGACGAAAAGCCAACGACGGCATTTTAAGATTGATTTCAACATTCCATATCGTCTACAGATATTGGCCACTAGACTACTGATAGTGGAAGGTATGATGGAGGGGATGATATATGAGGGTGACGGGCTGGAATATTTTGAAGGTGGGGGAAGAGAAGCAACAGCGCCGCAGATGGCGCACGAGGTACGCGTGGAAAATACGTTGCAGAGGTTCACGACTATGTTCACTGTGACGCTATAACAAGTAATATGAAACAATGTGATGGTCCAACATGAGGAGAAAGGAGTTCCATTTAGAATAAATGCAAAGGTTTTAAGAAATATATATTGCAAGCGTCATGGCAATCACCATCAATCATGGTAATTTTCTACAAATTTACGTTTCTTCCGCGGTTCAAATAATTATGTAGAAAGCAACAAGCGAATAGTTATAACATTTATGCTAAATATTAATCCTTGTTCTTGAGGCCTGCGAAAACAGATTTGCTTAAGTAGCAAAGCAGAGCCGTAAAATAAAGGCGCGTATATGTCTGCAGAAACGTTTTCGGCCGTGGTATGCAGCCACCTTAAAGAGATCGATAGAAGGGAATATTCGGCAAGGGGTAAAAGATGAGTGGGGATTCCAGACGCAGAGAAAAACGGTCGGAGGCACGACGAGTTTGGGATAGATGTAATCTAGAGCTTATACAGTGATTTCCGACGGATATGGACCGATGATTCTGAGTGTTGGGAGTACGAACCGTCCCGGAACTTACCAATATTCATTGGTAGAACATGGAATGACGAGATAGCCAGTAGATGATGTTTTTCGACGAAGTTGTACATGTTACTTTGATGAATGATAAAGAAGTTAGTTTCTCTTCGAAAACCTACCATCAAACTTTGGTAGTTTGGCTGGCCTAGCCAATGCCTGACATGCCTCTCCAATAGGACACTAAATAAACTAATAGCGAGGGATAAAATACATTTACCTAATTTGTGGCATTCATGATTGATGAATATTTTGAAGCATTTCTGATGAAACTATTTAAACAGCGAAAGAGATTGACTAATATTTTGTTTCAAAGCTATAGTAGCAGATAAAAGGAAAAAAAATAACTGACCCAATCAAATCACCATACAAATACAACAAACAACCTCAATCAGAAAAAAATAGTTAAAAAAGCAAAAATTTACTTCAAATGATATGGAGTGAATGCATCAAGATTCCGGCATGTCCCCATTATTTTTATAGGCTCAACTGCCAAAATAACTTCACGGTATCTGAGTTCGCCAGTCCAGTTCATTATATTTTACAAACAAATTCTATTCATCGCGAAAATATCCTTAGAGCTCCATTAAAATCCATGAATAATCAATCCTTGGTGATTTTCAATCCTAGAACGACAGCGCCATTTTCCGGGAGAGAAAAATGATATTACCATTAGAATGAAAAAATGTATGTAATCGCATTGGGATTCAAAGTATGATACGCAGAAATTTCCATGAATTACCCCAAAATCTCCAATTTTGTCGATGGAAATGGCTCCAAATAATCAGCTCCGCGGGTGAAGTCTCGTTCTTGTGGGACAAGTGATGGAACTACTTACTGCATTCCGATGAGGCTTAAATTAAGATTTCAAAGGATAAACGAGCAAGGAGGTTGATGTAATCCTTCAGCGAATTTAATTTTTTATTGCGACATCCATTATCAATAGGGTGGTTTCCTATTTTTTTTTTATTGCCTAGATCTGAAGTTTATAACCCCTGGAGTACGTGTTTGAAGCCGTTCGATTTTTAAATGGCGTTAAGTATTTTTCCTTATTAATTAAAAAGTGAAAAAATTCAACGGCGCGAAAACGCGACGGCAAACTATTGCATGCTGGTTAATCCTACGTGTGACGTCACAGGTACGTACGCAACTACCGCAATCTGCCGCTAGGTGGTTCGCCGCCGCTGCTTATCTGCAGACGACGTCCGCCGAGAAAGCTTTAGTAATAATAATAAATTTATTGACGGGAAAAAAACTATTTGCAAAAGTAAACTTGGTGTAAAATGGAAATGAGCTTTATTTATTAATTTAGCTGCTCTAGTCGCGTAGAGAAACCTCATCAAAATAATGAAACATTTATGGTTACGGTATGGGGAATGAAAATCGTATAATATAATATATTCTCAAATTAATGGTGCTAGCTCCTATTTTTTAGGTAAAGTTAGTATGAAAAGCATGAAATAAACCATTTTGTTCGTATTCATTTCGAAATATTTCCCGCAAGCAAGCACGAAATCGTCACTTAATAACTATACGGAGAGCAGGTGCTGCGCCGCAGCTATGATACGATTACACATTAATTTAATTCATCCACTTTGTCGAGGTGTCATTGCCAGAACATGAAATTAGCAAAAAAGGCTTACCATCAATAGCATAATGGATGGCAAAATCTCGAAGCAAACTATGTATGAGCAAATACTAAAACAACTAAAATGCGTTGATCACCCCTCACCGTGATCACAGACCATTGATGGGAACTCGTGATTCACTGCATCAGCTGATCAGCATCATATTCTCCAAGGAGTACCAGTAACATGCCTCCGAGAACATTGCTTTATAAAAATTGTTTTGTGCCGCAGTGTCACAACAACATTTAGCGATAGCAAGAAAGCTTACGTCGCGGTTCCACTAAGCGAGAAGAGGAGAATTTTGTGGTTAAAAGCTGTCAGAAGAGAGTAGTACCTTGCTTTACTCCTCTGATTTCACCTGCACTAAACCGAACATCTTCTCTAAAGAACTCCACCACCATGGCCACATCCACTTACGGTAGATTGTCCGTACAAAACCAGTTTGTAAAGCCATTGAACTTCTTCTCATGAAACATTGTGGCTTTGTATATCAGCAAAAGGAACTGATGATGAAAGGTAACTAATGAAATATGCAAGGTATGAATGATAGGAATGGTAAATGAAAGGAATAGAAGATGAGATAAAGGAAATGTTCGTCAAAACGAAAGTGATCAAAACGTAAACATCTAGGCCGGAACACCACAGAACGTGAAGTCACAGGTACGCAGTTTCGTTATTCATTTCACTGCGCATGCGACGCTTGCCGCGAAGAACTCCTTCGCGGTAGCTCTGTACTAGCAGGTAGCGTAGGAGCCTAGAAAACTTCTTTTAATGGCATGCTTAACGGAGGAGACTTTCCGAAATTTGAGCATTTTAATCGAGGTATATTAATACATGTTCACCAGATTTTAGGGACTCTGAAATACTATAGTAAGTACAGTCGATGACAATTCCATATACCTCGCAATGCTGACTATCTACCTGTTACGTCATCATAAGAGCTGCCGCTGTTCCGCCATTTCCGAGCCTTTTCAAATGAACTTAAAATTAACATTCAATTTACTTGTAAACTAAGACTTTTTAATCCAAATAATTTGCGTGTAATGAATACGTTTATGCTGGGGCACCTGTCGCAATAAATGAATTCTGTTTTCTTTGATGAAGGAAACTACCCTATTATCGATCAAATACTCCGCAAAATTCCGCCTTGAGATCACTACCGTTTGAGAAACATGCCTTGATTTTGATTACAATCTGCCTAATTAAAATATGCTGCCTGCTTGGAATAAAATCTTATCTTGATTGATAGAATCAGCCAAGGACATTAACTTCCAAGAAACATTATCTTGCATAACAAGCTCGTTATCATTGGCATATAGGAATTCACCGTCGACATAGCATGGTGTAAATCATCAACCTTGAATATGTTGGACTTAATTGGCGCATTCCCTTATCTCCTAACACGATTTTATTCTTCAGCTCGGCATAAGTTCAACGTCTCTTAATCACATCGATTGAAGACAATTTACCTTCATCCCCTTCCCCGCATACCCAACATCCTCCCTCCATCATGGCCTTAACCCACCTCCTCTTCCTCCTTCTTATGTCCTTTAGAAGTTTCCTCTCCTCACCCACGGTGTCAAGCACTTTCTCGTTTGTCTTCCTTTCCGTCCACCTTCTCCATCCTCCTTTTACCCAAATCTCACACACCTCCTGGCTAGTCTCATCCTCTTTCATCGGAGTCCATGTTGATGCACAAAACAACGCCACACTTCGAATTAGACTCATTGTGTATCACTACTAGACATGGCACCTTTGAAGTAGGGGGTGGGGGAGGTAGTGATGTCACGTAAATGTCACCTTTGAAGTAGGGGGTGGGGGAGGTATTACAAAGGTGCCATGTACGTGACGTCACTGCCTCCCGCACCCCCTACTTCAAAGGAGCCATGTCTAGTAGTAATATCTTCAATAACAAAGAGGTAGGTTTAGATGAAACTAATCAAACAGTATAAGCTATGCAGTTTCATAGCATGTAGAACAACAAAAAAAACTTGCGCAATAACTATTCGTTTCCTTGGAGTGCCTTCAATCCTTAAACTGAAATGAGAGTCCCACTGACAGCCTTCGTTATATATCCCAAGGTTCCATCGCGTGACATACTGTATCCCATAACGGGATGGCGAACAACACATGAGTTATATCAACACTAGTAAGTATTGGCGGCGAACTAGACATGACGAAATAAATGTTTAAGTTTATCGAACATGACAGACCCCTTACTTAAAGACTTCCTCACGATATTCACTACGTTCAGGACACAATAACCGCTCGCGGAAATGGCTGCTGGGACTTTCGCACCGGGAAAAGCGAGAGAGAGAGAGAGAGGAAAACAATTTCATTCCGCGCCCACGCCCTTTCCCCTTGAAAAAAACGCAAATAGCACGCTCCCGTATGCAAGGGCACGCGTAAAAACGCAAACCCCGAGAGCCGAGACCTTTATCCGCACGCATCACGCGAACCCCACTCAGCACGGAAAGAAGAAAACAGAATTCAATACAATGCAATGGCCTCCCGAAAACTACTCCCCCCACGCAAGCAGAACCGAGACAGAGAAGAAGATGAATATAAAAACGGGATTTCACGACAGCGAGGGGAAGGGATGGTAGGGGACGAGATATAACGCATAGAGCGTTCAAGCGTTCCGTAGACGGCGTGAGCCTAAAGTAAAACACTGGTGCCAAACTTACGCTTCATGCGCTCACCTTTCCGTCACGCAGGTTATCAGTTCCTACACCACACTACATTTCAAAAAGTTACTTAAGGTAATAATATTTACGTATAGGAAAACTCCTATACGCAAACTCCTATATGCGGCATAGCACGATGTAAATTTTATTGCTGCCATCGGCAACATCGCAGCTCCGGCCTCAATGGAGATTTATGTATGAAAGGAATCTCCATAAGATCCCAGCATGTACTTAAATGTAGGAAGATCATTACTACAAATGAGAGTCAACCTGGGATCAAATGTCGAAATGGGATACGTTTGAACGAGTATGAAGACTGCATTCAGCTCATATACCACTAAGAAGGCATCTACATCATCTACCACCTGCGCTCTCAACTCAACGTGCTTATCCCACCAATATCTAGGTACCTATTACCCCACTAGTTACCGCAAGTGCGAGTGGCAAATAATGCTCACGTAAAAAGGCAATACCTTCTTTCAGATAAACGTCTTCATTTTATAAGGCCAAACTGAGACCCACGAGTTCACCCTCATGGCGGAACAACTAGGACATACATAAACTACACGCAAAACTTTGAACTGCAACTTGAAAAATAACAAAATAAAGAATGGAGACCAGTCGCTAAGCCATAATGACAGTAATTAAAAACATGCTATCATACTCAAACAATTCAAATCACACAAAATAATCACCAGAGCCTTCAAAACATATTAGCATGTTCTAGGACAGATCATACTCGGCTACCCATCCCACAAAAATACAATAAAAACAAATGGAAAATGTGTATTCCCGTGGGTGAAAAAAATTAATGGCTTTGCTGCAGCCCCTTATAAAATACTGCTAAAAAATACCAACATTAAAAGGCGAGTGTGAAAAACCTAATGTGCTTACAGACAGAGAAAAACGTGAATCGCAAACATTTAAAACAAAAAAAAAACAGATCCCTACATAGTTATGCCCGGTTTTATAACCTCTGGTTAAATATTTGCCCCGTATGAAAGTCAAAACAAATACGTTCTCCCATGGAAAAAGCTCACGTCAATTTACGGAAAGTCTAAATGTTATATGCACTAACCAAACTCTCAGTTAACTGGACGTAAACAAAAAGGTTCTCATATTGCTGGGTAATCATAAACAAACATTATTTTACCGGTTTTACCGGACCTATTATCATGGGTAGAGACTGTACTTCAGGATAGAGAGAGGGGAGAAAAATGAAACGATATCCATGCTTTGTGGGTAGATATATATACATGGAGTAGTAAGAGAAGAAAATGGGAGCTCGGGTGGATAGGAAATGTCCCTCAAACCATTTCGTAGCACGGAGGCAAGCGCGCACGAAATCCGCCTCCCACCCATTAGGCCGTCCGCCCCATCGTCCGCCATCCAAAGGAGATTGGGGGCGGAGAGGAGGGGAGAGTGGGGGAGGTGGGGAGGGGGGTTAGACATGACTCCCGCCCCTTTTCCGCTTCCCTTGCGAATGGGGGAACCTGGCTTCCAATTATCCTCCCGAAACCCTCCCACCCCCCTGCCCCTTTACTCTCTACCTCCCTTGTCGCTCCAGCACGCCGAGAAACTCCTATGCCACCACCCCCTGCCACCCACCTCCACCCCCCACCACCTCCTGCCACCCATCTCTCTACTATACTCCAACGAAACAAACACGCCCACTCGGGTCCCCCAATTGCACTCCCGGAACCACTCCGGTAACCAGCTCCGGTAACTCTCCCTCTACACCCACCCCGACCGTCTAAGGGGCACCTCAATGATGGCGTGCAAGCCTTCAATCGCCAAGGACCCTCTCTGTGTAAAGGCCACACGTCTCCTCGGCTGAAATTGTTGTTCGCCCCTTCCCACTGATCCCCTTCGCCGCCGTGTCCACCCCAGACCATCGGCAACAAGAAGGATCGACGGACGGCTTTATTTCGGGCGAAATCGAGAACACCTGGGAACCTCTTACCCCATCTTATGCACACGCGACCTGTGACGTGGTAACTAGAGCACGCGGCCCTCGCCAGACCTGGTGACAGACGGATGCGCAGAATGATCGGGCTGGTGTGGAGACTAGTGTACTGGTTTCCCATTTTGAGGGATCGGGTTCGAGGTCAGTAATCTCTTCATTCACTGGGTATTCTACCAGTTGATTGGTAGGATATTGGACACTCCTTACTCAATTTCTAGGGCATCCCCTCACTTTCCCTCGCACTACTTTCTCAGCTTCTAGCCTCTCCTGAGTTCCTCATATCCTTTTCCTCTTCTTAAACTGTCCAAAATACCTATCCTCTTCCTTCATCTTCCACGCTTCCTCTGCCTTCACCCCAATATCAACCACTTCAACATACCTACCCTCGCCTCTCAACACGTCCTCCAGCCATACATTTTGCCTTCTTTGAATCTCCACCACCTGCCTCCTTCCCGACCACATCTAGAAATTTCTATGACCCTTTGGAGTGTATATTCTTTCAAGACCAAGTAAATACGACAATAATTTTATTCATTAATTGTGAGAAAGCAAAAATTTCAAATCGAAAATTAATTTTTACCCAAAATAAATGCTCTGAGTAGTTACACTCAATCATTTCCAGAACACATTACACCCTGGAGTCCTACAACGAAACTTAAAACATGCAAGGTCGGTATAAACAAACCGATGGTTAAAACATTAGCTTGACTCATTTACTAGCGGTGACGAAGGGAGAGGCGAGTGGAGATCCGGGAATCTTGGAATGTTAACCCGCATCCAATGAATTATTCGTAAATACTTAACCTTTCATGATTCGGTTTCCACTAGCCGAGTGACGAATTATCACTTGCTTCCCTAGCCTACGCCGCTCCTACAATCGTATCCAAAGTCTTGTTTATGGAGCGAGACTGGCTTTTCTAAACCGTTCGAAGTTACGACGACGTACAGTGCGAAACGACCGGTGTGTACCTACGCCTCCAAGGGACTCACTTCGTTGTGTTGCCGGAAATAAAAATCAACTCGGTTCTCGCGAGAATCGTGCGTTGCCTTGGTTTACGGGGTCAATTGTTTCTTATTCATTTCTTTCCGCCGTTCCTTCCCAATGAGACCAAGAACAGGGAGATTTAATCCGTGAGCTCAAAAAAAGACAAAGGAAAGCCAGGCGTGTTGATTAAAAAACCTGCCTCGATCGAGCTCATAGAGCGGAAAAACTAAACAAATTGTCTAGGCTTCCAAACGATAGAGCTCTTAAGTTTAACTTAGGCTTAAATTTAAAAATTTTAACAAAGGCAAAACAAACAAATAATTCCACATACGAACCGCTCAATATACAACATCTTCGAGATACGAAATATTTTGATAATCCGTTTTGGCCTCGAGATATGAAATCGGTCTCGAGACACTAGCTTTGATGCTTTCTTGAAACACCGTATCACAGACTAATCAATTCGAGCAATATTATAGTAAAATTTACTAAAAGTCGCGCACTCCCAGCAACAAAAAATCATTTTACATTTTTTTCTAACATGTACGGATTCAATCATTTTACATTTTTTTCCCCCAAGTACGGATTGATTACTATGTTATACGGAAAACTGGATTTCTAGATACGAATATTGCAATAATGCAAACCGTAGACAAGAAGGAATGAAGTACCGCCGTATAAGCTCTATCTCTGGCGATCAATCATAACTGTGTACGGAAAAAAAAGCGTCAAAATGAGAGAAATTCGCCGTTCAACAGGCTCAAGTATTATTCCTTCCCTAGCACCAACCTAGCGTACAATGAGGAGCTTAGCAGCAAATTAGGAGCACCTAGCTTACAACGTAAGCAGACCGAGACAAACCAGTCTCATCATCGCTTACCGCCCCAAATTTCTTTTCCCTACAACCTTACCATTTTCAGCTGGTGTGTACTATCACCCCCTGCCGCTATTCCGTGCGGCAACTAGCGGGGCAGTGCCTAGATGCTAGGTGTATACGCTGGATACCCTTCCAAGCCACAGGAAGATGGGCGTTGGTCTCCGAGAGAACATCCTTCACTACAGTGTCGACAAAGCCCGAGGGGATAGGGAGTAAGGCAGAATGAGGGGAGAGGTCGTCTTCCTGCAATTGTGGCATTGCGAGAGTGGACTCAGGTTTCCCTCACCTCGTCTTTTTTCATACCCAGAGGAGGGAGGGGAAGGACCCATTAGTGCAACACGACCAAGGTAGCGAGCGAGTCAGCACTCCAACGACCACACTACGTGTTATACGATGCTCGGCTTCGATTTCATCAGAGTTCGCCATGGAGGGGAGGGAAATTGCAAAGAGTTGGGTGACGGCAGTTGACGCGAGAGGTGGCGGGGGGGGGGGGGGGTGATAGTAGGCAGGGTGACGTCACTACCGGGGCCAATCACGAAATACGTCCATAGTTTCAACCCATATTCCATGGCCCTTAACTGTACTCAGGTCTTGCACGGGGAATCCGCGCCTGCCAGGTTTCACTCAGACGCTTCTGAAAGTTATGGGCGTAATCACTTCTGCACCGAAATAATTCTCTTCCTTGTCAAGGGCGACAAGGAATGCGAAAAAAACAGACGAGATGAATAGAAACATAATCATTCGGAGATAAACTAAGCGATGGTAAGTTTTGGGACAGGACTTAAATTAATTAACAAGTCTTTTAACTTTCCCGACAAAACTATCAAATTCCCTTGCATAGAGTCTCGGTCATGGTTGGAGCGACTTTTGTTTATGCAATGAAGCGCGTAAAACTTTGCATATGTGTTCTCATTAGCAATATCTTTGGATAAAAGTGAAATAATTGCATGTTACCGGTTTGGTTTCCTGGCAATTCAATGCTATTTTAACATGTAGCCTTATGGCACATGACATGTAGTTCGTAACAATTTGATTACACACTAACAGACTTTCTTCTAAACGCTAAATAATACATTTCTAATTATTACAACTGTTCATAACAAATAACAAGGTGTGCCCCTGTCCAATATTTGAGATAAAACTTTTGAAAAAAAATTTCGACTAAATTTCGAATACTGCGCCGAAAACTGTCATAACTAGCTTTCACATTCGAGAATTCTATCATTTGAGTATTCTACTACCTGATTGGTAAGTTCTTGGCCAGTCCCCATCCTGCATCCCAATTTCTAATACATTGTCTCGTTTTCCCTCCGAAGGATGTCCCACCATTAGATCCCTCTCAAATTCCTCATATCTTCTACCTCTTCTTATTTTGTCCAGAATTCCTATCCTCTTCCACGCTTCCCCAGTGCTCTCCCTTATATTACCCTCT
The DNA here is from genome assembly GCA_963573305.1 of Pyrrhosoma nymphula. Lineage (NCBI taxonomy): Eukaryota > Metazoa > Arthropoda > Insecta > Odonata > Coenagrionidae > Pyrrhosoma > Pyrrhosoma nymphula. The sequence goes on along the minus strand of OY754330.1, from coordinate 108,656,167 downwards.
TCAACATGCCCTCTCCTCTCAAAACCTCCGCCACCTTCTTCCTCTCCTCTCCAACCTCCTCGTTTGTCTTCCTCTCCACCCAGCTCACCCTCTCCATCCTTCTCCTAACCCACGCCCCAAACGCCTGAAGTCCACGTACATCCTCCCTCCACAATGACCAAGTTTCCGACCCATATAGCGCCACTCTCCATATTAGAGTTTTCACCAGCCTTTTCTTGACGTCTTTTCTCAGACGCTCTCTAATAAATTCCCTTCTCTTTGAAAATGCTTCTTTAGCGAGGGCAATTCTGCATCTGATCTCCCTGCCACTGAACCCACTCTCCTCAAAACAATACCAAGATACGTAAACTCATCGACCTGGGGGTTATTTTGTAATCTCACTAAAGTGAGAATACGTCACAAAATGTGAAAAATTACGTCCTTTTTCGTAGTTCAACTCCACCAACCAGGTGGCATGGCCTTCTTCGTCTCTCAAGTGGTGAACTTCCGGTCTATTGATTTGATTCATCCGCCCTTTCGACTCTTGATCTGTATCATTCGGCTCTTGATCCGTTTCATTTGGCTCCGCATTGCATTTCACCTGTCGTTAGGAACGTGAAATGGAGCAACCATCGGACCTTGGCCGATCATTAAGAGAGAGAAACGGATCTCCCGCCTTCCTGCAAAGAGTCATTAAAAAGGTGAGATTACAAAATAACCCCCCTGCTCTACCTTGAGCCCTCCCACCTAGGGCTGGGCGGTATTTGAATCCCAATATCAATATCCAATATCTTACAGTATTGAAAATGGACCAATATGAATAACTTGTTATTCTTGACTTGACTATTGAATATTGGAAAATATTGGCTTATTGTAATATTGGAAAAAATGAAAAATGAAATATTGGTATAATGGAAAATATTGAACATAGCAATATTAACAGGTAAAATTATCTCGCTTACAATGGTTTGCAAATTTTGTGTTAACTATGTAAAAGTCTGTTAATAAAGCAAGAAGAGCAATAAAAGCTTCTTTTCCCCAGTTAATGCTATGAATAATGGTGGAAAAGGAAGTGCTGCACTGAGTGCCACGCGCGCCGTCTGTTTTCAAATATAATGGAGCTTTCCGACCACCCTCCTCTCCGGGTTCCAATTATATTCAATATTTGAAATTTTAACATTGGTAATCCAATATTCAATATTGAAATTAGAAATATTAGTTCTTCAATATACACTACTCCAATTATTGGTTTTTACGACCACCAATATCAAATACATGATATTGGTATTGGTCGTTCAAAAATTGTGATTTTAGAACCCTAATATTTAAAAATATTGATATTGGAACCAATATGTTGGAAAACCACCCAGGCCTACTCCCACCCTTATAGTCAGTCCCACCTTCATCACTTATAGAGGGGAAAAAATAAAATGTAATTCTTGTATAATTTCCATGGCTTCCGAAATGGTGAGTTCCAACTCGTATACGGATGCACTAAAATTAAAAGTGGTCCAATAATTTTTTTCGAGTTACTTACAAAATTATTAAAAAGTGCACTCAATGACCCACGATTACTGCTTCAGCTCATATTTTTTCCCAATCACGATTGCGATCAATATTTCCATTTTCTTCCAACCTATTCCACGCTCACCTAACGTTCTCCCGTCTATCACCTTCAACGTGCCGCCCAATAGAAATATACCTTTCATCCTTTGGATCTCCACCACCAACTATCTATCTTCTTCTCCTTTATCTAGCACTTCTTTGTTTGTCTTCCTCGATAAGCAGCTTGTGCTCTCTATTCCTATCAAAACGTAGCTCAGGTTCCGATCAACCAATCACGGTGTTCAACCAAATAAATGGTAGGGTAACGGAAAACCCCTTCCAATAAAATGCCACGGGGATTACAGACAAATATGGACTGCTTACGATGACGGATAGCCATTTTTTCACAAATTCAGGAATGAAAAACGAATTTCACTCGGAGGCGAGCACATTTTTGAAAAATGGAAACGGAAGGATAATGGTGCCTCTCGAAAAGGTGACAATTATATAGCAAGTTGACGACGAAAGGGACTAGGATTACCGGAAACAAAGCGGTGACATAATTACAGGACGAACTAGCTATTGATTGTCAATGGCCAGCTTTTCGAAATGTCGTACCCAGAGAAAAAATAGAATACGACACTCCGAGTCCCTCCAAAGCCACAGAATTCACTAGGATTACCGAAAAATCACTGCTCATTGGTGGAAAATATCGGAACATCAAATTTTTAAACTACAAAAACCAGAGGGAATCCGACCCAGGGATGACAAGAAAAATCCATTCAGGAGAGAAATAAAATTTTTGTTTCATTTTTTCGGCTGATTTTTAGGCGGGACGAATATTTCAATTCGAGTACCTTTGTTATTTCGGTCTCGTATCTACCGGGCAGTGCGTGGATCCATCATTTTTTTAAGCATTTATGGGGGGATTTCTGTCGCTAGCAACCATCGACCCAGCATACATATTTGTCAGTGGATGTCTGTGTACTCCCCGGCTTAAATTTTCCTCTTACTATAGTTGAAAATAAAAAAATAGAAAAATCTCAATCCGACAACGCGATTAATGACGTGACCTTAATACGAGGACAGCATCCAAAACGCGACCTCCCTCCCGATAACTGACGTTCCTACCCATCGTTTTTTCGAAGAATTTTCGCTCTCCAGCTATACCATACCATTTCCCTCCCTTCTCTCCCCCCTCCCCAAACTCTTTGATACGGGTCGAGCCCTCTTGAAACGAATTCCGCCAGGAGTCATATCCAGGACACTAATCCGAATTAGTCTTGCTTTGACGCGAAAATGACTAGGTACCCACAGAAACGAATGCACGCACCGTAAATTTTCATTCGTGATGATGGGAGTCGCGGGAAAAAAAGGGTTGACGCGATGGGCGTAGGAGATTGACCGTGCCACGGCAATCAGCATGTACACACCGGGGTAGCCATTTACGTCTATTTGCCTTCATCTGCACATATTATTCAGTGGCCTACGAAAGGTTTTTATGTGACGCGCGACGCATAAATACCACTTGAAAATAGAACAAGACTGACTGGGGAGGCTATCAGAGCGCAGCAATTAGGTTTAAATTGCCATCAATCTGAAATTTGATCCATTAGTTGGAATGCAAACATTTGTTTTGCCAAAGGCTTTGCATGTTCATACAGCCCGAGTAAAATTTGCAACAGCAATGATAACGAATTGATGGTTCAGGAATCGTTTAAGTAAATTATTGGCCCATGCATCCAAAACATTAGGCCGCTGTGTCGTGGCATTAGTTCTAATGGGTATTTAGAATACCCTGAGATTGAGCGATACAAATATAAGATCGTTAAAGTAATGATTTTCAATAATAAATGAATACAGAAACAATCAAACCAGCATCTCTTAACGAGATATAAACACCGCATCTATATCATAATTATTAAAGGGAGAGGCGAAGATTATTAGAAACACATCCTATCACATGAGTTATTACTAATGAATCACGATTCAGGAAAATTGAAATTGAACGTCAAATTTATGAATACAAAATACCTATGGACAGACCTAATTTGGAATACAGAGCAAACAAGAAAAAAGTCATGTGCCAACAACGAAAACGTATCAACACACCTGGTGATCCATTTGGCATAGACATTATCATGTACAAAATTGCTTTCCCACGCGCCGCATATTTCAACTGACTGTAACCCAAAGGCCAGATAAGGAATTATCGAAACGTACAGTCTTAATCTCGATATCCACGAGCGTATCAACTTATATCAGTTAAGTCTAACGAAACTTCAGATACGTATTCAATGCATGAAATAATAAGGACATCTTCCGCACACTGAGAGCTCCTGAACACACACTACGAGCATTCGAAATATGAATGGATTACCAGTGTTTCTGCACTAAATCGCTGCGACAGACCCGCTCACAAAATGTGGTCCAACATCAGCAGCGAGAGCTGGGCACTCGAAAAAAACTTCCGGTGACCGGACACGCACTTTTTCTCCAAGTCCAACTTCCCTTTCATGCCGAAATGGATATCCATAAAATAATAAATAAAACGACCGCGGTGGTGCAACTGCTAAAGGGCCGTGGGGTACGCATATTCCATCCTCCCGAAATGCTTTCACCCTCTTCGCAAACCCTTCCAGGAACTTATACATGCATCATATGCCTATCTGTTCTCTTTCGCGGGACGTAAAAAGGAGGTAAATCGATGTTCCCTGGGGGGATCGCGAAAAATGCCCCAACTCGGCGAAGGAAAGCATGCCGAGATCCGAGGAGTGGTCACTCCCCTTTACGACGCTCTCGTGCCCTTCAATATTTTGTTTTATGCGACCATTCCTCGACCAATGACGTTTAGCCCGGCGACGAGACGAACTTTAGTAGTTTACCAATAAAAGAGAATTCTCCAGAAATGCGGCGCGGCGGCGTGGCGCTCCGATCATTCTTACCATTCGGACCAAACAATTTTCCCCTCGCACCCTTTTAATATGACAATAAATACCGAACGTCCCTGAGTGATTGACGCAACACACTGAACTCATGCGTCACCTGATGACGTCAGTCAGACTCACTTTTCGGGCACAAAAGACTGTTCTTTCTGCTCTAGCGCGAGAGTGAATTTGATTTCGTGCTCTGAAGGTAAAGATGTTAATTTCAACTGCCAGGGAAAAAAATACCGTACAGAGGATTCACGTAACTTCACGGAACAAAGCACAGAGACGCTGGAGCAAATGAATTACGAGAAACATTTAACTTTGAAATAAGCGAGCACAGGCACCAACAGGGCCCGCTAAGGTCACATGCTAGTCAATTATTCAAGACTTTCAATCCGGATTCACTTAAATGTCACTGGTTTTCACTTACACGTACCTACGCCGTTTAGTAAGACAAATTGTACATAATGAATCCTCGTGACTCCGTCAAAGCTACAGACCGATAAATAGACGCGAAAATAATAGAAGCTATGAATAATTGATTTGATTTATTAAACGAGCAACGAGAAGTCATGACTCCAATAAGGTTGCACGACACTGCAGTAAAATATAAATATCTTTATCCGAATCCAAGCATCAAATTAGTATTTTACCTCTGAACGGATCTCTAAGTTACTCCTTAAAAAAAACAGCAAACTCTTGGTGAATCGTGAACACATAAATTCCTCTGGCAAAAGTAAGACACTAGAGAGCCAACGCAACATTAAAAAGCTGACGTGAACGTACCGAAATTGGAGAGAAAAACCGGGGTAAAGGGGGCGCCGCAATAGCTCCGGAAAGTAGGCGCGGCAGAATTGTGACAAACTGAGACTGCGAGAGGGGAAGGAGGTCTGGAAAAGGCCAAAAAAGGGTGACATTATAATGTATGGGCGTCCGCAGAATAAAAGTCTCCCGGCATACACTAACTTCCCCAGGATGCCGCCCCTCAGGGCATCATCCTTCCTGCATCCCGAACCACCGTGCCAAGTCTCCCTCTTCTCATCTCTCCGCCCGCACCCACCAGATCACATTGCAAAGTTACGGCAGACGCGCTGCTGGACACGCGCACACGGAGCAAGGACTCGCTTGAGCACTTTTGCCTTTTTCACAGGATCCTAAAAGCCAGTGGTGGGAGGGACTGCTACATCGTCCGCAGACTAAGACAAACACAAAGTGACACGGTGAGCACATCACATTCTACATGTCTATGAGTATTCTGTTGCAGCAACTGTATTTCGTCATTCATTAATTATGGTAATCTGACTATTGAATGTTAGGTTTTGTACACATTGCCTGCAACTAATTCTCAATCATATGATATGTTCTTTCTCCTACGCAATTGTCGTCCCATTTAATTTCTCGTGGCCTACTCCTAGTTTCAGCCTCCGCTCCGGTCAAGCCACCGATCGTGACTTCTAAATGTGCTATTTTTCTTTAGGATGTAGAAATTTCATTGAAATGGCCAACTTTTCCGGATTAAAATGGATAAGAGTATTCAGGTTATCAGGAGAATCGTGTTAACGAAAGAGGCGTTCACTAAGAGAAGAGAACTAGTGGCAGGTAACTTGTGTAAGGACGTAAAGGAAGGGCTAATGAAGGGCAGATGTACCTAGATATAAGAGAGGAAATCATGTTCGGGAATAAGGTGCCAACGCTTGTAAATGTTATTAGCAGTAACCCCATCTCCATGTGAACCTACCATAAACGGACGATCATCTCCGATAATAATTATTAAAAAATGCCTTTCGCAGACTAAAGATTATTAGTTACCTAACAAATAAAACCATCACATGCCCTGGAATCATTCCGAAATACGTAAAATCGTGTGTATGGGATCACATTTCCGTTGTAAACACTAATGCGAACTATTGTCACACTGCGCATGGATAATGTCAAAAAAAAGTATCCAGAGCGACAAAAGAAGGGTTTTGGGGATTGTCACTCAAATTAGGGGAGGGCTACGGATAACATCGGGAGCGAAAAAAGGGTCAGGAGGGTAACATGGAAAGGGGGGAGGGAGGCGTGGAGCGGCAGTCGCCCCCTAGCATCGATAACAACGAATTATTTCGCGCGGGCACACCGTCGCACCCTGTTCTTCGGCGGCAGGGAATTTAAAAGCTCCCCCATATCTGGATGCGGCAAGGATTAATGGGCCACTTGTAGGACACGGCAAACGGAAAACCGACGGATTTTCGGTTGTAAAGCGTGCGAGACAAGGTGGGAGAGGACAAGAGACGAGAGGGTTGTGGGGACCGGGTTGCACACGACATGGATGATAGCCGACGTACTTTTTAATTGCCCAAAATTCGCTGTTACTACGCGGGAGATTGAGTGTTCTCCCCCTATTCTTCCCTCTCCGCGGCTGTCTCCAACGACCGCGACAATTCCATAGCGGCTCGGCGAGTCTATTATGACTCCTTTCGGCCAATTATCTCGAAAAAATGCATCATTTACTCGTTTATTTGACGAGTGGTGAAACTGTGTACTACCATGCGCTTGGAACACGTTAATAGGGACGTTGCAATGACAAGATATCCCTTTATTTAGGCATTTTTCGAAATAGACAATGCAAGCCATTATTTAAGCATGAAAGTACAACAAGCACTCGTTGATATTAATAAGGAAGAATCAGAACTTTCCTAATCATCATGTGAAAATTTGTAATCCAAGAAAAGCTAAAATACAAAAAAAAAGAAGTCAAAGCAAGTGTAAATAATATCCATTTTGCATGGGAGGGTTAGAAGAAGAAAGATTTGATAATAAAGACCCGAACGAGTAAATAAATAGGCGCTTCAAGGTTAAATGGAGCATATAAGATAGGGTTTCATATCCATTCAAACTTACTTTTGGTCGGCCGAACACTAGAAAAATTAAATGAATATGTATTCCATAACGTCACTGCAGTTTGGTTGGCGTCAACCGCAAAATAATACGAAATATTGCACGTCTGAGCCGCCTATAAAACCAATTAGAACTACAGTTAAGTTTGCTGTTCTTTTTAACAAAAAAATAGCGACAGCCAGTATGGGGTTCTTCTTTTGAGTTTCTTTCTGCTGATTGGTAGGTTCTTTGACAGCCCCATCCTGCATCCCAATTTCTGAAATATTGTCTCGCTTTCCCTTCAAAGGATGTCCCGCCATTAGATCCCTCTTTTAAATCCCTCATATCTTCCACCTATTCTTATTTCGTCCAGAATTCCTATCCTCTTCCTTCCTTTTCCACGCTTCCCCAGTGTTCTCCCCTCCTCTATTACCCTCATCAGCATGCCCTCTCCTCTCAAAACTTTCACCCTCAATCATTTCTGCCTTCTCCGAACCTGCTCCACCAGCTTCCTCTCCTCTCAAACCATATTCAGTACCTCCTCGTTCGTCTTCTCACCCTCTCCATCCTTCTCAAAACCCACATCTCAAACGCTTCAAGTCTACGTACATCATCCCTTCGCAATAACTAAGTTTCCGCGAGAAAATAAAATTCACAGCTGCCGAAGTTCTCGCAATGAAACTAAGATAAAGCCGTCTCATTAACATGTATGCGTGTTTAAACGAACTAGTTGATAGAGAGTCATTGGGTATCAGTTTCAATAGTTACGTGATATTCAGGTAATGATAAAGTCAAAAATGTAGTGATAACTACCATATTTCCGTTGGAGTTTTCCTCCAATCAGGTTAAAGCCAGCTTTGATAGGATTTTTTACGGAAAAAGTCGAAAAAATTTAAATATTCACGTTAACTTTTCTGACTGCTCTCTTTCTGCCAATTTAAAGTTTAAAAATTCACTTAAGGGTATTACATTTCAGAGAGGACAAAATTGGCCCGCTCAAGTACGGAAAGATGACAGGACGATAGCTAAAATCCTCACTTATTGGCAGCATTTCATTCGGCCGAAATAAAACAAACTATCAACTCGTTAAGGGGAAAAATACAACTTTGGAGTGCACACCGAGAGGAAGCTCAGAAAGGAACTAAGGCTCAAGGTTAATAAAAAATATGAAGATCGATCAAAGGAGACATTCCAACTCCGCAGCAATGATTACATAACGACTCTTTTTCAATGAAATGGTTCTGTAGATAGAACTGACACGCCAGATTGTGAGAACATGGGGTAGTGGAGCTACATCTCTTTAGGGATGAGGTTAGATTATAACTATTTTCGAATAACGTTTCTCAGCATCTCATTATCGCAGTTCATGATTTGACTGTTGTGGTAAAGTCATCTACTGATCCTGCAATAGGGCTACAAAAAATATACTCTTTTATATCGCTTAGGAACGAAGTCGTATCTAGAAGCATCTGAAGGGGAAAGTCGCCACCTGAAGGAGATAACCCCCATGTAAAACGGGGGGTCCGGGAATTTAGAAAAATATACATCTTAAAATGAAGTTTTGAAGGTGTTCTATTATTTTATGGAAGGTGATCTATAGGTGCACTATTAGCATGTGTTAAACACATCATTTTTACGTTTTTTTAATCAATGGGGGGTTACAACCCCCAACCCCCCCAATGATACTCCTATGCTTAGGAATGGTATCGATAAATCTGTAAACTCTATAAACAAGAGATCAAGGTGGAAGACATGGCCAAGGTGTTATTCTCTTAATAATGAAGGCTAGTTTTTATATTTATACAATAAATTATAATTTGCGATGTAAATATTCCGCATTTACAAGGTGCTTGCATAATTGCAAAATACCATAAGTGTAGAAAGATCAATGATGAATCAGAACTGTTTTAGAGGAGAGGTTACACCCCACGATAAATGGAAAATTTTATAAAATGACATACGAATGGAAATACTCGCCATTAAACAGTGAAAATTCGAAGCGGTCAGTTTAGGAAGAGAGAACCACAGTTCACGGAGCTCTCTCCCTGTGGCAACCGAAGAAAGCCAAGTGATGAGCTCGACTTTAAAATCTCCTTCATTCTTCCTCGCGACGCCCTTTAAAGACTAACAGCAGGCCTGACACCTACAAACCCGGTTTTACGAACTTGCGAATGAGGTTGGAGAAGGGGTGTCCATTACCCGGATGGCGAGAAAAAAACCCACGTCGATGTTATTTGGTCTTATGAACGGTGGTGAAATGGTGGTAGGCAGGCGGAAAGGAACTCGCCGAGCCCCAAGGCTAGGTGAGATATAATGAGAAAACGGCCGGCAAACTAGGGAAAGAGAGAGAAAGTAGTAGAGGGATATGACGAAGGAATATCGAGAAAAGGGAAGAGAAGAAGAGGGGGAGAAACAGAAAAAAGTAGAGGTAGAAAGTAGGAGTACATCGAGGGAGACGGGTAGTAAAGAAGAAAGAACGAGACGTGATAACAAGTAGTTTGCAAGTAGTTTTGGCAGATGTATGTAGCATGTAGTTTTATGTAGTTTTGGGACGTCTATGTATACTCCGACCGGTTTGCCAATTGTGTCGTCCACTATATTGACTTTTTAACCATGAAGACCAATAGCCTTGCCTAATCCCAGGATATCTCCAATAGACTCATACCCTTGGGTTCCGGAAAAAAGAATGCCCAGGATCGATTCCAAATCCTAGAATTTACTGGGCTTTCGCACAGTAGAGAAGTGGTTTCTTTATCATTTCGTACCATCTACAGCTTGGTGTAAGACGAATAATAAGGAGAGGGAAAGTGGAGAGTTGGGAGAGGGAGATTAAGAATGATTAAGGAAATTATAATAATTGATAGAAATATCAATGAATGGAGCAATGCTAACGATAGGTTGAGTCTGAGATGTGAACAGAGAGAAAGATAGGAAATAAAAACAAGTACGAGTAGGATTCAGAGTGATTGACAGTTATATCTAACCAAGGCTGAACGAGAGATAGAATATGAAAGGATTGGAGTGAAAAAGGGAGCAGAGGGAATTGACATTGGGTGAAAGAGGTAAAGGGATAGAGGGAGGTAGGTAGGTAGTAGGTACAGGGAGAGAGAAAGAGAGGCATCACACATTCGCTCCATTTCACACGGGCACGTATATCTGAAGACGTCATAAAATCGTGCCGGCAACCCGCTCACACTACACCGGGCACCTCCCCTGCTAGGTGCGGCGCTAGAGAGGGTGCCCCCGGCTCGTCTTCCTTTTCGCACGTGAGTGTTCGCGGCCCACCGTGTCGGAAGGGACTTGTCTGCCGCAAGATCCCGGGCGCCACAGCTGGAGAGGCGCACTCCATGAGCAAATTGATTTCTCACCGACGGCGCTAAGGGAGCTTGACATTGAATATATCCACGTGCGAGCACTAATGAGGCGCTCCGCCCTGCAAAGAAGACTCCGTTGACATATTCGCCACACCTTTATCCCGAATGGAGAAAAAAAAGAAAAAGGGTGCATAATGACGGAGTGTCGACATCATCATCAGCTGTCATCAATCCGAAGATTTCTTTGATGCAGCTCTCAACTCCATTCGCCTTTCCACTGACCACTTCATTCCTTAGTCTTCACTTAAAAATCTCCCATAATTTTCCTGCTCTATTCCATCCAAGATTCGATAATTCATGCCATCCATTTCTCCATCCAATATTGTTTTGATAAGTATAAGGAACTGCGGCACACGCTGGGGATTGGTGGAGCCTTTAAAAAAAGATTGGCGCAACGACCCTGACCGCTTGAGGCAAGTCGTTAATTTTGTGTAACATGCATCATTTATTAAAGTAGGTAGCCTACCGGTTAAGGTAAGCTCAAATGGAAGTCAGTAAAAAATCATCAGAATTTTACATGTGCAGGGCCCAATCTAACTATAACCTTCTTATGCTTAACATCAAAATAAAAACTTACGATACAAGCAAAGAAGATAAAATTACCCAACCAAGGGTTGCACTACTTCCTCACAAAATTTTACTTCAGGTCAGCAGATTTCCCATCTCTCTTCGCGACATCTAAAAACCTTCCTAAAACAGTGCGCAAATAAAAATAATAGAGACAGAAAAGTTCCCTACACGTCTTCCGACTTCCGCACATCCAAAAATATATTGAAATTGAATGTTTTTTAAGCAACGAAACTAAATGGCTCCTTGCGGCCGCTATAAACACAAAGCACGAACTGAACACACTTAGGCCACTTGACAATGGACGAGAGTTTTTTTTCACGAAGGGAGACCAAAGGAATAAATATGCGAAGTATATGACGATGGGAGCGAGTTAAGCTCGCGTGCATGAATGGGATGAGGAAGATATTTTTGCCATCTAACGATGCCATTTACGGGTGACATCCCACCCGTTTCATCCCTTATGTACGGCCGCCCTCCTCGCCGGGCCTTCGGGGGGTGGGTGGGTGAATGATAACCGCGGCGAAGGCAGATGAACAGTTTCCTGTTCGTTCAAGGATATACACGCCGAGGGATAATTAGAGCTGGTGGAAGAAAAGGAGTGTAGCGAGGAGCGACTTAGCTCGTTAAAAATCGCTGCTGTCATAGGAAAAATGCGACGTCGCTCTGGACAAAAAAAAGGGACTTCTTCAAGGGTTAGCGCTGGGAATCGCTGGAGCAGAAGGTAAACAGCAGGAAATATTTTAAGTTAAAAAAATAAGAGTTACGGGTTAGATTAATTTTTAGAAGGGTATGTCGAAGATGCTGCTCTCAAGAGTCCTAACCATCTGATTATAACGCTAAGTGGAATGGAACCCTTTTAAATAAATTACTACAATAGAGGCTTTCACCAATAGGGCAGAATTGACAATGAGAACCTAGTGAAGTAAAGTGAAGAATGATTGGCGAAGTTTAATACGTAGTGTTGCGTCAAATAGCGCAGAAACGTGAACTCTGAGGAAAGAGGATGAGACTAGGCTGGAGGAGTTAGAGCTACGCTTGTGGAGGAGAATAGAGAAGGTGAGATGGACTTAAGGGAAGAGGAACGAAGAAACGCTCGGAATGTTGGGAGAGGAGAGGAAACTTATGGAGGATATTAGGAGAAGGCAGAGTAGGTGGTTGGAAAAGGTAAAGATGGGCGAAGGATTGCTGAAGGCCGTGATAAAGGGGAGGATATTGGGTTTGCGGCTATGGGGATTAATTTAACTTTAAATATGATATATTTAGCGATGTTATAGCTTAACCGTGTTTCTACTACTGTCACGATGCGTAGGAGGAAACTAATGAATTGAAACATATTAGTCCTCATCAGAGGCGTTGATACGGATTTTTCATGGCGGGGGATCGGTAGATATTTCATGAATTGACATTGCCTGTTTCAAAGGGGCATTGAAAATGTGTATCACACTGCTGTGAGACATGGGTAGCGCCACGTTCATCTTAAAATTACGGATAACGTTATTGATGTTAATGGGATTCAAGAACTTCAAATTCTCATACATTATATTCATATGAGTATTCCAACAGCTGATTGGTAGTCTGTCCAAAGGGGTGGATTGACCCCTTCACCTACCTGCGTAACTAACTACGCCCCTCATCCTCGAGCAATTCTCCCATCATCGGAAAGAAATTGGGGTCCTCAGTATATACTTCTGGAGAAATATTAAGCTCATTTTTTTAAGCACTTTCTTTATCATTGGAGGAATCACCTCTGTTTTTCTAACCCAGTGGCGCTTTCTTTTCTCCACAAAATAGCACTTTTCATATACATTGCGGAAATTCTGGCATTTCATCTCTGCGTTTGTTAAGGTTATCCCAAAGGTACCTCAAATACTTTCAGCATTACAGATTGAGCTTGTTCTAGCGTGTCATGACATTTATTTAGCCTTTAATTACATTTACGATGCACTTGTCTCTATCTTTATATAGATTACTTTCATATCTTGCTTTTCCCTGTGAAAATTTCTCCTTCACTTTGTTCTCCACCAGTCCAAATTCATAACAACACTACGCATCAGGATGAGCTCCAAACGGATCCTCTTCGCCAATCACTGCACGTCAATGAGACTTTTCCGATTTCCCGCACACATATTCGCTTCCCAATGAGCAAATGAAAAAAAGAACTGAATGCGAATTGGCGGGGGACCTGAAGAACTAAGAACACCTGAAGACTAAGGCGTACAAAAATTAAATGCATAAGAGTTCTAAGTTGAAGGCAAAGAGTAGAGGAAGTTAAGACTTATCATGCGGTATTTTATACTGAAACCACAAATGAGGGGCGCGGAAAAATTACGAGAGTGGTCCGGAGTTTGCGAATGTACACAGCTTGGAAAGGGGTAGCGGGAAAACCAACCCAAAGTTTTTACTTTATGGATAATGCCTACAGTTCCTTCCAGCACCGCGGGTGCAGAGAGTGGTGCAGGCCCACGCCATCCTTCCACATCACCGCACCGCGGTGAATAGTGGGAGGTTAACATACACCCACAACGCCGACCTCTTCCTGGTTCGTCTTCCCCTTCGCCTGAGGCACTTTCTCCATTATCCTCAACACCCACATCTTTAAACGCCAGCAGCCTACTCTCGTCCCGTTTCCTCGGTAACGTGGACCCCGAGAAAAAAGAATTAATAGACATGTATGAGGGCGTTTGAGAGGTGGATGAGGTAAAGAGAAAAGAAAACATGATAGCTGAAAAGCATGAAAACGAACGATATATGCTTGGCATGACGGGTGACGTTATGGCACTGATGGGAAAGATTAGGACTGCGTGTGCACGGAGAAGGGGCGAGGAGATGCTGAAGGCCGTGGTGGAGGAAAGGACAGTGGGCGTGTGTGAACTTAAGGTAAGCAGGAATGGGGAGAAAAAGAGTAGGCTTTACGGTTGGAAAAATAGAGGTAGTCCGTACAGCGATGTGAAGAATGAAATCGTGAATGGAAGCTGGGTCCAGCAATATTGAACGAATGGAAGAGGTATAATTTTTTTTCCATCTAACATAAACCAACCTCAACAAGTAGATCACCCCAAATAATGATAATAATAATAATAATATTATTCCTGGACCGCAAATTAACAAGGGTTTCCCAGACTCTACGAATGAGCATGTCTCGAGGAGGCGATGTAGCGAAGGGGTTTGGGCGCGGGAGAGGCAACCCAAAGTTTTTACTTATGGATAATGGCGACGGTTCCTTCCCGACACCACGGGTGCAGAGAGTGGTGAGGGCCTTCCCTTGCTTTCACACCACCGGTGAATTGTGGGAGGTTAGCATCCAGCGTCGGATAATCACCGGAGGATAACGCAACGCCAACGCATCTCTCCTCCTCACTTCACTTTCAGGGGCGAAGCCGAGAACTTTCGCCCCGGGAAGTGAGCGGGTCGACACGGGCGAGAAGACGACAGGAGAAGCCGGCGGGCACTTACCTGGAAGGAAAGAAAGAGAAGACATGACATGAGAGCGTGACACGTGATAAGGCGAGCGCTTGGTAGGTATACGGGCGTGCCGAGGCACAATCGCAGCGCTCATTAATTTTAATGCAACGCTTTCCTTCCCCGCAGGGAGAATAACCAGGGGCGGGAAAGCTTTAAGGGAGCCCAGTGCATGCAAATCGCACACCCCAACTTGTCCCACGAGGAAATTTTATAAAGGGAGCACTTCCTAATTACATCGGGTGTCTGGGGTCGCAGATTAAACGTATAGATAGACAAATACACACGTAACGACCATCAAGCACCAGCCCCTACCTCTGGCTTTTAGAAAGAGCTTTATCTGTCTCAGGGAATAAAAGAAATCCCGGCTTCGTGAGCGAAATAATACCATCAAATGAAAGGTTACCCGCCATTCATTGCTACGCCTGAGGAACAAGAGGGCGTCGCCGCTTTTTCGCGAAGCCAACATTTCCACTAACTCCCACAAAAATGTACGAAGAAGTGCCGAGGTAAAAAAAATAACTAAATATCGTGCGCACGAGAAACGAAATGGCTCGTTAAAGTCAAATGATTCATTTTATTCATAAACCCAGGACGAGATCGTAAAAGCTTGAAATTGTCATCCTTGAAAATGATTTTGTAGTCGTAACTTGGGATAGTAAAGCTGAAATTAAAATATAAAAGGATTAAGCATACATTTCTTCCTTTGATGTACCCCAGGCAGAAAGGTGAAAAATAGAGCAAATGAGATTATATTCATGAAGAAAACATTCATTAAAAATTATAATAATAATTACAAAACAAGCTTCAAAACAATTTCAACACATGTAAATTACCGGGCTTCAATAACCAGAAAAAATAACCTTCACTGCAAACCTTTCCTGTTATCGAATCTCATTATTAGTATTGCACTTTCTGGAAGAGCATCATTTCGTATGAGCGCTGAAGGGGTGAGGATAATAATTCCAAAAATGCTTATATTATCCACAAATGTTTTTGCAGGAAAGCCATTTCTTTGTCCATTTTCGTACTTGTGTTCGCCCAGTTAAGACGGGAGTATGCCACGGACTAGGAAAGGACCAGTTGACCAAATGCCTAGGCATAAAACGCGTATAAAAGAAAGAATACAAGAAGTGATAATTGAAAGATGTATTGGAAACCTCCGGAAGTGAGGGAATATCTGGAGATATCTCTCAGCGGTCCAAAACTCAGGACACCCTTTAATTGAAGGCCCTATTGCGCACCACCTAGTAAAAGGCGGAACTAGCGGAGAAAGTTGATAGTGCGTCTATCGTACCAGTGAGGAATAAAGATGTCCAGCATTCAATATCTTTAGCTACACGGAATAATTCAGATACAAGCTTCCGAATCTTCCCCCAGAAAAATAATATATTTCAAATTTGCCCGCTTCAAACACATGAAAAATTTCATGACAGCCGTAGAAAATCAAGAGAGAGGGCTCCCTGCCAGCTCCTTGTGGTTCCAAGCGTCCGCAACTCAACTTACCCGTTAATCCCATTTCAAGGTTTTTCACAGTCACCATGCTCAAATGACAAATCGATTTCCCTTAACTGGATAGCACACATCACTAGTGCCAACGTTGTTTCATTCCTGCTTCCAACCTTTCCTTCATTCCACAGCCACCTTTACTATTTCTCACACGCCTTGGTAACGAACCTTGAACTCCTGAAACTTCTAAGGTTCTCTTCCTTCTCGCTTTGCTTTCCTTTTCTTTCACTCGGGGTGTGAGGATTTTCCTTAAGTAGGGGCTAGCTTGACTTCCCGAGGTTGCGTGCGGGGCAGCAGGGGGAAGTCAAAAACCATGGAGATCCCAAGCCTCGGCCAAGTGTTGCATACTAGCGATATGATAAATGGTACACCCTAATTACGCTAACTTGTCACTTAACACGCACTTGGGGTATTTTGGAAATTTCGGGAACATTTTTGTTACGTGAGGTATCAATGAACCACTTCAATGTCATATGCGTGACCAAAGATACCAACCTCAAAGAACTGTTATCCGACGGAGATGTGATTAGTTGATTTGTGAGTTGATAGTTGAGCTATAATTGCATTCACTTAGCCACTGAGTGCAATGGAGAACTTATTACTCCAAATATGACAGTCTCTCCGTTCGTTGGTACCTATCGCCTTGATAACAGATTGATCCACCGTCCACGTCAGGGCTACTGGAAGCATAAATACCGTGGCGTGCGGTTCATCGTAACTACAAAAAAAACATTCTCTTCTAACACATGACGAAATATCGAATAACGTGTCTACATATATTTTAATTATTTAAACTTTCAGCACAGTATCAGAACTTGTTACGTACTGCCAATATTCCGAGAAACCGACTGCAACCACGGTGAAGCAAATCAGAAGCCGTAGTATAACTTTTTCATTGACCTCGGTAGACTCGTGAAATTTAAAACATCTCTTTAGACCCGGCATAGAGGCAGAGGTAAAATTCGTTATTTCATTCATCTTCAAGTTTTTTATGTATACAGCTCATTTTGCTCAAACCTTGAAGTAAAGGTCAGTCATAACAAAAATTGTTACGGACAAAAGTTTTAGATAATATTTAGAAGATCGACAATAACTTTGAACGAATATGATATCGTGCCTAATAATTAAGTTATGATTTTTTTGTCCGAAGAAAACCTATTTTTACCACCCCTTAAGCATGTTATCAAACATTTTTCAAGCAAAAGTATTTGGTAGTAGTTCTCGGGAAAATAATCAATTCAAACTAATGAAATATATTTCATATTAAGGGAGCTATTGTTGAAAAAGTGATATTTCACTTTTTCAACAAATTTCCCCCGTACATAAACTTTTGAGTTTGTGATGGTTTTGGGGTCTACTGACCATGAGACGAAAAACTATGTAGAAATTTTCCGTAAGTCACACCAAGGCAAAGACTAAAATTGGTAGTCTTTCTTCGAAATCTACCTAAAACTCCACCCTTTCCAGAGAGGTAGAAATATAGAAAAGTTTCCCATCAAAGGATATCGCATGCCTCATCGAACGAAAAAGGAGAACAGAAATGGGAGAAATTAAAAAAAGACGCCAAATAGTACGCAAGGAGCACTAAAAATCAGCGGGTTGAGAAGGTCTCAAGTGCTTGTGAAGAAAGATTTAGCAGTGAATAGGATTACTGAATGGCGCAGATGGAGGTAATTAAAGGCTAGCTGTACTCTTTATGTTTTTTACTCTATTCTCCTCTTTCTCCATAGTTCAGAAGATCATTCCACCACCCCAACAAAGTCTGATTCAAAAGATGCATGTTTAAGAATCGAATTTATTCTGTGGAATTCAATACTTGATTTAATTCCACAGAATAAATTAAAACAAACTACAAATTTAGATACTCTACACATATCTACAGAATATCACACATACTGATTAATGGTTCCAACTCCCTCGTGAGCCCACTTTATTCCTCCCAAGGGGGAATTCTGGTTGATAAAACTGGTTGAGAATCCCAGCAATAACCTAATTGAAGCAAGGGGGGGTTGAGGTAATCCAACTTTCGCAGAAAATTATCGTAATTAAAAGAGGACGTGTGATAGCGTTCGGTAACAGTTTGAATCCCACATATACATCTGACCTGATCATAGGTAGGCAATATACCAAGTTCATGCCAAGTACATGGACATTTCTGTCTACATAATACTGTCAAAGATTCGTTTTCTACAAGTTTCTCTCTCATGTATAGCGGAAATTCTAATTTCTTTCACCCTGATACCCATGTAATCACAACTCAATACATTTCCCAGCTTGTTTTGATTATTATAGAATGTAGAAAGAAATAAAAGGAAATAATCATGTGAGGTTGTACCGGTTAAAGTTGTATATATAACCTCACATGATTATTTCATAAGACATATTATTAAACCACATTGCGGCGAAACGCTTCGTTTCGCTTAAAGAAAACCGAACGAGTACCAAGTTTTTCAACGATAATTAATATTCATTCATCGATTCCAAAAATAGCAAAGAGATAAATATTGGAATGATCGCCAACTATGATAATAAATATTATTATTAGGGTAATCTACCGGTCAAGGTGGAATTAAATAGAAGAAAGTAAAAATCATTTTTTTTTTTCAGGAGCAAATTTTTTATCGACCTACACTATCTTTCTTCATCTCAGCACTCGTCCTACCTCTATTCAACCCGTCCATAAAACCTTTTCACTTCCTTCTTCTTCCTTCCATCATATTTTGATGCACCCTTATCATTTATACCATAAGATTCCTTTCCTCCCAGATCAATTTTAACCCTAGTTCATTTGCTTTCCCCACCAGCCAGCTTACCACCTCCAACAATTAAAAAAATCTCTTTGACCCTAACAATCACATCTTGGGGGCGTGACTATGACTGGGTGAGGAAGAAAAGATTAAGAAGCGGAAGTGAGAAAGAGCGTATTTCCCAAATTGGCATGTCCGCGGCGTCGCCATGGCGGTGCGGCAGCCGAGGTGACGCTCATGAATAATCGAGATTTCCACTTTAAGTCGCCCGAGTTACAACTTTAATTTCCGCTAGCCCTCTTTCTCAATCCCTCTCCCCTCTCCTCTAACTCTCTCGCAGATAGTGGGCCTGAAAAGGCGGGACTCACGCAAAATACGTACACCTGCATACATGTGCATGCTTGAGGGTTGGGGCGGGAGTAGAAATGGGCGTTAGAGAACGGGGTGAGAGTAGAAGTGGGTTAAAAACTTCGTCCAAAGAGTGGGACCCACACATCCTCCCCGTTTGGGGAATGAAAAGAAAGACCAGGGGACAAATAAATGGGGAGGGAAGGGAAAAGAATACTACTCTCCCCTTACTCTACCCCCCACCCTTCCACACGGCCAAAAGAGCGAAAGAAAGAGAGGGAAAAGGATAAAATAAACGAAAGTTAAAAAAGTAAAAGAGCCAATAATGAGAGAGTGAACGGTGGAAAAAATACAACGCCCACCAGACTTCATTTTATGGCAACTTTAAGCCTTAGACGTCCTGAAGCGCCTCAATCACGTAATATATTACATTGCATTACAATTACAGTCGTGATTGCTGGTATACCTCATTGAATTAAATTTTTCTCACTGTATAAACTACTTGAGCAAATTGATGACATTGTGTAAGGAGCCTGTTATAGAAGGCAGCGCTGAATATTGAAGAAATATGAACATTTAGGATAGCGAATGACTGTAAATTGGATGGCGTAGGAGAATTAGTAAGGAAACGGCAATAAAATATTAGTTATCAATTAAAAAAGTAATAATTTCCATATATGTCCAACTTAATTGGCAGATTACCGCTAATAATATTTTTCCAGGTTTTCAAGTTACAGTTTCTATCACATTTTTTCCTATGAGTTTTTATTTTACCGCAATACGAATAGTATGGCCCTGAGTAAAAATATAAAATAAGGCGAGCGAGGAGTCTAATATGAAGCACAGCGCTACACCGAGTAGAAACCTGTACACTGAGAAAGGCGGATGAGAGCTAATTCAACTGTTGTTGCTGGTAGATGTGCCAGATAGAAAGGTATTAGAATCTGCTGTCTGGAATGTGAAAAATAATTAAATTGAAGGCAATAGAAGGATTACTATGGGAATGAGGCTTAAATATATATTATCTATTTCCATATAAACCCGCGTTAAACGCTATATCACCTCTGGTGATAATGAAACAGGACATAACTGATGACAAGGACCTTAAGTAAGAATGGAAAGAAAAGACGGGCCAAGAGTCTGACACAAAGAGGAGCTTTGTATGGTGCCGAAACCAAGACAAAGGAAAATTGATGAGAATGGACTGCAGATATATGAGTTGCGGGTAAGTAGAGAATGAGGAAAGTTATATGAACGTACAGGAAGACGAGCAAGGAAGTGCTTGATATGGTGGGTGAGGAGAGGAAGCAGCCTGAGGAGATTAGGAGGCAGAGTATGTGGTTGGAAGAGGTAGTGAGAAGCGAGGGGATGCTGAAGGCCGTGATAGAGAGGACGTTGGGTAAGCGGGGAAGACGGAGGAATATCATAGGAATATTGGAAAGGATGGTGAAGAATATTGAATAAAAGAGAGAGAACGTGAGAAATAAGATTATAGTCGGAAAATGTGACAAGAAACGGTTCATCAAAAACTTACCCTGACAGGTAGAATGCTGTTAATAATAATGAAAAGCATCCGACTCTCAAGGATTTTATGACGCATTACTAAGGTCTTAAATCCCAGTTTCACTGAGCGATAAGCACTAATTCAAATATTTAGTAGCAATGATGACAAACCTGACCTAACCGGTAGAACCCAAGATGATAAATTATAACATCTCGTGATCTCGTGTTTTGCTCTCATGAGCTTCTTCCTACTTCTACAATTCCTTCTGCACAGGAAGACGTAGGCGTCGCATAGTCCCCGGCTCTAAGATAGTCCCGAATGCTCATAAAAGCGCTTTCCGTGCTAGCTGAAAAAAATACCTCGCACGCCCAAGTAAATTTATGATTAATGCACGGAAGGCGTCGGCACCCTACCACTTATCACACGAAATGAAACCGAAGAGGGATTGCTAGCATTCGCTCGGATCGAGGTGGAGGACTGTATAGCATAAAAAAGCCATTTTCCTCACTAGTGGAAATGATTAAAAGCACTCAGGAGGTGAAAGCCAATTTCGAGATAACCCCTCAAATTCTCTCAGTGGTAACACTCTACCCTTATTTCAAAATTAATTCGCGCTCAGGCGCAGAATCTATACACCACAAAGGTTACACCTCACAAAGGATGTTATAATAACACTTTACATTAGTTATGCAACATGTGACTCCTAGCCCATTATGAATAAGTAAATATTCGAGCATTTAATAAAACAAAAAGCGAAACACATGAAACACTTTTGGAAAGAAAGAGAGCCTTTATGAATGGAATGAAAAGAGACATGACCTACACTGAGCTGACGAATGAAATCACGCAAAGAGGAAGGGATCTGCGTTTTAGATTAGTGAAATTTCCATCCTTATTACATCTACTCCGATTTTATAACTTGTAAATCACCTCTAAATGAATAATTGATATGATAATAAGGCTATAAGAGGTAGCATTCCCTAATCACGAAACAAACACTTCATGCCTAAAGAGGAAAAGAAATTCATCGGTGAGAAAATAAAATAGATAAGTACCATAATGGGAGTACTGACATGTTGAAGGGGTGACATATCAGAGGATGTTGAATGAGCAATAAGAGGAAGGAAAACAATGGGAAATGTGGACGAAAACAGGGCAGGCAGAAGGAAGGAAGAACTTAGGAGAGACTTCATGCCGGGTGAACAGGCAATTTTGCATAAGAAAATCAAAAGAAGTTTATTTAGAGAATATCAATAAGTAGCCCAAAGAGCTGGTAAAATATCGAATGATACTAATGATCGATTTGATTTAAATTAGCATCCACCTTGAAAGACACCTTAATATTCTATGGTTCTGCAATGAATGAACCAATTAATACGAGCTTCTAAGATTGGCTGTCTGTTGAATACTCGCTCGCCGGCAAACCGAAACTCCTCTAAGTTCATAAGACCTTGTGTGTACGAATTTCACAGGTCAAGAACGTTGTTTTTATTCAATCGAGGTCACGTTAAGAAAAAAAATTGCCAAGGGGAAATTAGAGAGAAATAACATCTGAGAATTAAAAAAGAGAAAAATGTTTTCAAGGGGAAACTCAAGTGCATCCCAAAGAAATAAAGATTAATTACATAACGTCGCTCTACTTTTATGGGACGCAAAAATATCTGGGGACAGCGCTGCAGTAATGAAGACAGTAACGAGGGGCAAGAGCTACGAGCTTTCGCGGGAATTGCAGCCCATTACAGCGAAAAAACACACGTATTCACCCAAATATTGTCACTCATTTCCCTAAAATTATTCCCATTCCACAGCAACGAGCCTAAACAAAACGTACCGCAAATGGAACGGCAAAACAGCATAACTGCGACGGAATCCAGAGGAAAGTAAACACGTTCGCACTATTAATACTTCTTTCCCGAAAGAGAGAGAGTCACGAGCTACGGGGATACTAATGCACAAAAACCTACAGAAGGATACGTTAAAAAAGTGGACTCAAAATTCATCCTCGGGAGAATACAGCATTTCGTATTTTTGACTTTTCCGTCCCGCGAAATTACCATTCCGTCTTTTTTCTGTTAGGCTTGATTAGACGTTTCCGAAAAATCAGCAGCCTCGAAGAAAACGCGGACAAACACGGTTCCTTAGAAGAGGAAAAGAGAGAAAGGAACACGGGACACATATTTTATCTCCCCAGGAGACGCCTCTTAAGGGAAAAAAGGCCACATTACGCAAAAAACTACAACCCGCTCGTAATAAATGTTAGGAAGAATGAGTAAATAACAAGGATAAAAAAACACGAAAATTCCTTGCGAAAAGAGAGGAGTGGAACGATTGGATCATACGACACTTGTATACTTCTTTCCTTCATTTTTCATATTCTCGGAAGTAATTGGGTCGAAAATATGAGAAGATATATATATATGAAGAAGTTTGACGCCGTCACCAGCCTCTTTACCCTCCCGCTCACGACCTCCTGGAGCCTAAAACACTGCTGCTAAGACCAAACACTGGCAATCTTGCGACATTGTAGCTGCTGTTTTTATGGATTTTCCTCCGTCCCCTTCAATCTTAGCGGATAAAACGTCTGGAGGCCGTAAAATACGCACCTTAACCATCACGTTTTTTGTCCTCAAAGACTCCATATTATGCGAGGAAAACAAAATAGCCTCGAGTAAGAGAAATACTGAGGGAAACACTTGGGTTTTATCGACTTCAACCGTAGTGCACCCGCGTCCCGACGCAATTCAATTTTTTTATCTGTAAAAAAATTCAAAAAGCGATAAAAATGAGAAATGTTTGGGTAACGGCTGTGAGATTACGATCGGAAAACCCTTCCTGTGCCATTTTTTCCCGCTGATGACTAAAAATTACCAGCGAACCATTAATCACGGGAGACCAAAGGAAGAAGATTCCCCGGTCCCTTCGCAACTGGACTATTCCAACCCTCTCCTTCGACTGGTGAGGCGGCTAAAATAATAAAATCGGTGAAAAGATATTTATTAACGCCAGATTTTGGGGATGATTGAAAGTCTCGGATATCCGAATGTATTCTTTCTTCGCGCAGGAGAACGATCGCTTCTATTTGCAAACCCGAGTAACTCTCAGGATTGCAACCCCCGAGTTGTGAATCTGTAAATCCGAATTCCGTAAATCCGAGGTCCGCCACTCGAGTTGCGGAGAAAACGACGCATCGCGATCTTCGGTTGTCTTCCGGCCGGAAGGGTTAGTCCCCCTTCCCCCCTCCGTCCTTTCGAGATACTGGGAATACCCTCGAACCTCTCGCCCGACCATGATCCAAGATACCGCGGTTTTCGAATTTTCATTCTTCTCCGAGAGTTTTTTTTTATTTACCCCCACGTGTCGGGACGACGGAAGTTCGGACCCTCGTTCGCTCTGATGGACTAGTAGAGCCAAGAAAATTCACGACCCAGAGAGCCTTCTACGATCGATGCAACATAAACCCTTTTCCCAGTATTTATTACTGAGCGAGTTTTATGAACCTTCCCCAATTTGGAACACAGCCGACGCGAGGCTACAAAAAGGTAATGCGGGCATCGGAGCATAGATATTGACCATAACGCGTCACCGGCCAGAAAGTGATCAAACACGCGGCGAAAAGATGATGGCCGTGAGTACAAAGTTATTAAATTTGGTGGAAATAGTAACCCGGATACTAGAGTTTGGTTCAACAGGTGACCATACTCACTGAAACACTGCAAATGATGCACGCACCTCCGCTTCCCCTTCCATTCCCCTCCATTACATCTCATTCCCCTCCATTACATCTCATTACAAGCTATCTCTCCCAGTAATAAATGGCCATTACTTTACTCATTCTTCTAAAAAAATTACTTCTGAAGGCTGAAAAGAGTGTCAGACACACAATATCAAGTTGAGGATTTAATGAAACGAGTTTTTAAATCGAAGGAATACTTCCGACATAACCAATTGATGTTTCCATAATTATTTCTTGCAACCACCAATCCACCTTGAAAAGACGGGGGCTTTATTATAATTTTCATTGAAACAAACTACGATAGTTCATGATGCAGGTTACTTTACTCTCTAATCCGAGGACTCAATCCCTACTTAAGTCATTAAGATGTCCTCATCTTTCCTCCTCAAAATTCGGGTTTCGGAGCCGTATAAAGTCGCTTTATATCAAAACTCTACTCTAATGCTTCCCTGACATCGTAACTCAGATCCTCTGACATCTCCGGGAGATCCTCTGACATCCATGATCTCCCATTAGGGAAAATTCAAAAATATATCTACGTAAACTGGGTGAGGGGAAAATGCTGAGTGGCGTAAGATGAAGTATTTAAATGGGAATTTTACGACATTAGGGGAGGCAAGAGTCTAAGAAGAGAGATCGAACGGCAGATAAAGAAATTTGCCAAGAATGTTTGCACACAACTCTGAAATTCAATCAATAAAGTTGAGGCCAGTTCAAATACACGAAAATAAATTGGTGCAAAATGAACGAGTCTCGGGAGTGCCCACTGAGGAATGGTGAAGACCCGCATCGCCACTTCTGACCTGAAGACGCCAGAAGGATGGATGGTGAAAACTGTTCTCGAGCAGACACAAGCCAACGCGGAGGAGAACCCGAAAATCCAACATAAGAAGAATCGCGAAGACCACATATAATGAAGTAAGGGTACATTTGAGCACACACTAGAGTGTCCCCGCTCTGAGCACACGCTCTATTGCTCCGAAACCCTTCACCGGCAAGACCCTAAGAACAAAAGTCGTTTCAGGAAGGGACTGGAACGATTGCACTCCTGAGGCATACGGATGGCAATACCGATAGTTAGCCACCCATTGTCGGCAAAGCTGAGTGCTTCGCCCGTGGGAGCGGGAATACATGCGTTGAAAAACAGAAAATTCGCATGCGCCACGGAAACACTCAGTGAGAGAGATCCACCTCGTTCTCAGGGCTTCTTCCCGCACCTGTGGCGAACGTGGAGAGAGGAAGAAAGGAGATCGAGCGAGCGGTGGAAATCGCCGAGCCCGGCCCCCATAATTAGCCCTCATTCGCACGGACGGGAAATGATTCCTGCACAGGCGGTCAACGCGGCCGCCACGGCCGGGAAATCCCACGAAACTCTCCCCGCGGACAGAAATTATTAATGACCAGCCGGGTCGTAAACACGGGCAAGGCGACGCCTCGGATATTGTTCCTATCTCATCTCCTGCCACCACTCCTTCAACGCCTCCTCACCTCCTCCCCACAATTCGGTTTCGAGAGTGCATCTCCTTCCATTATTAAAGTACGCCACAAGATGAATTCTTTCGCTCAAGCCGAGAAGGCTGACCGCAAGACGGGGGATGGTGCGGACTGGTCTGCGGTCAAGACGTTACTCATTACGACATATTACGGGAAGTTGACTCACTGGCAGTTTTACTGTTGCCACTGGGATTGCCTGACTCCGTTCTTCCGGATGAACTCGATGCGATCGCATGCATGCATTCAAGAACGGAAAACAGTTCATCAATAGTGATTCAATATTAAGATTGGTTCGATTGCAGCCTTCCTTGCTATACTTTCCCTTGATAATTCCTTTATATCCTAGTAGCTCCTCTGTTTCATGTTCCATTTTAGTTGACCTATGTATTTGTTCCTCGGTCTTCCTCGAGGGGTTTTCCCTAATATTACGTTCCCCACAAATTCGTTCAAATTGTGTCTCAAAATGTGGCCTATCCATCTGGACTTCATTGTCCTTCCTGATAGTCCATCTAATGGTTTTCTCTTCTCCTATCCTTCCCGACATGTATGGTGAGGGTCTGAGAGGAGACGTAAAGAAAAGGCTGGTGAAAAATCTAATATGGAGCGTGGTGCTGTTTGAGTCGGAAACTTGGCCATTGCGAAGAAAGGATATACGTAGACTTAAGGCGTTTGATATTTGGGTTTGGAGAAGGATGGAGAGGATGAACTGGGTTGGCGAGGAGAACAAACGAAGAGGTAATGGGTGTGGTTGGAGAGGAGAGGTAGCTGGTGGCAGAGGATCGAAGAAGGCAGAGAAGATGGATGGAGTAGGTTTTGAGAGGGGAGGGCATGTTGAAGAGGGTGATAGAGATGAGAACACTGGGGATGCATGGAAGAGGAAGGAAGAGGATAGGAATTCTGGACGAAATAAGAAGAGGTAGACGATATGAGCAATTAAAGAGGGATCTACTGGTGGGACATCTAGAGGAGGGAAAAAAAGAAACGTACGATAATTTGGGATGCTAGGATAAGGATTGTCCAACAACCTACCAGTCAGCTAGAAGAATACTCAAATGAATGAAATTCTTTCCGAGTGTTAAGAGAGTCGTCACAAATGTCAAATGTACTTCTCATCTTCTTGCTGGAGAGCTAGCTTAATTGACAACTCGTCTTTATCGGGAAAATTGCGTTGATTTACATCAAAACCTACCCTGATCATTGTCCACTTATCCACTACACTGGAACTCTAAATAGAAAACCCTAGGAACTCCTCTTACTGCATCGATTTGACATCGTATTCATACGGAACTCGGTGACTTTCAGAAGATGGAGTGGTGAACGCACATTATACACGCTCCAATATATCACGCACGTCTAAAAATACTTTTTGGCCCGTTTCGGATTGGATAGCCGTTAAGAACACTATCGCAATGCCGAAATTCCTCGCTCCGTCTCATTTCATGTTCGCCTCAGATAAAGAAGTTTAATCGATCGGTTGAACCCTTAAAAAAATCGACCGATAAACTCGTAATCGACATCTCAAAAATAAATGACGGGTCCCTTCTGAGAGAAATAAGCATGGCCGGACCTCAAACCACCTAAAAAATATCTATACATCCCTAAGACCCTTCCCCCATTCTTTCCCCTTGCTCCTCTCAATGCCTTCATTTTAATTTTACACCTTATCTCACGGCAATATTTCTTTGCCGACCTGAATTAAGCCACGCCTTTATGGCTTTTTGCCACTACTGACCTTTTCCACTTTTATGTACAAGATTATTGCCGTTGAATGAGGAAATTTCAACGGCGGAGGAAGAAGAAAAATGGGTCAAAAGATGGAGCCAAAGGAGGAGTGCAAGAAAGAGGGAGAACAAAAATAGAATCGAGCAACAATCTTCTCAACGCATAAATATTATGGCTGGGGGCTCGTCGAGACATAGAGGAGGTTTCCCGAGGAATAAGGGTAATTGACTTAAGCGCTGGCATTACGGGCCCCCTGAGTCGCCGCCGAGCGAAAAGTTTCCTTCGTCCTCAAGCAAATAAAATGCCACACAGCTTTTTAATACGTGGGATGCGAGATTGCACTTTAATTACGAGTTTCCCTAAGTCGCTGCTCCTTTTCCCCTCCCGGCATTTGCGGAACGCTGTCACGTGATTTGGGGGCGAGGGTAGGGGTAAGGGGCGAGGGTAAGGATAGGGGGATTTGGTCACGAGGGTGTGGGAAGGAAAACGAAACGGATTTTAATGAAACTCGCTATCAAAGGTGCTTTTGCCCGAAGGCTCATAGGCAACTAACTGGAACAATATCCAATTCGTTAAGCCCGCTGATGGAATTATAAACAAAGTAAAAATGAAAAGGTTAAGGCACAGACCTTCTGGTTGCATTTTTGGCGCGCAAACAAAACAGCTAAAATGGTAACACTCGTACGAAGAAAATGTAATAATCCCACGTGTGCATGCGCAATTCCTGTTCCTGTCATAAGCTTCTTCTATTAACGCAGGCCTCTTTTGATATCGAAATTTTCCTCCTAGCATCTTTTGTACCACAAAGGAGTGCAGCTGAAATAAAAATTCATGGATATTTTAACACTCGCGGTTTAAAGTAAATGACGCACATACGGCCTTAAGCTTCATCAACATTTCAGCATGTATAAAAAATCCCCTCTACGTCTCTACAGCAAATATAAACGTTAGTGCTACTCTGATTCGGAAGTTTTCGGAGGAAAACCTCGTTATATAAACATGCGTATGCTAACTGGACACAATTTATGAGAGGCGCTTGATGTGCGGGTGTCGAGCAGTACGGAGTATGTTCAACTGAAAAAAAGGAAAAAAAAGGCACAATTCATTGCAGGGGAGGATTAATTTGCGGACAATTCATTTTGTATTCACACAGGTAACTTTCTTAAGAGTATTCAACGATATTACTCATGTTATTTTTACTCTATACCGAAAATATATCCGAGAGTAGGTATAATCGAATAATTAGCAGGTCAGACAAGAGCAACAGAATAGATAACGTCGTCCGACGAGCAAGTCTAAAATACATTTTCCCTAAAAATTCGCGAATATACACCCAGATGAGATTAACGTCCAACTCATTAAAATATTTTTCTCGAAGTAATCCACCTTTCCCTCCGTGCGTAATTATAAAAACAGAATTACAAGCAAGAAAATATTATTACCACCTGGGCCCCTTTCTTAAAGCAACTAATTAATTTATAATCCCATGCAGTGAGTTCATCCACGATACTCGGCTGACAAGAAAGCAAATGTTTCGTAGAATTCATTTAATATTAAGACTGCTTTCGAATAAATTCTTCGGTGAATGTTTGTTGTGAAATTTCAGTCCAAATATTCCCCCATGCTATCGTGTTGGTGGGGTATTTTCCAGACTCTAAGAATGTGAGAACATGGGCATGTTTGGTAAATCCATGCATGTAAACTTAGGTGAATATTAGTGCAGGCTCTTAGACTTTGGATGAGATTAAGTTTGACTAGAAAAGAAAAATTAAAATTCATACGTCGTGATGTCCGGTATAATTTTTCACGCATTTACAAAAAAACCAACAGTCGGGGTTATACAGATGACACCATTGCGCCTGGGCATCGAAGAAATGAGAATAGTTAAGTTTTCCATTTAGAATTTGGCAGCAATCAAAACATAAAAAATGACATTAAAATGGTATTCACCGTATCTCTGTTGGTTTATAACGTTAAGGACCGAGAAGAAACCAGTATTATGTTCAAAACACTACAAATGACATTAAAATGTAATTCCCTGTAACCTTTTTATTTTATGACGTTGATAGCCAAGAGGAATTAAAAACATTTTTCATTCAAGTATTCTACCAGTTGATTGGTAGGTTCTTGGACAGTCCCCATTCTGCATCCCAACGTCATAGACATTGTCTCGCCATCCCTCCTAAGGATGGCCCGCCATTAGATCCCTCTTCAATTCTTCATATCCATTTAATAACAAAGAGGAATAATTATTAGAGGTGATCCGTCAATAAACGTAGGTAAAGCCGAGGTACATTAAGATTTCCTCCGCTTAACTTGCAAAACACCAGCACTATGTTTTTTAATAGTGCCATTTACAATATTTTTCATCTTTTGACACTCCTTGTTTCATTCCGATAAATTTTACGATGAAGGAGTTAAACAATTTCCAAGTATAGCCTTGCACGCACAAAGCTAATCTAATTTAGATTTGCCAATTTTAAACACTCACTGTGACGGCATGATGTCCACTGACAATTTTCCCCGAACTTTTAGCCAAAACAAAACACACCATTAGCAACGACCACATCGTGTTTTTACTCAAAGGACCCCAACCGTGTAAGAAACCTTTGATTCGTCCTCGGAGAGTGGCCAGAGAAATGAAACCCCGGGCGAAATTTTTTTCTCTATTTTTCCGATGCAGAGACCGCCTCTAACGATCACACAATGGAGCCATGAGAACACCTCCGAAATGAGCACCGATGACGACGTGGAATGCGGTGAAGGAGGAAAACGGATACCATTAATTAGTCCCATCCACCCCAGTCATCAGCAGGCGACGACAGCGCGCGGCGCGGCCCAGGAGGATCGCCCGGGAAGGTGCGCCAGCGTGCGTCTCTTTTATCAGACGTACGAAACCGAGACTGCGAAATAACACCGTCACGTGCGAGCAAAAATTACAGGGCAAGGCGGAAAAAAAGATGGGGAAGAGATAAAGAGAGAAGAGAGGAGAAAGACTGTTGGGGAGAAAAGGGGGAAAGAGAAAATAGCCACCCAGGAGGCGGATTCGGGGGAGAGAGGGGAGGTGAGAACTAGGTATCCCAATTGTCGACCTGTGAGCAACCTCGCGAACTGGAGGGGCAGAGAACAGACCACCAATGTTTCTCCTTTCCCAAAAAAAGAGACGCACAGTATTCCGCTTCAAATATCCACACTAGACATAAAAGTAAAAAGTAGATAATTTTCTCTTCGTGAAACATCAAAAAGATCATCTTTTGATGATATGAGAGCAAATTTACTTCTTCTCTTTGGATAGGCTCTCTACTAATTTACGCCAATTCAGGGTCATTTAATAACTTTTACAAACAATAACCATCCATCCGTCCAGCATCAAGTACCTATTGAACTCTTCACACTTATAGCTTCCCCATTCTACCAATGAGCATTCTACCCAAAGGCTGATTGGTAGGTTTTGGACAGTCTATTCTCTAAATTCCCCATTTTCACCTCCCTGCACATTACTTGCCCATAGTTAGAAAAACAAAAATGACAACGATTAGGCCCAGTTTTTATAATCTTTGGTCAAATATTTTATTGGTAAGAAAAAAGAAGTTCCTACGGAATTCCATCGATTATGCTCAACGTCAACAAACCAACAGTCTAATATAAAATACAAAACCCAAACCTTCAGCTATCATCAATCAAACAAAAAGGCTGTGTCACCTTGCGGTTGACGTAAAGAAGACTTCATAAAACTGGGCCTGAGTAAATTTATCCGT
The DNA here is from genome assembly GCA_963573305.1 of Pyrrhosoma nymphula. Classification (NCBI taxonomy): domain Eukaryota; kingdom Metazoa; phylum Arthropoda; class Insecta; order Odonata; family Coenagrionidae; genus Pyrrhosoma; species Pyrrhosoma nymphula. The sequence continues at coordinate 108,624,636 of OY754330.1, read as the reverse complement.
GAAAGGAACAATTTTGATCCTTAGGCAGAATAATGGACGAAATTGGACGAACAACCCCTGATACTAAAAGATGAAACGTGTCGGCGAAAGTGAATAAAGCGAGAAGAAGCCCTGATCAAGTACGTTAACGTATTAAGAAACTTATAGTGATTGAGATTGAAAGAGATGGGACTGGAAAGAGACAGTCCGAAATGGTACGGCTCCAAGATCTGGAGCTTATAAGGCGGGCTGAAACTGATCAAAGACGCTACTGCTTCTTACACATTTAGTCGCGGTTTAAGGTAGCAAGTTTAGTATATGTGTAATGAAGGACAGAAGAGAATTCATGGACGAAATCGAATTTGGTAGAAAAAATTAAAATTGGTTAATGAAAGTGAAACACGATCGGTGATGAAAATAGCTTATTGCACACTAGCGTCTATGATCAAACAAATATTTGCCTTCAAAACGGTAAAGATGAATTGCAATCTCGGAAGAATTGTACGTAAAAAAAACTTACCTTTCCCGCTGCTAGTGTCTATTTTTCCTTCAATCAAGTTTTATTGGAGTACGCAGGAAGAGTGGACGTTGCAAGAGGTGCGGGGGGGCGGGTACCCGCGGAGTCCACGCGGGAGTGTCGTCGGGCGACTGGGCTTCCACCGCCTCCGAACACTTGGCCACCCGCGGCGAAGTCCGACAAATAATCTTCCATGCAAATACATGAGATAGACCCCCACCGCCACCTCCACAGGACACAGAGCGAGCAAGCAAAGCGTGTGTACCCGCAAACGCGGGGGGAAAGACAGTAAGTGTTCCGGAGCTGGCACGGAAATTGAAACGTCAGTTAGCACGTCGGTCGGAATGGGATTGCGCCTCCCCGTTTGATTGAAAATCTGCAACGAGACGACGGTGAGGAAGGAGGGAAAGAGTTTCGGCTTGTACTGTCGCCAATCGGAACGGCAAAGCAAGAACGAGTGAATTCTGCCGAAACTTGTCGTTCACGCATTCATTATTATTGACGCTTCACTACGACGGAAGAAACGACACAGGCTGGGATGGTCAAGCAACGCATCGTCTCTTTTGCGAGATTCCGAGAGCTGTACGTTTTCTCCGCCGAACCAATTCATTTGCTCTTTCACCAATAGTCTAGTAGAATTTTGGACTATCCCTACCTTAATCTCCCCATTCCGAGGATATCATTGAATGTTCCCACACATTGCTATTCGCACCATTCAAGACTATGTTAAGAGAAGATTTGTCGACTCTGACTGATGTTCCTCTCCCAATAGTCCCCATTTGGAGATCCGATTGCGGGACTATTTCACTTCCGGAATATTTTACCTGGAGGAAAGCCATCTTGTCATACATTGGTGTATGCAAAGCTGCAACTTCTAGGGAGACTAATGCGGTGGTTTCTCGTTCCCTTCCACATCAAAATACTAAGGCCGATTCCGTGAACTTCACTATCCACTGCACTAATTCTACCAAAACACACCTTCGACAGTACCTACTACATTGCTCCTACTAGGCACTTTTCTTCCACTCTCCTTTCTTTATGGCTGCTGTCCTAGCACCTCCTGCCACACGCCCTTGTAGTGGCTCGCGTGATAGTTCACAGGTGTAGATGACTACCAATTTGCCTCCCCTAAATGTTGCGTTAGCGTTTAAGTGGGAATATGAGAATAAGTTTAATAAACAAAATTAATGGAAAATTCCGAGTTGAAGGCAGAAATCTTGTAAGGCCTAAGGTTGTAAAGGATCAGTGGAAGTAATCTTATCTACATCTTAACCGGTTGATCACCCCTAAAAATATTTCGTTCCTCATTCATTCTGTTTCTCCTCATGACGTCCTAGCTGGAGAAAGAGCTTAAAGAGTAAGATTGCAATCGGATTCGAAAAGCTATATATATTAATCCGTACGGTAGATAGGCGACTAGGTATTTCAATCCAAAGACTTCATGAGATCACTCACTTCTATCTCAAAATAATGTCACACGAATAGACGAGATATGAAAGAATAGACCTTCCTCCACGAGAAATGTTATTTTTTTAGGAAATTGTATTCTTCCGAACAATTCGAGCAGATAAAAGCAACTAGTATTAAAGATATTAGCCATTAGACAGGAGATATGTCACGTAGGCCACCTATTTTAGGTAATACTATCTAAGATTTTTACGTTTCCATCACGATTATCCTTTCTCCTTGGTCTTGTCTGACTTCAGATTACGTCCTTCCTTGTATCAGAATTGCCATCACCTGTTCCGAGTAGTGATTGAGAATTGATAAAAATATTTTGTCATCTTGATCACAGAGTTCCAACAGTAGAAATGGGAAATGTAACCTACACTTGATGGCGAAAGATACTTATACTTTATCCCCAGGATTATGAATAAAATCGTATGGCAGTTCACACACCATACAAAAAATAACTAAAAATACGAACAATGCCAGGGGTAACTTTGAGAAATTTCTCCATGATGGAAAAGGAACAATCTTCGCGAATTTCACTTGCAAGTTTTTTATTCACGACCCGGGTTTCGACAGTTTATGTCATCTTCAGGGGTAGGTTTTACCCCCTGAAGATGACAAACTGTCCAAACCCGGGTCGTGAATAAAAAACTTGCAAGTGAAATTCGCAAAGTTTGATCCTTTTCCAACTGTAACAATGTTTTAAAGCGGTACTTGAGTTATTGCGGCGTAGGTTTCCGCAGGGCTTGAAAGAAGGCTTGTCCATTATTCGGGTTCTCACCCCGTTCATTGTTGACTTAAGACATCAGTTTCGCCCGGTATCCTCCTAGCGTCCTCAGGTCGAAGTGCCTGGACACCAATTTCTTCGACTTAAATACATTATCTCGTAGGCTTCCGCGGATGTAGTGTTGACTGTTTCTTTTTTCGGGATTCATTCCGCGTTGTTAAAATTGTAAATAACAATATTTCGCTGGTCCTCCTGCCAGCTTCATCAGGTTAACTAAACTGATTCCTTAATCTCGCTTTTCATTATCATGACCGCATTTCTGCAATAGCCGAACACCATCTCAGCGGCCCCACTCATAATTTCAACTTTGAGGAGACAAAATTAATATCAAAGGAGGAACGCTATTACCCAAGAATAATCAGGGAGGCTATAGAAATTGTGAAGAGACCGGAGAACGTCAACCGAGAAGACGGTTACACGTTGAGTATAAATATTAAACGAATTTTTCTAATTTAAAAATTCCGACAACGATGGGAGTCCTCACGTATATATATAAATAAAGACGAGCGAGACTAAGGAATCAGTTCAGTTAACCTGATGAAGCTGGCAGGAGGACCAGCGAAATATTGTTTTTTTAAATTTTAACAACGCGGAATGAATCCCGAAAAAAGGAACAGTCGACTTAAATACATGTCTATTCTTTCAAGTGTTGTGACACGGGCGAATGCACGGACCAATCACAACACTTGGAGGGAGAATGAACATGTATTTAAAACGACAAAATTGGTGTTCAGGCACTTCCACAAGTCAACAATGAACGCGGGGGGGAACCCGAATATTGGACAAGCCTTCAGGTACTTGAGTGTTTTTGCTTTCACGGACTATTCTTTTGAGTTAATCTTAAACACTAACGCCATTTAGAATAGGTTTTGGTAATATATTATGATAAAAAGCACGTACCTTACGGTCACCTAGGTCACTAACTTTGTCTAGCGATAGAACTACTTGCGAGGAACAGTTATTAAAATAGTCATCAAGTCACAACTCCAAGAATTCCGTCTTATCTTTATGTTATCACTACCAACAGTATCTCTTTTAGAACATAAAAGATCAAAAGGAGATTTCTCGGAATTTCAACTGCGCTTGTAAATCGCGGAGGATAACGTCAGTGGGTATGCTATGTCTCGAGATCATGAATATACATATGGATCTAAATCTTCGGCACCACTGTACGGGCAAAGGTGTTGCCTAGCTTCCCACAAAAGATAGGTCGCGCTGCAGTCGACAAGGTTCCGCTTCTGTGTGTTAAAAATGCCCGGTTTCATATGGAGGTCAATTCCAGTACCTTTATTTGTAGTATCTCCATTTGAATCACGGCCTTTCCCTATTAGAACCACCTTCTGTAGAGTGGCGGCGATAAAATCTGCTTGGTCCTGATTTTTCGGTGCATGCGGAATGTTTGGCAACACCCATTGAGGGCAAGTTGGGGATCCATATGAAAATTCATGATCGAGATAAATGACGAGCACTGAGCATCTCCAAACAAGCTGATTTCGGCGAACGAACGATGGAAAATAAGTTACCCAGCAATCACGCTCAATGTGCCTGAGCCTGGTGACTCGTTTGGCGTCGAGGGGACTCAGAGGCGTGATTCCACTATGCGTGAGTCACACCTGACCTCATCCTTAGAATGGACGCGGAGCGTTTTCACGCCGGGGCTCTGGAGAATGGGAGCGGGGAACTACGTGCCTTATTTGCTTTTGCTCTTCAATAAGGCGGGAGAGGATTGAAATGTCACTCCCCCACTGCCGGCGACGAAATGCCCAGCATCTGCGGTGAGGGGCTGGGATGGAGGACAATAGGAGGCGTTGGCTCTGAAGCTAAGGGCACGAGTAGGGATGCGCATCGACGATGATATTCCGAAGATCTCGCACTGCGATAATGACCGCTCAAGATGTAATACCTTTCGATGGGTAATGTAATCCGACATCATATGATATGCAAAGGAAGGCGCGACATGCAATGCAATATCTACGAAATACAATACGAGATGCACAGCGATATCATACGATATGCAATGAGACGCGATATCATGAGGTGCGATATCGCTTAGTGAGAAATAAATGAGGTACCATTCCATATTCCACGTATCGGAAGATGGAAGAAGGAATTTCAATCTCGCCCCAATTAAGACGTCTATCAATCTATCGAATTTTCTGCAATGAAAGGTTAATACCGCGAAGCAATGCTGAAATCTGAGCATCGTGCAGCCTTATGTACAAGTGGAGCATGAACCTGAAAAAACTCTCCCACCCACCAGTACTCGGAAATCGAGACATTTTCTCTGTTCGCGCGAGGAAAAGCAAAACAGACTGTCCGGATCTGAAAAATGAAGCCTAATTTCACGCCATTTCTGCAGTGTTTATAAAAACTTAAAGTCGCTCGAAAGTATAACTGGACGGTCGAGATGCCATCAAAATCGGCAATGAATTTCAAATTTCGCGGCGTACGTCTAATCCGTTGCAGAAGCGGAAACTAAAGGCAGTTAGTTGTCTAACAAACCCATTAAGTCATGGCCAACGGCCTGCCACGATGGAAACATCGGCTCCCGATCGGTAACCGAAGTTAAGCACCCTTAGACTCAGATCGAGTTTGGAAGGATGTCCGTCCTGTCTGTCCGAGTACTATTGCTCCTGTATGCAAGTGGCGGACAGTATATGTGAAATGACCGCGTCCTTCGAAGCACTTTAAACTAAAATACTACTCATTAACTAGTTAACAAACTATGGCTACGGGGAGGAACCCCAATTCAATATCCTGAGAAGTGAATATCTACATGATTTAAGAAGAAATCTAGATAGCGTTTCGTAAATCATTAGATAAACACTGTCTATAAATAAGACGGTAAAGCGAAATAATTTTTATATCAACTATGTATTTATACAACGGCGTGTATTCAGTGGTTTGCAACAGCGGTGACGGAGCTTCTTAAAAATGTTTTATAATAAAATTTCATTTAGTTATGAGGTAGGGCAATGCTGTTAGAATAGCATAGTTGAGAAACAAACACATAACGTCACTACCTTACAAAATGCCACGCGCATAAAGCAGTAGGTCAACTGCGATCAGATATTCCACATATACAGTTCACAACTTAATGTCTGAAAACGAAATTTATGCATGAGGTATTCTTCAAAGGAGGATAAATACACCCAACGCTAACCAGGTCAATCCCACATTCCGATACAAAAAGATACCCACGGCTGCCAAACGCGTCTATTCAAATTGTGCCTATTGTCTTCTCCCTGCGGAAACTGCCAGCCAGGACGCGACAATGGACCCGAATACATAAACTACATACATGTGCGAACTTCAGTCTCTCAACAGACGATTTATCCCACCCAATAGCACAACACAATCGGGCGATGGGGCTAAAACCGAAACGTGCGAGGTGCTGATAGCAGGACACGTCTAGACACTTGAAAAGGAAATCATATTTTCGCGGGGCTCGAAAGAGGGAGTAAGGCACTCCTCCGGATACGTAAAACACCTGTAGATCTCTCAAAAGCCATTGATATTTTATGGCTTTCACACTCATGGGATTCGTAATCATATCAGGAACCAAGACACCTCCGGGAACCCATGTGCCCGGGCCCCGTACCTACTTTGAAGCACGAATTAAATTTGCACCAAGCGAGTCCCGGAGACTTCCATTGTAGCGTGGGATTTCAAAGGGAATAATGAGACTAAATGCGAAATACGGGACGACGGGGAGGCGGGGAAATAAAGGGAATTCCAAGAGCGAGAGAGGTCGGAGGATCCGATGACTTGATCTCGTAAGCCGGGAGTTAGCGGCACGGAGAGCCTCAGTGAGTGAGGGGGGATAAACCTAGAGGTTGCGAACGCGCCAGCACACTTTTCTTCTCTTAGCGCCCAAAGGAAGTAGGATTTTTCAACACTCGAAATCTCCATCGCCATATTGAACATAAAGTGAAAGTACTGCGAGGCGTTTGGATCGTAAAATTTTCGAATCCCCCTCATATTCCGAAAGGATTGGGAAGCATAATAAGAGATTGGATAAATGAGTACCTTTAAGGTTTTCAACAGTACACGTAAGTCATTATTACCTGTAGTTGATATACCAGTTGACGTAGATGGGGAAAAGAGAACCTCAACTATCATGACTCATACCGAGATGAAGAATTAAATATTTTATTCGTAAGGGCATGAGGCTGTAAATAGTAGAGGTAACTGTTTTCCATTTAAGCCTAGCTTAGCCGGTAGATCACTGGTAATGATAATAATATTTTACAATACAGGCACACACCTCTTGACACGACTTTTTTCTTCATTTAAGTGTACCTGTACGTCCTTCCTGTCTTAATTCCATCCATCAAGCCTATTCTCTTCCTTCCCCTCGCCACTTATCCAGCATTCTCCCCTCTATCACTGCTTTTAGTATACCCTTACCACTCACTACCTGTTCCAAATACCTACTCTGCATTCCCCTAATATCCTCAATATTTTCATCTCCTCCCCAACCATGCCGAGAACTTCCTCGTTTGTCACCCTTTCCGTCCACCGCACCTTCTCCTTCCTCCTCCTCAACCACATCTTGAACGCCTTCAGTCTATTCTCATCCTACGAAAAGATTGGCAGAGGAAAAATGAACCTTGAGAAATAAACTAAAAACTCTTCAAATATAGCTAGGAGTAATTAAATAAAATTGTAAATGGCGGCAAACTAAATCAATCTAGCATTCTTATCAAATATTAAACTGTCGGCAAAAACTTCATCGTCAGAGTTTCCTAATGATGGTAAATAATGGATCTTTAAATAAAGCACGTACATATCTCCCCACCTCGATGATAAGGTAAAAACTCGTTCAATGTATTTTCCTCGTCTGAGCTTTTCCCGTGCACAATTCAAGGAAAAAGCGGCGGATCACATCATAACTACTCACAAGCATGCTCACAACTACCTCTCCAATTTCTTTTCCTCGGACATGATACAAGGAATTATATCGGCGGACGTAATTGCGCCTGGCTCGTTCGCCAACTGTGGGAATTTCGCGTCATTACGGAGCCGTGGATAATTAAGGGGGGGTAGGAAAGGAACTGGAGGGGGTAGGGACAAGCCCGGAACGAATGGTGGCTTCAGTATCCTTCAACCCAGACAATCGTGGAGATTCTCTCGTTCCAACGCATGTACCTATCGCCCGACAGATGGTGAAATGGCAGAGAAATATATAAATCCCGAACGCAGAAACCAGATGTCTGCGGAACAATGTCAGCGATTACATGAAGACAGATAACAGGTTATCAAAACCTTAAATAAAAGCGTTTGCAATTGCCCGCTATTAAATAGCACGGTGGAAGGATGGACAAGTCAAGACAAACTTAAAGGCGAATTCCCGGGCACTCTGCGCGTTACCCTGACAAAAAAAGAGGCGAAGAATAGAAATCTTGGTTTTGGGGAGTTGGACATGCGCCGTGGCATGATCACTCGATTCTCGTTCCGAGTCTCAGGGTTTGAGCCCCGGCGATGGCGAAAATTTTGCGCTGGCAATACGATTCCTACATGGATGCTATTAGTAGATCAAGTGTACAAACTAATCAGGATAGGACGTGAACCTTCCCTAGGTGTGGTTGGATAGGAGTAGGCCAATCTCCTTTCTTCCACTTTCTATCATCCTTTCTATTCAGCCTACCACTGTTATCCTCACACCTTTCCTCCGTTTTCGTGCAGAACAGACTTGATTTAGAACGATACGACCACCGACAAAAACAGAAAAAAAATATCGCCAAAAGTACCTACTAATTGTTGGGGCAATTATGCTACTCCACGCTGTTCTTCTAGTTAGCATTTCTTCTTTTTTCCTTTCCCACATCATTAATACCACCAAAACCCACAAACAACTACGAGGCAGAGAGTCACATAATCCACTTTTAAAGGTATTACTCCAACTAGAGAGAAGTTCTTCCCTTCTTCATCCTTCTCATTAAAATTAAAACTATTGCGCACATCCACATTAGGATCAACATCAATGCTCAGCACGTTCTGACTGAAATCATTTAACTTCATGTTAATATTTACAGAGGAAAACATAATTTTGCGGACATTTTAAAAGTGATTTTATACTGGGAAAGCAGAGGTAGTTTTCAGGTTCACAAGGGAAGGCATCGTAGTCTGGGAAATAATAACAAAGAATATCCATAGACCACTACAGTAACATAACAGCCTAGGCTATTGTTGTTCAGGATAGAAGGAGACGGAAAGGTAAGCCTTATTGTGTATTTTGAGAACGGGCACGTGGCTAATATGCAATAATCAGGAGCGGGGATAACATCGCAAGCCAATAGGAAAAGCATGGCAACAATACGAACAACCAGCACATGGTAACGGGGGGCTTGATATAAACAAATTTGGAGAGAGTGAGACCCACGCCGTCAGGATGCGTTCCGAATACTGAGCGTATCGGCGAAAGAAAGGAACCCGCTGGAGGAGTTAAACAGAGTAGCTCACTAGGATATGCAGATTAATTTGGGACCAGCGTGGACTCCGAAGCAGGAACGCGCGCTTTTTTAGTGAAGAGAAAAAGGAGTGACCACGGAGGAGCGCGGCAAGGAACTGCGGTAGTACTTGTGCGCCAGCAGAGTTGGTTAATGTATGTACATACCTTATGTCTCTCTGTTTCGATAAGTGAAAAGTAAGTATTTTGACAAGTGAGTGTATTATATGTTTTGTGAAGTGGAATGGCTCAAATGCACATTGAAGTGATATGGCCTTTACAATGAGCCGAGAAGAATGAAGACATGACAAGTGAAGGGAAATGTGTTATTAAATGTACTATCTTATAAATGCGTGTTATATAAATATAAATATTAGGTCTCATGCTCTACTGAGAAATTAATACTCATAGCGTGTGAGTAAAGCATAAACTGAGCTAGCTCTCTTTATTTAAGGTAATACCAAGGACAAGGGTAATCATTTAGGAAAATTACAAATATCACTTCTAACGCGGGGCAAAATAAGTGAAGTCCACCCCTTTTTAAATATTACACTACGATCTATTCGCAATATATAAAAATTATCATGCTCAAACTTTCCTCAAACTTAAACCAAAAGACACACGACTTATATATTCTACTACAACATGTACAAGGCTACATAAGGGAGGCTTCACACTAATACGCAGGCATAGCATGTAATAAGCACACTTTTATATTAGATTCCGGAGAGAACGCAAAAAATATCCACGCAATTTCAAAATGTTGACAGGAAGAGTTATAAATGATGTACTCAGAAATATTCAGCTAAATGGACACTAATGTTACATGGTGCAAAGCTGAGGAAGTATCGACGAACATCAAAAGAGTCATAATTGCAAATTCTCATTTTCGGGCATTTTGAGTTTGCGCCGTTTCACTCACTTGTCTGTTCATTCCCCATTTCCTATTACGTCCAGAGTGTATTCACGAATTCGGTGTGGTGACCTCTGGAATCCGATTTCCTTTGCTATTATAATTGAGAACAAAAATGACATGCCTGTTTTGGATTTCAACCCACAATTTTACAGCGCATATTCTGTTTATGACAGTAAAAAAGGGACAATTCGTTGAAAAAGGGATACATTCCCAGAATTACTACAGACTATAGACCATGGTATCCAACAGCAATAAACAAACACATTATTTCATAAATGACATAATGGAGAAAGAAATGTATACAGAAAGAGGAGAATATCCACAGCTTTTGAAGCCAAACTGCCCAAATGAAGCATGGACAAACACTAAGCAGATTACACTACACCAGCAGACGACATAAAATAGAGACTGTCAGGAAAGAATAAAACTTTGCTAGTTCCACATTAATTTATTCACTCGCGACCGGTTTCGATACAGTGTATCATCATCTGGCACAGTTTACAAAATCCTCTCATGTTATATAGGGGTATGGACAAGGAAAAAGGTGGGGGAGGTGAGGGAGGAGGGGAAGGGGGGGAGGGGTGGGGAAGGCAGAATGCTGAGTTGCTGGAGCGTGAATCATGGGGGGGGGGGAGGAAGGCATATTCGTAATTAAAATGAGAATATGATGAAAGCGCATTCCATGATAATACTATCTAAGAAATAGGAGATCAGATGTGGTGTAGAAGGAATAGCAGTCGGTGGCGGAGTTTTGAAGAGGTCAACTTAAGTAGATAAATGAAGTGTAGAGACCCCAAAACATATTATTCAATTGTAGACCAGCAAATAATGCATGATAGGGGTGACATGTTTCATCAATATTTCACGTAAAAATGAATGCTCACCAATCAATATCGTCCAATCGCATTTTTCTACAATTTAATTAGAGTGGTTTCGTCTGCTTGTACCTGATGACAATTAACTAGCTGATACATGTAATACGTTTAAATACATATTGGAACAAAGCAAATGGATTTTGCTCCTAGATCATGACATTCTTCCACTTCGTCTCGCCAGATGCAATTTTCGGCGAAAAGAGAAAATGTACGCTCACACCACAGGGACGATTCTAATAGTAGCGCTTTGGCCTCAGGCGCCCACAATACGTGTAGCGTCTTTGTAGTACATCTACATCAACAAAATACCCTGCAAGCCACCTCTGAGGTGTGTGTCAGGGGGTGAGTATTCACCAACATGCATTACACTATACCCTAAAGTTAGTGTAACTACGACTAATTATGCATTAGCATAAATCGCATATGCTTGTCACGAGGGGAAGCCTCACAAGCATGCACTACACTACAGATATTATCACAATGGAGAGGGACCATTAGTATATATGTATTTTGCAACTACACAAATGGACAGAGACTCAAGACTTATGTAGAAAACATGCACGGCGTGCTGTTAGTACTAGGTAACAGATAAGGATTCAAGTACTAGGGAGTACTACTACTACTTAGAGCTACACTACCTATCGACAAACCTAGATAAAAGTCTCATTGGGAGCTGTTATGGTCCCTTATCGTTCGCGGGAAAAAATACATTTTAAATCTGTCTGTTCTACAGCCTAGTTCCCTAATTTTATTCTCATGATCTGATCTACCGTAGTATATCGGATTTCGTAAAATATTATCAACGTCGTCAGAGAATAGACCGGTTTGGAACTTACATAATAGATTGAGTCTAAATTTTAATCGACGGTCTGAAAGCGTTGCTGCCAAAAGTCAGTAACACTAACGAGATTATCATAACGGCCTTTAACGTATCTTGCCGATCTTCGCTGCACGCGTTTTAACTCTGTTTCCAAGCCTATCTCATAAGGATCCCAAATACTGGCAGCATATTCCAAGTGGGGTCTAACGAGGGAGAAGTAGCTGATTTTAGTAGACTGGGGATAAACAGCAACATAAGAGGCAGAATTGCTTTATCCCTGAAAACATTTACGAAGAGAAGGGATTGTGAGAGGGACTCCGAGCAGGGACAAAGGCAAGAAAGTAAAAAATGTTAATTGGAACTCAATATTCTACGACTGTGAAACTTGTTCCCATCGGAAAGAACATTTCCATACAATGGAAGCTTTACGTTTGGAGAAGAATGAAGATTGTAGGTTGGTAGCGAGGAAAATAAACAATAAATTGCAACGTACATTGAATGAGGAAAGATAATTTTAAGGAGAATTTTTAAGAAGGCAGAAAAGGTGGACGGGAAACAAAATGAGAGATGAGTGGAGGTTGAAGAGAGTGAACGAGAGATGAGTTTTAGTTGGGCGCGGAGGAGGATAGAAATTTTGAACGACATAAAGATAGGCAGAAAGAATCATTATTTTTAGACGTGATCTACCGTTCAGGTAATCATAAATGGAATCAAGAATCCCCACAATAATCTTATAACGCGCTATTCCTCGTCTCCTTCATGATTTGATTCTTCAGTACGGCTCACATCATCTTCATTCCATCCATAAAGTTAACTATTCATTTTCTTCCCCTTCCTCTCTTAAATACCATCCTGCCCGCGATAACGACCTTCAGCACCCCTTCGCAAAAATTAACTCAGAACGCGGAAAACAGTTAGCGTTTCTATGAAATATTAAGTACGACTCCGCCATGGGGTAAATAAAAATTATGCCTCTCCAAAACCTACCAATCCAATGGTTTAGCGACAGCTCAATGAATAGGGTAGAGAATACTACAGTTCTCGATACTACTTGAGTACCGTCTTAGGAAAATACATATCGCCCAAGAGAATCCACGTAAGCGCTCACCTTAGGCGAGATGGGACGGAATGTGTGGCGCCTTCCAATTAGCTCTGCCTCGAGATGCGTGTGCTTGTGTGAAACCGGTTTTGCGGGCGAGCACTCCCTCCCGCGGCCGCGCCCGCAGCATTAGCGATTGAAAGAAAGCCTCCCTGCCCCACCCCCCAGGGCGAGAAACCGGGAGCAAAAGCAAGATGCTCCCGTTTCCGCGCCGTTCTGACTACACACACACGTGCGTATATGGGACGCTTCGGCTGCTGTTTACGTTGCACCGTTCTACCGCGAGGATGAGTGTTGGGATACCAACCATGAAGAAAGGTTGGTATTGAAGAAAGGGAATATTTAAGCACGTTTTTTCCGGAATTGGGTCGGATATTTGGTCGTTGCGGATGAGCGTGGACTGGAGGCATTGGGATGTGGATTTGTAGGAGAACGGCAAAGGTCAGTTGTGTGGCGAGGAGGTATAAAGGCCGTTTTACACGAGGCACTTAACTGCGCAATTTGATGTACATAAATTCCGAGAGCACGGGTACGGAATTAGAGCAAGGAATTATTTTCCCATCGGTCGCGCATGCATTTGTGCATGCAATCTAGCTATTCACCACTTGACACGACACAATTGTCAACGCACATCCGTGCATACATCATTGATGTGGTAGTGAAGGGGTTTCGGAGAAGGCAAATAACTTTCAGGGAGGACGTATTGAGGATGGGTGAGGGCATGTTAAAGAGGGTGATAGACGAGAGAACGCCGGGGAGCGCTTGGCAGCCGTATAAGTGGAAGAAACAGGATTGCAATTTTGGACGGCACGAGAAGAAGAAGAAGGCAAAGTCAATTTCGGCTGTCTAGCAGACGTAAAAGGGGGTTAAATAATTCTCACTATATATGGGCGTTAATCTCTTGGGATATGAGATTTTCTTGCAACATTGCCCTATATGGTGTAACTTTGGAGTGTCTAGCGGCACCCAACCCCGTCCACGTAACTGGCTTGTCAATTTTTCTGTTCGATGGGCAGTTTTTTTTACAAAACGAGCGGCTTTCTTCCGTATTTTTTTTCGCGAATTAAATCTTTCAGCAATCATTCTTCGCTGTGCCCCAAATGATTGAGGGGCATTCCAGACGTTGGTCCCCGTCTCAGGCCGAGAGAGACGCGGAACATACCCTAAAGCGGCTCCACTTACCCATCTCTTCTCCCACCAAGATTAAATAAAGGGCCGTGCAGTTGGAAGCAGGCAACCGGTTGGATGAATCCACACAATGATGCTCCCGCGAGTGCATCTGGGAATGGGGGTGGTGCTAGCGGTGGAAGGGCACCGGCCGTGAACGCGACTCCGAAGTGGGGAGAAATATTATCATTGTGTGTCTGCTTGTGTTGTGGTCGCGAGTCGTGAGACGCAAATGCGAACGCATTCACGACGAGCGAGCCGGGACTGAAGCAAGAACCTGGGATTGATTTGCTCAAGGACATGGGCGAGACGCAATTCAAGGTAGTGACAAGATCTTGGATAAGAATCCCAATTAGGCGCACAAAGAGTCTTTCAAAGCGCTTGAAATAAATTCGCAGTCGTGCATTTCTATTTCATTTATTATTATTTTTCATGATAGGAGATCTTACGATTAAGGTAGGTTTAGATGAAAGCAAGAATACTTCCTTTAATCTAATCTTTTAAGAAATGCCGTTCTTCAGCTCGACTAACGCCCTGCATTTCTTCATCCCATTCATACAGCCTATTCCCCTTCTTCCTCTACCCGATGACCCAATATCCTCCTCCCAGTCATTTTTGTGTTCCTTGAATCATTGAAATATTCCACACAGATCTTATTATCATAAAATGGGTCATGTCTTCTCAAAACTATACATGATTTACGGCTAAATAAATTTAAAAAAGCGTGTCCCATTCTATTTAGAAAATAAATATAGGTAATTTTTCAAACTTAGCAATCCACTGTTTTATGTACACATAATATTTATTTTGACCCAATGAATATGCATGTGCAATTCACTCGACATCCACATAGATCACAGTAATGGTTCTCAGAGATTCCAAGCAACAAAAAGAGGTGGCACCGCATGTGCTGTGCACCCGTTTTCCCCACGCAACACCCCCAACACGAGACGGTGACACCCATGCATTCCACACGGTAAGCTGCACCCATTGAGAGCACCCGAAAAGACCTTGCAGAGGGGAAGACGGGCGAATAGAAGCTGCTATAGAGATGCACACTGAAGAACCTTCGAAGCCGACCGACTTGTGGAACGGAGCCCTTCCTTCTCAAGAAGGACGTGGATATGAGAAGGCGGCCGAAGGGACGAACAACTAGGATAAACAGCATTAATAAAGGCGCTTCGGTTATTAGCGCACCTGGGCAAACACGGGCGAGAGGAGACGGTCGGTTGGGAGGTAAAGACTATTAGCATGCACCTCTCGCGGGGAAGAACAGACAATAGCCGAGCGGGCCGCAAGGGAGTGAAGGAAGAAGGTGAAGAGGGCCACAAATACATCTAAACGGATACTGCTCCCGCATGCTATGGCAACATAAACAAGCCGCCACCGCTTGGGTAGTAAGGTCCCGGTCCTCCTCAGCTCCTCCTCCCCAGCGACATTTCCTTAAAATACAAGGTCCTTCCATTGTTTTAAAGGGGAAGAAGGGAGGAAGTTGGGAGGGTAGAGGTGGGAATGGCAGAGTAAGGTGGAGGAGAAGAGTGTATAAGGGGTGAGAGGCGAGAAACAAGCACGTCAGCCGAGTTTATCACAGCCACGTCTTAAGTGCCAGCGCCCAGCAAGGAGCCGCCATCCGGGCGACGGGAGAGGAGGGAAGCCATACTTGTGGGTGTCGAGGAAGGTTGGGGTGGGGGGGGGTGGAATGCTATCTCAGGGGGTGGACGGCTGGGGTCGGTGACGGTCACCTTGCCTCATACCACCCACACAACTGTGCGATACTCAATTTTACGAACATCGACACTCCATACTCGAGGGAGTGACGCTATACCTATTTGGAATTCTATCCATTCATTTCTATTCACATTAGAACAAGAGTATAAGGAAAGTTACCGTATTTCTCCGAATATAAGCAGCACTTTTTTCCCGTTTTTGGAGCCTCAAAATCGGGGTGCGGCTTATATTCGAGGTGCGGCTTAAATTCGAGAAATTTCTTAAAAATTCGTAAAAATGACCGATTTGAGCAAACCAGCCATTCAGATGCACACGGACGCCAGCTAAACTCGACTAAGCCACGGGGAAAGTAAGAAATAACGATGAAAAGGGTGCAATTGGTGCAAAATTTATTCATATATTAAAGGATAATATAGGTAACATTGTGTCACAATTACATAGGAAATGTAAAAACAAATATAACATTCTAATACCTAATACTGTAGGTAGTACGGGATGCACTAACAAGGGAGCGGCTTAAATTCGCGTATTAACATATTTCCCTGTTTGAGACCCCAAAAACTGGGTGCGGCTTATATTCGGAGAAATACGGTAGTTGGTATTCACAAATGTGAGAATAATTGACGGGGACCTCGTGTAAGAATGTAACGGTATAGACTTTGAGGAAAGGGGATAGGCATAAGGAGAGAGATGTGGGTGTGAAGGTGAATGGAGAAAGTGCGGTTGACTTTCAGTACTCGTAGAGGACGAACGTGGAAGTGCTCGGATGGTGGGTGAGTACAGGAAAATGTTAGGGGACATTGAAAAAAAGGCGGAGTAGTAGGTTATTACAGGTGATATTGACACTCACGATATGAAATGCCGTGTATACCCGCAATAATTATAAACAATATCGACATACTGTTATCAATAATTTACATACCACTCATACCTTTTTACAAATGTCTACAATGGAATGTGTAATGTCATACCGTCCCAATCAAATCTCGGATAACCATGGACCGTCAACTGTTGATATTTTAGTATCGATCCAGTCAAATTAATGCAGTCGGTGCAGACATATCATCATATGCCATTGAGCAGCCCTCCTATCGTTCTTCCCTCTTCCCTCTCCATCCGCTGATACACTTAAGGGCCGGGCAGTCCAGTCTAAAATGATACACAGTACTTGAGCAGTACCTGTACACACAGGAGACGACATCCTGAGGTGGAACTGTTAGGGGCTGTAGCGGAAGTGATAGTGGTGAGTGAATGCAAAAACTAGAATCAAGGTTAAATGGAGACGAGGTGCGGACAAAGGTACAGGTAACTTGGTGAAAGTCGAGTGGTGGAATTTGAGAATGAGCTCATTTGTTCGAGGAAGAAATACCATACAGCGGAGCTGAACTTTAGTACAACCTTGGGATAGATAATTTAGGTACAAGGGCACCATAGGAAGGACAAAAGGGCTATAAATAAAAATATGCCAAGCCAGGACGGAAATCAGAGCTTCTGGCACCATGAAGCTATTATGATGGCATACACCACCAACGAAAATCATTAATGTTTAGAATTTAGCTTAGAGGAACTCTCGTTGACCATTCTTTTCGTAAAATACTACGAATAGCGAAAACACGGGACAATTAGAGCACTCGAAAGTTCATCAGGGACACACTCATCGCGTTTTATCTAAAAGACCAGTCATCAAGAAAAAAATATTTTAAAAATATTTTGTTTTATTAACCACAAGATTCACTTGGCATCGGCGAGGTGAGGAGACGCCCAGCGTTTAGATCGATGGGCAGGGAGGTAAGGAGTCAACGAAGCTAAGGAAGATGGAGAAGGGAGGTCTGGTGTAGCGAGGGAAGGTGTAAGAGGGAGAGAGGACTTACAACCATTTCAAGCATACTTGAAATGATATCAGTATATTTTCTGAGAATTTTCGCTCATACTGTGTTAATCAATCAATAGAAAAGAGGCATTGGCTGGAATAAATGTGTCCCGTTAGTATTAAAAAGGCTAGGAGGTGAGGGTTGGGACTTGGAGCAGGGTTTATAAAATTAATATCTAGGCAGAGACGATATAAGGACGTTGCGATATTTACTAGCTACACAAAATTAAGATGGCGTAATAGCCCAGGGGATAGTTGGGTAGGTTACTGGCCTGAGGTTAAAATCAGGGAGAGGCCCCTGAGCACGTTCAACTATACCAGATGTGCAAATTTCAAGATGAAAAAAAATCTTTCACCGTGACTGAGATTCGAACCCGGAAGCTGATTTGGGGAGTATATCTAGCCAAGCGGGCAAATCAGTTAAATTTAATATCGCCGCTAGTTTCGCCTTATTTTCATTATACCTAACCTAACTGATGTTTTTGGCGAAAAAGCCCTATGGGAAGGCAGTACGCAAAATGAATGACCGTCCTTCAGAAAATGAACCTGATCTGGAGAACATACAACAGCAATACCGGCATTAATTTCACATCGGTTATACAACCCACACTGACCATTAGATTCATATTGACATACACGACGATAATCATCCGAACAGGAATTATTCACACTCGCAACATTGGCTATTTAAGATTTTCCCCATCCACCGGGTCGTCACGGAAAAATATAACCTATGGTAATGAGGGACGAAGGAATACTGAAGGCTGTGATAGACGAGAGAATGCTGGGTAAGCGTGGAATGGGAAGGAAGAGAACAGGTAAGATAGACGGGAATAACAGAAAATAGACGTATGCTCAGATGAAGAAAGACATTGTGTAGGTAGATAGGGCCCTGCACTACCAAAAATCTAGAGGATTTTCAGTATCTTCAAGTTAAACCTACTTATGGTTGGTGAGGAGAGGAAACTTCTGGATGAGATTAGGGGGAGGCAGGGTGGGTGGCTGGAAGAGGTAATGAGGGGCGATGTGTTGCTCAAGGCAGTGATAGAGGGAAGGGTGTTGAGCTAGCGGGGAAGAGGAAGAAAGAGAATAGATTTTACGATCGGGATGAAGAAGAGTAGGACGCACGAGGAGACGAAGTCATAAAAACTAGACGTAGATAGGGCCCTGCACGTGTAACAGTCAGGAGGATTTTCTCTGACTTTCTATAAAACCTACCTTTATCCGGTAGATTACTGTGATGTAAAAACTGGTGTATTACTTTTTACTCTCTCTAAAGTGATGTATAGAAAAAGCGCAGTCCACGGTGGTAGGGGAAAAAATGACCGTTCCTCAAGAGGAGGCCCCTGAGGGTGAAAAGGAGGAGGGTGTACGAGGAAGGCGGGAGGGTGGAGCAAGTTAAAAAGAGCGAAGAAGACGCGCGTATTCACGTGAGCGACGGTCCATGTGGGTTGACTCGAGCGAGAGTGAGTGGAGGAGGAAGTGATAAGAAGACGGAGGAGGGAAGGGGAGAGAGGAAGAGGAACCGTCCGGGACGTAAAGGGCGACAAAGGGACGAAAGGCGAAGCCGAAGCGCTCACAAACAAGTACACGTGTCGGGAACGAGTAAAAGGAGAGGGACGAGATAAGGAAATGTAAATGCGATGGACAAATTATTCGCGGACGAGAGAAAAAACATAGAAGTCCCTCCCAAGTTTACACTGGGACCCGAATTGGGAAAAGGGAAGTTGAAGATGTAGAAGGGAACATGAAAGGGCACGGTACGAAAGAGGAGGAAGAGCCACGTGCATGGAGGAAAATAAACATGCCATCCTTGTCGCCCGAATCTTGATGGATTATTTTACGAGTGGTCAACCTTTTTATACAATGGTTTTCGACTGGGTTTGTATATCGAGGGAACCAAGGCAGCCCCACCTCCCTAAAATCCCATTCTCATGGCCTCCTTTTTTGTGAAAATTTTGAAAATTTATCTTGATTGTTGAGAGGGGGTTCCGCCATAATTTCGACGAGGAATTATAAATGAGACACCAAGTGGGGGATTGCTTGAAAGGGCACTATAGCGCTTTAAAAATGCATACAATTATGTCGATGATAATTATGAGCGGAAATACGACATCACCTCTGATGGAATCCCCCCAAATGACATTCATCGGCGCATAATTCTGCTCTCCAGCATTAACGGCAATGAAACATGAAATATCGTTTTTTTATGCGAGAAGCAGTTTTTATGCGAGAAGCGAAATTCAGTAGGGAGTAAATATAATGTGTTCAAGCTGTTTCTCCAATCTAGGTTATCAAATAATGATATTAAAAATACATTTCCACATTTGGCAAAATTTCAAACAGTTCGATCTTAACTTCGGGTTATTCAACAGAAAATAAAAAATGTGAGCTATATATCATTATTGTGTGTTCTCTCGACCATTTTTGTCCTAACCTCAGGGCACATGAACCCTAGGCCTACGCGCACAATATGTTTGTTCTGCTGTGATATACTTAGGACGCATTATGACTGATGCAGGATCTTATCCTTTCGAATTTATCTTTGGGACGTAAAGCTGAACAATCAAATATCTAGCGATTTCCAACGATGGGACTTTTATCAAAATACAAAAAAACACGGAATGCATAATAATTTACACTATTGGTTGACATTTGAGTCATCAGCTGTAATTTAGTTGTTAACATCGATCTCCAATGAGAGTCGACATTGTTGGAGTAACGGATGATCCTGGATTTATTAATGAAAAATATGGTAAAAGACAACATCTACATCTACAAAATACCCTGCAAGCCACCTCAGGGGTGTGTGGCAGGGGGTGAGTAATCACCAACATGCATTACACTATACCCTAAAGTTAGTGTAACTACGACTAATTATGCATTAGCATAAATCGCTGATGCTTGTCACGAGGCGAAGCCTCACAAGCATGCAACAATGCACACGCTTGTCACGAGGCGAAGCCTCACAAGCATGCAACATATTGCCGGCAAAAACATATCAGGAATAAATTTAAAGTATTGTAGTTAAGTTACTTCTTCCATCCACCAATCAAACTGAAAATGTGCATCGCATCGATTTCATGCGGGACGGAAACTTTCAAACAAAAAAACGTTTTCGTTTATAACTAAACCGCTTCTTTAATTGAGCGTTAAAACCTTTGTAAATGTTACCCTCCTTTCACAGCTGAAGACACGCTGGCACTCGAGTACCGGGATATTGATGAGAACTTAGGAGAGATAAACGATATCAAAGGCACACTGGCACTTAATTCCTGCGTCTTCCAGGAGAGTTCACCTAATCTTCTGGCTCGGCCGAATGTGTCAATCCATTGGCCGCGGACAATCGGTGGGGACATTTCGCGCGGTGGAGCAATCGGAAACCATTCCGGACATCGACGGCGTCCACCAACGCGGACTCGATGGGACGCGAACGTTATGATTCGATTAGTCCGCGAGAGACGCAATGACCATGCTCAACCTCCTCGCTCTAACTGCCCTGCATCTAACGGCAGGACGTATGCGCCTCTACTTCCCGGTGACGCAGTCCGGCCCTGACACGCCTGCATCACTGGACAGACAGGATACCAAGACCAGAGCCCCAATGGCGTGACACCAGGGTCGGAACGACGTATAAACACCTCACAAGACTCAATACAAAAACTTCCTAATAACATAAGTGAATTATTAATAGTGTTCCACGGGTTACTGTACGTTTAGATGGGAGAATTTATGAGAGATCTCCACTCTCCGGGCTTCCAACCCTACTATCCTTGCTTCATACCGTACACCGTACTTATCCGTTTTTCCTCACTTCCCTAATTCCCATGCATTTTACCCTCAATGACGATATTAAAGAACCCCTCTTCCATTACCTTCTCCGTCACCTCACAGTCTCCTTTTTTCACACAGAATGTCAAAAATATCCATCCTTCACTTTCTTTTTCGTCTCACGTATCTTCACATATCTTCAGACTAATATCTCAAACGCCTGAGATCTCCCGGCTGAGTCCAACTTACCCTTCCACTTAAGGCAACAATTCATATCAAACTTTTCACTTATATTTCCTAAAGGGCTTGGTATGGTGGTTGAGGAAAGGAAACTTCAGGAGGAAATTATTAGAAGAGAGTAAATGGTTGGAACAGGTGATGAGGGGTGAAGGGATGCTGAAGGCCGTGATCTAGGGGAGAATGTTGGGTTAACGGGGAAGAGGAAGAAAAAGAATAAGTTTTATGAACGGGAACGCGCATGCCGTGCTGAAGAGAGAAGTCGTGTAAGGAGATTGGGGGCTTCGACTGTGCAAAACTAGAGGATTTTTTCTCTCTTCCAGTAGAACCAACCTTAACCAGTAATTTCCCCTAATCATCAACCTGCTCACAACTACAGTCATCAGTTCTCCCTTGTTGGGACCGCCTCTCAGGCTAGCGTAACTATCTTCCTAATACCCTCACAGTGCAATATTCTCATTTCGTAATACGTCCACACGAACAAAACGAATCAAAGGTAACTAGCAAAAGTGGGCTCAGCCTCCTAAGAACCTGTTTCTTAACCCTGCACCTGCCCTAATTTTAAAATGCAGAGTGGCACAATGCCGCAGTGAGGACACGAGGGTCGTTTGGATGCGGGCGGCGTTTTTCTTCAGCTCAAGAGACGACGCCCAGATGTCACTCAGGAGTGGCACAGACGAACTAAAAAAAATTCTGGGAAAGAGTCCTTAAAAAAGGGGGGGAAAGCGGGGGAAAGGAGGAATAAATGCTCTTACTAATGTCGGCTCCCATTGTGCAATTTTAAGCGTTCTTGTCGGTCGAAGCGACGTAATTTTGTGCGCGTCTTCTCCGCGCTACGCACAAAGAACTGAGAGCAGATCTGAGGGAATTATTTGGAAGTGACCTCCTTTATTAACTTCGATGTTTTGCAACACTCCGATTAAATGACACGATTCTCGTTCGGGATATTATATTAATGCTTATCATTAGCATGCCTTCAGTTGCATTATATCTGTTATTATTATATTAGGTAATAACGTGAGGAGGAGGAGAAGAATAGGGATTTTGACGGGATCAAAATATGCGAAGTAAAATAAAGGGATTTGAGGCAGTGGAAAAATGTAGGGGGTAAACCTTGGAGAATATTCCCAGCGATCGGCTTATTCATCGGCATGAGTGCCCTTGGACAACTCATTCCTTTGTAAAAATATAAAAATAACGAGAATTTTCTACGCCCTTGAATGATAATGAAATTTAGGGATATTTGCCACACAGATGTTTCCTGAACTTAGAGCAAGTCTCAGTACACTCGTCAAAATAAAGAATACTTTCTTTTTAAGCCAGTTGTTTGGTGCATTACAAAAAATGAGACCTAAATTACTATTTTCAATGATTGGCATTATTTCAGTCTCGATTGAAGACAACTATTGTAAATTCTGAGTCATTCTACATTAGCACTCAATCATCAGTTATGTACGGGGTTGCTTTTCCGTGTGCCGTCCAAGTCAAAATGGCATGAGGTCTATCAATTACCACATCTTTCAGAACCAATCACTGTCACGACACTAGATTTAATAATGTTTCTATCTTAAAAGACCATAACTGTCCAAAAACAAAGCTGGAAAAGGAAAGAGTAAAAAAATAACTTTCTATACTATTTTAGAAGAATGCTATTATAATCAAGATGAAAATCATCTGAGAACCGAACATGATAAATTGGATCCGTTCCATATCAGGCAAATGTTTACCCTCTAAAACGATTTCAGGGCGATATCACATCTGGTGCTTCGATATTTTTTCGTCGGGGCAAATTATCCTCACGGGAGAATGAACGCTAGATACTGGCTCACGAAGGGGTGGAAATATAGGACCGACTATTTCGACGAGACTAATTTAGAACATGCTCACAAGAATACTATCCTCTCATGATAGCTATTCTTTTGAGTTCGGAGACAGGTTTCCAAGGTTGAATGAAAGAGCTACAGTGAACACATTAATTTCACACCAGGGAAAACACAAAAATCTGGTGATATTGTCCCATAGGTGACAGACGTCTCCTCACGGATCACACTTGACTGATTTCGTTCGGTCAGAAGGATTTCTGCAAGGAGTGCAAAAGTACCTGCATCCAGCAAAGGTCACTCTTGATGACTGCGTTAAATTTAGTTCCCCACACAAGCTGGAGAACATTCGTCCAGACTTAATCCACTAAAATCGACGAGAAATAGACCCAAAATTTCATGTCAGATTTTTAAAATAGGAAACCTGGCGGGGTTAAAGGTAATTTAAAATCAATGCTCCAAACCCTCCCACGATCCTTCTCAATACATGCCGTTAATAACATGGTTGGACCGTTCTAGTTCGCGAGACAGCTGGAGCGAAAAAGACGCATGGCATCTTCCAAAGCTCGAACGGAACACAATCATGAATCTTATACTCTCGATTTCTTTAAATCCTTCAGCTAAAGTTGTGCTCGACTCGAATGGAATAGGACGGCGCTCGATGAGGACAGAAAGAGAAGGGACAACTTCCCGGCTGCCACGTAGGCGATGGGGAAAGGAAGGAAAAAGCGAACGGGCAATTTCACACGACACTTATTTCCATATAGATCTGGGCATTCCGTTCATGGTACATCTTTGGGGAGTTGACAGCTTTCCGACACAGCCAGCGACGGTGATGTCTCTTCCTAGAAAGTGAACACCAAATACATCATTCGAATAACGTGAAGAAACCATTCGACACGAAACGTCCTACTTTTGATTTATCTATCCACTTCTGGTTTATTCCTAAGCTTTTACAAAAAACATTTTTCTTAATTTAATCTACATCGTAAATCCGTTAATTTAATATGCAGGAGAACAATAGAGAGGCCTTCAAAAATCTTCGGAGGCACAAGTTTCAACCTCAACCATTATTTTAAAAGGAAGGATTTGGAGTTAACTAAGGCAAGGGTGTGCATAGGCTAGGGCATGCATATAATTATTAAGGCTGTTTTACTTTGGCACTTAATTGCGCAGTATGACGAGCATAAATTGCAAGAACACAAGAAATAGAGCAAGGGCTATTTTCCTGTCTACTGTTCATGCATTCGCGCAATCATTCTAGAAAAACCCCGCTTTGCACGACGCAATGTTCACTGCACATCCGTCTATACATCAGAATGTGCAGTAAAGTGCCTCATGTAAAGCGATCTTTAACCTTTCACTCGATTAAATAAAATAAGGGCATATTTAAACTATACTTACTATACACGTAAGTAAAACACAGGATTCAAAACCATGTCTTCACCTTTAGAAACAAGCATCGTGGCCTTAAGACGCAGAGGAAAGAGACAGGAGAGAAATGAAACAGATACGATGAGCGAAGGAACGAAGAAAATTGAAATGGCCAAACTTAAGTGTGCGAGGAATTTCCCCATTAAGGAAGGGCCCGATATCAAATAAAGCATCGCATGAAAAATAAAATCCAACAAAAATCAGGGTGGGGGAGGAGAGGGGAGACGATACCGAACGCACAGTAACCATGACCGCGAAGCGTAAGAATTTATAGTGGGCTCCGACGAGGGGACTTCATTTTTTATCGGCGGGGCGTCGAGGGACTTTGGGTTCCAAAGGGGGCTGGAGAATAAAACAAAAGGGCGGGACAGGGCATAGGGGAGGGGACTAGGGGAAAGACGGGAGCGTAGCCGGGAATGGAGGGAGAGAGGAACGGAGATACGCAAGACTAGGAAGCGTAGTTGGGGAAGAATAGATGAAAAAGAGAGCCAAAGTTAGAGAAACGGATTTGAGAGAGAGAGGCAGCAGGAATTATTTGAGTTTTTTACCGGTTGAAGTAGGTTTAAATGGATGGGACTAAAAATACTCTGGTTTTTTTCACAGGCTCAGGCCCCTATCACCTTACACAATTTCTTTCTTCATCTAATCGTACGTCCTACCTCTCTTCATCCCGTCCATAAAACCTTTTCCTTTCCTTCGCCTTCTGCACGTGCCCAACCTCCCATCTATCACGGCCTTCAGCATCCCTTCACCCATCATTACCTGTTCCAACCACCAACTTGGCCTCTTCCTAATCTCACCCAGAAGTTTCTTCACCCTAACCACAATACCAAGCACTTACTCGTTTGTCTTCTATTCCTTCCACTACACACTCCCCTTTCTCCTTATTACCCACGTATTGCACGCATGCAGGCCATTCTCGTCCGCTTTTCACCGAGTTTACGTTTCTGCACCAAACGATGCATTGCGGGAGGAGTAACAATAATAATAATGGGATCTTTTTACTTGAAGCGAAATTAGAACTATCTAGTCCCCTATTACATTTAACTCTATCATGGACGGTCACACAGCCATGCCCTGGGAGTTGAAAATCCTACCCAGGCGGGATTCGAACACTCGACCCTTGGGTTGAATGGTGAGGACTTAACCCCACCGCCATCGGAGCCAGCCAAGTAATAAGAGGGAACCTCTACCACCAACCCCCTCTCATCTCTAACCATATCCAATAACTATTCGTTTGTCCTGCTCGGCAACCCAGCTCGCCCTCTTCATTCTCCTCCAATCCCACATCTCAAACGCCACAAGTCTACTTGCACCCTCCCTCCCAATGGCCGACCCATATATCGCCGCGTATCCAACGGTTAAGCGAGATGGGCAAGCGAAGGAGATGCATCTTTTGGAGACGGAAGAGAGAGAGAGAAATGTGGGAGATGAGACGAAAGAGAGACAAATGGGACGAGGGAACGATGAAGACCGCAGAGGTGAGGAGGGAAAAATTAGCGGCAGCGGGAGAAATGGACCTCCGCCTCCGACAGGAGTGCCCCGCCCGCCGGGGCGACACATTAGCGCGCCCCGGTGAATTGAGGGCTTAAGCGGGCGGAGGAGAAGGCAAAGAGGGGGAAGGGCTTCCCTGTCGCCCGTGCTACGACGAGCCCTGAGAGAGAACCAAGTCAACTCACCCTTCCCCTGGACTGGTGGCGGGTGAGAAATAAAGGACTAAGGGAAAAAAAGGAATGGGGACGGGAAACCAGAGGAGAGGAAACAAATAAATCCCTGAAAAAGCCTTAAATTAATAACGCGATTCTCCCCTGAATCTATATAATATTAATTCGATCAACGTCGCTCCGGAATTTCAAATGCGCTCGAAGGGTTCCCCGGGAGGAACCGGCGCTTGGTCCGAGAGGCCTCCCCGCCCCCGATCGTGGGCCCAGGGGGGGAGGAGGTCAGGGGTTAGCAGCAAAAGCGGGAAGGAGAATGGATGGCCACATCATATATACTATACTAGGGATTTACGAGAGGATTTCGTGGATAATGAAAATATCCATTATTCAATTTAAAACTGGGACAAGAACTCATTAGGATACACAACGACTTCGGGGGTTATAAAAAAACAAATAAAACTGGATGAAGAAGGAGTGATGCCAAGGATGCGGCAAACCCATTACGGAGATGACAATTAAAAAAGCTGATAAATATTTTTAGCCTTCGGGGGTTCCTAGAGTCTTAATTAAGTTCTTGGCTTTTCTGACGTTGGCTTACCTTAGTGTATATGCCGACAACCATCCGTCGGGGTTAAAGGTTAAGACGGCTATGATGAAACGCTTATGGTACCTAGTTTTAAACCTACCGGGTAAAATCCTCCAGAATAAGCAATCGTGAACTATCAACGTTATTCTTCGGAATAAGGACAATTTAAATGGGAATGAGGCTATATCTACCCGTTTCGTTTCCAATAAGACTGTTTATTTTGTTATGATCTTTTTCAGCGCCCCATACCTTCTACCTCTCTTTATTCCTTTTTAAAAAATTGGTAACTATAATTTTAAGCATTTTTCCCATTTGATCTATAATTCATCCCTCTTAAGATATTTAATATCCCGACCCTTAAACCATCTCCAACCACATTCTCTGCGATTTAATTTTCTCTCGCATTTTCCTTCATTCTTGTTCAGTGTCTAGAACTTCTTCGTTGCAATTCTTTTAACCCGTCGCACTATCTATTCCATTATTTCACGTCATAAATGAAATTGAGGGAGAAACGAAAAACCTATTTCCATTTTAATACTCGTAAAGATGAGGAACAGCATCAAGGTATTTTGGCGGAAATTAACAAAGAAAAATATTAAAATAGTTCAAATAAAATAGATACACATTTTAAAACTTTCTAGATAAAATGATATTCAATTTAGTACCCCCCATGAAGCAACAAAAAACAATGGCTGGTAATGAAGAGGCAAGAGACACTGAAAAACTAATTTATACCCCAATGTCTGTAAAAAAAAAAGAGTAGTGACCTGCAGGAGCAGAACTAGGAGCAATAGGGTAGCGAAGGTAAATCACTCAAAATGACTAACGATGATGAACATGTCCGAAAAGATAATGAATGACTGTTCATCGCGATAAAAGAAGTTACACAAAAACCCGCATTTGCTAATAAAGCCTGAATTTTAATGGCGAAAGGCAGTGGTTCTAAGCCTCAGGCCATGGGTCCAAAACTTTTCAGATCTTTTTTTTTCGCTCAAGGTCTAGTATAAGCGCGACGATTCAGCCAAAATGTTCCATATTCTTAATCTAGCTAATAAAAGAAATAAGATACTTACGCTCCAAGGATGGAATACAATATGGCAAGAGATGAAGAAAAAACTAAACTTTAAATCACATTGTTTCTTTTCTTTTCGGCAAGTGAAGACATAGAAATACAAAAATACTCTTAGTCTTCGTAAACCACGCCAAGATCCACCGGTAATCCCATCGCTAATGCAATGGGAGCCTTAATACACAAAATGGACCTAATACTGAGTATCCAACTCACATTTTTAAGGGATATAGCAGCTCCATAATAGGACACTGAGCCGTTAGATTATACTGCCACACATTTTGCAACTTTACCTCACTAATCTATGATGAACGCATAATAAGGAAATACGAGGAATGCTTAAACTAACTGTCACAATCCTGAACAAGAAGCTATATAAGAACAAAAAATTTGGCTAGATAATCAGGAACTACATAGGCAGAGTAAATATTACGAACAGAGAGAGCCGACTACCTAATTTTCATGCATAATCAATAGACTACCTCGCTAATATGTAAATGAGCACTATCCACAAAATATTCGCCGAAAATACTAAAAATAAAAAAATCGATTAAGTGGCAAAAAATAGACGACCCCAATAATTAAAAGATTAGCTTTGAGATGCCGAGGATGATTTTTTCGGGACATCAGCGTGTGGCTACGAAATCCTACACGCAACACTATCTGAGAGCAAGAGTTGGGAAAGAAATGGGGCTTGTTCATCCATTCAAAAACTTATGGAAAGGCGCTCCTTAATCAGTGGATATAATGAAGCTGAGCAAAAACGAATTATGATACTTCACCACTTTATAGGAAATAAAATGTCAATAAATGAATAATAAGAATATTATAAAAGAGCAGCAGCAAGTACAATATCAGAATTCAAGAATTTCCACGCAATGAATGACGGTAATTAAAGCCACGACGACAGACGGAAGGCAAGGTTACTCATCCATCAGTCAAAAATTGGAGGGAAAAAGGTACCCTTCTGAATAATTTACCAAAAAAATGAAATAATGGAAACTCTTCACGAGCAATTTCTCAAAAATTCAAGAATATTTTGATGGATTCCTCCGGCTTTCCACGCCATCAAGTGCCCGCTGACATTCAATTTCCCTGACCTTCCCAAGTTTTCCGGACTTGGAGCTACGCTGATTATTATTAATGATGTTATAACGGCAAAAGCGACAACTTTCGCTCAGCGACTGCGTGGAAGTCGTTAAGTTTGTGACGAGAGAGAGAGAGGGGTTGAAAGAGAGAAAACAACCCTCTAAAAACTAAAGTTCCACCTATCGCTTGGGTCCAAGCGGGGGGAACGAAACTTCAATAACAGGCAGAAAGGCGAAAGACCGTAGCGTAAGAAATTGGGAGGAAGCGGCTTAGGGCAGGAGGAGAGGCGAAGATTAAGGAAACAAAACTGGGAAGGAAGGTTCGTTCGGGAAAAGATGAAGCGTATTTGTATTGCCGAGTTTAAAGTTCCGCAAACAGCTAAAGTCATTAGCGCGCCGATGAATAAACAGCGTTTTTCCCGGAGATGTGAGCGTGTTCCGGGCGGCTGCTAGAGTTTTCATACCCCCTTCTCTTCTACCTTCATTATACCTCTCCCACCCACAACACACTGCACACCGTCCAAAAATTGGTATGGGCCCTTGGAGGGACCGGGGTGGAGGGCCCGTGGGAGTGAGTGGAGGCAGTAGTGCTGGTGGAGAGGAGAAGTACTTATTTATTTCGTCGATATCAAAGCGCGCTGCGTGGAGGATGAGGCGGTCGCGTGGCTGGCTTATCTGCATGAAAAACAAGATTGCTCACCTGACGTATCTTAACCGACTATCGCTTCCTCCAAAGAGGACGGTGGTAGCGAAACATAGAGGCAGGAACGCAGAGGACTAGGCTCAATTAAAAGAGCTCTCCACGGGGGAGTAAGGCGGTCTCCACGTTTTACTACAGTGGTAGCAGTCAAATCTTCCTTGAAAACTGCAAATAATCAATTTGCCATTCAAATCAATGAAAATGCTCTTTATGGCTCCCAATGTAATTGTCTATATGAGATTCTCCGAAATGGTTTAGAACTCCATCACTGTTTATTGACGCTGCTTTGTTTTGATCGTAATCACTATCGCGTAAGGCTCCGCTTAAACTTTCCCGCGCTCTAAGGTTCAAGTATAATATTTTGGAAGCTTTGGCTAACATGGGCACTTCTCTCCTTTCTTCTCTTACACCAACCCCTTCCGCACCCGCGTTACGAATATGGAGATCACTGGATAAAAAGAGAATTACTTGACTTGCCACTCCACAACTAACACATTATCTTGATTACTGACAGCCGATGCACCTCTTTTCATAACCCAACACACAAACAAGAGCAGCCGAAATGAAATGCACCCAACTATCAACATTCGCGGCAAAACAGGCTAACACGAAAGCAGTTCAGTAATATATAACACGCCATAATCAAGGTGAAGAAACGATGCCAAGCATGCAAAATGCGAATACATGGACGGTGTGTATTAAATAGTGTGGAAATGATGCTAGTGTTTCTTTTGCAGCACGGATAAATATTATTTTCACCAAATGAAGCCTGAAACTCTTTCCTGCCTTGTCCCACCTCCATCTCTCCTCATAATCCTTCCCCAGTTCCACTTTCAGGACCGTCCTTATTGTGTCCGCAGTGATTTACGTAGCTAGTAGACCGTTCGACGGCACACAACGCAGCATGCCGTGCGTGCCATCAATTCGGGCGCTCGGGCGAGTGGAGGGTGACCCGAAGGACTTAAAAAATGCACCGCAAGGGCAGGGGGAAGGCACGAGAGTACGGGGTAAGGTATTCGCGGTCATACTTGGGCCCGATAAACTGAAAATCCGACACCTCCCATCGCACATCTCCCTCTCCCCACAAGGGAGCCGTCTATAAACTACGAAACAACCATGGTGGTAGCAGGAAGGGTGTCAGGCCTGTTATGTTCTGGAGATTGGGGCGTAGGGCGATGCCACGAATTATCTATCTACCAACACATGCATGATCTCCTCCGAGCCATCCATGAGATGTATACTAGGGGATATGAGAGCTGTAAGCATAGATCATTATGACATCATAGGCCGTTGTGTTTCCTGATATGGCGAAAAAGTTACTTTACCACATTTTTCTTTGAACGTAACTCATTAGAGGTAACCTTTCTGCTATGGCATGTTTTGAAAAGCGTCCGGGAAGTAAAGCATTGCTCATTGGTAATCGATAGGATAGTTCAATTAACTTCGCGATATGCTCTCGTCTGCGAAGATAATGTAGGGTGAATTAAACTGCTTTTGCATATTCCCCAAATACTTTCAGCCAACTCCTTCCCAGCAGCTTTGTAGACAGGCAGGCAACCCTGAGTCTCTGGTGACTCTCAATACAATACGTCATTTTATTATTTAGGCATGAAGCCATTCATAATCATGAGAAAGATATGATGACCAGGGAATTAAAGAGGGCTTAAAGCTTTGTATGTTTAAAAACGGGTGGATGTGGAATATAAAATTACTTTCTGTGATTTACCTCCGCAATTTCGGGATTTCACATTACTAAATTTCATTCACCAGTGGTACGTGTATTGATATATTTCATCATTTTAATAAGTAACTAAGAAGAGTTTAGTGGAGAGTGTAAGTGTTCCACTTTGCTTAAAATACGGCTGGAAACCGATCTTCATCCCTTTTTAACAAAAACTCATAATTCATTCATTCCTCTTTCAATTGGGCACATAGAGATCGCACTAATGGATCATACATAAAGCTATGAAAACAAGTCGAAATAGTGATGGAAACTTTTCGTTTACATAGCTTTAAGCCGAGTCACCTTATATTGGACCGGGATAGCG
The DNA here is from genome assembly GCA_963573305.1 of Pyrrhosoma nymphula. NCBI lineage: Eukaryota > Metazoa > Arthropoda > Insecta > Odonata > Coenagrionidae > Pyrrhosoma > Pyrrhosoma nymphula. The sequence goes on along the minus strand of OY754330.1, from coordinate 108,592,561 downwards.
TAAACTATTCACAGTTAAACGGTTCGACATCTCTTTTGATTTTGCCACTCAAGCCTCACATCAATGTCTCTGATTGCTCATGAAGGCAAAGAGACAATTAGCCATAAAACGGATCATGAGGACAAGAGGTATTAATCAACAGCGCCACGTTTCATTCGATACAGAGACTTCAAACGACAGAAATCGGGAAGCTGTTTAGGAAAAAGAAATCAATGAAAGGCAATCAAGAGCGTTTAGTTTAATGTGATAATTTTCGACACCGCCTCATGATCCGGCACGTACCCCTATTTACACTAGATTTAATTTAAATACCGGTGACACGCGCATACCTACTCGTTACACTCTAAAAGCGTTAAAAGTCAATGGTCGCATTGAATTGAAATAGCCAATCGCATCCTGGCTGCGGCAGCAAAAGGGATCTGTGGAACTTCATCATGCACCTAATTATGTAGCACTGTGCCGTTAGCTCACTAAACGATTCGAAATTGGAAAATGCTGTTATTACGGGAGACGGGTAAATAACGGTTGTTCCTCAACTTGGTATTCAAGCTGATATGGTTTCAGCTCATTACGTCTGACTACAGTGACCTTGACAAGAAATTAATTGTTCCTGATGATTCAGTTCTTATCCAAGTCACGGAAATTAACAAAGGATAGCTTAATAGGTAATACAATCGCATTAAACCAGCGGAAAATGCTTTTATTTTTTTCAGTTCACAAAACCGATTCGTGTAATTCGAGATTTGCGTAGTGGCGTCAACAACCAAAGCAAAAATGACAGCTATGTCCCTGAACCCTTTGCAAGAAAATCGATATCACACTGTTTATTCCTCAGTTCGTAAAATTACTGAGTAGTCAAATAAATCATAAGCAGGGCAGTTCATTGACCAACCGTTTATTCGGAGGTATACCTATGATGATGATTGTAGAATAGAGTCTATATAAATTACGTTGTCCACAGCATTCAGCAAAAAAGGATATTTTTTATGGTGACCTCTCCTTTAAACTAAAAATTAGTGCCGCAATACGGTGATATAACTTTTTAGCATTTGTAAAAATACCAAGTAAAACTTCAATGGTGATATCCAGGGATAAAAGAGGCAGTATACGAACACGTAACCATTTATAATCCCAGAAAATCAATGGGTACGACACTAAAAATAGGAGATATGTAGAAAACAATTTCAAACTAGAGCCTATGGCGTTACGCTACGAAAACGACGGTACGTGCAATTTGCAAAAATTTTGTTCGCTCACTTCGATCTATAACAAAATTTAGGTACGCGTCAGACCCGGTTTTTTTTGGACACTGCTGAAAAGGGGCGAAGGGAAAAAAGTCATCCTGAATGCATCATTTCCTTTTAATCCGCGCGGCCCCACAATTCCGCACGATTCTGGGCAGCGGACCATGGAAATGAGGTTACTCCTCCTTCGTTCGGCCTCTCTTCTTCCTCGCCTCGTCTCGAGAAGCTCGCCCTTAGATCGCCGGCTGGATCGAAGCGAGGCGGAAACTTTAAAGTCTAGAGACGTCGAGCATTTAAACCGCTCGGCGTCTCGGTGGCAAAAACAGAAGACGATCCCCTCGCACGCGATCGGAAGCTGGGAAGAGAGCAAAGACATTTATCATTGAAGGTTACACCGAGGCTCGAGAGGACTTTAGGCCACAAGTGTAATTTCGTCTCCACTGAAAAAAATAAAAGATCATCCATGTGAAAATTTGAACCTCGTTCGCTATTTCCCAGAAAATAATCTTTAAACCGATTAAACGTAGGTTTGGGCGGATTCAAAGGAAGTTCCAAAAGGCGACTGGTAGTAATGCGGTATTAACCAGCGGCGTCAAGCGCCAAGTATAACTCGATCATGAAAAAATTTACAGTGAAAATAAAATTCATACACTTGGAAAGTGAACTCACATCCTTAAAGTTCGCCACACATTCTATGCATTTACCTACGATGCACGGAAAGAAAATCGAGGTCTTTTAAAGTCACAGTGAAAAGGGGAGGATACCTGGAGAGTTTAACATGTGAAAGTAACTGCCAAGATATCAGAAGTCATGGGTGTGAATTCCATTCCAGGTGTACGAGTTTTACACTGTGTCTCACATAAGTATTTCTAAACGCGCAGTTTTACACGCAACTATTGATTTCTTCAACTTATTTTTTCTCTCCTCAGTTTCACAAGCTTCATACCTACCTTAAACACATCGCCATGACATGTTAGATAAAATAAGATTCCGACAATGAGGACGAATAAATCGCTAAAATGATAACTGACCCTGCCTGGCAGCTCAACGCTGAGTGAGAAATATCTTCAGCCTGTAACCCCAATGGTTTCTCAAGAGTACCCTGGATTTATAAGAGCCGCAGGCGTCCATTGCGTACAAAATCACACATATTCTGACGTTAGGAGACCTCTGGGACATGCATTAGAACGTCTCAACTTCAGTTCTACCGAAGGAACAGCTGATTTTGTCTTGCTTTCAAAATTAACACAAAGGAGTTGAAGTGACTAAGATAAAAATATAAAAATCTGCCATGAAGTCGGGTAATTCGAAACATGTCGCAAATAAAATGGATACGCATAATTAGTATTTTTCCCAGAGCACGCATGCTGTCAACGGCTTGTTATTAATCCTGAATACGAAATACTTCCACAGTCAGAATAATAGATACCTTTTGCATTTCAAAACTCAAAATTTTCCAAATTCAAAGGCGAAAATCCCAATGCATATCATGATCACAGTCGTAACCCGCATGCCTTATTAGCAATGATAAGTAAGGACTTTTCTCATTAAATGCAGAATATTAAGAATTAACATGACATGAAGCGTGAACTATGACGCAAAAAAATAGCGACACATTGCGCAAAATTCGTTTCCCGCAGCAACAGCAACATTTTTGACACCAAGTAGGCATAACGATGACGCAAGGACCAAATGGGTTCAAATATTCACAGTCACGAAATTTTTCGATAAAATTAATGTAGCGTAAAATTAATGTGGCGTAAAATTAATACACGCGTGAGCGATGCAAATGCAAAGTATAATTGGCGGATAAATACTGTTTTTAATGTGAGACTTAGTTAATTCCAATAACGAGCTCCTTTTTCCTTGCAGCTTAAGCTAGATCGTTGATTAACATTAGCAATGACGTCAATTTATGAACTGAAAAATGCAAAGGAGGAAAAACGTTAAGCTTTAATGTTGCAAGCGCTAATGAGAAGAGCTAATACCATTACCTTTAAATGACTTGAACGAAGAAAATTTAATTACACGACAAATACCTCCATTGACCTTTCTATTTTTACCTCTCCTGTGTGACACATCTGCTCCTTAAAAAGCAACTTTTTTATTCTCCGAAGAATAACTATAATCCTCTGTAATTAGCAGGAAATGAGAATGTTTCAGCGCAAAATTAAACGCAGAATCGTAGTGCTACAAAACCAAGCAGCGCAGCAACACGGGTGAAGGAATGATAAAGAGGGTTAAGTGGGCGGGGAGGAATACAAATTCATTCATTAGAGGAATTTATCGGTTAAAGGTTGGTTATGATGAAAGTCAGAGAAATTATTACAGATTGTCACACGTGCAGGGCCATATCTATCTCTAGAAATTCTTTCTTCGTCTCAGTGGAAGTCCTACCCTTCTTCATTTCGTCCATAAAACCTATTCTCTATCTTCCCCTTCCCCGCAAGCCCAACATCCTTCCCTCTATCACGACCTTCAGCAAACCATCGCCCCTCAGTGCCGCTTCCAGCCACCTACCCCGCCTCCCCTTAATCGCATCCAGTAATTTTCTCTCCTCACCAACCATCACAATCACTTCCACATTTGTCTTCCTTTCCGTCCACCTTACCTTCTCCATCCTCCTCCACACCCACATCCCCAACGCCTTCAGCCTATTTTCGTCATTCTTTCTCGAGTCCACGTTTCTGCCCCATGCAACGCCACACTCCATATCAAGCTCATAACCAGCCTCTTCTTTACGTCTTTACTTAAGGTCCCCGTCATCCGCTCCCATCTATTACTGAACGCTTCCTTCGCTTGGGCTATTCTCCTCCTAATGTCTTTGCTACTATGCCCATTTTCTTCTAGCGTCATACCCAAGCAATTTAAGTATTCTCCTCGCTCCAGTTTGTGCCCTCCTACTAGTATGACCAGTCTCGCTTTATTTGTCCAAGAGAATCTCATTGCATTGGTTTTCTTATGACTTATCTTCATTTCGTATTTCCTGCACTGAATTTCCAATGCATATACTAAAGCTAGGAGGAACACAAATAAGTGTTGGAAATAAGCCTGATGGAAATACTTCAAAAGTGGTAGCAAAAGTGAATTTAGATCGTATTGAGAGGTGGGTGAGGGAGGGTAAATGAAGAGGTTGAAAGAAGAAAGATTGTTCAGTGAGCGCGGAGGAGGAATGAAGAGCATTGTACCTTTGGGCGCCATGAAGGAAGGATAAGATGCTAGGAGTTTAAGGTAGTTTGAGCGAGGTATGACTTCATTTAAAACTCACTGAAACCAAGAAAGTTTCTATTAGAAATAGGTGGCAATAACATGATTGATATAAGACAGGAAGAGGAAGATAAAGGACATATAAAGTAGGGATTTCCGAGGAGCGATATTTAAATAGTAAAATGTCTATAATTATGATGGTGATGATGTGAAGGCGCTACATTTTAACGCTAAAAACATTCGTCAGACAATTAACCACTTAGATTCAGATATCGCAGCTGACGCATTGCGACAGCGCTGATTTCATTAAGACTATTTTCCTAAGCCACAACAGTGGAGGATTGACGGAGAAGATATGTACACCTTAGCAAACTTTTAATCCGAGCTTAAATAAATCAAAAAATAAAACTTCAAAACATGCTAATTTAAACTCGCAATGAAAGTTATCGTAGGTATCCAAATTATAGTAAAAATCAAGCACAAAAATTTCGACCCAAAAGCAATTTGCAAAACGGTTAACCACTTTATTTCAGATACTCGGATATCCAAACTGAAGCTTCACGACAGCGAAGATTGAATCAAGACATTTTTTTCTCGCCCACATTGTGAAGAAAGGATAGAAGAATAAGTTATTTAGAGCAGAGTAAACCGCTGATCTAATCTTTAAAAAAATAATTAGAAAAAAAAGAATTGGGCAGGGACGGTGACCAAAGGCAGGGGAGAAATGAAATGACCAGCGCGCCGGACCGCATGCAGCAAAGTGATGACTAAACAAAGGGAGGAGGGGTGGTCCTAAAAGCATAATCCTTGGGGAAAATCTGCTCTCTCATGAATTCGTCGCGGACTCCAAGAGTCGTGGGCGGGTATGGGAGAAGAAGACCCCGGGAAACGAGGGCAGAGGTCCGAGAGAAAATGAGGGCGCATTGGTCCCCCTCCCCACAACCCCTCCAACCCTGTTATACTCCTCCCACCCACCCACCCTCCTTATTACACCCCCCGCACCTTCCTCCCCGCTTACGAACGTCCTTGCAAAACCAAAGATGAGTCCCGGGTCACCCAGGTCACACGATGGCAGTATTTCCTCCTCTCTAAATCCCACTCTCTTTACATTCTTTCGTCCTTCTATCCTTTTAGCAGACGATTCTCGAGAAAGGGAAGGAAAGATTAATAAAAAGTACTGTTTCCGAAGCCGGGGGGGATTCTAACCGGAGGAGTTACGGAGAAATCTTATTTTCTTCATAACACAAAGTAAACTGCGCACCCGAGGTTGTCTGCCAATTTTGCTTTAAAAAATCCGCTGTAGTACCATTGAATTTCATGGCCGAACCTCTCCCAAGATACCGATCTCCATTGTTTGGATTGGGGTGGTCTACTACGCAGGATAATAATAACAATATTCAAGAACTTTTAGAGCACTGGCCATTGTTGTCTACAAAATATTAAAGTGGCACAAATGAGGCGAAAATATAGAGTAGAAGTAGAAAACTCCACATTTGTGGAAATTTGGAGGACTATGGAGTATTAAAGTTTTGACCCAGAAAATAACTAGACCACACGCTGTTTTTGACGTTATCCTTCTCGGCCCTATCATTTAATAGCAGTATTTTCCAGATGAAGGCAATAACTACAAAATATCCGTGCAAGCAAGTACAAGGTTTGAACTTCCAACAGAAAGATAAATACGCGGCCTAATGTAAAATGTCGTGTCCATGAGATAAACCATTTGTACTAAATCAGGTACCCATAACTTCAAACCGAACAATAACTCAGAATGAAACTATCATAGCATACAGCTTTCCGATAAAATCACGACAATTTAGCAAAACTTGGGCCATGTCCCGGAGAAGTTACGCCGACTGGGAAGGAATGCACGCAGAAATATCTGCTGGTACGCATGCTTACTATACACTTACGTTCTACGGCCCAGTTCCGGGTTTTATCTTCGTACTAAATACACACGATTACGAAGCAATGTCGTAGTCCTGTGACTACGGCAGCAAGGCTTGGTAACGCTCTAGCCAAGTGACCCAAAAATCGTGGTTCGAACACCGCATTGCACATAAAATTCAGGATTGTCTAAGATAAGTCGGTAAACTACAACGTCAGACTTGGATCACTCAGAACCCAAGATTACTACTACAACGTAGTACAGAAATTAGACCGTTCGGTGACTTCCAGTTAGAACCCAGAACATATCCGCCAACCCAGGTCATTCTCACAAATCTCAGGATAGTACAAGTTAAGCGATTTCCTGAAAGACGTATATTCCTGGAAAACCACACGCAGCGGAGGGAACTGGCCCCTTAAAATAATTACGTGAGAATTTCACACGTCCCCGTCGTCGGGATAAGAACTCGCGCGATCTCCACCAAGTCACCGCCTATCAAAACCGTCGCTCCGGTTGAAGCCTGCGGTTTTGCTTTTGGCTTCTCACGAGGACCGGCATACGTCGCCGAGGGCACGTCCACTGGAGGCGTGCGTGGAAGAGGAAGATGGGAGGAAAGACTTAGGACGAAATTAGGGCGGTTTAAGTGAGGGAGAACTGAGGGACGCATAAGGGGAACGAGGAGAAAATTGGGACGACCATTGGCGGGCGGGAAGTGGGGGACTGAGGGAGCAAGACGAAATCTTTTTTTTCCTTCTTATTTTCACAGGGTCCGGGGAGGGGAGGAGTTTAGGGTGGCTAAGCCACCAGGGGGTGAGAGGGAGGGAAGACATAAGGGGCGATTAGGGGAAGTAGGAAAGGGGGAATGGGCGTAGGAAGGGAGCGGGTCCGCCTGATAGTCACGTTCACAATTACGGCAAGGTCACAAATCAGAGCGAGCGTTGAGACTGGCGGCAACCCTCCCACACCAATACTGTCTGGCCTCAACGAGTTGTAACTGAGCCGGGACGCTAAGAGGGGGGGGGGGAAGGGGAGGAGAGGGAAGTTTGAAGGAACAGACACCCCTTCCTAACCCCTGATACATGTACACAAATTTACGCATACGATGACGAAAAAACACACAATCATATACGCTCGTGTATGTACACATCAGCGGGAAACGAACATACGGGATTGATATACACACAAATTCACTCACAAGACATTCTCAGAATAAAATCAGGCAAGATGGGTGCGAGAAACCATGGAGGTTTAAGCAGGGGGGGGGGGGGGGGAAAGCATACGGGTTATGCATACGTAATGGACGTGAGGAAAAAAAGTGTGTTTCGATGGGGAGTGGTGCGGGGAGACAAAGTTTTAACAGAGGTGGAAGCCCAGAGAAAATATGATGGAGATCACGTACTATGGAAAGTGAAAAGCAGGAAGAAGATGGAAGGATGGAGAATTTGAGAGGAAGCAGGGACGGTCTCCAAACACTGCTCTGACACGATCGAATTTCCGGTGGCGTGAATGTGCCAGAAAATGCCACGAAACCAAACTGATCGTGTAAATGGAAAACGGTACGGCATTTCGGTGCCAATGAATTTTTTCCCGGAATATTCATCGTATAATTCTCACGGAAACTGTACTAGAGTTTCGTAGGTATATCGCCAACTTTGCTCATTTATCGGTATCATTCTGAATGCGGGATACAGCTGAATAGAAATCCAGAAGGATTGGCAAGCAATAGTCAATTTCTAGGCACTCTAGATCAGAGGAAACAACAATGGATCAAGCATTTCTAAAATTCCATTGGCCTTAGTTTGGTACTACGTTCAAAAATGTCAATTTACTTCATTAAAATATACATTTAAAGTTTCCTCCTTCCTTCCTCATTTTTCTCCTTACTTTAAAATGTTATGGTACCTCAAAATGTCGTCCTCGGTGGCGACGGAGTAATGTCATCGCCTGCTAACCTGAGAATCGCGGGTTCGAATCCCGCCTGATTGGATTTTTCACCTCTCAGGACAAGGGTGTTTGTGCTCGTTCGTTGCTACTTCTTGGAATAATCGATGTAAAAAACCAGTAGAGCTGCTTTTGGGATTGTGGAAATAAAGAAAAATAAATTAATAAAAAATAACATCGAGCAGAAAATAAAAACAGACTAAAAATGCCCAATGAGTCGGTGGAAGGAAAATTTCAAGCACTTTCCCAACATTAGTTTTTAGTTTCTCTCGTTTGCATGCGCTTAAAGGAAAATTAATGCAAGTTTACATCTACATCTACAAAATACCCTGTAAGCCACCTCAGGGGTGTGTGGCAGGGGGTGAGTAATCACCAAGATGCATTACACTATACCCTAAAGTTAGTGTAACTACGACTTGAACGTTTAGTTGAGAACGGGCACATAGAGGGTAGAAAATTAAATGAAAAATGCACAAGCAGTTTTTCTGCCCATTCAAACACCAAAAGTCGACAAAACGCTCATGATGATAAAAAGAACAAGCGGGGGGACGATCTAGCATTAATGCCTGGAAGAAACGCGATCGTGCCGTTCCTGCAATCTCAATGGGCGAAGCTGAGTTATCCACGAAGTGAAGTGTCGCGAGGAGGAGGCAACCTAGGAGGTGATCGCGAACCCGGAACGCTGCCCACGGCATGCAAGCAACGGCTCCCGAGACAGACTCCTCTCTCCTTACCGGAGGGCGTCGCGTCGGAAAGAGTCAGCCCGTGGCGTCTCGGGAGATGACTCCCCGCCATCAAAGGAGCGCGGACGTGAACGAATGCAGACGTGTGCTCGCGTCGATAATTCGATACGCGACGCAGACGAAGGGAGACACTCCTCGAACGTCGAAATCACGTCGGGACTCGGGCGAGGGAGTCTCAACGACTTTTCGGGGTTACGGGGTCGCGAACTCCGGGGGTCGCTCCTATGCCACCGACGCGACGAGTCGAAAAAGAGATTTTTAATCATTTGAGGCGTTTGAGATGTGGGTTTGGAGAAGAATGGAGAGGGCGAGATGAGTGGCGAGGAAGACAAACGAGAAGGTATTGGATACGGTTGGAGAAGAGAGGAAGCTGGTGGCGGACGATTGGAGAAGGCAGAAGGGATGGATGGAGAAAGTTTTGAGAGGAGAGGGCATGTTGAAAAGAGTGATAGAGGGGAGAACACTGGGGACGCGTGGAAGAGGAAGGAATGGGATAGGAATTCTGGACGAAACAAGAGGGGTAGAAGATAAGAAGAATTGAAGAGGGATCTAATAGCGGGACATCCTTAGGAGGAAAAGCGAGACAATGTGTTTGAAATTGGGATGCAGAATGGAGTCGAAGCATATGTCGAAGGGGAGAAAAGACTAGGGAAGCGTGGAAAAGGAGGGGGTAAGAATTCTGGACGAAATAGGAAGATGTAGATGATATGAGGAATTAAGGAGGGATCTCATGGCGGGAGGAGGATATAGGAGGGTAAACGAGACATTGTTTCAGAATTTGGGATGTAGGGAAAGGACTGTCCAAAAATCTACCAATCAGCTGGTAGAATACTCAAATGAAATGGAGAACGAAAAGTATCCGTTTGGGTCGAGATATGCGATCCATCATGATAGTAGCGAAGTAGTAGTTAGTCAACGAACGCGGATGAAGAACCCGAAATGCATAGAGCTAATGACCAACCCCGCGAAAACCTACGCAAGAATTGTAGCAGCAGTTCAGTTATAATTTTTTGACGAGTCCTAAAACTCTAATTCACCTTTTTGAGGTCATATTTTCACTTTCACCCCCATGTACATTCTCCGAAAGACGAGCAAGGCAGGACTATATTCATGGTGGGGGAGAAAAGGAGTGGTGAAATTTGAGGAAGACAGAAAAGTGAATGGAGGACGTATTGAGGGGTGAGGGCAGGATGAAGAATGTGATAGAACTTAAACCCTACCGGCCCCGATGGCGGCGGGGTTAATTCCTAATGCCTGTCAACATAAGGGTCGCGGGTTCGAATCCCGCCTCGGTAGGATTTTCAACTTCCAGGGTATGACTGTGTGTTCGTCCGTTACAGAGCTAAATGTAAGAGAGAACTAAAGAGTCCTAATATCGCTCTAAAATAAAGAAACCATTATGTATTATTATAGTTCCATGAAATTAAAAAAATATACTAAATGACGAAGACTAGGAAAAGAAGAAGTATTTTGGGGGACATAAGAATAGGCAGGGGGTAAGACAAGACTTGACTAAGGACAAGTACAGATAAGCGAATAGAATTAAACATGAATGTGATGACTCCTGACCAATCAGCTGCCAGAACACTGAAAAAAACACATTACTTGGCCAGCCATCAACTCTGTATTAAGTCTCTCATACATTACGTCACTTGTCATCCAAAATATCAATCCTCTTCCTTCTTCTTCGGCGCTAGCCATGCATTCTTCTCTCTTATCACCCTCTTCAACACTCTCTCACCTCTAAATACGTCCTACATTCACGTTCTTTGCCTTATCCGACTCTACGCCACCAATTCCCTTTCCTCTTCCACCATATCCAACACCTCCTTCTCGCCACCCAGCTACCCTGTCAATTCTTCGCCACACCCACGTCTCCTCCCATAAGCCTCCATCAGTCGCACATATTCTCTTCACGAAGACTTGACACACACAGTGCCACGCTCTCTAAGAAGATCTTTTCTTAACATTCATGCTCAGAAACCCCTGACCCTTGCCCTGTCGAGAAAGATTTTAATTTTAACCACAAACGGTTGAACGCATCCACTGGGGGTAGTGACACGCGATTAAATGTATGGAATTTTGCCGTCGTAAATCAGCGCCTAGTCGCCCCCGAATAATTAAGATCGATTTATGGGAGAAACGTGAAGGGCTAGCGCGGTGCTTGCATCGTCACGGGGGACGCCACAATAGGGCGGCTGCTAACTGAAACTGATGACTTGTCAAGCTCGCCACCAAGCCCCCTCGTTTGATACGCCACAAATTTTCTTGCGCCAGCGGAGTGAAAAACGCACGAACAACTACGTCGCCTTCAAGAATAGAGGAATAAACCGATAGAAAAATATTTTTCGCAGAGGGGAGAAGACTGGGGAAGCGTGGAGGAAGGAAGAGGATAGGAGTTGTGGACGAAATAAGAAGAGGTAGAATATATGAGGAATTTAAAAGGAACCTAATGGCGGGGCATCCTTAGGAGTGAAAACGAGACAATGTTTCAGAAATTGGGATGCAGGATGCAAGACTGCCCTAAAACCTACCAAAGCTGGTAGAATACTCAAATGAAAATGAGTAGGTGATTCTCCACGGAGATCGAACAGCGACTTATCACAGTAATTTGCGTACCTAATGTTCAATCCTAAAACTCAGTAAACTTTATTTTGCCACCCATCACTTAACGGGAATGGAGAAGGGATATTTGGGTAACCAAATAATACTCACTATTTGGCAATTTACTAAACTACAATGATTTCCTTTTTTGGCCTTCCTGAGCAATGGGATTATTCCAAAACCCTTGACGCTCCTTCCCACCCGCAAATATTTGCTTGCACCATTTCAATCCTAGGGCGCAACAATCTTCTTGCCTTCGTTTCATCCAAAGTGCAATGCATTTCTAACCGCTAACCTATCCTTGCTTCTTTCCTCTTCATATTTTTGAAGGCGTGAGGGGTAGTAAGGTGATTAAAATGAAATTTGGGGGATAGAATTTGAATCTTCACGGGCGAAGGAGAATCAAGAACAGGTGCATGGGGAGGATTTGCGCCGAGTATGCGTGGCCTACCAGTCACAAAACATCGCTTAGCACGTGTATTTGAGCTTAGTTATGGTGAAAATCAAACGAGACCACCGATAACGAAAGCCTGAGTAAGGCCAAAACTGTGCTGACAATAATGGCAGAATTGTCTTCATCGAAATGGAATGTCGCTTACATTTTGTTTCCAACTTCCTTGAGAGGTAAAGATGGGGTTGGTAGAATTCGGGGGAGGTGTTGGACTGTCTGGGTTTGCTATTTCCATAGGTTATTAGGATGAAGGTGAGGAGAGGAGTTTCTCGGTTGTAGGTCTCGTCCATTTTTCTGAAAGTGACAGAGAGGCTTCTAGGTGGGAAGTGTGTTTTTGAGAAAGTATATCTTAGACCGAATGACCATTCTTCAAATTCCTTCTAATGTCCAATCCCTACTTGTCCATATTCCTCTCCTACACATTGTGCAATTTTCTGGGGGTTTCTAACTCATAAACGCAATTAAAAATGCGGTCGAGGACGAATATGATCCATCTTTACCAATGCATCACACGGCGTTCTTACCTACCTGTCAAGGAGCACTTTAAGTAGTTCCGTAACTAATTTATGGGCTATATTTCGCCACCGTTAAAAACCAATTTGATTCTGCAATAACATTTAACCAAAAAAAGAATTTCCACAAGATGGGTACTAACGGATAAGTGGATGTTGAGGATTATTTAATGCAGCCCGGACGAGAATCATCCCCGGCCCCCTAAACTCAACAAGATGGTTCTTTCGAAGAGGAAAAAATGAGAAGGCAGAAAAATGCAATTTCCCTCAGAAGGGAGAGGGAGAGATAAAACCATATCGAAGGAAACGTTTTAGCAAATATGACGACCTACCCTCCGCATGCGAGTATGATATCACGCTTTCATAGGGAATCGCGAGGCAAGACGTTCCGAAAGATTTACTCAAATAGGGAGTTATCGCCGCTGTCCTATATGCAAAGCGCTTCATTTTTCATAAACCCTCGTTTCAGGCTAGGTATGCAGGAAAAACTAGATCTTCTTGAGTGGCCCCTAGCGCTGTGCCTATGGGAAACACTCCAATGAACGCGACCAAGGGAAGGGATAAAGGACACTAGAAATGCTTATGGCCTTTCATTGGTTGATACGAGACGACAATACGCAGATATTCTTTTGACTTACGACGGTTTCCGCTTGATGGGAAACGTTTTGCAACCATGACTTCCCCAACTTCTCCAAGCCATAATAATTGTCTCCGCGAATGAGGAATTCAGCGTGGGAATATCCACTAAACCTGCCAATAAGATGCTGGAATACCAGATGATGAAATTACTAAAATATTCCTCGTCAAGTTCATCCCCTGCTCATTGCATAATCATTAATAGCATTATGTTTCCTTTCCCAAAATCTGTAATTTCATATCAATATGCTGATTTTTCTCCGCTCAAGCTGAACAGATTCAGATGACGGCCCTCCGTCCCTGGTATCCCTGACCTCATGGCCCTTACTGCAGCGCTTTGCATAAATCCTGATAGAATGACATAATGGACCAGACCAACCACTCATCTCCTGGAGATCTCACTTAAATTTGTTCATTTCTCTGATCGTAAAAAGACGTTTGCTTCGTGAACTCACAAAACATTAGGTGATGAATACTGTAGATGCCATGTTTAAAAATAAAAATTTAACTGTAATTTATTCAACTTTACCAGCTCTTGCTACTGTCAATCTTCATTTTACGCCGACATCAAGTGGAATTGTGAAAGTTTACGGACGATTTTCGGCAAACCTCCGACTGCTCTATGTCAAATGAAGAAATTCCGGACCTTTTCAGGGTTCACCAGGCAGCCGACCACCGTGCTTTTTGATGACAAAGAGCCATACCGTTGGCGACAAAAACAGCCACCACACCTTTGCCTTTGATAACGACGACGCGTAAAAACTAGCGACACTTCTACCGGGCGACCCGACTTTTTTCCATTCCGGCCGGAGGGCACCAACTTCCAGCGACCAAACCGATGATGATGACCGAGACAGGAAAAAAAAACAAGGCGAGGAGAGAGCCTGATGATCCACGACTGACCCGCAACCCCTCATATAAAAATCCTCGCAATCACTGGAAACGGGTCCATCGCCGAACAACAACCAAGCTCAACTGCTCCCACTCAGTCGCAACAACCGGCACAATCGTACGAATAGCCAATCGATTTCTATCGCTTGCCATGATTCCACTCCGGGCGAATCAAAAAAAAAATAAATACAAATTGGGACGAGTCACACCCGGGAAAAAAGTATAAAGGATGACAGTCGTCGCTGCCTGGTCAAAAACGTTCCAAACATTAGGCCCCTACAAAGTTCACGAACGGACAAAAAAATCAAGCGATTTCACAGGTCGCGTGCTCCTATAAAAAGCTCATTGTTTTCGTACTAGCAATGGCGGCGGGTTGCGTTTTGGGGTGGGCTAGTTCGTTAGGTTTCAACTGGAAATGAACATGCTCGTCTGATTCGGTGACCGATATCAATTCGCCGCGCAAAACAAGAAGATTCAGGAATTGCAGAAATTGTACAAATTCACGGGTCACAGAAGGAGCGGGACGACGCTATGGACATTTTCATGCGCTTGATGCAATGAATATCTGGTCGGCATAGCTTTGTGGTCGACCGTTCAAAACTGTGAAATATATTATTTTCATTCCAGGGTTTAATTAGAGACAAAGTACCACTGCGCACAAAACTGAAAAAAATCACGTCACAAAACAACTGAAAAACACTGAAATTTAAATAAATTCTAGCAGGTAGGTATTTCTCCCTACCAGATCTCCAAAATACCATCATTTTCTTTTAACCAACGGGTAGTTTTTATTCGAGCATTGTGAAAAAAATTGTTATAACCGAAAATAATTTCAGCATGAAAAACAGCTCCGTGGAGCAATTCAACGAAAGTATATGAATTTACCGAGAAATACAATGCCAAAAAGAATTAAGTTTTGCCATAAATATACTTATAAACGTATCAATTTTTGTGACATTCAACCTATAATGGGCGGCTTTTAAATGGAGCTTGAAATTCAATAAGAAATTTCATGTTCTAAATAGAGATAATTTCAGTTCCCTGTAGCAATAACGAAGGATGATTCATTCATTAAAGTAATCCACTGGTTAACCATAGGTTTTAATGGAGAATAATTACCGATATAATGATCCTTAACCACGACCGGTCACTCCCATAAACACAAGGAAATATTTAGAGGTCAAGCGGAGCACAGGAACTTACCTGAAAAAAATACAAAATTTAATTAACATTACAAGATTTTGCATTTGAATGCAACTTAGTCTTTTTGCCAAATTTTATTTCGCTCTTAATTTCATTACACTTTGTAACATGACGTTCATAATGCCATAAATTTTCCTACCTCCACCTCTGTAAACAAAATACCTCACACCTTGGCCTTCAACAACTCATCGGCTCTATATTTATTCCTCATCCACTTCTTCCTCCGTTGAATTTTCCTCACAAATTACACCTTTTATTTGACCACATTCCACAATTCTAAATCCTTACTCTTAAAAAAAAAAAAAAAAAATATCAACCATCCGGAAAAACGCACCTTTTTCCGCGTGAAAATGCTGATTTTCGGGTGGGTAATTAGTGAAGATAAAGCTGTACATTTTTATCATTTACATTTTTACCAACAAAGAATTATAAAAATGCATATGTTGAATGCATGTAACATCTTTTCATTATTTTCCATTACACTGAATTTCTTTTCATGCTTTTTCTTTAGAAAATTCCCTCAATTCGTATGAGAGAGAATAAATATATGCCGAGAAAAAACTTGAGGGGTTCCAAAGGCGTTCAATATGGTGGGCTGATTCTGTCTCTCCTCAATACCATTTTCGGGATAACTACATTGGGTCAGAACGGGATTCTCGCCTCTTGGAGGCTAACACGAGATCTGTGGAATGATGGTGGCCCCCGATTGCAGCAATCAAACCGCCGATGGAGAAAAATGAGCCGATATGCGAGTGCTTTCATGCCAGTGGGCACGTGCTTGCCTCAGCGCAAAAACTATCAATCGGCATACGACCCACCACCCCAATAACATCAAACGCAAACATAGAAATCCCGAAGACATCAGACTGACACACAATCTAAAAGATGGGATGGGGACCATGTGAACATGCACCAATAAAACAAAACAAAAACAGCATCACCAGCCTTTTCCCTGAGCCTCCATACCCAATAAGGACGTTCTTTGTGAAACCCGTTACGAGATAAAAATGGTATCCCATTTGATACGTGTTCTGCCAGCCTCTCCAGCGATGCCGGTGCATGACCGGACTCATATAATATAGGTGGGTTGGCGGTTACAGCCCCATTCGGGAAGGGAGTAAGGATAGGAGAAAATAAAGAGAGAAGAAAGGGACGCGATAACCCCTTAAAAATTGCCACCCGGTGTTTATCGGGAGGGAATCCCGATATTAACCCCCACTCAAAATGGGAGCCGCTCCGTAGTATTTCCCCTCGAGAAATTTTTCCCCGCACACAAAAACATTTTTTCTCGTAATTTTCCTAGGGTGTAAAAAGATAAAATAAATTTAAAAAGCGGATGAAGCGCGCAGGATGGGAGGAATTGCATGTCCTTACAGCCAACGCGCATCGGAGAACGTGTCCTGAATCGAACATTTGGAAGACGAGGCAGCCACGAGAGCTCGTGTGACACCCGCATAACCCTTTTCCCAGCTCGCCCTACTATAGGTACCCACCCCTCCTCCCCACCCTCCCAAACTCCCCCTCGGGGGGTGGTCCCAACGACCCCCTCCTACAATCCAACCCTTTGACACATGGCACATCTCCGGAGTCGCACGCCCCGAGCTATAGAGCACAAAGAAAGAAGCAGGGGATGGAGTAGCGGGGGCTGGGGGATGAAACTCAGAGACATGACTACCTTCCCCAGAAACCCCCCCCCCTACATCCCCCTAAGGGGAGAAATACTCTTTTGCAACCCCAATTCTTCACCGCACCGACATTCACACACCGACAAGAACCCATCCAGACCTACTCCCCGCACACAATATTTTTCAACGCCCACGAAATCGCGCTCGAGGACGACAGATATAGTATTATTATAAGTATGTACTTGATTGTCTCCCGGTTCGGGCTCTCCCATGTTTTTGATAAATCAGCGTTCGGCACCAGAAGGACCTGATAGCTGAGACCTTTGGTGGGTGTACAAAGAAGAGGCTGGTAAAGGGTTTAATATGGAGTGTGGAGTTGCATGGGGCAGAAGAGAGGACCAGAATTCGTTCAGACCAGCAAGCGTTCGATATGTGGGTGTGGAGGAGGATGGAGAAGTTGCGGTAGACGGAAGGAAGACAAACGAGAAAGTACTTGACAGGATTGGTGAGGAGAGGAAACTTTTGGAGGAGATAAGGAGGAGGCAAAGTAGGTGATTGGAAGAAATACGAAGCGAACTGTTGCTTAACCCTCCGGTGGGCGCGCCCGCGGCAAATTGCCGCCGCATATTTTAGTTTCTGAGCTCTCCATTTGGTACCGTTTGTATTTAATGCCTGTGTCTCCAGGTATTCATTTTTCATGATAGGTGGGAGTATTTCCGATATCCGGATCAAATATCCACCGGACGCTTCAGTAGCTGTGTGACATCGAAGAGAGTTTGACGTTTGACTAAAAGTTAAAAAAAATTTAGGAAAATATAAGAACAAGGAACCGGTTCCTGAAGCACCTAAACCAGTAATATGCCATGTTTGTAGGTGGCATAAAAATTGCAGGTCAAAAATTGTGTGACAGTGATGTAAAAATAATGTATGTAGGAGGCATTTTCGTCAAAAGACAACATGTATGAGATGGGAAGATGGACAGGATGTAGATATGAACTATGATGATTAACAATGTACATTCAGTGTCAAACATTAAAAGATGTAACTGTAACAACTTAATTAGCCTTTTTTATTAGTAAATTACCTTGCCCTTAAATATAGGAATGCAATTTATTTTTGCGGTAAAATTGCCACGGCGCGCCCACTCGTGGGAGTGAATTTGGCGCGCCCACCGGAGGGTTAAGGCCGGGATGGAAGGTAGGATTTTGGGAAAGCAGAGAATGAAAAGAGAGAAAATAGTTTTTATGGACGGGATGAAGAAGGGGAGGACGTCTGCTGAGATGAAGAAAGAAACATTATAGGTAAATAGGGCCCAGCACATGTAAAAATCTAAAGAGCTTTTACTCACTTCCATTAAAATCTACCTTAACCGGTAGATTACCTTAATAATAATAATTGCTACCCTCATGGTCCCCCTCCTAGCGTGGTATTTTTTTCTCACAAGATCACATTCTAAAATTTAGCCTGATCCATACGTTTATTCATAATGTTAAAAGTTTCAGGATCTATTTGATGAAATATGATCATAAGGAAAAAATTACACTTGGTACACCCACACGATTGTTTATTAAATGGACCGGGGTTCAACGCTTTAGTGTCATTTTCTAGACAATCAACCAGTACAGTATTAATAACATGCATGAACGCCTCTGTCCTTTTACACCTACATCCCCACTTTTTTTAGCATTTTACTCTCCAAACGCGTTCTGCTTTAGCGTTCTGCTTACAGTTTTCCTTTGCGAAATTCTTTTTCTTGTCCATAATGATCCCCAGAAACAAACTTACTCTGTCTGATCTATTTTATACCTTTGAAGGTATATTTCAAATTTTTACGTTTGATTTCGTCAAAATTCTAAAAAATAACTCATCAATAATTTACTATTTTATTTTCCACAACCACCGGAAATAGCTCTCCAGGCCTTCCACATCAACAAAAAAGGAGGAACACACACACAACCATGCCCCGGATGGTGAAAAATGAACACAATCGGGACTCGAACAGGCGAAGACTCCACCCCACTGCCACCAGGGCAGACACCTTTGTCTCATGACGGGTTATCCTAATGCCATATACTTCGCACCAATCTTGAGGGCGTTCATAAACAACTGCAATCCTGCTCAATCCCCAGGGAGAAAAATGTTCTTTCAACTAATATTCCTTCACCGTAACGATATATCACATCCATCTGGTTGGAGCGCCGAAATTCACAAACAGGAATATGTCACACATCCCTTCCCAGCGCACTTATCTTTTTCAACGCCCACAAAGTAGCGCTCGAGGCCGATAGATATATATAGTATACTCATACATGTAAAACGCTTATATGCATGCACACCTCCTCACAGCCGCGCCCCAATTTTCGAAGTAACGAAAACGTCTCAACTTATCCATCAATTCTCATGCATTCGCGCGATATCCGTGCAAGGCACGGAGTCGCTAGCTCCGTGTGGGGGTGTTTACGACTTGAGGGAAGAGAGGTAAAAATCTACTCCCACCGCGGGCGAATACGATCATTTGAGAACCTCATCTCAGGACCGCTCTACAACGCCCACCCGGATTCAGGCAGGGAGGAGTACGTGCGGTTCTCACACCCCACTCCCGTCTCGCCCTTGTACTGACAGAATGCCTGCGCAATTTTATGATTCACTTAAGTCGATACATTTCTATAGCGAATATCGATGAAAATACTGACAGAAATGACACATGCGATTATCGTTCATGTTACGTACGATACGAAACGATATACCATGTGATCGATATGACGAGAAATATCGTCGAAATGACGATGATAGCGACGATGGCGATAATTAGTCGACGCGGCTGTATGATAGATATTATCGATGGCTACAGATAAACCCGATAAGGCCGTAGTTTAGGTAAGGGACTGGGATTGCAATTGCAACAGCATATTTTCAGCGTAACATTGTTCCTTCTAAAATGCCTTCGTTGCAGTACATACGGGTTTTACGTTAAGCTTTGTCGCACCAACCAGAACAACACTTTAATTCCAAGATAAACAGACATTTCATGCCGGAGAAGGGGTCCAAACTCGCGACCTTTCGGTACCCTGGCTGGCGTGGTACCAGTCTCGCTACCGGACTACGTCAATGCATGATCACTACCTATATAATTTTCTTGAGTCGGGTGTTCGTATCGAAAGACGAGCATCGCAGAGATAATCTTCACAGCGGTGCGGGGAGGAGAAGGGACGCTGATTTTCCAGTGCCCTAGAAAAACTGTCATCAAGCGATAACGACTGCCCCATAAAAGTTCTCCACGGCTTGTCGGCCCTCTCATTTATGTTCACAACAGGAGTTTTGACTATCTGGGTGTGCGCGCGGTGAATTTTCGTTAAGTTCCGAGCGGAGTTAAAGGTGGAAACGAGAACTATTATGCAGAGGGTTGGGGGGTAAGGTAGAGAGGCAATCACCTAATTACAGCACGGTGAGCAGAGCCTCATATCGCCCTGCAATTTCCCGCAGATTTAAAAACTAGAATTTAGCTAGGGGGAGAAAACTATTCATCCAACTTGGCCAGCTCTGACCAAGACATTGGTTAAAAAAAAGGAAAAAACATAAAAATGGTTCAGGACCATTTTACAGTCAGTTTCATGGCATTTTACCACTGGAAATAAAGAGAGACAAGAATACTCAAACATTCCGCGCGTCAAAATATTCATTTAAGTTCTGACAGTCATCCTCGGAAACTCAATATTTAAATTGTCTCTCCCACTTTAAGCGCGTTCCGATCTGCTAGTGACGAAACGATCCGAAGCTTACGGCCGAAATGCCAGTCGCGGTCTGTGCTCCTGTTCCGACGACGCGGGAAACGCAATGCTGGGATATGAGGCCAAAGATGGCCACTGCGCGAACCGAAAAATTCTCCACGGTCTATCGCGCGGCGATAAGACACTTGACGCCGCCAGGGAATGTACGGGGACTGAGGTAGGGGGAGGAATGCTTCACGCCCGTGAATTGGATTCGGGAGTAAAAAGAAACAGATTCAGACGCATTGGGGATAAATTCTCGACATTCAGCAGTAACTATCGCACGCGAAAATAGCAAGCTGTCACATGTTTTCGTAAAATTCACGCATGCCACACAACAGCTCCCATGTTTTTCAAGCAATTATTATCGTTTACAAACAAAATACGGCTTTTCGAGAATGCTGAATCGACGAAACTATGCGATAAAATTAGTATTTTCGCCTGCGA
The DNA here is from genome assembly GCA_963573305.1 of Pyrrhosoma nymphula. NCBI lineage: Eukaryota > Metazoa > Arthropoda > Insecta > Odonata > Coenagrionidae > Pyrrhosoma > Pyrrhosoma nymphula. The sequence continues at coordinate 108,571,402 of OY754330.1, read as the reverse complement.
TATTTATAACGGCGTTTCTAGAATCGACCCCCAGCTGAGCGCAGGACATATTCCAACAGGTTAACGTAGTAGTTTAGTGAATATCTAGAATCATTATTAATTTTATTCCCCGGACAAACGTGCGTCAGGAGATGCCAGAAAAATTCTTTATTCGGAGTGATTCCCAAAAGAGGTCCAGCATGGTGTCCACCTAAAATCACAAGAATTTTTTTTCAGAGCTCCCGATTGGAAAATTCACCATCTTTTATAGACCTTGGCGTTTGCAATTACTTAGTCTTCTATTACCAACGTTAAGGACTCCGAAAAAGCTAAGATATTCATTGAAGAGTGGAGGGCATTTAAATATGACGATACCTAGGCTGGCTTGTGCTTTACCATTAGATGAATGGAGTCTTCTCGAGATGGAATGAGTCTTTTTAAGACTATACTTAAAATAAAAAAGGCCTTGATTAAAAATAAACAATATTCAGATACGAAACTTTCTGTACCCAGCAAAATAACTAACAAGCCATCGAAATACCAAATGAGCGATAGAATTATTCGCCATTCAGGGAAATTTTTAATTTATATGCCATTCAAAAACACAGTAATAAATTATTTTCCTCGATTTTCACCACCACCTCTCCAAACATTCTTGACATAATTACTGTGGAAAATAATTTACAGGGCGGAAGAAATTAAATACCCTATCCCATTTTAATTTCCATTATGCATTCCGTAAACGCATTAATATTAGAATCCACCCCGAGGCAAGGAGGCTGTCATCATTTCCTCACCTTTAAGACGCTAACGCCCGGATTTTTGAAGGATTTCCCCGCAAAGTTTTACGGCAAGCCTTCCTCTCTCGCACTCCGCGACTTGGATTTGTTTGTCTTAAAAAGGATTTTATTTTCGCATTTGGGGCAGGAATATTTCACGGAATAAGGAACTGCCTGCGTATAAATACGAAGATAAAATGTTTATATCTTCCAACCCTCTTCTCCCTTTGCACGTGCCCCGGAGCCACATTCAACAGATTAAGAGATCAAAATACCGTGGGGGAGAGGGATAGAGAAATACTTTTTAAAAAGGGATTCACGCACCCAAGACGCTAGACTCGGAAAAAGCCGGAAACAGTATGAACGGCATATTTATATATTTTCATTAAATAAATCCAGCAATTAAATTCACAGGGGCTGAAAGAACGCACGGACCGGTGGCACATATATTGCAGACGTTAAGGGAAAAAGGAACCAAAAGAAAACTTTAACAACTCTCCCAACCGAAGTAACGGTCTTCGCGACAGAATACTCGACCGTGGGGAGCATTCATCGCCCGGGAAACGTTCCCTACTAGTTTTTTTACCAACCGTAAGGCCGTAAAACCAGAGATCCTTAACATAGTGAGAGGATAAAGACGTAGAGTTGGGTCCCAGTACGCATTCCACACCGAGACGTATAAAGAGAATTGATATGTGCGCAGATATGCTGATGGGATACACTTCGTATCGTGCTGGGAAATAATTCATCCGGAGGTTAAAGTGCACGCACGCCATTTTCTGCCTGACGACAACTCTCGAGAAAATGTTAGAGAAGCGTGTAAGGAGATGGAGGCAGAAAAAGAGGCAGTGGAAGATCTGATAAAGTTCGTTCAATTCGAAGGTGATCAAGCCAGCTAGGGAGCCAGTCAGTCAGGAGTTACAGCCAATGATGAATGTGCCATGCACAAAGGGTAAAGGGTTTGGGATTACGGCCAATCGTAAGAGGACGATGAGGCAATGAGGTTTTCCAGGAATAAATTGACGATTATGAATATAATGGTAAGTGGGAGAAGAAAGTAGAGGTGGTTTGGAGGGAAATATGCCATTTTAAGATTCTTCAAAAGAACAAGAGTCACAGGTCAGGGTAGCCGACACAGAATCGGACTGGGCCAGGATAGGAGAGGGAGTGAGGTAGGGGTGCTCACTAGTCAAGCCGAATACAGTAAAGAGAAAATATGAACCCGAAAGTTGGAAATTAGGGTAGATGGTGTCCAAAAACTACCATTCATCTAGTAAACACCAAAATATGATAATAAATGATAATGGAATATTTCATTCCTTCTTGTTTCATGTATTGAAGATTTAAGAATCACTGGCTACCCTGTTTAAGGTTATGATGTTGGGATACACAGTTTGTTGTGCGAGGGATAATGCACAAATGGGTTAGAGAACACACACTGCTTTGCGCTCTAGAGAAAATAAAATATAACGGAATGCTTAAAAAAAGAAAGAAATCAACATATAGCCTACCGACCTCCTGAGGGCTGTGTGGGCGGAGGGCGGGATAGAGGAATATATATTTCTCCCGCGAAGCAGGCAGGCCATGAGCTCTTAATCACGCGAAGGGAATCCCCTTCCACGCCCGCCCTTCCCTCCTCTGTCTTATAAAGTAAGTCGGCCGCACGTAATGAAATTGGTCGGCTGTTCGGTGCACGTATGCCGGAGCGCCCTCATCCGCATGCAGTGCTCGCGACGGCGCGCGCTGAGAAGCGGTGCACAGCTGGAACCGGAGAAGAGGCCGACGGGCCGCCCGCAGCATGCAAATGCAGCGCCTTTTGCGGAGCACGAAATATACCTCCACCCAACACGCGCCTAGCCAGCTCTCTTTTTCCCAAAATGAGCCCGAGTTTCAATGATTTAAAAAAATACTCCGGAGATTCCCCGCCTCGACGCCGAAGATGACGCCGAACGAGGATTTTGCATCCCCTCAGAAATCGTGACGAAAAATATACTCGTACATGCGAACATTCGCGTTACTGCGGGATCTGATTCGAGTGCAAAATACTCTCATGGCCCACAAATTATTTTTTCCGTCGATCTTGGATGTGCATTAAAACGGACCGTGCTTAAATATTCAATGAAATTCCAGACGAATGGCGAACATTGCTTTTTGATATCGTACCCTTCGATATCAGAATACCTACCAATAACATCTAGGATTACGATTCACTTACAACATCTAGGAGACCAAACGTAATAGATTTCATGCTATGCTTCACCATTTTTAACATCATAAGTCCGCACTACTTTCCAAATGCCTTTCACTCAATTCACTCAATTTCTTTCTCTGCTCAACAAATTTTGGGCCTTCATCAGCTTGTAGAATTTGCCAACCCTATACCTCGCCTTTCGCAGTATATTATCACTCGTTCTCCATCATATCATGGCCAGTCCCTTACATAATTATTGCCCCTTGAAACAGAATCCAACTGCCACTAATTACCTGCTCCACTGACCTACTCTGCCCCCAAATCTACCGCATTAAATTCCATTCCAATCTACCATGCACAGACTCCTCCGTTTGTATTTACTTCCAACCAAATTTTAAAAACCAAATCAACCAAATGAAGCCTATGGCAGAGTCACAGATGAACGCCCTCATTGCATCGTACAAAATACCGCTACTATGAAAATTCTACCGATTAAAATTACGTTGTTTTAGGAGGATCGCTTTCTCCGTCAACACAAAATAAATAATTTAACTATCGTAGGAGATCCAAGCCAACAACAAAACGCAGCTGTAACTTAACATCACAACATAACCTTACCCGCCAATGTGACGAACACAGCACACACACATTAACGTCAAACGACATCGATATATTGACAGGCTGCAAGTAATAGCCTGCCCACCAATAATGTTGGTACTCTGCATCACGGAATAACGCGAGGAGTACTGCCTTGATGGGGGTAGGAGAACGAGGAAAAAACGGTAATGTATTCTTCCCCCCACACATTATTGAAACAACCCGTTGAGAAAAGCATAGGCGATTGTTAAGAGTACGTTTTATGCACCATCTCTAGCCCTCAGTCACGAAGAGAGACAAATGAAATATTTAATCTTGGAATATATACGCCTTCTTTATGATATTACTTATTATTCTGGCATAAACACTACCAAATTATTAACGGGAACATCAGTCTGTTTTATTAAAATACAAGGAGAAATGCCCGTTGATTTTCAACAGGAGATAAAAGTAAGAAATAATATGGTAGTTCTATTCATACGGAAAAGAATCCGACTTCTCATTTCTCATCTAAGTTTTTTTTTACTAAGTGGAATTTGCCTGCTTTATCGCTTAAAGACCTAGAGTAGTGCCTAAGCTATTTTACTTATATTGCTTATTTTTAAAACAGTAAAACTAAAAAAGTATTTTGCGAGGGGGTGTGGGGTAGATCGCCATTAACTTTGAGCATTTTTCCCCCAAGTTTAATTTATTTATTTCTGGTACCATTTGACACCATATTCGGATTTTTAATTAAAATGAAGCAGCTGAAAGAAGGATGACGTAAGTAGATATTTTAATATTGCGCCTGATGCTCCTACGGAACTTCTGAAGCACGTTGGAAGTCATGAATCACAGCGTCCAACTGTAACCGTTGTTCACGTTACTCTTGAGATTCGTTTTTCCGCAAATAGGACATTGCCCTTACCTTAGCGTATCTTTCTTCTCTTAGGCATATTTTTTGTGTACTGAAAATACTAATAACAAAATAATTGAAAGTAAACATTTCAATTAATCCAATGTTTCCAAAAGATAACTTCGAAATGGTTGAGACTTTTTAAAGTTTCAAGCAATACCATTAACTCACCTCTACCAAAAACAACAATATTCCACGCAAAAATAAATATTTAAATAGCAACAAGTGGTATTTTATCCAATGCTTCCAAAAGATGACTTTAAAATGTCTCAAAAATTACCGCAATCATGAAATGGTGACAAATTATAAGACGGCAATAATGCCTATGCTTGAACCAGGTATAATATCTATGCTAATGCATAATTTCAACTCATTCGGTTCAGGGTTTTTTTGCGTGATTGAGTAGGTAACAGACACAAACGCACACAAAAACTATCACATTTTTATACATTCGTATTATGATGAGACGCAGACCAGCACCGACATAAACACACCAAACACGGTATCACATGAAAATCAAAGAGGACTCCCATATAATGTTAATTTTTCAAATTTACGGTCACCACCGTTGTTTTCTATTGGAAACAGGCGTTCCACGAGTTTAAGTATAAACACCCCAATGAATATAGCAATTGAAATATCAAATTCCTCGCTTAACTCACAATAATTTTACTAAATATAATCACAATATAAGATCATGACACACATATTCCTCTACCGCTTACCTAGAATTTAACGCAGATTTAGACATTCCGCGGGAACACTGAGCCTGCCATTAAGCACTCATCAAACCGAACGAGTTCACCACACAAATTAGTCATCATTCATATTTTATAGGATTCCACCGTGACCATAACACTTAAACATTATGGCGATCGTTCAGGTGCAAATAAAACCAAACCCGATGACCCTCCTCCGTAAGCGCTGCCGAACACACTTAAATACCCACGTCGCGCACGACCGTCGAGATAAAAGAAGAAAAGAGGAGGAGATAAAGGTAAATTTGACAACACTGCGGGCGGCTAATTAATTATAGATCGCGCCGGAAGGATGAAGATGATGAGAAAGAAGAGTAGAATTTCCGTCGAAGCACTAAAACCCACCACCTCCCCACTTCACCGACACTTGCGGAACTCAATCCTTCCCGGCAAGCCTTTTGTCCCCACGCGGCGAGAACAACAGAAAAGACGATAAATGAATACAGGCCTACTTGCCCCACACGGAAAAAAACAAAAGACATAGGATGAGCGAGAGATACAATTACCGTGCGTTATGGCTAGGAATGAGTGGGTCATGAAAGAGTATGGAATGGATTCTCCAATGACGGACATTCATGAAAGGAGAGTACTTCGTTGATTTGGACATGTCAAAATATGGATGGTAATCAAATAACTAAAAACATTGATGTTAGAGGAGTGAATGGTGCAAGAGGAAGGCGTACGCCAATGAAGTTGTAGGTGAATATGATAGAGGAGACTAAAGAGGAGTAATGTTACGAGTCATTAAGGACACGTGAGAGCGAATGAATCTAACGGAAGCATTACAGGTACATGATTAGGGCAGTATGGAAGATATTCAACGAAATCATTTTGTTAGCCTTTATTATTTATCATTCAAATAAAAAAATTGTAATTTTATACACATTTATTTAAATATTTACATACTTAAAACGCGTTTCGCCGACTAACAGCATCACCAGGCACAAAAATATTCTTAGAAGTTTTGCTATTTTTTGTTGTTTGCTGTCGTCGTTAGGATCAGTTCAATAGCCTTAAAACGAATAATTAAGCTCTTGGGACCTTGTCGACTACGAAATGAAACGGCGTGATGGTTCCTGTGTGTGGTATTTACTTTTTCACTCCTGGTCGCGTAAGCTTTTTTCCCTTCACCGCCGAATGAACTCTTGAACCACGGGAACAAGTGAAGGAACAAGGAGTGGGGCTGTGTGGTTGGGTGGATTGAGCGAAAGGGGTGGTGGATAAAGGATGGGTTGGGAGTCGTAGGAGGCGATGGAAGGGAAAGGGTACATGGCAGGGGGCGTGAGAGAGCAGGAGGCGACGGGTGGGCGGGTCTGAGGTCATTATTGCGCGCCTGCGTGACGCGTCTTCACGGAGCGGAAGATGCGTAAAAATGATTGCGGGCGGTGGGTTGGAAGGGCAAAATAAAACTTGAAAATAAAAGACGAAGAGGCCGACGAGATGAGGCAAGGGCGGACGGCGGGCGCGTGTTTGTGTGGGTGTTAGGTTGGGCGGCGTATGGCAGGGGGGGAAGCGAAAGGGAAGTGCTTAACGGTTTTAAGGGGGGTGTGGGGTGGAGGGGACCTTTCTCCCCTTTCCGACATCAATACGAAGACCTGAATAAAAAATGGATTGTGGGATAGCGCACGGGAGGGGGGACAAGGAGGGAGGGAGGTGAAGTGGGAGGAAGTAGTAAGAGGAGGAGAAGAGCAAAGAGGAAAAAGGAGAGAGAATAAGAGCTTACGAGAGTCGAGGTGAGGAAGAGGATAAAGGTTGGAAGCGGGGGCGTCGTCATTTCGGTTTTTGCTAGATGGGGAGGAAGGAGAGATTTTTTTGGAGGGTGAGCGGGACATTAATGCCCATGTTCGTTACTAGTAGCACATTAGGTCACAACAAACCTCATCTTTCATTTATCAGGAGTGAATAAAAGTGGAATGTTTTTCAATGAACACCGGCAGCAGCCGCGACAATAACATCGACGGAGTCGCCCTCAAGGGGGATAGGTACATTACAATTATTTGAGATGATACACCGGTAAATGTTGGTTCCCATTTGCTCATTGCATTCCGTTTTCTCCACCGTGGGGCGAGTGCTTGTTGAAGAGCGTCATGGAAGGGAGGGGGATTGGTAAGCGCGGAATAGTATGGGAAAATTGGAGGACTACGGAGGAGACAGAATATATTTAGGACTTGAATGAGTCTATATGATGGGTGGGCAGTTTTTATTTTTGAAGTTATACTTCTTTGCGCCCGTTGGAGACTTATGGGATGGGATGTTGGTCGAGAAACCGCGTCACGCTCTTTTTGGGTGAGAAAAATCCACAATTGTACTCATTGATACGAATTCCTGGGTATTTCTAATCGAGCTAAAAGGATGAAATTTTCAGGGAAGGGTTCAAATTTGGTGTCGAGTCAGGAAAATATCGAAAATCCCAATATTTTTCATTGGTTTCGAGTCCAGATAGGATTTTGTTTTTTAATGGGTTTAAATGGGAAAAACGAATAATTTACGTGTAGAGTAATTTTCATTCATTCATTAAAATATGAAATAATTTAGATACAAGTTTCATTCTTTGACTGAAATGAGGCCAAAAGATCAATGCATTTACTTCTTGCAACCGATGTTTCTCTATCGATCGATAAATTGAAATATTTGAAGTTTAAACGCAAAATTAATGCAAATTTCGATCTTTTTTCATTTTCATTGCTAAGCAATTTTTTCATTGTTCCCGAGACTTCCAGTACCTTATACGCGTGCTATAAAGATTAAACTTAAAGGAATATAACATTCTCCGTGCGTATTTCAATCGCTTGTAACGATATTATGCCTTAGAAATATACTTTTTACAATGTTTTATAAATATATACATAAACTGTTTCGTAGCTTTGACACTCCTCCATTTGCTCATGCCTACGAAATCCGTTGGGATCGCTCCAGATTCCTCCATTTTGCTTCTGAAACACTCTTTACACCTTATTCCGGGTTTCCCTCTCTCTGTTTTTCCAGGAAACATTAATCCTTGCACCTACTTTCTGAAATGTACCTCGAAACTCCATTCTACAAGTCAAAACCATGTAAAATGATAATGTTCTATGATGCATTATCTCTTGGATTTTGAAATTATGAATTCAAGTACTACGCCATGTGTTTAATATGTAAATTATAATAATTGAGATCAGCAAAAATAAAATGAAATGTGAAAATCCATAGCATTTACTTAGCTCATATTGATTGAATTTCATACTGCCAAATAACTGTAATCATGTTTAATTACAAATATTTACTTCAAAATTGCTCAATGGCATGAAAATAAAAGGAAAAATATAGCAATTACTAAGAAGAACAAAGTACATATGTCATGGGACCATTCGTTTTATGCTATTATCTCATTATTATATTCTTAGGTCAAAAATTGACCCAGCTAAAATAATTTCCAAAAGAAGTAAGACCTTATTGCATTCGTTTTTAATGATTTACAATGTACTATCATACACTTTTCCCCTTTTGCTTGCAAACTGCAAGCACCCATTTACTCGTTTTGTACGTTCGAACTTTGAAAAGAAGTTTTGTTTAAAATAACAATATATCGAAGAGAAATATATTGAATAATAGAGAAAAAATGTCTTTTATTTCATTTATATATCCTGTCTGCCTGTGTGTGTGAGCGGGTGTGTGCGACCGGCCAAAGAAGTATAACTTCCACCGTCTGGTCCGACGCAGACCACGTTTTTTTTAATAGGCTAATTTTCCGGAATTTTACTCTTCTCCACTTACATTTACCTTAAGCGGTATATTACTCAACTTTATAATAACATTGGGAATATTGAGCATGAGTTACTGCAGGTTTTTGTTTGAGATGTGCGGCGATGTGGACAAGCCGCTTGAGAGTAGTAACGGGTCTTGGGGAAAACTGTCAACAAGAGAAAGCATGTGCACTTAGCATTGAGGTAGACTAAAATTTTTCGTCAGACGATAATTCAAAAAGCGATACAAAAACGAAATCTCGAGTAGTACTAAATATCTTACGCTAGATGACCTTGAACCTCCGGCTTCCCCCTACGTAGGTTTTCCACACCCCCTTCAGGTGTGGATGTTTTCCTGCAGTGGGTTTTTTTCCGTGACGGATGCCAGCCAAAATCCTCACGTTTTTCCCACAATTGTACCTACATATCTTTTACACTTATTTCTGTTACTTCATTATATCGCGTTAAAATTCTATTTCTTTTGTTTTTAGTATTATTTCTTTGATGTTTATATTGCAGTGTTTGTCATGTTCACTGTATTCTTATACTGGCGAGTGGTAAGGTGGAAGAAGGGGCTTTTAAAGTCTGAATCTCTTCTCTTGTAAGGTCTGATTTTTCCTCTGTGGAATATCGCACGTCTGAATCTCTCCCTAATAAAGACGTTTATCTATTTATCTACATAAAACGATGGAAAATTACCCTCTTTTCCAACCTTTCCGCAAAAACTTTCGACAAAATACTTGAATGTCGCCTAATCAGCTTTCTACACGCACCCATTTTTATATGGGTACAAAATCTATGAATGTATGGTGACAATTACTGAATATCATAATACAAATTTTGAGAAACTACATGACTGAAGGGTTTCTCATTAGCCAAGGCATGTCATTTCAAATTTTCATAAGAATTTTCCAAAAGTTTCAAAAACATCCCACAACATAAAGTTTATAAATAGTTTTCTAAGGTAAACAGCAAAAGTGATAGAAGCAGCGTTTTTGTATGGAATGCTTCTTACCTATTACATATCATGTTCGCAGAGAGACTGGAAAGCAGGGCTTGGAGGTCAAAAGCGCGTCACGTGCTGCGTGAGACCTATTTTCCAACCTCTTCTACGGCTCCTAGAGCTAGCGACAGAAATGGAAAAGAGCGAAGGAGGAGGAAAAAAAAACTCCGCGACGAGGAATCTACACGGGAGGTATTAACGTGAAACGCGGAGAAAAGAGCACTTCAGTCAGATTTGGCTCTGCATACCGTATAAAGCGGCGGATTAAGTCGACGCGGGGCAGCCTTTTTGCCTCCGTGAAATGGATGTTACATTATTTACTAGCCGTATGAGTCATAACCCTCTACCTCTCGTACACGATAGAGTGCCAATGTCGACGATTCAATTTCCATCGCGGCAGTTTATTCATGGGAGTTTTTAAAATAAAATTCCACTGAAACAGCTACTTCAACACAGCGGTTTCTCGCGTCGAAAAAAACTCAAGTACCTGCAACTTTCTCATAAATTTTGTAGTACCTCATTTTTGTACAAGGTGTTAGAGTCGATAATGCACTAGCGATAGACTGCTCAAATATCGACTCAATTGATTTTCAAATTATGTTCACCAGTAAAAGACAGGCTGAAATGTAAAAGAAGATTTTGTGAAAAGTTTTCAACGAATAATTGAGTCTCAATATAAATAATAAATACTATTTTTTTGTTCCCGATTGACAAGACACTTTAAGAGAGCTAGGTTTATCTAAAGAGAAACGCTTTCCATGTCCCTAGGGTCTTTGGTACAATATTAATCCCAGCGGTAACAACCATTAAAAAATTATGCAGTATAAACTTTTTCGCAACAGACAGCAGCAAAGCAGTAGACAAAAGCAACACGTGGACAATTTTCCCTTTCAACGAATTATAACGCTTTAAATTACATCTGACTGATTCACAATAGTTGATGAAATCGATAGACTAGGCAGTGACTTCATAAAATTCTCAGGTGCAAGAATGAGCGACGAGGTTTGTATTCATTTCCGCTTCTATGCACTTCAATGCCACATGACCCGATAACGACATCAATACGTCACGATGAGCAACACTTAAGGATGATTTAAGAATAGAAGGACGAAATGAGTCACAAGAAATGACGATATAAGGAAACGGATGACTCTCGGCTACCACTGATTTTAGACACGAGAGAACATTTCATCTTTTATTTTGAAAACTTTGCGACACTATGCACTGCTACAAAAGAACCCTTGGCCCATTAATGTGCTGTTTAAATTGAAACCTTAACATGCACCTCAGTGGGTCATCTCAAAACTTCTCAGAAAAAAACTATACCTTTTTCTTGAAATGCCTCTATTTATATCATCCAATATGGCCATTTTCTTTCCTATGACCACCGACTTAACATGAATATTTAACTTTCCGCCATATGATTAACAGGTTTTTGCATAACACATGCCATGACTTCTCACTTTCGGGGTCATATTTTAATTTCCCTGCACATAGTTGTACTTTCCTGCCATCAAGTCACTATGCCTCCTTCAAGTTCCGCATACCCGCTGCCTCCCCTTACGTCATCCAGGATATATACCCTCTTCCTTCCTCTTCCTCACTTGCCAAGCATTCACTCCTCGGTCACCTATTATACCTTGGCTGGCTTTATTGGGAGACGACCGACAAATGAGGTCATCTGGGGCATTAGGAGGGCAGGTGGGTTTGTTGGTAAGGGAATGGTTAATTGGGGAATGGAGGAAGGGCGTAGGTAAACCCGGCGTTGGTGTTAGCCTATACTAACGTAATGCGCCAAGGGGACCAAGTTTTACGTCTAATTCAAAGGACGGATTATAGCACCTGAAGTGCTCTCCAAACAGTACTGAAGTACAGACCGGGATTACACTGAAAAATTTCAGCCACAACCGGGACTAGAACCGGACCATTGAGATGGGAAGCCAGTATTCTCGCTACTTCACCAACTTTAACCCCTTTAACCTTACTCTAACTCTCAATGCCCTTTTTCATGCCTTCTATTAATCTCCGAAACTAAGTTCCTCCCTCCAAATAAACCGAGAAAAAAATATCCCATAAACAAAAAAATTCAACGCTTCCGAGCTGCTGGGTTTCACCTTCTTTTCCACCACATGCGACACGAATGATTGAAAACGATTGCCGAGCCGCACTACAGCACCTGGGTAGTTAGAATGCGCGAGGACAATAAAATATATTGGCGAGAAACTCCTTTTCATCCACAATTGACCTTCCACTCCGCTACAACTCCTCCCCTTCGTGCATGCGAGTAAATCGTCGGCCGGGTCGATCGAGTCCGGGAGTTACAAAAGACACACACAGACACAAACACACACACACACACAAATACCCGCAGACGCTCATCATCCGCACCTGGGGCAGTTCGCCCTACGGACCGCCCTCATCCCTCCTCCCTTCCTACCCACCCCCCCTACAGCCTTCCCTCCCGCCCCCCACGGGCACTCTACCCTCTTCTTTTTTATCCGGCCGGGCACATCTGTTTGAGCCCCCTGCACGCCAGGCGCCACCACCCGAGTGCATGCACAATTTAAGCGATCCAAATACTCGCCGTGATTTTCATTTTCCTCCACACACGCGCCGACCGGCCGCGGAAAGGAACTCGGAGGCGAAAGATGAGGAAGGGGGGGATCCCCTCCCCCTCTTACTCCAGACCCGCTTGAATTTTGAACGCCCGAGGAGTACCGCGGGATGCTCTTCAATTTTTTTCTAGCTCTCCCGGCTTCCGACGTATCGTAGATTTCCTTTCGCACGGTTCGTCGAAAGACGACGGTCCGCGTACGCACACGTCTAGACATCCCCGTCGGCTGACGATTTTATACGAACATCCCTCATCTAAGGCATCTAGTAATCCAATTACCATCTTTTTTGCAGGAATGATTCGTGCGACATGAAGCATAGAGTAGAAAAACCTCAATTTTTCCAACTACTGCGATTGCACAAATGATGTGGTACGCAGTCACGCGCAGAGGTGCAAAGATATACACCAAAGAGGGTGAAAATAATCATTTGACATGCAATTGGAAGATTCGGGTTCGAATCCCGGTCAAGTCAAATTGTTATTTTCCACCGAATTTCACCCCGTTTGGAGAAGAAGCTCCTTAGAAGAACGAAAAACCTTCAAATTCTGCAAGCAGGCGGACGAGTTTTGACTCGAGTAACTCAACCACGGTTCAGGTACGTTTACAGCGATCTACAACGGAAATGCAACAATAAACGCTGAACTAATATTTTTATTTAGATAGATTATATCATAGATTATATATTTTATTTGGATGAATGGAGGACGATTTGAGTGGAGAAGGCATGGTGAAGAGGGTAATGGGGGGTTGGGGGAGAACTTTGGGGAAGCGTGGAAGAGGAAGGAAGAGGATAAAAACTCTTTACGAAATAAGAAGAGGTAGACGATATGAGGAATTTTAAAGAGATCTGAGTCAATCATCTATGCAAGGGAAAGTGAGATGGTGTATAAGAATTTAGGAAGCTAGGATAACGACTGTCTAAAAACCAGCCCATCAGCTGGTAGAATACCCAAATTAATGATTCAAAACTCAATTCGGTTTGCACCTGACTAACAGTTTTCGATAGACTCATGCGCAATTTTTCATTCATTCGTTCAAATAATCTACCGGTTAAGGGTAGGTTCCAATGGAATTCAGAAAAATCCTCCAGTTATTACACGCGTAGGGCCCTATCTACCTCTAGTATTTCGTTCTTCATCTAAGTGTACGTCCTACCCTTCTTCATTCCGTCCACAAAACCTATTCTCTTACTTCCGCTTTCCCACTTGCCCCAGGTCCTTCCCTCTATCACCGCTTTAAGCAGTAAACGAATAGGATGATTATTTTAATGAATGTGACATGCACTCTTTTGTCTGTGTAATATAAAAAAACGTATTGACTGAAAATTTAATGTTAACTAATTAATAAATCTGTCTAGTTAAGGATCATGAGTGGTACGATATGACCACCTTCTGTCGAGGCACCACTAACCCACAATACCGCTACTACAAACAGGACAACTAAGAATAATTAATTATAGGATTACCAACTAGAACGTCATCCACATGAGACCAGTACACACAACCACTCGTTGTTTCAGAGGCGAGTTACAGAACATCTCCATTCTAAAAAGGATGACGGGTTCCCCAGAAAAAATGACGTATAACCCAACCACCAGGTAGCCAGCAGAATGGACACAAAAAAAGTGACGGAATCAAAGTCCGTCAAGCGGCAAAAACTCATGCGTAGAAAAAAAATCAAGCAAGTCACGACAATTCTCGCCAACAAGGCGGCATCACCCACCCCGGCCAATTTTCATAAATAACACAAGAGAGTGCGCACACGGAAAAATATTTTCCTCTCCTTCCCCGATGTATTTCTTTCTTTTTTTCTTCCCTTCCTCGTAATCCGTTGAAATTTAAAACTAGGTATTAGCCCCCGCTCGGAATGAAATTTTCGCGGCAGATATCATTTTTCGTTCCTTCGTCAAATCCGGGAAGCTTACTGCATCGACAGTGGTAAATTTTGGCGAGATTTCCCAGAATTATTTTCTTTTCGCATGGAATACTTGGCTCCTGGAAATACTTTCCTCAATTGCGAATAGTTTTCCGGCATTCTCATCAACGGAAACTTCCTTTCCGCTTTTCATCCTTAGGAGTGAAATACTTACACGGATAAAAATTTTTCAATTTCGAAGACCCTTAAAAGCTTCCCAATAAATAGGAAATTTTAAGCGCTTTTATAATACCATACAAGTTTTACTACCTCTGTTTTACGGCAAATCACTGCTGAAATAACATTCACTCTGCATGAAACAAACTGCACATTTGAGCTGTGAGATATTTCATCTCTATAATCGGTACAGGAACAGTAAAAACACAAAGGCATAAACAGAAAAATTGAGCGTTTTTTGAAAGATCACCATTCACATTAATATATCACTCGCAAGAGGAAGACTGTGAGCATCATGAAGCTCAATCTACCTCCGAATAACCATCAAGCGAAACTTCAGTCTGGGAAATCAAATCAAAGAGAGCGAATGTCACACCGAATAGCCCAAACGCATATGCAACATTCGGTGATTTCGGTTCTTCTCCCCACGTAAAGCCCTGGCCCTGATGGAGTTAAGATAATTTCGCCAAATGCTCGCGATAAATCGAAATTATTGTTCAGTAACATCCCCAATATGGCAGAGGCTATTGTGATAATTGCTTATGACTTACTGCCAAAACGTGACTGAGGGTGGTCTAGAATTCGGACGATCGACGCCGATATTTACATGCTTCCAGTTTTGCCTGCCAGAGAATAAAATTCAATAGGTTTATGAAAACGTTGATACACTGAACGATGGTGATTAAACGCTGAATTAGGAAATAACAGGATAAGCGTTGCACATGGGGTGAAGCGAATCAGAAACCATTGTAATCGACAAGAGAAAAAGTTCGAGGAAATAAGTGTTTGAAGAGCAGAAAGAGAGGAGAAAGTATGCATTATTATAGGGGTAGCCGACCGATTAAGGCACTTTAAGATATGTTTTACTCTTCTAATCTTTTACAATCGCAAGCGCCAAATATGCAAGAAAGATTCTCATCTTAAACTCGGCATGCGTCCGACCTCATCATCTTTTCACCCCGTCCATAAAGCCTTCTCTCTTCGCCCATAACTCCCTTAACTGCAATCTTCCCCTCTACCACAGCCTTCATCGCCCAGTCACACCGATAACCTGCTCTATACACTTCCTCTGACTCCACCTAACGTCCTCCAGCAAGTTTCTTACCTACGATGCCAACTACTTCCTCGTTGGTCCACCATTCCTCTCTCGCACACTTTCCATTTCCCTCCACAGCCACATCTCGAGCATCTGCTATCTACAAAACCCAAATTTGATCGGCAGCATATCGAAAATAGTATGTAATGACGGCAGAGGCAGAAAGTTGTAACTCCCCTCAAACATGAATCACCACAATGCATCACCTCAATTTCAAACACAGGATTTGAACGAGCAACATTCGGCTACCAATCATAATTATCCATTCAGAGCGACGGGCAATCATCACGGTACTGGCAGCCGCCACCCATCCGAACACACGGGCAATAAAAACAAAACTGACGGTAAACTACAAGTACGTCCACCACAAGGTTGCCCCAGGGAATGCTCACATATAAGGTATGCAATTCCTATCCCCGTGCCCGAATCATAAATTCCGTGTACTCAGTCAACGCCGAGACATTGAAAATTTTCCTTTTTACACAATTCATATCAATCATATTCTCTGACAAAAGCATTGGGAATCACGAGCACATTACGATAGAATGTACTGACCCCCGAGGGATACCCTCGCAATGACCATCATCGGAAAGTGATGTTAAATTTCCAGCGGCGAAATGAAAATATGTAGGATGAGCTGACATCGAGTGCCGGGATATCCTGAGACTAGAGCGATTCAAATGTCACACGAACGAAAGGCAATCAAACAATTTGGGACGATACTTACTCAGATCATGGCCAGTAGTTAAAGGCTCTAGAACTCCAACGCACCATCAAAGAGATAGGTACATACTATCAAATGAATAAAAATAAGCGGAATTTTGATACAACGTGACGGTAGGCGAAATTACTTCGTAAAATCGTGACATAATTAAAGAATAAATCACCATCTAATTTTCCACACTATTTTAATATAACTGACCGGTTTCTCTTATTCTACTGGCATCATCATCAGAGTTTGACTAAGAGTCGGGTAGTCAAACTCTGATGATGATGCTGTAACATCGGTCAGTTATATTGTAACAATGTGGAAAATTGAAAAGTCATTTATTATTTTACTAATATAAATCCCTTGTCAGGAATACAATTCAGATCCTCGGGATGGGTATCCAGAAACCCAGCAACCTCACAAACCTGATCTCGAGGCATTCGCATACGACTGCAATTCCAAGAAATCGGCAACTTCGTGATGAAAACACACCTTGGGAGTGAAAAACGTGTGTGTTTGCCTAGGGTACAAACTCTGGGGATCCTAGCATCGTGTTGTACAAATTTTTTATTGGCCAACGAATTTCCAGCGAAGGGCAATGCATGAATTCTTTCAACTGCGGCGCAACTACTCCCAGCGTACGGATCGAGTCGTGCAATGACACATGCATATGGAATGAGGAAGTACACCTGCGTCTCCTGAATGCAACTCCGCATCGGCGACTCCATAAATCAAACTCAAAGAAAGAGAGAAACGAAGACAGGCAGAGACAAAGGGAATTCAAGAAAGTTTTGAGGCCTCATTCACCAGCTCCGACAACAAAAACGTCAAAAACAGACCCTAATCGCTTTCTCGATACTTATAAAAAAAAACCTTTCCACCTTCAGTTTTCCCTGATTTTTCGGTCAAGTTCCTCGCGCCGCTGGATCATTTTCATCCGAATGCATCTGGAGCGAATTTATTCATTTTTTTTCTCTAAGAAAACTCCGTAAAGAGAGAGCTGAAATTTCCGATTGTGGCTGGTTGATCCAGCAGACCAACTCAATTTCTTTCAATTCAGTGATCCGAGCCATTAGATCGTGGGTACATGACGTTCATCACACTTGAATGACTCTCAGGCGGCGCACTCAGCTCCACCTTTCGGCTTGCACAAGCAAAAATAAAAATTTCATTCCAAGGGAGAGCAAAACGCTTCTGGATATTACACTGCGATTAAACCTTTGCAAAATCAAAATAAATCCTAATTTCATCAACTTGATATCAACACTTTTCGACCGTTAAAATTGAAACAGACAAATTATAAACTCAATTTTTCTATCATGGCCTAAAAAATACCTTGCCTTCGGAAGACATGGTTCATACCAATAATCTGCCTTGAAACTGACGTAAATACCAATTTGAAAAGGAGATTAGAAAAAGAAATTCCTTAAATTTTATTTAAAATAAATATTATTGCCTTAAAATGTTTTCCTAATTTATCAATACAATAATGATATTACGTAAGAGAAGCATTGCACAACATAAAGAGGGCTGAAAGCTCGCGGTGCTACAAAATAAATTGCAGAATATTTACATTTTTACGAGAGATTAAGAGACGACATTGCTGCGTAATAAATGCAGATGAATGTAAGAAAAAGCATTTGGACACAGACATTGCCACTGGCATTGATGAGAGTACCATTTAAAATAAAAGGCAAAGAAACCATTCCCAATGCACAGCATTCCCCTCATTAACACAGGCAACATCAGATGCAGTACGGTATTAAAATAAAAGGTCGACTTAATGTGCTCACACGTCTGAACGTCTTTCTCGAGTGTGTCCCCTGCGACACCCGGTCATATATGAACTCCTTCGCTGCATCATCCCTCGCCCCGTCAACACTAAAGAACTCCTTCATCTTCAGACTTCCATCAACCCGTAATGAAATTCCGGAACGTCTCCCAGGAATTGATCCTTTGAACGCACACCATAAAACTGCCAACCCACCGCCCATCCCACTTCTCTTCCCCGAAAATCACTCAGCCACCTCCTCGCTCCGAAACCCTACAACTAGATACTCTCATATTTTTCACTTAGTATTTCTATTATTATTTTAATTCGCTATGTTTACTCTGTAAGCGCAAAAGAAATGAGATTGTCAAGGCTCGAGAAAGCGAGGTTGATCGCAAAAGCAGGACACAAACTGGAGCAAGTAGAGCAACTTAATTAATTGGGTAGTAAGTTGGAAAAAAATGGGCATGGTAGCAAAGTCATTAGGAGGAGAATAACGCCAGCGAAATAAGCGTTCCGCAGGAGGAAGGAGCTGATAACTGGGACCTCGGGTGAGGACATAAGGAAAGGAGGGTGAAGAGTTTGATATGAAATGTAGCCTTTTATGGGGTAAAAACACGGACTTAGAGAAATGAAGACGAGAATAGGCGGCAAGTGATCGAGATGTGGGTGTGGAGGATGGAGAAGATACGGTTGACGGAAAAGAAGGCAAACGAAGAAGTGCTTTTTATGGTTGGCGAGGAATGGAATCTTCTGGATGAGAATAGGGGGAGGCAAAGGCAAAGGAGGAGGTTGGTTGAGGTTATGAGGGGCGAAGTGTTTGTTTGAGGCTGTGATTGATGCGGGGGGGGGGGGGTAAAGTAAACGCGGAAGGTTTTATGGACGGGATGAAGAAGGCTAGGACGTATGCTGAGATGAAAAAAGAAAGATTTTAGACAGGACCAAGTACAAGTAAAAATCCAGAAGAATTTCACTCTCTTCCATTTCAACCAACTTTCACCGGTAGATTACCCTATTAATTAAGCTTTCAGTCCTATTTGGCGATCTGTCCAAAGTAGTTAGCCCTGTGCTAGTTTTGGATAGTTTGGAAACGATGAGTAAATATTATTTCACAAGCAAAATGAAAGATTCGGTACTCTTCCACTATTTACTGAAGCAGTTCAAATTTATTTAAGCGGCACAACGTGGTTCGCCGTAATGTGGCATTACAATTTGCTCCCTGAAAGAATAATGGGAACTGTGACATAGTCATTTTCATATGACTATGCCACAGTGCGGTGTAACGCTTCGTACCGCTTTAAATGGGTTCAGAGACTTTCATTTACCATGTATAATGTCAAACACCACCAGGTCCAGTCTGAAGCAGTTATCTTGACATCAATTTTTACTACTGATTTTCAGCCAAGAACGCTTGATACTTCGTGTTGTGTATTCATTGATCCGTAATCGTAGCAGGCATAGTAATTATTGTATACATCGCACTATCCAAGGACTGAGGAAAGCAATATTTAAAAATAATCATCATCACCGGCAGCCATCAATCTTAAGATTGGTTTGCAGCAGTTTTCTACCCCACTCTCCTCTGCCAACCACTTTATTCCTACATTATTATTCACTTTGAAGTCCTTCATTATTTGTCTGATGTAATCCATTCTCGTTCTTCCTCTGTAATTCTTCCCATTAATTTCTCCTCTCATTATTGTTATTAAAAAATATACCATTAATTATATCAATAATACTATTAAAATTAAACATTAAAAAAATACCATTTGCTAAATCTCCATTTTCAAGTGTTTCACAACCAACTTTTTTTATTTTACATCACGCAGCACAAACAACATTTTCTAATAGTTTCAGGTTAAGAAATTATTGAAGAGGAGGGAGATGTTGAACGGGATGATACAGGGGAGAATGTTAGGTAGAGCGCCAGAGCGAGGGAGAGAATATGATTTTGGGTGACATAGGGATAGGCAGAAAGTATGAGGAGCAGGAAAGAGACAGAAGTGGGTGAGGGGCAAAGAGTTTGAAGGGACCCGATTTCAAGCCCAGAGACGGCGAAATATGTTACTTAAATAAATTTCCCCAGGAGGCACTGAAGGCGAAGGTCGTATTTTATCGGACGTAAATTTGCTTCAAAATGATGAAACCAAATACACTAACTTTTCCAAGAATTTATAATTGAAGTACGTTCCAGGTTTCGTTTCGTCGTGGGCAAGGGCTTGACGAAAAGCATGATGATGCCGATACGCAACGAAACCCGGATCGTACTATGATAAACATCACTGAAAAAACCAAGCGTGTAATTTTATCACTTCCACGTACAATTCGGCGAGAATGAAGTTCACGGAATCGGTCATTGCACTGCAATGACACCGGGACATTACGAAATAACTCCACCAAGAAGGTACAGCCATGTATTCGTTGAAGATGCATGCAATAAACACAATGGGAGAGTGTGAAAAAAAAGCTAGCGAATTAGGGATGATCATTCATTGAAGTAAATTAAGATACGGAAGTATTTAAATAATCCACCAACTGTTCGAAATGATTGAAATACAAACTTATTCGGACAGACTTCCGTGGAAACAAGGAGCTTTAAAGAAAAAAACTAATTTGCGGATGGGATTATCGCCGAGATCCCCGCAACCGACAGCGCAGGCGCCCGGGCTCAGTCGCGATAATCGAATCCTAGCGAAGTGGCAAAAAAATTAGTTAAAAAAAGACATCCCGACGGATTGGGAGAAGCAAAAACATCGGTGAAGAAGGCCACCGATATAAAAAATGGATGAATGCGGTCGGCGGGAAGAGAGGGCGGGAGCAGGGAGTAAGGACCGAGGGACCCCCACCCCAATCCTCGTCACTGCACAAGAAAAAAACATTTCTTCCACCCCACCTTCCTTCCGCACGGTGAGTACCGGGAAACACCCGCTCAACGGGAACTGGAATGGAGGAAGATGAATAAAAAAGGACGACGAAAGCCACTCGCAGATAGCAGAAGGAAATCCGTTTTTTGCACCCTGACATTCGAAAAAAATTTATTCATGCAACTCACGAGTCACGCCGAGGATTATTTCGCGAATAAAAAATGTTGAAATGGTTGACACGCCAATTTGCTCCTGTCTACACACGCACTACGTACCGGTAGGGGAAGCGTTTACATTTTCAAAGCTAACAAAACCATATAACGAAAGAAATCAAAAAGGAAGCGTATGGAATAATAATAATAATTTCTCTATAGGTAACAGCTTCCGCCAATTACGACCTATTTATTATATTTCGACAACACACACAACCATGCCCTGGGAGGTGTAAATTTCCTACCCCGGCGGGACTCGGAACTCGCGACCTTTGGGTTGGTAGGCGAGAACGTTACCCCGCCACCACCGAGGCCGGCAAATTGTTCACTTGTTTAGTTACACATGGTGGGAAAGGGAATCACATTCTCCCTTCGCAATGGCTAAGTTTCCGACCCATACAAATCCACAAGTGACGGGAAAGCATATGGTTGGAGTGAAGATGGGGCAAGCCGCTTGGTAGGTTAATTATTTAAGGTGGCGACCGATAACTGAGGTCCCTTGCGCCCTTAAGTATAGGTACGCAGGAAGAAATGATTGATTGGAGAATAGAGCAAGGTCGGAGAGAAATCCAGCGTTGGCATTAGCCTTATCTCAACTAAAGGTGCCATGAGTTCCAACTTTTTAACATCCCACTCAATAGGCAAGGGTACTGATGCCGAAGTACTTTCCTCATAGCACCAAGCAGGGGTCGGGATTTCGGTGAAAACTCTCCACCACTATCTGGAGTCGAACATCAGCCCTCAGAATGGGAAAGCCAGAATTCAAGCCACCGCACCAACCAGATCCTAGCGTCGATTTTAGGCTTTTATAACGACAGTCTCCCACGGGTCTACAGTAGAACGCCACACATAAGAACAGAACTTGAATTACCTACTCTACAAATAACGAGTATGATTCGGGATTCCACCGAAACAATTTCCACACACCCAAGTTTCCAACCGAAGACCTCAGGAAAATCGTACTTCAGCCACTATACCACACCGCTACCCTTGTTTTAAGTAAGCTTAACGTGGGTCTGGAGGCAAAAGACGACACAAACAAGGAAGAAAGTGGAAGAAGAAAGAGGACACAAACAAAGGAGCCGAGAGAAGAAAGAAAGCAGCGCAGAGAGAATGGGAAGTGAAGGGAGAGTGTATAAAAAGGACGATAGGGAGAATGAAAAGTTCAAGGGGGACAAGTGAGAGTGACAGTGCTTAAGGGGAATGCAGCGCTTATACGATGAGTAAGGGAAGAAAAAGAATTACCGAGGATAAATTTGGATGGGATGTTCTAAATCATAAGGTTAATGGAAACGCTTCCATCGAGTGAGTGGCGAGCACTAGGCGTGATACAATTTTAACAACAATCTTTTACATTCTAAAAATTCTCTCTTTTATATCTATTCAACGATAAATAAGAGAAAGTAAATCCCAAAGACTAGCAACAAACTTGAAATTACGTCTACAGGAGAGAATTTTATGTGTGTTACGCTGCATGGGGCAGAAACGTGGACTCTAAAAAAAAGAAGACGAGAATAGGATGTAGGCGTTCGAGATGCGGGAGTGGAGGATGGAGAAGGTTTGATGGACGGAGAGGAAGATAAACGAGGAAGTACTTGGCATTGTTGGTGAGAAAAGGAAACTTCTGGAGGAGATTAGGGGGAAGCGAATTCGGTGGCTGGAAGAGATAATGAGTGGCGAAGGGTTGCTTAAGGGCGTTATATTGGAATACTAAACGTTAAAACATCATATTAACATTTCCCCTAATACGCCCATGTTTCATGCGTCCATGTCAACCTTTATCAGTAAATATTGAGTTTTTTTTTCAAACAACCTACTCAAAGCTGAAAATGTTTTATAACAGAGGTCATGGAGGGAGTTTTAAATAAATATTCTTCAAATCTGCAGATTCTGCCACAAATCTTTTAAATTTCAGAGCACATGCTACGCTAAAATTTAATTTAGCGATCCCAATAATTCAGCGTACCTACCAACTATCAATGCGTAAATTATGAAACGCCAAAAA
The DNA here is from genome assembly GCA_963573305.1 of Pyrrhosoma nymphula. Taxonomy (NCBI): domain Eukaryota; kingdom Metazoa; phylum Arthropoda; class Insecta; order Odonata; family Coenagrionidae; genus Pyrrhosoma; species Pyrrhosoma nymphula. The sequence continues at coordinate 108,548,115 of OY754330.1, read as the reverse complement.
AATCGAATTTCCAAGCAAACAAAATTTAGCTGCCCTAAGCTGTCCACTGCACATAAACTCCTTACAGACTGGTTAGAACATAAATAGCCGTTTAAACTTAAAACTAAATTCATCCGATATGTATAATATTTGCTTGAAAACTGACACTCAAACGAGAAGTCAATCTCTGAAAATTTCACAAACAAGTTTATCTTACCAACCCAGTGTAGAAAACTAGGACATCTTCGCTGTGCTTTGAGGAAACAAATGTGAGGTAATAATTAATAAATGAAACAGTGACGACTTCACATGAGATCACGGAAAGGATGCAAGTAACTGCGCAAGAAATTGAAAAGAAAAAGACGAAAAAAATAGATGATCCGAAAGATAAACACAAAAATAAATGACTCTGCTTTTCATGCACTGAGGCACAGTTTTTCACACACACACACACACACAACCCCGTAAAGGCCTCTCGGAGACCCCACCCTGAAATTAATGAAACGCTCATTCGTTTAGCTGCGACTTCTCCACTGGAGGAGGAAATCCGCTGGGCGAAGCACTGCCGGCCTGCCGGGAAAGTGACACGGCATTAGGAAACTATAAAGGAGGAGACTAATTTCCCCAAGCACCAAAATGTCCCCGGGGATGAAAAATCTCTAAAAGCGTTATCGTTTCGCTTTGTGAGGGCGAGCTGCTTCAACCTTCCACTCTGGCACGATTCTTCCCCCAGCGGTGGAGGGGCGCGCGAACTCCCAGCGCACGCAACGCAAAAACACACGGACTTTTGACTCGACGGGAAAAATGACAAAAAATAAAAGACAGACAAGCACACACAAACAGAGAGAAATTAAGGACAACTATACCAAGCAAAGATAAATCATAAGACGGCAAAAAGTAATGAGATTTTCTAGAAGTAAGAAGGCGGGACTCAATGTTGGAGTTGCAGGGCATAAAATAGAGCAGGTGGAACAGTGTAGGTACCGAGGTAGTATATTGTAGGAAAACGGTTTTATTGGTATATATATATATATATATATAATGTTTGGTTTGGGCGTAGAATTGCCCCGGCCAAGAAAGCATTTCAGAAGGAAAGGGAATTGATGTGGAGTAGTATGAGGAAATACGCAAATAAAATAAAAACTCTAATATTAAGGGAGGCGCTGAATGAGTCGGAAACTTGGTCATTACGCAGAGAGGATGCAGACTGGAGGCATTTGAGATGTGAGTTTGAAGAAGGAAGGAAAGGGTAAGCTTGGTGGCGAGGAAGACGAACGAGATGTTGGATATGGTGGGAGAAGAAAGGAAATTGGTGACAGAAATTTGGAGAAGTCAGACAAGGGGATTGGAGGACGTGTTGAGAGGTGAGGACATGATGAAGAGGTTGATAGAGGGGAGGACCTTTGAAAAGCGTAACAGAGGAAGGAAGAGAATATGAACTTTGGACGACACAAGAATAGGCAGAGGGTTTGAGGAACTCAAGAGAGACTTGGCGGAGAGCAAGTCATATCCTAGAGTATGCCTCTATGGTGTGGGATCCTTATCAGGTGGGACATATAAAGGCATTGGAGAGAGTACAAAGAAAAGCTCGATACGTTTTGGGTAGGCATAGGAGGACAGAGAGCGTAACAGAAATTTTAAAAACGTTGGGATGGGAATCTTTAGAAAGTAGGAGAAAAATAAACCGACTCTGCGGTATGTTTAAAGTATACAAAAGGGATAAAGCATGGAGAGAACTAAGCAATAAAGTGGGAAAACCTAATTTCATTGGAAGGAACGATCATCAGTTCAAAATTAAATGCCGGGCGCAGAGGACTAATGTTAAAAAAAATTTCCTACCTCAATAAAACAATTGTAGATTGGAACAGCTTGCCTGCAGAGTTATTTGAGCCCTTTCCGGGTAATGTGAAAATATTCAAGAAAAAGCTGAAAAAATTGATTTAGTTTTTTAGAAATTTCAATTGAATTTTAAATTTTGTTCACTGTCTAGTTTATATGTGACTTTGTGGACATGTTGTGTTTTTCTTTTTGGGATGTGCATGTTACCACCTGGCCATTTGCCAAATTGTAACTGATTACGATAATAATAATAATATGAGGTAAAGTGAAAAGATGCACCATAAATGAGGAAATAAGGATAAGGGATGTCCAAAAAACCTTCATGGGGTATTTACCGAGTGCTTTTCTGTAATTCTGATCAAAGTTTAGTACCTTATTTCACACCAGAAGACTTCACCACCTCAGGAACTTACCTGCAAAGAGATAAAAATAAAAACAAGTTAATTTACCTCAGGTCAGGTGTCTACAAGCACGTTTTTGCACCGAATAATTTCCATATCATTTTACACTCATGATAAATAAATTATACATTTTAAGAATAGACAAAAGAGACGAAATAGGAGAGAGAGGAGAACAGATGCGTGCATGATTTATTGTCCCCGCATCACCTAAAACTGTGACTAAAACAGACGGATAGACGCGGAGACAAAGCATGCTTAGACCGCGCGTGTGTGACCTCAAGCGAACTTCCTATTTTCCCTAAAAATCCGAAGCCTCCCCGAATATCGAAGCCGGTAGCTCTAAGCATACGGACTTGGCCAAAGTAGAAAGCAAGGTATTCAAAAGACTTTCTGAACGGTCTTTGATGATTCCTCTACGTCATCACCGTGGATCCTCAAGCTTTGTGCTTACAACAAACAGGCTTGGAGATTCAGCCACGGCCAATAATTCTACCAAAACGCACCTCACTAATCATCCCTTTTCTCTAGCAATTCCTTTCTCCTGTTCCTTTCCTTTTTACGGCTAGTGTCCAAACACCCCCTGCCACACACACTTGCCATAGCTCGCGGGGTAATTTGTGCTTGTAAATGAATAATAACGGAGAAAAAGTCCAGGTGGTGCCCCGCTTTCCGCTCCCCAGACCTTCCTGAAACCAGCCATCCCCCGCAGGCTCACCTGCGAATGGGGGTCACGAGATGTCACACTCCCTCCCCCATATCCTCTTACTCTCCCTCTCTCTCATCCCTTAACAAGCACAGCCGGAAAAGAATGAGCTACAGAGTGAGTAGGGATGTGGAAGTGTCTCCTCTTAAACCTCCCACCCTCTCTCACATAACCCCTCTCTCTCCACTTGAAAAACAAAACGAAACAAAAATAATTCCTCTCCGCTACTACACCCGCCCACACAGTCGTCGTTTTCCTGGCCTCCGTTGTCGTCGACACGGCCCACCCAAGGCAATGAAACGCAGGCGCACGAACACATTCGTCCTGCAGAGAAAAGCAAGCGAGCGGCGTCACCGTTCTACACAGTGTCGCCCTCTCATCATTTCGACCCCACCCCACACACACACACACACACCGCACTCTTTTGCACAGAAATCTTTCGCGGGAAATCTCCGAGTCTGTGTTCGCGTTTGTGTTTCGCGAGTCCGTAGATGTATGTGTGTCTCCGGCGAGGATGAAGCGGCGAGGAGGAACCATGGGGTGGCACGGGGGAGAACGAGGAGAGACGAGAAATGGCGGTGTGCCGCGGAGCTGAGCGAGCGGAATAAAAGACGGCGGTGACATTACGAAAGGCCAGGGAACAGAAGTTCTTGCCCGGATGATTTTTTTCCTACCTCAGAAAGGATAACGCTGATGAATGATGACACTAATGAAGCGTAACACTAATGAATGGTAACACTGATGTCGTCTATGACGATGGAGCGAATTTTCGAACCACAAGGCAATTGACTCTAATTACAGGACACCCAAACCAGCGTCGAGAATCGAAACCGCGACCATTTTTCTAGTTGGCGAGTGAGTTTCTCCTCGTTGGTTACCAAGCTAATCTACTGTTAGTATCAAATTCCGTATCATCCGGTTCAAGTGCGAGTATGTACAAAATGGCTCTTATATTTTCACGTAAGGAACACCTTAAGATACGCTTTTTTGTTCTTCATCTAATCCGAACGAATTGGGATTTTTCCATCCAAATTTAAGGTATAACTTGCGGAGTTAAAAATATAAATTTAGCCCGAATGTCTCGGTAATATAACTCTAATGTCTCTATAATCTCAAGCTTCACGGCAACTAGCGCAATTGCAATGGCTCATAATTACATGGAAGAGAATTTGAATTTTGATATACTTGAGGAGAAGCAGAGGGTATGAGGCAGGAAAGACACGCTGGAAGGAAAATATTGCACACTAAAGTGGTTATCCCCGAAAAGGAGAATTCAGGGTATGAACTGTGCAAGAAAACAACCAATTAAGGGTCAGAATACCCAATGACTACGAATAACAGTAGCTATAACAAAAAATAATAAATCGGACGCTTAAATTAAGCCACCTCGTATCACATTATCAGCTACATCCACTTACTCCGCCTCCTCCTAAACTCCCAAAGCAGTTTTCTTACCTCATCCACCATGCCAATGATTTATTTTAAGAAGGAATAAAATATAAATCATTATCATGGTGTTCAAGGATTAGCGTTGAATATGATAGAATGAATGGATTGACGCAGTTGACAAAAACCTATGATTGAAAGAGATAATGACGAGTCGCGCAAACCCCGTGATTGCAATCCGAAGAACAACAGCCATCCGCAAGCGAGTCATTCTCGAATACGCTCACGCCAATCATTGATCACCGTTCGATCAGCCACACAACGTAGGTACTCAGGGAAGTACAGTTTTTCACCGAAAACCTGGCAAACATTATCAACTGGCCTCCTACTTAGATTCACACATTTCACTCTTCCCACGCATCTCTTACCATTTCCTCAGCATAATTGTTCTAAAGCAAATGCGACAATGAGCAGCCTTGCCTTTCCCCGCAACCAATAACTGCCCACCCTGATCCTGCGTCAGCCACCCTCACTAGTGCCCTTAGGGACATAGGTACATAAGTCTCGAAAGAGTCGCCTATTTCTCCAATCTACTCCTATTTTCTTCACCAAAGATGCCATTTAGATAGCGGAATGGGAAAGCTAGACTCACCCACACGCTCTCAGCATGAAGCGAAATTCACTTGCTAATGTCAATCTAACAGTAATTAATATAACTCGCTCCAGATCTTCAACCGCAAGCCCAGATAACGGGGAAATATCATGGCTTTTTATTTATCTGGAGTAGTTTCTCTTACTTTCATTAAACCTACCTTTAACTCGTAGATAATATAATAATAATGACCGAAGGACAATGAACCCCCACCCACTCACCCCTCTTGCTTCCGAGGGCAATGCTACTGGTTGGCTATTCATCACTACGGGAGCATAGGGAGTATGCCTGTCAAAACTTCTAGTGTTTACCTATTGAATGTCTATTATCCTAAATAATAATTATTTTTAAGTCAAATTTATGTATTAACCATGATAAACATTAACCACGTGCCAAAAGCGTTGACTATTGAATACCACTCTATTTTTTTGAATGCATAAAAAATAAATAAAATAAAAATTGGCAGCCGAAAACTTAAAAGAGATTTCAAACGCATCCTTTGTATATGTCCCTTTTAATTACGAGACGATGTTTTTTTTTAAGTATTGTTTTTAACATACTCCAGGGGTTAACTATTTCCGAAAACAAAGATAAACACACTTCATAAGCTTTAGGCCCGTATGAATAATTAAATATAAAAATAAGGTCAAACCTATAAAAACAATAACGATAGATCTAGACACGTTCCAGTAGATGTGAGAGAAACAGCTGCAAGTTTTTCGAAAAAATCGTTAATACCTAAAACACCTAAACATACATGACATTAACGTTTCAACTTTATTCAATCACTCAACTACGATTTTAATCTAGCTTAGTACCCAAACTTCTTGAAAATTGAATGCATCGATGGTAATGCCCTGATTTTTTTGCTTTCGCACACGCCTTATTCTCAGTACCCCTCCTTAATACTCCGGTTATCTTCTGCAAATACCTCTTATGGTTTAGCCGTTCAAGTTCCCCGTTGCGTCAGTCGATTTGCAAAATGCACGACGTCGAAACATAAGCACTCCATACACACTTACCTTCCTCCATAATAGCTATTCTATTCCTTTATTTTCACCAGAACTTATATCGGCAGCTCCAGCGTGGGCACATTAGGGACGGAGGGGCTCCGTTATCTAATAGCTGGGTGCATAAAAAGACCGGATGGAATGAATTGAGTTTCAGAAAACGGCGGGCCCAAACTGCTAAAGCTTTTTCGATTCCATAAATACAGGCTCCTCGGCAACACCTTTTTGGACTTCAGAAAATAAAAGGATCACGGTGGGAGAAACCTTTACGTCGAGAAAATAAAATAAAGGAGAGAGAGAGAGAGATTCGAAACCACGAGTAAGAAGAGCTCATTTCTGGACGAGTCAAAAAAATATAAAGGAAAAAAATCTTCAAGTCCTTCCTTCCATCCCCTTTGCGTCACCTGGCCCCGGAGCAAAATAAAATAAATAACATATAGAGAGCTGAAACTAAAAACGCGCTCTGGTTCTGTGGTTCATTTCGATGAGGGGGGAAGGAAAGGGATACTCTTCTTCTAAGCCCTCAAGATTGAACCCTTTGAATGATAGGGATCAGAAGGGAGAGAATCCACGGCCAAAAACCTCACTACCCTCTCTCTCCCCCACCCCCTCCGTTCTGCCCTCTCGACATACACCACAAACGCCATTTGAATCCAAAACGACTGGGAAGTGGAGGGAGGAAGGTCGACAGGGTGAGGGAGGGGGAGAGAGGTTAAGAGTATTTAAGATGCTAAACTCTGAGATAGAATATCATGTACGACGGTAAAAAATTGTGGAGTCAAGAGAAGAGAGAAAGAAAAAGTGAACGGAAAAACTAAAACCAATAAATAAAAACGGAGGAAAAGAACAAGTTCAAGGCGATAAAAACACAACGAAACAAAAAAGACAAAAACGATACACGAAAGCTAAAAAAACGCAACGAAAATACATACAAAATACAAAATCAGAAACAACAAAAAATACAAAAACAAAATAAGGTACTATAGACTAAACCGAAAAACGTAGCATGACAAATGCAACGAGTAAGAGAAAAAAATCCAAAACGAAACAAAATATAAAAAAATGAAAAAAGTGAACAAGAGCTAAGATCACAGGGCGATCTGGGGGAGGGTTTTCAAGGAAGGAAACGCTTCAAAACCCCGAAACCGCCCACGAAAATTTACACGAAATTCGTGCGGGCAGAAATACATGGACGGCGGCGGAAGAGTTTTTAATCCGTCACTCCTGGGCGCCGCTCGAGAGAAAACTACGCAGGCACAGGGGGAAGGAGGAGAAAGAGAGAAGAACAAGGGAGAGAAATGGAGAGAATAGAGTGAGAGACAGAGACAACGAAAGGGGAATGGAATAGGGAGAACAGGCGGACTGGAGACGAGCAGAGGAGGAGGAAAAAAGCGTACTAGGAGTAGGAGGGAAAGAAATCTTACCCGCACGAATCCGAGTGAGAGGGAGAGAGAAAGAGTGGAGGAAATGGCGCAAGAGCGGGGATAAGCCAGCGTCACCGGCACCGGAAGACACATCACAAGCGAAAAAAGCCATTAGCGAGGGCGTGGGGGGTTGGGGGATTGCAGGAAAAAAGCAAACGAAGGCAGAAATCCGAAGAGTGGAGAAGGAAGTATGGGCGGAAGGGATGGGTTAAGGGGTTGAGCGTCGTTTGCCGGAATCACGGCAGGGGGAGCAAAAGCAGTTGTGTGAGAGTTTTGCGAGAGCTTCACCTTGGCCCGGAGTCGGTCGACGTAGGTGGCGAGGTTAAAATGCGACGCTTCCCTGAAGAGTCCGCGTGCTCTTCGAAAGGCGGCGAATATCATGCGTGCACTGCGGCCGAGTGCAAATGAGAAAAAAATGAGCCCTCCGCGAATTTTCTTCGATGTGATAATGGAAAGCAGCGCACGATTTTATCCAAAACCGCTATTGATACTTCACTACGTCATTCCGGTTGTGTTCCTTCCACTTGGAAAATATTCATTCCTCGAATATTCCCATATTCAGCACAATTTAAAAAGTACGTACTGAGCTATAAGAAATCATAGAAGCCTTGAATTTTTACGGGCGCAAAACCTGTTGAAACGTAGATTATTATTATTGGGTAATCTACCGGTTAAAGTAGTTTAAAATGGAAGAGAGTAAACATACTCTATAGAGTTTTACATGTGCAGGGCCCTATATAACTAAACTATTTCTTTCTTCATCTCAGAGTGCGTCCTACCCTTCTTCATCTCGTCCATATAACTTATTCTTTTCCTTCCCCTTCCCCGCTTACCCAACATCCCCCTCTCTATCACAGTCTAAAGCAGCCCTTCGCCCCACATTACCCCCTCCAATCACCTACTTTGCCTCTTCACAATCTCATCCAGAGGTTTCCTCTCCTCGATCACCATACCCAGGACTTCCTTGTTCGTCTTCCTTTCCGCTCATCACACCTTCTCCACCCTCCTTCACTCTCCACCTTGAATGTCTACTTATACGTCATTACGTGATGCAGGTAGTATTTCTTCCTCTTTCCGAACTTTAAGTAAGTAACGCCATGAATGACCATTTACAAATACTTTTTCCAGCAAGATGATACGGTTTACGGTCTCAACGTACGGTAGAAAGACCGCTTTGAAGGTGGCGAATATAACGTATGATTTCAGCAGTCTGAGAGTGATAGATAAAGGAGTCTTTTTGTTTTAATCTTCGTGAAAGAGCTTCTCCGAAGAGACAGTCGAGAGAATTATCTATATGGAAAAGGTAAAACGAGTAAAAAAGGTCAGAAAGTTAGAATTATGACTAAAATTTTCCCTTGAAATGTAGGCTGGTACTAGAAAATGCCACCTTTCAACGAAAAATACACGACGAATTCCTATAACCCCAAGGACTTGAAAGAGGAGCACTAATCTCTGCTGTAATATTTTTTAAATTAATTTAATTGAAAGTAATAACGGTTGTCGGGACATTGAATGGAAAATTAGTTCACCAAGGAGCCTCAGGGAAAGTAAACCTTGGCTATAATTGTGTCTAATCAGAGTCTAGGTATCAAAACGAATAGGAGCCCAGACCAGAAGAGCTGTACAAACATATCATTCAGAAATAAATAAGTTCTAAGATTATCTAGGAGGCATCTATTTCAACCGTATTCGGCGTTGCTTGGAAGTGCATTTTTCGATTTATGAAAATAGATTTCCTATTGCCACTATACTCATTCATTTAGAATTTTTGCGACATCATTAAGTAAGCAATATCTACATCTGTCAGAAGGTTATTAGTACCTTTTGGAGGGATTTAGGCTACTTCACTCCTCAAGTCTTACAAAATTCCCGACGGATGACCCCAAGGGACTTGCAACAGCGGAGAAGAGCAATATTTACATATCACTGGCCTCCAGACAACCAAGAGAGTTATTTTGTCTCGGGAAAGGACTCCTGCAGCCTTTTCAAAATAATCATCAGGTACTGGCCACCATTATGAAACGTGAAAATCTCTTCGATAGCTTGAGATTTTGCCGGACTCCAACATTAACTTCCATATCGTCGAAGGCCGAAGAATGTAATGGAATAGTTTTTCCACTGGACTGACTTCTGGGTATGTAAATGCATAAATAATTTAAACTATGAAAATTTGAATTATGATTAATGCAGTAATGACAGGGGTTAGAAAGCGGATGATTCCCAATGAAGAAATAATTATGCTGGTTAATTAAAACAATGATTACAAATTCAACTGATCACGATAATTTGTCTCTCATTGCTATGCCTCCCCAGGAGAATAAATAAAGCTTTTTTTCCCCGAGGCTTCCCTCGCAAAAAAAATCTTTTAGCTCCTCACCACGATCCCACCATCGCTGCTCTTCGAACATGTTACATTATGTACCGGGAACATCATTGCCTCTTGGCCATTATTTTCACTGGCCGACCACCTCTTGTTCCTAAATCCACTTCCACGGGCCATGCGGAGAAAGGAGCTAGCCTCAGGGCCGGCTACCTTGAGCAGCCGTAATGGAAACACGTTTATGGGACCGCTGGATCGGAAGAATCAACAGTGTAAGAACGCTCGCGAAAATAGAATTGAATTATCGTCCGGGGAATCAATTTAACAAATCATCACACCGGGCGCATTATCCCTTTCGTAAAAGGTAAATACGCCACAATGCCTGGGATACCGCAAAAATTATTCAGTCCCTTGGGCCAAGAGACCAGGCATTGCCTTTCCATCGTATTTGGGAGAGTGAAGTTGTTCACCTCCTCTGGTGAAGAGTGGAAACGTGAGAGCATATGAACGCTAAGAAGGAGTCACCGCGTTGAATACAAATAACAAGGCGTGAAACAATAAATTTACCTCTTGGAATTGTTCCTGCCTCCATAATCGCCAAAAATGACCGCTGACGTCACATTGCCCTAACCCTAAGCATTGCACATAACCCTAAGCATTGCCACAAAAAGACAAGAAAATATTCATAAAATCTTATATACTTGATTGTAATCATTGGTAAAAAATTACGTCACGATTTCTTTCAAAATATAAAAGATATTGCCTTAACCTCCATTTCGTAGTTTCTTTGATGAAGAAGAAATAAATTTAAAAAAAACATGGAAATTTTCATAAATAAAAAAGATTGAATTTCGATTTTCTCCGACCAAATAAATTTTAAAACGGCAATCAAAGCTTGAAAACATTACATGCATAAAAACTAAAAACTGTGGGGTATGATGGATTCGGATACATATTTATCCAAAATACGGTAGAAAAAGATGAGAATGTTTAACTAGAAACATTGAAAAATTCTTTCCAATGACTGAGGTAATTTGGTAGATTTATCGGAAAATAAAACAAAAAAAGTTCGCATTTCGGCTCTAAATAAAGCACGGAGAGAGTATACTCACATTGAGTAGCGGTTCCTCATTAACGATACATCACCTTTCTCAGCGAAAGCATTTATGTATATGCGTCCAATCAACGACAACAATAAAAGGGTGTTGAAGAGAAGATGCACGATTAGAAATACATTTGGCGCAGTGCACATCCTGGAGTTAAGATGACGTCGGTCCTCTCACGAGGACGCGATGAGGGCCCTCAAAATGAGAGGTCAAAGCAAAAGATTTCGAAGGCGAGGAAGGGGAATCAATTCATCATCGTCATCGGAGGAATAAAAAAAGAAGACAGAAGAGCACAGAGGGATTACAAGAAGCATTAAAAGGGAACTGATTTAATTAGCAAACGGCATGCAAAATGGAATTGGAAAACGTGACACGGCAAAGACTCTTCAAAGCGCAAAGAGTGCACTTCCATATAAAAGGGAGCCGGGGAGGAGGGAACGGGAGACACTCAAAAGGACTGCAGAGCGGAGAGGAGAGCCCTTAATGATAGCTACTAATCAAGGGCGATATCGTGCATTTATGGGGAACGATGACGCTGCTCGTTCCCAGAGATATCTGCGACCAATATCACGGAGCAGGCGAGGTGGCGCCACGGCGAGCTCTTCTACCGAGTGCATGCGACAACTTTCCTATCAAGAAAACCCACCTAACTTCGTCCCATATTCCCGCGCGCCCCTGATATTATTTAAATCTCTACTCGATAAACTCGAGGAGAGCAAATGCAAGCTTTTCGCGGGATGTTTAATGGACCCGCAAAATAAACGGGATATGTCGTTTCTTCCTATGGAAATGCTACCATCATAAGCAGATCCACTGTAGCACCTCCGGCTTTGATGTCGTGGTAAAAACAAAGAGACTGCTTCTATAATCATAACGAGGCTTGAATAAACATTTCACACACAGCTACGACTTATTCACGAGGAAGAGAGCAATATGATAATGAAATTCCAGATAAAGGAAGCTGACTATATTCAGATGTCCTTAAAAAAACAAAAATTATCATCAAAACTTGGCATTCAGCCAATTGCTGGTAGTATTTTGAACAATCCCGACATGAATTATGTTTTTCACGATCATCTTCAAACTATTCTACAAAATTATTTTATTCCCCACATTATAAAATCTCATCATACGAGATGCTTTCCCTAATTTCATCCAATGTTCGTGTTCTCTACCTTCCCACATCGCCCTTACCCAACATTCTCCCCTCTATCAGCCTCATCAAAATATCGTTCCTCCTTGATAAGCCATGCATCGTCAACAATTCTCCTTCCTCTACTGCCACCGTGAGCACCTCCTTTCTTTTCGTCCTACATACCTAGCTTACCCTCTCCCTTATTCTCCTCACCCGCATCTCAAAAACCTGCATATGAATCAAGTCCTCTTTCCGAAAACACCAAGTTTTCGAGCCATATAAGACTTTGAGCACTCAATCTAATTTGTTTACGTTTTTGCTCCAAGACTTCCCGGGAAAATCTTATTCTTTCCGTAAAAAAAGGTACCTTCGCCAATGAATGTCCACTCCTAGTACCGTAAATTTTAATTACGATACATTAAATTACACAAATTAACGCGATACTTTTTCCACGAACTAGAAGCACCAATTTGATCATTTTAAATGTAAATTCTTATTGACTTCTTGGCCCCACGCACTATACCACTTATCAACTAACCCTGGGATGAGGAGTAAGCAGCACGTTTAAGCTTCAACGATTCCGTACCGAAGAGAAACGCGCCGTGAGAAAAATATCGAGCACTTCCGGAGCGAAATAAGCATGCTCAAATGCTCACGCCCTTCATTCACGGCTGGTAGAATAGTGATTGATTCCTTTTTTTTATTTCAACCTACCACCTTAAACCTTTCTAGCGGGGCGACGTGAAGGTGGTGATGGAGGGTCACGGGGCAGGAGATGGGAGGAAAGATCTGCTAGAGGTAGGTGAGTGGCAGTGGGGGATGGAAGTACGGAGAGGACTCATAAGAGGAGTGAGAGAAGAATAGCGGACGTGATCGGACGTCACATCGATCGTGACCGAACGAGAGAGGGAGATCGGATAGGGGGCTGCTTAAGGGCCCCGCTTCCACTCCAGCAACCTATTTATAAAAGTCACGCTGCACGCACAGTTGCCCGATCGTTGGGGAGAGCAAAACGGCTAAACCCCCCTCTCTTCACGAAGACCAGCCAACCCCACGCTCCAGCAAGGGATCACCATTTCCCGCCTCGTAAAAATAATTTGGCTTAAAAAAAAAACGATCGAAAATAAAAACATTAAAATAAAGAAAACATTGAGGTGAGGCTATTGTCTAAATAAAGAGTAATCCAAATTGTCAATTTAAGCAAAGGAATTTTGACTCATATCCATGCATTTCAATCATCAAAGTGACCATCCACAAAGAGAGTTAAAATCTCGCTAATACGTGCGAGCTATCCGTGGTTCAAAGTATGAGTAACTCGGACTTTGTACCTCGGACAACAAGCATGTATTTACGAGATTTTACCCCTCCCTAAAGATCGTCACATGGATGACCGAAATGCATGCATAGGAGTGAAAATTCCTTTATTTTAATCATAAATTTGGATTATCTCTAATTTAAATGTATTAGTCATTTGCTTCCTTCTTGAATTAGGCCATAGTCTACCTCAATTGGACCCAGAGATGAAGCAGGAGAATATGAGGCGTCTCCCTCGCACATTAATGAACCTTGCATTTGCATGAAATGGTCACACAAAAATGGAGACAGCGCGGACAGATGGATAAAGTATAAGATCACTCTGTGTGGTTACTGCAAGACAATCCGTTTGCAAGCTTTGGCGTCCTCGAGCACACAGGTTAAGTCTATACTAGCTGACTCCGGTTTCAAGAACTCCTGTTGCTATGGTTAAATCACGGCATGCATTTGCAACAAAAGGCCAATTTTCGAGATGCACATACATACTTCATGCTTAACATGCTTAGAGAAATATAGAAGACACCGCCCCAATTCCAACGATACCTTTATAAGTCGACGAGTTACATTATACGACGAGTTTATACATATAACTAGCATGTGATACATTGTAAGCATGAAAAAGCTTCACTTCTCTCATAAGATTGTACTACATAGTTGAATCTGCTCTATTTAACTGTAGTACCTAAGCTTCATTTTGTATACTTCTCGAGAAATTCAGGCTTAGCGGGATACAAAGCAAAGCCACATAGAAAGGGTATGGCCACATTTAACTCAAAGTCGTGAGACTAGTCGCTTGGACCACTTAAACCATGTGACAGACATCGCGGTAATGTGTGGACATTACAACTACAGGTCCCGTAAATAGGAGTGATCCCTCCATTTCCATTCGGATTGAAGTGTCGAACAAAAAAAATTGGTTGTAAGTCCAACTCAACCGGAAAATTCGAGCTCACAACAAAAAAACCTTCGTTTATAATAGCGATTGCCAACCCGTGGTATGCGTACCCCTATGGTATAGGCACTGGGGAGTTTAAAGGTACAGGACAAAATCTATATAATGGTGGTAGTGTGGCAAGTATATTCCCATTCTGCGATGGGTCCAGCTATTCGGGTTCATTTCGAGGGAAAACCAAGGGCAACCTGAATTAGTACCTAGCCAAACTAAGAGAATAATTAAGATATGTCTTAGAATATCGAATTCACATACGATCGTAGTTACCACTAGATATGCCGCAGTCCTAAAATAGGAGTAATTTGCACTTAAACGCAAAAAAGTAACATTAGCGTTTCTCCAAATAATTAAATCCAAAAAAATAAAATTTTATTGAACACGCGAAGTTATGACCCAGATTTCCATAACTTAATTGTGTTTCCACGCCTTCAGGCTGAGTGCAATTAAACACGGCTTGGAGAATAAATACATTGCGGTGTCATGAATACTCATGTTTTGCGACAAGCGAAAAATTTGCGTCATAGCCTGAAGAGTGTGCTGAAGACTCAACATATAACGATCCTGAATTCTAACTTTCTAACCCGGAGGAAAGAGCAGGAATAATTACTTCGTTCTCCGAATCCATGTCATAATGTTGTTCTTCACTTCGCTCCTGCAAAACAACATAAGGTCGTCTCAACATCAGGGCAATTTATTAACTTCACAAAGTGTGCCCGGCGTGAGAATTTCAAACCCCGAAACGCTCACGAATTGTCTACCACCTCTTCCAATTTCAATCTAATCCCACTAACAATCTCCCACAACAGACTCCATTGATGATTATATCAACAAAACCTTATCCTCTCCGAGATTTCATCTGCAGAATTCGACCAGTTACAAATAGGAACAGAACGACATTGAGATACCATTTCCATAACGGGAATTATTTTTAGGCACGCGGCTGGAACTCACATAGGTGATAATGCAATTACTACATCATAGAATAGAGAGTTCTCCATCCATACGTACGGATTCAAAACTACAACACAATGCAAGAATGTTATCTCAAACCCATAGCACGAAACCAATTAACCACTTAAGCTGCTCGTGACTGTTAAGATTTTGTAATAAGGCTGTGAACATAACCTATACCCGCGCTGAACTTAGGCGGGAAAATGTGTATCGTTTCCATAATTCTGTTGTCATGCCGTATTGCAAGAGAGAATGTACGCAAACTAAGGGTATAACACGTTTGCGTAGCTTGCATCATGGATCCGATTCTATTCAAGCTAGATGGCTGAGTGCAACATCATTAAAGCAAGAACCTATCGAAGACCCGTTAAGATAGGTGAGTTTTTAACCGTGATGGAAAGAAGTGAAAAGAGACATGCATTACAATCATCCAATAGCTCACAGCCACTGATGAAAGAAATGAACGGTACTTCAGTCGCACTACTAATATCTATTTCCCCTGGCGGCAACGCTCAATGTAACTACTATCCGTAGTTCTTAGATGCAATCAACTTCTAAGAATCTTACATCATTCTCTTCGTGATATAAAAATTTATTGCTAAATTTTTTGACATGTAAGATCTTAAAAAAAAACTGAATACCTTTCTAATTCATCTTTAAACTTTTCTGAATAAGCTATTCATTTCACTTGCATTACATCTATATTAAGTAGGCTGCTTATATTTTCTTCCTCCCAATACGCCGTCCAAATTACGTATTCTCTTCCAACCTCTGCCACGCATAACTCACATTCTCCCTTCCATCAGTCTCTTTAACATACCATTTCCCTAAGAAACTATAACATTTAAATATTATTTACATGCTTGAAACAAGATACTAAAAGTGCCCAGCAGCGAGACTTAATCCTACCTCTCGGTGTATTACTATGGTGCACTCCCAATCGGAAAGGAAGATACAGACTCTTTTAAAAACCGAAACCAATATTATCAGCCCATTACGTGCGGCAGGAGTAAAACAAAAGAGGGAAGACTACTGCCGAGAGATGAAAAGACGACGCCCAGCTTCGTATCGCCACAAGCGAGCGTTTCGATTCCGAACAGTCTCGTCACTCATGGGTACAATGGAGATGCAGAAAAAAGTGGCCGCGCAGCTTTACATCCCCGGCAGCAAGGTCGTTACCCTTTTGTCTCTCAGGGGCGTGCACATAAAAACACAGTCGGAAAACGCGGAGTCATGCACACCGGGGGCGAGGTGGAGACACTGTTGTTGACGAACGGCGCGCACTCACATGTAAACCGATAGCGGGCGAGTTCCATTTGCCGAAATTCGTGGCCGGGTGAAAGAGGAAAGAGGTCAATGACTCGGGTACTTGCGGGGGCGTGCAGACCATGAATATGACAACTGTCCGATTCGCTCAGGACTAAGAGCATCCTCTGCGATACCCAGCGTCCGAGGAAGGGGCTCAAATTTGTATTCATGTTTCAAGGCAACCGCCTTGCACGGTTCAGAGTAAAGAGAATATTCCATGAAAGTCGAACACCTGATTTTAGATCTGCTTCCGCAAATTTAAATGTTCTCATTTTATACCCAGGGAAGTATAAAAAATTAAATATTATTCTTGGCGATACGATCAAGGCCTTCGTAAAATACTGATTGGAACTGAGCTTAAGCCAGCCAAGTTAAAAACGGAAACAAATGCCACGTCGTAAGAAAGAAAGAACATGAAACACGTGATTGACGACGCTGATCACCATAGAGCCATCTACCAAATTGAGCAGTTGCTTATGGAGAGTCCCGACCGTAATATAATCAATCACAAGAGTGCCTAAAAAATATCATGTTTCACTAGTCTGTCTATTCAAACTCTTTTGACTTGCATCAAGACACTATTTAGCTCCTAATGCTTTCTACCTCCGATTAAGCCGTCTGATACTACTAGATTCAGCCTTCCTCTACAGCGAATAGCAAAACTCACCCCTCTAATGCCCTTTTCAACACGCAAGCTAATACCAAGTATCCGCACCATGCAACGCAACGGCTATATCTAAAATTGACTTCTCTTTATTTCTCGGCTCAAAGTTCCCGTGATAATCATGATCATAATATGAAAGCTATTAAATCAAGGAGTAATTAGCGCTCAAAAAATGATGTCATAGGATGAAATCACTAACACTACCGTCACTGGGTTTTCTACCATTTTAATGGTAAGATTTCGGACACTCCTTAACTTACCCACATTAAAAAAATCTTTTAAATTTCTCACAACTTGCCCGTCCTCAAGTATGTATCTCAAATGTTCCTAATTCATTTCGCTTCTTCCCTAGTATCCAAAGTTCCAAAGCATTTCCGCGCTTACCCTCTTCAAAAAGTTTTTATTACTTTTCCGACCCTTGTGGCAGCGGTGTGAAGTCCACGCATATGTACACGCCCTTAAGGTCGCGAGTTCTAGTCCTGCCTGGATGTATTTTTTCTACATGCTGTTTTCTGTAGTTGTGGAAAATAATCAAGTAAAAAATAAAAACAAGCCCTCACCTCACGACAGAGAACACTGAATACGATGAATAATGATATCACCTGAGTGTAGGACATCAGAACAAATTCAGAATGCCTCATCAATCATAATATCAACTGAAACAGCGCAAGAGGGCTACACTACGTAAGCCCGCATTCTGGACTATACGGCGGTGGAGGTCACACGGACTGACCCTTTCATCTTCCGTAGGAGGTCACGGCACGGCTACTTAAAAAAATCCACGCCGCGCAACCGCCTTGCTCCCCATGACCCTCGGCCTTCAGCGCAGATTCACAAAAAAAGGAGGGGAATGCGGGTTTTCGTCGCCAAATCGATGATACATTTTAGAACACGCTTTAAACAAGAGGGTTCTTCTCTCGCTCTCTTTCGAGGTGAATGAATTGAGCACCCACGCGGCCGGGAAGGAAATTCGGTCCGAATCAAGATTAACCGCGGCTCTACTCGCAGAAATCCCCCCTTTCAGCACATCTTCCCTCGGGTATACGCCGTGATAAATGCCGGAGGGAGGGGAACTCCACGGAACTGGACTGGAATGGGAAAAAGAAGGAAACGCGGAATCCGCTAATGACCTTAAGATTCCCCGGGCCTGAGATCCCCAAGACTTATTCTGCTTTAAAGGAAGATGAAACACCTCTCTTTTTTCTTTCTTTGGACCATTAACTTTTCAAAGCATGCGTTTACACCAGTATGTTCATCCCAGGAATCCCAGATCGGAACTGTATCCAAAAGAAGGAGGTGACGGAAAATATCGCAGAATTCTTCGTGATTTTAAAATATTTCCAGATTTTTTTGTTCAAATTTTCTTACGTAAATATCCTCTTAACCTCTGCTCTGCGGTCTTCTTAGCTTATTTCTAAGCATCGTGAGACCATGTCTTATATCTATTGACAATGGAAACTATTTACGTAATTGCCTAAAAATGTAAATACTAAATGTCGAAAATCTCCATGTAGAACCCAACCAGATATTGTACCACCATAATTTACGCTGGTAGTTAGGTAATTGCTATAATATATTGATTTTTTTCCATTGTTTTTTTTTACGATCAAATAGATTTTTACACGTAAAATGAAATACTTCCACATGCAACACCGATAAATAGATTTTCCTCAACGATATCATTTATCTTTTGAATATAGTTTCCCCATTACCTCATGTAATATACATTTCCTGTTCTTTTCCTCCCCCTTCCATGTTACCTATTTCATTCCTTTCAACAACGGTCTTCAACATCCCATCGCCTCTTATGGCCTCCACAATACTCTTACGCCGTCTATAAACTACGGATTGTACTGCGGATTTCCTCCAGCAATATCCTTTTCTCAGCTACTTCACCCAGCAATTCTTCCCTAATCTTCCTTCATATGACTTGAACTTTTTCCAATAAACCCCAAACCAGAGTCACTCACCTCGAGCTATTTTGAACCGTTCTTACAGTATATTTTTGACGCGATTCTACTCTTCGTCTCAGAGTACTTTGTTTTTATCTACAACCCGTCATAAAAGCGTTGATCTTCCGAGTTAAAAACAAACTACATCCCACTGCCTCTCATTTTTTGCTCCATTCGCCCAAATTTCCATCCTTGTTACCGACTCAAACTTGGATTTCATGTGACTCTACAACAAATATCTCCGAAATCGACTCAAGTATTGAAAATCCCAGACTTAGTAAACCACCATGCACAATGCCACGTGCCGACACTTACGAATTTCCAACTGCATCCGCCCAACCCGAACTGAACGGGAGTTTGAAAGAACCACGACCAATGTACCCTCCCCGCCACCAAGTGTCCTTTGCACCCACGCGAGTAGATAGGACGACACATTCACCGACAATTAAAAAAAAACCTTATCCTATCCATCCTCCCTCCGCTCCACAGAAGATCCCACCCCTTTGAGGCACTACATCAACCACCCACCATCATTCTTACCCCAAGGAGAATAAAAAATACCGGACAGAATTTAATGGACGCTAGTCCGGCGCAGAGTAGGGGAGGGAGGAAATGTGGGGGAATAGGGGAAGGCTGGGATGGACGGGGGAGGGGCTGGGATTGCTCGGTGAGAGGTTAGAAAAAATACATAGCGACTGTGAGATGAGGAGAGAGGAAGAAAGCCAGTGCGAACGTGTGCGAATGTGTGAGAGACAGAGTGAGAAAGGGAGGAGGGCAGACAAACGGCATAATTTGCGCGGGACTCGGATCCCACGCGTTCGTTCCACTCTTTCCTCATTCAGCCGGAAGAAAAAGGATACACCGTGAGACGGTATATCCGCGAGGGGTTGGATGGAGAGGAAAAAGTAAGAGTGGGAAGGCCCGGGAGAGTGTGTGTGAGCGAAGGAAGGAGACGCAGAAATGTTAAGAGAGGGAGAGAGATATTGTGAGAGAGAGAGAGAGAGAAAAGACGGTAACCCGGGTAACCGGGAACGCGACAGGGAAGGGAAAGAGTGGGCGTAAGTCGGAGTGATACAGAGGGAGAGGGAGGTAGTGGAAATGAAAACTCAGTGAGAGATGTGGGAAGAGGACGATGAGGTGGCGTCTGGGGATGACGGAGAAATAATGGGAGGACAGAGAGATTGAGCGGACAGGAGAGATGGAAACAGCGAAGACGGGGGAGGTGGGTGGATTTACAATCTTTCAATTCAATAACTGCATAATAACAAATTAATTTAAAAATTGGTGGTTGGAAGTGGTAATAAGGGGAGAAGGATTGCTTTAGACCGTGAGAATAGGTTTTATGGACGGTATGAAGAAGGATAGAACATACGCTGAGATGTAGAAAGGAACTGGGTAGGAAAATAGGACTCTACATACGTAAAAATCCATATGACTTTTACTCACCTACATTTAAACCTACCTTCTACAACTTACGTAATTTGCGCAATTATAGGCTAGGTCGGAAAGGAAGACAAACGAAGAAGTGCTTGGTGTGGCGGGGAAGGAGAGAAAACTCCTGGAGGAGGAGGCTGAGTAGTTGGTTGGAAGAGGTAATGAAAGCCGAAGGGGCGCTAAGGGTCCTGATAGAACGGTGGATGCTTGGGGAAGGGTAAGAAAGAGAATAGGTTTTGTGGAAGGGATGAAGAGCGGTAGGACGTATTGCGGGAATATAGACACTGTGTACGGAGATAGGGGCCTGCGGCAGTAAAAACCTAGACTATTTTCACAGTTCCATTTAAACCTTCCACCTATCAGTAGGTTACCCAGTTAATAAAAATGGCAATAAGGATAGGTAGGTAGGTTGCAGAGGGAAGAATTATTTCAGGCATGGAGGAAGGGTGGAGGGAAACCCGGCGTCGGAATCAGCCAGCTCTTAAGGGAATGCACTAATAACATTCCTTACACTAGAAATGCAAGCCAGTTTATGTCAGCATCCCGGTAGGCATTTGGATTACTCTGAAATATCTCCACTGCAGGGATTCGAACCCCGGCCATAGTGATTAGACGCCCGTACGCAAGCCACGAAAACCACCATATTCCAGAAAAAAAAGGGAGGTATTATAAGAAAAGGACAGTAACCCGGGTGACCGGGAAAGTGAGAAGGAAATAGTAGGCGTTGTGTCATAGAGGGGGAGAGTGGAAATGAAAAGTCAGTGAGGGATGTGGGAAGAGGTTGCGAGGAAGTGTCTGGAGGAGACGGAGAAATAATGGAAGGACAGAGAGAGCAGGCAGTCTCAAGCGAGAGAGATAGAAGGAGCTGGGCAGGGGTGGTGGGCGGGTTTACTGCGTCCTTTTAGAAAGGAGGCGAGATTAGGGAGAGGCTATGAGAGTCCGTCGCGGCGAAGAAAGTTACGGGGATTAAGAGAAATGAGAGAAGGGGGATGAGGAGATGGAGAGGGGGATAGGGAATTGCGGGAAGGGGTGGAATGGACCACGGTGGGTGGGGGAAGGGAGAGTAGACGAAACGTTAAAAGCCCAGAGAGCTAACAGGGGGAGTAGGGACGTAGACTAGGGGGGGATACCAGAGGGGACACTCCTCTTCCATTTTGTTTCTCAATAATTAAAATGAAATGATTTAAGCGCTAGTTTCCTTCGTGTTGAAATTAAAGAAAGACGGATTAAAAAGGACCATTTATTAAACGCATTGTGTTTATAATTAACTTTGTCAAGTTGACATTTAATCTGCACCAGAACTTAGTCACCGGCTACGGAAGGAATCCGTCACTAACTTTATTCCAGTAAATAATTTGAAGGCCTGTGTACCGTCCTCTTTATAATTTCTCCCGCTGCGGAAAGTGATATCTGCTATTTTGAATTATTGACTGCGGGAAGTTCTAACTGATTACGTGCTATCGACATTCCCATGCAATATCTCTGTTAAACTCTACGCTTCTTCCAAGGAGGGAATAAACAAGAAAATAAGCAACGGTTAAAAGGGCTATGTTACGTTTAGGACAAACTACGAAGTTAGGGAGACTTGGACCTTAGACGAGTGAGTGAGAAAATGCAGATAGGAAAGACGAAAACTAAAATAAAACACCAAAAATATAACAGGAAAGTTGAGAACCAAATGGGAAATCCTGGAAAACACACACGACCTACGTTTCGACGCAAAACTTCAAATCAGATGATGGTCATTGTCATCAAATGACGACGTTTTACGCCATTTCAATTTCACGTGAAATTTCAAAGTTTTTAATTCATTTCAACATATAGACTTGGGTTTTAAGTACCTACTACGACTACTTTCGTTTTATCGCGCCGCCTAAAAAAAAATATCTTGATCCTATAGTACGCACAACATTCATTTACGACACCAAATTTGAAACAGACTTTTGGGGCTTGTCAGGTCAGTGTGGAATCAAACTCTGGTCACATCACTCCATTCTGCATTCTAGCTTAAGGCGTGGGAAGGGAGAAAAATACGTAAGTAAGGACCACCTGGATAAGCTTGTCACGAGGGTAGACGATCAACTTTCAGGATAAATTACTAATGTCATCCAATGATCGGCGCTGTAAAACCCCCGTCCGTTCGACGGATTTCAACAGACAAGTTGAGATTGCATGTACCGAAGTAATCAACCCGCCCGAACCGACATAACCAATTCCCGAACCCCAGGTTGCATGGTCAACCATTTCAGGAATTTCGGACCCCAGCCTGGTGAAATTTCCGGCTACGCCACACTGAGGGGGATGAAAAAGACGTAAAAAAATAAGCCCGGGAGGGAAGAGAGTAAAAGGGTGGTAGGAGGGAGGGTGGATTTAGTGAGTAAGGATGAGGCTTTCGTGTTCGTAATAGCGGTTTGTTGGGGGGTTGAATTTGAGGATTACGACGAAGCCACGAGGGGACGGGGGAGGGGTGTTGGACGGGGGGCGAAAACGACGCGGGGGTTGAAATACTCCATAATTGACAACAAAGATACGTGAGAGAACAAGGGAGGGAGGAATGAGAGAGCGAGAGGGTTGGGAATAATGCCAAAGCAGTAGGCATGGGGAGGAGGGTGTATGGCGGGAGCAGCGGGGGAGGAAGGAGGGAACAGGAAGACAGAACAGGGAGGAGTAGGCCTACGGGGGAGAGGGGGTAGGAAACGAGAAGAGAAGCAAATGAGATAGCCTTGTGGAATGAGAGTGGGCGGTTCCGGAGGATTAGCATATGAAAGAATAAAATCCAGGATGCTGATGTATTCCCCCTTAACACTCTTGCTAGACCACCACTCTCATGGATTAATCACCGATATCACGACGTAAGTTATAGGTTCTGGGAAGAGACCATGGGAGAGGAAGATAGAGAGGATGTTTCAAGTGGGCGGATAGCTAAAGGAAGGAAGGAGTAGGAGGGGAAAGGCATAAATTATTCTTACCCCTCCCACTGACGGGAACAAAAATTTTAACACACGCACGCTCCGGGGTTAAGGAAATCGCGGGTCAAAATTTTAGGGGGTTTATATAATGCCCGAATTTAAATTTAATCTCCCATTCCCTGAGAGGGTAAGCCCCGCGCACAACAGCGGTCCGCTCTTACGAGCTCTTTTGATGATGATCACTCGCTTCTCAGGGTTTACACAAGGGGTACGCGACCCTCCTTCACAATTATCACACCACCCGCGAGGAAGATTTTTTACACTGTGCGCGACGAAGAGTGCACACAGCCCTTAGCGACGAAACGTGATACCTAACATTAGACAAAATTCCACGGTTTTGAAGTAGACTCACGGTAGAGTGAGCTAATTAAAGGGGTCGACGTAAGATACGCTTTGCAAGCATTTAGAGAATTATCAACGTAATTTACTTATAACAAATATGTGATCCATTTTTAACCTTAATTTTTAGCTTAATTATTGTTTAAGTTTGGGGTCAAGGTGGTGTGGAGGGGTAGTACCTTTAGTACAGGGTCAACCTGATACTGGTCCCCACACACAACTAAGGGTTTAGCTGAGAGGTGGCCGAGGAGCCACCTTGAGGATGCTATCTCAAGACCGTCCGTGATGCTAGAAAGGATAGATAGGAAAGACTTTCTTGAATAATTGCATCTTCCTCATGAACACAATATAGGATTGGACCGGGTGGCAATATCTCCTTCCCTCACCTATCTCTTCAATTATATTCGAACTTGCTTTCCTCTCCCAACATATCCAACACTTCCTTGTTTGTCTTCCTTGTCACCAACCTCAATTTCTCCATACTAGTGTGAAATATAGTTTACTTTATTATTGAAAGCGGAGGTGATGCCGAGTTTGAAGTTTACATGGGTTAACGGTCCTTCATATGCTAAGATTGTAAAGCGCCGTCTTAGGCAAGACTTTAGTCCTGATACAAACATATTCACGACCAATGCGGAATTCAAACCCGAGACCTTAGGATAGATAGGCCGACGCATTAACAACCTAGCTATATCAATCGACAGATGGCGTATTTTTCTGAATATTAACGTGTAAATATCATTTATTTCAAAGGCAGCATTTTCAGGGATGTTAAAGTCGCCATTACCCACGATAGGATATAACCTCAACTGAAATAATAATTTGAAAACACCAATAGCTGATTTAATTCACGTCATAAGAGATGGAGGAGATAATTTTGACAGAGCAGGAATTAAAGGGGTCGGAAGAATAGGAAAGTGAATTGGTCGATGCTTGCCACCTGTTAGAGGAAGGTGCCAAGATGGGTACTATTATTTACGTCTCGCCAAACGAATATGGAGTTTATAACTTGGATGAGGAATGTAAACTGGAAGAGCATATGATGCTTGTCTTTTACTATAAAAAAACACATTAAGCTCGTCAATTGTTTCTAACAGAAAAGTGCCGAGGCTTCGAGTTTGGTATGCGTGTGGAAACAGGGATATGGGAGAAGCCCACTACGCGGTTGGGCCACGCTATATTGTGAATGATCAAAATAAATGACTTCCGGAGAACGCGCTACCGTTTTGATTTCGTACGGTCCCTTCCCACCCAAAACACTTCGTATCAGAGCTCCCTACACACGTTGCCCAATCGGAGATCGAAATTTCTATGCAAAATTTACTACCACACGAATATTCATTTGACCCTTTGGTATCAAAAAACAGTACATTCGTCACTCTACTTAAGATATTATTGCGTAGAAAGCCTTATGATTTGATCCGCGGAGGAAGTTAATCATCAGTACAAATCAGAACTCTGGAAATATTATTTTACCTGCACGGGGACGAAGGAGGGGCAAGAACTAAAATAGGACGAAAATAAATGCAAAGTTTACAAAGCATTGCACGGCAGACAAAACACAACCCATTAGTACAGTTCTTTTAACCGTAGAAAATATATTTAAATACAATGCACCAATGCTTTCTGGCTGAACTTTGAAATGATCCACAGTTAACCGAAGTAAAACACGATGTATTTTTCCACCAAAATATATTATCGTACGACGGTACAAAAATAAATCGTGCTTTCACTTCGGTTAAATAGAAATCTAGTCCTCGGTCCGAAGGCACGTAACAACAGCTGTTCAAACATCGGGATTAAAGGCGATGGAGCAATTGAAAATTAAGCTTTTTAAAAACTCAGCAGCTTGAGCCTCCCAGGATACTCGAGCATATGCCGACAGAAGGATTGAAATGCACAGTTTTTGATCCAGACATCGCCCGGGATCTCCCGATATAATAACGGCCCGAATAGCACCCGGCAGGCTCAATTAGCTCTTCTTTCTCCAGCTCCACGCTGTTTACACCGGGTTGACGAATGCAGGCACAATCGGATGACCACGATCCGTGGGGGGAGGGAGGGGAAGGGTAGCGGCGTATGGACCACGGATACAGCGAGAGGAGGGAACAAATGAATGCAATTTTCCAGACTGATCCGACAAGGGAATCGAATCGAAATACCGTTGAAATTACGCGCAATTACAATTTTCAGGCGGCGTATGATGACGGAAGGGTGAGTGGGAAGGGAAGGGCTACACCGTGCAGCGTATCCGAGGGGAAATTTCTTCCCGCAGGATCCCGGAAATTGAAGGTGGTTGGGATGATTATTGTTTATGCACAGATTTGCGCGAAAATTTGCATGCGTGCTCCCGATAGTGATATATGTAGATAAGAGTGAAAATTATTGCATCATACCAATTTGATTTTCTGGCAATTCAATGCCATTTTTACAAGTAGCCTAATGGCGAATGACATATATTTCGTAATAATTCGATTATATAAGTTATATTACAATCACAGCCTTTCTTATACAGCAAAATAATATATTTACAATTATTTTAATTGCTGCTAACAGATATCAAGGTGTCACGCTAAGTCCAGTATTCGAAAACAACATATTTCTGCATAATTTAGACGAATTTAAAATACAGCGCCGAAAACAATAGTCTAAAATACTATAAAAATATAGCAAGCTCTTTAATCAAGGAAAAAATTCAAAATATAATTCTTGTATCAAGTGTATTGCTGCTAGTATGATGAGCTCAAACGCATACACAGATGCACTTGAGTGAAATGTGGTCCAAGAATTTTTTTTGACATACTAAGTGAATAAAAAACAATAAGTGCGTAAAAAAGTGTTAAATGAGGTCTCAATGACCCATGATTACCGCTCCAGCCACTTTACACGAATTCTAGATACAGTATCCCGAAATCATTGTTCAGTAAATCTTCATCCGGGAATCAATACGTAATTAAATGGTTTGCAGTTTAAGAAACCCACAAATTATACGGAAACCAAGCCAAAATTATAAAATCCATTTTTAATGGAAAAACTTAAGGTTAAGGAAAGGTTTTCCTCAGTTAATTTATTTACAGAAATAAATGATATTGAGGTGAAATATGGAGTTTCGTATTTAAAATGGACATTAGTAACCTATAGGAAATCATGCCTGAGACGATAAATTTTATGCAATACGGTAAGGTTTTTTAGGGTCGCAGGAATCCTATTTAGCGTCCTGGGACACAAGTGAAGCAGCAAAGAAATGCAGGTCGACCTCTGTTTAGGAATTTGAAACTAAATTAATTTTTAATCTTGCGTAAACCTTTAACATTATATTTATAAATTTAAAAACCGAACGTCTCCACCACTTTACAAGACCGCAAGACACTCTTTTATCAGCAAGCAAAATCATATTGAATTAAATATTTTAAAAACATATATTCTAAACTCTAATTATCTATCCCGGAGACGCAACTGTAAAATGAACGACAGTCGGTTCCGTGATCAGAATATCGAATCAATTAAGATGAGGTACCTTTTTTCATTTCAATTTTCGCACCTAAATAGTGTCCATTGTAAATAGGTGCGCGTCGAGTGAAACAGGCAAGCCGAACTTCGGTAGGGAGAGAAAAAGAAGGGAAACTGAAAAGAAAAAAAATAAGCGAATGAGATGAATAATGCATGCGGAATTAATCCCTGGCTACTCCAGCCACCAATACACCGTCACTACGTCCTCCTTCTTCTTCCCCACCGCCGCCCTGCCCCAATCCACCCACCCAGTACTATTTCTCTCCCCCACTCCACCGATCTTTTCATTTCTATCCCCCTCCCCCAACCATCCTCCAGCCATTTATTCCCCCCCCCCGAATTAATTATGAAACACGACGATTTCATCAAAAATCAAAATCGAGGGGCTGATAGTGCGGCCACATCACCGACCACATCTCGTTCATTCTCCTTCCAAAGATAATTAATCGCTATCCCTCTCAAGTCCGGATACGGAATCAAAAGTCAGTCGTGTATGAAAGGATCAGACCGTCCATTCGATAAAAGACTCCAGAGGATATCAGGGTGGATTAACTTTGTAAAAAAGTGGCTGATTAAATGTCAAAGGGCCGAACATTAGGATTGTACTCATCGGCTATTTACCGCTGAGTGGTGACTCCGCTCAACACATTCCAAGAACACATAACCACTTTGCGGTAAGTGTTACATATGATCTGGAAAGAATTCATGAGGAAGATCTAGGATAGACTCACCACAATTTGGTATTCTACCAGTTCATTGGTAGGTTTTTGGACAGTCCTTGACCTAACTTCCAAATTTCTGGGACATCTGCTCACATTTCCTAATATATAAATTGCTCGCCATCAGGTCTCTCAAGGATGGCGTACATCGATAAAGTAAGACTGATATCTAAGTGAAGACTTCTTTTGAAATGAAACCGTTATTTGACAGAAAAGTGAACTAAATAGGTACAGCAAACTAAACTTCGGATTATTGACTATAGCTGACTATGATATTGCCAATGGACAGTCTCTAACTGAACTTTACATTTTTTAACAGACTAACTTTTTTTTCCGCCGGTAAATTTCATAGGCTCTACATACTTCCTGCCTCCGCTCTTTTCCTCCAATATTCCAAATTTTAATAGCACTCAGTAAAACAGTATATTAGTAATATTCTAGATTGTTATTAAGAGAAATTACAGAGATTGGATACAGATTTGTGGTAATAACAGAACAGGGAATATTTTCTTCGCAAGAAATATGGGTTTCATATTGGTCATTGATAGTTAACACTCATTCTCTTATACTTATTGATACCCATAATTATAGAGGTAAACTTCTAGCTTTCCATAGCATTTTCCAAATAAATAATCAATTCCTTCCTATTTTAAATTTAAATTAGTGAAATCTACTTCGGCAACGATTGCTTTTTAGATTCTATAAATAATCTATTACTATATGAGGGAACAAATGGTCATCACAGCCTCGATATTTTCTGCACTGATCAGCAGAACAGAAATGGAATCGGTGACATGCCAGCACTAGAAGTGATCGCTGATAAAGATAATTCGACTGGCTGAGTGCTCTACATTACATTTCGCTACGCTAATTTGGTGCTTCATTAATCCAAACGCTTCGCATAAAAACTGGAATATCCAACATCATAAATGCTATACCTTCCACAGTCGACTGAGCACTGGATAATATAGGTCATTGCATCGCTTCCCCATGATGCTGTTTCCAAAGCCAGCCGACACCTTTTCGACGTTAATTAATTTGCATTCAGGGAAAAATTACGCAATTCTTTGCCACCGGTCTTTTATTATGAGCCCTCTTGCATTCCCATTTCAACTAACTTCTGAACTTTAACGTGAGATTTTTAAGTACACCCACGGCACACATTTGAATGGCATTTTAATGGCGGCAGAGGTGGCACTGGAAATGAAAGCCGGGCTTGTTAAAAATTCAGCCGACGTTTGATAGTGACCACTACTGCAGAGGACGCACGATTGGGGCTTTGAAGACTTGAATGAAAGTTCAACAGCATTTTAGAAAAAAAGATACCTTTGCATGACATGTCCACCGAGGATAAAGCAGCCCATTTGAATTTGAATACCACTCGCCACTTTAGTAGATCTCTGAATTATACACTCGGCAATAGCTCTTTTTTTTTTCATTAAAAAAATTCAACTAAATTTCGGAAACACGATTAAGTGGCAGTCTCTGGTCTGGAAAAATACTACGAAGTCCTATTATGAGAGCCACGAAGCTGGATGATCACGGACGATATTTATGATTCTAATGAACGAAAAACCATACACTTTTTCAGGCTGAGAAAAATTATATTTCAAGTCAAAACAGAATTACAAATATAAAATTTATGGGAATAAGTTACGATACATTAACCAAATTTATAATGAATCATGTACATCGTAACATGAAAAAAATCACACGAAAAACTCGTGGAAAAGGATATAAAGTGGACAGAATAAAATTATGATATGTTAGAGACTCACCATGTACCTGATTTATAATCATGGGCTTCTTGTAATATTCAGCTGAAAATTCAAGGGAAACTGGAAATAATTCTTCAGCAGTAATAAAGAGAGGTATCGATCAGGCTGAACTACGAAGGTAAACATCGAGAGGGTAGAGATGTTTGAAAATGGAAAAGCAGACGCATTTAAATCAAGTAAACCATTGATCCACATAAGTTAATATGTATTGTATCAAACTTCACATAATTACAATATATAGTATATGACTAACAATTTCCGTATATTATTTATTCGTTTAGAATCTTAATGGATCAAATTTAATGTAAGCTTACTACCAACGTTCGTGTGCTAAGATTAAATAGGAGAATAGATGGCATTTTGGTTCACAAAAGTTAAGTCTGCTTTTATAAAATTTAAAATAATCCGCACAACGTGACTATGGCGATAAACATTTACAGCAACGATACTTAATATGATATTTTTTATCGCATCCAGTTAACCTGTTTAGATAACTCATCACAGGGTCATGACAAGTCTACAAACATTGCCTAAGTTGCAGTTCTTGAACTCTTTTAAACAATCAATATGGGCAATTGTTCATAGTAATGAAAAACTTGATGATTGCAAAAGGCCGTGATAGAGGGGCGGATGTTGGGTAAGCTCGGGAGGAGAAAAAAAATATTAGCAGACAGGATGAAAAGAGCTAGGACGCAAGCGAAACTGAAGAAAGGTACCGTGTAAGGATATAGGATCCAGCAGATATAAAAGCTTGTACTAGGTAATCATTTTTCATCTAAACCTACTACAACAGCCAGATCACTACGGATTATAATTTTTATGCGCCATTGTTTACTACAGTTCAACCTATTCTCTCCATAAGTCTATGATGATAAGGTATTTCTCACCCGAAACAACGTGGACGCCACGGGTACGAAAAGCCAACCTCACCTCACAACCATATCGCTCGCAGGCTTTCAGGGAACACGACAATGCGAATCTCGTTTTGCGTTCCAGGGTTTTCATTACCCAAGGGGAAAACCTAACCGACCTTGCCCCCCACTATCCTCGAAACGCTGATACTAAACGTCCATGGGACACGCGAAATAAACGGACGCCGTGGTTAGGGGGGCGTGGCGGGGGGTGGAGAGTTCCGGTTGGATATTTGGGGAGGCGACCGAGAGCTGAGGTCACTTGCGCGATCAAGAATAGGTGGGTGGGTTTAAGAAGGGAAGGATTGCATGGGAAGGAGTGGGAGAAATCCGGAGACTCCTACGTACAACCATCAAATCCACCGCAAGAGCGAGTGGAAGGGGATGTTAGGGCACCATCCACAAAAAGGGAGCGAATTGGAAAAAAAGAAATTTGAGGGGATATGAAAAAGACGCAATTCAACACGAAACAGTCTCTCTTGGTTTCAGTTGCAGCCACTGTTCACGTTGCAGTCCACGTTCGTGGGAAGAGGGAATTTCTAATACTATTTCTTCAATCGTTGTAACTTCTGCTGGTTTCAGATAGGTAATGGGGGTTAAGATAGTGTCCTTGGTGCCCCCATGAAACTCGATAAATCTGAATTTCCCAAGTTATCTCATAATAAAGGCACAGAGGGGTTCCTAGTTTCAAGAGTCCCATTCGACGTCGGAAGTACAGTTTTGGAGGTGCATTTCACTTAAAGCCAGCACCAAAGTAGGATAGAGAACCACTAAAGACAGTCTCCGACATTGCCGGTCTTCGACCCCGGATCCTTAGTGAGGCAGTAGCCACTGCGGATGAAGACTGAACAAGATGACTGGCGAAGAGATTAATTTGGAGGGTAGCGTTGCATGGAGCAGAACTGTGGACTGGAATAAAAGAGGGTGAGAATAGGCTTTCGGCGTAGGAGATGTGGGTGTGTAGGAGATTGGAGAAAGCGCGGTGGACGGAATGCTAGAAAAAACAGTAAGTGCTCGGCATGGTGTGAGAGGAAACTGGTGGAAAATGAGGCAAATGAAGTGGTTGGAACGAGAGATGAGAGGCGAGGGAATGCTGAAGGCCGTGATGGATAGGAGAATGCTTGATAACCGCGGAAGGAGAAGAAAGAGTACATCCTTTATAGACGAGATGAAAAGAGATAGGACGTACACTGAAATGAAGGAATAAATCGCGTACGGAGATAAATGTCCTGCGCCTGTAAAGATCAAGACGATTTTTACTCTTTTCCATTCAAACCTACCCTATTCGGAATAGAACCCTATTAGTAAATCCGTTATACCAAGTATACCTTCTTAGAATAGGGGAACTTCAAGGATGGGATGAAGAGGGTTAGGGCGTATGCCGAGCTGAAGAATGAAATCATGTAAGGAGGCATGTAAAAGATGGCTTAGTTAATTGGGTGTGCCCCGCTTAATTATTGGTGGGTGTCACCAGACCTTTCGTGGCCATTGCCACTTAATCAAGGGCCAGCTGCCGAATTTTGGGACTTAAATAATCGGTGCTCTTTCAGGAATGTTCACTCGGGGGTCGTGGTCAAGGAGATGGGTAGAGTTGGGATGTAAGGAGGAGTCTGAGGAATGTATTCTAGTATCAGGATCCCACTTCCGGCTGATTTTGAGGCAATAGTGTCTACAGTAATTTTCTTTACATTTTCTTATTTCCTTATTAGTATACAATTAACAGATGTTGTCATAATGACTCGCGAAATGAAGAAGGTAGTATACGTATTCATTAACCCATTCAAACCTACCTCAAACAGTGGATTACCTTGAATAATAAGCCACTGTAGCCCCCACACCAACCCGATCCTCCTCTGCCCTGAGAGGTGGAGGAATGAGAAGAGGAAATGTGGGGGAGTCGAATAGATTCGAATGAAAAAAAATAAGGGGACCGGAACGAGGAGGGAGGGAGAGTGAATGACAAAGATGGCCTATCAAACAACTCGACATCACGACAAGAGAGTCTGGGAGCGGCAGAAAGCGACGCAGAGATAGCAGGAAAGGGGTGGGTGGGAGAGAACGATCGATAGGCGGGCCACAAAAACAAACGAAGATCAGCATAAAAGTCGTTCTATAACTCTCTCCATCCACCACCCAACTCCACCCACCAAAACAAAACCCACCCCGTCCTTCCTGACCCTTCCCACACACATCTGCGGAGGAGAGGAAAAAAGACAATGTATTCCGACTTCTCCTCATCCTCATTCCACGTCCCTTTTAGCACATCCCTTTTCCCACGCTCTCCTCTTAACCCTTATCCAAAAACCCATCCTTCTGCGACCCAAACCCACACAGTTGGGGCCGAAACTCGAGCACGGAATTCCTCAAAAACCTCGCACATTCTGAGGCGAAATGGCCGGCCGGCCGACAGAGTGAGACGACCCAGCTCTCCCAACCCCCAAGCTTTTTTTTGCGATCGGCGTGGCTTGACGCGTGAGCCACTCTCAACAATAAGCCATCCGCCATTTTATCCAGCCCTTCCTGTCCGAGCGGATACGTACATGAATGGAGAAAATGAGATGTGGCACTTCGTGGAGGGAAGGAGTGCGGTAGGAGGGAAAATGAGGGCTTGTATTAACCAGAAGTGAGAGGAAACGGAAGAGCGCATCGATACCTTGACAAGCACAATATCTCCCGGCTAGGCATTCACTGAACCCATCTTAACGTGATCCTCGAAATGACCCGCCGATATAACATGGAGATCCTGCCGGAAGTGCTCGTCTGACGAGCAAAGGGAGAGCAGGTCAATTCGTGGTCCGTGTTGCAGAACAGTGAGTTCAACGAACATGTCTTGCACTGATGTGATGACGTGCCCATGGGGATGCTTCAGGCACGGAAAGAGGACAAATTCGGAAAAAAGAGATATTTCATAAGAATTAAAATGAGGTAAATTTATATTATGAACAGAATTTCGTAGACCAAATACAAACTTAGGTATGTAGCGAACGTTAGCAAAAGTCTTAGGCGTAACCTTGTGGAAAACGTTAGCATAAAATATTGTTAAGTAAGACACTTCGTTCAATTCCACCCTTCTATTTTAACAAAAACTGACCATGGTTTCGCCACTATATTGTGCCACCTAGATAAAGGTACATAGTACCGACTCTATGGTCGCTTTTTTGTCAAATAAAAGTGTGGAATTGGACGAAGTGTCTTATTTAACGTTGTTCTTTAAGTAGCGACCCCAAAGTACAAAAAAACTAGTCTCAATGTGTACAATTCAGAAAGAGGACACAATCAATTCACTCAAATAACGCAGCGCATATAAATTGCATCTCAAAAATCCACCAAAACCTGAATTCCAAATGGCGGAATGCCAATAGTATCTACCTAAAGATCGCAATTTAACGCATCGATATACTAACAGATATCGCCCCCTGGCTCATCGAGGAGACTTGAGGTGCGGAGTGAAGGCGGTTTGAAGAGGGCAGGGGAGGGGGAGAGCGGGGAAAAAAAGAGGAATGGTGGAAAGAGGGAGAGGAGGTATGGAGGGTAGGTTGCCGAGGAAATCCGCCGCGCTCCATCCATCATCAAATGAATGCGCGGCAGCGCGGGCCGCTTTTCTTCCCTCCCTACGCCCCTCCTCCCCCCCCCTACACACAAGCTCGGCAATCTCCTCCACTTCAGAAGCTCCGAATGGCCACCCACCCCATCCACGCCGACACCTATCCGCCTCCCCTCTCTCCCACGACCCCTTCCCCCAACCACACAGTCGAGAGCAGGGGAAAGAAATAAAAAAAGTCCCACATCCCCCTCCACCAGAACCGACACACACCCCTTTATCTCACCAAATCCCCCCTATCTCGTCCCCCCCCCCCCCCGCACAACATCCCAACCGCCCGCCCTCACTAAAAACCGACTCTTCATAACACTACCATGCATACATTCACGCATACCATCACCCTCACATAACGCCTACCACTCAACTCTTTTTTTTCTGTTCTCCGCACCAATGCCAAGCTCTTACAACTCCCTCACACAAACCACCCGCCCACCCACCCTTCCCAACTCCAATCCTATCCTCTCCACAAAAAAAACACACCTACGTTTTGTTCTCCCCCATACTCAAACCCTCGTCGCCAAAATTACCCACGGGTGTAGAAATTGCCATGAGATGAAAGTTTCAATGTGACTGCGCGGAAATGTGCCTAGCAATAAAAAAAAATCATTTTATTTTACTGGGATTCGATCCCAGATCTCTGGCCATCATGGACCGTTACTTCACGCACTCAGGGGCGTGTCTTCTTATGATACTCATTTGTTCATTTCGCTAATGAATTACTGAAATAAATTTCACCTGGAGTGGCAAGCAAACCACGGGCCTTTAGACTGGCGGGAAAATGTTAGGAACACCATGCATCTTGGGACTCTTGATTCCCGGGGTTGATCTAGGAGTATACAACGGACCTAAACGTTGACGGATGGGACTTCCCTAACGAGTGCCATCCTTAATGGACCATGAAGAGGGCAATTTTCGACCTACGTGAACTTTCATTGTATAGTACGCCATAGTGTACGCACCTTATTTCATCGAATGACGTTGCAGATGTCATAACTCAATGGCAGTGGCTACTTCGATGTATTTTAAACCTTGATGGATCGTGAGGTTAAAACACCTGGTTCCATTCTATATAAATACGGGTGATCTAGCGGTTAGGGATGTCTTTGATGAAGACAAACTACGAATCATTCACAACCGCTGTAACCTACGTCTCCACACGACTTCCTCCGAAAGTCCTCCGGAATTTGCCTTGCGAATCGGAGAACCGTAGTGGCTTTTGAATTCACCCAGTAGGCCAAATTTCCGCGGTTTGATTACCGGTAAAGGTGAACTTTACATCACGACAATTTGGGCGATTTAAATACCCGTCGTTTTATATCGAGGAGAAGATCTTCAACTACCACCCAAATCTTTCACCTCTATATTTCCCTGGCTCCTCACGCACACATTCATACCAACATAACTACACGGTCGGAATCCCTTCTTCTCTGTACTTAACCTGTCACAAAGCTTAAACCCCTCCTCTCTCTTATACAGGGTGGCCAATTTTAGGTGTCAACGAGAGTGGTTCGACATTGCCCCCACCATCAACCTCCATGGAAAAGCCCTATCGACTCGCCACATGAATAAACATACACGGATCCGAATGTATATGCATGTAAAACGCTCGGAATCGTGTCTTTCCCAAGCCTCCGTAACCAAAGTCCTCTACCCTACCTTTTCCACAACCCCCCACTCCTCCGCGTCCAACCCCTGGCTTTATCTTGATTTATCACCAGCGGACACCCTCCTCCCCTCTTTTTCAACCACTCAAATACACCCCTATCCCGCCAAGAACCTTCTCCCAACCATTCTACCACCCAGACACACGAGCTCAAAAACCTTCCAAGGGATCGCCGAACAAAAGAATTTCATCCTACCATCTCCACACAAGAGCCGACCGAACAAGAAGCCGCCGCTCCGAAATGGAACGGGCGGTGTACGAGCCTCTATATGCCCATGCTTCCGCCACCTTTTCCTCGTCCTCCTGGTATGGCACTTCAAAAAATGTTGCCAAACAAACCGAACAAGGTCCTCTCTAATGAGAGCAGATTTATGGGGCCCACCCAGAGGCGATTTCATTCCACGGAGGGCACAAGTCAGAACGCGGGAGAAGACGTGGAGGCCGGAGGTTGGAGGTACAGCATTGGCAAAAGTTGCTGGCGCTGAACAGTGGACAAGTTTGGGACATAGGCTTTGAAATTTACACAATAATGCTACGAAACGGGAGAGGAAAGTTGGTATGTACTGAGGAATCAAATAAACTTTTTATTCGCTGCCAACACAATCGCTTCGATAACTGGAATGACTTGCCAATACCCTACTCATTGCTGTCCCATTTTGACTGAAACCACAATGAGACCTCAAGATAGGGTACCTGGTAAAGTCACAGCGATTGGTGATTTTAGCCACTTGCTTATTTGTCTTGCATATGCTCGTGCATTCACATTGTGTCTCTACCTTCTCCTTACGTCATCCAAAAATAAGTGAGAACACTGAAAAAAAAGATTCCAAAACTCTCTGTATCTTTAGGAACTGGCCAAGGAATATAAACAAAATATAAAACAAAACAAAACATAAATATAAACAAAAAGTACCAACATGAATGTGCTCCTCTCATGTTTCAATTTCACCAAAAATAAGAATAAAATGGAGGAAGCTAGTAAAAAAAAAAGAAGTTAATATCGAAAAATTTTCACTTTGAGCTCAAGTTATTACTTCCACATGTTTTGCACTTTGGGGAGGAGGTGCCTCCTCCC
Organism: Pyrrhosoma nymphula; assembly: GCA_963573305.1. Lineage (NCBI taxonomy): Eukaryota > Metazoa > Arthropoda > Insecta > Odonata > Coenagrionidae > Pyrrhosoma > Pyrrhosoma nymphula. The sequence continues at coordinate 108,511,020 of OY754330.1, read as the reverse complement.
CAAATTATATGAACTCTGGTATAACTTTCAATCCCGCAAGAGCGATATTTCGATATTTTTATTCGCTCTGAAAGTATTTGGCACGGCATAAAGTTACGCGACTCGGCTGGTAAACACGACGCTTCGAGGCTCCCTCACGAAAAGAATAAATAAAAGAGAAACGTGTCGTTATTCACTCGGCGAAAAATGTTGCGCTATTGCAGCCATTGGATGCACGTCTGTTCGCCGAACGAACGGGGACGGAACTGAGGAAGAACGTTCGCCGACAGCGCCAAATGGAAGGGCACGAATTATTTTTTGAATTATATCAAAAGAAAGTATTTCAAAATTTCGGCCCTGATCGGAAAGGTTGAAGAAAAAATCTCCGGAAACTTATTTTCTCATCCGTTTGTCTACCCGTTAGGATAGGTTTTTGATGGATCATTGCTGCTCTTATATTATCTTTTGTAATGAAGGATGTCTCACTCACACAATTAGTTCAGCATACCTACTACCTCTCCTCATAACACACTAAACCCACTTCCCCTCTCTCCTGCCCTGTTGCCCAATAGCCTACCTTCAAAAAAAGCCTTCAGTATCCCATCCTCATTCATTGCTTGCTCCATCCATCTTCTTTCCCTCTTCTTGATTTCCTAGAGGATTTTTCTCTCCTCCCCAACCATTCCACGTACTTCTTTTTTCGTCTTCCTTTCCCTCAGTCGTACTCTATCCATTCTCCTCCAAATCAATACCTCCAGTCTGTTCCCGTCGTCTCTTTCCAAGGTCCTAATTTCGCTGCCATACGAACCACGCGCCATATCAGGCTCTTACAAATTATCTACCGGTAAAGATTGATTTAAATGGAAGAAAGAGTGTTCATAATATCATTTATAACCGAAAGCCTTAGTCTCTTTACATTATTCCATTGACATCCACATTTTTCGGGTGACGACCGCGTATGTTGTTTAGGATCACAACAGTTGCGCCAACTTTCCTGCCGGCGTCCTCAGGTGAAGGACAGCGAGAAGGTTTTTCGTTCAATTCGTATCATAGAAATAAGAAGAAAAATTGAACGAAATAATAATAAGAATTTAACGAAAAACCTCGCTATCCTTCACCTGAGGACGCCAGCAGGATAGCTGGCGAAACTGTTGTGATCCTAAACAACATATGCGGACGTCACCCGAAAAGTGTTGATATTATCTGGTCAACACCGCGGAAACCTGCGAACGAACATGAGTCCATTCTTCACCTCGGCATACGCCCTACCTCTCTACATCCCATCCATAAAGCCCATTCTCTCCCTTCCTATTCCCCGCTATTCTAGCATGCTTCAAACGCCTGCAGCCTAAACTCACCCTCTTTCCATCTGTCCTTTTATCAAAGTTCTTCCCCACGGCTGCAATCATCAGTTCCCTTCTACTAATGAACACCAATTTTTCCAACGCAATTCACCTTCTAATAAGCAATAGTATCTATGGAATGATCCATAACTCTGTGGAATTCACTCAGGTCGGTTACAAAAAAACACTTGGTTATAATCCATGGTTTAGTGATTTCAACTTGACAGATTTCGGAGAATATCAAAGGTAAATATCAATCATTTACTTTAGGTCATGGTGTAAAAAACCACCTAAACCTCTCCTTTTAAAAATAAAAAGTTATGAAAATTACCATGTGTTTCTTGTAACACACATTCAAGCGCACTTTTTACCTCAAAAATAGAAGGAAGTTCTTCGAATTTTATTCCCCAGAGCGAAATCGTAAAAAAATCCCCGAGAACTAAAGAGCAATATTTACATTCGATCATATAGCGCACCTCCCTCTTGCCTTAGTCGCGCTCCGCTGAACAGCTCTGCATGGACGCAATCGAACCATACACCCCTGTCGACGGAGCGAACGCTTTAAACAGAGTGGCCAGGTAAGAGAGTTTACCGATGGGGAGGCATTCTTCCGGCTTCGTTATCCCGCCGCGAGACAGCGACGTCGAACAGCGTGCGAAGGAACGACGAAAAATCAATCACGAGAATCCGCGAACGCACGTGGAAATTTCCGCATGCTAAACCAATTTGCCGGTGTGACACGTCCGACAATATATATGACTTAATAAAACCAGTCTCGTTTCATTACGACGATAGTAGTGGTAATTGTACTTTAGTTTAACATGCTTTTAACAAGGCTTTAGTTTAACAAGGTTTTTCCGAGCTTACTCTCCGCCACTTGCAGACGGGCTACTAGCGGCACTCGGACGAAAAGGAGGACCCTCCCTTACGGATCTGAGCGAAATCAACAATGCTTAACTTCCACGTCTGAGTTGGAATTAATGTTTTCTTCGTGGCAGCCCGCTGCCCTATTGAGGATGATCCCAGTAAGGAAAGTAATGGTAATCTACCTATGAATTAGAGGCATTACTAATGAATAAGGAAAGATGTTCATGATGTAAGGAATTCAATCAAATAAGCGTTAACGTAACTTGAGAGCTATATCGCTTCCTCATCCAAAGATACATGACTCCATTAGGGAAATGAGAGCAAAGAGAACTTTTCTGATGCAAAAATGACAAATTTTATATCATATTTCCAAAAATCATTAAAACGGCAAAGGACGAATAAAATTAATCTTGAGATACCGAACGTGCTTACGGAGATATCACAGACTAGACTACTATATTTTGTTGCAACGTCAAGGCGCACCGCATGTAAATGATGGCCAATTTTGTTTCATAATGATGAGTATGTACAAAAGAGCTAAAAAATGTTGAACCATTGTAGAGTTGAATCGTTTTCATCTCTCACCCTATAAGACTTCAAGAGAGAAGACTAGAAGCAAACAGCAGAGGGGTAAAAAAATTAACCACAACTTTTAAAGGTAGTTTTAATGTCCTTAAAATTTGACACTTTGGGAGAGGAAGGAAAAGTATGGTAGTATTGGGCTTTGTTTAAGGAGAAAAAATATCAGAAATCTGATATGATAAGAAGAGAGGTAGTTTTACAAAAAAAGACTAAATAAAATCCCGTGGTCAGGGAAATAATAGGAAAAACTTTTTCAAGGCATACCAATCAATTGGTAAATCACTCGCAAAGACAATGATGAATTAGTAGTTTATATTTAGATATCGATAATATATTCATCAAACTTACGCGTGAAGTGCACACCAAATCTCACATGCGACTACAGACTCTGACTGTGGCAATCGACTTTGTTATGAAATATGTCTTTACTCAATTCTCCCATGGACAACGGATTACGTCATTTAGAAAAATTAAACCATTGGACCGACCGCTTTATGGATTAAAACAGGGGTTCCCTTTTTTACTGTCAACCCTTTTAACAATTTCTCAACATTTATCAAACCCTACATCTATAAATTACGTAATTATATCACGAAAAGCAAATAGACTTTTATGTGATTTTTTGTTTGTTCATTTTTTTTTAATAATGAGTAATTATCAAAATGTTTCTCGAGCGACTTTTTTTAAATGAAACAAAAGTAATGCATTGGGAAAATGAACTTAATTGAAGACAATGATCAATATATATTTTTTAGTCGAACGAACGAGATGTAAAATATAATGCAATAATAGTACATAGGTATATAGCTATTTACTGCATAGGAGATTTTCCATAACCGTTTTTCCATCGAACCCCGATACCCTTGAGGGGTCCATATCGACACTCACTCTGGCGAACCCTGGCTTAAAATCTTCGATTTCATACCCATTGCAATCGAAAGTGTAAGAAAATGAAATATTTTCATCGAAACAATAAATTCGATTAGGGACGGAGTCGCAAAAGTACACAACCATTTCATCCCAAAGCTTTCGCTCGAATTGCCTCGGGAAATCTGAAAAGACGGGACGCCATGGTCAAGAGAGGATGACCCTCCAAACAAGTCGAAAAATTTTTGCCAGCGCTAAAGCCCTTCACCTACTTCCAGAATCCAATTTCTTGGCCCGAAAGCTTGCAAGCCTGTAGACGGCAGACGTCCCGAGCCACATCGAACAATAAACGCCAGGATTCCACCGCCGTCGGTCGGTTGAAAACGGGGGAAAAACAACGTAACAGGGTAGATTCTACGCAGTCGGGGAATGCTGGATACTTCGGGCGAGACGAGCAGAGGAGCAGTCAAGGGCACTCGATTCGCGCATAAATGCATTCGGCTGCCGCGAGTGGCGGCTTCAGTTGCGGGAATCCGAATCCGACGCAAAAACGACCCTCGGATTGCCGCATCACAATTGCGCAAAAGACTCACCATGTCGGTCTGAGATGATTCCAAAAATTTAAGGATACCATCTCGAAAGAATTTCCCCGGTTTCCATTGAATTACTATTACGGGAGTAGGATCGCGTCGGCAAAATGAACGTTTTCAAAAACGCAATGGGAGATTCAGTGTGGTGAGGGTCATGTGAATCACGAAGATCTCATTCATTCATTACAGTAATCTACCGGTTAGAGGTAGGTTGTGATGAACGTCAGAGAATATCCAACGAACTCTTACACGTGCTGTGCCCTTTCTACCTCTTGTATTTCTTTCTTCATCTCAGCATAAGTCCTACCTTTCTTCATCCCGTCCATAAAACCGATTCTCTTCCTTCCCCTTCCCCGCTTGCCCAACATCCTTCCCTCTATCACGACCTTCAGCAAACCATCGTCCCTCATTACCCCTTCCAGCCACCTACCCTGTCTTCCCCTAATCTCATCTATAAGTTTCCTCTCCTCGCCCACCATGTCAAGCACTTCCTCATTTGTCTTCCTTTCCGTCCAACGCACCTTCTCCATCCTCCTCCACACCCACATCTCAAAAGCCTTAAGCCTATTTTCGTCTTCCTTTCTCAAGGTCCACGTTTCCGCCCCATACAACGCCACACTCCATATCAAGCTCTTTACTAGCCTCTTTTTTACATCCTTACTTAAGGTCCCCGTCATCAGCTCCCTTCTATTATTGAACGCTTCCTTCGCTAGCGCTATTCTCCTCCTGATGTCTTTGCTACTATGTCATGTTTCTTCTAGCGTACTACCCAAGTAATTAAGTTGTTCAACTTGCTCCAGTTTGTGACTTCCTACTCTTATCACCAGCTTCGCTTTCTTTGTCCTACAGAATCTCATTACTTTTGTTTTCCTATTATTTATCTTCATTCCGTATTTCTCACACTGATTTTCCAGTGCATCTACTAAAGTTTGCAGTCCTTTCGATGACCGACTCACCAACGCCTGGTCGTCTGCGAATCTACACGAAGATCTACATCCTCAAAATAAACAAGACTTCATCGAGAAAAAATAAAAAATAAACAAATGAGTGACCCAAAATATCTACACTCACTGCCGGAAATAAGTTTCAGCTATGGATAAAAATATTGCAGTTTGGAAAGTAATGAGGTTGATTTAGTCATTTCATTAAATCACGGCATTCAGCCTTTCAAATAAGGATATACGATAATAAACAGGAGAGAGCTAAAGACAGTAACTCTATATAAAGGTTCTTCCACAGGGGTCGTGAGGAGGAGCTTCATATCATCGTTAAAGAAACAATATCGCCTATCTGACAGAAGAGAAACTTTTCAGGAGAGACAAAATCTACGATCTTTTTTTGTAGGAAACATATTTACAAAATCCTAATTTTCAAAAAAATGTCAGGCAGTACCATTGTTCCTTCAGCGACGATAAGGAGTTATACATCGGAAAAACCTAGACTATGAAGAGAATAGGGTCGTTCAGTTGGTTCGTTACTTGGGGAGGGAACCGACAGCTGAGGTCATTTGCAACATGAGACCTATGCAACGATAGGACAGGTGAAATGGTTGGTAAGGAAATAAATTACTCTGGGAATGGCAAACGGTGGAGGGAAACCCGGCGTCGACATTAGCCTTCTCTTTCGAGCAATCTATATATAATATCTCAAAGGCAGCTATTAAGAAGGGTGGGACGTACGCGGAGATGAAGAAAGAAATACTATAGGTTTAAATATAGCACACCGCAGGTGTAAAAATCTGGAGGATTTTCTCTGACTTTCAATAAAAGCTACCTTCAGCCGGTACCTTAACGTAGTAGAACGGCGCCAACATGCCAAAAGCTAAGTCCCGCTCGATTTACTTTACTAAACTTGTGATGCTTTCTCTCAACTAGGCATCAAAAGAATCAGAATTTCCCTGAACAATCTCTACCTCTTCGAACCCAGCCCCTTAAATAGGAATCTAGTACTATGACGACCACAACAACCTGGCCCCCGATAATATGCTAGAACAGACAGGAAACGCCTGTGATGGGGGTTTGGTAATGGATGCTGAAAGCGATGGACAGATAAGAAAAGTGCAGGACAATAGGGAGGATCGGATGATACTGAGAGAATTTAGAAGGGAACAGCAGGTGGATGAAGCAGGTTGTAAAATGCAAAGGGATATTGAAGGACGCCATGTGCGAGATAAATTAAGGCAAGTGGGGAAGAGGGAGGGAAATAATAGTGCTTTTTGGACGAGATGAAGAGAGCTAGGAAGTATGCCGACCTGATGAATGAAACCCTGCGGGCAAATAGGTGTCGGCAGGTGAAGCAAAGCGTCAATCAATACTTTAACGTCCATCCAAGCCCACCTTCATCCGTAGAATACCCTCATTCGACCAGGGATTCATTCCAGAATTGGTAGAGAGAGAAAACTTCATGCGATAGGGATTGACGGTGGGTGCATGTGGCGAGGAGAGGGAAAGAGTATTTCGGAAGGCCTCACTGAAAGCCAACATGCCAAACTCCTCACCCCCTCCAACACCCATCCACACCCTAAAACCCTGCGACGACAAAAAAGGCGATTTTTCAGCTCAACAGGATTGACTGTCATTTCCCCCCTTTTTTATGCCCCCAGAGCTTTTTTCCCCCAACGTCACAAGGGACTTACTTTCCTTCATGTACACGGGCTTACGCACGACCGTTACCCAGCTACAAGCCTGATTGGCGCCTTAAGAATCCTCTGCAACGTCCCCTCCCTTCGCGCATACCACCCTCAACACACTAAACCACCCAATACCTCCATCCCCTTCTTGGGAGCTCATCAAACAAAAAAAAATATATGCATGACACAAAATCGCTTGCAACCCTCACCCCATACAATCTCCCTTCTTAAAAAAAAACATCCACCTCACTCACACACACAGGACCCCCTTCATCTGCATCCTTCTTAAGCTTTGCGCTGAAAAATCACCTTCCTGGAGGAGGAAGCGGGCACGCGTGTATGGCAGGGGATGACTATCAACCCGACAGGAGTGGGAGGGAGAAGAAGGCGTCCGCTAAGAATAGCCCCCCTCTAAAACCCTCCTGCCTTTGGAAAATCCCACCCCAACCAACCTTTATCATCCTTCCTCGTAGAACTCCCTGTCCTTCTCCCCCTCCCCTCTACATCAACCGAGAGTAACCACTTGAGAGGATGGGTGGCCAGATGGGGTCCCTGTTCCACCACCCCCACTTGTGTCTGATGGCAAATCGTCTCATCGAAGAGTATCTGGGGGGGGGGGGGGGGAGGAAGGGGATGAAGCATCGGGCGGAGGAGATGGCGGCGCCAGCGGTGGTGTGCCAAAGTCCCCTCCTAAAAAAAACCATCGCACCACTACACCGATCTCCCCACGTGTCCGACAGCACTCGACATTGGCCGAGCAGCACTTTTGTTTTTTTTATTGCTCATACATGTAAACCTACGGGCAGGCCACGCAGTTTTAAAAGTGCACCCCAAGGTGAACTTTAACAAGAAAAAGTATGAAGCGAACTCCTTTTTCTTTAAGACACACTTAGCCCCTCTACTCGCGGACAGAAATTGAAAGAATTTTACTGTACACGCTCCGCAGCCCCCGTCCACCGCTACCTAAAAGGTGTCTTGTGGCGAATAAATATGCCTCTCGTAGAAATCACCCGCTGTCAGCATTTACGACGGAATTACGCGCCCCGGTGCAACCGCCTTGAATTTTTATCCCTCCCTTAAAATTCGCTCTAATTTTCAGATCCCTCGAACATCGAACAACCAAATACGGGGACAACAGAGAGGGTGATACACGGTAACTATCCGGGGTTAGAAAGCTAGATTATGGAGAAAAATAATAATTATGGATAGCACGAGGGGAGGCAAAAAGAATGAGGAGTTGACAAAAGACTTTATACAACACAAATACGTAATTTGGACAGCTACGTACAAAGAAGATTCCTCCATGATGTACATACATAACTAAAGCTAGACCACAAACCTACCCATCGTTCGGAAGAACACTAGGTGACTGAAAACGTTAAGAAGGAACGCTTTACTCTATAAGAAAATAGCTCATAGTAGCCCATCTAGAAATAACGAAGATTTGTACGCAATTTCCAACACAAGCATAATTAGAGAAACCACCCTTAGGTCCCTTCAAACATTAGATATTGGGGGTCGAATTATTTGATCCCACTTTTAAGAGTGTATCCCAAAGTTCAACCTAAGATCTTAACCCTAAAAACAAGGACAACATCAGCAGGAGGAGGGATTCAAATCCGCTCCCTTTAGGTTTCAAGATCGGCTCGTCAGCTAACTGTAGACCACGGTCTATAACCACCTCCCACACAACAGATAGGTACCAACACCTTCAGTTAATCTAGTACGTTTATGAGAGGATTACCTTTCAGATTGGAAACAAAATTATGAATTTAGTTCCTTGAGTACCTTCCGTCATGTATTCATTGCATTACCAAAGGTCAGGCCTGACAGGTCATAAGGGGAGGATCGATCACCACAGGAACTCACCTGAAAAGAGTGAAAAAATATGTAATTCAATTTCTAAAGCGAGGTACCATTGATATACAAATTCATTCATTATAAAACTTAAAGACAATATCCTCGATTCAATTATAAGCATGAAGCAAAATGAGGTCACGAATAAAACTTCCCTAAGGAAAATTCGTGAAAACTCTTCGATATAGGTGCCCAAATTCATTTTAATTGGCATTATAACTCGGCCTTAGTTGGTCCTGGGCCCTTTCTTTCTACGCTTTATACGCTGGGCCCTTTCTTTCTTTTAAAGTAGGCACTCTAACCTGTCCTAAAGTCAGACGTTAAGCCCGCTAGCTCTCATCCACCTATTCAATGCATCAACATGCGAGCAAACTCGTAGGCAATCAAAAAAGCGACCGTTAAGTACGCGCACCTCCTCATTCAATTACAAGAGTGGCCGAAACAATGGATATACATCGTTGGAGCATGAATCATATTTCTAGGACACTGCGTACAGGAGGGAATGAAATAAAAGTTTTGGAATCCATCGGTCCGCACAATGGACAAAAGAGGAATGGAAATACAAACTATGCAATGACGCAGCGTTGATTTCATTGTTTCCCCCACAGCGATGTGAAAACATGGAAATTACACTGACCGATAATAAAAAAAACTTCCTCTATTCCGTCATGGAATCAAAGTTGGCCTCACTCGCGTTGAAAGAAAGAAGCGAATGCCTACTGAAACAGCAGCGGATTCACGAAACTGCAAATACAAATATGGGCCTGCCAAAACTTTTCATAGAAATTTGGATCTTTTCAATGTCTCATCTGCGACTTCAGAGTGATAAAATATAAATCGAAGTCAGTGTTTTATCACGAAACGTTCAACGTCGTATATTTCGTCGCAAGACATCCTCTAATTATTCGAGGTGATCAAGCGTAAACGGTAGATTTAGATAGAGGTAAGTCTACCCCTTCCAATTTATTTCAACTGCAAGAACTAAACTTCCTTCGACGATATCTTTCATCAGCTAGGCACACGTCCTACATCGCTTTATCTTATCCACAAAGCCTATCCTCCTCATTCCCATTCCTCGCCAAACCCAGCATTATCCCCTCAATCACCGCCTACAGCATCCGCTACATTGAACGAGAATGAATCAAATGGCCAAAATTCTAAGAAAGACATCTTGTTCCACCAACTAATACGCATGTAATGGTATAAAAGAAAATAATCGCGAATAAACTGCTGATCAAAAGCACGCTCTAAAGTAATGAGGTAATCTGCTGTCAAAGCGACATGAAACCTCTGACTTCCAAGTCCATTAATCAGCATTAAAGGAGCTCTTGCCTTAGTGAAATAAATGAGCCGCAGTTCCATTCAAAATAAAAACCACGCACACAAAACTTTAAGCATATTTACAGAGGACAGGGCGACCCAGAATGGACGACCATTAAAACCAAGCGGTGTATTTGCGAAACTCTTAACGTGGGGACACGAAGGAAATGAAGAATGCAGAATGACTAACTAACCGAGGGCATTTTAGGCAAATTTTCCTGTCACATAGAGGCGCCCCATCAACTGCCACATTTGACTCGTCCGAGATGAGTTGGAAAAATATAGACCGAATACCAATGAAAAATGATGCCTTCGACAAAGGCAGGAAGCAATAAAAAACAATTCATTGTGCCGAGAGGCAAGGGCAGAATACTTGAGAATTAGGATGTACGAGACGAACCCCCTTGGTTCACGTAATCATTTTGCAGGACCCCACATGACCAACATGAGAAGCATCACCATGTTACGCCCGGCTCCGCCCGACGTTATCTTTTCAAATGCCCGAAACCCGCGCCAAACGCCACTTTCCCTCCTCCCCTAACCCTCCCCGCAGCTAACGGGACCTGGGGGCTAATTCTGGTTCTCTCGTATAGTGCGATACCGAGCGCGAACGCCAGTTCTAACCATCATTGCGTTATGCGGTATTCTCTTCGTGACAGGGACAGTGATAGCGTTCGTGACGGCGTTAGCGTTTGATCTTCTCCAATCACAGTAGTGCTCGGTATTCTCTTACGACTTATCACGAAAGTGAACGCGCGTTGCGATGAGGAAGTTATCACGGCTTGCGAGGCAGTGATATGTCGATTGAATTTTATTATAGAGAAAATAAGAAGCTTAGAATAATTTATTAATTACTATTTGTTATTATACATAAATATGGCAACAGTGTATCACTTAGCTTCCTCAAGTTCCGGCGAGAAATGCGCGTTTGTTTGTGCTAGCGAGGGGTTTTGGCAGTGAAAGATTTGTTGCTGTCAGTATATTTAACCTAGAGATACCAATTAACACTATTCAGGAGGAATAATGCAATAATATTGACGTAAGTAATCATCATGCTAGGCTTTCATTAACTTAAGTTCGTTTATTCATGAGAGTCCATCCAAGGTTTTTGGTCGTCGTTTATTTTAATTATCAACGTGGAAGTATGTTTTCAGTGTGCATCGAAGTAATTTCAACGACAAGATTACTCATATTCGTGAAATGTCATATAAGCCACCAATTGGATATGCATGACATTTTACGGAATAGTATTGCGACTGCTTTGATGAAGTGGGCCTATTGTTGTGTTGTTTTACATCTGAGGCTATGTGAGGATAAATATGTTGATAAAGAAGTACATATACTCTTTAACATGCTGTTAAGTGTGTATTTGCTATTATTCGTCTGTAATGTGAAATACCGAGTGATCGTTCTTTGTTAACAGCTGTTAATTAAAATCTTACATGGTGCTTTTAAGTTAGTTTCGATGAAATTTCGCCCGGTCGTGGTTCGCAGAAATAAGTGCAAGTACATAGTCTCTTTAACACCCCGTGTCCTCTCATCCACATATTCAGCACAATATTTACATAAGCCCGATTTACATTACCCGATTTTCAAAAGTTTTCTCCCAAACATAAATGACTGGATGGATAACTCTGCTTAATTATGTTTGAAATTATAACATTAGATTTTCTCTTTCATGTCTCTCTGTCACACAACACTTCACTGAAAAATGAACAGTTGATAATGAAAAAAAAAGTTCCAAAAATGAAATTCAAACGGCAAGCATAAATTGAAAAACGGATAAATGGATTTCGAGTAAAAATAATAATTCGAACGTACTGCTACAATTAATTAGAACGCACAGTGTGTTTCTGGGTAGGACACATGATAGCCGTCCAAACTGAGCAGCAAATAATTAAATTACTCAACAATTATCACCACGGCCATAAACTGACGCCCTTGTTTGTTTCAGTTACTAATTAATAGCAGTGCCTCTAGGCTATTTGAATAAACTAATTGCAGCTGGAAAGAGACGTATTCTGCGTCGGAATGTTGGGATATCCATGGCCTAGTAATCAGTAAAGTGCTACCGTGTACTAGATTGTAAGAAGTCTTTGATGATTACTTTATGAAGTCATGAGAGGATGAGGTCGGAACGTGATGCGTTCTAGCACGAATACTTGAGAGATGGACTTGATCCGCAACAGTGTAATCAATCGACAGGAATGAGTCAGTGAACCGAATAAAAAATGAAACACGGATAGCTTTAGAAATGAAACAAAGCCTAGTGCATGACAATTTAAAGGAACGACACTCTAACTGAAGTTAATCAGGTGCATTCAAAGGCAAACGTCCACGATGGCGAAAAAGAGAAGTTTCAAGCTTTGCATATTCTCAGGCACCAAAGCAAAGATCTACAATGCTGAACGTCATACATTGTCGCTTGAAAAAAAATTATTTGTTTAATTTACTTTCATTTACTTCCGAAATAGCCTCCTAGGAATTTTACATCGGGGTTTTCAAACAAATAATGCAGTGCGAAAACTAACAATACACTGGCAAGTGAAAAACTTGTCCTGGTGGTAATCAACCCCATGACCTCATGTAGGCTGGCGGGGAGTTCACCAAAATTCGAAGCTGAAAAGTGCAAAATCTGAACCCAAGGATGAAAGAACAATAGAAAGAAATTCAGAGTAGCCCGATCATCTAGCAACTGCGTATCAGAACTTTGAAAACTCGGCATATTTAGCTAACAGAGCAAGTTAACAAAACATTTTTTTTAATTCAAGCAAGGTAGATGATCGCGCCCGAAGATCAGCCATCGTCAACATAACTCGCTGACGTTTGGTGTTAAGATAACTCTGTTTGCATCAAAGACGCTAGAAGCCAGCGGCTTATCGTGGACCACACCTTACCCTTTCGAACATTCCAGTGTCACATTTGATAAGCAAGAGATCGATGAGATTAAAACATTCTTCCCTTAGCCCACCGCGACGATCTTAGGTGGCTTCGCAGCTCGCGTGAACGAGAGTGAGGCAGAAGACTTGCTCATCCGTCCGCGTGCCTTATTTTCCCCGCACGAACAATAATCTCTACCTCGACGTACACATAATAATCGGATTAAAATAACTCGCGAAAAAATAAATAGCACCCACGCAAAAAAAATAAAATACTGACGGAGGAGGAAAAGAAAAATATTTCACGATGGGGGGAAACTCTTTCGAAGAGAAGGGAATCGGTGTGGGGGCGGGGGAACTCCTAGAAGAGCCATTAAGAAAAGATTGGTGAAAATTCTCAGTAAGAGCGTGGCACTGTAAGAATCACAGCCTTGTTCATTGCGGCAAGAAGAAGTATATAGACTGGAGATATTTTAGATGTGGTTGTGGCAAACAATGGTGTGGGTGAGCTGCGTGGCGAGGACAAAGACAAACGGGAAGTACTGGATTAGGTGGGGGAAAAGTAGTGGCGAATTTTAGAAGAAGACAGAAAAGTGGATAGAGGACGTTTTAAGGCAGGGGGCATGTTGAAGAGGGTGATGCATGGGAGAACGCTTGGATATCGCGGTAGAGGAGCAATAGTCATTTCTCCTGCCAGCAGAGCCATTGGAACGCGCATACCCTTCAACCACGACAAGATTGTAGACCAAGGGAAGGGAGGTAATAAGTAACATATCAACATTATCTACACCTCACCCGCAATATTTTGGTTTTCTGCAAATACTTTTATCTCTTAATATTCATGAAATAGTAGTTTTAGTAATAATAATTACTAGAATGAAGATACCAATACTGATGGCATTAGTATCTAAATCCATCTTTTGAATGTAGGTAGGTATGTTTGTTAACAGAGCAATCTCATAATTCATGGTTTAGTCATGTATTGTTTTCTTTACTGCTTTTAGGCCCGCAGGGGAACATTCGGGGTTCGACCATGAAATTGGACGATTGTTGCAAGCCTGATAATGAAACGCCCCGTTCCATATACCCTGGAGTTGGCCAGCACATTACTTCGTAGATTTCGATGTAATGACTGTTTCGAGGTTAATTTCCACAAATTGGTCCAACTCATGAGAGAATCACGATGGGCGGTGCACGTAGAATCTATAGAGAAAAACTGCCACTCTTTTTATACTAATGTATATTGTCGTGCCCACGTTCTTTTCCTCGTATGAATGAATGCATTCACGTTATCGCCACAGCGAGGCGCAAGGGAGAGGTCTTGGCAAGCGTTCAGGATACGATAAAACGCAAGGAAGTTTATGTGTAGCACGCCCCCCGCCCCAGCCTTATCTGTCTCCGGGCGACTTACTTTTTAAAAAATCCGTAAAACTCCCGGAAAAGGAGGACGAGGAGAGGAATGGGAATGCTGGAGGGTCGTGGAAGATGTTTATATCGTGGCGTCGTTGAGCATTTGCCAAGTCGACTGTCAATTCTCCACTGTGTCGATGTATATAATACCACCTCGCTGCTCCGCTGCTGCCGCACAGCTCGCCGTGGCGCGTCCTTGGGTTGGAAGAGAACATCGCGGGGTCACAGATTCGCACAGGATTGACCTTATTATATTTGTTTAACCCCATCTTAAAGAGGGTAACGGTAGAGTCGTGGGTGCAGGGGAAGGAGGAAGTTTTTTATTCTTTTTCGATAGCATCTCGCGTGGCATTTAGGTAAACAAGGTGCCTCGTTTCGGAGGTTGTTGTTAAGTGTCTCGCAATTTCCTCGTCACACGCGGTACAGCGCGAAATTTCCCTCAGGGTGTTTTTTCACTTATGCTTCGATGGTTTCTTGAGCAAACGGTCGCTTCTCTCTCCTTGGTTTTTCCACCACACCGGAATATATTCAAGCGCATGTCATGTAAATACATATTTTTTTATTTTTTTATTTTCCACGTCGTCATCAATACTTTCTTTGACCCTCCCTCCTCCTTCCCAACACTCGGGGACAAATAAAGCGAGGTCAATCATGAGTTTATGAATAAACTAAATTGATCAGTTAATGAATCAGGTTCGGTACGGAGTCATTACAGTATACTACACTACACTACAGTACAGTACACTACTACTTTTGTTTTTTAGTAAGCTACAGTACTGGATTTCCATCCTTAGGCACCCGGCATTAAGGTCTTAATAATGACAATGATTATTGAAACCATGGTCGGAAATAAAAAAGTGTGAAATATACTAAGTACATATTCATTTAGCGAGGTACGCAAATTCCATAAAATAACGCATTTTTTACGAAATATAATACCTTAGCTTTTAATTAGGTCCAGGGTTCAAACCCTAGTGGTTGAAGAGATTTTTCAGTGAAGATGTGAGTGTGGAGACGCATGGAAAAATGAAGCTGGGTGGAGAAGAAAACGAATGAGGAAGAGTTAGATATGGCAATAGGAGGAAATTGAGTTGTTGGGGAAATTAGGAGGCAGCAGAAGGGGCTGGATGACATACTGTACAGGGAAAAATGGAGAGTAAGCGTTGGAGAGAGATGAGAAAAAAGGCATCTCGGGCGGTGTGAATGGAGGGAAAAAAACGAAGAGTTAAAAAGGGATATAATATTGAAAAATAAAGAGTTTCATTAAGGAAAGGTTTGAGAAGACTCCCCGCGGTATCCGAAAACTATAAGCAGGACTGTCCATGGACCAATGGTAGTACCTATGATGACGATACTATATCTTGCATTCGTGAGCATGATTGCGCTCAATTTATTATGGGTAGGTGAACAACATGGCGGAGTGAACATGAGTCGACCAATTACTGCTCGTCAGCCCTTCTATCTTGAGGGAAAGAATTCCCGTAACAGACACCGTTACAGAAAAGGGTACACGACTGATGACATCAAACAGCATGAAATCTAAAAAAAAGTATAACATTTACATTAGCTTTGATATTTTAGTTAACAGTAACAAATCCAATTCTCAAATGAGCTCGCTCTTCGTGTACTCTAGTTTAAGCGAATTGATGTTA
Organism: Pyrrhosoma nymphula; assembly: GCA_963573305.1. Taxonomy (NCBI): domain Eukaryota; kingdom Metazoa; phylum Arthropoda; class Insecta; order Odonata; family Coenagrionidae; genus Pyrrhosoma; species Pyrrhosoma nymphula. Next base: position 108,495,045 of record OY754330.1, on the reverse strand, counting down.
GTTGATGGGTCCCAAAGCCATAGCGGTCGAGTGACCTATGTCATCGTTGTTGCCCTACCCACTCATTGCATCTTGCTTGCAATAAATGTTTTTCCCTTGAGGCTGGGAAAGGGGTAACGAGGGTGAAAAAAATTATTTTTTCCGCAAAAGAAGAAGAAAAATTCCGACAGTGAATTTTACGGGACAGCCCTCAACTCGAACACATAGTACTAATTTTAACGGCCAACCGATGACTCCAATCCGTGCAAGACTGAAGGTTTTCGCGGATCGCGATCTTAAAATATAAAAAAGTTAAGCTCTTTAAAAAAAGACTCCCGAAGAGAAGTGATCCCAACTCCGGCGTATGTCGATGGAGCATAAACCCATTTCGCTTTTGCCCGTGCGGGGTTAACGACTGAATCGGGTGGCTGCAACAGCGGCAAAGCTTTAATCCCAGGCGTACATGCGCCACAGATTCGGGAGAGAAGGGAAAAAAGAAAAAAAAACAGAAGCAAGAAGCCCCGGGAATATAGCCGTAGCCATAAAAAAGGCACCTACATGCAGTTCCCAATCTGTTCGCCACTACTTCAATAAGAAAAAACACCACCGCTATCACACTATAAAAGCGCATTCTGAGGAATTTTCGATCACAGAGGCAATAATTCACATACGTTAGGTAAACGTATTTTGTAGAGACATCGTAAAGTGGCATTGGAGCATGACGAGCTAAAGGCTGAAATCATATAAAGAAGTGGGAGCATGCGGTTGGAGCGATGCAGGCAGAAGAGCTTTATCGGTAATCCATACCCATTTAAATCGGTAAAATAAGATTGGTAATACAAGAAATGATCATAAAAAGGGAATAAATGCATTTTCCTTTAAAACAATCGAGAAACACACAGCAACATACACGTAAGGGAGTCAATTTGGGTCAAATGTATAATTATAATGGAATACAAGAGAAAATTTCAAGGCTTTCCAAAATCAATTTGCATAGTTTTTGCTTTGCCCTATAATGCATTTTCCATAATCAATAAAGGCAAATAAAGTCAATAACATGCTATCTACTACGATTACGACAATAAAAAATTTAGCATTACTATAAAATTTATGATGGGAAATTTTAGAACATTACAATGAAAAAAGATGCATTAATAATCGATGCCCTACTGTACTAGTTTTTGAGGTACTTAGTTTCTCGAGGAAGATATTAACTAAACTTTTATTAAGTCTTTTGAATTGTCGAGTGCTGGGAATAATATCGAGGAACGACTGGCATAAGTGAGACTAGATAGGCCTGTGCAATGTATAGTACAATGCATAGTAGGTTTCAATTTAGGCAGGAAGAGTTTACCTACAACAACAATCACTGCGATGGGAACCCGATCAAGCAGCAGCCATTTACGCAACGAAGTTCAAATAAGAATCAAATATAATATTTGTTTTTGCTTGCTGTAAGCAACCACCAAAATAATTTCACCAGATTCATGATCACTACGGGTTTTCTACCAGCTGATTGACATGTTTTTGGACAGTCCATATCACCCCAATATTGCGCCTCAGTAATATGAAGCGTTATCGTAAGCAGCATTCCACCATTTAGTGACTAGATATCCTTCGATTTACTACCGAAATAGGCAATTGAACCAGTGACGGATTAACACACTTGAGGGCCTGTAGGCAGTACAAGCAACTTTTACGTTAATAAAGAAGTTGCAAGAAAAGAAAGGGGAAAACATTTCTCGGCTATCCAAAGCCTCGGGGCCCATAGGCAACTGCCTACTTTGCCTTATTGGTAAACCGGAACTGAATGGAACTACGAACTTACTGGAAATAAGGGAACATTCACCTGCCATCCTGCCACCGACGGGTCTGCCACACGCACGCCAAAGATTTCCTCGAGGAGAAGGCCCCTTGAAAGATTTCGCACGGAACACACTAGCCTTCATTCACCCTCACCGATCCTCCCAACAACCACAACAAGATCTCCCCCTCAACCGATGGGCTTCCGAGGGTGGGCGATACACACTGAATCGGCAAACCCTCTCAGAAGTCAAGGCGGCGGGGGTGGCCGTGCACTACACACCATCTTTACTCGTCACGTCCGAAGCAGGCGTTTGAGCAAGAATGGGGAGGGTGGATCTTACCCTCCGCGAGAAGAGATGAAAAATGATTAATCGAGTAGAGGATGCTTTCATCCCGCATTATCCCCCTTCGCCGTGCCACTGAAACGCGCGTGTTACAGGGCTTTCCACATTTAGTTGACAGTATGGGCGCTTGCGGGGGTTCGCTTACAGTGTAAATCTCCATAAGAGGTGTGATTCTGCCAATAACGGCAGATGATTAACATAAATCTCTGCATTATTGTAACGGCTCTTCCATGAGTCTTACAGTATGCAAGCATTATTCCCTTAAGTAGCTATGTATATTAAATATAGCACGGTGATGGAAATGATAACCCACGTGGACTAGAGGTGAGGACACGGAGCGTAAGTTTGGCAATAGCGTTCTCCATAAGGCCTATGCTGTCTACATATACATAATAACCTGCAAGTCACTTCAAGGGTATGTGACAGGGGATGACTTATCACCAACATGCACTGCATTGTACCCTGATAAATTTAATGAAGCTATGACTAAAGGTGCATTAAAACCCGAAAATACTTGTCAGGAGGTGAAATTTCACCAACACGCATACAGTATAGGCATGCCACCAATGTTGGACAGCCAATTTGTATAAGTGTATATTGCAATTACAAAAATGCAGAGATATGCATGAGTTATACCAGAAACATGCACGACGTGCTGTATGTACTAGGTAGCAGATAAAAATACAAGCATTAGGCAGAAAATCAACTAATAAGATAAGCTACCTGTCGACAATCCTAGTTAAAGTCAGCTATTATGGTCCCTTTATTGTTCGCAGGAAAAATGACATTTTAAACCTGTCCGTTCTGTAGTCTGATTCCCTTATTTTATTCACATGATCTGATTTAACGTAGTATGTCGGGTTTCAGCTCTATATGGAACCCTCCGTAGTATCAGGGTAGTCGGTACGCGACTACGTGAGACAGGGCATATAAGATAAGACTATTTTCATCCTTGCCTCCTTAAAAAAAATTCTCCGTTCGCCGATAACACTCTTGACCTAAGGAAAAGAGAAAGGAATCACCAAACGAGCAGAGTAGTCGACAAATTTCCTCTTCAGGATATTTTTACGATCGGCAAAAGGAAGGTGGCCAAATCGGCATCCATTTTTTTCCTTTAAAAATTCAATTTCAGTGATGCGTGAGCTGCATTTTTCCCGGCATATTGCTTGGGTTAAGTTTTCTCGCGTTTTCAATTGGGTAGGGAAGTCAAACACCAACATTTCGGAGGTCAACTCCGTAATAACTTCGCCAAACTCCACCTCGAAGTCAAGATGACGATAGCGGAAACGTAGGTGTTCGACTTCTCAACCAGGTTGGAAATCCGAAAAATTGTCACCCAGATTGGGAGTTCTTTCGAACAGGGTCTACCTTAAATTTCTGTTTGAGGCTTTCGCAGCGCTGTTGTGCTGGTGTCTCCATGTTTTTCGGGCAAAGCTGCGTCGGTGTATCTTTATGATGACGTTTCGTAGCCAATGCAGGCCACATCTTCAGATCAAGTCCGAATTTCGGACTTGATCTGAAGATGTGGCCTGCATTGGCTACGAAACGTCATCATAAAGATACACCGACGCAGCTTTGCCCGAAAAACATGGAGACACCAGCAGGGTCTACCTTAATTTTCTCCATTTCAGGGTCATTTCCGAAACGCCCTGGACATAACTATCTATTTGCCTTCCCAACATGTTTCTCTTCGGCTCCTCATACAAGTGGATGTTTTGGAGGGTTGGTAATAAAAAAACCCAAAACAGCTTTTTAACTGAATTTAGTGTTCAAAACCTAGCTCTCATCAAATTCATACTATTGGGTTCCACTTATTTGGTCCATAAGTCGACAAAGCTGACAAGCGCGTCATTTCTATCTCACTCACTCTCGACTTCTCAGCCGTAACTTCGTAGTACTCCATAACAAAGTAAAATAAAACTTTGTAGTACACGAAAAATACTCTATTTTTCAACCAAGGGTTCCACCAAGGTCTCGATAATGACTGTGTAAGTCGAAACCTTGGTTGGCAAAATCCAAAAAAATTATCGTGGAATGTACAAAGTGCTCTTTACTCAATCACTCCCTTCATGATGAGGAGAAGGAAAGAACTGGGATTCCCTTTTTTTATATTTTATATGGCCATGGTTTCTATGCAGTATATCATCTTCCGGGGATTGCTTTGCGTTGACACCATGATCGTCTAAAATATAAAAAAAATGTGGAATCGCAGTGCTTTCTTTATCCTTTATTTATCAAGAATGAATTCCACCGAGTAAAGCCAGAAACGGACACCTTCACTCCCTTCACCTTAAACATTTTATAAATGAAACATAAAGCATGAAAAATAACTTGAACAGCAGCAGCGGCCAGGAATGGTTGCCATAATGCCATTTTGTTTCCTAGCGATTCAAAGAGTCAATCCTGATACGACAATAGGAATTTAATGCTGATTTTTCGTGAAAATGATCATTCAGTGACATGCAATTAGTTTTTCTCTCAATCTTAACGTCCTATCTCGTCCTCATTCACACGCTATCGGAACTGTAATTCGTAAATGTAAAATAGTAAAATAGTAGAATTATGTTGGCAAGAATAGAAAGAAGAAAATGTCCACCAAGTTCCACAAATTTCAAATAAATAATGTTTTTTTTTCTGAAACCTGAAGTTAGTAGAAGAGAGAATACGTTTACTCTGGCAGAACGTGAGAGGCAAGTTTAGGGAGATACGTAGAAACTGCGACGGAGAGAAAGAAAAACTACGATGAAATGCAAGACGTAGTGGCGAGGATAAAAGGCAGGTGGAGAAAATTAGGAGGCTGAGTACAGAGTGCGGGGATGGAGTAGATAATTTTAAGCTAATGAATGGTGAAAACTCTGACAGAGGGGGTAAAATATTAGGTAAGCAGGGAGTGTGGAGAAAAAGAGGGAAACGTAGAAAGGAGGTAAGCTAAACCTACCGAGCAAAATAGTGAGGGAGCCTGCTGTTGCAGAAGAGCATGTAGGTCTATTTTATCTTCACTCAAGCCAAACATAATCGCCATTTTTACCCATGATTTCCCAAACCTCAGGAAGTTTTCTCTAACGTTTCCAACACACACGAATGAATTAGCGCGCAGACCTTTCAAACCTTTGATCGGTAGATTACGGATGTGAAATACAGAATAAAACACTCTGTTTAGCTGACCCCACTAACGTTTTCTCAACTGCGAGGTGGACGGCGTCCAGTCAGCTTCCTCCTACCCCCTTCGCCGCCCCCACCTACGCTTTCGACCCCACCGCCTTGGCCCCAGTATTCCCCCTACAAAACCAAGGTGCTCGCTTCCTGAAGATACTACCCCCAACCTTTTATTCCTTCACACTCCTCATACACAGAAGGAGACGGAGCGAACTCCAGCCTTCTTTCCAAACCCCCATAGACCCGCATGAGATTCCCATTCCCTCCCCGCTCCCCCATCCTACCTCCCACTCTTTCCTTCCATTTCTTGTTCCCAAGCTGGTAACTAACCGACGCTCCCCCCACCTCCAGTCAACATCCTCCTCTTCCTCCCACCGTTCCCTTCCAAGACGCTTGACTCACTCCTCCGAACCACCTTTTCTCTCTCCCGCCCCCTATTTCTCACCCCCCCTTTCCAGGTGTCCACATATCCAATCTCCCCTCTCTTCTTTCCCCTCCGCCCCGCCACTCCCCATCAGCCAACCTTCTCAGAAGACCCTCATTCCCCACAGCCACCCCCCGCACAGTCCGGGGGCCCCTATTGGCCTTTGTTTTCTAATCCCCTTTCCTCCACCATTACCCGCAAACAAACCCCTCCTACACTCCCCCGCAGGCCATTCCAGTCCTCCTCCCCCTGCCACACACCAAAACCAAGACCGCCCGCCTTTCCATTCTACTGACGCTCCTCTTTCTGCCGCCTTCCACCTCCGCCTCCTCTCTGTCTTCACCCACTCACGGTCGTCCGGACGTCTACTTAGCCCCGTTCCGAGTTCGTCACGGCGTCTGTTCCCACCGCCTTCCAAAGGAAGCTTACACTACCTCACTCTAACAGTGTTAGTACGGAGGGCATGGAAAAGAAAGTAGCATGCATACGTAGGCTATGTGAAACATGCACGAGAGATCTTCACCTGGTGTTTAGTTGGCTGCTGGACAGGGCCAATCTTATTGCCCCCTATTCGGGCTCCCAAAATGTTTTGCCCGCCGTTAAATATCTTTTAAGTTTCCTCGTATGCTGCACAGGTTTTTTTAAGAAGCAGGGAAGACGAAGTACAAGCAGAGGGAAAGAATCACTATTCCAGATAGGATAAATACAGGTATCACCTATGAGGAATTGAGGAGAGAAAAGGTTGATGTAGGCGTGCGCTGGTTAAACGTGCCATTTATTGCAGGCTTTCCCTAAAAATATCAATTCTATGCCTCACAATAGGGGATAAAAATGAATGTATGGATGAATTCAAGAAATCCTTCGTTGATGAATATTTTGAGGCACACTGGAGTTCGATTAAAAGACATTTTTCCATATATTTTTTATCATTTCCGCACCATTCCTCCTCCATCGCTCGAACAGCGCGGAATATCAATTCTCGAGAAAGGAAAACCTGATATTATTTTTCTACGGGTTTCTTTCAAGGTTGGGAATGAAACTCACCACCCTCCAGCTGGAAATACATTTACGATAAATTCTAAATACTCTCAGCGAGACCTCACAATCAGAAAGTTACAAGTCTATAAATGATAGTACATGCAAAGCACAGTTTCAGGTAGAAATTTGAGAAACACGCTACAAGATACAATAAAAAGCAGTGAACTTCACCACTCTTAAAAATGTAAACATCAGAAAGATAGCAAGAGCATGACTTGGAGGAAACCCAGGTGAAATCCTCCTCTCCTGGGAGGGGACCTTCTTCAGATTGGTGTTCCTGCTGTAACTTTCTTCGGCCCTTAGCAGCGTGGGAGTAAATCTTGTCCACAATTTAATTTTCTGGGAAATGGCATGGTCCAGCATCCGCACGAGTTTCAGGATTGGGGGTGGGGCGGGGGGTTGAGAGATCCGGAAAAACCCAGCACGCATTACTCTCCCCACCCTTGTGTATCCTCGCAGACTCCACCCCCAAGGACTCCAAACGCCCTCCTCAACACTCCTCTCCCACCATCTCTATCGCGTCTCCGTGGAGACCAAACGAATACCTAGGAATGAAACGAGAGGCGAGACATGGGATGCCGCCGCCGGGACGAGATGAGAAAGGCATTAGAAAGGTTGTTGCGGGGGTAAGCACAGGGGGCTTCCTGCTGCGAGAAACGGGGCTCATTTGGCACACGTTACGCAGAGGGAAGTCGGGTTTCCCTCCCTCCATTACAGGATTCAGGGAGGACGGGGCGGCTCTCACCTCATCCCGAGGCTCACCCTCGTTATCTCGTCGCAACTTGGCGGTCGAAGGGGGACGTCAAAACCAGGATTTGCGGAGAAGAAGTAATTTTCGACCCCCCCCCCCTCCACCAATAATTAAGATATTTGATGCAAGAAGACGAAGAGCACGTGCGACAGGGTTAGCTATAAAACTGAGTAGGATGAGAGACCTCCCTCCAGTCACAAAGAAATCGCAAAATACGAAGACAAAGATGAGAGGAACTCCTCGTGGAAATGATGATGAGCGTAGAGATAAAGTTTTCCACTTGAGCAATATTTTATTATAGACCGCAGACGTTTGAAAATGGGCTTAGTAGCAGGGACATTAGAAAAGGGAATAGCTCGAGCGAAAGAAGCGTTCAGGAATAGAAGGGAGCTGATGATGGGGACCACGGGTAAGAATCTGGGTAGGTTAAATCTCTGTGGTAAGAATGTACAGGAGAGGCTGGTAAAGAACTTGTTATGGAGCGTTGTATGGAGCAGAAACGTGGACTCTGAGAAAGGAGGAGAATAGGCTGCAGGTGGTCGAGATGTGGGTGTGGAGGAGAATGAAGACAGTGCGATGTACGGAAATGAAGACAACTGAGGAAGTGTTTGACGTGGCTGGTGGGGAGAGGAAACTGCTGGAGGAAATTAGGAGGAGAGGTGGTTGGAAGTAGTAGAAAGAGGCGACGATGTGCTTACTAGTAAGGCAGTGATGGAAGGGATGATGTTTGGTTAGCATTCGGTTTTACCCACAGCAAGCTCGCACAATTCCTTCGTCATGCTTCCCACCACGTTTAAAATTATTCCACATATCAGTACATTTCCTCACCCACTAATAACCAATTCTCTCTATCTCCCTTAAGATACGGTCTCCAATATTCCATCACTTCTAATTACTAGCTCCATCAACCACCCATGTCTCTACCTAATTTCCTCCACTAACTTCGTTTCCTCGCCGTCAAGACGAAGACATTCTTCGTTTGCTGGTCTTCCCCTCTGTTCCAAGCGCATTCTCCACCTTTCCACAGTCCTAATACATCCCCAACACTTCCAAAACATTCTCATCTTCTCCACTCAAACTTCAGGTTTCAGAGCCAGATAATCAAATTAAAAATTGAACCACTCCTAATTAATACCCGGTCTCAGTTGTTTCTGATGCCCTAACCACTAACCCGCTGCGCTGAAAAGCTTTAGGGGAAAACTGTATTTACGAAGAATTACATAGATTTTCATGAATATACGTGAACTCACAAGGAGTTATACAAATGAAATAATTTTGAGCCTCGTTCATCTTCAATCACACTCCATCAAACAATTATAAGGGAACGATATTTAGGAAATACCTAGGTTTCATTCCTCTACTTATCACTAGACAATGTCGTAGACAAAATCCTTTGACCAAGAACGCCACTTCAGAAATGCGGGTTGTGCCGAATATTCTGGTCAGATGAGTCTAGAAAGAATTGAGAAACTAAACTAAAAATATTTCTTAATGTTTGTGTAAGAGGTGACTTTTAACGCAATTTTTGGCCAAATGTACACGAGTAGGAAAGTTAAATGAATTTTCAACACAGCTTTTTCCACATGTAGTTTTATTCTTCACGATTATGGTTTCGATACGGAGTAAAAGCATGGTGCGATGCGTGGCAGCTAGAGTTAAATTTGAAAAAATGCGTAGTAATGAAATTCTGGGGGAAAAATAACTCCCCACAACAGAGCTATTTCATTCAGGATACCCAATTAGAGACGGTAGAATCCGTAAAATATCTCGGAGTTAGGCTCAATAATGATCTATCGTGGAATAAACATATTCGGGAAATAACAGGTCAAGCTAATCGTAAATTGGGATTTGTTAAAAGAATTCTAGGCAAGTGCGACGACAAAGTGAGAGAAATAAGCTACTTCTCCCTCGTTAGACCCCATTTAGAATATGCTTCCAGTGTTTGGGATCCTCATGAAACAGGCTTAAAAACAGAGTTAGAACGTGTACAGAGAAGAGCAGCCAGGTACGTGAAAAGCCGTTACGATAGTCTTGTTAGTGTTACTGACCTCTTAGAACAACTCGGATGGGAATCACTGTCAGACCGTAGATTGAAAACAAGACTAAATCTATTATGTAAATTCAAGAGTAGTTTATTTTCCGACGAAGTTGATCATATTTTACGACCGCCAACGTACTATGGTAGATTAGATCATAAAAATAAAATAAGAGAGATAGACTGTAGAACAGATAGATTCAAAATGTCGTTTTTTCCGCGAGCGATAAGAGACTATAACGGCTGTGTAAGGACTTAGAAATAGATTAGTTGACTGGTAGTGTAGCTTACTAACTTATGTATTTCTTAAAGCATGTTTGCGGAGTTTTATGGTGATTCTAACAGCATGTTTTGCATGTTCTAGCTTCATAGGCAGATTGCCCTCTTAAGTAGCATGTAGAATATTATGTGTCATCGTACATGTGTGGCGTGCATGTGGGGATTCTCTTGCATGCTGTATGATGGTTTTTAGTTATCCTTAATATTCATGACCGTGCGGTGTGCATGTGGCGGTCCGCTTGCATGCTGCATTTTGGTGACTTGTCACCCCCTGCCAAACACCCAAGAGGTGGCTCGCAGGGTAATATGTAGATGTAGATGTAAAATGGTTCTAAAATATATCTGAGTTGAGCTCAAGATACAAGCACCGTGTTCAAGGATACTGAACAGAAATGGAAAACTAATGAAAATTTCCCACTTTAAACTTTAAAAAATTACAACTAAGCAGAAGAACAACGCTCACACCCGCTAATCCAAAGGTCCGTGTCAAGTCAACTTTTTGAAGACCTTGTGTCATGGCGATAGCTTTTGTACGGGTTGGATCGTTGGCCAATAACTCGGTCGAAGGCCTTTTTGAAAATATTAAAATAAATTGATAAATACACTTCCCACTCTACTCACTTAACGGAAGCTTCTGTATGCGACACAGTACGGCAGCAAGGACTGGGAGAGGTAAAAAGGCTTTTGTTTTGCCATGCATAAAACACAACACACTCCAATATTGCCCTGCATTTATCAGGCGACCAAGACCGAATTCAACCAAAGGGAGCCAAAAAAACATGATTGATTGATCTAAAACATTGATTTCGCTGCGGAGACTGAAAGGTTCGACACATTTGCAAACTATTTACTACCGCAGCAGCAACAAATCTCGCTGTAACGCTTTGATCCAATGCTTTTTTTTGTAATGCGGAGTACGTTTTTTTTATTTCAACCCCGCATTTTTCTCCCCGGGAGCACTGAGGATTAGTAATTCGTTCAGGCTAGTGAAAAGGGCTCAAATGGAAATAATATCTGGCACATGATATTCACAGTGATCCGGTACCGGAAAACACGAATCGTTTTGCATGAGTCCAGCCGGGTACATTTTATGTATGATTAGATCACTCATAGAATTAAGCAGGGATCTATTACACGACAAAATACACGTTATCGGTGACAGTATCAGGAGACAACTATTTTTATGGGAAGTGATATACCTGTTAAAGTAGGTTCGATTGGGAAATGGTCACCCACACCAGTCTTCATTTTACAGGCGCAAGCTCCTATCCCCTTTTATTAGTAGCGATTTCATTATTTAAAAGGAGAAAATATTGGGTGCGCGGGGAAGGAAGCGGACAAGAAAAATGGACGGAATGAAGAGAGGCAGGACGTAAACTTAGCTGAAGAAATAAATTATGCGAGGAAATTGGAGCCAGCGTCTGTAAAATCTATATGACTTTTTCTCTCTTCAATTTATACCCACGTTGAACCCATATATGGTTTACCCTAATAATAACAATTTTCGCTTGGCATTACGATGAATCTAAGTTACACATGCAAAGTCCTAGAAATAACTTTATTAAATGGAAAAAGGATCTTAAAAAAGGGTGCAAAAAAGTCTTCGGGAGATACTAAAAATTACCTTGATGGAGGTGAGGCAGAATGTATGGGTAACGTGAGAGGGAAGTGGCGGCGGGCAAGTAGAGTCACGTGAGGGAAGTTTATATATGATCTCGATAAGGGGAAGTTAAGAGTAACGAATGTCTAAAAAAGCTACCTGGTAGAATACAGAATGATAGATACACTTCATAAAATATAAAGAGGCGGGTGATACCTCTATCAGGCTCTGCATCTCCATCAAGCAGGTTTTACACGATGAAACATATAACGACAAGAGGGAAACGGAAATACAAAGCAATTAAACGAAACCCAGGGAAGTCATTCCAGGGCTTTAACCCATTAAACGAATTATTTTCGCAGATTTGGAACACCAATGTTTAAAGCGTTTGTAACCCGCCCGCGCAAAAAAGAAACACGCTCTATTTTTTTGCATTCAAACTTGCGGAAGCGACCGAGTGACGACAGTGAATACCAAAAACGTCAAACTGACGAGACCACTAACGTCTCTTTCATCCTTTTTAACGATGAGCTACCGACAAACGCTTCAGGGAGAGGACGAGTTATAAAATAAATCCATTTGCTCCGAAAAAAATAATAAACCTCTTTGCCTCGATAGAGAAGAAGTGAATTGACACCAGAGTGGTTTTCAATTGAATCTAAAACACGATAAAACTCGACTTAAAATTGTAGTACAGCCGATTTATATAAAAATGTGCACTGTAAAAAGTGTACACGGCTGTGTGCAAGGGTATAAAATAACTATCACGCTAATGTCAAAAGAAATTCTTGGAAAGGAATTATTGGAATCGTTTCGTGAAAGCAGATATGCGACTCGGAGATGATAATCCACGGAATCCACACGATTAAAAGCACACGCGTGAACATGAAATATACATACTCCTCGCGAAGCTGATATCATAAAAATCACATGGAGTCCATAAGTAAATCTCATAACCATTTCACGAAAGCAACCATGTCGGAGAGTAATTATAATCCACGGCGTTGATCACACGATTAAAAACATACGCGTGAGAATGAAATATACATATCCTGCGCTATATGTAAATCGCCAAAGGAGCAGTCCTCGCTATTTATGTTCGGTTCACACCTACCGCCCGAGAAATAGCTGAGGTGAAGGGTTGAGTGCTAGGTGCCGGAGGGAGAGTGACTTTTTTTTAAACGGAAGGCGAGATTAGGGCGAATGAGAATAAAGTATAATTGGGGCGATGGAAATAGCGCAGCAGCAGATGGGATGGCTAGATTACAGGATGAGATTGCCCAAAACTCCCGTCGTGCCTCTCGAGAACAGACGACCTATTCATCAATCCACACTCGGCTAGGGGTTTGGAGTGGGGTGCTGTGGGAGTGTGTGCGGGCCCCTCATACCAGATCACGAGGAGTTCCCACTTCCCTTTCCCAAAGCTATAAGTCAAGCCGTGGAGGAGACATCCCTTCTGCATTCCCTCATTCTATACGCCTCTTTCTCTTCGCTCTACTCAGCCAGGCCGGGCAGTACGGTCGACGGTGGATGCTTGGGCATATATGGTACCATGGAATCCACTACGAAAGTGTGGGGAAGGAGGGTGAATTCTCACCAAAACAGGTACCTACTACACTATTCCTCATCTACCAGAGGAGAGGAAGCTGGTGGCGGAGGTTCGAAGAAGGCAGAAGGGATGGATGGAGGAAGTTTTGAGAGGAGAAGGCATGTAGAAGAGGGTAATAGGGGGGAGAACACTGAGGAAGCTTGGATGAGGAAGGAAGAGGGTAAGGATTCTGGAGTAAATAAGAGGAGGTAGGAGATATGAAGAATTAAAGAGGGATCTAATGGCGAGACATCTATAGGAGAGAAAGTGAGACGATGTGCCAGAATTTGGAATGTTAGGGTAAGGACTGTCCAAAAACCTTCAAATCAGCTGGTGGAATACCTAAATGAAACATCTCTAGAATTCACTAAAGTGACAAATAAAATAAATTCACCGTCTTCGACGAATATGTTTAAAAATTCTTTCATCTTGCACACCATTCACGACTACAATAAGAGTAGATAGAGACACTTAAAGAATTAATTCGACCCTAAACACACCTCTCGAATACTCGCTTTCCTCGCTCAATTCCTTATTCTTACACCCATCCTTTTTAAGGATGGTGTCCTCCCCCGCACTTGCTCGCGATGAAGATATGCGGGAAAAGTTTTAGAAACTACGAGTGTAAATGAATTACGCTAAATTATGAATTCATAGAGATATAAGAATTGTAGTCGTAGGCGAGACGTGCTGTAAGTATTAACTTGCATATCAATAAAAAGATACATGCAGCAAAGTAATTGATTATGCTACTATGTAAGTAATCGTTTGCAAAAATGACATTTTAAACCTGTCCGTTCGACTGCCTACCTCCCCAATTTTATGCTCGTGATCTAATGGATCGTAGTATGCTGGGGCTTACAAAAAAATTATGGCGTCCTTAGAAAATATACGAAATATGTACTTATCCGGTAGATCATTCAGATGATGATGTACAACTATTCAGTCTAAATGATAAACGATGTAGTGTTTTCCATTCCTATTGTTGTAGTAGGCTTGTAACACTAACGATAAAAATATTGTAATCGTCTTTTACATTCATTTGCGATCATTGCTGCACACCAAATTGCCTTCTTACTCATCGCAAAGCTAGATTACCAAGGAGTGGAGGAGTCTTTCCATCTACGCTTCCCTCGCATGCATACCCCTCCTCTATCTCTCTCTTCACTCCGTACCGGCGGGCCGGGTAGTATGTTCGAGGACGGATGCTTCACCGGGCACTTTGGGCACTTACACGTCACGAATGCGCGCCACTATTCCATCCCTCATTGTCCGACAGACGGCGTACAAAGGGAATCCCGGAAGAGGCCGGGAGCGACTGAAATCTCGGGCGAGGAGGGAGTCCACCGCGAGGTTGAAGTCTACTACCGGAAAACGAGCTGACTTAAACAGCAATTCGACTCGCTCTTGCAAGCCGGAGATGTTCAATTTCGTCGGGCCAAATCCGCAATTTGTCATTTACATCACCAACACGACGAATTAAACGTTAAGACGTGGCCCTGTTTTTTCGCCCCAGTTGAGTCTCATAGGGTATGACTTAAGACGCCGAAAATGACGAATTATCAGCTCATTTCCGCTTGCAACGATATTTTCTCCGTCCAGTTTCGGTGTACATAATCAATAAAATTATGTAAATTACGCCACATCAATCAATATGTCATTATTAAAATTGTAATCCAGAGAAACATCCTTGAAATTCCTCATTGGATCAATGAATGAGTATCATCATCTACGCACTGAATTATAAGCACATTTTAGATGCAGACCATGCTTCGGTGAAAAAATAAAGAACTTTCTGCATTCGAACTTCAAACATCTAACCATCAAACTTCAGCTTTCATGGAATTATCAAAATTGCTAGAATGCTTAATTTACCGTTATCGTTAATGCTGATCATGATAGAATCCTTAAACTGAAGTTCAAGGCTGAAACATTAGAAATTTTGAAGGACCAAATCCCTTCCCCGATTTGATGACTTGGCGAATGATACGAAACCAATTGTACCGCGGATAACCAATACAGACCATGTGGCCGATCAAGCATCAGTTTTTAATAAAGTGAGGAGTCATAATTTGATACATAGGATAACTGTTAACCACTATAGGTACTGCTATATGAATCTAACGATTCCCAAGGAGAAAATTTAATTTCACTAAATTACACCCCAATTTCTAGTGTTGCAATTTACACATAAAATTGCCCATTCAAAGGAAAAAATGTCCCATAGAAGCCACTTCAGCAATTTTTTCACAAACAGAGTAATTACATGACAAAAGCTTCATTGATTGCCAATTACTCAGCCTTCAACAGCCAGTATTTTAAGAATCAGAACACATATAGTGCAGATGAGTCACAGTATGCCTTCATACACATAAATCATGCATACATTCTCATCTACTTAGATAAGCCGTTAATGAAGAATAGCTTTGTCACACGGTTTGAAACAATTTCCAACGGCGAGAAGAAACACAATCGTGCCTAGATTCGAAAAGGTTCGATGCAGAAGATTTAGCATTTCCATTGTTTTACAACAAGCAACTTCCTGTCATTTTATTTCGAGCAGTTTCTCGGGTTGTTCTCGTTCCTCATACACTCGTTAATATCTCACACAGCAGTCTTTCCTTTGCATAGCCCCCATGTGAATAACTTTTCGACAGTTCCCCAGAGAACAATGGACTTGATGGAAGCAATGAGGAACACTCCAAGGGCACTCTTGTCACAGGGCACGGCTGAGGTCGTGATTCATCGTTTGTGTTCCCGAGGAAAGAGAATCATGCTCTCTGTCTTTCCTGAAGAGAGCCCACTCAATCTTTCCCTTGCTCTTGCTTGAGCCAACCGTTTCACTTTTTCTAAAATATTCCGAGGAAATGACACATGGATACAAACAATCGAAGAGAACGGCCGCTTTTTATCGGTACAAGAATGAATAAATAAGAGAACTAGCCATGATAAAATATATGTTTACACTTGAGCGAAGGCGATTGGTCGGAACTTGGTTGAGTGCTGAATGTGACGTCTCTAACAAAGAAAGACCTATGAAAAATGTGACTCGAATTGCCTGCCGTTTTAAGACTTTTATATGACAGTGATTGAAAAAAACAGAAAGGTACAGCAAAAATGACTGAAGGACGTGTTGACGGGTAGCAACATGTTGAAGTGGGTGATGGAGGGGAGAAGAGACCTCGCTCGGCCTAGGGTCCCCTCACTGCCCCGGCCCCCGCAGCGGGAGGGGAGCCGCACAAAACTGACAGTGTGCAGTACATTTAAATGTTTATAAACTTTAACAGTTTCCTTAAATTTATCTTTTTCATCGTGTCAATCGTCCGAAGACGTTTGCGAGCGTCTTTTGATCGACTTTCTACGGTGAAAATTAAGGTTTTCCATGCTGCCTTAGGAAATATGACGATGAGACGTGGCAACGCTGCATGCATGTGGCAGAATTTTGCGGGATTTCCAACAGTTTTTGAGAGTTATTGCTAGCGGATATGGCAGGGAAACGCAAGGAAATGATGCAGAAGAGTCTTATGCATGTAATAAAATACGGTGTACAATATTTTACATTTTATACTGAGCATTAGAGAAGCAAATTAGCTTGAGTATCTTTTTCCACGTGTAAGAAAAGGTCTTCTATGCGGGAAGGGTGGTTTTCAGGTTCATTTATGAAAGTATTACATCTAATACTTCATTTTTGGACTGATTTGAGTGGTACTAATACTATCACACGCATGGGATACTTCCTTCTAGAACTTTCTTCAAAATCCCATCACCCGTTTTTACTTCTAACATCCACCTGTTCTATTCCCTCCCAATATCCTTCAGCAACTTCCTTTCCATACTCACAATCTCGTATTTCACTCACTCTCTCTCTCTCTCTCTGTCCATTGCAGGGTCCAAGTCTCATCACCACACTGTGTGATTGTTATAGTTATAATTAAGCTGAGGATATTTAGGCACTAAAAATGAAGAAATAGGCAGCCTAAATAGGCACTAAAATTTCAAAATAGGCACATAAAGTAGCCGCTTAAAATATTTTTTTTGCATTTCGGACGACGACGACGACGAAATTGGTTACAATAGCGTACCTTTAAGTGGGTGAAAAAGACGTTAGAACTGATGTATCGGAGGCGCACATTATTCCTGTCACATAACTCACGTATTTCAATAATTTTATCTGCAGAGTACAATGCAGTATTTTTCCATGTTCCCCACAATATCAATACTGGATGCGAAGGCAGAGCAACTTTGGGCGGTATCTCTTTAAACTTAGCAATACTTGGTGGTGCCTTCAAATACAAGTTTTTGGCAATTGGAACCATCGAATGTACGCATCACGTAAAATTACCATAGCTGTTTTTTCTATTCTTTATATAATAATATGAATGATTTTTCTTCATGCATGTTTAAAGACACTATTTTAACCTTGATAGATTTAAAAAGTAACTGAAATAACAGACTAGCTCCGCACTAAAGAGAAGTTTTGTGACGTTGGAAAGAATATTGCATTTTTAGGCCCTTAAAAAGGCAATATCAGCAGAAAAGGCATAAACAAGTAAAATGTACATTTTTAGGCAGCAACAAATTGCCTTAATTTCGCCATAAATGATCCTAAATAAACATATAACTTCATAAAACTTGTTTCCTGGATAAAAGAAAAAATAGGCCTTTTAGGCAATGTCCTCAGCTTAGTCATAACTTATTTATTTATTCGCTGCATAGGGATCATTGGGACGGGATGAAACTGGAGTTCAGAAGTTTATTTAGTAAATTTTAAGATGAAAGCGTAAACCAAGAAACTGAGAGTTCGTGGCTATCTTCTCGAGGTTGAAGTATGGACGAATCTGTCTGACTGGCTACCCACTGGAGTTAATTATTTGATTCCTTATTCCCTCTCTTGGCTAGTTTGGTGTCGACATTTTTCCACTTCCTTCTCTCCTCTATTTTCTTAATAATTTCTTCTGTATCCCATTGCTTCTTAATGTTTCTAGTTTCGATTGATTCTATTTTTTCAGTCCCTCTTTAGTTTTCCCGTTGTTTTTACCCCCTATTTCTTTTGTATACATCTGCAAAGTACCGAGCAAGCCACCACTAGTGTGTGTGGCACAGGGTGATTCCACGTTCCAGAACGTTGTTTCCTCTGGTCGGTGTTGTGACTAATTGATGTTATATTTCGTAAAATATTATTAATTAACATCGTCAGAGAATAAATCGGCCTCTAAATTACATGATACATCAACATCTACATCTACAAAATACCCGGCAAGCCACCTCAGGGGTGTGTGGCAGGGGGTGAGTAATCACCAACATGCATTACACTATGCCCTAAAGTTAGTGTAACTACGACTAATTATGCATTAGCATAAATCGCTAATGCTTGTCATGAGGCGAAGCCTAACAAGCATGCAACACTACACTACAGATGTCATCAAAATGGAGAGTGACCTCAATATACATGCATTCTACAACTACACAGATGGACAGGGACTCAAGACCCATGTAGAAAACATGCTAGGCGTGCTGTTAGTATGTACTAGGTAACAGATAAGGATTCAAGTATTAGGAGTACTACTACAACTAAGAGCTACACTACCTAACGACAAACCTAGATAAAAGTCTCATGGCAGCTATTATGGTCCCTTATCGTTCGTGGGAAAAATGACATCTTAAATCTATCCGTTCTGCAGTCTAGTTCCCTAATTTTACTCTCATGATCTGATCTACCGTAGTATGTCGGATTTCATAAAATATTATCAACGTCGTCAGAGAATAGACCGGTTTGGAACTTAGATAATAGATTTAGTCTAAATTTTAATCGACGGTCTGAAAGCTTTTCCCATCCCAGTTGCTGCAAAAGGTCAGTAACACTAACGAGATTATCATAACGGCCTTTAACATATTATGCCGATCTTCGCTGCACGCGTTCTAACTCAGTTTCCAAGCCTATCTCATAAGGATCCCAAATACTGGCGGCATATTCTAAGTGGGGTCTAACAAGCGAGAAGTAACTGATTTCCCCAACTTGATCGTTGCTCTTACCAAGAACTATTTTAACAAATCCCAATATTCGCAGTTGCGTATTCAAGAGCTTTTACAAGGATAGTTTTTCCGTTTCCAAAACTTCCTGACAACGCATTTTTCAGGTTTCTTCTAGCAACCACGCATCGCACCACTCCTGTATTGCCTCAGGGTCTTTAGTTACCACTCGCTTATCATTAAGGCTACGGATTTCCCGATATACCACCGCGTCGTCGACAAATAATGTAACTTACTACTTCACCGATATCGTTAATGTACAAAAGGAACAGAAGCGGGTCTAGGACACTCTCTTGTGGGACACCTGATGTTGCATTTTCTTCATTAGAGATAGCGCCGTCTAATACAACTCTTTGCACGCGATTGCTTAAGACTTCTCTAATCCAGGAAATTACGTCGTCGTCAATCCCGTAGGATTTTAATTTCATGAGTAGCTTTCTGTGGGAAACGTAATCGAATTCCCTTTTCAAGTCCAGGTAAATTGCATCAACTGGAACGTTATGTTCACCCAAGACTAAAACATCGTGGGTAAAAAGTATTAGTAAATTTATTATTAGTAAAAACTCCGTGGTATTTAACCGATTCTACAGTGATTCTAACCCGAGTGATGGGCAAATGAGGTGCGGAAGGGACGCCCAGAGACAGCGGAGTGTTGGAAGAAGATCAGTGGGGGAGAAAGAAGAACAGGTCGAGGAAAAACCTTTCTATTGTCACCCTCCGTTAGATAAGGAGTGTAGTGCTCGTTATCTAAAAGGAAGTTCGCCGTCTTAAGTCGTTTTTGGGTGAGCAAGTTACCCCTTAAAAAGCGTGCATGCATGTAAGTGGCAAAACTATCAAAGTAATCACGCGATTCCCATATCCTTTCCCTGAGTGCTAAAATAACCTGTTCACCATTCTAATTCTTTTGGTGTAGGCATATAAACGAGGATGCCCCTGAGGTAACTTCATTTGTGGTCAGTGAAGCGATCATGGAGTACTGCCTGAGTCTCGCTGCTTTCAAGGCGCACATTGCTACGGTTGGCGTGGTACATTTTTTCTGTTCCACAGAAATCATTCCCGAAATTAGGGTTTGTGTGTGTGGCAGGAGCTGTAGTATTAATAAGAAGGGTAGAGGTAGAACTCCAGTGTACCGCTGCTCAGCCAGGAATTGCCGAAGAGTTACTCCTTTACTAGCTAATGCCATTTTCTCCGGTTTTCGCACAAACGTGGAGATAGTACTAGCTGTGTTAATTGGCTGGTTAAACCGATATCCTGCAAATATCATCACCAAAGAAGTTGGATTGCATCGCCATACCGTGGCAAAATCATACGAGTATTTCGAGATTTGAGAGATTTTCGAAAGATCATTCGTCAGTTTCACTGGAACTGACGAACTGGAAGTGATATATGATTGACCTATCGCAACAGTTATCTACATCTACATCTACAAAATACCCTGCAAGCCACCTCAGGGGTGTGTGGCAGGGGGTGAGTAATCACCAACATAAATTACACTATATCCTAAAGTTAGTGTAACTACGACTAATTATGCATCAGCATAAATCGCTAATGCTTGTCATGAGGCGAAGCCTCACAAGCATGCAACACTACATTATGATCCATGACTGAGCGCGGAAAAAATTACATTATAAACCTATCTTAGGCGTGGCACAACGTGGCGTGGCTGCACAAATTACAACGTGGCTGTTTCCTCATGAGGTTTTATTGATACCGACCATGGTTTCGTTAGAGTGTAGCATTATCAGGGTAAAGTATTTTCAAAAAATTTCTTCAGACGCTCCTACTCAAAAAATAAGGCAGCGTACCAAAATGGTACAATGCAGAAGTCTGAAAATCGTTAAGACGACAGAGAGTATGCCACGCCAAGATGTACTCCATAAAAACTCCATATAGATGTGCCCTGATGATCACAATTCAGTAAAGAAAAGATACAAATTGTCTAAAGCCAAATCGAAGGAAGCTTTTCGGAATGCATTCAGGGATTTTAGAAGAAAAACATTAGTAGAAAAGTTGCAGAATAACAGAACAGTTCTATAAGGAAGTATCCCAGGCGTGTGATAGTATTAGTACCACTCAAATCAGTCCAAAAATGAAGTATTAGATGTAATACTTTCATAAATGAACCTGAAAACCACCCTTCCCGCATAGAAGACCTTTTCTTACACGTGGAAAAAGATACTCAAGCTAATTTGCTTCTCTAATGCTCAGTATAAAATGTAAAATATTGTACACCGTATTTTATTACATGCATAAGACTCTTCTGCATCATTTCCTTGCGTTTCCCTGCCATATCCGCTAGCAATAACTCTCAAAAACTGTTGGAAATCCCGCAAAATTCTGCCACATGCATGCAGCGTTGCCACGTCTCATCGTCATATTTCCTAAGGCAGCATGGAAAACCTTAATTTTCACCGTAGAAAGTCGATCAAAAGACGCTCGCAAACGTCTTCGGACGATTGACACGATGAAAAAGATAAATTTAAGGAAACTGTTAAAGTTTATAAACATTTAAATGTACTGCACACTGTCAGTTTTGTGCGGCTCCCCTCCCGCTGCGGGGGCCGGGGCAGTGAGGGGACCCTAGGCCGAGCGAGGTCTCACCACGAGCGAGGATTATCCCTTCGCGAGCAAGGGTCGACCCACACACCGGCTACCTGCGACCCAGAGTCCGAGTACCTGAGATGTGGCCCCGCTCAATCGACACTAACCTAAAAGACATTTCATATTGAAAAGTACATACTTAATTGAAGGAAACTTCGCAGAAAACTCCCCGAGGCAGAGGTAATTGTTAAAGTAGGTTAACATGAAAGTGATTAAAAACCCTCAAGATTTTTATTCGTGACAAATCATATATACTAACATGATTTCATTCACATACGTTCTTAACATACTCTCTTTCCACCCCTTCCCCGCTTACCTAACACCCTCCCCCCTATTACGGCCTTCAACAACCCTTCGACCATCATTACCTCTTCCAACCACTTACTCTGCTTCCTCCAGAAGTTTCCTCTCCTCTCCCACCATACCACGCACTTTCTCCTTCGTCTTCCTTAAGGTCCTCTGCACTTTTTCCATTCTCCTTCACACGCAGCTTCAAAAGCCATATTTCTATTGTCGTCCTCTTTCATGATGAATATACAAAAAACTCCAGCTTTTTTTTACAAAATAAGCAAGTATGACCACTAAAGCTGTTTATTTTTTTGACCAGTACCGCTTGCTTCAAAAACAGTCCAGATTCGGATGACTAATTATTCCTGAAAGTATTCTACTCAACTGACAGTATTCTCTTAAGTGAGACCCAACAAGATAGGTGCGTTCTTTTAAGTTATCATCGCATTTACTAAGCACCTTTTCAGTCGAAGTGAAGGCACAAGTAGGCAAGGAGCATGAAGAATGCAACACAAAAAACTGGCATGAGAATTAAAAACGGACACCCAGTTCATACACATTTTAAACACGTAAGCGGATCAAAAACTTGAGTGTTTTCGCACCCAAGCCCAGCTGAAAAAAAATCCGTACCTACTGGCCACACGGTAACACTCCGAAAGGCTGCTCGCCCTATTTCAAGGGTTATCCGACAGAGCGCAGTCCATTGACGTCGGGATTTCATCACTTCCTCCCTCCCCACCAACCCTCCTCTCCCCTAAACGTGCAGCGTGCATTTTTCCACGAGACCGAGCGAGTACATGCACATACGTACATACCTAGTTTATTTTTAATTTTTCTCTCTCCCAGCTAAACTCTTAGCTCGAGCGAAACAAACGCTTCTTTGTACCCTCCCTCCCCCAGAAGTTCAAGAGTAAAAACTTCGCAAAAACGAGATAGAGGGTAGACGCCGGGACATATTTAAAAGTGAAAGGTAAGGCGGAGGGAGGGAAAAAGGCGAGGGAGAGAGAAGAAAAAGGATTACACTGCACGTGTGTAGCTCTCGAATGGCCACGAAGGCGCAATGCCCGGGAGAGTACCTACGAGAAAAGAGAACAGGAGGAATATAAACGGAATTGAGAAGACTTGCAAAAAAGGGAACGAGTGCGTATGTGTGGAGAAACGGCACCTGAATGTGACGCATAGCATACAAAAGCCAAACGCGCTAAAGCTTTCTCGCAAAAGCAAGCGAGGATAGCTGAAATAACTATTTTTTTAGTTTTTGAGGGACGTACGCGGAGATACGCGGACAGAAAGAGAGAGACGGCCGGCCCAAGCAGCCCCGCGGCCAAAACACACCGAGCGAGGAAGAGGAGAGTGAAAGAGAGAAAAGGAACATAAAACTTTGCATCAAGTTTTTTCTCTCATTCTTTCGGGAAAAAATAAAAGGAAGAATCAAAACGAAAACAACAGAGCCGGACGGAAAAAATGTGTGAGGAAAAGGATAAATGAAAAAAAAATCTTCCAGCATGAAGAAAAGGAATTAGTGGCCACAAAGGCTTTTTTCCCCGCGATGTACACACAGAACATCTTGAGTCCTTATCCAACTCCGCCTCCTACACCTCCGCCCCATTGTCTCCGCCACTCTTCCTTTCTCTCCACGGCACCCTTCCTTTGTTTCGCCCTCCACTCTGCCCCCCCCCCCCTGTCCCCCCGCCCAACACCCGACCATCCATCCACTACACTCCAAAATCCACTCGCTTCTTCCACGATTGCGCCCCACATCTCTCTTCGCACTCCAAACTCGCGCACGATGGCCCCCTCCCTTCCCAACTAGACCATAACCGAATGTTATTCCTGACACACACCAGTGAGGTAACTTGCATGATGCATACCTACCATGTAGATCTATAAACTAAATCCACATAACCTCCTCGAGTCAATGCCCCGGTACTAATCTATTCCCTTACACTATACTTTACTTCAACAAACATTGGACTTATTCCCTCATGAAAAACTTTTGTTCACAAAATAGTTACGTCCTCATTAGTAATAAGCAGCCCACTAACCATGCATTGTTTCCGCAAATCGGCACGGAGCTTTGTTTACATAAGGTTTACATAAGGTTTACATCTATTGCTCGATGCGAAACCATGTTAACTTGACATTGCATTTGTAAACAATGGCTTCATATCAACATTGTTCTTTTTGGTCCGAAATATTTATCTTCGAGTAAAAGCCGTAGAGTTACTGCAACAGAAGAAAATACTGCACTTTGGAAGAGTGTGCAAAAAGAAACGTCAAATGATATTGAAATTTATCAAAAGCGACTCCTTGTTCCTGAGTATTAATATTTCGGATGAAATAACCGAATGTTGTCGACTCCATTGCTTACGAATATCGCGTCAAGTTTCCATGGTCTCGCGTACAGCACTAAATTAGTGTGTATAAACAAAACACCACGCCTATTTGCAATTAAATGCAAACATTTTTATTTTGAAAAAAGCTTATTTATAATTTGTGTAATATTATATTAACTATCAATTTTAAAAATGCTGTTCTCCGCTAGAATTCTCAAATAAATTGCAAAAAATTGCCGAATTGCAGAATAATAAATGCAGAGGAAGTGGGCTGCATATTCTGAATACGTTCCTAAAGTAATGTGGACTTCTCGAAAAAAATCACACCGACAGTTAAACTTTAATAGGTGAAGTTAGGTCACAATGTATATTTCCACAAAAAATTATCAACATACGACTAGTTTCAAGGCAACGTCATCATCATCAAGTGCCTATTTACATCAGGTTCATAAAGCGCAGCCTGAACCCATTGAATAATATTTATGACAATATTTAAATAAGTACCAGCATGATGTATTTTATGACTACGTAAAAAATATTTAACAAAACCCGAAATAATATGGTAATCACGAGAGTACAATTAAGGAAATAGATTGCAGAACGGATTGCTTGAAAATGTAACTTTTCCCACGAACAATAAGACATTATAATAGCTGCTACTGAGACTTTATAATTAAGTTTTTCGATAGGCAGAGTAGTTAGTAATTAGCTTTTCTGTCAAAAGCTTATGTCTTAATTTGCTACATTGTGCTAAAAGAACGCCTCACATCCTTCCTGTATAACTGTTGTATCTCTGTGCATTTACGTAGTTGCAAATTCAATAACACACGTAGCTTTCATTACATTGGCAGCATATTATGCAGTGCATTCTAGTTAAATTCAACCTCCTCACTGGTATTTCCAGGTCTTAGCTAATGCATAAATAGTCGTCGATTCATTCCTTTAGTAGGATATAGGGATGTGTTGGTGAAGACTCACCCCCTGCTAAACATCTTTGAAGTGGCTTTCAGTGTACTATGTAGGGGTGGATGGAAATATTTAACTGGATTCGCGTCTTTCCAACTGACCACAAAAGTGATCGACGGAAGCATTACCGACATGATGAGCATGACATCTGGCATCCCACAAGGAAGCCTAATCACCCCACCCTATATTTCCTCATTTATATAAACTCAAGAATTGCCAGAAGAACTAATTTTTTGCTGCAGATGCGGTCATGCGGTCCGTGCAAAGACGATTGACACCTTGAACTCACCGTGGTTGGACACGTACGTACAGTAGCTATTAAGTTAGGGGCTGACCAATGTGGAAATGAACCCACCTGAAAAGATAAGAGAGTGGATGTTTAGAAACATAAAAATAAGAAAATTAACCATTAAAACATAGATTAAAGACTTATAAATCACCTTGCATATAATTTATTTACTAAATTCAATGCGCATTTTCTTGATAAATACAGGTGTATTCTGAAAAAAAGTTTTTCGTTTGAAGTAGTCATCAATTCGAAAATTAGTTTGCAACAGCTCTCCACACCATTCTGTGACCAGTCTTCTTATAATAATTCCTACATGAAGGTTCCAGTATATGATTAAAGAACATGTAGGTAGTTGCACCATGCATCAACTGTAGTGGTCCATACATTTAGCAGCATATGATGTATAGCACAATTTAATGAAAATTTAACCCCTTCGTATGGAGGGGGATGGAGAATGCGCGGTGAAAGGATTGCAAGACAAACAAGGAAGAAATGGTGGGTGAGGAGAGAAAACTTCGGGAGGAGATTAGGAGGAGGTAGAGAAGGTGGTCGGGTGATGATACTGACGGCCGTGATAGAGGGGAGGAAGTTGGATAAGCGATGAAGGGGAAGAATATAAGAATAGACTTTATAGATGCGATAAAAAGAGGTATGAGGTGGAAAGAAATGTTTTAGGACAGGTCTGAAGTCACCCAGAAGAAATCCCGCCAAAACGGCAGTTTTCAACACTACCCCTTAGCACGAACCAACATCAGAAGTCTTTCCCAATCGCTGCCTCCAAACTATGAAATTTTTTGCTTCAATCTTAAAATAAACACGGCTTCCAATAATACATTTAAAAATATATTGTATATAATTCGGCTCAATTAAATCACTAAGGTAATATACCGGTTACGGTAGGTTTAAATGGAAGTCGGTATAAATCCTCGAGATTTTACATTTGCAGGACGCAAAGGCCGTGATAGAAGGAAGGGTGTTGGGCAAGCAGGAATGGGAAGAAAAAGAATAGGTTTTATGGACGGGATGAAGAAGGGTAGGACGTACGCTGAGATCAAGAAAGAAATACTAGAGGTAGATAGGGCCCTGCATGTGCAAAATTATGAAGGAATTTCTCTGACTTTCAATAAAACCTACCTTTAACCGACAGATTTCTTTAATGAATGAATGAATCTACTTATTTAACTCTTCACCTTAGCACACGTCCTACCCTAATTCATCCCGTCCATAAAACCTATTCTCTTTCTTCCCCATCCTGCTTACCCAACATATTTCCCTCTATTACGGCCTTCGGAAATCCTTCACCCCTCATTTCGTCTTCCAACCACATACTTTGCCTCCCTCTACTCTCATTCTCCTCTCCTCACCTTTCCTCACCAACCATACCAAGCACTTCTACGTTTACTCGGCTCAATGCAGAGTTTTATTTACTGTCCATAGTAAATCCCACTTAACTGCCGGTGAACATAATATTTACATCTTTATCTGCGCTTTATACATTCATAAACTAAATCTAATAAAGCTATGTCGCAAACCGTAAAGAAAGTCTATGATGCTTCAACAAATGCAACACCATTGGCCAACCATTGGAGTCAACCTCGTTACCTCTCGTCACATACTGCCAAGCCAGAATGCTACCAATCTGGTTACCACGGCTGGAATGACGATACCGGATTCCCCTCCCCTATTCCACGTTGCATTCGGTACCAAGCTACACTAATCGCTTTCTTTTCCCAAATGGGCCAAAGTGACTTCTAGCAGTCCGTCTCCCAACCTCTCCCTTAATGACTACTGGAACATGTTCTCCCAGGTAACGACCTCGGCCGTTGCGACACCCGAAAAACGAACGCCATTCGTCAACGGAGGTAGTGCACGCGTGGAGGACTCGCATATTTGCGCATCGTGACCTTTGATACCGGAGAGGACGCGGGAGAAAATGTTAAGAGGGTGAGGCGTTCTTAACAGACGGGATGGAACACGCGACG
This sequence comes from Pyrrhosoma nymphula, assembly GCA_963573305.1. NCBI lineage: Eukaryota > Metazoa > Arthropoda > Insecta > Odonata > Coenagrionidae > Pyrrhosoma > Pyrrhosoma nymphula. The sequence continues at coordinate 108,467,553 of OY754330.1, read as the reverse complement.
CCCCCCTGAATACACTCACGAGAAATCACGTTCCACATGTCAAGGCACTCGTATCTACATCTATGTGTAATCCTACAGGAGCTGATTCCTCTACAGGCACGAGATTTCACTTTTGATATATCTTTTTCCTCCGAAGAGATTCACTGCAGGGATTGGGACGCAAGAAGGATGGAAACAGGTCAAATGGAGGCCCTTGAGATTTGGCTCTGAAAATGATGAAGAGGGCAAGGTGACGGATTGAATAGCAACGGATTATTAGGTATAGGTTATATAAAGAAATTTATATTTAAAGACAGATCAAGAGAATACATGATAAGGGGCAATACAATACAAGGGAAAAAGAGGAAGAGGACAGGACTTCAAGGTAAAATTACTTTGTGCATTTATGAAGTTGCATACACTGAGCATTTACGTGAAATAGATTAACAATCATAGCTTATATCATAAGTATCTAAGAGTATGGTCCGTGATGATAAAATTCCATCTCTCAATTTTTAAAAGTAAAAATTACCTTTTTTCTTATTTAGAAACGCCATATGGCATCAAGAGATAACACCTATTCCACTTGTTGTAAAGGTTCAGATCGCAGAGCGAAAACTGTTTCCAAGCTTTCCAATTACCATATTAGCAACTGAATGAACGTACACACACGACATCCGAGTCATTATTATGATCAGGCATAATATTTTATGTTCAACACAAAAAAATACATCAACGATTTTTGAATTCATCAGCAATAAATATGATTACGATAAAAATTACCGAATATATTAATGACGACATCCAAGTTGATACAAAGGCTAAACATTAGTTATAATCATTTCCGATATGCATAACAACGTAATTCAATAAATACGTCAATGAATTTATTGAGTTACGTACTAATGCAAGATGAGAATTAAACTGTAGATATGCAAGTTTTGGTTCTAGAGTAGCCGCATTCGTTCGACATGTCTTGGGTACCAAGTGAATGGTTCTATTTTTACTGGAGGAGACTGAAGGGAAATTAGAACGGAGTTAGACATAGAGATGAGTTTCACGGGGGAGGAATACAGCGAAGTCTATTCCAACGCCACTGACAACATATTCCATCGAAAATGGTAAAAACCAACAACAAAATGTTGTCTAGAATGCAAGAATAGAACCAAATGGATATAACTGAGAGGAAAAAGTTAGCTAGTTTACAGGAAAATTGTACAATGAGTGAGAGAAGAAAAAATAAATATTTTCAGCAAGAATCCTGAAAGATGTCCTTTGGATAACTGCGAAAGAATAAAAACGTAGGCAGCAAATAAAAACTCATCCTTGGGTACGATACGTTTTTCGAACGGTTCGTATCCTAACTTGCTTATTTGTAAGACATCTTTTTCACTCAAATCACTCACTCACCATCAGGCTATTATACACTCTGCATTTCATTTTTTCGTCCACAAAATGACTATCTATCTATGATACATAATTAACCCATGAAAAAGCAATCTTAAGTCTGATGACTAGGCTCTTTATTGTTACCCACTAAGAGCGAATTCTAAAAGGCATTCTAAGTAATGGCATGCTATAGTCATTTGCTTCGTTCCAGTATAACCGTTATCTAATTTACAGCCAAATTTTGACAAAAATCTGATAAGATTACAAACATTTTTCTATCCTAATGTCTTATTATCGACATTTTTTATGAAAACACCGCGAATGGCGAAGATGAGTTAGAACCAAGGAAAGCCATATTCTGGTCTCCTTTGACAAGAGAGCATGTACTCTGAAAAATGAGACAAACGCTTTCGGAGAGGAAGTAGGTAGGTATTAATGCTGATGGCTAGAGTGGAATCGAAAAATAAAGAGAGGCAAGCTTGAAACGCAAATCCCACAATTTTCGTCAGTCGAACACACACACCACACCCGCTGCGAAAAGCCCAGAAAAGAATACGCTCCCTGGAGTGTCACTAAACGGAAGAAAATAATAATGAAGAAGAGTTTTTTTATTTTTTAATGTTCCAGCACGGAAGGTTAGGGTTTTCTTCCTTCCCCGTCGATATTACGCTCGAAGCTTTTAATAATCCCTTCCGCGACTGAGAGGCACAGGCAAGAACTCGATTGTTTCATATCGCTGCTATCTGGCTTTTACTAGTCTTCCGAGTCTGGATAAATACTGCCACACCGCACTTCTTTTTTCTCCCAGCGTGCCTGCAAAGCCCTTTTTTTAATGTTAATTTTTTCACCGCAATAATTTCATTTTTTTAACAATCACTTCCCGAGAAAGGGAGAGGGGTTTTCCTCGAGAAGTATTCCTCCGAAAGAGAAGGTTTAGAAAAGGTACTTATAACGAGGGACGCTCGAACGAAGAATTGAACCGTAATCACGCGTGAGCACTACACAAGAAGGGAGAGGAAACAGAGACAAGTTGCAAATAAGTATACAAATACCAGTGACGTAACCAGGGGGAGAGGTTCCATGGGGAGGTTCCCCCATCTGAATTTTTGAATTTATTTTTTTTAAATGGACACTGAAAGAGAAAGTTTTATTTGTTTTCTTAAAACTAAGACTGTCGAATTATTTTGTTCTTCCGTTGAAAAAACTTTATTAAAATGTGGTAATTAAAAAAAATTAAAAAAATGTGTGCTTCGTCTTCTATCAGAAGTCAAATTTGCTCCTGATTAAAAAAAAATTTTCGCCCCCCCCCCTCCCTTCGAAACTAAATGCCACAGCATACCTATACATATTTTTTTTATTTGATACCACAACTCGTGCGACGTTCTCTTAGTTCGCCCACTTTTCACAATACTCAAAAAAAAAACATCCCCCACCATCCTTTGCCTTCTCTCGAAGCCACCACACTCCTACCATACCGATACCCATCAAAACCCCTTCACCCCATTCCCTTTCTATTTCTAAAAAAATAAATAAAAATAAAATGAAAAAAATCCCCCTTCCCCTCACCCGATTCTCCCCCTTATCCCCACCTCCTAACGTCATTCCCACAGAGCCCACTTTACGCCAAGTCGATCCGTCACGAGACGGTGTTGCCAGATTTCCACGCTCTTAAGAAAAAAAGGGGAAAAGGTGGGAGAGCGCATAGGTGAGACGGGAGAGAGGAGTATATGAGGCGATGCAAAGAGTTTGAAGGAAGTCGAGGAATAGAGCAGGAGAAAGGGAACGTCGGATGGTGTGTGAGAGCGAGAGACGGATGAAAGACGGAGCAGGAAAAAGTATACGAAGAAAAAAGGGAGAAAATAAAGGGGGAGAGTGGAATGAGAAGGTAGAGGAGCAGAGTAAGAACGAAGTGATAGCAACATCTACACATTACCTTGCAAGTCAGCTCATCTCTTTCACGTCACATGTGCTGAATTCGACACTCATCTTTGGTGTAATCTCAGTTCATTTACCAATTACCAGCGAAACAAACAAATATTATAAACAAATTTGAAATACACTTTAAGCATCAAAATTAGAGATTATTCCAAACTGTCAATAAAATAAAAGGAGTTTTGACTCCTATGCATGCGCTTCTGTCAGCCAGGTGACCACCTACAGGGAGAGTTTAAATCTCGTAAACACGTGCGTGAGGCCTAAAACTTAAACTCTCCCTGTCGATGGTTGCCTGTATGGCCGAAAGACATGCATAGGAGTCAAAATTGATTTGCTTTTATGGACTTGCTATTATTTATCTTTGATTTCAATTTACCTGTATATTGCTCTCTTCTTGAATTATACTTTAAACAGTTCTAATAGTATTTCTGTAACCTCCATAAGGATGAGTAAAAGTCTTTTCTCAACGATAAAACTTTTGGTCCATGGCTTTGGTTGTGTGCATGCCAGGAGGTGAATTTTCACCAAACATGCAGGGCATTAATCCTCACTTAACAGTCATTCAGAGAAGGCAGAGCACGTGCATGGGGTAGGTATTGCGGGGCGATGGAATGCTGAAAGCAGTTTTAAAGGGGAAGATGTTGGGTAAGCGGGGAAGGGTAAGAGAGAGAATATGCTTCATGGAGGGGTGTAGGAGGTATACCGAACCGAAGAATGGAATTATGTCAGTAGAAAAGGGCATGTGGCTGTAAATGGCAACACAGGTATTCCTTCTTCCATTAATACCAACATTAACCGGTATATCACCTCACATACATAACAAGAATCACCACCTATTCCAAATCTACACCTACAAAATATCCCGCAAGCCACCTCAAGGGTGTGTGGCAGGGGGCCTTGCCCATCTTCGTTGCAAACGCTCAAATTCGGTATATAATCCTACTTAACAAGGATGTGACATAATGGCGGATTATTCTAAATAAGGCAAGGCAAAGGAGAAGCTGCAAAGCACCGACACTTTTATCTCCACACTTGCACAATACACATCTCATTATTCCAGCCAGCGGGTTGATAGAAGGGGGAGAGAAAGCGAGGCAAAGTATGCGTAGAGAAATAGAGACGATAAAAGAGGGGATGAGAGTGGAAAAGTGATAAGAGCCAGGGAAGGGAAGGAGGAAGGTAACGAAATGAAAGAACGTGGCGAGATGATGTATCGCAGGCCTTTTTCTCTCATCTTCCTCCTTCGTCACGGCACGGTCGGCGAGTAGTGTGTGCCTTCAACCGCCACCGGGGAAAGCATCAAGAATGAAAAAATACACACAAGAAGACCGAAAGGACGACGAATATAAAGGTGAACATATATACACACTCAACCGGGGGACACAGGTACGCAAACATGCGGGAGCCTGCGCGACTAACCTCGGGCAGCGGCAAGGATGAGTGGCACAGACGACAAGCCACGGTACTGGAGGACAAGCACACGGGAACAACACAAGGCCGCGCGCTAACCACAACAAAACCACTTCCTCACGCGCCTCCAACGTATGCACTACACCAAACATAACGCCGCGCTATATGGTACTATATATTATTAATAGGGGTGATCTACCGGTAAAGGTAGGTTTAAATAGAAGAAGGAATGCCTATACTAATCTTCTACAGCAAGAGTTCGTCTCTTTACAATAGCTCACTTTCCAGCTTCGAAATAAGAGAACTGGTGGAACAAAACGGCACCTTTATTATGATTATGGGCTTTATCCGGTACGGTGAGTGAGGAAACTTCTGGATTGATTAGAACGAGGAAAAGTAGGCAGAGGTAATGAGGGTCTAACGGTTGCTTAATTTGAATAGAAAGGTATAAGCAGAAGAACTGTCGCGGTACGGTAACCATGTGCCCACACATATGTTCAAAGAAATAGACTGCATGAGACTGCAATTATATACAACATTAATGAACAAAAGCAGTGAGATAGCCATGTTCGGTGGAACAATCTTCGCAAAAAGCTTCAGGATTAAGAAGAAAGTAGAATGGACCCAGAAGAAAAGGAGCAAAGGATGGAAGGGTGGACCTTTACGGTTGATTTAGAAAGTGAAATTATGAGAAAGAAGGAAAGAGGGAGAAGAAGGATTTTGTGTGCAATGAAGAGGGGTAAGAAGCACCGAGAGGAGAGATCAAGTGAGGATTTGCATCCCTTGCAAAGCTGATTTGTTTTTATTTTTTTCAGTTTAAACCCTCCATTTGGAGGGCTTTGAACTTTACAATTTTCAGGGTTCCTACTAATAAGTTTACCCGTCTTGAGTTACTTAGTGTGATTAACATGTATAAGAGAAAGGCAACACACATTAGTATAGCAATGTTAATTACTTTAGTTTTGAATTTTCGTAATTCATAAAAGTAACAGAATATTTATGAGGAAAATATGATGAGTACACAGCATTGAATCATGTTCGACTCAAGAAAGCAACAGATTTTCAAAGGGAAGAAGAATTAAGCAATGGTCCATCTAAACCTGCGCCAACCAGG